>CM070651.1:8115000-10615000 GCA_036346575.1 Dendrocalamus sinicus
CGAAGGGACTCCCCCTCGCGCTGCAAGGAGTGGCACTCTCTTGGTTTTTTACCATAGAGCCGGGCTCCATCTACGCGTGGGAGCAGCTTCGCGACCGCCTTCACAGCAACTTCCAAGGAAACTATGTCGAGCGAGTCGATGCGGACCAACTCTTCGCCGTGAAGCAAGGACCCTCGGAGAAGCTCCGAGACTACTTCCAGCGCTTCGCCAAGATTCGATGCCAGGTGAAAGACATTAATGAAACCACCGTCGTTAATGCAGCCATACAGGGCCTTCGTCCGGGCCCGATGGCCGAGTACAACGCGCGGAGGCCAATCAAGACAGTCGCCAAGCTCTTCGACAAAATGGACGAGTATGCGCGGGCGGAGGAGGATGCGCGAAGACGTAGCATTACCGCCCTCGACCTCGCCCAGGAGGAGCGCCCCCCGCGCGAAGTGGGGGCGGGTGGTCCTCCTCGGCGTGGCGCGGCCGGGAGCCCCGAGGAGGCCCTCCCCGAGGCAGCGATACCGGGGTACAGGAAGGCTCTTCAAGGAGCAGGCATAAACCTCGGCGCCGCCAACGCAGGTCGCAGGCGGCCCATCATGTCCTCGACACCGAGAGCGCTCGCCAAGGACCCGACCCCGCCTCTTGGAGGGGAGACCGGGGATCGGAAGGCGGACTTGATTGCGGCGTCCAACCCCGCGCAGAACAAGAGCTCCTACACTATGGCAAGTGGTGCGAGGTACACGGCTACGGTGATCATTACACAAGGGCATGCACCGCAGTTATGGAGCTGCGGAGGGTGACGGCCGGGTCTCGGGCTCGGCCTCCTCGGCCCCCCGCTGGAGACCACGGGGGGCAACCAAGGGATAGCACCATACGAGCCACCGCGATGGAGGGCACGCAGCATCGCACCGTCAGCGTCATCACCGGAGGCTCCTCTTCAAAAGCCCCCGGGGAGCAGCCGCAACTGTGGATGCCGCCCCGCAACATCACCTTCGACTTGAACGATGCCAGGGGTGTGGAGTACCCGCACCAAGACCCTCTAGTCATCCAGGCCCACATAGCACGCTGTGACGTCAGGCGCGTCCTTGTCGACGGGGGAAGCTCCGCGAATATCTTGTTCGCGGAGGCCCTCGACCGTATGGGGATCCCCTGAAGCCGGCTAGAGCAGCCAGGAGCTCCACTTCAAGGCTTCGGGGGCCAACCGCTGCAGGCCTTGGGGCACGTGTCTCTTCCTGTCACTTTCCATCAGGAGGGCAACAAAGGTAACATCCGGACCGAGCATGTCACCTTCGATGTCGTAGATATTCCACACCCCTACAACGCCATACTGGGGCGACCCGCCATCAACTCTTTCAAGGCAATCCCGCACCACGCGTTTTTGTGTGTGAAGCTCCCGGGCCCGGAGGGTGTTATCACCGTCTTCGGCGACCAGGACTGGGCCAGGCGCGCCGAAGGCGGCAGCCGCGTTCCGCATCGCCCGGTGCACACCCTCTCTGGCGCGCTCGGTGATGGGCCCTCCGCCCCCGGGTGGACGCCCAAGCCTCGGCCCGAAGGCGGAGTCAAGAAGGTGCCGCTCCAGGCGGAGGGGCAGTTTGTGTCCATTGGCGAGGGGCTCCCACCGGGGGTCGAACGGGATCTGCTCCGAGTGCTTCAGAACAACGTTGACATCTTCGCATGGTCCCCGGAGGACATCAAGGGCGTAGACCGAGCAGTAATCGAGCATCGCTTGGCGGTCCGCCCCGACGCCAAGCCGGTCAAGCAAAGGCTTCGGCGTATGTCGATGGATCGGCAGCAGGCGGCCAAAGCAGAGGTGGCGAAGCTTCTTCGCGCCGGGGTCATCCGCGAGGTCCACCATCCAGAGTGGCTCGCTAACCCGGTGCTAGTCAAAAAGGCCAGCGGGGCCTGGCGCATGTGCATCGACTTCACGGCACTCAACAAGGCGTGCCCGAAGGACAATTACCCCTTGCCGCGCATCGATCAGCTGGTCGACGCCACCGCTGGGTGCGAACTCATGAGTTTCCTGGACGCCTATTCCGGCTACCACCAGGTATACATGGCCGAAGACGACGAGGAGAAGACCAGTTTCATCACACCACTTGGGACGTTCTGCTTCGTCAGAATGCCCTTTGGCTTGAAGAACGCAGGCGCTACCTTCACCCGCCTCGTCGCCATTGCCCTGGCCGCCCAGCTCGGGAGGAACGTCGAAGCTTATGTCGATGACATGGTGGTCAAAACTCGGCAGCTTGCTCTGCACGGCCGGGACCTCCAGGAGACCTTCGACAACCTCCGGAAGGCGGGCATCAAGCTCAACCCCGACAAATGTGTCTTCGGCGTGCAGGCGGGCAAACTCCTAGGTTTCCTCGTGTCCGGGCGGGGTATCCAGGCGAACCCTTACAAAGTAGACGCCATCCTGGGCATGGAGCCGCCCAAGACAACGAGGGAGGTCCAGAGGCTGGCAGGCCACATGGCAGCACTAAGCCGCTTCCTATCCAGAGCGGTACAAAGTAGACGCCATCCTGGGCATGGAGCCGCCCAAGACAACGAGGGAGGTCCAGAGGCTGGCAGGCCACATGGCAGCACTAAGCCGCTTCCTATCCAGAGCGGCGGAGCGGGGCTTGCCATTTTTCAAGACGCTCCGCGGGTGCGATGGATTCTGTTGGGATGGAGATTGCGCGAAGGCCTTCAACGAGCTCAAGAAGCACCTGGCCGGCCTCCCCACGCTGGTCGCCCGGCACGCAGGCTCCTCCTACTCTATCGGCGCGTCGACCACCGCGGTCAGCGCCGTCCTCGTCTTAGAGGAAGGCGCCATGCAGCGACCCATCTACTTTGTCTCGAAGGCCTCCAAGGCGCCAAGACAAGATACACGGAGCTTGAGAAGCTCGCCACGCGCTGGTCATGGCCTCGTGAAGCCGGCATTACTTTACTCGCCCCGACACGGTGCCTTCCTCATTCCCCCCGGCGAGATGCTACACAACAAGGAGTCCATGGGCGCATCGGCAAATGGGCCGCCGAGCTCGCTCCCTTCTCCTTGACGTATGCGCCGCGAACGGCAATCAAATCCCAAGTCCTGCGGATTTCTCGCCGAATGGACCCGCCGCCCAACCCGTCGAGACGCACGGCGACCCCCGCGGGCGCTCAATCGACAGGGCTTACGGCGTCGCCGCGCTGGCGTAGGTGCGGTGATAAATCACGCCGGAGGACGGCGTTGCTATACTCGCGCGCCTTGCCTTCCCGCCACCAACAACACGGCTGAATACGAGGCACTGCTCTTTGGCCTGGCGAAGCTCAAGGCAGTCGGCGCGAGACGGGTGCTAGTCCGCACCGACTCGCGCCTGGTGGCCGGTCATGTGGACAAGTCATATCAAGCCAAGGACCCTGAGTTGGCCAAGTACCTCGCGGCGGTGAGGGCACGGGAAAGGCACTTTTTGGGTGTCACCGTCAAGGCCATCCCCTGCGCGGAGAACGAGCAGGCCGACGCCCTCGCTAAGGCGGCCAGCCAAGAATCCCCACGGGGCGTTTACTGAGATATTAACGCAGCGCCATCGCGCAGACAACGGACGCGGCACTCGCCCACCGCATTGACCGGCGAGATTGGCGAGCCCATCTTCAATTTCTTGCAAGGCATCGCCGAGCGAGAGGACTCGCCGAGCTTGGCGCTGCGCAGCCGCGCAAGGTCCTTCAGTGTTGAAGGATACTCTACAAGAGAGGGTTTGCGCACCGCCTGCGCGCCTCTCGATCGAGGGGGAAAGGAGCTCTGGCGGAGATCCACGCGGCGCAGCGGATCCCACCGCACCGCGTCACTAGTCGGTAAGGCGTTCGTGCAAGGCTTCATCGGCAATCGCCATCACCGACGCCCGAGACTCGTCCGTCGGTGCCAAGGGTGCCAGTGGATGGCGCGCATCATCCGCAGGCCCCCGATGAGCCTCAACCCCATTCCCCCGGTGTGGCCACTGGCACGCTGGGGCCTTGACATAGTAGGACCACTTGCCCGAGCTCCGGGGGACCTCCGGTTCGTGGTAGTCGCGCTGGAATATTTCTCCAGATGGCCGAAAGCGGTCGCCCTGGCCAAAGTAACTTCTGTGGCCATACAGCGCTTCCTATGGCAACACATCATATGTCGCTTCGGCGTGCCCCGGGAGCTCACGGTTGACAATGGCCTGCAGTTCGACCCCACCCTCTTCAAAGACTATTGTGACAGCATGGGCATCACCCTCCGATTCGCCTCGGTAGGGCATCCCCAGTCCAACGGGGCGGTCGAACGGGCGAATGGCGCCATCTCCGCCGCCATCAAAAAGCGCCTAGTCGGGTTGCCGAAGGGCAAGTGGCCAAGCGAGCTTCACAACGTTCTTTGGTCGCTTCGCACAACGGTAACGCGCCCGACGGGAGTCACGCCGTTCAAGCTCCTTTTTGGTGACGAAGCGATGACGCCCGAGGAAATCAAGGCCGGCTCGTGGAGGGTCCTCGTCCAAGCACCCGAAGAGGGCGCCGTGTGTCCTTGGACCTCCTCGACGGGACACGGGCAGATGCAGCCCACCATGTCGAGAAGTATGCGTGGCAGACGACGCGTACTCGGGACCGCTCTATATGCCCGCGGGGGTTCAAGCCTGGGGATCTCGTTCTCAGAGTGGCGCTCCAGGCGGAGACCGCTGGCAAGCTGGAGTCCAAGTGGGAAGGCCCGTACATCGTAATGGAGGTATTGCCGAAGGGGGCATACCGCCTCGCCACGCTCGAAGGACAAGCCCTCCGGCATACATGGAACGCGGACAGGTTGCGGCGATACTACGCCTAGAAGCAGGACAACAAGCGTAGAGCCACCAGCCTTTTGTCGTACGATGCTCGCCCGCGCAAACGGGAGTTCAATAAAGATGGCTGTTCCCAGAGCATTGCTTGTCCGCGCTGAGCAGAACAAGGTCCACGGACTTTAAATAAGACGTAGCGTTGAGCTCAGCTTCTGCACGCGAGAGTCTACGGACTATAAATAAGACGTAGCGTTGAGCCTAGCTCCGCACGCACCAGTCCACGGACTTTAAATAAGACATAGCGTTGAGCTCAGCTTCCGCATGCGAGAGTCTACGGACTATAAATAAGACGTAGCGTTGAGCCTAGCTCCGCACGCACCAGTCTACGGACTTTAAATAAGACGTAGCGTCGAGGTCCGCCTCCGCACGCACCAGTCCACGGACTTTAAATAAGACGTAGCGTTGAGCCTAGCTCCGCACGCACCAGTCCACGGACTTTAAATAAGACGTAGCGTCGAGGTCGCCTCCGCACGCACCGATCCACGGACTTTAAATAAGGCGTGGCGTTGAGCCTAGCTCGCACGCGCCATCCATGGACTTTAAATAAGGCGAAGCGTCGAGGTCGCCTCCGCACGCACTCGCCACGGACTTTAAATAAGACGCAACGGGCGCCCGCCGCGCGCACGATCCACGGACTTTAAATAAGGCGTGGCGTCGAGGTCGCCTCGCACGCACGCAGTCTCCGGACTATAAAGGAAGTCGAGGCCGAGGTCCGCCTCGCGCGCGCCACCCACGGACTTTAAATAAGGCGAAGCGTCGAGGTCCGCGCACGCGCGCGAGTCTCGGACTATAAAGGAAGTCGAAGCGTCGAGGTCGCCTCGCGACGCACCGATCCACGGACTTTAAATAAGACGTAGTGTCGAGGTTCGCCTCCGCATGCGCGAGTCTCCAGACTATAAAGGAAGTCGTAGCGCCGAGGTCCGCCTCCGCACGCGCCAGTCCATGGACTTTAAATAAGACGCAACGTCGAGGTTCGCCTCCGCACGCGCCACTCCACGGAGTATAAACAAGATGCTCAGATCTTCCCTCCGCGTTCGGCGGCAGGTAACACCAAGCATGAGGTATTACTTGGTTTCGTTATAAAAGCAAAGGGGTTACATGCTTACAAGCATAAGAACCAGTACATCACCCCCCCCGACCTACTCGACCAACTGCTCAGCCGTGGCGCGGTGCGGACGAACCCGTGCCGTCGTCGCTGTGACGCTGAAAGACTCCTTCGAGCCACTGGAAGAGGTCCCCCTCCCCATGTAGCGTCTGCTGAACGGTGACCCTCGCTGCGTCTTCCCCGAAGCGGCCCCAGATCCGTTGATGGAAGTTCTGCAGGCTAGGCCCGATGGAGCGAATGGCGTCGGACATGACCTGCAGTCGGCCGGTGGATCCGATTGAGGATTCGCCGGCTCATGGGTATGTCTACACCCACGAGTGTGAAGCGGGCGGGCGGCACGCACCAAGATAGCCGCGGTGCTCGCCAAATGTTCCGCGCCACGAAGAGCAACGCCGCCCCTCCTCGATCAACCCGAGCGTCTCCGATAGGGCCTCCGGCCCGTGCGTTGGGTCCGGCACTCTGACGCACAGATCTCGGAGGGCCTGGTTCAGAGACTCCATGGCCCGCCACGCCGACACGGACGCATTTTCCAAGGCGAGGCTGTTCTCGGCAGCAGACTCCGCCAGCTGGGCATTCTCCCCTTCTAGGACGGCGATCTGCTGCACGAAGGCGGCGCGCTCTTCAGCCGCGGCGCACTTGGCTTCCGTGGCCTCGAGTTGTGCGGCCGCCATGGCGCCCTCCAGCGCGCGAAGTTCTTCATCCTTCGCAGCGAGAGCATTGTTTGCTTCACGAAGGCTGGCTTCCAGAGCCCTCCGCTCTCGAACACGGGCCTCGTCAAAGGACCGGCTGAGGGCAAGCATCTGGCAAAAACAACAAATCAGCAGTCGTCCTGCAATACCGTACAAGCTGAAGCGCATATATTTACCCTCATCTCGGAGGCCTGCAGCGCGAGCGCTAGGAGTTCCCCCTCGCATGACGACAACATCTCTCGGTTGAGGCCGTTGTCGGCACGCTCTGCGGCTGCGGTAAGGTCGCAAAATATCTCCGGGCGAGGGAGGTAGTCCGAGCGAGCGAGCCTCGGACCCAACGCGCCAGGATGCACCGAGGCCACGTCCACGTCAACAGCAGCGGACACCTACGGGGCACCCTGTGCAAGGCTTCGGACTTCGCGCATACCTCCGCTGCTCGATCCTTCGCCGCGTCCGGGAGACTTCGTCTCGCCTAATGTCGGCAGAATGAGTGAGCAGATCGGAGAGAGTCTCGCGAAGTCAAGTGAAGAAAGGGACTCACGCCTACCTCCTGCGCCCCTCGTCGCGGTAGGAAGTGGCGCCGGTTCGACTGCCAAGGGGGAGGCGGGCGCCTCCGCGGGCGGTGAGAAGGTCTTCTCGGCCGCGCCAGACGCCGTAATCCCGAGGCAAGGCCCCGCAACGGCGTATCCACCCCTCGCTGGCAGCAGGGACTGAGTCCGAGGGCGTTTCGCCTACGGCGGCACAGGCGATTCTTCCGCGGTGACACCAGCTACGGTTACCATCGCCCCCATGTTTTCCTCTATAGGGGCGCGCCCGCGTCGGCGCTGCGGTGGTTTCCTCGCAGAGCAGCGCCACCCGGTTGGCGAAGTTCGGCTCAACGATAGCCCCAAGCACGAGCTCGTGGCGTCGGCGAAGGTGCCGGGATCCGAGGTGGCGCTCCTCGGCAAGATGGCCAGCCCACCGCCGGCCGCACGCCCGTCTCGGTGTGTTAGGCGCGAAGCGGCTGCCGGGTCGCATACGGCAGCCGGGAACGGGCCGGCGTCGCGAGGATAACACCCGCAGGCTATCACCCTCTGCGCGCCGAGTCCCGGTGGAAGCTCCTCGCACCGCGCGCGCGGGCACGATAATGCCCACAGCCCGCATGTGCGATTTATCCGCCCCGCTTAGCGCCTTGGCTGCGGCCTCGCGAGCCTAGTGCTCCTTAAGCGTGTACGGCCGAGAGCGCGCACCGCGCGCTCGCATCTTCTAGCCGAGCCGCTGCGCAGGAGATCATGTCAGTCAGGCGGAGACCAAACAGATACAATAGCACACGTAAAACGTGCTGAGTGACTTACAAGGAGCGGAGGGCGGAAGCAGGCGAGATACGGATGGGCTGAACCCGTCCTCGCGGGGGCCGTTCTGTCCAACATACTTCCCCCGAGAGGAGAGTGGCGCCACTCCATACATTGTGAACTCCTCGGCTAGGTCGCGCAGGCTCATTCGACGGGCGACACCGACAAGACTCTGTAGCTTTCGCGTGTCGTCAATCTCCGCCTTCAGACTTGGCGTACTGTTAAACGCGATCGGCCCACCTCGGCATTGCATTCTGCTCTTGTCGGTCACGGTGTAGTAGAACCACTGCCGAGTCCAGCCGGACTCCCATTGCCCCGACAGGGCTGGCGCGGGGAACAGCGTTGCACACGACGCCCGGAGCACGAAGTCTACACCGCCGAAGTTGGACACCGCCCCGCCAACCTTTCTGGGTCGACAGTGCGCGTCGTGTAGTGTGGCGAATAAGCTCGCGCTGGGACTCCACCCCTCTGTCCGCATCGCCCACGTGAAGACAGCTAGGCGGAGTATTGCGTGGGGCGTCAATTGGGCTAGCTCAACTTGTAGGCCGCGCAGACTTCGCCATGAACAATGTGGAGGGCATTCGAAGGCGGCGTCGAAGAACGCGGCAAAAACAATCGCCTCCATTGCCGGGGCTTCGGCTCGCCTCGCCCCGACGGGTAGGCGAGCCCCATCGCGATCCACGATCTTCCTCTCATCCACGAGGCGCTGCGGCGTCCTTCGGTCATGTGGCTCTTCCCGGACACGGAACAGAGCCTCCCGAGTGCTCCATGGCGCCCCACCACTTGTTGGCGCGCGAGCTCCCGCGGCACCGGCTTGTACTCCTTGGAAGGATGGGACACCTCGCCACAGCTGAGCAAGGAACCTGCGGGGATGGTAGGTGGCGTCGTCAGGGCTAGCCATCGCTCTTCGTGACCAGGGAGGAAGAAGCAGGGAAAGGAGCAACTGGCGTGACAATTAGCACGGGCGGAAGCAAAGCGGCGGATCAAAACGCAGAGCAAGAAAGTGTGCCTCCACCTCAACACTAGCACCTTATAAAGGCCGCTCGCCTCTCATATGGTTTGAAGCGCAGACAGATCAAACTCGCTGCGATTCGGCTGCCCAAGATTTGGAAAGAGGAACCGCCGGGGCCTAGACGGCCGTGCCGGGTAGGTGATCAAGCAGCACACAACGCCTACACGCCTTCAACACGCGTCCAACTTCCCTAGGGAAAAGGCGAACGGTCGCGGTCACGCAACCGCTCACATCCCACGACGCACCAGTCGTGAGTCGCCACGTGTCCCACCTCCAGAATAGCAGACTGCACGACGCGACAACCTGACTTCTGCCAGGCCAGGCGTCGGCGCGATTCCAGCCGCCATTAAAAGCGCACTACCAGGCTGCAAGGTCACAACAGCTCTGAAGCGCCACAATATCAGCGCCAAGCTTCAATCTTAGCGCGTGCACCTAATTCGACTAGGCGCCAGCCTCCGCTGCCACCCGTTCGAAGGGTAGGGGACAGAGCGCGCGCGCGCCTACTTCAACCAGCGCGCGACCTCGCGCCACCCGTTTGAAGGGTAGGGGACGGAGCGCGCGCGTCTGCCGACTAGGCACCGGCCTCGCGCCACCCGTTCCAAGGGTAGGGGCGGAGCGCGCGCGTCACCGACCAGGCGCCGGCCTCGCGCCACCCGTTCGAAGGGTAGGGGCGGAGCGCGCGCGCCTCGCCGACAGGCGCCGCCTCCACGCCACCCGTTCGAAGGGTAGGGGCGGCGCGCGCGCGCCGCCTTGACTAGGCGCCGGCCTCGCCGCCACCCGTTCGAAGGGTAGGGGACGGGCGCGCGCGCACTTTGGACTAGGTGCCGCCTCCGCGCCACACGTTCGAAGGTAGGGACGGAGCGCGCGCGCGTCTACGCCGACTGGCGCCGCCTCGCGCCACCCGTTCAAGGGTAGGGGACGGGCGCGCGCCTACGCCGACTAGCGCCCGCCTCCGCGCCACCGTTCGAAGGGTAGGGACGGAGCGCGGCGTGTGCGCTTGACAAGCCACCTTCCATCCCAAACCTCGGGCTCCCCAACCACGAGCTTGGACAAGTTCACGAGCCGCGAGGGACGGAGGGCCAAGGACTCGGCGACATGGCCGGCCTGTGAAGCCCTTCACCATGAGAGGCTCCTGTCGTAGGGGTGGCCCCCACCTAAGCCCAGCAGGCCTGTTAGGAGGTTATAAGAACCAGAGTAACATGTGTAATGACATAAGTGCCCCAAATGAGGAGATATGGGTGTAAGGGTATAATTGTAAAAGCATACTTCATGTGAATATATATATACCAGGATGAGGGGGGGGGGTGAGACAGCACACTCCCACCTCTCCACTACCATCTCTCTCTCTGTTTGGTCTGTAACCACAACAGATATCTTTTTCTATAAATCATTAAGACAATCTTAATATCTATTTCATACAATATGAAACCTCTAGAGGCTGCAAAAGCTAAGAGAATCATAATAGCTTCAAATCTACCAATTGGAGTAAAAGCCTCTTCAAAGTCTAAGCCCACCACTTGTATAAAGCTTTGAGCTACAAGTATAGCTGTTGTAGGGGTGGTCCCCACCTAAGCCCAGCTGGCCTGCTAGAGGATTGTAAAGCCCAAAACGGGATATGTATAATGACATTAACACCCTACGAAGGGTGTATACGTGTAAGGACCCAATTGTAAAATACTCCTTATGTGAATATATATATGGCTGCCCTAAGCAAGGGGAGGGGGCCAAGCATTATTCATCTGTCATCTCCACTACCATACCCTCATTTTACTGTTTGGTTTGTAGCCACAATAGTTGGCACCATCCGTAGGGACGACTCGAGCAAGCCTTAAGATCCAGGAAGGATGGCACCCAAGAAAGCTTCATCATCGGCAACAAAGAAGAGGAGCACGACGGCGGCGCTCGTCAACGCCAGAGCCTCTGCATCAGCAGCTGACGCGGATGGCAACGCAGGTGCTGCGACCGACGACATCGACACCCACGGCGCGACGGCCGACCCCACCCCTAGCACGACGATTGACGGTGGTAGTACCGACCGGGTCGCTGGGGGCGGTGACGCCGATGCCCACGCTGGCACGGCCACTGTTCCCGCACCCGGCGTGGGAGCGACGAGCGGCTCTGGCGGAAACGTTGCCCTCGTCACCGACCCCGGAGTCCACCGCACTAGCGCGCTGAACAGCTTTGGAACATAAGCCGTAGTCGCTGCCAACCCTAGGGTTCGTGCCGGTGCTTAGGCGGGGGGCAGCCAACGTGACAGTGGAAAATGCCCTGCTGGCAGCCCTTGGCACGCTGCAGTGTGAGCTGGCGGATCTCCGCGGGGCCGTGCGGGAGATAAAAAAGTCTCGGAACCAACAAACCCCACTGGCAGCGGCGGAGCCTAGACCAGAGCAGGCTGACAGTCGCGATGTCCCTACATCTAGCCGCATCCTGCTTCGGCGCATCGATCCGGAATCCCCCCTCTCCGCTGGCCTGCAGTAGTCAGTGTGGCTGGAAGACTTCAAGTTCCCCACTACCATTGAGCCGTACAAAGGCGACACGGACCCTCGGGAGTTCGTGCGCGTGTACGAGACTGCTATCGTAGCCGGTGGAGGCAACGACTCCACCAAGGCAAAGGGGCTACTCCTCGCGTTGCAGGGAGTGTGTAACATCCCAAATAGGGAGCTTGTGCAATTTCAAAAAAAATTTAAATCTTTTAATCGTTTTTCTAGTGCTTCTCAAAAAGTTTTTGGCGAAGTTCAAATTTCTCGAGTTGGTTTCTTGTCAAAAGCCTAATTAATAAAAATTCAAATCTTGGAATCAAGAGCCAAAATTTAATGTTTAAAATTGAGAAGATCCAAAACTCCTTGGAAGTCTTAATTTTAAATTTAAATCTGGTTATTCAAAGACCAAGAATAGAAATTGAAAACCAATCTAAAATCTTTCCATCCAATTTTCATATCTGAAAATTCAAATTCGGAGAATTAAGAAAATATTTCTCAAAATTCGACCAATCTTAAAAATTAAATTGTCGAATCCAAGATTTGAACCAAGCATTCAAATGGAAATTTTAATTGCAAATCCATGTTCTGAAATCCCAAAATTCAGAAATTCTCAAAATTCCAAAAATCTCTTTTGGGTCCGGCTTGTTTTTCCTTCCGGCCTAGCTGCGCATTCCTTTTTCTTTTCTTTTTTCTCCCCCGGCCCATCTCTTCTCCTGGCCTTCGGCCCACTCTCCCAACCGCTTCCTTCTTGCTCCTCCCTCCCCTATTCTCCCGGCGCGCCACCCGCACCGCCTCCCCGGCCGCGCCGCTCTCCCCGAACCAGTCTGCCGGTCGCGCAGCCCGCGTTGCCCCCGGTTTTACCTAGCCCGCCCCCGGATTCAAGCGCCGCCCCTGGTATTTCCCCCATCCCCATGCCGGCGGTACACGCAGTACACCTCGCCCATGCCGGCGCCACACTCCGCCGAGCACATGCCCTCAAGCTCGCCCATAAGAAGGCTTTAGCCTCCGGTGCCTCCCTCGCCTCCCTACGCAGTTGATTGCAACGCCACCGCCCGAGCTCGCCGCGCCAACCCCTTTTCCCCATTCCGGCCGGCCAGCGCCATTCCTGCCGCCGCCTCCACCCCAGTCGGCATCGGGCCGATTCCGCTCGGTGGGAGCTGCTCCTTGGCACCCTGCAGCCTCCCCCACCGTCGGCCGGCGCCCTCCACCGCCCAAGCATTCCCGCCACAGCAACTCGACCGCGCCGCTGCCCGAGCTCGCTGCCAGCCCGCCTGGGCCTTCCTCCGGTCAGGTAAATCGCTCAGGTGAGCTCTAGGCCTCCTTCCCTTGCGCACGCGCACCTTTTTCCCCTCCCTCTCCCATCCGGCCACTGGCGCCCCTTCCCCCTCATCACCGGCCGCCTAACACTGTCGCCATCATGCCTTGGCGCCTCCCCGGCCAGAGCTGTTGCCTCCCCGAGCTCCTTCGTCGCCTGGGCATCCCATTCTGCGGGTCGCCGTCGCCTCCCCGGCCCCTCCCCGCCGGCGACGCCACACGGCTCCATAGCCACCTCTCCTCCCCTGTCTTCTTGTCTCTGCCCTGCTCTATCTCAATCGGCCGAGCGGCCCTCCTCATGTGTCTCAGTCTCTGCATGGTGGGCCCGACTAGAAGTTGGCAAGCTCATACACATCAAACATCAGTGTGTCCTCCCACTTCGGAAATCTTGAAGTTCCTATATAAAATCCTCCCGTTTAAGCAAAATAATAAGAGATGAGTTGTGAATAAGAAAAGAAATGAGAAATTAATTGCAAAATTTTAATAGAAGCTTGCAATTGAAAATCCTATCCTTAGTACATTTCATGTCTATTAAGAAGTAATGAGAATAAGAAGTTATGTGCAAAAAGATTTATGTATTTAAGATGGAAACTTAGCAATAGTTCATATTGGGCCAATTAAGATTAATCCACTAATCTCTATGTACAGCTAAAGCCATGTTATACATGGTCTATTTTTGGGATGACAAGAAATCGACATGGATCTGATAGGTATCGATGTTAAACTCTAATATATGAAACCAATTAAAAGTTCCTCTTTTATAAATCAAAGGTACCCGGAGTCAAATCCTAAATAATTAAAGTTGCGTGGTTGAAGCCTTATAAAAATAATTTTTAACGCTTCCAAATTCCACTCCAGAAATTCGAATAATAACTTTAAGCCAATCTCAAGTGGTGGAGATGCTATCCTTCATCCGCCGATCTAAATCTATTGATGCCAACTAAGTAAATCGATTTAACAAGATTTTGCCACATAAAATGTTGACCATAAATTGTTCATCTTTAAAATCGTGCCATCTCTCTTATTATTGCTTAAAATAATCATTGGCAAGCCACATGAAATATCAAGTGTAGTTTACTAGTCTCTAAAATCATGGAAGCTATCTTTTCGCAAAGTGCTTAAAATATTTGTGGTAAAGACTTTAACATTTCTCTTAAAATGCTAAGATGTCAAATATTTTTGATTAAGGATTCTTGAGCAAGAAAGAGCAATCGTTAATCTTTGTCTCACGCCCAAATCTCTAATCATTATCTCGGGATTTAAATCTAAAGGTCAAGAATAATGAATAGATTATCAAGAAGATCTTTATTAATTTATGCATCACTCACCTAATAAGAGGCGGGCTGCTAATGATAAATTGGTTAATCACTAAAATAATCAACCATGTTCATAATAATAACTGACTAAATGTTTGACTTCATACCTTGATTAAGTTATTAAATAATGATTCATTAAGTTGGCAATCTGTGACACCCCATTTTTAATGTGGTTAATTGCCTTGTTTTACTTGGTTATTAGAAAGCTAATCTCAAAAATTCAAACTTTAAATTTTAAATATCTTAGCCCAAAATCCTTTTGGCCCTACCCAAACTTCCTCTCTTTTCCTCTCCTCCCGGGTGGGCCAGCCTTCTCTACCCCTCTTTTTCATTTTTTCCCCTCAGCCCAGCCCCTTCTCTCTTTTTTTCTCCCGGCCGGCCTGCTCTCGCTAGGGCCGTTCCCCTTCTCTCCTGGGCTTCGCCCGGCCCCCTCCTCCCCGTCTTCTTCCTCGTGGTGGCCGCGCTCTCTCCCTCTTTCTCTCTCCCGTCCGCGTTGCCATGGCGACGAACGGGGAGCCGACGCGCGGAGCGCCTACGTTGAGGGGGCCAGGAGCCAAACCACTGTGCTGCCCGTGGTTTCCCCGAGCGTGTTCACCCCGTGCCTCCCCGTGGCAGCTCCGCCGCAATCCCCGCGCCCCGCCGCCAGGCTCTGGCCCCTCAGCGTGGCGCTCGCGCGTCGGCTCCCGTTAAATCGCCATGGCAACTCGCTGGAGCCGCCCCCGGTTTCGCCGTCCTGGCCACGTCGCCGCTCGCCAAGCCCGGCATGGCCGTCGCCGCCGCATTCAATGGCCGACAGTAGCGCGGCGTCCTCCCCCGCTCTTTCCGGCGCCATCACTTCTCGCAGTGCTGCCCTGTGTCTGCGCGGCCGCGCCTCCGTACTCGGGCCGTAGCCACCGTGCACCGCAGCCCATGCCGCGCGCCACCCCTCCCCTAGGCGGCCATGAGGCGCGGTACGCCACCCATGCCGCCCGTCCACCCTAGCCTGACCCCTAGCGCCACCCCGCCCGTCTCGCCGTAACCGGCCGTAGTGGGGGACGTACCGCCACCCATACCCGCGCCCATCCCCATCCGGCCCATGTCACTCAGCTATAAAAGGCCATCCAATTGTCTGAAGCACTCCCCACTCGCTCACCACTTCCACCACCGCCGGGCGTTCCTTGGGCAGCCACTGCCACCAGCCTGCCCAGCACGACCCCGCACGGCATTCTTCCTCTCCCCTACCTCTTTTCATCCCCGGGGAGCTCCCACCGAGTTTAATTGGTTTCCCTCCGTTCGCAGCTCGCCGGCGCGCGTTCTTTCCCCAAGTCCGGCCTCCCACTGCCGCCCCCAATCCAAGCGATCTCCGGTCGATTCCTCGCACTCGGAGCACCCTCGCCACCCCAGGAACTCGACCGAGCCATCGATTGGGAGCTCCGCCGCCACGTCTTCTCCGGCACCGATCGACCCCCACCGCCCGTGGAGCTCACCGACGCCAGCCACCTCCACAGCCTCCTGAGCTCCGCTCTCTTCTCCGGTGAGTTTCTAATCATCTCGAGAAGCTCCCTTACCATTCAATTGCACCCCCGTGGCCGGAGTCGCCCTCCCGAGCGTCCCCTGGCTCCGCCGTCGCCTAGCTCGCCGCCGGCGACCTCCCGGCCCACCTCGGGCCGATTCACCCCCCACCGTCGGATGCGCACGGGGCTAGGGGTTCCATTTTGGGCATCTCCCCGTGCGGCCATGGCCTCCCTTGCCGCCGGCGGACCTCACCGTCGCTCGGCCCGAGGAGCCCTGCTCCTGCGCTAATCCACGATTAACCGCTAACCGTTGGGGTTAATGGCCGTTAATCCACCAACTGACAAGTGGGCCCGGTGGTTTTAAAACTTAATCCGATGCACTGTTCACACAGTAACTTGGCCCCACGTGTCGGTCTCTGGCCGATTTTCAGAAAAGAAAATAATTAAAATGCCGTGGGCCTCGCATGTCATGCACTGTGATTTTCCGAAATAAAAAATTGATCTGAAAATAAAATAAAACCCGGCGGGACCCATTTGTCAGAGAGTGAACTCTCTCTCCCCTTTTCATTTTTAGGATTTTCCTGAAAATGAAACTTCAAATAGTTGTATCTCCCTCATCGTAACTCCGATTCGGGTGAAACTTGTTTCTAAATTTTTCTAAATCCAAACGCTTTCTGTTGGTTGTGGTTTGGTTTATTTTTGAGCTGTGTTGCTTATTATTTTATGTTATTTTGTTCTCTTTGCTTGTTGGGTGTGCTTCGGTTTCTCCTGTTCGAGTAGAGTTGGAAGCTGCCCCCGAGCCACAAGAAGATCCACTCCAGGACCAGCACGATCCTACTACTCTAGACCCAGGCGAGTCAGCATTTTGATCATTTTGCTCCTAAGTTTCTCATAAAATTATCTTCATTTACATTACTCAAAATATGCATTCGCTATTTCATGTAATAATATGTTTAGCGTTAAGGTAGTTACATGCCTACTTGACATTACAATAAACTTAATATACCATTCCTTGATAACTCGAATTACCTGCTCCTTGTCACCCTAGGAAATAAGGTTAACTTTAATAGTTATAAGTCAAATTAAAATGCCATGCTGTTAGTCTAAGTCCAGGGTCATGTACCCTGATCATCAATCTTTAAACAAATAAGAGAACTTGTTTTTGGGCAGTCTCGGGATGTACGTGGCTGAATACGTTGTAACTAGTTATTATATGCTTCTCAAAACCCTCAAAACATGCTATACCTGTCTGGGCGGGTGGTAAGAGTGGTTGGTGCTGATGTCGCACGAGAACCCGTGGTTGGTGGAATGAACCGCCTGGACGAACTAAGGACTGAATCTTGTGCTGACCTCCTTGTGTACAACAGTACAACCACAAGTCTATATGGGTACGACCTAGCTAATTAACTTGCAAAAGGGTTAGTTTAGATATCATCACGGAAGATGGGTGCCAGAGCACTGGTTTACTCATACGGCGCAAGAGGGGGCTTCTGACTGTGGTGGATGTAGACCTTCAGCGGTGAAACCTCAGCGGGGTGGTATCTAGCTAATCTGGAGTAAGGTAACGGCTTTGTGATAAACCATCTGGGTCTCATGCCTAAGGAAGCATGTTGGCTATTAAGATGACTTATCTCTTGTGGTGAAAGTGTACAACCTCTGCAGAGTGTAAACTATTCGAATAGCCGTGCCCACGGTTAAGGGCGGACATGGGAACCCACTCGAGTTAGTTCTATTTGAAAACAAACCTTTTGCGGTTGGGAAGAAAACTGGACGGAGGGAAGTACTCCAAATTCTGAATTTTTCCTGGAGGGATGTACTCCAGCGCTAGTATGGGCTATCCAAACTAAAAAATCTAGCATAGGTGGTTGGAGCCATGAAACTGGTGGATGGAACCAACACCGTCTTATACTTAATGCAACATTTTCAATCATTAAAGTTTTGGTTATTAAAAAGGGCTAGAACATAGGGTTTGTAAGTAAGTTATTTACAACTGCTGCTTTGCGCAAACAAAAGAGCCTAAGCCTTCCTTGAATAACGCCTTGCATACTAGTATTTTGCATTCTGTATGTTGGCTCGCGGAGCACGGTTGTGTGTGCTCACGCTCGCTCTCTACCCCTCTTTCTCCAGAGTTTGCCAATCAGGATCAGTACGAGTACTACCAGGACCCGGCTGGCGAAGGGAATGAAGATGGTGGTAGTTAGGCTAGGATCTCGCCTTTCCTTACAGTCGGGCCGACCAAGCTAATTGGTGGATGTCCTTAACATTAACCAGGTCCCCTGGGTAATATTAAGCGTCCCTAGGTTATCCCAGTCGCCTGCCTGTGGGGAGATGAGCCCCTCCCTTTTGCTTCCGCCAATAATGCAATGGTGCACTGAACTTATGTGGCCAGAAGGCCCCTTTTGTAATACTTGTCCTTATATGGGACCTGTGTACATTGGTATTGTAATATTATGGCCTGTGCCGTGTATGAAATGAATCAGCAATGTATCTGTGGGCACTATCTACTGATCCAGGGAATAGTGCAATGAATCACAGAGGATCTGGGTTTGTTAACCCGAGGTCCGACAGGGCTGGTATCAGAGCATACGACTGTAGAAACCTAGTTAAGATGGTCGTGCCTTAAGGATGGTGTCTAATTTCGAAAACTAATAAAGACTTTGATAAAATATAGTTATTACTTCTTACTCTTACTTTTCCTAGACTTTACTCTTCTGCACTCTCTTTTTCTTTACAGTCCGACCTTTTGTTTCTCTAAAAATGTAGATGGCGGATCCTCCTCGCCGCTACACAGGACTACCTCTCGCACGCGAGACCGAGATCGACCACGTCGAGTTGCCTTTGTTGCTGCAGATACCTCAAGTCGACCGGCACCCCATTTTACGAGGCGGCGGATCCGACCGAGACCGGGAGGCTTGGATCATGGGGCGTTTGTCACGCCCGGCCGGGAGGAGTTGAGCTGTTGTCGTCACCCCGGCCTCCCAGGCCGTCGCGCCCGCCGCCGTGCGGGCCGCCGCTCGATTCTTTGTCGGCCGGTGATGCTACTACGGACCGAGCTCGTGCCATCCCCTACGCTACTTTCCGACCTTTCTACGCGGCGGACCCCTCCGAGAGTTGGGCGCGCGGTAGGCGACCCGGTGACTCACCGGGTACAGTTGACCCAGGCGATGGTCAACACCTACTGCCGGGTGCTCTAGGGATTGGCCAGCTGAGGACACTACTGACGGCCAGCTACGAGCACGCAGACGCGCTTCGCCTCCAGTTGGCAGGACGGGACACCGCCCTCGCTTTGTCCGGCGGGCGGGTCGCTCTGAGGCCGAGCTCGAGTGTCTTGGTCCCGGGCGATTACACGCTAGCTTCTCCGACTTACACGCCAGCTTCCCCGACCTACACGCCAGCCTCTCCAGAGAGGGTTCCAGCCCCATCGCCTCTGCGGTGGCGGCGGCGCTGCGGCGCCACTTCGGCACTACTGCGGCGGCGCCGTCACACCGGCGCCGGCGCCTACACGTCACGGGCTTCCAGCCGTACCTTGCCCCGCCTGCCCCTGCGCCGAGGTGCAGCACCGTGACGCCGATGCGGACTTCGTGCTCGGCTCACCGCTCGTAGGCGCGCGCGCCACCTCCGAGCTTCACCGCGGCAGGCGCCGAGGGTCGGCAGCGCCGTCGTCTCTCCTCGCTCTGACCAGCGGCGACTCAAGCTCGCCTCCAGCTCACCGACCGCGGCGCGGCGCTCCATCTCCCGATCGACCTCGAGTAGTAGCGATGCAGCAGGAGTGGCGGGATAGCTTTGGGCGTGCTTGCTAGCGGATTTTGGGTTGCAAGCACTTTAGCGTTTCGCTTTGTACCCCCTTCCCTTGTAGTAGACGTTGTGTAGAGGTGTAGATATGATTTGGTGAAGCTTGTAGGCCCCACCATAAAGTCATACCACCCCTCCTTTGTAATGGACTAATGCAAGCTTTATGTTTTATCGCTTTACTTGCCTGGCTTCTTTGGTTCTTCTGTGTTGTGACTAGAGGGCTAGTGACCCCTCATATATGCCCTTCCCCTTCTCTTCTTTCCGAGTTTTGACATCTTAAGTATTTCAGATGGCGCCGAGAACTCGAAGGATGACAGCCCGAGGCAGGGGACTTGGGCGTGGACGAGGTCGAGGTCAAGGTCAAGGTCGAGGTCGAAGCCTTCCACCTCCACCCCCAGCACCTCCTACCATGGAACAACTAATGGCGCAGCAAACTCAGATCCTTCATGCCATGCTATCCGGGCAGCAGGCGGGGTCTGCCAACCGGAGCTCCAAGCTAGCAGACTTCCTAAGGACGAGGCCAATGACCTTCTCTTCAGCAAGTGAACCTTTGCAAGCTGAAGGCGGCTTCGAGACACGTAAAAGAAGCCGTTTAGCTCATTGTGCGAAGAAGATAAAGTAGATTTCGCCACCCACCAATTTAAAGGTGCAGCTGCGGCTGGTGGGAAAACTTTACGGCAATCCGTGGGACAAAGATGTCTCGTGACAATCCGGATGAAGAAGAGGAAGAGCGGAAGATAGGGAGCTACTTCAGCGACTCTTGTTCAGCAAGGTGATCCGCAAGAGCCCGAGGAGGAAGGAGGAGAACCGAAGAAGAAGAGAACGAGTGAAGGGAGGAAGCGAATCGGCAGAATCTATAATATCATGGTCTGAGTTTCGAGAGGTCTTTCGCCAAAACTTCGTACCTACTGGGATAATAAGAATGAAGAGGAATGAGTTCCGTACGCTGAAGCAAGGGAACATGTCAGTAAATGAGTATCTTACTAAATTTAATCAGTTAGCCCGATACACCCCAACAGACATAGCAACAGAAGAAGAGAAAGTTGATCGCTTTCTGGAGGGGATGCAAGAAGAAATGAGGGCGCAGTTGATCTTGCGTGATCATTCCACTTTTCATCATTTGGTGAACAAGGCCCTTATTTATGAGAATGAAAGAAAGCTCTTAGAGGCTAGCCGTAAACGGAAGTGGGCATCGCAAAGGCCTCAAGGTGGTTTCCAACCAAGACCAATGTACCAAGGCAACACATCCTTCCGGCAGGGAGCCACTTCGGCGCCTAAGAGTATCGCCTTAGCTCCACACTCCAGTGGGACCGTGGTTCGGGTGCCCCGTCCCTCAGGGCCATCCCCATCACCCAACCCCGCTGCAAGTCTGCATTGCTTTAACAGCGGTGCAAAAGGGCACTTCGCCAATAAATGCCCTGATCGTCAAGGGACCTTAGCCAAATTTAATGTGGGAGTCACCCCATCAAAGGGCGATCATCGGCCGCAGCGAGAGCTTTCAGTCCCCTCAAGCCTCCAGGGTTTCCTCCACACCAAACCAAGGCCGGGTGAACCATATCACAGCAGAGGAGGCCCAAGACGCTTCTGGAGAGTGATTGAGAGACCATGTGGTCGTGCTCCATGAGAGTGATGAGTAATTGACAAAGGTTTAGGTCAGTCGAGTTTGGTTTGAGTGGTTCGGAGTCGAGTCGTTGCGTGGCGTAATCGGGCTCGGTCGGACTTTGGTCAAATCTGGTCATTTGGGTTTAGGATGCATATTCTAATGTTTTGACAGGTTTTGACTTCATCTGTGGTATGTGTAATGGTATTTACGCTTTCATGTGTCGGCGGTGCTATTTGGCGTGTTTCTTGTGCGTGATTGCGGGCGTCGAGTTGGAGTCGTGGCGAGACACGGTGGACGGACTAGGCGCGGTGGCGGCGAGGTCGAAGCAGTCGGATGTGTCGAAGGCGGCGTGGACTCGAGGTGGTTGCGAGGCGTGCGAGGCAAGGAGCGCGAAGCTTCGGAAGGTGCGAAGGGCGAATCGGGAAGTCGCAAGGCTGCACAAGCGGGAGCGGGCTCCGTTGGACGTAGCGGGCGTAACGGGGTGGAGACCCGTTAGCCAGGCGCTATAAAAGGAGAGGAGGGGCTGCATGCCCTCCTTGAGCATTTTGTGTGAGGATTAGGGTTTTAGAGTCAAAAGAGGCTTTAGGAAGGTTGTTTCCTTTAGCTCTATAGTTGGTGGAGGCAGAGTGTGCTCCCTGTTGTCCTCCATCGATGGTTTCTATGTAGAGTGTTCATCCTTCCCAAGCATGTATGGGTGTGTTCTTGGCTTAGGGAGAGGGAGAGGATGAGTTGAGAGTCTTGTAATCATTCCTCTTGTATCATTCGGGGTATGGGGACGTAGCTCAGTTGTAATCCCTGAATAGATGAATGAAATCTGAAGTTTGGTTTTCCCTGTTCGTAGCTTCTGTTCTTCATTTTCCTCTTTGCAAGATTTCTTGATTTTCGTGGTTCTGAGTTCTTGCTTGCTGGAGAGTGCCAAAATGGGTTGCTATGACATGGGTGATGCTCAAAAGCCATTTGGCTATTTAATCCCAAGAGCAAACCGAGTTTGATTCTCATATTTCAGTTTTGGCCTCCTCTGTTCTTGTTCTTCGTTTCTAGGTTTTGGTCCAGATTTTGATTCCCTTGTTAAGATGGCTTGAAATTTGGTATGAAGAGTCCAGAGGCTATTAATTAGCTTCCCTCAAAATTTCATAGCCCAAGGATCAACGGTTGGGGAGTTATTTGGTTTTTGGCTCGGTTCTTGCAAGATTTCAGATTTTTACCCAAATCTGAAATTCTTGTTTCTTGGAGGGTTTTTCTTGAATTTGGCTCTTGGCTTAGTCTTCTGGGAGTGTTCCCTAGCTATCCTCAAAGTTTCCCAAGCCAAGAATCCAAGAATCATTGCGAATCTCTCAGTTTTCAGAAAATCCCGTTTGCTGTTTTTCTCGAGAGGTACTACCGCTCCTGGAGAGGTACTACCGCTCAAAGGTACTACCGCTCGGACCAGCGGTACTACCGCCCGTCTCAGCGGTACTACCGCTTGAGGCCAGAATTTTCCCGATTTGATTTTTCTCGCTTGCTGGTCTCTATATTTGTGTTTTTCCTGCTGCTTGGGTGTCTTGTGAGCACTGGTCTTCTACCTTCATAGCTCCCATAGCTATTGGAGAAGAAGATACGAGTTGGGGGCGATTTTTAGAAGCCGACATTCACCCCCCCCCTCTGTCGCCATTTCGGTCCAACAATTGGTATCAGAGCCGGTTAGCTCTAATTCATAGATCTTAACCGGTCTCAAGAGCCATGGCGACGGACAAGTACTCGACCAAGCCGCCCGTTTTCGATGGCATCGATTACCCTTACGGAAGAGCCGAATGGAGACATACATCGAGGCTCGAGTGCGCTATCGGCGCAAGGTCAAGGTCCGGTTTGTTGTTCTGCCGATGAGAACATCAATGCTGGGAATATGCATGATGTTGAGGCAAGCGCTAAGGCAAGGAACATCATTATCCAGGGCTGAGTCGTAGCGAGTTCGATCGCATCTCCCACTGCCGTCCGCCTACGATGTCCAGGTGACCTCGATGCATACCATGAGGCACCACCGGATCAAGGCGGTTCGGCGAGGACCGGTTCAGCGCGAATACAACAAATTCGAGATGCTTGCTGGTGAGTCCCTAGATGAGTGCCGCGCGTTTTCACAAGATCTTGAGCAACCTCCGGCGGTCGGTCTCACATACCCGACTCGGACAACGCTCGTCGGATGCTTACGGCACTCGATCTGCGAGTGTGGGAGATGAAAGTGACCACCATCAAAGACACGATAGACCTCTCGACCTTGACTCTTGATGCGCTGTACTCGCGCCTCAAGACTCACGAGATTGGCGTTGTCTCGTGAGGTCGAAGTCACGATCGATGGCTTTGGTCACCGATCGATTCAGCTTGGTCTCTCTTACGAGTCTTCTTGCGGTTTCTCCTTGCTGCTCTCGTGACATAGCGATGATCGGTTAGAGCGACTGCGGATGATCGGTGGCCCACCTAGCCGAAGGTTTTCCCATGCCTACAAGGGTAGGAGAGCGAGAAGAGAGGAGGACCGGTCATGCGCCGAGTGTGGTGGCCCCAACCACATCCGAGCAAAGCGCCCCAAGCTTGGAAAGGGTAAAGGTGACTACGGCGGTTCGGGCAAGAACGACTACACCGACAAGAATCGCAACACGAAGCCTTGGCACTGCTCGGGAAAGAAGAAGTTCCGCAACCGGGAAGGCCAAGAAGCTCTTCCACGGCGTCCTCACCGCCGGCGACCTCGACCTCGGCGAGGTGGAGGGATGGAGCGGCGACGACGGACGGGTGACCAAGAGCCCAAGGATAGCGGCGGCGACTTCTCGGCATGTGCTTCATGGCCTCGGGTGAACTCGGCGGACAACGAGTGTACTCCGACTCGGACGAGGTATGCCCCACATACGACCAGCTTAATCATGCTTTCCTTAAGCTAGGTGGCTTTCATGCTAGAGCTAGGGCTAGGTGTATTGAGTTAGAGAAGGAAGTAGATAGATTATCACGGGAGCTTACTTCACTTACATCTGCTCCCTCCGTGATGATTGTGATACATCTTTGTGCTCTGTGGGTGACATGGAGCGAGGACCTCGCATGATAGTGTGTCCTCCGAGCTTGATATTGTTAAGGTGGAGAATGTTAGTCTGCTTGCTGAGTTAGAGTTGAGTAGGATGGCTGTTACCCTACTTACTGCTGATGAGACTACTTCTCCCACCTCATGTGAGGTTAAGGACATTGCTGTTAGAGGACCTTATGCCATGCTCCTTGATCTGCCCGAGTCTTGTGAAAACTGCAATAAATTGAAGATGAACCTAAAACGGGCAGATCACAAGATTGCTGAGTTGAGTGCTTCTTTACTTGAGCCTATTGATTCATGTTTGAACTGTCCAAAGTTAACTGCTGAACTTGAATCTGTCTCAAAACAGTTTCAAGAAATGATTGACAACAACAAGAAAATGGCTCAGTATGCGACTAAGGATTCTGTTAGCTCACCATGCATTAGTTGTGATAAACTAAAACTTGAACTCGTTGCTTTGAATGAAAAATGTGTGAAGCTAACTAAGGACTTACTAGAGAAGCCACAATCTGGTTGTGATGTGATTGATGGTGTGGGAGAAGCCCGGGGTAAGGGTGAGGCGCCTAGAGGCGCGAACCAACCTGCTAGTAGTCGATTTGTCCCTCGTGGTGGCTGTGCATGCACAAGCCATTCTCTCCTCTCTTGTTGGTTCTTCTTACGCTCCCTTACCTCCTGCTGTTCCCTCTTCTCCTTGCTCTTCTTGCACCTCTCTCTTCGGGAGTGTCGGTATCTTATGAACACTCTCGAGAGATTTGTAGGAGGCAAGAAGAAGCTTAATCTTATTCTAGACCAATCCAAGATTTGTAAGTTCAATCAAGGTCTAGGATATGATTTCTATGAGGATATGAGGAAGCATCCTCTGCTATTCTCGAGAACCATAGTGGGAGGTGTGATCGAGGTCAAGCCCGGATCGATGAGGTCAAATTCAAATCAGCGGGCTTTGTCCAAGGGATCTCTGACGAGAAGGTGATTCCACTGTTGCTTGGCCTCTCGAAGGCGAGGCATCTTCGTGCTACTTCCACCTCTCGAAGGTGAAGTACCACTGCACCTTCTCGTCGAAGGATGGGCACTCGATCGAGAGATGCTTGAGCGCGCCGAGATTGCGCGTAGGGACCGTCTGAGGCACTTAGGTGTATTCGTGGTCGCACGGATCTTGAGTGCATCTAAGACTAGCACGAGGTCGAGTTTGCTTCGGCGAGTTTGGGCAGCATCGAGGACTTGGTTTTTCCGAGTCTTCGGTTTCGTCCTCGTGCTGCTCCGGTCGTGACTTCCGCCGTCACGAGGTACATCTCGCTTCCCCGTCGAGACGATTACCCACGGCGTGATCTGCGTGTTGCGGTGTTCGACTCGCTCTCCGTAGCGATCGGACCGCGCAGCGGCCAGTCTGCTCACGGACCTTACGCTTCTTTGAGTCACGGAGCGTAGGGTAGATAGAGGTCAGTCGTGCTTGACTACTTCATCTGCTCCACGTGTTACTCAGTATTGGGTGCCAAAATCACTCTTGATTTACCCTAGTACTGAGACTTTACTCTCTGTTTGACTCAGGTTCGCCGTGTAGGGAAGGAGAAGGTTTGGCTTGTAGACTCCGGTTGTTCTCGTCATATGACCGGAGACTCCCGTTGGTTCTCCTCCCTAGCCCGCGCTTCAGGTGATGAGACGATCACCTTCGGAGATGCTTCGTCTGGGCGCGTCATCGCCAAAGGTACTGTGCGTATTAATACCTCCTTTATTCTTAAGGATGTTGCCTTGGTTAGTAAGCTGCAGTACAATTTGCTTTCCGTTTCTCAGCTTACCGATGACGGTTTTGAGGTGAGCTTCAAGAAAAACAATTGCAAAATTCTTGATTCTTGGGTAGTCCGGTTTGCGGGATTTCGTTTTGGGAGGATCTTTCGTGCTAATTTTTACGAGTCTTACGGTGATCCTCTCGGTGTTTAGTTGCTTCGAGTCCCGCGACCTCTCTTTACGGCATAGGAGACTTGGTCATATCGGTTTGACCATTTGACCCGAGTTAGCGGCCACGACCTCATTCGTGGTGCGCGAAGCTCAAGATGGTCAAAGATCTAGTCTGTGCTCCATGCCGCACGGCAAGATGGTTGCCGCTTCTCACCCTCGGTCACAATTACTATGACCGATGCAGGACATTTGCTCCATATGGACCTTTGTTGGACCAGCTCGAGTGCGATCGGCGGGAGGAAGTGATATGTTCTTGTCGTGGTCGATGACTTCTCGAGGTATTCTTGGGTGTTTTCTTAGCCTCGAAGGATGAGACATTTTCACATTTCGAGATCTTTTGGTAGGCTTTCGTTGAGCTCGGGTGCCTTACGAGCGATCCGCGATGACAATGGCGCGGAGTTCAAGAATTCCTACTTGAGAGTTTACGTGGTGAGGCAGTGTAGAGCACCAGTTCTCTTCTCCGCACGTCCCACAACAAAATGGCGTTGTGGAGAGGAAGAACCGTACCTTAGTCGAGATGGCCGGGACGATGCTTGATGAGTACTCTACACCGCGGAAGTTTTGGGTGAGGCTATAGCCACCGCGTGCCATGTCTCAAATCGAGTTTTCTTGGGCACACTTGCACCGCACTTCATATGAGCTGAGATATGGGCGAAAGCCTAGCGTCTCTCATTTTCGTGTGTTTGGTTGCAAGTGCTTTGTTTTGAAGTCAGGAACCTAGACAAGTTCGAGTCACGTTCTTGTGATGGAATCTTTCTAGGTTACTCGCCTTCTTCAGCGGGCTTATAGGGTGCAGGCTGCGAGTCTAGTAAAATGGTAGAGACTGTGAGGTGACCTTTGACGAGGCGGTCCGGGACTAGGCCCGATATCTCGAGTTCTTTAGAGCGATCCGAGACCATCTTTGTGGATGATGAGGATGATGGAGGCGACGGTTGTCTACGATCCTGTCCCTCATCCACCCCTTGAGGTGTCGTCTTCCACCGCACCTCGAGGCGATCAGCCCATGCCTTGCAGCTTACGGAGTGGTGGCTCTGTTCCTACCTCGTCGACTCACGAGGTAGAGGCCACTTCTTCATCTCATCCTGGACCTCCTAGACATATCGAAAGCTCATCCTTGAGCGGATCATTGGAGACCTTTTGAGCGTGTTACCCACTCAAAATCTGGCTTATCTCATTCTGTCTCCATTACGCTTTCATTGCCTCCTTTGAGCCCAAAGATGTCTCTCATGCTTTATCCGATGAGTCTTGGGTCAATGCCATGCATGAGGAGCTAGAAAATTTCGAGAGGAACAAGGTCCGCCGCTTGTCGAGCCCCGCGAGTCACAATATTATTGGGACTAAGTGGGTGTTCAAGAACAAGCGAGCGAGGATGGAGTGGTTATTGAAACAAGGCTAGGCTGGTTGCTCGGGGTTCTCCGTGTTGAAGGTCTAGATTTGAGGAGACCTTTGCCTGTAGCTAGACTTGAAGCCATTAGAATCACGCTTGCCTTTGCGACTTCTAAGGGTTTCAAGCTTTACCAAATGGACGTCAAGAGTGCCTTCCTCAATGGCCTTATTGAGGAAGAGGTCTACGTCCGACGACCTCTGGTTTGAAAACCCCAAATACCCAAACCATGTCTTCAAGCATTCCAAAGCGTTGTATGGACTTAGCGAGGCCCCAGGGCTTGGTATGAGAGGCTTAAGTCCTACTTGTTGAGTCATGGGTTTGAAATGAGTAAAGTTGATAAGACCTTGTTCATCCGCCGGCTTAGCGCCGACCTTACGCTCGTCGGATCTATGTCGATGACATTATCTTTGGCGGCTCTTCCCATACTGTTTCCCAGTTCTCGGATGTCATGAGCACCGAGTTTGAAATGAGTATGATGGGTGAGTTGACCTTCTTCCTTGGCTTCCAAATCAAGCGGTCTCGGGAGGTACATTTCTTCATCAAGGAAAGTACACTCGTGACCTCTGAGCAACCGACATGGCGATGGTAGCTGTGTCGACTCCCATGGCTTCTCTGACCTATCTTGACCTGAGATGAGGATGGCGAGCGATTGATCGAAAAGAGTTCGAAGTATGATCGGCTCCCTTCTTTACCTCACTACCTCGAGACCGGACATACACTTCTCCGTGTATGCGTGTGCTCGTTTCGAGCTTCTCCTCGCGTATCTCACCGCGAGCGGTGAAGCACATCTTCGGTACCTTGAGCTACCATTGACTATGGTATCGGTACTCTTCCTCATCTGTCTTTCCTTGAGAGCCTTTTCGGATGCGACTTTCTTGGTGTAGGATAGATAGGAAGAGCACTTCCGCACCGCCGGTTCATTGGCACTTCTCGTTTCTGGTCTTGAGGAAGCGATCCGGTGTTACGATCCACTGCGAGGGCGAGTGCGTTGTTGCTGCGATTCTTTGCAGCCAGTGCTGGATGGTTTCGACCTGCGGGACTTTGGGTTAGCCTTAGACAGTGTTCCACTCATTTGTGATAACACGTCTGCTATCAACATTGCTAAGAACCCAGTGCAGCACTCTCGGACCAAGCATATTGATATTCGCTTCCACTTCCTTAGAGACCATGTAGAGAAAGGTGATATAGTGCTCCAGTTTGTGGAGAGTGACCACCAGTTGGCTGATATTTTCACCAAGCCATTGGATAGTTCAAGGTTTTCAGCTCTGCGGGGAGAGCTTGTGGTGGTTTGTCCTTATGGACTGTAGTGAGGGGAGCTTTGGACTTTACTGCTTTACTATTTTGATTATGCTTCTGTCTCATTTCTGTTGCTTTGCACTTGGGGTGCACTTGGGTTTAGTCCTCCTAGCATAGATTAGAGTGTTTCTCTTGTCTAGCTGCTTAGACTCCTTCTCTTATCTTGTGCTTCCAGGATTAGTTGTTTCTTATCTCACTAGATTGAGCTCACTCACTTCTTGTAGGTTCTAGCGAGGTCGGGCCACCCTCGGGTAGGCAGTGCGTGTTTGCTCTCTAGTGTGTGGTTTCTGATCGCTAATAGTCACGGAGTCATATGGGGTAGATGAGAGTGCATGCGAGCCATAGTTGTCTCAATATCTAATCTATGCTTTAAGGACTACCCGTTTGGATTTTCTTTGCCAGCTTCTCGAATTTAATGCTTTGGTTCAGGGGGAGTTCTTTTGGGAGCTTCTGGAGCTTAATATTGACTTAACTCAACTTGAACTAAAAGTTGCATCTAATGTTGAGGGGGAACTGGTCTTTCTTGCATTTTCAGCATTCTAGCATTATAATCAATCTGCATTGAGCCTTGATTATTATCCTGTTATGACATGCTTCAATGCTTTACACCTTGCCATGACTTGTGCTTAGCTTGCTAGATTTATCATGACTTCATATGTGTAGACTAGCTTTCTGCCATGATAAGTTAATTAAAATTGCTCAACTTAAATTAAACTTGTCATGCTAGCATTTGAGTTTAGTCTTTCTTGAGCTATCCTTTTATGATTCATGCCATGTCAAATAGGCTGAGTAGAGCGTTGAATCTATATTGAGCTGTTTTAGTCTCCTGATGATACATGAGTTAGTACAATGTGTTAAAAAGCAAAAAGATCACTTTTGTGCGAAAAAACTGATCTCACCAATTCTTTCTCATGAGACAGCTTGCCATTGCACTAGGCATGAACTCAGGGGGAGCTTTGGATGACCTAGACTATCTTCTTAAGCTTCTTGCTTGGAGTAGTCGCATAAGGCTTGAGATCTAGCACATGATAAAACAAAATGTTGGTTGACAACCACCATATTTGTGCGAAAAAACTGATTTCACCAATTCTTTCTCATGAGACAGCTTGTCATTGCACTAGGCATGAACTCAGGGGGAGTTTTGGATGACCTAGACTATCTTCTTAAGCTTATTGCTTGGAGTAGTCGCATAAGGCTTGAGATCTAGCACATAAACAAAAAAAATTGGGTTGAAAACAACCATATGCTTTCAAAAGACAATGTTTAATGTGCTCAATTTGCTTAATCTACAATCAGAACCAAGTACCTTAACCAATGTTTCAATCTTGAGCTTATAGCACTCTATTTGGACTCAATGTTAGCTTCTTTGTTCCGTTTAGCTTATTGACATGGCCTGCATCATCCTTGGATGTCTCTAGCTAGACTTTACTCATTGATGACTTGACTTTGCTCATTGATGACTTGACTTGCTCACTAAATACATTACATTTCAGATTGTCATCTATGTGCTCTAGCTAGCTTATATATATGTTGTCATGATCTAGATAGCGTTTTATTGAGTTATGGCTTGGTGTATTACATTATGGTCAATATGGATAATTCTCATGGCTCTAAATGCTTAAATAAACAAACTTCAGCCATTTTCATCCATTGACATGTCATATTCTCTCTATTGCATCTTGATGCGTTTATTGCCAAAAGGGGGAGAATAGAGAAGAAAAAGTCTGTTGGGAACAGTTTAGAGCTTTGGAGATCAATTTGCTCTTTCAGTAGTTGCTCTAGTGTTCCTTCCGTCGACATGGTCATTAGCTTCATTTCATTCTTTGGACCATGTTGGATTCTTCAAAATCAAACTCTTCTTATTGCTTTTTCTGCGTTTGTCAATAGACTCATCAAGGGGGAGATTGAGAGACCATGTGGTCGTGCTCCATGAGAGTGATGAGTAATTGACAAAGGTTTAGGTCAGTCGAGTTTGGTTTGAGTGGTTCGGAGTCGAGTCGTTGCGTGGCGCAATCGGGCTCGGTCGGACTTTGGTCAAATCTGGTCATTTGGGTTTAGGATGCATATTCTAATGTTTTGACAGGTTTTGACTTCATCTGTGGTAAGTGTAATGGTATTTACGCTTTCATGTGTCGGCGGTGCTATTTGGCGTGTTTCTTGTGCGTGATGCGGGGCGTCGAGTTGGAGTCGTGGCGAGACACGGTGGACGGACTAGGCGCGGTGGCGCTGAGGTCGAACGGTCGGATGTGTCGAAGGCAGCGTGGACTCGAGGTGGTTGCGGCGTGCGAGGCAAGGCGCGGAAGCTTCGGAAGGTGCGTAAGGCGAATCGGAAATTCGCAAGGCTGCACAAGCGGGAGCGGGCTCCGTTGGACGTAGTGGGCGTAACGGGGCGGAGACCCGTTAGCCAGGCGCTATAAAAGGAGAGGAGGGGCTGCATGCCCTCCTTGAGCATTTTGTGTGAGGATTAGGGCTTTAGAGTCAAAAGAGGCTTTAGGAAGGTTGTTTCCTTTAGCTCTTTAGTTGGTGGAGGCAGAGTGTGCTCCCTGTTGTCCTCCATCGATGGTTTCTATGTAGAGTGTTCATCCTTCCCAAGCATGTATGGGTGTGTTCTTGGCTTAGGGAGAGGGAGAGGATGAGTTGAGAGTCTTGTAATCATTCCTCTTGTATCATTCGGGGTATGGGGACGTAGCTCAGTTGTAATCCCTGAATAGATGAATGAAATCTGAAGTTTGGTTTTCCCTGTTCGTAGCTTCTGTTCTTCATTTTCCTCTTTGCAAGATTTCTTGATTTTCGTGGTTCTGAGTTCTTGCTTGCTGGAGAGTGCCAAAATGGGTTGCTATGACATGGGTGATGCTCAAAAGCCATTTGGCTATTTAATCCCAAGAGCAAACCGAGTTTGATTCTCATATTTCAGTTTTGGCCTCCTCTGTTCTTGTTCTTCGTTTCTAGGTTTTGGTCCAGATTTTGATTCCCTTGTTAAGATGGCTTGAAATTTGGTATGAAGAGTCCAGAGGCTATTAATTAGCTTCCCTCAAAATTTCATAGCCCAAGGATCAACGGTTGGGGAGTTATTTGGTTTTTGGCTCGGTTCTTGCAAGATTTCAGATTTTTACCCAAATCTGAAATTCTTGTTTCTTGGAGGGTTTTTCTTGAATTTGGCTCTTGGCTTAGTCTTCTGGGAGTGTTCCCTAGCTATCCTCAAAGTTTCCCAAGCCAAGAATCCAAGAATCATTGCGAATCTCTCAGTTTTCAGAAAATCCCGTTTGCTGTTTTTCTCGAGAGGTACTACCGCTCCTGGAGAGGTACTACCGCTCAAAGGTACTACCGCTCGGACCAGCGGTACTACCGCCCGTCTCAGCGGTACTACCGCTTGAGGCCAGAATTTTCCCGATTTGATTTTTCTCGCTTGCTGGTCTCTATATTTGTGTTTTTCCTGCTGCTTGGGTGTCTTGTGAGCACTGGTCTTCTACCTTCATAGCTCCCATAGCTATTGGAGAAGAAGATACGAGTTGGGGGCGATTTTTAGAAGCCGACATTCACCCCCCCTCTGTCGCCATTTCGGTCCAACAAGATGACTTATCTCTTGTGGTGAAAGTGTACAACCTCTGCAGAGTGTAAACTATTCGAATAGCCGTGCCCACGGTTAAGGGCGGACATGGGAACCCACTCGAGTTAGTTCTATTTGAAAAAAAACCTTTTGCGGTTGGGAAGAAAACTGGACGGAGGGAAGTACTCCAAATTCTGAATTTTTCCTGGAGGGATGTACTCCAGCGCTAGTATGGGCTATCCAAACTAAAAAATCTAGCATAGGTGGTTGGAGCCATGAAACTGGTGGATGGAACCAACACCGTCTTATACTTACTACAACATTTTCAATCATTAAAGTTTTGGTTATTAAAAAGGGCTAGAACATAGGGGTTGTAATTAAGTTATTTACAACTGCTGCTTTGCGCAAACAAAAGAGCCTAAGCCTTCCTTGAATAACGCCTTGCATACTAGTATTTTGCATTCTGTATGTTGGCTCGCGGAGCACGGTTGTGTGTGCTCACGCTCGCTCTCTACCCCTCTTTCTCCAGAGTTTGCCAATCAGGATCAGTACGAGTACTACCAGGACCCGGCTGGTGAAGGGAATGAAGATGGTGGTAGTTAGGCCAGGATCTCGCCTTTCCTTACAGTCGGGCCGACCAAGCTAATTGGTGGACGTCCTTAACATTAACCAGGTCCCCTGGGTAATATTAAGCGTCCCTAGGTTATCCCGGTCGCCTGCCTGTGGGGAGATGAGCCCCTCCCTTTTGCTTCCGCCAATAATGCATTGGTGCACTGAACTTATGTGGCCAGAAGGCCCCTTTTGTAATACTTGTCCTTATATTGGACCTGTGTACTTTGGTATTGTAATATTATGGCATGTGCCGTGTATGAAATGTATCAGCAATGTATCTGTGGGCACTATCTACTGATCCAGGGAATAGTGCAATGAATCACAGAGGATCTGGGTTTGTTAACCTGAGGTCCGACACAATCGCAATCTCAAATGAGTATTGCCACATGAAATATCGAAGTTATACTGAATATTTAAAATTATACCCATCTCGTGTAAAATACCTGCCTCCCAAAATCACAAGGTTCTATTCCTCTTTGCTATCTTCGCTAACCCCTTTTATCTGTCCGTAAGTCCTGCCTGACTCACGGGACTTTCTTGATAAATATAGATTAATAAAGAGACTCACCACATAAAAGGTCGAACCTCGCATTGCCCCGATCAGCTGTGTTTTGACCTCTACCTTTCCAAAAGGGGGTATATTCCTGTAGATACCTCTTCATTTTGGTCCCTCCTTATTCTAAATTTTCCCTCACGATAAAGCTACTCAGCCACCTCATTCCTTTGCTCAGTTCATCTACCGCTGTGTTTACAGGACACCAAATGAATCATCCTTCTATTCTCAAATCACAATAAACGTATAACTTAAATTAAATCGGGCATTTAAAGTGTTTGGATTTATTTGGTCTTTCTTTTCCTTGCCGCGTATTAGAATCTGAAGGCTCAACGAGGCGACAGATTCGAACAAGATCAAGACTCGGGTAAAAGCGACAACTAGGAAGTTAAGATTGCTGACTGAGCAGGCTTTGACCTAGATCAATCAAGGCCATGATACTCCAAGCAAGGCAAGTCATCACTTTGATCATATTGATCCTACAATTTATGCAAAATTATGTTCTTTTAAAATATCAACTTTCATGCTTAATTTATTATGCAAATATATGTCAAAGCTTAAGGTAGCTACATGCCCACTTGATGTGTATTAAATTTATTATGCCATCCCTTGATACTTGAATTACCTGGTCCTTGTCACCATAGAAATTAATGATAATCTTATTAGCTATAGGTCATATTAAATGCCATACTAGTCGTGTCAAAGTCCAGGGCACTAGTCGCCCTGATAATCAATCTTCAAAAACATAAGAACTTGTTTTGGGGCAGTCACGGGATGTACGTGGCTGAATACTTTGTGATTACTTATTTTATGCTTCTCAAAACCCTACAAACATGCTATACCTGTTCGGGCGGTTGGTGAGAGTGGATGGTGATGATGTCGCACGAGAACCTGAGGTTTATGGAAAGAACCGCCCGGACGAATTAAGGACTGAATCTTGTGACGACCTCCTTGTGTAAAACAGTGCAACCACAAGTCTATATGGGTACGACCTAGCTGATTAACTTGCAAAGGCTTAGTTTAGATATCATCACGGAAGATGGGTGCCAGAGCACTGGTTTACTCATACGGCGCAAGAGGGGGCTTCTGACTGTGGCGGATGTAACCCTTCAGCGGTGAAACCTCAGCGGGGTGGTATCTAGCTAAATCGGAGTAAGGTAAAGGCTTTGTGATAAACCATCTGGGTCTCATGCCTAAGGAAGCATGTTGGCTATTAAGATGACTTATCTCTTGTGGTGAAAGTGTACAACCCCTGCAGAGTGTAAAACTGTTCGAGCAGCCGTGCCCACGGTCAAGGGCGGACACGGGAACTTACTTGAGTTAGTTCTATTTCAAAAACCTTTGGGGGTGGGATAAAAACTTATCAGAGGGAGGTACTCTGATTTTGAATTTTTCCTGGAGGGACGTACTCCAGCGTGGTAAATAAGATGGAAGTGGCATAATGATCAAAAGCTAGCATAGGTGGATGGAACCATGTAATCGGTGGATGGAACCAACACCGCTATATTTATTTGCACAATTTCAAACTCTTTAAAGCATGTTTATAAAATGCCAAGTCATAGGAATTTTAATTATGAGTATTGCAAATGTCGCATTAAGCAAATAAAAGAACCTCAAGCCTCCTTTGTGACCTTGCATCTATTATTATTGCATCTGTGTGGTGGCTTCTTCGAGTACCGTCGTACTCACTGTTGCTTAATTACCATCATTCAGTCAGAAAGGAAATAAAGTCAAGCCCTGCGATGCCTCAAAAGGGTCAACAGAGCTGGAAGACGAAGAGGCCATGGACTAGGTCGCGAACCCCAGTTGGCTGCCTGTGGGCAAGTCCTGCGGGTCCCACCTGTGTGAAGTTTCCGCTGCTGCATTTTATTGTTTTCGGCCTAATCAGCCCATGAGTAAGTATTACTGTATTATTTACACTTCCGTATGATATGTTTTTGATATACAGTAATATATCTGTGAGCACTATCTACTGATCCAGGGAATAGTACAGTGGAATCACAGAGGATCTGGGTTTGCTAACCCGAGGTCCGACAGAGTGGCACTCTCTTGGTTCTTTACCATAGAGCTGAACTCCATCTACGCGTGGGAGCAAATCCGCGACCGCCTCTACAACAACTTCTAGGGAAATTATGTCGAGTGCGTCAACGCGGACCAGCTCTTCGCTATCAAGCAAAAACCCTCAAAAAAGCTTTGGGAATACTTCAAGCATTTCGCCAAGGTTCGCTGCCAGGTCAAGGACGTCAACAAGACCACCATCATCAACGCGGTGATCCAAGACCTTCGCCCGGGGCCACTGGCCGAATACAACACGCACAAGCCAATAAAGACGGTGGCAAAGGTCTTTGACAACATGGAGGAGTACGTGAGGGCGAAGGATGATGCGCGGCGGCGCAAGGGGTGACGACTCCAACACCAACCAGGCGAAAGACTCGCCGAAGGAGGGATCCTCCATGGATGCCCCAAGCGCAAACAAGGATCCTCCAAGGATGCCCCCGAGCACAAGCAGGATTCCTCCAAAGACACCAAGTGTAAGTAGGACCCATCGAGTGACAAGCCCAAGCGCAACCAGCGTAGATCCCAGAGGGCCCGCTACATCTTTGACATCGAAGGCGGCTCCGAGGACAGCGCGCCCCCGCCGGTCGAGGAAGAGGTCGTAGAAACCGGGGACGCGGATGCGGCCGGGGCCGAGACGACAGACCCCGCGCGTAGGAAGACCAGCACTACAGCATGTGGTGCGAGGTTCATGGACGCGGCGATCACTTCACGCGGACATGCACTGCCATCACGGCGCTTCGTCAGAGCGTCGCCAGGGATAGAGCCCTAGAAGCAGCCCCAAGAGGGACCATTGCGGATACAGGCCCCGGTGGGAGCCCAACGCCGAATCATAAATGTTATCTCCAGGGGCTCTTCACTGGAATTCTCCTCGACGCAACAACAGAAAGCCTATGCGCGGAGGCTACACCATGTGGCGGCGCACCCGGCGCAAGCACCGCCGGCATGGGCGCGACACAACATCACCTTCATGCTTGCTGACGCTGAGGGCGTGGAATTCCCTCACCAAAATCCCCTGGTCATCCAAGCCGCCATCGTAGGTTGCGATGTCAAGCGCATCTTGGTCGATGGAGGTAGCTCCGTTGACATTCTGTTCGCGGTGCCCTTTGACCAGATGGGGATCCCCCGAAGTCGCTTGGGCCCCTCGGGAATCCTCTGCGAGGGCTTGGGTCGTGGCCAAGCGTTGGGCGGATCGCTGCAAGTCTCCTTTGGCCAAGGTGACAACACAAGGAGCGAAGACGCCACCTTCGACGTCATCGACATCCATACCTGTACAACGCCATACTAGGACGCCCAACCCTCAACTCCTTTGGAGCAGTCCCGCACCATGGCTTTCTGTGCATGAAGCTGCCGGGTCCACAAGGCATCATCACCACTTTCGGTGACCAGGACCTCGCCCGATGCCTAGAGCTTGGTGCTCAGGGCCCGCACCGTAAGGTGCATGTCCTCACCGATAATCCAAAGGCACACACACCCTCCGCCCCAGGATGGACGCCTAAGCCCCGGCCGGATGGCGGAGTCAAGAGGGTGCCCCTGCAAGTCGAAGGTCAAAGTGTGTCCATTGGCTAGGGCCTTCCCCCGGATGTTCAGCAGGGCCTACTCCGGGTCCTCTGGGACAACGCGAACGTCTTCACGTGGTCCCCAAATGACATAAAGGGCGTCGACCGTGCCCTCATCGAGCACACCTTAGCAGTCCGCCCCGACGCCAAGCTGGTTAGACAAAGACTCCGGCGCATGTCAATCGAGCGGCAGCAAGCGGCCAAGGTAGAGGTAGCGAAGCTTCTCTAGGCCAGATTTATCCGCGAAGTCCAGCACCCGGACTGGCTTGCCAACCCGGTGCTGGTAAAAAAGGCTAGCGGTGCCTGACGCATGTGCATTGACTTTACCGCCCTTAACAAGGCATGTCCGAAGGACAACTACCCCTTGTCGCGTATAGATCAGCTGGTGGATGCCACGGTAGGGTGTGAGCTGATGAGCTTCCTCGATGCATACTCCGGCTACCATCAAATCCGTCCTATTTGAGAGCAGCTACCAGGCAGAAGACCCATTACATTTGGTGGACGGTGACTTGTGTGGTCTAATCACACTGGCCACTCCAGGAGAAAGGAGTTATTTGCTTCTCCTTGTTGATGATCTCAGCTGATACATGTGGGTATCACTCCTAAAGAACAAAGGAGAAGCAGCGGCTACCATCAAGAGATTTCAAGCAAGTGCTAAACTACAAAGTGGCTGCAAACTGAAGGTCTTTTGAACTGACCGTGGAGGTGAATTTACTTCCACGGAGTTTGGAAATTATTGGGCTGACCAAGAAGTTACTTGGCACCTAAAAGCCCCCTATTCTCCTCAGTAGAATGGAGTCGTCGAGCGATGAAATCAAACTATCGTTGCGATGGCAAGGAGCTTGCTAAAGGCAAAGGGTGTGCCAGGCTGTTTTTGGGGTGAAGCGGTGGCTACTGCTGTCTACATTTTGAACCGGTCTCCCATGAAGAGCATAGATGGCAAGACACCATTTGAGGCTTGGTTTGGAAGACACCCAAGTGTGCATCACTTCCGCACATTTGGGTGTGTTGGCTATGTCAAGATAGTGAAACCTGTTAGAGTGATCTCAGGGCTTTGGCCCAACGGCCAAAGCCCGACCCTGACCACGCATACGATCGGGCGCCCGGCCGTTGGTGGTGGGCCCCTGTCGCCAGCGCTATAAATACAGAGGTGGGGGCCGGGCGGCACGCATCACGAGGTTGACCGCGCCGCCGTCACCCCACCGACAAACCCTAGACCCGATCTGTAAGAGGGGGCGCTGAAGCGACGGGAAACGCCACCGGTCTCCTTCACCGGATCTCCGACGCCGCCGCCGTCGTCTTCCTTCTTCCCCGGCCGTCGCTGCCCGTGCGCAGACTTCACCAAGCGAACGTGAGATGGCCACCTCCTCCTCCACGCCGTCGGACGGTCAGTACCTCTACCCCTCTCCCTCTCGGCATTTCAAGAACACGAACCCTAGAGAATAACCCCGCTAGATCTACCCTAGGAGGTCCTAAAGAACTAGTCTAACAAAACCAAATCAAATGAAATTGGATGATCGCAGAATGCCTATGGTTTTCATCGGGTACGAGGAGGGGTGCAAGGCTTACAGGATGTATGGCCCTATGACAAGGAAGCTACATGTCTCCCATGATGTTGTATTTGATGAAGAGAGGATTTGGGACTAGGGCAAAGCAGCGGATGATCAAGGAGAATTGGCACCGGGTGGAATGTTCACAGTCCATTATACTTCTCATCACAATGCAGTTGACCTCCAGGCCGGTGCACAGTAGCCCGAGAGTGGCGCTCCTACACATTCTTTGGAGCCAACTTCGGCTCAATATGGAGGGGAACCAAAGCAACAGAAGCCTCTGGCTGGAGCTACACCATTCCCCTCGGTGCACACTCCAGCTGGAGTTGAATGGGCCACACCACCGGACGATGCTTCACCAACTTCAGAGGAGAGGCTGAGGCGCTACAGGATGTTCCAGAACTTGTATGACAGCACTGTAGTACATGAATTGACTGATTCATTCAGTGAGATGTGCCTCCTTGCAACTGAAAAACCAGAGTCTTTCTCAGAGGCTGAGAAATAGAGGTGGTGGAGGCAAGCAATGCTGGAAGAAATCAGTTCAATAGAAGACAATCATACATGGCGCTTGGTCGAACTTCCGGCAGGACATCGACCGATTGGCCTAAAATGGATTTTCAAGGTCAAACATGATGCTCGGGGAGAAGTGGTGAAGCACAAGGCTCGACTCATCTCAAAGGGCTACATCCAACAGCAAGGTGTTGATTATGAAGAGGTTTTCGCACCTGTAGCAAGAATGGAAACAGTAAGGATGATGCTTACTCTAGCAGCAAACCACGGGTGGCAAGCTCACCACATGGACATGAAGTCTGCATTCTTGAATGAAGAGCTTCAAGAGGAAGTATATCTACTTCAACCACCAGGTTTTGTTGATCAAAACAACCTCCACGAAGTCTTGAAGTTGGACAAAGCATTGTACGTACTACGCCAAGCTCCAAGGGCATGGTATGCAAAACTTGATGGAACTCTCACCTTACTCGGTTTTGACAAGAGCTCCAGTGAACATGCCTTGTATAGGAGAGGTAACGACAATTCATTTCTACTGGTGGGTATTTATGTTGATGATCTTATCATATTGGGGCCTCACCATGAAGATATTTAAGAGTTCAAGCTGGAAATGAAAAGGTTGTTCAGCATGAGTGATTTGGGAAAGCTGAGTTATTACCTAGGAGTACAGGTTCAGCAAAGGGAAGGGGAGATCACTCTACCTTAGTCAACATATGCACTCAAAATCTTGGAGAAAGCAGGCATGAGTGACTGCAATTCTTGCCAAACCCCCATGGACACAAGGCTGAAACTGAGTAAGAATAGTAAGTATTCACTTGTTGATGCAATGCTTTATAGGAGCTTGGTGGGTAGCTTGAAGTATTTAGTACATACTAGACCGGATATTGCATATGTGGTTGGATATGTGAGCAGATTTATGGAGGCACCTACAACAGAGCACATGGGGGTGGTGAAACACATATTGCGTTATGTGAAGGGTACATTAGCTTATGGCTGTCACTACAAGAAGAATAATGGTCAAGAATTTCAGTTGAATAGCTTTAGTGACAATGATATGGCTGGTGATTTGGATGACCGAAAGAGTACAACGGGAGTGGTATTTTTGTTGGGGGAGTGATCTGGTCAGTTGGCAATCGCAAAAACAAAAAGTAGTAGGTTGTCATCTTGCGAAGCAGAGTACATTGCAACAACTACTGCAGCTTGTCAGGGTATTTGGCTGTTAGTGATGTGCCCAAGAGGCAATCATAAATAATTCAGTTTTATAGGTTAAAAGGGATATTGATCCATATGGAATTAGGGTTCTAATGGGCCTACAACGTGAAAGCCCATTAGCATGCTCTATAAATATGTGGAGGCGGGGCTGCAGGTAATATAGACTACTATGCTGAAAACCCTGGCAGCCACCTCCCCTCGGCCGTATCCCGAAACCCTAGTCGGGCGCGCGGTGCTAGCACACCAGCGCACGGCGTTCCATCCCGTACGTGTGGACTCCGTGGAGGCGCCACTGCTGTTGCTGATGTGCTGATCGGCGAGAAGCGCAAGGTTATTACTAGGACGCGAGGAGGAGACATTCAGTTCATGAGACGATCGACTGCTTCTTCTTCATCAACGCGCATCTACGTTGGACCGGGCTGCTCCAACTCTTCTTCCGCTGCGCAGCGCATCTAGTGGTAACTATCCATGACTCCCTTACACGCATGTTTTCTGGTTGAACGCGGTAGAAAATCAAATGTTGTAGCTAGCGTAGCCTACCCATTCTCCTTCATTGGCTTGCTCGGTTACTCGCAGATCTGATGAAGGAGGAGGCTGGAAGCATCAAGCTGCAGGTGGACAATAAATCTGCAATAGCACTCTCCAAGAATCCTGTTTATCATAATCGGAGCAAACACATTGATACAAAATATCACTTCATCAGGCAATATGTCGAAGAGAAGAAGATTGAGATTAACTTCATCAACTCGAAGAATCAATTGGCTGACATTCTCACAAAGCCGCTTGGGCGAGTACGTTTTCTGGAGATGCGAAGCAAGCTCGGGGATAGCAGAAGTGAAATGAAATTAGGGAGTGATTGTTAGTTAATTTCATTTAGCACTTTGTATAGTTTTCAGCTTTGCTGGTTTCTGCATGTAGTTTCCCTAAATGTTTTCTGCATGTAGTTTTTCTTAATGCTGTCAGCACGTGTGTTTCTGCATGTGTTCAGCTGGTGGACCGAATATTTCGGATCTTGCATGATCCAGAGGGAGTATCGGGCCACTATTTCGTATGCAACTGATTCGTGTAGTTAGTGAGCAATGAAAGGAAGAAAAAAAACAGAAAAGCCACAGTTGGTTGGTGCGGCACAAACGCTCTGCATTCCCTCTGAATTCTGCTCTCTGTTGTGTCCACCGAAACACCACTTCTTGCGGTGACTGTTCATCAACCGGCAAGATACAGAGAAGCCATATCCTCTGTATTGCAGCCTGCAGGTTCAGAGCGGCTTGGAGCAGAGTAGCGGCTGAAACATTTTGCTGTCACCAGCTCGGCGGCTTCTTCTTCATGACGGCGTTCATGCTTGGCCTCGCAATCCCGTACTACCACTGGACGACTCCCGGGAACCTCGTCGGCTTCGTCGTCATGTACGCCTTCAACTACTTCTTCGCCAACTTCGGGCCCAACTCCACCACCTTCATCGTGCCGGCTGAGATCTTCCCCGCACGACTGCGGTCGACGTGCCACGGCATCTCGGCGGCGGCTGGGAAGGCCGGAGCCATCATCGGGGCGTCCGGGTTCCTTTACGCAGCCCAGAGCACGGACCCGACAAAGACGGTGTGCGCAACTCGCTGTTCGTGCTCGCCGGGTGCAACGTCATCGGGTTCTTGTTTACGTTCCTCGTGCCGGAGTCCGAGGGCAAGTCGCTTGAGGAGCTCTGCGGCGAGAACGAGGACGACCATGTGCCGGGGACGACTGCGTCAGCAAATTACAGGTCTGCGCCGGCGCCCCCGGCTCGATTGTGTCAGTGAGCATGTTCTGATGTTTGCAAATCTAAATGGTTAAGGTTGTAACGTGAACGATTTAGGTAGTGATGTGTCGATATCTACCAAGTCGTGGTGGTATTATGTAGCATCATGTCCTTTAGTCTTGGATTACTAATTTACCTTAAGTTATACTAGAATATAATATTTGTTAGTCTAAATAGTAGCATTTTGGATTAATTTTGTTGGGCGAAGCGATGACGAAAGACTAAATAAGGTGCTATGCATACGTGCTTGGCCCGTGGGTGTGAGCTAGGATTTTAGCGAATTTGAACCGAACCGCAGGATGTTACGTGTGATTATTGAGTCTAATTTCAATGTAATTGGTCGTGTGCTACGCAATTGCGTAGTTTAACACTGCAATACAATTTTCTTTCGGGTTTTGCCATGGAAAGGAGATCGATCAATCTCTACTCATCTACCCTACTCTATAAGAGCAACTCCAGCAGGGCCCCTACTTAAGCCCTCAAACCTCATATTTGAGAGCCAGAGCAATACTTGGCTCTCAAAAACAGGAGGCCTCTCAAATGAGGTCTCCCAGCCCTCATTCCCAGGGGCCCCCTACTCCGGCTCTCATTTTTCAGCTTTCCTCGTTTTTTGTGAAACATTTGTGCTTTCAATTTAAATTCGGAACAAATTTGAATTTAAATTTGAATATTCGTATTTGAATTCATATTTGAATTCGGAACAAATTTGAATTTAAATTTGAATGTTATGTGATGAACTTTGTGCTTTCAATTTAAATTCGGAACAAATTTGAATTTAAATTTGAGTATTCATATTTGAATTCGGAACAAATTTGAATTTAAATTTGAATATTCATATTTGAATTCCTATTTGAATATTCGTATTTGAATTCGGAACAAATTTGAATTTAAATTTGAATGTTATGTGATGAACTTTGTGCTTTCAATTTAAATTCGGAACAAATTTGAATATTCGTATTTGAATTCATATTTGTGCTTTCAATTTAAATTCGGAATAAATTTGAATTTAAATTTGAATATTCGTATTTGAATTCGTATTTGAATTCATATTTGAATTCGGAACAAATTTGAATGTTATGTGATGAACTTTGTGCTTTCAATTTAAATTCGGAATAAATTTGAATTTAAATTTGAATATTAAATATTTGAATTCATATATTTAAATATTGTCCCTCATTGTGAAATCATAAATATTTTATTGTGTATTGTGCTTTTGTCCCATACATATGCATATAGTGTGTGAGGAAATAGAGGAATTGAGAAGTAGGGGCCTGTTTTGAGGGCTCTGTTTGAGTGCACTGAAAAGCAGGGCCCTCAAAAGTAGGGGGAGCTCTCAAATGAAAAGTAGGGGCCCTGTTTTGAGGTCTACTGGTGGAGTTGCTCTAATACACCAAAATTTTCTTTACTAAATCCACCCCCTCAACCACCCCCACAGTCATGCCTAATCTAAGTCCACCCAGATTTGTGTACCAAAGTAATCCAACTTCATACAAATGAATGGTCTGGATCTCTCCTCAATCCTTCTTCTCTTACTCATTGAAGATCCTAAGGCCAAAATCATCCGGATCATGCACATCATTGAACCGTACGCTGCCCACCCCCGCCCCCCGCGCGAATCCCGCGCCTCCCCACGTTCTCTCCCGTTCACAAAACCGGACGGCAGAGCTAGGGTTTGGCGCGGTCCCCTGGTCCTCGCCTCCTGCTTCGCCTCTCCCCGCCTCCTCCTCTCCGCCGCCCGCCGCCGCCTCCTTCCCTCCCCACCCCGCATCGCCTTCTCCCTATCCCGCACCGCCTCCTCTTCCCTCCCCACCCGCCGCCGCCTCCTCCTTCCCTCCCCACCCGCCGCCGCCGCCTCCTTCCCTCCCCATCCCCCATCCCGCATCTCCTTCTCCCCATCCCGCACCGCCTCCTCTTCCGCCCCCACGCGCCGCCGCCTCGCCCTCCCCCATGCAGCCGTCGCCTCCTCAGATGTCGGATCTGGGCCTTCCTCACCTCCAGTCGATGAGGACAGATGTCGGATCTGGCGGCCTTCGCCTCCTCCTCCTTGTCGCCTCCCCAGCCGACAGCTCCATGCCGCACTCCAACGGCAACGATGCTCCTAAGTGCTACGCTAGGGTTTAAGGTTTCGGAAGGTGCGACCACGACTGGCGATGAGAAGCTGGAATGGCGGAGGCGGCAGTGAGGTGCCTCCAGGACGGACGCCTCGATGGCGACCACGCGCCGGCGCCGACACAACCCATTTACTATCTTTTATAACCCAAGGTCAGTTCTGTGTTTTGACTTAATGTCCAATATAAACTATTGATGAGCTCAATTTTGGTTAATTGTATTGGCTGTTGAAATCATCTTCATATTTTCAGAGCTAGCCCTACTGAATTTGTTATCCCATTTGCTAAGTATCAGAAGGCATTCTATGGTAATCAAACTAAACGGTATATTACAGTTTCAACAGTATAATGAGTGAAATCAGACAAATCTTGCTTTTACTCATGAGGGCTTGATCTGAACTCTATAACCAGACTTTCTAATATTTGTGTGTGATGTTGATGTGGTGTGATGATGATAAATATGCTAAAGCGTTACATGTATCTACTCTGAACTTAACTTGGGATTTCTGTGGCCACAATTTCAATGGAGAAACCGGATCTACAAGGAGGAGCAGCGGCAAATAAGAGCAGCTACTCGCAAGGCAAAGGAGGAGGCTGAGGGGAACAATACTGCAGCTCACCATTAGCTTACCACCGTTGCCTTTCTTCAAGACGAAATGAAAAGTTTTTCAGGGAAGAGGGAAATTTGTGTTCAAGTGTTAGATGGATCCCCTTGTTAATTTTGTTGTCTCAATCTGCGGATTTGATTATGCTAAGAGCAAGGCAATAATTCTACCTTCCATGGTGGATATTGTTTTAGATACCAATTTCAAGCATTGGCCACCTCGGCTTAAGATTTGTGACTTCGGTTACTCCAAGGTACACCCGTGCAGATTATAACCTCCAATGACCACATTTTCATTACCTAAACCAGTAAACCCTTTGGCTCTTTTGCATTTTCAGTCTTCTGTCTTGCACTCTCAACCGAAATCAACTGTTGGCCCAAGGAATTTCCGCAAGACAATCACTGTGAGTACACCCATTCCCATCTTTTCTTTACGATATTTTTGGATCATTTGTGTCTGATCCTAATTACTGTCTTAATATGAAACTTATTGGTGTTTTTCACAGAGGATACTCGATGTCTGATACTCAATTCCGGACTACGATCGAGTTTCAATGGAGTGCAGACATCTGCTGTCCTGAATTCTTGTCCTGAAATAATTCAGTTCTTAAGAATTAAGCAGCATCAGTTTTGCAAGTGTTAATACTCACCTTTTGATTTGCGCAGCGCATACCATCCGAGATCAAGAACTACCCATGGTTCCTAAAAAACCTGCTTATATATCTTGTTCTTAGCTTAGGTGATGGAAGTTAATAATATGGAATGCTATTATCCTGGTTCCCTACAGATCTGCTTGAAAGTTAAAACATGTGGCTTCTTAAACATTATATCTTGATGAAAAAACATCTGCCATTCTGCAGATTCACCGCTTAATCTTGTTGATGCTCATTCACCTCGATTATCGAGCAGCACCAAGTGAAGGTGGCATTGATGGTGACAAGTTCAGCAATATAATTCAATTGCAAAAGTCAGAACCTAGATTAATTACTTTGTTGTTTGCTAGGTTGCACGTGAAACTAATGAGGAACTTCGTGCTATAAAAGCTGATCCAATTGAAGGCTTTGACATTGGAGCGATTCTCTCAATTGCTAAGAGGTTCTCTATCCAAACCTTCGCATAGAAAATTTTCTTTACTAAATAGTTACATACTAATGTAAATGTAGTTCCTATTAGATTGTGTCTTCTTTATATTGCCATGGCTTAATAGGTACCATGTGGACAATGTTTTTCAGCCACACAGATGTGAACAGCATGCAACCTTCTCGAGTTACCGACTTTGGTGCTCTTGCGTCTCTTTGGATTCGAATAGAAGCTCTTGCTAATCTTAATACAAGTATGTATCTCTGTTCTCAATCAAATATGCTGGAAAATTACATCTTACATATATGATGGTTTGTAGGTCCGAAACTTCAATTATGGGTCATGTGCACTTTTCATTTTGAGAAAATAGTTTTGGTATCTGATTACAATTCCCTATCATAGATGTCAACGATGTAGTTACGTTGAGTGTGGATGTACATGAACTACTAAAACCTTTTGTTGACTCACTTTGTGGCTTGATTGTTTCTCCTTTATTTTCGATCTTGAGATACTTTGTTCGATCTGAAGCCAAATACTCATACCATTATCAACGACCCCCTTCGTTTGGAAATTACGGAAAGGTATGCGAGGCCATGCATCGATAATTCCGGTGACAGATCAACACCCATTTATTTCGTGATATTCCATCTGCGGTGGGAATTGATGCAATCTTGCACTCCTAATCGCGATCTATTTCTCCAAGCGATATAACTACTACAGCAGCAACAACAACAACGATTGGTCCTCGAGCACTAATACAAACAAAGGAGCGCAACCAAACTGGTAGCTTTAAGGACTGGTAACATTGAGAGCGGGAGAGTCAACTATGGCTGATACAAGTCCTAGGATCGATACATCAACAGATCCGGACATTGATGAGAGGAATCACATGGTACCTACCATTTCGAGCTCACTGTTTTGTCGATCTGTTTTTATGACATGCTTGATGTTTACAAAATTGTTTACACTTATAGGTTTTGGAGGTTTGAAATTTCTTTCAAAAGTCCTTTGCAAAGAATTGCTTGAATTTGCGATGAGTTCATTTTTTGAAATCTCAATATTATATACATGTTCCTAATACGCATCTAGGATGGTGCAATGGATAAATCCATTGGGTGTAGCAGCACACTTTTTTCTTCTTTAGATTTGCCATTGCATGGTTTTTTGTCATGGACAGTAGGGCACATTGGTCGGAAGTGGCTTTGACCACGACGAAAAGTGTTGTATGTGGTCGGGAAGGGCTTCGACCAGCGCGAAACTCGATGCACATGGTCGGAAGTGGCTTCGACCACGACGAAAAGTGTTGTATGTGGTCGGGAAGGTGTTTAAATCACGCGATAAACGGTCGTAGCTTCTGTTAACCGGTCGTATGGTCTCGCGAAGCAGTCGCAAGACCTGGGAATCGGTCGTAGGCTTTTGAGCATTGCGTGTTGGGTGGTTCCGACCGGTCACGTATTTATGTGACATTCATTTTGTGACAAAAATATTTGGTTATACAATATATGAGACGTGAATCTTAATGAATCTGATTGTTCGTTTTATTTTTTACAAATTTTATCTTGTTTTGTATTTTACCGTAGCATTAGCACGGGCACACTACTAGTTCATGTTAAAAGTTTACGGGTGGATGTTTGATGGCATATTAATTCAGGCCCATTCTTGTATCGAATTTTTTGTACGGATAATCCATTTTTTATTCGAAATTACATAAATATACCCGCGGGAAATTTTTTTGCAAAAATAGGCTCCAGTCGCCTAATGGTTGGGCGATCGGAGACTTCGCCCAACCGATCGCGATAGTGGAGAGTCTACCAACCGTTGGGCGATTAATTGCAGTCGCCCAACCGTTGGGCGCCTTCAATGCAGTCGCCGAACGGTTCGGCGACTGCGATTCAGTCGCCCAACGGTTCGGCGACTGAAGGTGGGATATAAGGCCACGCTCGGCGACGACGAAGTTTGTTCTTCCGTTCGGCCAGCGCAAAGAAGAGAGGGGAAAGAAGGAGAGGGAGAGGAGGAGAAGAGAAGGGGGAGGAGGAGAAGGAGTGCGCGTTTTTCAGGTAAGTTTTTGGTGTTATATTTTTTGTTAGTGTAGAAGATTAGTTTAGAAAATGTAGTGTAGAAAATTAGTTTAGAAATATAGTTTAGAAAATTAGTTTAGAAAATGTAGTCTAGAAAATTAGTTTAGAAAATTAGTTTAGAAAATGTAGTGTAGAAAATTAGTTTAGAAAATGTAGTGTAGAAAATTAGTTTAGAAATATAGTTTAGAAAATTAGTTTAGAAAATGTAGTGTAGAAAATTAGTTTAGAAATATAGTTTAGAAAATTAGTTTAGAAAATGTAGTCTAGAAAATTAGTTTAGAAAATTAGTTTAGAAAATGTAGTTTAGAAATTTAGTTTACAAATTTAATTTTCAAATTTTGTTTAGTAAATATAGTTTAGAAATTTAGTTTACAAAATTTATAAACTAAATTTTGTATACCATTTATAATGCATTATTGTACAAAATATAGTATTTAAATGTACATGTAAAAAATTTAATGTTGCAATTATTGTACAAATTTAGATGTAGAAAATTTAGTGTTGAAATTTACATGTAGAAAATATAATGTTGAAATTATTGTACAAATTTAGATGTAGAAAATTTAGTGTTGAAATTTAGATGTAGAAAATTTAATGTTGCAATTATTGTACAAATTTAGATGTAGACCATTTAATGTTGAAATTATTGTACAAATTTTCCAGGTATGACTCGTGCTGGACGTGACTCGGAGTGGCGGTTCGCGCTGTTGGACGAGCACGTGGACCGCTCTCATCGCGCTTCCCGTCTAGTCCCGCCACCGGGGAGCACGGACGACCCGCCTCAGCTGGGAGTGGTCCGGACACGCACACCTCGCGTGGTCTGGGGACTCGACCCTCGTTGGACCGCCAGGTTTGCACTACTCCAGCGTTTAGTGCGACCGTAAGTTCGTTCCGTGCTGACCTTCACTTTGTTTGCAGGGTGCGGGATGCCGGGCTACTCCCTCTTGCCCGGATGGTGCAGGCCACGGACGAGGATGGAGGCGCTGGCGCCGCTGGCGGGGACAAGGCGGGCGGGGAGCGATCACGACGCTTTCCGTTCGACCGTTCCCTGCTGACGGCTTTGGTGGACCGTTGGCGGCCCGAGACGCACACTTTCCACCTCCCATTCGGGGCGATGACGCCGACCTTGCAGGATGTGTCCCTGCTCCTTGGGCTTCCGATCGCGGAGACGCGCCTTCCTCGAGGCCCGGCCATTGGCGCGCGCCGACCGCTCGCGATTCGAGTGTCTTTCCACCGGCCGATGACCACCACGTGTTCGGAGAGGAGCAGACCCATGGGCCGACACTGAGGTGGCTCAGACAGTACCGAGTACGTGGTACATAAAATCGATCGTGTCTTCGAAGCTCGTATTTGTGGTATTACGTACTAATAACAACTTTTTTGCATTCAGGTGGAGCGTATGGTTCCGCGGGCGTGGTGACGGGGCACACCAGGGTGACCAGTGAGGCGTGTTGCAGATGCTATATATGTTATGCATGTAATGAAAAAACATGCGGCATGTTACTCTCAGTTATATTATGAAGTTTATTTAAATTTACATAGTCTATCATCTCTCTCCGCATATAAACTATCTCACTTAACAGTGTATGTATCGATCGTTCTCTACTCAATCTTTCATAAAAAAAAATTAAAAAACTTTTTACACACCTACAATATACAATGAACATAAACTTTTATTACAACTTCACCGTATTTTTTACCGGTTCAACGTTACAAAATTCACAAAATTTAAAACAATCACGGGGGCTACATGCAGTCGCCTAACGGGATGGCGACTGCATGCTAGTCGCCTAACGGGATGGCGACTACCCTTAAGTCGCCGAACGGAAGAGCGACTTAATGCAGTCGCTCTACTGTGCAGCGAGATATATTGTGTCGCGGTCTGGTTGGGCGAAAGTCTCCAGTCGCCCAACCATTAGGCGACTGGAGCCTATTTTTGAAAAAAAATTTCCCGCGGGTATATTTATGTAATTTCGAATAAAAAATAGATTATCCGTACAAAAAATTCTTCTTGTATCAGCTAAAGATGGATCAGAAGGGGTGCCCTGATTCATGGGCTAAAAACTATTTCACGCCTATAAATTCCACAACGTCATAATAATTGGGCCCTTGCAACATTGGGTTTCTCTTATGAGGTTTTGCATTTTCAGGTTTTACGGCGACCATTATTATTTTTTGAGAAAAACCAAAGCAGCCATTTACTCGAAGACATGAAAGTATGACACTCTCCTACCCCTAACGGCCTTTGGATTAGATCAGCATTTGTAAGATATAACAGATGAATATCATAGAGAGAACCGAAATAATGATGACGCTACGACGAGACAGAACATTTGGCGAAGCTGATCTTAAATTCGTAAAGCATAACATCAAAAGAGTAAACGAGATTGTTGCTCTCTTATAAACCTGCTTAAATCTTTTATGATTCTTGGATTTTTGTCCTATACGAGAATTTAATACTAAAGAATAATCTAGTCTTTAATCCTCTCGCACGTCTCTTGCTTGTCTTGTGGCATGCTTTTCTCTATGTCCACACCTCATAGATTTATATATTTTATATATTTCTCTTCCAAAGTGAAGTGAAAATCCTAATCCAATCAGATTTTGCCTAGAAATCTTTGTAGCATACCTCTCCAAATGCTACTAGATTAGGATATGAGTAACCCAACCTACATGGAAACATACAACACATTGTAGAAATTTGTGGGGTGAATCATCCAAATTTATAGTGCTCCCTTGGTCCAATTGCGCAGCTTAGAACAGGTGCTACCCAAACCATTTTTTTCAAGAGAAGTACAGTAATCTCTTTGCTCATTCATGCCAGAATTACATCGTTTACAGGTAGAAGTTTATTTCGTATACTTGTTTGACCTCTGGTATATTCTGGCTCTGTCTCGTATCACAGGATATTGGCCCTGGTTTTTTTTTTTTTTTGCGAAGGATATTAGGCCTGATTAATGGGCCAAGACCTGCATCAGGCCGATATATTTCACATCGTCATAAATAATTGGGCCCTTGTCAATATTTGGTTTCTCGTCCTCTCACTAGGTTTCCATATTCTCGTAGATCTCGGTGGGGTGAACCTGCGATGCAGAGGAGACAACAAAGAAGCTGGAGGTGGGTTGTGGGAGAACATCCCCGACGGATTCGGAGGTAGCCTCCTTCTCATCCCAGCATAAACCAATCTTGTCTCCTTCCTACCAGGTTCAGCTTCTATACCACTCCTCTCTGATTGTTTTCTAGGAAACTCTGACCTCTCAAGCGCTGCATGAGCCAATCGGTGTCGGGGTCGGCGGAGGGGACCTATCCGCGGTGCTCGACTTCCACGTAGTGCATGCTGGTGGCGTTGAGCTGCTCGCCAGGATTGGGAGGTGCGACTGCACCAGGTTCTACCGCTCCAGGTCAACTTCGAGTTACAATTAGTGCTGTGTTGGAAATAATCTTGTTGTTGTTGAGCGATCATGCGTGTACTCGGTAGTCATAGCTACTGTTCAGTGTTTGTAATAGTCGAAGTACTCGGTGTGTTCGAGTACTATGTGGTCGTTATCATGTTGTTGTGTGTTGAGTGTTGTGCAGTGGTCATAGCCAACTGTACTCGTGTGTCAAGTACTGTGCAGTGGTCGTAGCCAACTGTACTCGTGACTCGAGTACTGTGCTGTAGTCGTAGCCACAGTGGTCGAAGGCGCAGCCGACAAGCCGTGGTTGATGCCATGGTCCAAGGCGCAGTTGACAAGCCATGGTCGACGGCGTAGCCGACAAGCTGTGGTCGATGCCATGGTCGAAGGCGCAGTCGACAAGCCGTGGTCGATGTCATGGTCGAAGGCGCAGTCAACAAGCCATGGTCGATGGTCGGTAGTCAGAGCTACCGTGGTCGATAGTCGGTAGTTGGAGCTACTATGGTCGATAGCCAGTAGTCGTAGCTACCGTGGTCGATAGCCGGTAGTCGTAGCTACCATGGTCGATGGTCGGTAGTCAGAGCTACCATAGTCGATAGTCGGTAGTCGGAGCTACTGTGGTCGATGGTCGGTAGTCGGAGCTACCGTGGTCGATAGTCGTAGCTACCATGGTCGGTCGTCGGTCGTCGGAGCTACCATGGTCGATAGTCGGTAGTCGTAGCTACTATGGTCGATGGTTGGTTAAGACCACGTTGTACATGGTCATAACGACCAGGTTGTTATGTACGTGGTCGGTTACGACCACGTTGTGTGTGGTCATAACTGGGCACCGTTGTGAGTGGTCGTAATGACCAAAGTTGTAGTTGTTGGCGCGTCTGTGGTCGAAGCTCTAGCACAGCGGTCGAAGGCAAGCCAAGGATGAAGCCAGCGGTCATGGTCGTGTGTTGACCACTGAAGCAGTCGGTAGCAGGCGTCAGCACGTGAGGTCGTCGGTGACGCAGGAAGTCCTTGGTCGGCTACTTACCCAGTATGGGCAAACGGCTGGCACTGTAGCGGTCATCATGGGCTGTTCGTTGTAGCAGTCATGAGCGACAGTGCGAAGCAGCATGGGCAGGCGACTGAGCGGCGTGGTCGTGCGAAGACGTGGGCAGCTGAGCAAAGCGGCATGGGGCAGTGGCTGAGCGGCGTGGTCATCAGCAACTGTAGTAGTCGTGGGCGATCCAGCTGGTGAGTCGACTGATCAGAGCGGCGCAACAGAGTCGTAGTGAGTGGCCTGTGTGGCCTATTGTCTATATATACGATGTACACTTGTGAAGTCGTGGGTGCGAGATTTTTGGGGAAAATCAGAGCAAAGTCGTAACCGGCGTTCGTTTGTCGAACAAGAAACAATCTCTCCTCTGTTTTCGCTCGTTCTTCTCCTTGCTCTCCCCCTGTGCTTCTTCCCCCGACTAGTGTTACCTGGACAACATGCTGGCCATCTCTATGAGATGTGTACCGCTAATAAACAGAGATATGTTGTGGAGACTTAATTTGTTGCTGAATTTTTGTCATCCTGAGCTAAAAATAACTGATGATGCTTATTACTTCTTGTTATAGCAAGTGATTGAATTTGGTAAGTCCTCACAGCGAAAAAGTTAAGTGGTACCTTGTAAACCAATGAGCGTGAGGTAAATTCTTTTGAGCTTGTTACTTCATTCATGTTTACTCTTGATGCGGTGGATAGGGCTAATTCACTTTGTCTAATAATGCTGCTAGATGGATAGAAAGTGGCAGTTAAATTACTTAACTGACAAAGCAGCTGTTACTATTTTTACAGCATCACTGATTCAACTCATAAATTACTTAACCACTGCTCCAGCTTGTGTGAAAGTTCTAGTAATATTTAATTTAAAGTTTGCATCATTAGCTTTTAGTTTTTGCAGTAAAGCAGGTTTTTTATGTGACCTGTGAGAAGTTTGATGGGTTCGATTGAAAATCCTAGTATTATTCATTTGAAAGTTGACTTTTATTCATGTCTGATTTATTAGCTTTCAGTTTTTCTAGTAAAGATTGTTTCTTATGTTTACGAACATGGTCAAATATATTCCATTCCATATTGTTTATAGTTTTCTTTTGAGACACCATGTAAGAGGGTCCAGGTTGCTTTGTTATGAACCATTGATATTTGTGTGGATTTGATTTTTGAATTTTGCAAAATTTGATGTTTTTTAGAATCTGTTTAAGACTTAGCAGTTTGACCGGCTACCGGTCAAACAGGCTGTCGCCAGCGGTTTGACTGGCCAGATGTGTTGCTTTGGTTGAAAATTGGTATTTTGAGAATTTTGGTCTTGGTTTGGTTTGTTTTGACTTAAGACAGTGCATATGTGTTGTATGAAATATGTTTTGATTAACGTGGGTCATGTGTTCAGAAATGATTTCTTTGTTTTTGGATGTGCAGAGAAATTTAGAGCCAACTATGGTCAACGGTGAAAATTGGTGCTGCACTCATGAAGGAGATAAGGCCTAGAATGATTGAGGATGTCAGAGAAGATAGTTGAGTTCTAGTATGGCACAAGAAATGCAGAAAAATGTTAAAGTGAATATTCAAGCGATAGGTTACACTAAGTGGCTTGGTCGGTCTAAGTAAGACGTGGTCCGTTGGAACCTAAACAAGAGAGACGTGTCAACACGTGTCAAGGCAGTGGTGCACATACACAAGACAAACTTGATGATTGCTTGCAAGGGAAGACGAACACCGGGTTAAGAAAGTGTATTTTGATAAGTTTACCAAATACCAAAAACTACATTGATCAAAACTGCGGCACTTAGGAAAATGTTTTAGGTCAAGGAGAAGCTGAGATGATCAAGTAGATCAAAGGATGAAGACTTGGTGCATTTGGGCTCATGTGCTTTGAAAAATATGCATGACTTAAGTGTGTGAATAAAACCCATGTTGTGTGAGGTTAATGGGTTTCTCCATATGTGCAAGTGGATAATATCCATTAGGGTTAGATGTGAGATAGTTTCCTTATCTATTTAATGGGTTAGGATGGAGACTCGCAAGTTAACCATCCATCATTCTAGCCAAGTGTTATAGGATTAAGGTTTGAGAAGTGTGAGTACTATGGTATGCTCTCTTATCATCCAGGTGAAGTAGCTGTAAAACCTTCATCCTCAAGTAGTAATAAATTAACTTTATTCTTCTCTCATGTAGTCTCCTTGATTTGGTTGATTTGCTCTCGTTCTTATTGGTTTTGATATCTCTTTCCCCTTGTTGATCTTGTTGTATGCCAAGGAAATATAAGTGATGGAGATAACTCATGGAGATCAATCTCCATCCATTTAGGCATCAAGTCTTGCAAGTTCTTGAAATAACCTGGTTTTGCTTGGATTTGACCTTATCGTGAGATTTATTGGTCCGAGGGTTTTTGCTTCAAAATCTTTGTGAGATCTTGCTTGCTGTGATATGTTAGTATATATCTAGAATCATCTTAGCCATCCTCTACCTACGAGCAAGTCATATTTCAAGTTTTTGGTTTTTGGCTGGTTTTGGTGCAACTTTACTTATTCTTGAGAAAGGTTCAAACTTTGAGAAGGATTCAAGTGATCCTTGGATGGAATCGGTTGCTGAGACCTTGAGAAAGGTGTGTGCAAAATCTGATCTCATTTGGCCATGGATTTTTAGAGTTGCACCGAAAGTGGTTTTGATTTGGGCTGATTTTTTGCTCTGGGAACAAGGGAGCGATCATATTGCTCTTAGGCCCAGTCGTATTGGAGGCTGGTCGGACCGCCTTATAGCCATCGGTTAGATCGCCTGGGCACTGGTTAGACTGTTGCTTGGTAGTCGGTCAGACCACCCAGGTGCAGGGTTTCAATTCTTCTGCTCTTGAGTTTGTTCCTTTGGGTTTGGCTTCTAATCCTGATTGTCATAGCTCAGTACTTATTGGAGTGAAGGTTTTGTGAATATTTGAGAAAATTTTTTGAAGGTACCATTCACCCCCTCTGTTTCCTTACCGGTCCTACAAGTGATATTAGAGCTCAGTTAGCTCTTCTCTTTGATCTTAACCGGTCTTACAAGTAATGGTATCAAACCAATATTTAACCAAGCCACCTATTTTTGATAGAGTTGATTTCTCTTATTGGAAGGCTCATATGCAATCTTACATCGAGGATCAAGGGCACTCAATTTGGATCAAAGTCAGGAATCTCTATGTTGTGCTAACTGATGACCAAGTGAACACACCAGATGTAGAGGCAAACAACAAGCCTTGAAATTTAAGATGCCTATCATGTAAGACCACTATGCTTGTCAGCTTTATAGGTAGGACCACTATCATTTTAAAAGCCTAAAGAAATTAATTAGGTTATTTTTCAACCTTAGTATGTGACTAACATCACTCACTGTTCTAACAATACTGTCATATATATTAATCTCAACATCACCTATCCTAACAATACTATGGCATCTATCATCGACAAGGTAAATAGAACTGAAACTACCTGACCTATATGAGGTGAACCACTATATGTTAGGCATGATGTGGTATGAGTACCATGAATCAAGAATCTATGCCTCTGTCAGCCAACTATTTGAAACTGAGAGAACATCCACATCGCTGATGCCCGACTCATCTTTCTCAGTCACATTTACAGTCTTCTCATCACGCTTCCCACTATTATGTTTTTTCAACTTTGAACAATCTTTCTTATAATGCTCCATCTCCTTACACTTGTAGCACTTGATATTCTTTTTGCCTTTTGACTTTGATATGGATTTATGCCTTCCAGATTTCTCCTTTTCTTGCTTCCTTCCACAATCGCCCTTTGCATACAACCTATCACCATGAGAACTCTTCCCTGTGTTCTACCACGTTGATTATATGCCAACAAAGCCATAGTAATGCCATCATGCTTGATAGTATCTTTCTCATACATCAAAGTGGTGACTAAGTGTTCATTGGAAGGTAGCAATGAACACAACAGAATTACCTGATGTCTTCATCCTCAATCTTCACCTCTAGATGCCCTAGATCAGTGATTACCTGATTGAAGGTGTTGACATATTGTGCAACATCAGGACCCTCCTACATCTTCAGCTTGTACAACTTCTACTTCAGACACAACTTGTTCATCAATATTTTGGATATAAACTAAATCTATAACTTGTCCCAAATTTCTTTCGGTGAGATCATATCCATGATATGATACATGGCCTAATCTGAAAGACACAAGCATATGCTCGCGGCTGCTTGGTCCTTCAACTCCTACCAATCGTTGTGCATGCCCGTCGGCTTTCTTCTGCGTAGCCCCTTGGAGCAACCTTGTTGCACCAACAATCATTCTCCTTCATCCGCCATAATCTGAAGTTCCATGTTCCGTCAAATTTCACCACTCTGAATTGAGCACTTGATGCCACCATCTCAACAGAGCTTTGATACAAATTGTTGGAATCAGCGGCAACGCTAGCACAAGAGAACGATCATAGTAAACACAAAAGCACACAAGAGACACGAAGATTTGTTAACGAGGTTTGACAATGCCAATGTCCCGGGGAGCCGTATCGTGGTGGCTCCATTCGTATGGGGGTTTTTTCACTATTAGGGTTATAAGAGGTCAGCGGTATATATTTATACCATGTTTACATGTTCTGACACGACCCCTTCCTTTTACCTTGCCATATATGAGCAATAGACAACATGGATCTCATTGGTTGGATGGCGATCGAGTGGCTGTGGATGGCTGAGTGAGTGCATGAAGATGGGTGCGTGCAAAGGATATGCTGCAACAGAATTGGTAGTGCTCAAAATTGTGTTTTCAGGAGGAAGTCTATTCTATGTAATACACTATTGATTTTCCAAGCACTAGAAATTTTCATAAAATCGGATATATATAAAATAGAGGAAGATATATTAAATTAATGACAAGCTGATTATACAGTATAGATTTCAATTTCGACACCTGCAGCTATATTGGCAGTGTCTTCCTGTGTCTCCGTTGCCTCAGTCTCTCCACTAAGCTCCTCAAGTGACCTTCCTTTAGGCTCTGGCAAAAACCAGCTGAACACAATACCGACTATGTTGCACACGATTAGCACAATCATAAAGATTACAAAGCTCCGTTGGAAGTGACGGAACATGAACACACCGACGATGGCGCCAATTTTGCCACCTGCTCCAGATATCCCATGGCACGTTGCGCGCAACCGCGTCGGGAAGATCTCCGCCGGAATGATGAACGTGGTCGAGTTAGGGCCAAAGTTGGCAAAGAAAAGTATGCATGCATACAAGGCGATAAAGCCGAATTGTCCATTGGTCTTGGCCCAATGCTTGTACGAGATCGCGATGCCAAGCATGAAGATGCTCATCATCGCAAACCCTAGTTGCTGGATCTTGACGCGGCCAATACGGTCTACGAAGGCGATGGAGACGAAGTATCCTGGTAGGTTGCCGCACAAAGCAACTAGCGCCTGCGTGCGAGCAATCCTGTATGTCTGCTCGAGTGGGCTCATGGTGGTCGTGTCGCCGAACCAACCGATGTGGGAGAAGATATCCTTCATGAACAGGTTCAGCGAGTAGAAAGAAACATCGAGCATGAGCCAGCATATGGTGGTTGTGACTAGCTGGGCGCCATGGACCTGGAAAAACTGCTTGGAGAAGAGCCCAAACTCCTCACCTACCCTTCTAGCGACGAGCTCGTTGGCTTCTTCTTCATCGTCTTCCACGTTGTTAATGTCGATGTTGAGGACGGTGGACATGTCGGACGCGGCCTGCTTAGCGTCCCGGGCGATGAGCGCCGTGTAGCGCGCCGTCTCCGGCATCTTCGTTCGCCAGTAGTAGGTCAGGATGGCAGGAATCGCACCGAACATGAGGATGATGCGCCACACGTAGTCGGCCTGCCCGAGCTGGTCATGCCGATACGACCGCGTATGTTTGAACGCAGCAGACACGATTATGGTCACAACACTAGCAACAAGATTCCCAAGTCCCTGCATCAACAACATAAATATGTTTGGAAAAGTGAACAATTTATAAATCAGTTTTACGTATCGGCATACACGAATTTGATATATAACGACCTGCATAGCAAAGATGGTGGCGATGAAGGCACCACGAGTCCCCGTGTTGGCGTACTCTGACATGATGGTGGCCGAAAGTGGGTAATCTCCACCTTATCAATTACAAATTTGAGTCATACACCTTTGAATATTTCCCTTAATTATTTCATTTATTTATGTCAAAACACTACTAGAAAACGGATCATCCCTCACGGGCTTTAATTTTTCTGACGGGCCCGCATAGAACGTGAGAGATATCAATTTTTTGTGACGGGCCCACGTATCACCGTCACAAAAATACATTTTTCTGTTGGGCTCATTAAGCCACCAAGGAAATACACTATTTTTGTAACGGTATTAAGTGAACCGTGAGGATAATTGAAGATAAGCCCGTGAGGCTTCTGAATCCAGCCGACCGCACCCGCTAATTTTGTGCACCACGCCATTGGACTGAAAACCCTAAGTTTTTCCCCAAATTTCGCAGCCGCCGCGCGCGTCCTCCTCCCCATCCCCTCGCCCGCCTCCTCCGCCCCATCCCCTTGCCCGCCGCCCCGCCTCCCCAAGTCCTCCCCGACGCCCCAGCTCAGCCGCCGCGCCCCCCATCCATCTGCTCTCCTCCTCCCCATCCCCTCACCCGCCTCCTTCGCCCCATCCCCTCGCCCACCTCCTTCGCCCCATCCCCAGGTCTGCCCCGCCGGCCGCCCCAGGTCCGCCCCGTCGCCCCGCCTCCCCAGATCTGCCCCGACGGCACAGCTCCACCCCGCCGCCCCGCCTCCCTAGCTCCGCCCCGCCACCCCGCCTCCCCAGGTCTGCCCCGCCGCCTCGCCTCCCCAGATCTCCCTGACCTCCACTTCCTCCGTCGCTGCTGCTCCAAATCCATCGCCCGCCGCGCCCTTCCCATCTCCTACGGTTAGGGTTTTGCCGCTTCTTCCCCCACCCATGGTGGCAGCCACGGCCACCTCGCTCCTACGCCTCTCCCTCCCGCCACCCTCTCACCCTACAGCTGCCTCCCCTAGCGGCCGACCCAACCCTGTCCCCCTCTCTACCTGCCACCGCCACCTCCGTCTCCACCGCTCACCAACGGCACCTGCCGCCACCGCGAGATCCCCTTTCGTGCCTTCCCCTTCTCCGGAACCCGGGTCGGGCATCGGTGATGCCCTCGGTGTCGTCGCCAATTAGCTCGATTTGTGTATTGCGAGGAGACGTGACCTAGAAATTTTTGTATTTATATTCAGGGTTAAGCTATGCATATTGCAACCCAAAGGTTTTCATAATAAGATGCGACGAATTGTTGCTTTGCTTGAGCAAAATATATTCCTTCTGTAGATTGAAACACTAAACCCCATTTAACTCTGAAATTATTTGATGACACTACGAGAATTTTATGAATTTGATGCAATACATAAATGAATTGGGGGAGTGCTTTGCTTGTGCAGGGAATGGCCGTCGTTGCACTGCTAAGGCATTTCGGTTTCCCTTGCTGGTGAGAGAGATAGCTCCTCCTCCTCTATATATTGTTTTGCCCTGAAACTTATGAACTACTACTTGGTAAGAGTTTGTGCTTGTTGGTTTAATTTCCTTTTCTGTGCTAATCATCAACTCTTCTTGTGTCCTGTGTAGTTGGGAGTTGGCCTCTGTGTTGAGCGATACTAAGGAGTTATTTGATTCAGCTGGTGTATGATGACTTGCCAGACAATGGATTTCCAAAAAACAAATTCAATCAATCATGCATATATGTATTAGAGAGTTCTCCAGAAATTTCCATCCCTAACTAACTCTGTCTAAAATATTTAATGCAGTTGCCCTTTCCGTTGGATTGCCTCTATGCAGATCTTGGATGCAAGGTACTAATTTGCGTGCTCACGCATTAATGAACCTATTGGATATTTAGAGAGTAATTTTTTAAAAAAACTCTTTATATGTTTGAAACATATAAGAGAGTAAATATGTGGATGTTTCAAAACTTAAATTTATAATGTATATTAGCAAATTTGATATTTTAATGTGGGAATGTATGCATATATTAGGAGTGTAAATATAAAGTACCATGTGAGAAGCTTCATGATACTGTTGTGATGAACCATTGCAATGTTTATGGAGTGGTCAATTGGTTTTATAAAGATTGCATTTGATTTGGACTGTTTTCTGGATGTGTCATGAAAATTGGAAGTACCGTAGGTATTAGTGCGGTAGTTCCGCTTTGTGGAAGTACCACAAGCATAAGTGCGGTAGTACCGCTTGGTGGAAGTACCGGGTTGAGTTGCGGTACATTTTTTAGAGAGGTCCAGGTGAGGTTTTTAACGTGCGGAAGTGCCGCTTTGGGAAGTGGTAGTACCGCACAGCGGAAGTACTGGCATGGTAAGTGCGGTACTTCCGATTTTCCCGGTAAAATAGGATTTTGGGGAATTGAGTCTTGGATTAAGTTGGTTTGACCTGGGTCATTGGATTAAGGGTGCATGATGCATGTCTTGGCTAATGTAGGTTAAGTTGTGAAGAACTTATGCCTAGCAATGATTTCTTTGTCTTTAGATGTGTAGAGTCGCTTGGAGGCAACCGTGGTCAACGGCGAGGATCGGGGCTAGGTTCATGGAGAAGTCGAGGCCCAGAACAATCGAGGATGCCGGATGAGACGGTGAGCTCAAGCTTGGCAAGAGAAAGGCGAGAATGTTAAAGGTGAGCTCTAACGGTAGAATGGCGCTATGTGCTTGCACGAGCCAAGTGAGCCGTCGTTTGATGGAACTAGGACAGGAGACTTGGCGATGTATGACAGGCTAGTGGTGCACCTACATGTGGCAAATATGACGATTGCTTGCAATGGTTGGTGATGACCAGATCAAGGAAGGGTATTTTGGTAGTTTGACCAAAATACCAGAAACCATCTTAGATCAAAACCGAGGCGTATAGGCGATGCATTAGAGAGCGGTTTAGGTCAAGGTGGAGCTGGTTGGATCAATGCTAAGGATTTAGCAGATGCACACTTATGCGATTTGAAAAACGTGCATAAATGAACTTATGAGAGTAAAACCCGTGTGTGTGGGGTTAACGGATTTTCCCATTGTAATGATGTATAGGATCCATTAATGGGTGTATGTGGCTGGTTGCCCACCTATAAAAGGGGTTGGGATGGTGATATGTATGTTAACCATCCAACTCATTTCTTGTGCTCTCATCTCTAGGGTTAGGGTTTGAGAGTAAGTACCTTGTGTCCTCTTTGTCCTTTAAGGTGAAGTGGTTGTAAAATCTACCTTCTCAATTAAGCAATACATTAATCGTTTTGCATCTCTTATATCTCTCTTGTTTTTGATTGATGTGCTTGACTTTTGGTTGGTTCTATTCTTTCACTCTTGTGATCTTGTTGTACGAAGAATATGTAAGAGATAAAGATAATTCTTGAAAATACATCTTCATCTATCTAGCTAGACACTTTGATAGCAAGATTCATAAGAAAACCCGGTTTTGTTTGATTTTGGCCTGTTTGGTCAATCTCTTGGTCCGAGGGTTTTTGGCTGGGATTCTTTGGTGTTCTAGGTTGCTGTGACATGTGGGAATACATCTAGAGTTATCTTGACTATCATTTACCTACGAGCAAGTTATATTCATCGTTTGGGGTTTTGACTCGATTTTGGTGCAATCTTCCAACAAACTGAAAAATGTTTCAACTTTGACCATGACTTTCATGATCGTTTGTTGGAATAGGTTCATAACATCCAAAGTAGATCCATATAAATTTTCATGTCATTTGGATATACGGATCAAAAGTTCTCTCAATTTGGATTTTGAAACTGTGTTGAAAACACTATTTATCCTGATTTTACTCTAGCAACGGAAGTACTGCAATTACTGTAGTGGTAGTGCCATAGTTACTATTGCAAGTGGTAGTACCGCAAATTTAACTATGGTAGTTCCGTTTTCACTGATTTTTCTTGGGTTTTCAGTATCTCTAATCGCTGGTTTTTATGGTAGTCTTCTATTCTAATCTTCATAGCTCTGTAGCTATTAAAGTGAAGGATTTGTGATTATTTGGGGAAAATTTCAAGGCATCATTAACCCTCCTTTGTTGCCATCTTCGGTCTTTCAAAATATGTTGCTGATGGTTGTAGAATAATTATAATCACAATTTATGGGATAGTTATTTTTTGAATTTGTAGAATATTTATCCTATTTTGTGAGAGCTTTCAACCATACAACATCAAGTACGGTTCACAAAATTGATGGCTAGAATTGTTAAATGTTTTTCTCCTCTTTTTTGATATATATATATATATATATAGGAAAAATACTTTTTACTCCCGGGTGTAATTACACCCACCTCTAATATACCACCTAAACAAACTTGAAATACTCCTTTATCACTTTAGGTATACTTGTATACGAATTATAAGATATTCTAATGTGAACCACATGAAAAAATTGCAAGGGAGTCCATAGTTTTTAGTGTATTTTGTAAATACCTTTCTATACGTACATAAAAAGGAGTATGTCGAAAAAAATGTACATACCACATCTGAAAAATTATTCATACCACATATATGGTCTTAAATACTCTTATACTACATGTACATACCCCTCGTTACGCGAGATACTCCCTACGTTGTGAGATACGACATAGGGTGTAATTACACCCGGGAGTAGAAAAGAGGCTATATATATATATATATATATATATATATATATATATATATATATATATATATATATATATATATATATATATATATATATATATATATATATATATATATACACACACACACACACACACATCTCCTATATTTTATGGGAAACATGTGTCTGGGTGAGTAATTATCTTTGGCTCGTCAGGGATCAATGAATGTGTGTCATCGAGTGCATATAGTATGGCCTAGTTTAATAAAATTCTCTCCCATATTTAATTTCTACTTTCACAAAATATACTGAAATTAATTGTTAATGTCATGAACTTGTTCGAATTAAACTCGAACACTACTCACCGACGCTGAAGCCTAGCCAAAAGCGGAAGAAGCATAGGGTGGCTAGGACGTTCTTCCTCGGGCCACGAAAGGAGAAGCCGGAGGCAATGGAGAAAATCACCATGAGCTTGAGGGTGATGCCGTACATGGGCTTGCGGCCGAGCTTGTCGCCGAGCCAGCCGAACACGAGCTGCCCCACGACGGCACCGCAGAACGCGATGCTTAAGACGGCAGCGTAGACGTCAAACGGGAGCTCGCCGCGGTCGTGCCGGTAGTAGATGCGGCCGAGAGGATTAGTGACGAGTGCGATGGAGAAGAGGTCGTAGGCATCACTGAACATGCCCAAGCCCGCGATGCCAATGCCGGTGTAGTGGTACGCCTGCGTCCTGGCATCATCGAGAAACCGCAGCACTCTTGGCTGCCTCTGGGCCATGTGTCTCTCGCTGTGCCAGTATTTTTCTTGGTGAGTGTTGCTACATTCAATTCACAGGATTCCCTCGGAATAAATAGAAGTTCGAACAAAGGTATCTTTCGTTTCTGGAGTTGACGGGGGAGTTCAGTGTCAACTTTTTTTTTTCTTTCATATTTGGAATTCCAAAACATACTATTTTCCAAAAGTCGTAATTCGAAATTTCACATTTAATTTGCTGCGACTGCAATGAATGAGGCAGCACGCTGATGCTGTGGGTGCTCGGTTCTCAAAGTCATGGTTCTGATTTTTGAATTAAATGTGTGACTAAATAGAAATTTTTTTGTCCGCATAGTTTTCCACGGTGCTCAGTCTGGAGCACCGAACATCGTCCGAATGGCCTGTATGCACGCCTCGGATAATCAGCCTGGTTCTGGTTTCCCTAGCCTATAAAGAATTTCCAAGATTGATAATATGAAGTTGAAATTAATGGATCCATCGCAAAATATACTATCATAATATATACATAATTATTTTAATTTAAACAACATATATTTACAGAAATTGATATTAAAAATGCCACCTTGTAGAACGTGTTAATCTCCAAAAAGAGTTATATTTGGAATAAGAGGAAGTACAATAGTACAAGATCGAAATTCATCAAATAAAGCTGGTCGGTTTTTGTCCCACAAACCAGCTGGTTTGCGGAACTGGCCATGGCTCGGTTTTCACCTCAGAACCGGTTTCGAGATGATGAATTAAAAGTCTCTGGTTTCGTCGCCAAAAAAAAAAGTCTTTGTTAGTGGATATATACCATTCCGCAAGTACAGGTGCTGAAAATTGGAGGTTATCCTGTCTTTTTCTGCAGCACGTTAATTTATGGCCGGAAGAGGCCGGCACGGGTGAATTATTCAGCAATCCAGAGAATAAATACATCGCGCTACATGGATACCTGCTGCGTAACATAACGCCACATATAAACTAGAAAAACATATTTAATTAATATGCTTTGGCAGGAACATGCAAAGAAATTTCCTGAATCTGTCTTCCACATGTAGAAGAGTCTGCCGATGGTGACATTTTGCATACGTTTTGATCGATGGATTGCAACTATTTTGTTTATTTATCTTGATCATATAAATATGGAGTGATTATTGGACAGGCGATTGAATTTTTTTTATCTTTTAGTCACCTGAAGTTGCACTTTGAATTACCTGAAATTGCAAGTAATTTTTTTGGAGGGAGCTGCAACTTCAGTTGATTTGCACTCTGAATCACCTGAAGTTGCAGGTGTTTTTTTAGAGGGAGGCTACAACTTCAGTTGATTGAGAGTATAATTTCACATGACTGAAAGATAAAAAAATTTTCAGTCGCATGTGCAATAGCAAAACTGTCTAACTAACTTGTTGTGGTACTTAAATTCTTATATTGATATCTGTTTCTCAAAATTCTTCACGGATGAGTAGTACTTGTTGATCAAGGAATCTCTACATCTGTTATCTATTATTAAAACAGAGAGAAAAGGCAACCACGATCACGTTAAGGGCTGAAAAAACAAGTGGAGTACATAACAACAAGCGAACATGTATACTCGTTAGGAATATCCGGTGGATCAGACGAGATTTCTTCAAGACTAGTATGCATACAATTGACGTTGATATTGACATGCAAAAAGAGATCAAAGAGGCCAGCTAGCAGCGACAAACTGCAAACAAATGTCCATGCATATACGGGCTGAAAAAACTGCGCCAAATCCGTTAGGATATTATATATGTCATGGAAAACGACGTATAGATAATCAGTAAACCAACTTAAAGTAAGTTATCATCATATCATTAAAATACTCTGGCCGAGATTCTATATGTCATGCATGTATATGTTATATTGTTAAAACAAAGAAAAATGACTGTTTTGTGCTCTAAAAAGAAATGACTTTTAGTTTAGTCAAAAACTAGTTATTTTAATCTTAGCAAGAATATATAAACTTGAAATATATTTGTATTTGTCATGTGAAAATGATATTACTAGATTTGTCATCAAAAGTAATGGTCGAAGGTGTGTGTTGGAGACCGTGTTGATGTTTCAAACAAGTAAGAAAAGAGAGAGCAGTTAGGAACTTAATTTGGGAAACATTGCATTTGAGTCTTAATTTGGGAGACATTGCATTTGAGTAGCTACCAGCTGAGAACATGTTCCACTTGTCATAAATTCCAAAAATGCCACTTACATTCTTCACAAATACATAAATTTCGAAGAATCAATGTAACATATAAACACTCACGAACATCTACAATGAAACCTGAAAAAGAAAAACAGATATCAAGGAGGTAATAACACATACTCTCTCTCTCTAGAAACAAATACATGTCGTTTTGGACATCGGCACGGTCTCCCAAACACAATTTTAACTACTAATTTCTAATATAATATATTTATAAAATCCAATAAAATTATAAAATTATAAAAGTATTTTTGAGACAAATCTACATATATGATTTTCATATGTCTAATTTAAATATTTAAAAAATATTGATAGTCAAATTTTTAAAACTTTGACTGAATCTATATCCAAGACGATATGTATTTGTGTAGCCGACTAAAGAGGCACAGTGTGTATATACTCTGCTGCAGCCACTGCGGCGGCATCATCTGGCGGCTGTCCTTCTACCATCTCTCCAGTGATCTCCTCGAGGGACTTCCCTTTCGACTCCGGCAAAAGCAGAGTGAACACAATACCAACTAGGTTGCACCCAACAAGGATGAACAGCATGATCCGGATTTGTTTTCTCACGTGCAGGAAGCAAAAAACGCCGATGATGGCGCCAATCTTCCCAACCGCCCCAGATATGCCATGGCAGGTCGACCGTAGCCGTGCTGGGAAGATCTCCGCCGAAATGATGAAGGTTGTTGTATTCGGCCCAAAATTGGCAAAGAAGAAGGTCAAGCCATACAGGACGGCAAAGCCATACTTGTTCCTGTGTTCCAGCCAGTGGTCATAAGGGATGGCAAGGCATAGTATGAACACGGTCATCATGGTAAATCCAAGCAACTGGATCTTTTAAATATTCACGCTTGGGACAGGGGCGTCTAGGACACGGCATTCCGCAACTATTCACGCTTAAACAGTTATGGAATGTCGCGCAAGAGTGTACCATCATATGCTTACAACAAAAGTCCAGCTTATATTACAAGATATAGTTTAACAACCCAGTTTCACTGCAGCGGAGCGTGCAAGCCCAAAATATATTACATTACAAAAACTCCAAGAAAGCTCGAGCGCGGCGGAGTCCTAGAATCACGTGTCCTCGTCGAAGAAAGGCTCCTCTGGGGCTTCTTCAACAGGGAGACCTTCTTCCGCGTCTTGAGCTTCTGAAGGGTTTAGCAAGCCGTGAGCTAACCAGCTCAGCAAGTCACAACGGAAAGCCTTAACTTAGCTATTTGCACGGTTCAACAAAGGAAGGGAGTATACTTGGTTTATTAACTTTGCGTGGATGCAATTTTATTTGTAAACACTTTTTTTTAAAAGCTGACAACTACTCCTTAAGATTAAGGGGGTTTTTATGAAAAGATAATTAACCAACTAGTCCAGTTAAAACATTTGCAAAAACTACTTAAGCTTAGTAGTTGGAATCACCCAAATGGCATAGCTCCATTAACCGGGAGCACGGCATATTCGAATACCATTTGATTTACTCTGTAGAGTTGCCCAACTTTACCCACACGCATCCTTAACCTTCATGACTGAGTTAAGGAACCAGGTCTTTTTGCTGCTCAACCCTTGGTATATACTCCACCCGATAGGTTCGGAATCCGCACACCCTTGGGTATCCGTTGGCCACCACGGAACGCCGGGCTTGAGTTGTGGGGACCTATCATTGTCTTAGTTCGGATCTGCAATTCGCACCAACTCCCAATGCAGGGCTTCACTTAAGTTGAGCAGGTACTAAACCAGGGTTGACAAGTCAACACCTGTGGTTGAGCGGTCACTATGTCATTTGCTCGGCGTAAGGGTCTAGTCCTTATATTTTCACGAGATCCGCGACCTCCACCTTGGGGTAAAGCGGTGGGCGAAAACTGTCTCGCGATTTCCCACAACACCCTTACCCTAAACTGTGCACGCTTGCACTACCACCCTAGGGTACGGTGTCCCATACCACCCTACCCTAGCTCTGAGTTTTCCAAATCTACCGGCTCACGGCCACAACCTTAGTAGTGTAAAGATTTGCATGAATGTAAATATTTTATGGGTGATCATAATATGCTTAGGGTAAATCTAGGGTTGACAAGGGCGGGGCTACAAGTTATGATGGCATTTATTGGTGGTAGGTTTTATCTACATCGCATGACATTCTAAACATTTTGTTTTACGCAAACTAACTGTTGTGGGGGTGGCCCAAACCCCCGTGACTGGGTTGTGCAACTAGTCCAACATGTAATAGGCACAATAGTGTAGAGGAATATCAGTGTAAATATACCCATGTACTCTCATCCTTTGTAAGTACCAAGGGGTAGAATGGGGATTTCCCATTCTACCCCACTCATGTATATAAACCCCCAAGAGGGGCAGGAGGAGGGACATCCTCTCATTATCACCAACTCTCCTACAGATCTATCTCTCCTCTTCTCCTTCTACTAGTCCCCTTCTCTACTGTCTGGTCCATAGCCACGACACTAACATTTTACAAATAACAATAATGCAAGTAGCATATGAGCATAATTAAACAACATGGGATTCAATATGATCGAGGGTTTGCGACTTGCCATGAATCTGGACGATCTCGGCGATCTCGTATGCAGCAACTCCTTGATCCTGGCCCTGCACCGAAACCTCCAGAATCTCTGAAACTAGCGCAAACACACAAAAATAACATAAGTCTGGCTAGAGCCTAATCAAGCGAGGAAAAATAATCTATAAAAAAGGAGTAAATTGCATAAATATTCAAATGAGTAATTTTGAATTTTTCTGGGATGAATTTGGGGAAATAGAGGCCAAAAATGGGTTCAGGGCATCAAAATGAGCAAAGTGGTGAAATTTGAGAATTTTTCAGATTTTCTGTGATTTTCTAGGATTTATTTGGATTTTCTGGATTTTTGGAAATTAATAAATCTCTGGAAATTCATTTGCACAGTGTTGGGCTGGCCTGGTACTACAGCGCGGCCCGGGTGAGAAATGGCCCGCACGGCCCACGCGGAAACGGCTGGCAGGGCGAGCAGGCCGAGCGGCTCGGCCCACGCGCGCGCACGCCTACACGGCCTGGATGGCCGACGCGCAGCTCGGGCGGACGGCGGAGATGCTGCGGGAATGGGCGGACGGGATGTGATGAGGTGGAGTGGATCGGACCGCGGTGGAGTGGCTTGATCGGGCGGATACGGAGAGGGGTGTTTAAAGAGATCGGACGGCGAGGAGAAATCGCCATCCGACGGCCATCATTAAACCACAATGGTTGGAGAGGACGGCGAGGATGGGGCCACGTCGGTCTTCGTCAACCTCTTGCTGTGCGCGCTTCGAAGTGAGGCAGAGGGGCGGGGTCTCTGCACTCTGGCGACGGCAAGGGTCTCCGGCGGCCAGAGAGGGTTCCACCTGGTAGGGCTTGACAAGGGAAACTCATTTTGCGGTCTTGGGAGGTGAGGGAAGCAATGGTGGAGGTCGGAGGCAGAAGGGGGTGTTTCGGCTCCACGGCGACGTGAGAGCTCACCGGTGACGATCTGCCTAATTGGAGAGTAATTTCATGGTCAAAGGGACTTGGGGCTCACAAGGACGGCAGCAGTTTTAGCTGGGAAGCCTTCTGGGAAGTTGGCCACGGGGAGGTGCTTCTGCCGGCGGTGAGCAACGGCGCCGGGGCTCCTCAGGGCTTCACCTGGCTAGAAGGGTACACCAAAGCAATCAGGGAAGAGTGGAGGTGCTTTCGGTGAATGGAATCGAAGAATGAGGGGAAGAGGAAGGAGATTAGCTCACGGGGGTCGCCGACGCAGGGGAGGGTAGCGACGGTGAGGGAAGTGATGCAGCTTCGATCGGTAGCTCCTGGAGGTGCTTGGGAGTGGCAGGGAGTGAATGAGAGCGGTGGGAGGGCATGAAGAGCACGGGAGTGCAAAGGAGCAGAGGGGTGTGCGAGTGAGCTCGGGCGGAGGGGAGAAAAAGAGGGGAAGGGGGAATGGGCGCGGCACTGGTGGTCAAGGGAAGTGACTGGGGAGCTGATGGGCATTGCCTCGGAGTGAAGGAGCGACATCCGGCTCTACGCACGTGAGTAATGGCGAAAGAACAGGAGAGGGAGTAGGTGAGTGACCGCACAGGCGAGGCGCGCTCTCACGCGGAGGAGGGAGAAGGGCGGCGACTGGCAGGTGGGGCCAAGGGAGGGAGGCGGCGATGCGTGGTGAGGGGAGATGCCGCTGGTTTCCTACCGGCTGGCGTCGGGGTGACGCGGGCGGGCGAAACCTGGGGTGCGGACACGGGCGGAAAGAAGAAGGTGGACGGCCGAAAGAGGAAAGCGCATTCCGCTGGGGTTGCCAAAAGAGGAAAGGGTTCAAAAATCACTCAAAAATCCAGGAAAAATCAGAAAAAATTTTGGTTTGAATTTTTGGGGCTTTTCAACCTACCCCCCTTAAAAGAATCTCGACCCCGAGATTAACTTGGTCCAGGGAGTAAGTTAGGGAAATCTCGCTGCAAGTCTGACTCTCTTTCCCAAGTGGACTTGTCTGCCGTGTGGTTCCTCCATTGAACTCTGCAGAACCTGACATTATTGTTTCTGAGCTGTCTTTCTGATGTCTCGAGTATCTGTAAAGGCTCTTCGGGGTAGGTCCAATCGTCTTGTAGCTCAATATCTGCCAAAGGTACTTCATCTGTAGGCTGTCACAGACACTTTCGAAGTTGCAATACATGGAACACGTTATGTATTCTTGACTAGTTGGGCGGGAGCTGCACTTGATAAGCTACCTCCCCAACTCTTTCGATTATTTGAAACGGTCCCACGTATCTCGGAGCAACTTCCCTTTGACTTGAAATCTCTTGACGATCTTAAAAGGGGTGACTTTGATGTACACAAAATCTCCAACTTCGAAGCACAAATCTTTTCTGCAGTTGTCAGCATAGCTCTTCTGTCGGTCTTGTGCAATCTTGAGTCTATCTCTGATAATCTTGACATGTGCTTCTGCATCTTGGGCAACCTGAGGACCAATGAGTTGACGCTCTCCTGCTTCTGACCAATTCAAAGGTGTTCTGCATTTTCTGCCATATAGCGCTTCAAATGGGGTCATCTAGATGCTGGCTTGGTAGCTGTTATTGTATGAGAACTGAGCAAATGGTAGGCAAGTGTTCCATGCTGCTCCATACACAATAGCACAAGCTCTCAACATATCCTCCAAAATCTGATTTGTTCTCTCCGTTCGACTATCTGTTTGTGGGTGGTATGCTGAGCTGAAATTCAGATCGGTGCCCATAGCTTTATGTAACTTCTCCCAGAATTTGGACGTGAACTGTGCTCCTCTATCTGAGACAATTCTTTTAGGGAGTCCATGGAATGTCACAATTCTTGTTAAGTATAGCTCAGCGAGTTTGTCCTTCCCATAGGTTTGCTTGATCGGAAGGAAATGAGCCACCTTGGTCAATCTATCAACAATGACCCAGATAGCATCATATCCTTCACGAGTCCTAGAAAGTCCAGTAATAAAGTCCATACCGATGCTATCCCACTTCCATTCGGGAACTGGCAAATGCTGCAACAATCCCGATGGTTTTTGATGATCTATCTTTATCTGCTGGCAGACATCACATTTGGCCACATATTCTGCCACTTCTTTCTTCATCAAGTTCCACCAATACTTTTTCTTTAAGTCCTGGTACATCTTGGTATCTCCTGGATGGATTGAGAATTGAGAGGAGTGAGCCTCAGATAGGATCAAATCTCTCAACTCTTTCTTATTGGGTATGCAATAACGACCACGGAAAGTAAGAATCCCATGCTCGTCTATCGCATATTCTGTTAAACCTTCTTCTAGAATCTTCTTTTTGAGTTTTTGAATATCATCTTCATCCTGTGCTGCCTTGATCTGGTCTGTCAGTAAAGGCTAAATTTCTAATGTTGCCATACCACCTTGTTCTGTGATTATCAAGTTCAGTTGTTGTATATCCTTCTGCAACTCTGGAGGGTACTCGATTTCTTTGGCTTTGCTTTGATGAGCCTTCCAGCTAACGGCATCGGCAACCACATTTGCCTTGCCTGGGTGGTAATGGAGTTCCACATCATAGTCCTTAATCAGTTCTAGCCATCTTCGCTGCCTCATATTCAATTCTGGCTATGTAAACAGGTACTTTAAGCTCTTGTGATCAGAGAATATCTTGCAACGATTCCCTAGCAAGTAGTGCCTCCAAATTTTGAGTGCATGCACCACAGCTGCTAGCTCCAAATCATGCGTTGGATAGTTCTCCTCATGCGGCTTAAGTTGTCTTGAGGCATAGGCAACAACTTTCCTGTCTTGCATGAGTACACATCCCAAACCTTTTTTTGAAGCATCACAATAGATTTGGAACTCTTTTTCTGGATTTGGTAGAATCAAAACTAGTGTTGTCGTCAGCTTGGTCTTCAATAATTGGAAACTCTCTTCACAGGCATCTATCCACGTGGATGGCTTGTGTTTCTTCAATAGCTGAGTGAGCGGACGAGAGATTTTTGAGAATTCTTCTATGAATCGGCGATAATAACCCACCAATCCAAGAAAGCTCCTCACTTCAGTCACTGTCTTGGGCTGCTTCCCTTCCATGACTGCGGTGATCTTTTCTGGATCAACTTTGACTCCATCTTCTGATATGATATGACCCAAGAAAGCAACTTCTTTCAGCCAAAAACTGCATTTGTCGAACTTGGCATATAGCTGATGTTCTCTCAATCTTGTCAGTACCATATGTAGATGCTGCTTGTGTTCTTCTTCGCTCTTGGAATATATCAGAATATCATCTATGAAGACTATCACGAATCGGTCCAGTTGGTCCATATGCACCAGATTCATAAGATTCATGAAATACGCTGGCGCATTGGTCAGACCAAAGGGCACGACTGTGAACTCATATAATCCATATATGGTGATGAAAACTGTCTTCTGTCAATCTTGCTCTCGAATTTTAAGCTGATGATAACCCGAGCATAGATCGATCTTGGAGAACACTTTGGCTCCTTTTAGCTGATCAAATAAGTCGTCGATCCTTGGCAGTGGATATTTATTCTTAATTGTGACAGCATTCAATCCTTTGTAATCAACACACATTGTCAATTCTCCACTCTTCTTCACAAATAGGACTGGTGCCAACCAAGGTGAAACACTTGGTTGAATAAATTCTTTCTCTTGTAGTTCATCTAACTGCCTTTTAAGTTCTTTTAACTCGCTGGCTGACATTCTGTACTGATGTTTGGAAATTGGCTTGGTGCCTGGAATCAACTCTGTGGCAAGTTCCACCTGTCTGTCAGGGGGTCTTCTGATGGGGACGGGGTTTCCGATCTTCCGTTAGGTGATGATAACTCTCGTTTTGGTGGAACGCGACACACCGATCCGGCTTCAGATCCAAAAGACCCGAACCCTGCAACCTTAGCACCACAACTCCTCTGGTTATCAACCGTGTCACTAATCCGGTTGGCCTCACCAAGAAGGCTAATCCCTGCCTATGAAACAAAGAACACAAGCAAGAACTCGAAAGAACGCATCTCAAAGAAGTGACAATCTGCAGATGTATGATTAAGATCACGAAAGTGGGGTTTCACGACCGAAGACGGCGACTGTTCGATGACAGATTGATCTAAAGCAAAACCCAACCCTATCATGTGTGGTGATGACTTAATATAAGGTCTAAGGGTCGTCACACCCCCTAACGGGCTCTAAGACGATACACGGCCCAACGGACCAAAAGACGGTGACGCAACACCCTGGCAGATTCTGGATGCTGACTTGTTTCGATGATTCCTGTTGACTCCGATGGAATTTGGACCTCAAACCAAATCCATTAGTTAGCCTATGAAATTATCTTTCTATGCATATGTGGGTCGTCGAAAACGGAGTCCGTATGCGTCCTGGGCGTCCGTTTTACTGCAGGCTGGTCCTGAAGGCCGAGGCAGACTCGAACTCGGGTTGGACTGGGCCTCCGGCTTGACTTGGACGTCCTTGCTGGTCTTCTCCGCCTCCACACCATCTCCATGTACTTCATGACCCTCTCCAATGTTCCTAAGCAAGATAACATTATTAGGTAGCAATCTATTCTCAAAACTATGAAAAGGATCACTTAAGAACGAGCTCACCTCTAGATTTAATTGTCGCATGCGAGCTCGGGTCATTGGACCTTGCATAACGGTTGGAGGATCAGCGGTTGCATCCGAAGGAGTGATGTCCTCATCATCTTCCTGGCAGTTCCTCTAGAAACACATCAGGGTACTCTTGCACTACTGGCACTTGGTCAAGTGAAACTGCTAGCGCGTTGAGCACACGTTTCTTTACATTCTTTAATAGTTCTCGATCTGTTTCTACCACCACTTTCTGACCTTTAGGGTTGATCAATGTTACCATCCTGATTTCACAATCTACCTTGCCTTTATTCTTGGCTAGCCAGTTCATGCCCAAAATGGCATCTAATCCTGTCATGTCTAGCTGTAGCAAATCTTCTCTAAAATCTACCCCTTGTATTTTTATGTTAAGTCCACCACACCCACTATGGGATTCCATCCTAATCCCAAGGGTTCGGACCACATAAGTTCTTGGCAAGGAAACAGAAGACAACTGATTTCTTGAGGCAAAACTCTTTGAAATGAAAGAATGCGTTGCACCAGGATCAAACAAAATCAATGCAGGTATGGAGTTGATTGGGAACTGATGAACCATGTGGAGGTGACCACATGTGGATGATGAGTAATTGACATTGGTTTAGTTTAGTCGAGTTTGGTTTGAGTGGTTTGGACCATGTCGTTGCTGGTGCGACGGACTCGGTCAGGTTTGGTCATTCCTCGTCGTATGGGATTAGGTTGCATATTCAGATGATTCGACAGGTTTGGACTTCGGCATGAGTAAGTATGATGTGCTTATGCTATTTACGCTTTCATGTATCAAGCGGTGCTATTTGATGTGTTTCTTGTCTGTGTGGCTGCAGGACGTCGAGGCGAAGTCGTGGCGAGACACGGTAGACTGGACTAGGCGCAGGTGGCGCTGAGGTCAGAACGGTCGGGATGTGTCGAAGACGACGTGGACTCGAGGTGGTTGCGAGACGTGCGAGACAAGGAGCGCGGAAGCTTCCCGGAAGGTGCAGGAGGGGCGAAACGGGAATTTCGCAAGGCTGCACAAGCGGGAGCGGGCTCCGTTGGAAATAGCAGGCGTAACAGGGCGGAGACCCGTTAGCCATGGGCTATAAAAGGAGTGGAGGGGCTGCATGCCCACTTGAGCACTTCATGAGTTTTTAGGGTTTTCTTGAGTCAAAATAGGCTTTAGTGGTTGTTTTGGCTTTAGGCTTTAGTTGTTGAGAGTGGGTGGAGAAGGCAGAGGTGTGCTCCCTGCTTGTCCCCTTCGATGTGTTCTGTGTAGGTGTTGAGTTCTTCCTCCCTCCAAGCTTGTATGGATGTGTTCTTGAGTTGGGAGAGTGAGGAGATGGATTGAGAGTCATGTAATCTTTCCTCTATCTGTAATCGTGTCATCTCTCTTCATCTAGATCAATCAAAGATGGCTTTTGGTTTGAGTTTGTGCTCTCTGTTCATCTTTTTCCTTCGATGCTCCATTCTGGTGATTTCTTGATTTTTTGATTTCTGAGTTCTTGCTCGCTGGAGTGTGCCAAAATGGGTTGCTTGATGATGGGATGTTGGTTTTAGACCATTTGATCAGGTTCCCCTAAGAGCAAATCAAGAGTAATCTCAGATTTTCAGATTTGGCCTCCTCTGTTCGTGCTTCTGCATTTCTAGGGTTTTGTGGTTTCTTGAGTTTCCCTTGTTGAGATGGCATGAAATCTGGCATGAAGAATCCAGAGGCTATCTAATAGCTATCCTCAAAATTTCATGGCCAAAGGATCAACGGTTTAGGAGTAATTTGATTTTTGGGTTTGCTCGAGTAAAAGTTTCAGATTTCTCAATAATCTGAAATTTTTATGTTTAGGGTTGATTTCCCTGTTCCCAAGAGCCTCCATCCTATTTAGAATATAGTTGTGTTACTTTGGCTCAAAAAGAATGGGGGAAATTGGTCTTACTTTATGTTTTTCAAAGATCTGAACTTAGTCCCAAAATACTGAAATTTCATAGTGCACTCGGGCTGAATTTTTTCAAGGGGCGGTCTGACTTGTGTGTGTCGGGCGGTCTGACCTCTCTTATAAGGGCGGTCTGACCGGTGTTATCAGAGAGGTCTGACCTCTCTTTGAACTACGTTCATCCTGGTCCTTCTGAAAATTGTCGTTTGAGCGGATTTTCTTCATTGCTTCTTTCTAGTGGGTGTTTAGGAGTTCCAAAAGACATAAGAATCCCTCTTCATAATTTTTCATAATTATCGGAGAGGAGATTTGAGTCTGTACTTTTGAGGGGTCGTTTTTAAAGAGTCGACATTCACCCCCCTCTGTCGCCATTTCGGTCCAACAGGAACATACCCGCAATGATGTCGCTGGCTCCTGCTGCATCTTCCGTTGACACATGATTCACCCTGGCTAAGAAGGTGGGTCTTGTGCGGCCTCTGCCTCTGCCTGCAGATGTGTAGTTTGCTGTGCCTACTAGTGACTAGTGTCCTACTGGCTTTATCTGTAAGAAACCTCCTTTGGAAGTGCTAGAGCCTGCCTGTAGTTTCACTTCTTGCTGCTGACTTTGGACTTGTAACTTTGCTGCATCATATGGCAAATTCTTCCTGGGGCATTGATCTCTGTAATGACCAATTTCCCCGCAATGAAAACATGCATTTGACCTTCGCGGACAGCTGCTAGATAGGTGGTTACCACCGCATGTGGGGCACTTTATGGCCAGTGGTAGTGGTGTTGAGTGCTGCTGTGACTGGCCGGACTGAGCTTTTGGTAATATCACAAACTGGCGAGGAGATTGGGATCAAAATGAGGATGATCCTGTTGTCCTACCTCGCTGAGCACTATGCAAGGATGACTGAGGCTTGTGCATTGCCTTGCGTTTCCTAAAGTCCTCCATCTCGCCTCTTGCTTCTTCTAAGCTGATAAGACTGTCTACCCTATCGGGTAGATCCTTGAATTTCATAGCTGAAATGTGAAACTTCAATGACTTCTGCAATCCTGCTCGGAATTTTTCCATCTTCTTTTGTTCTTTGTTGACGTCTTCTGGAGCGAATCTTGAAAGATGATTGAACTGGTGCAGATACTCCATTACCGTACTTCCACCTTGTTTAAGCGCCAAAAATTCTCGGTACTTAGCTTCCATGATCCCATCTAGTATGTGTGCCTTGCGGAAGGCCTTTGTAAACTCCTCCCAATTAATCTCTCTATTTTGCTGCATGCGCTGATAATTGATCCACCACGTTGCTGCAGGGCCTTGCAATTGGTGGGATGCATACAGTACTTTCTCTTTATCTTCACACTGCACAGTCTGGAGTTTCCTCTCCACATCCAACAGCCAATCCTCTGCTGCTAGATGATCAGTGGATGTAGAGAAGGTCGGTGGGTGGGTTTTCTGAAAATCTGCCCATCGAGAGGTAATTGGGGTACCATCCCAGTTGCCGTTGTTCCCACTTTGGCTACCTGTTGGTCGTGCTACAATCTGTTTAAGGAGTCGGGTGTGCTGCTCCAACATCCTTGCCATACTTTGTTCTGCCTGGAAACGGTTTTACTCCATCATGGCCAGAACGCTGGCTAGTGTTGCTTGGTCAGTGGCAGGTGCACCCTGCCCGGTGGTCTGTCTGCTCTGCTGTCCTGGATCCATCTTGAAAGTCTGCCAATTGGAATCTTGACATTAGCTTTGCAGTGGCTTTGGTAAACAGGAGTAGATAAGTAAGACATTGAATTTTCAAGGCAAGTATAGCACTAAAAAGGTAAGAACGAGGATGAAAGGGACAGGAGAATGCTTTGAAGACAGAGGGAATACTGATAATTAGGCAAACAACATAAAAGATAATGAACATAAATTTACAATAAGCAAGTGGCACACATACCACTTAGGGTTCATGATACAACTTGCATTACATACAAAAGTACTACTGCACTGGGTCAAGCTAAGCTAACGAACACCAACTACTCCTCCATGGCGTCCAGAGCTGGCAGAGCGAGAGGGGCTGCAGGACGAAATTGAGCACGATACTCTCCTACAGTCAGCTTACGCCTGGGCTGAGACTGCACAGAGGCGCACGAGGAGGAGATGCTGGGGGACTCTCCACAGTCTGAAGCCTCGCCCGCCTCGACTGCCTCGAAGCGAACAAGGGCTGCACGAAGCTGCTGCACCTCCTGCTGGGCCTCCATCAGCTGTCTCTGTAGGGACCTGGACTCCTCGACGGCTCCCTCGTACTGGTGCTCTTGCTGTGCCACAATGCTAGCGACGCCCGACAAACGGGGGTCGTCAACCTCGCGGAACTGCGGGACGACGAAGGATCTGCCTCCGTGGAGTGATCTCGGGATCAGGTCGAAGGGCGACTCAGCCAACTCGAGGTCGTAGTAGCCGCGAAGATAGATCACAGCCTTCTGGGCTGCGTCCTGAACTGCATCATCCTGCTTGATCCTCTGTGCAATGAACCTCCTCTCGATATCAGGATGGACAGGCAGGGGCGTCAAGGTCACCCACGCCTTCCACTCATATCGCTCCTCCTGGAAGAAGCGACTGATGGTGTGGAACACTGGCCTGTGGTAACCTCCTGCTCCAAGGTACTACTGAACCTCCCAGAGCTTGGAGGGCCATCCCTCCATACGCTCAGGGCGCGAGTGCACGAAGTGAACCATCTACCGAGGAACGAAAATTTGAAGTTAGACAAGTGAAGCAGTAAACATTTTGCAAAAATAAACTTAAGCAAAAATAAACTAAGACAGAAAACAAGGAAGGAAAAGACAGCAATGACACATATATTTTTTGTAAACTCCTTTTAAAATTTAAATTAGGTTTTGTGATGAAATCGCTTCCTAGTTTGCCTTAGGTCAAGGAGCCTGCTCTGATACCACTTCTTGTAAGCCCCCGTTTCCAGGGGCGCCTGGGACACAGCATTCCGCAACTACTCACGCTTGAACAGTTATGGAATGTCACGCAAGAGTGTACCATCACATGCTTACAACAAAAGTTCAGCTTATATTACAAGATATGGTTTAACAACCCAGTTTCACTGTAGCGGGGCGTGCAAGCCCAAAGTATATTACATTACAAAAACTCCAAGAAAGCTCGAGCGTGGCGGAGACCTAGAACCACGGGTACTCATCGAAGAAATGCTCCTCTGGTGTTTGATCTTTTGAAGGGTTTAGCAAGCCGTGAGCTAACCAACTCAGCAAGTCACAACAGAAAGCCCTAACTTAGCTATTTGCACGGTTCGACAAAGGAAGGGAGTATACTTGGTTTATTAACTTTGAGTGGATGCAGTTTTATTTGTAAACACTTTTTTTAAAAGCTGACAACTACACCTTAAGATTAAGGGGGTTTTCATGAAAAGATAATTAACCAACTAGTCCAGTTAAAACATTTGCAAAAACTATTTAAGCCTAGCAGTTGGAATCACCCAAGTGACACAGCTCCATTAACCGGGAGCACGGCGTATTCGAATACTATTTGATTTACTCTGTAGAGTTACCCAACTTTACCCACACGCATGCTTAACCCTCATGACTGAGTTAAGGAACCGGGTCTTTTCGCTGCTCAACCTTTGGTATACACTCCACCTGATAGGTTCGGAATCCGCACACCCTCAGGTATCCGTTGGCCACCACGAAACGCTAGGCCCGAGATGTGGAATCCAGAGGGGAGAAAAAGAGGGGAAGGGGGAATGGGTGCGGCACCGGTGGTCAAGGGAAGTGACGGGGTAGCTGATGGGCATCGCCTCGGAGTGAAGGAGCGATATCCCGCTCTGTGCGCGTGTGTAATGACGAAAGAACAGGAGAGGGAGCAGGTGAGCGACCGCACAGGTGAGGCGCGCTCTCGCGCGGAGGCGGGAGAAGGGCGGTGACTGGCAGGTGGGGCCAAGGGAGGGAGGCGGCGACGCGTGGCGAGGGGAGATGCCGCTGGTTTTCGACCGGCTGGCATCGGGGTGACGCGGGCGGGCGAATCCGGTGGCGCGGGCGCGGCGACGCTCTGCTTGTGAAGCAGTTGGTAGCAGGCATCAGCACGTGAGGTCATCGGTGACACAGGAAGTCCTTGGTCGGCTACTTACCCAGTATGGGCAAACGGCTGGAACTGTAGTGGTCGTCATGGGCTGTTCGTTGTAGCAGTCATGAGCGACAGTGCGAAGCGGCATGGGCAGGCGACTGAGCGGCGTGGTCGTGCGAAGACGTGGGTAGCTGAGCAAAGTGGCATGGGGCAGCGGCTGAGCGGCGTGGTCATCAGCAACTGTAGCAGTCGTGGGCAATCCAACTGGTGAGTCGACTGATCAGAGCGGCGCAGCAGAGTCGTAGTGAGTGGCCTGTGTGGCCTATTGTCTATATATACGTTGAACACTTGTGAAGTCGTGGGTGTGAGATTTTTGGGGAAAATCAGAGTGAATATAGAGCAAGTCGTAACCGGCATTTGTTTGTCGAACAAGAAACTATCTCTCCTCTGTTTTCGCTCGTTCTTCTCCTTCTCTCCCCCTGTGCTTCTTCCCCCGATTAGTGTTGCCTGGGCAACATGCTGGCCATCTTTATGAGATGTGTACCGCTTATAAATAGAGATATGTTGTGGAGACTTAATTTGTTGCTGAATTTTTGTCATCCTGAGCTAAAAATAACTGATGATACTCTATTACTTCTCGTTATAGCAAGTGATTGAATTTGGTATGTCCTCACGGCGAAAAAGTTAAGTGGTACCTTGTAAACCAATGAGCGTGAGGTAAATTCTTTTGAGCTTGTTACTTCATTCATGTTTACTCTTGATGCGGTGGATAGAGCTAATTCACTTTGTCTAATAATGCTGCTAGATGGATAGAAAGTGGCAGTTAAATTACTTAACTGACAAAGCAGCTGTTACTATTTTTACAGCATCACTGATTGGACTCATAAATTACTTAACCACTGCACAGCTTGTGTGAAAGTTCTAGTAATATTTAATTTAAAGTTTGCATCATTAGCTTTTAGTTTTTGTAGTAAAGTCAAGTTTTTTATGTGACCTGTGAGAAGTTTGATGGGTTGGATTGAGAATCCTAGTATTATTCATTTGAAAGTTGACTTTTATTCATGTCTGATTTATTAGCTTTCAGTTTTTCTAGTAAAGATAGTTTCTTATGTTTACGAACATGGTCAAATATATTCCATTCCATATTGTTTATAGTTTTCTTTTGAGAGACCATGTAAGAGGTTCCAGGTTGCTTTGTGATGAACCATTGATATTTGTGTGGAGTTGGATTTTGAATTTTGCAAAATTTGCAGTTTTTCAGAATCTGTTTAAGACTTAGGGTGTGTTTGGTTACCTGTACATGGACGGCCGGATGTAGCTCCACCGTATTTTGCAAAGAAATCGGGTGTTTGGTTGGATGGATCTACTGTAGAATCCGGGATCCGCTCGTCCCCAGCATACGGTCTCATCCGGGACCGGGAGTGAACGCCAAATCCACCGTAGCTGCTCATCCAGGACCGACGGAGTCGAGCACAAGGGTGGGCTAGGGTTACCTCCGCGCTCTCCTGCGCGTCCTCCGCGTCGGCAGCAAGTGATCTCCCTCTCCCTCTCCTCCCTCCTCCGGATCCGGCGAAGTCATTCGGGAGGCGGCGGCGCAAGCGGCGGACGCGGGCGAGGTCCTTCGGGAGGCGGTGGCCGCGGCTCGTGGAGGCGCCACGCGGGGTTCCCCCTCGGTCGGATCTGGGCCCTAGGCCACGGATCTGGTCGTGGTTCACCGTGCGGAGCGGAGCAGCAAGGCGGGGGGCGGCCGGCAGCCTGGCGCGGCGAAGATGGCCCAGGCGGCGCGGCGCATCGCCGCTGGAACCGGTGGGGCATGGGGAAGTCGGGTCGGGGAGATGAAGCGCTGGGAGTCGGAGGGGAGGCGCTGGGAGTCGGCGCGTTGGAGAGCCGGCTGGTGGGAGGCGCTGAGAAAAGGGAGACGGCAGGAGAGCGCTGAGAAAAGGGAGACAGTGGGAAGCGGCTTCGGCTGAAGGCAGCAAGAGAGGAGCAGCAGGGCAGAGGGATCGGGCCGAGGGGAATTTTTCTGAAGCGGGCCACGCCGACGCCCTCTCTCCCCGGCTAGCTTTAATTGCAATTTTTCCTTATATACAAAATGATGTAGCTTGAACATATTTCTCGCATTGCAGGGATTTGATCTGCTGCCTGCAAGAACCACAGTAGACCTCGATCTTTGCTTCGGAAACGGTAAATCCTACCCATCCTCCATTACTTTGCCAAGTATAATATTGTGATTAACCAAAACATACCTTCTAGTAAAATAATTAGTAATACAATTTACTGTTTGTGTGCATTTTTAGATGGATGATTTTTCTGTCAAGCGCTGTAAAATCATTAGTAATGCAACTGGAGTAGTTGCTACCATGTGTGCGTACACCTTATTTGTGTATAGGCGTGCTGGTCGTACACCACCCATCACATATGGTCCCTTAGCTGAAAGAGACAAAATCAGGATGGCAAACCTTAGGTTCATTTTTCATAATGATGATAGGCACTGTGTAGAACAACTTCGAATGAGAAGAGCCCCCTTTTTTCACTTGTGCACATTGCTTAGAACAAGAAGGTTGCTTAAAGACACAATTAATTGTTCAATTGAGGAACAAGTTGCCATGTTCCTACAAGTGGTTGGGCACAATTGTAGGTTTAGGTTGATAGAGCTTAATTTTAGAAGGGGTTTAGAAACTATTAGTCGTTATTTCCAAGAAGTGTTGTATGCTATTGGAGAGTTGCGTGGGGAGATGATTCGGCCACCGTCCCATGACATCCACCCAAAAATTGCAACCAACCGCAGATTCAACCCATACTTCAAGGTACTAGTTTGACCTTGCAATGAAAAAATTTTTGGCCATTGCAGCCCTTCACTAATTGGTTTTTCATATTTATTAGGATTGCATTGGCGCTATAGATGGCACTCATGTGCTAGCTAGAGTCCCCGCATCTATGGCAGCCGCCTTTCGAGGTAGGAAGGGTATAACCACACAAAATGTCATGGCTGCTGTGGACTTTGACCTGAAGTTCACATGTCTTAGCTGGGTGGGAGGGTTCTGCTCATGATGCCACTATTCTAGCAGATGCATTGGAGAGGGATGATGGTTTAAGGGTGCCACCGGGTAAGTGCAATTAGTTGTGCATTTAGTAAGTGCAATTAGTTCAAAAAAACTTACTTGACCAGTATTTGTCGCTTGTACGTAAATTCTACCTCGTAGACGCGGGCTATGCTGTTCGGCCAGGGTTTCTCCCACCATATCGTGGTTGTCGGTACCACTTGAATGAGTATAGTGGAAGGAATCATCCTCGTGACCAAAGAGAGTTGTTCAATCTAAGGCACTCCTCTCTTAGGGTTACAGTGGAACGAGCATTCGGTGCATTGAAGAATCAATTCAAAATTTTGTATAATAAACCATTCCACCCATACAAGACTCAAGTCAAGTTAGTGCTTGCCTGCTGCATTTTGCACAATTGGATACTAACGCATTGGGAAGATGAGTGTGTCCCTAGGGAACAACAATGGACTCCAAACCCTGTAGATCATGAACAGCACCATGACATTGAGTATGACAACAACACTTGGGCAGCGAAGAGGAATGAATGGGCACTAGCTATGTGAAACAATAGGGAAAACATGCGTGTGTGAATGACTTTGTTCAAGACTTTGTCATAATTAGTACTGATACTTGTTGTAATGATTTGACTTGAGGCATGTAATAATAACCGGTCGTGCTTATTTATTTTTTCCATTGGCCTATGCTTAATACCTTATGTGTTGCTTACTACTTTGTGCGTTTATTCATGCCCATTTGTACTTTTATGGTAGGTTATGGTTGAGCATAGGGCCAACATGAAGTGGACATCTCACATGTCCAACATAATGCTACGCCGTTTAACTGAGCTGGTGGAAAGTGGGGTGCGGCCAGAGAAAGGCTTCAAGGAGGTGCACTTGAACACTGTTGGCAGACAATTGACTGAGCAAATCGGTGTTGAGGTCACTGGGAGTCAGGTGAGTAACCACCTCCGGAAGTGGAAGAAAGTATGGGCAAAGATATGCAAGTTGCGGGGCCTTAGTGGCGCTCTATGGGATGACACTACCAACACCATATTACTTGAGGATGAGCACTACAAAGGCCACATCAAGGTACTAAATTTGTGTGAAGTTTATATTTGCTCTATAACATCATGACCTTGTTGTTCACATGTAGGACCACCCTGAGGATGCTCCATACTTGCAAGTTCCTATTGAGAACTATGACCAGATGGCTGCCATATTCTCTGCTGGACAAGCCACTGGGAGGTATGCCATGGGCTCAAATGAGCCTTTGGGAGAACCTTCTGATGTTGTGGAAAGTGACCCTATTGCCACCCCCATTTCTCAGCTTGCGAATGAGGGTTTAGGCTTTGATGAGGTCCTTGGGGAGAATGCAGCTGCTAGAGGCACCGACACCAATGGTCCTCCACCAACTTGGACTCCACCAAATGAGGATGGTTCAGGAGGGGCAGCTCAAGACAAGGGTAAGGACTCATGCAGTGGGTCTGGTTCAAAGAGGAAGAGAGGCCTGATCAGTGATGAGGAAGTAATTGTCTTCAATGGTATGATTGCTGCAGTGAAGGACTTGGGAGCTGCTATCAGGGAGTCTGCACATGCTGAGGCACACCCAGGGGTCTACAATGCTGTGATGACACTCCCTGGGTTCAATCCAGATGGCCTACTGTCTGCTCTTGGTTGGCTCTATGAACACAAGGCACAAAGCATTGGTTTTGTGCAGATGAGTGACGAACATCGTCGTATGTGGATGAATCATTGGATTGAGAAGCACTACTTCAATGAGTAGGCTATTTCTCACTGACCACTAACCTTTTACCTAATTAGTTGGTGGTTGATGGATAATCCTCCCCCCTACAGGCCCTAACTATTTATGTAAGATGAAACTATGGACATCTGTTGTGTGATGTGTGCATGGTGCATACCTTTTGTAATTATGTGTGCATGGAGCTGATGGTGTCTTCAAGGCACACCTTTTGTAATTATGTAGGGGCGACTTGCTTGAAGTGTAAGCTAAGATATATGACTATGCTTATGCTTCTTTATTATGAGAAATATAGGTCTTTATGTACTTTGTCTTTGGAGTGTTCATTTTAATAATGTCTTTTCATTTAGAGTAAAGTTGCAAATATTTAGTCAAAACATGTGTTCATACCAAATAATTGCATGTCGCATTTTTCCCCTGATATACATCATCATATTGTCAAATACGTTCTTTTCAGAAGTTAAAAAAAATTAATATGTCATACTGTAAATAAATTACTATTAGGAATAACTTAGTTTGTGCAAAAAACTGAAAAAACATGTGAAGGGGGTAACCACACCACCTCTCACATTCGAGGGTCACTATACCCCACTATACAGCCAACCAAACACCTTCTCAGCCTACTGTATCCGCTCATACAGCCTCATATACAGCCTACCAATCACAGACTCATTCAGCCTGTATCCACAGATACATCGAACCAAACACTCTTCTTTTTCAAAATACGGCCCTCCTCATCCAGCTTCCCCTCATCCAGGATATACGATCCCACTACCCAAAAGCAACCAAACACACCCTTAGCAGTCTGACCGGATACCAATCAGACAGGCCGTCGCTAGTGGTCTGACCGGCTGATGTCAACAGTCTGACTGGCCAGATGTGTTGCTTTGGTTGAAAATTGGTATTTTGAGAATTTTGGTCTTGGTTTGGTTTGTTATGACTTAAGACAGTGCATATGTGTTGCATAAAGCATGTTTTGATTAACGTGGGTCATGTGCCCGGAAATGACTCCTTTGTTTTTGGATGTGCAGAGAAGGTTTGGAGCCAACCATGGTCAACGGCGAGAATCGGTGCTGCACTTATGAAGGAGCTAAGTCCTAGAATGATTAAGGATGTCGGGTAGATGGTTGAGTTCAAGCATGGCACAAGAAAGGCGAAAATGTTAAAGAGAAAATTCCAGCGATAGGTTACACTAAGTGGCTTAGTCGGTCTAAGTAAGACGTGGTCCGTTGGAACCGAAATAGGAGAGATGTGTCAACGCGTGGCAAGGCAGTGTTGCACTTACACGAGACAAACTTGACGATTGCTTACAAGGGAAGACGAATATCGGGTTAAGAAAGTGTATTTTGATAAGTTTACAAAATACCGAAAACTACGTTGATCAAAACTGTGGCACTTGGGAAAGCGTTTTAGGTCAAGGAGAAGCTAAGATGATCAAGTGGATCAAAGGATGAAGACTTAGTGGATTCGGGCACATGTGCTTTGAAAACACATGCATAAGTTAAGTGTGTGAATAAATGTAACATCGTAAAAATTCAAATTTGAGAAATGTAAAGTTTTTGAATTATTTTGCACTATATTTTATTTGAATTTAGATTTTATAGCGATTTTTTGAAATTTGGTGGAGGATTCAAAAATTAAAAAAAGCTTCGAAAAATAAAACTAAAATTAATAATGCCACAAAAGGAAATATGGAAATGATGGAAACCCAAAAATTCTAAATTCAAATCTAAACAGATGAATCAGTATAAGAAGAGAGAGCAAATAAAATTTGAATTATATATACGAGCCGGGCCGGCCATCACCCCCGGCCCAGCCTTTTCCTACCTAAGCGCGCCTGCGCCACGGCCCAGCCGGACGCACCCGAGCGGCCCAGCTTGCGTGCACCCGCTCCCGCCTCTGTCACGCGGGCCCTCGCCCTCTCCCCGCGCTCTCTATCTGGTGAGTGGGACCAAGCCGTCAGGCTTGTCTTCCCCTCCCTCTGTCCTTTTCCCCCGCTCACTCTCCACCGTCCGAGCTCCGGTCAAAAGCCGTGAGACTCGCGCGCGCGGGACACGGCCGACGTGCGGGCTCCCTCGATCCGCGCGGCCATACCCCGCCGCCCGTTGTAGCCGCTGACGCCGCCGCCTGACATTGCCGCCCGATAGCCCGACGTGCGCCCACGTCTCCGCCGTGGCCAGACTCACCCCGACGCTTATAAAACTCGGGGTAGCCCTCACTCGCACCGCCACATCCACCCTAACCTGCCACTGAAAGGAATTGGAGCCAAATAACCTCAATCGCCGGCGAGCCCTTTCTTTCCCATCTCCAGTCGCCGGCAACCCCCACTAAATTCCGCCCCTCTTCGCCAAGACAACTCAATTCCCTGCTCTCACACCACCCACGGGATCAGGCGAAGCCAACCGTGCCTTCACCCGAGGCCCTCGCTGCCCGTACATCGTCGTCACCGTAGCACCTCCCCGAGCGACCGCTGCTGCACGCCGCCGGCCCGCCACAGTGCTCTCCGGGCCCTGCCGACCTCACTGCCGACACCACCGTAGCACCAGCGACGCGTTTTGACCTTTCCCGGCATCTCTCCGGCCACCCTTTGCCGCCGGCACCGCCGCCCGCACGCCGCCCCCGATCTCCTCTGTTCCGCGCCCCTGCTGCACGCTTCAATTAATATCGCTCCCCGCCTCCACAGGTAACATCGAATGGCCGAGTGGCTAGCAGCGCCCGCACCCAGTTCGCTGACCCGAGTTCGATCCCCCATTCCGCAACATTTAGATAAGGTTTTATTTTGATTATTTTGATAGTAATTTCAGAAAAAGAAAAATCAAGAAAGTTATGAGATTAATCCACAGATAATAGAAAAATTGATTGAGGTATAAATGAGCTTACTAAATGTCTAATCATGGATGAAACATCATATTTTAATGACTAATGTGCTTTGAATACTTGTCTTAAAGCTTAAATTATTAACTAAAGGCATGTTAAGAAATTGAGTAAAAATCTTGTTTAGGTTTATGTTTCCATGGAATGATAATTTAATAAATAAGGATGGTTTAAGGAATATATCATAAGCCATTGTTTACTAATAAACGTTATAGAACTAATCATTGCATACTTTAAACCATAACCCTCGTATCTATGTCCACAATTTAACTTGCTTAATATTACACATCCTTTGGAAGATTTAATATTTGAGTAGTTACCCTATGTGCATAATTAATACGCCTTTATTATTTATCGTCATCTAAATGTTAAGTAAAGACATTAGTAAAAGATGGTTCTAAAATTTATAAAGACATTCAAGCTAAAGTTTAGGAAAATAAATTTGACATCATGTTTGACTATAAAAATAAGGATTTAGATTAAAGATTACCCTTAACAATAACTGGAACATGAACTCCAACCTTTAACATGCCACCATCAAATAAATACCAATGATACTAATAATTAGATTTTAACGTAGATTTGGTAATGATGATGGACTTAACCGAATATAGCAAGTCAGGACTCGAACAAATGGATCCTAATTCAAAATAAATTATGCCTAGTAATAACTAAAGTGTACATAAAATGTCGCACCACAAAATGCTGTCAACTCGGAACTAACATTAATTCGGTAAGCTAAAAATTGTATATATCTTCTATATAGCCTATACCCTGACTATTAGCACTCGACAAAATAATGCTCTGCGTCTAACCTAACTCATGGAATTTCCTTGATAAATACAAAAATAATAAAAGGGATTATTTATGAAAAGATCGAGTCATCGTAACCTACCACCAACCTTGCCCCCAAATCACCCAAATCACCCAATAACTCATAATAATACAAAAGTTGAATTTATTCGGATTTATTTGGATCTTTTGAGTTATTTGCTTTCATTTGGATTCAGTCGTTGTCGCGTAATTAGAAATTGGAGCCCTGAAGAATCAAGGGATCAAGCATAATCAAGAGCAAAGTGAAGATAAAAACCAGAAGCTCAACAGAAAGCATCGTGTGAGCTCAAGACCACGGTAAACCACGCCAGGCGAGTCAATACTTTGATCATGTTGATCCTACATTTTCTGCAAATTACTTTGGTTTAAATTATCAAATTGCATGCTGATATTTTATATGCAAATACATGTTTAATTTAAGATTTTAGTTATATGCCCATCATTCACCTTGAATAATATTACGCCTCCTTTGAAATATTTGAAAGTGTGAACCTTGTCGCCCTAGCAAAATTATAACAGTAACCTTTTGAAAATAAGTCCCTAATTATACGCCATGCTTAGTACTACATAGATATTCGGGGACACTGAAATGCCCCAAACCTCATTGTCATTTTTTTAATCATGAGAAACTAGTTTGGACAGTCATGGTGGTAATGACTGGTGTATGTTGAATACGGTTATTTTATATTCCCAAAAACCTCAAATTGCTTATTTTTCTGGGCGGATGGTTCAGGGGTATGGTGCAGGGGTGCACGAGAGTGTGGTTTGTGGTAGAACCTCCCAGATACCACTAAGGACTAAATCTTGTCATGACCTCCTGTGTAAAAAAGTACAACCACAAGTCTGTAAAATACAACTTGGCTAAGTAAACTTATCGAAACCCCGGACTCATTTCACTGGCAGTGGATAGAAGTGGATACGCACGGGCAAGGGGGCCCTAAGGGACACTGGTGGAGGGTGAAGTTTCCCAGCTGTTCTAATGTTGCGGGAAGTGGAGCCCGGCTGCATTAGTAACTGTGGGGAACATCCCGCGCATAGATGGGACCCACTGCAAGTGGACAGTTTCCCATAAGGTGAGATGACAAAAGGGTCTAGATACTTTGAAAAGTCACTGTGATGGTCTGCTCAACCACATGACTATGGAATCATGTGGGGCAACGAGTTGATTGTCTCTTGTGGTGAAAATGTACAAACTCTGCAGAGTCAAAACTATTTGAATAGCCGTGCCCACGGTCAAGGGTGGACATGGGAACTTAACTAGATATAGTTCTATTTCAAAAACTTTGTGGGTGGGAATGGAAAAGTGGAGGGCAGTGGAAAGCCCTGATTTGAATTGTCCTGGGTGTCGTCCCAGTGGTAAGTTAAGCGGCTATAACGCTGAAAGATGCTATATGGTGCGGATGCCATGTAACGGTGGATGGAATTTGGATCGCTATTATTAATGCATTTCCTTACGCATTATGTTTTGTTCAAAACTGCTAGGTCTCAGGAAATTTTTATGTATCATATTTCAAAAGAAAAATGTTTTCTCTTCTCACAAAATAAAATATATGGGGAAATAAATAGAGTCGGGAGTAAAGGAGATGGAAGTTTGTGGTAACAACATAAAAGATATTGGTGGACTCATGTCGATTATAAAAAAGAAATGATAGTGTGGAATCTGGGAGAAATAATTTGGTGGAGTCTAAATGAATATATAGGCTAGATAGATGATTTAAATATTTTTTGGAGTATTAGGGAGGGTAAAGGTAATTGCTAAATTACAATCTTAATCAATGATATTCTTGGTGGATGTATACTAGTGAGTCATAGACTTGATCATTGATATTCTTGATGGATGTATACTAGTGAATTAATTAGAGACAGACTGTAGAAAATAAGATTGATTATTGGGAGAACAAATTATGGTTTTGGATCAATAACAAAAGGATTGAATTATTAGGAAGTCCCGATGCGAATGATTTCGGTGGATTTAAAAGCAATTATGTTGGATAGTCATTAGAATTTAGAAATGAAAAGTTGATGATTAGCAACCAAAAGATTGGATTGTTAGGAATTTAGAATATAAAAGATATCGGTGGATTAACTAAATGATGTCAGTCGCTGTTTGGAATTTTAGACAGCAATCAATATAAAAAGTATATGATCGGTGGATTAATTAATTGATGTCACTTGCTGTTTGGAGTTTTAGACAGCAATCAATTTGGAAGGAGTATATTCGGTGGATTAAGTAAATGATGACATTCGCTGTTTAGAGTCTTAAAATAGCAATCAGTATGGGAAGTGTGTCTTTGGTGGATTGAGTCAATTATGGCAATCGCCGTGTGGAGTTTAGGTAGAATTAATAACACTATGATTTAATAATAATAATGCTACCAAAAGTGATTTTTGGCAAATAAAATAACCCGAGCCTCTCCTTTGATAAGCCATGCATACTATTTAATTGCATCCTGTGTGTGGGCTCGCGAGCACGGTGGTTTGTGCTTATATTCGCTTTCCCCCACAAATCCAGAATCAGGAATCAAATCACAACGCTTCAGCAATACTTTTGGATCATGATGGCGAAGAAGATGAAGATGTCAAGAATTAGGTCGCGAACCTCCAGTTGGCTACCTGTGGGCATGTCCTGAAGGTCCCACCTGTGTGCTTCATTCTTCCGCTGCTGCAATTTAATGATTTCGGCCTAATCGGCCCATGAGTAAGTCTACTATTATAATTACGCTTCCGCATGATATGTATGTGATAATCAGAACTATAATCTGTGAGCACTATCTACTGATCCAGGGAATAGTGCGGTGGAATCACAGAGGAATCCGGATGCAAAATCTGGGTCCTGACAATAAAACCCATGTTGTGTGGGGTTAATGGGTTTCTCCATATGTGCAAGTGGATAATATCCATTAGGGTTAGATGTGGAATGGTTTCCTCATCTATTTAATGGGTTAGGATGGAGACTCGTAAGTTAACCATCCATCATTCTAGCCAAGTGTTGTAGGATTATGGTTTGAGAAGTGTAAGTGCTATGGTGTACTCTCTTATCCTCTAGGTGGAGTAGCTGTAAAACCTTTATCCTCAAGTAGCAATAAATTAAGTTTGTTCTTCTCTCACACTGCTACAGACAGTCCTATCACAGACGGACCTGAACTGTCAGTGTTTATGTGTCAGTGATAATAGGTGGTTATCACAGACGGCTCCCAAGCCGTCTGTGGTAACTGACATTACAGACGGTTAGTACCCAAAAACCGTCTGTGATAGTCGAGTATCACAGACGGTTTTTCATAAAAAACCGTCTGCGATAGTCGACTATCACAGACGGTTCTTCATCAAAAACCATCTGTGAAACTCAACTATCACAGACGGTTAATAACAAAGACCGTCTGTGATATACCGAATATCACAGATGGTTTTTATTACTAACCGTCTGTGATATTTTGTATATCACAGACGGTTAATAACAACGGCCGTCTGTGATATCGTTCATATCACAGACGGCTCAGTCTTTGAAACTGTCTATGATATATATCACAGACGGTTTTTAACAACGAACTGTCTATGAAAGCAAGCAAGCAGATTACAGATAAATGACAGATAAGTTAATTGCAACTCAAAGTGAATTACAACAAAATTCGCTATATAGATGAATGTAACAAACGGCCAGCAGATCACATACATATATAGAATGAAAATCGTTACACTGATCTGACAAATGAATTAAATTGAATGAATTGTTTGTACAATTGAATCCAATGTTTCAACATCTAATTATCAGTTATCACCATTGCCTGGGTGGAACTCTCCAGCCTTGTTTATGACCTCTGCTACTAAGAATTCGGAGAGGCTTCCATGAATTTCGATGAGTTTGTCAAGATCATATGTACTTTCGTCAAAGTCTACCCGTTGTCGCTAGGCGCAATGTTAAGTCATTAATTAGCATGTGTGTGTAAATATATATACATATATATAATCAGAAAATAATAATTATTGGAAGGACCTGACAAACCTCTGGATCATTGATCTTAGTATCCATGATTTCCTTCATATGGCGGCAAACGTAGAATCCACATACGTTGCCCTGTAGCTGCTGGTGGCACTGCAAAAATAGAATTACATAAATAGGTATTCTCAATTCTAGAGGCATTATAACAAAGTGTGATATAGGATTGCTGTGTTGTAGCGGGTACCGAAAATCGCATGTTGTGTCAGCGTATCCTAGGGCAACATAAGTAGCAAACGACCTACATGATTCAAAAAAGTTAGCCTTGGCCGTTGCAAATGAAGGAAATAGTACAATAGAGTTATGTATAGAGGAAATGAGTTTACCTGTTAATTACTTCTTGCACACGACTGAAGTCGTGGTTGCTCTTAAGTAGGGAATCAAGGTATATTACCTTGCTCCACTTTGGTACAATCACAATCAAAATCCAGTGATGCCTAGTCATGTGTGTTGCCATAGTGATTAATCCTAAGTTCATGCTGCATGTAAAGTACAAATGAAACATATGTCTGGCAACTAGTGAAGCACTTACCCTTGGTTGAAGGGTACCATGACGTACTCCTTATCGCTGTTAGCAACCAATCCCCTCGTTATGTAACCTTGCACGAAGGATGCATCTTCGTTGATAGATTGCTCGGAGACCAAGTGAGGGTCGAGGAAACCCACCGGTTGTCGCGATCGCTGGACTTGTTGGATCATGTATCTATACATAAAGAAAGAGTAATGACATTTATCTGTATAACGTGAATGTAGAATTTCATTGTACAGTACACTTATAGTGTCCAGCATCGTAGAAGTGAGGCGTCGAGTTCGTCGAGATTGAATAGTAAGAATAAGTCTTTGAATGTCACGACGATGTAGTCCAAGTCATGTAGGAAATGTGTCTCCTTATATTTCAGAGTGAATGCACTCTGCTGGTTTGGCTTCATGTTGGACTTCTCCATGTACCAGGCATGCAATGTATTGCAAACCAAACCAAGCTGGGGTAATTGTGACTCGAGCACCAACGACACTCCTAGAATGAACTTCCAGGGCACGGGACGCGGCTTAATTTTCTTTGCATGAGCCTTAGAGCCTCGCTTATGATATGTTTTCGGTGGCATCTCGGCGGGAGCCGATGCAACAGACTTCACTGGATTTGGAGGTGGAGGTGTAGCCACCGGAGCCGATGTGACAGGTCCAGGGCGATGTCCCTCTTGGGCCACTGGATGTAGAGATTGTGGCACAGACAAGTCGAGGGCGATGTCCCTCTTGGGCCATTGAATGAATGTGTGGACGACATCCCCTAATGTCTTAATCTCTTCGTTTGGGGCTTCTCAAGAGGGACATTCTTAAAAATATCATTAATCATGTCCACCTGGACCTTTATAAAACTGGTGTCTACTTGTACACCGTGCACCAGCGTCCCTGGCAGCAATGGATACGCCATCCCGCGCCTAGCGTCAACGGGAATAGGGCCAACAAGCCTGACTCTGAGAATGCAAGTCATGGGCTCCTACATAACGACACAAGATGAGTTAAGGCGTCCACCAGAGAGATCTATGTACCATTCTAAAGAGGTACATTACCTGAATGTCATCGATAGGTAAGTGGGCGTCGCTATATTCAGTAATTGGTGTGGACGCGTAGCTACTGCGACGTTGAGGGGGACTGGGTACCGCAGTAGTAGGGGTGGGTTGCGATTGGTTGCGGACTTGTCTCAGTTCTTCCCTCAATGAATCTATCTCTCCTCGAAGTGAGGCAGTTTGCTCTTGGAGTGAGGCAGATAATTGTTCCTCAAGTTGAGTATGAAGCTCCTGTTTTATTTGTTCGTTGCGGTACGTCTTGGATCTCTTCCTACTCCTATATGTATCGGAGTAATATGGAAATATGTGCCTCCAAGATACGTAAACCCCCAAGCCTTGTGTGCGACCTGGGTGTTCCTTGTTTCCCAAGGCCTGTGATAGTGAATCTCTCTTCCTGTATTCTTGAAAGGAGCCACGAAAAGATTCAGTAGCCAATGATTGCTGCAAGAGGCAATTAATCATGTTATTTTTGAACCCATGGAGTTCAAGAGGTGTTAACAACTATGTAGTTTAACATATCTTACCAGGCATTGGGACACTTCCTCATCTGCGGGGTTTTTAAAAGAGACACCCGAAGATGTGGTTGATGACCTCGCTCTTAACCAGTTTCGAGCGCGCTCGTTTGCGATCCCAGCAAACGGCGGGGAAGCCTCGGATTGGATTGTGACCTCGTCCTGCATCCTCCACTACGGGATTTTACCCACGCACCCAGTGGTGCTGAGTCTGTGAGGGTGAGTGTTTTGTGACTGGAGAGCCTTGTGCACCGCACTTTGTTGTTCAAATTCGGTTGTTGTCTTCATCTGCATAAAGGCCTCCCATGTTTCCAGTGACACGAAAGGATACATCGTGAAGGGCATGAGATCCTTGGCCACGTACAGCATCACAAGAGTGCTCTTAAAATTCTTCCATGCTTTTCCCATTGCAAGGAGCGCCTGCCGTTGCACGAGTCCTTGTACTTCTATTGGGATCTTGAACGAATTTGTAATTTCCTCCCATAGCTGATTTTTGTGATCATTTGTCAAATCTTTCCAGCTTGCTATGGTGATGGGGACACATTGCCTTCCAATTATCCCGCAGGTAGTCCGAAATGATGCCGTTGCTTTCTTCGGTTGTAGAGGGACCCCATCCGGAGAGACCACCGTGATGGTCATTCGGCCCTCTGGCCTTTTCGATACTCCTCGGCCACGCTTAGTTTTCCCAATCTTGGGAGCATGAGACCCAGATGACGACGACGAAGACTGTGTGGACGCCATCACTCTTCTTAGAAAAAACTAACTGCAATGAGGTATGGGCCTAAACAAAGTTCTATGAAGCAAATGACACAAACCAGTGTATCAAGTTCATTGAACCGGATACACTGGAGTGTGTCACTTGCTTCATGCCCTTTGAAGGTCTATGTGCCATATATTAAAAATTTTTGGACGACTGTGCGGATGCAGTGAGGTATGGGCCTAAACAAAGTTCTATGAAGCAAATGACACAAATCAGTGTACCAAGTTCATTGAACCGGATACACTGGAGTGTGTCACTTGCTTCATGCCCTTTGATAAAGTTCTAAAGATTGACTAAAACAATTTAGCAATCTATTTAGAGTACTAATAAAGCATATATCATAAAGCTAACATGTAAAGCATATATCACAAAGTACTAATAAAGCATATATCATAAAGCTAACATGTGAAGCATATGTCATAAAGCTAACATGTGAAGCACATATCATAAAGCTAACATGTGAAGCATATATCATAAAGCTAACATGTTAAGCATATATCCTAAGTACATCTCGGGAGGGAGCGGCGTCGGAGAGGTGTCGGGAGGGAGCGGCGGCAGGAAGGAGCGGCGTCGGGAGGGAGCGGCGTCAGGAGGGAGCGGCGGCAGGAAGGAGCGGCGTCGGGAGGGAGTGGAGGTGGGAGGGAGCAGCGTTGGAGCGGCGTCGGGAGGGAGCGGCAGCAGGAGGCAGCAGCGTTGGAGCGGAGTCGGGAGGGAGCGGCGTTGGAGAGGCATCGGGAGGGAGCAGCGACAGGAAGGAGCAGCGTCAGAGCGGTGTCGGGAGGGAGTGGCGGTGGGAGGGAGCGGCGTCGGAGAGGCATCGGGAGGGAGCAGCGATAGGAAGGAGCGGCGTCGGGAGGGAGCAGCGTCGGGAGGGACCGGGGGCGGCGTCGGGAGGGAGCAGCGTCGGGAGGGACCGGGGGCGGCGTCGGGAGGGAACGGTAGCGGGAGGGAGCAAAACCTAGCAGGGGCGCTGGAGAGTGTGTGAGTGCGGACTGTGCAGACCTATGTGCGGGTATTCATAGGGAATCTATCTGTGATCTTGGATTATCACAGACGGTTATATTTATAGAACCGTCTGTAATGTATTATCACAGACGGTTTCTTCCGATAAACCGCCTGTGATAGTTCACTACACCTAGTTCTTAGTTCCTGAGTCATTTTACAATTACAATGGAACATAGTTACATTTATGAAAAACGCAAGCATAATCATAAATATAACTATTTCTTAGTTCCTGAGTCATTTTACAATTACAATGGAATATATATAGTTACATTTATTACACTTGGCTATTTCATTTTAAATAAATCCCTTCACGATGATCGACACGCATATAGCTTGCTTCATCGCCTTATTCTTCCTCGAGCCTGATGCCGTCTCCGAATGGAGGCAAATCATCAAATTGATTGTACTCTTCCTCATCCACAACATGCTCAACTCCGACAATCCTTCTTTTTCCTTGAAGAACTACATGGTGCTTCTTATTTGCCGGGTCGGTTACATAAAATACTTGAACAACTTGCCTCGCGAGTACGAATGGTTCATCTTTGTATCCTACACATTCGAGGTCCACGGTAGTGACGCCGTACTTGTCGACCACCCCGTGGGAGTTGGACCCAACGACACCGAAATAGTGGAATCTTGAAAATTACGTAGTCAAGCTCCCAGATCTCCTCTACAAGCCTGTAGTATGAGCTTGGGCCAGCGGTACTGACGTGCGCATCATAGGCATCTATGCGGACACCTGAGTTTTGCACTGTGCTCTTTCTATCCTGATCTGTTGTATAAAATGTGTAGCCATTAATGTCGTATCCTTGCCATGTCACAATTGTAAATTTTGGCCCTTTTACGAACCATTGTAGTGTTTCACTTGATGAACTCCTAGTAAATTGTGCCTTCAACCATTCGTTGAACTGATGGTTGTGTTGTCTCGTGATCCAAACTTCTGACTGGCCTGCATTCTCTTGACGTAGCATGTCCTTGTGTTCTTCAATATATGGGGTCACTTCAGTCATATGTTGTAAAACCGTGAAATGGGCTTGAGCATACGTATTTTGATCCGGAGTTATTGCTTTCCTTCCTATAGTCCCGATACCCTCTAGCCTCCCTTCGTGACGAGATAGACGTACACCTATCGGCTCGACCTGATCCATGTAGCCGATGCAGAATTCAATGACCTCTTCTGTTGTATAACCTTCGATGATGCTACCCTCCGGTCGAGATCAATTGCATACATAGGACTTGAGAATTCCCATGTACCTCTCGAAAGGGTACATATGACGTAGAAACACGGGGCCGCATATTTTTATCTCTTTCACAAGGTGGACAATGAGATGGACCATGATATTAAAAAATGATGGAGGGAAATACATCTCTAGATGACATAGAGTTTTCACCACCTCGGTTTGTAGAGCATCTAGTCCATCGGGATCAATGACCTTCTGAGCAATTGCATTAAAGAAATAACATAGCCTTATGATTGTCACTCGAACCTTGTTCGGCAAAATACTTCTAATTGCAACAGGTAGCATTTGTGTCATTAGCACATGACAGTCGTGAGACTTCATGCCAATTAATTTCAAATGTTCCATGGAAACAAGTTTCTTCATGCTGGTGGAGTGACCAGATGGAACTTTCACACCATGTAAGGACTGGCACAGTTCAGTTTTCTCGGACATAGATAGAGTGTAGCAAGCTGGGGGAAGGTACGTCCGGCCTTTATCGGTCTCTATCGGTGCTAACTCGGTCCTGATGTTCATAGCGACCAAGTCACGCCTTGCATTAACACCATCCTTTTTTTATTAGGAATGTTCAGTAAGAGACCAATCAAACTATCACATACATTCTTCTTTACGTGCATGACATCGATGTAATTGCAAACTTCTAAGTGCTCCCAATAAGGCAAGTCCCAAAATATTGACCTCTTTTTCCACATGTTCTTCCTCAATTTACGTCTCTTTCCAAGCACAACATTTATATCCTTGACCATATCATACACCTCTTTCCCGCTAAAAGGTCTTGGTATTGAGTCATCCTCTTTTTTTCCATCAAATTGTTTGTTCATCTTGCGGTATGGGTGATACTTTGGAAGGAACCTACGGTGATGCATGTACACAGTTTTGTGCGAGTTGTTCAACCACACACTCTCGGTATAATCTAAGCAATGTGGACACGCTTTAGCTCCTTTTGTACTCAACCCTAACAAGTTACCAACGGCAGGAAAATCATTAATGGTGCAGAACAACATGGCGCGTAGAGTGAAGTTCTCTCGTTTGTCCGCATCCCATATATGTACCCCTTCATTCCACAGTATTGCAAAATCTTCCACCAATGGTGCTAGGAACACATCAACATCATTGCCATGTTGCTTCGGCCCTTGAATAAGTAGTGACATTAAAATATACTTCCGCTTCATACACAACCAAGGAGGAAGGTTGTACATGCACAGAGTCACGGGCCAAGTGCTATGTCGGCTGCTCATGTTACCAAAAGGATTCATTCCATCTGTACTCAACCCAAACCTTATATTTCTCGGTTCCACACTGAAATCTACAAACATCCTATCGATGTTCCTCCACTGGGCAGAATCAGCAACATGTCTTATCATTCCGTCTTTCTTATGCTGCTCCCAGTGCCAACGCATCAATCTTGCATCCTTGCGGTTTGCAAATAAACGCTTCAAATAGGGGATTATAGGAAGATACCACAACACCTTAGCAGGAGGCCCTTGCTTCACCTCGATGCCCTTCCCATCATCAGAGTAATTTTTACACTTGTATCGGGATGCTTTGCACACCGGACAAACATATAAGCTAGCATACTCTTTATGGTACATGATACAATCATTCGGACATGCACGTATTCGTTCTACTTCCATTCCTAATGGACAAAGAATCTTCTTGGCTTGGTAGGTGGTTCTCGGCAACACATTTCCCTTTGGAAGCATGTCCGCTAGGAGACCTAACAATGCTGTGAAACTCTTGTCGGACCAACCATTGCTTGCCTTCAATTTCAGTAGTTCTAGAACTGATGACAACCTCGTGTATTGCGGCTTGCAGCCCGGGAACAAAGGTTTCTCCGCATCCTCCATCAAGCCCTCGAATTTACCAAACTCTCTCTCACTATAGTTCCCTTCTGCATCATGTAACATCTGATCTAGATTGTCATCCTGCGACCTATCCTCATGATCGAAAGAACAGCCCACAACTGGCATATCGTTGTCTCCCTCGACTGTGTCATAACTACCTTCTTGTGTACTCTTTTCTTCACCGTGACTGGTCCAACATTTGTACCCTTTTATGAAACTCCTTCGAATCAAGTGAGCTTCGATCTGCGTTGAGTTGCTAAACATCTTGAGATTATCACAATTAATACATGGATAATACATATATTTCATCCCCTTCTTCAACATATCCAGCTCGGCCACTCTTCTAAAAGCAAAAACGCCATTAATGTACTCTTCACTCACACGATTCTCAATGTACATCCAGCTTCGGTCCATCTACACTACACAAGTAACAAATGGGTGTCAAAAATGATTATTACCGCTACACATAGCTAGATAGCCGGCCTTCAATTACAAAAACGTGCATGCATATAAGTTATTAAAAGTAATTGAGCACTAACCTCTGATCAAATCACTAAGAAGACGGCGATAGGTTTTCACCCCGAACGCCCTAAAGCCGGCCGCCTTGCTCCACCGATGCAGCGCAATGAAGACAGATCTGTGTCGACATCGAGCAAGTACACCCAGTAATTAATAGTGCAGAATATCACAGACGGTTTCAACCACAAACGGTCTGTGAAACCAATATATCACAGACGGTTCGTGTTAATAACCATCGGTGAATTATCATAGACGGTTATTAATACAAACCATCTGTGAAGTCCACAATATCACAGACGGTTTGTAATACCAACTGTATGTGATTGGTGCATATCACAGACGGTTCGTATATACAACCGTCTGTGATAGTCATACATTATCACAGACGGTTATTAACGCGAACTGTCTGTGATGTCCATAATATCACAGACGGTTTGTAATACCAACCGTCTGTGATTGGTGCGTATCACAGACAGTTCGTATACAGAACCGTCTGTGATAGTCCTTCACAGACGGTTTATACCACAAACCGTCTGTGATAGTTCACTCAATAAATTAAATTTTTTTCGTTTTTTGTCTAGCCTGAAGAAATTAAATAATGTTACCCATGGCCTTTGAAAACAAGCAAATACAGATGCAATCACAACAACACATTCAGATCTATTACAGCTAACGAACCCTTCGTGGCACGACGGTCACTCTGAACAAGACACACTTACGACACTTACGACAAGAGTGTGTTGCCCAGAATGCCGCCGTGCTACAACGGAGGCGCTAGCTCACGGCAGTAGTCGGCGTTGTGGAGGAACAAGCAAATACAGAGGCAAGCATAACAACACATTCAGTTCTATTACAGCTAACGAATCCTTCGTGGCGCAACATTGAAACTAAACAAGACACCCTTACGACACTTACGGCAAAAGTGTGTTGTCTAGTCTCTCGCCGTGCCACGACAAAGGCGCTAGCTCACAGCGGAGGGGAGATGCATGCAGGAAGCTAGCTAGTGGATGAGCTCACGCGTGACTAGTACCGCTGGAAAGGTAGATGGGGAGTTATTAATAAGGGCCGCGTCTTGGGAGGAACTGGTGCCTGCCATTCGATGGGGAGAGAATGGACGAGTGAGATCGAAATCCCGGGTATACGCCAATTATCAGTGACATGTGATTATCACAGACGGTTATTAACACGAATTGTCTGTGATGTCCATCATATCACAGATGGTTCGTAATACCAACCGTCTATGATTGGTGCGTATCACAGATGGTTCGTATATAGAACTGTCTGTGATAGACCTTCACAGACGGTTTATACCAAGACCGTCTATGATAGTTCACTCTATACCTCAATTTTTTTTTCTATTTTTTGTCTAGCCTCAAGAAATTAAATAATGTCCCATGATCTTTGAAAACAAGCAAATACAGACGCAAGCACAACAACACATTCAGATCTATTACAGCTAACGAGCCCTTCGTGGCACAACATTGAAGCTAAACAAGTCACCCTTACGACACTTACGGCAAAAGTGTGTTGTCTAGCTTCTCGCCGTGCCACAACGGAGGTGCTAGCTCACGGCAGTAGTCGGCGTTGTGGAGGAACAAGCAAATACAGAGGAAAGCACAACACATTCAGATCTATTACAGGATAACAAGCTAACGAACCCTTCATGGTATGACAATGAGTCTGAACAAGACACACTTACGACACTTACGGCAAGAGTGTGTTATCCAGCCTCCCGCCGTGCCACGACGGAGGCGCTAGCTCACAACGGAGGGGAGATGCATGCAGGAAGCTAGCTAGTGGATGAACTCACACGTGACTAGTACCGCTGGAAAGGTAGATGGGGAGTTATTAATAAGGGCCGAGCCGTGGGAGCAATTGGTGCCTGCCATTCGATGTGGAGAGAATGGACGGGTGAGATCGAATCCTGGGTATACGCTAATTATCAGTGACATGTGATTATCACAGACAGTTATTAACACAAACCGTCTGTGATGTGCATAATATCACAGACGGTTCGTAATACCATCTGTGATTGGTGCGTATCACAGACGGTTCGTATATAGAACCGTCTGTGATAGATCAGAGACAGCTTGAAATATGAACCGTCTGTGATATTAATATCGGAGATGGCTTGGAATACGAACCGTCTGTGATATTAATATCAGAGACGGTTTGGAATACGAACCGTCTGTGTTAATGCTTAAATATGCGCGCCCTAATCCTGCTCTTCTACACATTGTACGTCCTCTCCTCATCTTCTTCATCACCACATTTCTCAATAATGACATCTAAAATTCTTTTGATCTCCTTCCTCTCATCTATCCATCATGAGTTGTTCAAACGCAACCTTACACAGGCGGCCAACAATTTACGTCTGGAGTAGCTCCTCCGCTCACGCCCTGCTCTCCTTCCTCGACTCGCTTCCATCCGTCAGTTGGACCTCATCATCCGCCGTCGATGGAGGTATCTCGTTGCTGCTCAGGAAAGGGAAACCGCCCTCAGTCTCGTTCTTCTCTACAATGTTCGCAAAACGGAGGAAGATCTTGCGGCAGTGCAGACACACATGGATAACCTTGCCGATCAAGTAGAATCAGCCGATTCTGAGGAAGCTTATCATGGCATCCTGTTTGATATTATGGAACATGCTAATGATTTTTCCAGGCTTGAGGAGGAAGTGGAGAGGGCAAGGACAATCTTGACGACATTCAAGAACACAGCGGCTGATCCTCCAACTCCAGAAGTTGATGAAGAAGCATATGAAGCCCAAAAGATTAAAATATGGGAATCCTTTTTTTTTGCACTTTTGTAATAAAATTGCCTTGAATTTGACTCTCGTCTCAGTATATCTTCTGTAGTTCATACGACAACGGTCTGTCAGGTTTACCACAGACGGTTTGTATTAAGAACCGTCTGTGATATTTTCACAGACGGTTATTAACACGAACCGTCTGTGTTGTCCAGATTATCACAGACGGTTCATATTAACAACCTTCTATGAAAATTTGTAATAAAATTGCCTTGAATTTGACTCTCGTCTCACTATAGCTCCTGTAGTTCATATGACAACGGTCTGTCAGGTTTACCACAGACGGTTCGTATTAAGAATCGTCTGTGATATTTTCACAGACAGTTATTAACACGAACCATTTGTGTTGTCCAGATTATCACAGACGGTTCGTATTAAGAACCGTCTATGAAAGTTCACAGACGGTTCTTAATACGAACTGTCTATGATGTCTTAATTATCACAAACGGTTTGTGTTAATAACCGTCTGTGAAAATGTCACAGACAGTTGCCAGTATAAACCATCTGTGACAGTTTAATCACAGACGGTTCCGTATGAACCGTCTATGATGTAGCCGTCCAGTATAGCCTCTTTTGTAGTAGTGTCATGTAGTCTCCTTGATTTGGTTGATTTGCTCTTGTTCTTATTGGTTTTAATATCTTCTTTCCCCTTTTGATCTTGTTGTGTGCCAAGGAAATATAAGTGATGGAGATAACTCATGGAGATCAATCTCCATCCATCTAGACATCAAGTCTTCCAAGTCCTTAAAATGACCTAGTTTTGCTTGGATTTGACCTCATCGTGAGATTTATTGGTCCAAGGGTTTTTGTCTCAAAATCTTTGTGAGTTCTTGCTTGCTATGATATGTGAGTATATATCTAGAACCATCTTAGTCATCCTCCACCTATGAGCAAGTCATATTTCAAGTTTTTGGTTTTTGGCTGGTTTTGGTGCAACATTACTTATTATTGAGAAAGCTCCAAACATTGAGATGGATTCAAGTGATCCTTAGATGGAATAGGTTGCTGAGACCTTGAGAAAGGTGTGTGCAAAATCTCATCTCATTTGGCCATGGATTTTTAGAGTTGCACCAAAAGTGATTTTGATTTGGGCTGATTTTCTACTCTGGAAATAGGGGAGCTGCCATATTGCTCTCAGGCCCAGTTGTACTAGAGGCTGGTCAAATCACCTTATAGCCATCGGTTAGATTGCCTGGGCGCCGGTTAGACCGTCGCTTGGTAGCCGATCAGACCACCCAGGTGCAGGGTTTCGATTCTTCTGCTCTTGAGTTTGTTGCTTTGGGTTTGGCTTCTAATCCTGATTGTCATAGCTCAGTATTTACTGGAGTGAAGGTTTTGTGAATATTTGACAAAAAATTTTGAAGGCACCATTCACCCCCTCTGTTGCCAAACCGGTCTTACAAGTGATTTCATAGCCTAGTTAGCTCTTCTCTTTGATCTTAACTGGTCTTATGAGTAATGGTATCAGACCAATATTTAACCAAGCCACCTATTTTTGACAGAGTTGATTTCTCTTATTGGAAGGCTCATATGCAATCTTACATCGAGGATCAAGGGCACTCAATTTGGATCAAAGTCAAGAATCTCTATGTTGTGCTGACTGATGACCAGGTGAACACACCAGATGTAGAGGCAAACAACAAGCCTCGAAATTTAAGACACCTATCATGTAGGACCACTATGCTTGTCAGCTTTATAGGTAGGACCACTATCATGTAAAATGCCTAAAGAAATTAATTAGGTTATTTTTCAACCTTAGTATGTGACTAACATCACTCACTGTTCTAACAATTCTATCATATATATATATATATATATATATATATATATATATGTGTGTGTGTGTGTGTGTGTGTGTGTGTGTGTGTGTGTGTGTGTGTGTGTGTGTGTGTGTGTGTGTGTGTGTGTGTGTGTGTGTGTGTGTGTGTGTGTGTGTGTGTGTGTGTGTGTGTGTGTGTATGTGTATGTATGTATGTATGTATGTATGTGTGTGTGTGTGTCTATATATATATATATATATATATATATATATATATATATATATATATATATATATATATATATATATATATATATATATATATATATATATATATATATATATATATATAAAATTCTCAACATCACCTATCCCAACAATATTATGGCATCTATCATCAACAAGGTAAATAGAACCAAAACTACCTAACCTATATGAGGTGAACCACTATCTGTTAGGCATGATGTGGTATGAGTACCATGAATCAAGAATCTATGCATCTATCAGCCGACTATTTGAAACTGAGTGAACATCCGCATAGTTGATGCCCGACTCATCTTTCTAAGCCATATTTACAGTCTTCTCATCACGCTTCCCACTATTATGTTTTTTCAACTTTGGACAATATTTCTTATAATGCTCCATCTCCTTACACTTGTAGCACTTGATATTCTTTCAGCCTTTGACTTCGATCTGGATTTACTCCTTCTAGATTTCTCCTTTTCTTGCTTCCTTCCACAATCACCCTTTGCATACAAACTATCACCACGAGAACTCTTCCCTGTGTTCTGCCTACGTTGATTATATGCCAACAAAGCCACATTAATGCCACCACGCTTGTTAGTGCCTTTCCCATACATCAAAGTGGTGACTAAGTGTTCATTGGAAGGTAGCAATGAACACAACAGAATTATCGCCATGTCTTCATCCTCAATCTTCACCTCTAGATGCCCAAGATCAGTGATTACCTGATTGAAGGTGTTGACATATTGTGCAAGATCAGGACCCTCCTACATCTTCAGCTTGTACAACTTCTGCTTTAGACACAACTTGTTCGTCAATGATTTGGATATAAACTAAGTCTATAACTTGTCCCAAATTTCTTTTGGTGAGATCATATCCATGACATGATATATGACCTAATCCGGAAGACACAACTATATGCTCATGGCTGCTTGGTCCTTCAACTCCTACCAATCGTTGTGCATGCCCATCGACTTTCTTCTGTGTAGCCCATTGGAGCAACCTTGTTGCCCCAACAATCATTTGCCCTCATCTGCTATAATCTAAAGTTCCCTGTACTGTCAAATTTCACCACTCCAAATTGAGCACCTGATGCCACCATCTCAATAGAGCTTTGATACAAATTGTTGGAATCAACAGCAATGCTAGCACAAGAGAACGATCATAGCAAACACAAAAGCATACAAGAGACATGAAGATTTGTTAACGAGGTTTAGCAATGCCTATGTCCTTGGGAGCCGAATCGTGGTGGCTCCATTCGTATGAGGGGTTTTTCACTATTAGGCTTATAAGAGGTCAGCAGTATATATTTATACCCTGTTTACATGTTCTGACATAACCCCTTCCTTTTACCTTGCAATATATGAGCCATAGACAACATGGATCTCACAGGTTGGATGGCGATCGAGTGGCCATGGATGGCTGAGTGAGTGCATGAAGATGGTTGCGTGCAAAGGATATGCTGCAACAGAATTGGTAGTGCTCAAAATTGTGTTTTTAGGAGGAAGTCTATTCTATGTCATACACTGTTGATTTGCCAAGCGCTAGCAGTTTTCATAAAACCGGATATATATATATATAAAATAGTGGAAGACATGTTAAATTAATGACAAGCTGATTATACAGTATAGATTTCAATTTCGACACCTGCAGCTATATTGGCAGCGTCTTCCTGTGTCTCCGTTGCCTCAGTCTCTCCACTAAGCTCCTCAAGTGACCTTCCTTTAGGCTCTGGCAAAAACCAGCTGAACACAATACCGACTATGTTGCACACGATGAGCATAATCATAAAGATTACAAAGCTCTGATGGAAGTAAAGGAACATGAACACGCCGACGATGGCGCCAATTTTGCCACCTGCTCCAGATATCCCATGGGACGTTGCGCGCAACCGCGTCGGGAAGATCTCCACCGGGATGATGAACGTACGTGGTCGAGTTAGGGCCAAAGTTGGCAAAGAAAAGTATGCACGCGTACAAGGAGATAAAGCCGAATGGTCCAATGGTGTTGGCCCCATACTTGCACGAGATCGCGATGCCAAGCATGAAGATGCTCATCATCGCGAACCCTATTTGCTGGATCTTGACGCGGCCAATACGGTCTACTAAGGCGACGGAGACGAAGTATCCTGGCAGGTTGCCGCACAAAGCGACCAGCGCCTGTGTGAGCTGTACTCCAGGCATGGGTGACGTGGAGGACGTGAGGCCAGGTCACTCAGACGACTGCAAGTTGCAGTTCCAGAAAGTTATCTGCATTTTCTTTCTTTCTGTAATCTTTCCTGTTTTCGTGATTTGAGAGATCGGTTAGATCCGAAATTTGTGGATCGTGAGTCTGCACGATTCCTAGGTTGTTAGACTATATGCAGCATGTTTAGCATTCATTGCGGTTAACAGTAATACAGAGAAAATTGCTCCATTGTTGTCTCTCGTAAGAACTCTCTGAACTTCCGTTGCTATCTCTGAATTTTCACTGTTCACCATCCAAAAATCTTGTCATGCTAGTGATCTCTGAACCTGGGCTGAAAACCAACATCTGGTATCAGAGCTCCAGTGTAGAGATCGCTGCTCCGCATCAAGGATGGCGCTCGTTCCACAGCAAGCGGCGAGAGAGGGTGGCGCGATGTCGTTCCAGCCACCGATGCTTTCCCCCTCAAACTACCCGGTCTGGGCAATCAGGATGGAGGCGATCCTCGACGCACATGGAGTGTGGGAAGCAGTGGAACCGGCAGAGGGAGCACAAGTGAACGCAAGAAAAGATAAGATGGCTCGGGGATATATTTTGCAGAGCGTTCCTGAAGATGTCTTGCTGCAGATCGCCAAGAAGAAGACATCTAAAGAGATCTGGGACGCCCTCAAATTGAGGTACTTGGGAGCAGAGAGAGTGAAGCAAGCCCGTCTGCAAACGTTGAAGAGTGAGCTCGATGTGCTTCAGATGAAGGAGACCGAAACAATCGACGAGTTTGCCGGTAAGCTCAGTGCAATCGCTAGTAAATATACCCTTCTTGGTACTGCATTAGAAGATGCAACACTTGTCAAAAAATTACTTGATTCTGTGCCTGAAAAATTCATCAATGTCATGGCCGGAATTGAGCAATTCTATGACTTGGCAACAATGCCTTTTGAGGAGGCAATTGGTAGACTGAAAGCATATGAAGAAAGGGCAGCACGATTGCAGAGTAGTACCACAAACTCTGACGGGCAACTGTTGTTGACACATGCCGAGTGGCAGGCTCGGCAAAAGGGAACCGGAGGCAGTTCGTCATCCGGAAGCAGAGGGCACCAGTCCAATAATTTTGACTGTGGAACGGGGCGAGGAAGAGGCCGTGGCAGAGGCAGATGCGGCCGAGGAGCATCAAGCCAAGAGAAGTCAGGGAGCTCCGGTGGTGAAGGCCGAGGAACACGTGACAAGAGCTCAGTTAAATGTTACAGTTGTGGCAATATGGGGCATTATGCGTCTGAGTGCAGAAGCAAAAAGAAAGAAGACGAGGCTAATCTTTGTACCGTGGATGAAGAGCCGGCGCTCATGCTAGCAATGTCTCAGGAGCAGGCATACCACGGGCAAGAGAAGCAAGCAACTGTTCTACTCAATGAAGAGAGGCTGAAACCTGAACTATACCAAGGTGACATACAGGAAGAAAGTGAAGATAACTGGTATTTGGATAACAGTGCCAGTAACCACATGACTGGTTGTTGTGGAAAATTTCAGGAGTTGGATGAAAACATCACCGGCAAAGTAAGGTTTGGGGATGGTTCTACCGTCCAGATCATGGGAAAAGGTTCAATCACTTTCACCTGCAGAAATGGAGATCAGAAACTCCTTCAAGAGGTTTACTTCATCCCCAGGTTATGTAGTAACATTATCAGTGTAGGGCAGCTAACTGAGGAGGGGAATGAAGTGCATATGGCAGGAGACTTTATGAGGGTGTATGGCAGAGACCGGAAATTGTTGGTGCAAGTGAAGAGAACCAATAACCGTTTGTACAAGATTAGCTTGAAGACTGAAAAACCTATTTGCCTACTGACAAGTCTTGATAACCCTTCATGGCTTTGGCATGCAAGGCTCGGCCATGTGAATTTTCATGACTTGAGGTTTATGGAGGAGAGACAGATGGTAATTGGTGTCCCAGAAGTGTCTCAACCAAACAAACTGTGTGAGGCTTGTGTGATTGTGTAACAGCCCAGATTTTTAATAAAATTAAAATGAAGTAATGAATAAATAAATAATATTAAAATAAAATCTGAATTAAATTTAAGTATTGTTGTGCCTAAAGTTTAAAGTTGGATTTGCCCTGGATTTCTGTTTTTGAAAAAGCTGGATTTGAAAAGCATTTTAAGAAAAACCCAAAAATATTAATAAATAAAAGGATATTTTGATTTTATATAAAAATCCTAATTCAAATTAATTATTTAGAGTTATTTGGCTTTTATTTGGTTCCCTGGTTTTTCTGGAGTTTGAAAATGTATTTTTAAATTAAAAAGTATTTTAAAGTATGAAAATTAGAGACCAACATTAGTTGGAAATATTTTATTAAGTTCCAAATGTCTCCAGGAGATTCTCTGAATTTTTCTGGAATTTTTGGAAGTTATTTGGTATTTTTCTGAGGCTTATTGGAATTTCTGGGCTTTTCTGAAAAATCCAAAAATCAAAATCCAAAAATAAATCCCCCAGCCCCTCCCTCCGGCCGCCACGTGGACGGCCAGATGCCGCCCACGTCCACCCTCCTCGCCGCCATCCGGCCGTCGCCCTCATCCCGCCTACCCTCCCTCCGCACTCGCCACGTGGCATGCCCCGATCTGCGCCACGTCGCCCTTCTCCCTCCGCCACCCGATCCGCCACCTTGGCCACGTGGCCTCATCCCCGCCACGCACCTCTCTCTCTCGCTGCGCCTCGGCCCCACCTGTCGGCGCCCCTCTCCTCTCCCTGTTTCTCTGCCGGCCGGGCCCCACCCGGCAGCCTCCCTCACCCCTTCTCTCTCTGCAGCCCGGGCCCACCGGTCAGGGCCGTCTCCCCCGCGCCTCTTCTTCCACCTCGCGCCGCCGCCGCCCGCAACGACCTCCTCCGCCCTTCCCGGCCACTCCCCACCTCCCGCGTGCGCCGCCCACTCCCCAACCCCTTCCGCAGGACTCGCGCGCTCCACCCCGCCGGATTCGCGCCCACCTCCCACTTCCTTCCCCGCAACCGCCGCCACGATCCCACGCCTCCGGCGAGAAATCCCCGGTGCCCCGTTGCCCCTCCGCCCCTATAAAAGCCGCCCCGAGTGCCGCCCCAACTCGCTCCACCTCGCTCCGCCTCTCCTCCCCCTCCCCGAGCTCTCCTTCGCCCTCGCGCCGTGCGCATTCGCCCCCGCCGCCGTCGCCAACTTCGGCGAGCAATCGCCGGCGCGCAGCTGCTCCCCAAGCCCCGACGGCGCCACCATCGCCTCCATCACCTCGCCGCGAAGCCTCTCCGCCGGTCTTCCGTGCTCCCCGGTCACCGGAGCGCTAGCCCCGCCGTCGCCCGAGCGTCTCCGCCGCCTCTTCCTCGCCGCCGGTCGTCTCCGTCCGCCCCCGGTACTCCTCGCACCCACCACGCGACTCCCCGTGCCACCCTCTCCCTCCTCCGCACTCGCCGGCAGCGCGCCGCTAATCGCCGGCAAGACCGGTGCCCGAGCCCCACTCCGCCGGCCGCCACGCTGCGCGCCGTGCCCACGTGGCAGCCAGTGGCGCGTTGGCGCCACGCCGCGCTGTCCCGCCCGTTGGCGCCACGCCGGCCGGCCTCCCGTACCACCTCACCAACTCCCGGTCCGTGGACCCAGTCCATAGACCATGGGCCCACATGTCAGCCCCTCCCCATTTTCCTGTACAAAAATAATTCCGGCCGAAAAGGAAACTCCTCGCTGACGCAATGCTGACGTCATAATCCAATTTTCTTTAGAAAAATAATCCCAAAAATTCCCTTTTTCCATCCCGGAGCCCGTTCTTCTTCGTTCTAACTCCGATTTGGCCCATTCAAATTTCTAAATTCATCAAAATTCCTCTATCCATTTCTAGCCTCAATTAAAATATTTGAGTTCATTTTGAATTTAATTTGAATTTATTTGAATTTGGTGGGTTGTTTTCACGTGTAGACTTCGACGATTCGGGAAATTTCGACGACGAAGATTCAAACCAATTTGAAGAGCAAGGCAAGTCACCCTCCTTGATCATGTTGATCCCAGTTTTCAAAATAAAACTATGTTGTTTTAAACTATATTGCATGCATACTTTTATCCAACGTATTTCAATTCAGTCTTAAATTTAGTTAATGCCTACTTGTTAATCCCTCCATTGATATTGAAATTCCTCAATACCTTGTCACCCTAGATTCAAACTCTAGTTAATACATTAGTGTTGGCTAGAGAAATTTATATCAAATGCTTAGACTGCTTAGATATAATATTTGTTTTGGATGCCTTTTCACATAAAATGACAAACCCTTTCACATGAAATGATATACTCTTGACTTTGGTGAGTCAAGGAGGTTTATGAAACTATTTTGAAAATAAATGTAAAACTGGTTTAGACTTAGGCATTTGGTTAGATTGGTGGGTGTAGGCATGCCTGTTGGTTGGAGCCGCAGTGGTTGATTGTCGTGCATGGGGTATATGGTTGGGCTGAGTCAATTAAGGACCGGTCGTGAGCTCTGTTGCAAAGCCCTAATCGTACTACCACATGGTGGTATGGGACAGCCCTGGTGAATAATTTGTGAAGTCCCAACTGAGTCGAGTCGTAGGTTGAAAGTGAGCGTGGTTGGTGCCATGTGAAGTCTCACTTGGCGAGCGTGGTTAAGCCATGAGAAGTCTCGTCTAGGCTCAAGAGGGGTCCCGGTGCAGTGGATTCTCATCGGGTGAAACTTAGAGTTGGCTCGGCCAGTTGAAGGCTTTGCATTGTAAAGGCCTTGTTATGATTACTCGCCGCACGCCTAAGGAAGCGTGTATTGGCCGACATTATGAGGACATCATATCTTGTGGGTAAAGCTGCACAACCTCTGCAGAGTGTATAATCTATCTGGATAGCCGTGCCCACGGTCATGGGCATCTTGAGTAAAAGTTTTTCATGGATTAGGCTTTATTTTTCAAAATGTTTTGAAAACCTTGTGGATGGATGGAATCCACGAGAGATGAAAACCTTACGGATGGATGGAATCCGTGAGAGATTGAAATCTGGTGAATGGATGGAATTCATCAGAGTTGCGCAGTGAAAGCGTGTGGATGGATGGAATCCATACGTGATCTTTTGGAAAAGATGGTCCGGGTGGGATGCCCGTGGTTAGGTTGGTGTATGGTCGGAGCCTGCACTGACGGTATTAATTTCTAACTCAAGTATTGTTTTTACTTACTGTATTAAATTCAGCATTTTCAATCTACTTCATTGTATTTCTAAATGCTGTTTTATGCAAACTAACCTATAAGCCTTCCGTTGAAGCCTTTATCATTATGTTGCATTTTTCCGGGTGACCTGCTGAGTACAAGTTTGTACTCACGTTGCTTTTTCCACACAGAGAAGGAAGACGTCAACTACGGTGAAGATCTGGACGAATAGGCCGCGTCTTCATCGTCGTTTGCACGTAAGGCGTGCTTGGGCCGCTATTTATCGCTTGCTTCGCAGATTATTTCCTTTATTTATTTTGCCAATGAGCATTGATGTAAGACTTGGCCATAAGGCCGTACCCTTTATTTAATATATTGAGTCATTTGTGCTTGATTATTATCTTTGATGTGACTGTGTGCACTAGCTGATCCTGGACTAGTGCGATTTACACAGAGGATCCAGGAGTCGTTACTCCGGGTTCCGACAAAGGTGGTATCAGAGCCATGACGATACTAAGACGCGACCGTTGGTAGAGTAGAATGGTTTGACCCTAAGGACTTATTTTACTAAACAGTAATTTCAAAAGTTTTGCTTATTCTTACCCCTTAATCTTTGCTTATCCTTATCTCAATTCTTTCTCGTCTATATGTCATTTTTGAAAAAACCTATTTCTTCGTCTTCCCTTGTTCCAAAACGACTATAGAAGGAAACAGTTGGAATTCTTCGACTCTGTCGCCACTTCAATCTTTTCATGGAAGGATCACGCTTTGTACCTCGAGAGCTGCGAAGGATGACACCAAGACAACTCTTACCTCTTTAGTTTAAGTTGTTAAGCTAGATAGTAGACGAGGTTATGAGCTGTCAAGTTTTCTCTTTTGTCGACAGCCATAACTATTACTTATTATGAGGTTAATAAGGGTCTTAATAAAGTTAAAATTCAGTTTTGGGCTGTGCAAAATATCCCCTATTCCTTCCTTTGCCTTGAGTCTCCTCTTTCCTAGTCTTTGGAAGCATCAAGCTGGAGCACCAACTGCCAACGACCTTCGTGAAGGGATGTTTAAACCAAACCTCAGCTCAAGCCACACCGGGTAAGATCCAAACCTATTTCTCTGCTAGCCCGTGCGAATCTCGGGGACGAGATTCTGTTTAAGGGGGGTAGATTGTAACAGCCCAGATTTTTAATAAAATTAAAATGAAGTAATGAATAAATAAATAATATTAAAATAAAATCTGAATTAAATTTAAGTATTGTTGTGCCTAAAGTTTAAAGTTGGATTTGCCCTGGATTTCTGTTTTTGAAAAAGCTGGATTTGAAAAGCATTTTAAGAAAAACCCAAAAATATTAATAAATAAAAGGATATTTTGATTTTATATAAAAATCCTAATTCAAATTAATTATTTAGAGTTATTTGGCTTTTATTTGGTTCCCTGGTTTTTCTCGAGTTTGAAAATGTATTTTTAAATTAAAAAGTATTTTAAAGTATGAAAATTAGAGACCAACATTAGTTGGAAATATTTTATTAAGTTCCAAATGTCTCCAGGAGATTCTCTGAATTTTTCTGGAATTTTTGGAAGTTATTTGGTATTTTTCTGAGGCTTATTGGAATTTCTGGGCTTTTCTGAAAAATCCAAAAATCAAAATCCAAAAATAAATCCCCAGCCCTCCTCCGCCGCCACGTGGACGGCCGATGCCGCCCACGTCCACCCTCCTCGCCGCCATCCGGCCGTCGCCCTCATCCCGCCTACCCTCCCTCCGCACTCGCCACGTGGCATGCCCCGATCTGCGCCACGTCGCCCTTCTCCCTCCGCCACCCGATCCGCCACCTTGGCCACGTGGCCTCATCCCCGCCACGCACCTCTCTCTCGCTGCGCCTCGGCCCCACCTGTCGGCGCCCCTCTCCTCTCCTTTCTCCGGCCCGGCCCCACCCGGCAGCCTCCTCACCCCTTCTCTCTCGCAGCCGGGCCCACCGGCCGTGGCCGTCTCCCGCGCCTCTTCTTCCACCTCGCGCCGCGCGCCGCAACGACCTCCTCCGCCCTTCCCGGCCACTCCCACCTCCGCGCGCCGCCCACTCCCAACCCTTCCGCAGACTCGCGCTCCACCCCGCCGGATTCGCGCCACCTCCCACTTCCTTCCCGCAACCGCCGCCACGATCCCACGCCCCGCGAAATCCCAGTGCCCGTTGCCCTCCTCCCTATAAAGCCGCCCGAGTGCCGCCCAACTCGCTCCACCTCGCTCCGCCTCTCCTCCCCTCCCGAAGCTCCTTCGCCTCGCGCGCGCGCATTCGCCCCCGCCGCCGTCGCCAACTTCGGCGAGCAATCGCCGGCGCGCAGCTGCTCCCCAAGCCCCGACGGCGCCACCATCGCCTCCATCACCTCGCCGCGAAGCCTCTCCGCCGGTCTTCCGTGCTCCCCGGTCACCGGAGCGCTAGCCCCGCCGTCGCCCGAGCGTCTCCGCCGCCTCTTCCTCGCCGCCGGTCGTCTCCGTCCGCCCCCGGTACTCCTCGCACCCACCACGCGACTCCCCGTGCCACCCTCTCCCTCCTCCGCACCTCGCCGCCGGCAGCCGCGCCGCCAATCGCCGGCAAGACCCGGTGCCCGAGCCCCACTCCGGCCGGCCGGCCACGCGCGCGCGCGTGCCCACGTGGCAGCCAGTGGCGCCGTTGGCGCCACGTCGCATTGCCCCGCCGTTGGCGCCACGCCAGCCCGGCCCCTCCCCCGTACCACCTCACCAACTCCCCGGGTCCGTGGACCCAGTCCATAGACCATGGGCCCACATGTCAGCCCCTCCCCCCATTTTCCTGTACAAAAATAATTCCGGCCGAAAAGGAAACTCCTCGCTGACGCAATGCTGACGTCATAATCCAATTTTCTTTAGAAAAATAATCCCAAAAATTCCCTTTTTCCATCCCGGAGCCCGTTCTTCTTCGTTCTAACTCCGATTTGGCCCATTCAAATTTCTAAATTCATCAAAAATTCCCCTCTATCCATTTCTAGCCTCAATTAAAATATTTGAGTTCATTTTGAATTTAATTTGAATTTATTTGAATTTGGTGGGTTGTTTTCACGTGTAGACTTCGACGATTCGGGAAATTTCGACGACGAAGATTCAAACCAATTTGAAGAGCAAGGCAAGTCACCCTCCTTGATCATGTTGATCCCAGTTTTCAAAATAAAACTATGTTGTTTTAAACTATATTGCATGCATACTTTTATCCAACGTATTTCAATTCAGTCTTAAATTTAGTTAATGCCTACTTGTTAATCCCTCCATTGATATTGAAATTCCTCAATACCTTGTCACCCTAGATTCAAACTCTAGTTAATACATTAGTGTTGGCTAGAGAAATTTATATCAAATGCTTAGACTGCTTAGATATAATATTTGTTTTGGATGCCTTTTCACATAAAATGACAAACCCTTTCACATGAAATGATATACTCTTGACTTTGGTGAGTCAAGGAGGTTTATGAAACTATTTTGAAAATAAATGTAAAACTGGTTTAGACTTAGGCATTTGGTTAGATTGGTGGGTGTAGGCATGCCCTGTTGGTTGGAGCCGCAGTGGTTGATTGTCGTGCACAGGGGTATATGGTTGGGCCTGAGTCAATTAAGGACCGGTCTGTGAGCTACTGTTGCAAAGCCCTAATCGTACTACCACATGGCTGGTATGGGACAGCCCTGGCTGAATAATTTGTGAAGTCCCAATCTGAGTCGAGTCGTAGGTTGAAAGTGAGCGTGGTTGGTGCCATGTGAAGTCTCACTTGGGCGAGCGTGGTTAAGCCATGAGAAGTCTCGTCTAGGCTCAAGAGGGGGTCCCGGTCTGGTGGATTCCTTACTGGGGTGAAACCTTAGAGTTGGCTCGGCCAGGTTGAAGGCTTTGCATTGTAAAGGCCTTGTTATGATTACTCAGTCGCACGCCTAAGGAAGCGTGTATTGGCCGACATTATGAGGACATCATATCTTGTGGGTAAAGCTGTACAACCTCTGCAGAGTGTATAATCTATCCTGGATAGCCGTGCCCACGGTCATGGGCATGCTGAGTAAAAGTTTTTCATGGATTAGGCTTTATTTTTCAAAATGTTTTTGAAAACCTTGTGGATGGATGGAATCCACGAGAGATGAAAACCTTGCGGATGGATGGAATCCGTGAGAGATTGAAATCTGGTGAATGGATGGAATTCATCAGAGTTGCGCAGTGAAAGCGTGTGGATGGATGGAATCCATACGTGATCTTTTGGAAAAGATGGTCCGGGTGGGATGCCCGTGGTTAGGTTGGTGTATGGTCGGAGCCTGCACTGACGGTATTAATTTCTAACTCAAGTATTGTTTTTACTTACTGTATTAAATTCAGCATTTTCAATCTACTTACTGTATTTCTAAATGCTGTTTTATGCAAACTAACCCTATAAGCCTTCCGTTGAAGCCTTTATCATTATGTTGCATTTTCCCGGGTGACCTGCTGAGTACAAGTTTGTACTCACGTTGCTTTTTCCACACAGAGAAGGAAGACGTCAACTACGGTGAAGATCTGGACGAATAGGCGCGTCTTCATCGCCGTTTGCTGTGAAGGCGAGCTTGGGCTTCGCTATTTATCAGTTTGCTTCCGCAGTTATTTCCTTTATTTATTTTGCCAATGAGCATTGATGTAAGACTTGGCCATAAGGCCGTACCCTTTATTTAATATATTGAGTCATTTGTGCTTGATTATTATCTTTGATGTGACTGTGTGCACTAGCTGATCCTGGACTAGTGCGATTTACACAGAGGATCCAGGAGTCGTTACTCCGGGTTCCGACAGATTGCAAAACAGGCCAGACTGCCATTTCCAAAATAGGTAAATTTCAGAGCTGAGAAGCCATTAGAACTCCTCCATGCAGACATCTGTGGTCCAATTACCCCCTGCACGCTGTCTGGTAACAAGTATTTTTTGTTGATCATCGATGATCATACTCGGTGGATGTGGGTGTACACCCTTGCAACAAAAGGAGAAGCTCTTCAGGTGTTCAAGAAGTTCAGGAGGCTGACCAAAAATAAAACCTGCTACAGTGTCAAGACACTTCGAACAGATCGTGGAGGCGAGTTTCTGTCCACAGATTTTGCACAATACTGTGAAGAAGCAGGGATTGAGAGGCATCTTACGGCTCCTTACACTCCTCAGCAGAACGGTGTCGCCGAACGTCGCAATCGGACTGTGATGGCTATGGCCAGAGCGCTACTCAAGAGTATGCAAGTGCCGGAAAAATTCTGGGGAGAAGCTGTGAGACACGCTGTTTATCTGTTGAATAGCCTACCAACCAAAATACTGGGTCAGCGTACACCATTTGAAGCTTGGGAAGGAAAGAAGCCTCACCTCGGACACTTAAGGGTATTTGGGTGCATAGCTTATGTGAAAAACACTACTCCCCATCTCAAGAAACTTGAGGACAGAAGTACACCGATGGTGTATCTGGGAGTAGAGGAGAACTGAAAAGCACATCGGTTGTTTGATCCCAGAAATGGCAAGTTGCATGTCAGCAGGGATGTTATATTTCTGGAGGATTTGGAGTGGAAGTGGTCGGCAGACAGTGGAAAAGGAGAAGAGCAGTTGATCATCCTTGACACTCTATTTTCGGACAACTCACATTCAGCAGCCGAAAATACAGCTGAACTAGCAGAAGAAGATCCTGTCACAGGTGAAATCTCCGGTGAGTCTTCACCCACTACAACAGGAGCTGGTTCTGGGAATTTGTCGCCCACCGCAGAGATGCAGACCCCCTCCACACCACAGATGAGTACAAATCCAGCTAACTCCACTCAAGCAGTGTCAACTCCTGAGTCTTCTGCTGGACCAGTAAGATACAGGTCACTTGCAGAAATATATGCAGATACAGAAGAGGTAGCAGTTGCCGATGAGGAAGGAGAGGGGGAGTTGATGCTGTCATTGTCTGAGGAACCTACAAATTTCCAAGAGGCATCAACTGAGAGCTGCTGGTTTGAAGCAATGAGGAGTGAATTGGAGTCAATTGAGAAGAATGGGACATGGACCTTGACCGAACTCCCTGTAGGACACAGACCGATAGGTCTAAAGTGGGTGTTCAAGTTGAAAAAGGATTCAAATGGTGAAGTAGTCAAGCACAAAGCAAGATTGGTTGCCAAAGGATATGTGCAAAAGCATGGCATTGACTTTGAGGAGGTTTTTGCACCGGTGCCAAGGCTTGACACAATTCAGGTAATCCTTGCTCTTGCTGCAAATCATGGTTGGGAAGTACACCATCTAGATGTTAAATCGGCTTTCCTCAATGGTGAATTAGAGGAGGAGGTCTACGTCACTCAACCAGAAGGTTTTGAAGTGAAGAATCAGCTGCATAAGGTGTATAAACTGTCAAAAGCCCTATATGGCTTAAGGCAGGCTCCTCGAGCTTGGAATACTCGGTTGGACAAGAGTTTGAAGGGGTTAGGCTTCAGGAAATGTGCTCAAGAGCAAGCTGTTTATACCAAAGGAGTGGGTGTATCAAGGATCATCATTGATGTGTATGTAGATGATCTAATTGTGACTGGAGGTAGCACTGCTGAAATCCAGAAGTTCAAGACACAGATGATGGGTGAGTTTGAAATGTGTGATCTGGGACTTCTCTCCTACTATTTGAGAATTGAGGTGAAACAGCAGGAGGGCAAGATTGAGCTCAAACAATCTGCTTATGCCAAGAAAATCTTGCACCAATTTGGAATGGCTGACTGCAATCAAGCAAAGTTTCCAATGGAGCCCAAGTCAAAGCTGCACAAAGATCCTAAAGGAACTCCTGTTGATGTTAGGGAATACAGGAGTGTGATTGGCTGCCTCAGATACCTATTGCATACCCGGCCGGATCTCTCTTATGCAGTCGGTTTGGCAAGTAGGTATATGGAGAATCTACCACTTTACATTTCAAAGCAGTGAAGCAGATTCTCAGATACCTCAAAGGGACAGTTCAGTTTGGGTTGTCCTATGTGAAGGGGAACTGTGAAGAATACATTTTCGGTTACTCTGACAGTGACTTGTCGGGTGATTTGGATGGAATGAAAAGTACAAGTGGGATGGCATTTTACCTAAATGAGAACCTGGTAACTTGGAATTCTCAAAAACAGAAGACAATGGCGGTATCTTCGTGTGAGGCCGAGTTCATGGCTGCAACCACTGCAGCTTGTCAGGCGCTGTGGTTGCGAAGCATTGTCAGTGAGCTGACGGGAACTGAAGCAAAGCAAGTGATTTTGTTTGTGGACAATAAGTCAGCAATAGCACTTATGAAGAACCCAGTTTTTCACGGCCGAAGCAAGCACATTGATACAAGATTCCATTTCATTAGGGATTGTGTGGAGAACAAATTGATTCAAGTGGCTTTTGTCGGTTCAAGCAAACAACGGGCAGACTGCCTGACAAAAGTGTTATCGGGAGTGAAACTGGGCGAAATGCGTCATTTGATTGGCGTTCGAGAGCTGCATACATGCCAGGAGTAAGGGGGAGAATGTGAGCTGTACTCCAGGCATGGGTGACGTGGAGGACGTGAGGCCAGGTCACTCGGACGACAGCAAGTTGCAGTTCCAGAAAGTTATCTGCATTTTCTTTCTTTCTGTAATCTTTCCTGTTTTCGTGATTTGAGAGATCGTTTAGATCCAAAAATTGTGGATCGTGAGTCTGCACGATTCCTAGGTTGTTAGACTATATGCAGTATGTTTAGCATTCGTTGCGGTTAACAGTAATACAGAGAAAATTGCTCCATTGTTGTCTCTCGGAAGAACTCTCTGAACTTCCGTTGCTATCTCTGAATTTTCACTGTTCACCGTCCAAAAATCTTGTCGTGCTAGTGATCTCTGAACCTGGGCTGACAACCAACAGCCTGCGTGCGAGCAATCCTGTATGTCTGCTCGAGTGGGCTCATGGTGGTCGGGTCGACGAAGATATCCTTCATGAACAGGTTCTGCGAGTAGAAAGAAACATCGAGCACGAGCCAACATATGGTGGTTGTGACCAGCTGGGCACCATGGACCTGGAAAAACTGCTTGGAGAAGAGCCCGAACTCCTCACCTACCCTTCTAGCGATGAGCTCGTTGGCTTCTTCTTCTTCGTCTTCCACGTTGTTAATGTCGATGTCGAGGACGGTGGACATGTCGGACGCGGCTTGCTGAGCGTTCCGGGCGATGAGCGCCGTGTATCGCGCCGTCTCCGGCATCTTCATTCGCCAGTAGTAGGTCAGGATGGCAGGAATCGCGCCGAACATGAGGATGATGCGCCACACGTAGTCGGCCTGCCCGAGCGGGTCATGCCGATATGCCCGCGTATGTTTGAACGCAGTAGACACGATTATGGCCACAACACTAGCAACAAGATTCCCGAGTCCCTGCGTCAACAATATAAATATGTTAGGAAAAGAGAACAATTTATAAATCAGTTTTACATATCGGCATACACGAATTTGATATATAACGACCTGCATAGCAAAGATGGCGGCGATGAAGGCACCACGAGTCCTCCTGTTGGCGTACTCCGACATGATGGTGGCCGAAAGTGGGTAATCTCCACCTTATCAATTTGTCAATTACAAATTTGAGTCATACACCTTTGAATATTTCCCTTATTTTCGTTTATTTATGTCAAAACTCTTGTCCACTTGTGTCAACATATTATGTAAATTGGATTCTATCTATAGCGGTATTTCCTATGTTCCCCAATACATGTCATTCTAGCTCTTAAATTTTGTTTCTAAATATATGTCATTCTGTAATTTTCAGGCAATTTTTTCACCATTTTTCCTTTGCGTACCCCTCACGTTAATTATTACCAAGGTCATTTACTACTATAGACTAAAGTAACACATGATACGACATCAATAAGTGAGTTAATCAAGTAAGGTAATAGGGTCTTTTGTATATATACGTGTGTTCATTGCAGTGCAAAATCCTAAAATGATGTATATTGAGGAACCGGGAAAGTAGTTGATGTTTACAAGGTTTCTTGTAACTTTATGTCATATTTATATATATACACACACCTACACCCACAAAAGTAAATTACATAAGGCACCGGGGTGCACAGGCACCCAACACAAGAACCGTATCATACATGTGGTATGATCGATTTCAGATTTCGAAGTTTGGTATTAAATGCTTTATACTTTGATATATTTATGCAGTTGTGGAGGGAGGCATTATGTGTAGGGTCAATTGACACCACAAGTTTTTGAATACACCTTTATTTCTATTGATACTTTCATAGAAATCCACAAAAATTTAAAGATTTGGAAGGGATTGACCGTGCAGGGTTTTATCCTAGATATGCCACTGTTTATCGTAAGTTGGTTTTGAACTCAATTCAAAATAATTTGGACTATTTTTTATTTTAATGCGACTATATACATTGAAATTAGCTCAAACTAGCTAAACTAAAGATAAATTTACTTTTTTTTGGAGTTTGTTATCTCAAGTACATCTTTCTATGGTTACGTGAAAATGCCCACTTGAAACGTCACGAATGTCAGTCTCAAAGCGCATCAACGGATATTAATTTCAGTGCCTAGATACTAGGGTGTATGAAACACTTGTGACACTCCCCCTTTGATTAAATATTCTACACCACATACTGCCCTATATATCACCCGAACCAAACCCAGACCCAACCATACCGCGACCCGCCCGCCACCTTCTGTCACGTATGAGTCACACCTTCCGTTGCGCGCATGTCCCAGATTCCCGATCCATCAAGAACCGGATTCCCCATGCGTCATCAAAAGATTTGTTAAGAAACAAATTGATGCTTGCAAGTGGATTCTTGTAATCTTGGTGAGAGATTTAAATTTAGCAATTAGCAACAAAATTAGCCAGGTTAAATTAGCTCTACTGTAGTATTGTCAATTAGTACCAGAATCTTTAGAACATTTATCGTGAACTATTTATCTGGGCTCATGACGAGGATAAAACCTTTCTTGCAATATCTTTATCACTCTAGAGTAGTTATATGCGTGGAGTTAGAAAACCCTAAGATCGGTGGTTTTTTAGGTTACAAGTTACAAATGACCCATGTGTTGTTATATTTGATTTCAAGTAGTTTGCATCAACAATTAAATAGTACCGTCAGATTCATACTTAAAAGTTCTTTTATATGATCCTACCTTGCCGCAAAATACTGCAAGATTGCTAAGCTATATGGTAGAATATTTATTTTAATATTTCAGAACAGAGTTATTTTTATTATGCAACTCTAATATAGTTCTATTGATATGTTAATTGTAACAAATCTAACATAATTATATATGTTGTAAGTTGTACCACCTACAGTGACTCTAGTTGGACAAAACACCGGAATTAGGGAATCTTTTCACATAACACCGGATAAATTGACATCAAGTTTCACATTGCACCGTCCCGCAGCACCCCCTTCACCTTAACTAATGCACAAACAAGTGGTCCAACATGTAAGGATTCCATGCCAGATACAAGGGCTGGTGCGATGCGCAACTCGATTCAATTTACCTGGTTTTAACCCTCGTATTTTGTGCAACTAGAGTCACTTTCGGCAGTGCAAATAGGGAAATTTAACTTTTTGCCACCCTTAAGAATGCCACCTATCCAAATGCTATTCTCTTCGTTGCAATTAATATTTTGCCACTCTCGAGCCTACGTGGCGCCTAGTCACCACCATGTCGGCGCCGCGCCGCGCCGCGCGGCCTCCCTCCCGCGCTGCGCGCGCTCGCCTCCCGCGCCTCCCTCCCGCTCGTCTACCGAAAGATTTCGCGAGCGCGCGGCGAGTGAGGAGTCGCGCGGCGCGCGGCGCGGGAGGCACGGCGGCGACGCGGCAAGCGAGAGCGGCGCGGGCGAGGAGGCGAGGGCGGCGGCGCGGCGCGGCGCGGGCGCAGCGGTGGCGCGGGAGGCCGGGCGGCGCAGCGCGGCGCGTGGAGGCGAGCGGCTGCGCGGACGCTGACATGGCGGTGACTAGGTGCCACGTAGGCTCAAGAGTGGCAAAATATTAATTGCAACGAAGAGGATGACATTTAGATAGGTGGCATTCTTAAGGGTGGCAAAAAGTTAAATTTCCCGTGCAAATATACGTCAACTCGATTCAATTTATTAGTTCTTTAAATATAGGTCAGTGTACAACCTTTGCATACTTATCTCATTTCTTCCTATTATACCCTTGTTGAATAATATCCATATTCTCATTAATTAAAAATGGGACATCTTTCCCAATATTTCTCTTGCCAACCTATATTTAAGAGAAAAAAACGTTAAAGTTTGGAAAGAAATGAAGGGTAGCAAGGTCGCTTTATGTGAAGTAATATATTACGCCTCAAGCTAAAATGACTTCATTTGCAACTGCGACAGTACTTGTATTTGCAATTGTTTTGTTTTTGAAATGTACATGCAGTTTCTTGACACTTGCGTGGACAGAAATGCGAATTGTCGGGGCTCCCCAGTCCACTCATCCTCCGGGTCAGACTGTCTCCGTCAATGTACAGCGCAATTATGTATTCTTGGTAGCGATCAATCGTGACTAATTGTGAATTGCAGAAGAAGTGCTATCCATCCTAGCGGAGTGGCATAGCTTCTCGTAAAACTACATTATGTGGCCTACGCAATTACACAGTGTAATTTAGTACTATACGACCTAGACAGTTATTTTTTTCTCAACTCAATATTTTGTTTCGAGCAGAACACAACTCAATAATTGACTTGGGAGTATATGATAACAGTATCGCTATTTGGTGGCTATCCTCAGAAAGTTAGGGATGGCAACAGGGTGCGGGATGGCAGCCCTGTCCTGATTCCCGGGTACCTACCAAACTTCTAGAGTCTCATAGGGATCCTTAGGAAGATTGAAAATATAGTTTAGGTATAAAATTTTACTTGCTAATATAACTTTAATTAGCTATTAATTTATAGTATTTAGGTATATGTTTTAGCACTATATAGTTTCAAAATTAAATTTATAATGTATATGTACAATTGGTAATGTATATGTACATGTCCCAAATTTAAAAGAGAGTAATTTTACAAAACCCCTGTTTATCAAGGACCTAAATACTTTTAAAAGACCTGCACGTTGATACTTTTAAGAAACCAAATTAAGGACATGTGCGTAATTTTATTCTCTTAAATTTTGGTGTACAAAATTTTGATTTCTTAAAAATAATTTTAATCAAATAAATTTTGATAAACCAAGGACCAATTTTACAAATCCCTAAGGGATTTAGAGAGTAATTTTTCAAAAAAACTCTTTATATGTTTGAAACATATAAGAGAGTAAATATGTAGATGTTTCAAAACTTAAATTTATAATGTATATTAGCAAATTTGATATTTTAATGCGGGAATGTATGCATATTTTAGGAGTGTAAATATGAAGTACCATGTGAGAAGCTTCATGATACTGTTGTGATGAACCATTACAATGTTTATGGAGTGGTCAATTGGTTTTATAAAGATTGCATTTGATTTGGACTGTTTTCTGGATGTGTCATGAAAATTGGAAGTACCGTAGGTATTAGTGTGGTAGTTCCGCTTTGTGGAAGTACCGGGTTGAGTTGCGGTACATTTTTTTAGAGAGGTCCATGTGAGGTTTTTAACGTGCAGAAGTGCCGCTTTAGGGAGCGGTAGTACTGAAGAGCAGAAGTACTGGCATGGTAAGTGTGGTACTTCCGATCTTCCCAGAAAAATAGGATTTTGGGGAATTGAGTCTTGGATTAAGTTAGTTTGACCTGGGTCATTGGATTAAGGGTGCATGATGCATATCTTGACTAATGTAGGTTAAGTTGTGAAGAACTTATGCCTAGAAATAATTTCTTTGTCTTTAGATGTGTAGAGTGGCTTGGAGGCAACCGTGGTCAACGGCGAGGATCGGGGCTAGGCTCATGGAGAATTCGAGGCCCAGAACAATCGAGGATGCCAGATGAGACAGTGAGCTCAAGCTTAGCAAGAGAAAGGCGGGAACGTTAAAGGTGAGTTCTAATGGTATGATGGCGCTATGTAGCTTGCACGAGCCAAGTGAGACGTGGTTTGATAGAACTGGGACAGGAGAGACTTGGCGATGTATGACAGGCTAGTGGTGCACCTACATGTGGCAAGCATGACGATTGCTTGCAATGGTTGGTGATGACCAGATCAAGGAAAGGTATTTTGGTAGTTTGACCAAAATACCAGAAATCATCTTAGATCAAAACCGCGGCGCATGAGCGATGCATTAGAGAGCGATTTAGGTCAAGGTGGAGCTAGTTGGATCAATGCTAAGGATTTAGCAGATGCACACTTATGCGCTTTGAAAAGCGTGCATAAATGAACTTATGAGAGTAAAACCCGTGTGTGTGGGGTTAACAGATTTTCCCATTGTAATAATGTATAGGATCCATTAAGGGGTGTATGTGGCTGGTTGCCCACCTATAAAAGGGGTTGGGATGGTGATATGTAGGTTAACCATCCAACTCATTTCTTGTGCTCTCATCTCTAGGGTTAGGGTTTGAGAGTAAGTACCTTGTGTCCTCTTTGTCCTTTAAGGTGAAGTGCCTGTAAAATCTACCTTCTCAATTAAGCAATACATTAATCGTTTTGCATCTCTTGTGTCTCTCTTGTTTGTGATTGATGTGCTTGACTTTTGGTTGGTTTTGATCTCTCTTCTTTCACTCTTGTGATCTTGCTGTACGAAGAATATGTAAGAGATAGAGATAATTCTTGGAAATACATCTTCATTTATCTAGACACTTTGATAGCAAAATTCATAAGAAAACCCGGTTTTGTTTGATTTTGGCCTGTATGGTCAATCTCTTGGTCAGAGGGTTTTTGGCTGGGATTCTTCGATGTTCTAGGTTGCTGTGACATGTGGGAATACATCTAGAGCTATATTGGCCATCATTTACCCACGAGCAAATTGTATTCACCGTTTGAGGCTTTGACTCGATTTTGGTGCAACCTTCCAACAAACTGAAAAAGGTTTCAATTTTGACCATGACTTTCATGATTGTTTGTTGGAATAGGTTCATAACATCCTAAAGTAGATCCATATAAATTTTCATGTCATTTGGATATACGGATCAAAAGTTCTTTCAATTTTGGATTTTGAAACTGTGTTGAAAATACTATTCATCCTGATTTTACTCTAGCAGCGGAAGTACTGCAGTTACTGAAGTGGTAGTACCGCAGTTACTATTGCAAGTGGTAGTACCGCAAATTTAATTATGGTAGTTCCGTTTTCGCTGGTTTTTCTTGGGTTTTCAGTGTCTCTAATCGTTGGTTTTTATGGTAGTCTTCTATTCTAATCTTCATAGCTCTATAGCATTAAAGTGAAGGATTTGTGATTATTTGGGGAAATTTCAAGGCATCATTCACCCTCCTTTGTTGCCATCTTCGGTCTTTCAAAATATGTTGCTGATGGTTGTAGAATAATTATAATCACAATTTATGGGATAGTTATTTTTTGAATTTGTAGAATATTTACCGTATTTTGTGAGAGCTTTCAACCATACAACATCAAATACGGTTCACAAAATTGATGGCTAGAATTGTTAAATGTTTTTCTCCTTTTGTTTTGAGAATTTATAGCATATATATATATATATATATATATATATATATATATATATATATATATATATATATATATATATATATATATATATATATATATATATATATATATATATATATATATATATATATATATATATATATATATATATATATATATATATATATATATATATATATATATATATATATATATATATATATGGGAAACATGTGTCTGGGTGAGTAATGATCTTTGGCTCGTCAGGGATCATTTGAATGTGTCTCATCGAGTGCATATAGTATGGCCTAGTTTAATAAAATTCTCTCCCATATTTAATTTCTACTTTCACAAAATATACTGAAATTAATTGTTAATGTCATGAACTTGTTCGAACTAAACTCGAACATTACTCACCGACGCTGAAGCCTAGCCAAAAGCGGAAGAAGCATAGGGTGGCTAGGACGTTCTTCCTCGGGCCACGAAAGGAGAAGCCGGAGGCAATGGAGAAAATCACCATGAGCTTGAGGGTGATGCCGTACACGGGCTTGCGGCCGAGCTTGTCGCCGAGCCAGCCGAACAAGAGCTGCCCCACGACGGCACCGCAGAACGCGATGCCGGCGATGGCAGCGTAGACGGGAACCGGGAGCACGCCGCCGTGGTGCTGGTAGTAGATGCGGCCCAGAAGATCAGTGACGAGTGAGATGGAGAAGAGGTCGTAGGCATCACTGAACATGCCCAAGCCCGCGATGCCGATGCCGGTGTAGTGGTACGCCTGCGTCCTGGCATCATCGAGAAACCGCAGCACTCTTGGCTGCCTCTGGGCCATGTGCCTCTCGCTGTTCCAGTATTTTTCTTGGTGAGTGTTGCTACATTCAATTCACAGGATTCCCTCGGAATAAATAGAAGTTCGAACAAAGGTATCTTACGTTTCTGGAGTTGACGGGGGAGTTCAGTGTCAACTTATTTTTTTTCTTTCATATTTGGAATTCCAAAACATACTATTTTCCAAAAGTCGTAATTCGAAATTTCACATTTAATTTGCTGCGACTGCAATGAATGAGGCAGCACGCTGATACGTAAAATTTTTGCTTTTTAGTCCAAAATTTGAAAGTTTTTTACATATGGACCCCTGGAGAAAAGATTTGCAAAAATGGACCCTTAGCACGGCGCCAAAGCATATGGCGCCTACGATACATGTCACGGCGCCATATGCTTTGGCGCCGTGCATTGACACGTCGGAGCCAGGGTGGCACAGAACAGCGCCATGGACTGTGGCGCCGTGATATGTACCCTAGGGGCTAACTGTGATGGCGCCGTGCTTCGGGACTTAGCCACCATGGCTCCAAACATCACATCTCGGCGCCAAAAATCCTGGCGCCGTATATACACATCTCGGCGCCAAAAATCCTGGCGCCGTATATACACATCCCGACGCCAAAAACCCTGGCGCCGTGCTAGCTACACCTCACAAAAAAAACAGCAAAACAGCAAACTGTAAAACATATGCACATACAGACATACACATACATTCACACATGAAACATCTGAAAACCTAAATAACGACATAACGACATCGTATAACTATCAATAAGTCTCAAAATACCACATAACTATACAAAAGTCTTAAAATATCACATAAGTCTGAAAATATCACATATGTCTATAAAAAAGTCTCAAAACATCACTGCCTCTTGGCCCTCCCCTTGCCCTTGGCTAGAGCATCACTCCCTGGAGTATACGTGCTCGGGGGACGAGCGGAATGACGAGGCCGCTGCGAAGCCTGAGTAGACGGTGCGTCAGGCATCTGCGACATCCCAATCTCGTCGTGGGTAGATGCCTCCTCGTCCTCGTGCTCCTCCTCGACGTCGTCACCCTGCTCCGCCTCGTCGTCGTCGTCGTCGTCATCGCCCTGACTAAAAGTCGGAGTGCGTGACGAGCTCCTCGTGGATTGGCGCCTGCCGACGTGTGATGACGACGCTGCAGCGGCTGAGGCACCCGAGCGCTGGGAGGCCGGCGGTATGATCACGTCTGAGCGTGCGCGGTAACCACACCGACACATGGTGCTGATCACGTCTGAGATCAGCGGACACCTCATCCTCCAAATATGGGAGTCCCTGCGGCACATGGTGCTGAGCGGTAACGCTAGAACCTGTGGCTCGGAGTAAGGCTCCCAGGACACTTAGTAAGCGAACACACGATTAGCCATGTACAAAAATCAAGAATCAGAGGAAAAATAAATGCGCACCAATTTCTTACCATCGTGGGAGACAAGGTGTCAAACTCGTTGCTGAAATCCACATACGCCGCCGAGTAGTCGCGAACGGGATCGACATCAGATCCCAGTGCACGCAATGATGGGGCCGAGGTCATCCACACCTGTGGATGCCAAGGCTGCGCTGAACACTCGAGGGCGCCATCGGAATGTGTGTCCACATCCACACCTAGCAAGCGAACATACGGGCAAACACACGATTAGCCATGTACGAAAACAAAGAATCAGAGGAAAAATAAATGTATTACCACACTGCAGGAGAAAGACGCAGCCACCGAAGCGCCGACGTGGGCGCTTTGCGCTCGCAAGCCTCGCAAAGCCGGGCGGTAGAGGAACGCGAGACCGCCGAGCCCCGCCTGAATCGCCCAGCGTCTCCCGGCCCTCGAGGCAGTGGATGTACATCCACGAAGCGGCATCCCCCGTGGCGTCCGGGAACAGCACTGCCCCGAACATGTGCAGGACCCAGGCGCGGCAGTGGAAGGTCACCGTGGCGTCGTCCGCGGCATCAGGGCATACACCAAAGGTAGCCCGCAACCATGTAAGGTGGACCCCCGAGACGCGGCCTCGCCTAGCATTATCTGGGACAGGAGGCAATGCGTGCCCAGGAAGGCCTCCACACGTGCCCTCCAGCCCTCAGACACCGCCGGGCCGACCACCGGCTGTCCCCTGATGGGAAGTCCAAGTATCATCGCCACGTCCTGCAGCGTGACGGTCATCTCCCCACAGGGAAGGTGGAACATTTGTGTCTCTAGCCTCCACCTGTTAATAGTACAAGGAGAAAAGAATTAGTTACGTACGTAGGAATATAGAAGCGAAAACAAATAGACCCGATAGAGAAAATGCACCTGTCGACAAGTGCGGTCAAAGCTGCGGGGTTGAAAACCGGCATGCCCCGCCGTAATAGGTTAGCGACCGTGTGAAGCCCAGCACGGCGCAACAGTGGGGTATAGCAGTTGTCGTAGCTCATCAACTGGAACCCATCATGAGTTCGAGGATGAAGTATGGGTATGTCCTGAAAATTGCTATAAAAGTTAGCTGCATGACCATCAAGTTGAATACATGTACATTTCGACCACACACATACCTGGCCGTCCTCCGTGAGCCTGCCGCGGTGCTCCCTCTCGTAGAACTCGTCTAGCAGCTGGTATCTTGCCATCTTGTGATAAATTTTAGCATTCAATGTTTAAGAAATATTCAAATAAGAAATTTATAAAACATATTTATAAATAAAAATAAGAATCAAATTGAATTATGAAATTGGAATCAAAATGAAAGTATTAGAGATTTACCTTTGGTTAAATACATGTCAGCTTGTATATGATTAGGAAATTTCCCAAAAATAATTATTTAATCGATCCTAGTAAATCATTTAATCGATCATCCGACTAATGTGTCTTGAACTCGTAGAGGCATCAATCTCACTCAAATCAAACCACCGCGTAGACATCAATCTTACTGAAATTTCTAAATATTCATCAATCTCACTCAAATCAAACCCCAAAAACGATTCTATACACAATACTACTCTTACATTACGCATTTGTATTGCAAATCTAACCCAAAACCGATCCATATCTATTGCAAAAAATCAAGGGAGGGGAGAGAATTCACCTTACTTGTTCGATTTGGAAGCAAAATCGTGAGAAAAATCGGTGGATTTGAGAGGATTTGGGGGGATTTGGGGGGGGAATAGAGGGGAGGCTGTGGCGGTTTACTGATTGAACATAGCAGAGTGAGGGGGAGCTGGGGGGCCGGGGGCCGCGCTCGGGCTTAAGTCCCGAAGCACGGCGCCATCACAGTTAGCGCTAGGGTACATATCACGGCGCCACAGTCCATGGTGCCGTTCTGTGCCACCCTGACTCCGACGTGTCAATGCACGGCGCCAAAGCATATGGCGCCGTGACATGTATCGTAGGCGCCATATGCTTTGGCGCCGTGCTAAGGGTCCATTTTTGTAAATCTTTTCTCCAGGGGTCTATATGTAAAAACTTTCAAATTTTGGACTAAAAAGCAAAAAATTTACCGCTGATACTGTGGGTGCTCGGTTCTCAAAGTCAATGGTTCTGATTTTTGAATTAAATGTGTGACTAAATAGAAAAAAATTTTGTCCGCATGCATAGTTTTCCACGGTGCTCAGTCTAGCACCGAACATCGTCCGAATGGCCTGCATGCACGCGTCGGATAATCAGCCTAGTTCTGGTTTCCCTAGCGTTGGCCCAATTTACCGCCAATCCCCTTGTTCCACTGAAATAAAGTCATTCTAGAATTCGTGCGAGTTAAACATTATGTTAATCATTAACATATAAAGAATTTCCAAGATTGATAATATGAAGTTGAAATTAATGGATCCATCGTAAAATATACTATCATAATACATAATTATTTTAATTTAAACAACATATATTTACAGAAATTGATGTTAAAAATGCCACCTTGTAGACCGTGTTAATCTCCAAAAAGGGTTATATTTGGAATAAGAGGAAGTACAATAGTACAAGTTCGAAATTCATCAAATAAAGCTGGTCGGTAAAGGTGGTGATCAGTTGGGATTTTTCTGGTGGCTTATGGCTGAAAAGTACTGTAGCTGGCTGAAAAAACACTGTAGCTGACTGAGACTTATTTAGCATAATTAAATTTTAAAAAAATTAAACAAATATATAAAAAATATGTTAGCCCATTACTTATAACACAAACACATACGGGAAAAAAAGAACCGGCAAAAAAGCTCAACAAAAAGCCAAAAGTTCAGAAAAAGATAAAATTTATGAATACTGAAAACTAAGCCAGAAGCTGAAGCCCAAATAAATAGTGAAAAATAAGCCCACAAACCAGCTGGTTTGCGGAACTGGCCATGGCTCAGTTTTCACCTCAGAACCGGTTTCGAGATGATGAATTAAAATTCTCTGTTTTCGTCGCCAAAAAAAAAGTCTTTGTAGTGATACCATTCCGCAAGTACAGGTGCTGAAAATTAGAGGTTATCCTTTCTTTTTCTGCAGCATGTTAATTTATGGCCGGAAGAGGCCGGCACGGGTGAATTATTCAGCAATCCAGAGAATAAATACATCGCGCTAGATGGATACCTGCTGCGTAACATAACGCCACATATAAACTAGAAAAACATATTTAATTAATATGCTTTGGCAGGAACATGCAAAGAAATTTACTGAATCTGTCTTCCACATGTAGAAGATGTCTGCCGATGGTGACATTTTGCATACGTTTTGATTGATTGCTTGCAACTATTTTGTTTATTTATCTTGATCATATAAATATGGAGTGTTTATTGACAGACGATTGAAATTTTTTTATCTTTCAGTCACCTGAAGTTGCACTTTGAATTACCTGAAGTTGCAAGTAAGTTTTTTGGAGGGGGCTGCAACTTCAGTTGATTTGCACTCTGAATCACCTGAAGTACGTTGCAAGTGTTTTTTTAGAGGTAGGCTGCAACTTCAGTTGATTGAGAGTGTAATTTCACATGACTGAACACTACTACAGAAAAGGTCATCACAGACGGTTCGAAAACGTCATCACAGACGGTTTTGTGAACCGTCTGTATTTATGGGTCAGTGATAATCGAAGTTATCACAGACGGTTTTCGAACCGTCTGTGATTATGAGATATCACAGACGGTTTTTAAATAAAAACCGTCTATGATATCTCATAATCACAGACGGTTTTTAATGAAAAACCGTCTGTGATATATATCACAGACGGTTTTTACTTAAAAACTGTCTGTGATATTCGTTCCTCCTAAATCAAAATCTATTTCTGTTTATTGGCTAGCCTCAGGAAATGCTAGCCATGCCCTCTGAAACAAGCAGATAATCACGCACAAAAAATATACAATTCACACATCTCATTTCCTTTCATATACATTTCACAGACATGAAACATCCAATTGACATCGCACTTCATTTCACAAACATAAAGCATGCATCCATTTCGCAAATCAATTAATTGAATTGAAATGAAATATCCATTAACAAATGCACAGTTACAAAAGATCTACACTGCATTTGCACTTAGTGATAAGACCAATAAGAAATCATGGTGCGCAGTGGAACCGTCCTCCTGGCTTTATGACTTGAGTCAGCAAAAAGTACGCCAACTCTCCTCGAATCCCTCCAAGATCAGACTGTTTCAATGCAGTTGACGGGATGTACGCAGCCTGTCAATAGAAAAATCAATGGGCGTATATATGTAACGCGATAAGTATAAAGTAATTATGGTAAGAGTGACAAACCTTGCGATTGGTGAGCCTCAAGGAATCGAGGAGTAGTTCCATATGTTGGCAAAGGTAGTATCCACATGTGTTGCCCGGCTACTGCTAATGGCACTGCAAAAAATGGAATGTGTTAGTTCAAGAGGCATTAGTACCAACTGTTGCATAGGATTAATTAATGTGAAATAGCGAATATCTTAAAATCTCGAACATGTGTCAGCAGGCCTTTGCCCCCGCGCTTCGAGTCACCTCCTTTTTCAACGTACATCGCGAACTGTCGGACCTCGGTTTAGCAAAACCAGATCCTCTGTGATTCCATCGCACTATTCCCTGGATCAGTAGATAGTGCTCACAGATACATTACTGTATATCAAAAACATATCATGCGGAAAATAATACATTAATACTTACTCATGGGCCGGTTAGGCCGAAAACGATAAAATGCAGCAGCGGAAACTTCACACAGGTGGGACCCGCAAGACTTGCCCACAGGCAGCCAACTGGGGTTCACGACCTAGTCCATGGCCTCTTCGTCTTCCAGCTCTGTCGACCCTTTTTAGGCATCGCAGGGCTTGACTTTATTTCCTTTCTAACTGAATGGTAGCAATTAAGCAAGAATGAGTACGATGATACTCAGCAAGCCACCACACAGGATGCAGTAATAATAAATGCAAAGCTGTCAAAGGAGGCCTGAGGTTCTTTTATTTGCTTAATGTGACATTTGCAATAATCATAGCTAAAATTCCTATGACTTGGCATTTTATAAACATGCTTTAAAGAGTTTGAAATTGTGCAATATTTATAACGGTGTAGGTTCCATCCACCGATTACATGGTTCCAACCACCTATGCTAGCTTTTGATCCTGATGCCACTTCCATATTATCAACCACGCTGGAGTACGTCCCTCCAGGAAAAAGCCCAAAATCAGTACCTCCTCGATAGGTTTTTGTCCCACCCACAAAGATTTTTGAAATAGAACTAACTCGAGGAAGATTTCGTGTCCGCCCTTGACCGTGGGCACGGCTATTCGAATAGTTGTATACTCTGCAGAGTCTGTACATCTTTACCCGCAAGAGGTAATCGTCCTGATGGTTCTACATGATTCCTTAGCCATGCAGATCGAGAGACTACCACGAGGCCTTTACAATACCTCGCTCTCTAGCATCTCACCCCTATGAGGTTGCTTCCATAGGTTGTGCGGGATGTCCACCACAGGTTAGCGCACTCGGACTGCACTCTCCACCATACGCTAGCCTCGGCGACGTCACCTATATCCGATGTCCCATTCCACGGGGGCTTTTATTACCCACCTACACACGTTCTCCGTGAAATGGCTAGAGAGTCTAGTAAATTATTCAGCCAAGCCTACAATTTGCCAGCTTGCGGTTGTACTGTTGTACACGGAGGGGTCATCACAGGATTAAGTCCTTAATTTGTCCGGGCGGTTCATTCCACAGACCACAATCCTTGTGCTACATCCACACCCACCACTCTTACCATCCGCCCAGACTGGTATAGCAGATTTTTAAGGTTTTGAGAAGCATAACTTAAGTTATCACAAATAATCAGCCACGTACATCCCGTGACTGTCCCAAAACCAGTTTTCATATTTAAAGATTGATGATCAGGGCCACTAGTGCCCTGGACTTGTCAAGACTCGCACGGCATTAATATGACTTATAGCTAGTAAGGTTATTATTAACATCTAGGGTGACAATGGTCAGATGATTCAAGTGTCAAGGAAAGACATAGTAGTTTTTAAGACATCCAATAGGCAGGTAACTACCTTAAGCTTTAACATACATTTGCATAGTAAAGTAAGCATGCAATTTGATAATTTAAAGAAACATAATTTTGCATAAAATGTAGGATCAACATGATCAAAGTGATGACTTGCCTTGCTTGATTTACCGCGGCCTTGATTGCTCAAAGCTGCACAGTCAACGATCCTAATTCCCTAGTCTTCTCTTTTACCCAGTCTCACTGTTCGAATCCATCGCCTTGTCGAGTCTTCAGATTCTAATACGCAGCAAAGAAAAGAAAGACCAATAAACCAAACACTTCAAATGCCCGATTAAATTTAAATTGCAACTTATTACGATTCGGGGATAGAAAGAGAATTCGGATTAGCGCGCCATGAACACAGCGGTAGCTGGGTTTGAGTAAGAGAATGAGTTGTCTGACTAGCTTTACCGTGAGGGAAAATTTCAGGATAATGAGGATCAGAATGATTAAGTAACTTCAGGCATTTATTCATTCTGGAAAAAGGTAGTGGCCAAACCTAACCGATTTGGGGGAATTGCGAGGCGCGGTTGCATCGATTTCCTATTTATCAAGAAAGTTCCATGAGCCAGGCAAGGCTTATGGACAGATAAAAGAGAATATCGGGGGTAGTTAGAGAAACATGATTTTATGATTTTAGAATACGGATACGCAAGATGAGTATATTTGTATACGCGGTGTAACTTTGATATTTCATGCGGCAATACGCTTTTAAGATTGCGACTGCCAACTTAATGAACCCATCTTTTTAATAGTTTTATTGAAGTATGGAGTTGGTCCGATTAGTCCAACTTTTAAGATTGATTATTCTGCTTAATTGACAAGGTTATTGGAAATGGTCGTCGATTGTGATTTGCTGGAGAGGGGTGCTATGAATCAATAGGGATCTTCTTAATAAAGCTATTTCTTTCATTATTATTTATTCTTGAACATTAAATTTAAATCCCGATATAATGATGGGGAATTTGGATGCGAGACAAAGATTAAGGATTGCTCTTTCTTACTCAAGACTTTCTTAATCATATTTTATTTATCATCTTAAATCTCAGTATTTTAAGATAATGCTAAAGTATTTACTACAAATATTCTTGAGCATTTTCTTGAAGGGATAGTTGTCATGACCTCAACGATAAGTAAAGCAAACTTGATATTTTATGAGACACCCCGATGATTTCTGAGAGATCACTTTAGCGAGCGGGGTAGTTTCAAATCCTTGTTATTGAAGTGTTATAACCGATGATACATTCATTCATATTACAGTAGTAATTACCTTTGTTTCCATTGTTTTATTTGTCCTAGACTAGGCAAGATGAATTGGGGAAATTCTTAAGCTTCATGATTTAAAATCTTTTAGCCAAGATATTATTTTTATCTTGTTAACTTCATGTTAATTTCTTGATGCTAGGAAAGAGTTCATGGCAAAGGCTTGTTTTAATTAACCTTGTGCATGAGAATTTACTTATTAACCTTGATTGGCCTATAATTGACTAATGCCTAGTTTTTAATTTAATTGCATAAATCCTGTTAGTATGAATTTATAAATAATCCCTTATTGTTATTATCGCCACAATTTATTTCAATGTATGCTGGATTATTTGCATATGGATTCATCATTTAGACCAAGGGTGAAGTTATGCAATGCAAATAGCTAGTCGCCCACGTGATGCATACGAGACAAGAGACAGAGAGAATGGAGCTGTTCGCGATACTGAGCGAACAGAGAGGAGTAGTGGAAACATGGGAGGTGCGCGCCGAGGAGGAGGCGGTGGCGCCGGCGAGGCGGCGGGAAGGCGCTAGCGGCCGGCAAAACGAGTTGCCCAATTGACGAGGAGGCTCCAGGGGTAGAGGCTTTGGCCCGGGTGGCGTCCAGGCAGGCTGGCGGCGGTCCTAGGCGGCCGGCGTTGAGGGAGGACGAGGCGCCGGCGGCCGGGAAGGAGAGGGGAAAAGATGGCACGCACATGAGCATAAGCGGGGCATGGAGAGCTCACCAGAGCGGCCAAGCTGGCCGGAGGGTGGTGGAGGTGAGCCGGCGACGCGTGCAAGCGGCGGCGCTGGGGGGGCTCTCGTGGCCGGAGTGTTCGGGCGGCGGGGAGCTTCGGCCGGGCACTGGGGTAGCTCCGGGACACCGAGGAGTAGCTCCTGCCGCGAGGAATTGGGGAGAGGAGCCCTGGAGGGCGGTCGGCGCTGATGGAGGCGGCATCGGCCGGTGATGGAGGAGAACGGCCGCTGCAACCAATTCCGGTGATGAAACCTCAATTAACCGGAGGGGGAGGTAACTGGCGTAAGGGGGCTCACCGTGACGCGATCCAATCGATGAGTGCTTGCCGGAGGCGGCCGGGACGAGGTGGTGACCGGCGCTAGCGCAGGGGGCTTGCTCGAGCGAGCTCAATTGGAGGGGGAAGGAGGAGGAGACGAGCTTGAGCTCCTTTTATCGCCAGCAAAGGCCACTGGAGACGAGGTGACGCGGGGTACCTCCGGCATGGGCGTCGGCATGGGCGACGACGTGGGCAAGGTGTACGTCGGCATGGCGCAGGTACTGCCGGCATGGCGCCGTGCGTAGGTAGGGGAGTGGCGCGGGGAGTAGGCCGGTGGTAGGGGCGCTGGTGCAGAGGTGACGGGGGGGAGAACCGGGGGCGGCGCAAACTGGGGCGGGCGAGCTGCGCGGCTGGGCCGTCGGCCTGGGGCGGCGACGCCATGAACAGAGGGGAGGACGAGGAAGAAACGGGAGCGGTCGGGTGCAGGGGAAAGGAAGCGGCCGAACGGGCCAGGAGAAAGGAGGGAGCGGGCTGGGTGGAAAAAAAAGAAGTGGGCCGGAGGCCAGAGAAGGAAGAGGCCGGCCCAAGAGAAATTTTGATATTTTAACAATTTCAGAATGTGACTTTGTGATTAGAGTTCGAGTTTAAAAGTTTGGTTCAAATTTTTCGATGCCAACAATTTAATTTTAAGATTGTTGTGCTTTGGAGAATTAAATCTTAAATTTTTTTTTTTGAGTTTTAGATATGCTAATTGAATGGAACGGATTTTACATTGATTGCCATTTCCCAATCTTGGTTTTGAATCTCTAGATTTGTAATTTGGAGGGAAGGATTTTATATTATTTTCAATTTCCATTCTTGGCTTTGAGTTTCCATATTCTAATTTAAATTTGAAATTAAGACTTCCAAGTAAGTTTGGATTTTCTCTGTTTGATTTTTATTAATCGGGCATTTTGGCAAGACATCAAATCGAGACATTTGAAATACGCCAAAAACTTTTGAGAACACAGGAGAAACAAATTAAAAGATTTTTTTTTCTTCATTTTCGCAATTACACTAGTTCCCTATTTGGGATGTTACACGAACGCCCTACGTAATTCGAAAAAGTTAACCTTAGTCATTCGGAAGGAAAGAAAGAGTACAATGTAGATATGTATGGGGAATATGTGCTTACCTATCGATTACTTGGCTGACAACTGTGAAGTCCATTTGATTCTTACTTAGGGAATCAAGGTAATATACCTTGTTCCATTTTGGTACAATTACTATTAAAATCCAATGAAAGTTCTGATGGAAGGACATAAGTACATAATCCTTATTGCTGCAACCCAGCAGTCCTGATGCAATGTGCCTCTCGACGAGGGGTGTATCCCGGTCGATGGTATCCTTGGCGACCAAGTGTGGGTCCAAGAAACCAGCTGATGAGTTGGATAATCTAGCTCTAGTCAGCATGTGTCTATATATATACACACGAAAGCAACAAATTAGATATGGCATTTATCGGTATGACATTAACGGAGACTGTGATTGTACACACTTACAGCGTCCAGCATCGAATGATTGAGACGTCAAGAGCGTTGAGCGTGAACAGATCGAATAAATCCTCAAAGTCGACCACGAACATACACTCTTGAAGACTGTGGTATAAATCATCCGACGTGAATTTGACAGTGATACTTGAAGTCCGTTCTCTCTCTAGCTTATTGGACTGCTAGATATACCACGTGTGCAATTGCATGCAACTATATGGTAGCTTTTGGAGGTCTTTTTGCTCGAGCAACGGCTCGCCAAGCACGAATTTACGGGCCAAAGGTAGGTACGCTATATCATCATTGGTCTTCTTTGCTTTGCCCTTGCTAGCCTTGTCGCTCGGCTATAGGTCGACTTCACGGCGATCGACTTTGAAGGTAGCAGCGGTGCAAGTTGCTCGCGAGAATAGGACCGTGGAGATAGCACCGTGCAAGATCCGGTGGTGGAACCGACGGTCTTGTAATGGAGATAGCACCGGTGCATGTTGCTCTGGCGAGAGTATGACCGTGGAGATAGCACCGTGCAAGATCCGGTGGTGGAACCGACTGGTCTTGTAATGGAGATGGCAGCAGTGCATGTTGCTCTAGTCCTGCCACCGGTGAAGAAGCCTCCAGGGAGATGTCGCTTTTGGGCCACTGGATGAATGTTCCAATGGCCTGTCCTAGAGTCACGATCTCGTCGTTGGGGGGCTTCGGTAGCGGGACCACCTCAAAATTGACATGCACACCATCCACATTAACTTTTGCGAAGCCTGGCACTAAAGCTTGACCGTGCACCATGGCCCCGATACCAGACGAATATGCCTGGCCCCAAGCAGCGTACAAGGGAATAGAGCCATATCTCACTTGGAGCACGCACTTCGAGGCTCCTACATAACGATACAAAATTAGCTACTCGAATAGGCCTATCAATGGAGCAAGCATTCGAGAGGTAATAATTATTACCAGGATGTCGTCCACAGGAAATTTGGCCGGGGTTTGCGTCGGATTGGACGCGCAGCTACTCGGACGGTTGTGCGGGCTAGCTAGCACAGGAGCGGCGGTAGCGGCCTGCTGACTTTCTGTTTGTTTCCGCACCTCATTTCTGATTACACCAGCCAGCTCACCCATTAGCTCCTCTCTAAGAGATTCCTTGATCTCTTCTCGTAGCTGTGCGTCACGCTCCGCTTTGTTTCTCTTCATACGCCGATACATTCCGGAGTCATCTTGGAAACCATGTTTTCAAAGAACATAAAGCCCAAGGCCTCTCGTACGACCCGGGTGCTCCTTGTTTCCCAGGGCCATGGAGAGCATATCATTCTCCCTTGTTCCCTGTAATGATCCATGGGTAGATTCAAAACTCAGCTCTTCCTGCAAGAGCATGAAATGTCATTTCAATTCGTACGAAGTTGTGGAGTAATTACAAGCTACGTAGTTCTATCGATATCTTACCAGGCGCTGAGACACTTGCTGGTCTGCAGGGTTTCGAAAGGAGACGTCCCCCGATGTCGTTGTAGATGACCTTGCTCTAATCCAATTTCGAGCGCGGTCATCCGGGATATTGAAAACGGCGGGCGATGTCTGTGCAGCTGCCAGGTCATCCTCCTTCCTCCACTGCGGGATTTTACCCGCATACCCAGCTGTGCCAAATCTGTGGGGGTGTGTGTTTTTTGCCTGGAGGGCCTTGTGCGCCGTACTTGTACTTTTGAAATCTTCGGATGTCTTCATCGCCTTGAACTCTTCCCATTGTGGTTCCAGGAATGGGTATTTATGGAAAGGCGTTTCGTCCGTCTCCACGTATTTCCTGACAAGCGTGCTCTTGAAGTTCTTCCATGCTTTGCACGCCGCTAGGTAGGTTTGGTGTTGCACAGCGTATAGGTGTTCTTTTGGGAACTCGAACGATGCCAAAATTTCGGTCCACAGCTCACGTTTCCGAGTGTCAGGCACGTTCTTCCACGAATTGTATGTGATCTCAATTCGTTCTTGTGCAACTATTCCGACCATGCTCGAATGCGTTTACCGCTTTTGAGGAAGGATAGGGACCCCGGATCGTTTATCGTTGTGATGGTCTCGCCCTCGAGCTTCTTCGATAGCCCTCTTCCTTGGCGTCTTGATGTTGGAGCGGACGCCCGCGATGATGTTGAAGAATGCGCGGGTGACATGTTGCTCATTTTGTGCGTCTATTAGGATAAGATGAGAAAGTGTCATACCATAAGATAAGAAAATGCAATATCTATCTATTTCGCTCAATATAGGCGATTACAATACATATATATGTGTATATACATACATATACATATTTATACCTACATATATACATATATAATGTAAAAGGCATGTATCAATTAAGACTAGCAACAAGCTCAAGTTTTAATTGATTAATTTGTGCTCTCAAATTGTAGGGTTGCACAAGATTAATCTTGGCCGTCCCGCTACTAAATCATATACTCTTCCTTGATTGGTTATGCCAAATAATGAATTCAGTATTTTGAGCTCTAGATACAAACTCTACAATCTCAAGATCAAGATATATTCAGCATGCATATATTCGCACAACCGTATTCATACAGATCAAGACCATACAAGTTAACTTTGCCCAATAATTCAGTCTTTTAACTTGTCAAGATTAAATCCTAACAGATCAATTTAATAACATGCTATAACCTGAAAACTGCATGAACCGACAGCTATTAGAGCTCAAAGACCGAATGAACCAATCTCAAGATATGAATTTATCATCATCGAGCAAATCAGAATCCCACGAGCAATCTCAAGATATGGAAGTAAGCAACTAACAGTAAGCATATACATGACAGTAAGCAACTAACAGTAAGCATATACATGACAGTAAGCAACTAACAGTAAGCATATACATAACAGTAAGCAACTAACAGTAAGCATATACATAACAGTAAGCAACTAACAGTAAGCATATACTAACAGCGTCAAGCATCAACCCTAAACCCTAACAGTAAGCATGAAGCTCGGGGAGGGTTTTGATGACCTTAGGGTTTTGGTGACGGAGGAGGCGGCGGCGGCGGAGGAGGAGGCGGCGACGCAGGAGGAGGCGGCGGCGGCGACGCAAGAGGAGGAGGAGGAGGAGGCGGTGACGGAGGAGGCGGCGGCGACGGAGGAGGAGGAGGCGGCGACGGAGGAGGAGGCGGCGGCGGCGACGCGGGAGGAGGAGGCGACGACGGAGGAGGAGGAAGCGGCGACGCAGGAGGAGGAGGCGACGACGGAGGAGGAGGAAGCGGCGACGCAGGTGGAAGCGGCGGCGACGCAGGTGGAAGCGGCGGCGACGGAGGAGGAGGAGGCGGCGGTGACGGAGGAGGAGGAGGAGGCGACAAGCTCGGGGAGGCGGCGACGGAGGAGGAGGAGGCTGCGGCGACGTCTTCGTCTGGGGAGGCGGCCGGCGAGGGCTCGGGGAGGCAGCCGGCGATGGCTCGGGGAGGCGGCGCCGACGACGGGCTCGGGATTTAGATCTAGATCGAATAACTGCAGCACACACGGAAAACCCTAGCGAGAGAGTATATATAGGGAGGTTTTCACAGACGGTTCTGAACTTAGAACCATCTGTGATATCATATCACAGACGGTTCTAAGTTTAGAACCGTCTGTGATAAGCCTTTGCCGACTGTTGTTATTAAGACAACACCAATAACTACACAGCTGCATTCATATCAACCACCAAATAGCTGCATTCATATACAACACCAACCAGCTCTATACATAAATGCATACCAATTCACATGTACATCACACATATACATCACATATACATAAATGCCAATACACATATACATTTTGTCACACATTTTAACATATACATCTCAAAATTGACTACATCACACATTTTCACATATACATCTCAAAATTGACTACATCACACATTTTCGCATATACATCTCAAATTTGACTACATCACACATTTTCACATATACATCTCAAAATTGTCACACATTTTCACATATACATTCTTATTGTACTTGCTTATTTCATTTAAAAATTAGCCCTTCATCATGATCAATGTGTACGTAACTAGTTTCGTCACGTTGTTCATCGTCGACCCTTATGCCATTTCCAAAAGGAGGTAACTCGTCAAATTGATTGTATTCCTCCTCGTCCACTACATTCTCCACTCCGACAATTCTCCTTTTTTCATGAAGAACTACATGGCGTTTCTTATTTGCTGGGTCGGTTACATAGAAAACTTGAACAACTTGATTGGCGAGTACGAATGGTTCGTCTTTGTACCCAACACGTTGGAGGTCCACGGTCGTGACACCGTACTTGTCAACCTTCACCTGTGGGAGATGCACCCAACGGCAGCGACATAAGGGGATCTTGAAAACCACATAGTCGAGCTCCCAAATCTCTTCTATGAAGCCATAGTACGAGTTTCTCGACCCATCGGTACTGAATGCATCTATGCGGACACCGCTGTTCTGGTTAGTGCTCTTGACATCCTGAGGCTGCGTATAGAATGTGTACCCTTTTATGTCATATCCTTGCCATGTCACAACTGTAAATGTCGGCCCTTTTGCCAACCATGTCAGCGTCTCACTCGGCGAGCTCTTAGCGATTTGCTCCTTCAACCATTGGTTGAACCGACGGTTGTGTTGCCTCATGATCCAAACATCCGGCCGCTCCGGATTTCAGTATCAAGCACATCCTTGTGCTGGTCCACATAAGGCGCCACTTCAGTCATGTGTTGCAACACCGTGAAATGGGCTTGAGTATACGTGTCCATATCTGGAGTGATTGCTTTCCTTCCGATAGTTCCGAGACCCTTCAGCCTCCCCTCATGACGAGATTGAGGACACCTATCGGTTGAATCGAGCCATATAATCGACACAAAACTCAATGACCTCTTCGCTTGCATAACCTTCGACGATGCTGCCTCCGCCGATAACGATTCCGCACGTAGGACTTGAGAATTCCCATGAACCTCTCAAATGGGTACATGCTACGAGGAATACGGGCCCGCACATTTTTATCTCCCACACAACGTGAACAATGAGATGGACCATGATATCGAAAACGAAGGAGGAAATACATTTCAAGGTGACATAGAGTCATCACCACCTCGTCCTGCAGAGCATCTAGTCCTTCGGGATCGATGACCTTCTGAGCAATTGTGTTAAAGAAATAACATAGCCTCATGATTGTCTCTCGGACTTTGATCGGCAAAATATTTCTAATTGCAATAGGGAGCATCTGTGTCATTAGCACATGACAATCATGAGACTTCATGTCATTTAACTTCAAATCTTGCAACGAAACAAGTTTCTTCACGTTGCCGGAGTAACCAGACGGAACTTTGACACCATGCAAGAACCGGCGGTGACGCATGTAGACGATTTTGCGTGAGTGTCTCAGCCACACACTCTTGGTACCATCTAAACAGTGAGTACAAGCTTTGGCACCTTTTGTACTATGGCCCGATAGGTTACCAAGGGCAGGATAATCATTTATGGTGTAGAACAATAAGGAGCGCAGAGTGAAGTTCTCTCGTTTGTATGCATCCCATACATGTACCCCTTCGTTCCACAGTACTTTTAGATCTTCCACCAACGGCGCTAGGAACACATCGATATCATTCCCAGGTTGTTTTGGCCCTTGGATAAGTATCGACAGCAAAATGTACTTTCGCTTCATACACAACCAAGGAGGAAGGTTATAGATGCAGAGAGTCATGGACTATGTGCTATGTCGGCTGCTTATGCTACTGAAAGGATTCATTCCATCTGTACTCAGTCCAAACCTTATATTCCTTGGTTCTGCACCGAACTCTGCAAAACTCCTATCGATGTTTCTCCACTGCGCGGAATCAGCAAGGTGTCTTAGCATTCCATCCTTCTTGCGCTCCTCCGAGTGCCAACGCAGCAGTTTTGCCTCCTTTGGATTTGCAAAAAACCTTTTCAAACGGGGAATTATAGGAAAATACCATGCCACCTTAGCAGGAGGTCCTTTCTTCGCCTCTGTCCCCTCGCCATCATCTGATTAATTGTTACATTTGTATCGGGATGCGTTGCACACCGGACATACATGCATGTTTGCATACTCTTTACGGTAGAGGATACAGTCGTTCGGGCATGCATATATTCTTTCTACTTCCATTCCCAACGGACAAAGAACCTTCTTGGCTTTATACGTGGTTTTAGGCAACTCATTTCCCTCCAGAAGTATGTCCGCTAAAAGACCTAGCAGCGCCGTGAAACTCTTGTCGGACCAACCGTTGCTTGCCTTCAATTTCAACAGTTCGAGCACGGCCGACAACCTCGTGTACTTGCAGCCCATGTACAAAGGTTTCTCCGAGTCCTCCATCAAGCCGCGGAATTTAACATACTCTCTCTCATCATAGTTCTCTTCTACATCGCGAAGCATCTGATCTAGTTGTCATCGTGCAATCTATCCGAATCCGAACCACAATCGACATCAGCCGGCGGCATGTCATTCACTTCACCGGCGATGTCATCCGGTGGCATATCATTCACTTCACCGGCGATGTCATCCGGTAGCATATGATCATTCACTTCGCCATGACTGGTCCAACACGTATAATCCTTTTTGAAACCCCTCTGAATCAAGTACGCTTCAATTTGCCCTCGGTTCTTAAACATCTTCAAATTCTCGCAATCAGTGCATAGACAACACATATATTCCACCCCCTTATTCAACATATCCTCCTCGCGGCTCTTATAAGCGGACACGCCATTAATGTACTCTTCACTCACACGGCTCATGGCATACATCCAGCTTCTGGTCCTACGTTACGTACATATATAACAACTTAGTATTAAAATCTAGATTAACTAATTATAATTACTACATATATACCGGCCACATTTATTATATTGAGACTTAATTTGCTAGCTCAATTCATATTATAAACACAATAGCTATTATATAACCAACAATTTTGCAAATTAACCATCTTCAATAACACTCATGGATTACTTAGACCTAAATTGTAATGCAATTAAAGAAAAAATAAATTTCGCTACTAACCATATCTAGAGCAACCAGGAAAGTCTGAATCTTCAAAGCTCAATCTCTGCCTCTTCCCACCAAATTAACTGGCCTGAAATCGCCTAGCTTCCTCCCGAGTAAAAAGTGCGCAGCAGTGGCTAGATCTGGATCGAAATGAAGACAGATGCGGTCTGAGCAGCCAAATAAATGCCTTAGAGTCATTATCACAGACGGTTTTTAATTACAAACCGTCTGTGATAATCTGGGATTATCACAGACAGTTCTTAATATAGACCGACCGTCTGTGATAATCCTTTTTCCCGCCACAAATACCACAGACGGCCTCCAAATTACAACCGTCTGTAATAGTGTTAATCAGAGATGGTTTCACAAAACCGTCTGTGATGAGGCGTCTACTATGAAGCTTTCTGTAGTAGTGGAAAGATAAAAAAATTTCAGTCGCCTGTGCAATAGCAAAACGATATAACTAACTTGTTGTCGTACTTAGATTCTTATATTGATATCTGTTTCTCAAAATTCTTCACGGATGAGTATTACTTGTTGATCAAGGAATCTCTACATCTGTTATGTATTATTAAAACAGAGAGGAAAGGCAACCACGATCACGTTAAGGGCTATAAATTATCACGTTAATTGATAGAAAAAAGAAAAAGAGCTTCACCATGTGGCAAATCAAGTTTACGAAGGTGCAGATTAATTAGTTATATACAAAAGTTATTAAAGTGGTATAAGAAATATAGTTGTATTTTCGGTCATATATAAGTAATGGAGTTGGATAATAAATACAATTCTATTCTCATAGGAATTGTAATATCTAACCACAAAATTACATAGGAAGTTGTACTAATTCGTGTATGCTTGCGCATGATAGGCCATGAAGGGGGATAAGAAATTGAAGAAGCTGAAACATTTTGAATTAATTACTAGTTAGCCTTGCAAGGAAATTGCGAGGAAGTTACCTGATTTTGTCAAGAACGATAAAAAGTCATTTTTACGCCGACCATAAGGAATCAACGATCAATCGCTGTTAGTACAGCTTCGCACGCGTCTGATATTAGTTGTAGCTGGAGTCATGGAGATAACGTGGAAGTATAATAACAAGCGAACATGTATCCTCGTTAGGAATATCCGGTGGATCAGATGAGATTTCTTCAAGACTAGTATGCATACAAATTGACGTTGATATTGACATGCAAAAAAATACCAAAGAGGCCAGCTAGCAGCGACAAACTGCAAACAAATGTCCATGCATATACGGGCTGAAAAAACTGCGCCAAATCCGTTAGGATATTATATATGTCATGGAAAACAACGTATGGATAATCAGTAAACCAACTTAAAGTAAGTTAGCATCATATCATTAAAATACTCTGGCCGAGATTCTATATGTCATGCATGTATATGTTATATTGTTAAAACAAAGAAAAATGACTGTTTTGTGCTCTAAAATGAAATGACTTTTAGTTTAGTAAAAAACTAGTTATTTTAATCTTAGCAAGAATATATAAACTTGAAATGTATTTGTATTTGTCATGTAAAAATGATATTACTAGATTTGTCATGAATAGTGATGGTCAAAGGTGTGTGTTGGAGACCGTGTTGATGTTTCAAACAAGTAAGAAAAGAGAGAGTAGTTACGAACTTAATTTGCGAAACATTGCATTTGAGTCTTAATTTGGGAAACATTGCATTTGAGTAGCTACCAACTGAGAACATGTTCCACTTGTCATAAATTCCAAAAATGCCACTTACATTCTTCACAAATACATAAATTTCGAAGAATCAATGTAACATATAAACACTCACGAACATCTACAATGAAACCAGAAAAAGAAAAACAGATATCAAGGAGGTAATAACACATACTCCCTCTCGAAACAAATACATATCATTTTGGACATCAGCACGGTCTCCAAAACACAATTTTAACTACTAATTTCTAATATAATATAGGGAGTGTCTATACAACATTCGACTATTTTTTAGGATAAAAACAGTCAGATTTTGAGCTGTTAGATGGAGATCCAATGCCCTAGATCATTTTTTTGGAGAGGGTCATTTTTTTGGAGGGGGCTTGCATGGGTGGATCCGTTGGATGGAGATCTAACGCCGCAGATCAATCTGACTGTTTTTGTCCTAAAAAACAGTCAGATGTTGTATAGATATTCCTTATAATATATTTATAAAATCCAATAAAATTATAATATTATGAAAGTATTTTTGAGATAAATCTACGTATATGATTTTCATATGTCTAATTTAAATATTTTAAAAAATATTGATAGTCAAAATTTCAAAACTTTGACTGAACCTATGTCCAAGACGACATGTACTTGTGTAGTCGACTAAAGAGGCACAGTGTGTATACACTCTGCTGCACCCACTGCGGCGGCATCATCTGGCGGCTGTCCTTCTACCATCTCTCCAGTGATCTCCTCGAGGGACTTCCCTTTCGACTCCGGCAAGAGCAGAGTGAACACAACACCAACTAGGTTGCACCCAACAAGGATGAACAGCAAGATCTGGATTTGTTTTCTCACGTACAGGAAGCACAAAACGCCGATGATGGCGCCAATCTTCCCAACCGCCCCAGATATGCCATGGCAGGTCGACCGTAGCCGTGCTGGGAAGATCTCCGCCGAAATGATGAAGGTTGTTGTATTCGGCCCAAAATTGGCAAAGAACAAGGTCAAGCCATACAGGACGGCAAAGCCATACTTGTTCCTGTGTTCCGGCCAGTGGTCATAAGGGATGGCAAGGCATAGTATGAACACGGTCATCATGGTAAATCCAAGCAACTGGATCTTTACACGGCCGATGCGGTCGACGAACGCAACAGTGAAGAAATACCCGGGCAGTGTACCGCAAAGCGCGATGGCAGTGTGCACTGCAGTGATATGGAACATTCGCTTGAGCGGATTGTCTATCTCTGGGTGTCGCAGCAGACCGACCTTGGTGAAGATATCCTTCATGAACAGGTTGAGCGAGTAGAAGGTGATGTCAAGAACGAACCAGCAGACGGTGGTGCCGAGGAGGTGAAGGCCATGGCGGTGGAGGAACTCCATGGATAAGAGACCGTACTGGTCCCTCCTCGCAAGATCGTTCACAGCTTCTTCCTCCAGAACGATGTGCACGTTGAGGACGGCGGACATGTCAGACACAGCCTTCTTCGCGTTCTTGGCGACGAGGGCGGTGTATCTCGCCGTCTCCGGCATCTTCATGCGCCAGTAGAACGTGAGGAGAGCGGGAATGGCGCCAAACATGACAACAATGCGCCAGACGTAGTCAGCCTTAGACGGCGATCTCTCGAAGGCCGCCGACACCATCATGCCAACGAGCCCAGCAGCAAGGTTGCCAAAACCCTATAATTCCATTAATGCACATGTGTAAACTACAAAGTTGTGTCAATTTTGCACTCATATATCAGAAGCAAATAGTCCACCCATGTCCTTACTTGCATGGCGAAAACGGCGGCGATGAAGGCGCCACGAGTCCTCTTGTTGGCGTACTCCGACATGATGGTGGCCGAGAGCGGGTAGTCCCCGCCAATGCTGACACCGAGCCAGAAACGGAAGAAGCAGAGAACGGTTATGACGCTCCGACCTGTGCGCTTACTGAAGGAGAGGCCGGATGCAAGGGAACAGACGACCATGAGAAGTAGCGTGACGCCGTAGATGCGCTTCCGGCCCATCTTGTCGCCGAGCCAGCCAAAGACGAGCTGTCCGGGGACCGTGCCGCAGAGTGCGATGCTGCGGATGGCGACGGAGACATTGCGAGGGAGCTGGCCTTGGTAATAGATGTGGCCGAGGAGGTCGGCGACGAGCGAGATGGAGAAGAGGTCGTAGGCATCGGTGAAGAAGCCCATGCCGGCGATCACGGTCGCCATGAAGTGGTACAGCTGCGTCCTTGCCACGTCCAGAGCGTGCAGCACTCTCAGCTGGTTGCGAGCCATTGGTCTCTCCGATCGAGCACTCGTTTCTTCCTGCCGTCGCTTTTGCAGTCCTTCAGATAAATAGAGCTCCTTCAATGATTGCTTTCGTACTTGGAATTTGCTAGATGGCACCCCAACGTTCTTTAGTATAGCTTTTCTGTCACAAAACAGTTCAGAGTTGCCTCCTGGGAGACAACCGTGAGTAATTGGCATTAGTAATTTGTTCAGTTTTTAAATATATGCTTGTGAAACAAGACAATATCATGTGGCTAATTAAATTATTGGATTGTCGGACGTCCCACGCTTGGCTGCATCCATTAAATTTAGAGGAATAAATGTACACATACCAAATACCCCTCTTAAATGGCATATTTCAATCACTCGATATATTTTACAAGCTCAAAAGCAGGGGTATAGATAGAAAAGTGCAACAACTACCCTCTTGATTTGTTAAATACACAAATATTGTGAAAGAACAAATCTATATCTATCTAATATATTATTAAAGCGATAGAAAAAGAAACTGCCACGTTCACTCTTAAAGGATAGAAATTACTATATTAATTAGTAGAAAAAAGATAAAGATCTATACTATTGATCATGGTGGATCTAAATTATAATGATCTAGATTAATTAAATTAGTTTTGAACTCTTCATTAAAGCAGTAGAAAAAGAAGTTGCCATACTCGCTCAGAAGTGATAGAAATTACTATGTTAATTGGTAGGAGAAAGAAAAAGATCTAAACCATTAATCATGATGGGTCTAAATTATAACGATGTAGATTAATTAGACAAGTTTTGGACTCATAGTCATGGCAATACAGATTTGTCGTAGCATGACAAAGGTATTGTCAGTTACCGAACCAACTCAAACTCTGATTTGTTTTGTAAGCCCAAAAGAAAGGTATTTACTATCATTCTAGTTAAATGATCCCTGTTGTAGGGGTGGCCCCCACCTAAGCCCAGCCGGCCTGTTAGAAGGTTGTAAAGCCTAAAATGGGACATGTATAATGACTTAAATGCCCTTGAGAGGTATACTTGGTGTAAGGACACAATTGTAAAATCCTCCCCATGAAGATACACTACCGGAAAGCTGCTATATGCCGAGTGTCTGGAGTTTTGCCGAGTGCAATCTATCGGGCACTCGATAAATAACCACTTTGCCGAGTGCCTCCATGGGGACACTCGGCGAAAATAAAACACTCGGCAAAAAATATCTTTGCCGAGTGCTGCAGATTAGACACTCGGCAAAAGAAGCTCTTTGCCGAGTGCTGACAAGAAAACACTCGGCACCAACCGCCATCCGTTAGAGGTCAGCCGCCGCCGTTAGAACTTTGTCGAGTGTCTGGAGCTGACACTCGGCAAAGAGCTCTTTGCCGAGTGTTTTGTTTGCGGCACTCGGCAAAGAAATAAAAACCTTTTCCTTTCCTACCCTTCAAACTTTTTCTACTCTCCACATACAACATATGGTACTCCATGTTAAAATTTGGTATATTTTTGTATTTGTTTGCTATATTTAATTAATTAATTGCATTTCAAGCAATTTTTTGAATCAAGTCAAATTTGAACTGCAAGTGATTCAAATAATAGGAAAAAATGAGTAGAAAAATGATATTCATGTTATTCAGCCCGGTTTGAGGCCTTACCTGTGAAATGAAAAGGAATTTCGAACATCTTGTTCAGGAAACACGACCACGAACGTGTGGCCGAATGGTTTTTAAATTTTTAAAAAAGCAAACGAAGTCTGAAAATCATGAGATTTGTCAAGATGTCATGATATCATACGTGGAGGCTGTGGTAAAAAATTGATAAGATTTCGCATAAGTTGTCACGTACGATGCTTACAAACCGAAGCATTTCTGAAGAAGAAGCGTAGAGTTGAGAAGGATCCGGTAAGATTTGGAGTCAAAGTGACGGTCGAATTATGGTTTGACTACAAAACTTTTTGTATAGGCAATAGACAACAGAGATTGTTTCATGTGAAATTTTGGTAATTTTTCGGATCCATGTGATAATTTTAATTTTTAAACTGCAATTATAGAATTTTAATTGATATAAATTGAATTTGAGCTATAACTGCATGAAATAATGGTCTAATATTCGTAGAAGCATCGAATATGCATTGTTGAGTGAATTTGACAAGGTATTTTCGAAGTACATTCGAACAAATTTGTAAAACACGTTATGGAAAAGAAAGAGAGGAAAGGAATTTTTATTAAAAAAAATCTTTGCCGAGTGCCTTGTGGGCGACACTCGGCAAAGGGGGAGCTTTGCCGAGTGCCAGATCGGGGGCACTCGGCAAAGGAGGAGGGCTTTGCCGAGTGCCATATCGGGGGCACTCGGCAAACAACACAAACAAAATGTTAATTTCGCCCGCACGCGCCACACATGCAACAACACACACGCGCCGCCGCCGCGCCGCGCCCGCACGCCGCGCCGCACGCGCCGCGCGCGCCCGCGCGCCCCACCCCCGCGCGCCGCCCGCCGCGCCGCCGCTCGCTCGCCTCCGCCTCCGCCTCCGCCTGCTCCCTCCGCCTCGGCTCCCTCCGCCTCCGCCTCCGCCGGCTTACAAAGTGGAGGTCAGGTCATGCTTACTTCCTACTAATTTTATTCTATGCTACTATAGTAAACCAATGATTGGGCCCATATATCGATCTTTGATTGAGTGTTGATTTGTGATTTTCTTGTGCATGCTATGGAGTATATGAATGACATGTTCGAAATTAATTATCTCCCGAGATAGGGAATATCTGTCAATTGATAAGATTATTCACGTTATTATTCATTGCATTACATAGCTGAAATTATATAGAGAAGATTCAATGCATTTGCACAAGCCTAGCTAGTTGATTAACCGCAATTGTGGCGGGCTTTTGCACGACAGAAAAGCAGAGGTGATTTGTAAGGGTTCTGTCAATGAACTAGGCATGAGGACAACCAAAAACACAATTTAGAATAGCCTTTTAAATACAACAATTCCATCTTAGATTACTTTTTGATTTAGCATGTAATCCATGGTGGTAATTGGTATGCTGTATGCAGATATGCCGTGTTGATTGTTGAAGATATTGATGTTTCTGGGCTTGTGCAAGGAACTGTCATTAATTTCAACAGAGCAAGAAGTGTCACAGTGAAGCCATCTGGGACCATTAGTGCAACAGGATTATGTAACTTATTGTTGCTTTTTGTCTTGATTAGCCATTCCTGATAATGTGGAAGGACATGGACATTACTTCACAATGTCTTGATTGGAAATGTCTTGATTGTTGCTTTTATGCAAGTATTAGAGTTCAGCTATTTATTCATGTTCATAGATTACGTAACCTAGTTAGGCGTCTCCCGTTCGAAAGAGATACGGTTGAAAATATGCAGATCTTTGCATATCTATAACCGTATCTATTTCGAATTGTCCACGTTTTTTGGACAGCCCGAGGATGCGTAGATGGGGTTAGTTTCCATGGTCTACTCCGATCCGTGACAGAGTTTCAGCATCATCTCCCTGTTGTTCTCCGGATACACAATCTCCCTACCAGGACGTGTATTTGGAGAACAGCGCGGAGGTGCTGCCGAAATTCTGTCTCGGATAGGAGTAGAGCATGGAAACTAACCTCATCTACGCATCCTCGGGTGGGATTAGGACCTATCTTCACCTATTAGATAGGAGAAAGATCGTGTAGATGCATTTGATTCTTATATTACTCCCTGATATGTTAGAGGATGGATGACCGTGAGTGGATGTACACGGACCGCTCAAGTCAGGGTTCGTTGTCCGATGAATGGATTGAGAAGACCGATGCTTTCTTGGAACTAGCTGTTTTTTTTCGCAGTCGTCGTCACATGGTGGCCAGCCTTGCTCCCAGTTCAAGGCATGGGCTTTGGCCCACAAGGGCAAGGCGACGTCCGACGTCGACTACAACCCGGAGGACCCGCCCTCGGTGTACAGCAATGTGACCGTCCACAGCCGCCTCAGTGAGTACACATCGATGGCAAGGGCGGTCCATGGGCCAGAGTACGATCCGAGCACCTAGGACCTTGATGGAGAAGTCGTCATGAGGGTGGGAGGAGGCAAGAAGCATGGGCGGTCTGGATTGGCGACAAGACACTCGACACGGCCACTACTCCCACTCTCTCCCGATTCGAGCAAGGAGCACGAGCTCAAGCCGACCATACGCCCACGGCGGACACCGCCGATCCGGATGGAGGCACTCCAGGTTATTTCTGTTTTATTCATCGTTCATTAATTTTTACATACCTTCGCTTTGCATTGTAACATTGGGGTGAAATATTGTAGGCCCAGCTGGAAGAAGAGAAGAGGCTACGGGAGGAGATGGCGGCGAGGATGGAGGCCGATCGGCAGAGGAATGAGGCCGAGCGGCAGAGGATGGAGTAGATGTTTCAGTGGATGCAAAGTCTTGGCGAGAGGATGGGTCAACCTCTACCACCGGAGCTATTCCCTCCTCCACCTCCTCCTGCAACTACTCCTATGAGTTTGCCTTCTCTACCTTGAGCTCTTTACTTACCATGTTTATTGCTTTCGCTTGTGCTTTGCTTTACCTTAAATCTTGTCTCACACATGCAATCTCTTCTCCTTTGTGCAGAATCAATTGGCAGCTTCGAATGATGTGCCTCATGACCCATCACATCAGTCGGGGTGGCCAACTTGGTGAATGATACTTGTGGTGATTACTTGTGGACTATATGTGATATATTGTGACTTGTGATATGTGATATATTGTGACTTGTGGTGATATATGTGATATATGTGATATATTGTGACTTGTGGTGATATATGTGATATATTGTGGACTATATGTGATATATGTGATTACTTGTGGATTACTTGTGGACTATATGTGATTACTTGTTGATATATCTGTGATATATTGTGGCTTGTTTGAGTGGGGTGCAATAAACAATTAAAATAGGCAGTTTTTGGCCACTTTGCCGTGTGTTACACTCGGCAAAGGGAGGCTTTGCCGAGTGTCATGGTAAAAACACTCGGCAAAGTAACATTTCTGTGCATTCTGGGAACATACTTTGCCGAGTGTTTTGGCTTTGCCGAGTGTCATGGTAATGACACTCGGTAAACTTGTAGTCTTTGCCGCGTGTCTTTACCATGACACTTGGCAAAGCTTAAGCTTTTGCCGAGTGTCATTACCACGACACTCGGCAAACTGGAAGGATTTGCCGAGTGCCATTCCGTCCTGGCACTCGGCAAAATACGCCGTCACCGTGTTCTCACCGTCCACTGACCTTTTTTTTGCCGAGGGTCGTTTCGGCACTCGGCAAAACCTTTGCCGAGTGCTCGATGAAAAGCGCTCGGCAAAAAGCTCTTTGCCGTCAGAAACTTTGCCGTGTGAGCTATGCCGTGGGTGGCACTCGGCAAAAGCCTTTGCCGAGTGTTTCTCGTACTTTGCCGAGTGCCATGCTGAACCCGGTAGTGATATATATAGAGCCCTCCGGGCCATGGGAAAGCCCCCAAGGATTGCTCACCTAACATCTCCACTACCACACTACCATCTCTCTGTTTGGTCTGTAACCACAACAATCCCTTTCTTTGGGGTGTCACTCTTGTTTTTTGCTATTTGATTAGTGAAGTTTCTAGCTTTCATTGACGGGTAGTACTCTAGTTGTAGGATTAATAATCTTAGTATTAATTGAGCATTAGACCAGCAGTTCTTCTGTCTCCTGGTTGTTATTACCATCTGTTATATATAATCTAAGTACTCTATCTTTCGCTTTATGTCATAATCTTGTGTTAAGTTCTTCTGTCTCCTGGTTGTTATTAGGATCTATTGGTGTTAGTACGTACGTGGTGGAAGTTAATTTCAGTTTTGGTTACAGTTATTGCCTTTTCCTGCTCAGAGCTCCAGTGCTTTATTTGTTACGTGTAGATAACTTGTGTACTATTTTATCTACTGGCGTAATCAACGAGTTAAGGGGTGATCATTTGGGCTTTTTTTTTTTGGTTTATAGCTAAAAAGAACTGTAGTTGGCTGAAAAACACTGTAGCTGACATAGACTTATTTAGCATAATTAAATTTAAAAAAATAAAAAAAATATGTTAGCCCATTACGTATAATACAAACAAATACGGAAAAAAAGAACCGGCAAAAAAGCTCAACAAAAAGCCAAAAGTTCAGAAAAGACGAAATTTATAAATAGTGAAAAACAAGCCGGAAGTCAGAAGCTGAAGCTCTTTTGATCACCATAAACCTGGTGGCATTCTTCCTGCGGCAATTAAACCTTCTTAGGTATTTTTGTCCAGTAGACTGTATGGTTGTTTACGTACGTACCTGGCTGTCTGTTTTAATTTCAATCGTTCATGATGTGAGACGGAGGGCGTATTAGGGCAGTCACAATGGATAGTGTCTAGTAGTAGTTTCTTAAGGAGAGAGAGCAATAAATTGTCTTTTAGACCCAACCCCTTCCAATGCATGATTTCTAATGTAGTTTCTATGTAGATAAAAATTTAATTATCTCTTGCATGCTCTTTAAGAGAGGTGTGCTCAATTGTGGCAAGAATATATGTAGCTTTCATGTGACCATATAAAGTGAAATTTAATTAACACACAAACAACATTCAGCACATAATGAAAATAGCAATAAAATATATAATTGAAGTAGGCAATCCTCCATTCGGATCTGATAACTCCGGCCGTTCTAGGCTTCAAGCTACCTCGCAATCGGCAATTCCATCACTTGACGAAACCCAAAATCCAGCGCATCTCTCTCATCTCTTCCTAACCCCAACCACCCTTGCCCAGATCTCCACCACCCGATCGATGGCCGCCGCACCAACCGTGCCTCCGGCCGCCGCGCCCGATGACGAGATAGTGTATGAGTCGATGCCCTGCATCCGCATCTACAAGAACCGCGTGGAGCGCTACTTCGGCTCCGAATTCGTCGCTGCCTCCACGGACGCGGCCATGGGCGTCGCCTCCCACGACCGCACCATCTCCCCCGACGTCTCCGCGCGCCTCTACCTCCCCCGTCTCGAGGCCGAGGCGGCCCCGGCGGCCAAGCTCCCCGTCCTCGTCTACTACCACGGCGGCGGGTTCTGCCTCGGCTCCGCCCGAGCACCTCGTTCCCGCCGCCTACGCCGACTCGTGGGAGGCACTGGCGATGCGCGTCACATGGCGATGCGCGTCGGCGCGGAGGGGCTGGCCTACGGCACCAAGATCCGCGGCCTCATCATGATCCAAGCGCGGGCTCGGAGGCGGGCGACGCGGGCGCGCGGGGCGGTGGTGGAGCCGGGCGAGCGGCCGAAGAAGCGCGGGCGCGCGCGAAGGAGAAGGAAAAGCGCGGGAGGGAGAAGGAAAAGCGCGGGGACGCGGAGGCGTCGACGGCGGCGTACGGGATCCGCGCGCCCGGAGATAGAAACGACCGAAGTCTCCCCATCGCAATTTCACCGGTTTCTTCGAGCATCGATACTAGTGAACACGTCGTTTCTAGTAGAAGAAACGATTTCTTCATTTTTTTTCTTCTCTCTCTTTGTTAATTACATTGCCACATCATCAAAATGCTGATCTGTCAGTAAATTTAGTAAATTTAATTGGTATAGAAACCACCATCAATGTTTCATTGGGACTGCCCTTAGGCATCCTGGTAGAAATTAATTATTAGATAGTACGTGCTTGATTGTTTCCTGCAAATTAAGGAAGTTAGCAGGAATTTTCGCCAAGTCGTTCTAGAAGTCGTGGACGGCCGGACATGCAACTGTTATTTTGCGTCCATGAAATGATTGATGCATTCGGAGAATAGATTAGGGTGTGTGACGTACGGCCGGATGATGTGCTGAGATAATTAATGCGCGTCAGGTGTAATACATATCCTCTAAATCAGATGCAGATTCCGCCGTGTAGGACTGATAAAACCTATGCCGTTGACTTCACGCGTTATGGATAAATTAAGGAGACCAGGTGAATTTGAGAACCCATATGGTGCAGTCCAGTGACATTTCCCTTCCCTACTGTCTGATCTAAAATACCCGTACTAATGTACTATACTGTCCAAACAAATCCTTGTCATAGTATCATGTTACAAGTAATTACACCTATCTATATAGTACACCCTAAATAGAGGATATTAATGTACCAACTATGGTACAAAATGATGTTCCGTTCGATTAATTGCCTAATTAATTGAGCAATATAGCGGCGGCCCATGGTAACCGCGTCAAGTAATCCGTCCGTTCTTCTTCACTTTACGTGTTTTTTTTTACCTTTCAGGTCTCTAAAACATGAATTTGTCCGTTACTCTTTATAACCCTATATTAAGATATATTTCCTCCGTCCCACAATTTAAGTCCATATCTACCATACGCACATATCAAGGAGTTAGTAAAGCTACGAAAAAGTTAATGTTATTAGACTGTGCTTATCAAATGATATACTACAATTACTCATCGACTTTTTTCAGTATTAAAACATGGGTATATAGTGGAAAAATTATAGATAACTTATATTGTGGGACGTCACTTCGTAAGAAAAACAACTTATATTGCGGGAGTACTATTAACATTATAATATTATAAAAGTACTTTTAACAACAAAACTATTGATATAATTTTTATATAGCCAATCTATATTGTTTTAAATATATTGGTGGTTAAACTTTAAACATTTGATGGTCCAGATTCTAGAACATCAAGTAAAAAAGAGCAGATGGAGTAAAATTTACCAGGGAGATTATTTGTTGGCATCTTTAAGTTTAGTTGTAGTTGTAGCTTATTTTTCTCGCCATTTATAATCTGTTAATTTTGTGTTCTGTGTATTGGCGTATATAATATGTACCATGTAGATGAAGATTGAATATATATTCTTTATGTATTTCTAATACATGTGGCACATTATTAGGACTGTACTATCTAACAAATTATGGTTTTGTTGGGATATAGGTAGGTTATGCTAGCGCAGATTAAAATTTTCTACCGTGTAAATCAGAAAATCATGCGAGTAAGAGATCATAGATCATTATCACTAGACGTGTAATGAAGCGGAAGTTGAGTTAAAGCAGCCGGTTCAACGTAGTGCACGTCAGGGGTGGCGAGGCTTTCGATAGGTATGTCCTAGGATACCCCTCTTAGCCCTACGCCTCTCTTAATATGTAGCCTCCCATCGGATCCTTATCCTATACGATTAGATATCGTATCCAACTCGGAGAGTCTCTAACTGGATCCTTATCAAATACGAGTAGAGATTATATCCCACTTGGAGAGCCTTCAACCGGATTGTTATCCAATGCGAGTAGAGATTGTATCCCACTAGAAGTCTATCATCTGGACCCTTATTGTTCCAACCTATTAAGTATGTGACCCTGTAGATTCATGTATATTTGGCCATGGCCTGAAAACTCTATTCTGGTCCATTAGTCATTAGCCGTCCCTAGCTGGACATAGCGACACTAAAATATGCATAAAGATTATATTGGGCGAATCAATATAGTGCTTATGTACTAATTATTTTACCTCACGATACCAGATCAAGGTGGTGATCGGTTCGGCTGAAAAGCTCATGGCTTATGGCTGAAAACACTGTAGCTGGCTGAAAAAAATACTGTAGCTGACAGAGGCTTATTTAGTATAATTAAATTTAAAAAAATTTAAAAATATAAAAAAATATGTTAGCCCATTACGTATAATACAAACAAATACGGGAAAAAAAACCGGCAAAAAAGCTCAACAAAAAGCTAAAAATTCAGAAAAAGACGAAACTTATGAATAATGAAAAATAAATCAGAAGTCGAAACTGAATTGATCAGAGCCCAATGCTCCCTTAATCAACTCAATGCATGCATTTGGAGAGAATAAAAATTAATTACACCAGTACAAAGCCACCTTTGCACGCTGTAATTCTTTTTTCGCGCATTGATCGCCGCACCATAGTCAATCTCTACTTTCGTCCGCACGTCGATCGCCGCACCGAAGTCGATCGCCACACCGCGGTCAATCCATGCGTCTGCTCACATGTCAATTTCTTCACGGCACGCCGATTTAAGAAACAGAGACAACACACTCGCGAGAGCCCATGTGATTTCTTTCTGCACACGATGAAGCACGCCGCTCGAGATGAGGAGATGTCACACACGGGATGGAGACGAGACCATGCGTTCTCTGCTTCCCATGCACGGAAACACGTGATGAAGCACGTCGATCGATACGGCAGAGGCCCTATGTTGTGGCGAGTTGATGCCACGTTGACCCAGGAAAGAGACAAGACCAACAACACGTGCATGGCTATGTGAGACCGAGGACAGAGAGAAGTCACGGCAAGATAAACGAGCACGTGTGTAGAAATACAAATTGATCAAATATTGACATATAATATTTTTATCATATTTATTTTTATATTTTTTCTCAGATACAGATACGAATGCGAATAACTCGGATACGAATACAAATACGAATAGATACAGAGCGAATACGAATCAAAACGAATACAGTCACGAATATTTATCGGAACATAAAAGCCCCTTAAACTATACATCCAAACTCAATAAAAACATATAAATAGTTTATCTTGTCAAAACATTGAAATCTAATCAAGCATAAGTATTTTTATCCACAATAGTCATACCATTGTACAGATTTTAAATTTTCAAATGGCAGTTATTTTTTCTAAAGTCCTAAATAATTCTTAATGGATTTCTACCATTTACATGTAACTAATAAATTAATTAAGAATTTAAATTTGCATCAGAATGATTTAAACGGCAGTACATCAATTTAATCAGTATAAATTTTAATCTACCGATAATACTAAATTTATTTTTAATAAATATAAATATTTTGCTAATGGGCTGTTGGCAGGGAGACGAGAGAGGCTGGCAATGTTGGGCTGAAATCTCGGATATCTAGATCCGTATTATCTGGATAATCCATATTCATATTTGTATTCACCGATTATCAGGCCTACTATATTCATTCCGACAAAAAAAATCCGTATTTATTTTCGATCTGAGAATTATCCGAAGAAAATCTGATCCGACACAATCCAAATTCATTTTCATCCGGATTGGTCGGAAACTATCCGATCCGTTTCACCCCCAACACGTGTGGATATGCGAGTGTGATGGGACGAGGATGACTGCTTCATGATGAATGCCATGGGCACAACTGCACCTACGCCCACTGTCGTCCCGAACAACCACGGTCGACACAACCCTTGAGCCCCACCTAAGGATGCCGCAATGTCAGAGACACTCATAGAGGACATAGTTGCTGCAGTTCTTGCTCTAGTTTCCACACTCAGTCAGACAACCCCAGTTGCTCTAACTTCATGATGCCTAGTTTCAGCTATAGCCGCTCACATTCCCGCTCTCTAGGGTCATGTACCAATTGTGGCCACTGGCATCCTATGGAGGAGTAGTTAGGTTTAGTTTTATTTAGCTAGTAGTGCTTGTTAGGTTAGTCCTTTGGGTCACAAGCACTTTTCCCTCCTTCATCCTTTGCACCCAGTCTCATAGACGTTGTAATGTTTATTTTAGTGTCAAGGCTTGATATAGCTTATATGCTATGTCTAGAAGTCATGTAACATATACCCTCTACTATTAATGAACTGTAGTCGTTGCACGGAATTTTACCGCTTCTTCATTTGGTTCTTCTGTTCTACTCCTAGGGGGCTAGTACACCCTCATATATACCCCCTTGCTTCTAACCTAGGTTGTTCACTCAGATGGTCCCCAAGAGAGTTGCAGCTCACCAAGCTACCAACGCCGCAGGCTGAGGCCGTGGACCGCAACTACCTCCTCCCCACAAGTGCATCTAACCATGGCTCAAGTCATGGAACAATAGACCCAGATCCTCCAAGCCACGCTTGCTAGCTAGCAGGCAGGAATAGTTAGTCGAAACTCTAAGCTGGGAGATTTCCTGTGGTCTAGACCCCTAACCTTCTCATCTGCTAATGAGCCATTGGAAGCAGAAGACTGATTGCTTGACACAGAGAAGAATCTCAGGCTAGCTCACTACACAGAAGAAGACAAGGTTCCACAGCAGCTTGGTGGGAAAACTACCTCGCTGCTCGTGGAGGCGAAAGTCCACTAGCTGAGGAATCCGAGGAAGAAGAGGAAGTAGTAGTAGCCAAAGGATAGCAAGGTTAGCAAGGACAGGAAGGCCAATAAGGGCAAATAGCAAAAGATAATGTCAAAGAAGAGGAAGGAGAGACGGAGCCAACAAGACATGTTATTCCTTGGGATGAATATAAGACCCCCTTCAGGACAAATTTCGTACCTACTAGCATTATGAGAATGAAGAGGAACGAGTTCCGAGCTTTAAAGCAAGGGAACATGTCTATCAATGAGTACCTCACCTGATTCAACTAGTTGGCCTGCTACGCCCCCCCGGAGATGTAGCTTATGAAGAACAAAAGATTGACCACTTTTTGGAGGGCATGCACGTGGAAATGAGAATGCAGCTGATCATACAAGACCACCCTAGCTTTCATCACTTAGTCAACAAGGCTCTTGTTCCCAAGAATGAGAGGAGAATGATGGAAGCTAGCCGCAAAAGGAAGATGGCAGCCCAAAGACCATAGGGCAGCTACCCTTAGAGATCGGTGTACCATGGGAATCCATCCTTCAAACAAGTTGCAGTTCCCCCACCAAAGGCCCCAGCTCCAGCGCATGCCCAATGGGAATGTGCTCCGTACTCCTCGCCCTTCAGGACAACCTACAACCACCAATCTGGTGGCCTATCTCAACTACTACAGATGTGGGGAGAAAAGACACTTTGCTAATCATTGCCTAAACCACTAGGTGACGCTTGTAAAGTCCAACTTGGGAGCTACACTGTGCGTGGCCAAACCTCAATGCCCAAGTCGGGTTACCAAACACCCTAGGCGTGAAGAGCTACAACAATGCCAAATCAAGGCTGAGTCAATGACATCACGGTAGAAGAAGCACAGAATGCCACTAGAGTTTTATTGGGTACGTTCTCTGTTAAATCAGTACCTACTCATGTTCTATTTGATTCTAAAGTTTCGCATTCCTTCATATCAAGGAAGTTTGTTGAAAGGCTTAGATTGCCAACCTATAAGCTAAAGAGACCCATGGTACTTAGTTCACCTAGGGGACCACTAACCACTACATTAGTGAGCCCCAAAGTAGAAATCACTATGGAGGATTTTGGTTTCCTAGCAAACCTCGTGGTACTACCATCCCAGACATTGGACGTCATCTTAGGGATAGACTGGGTTGTACTTACCAAAAGCCCAGGATTATCAGTAAAAGTTAATGTGGACCAGCCCTACCACTTAGGGCACACAATCCATCACCTTGAGACCATACCCTTAGAAGCTACGCCTATAGCCTAGGAATACCTTGAGGTATTTTTGGAAGAACTGCCGAGCATGCCACCAGATCGAGACATAGAGTTGAGCCGCCCCAATAACCAAGAGACCTTATAGAATGGCTGTAGACAAACTTGCAAAGCTGAAGATGCAGATTGAAGAACTATAAGAGAAAGGGTTTATCAGACCAAGCTCGTCACCCTGGGGTTCGTTAGTACTCTTTGTGAGAAAGAAAGATGGCACTACTAGGATGTGTGTAGACTACAGAGCTGTAACAGCCCAGGTTTTTACAATAAAAAATAATAATAAAAGTAAAAATAATTTATAAAAAAATAAGTATGTTGGTTGCCTAAATTTTATTTTTGATGTGCCCAGATTTTCTGTTTTAAAAAAACGCCGGATTTGAAAAGTAATTTGGGTAGAAATATAAAAATAGTATTAAATAAAATAATATTTTGATTTTCAGTAAAAGTCCTATTTCAAATTAATTATTTGGAAGCATCTGGCGTTTATTTGGATTTCCCGTGTTTTTTTTGGATTTAAAAAAAATCAATTTCAAAGCTAAAATGTATTTTCGTAAAAAATTAAAAGACCAACTTTAAGTTGAAAATATTTTTCCTAAGTCTAAATCATCTGCAGGAATTTCTGTGGATTTTTCTGGAATTGTTAGACATTATTTTCTAAGTGTTTTTGAAATCCCTCTCTCTTCTCAGGCTGACAAGTGTCATGCCTAGATTCAATCTTTCGCACCCGATTAAATATCGACTCTCCATCTTCACTTAACCCACTCCATCTTCATCCGACGGCCTGGATTCAATCTACGCCGCCAGATTTGATCCCACGTCATAATCTTTCTTTTTCAGTACAAAAATAATTCAGAAAATACCTTTTTCCTTTTTGTTTAGTCCAAACTTCCAAAAGCCCATTCTTTTTCATTCTAACTCCGATTAAGTCCGTTCAAAATTTTAAATTCTTCAAAAAATCTAATCTATCCGTTTCTATCCTCTTTTCAAATTTTTAGAGTCCGTTTCAAAATTTATTTGGATTAAGTTATAGCTTAGCAGTTAAAAATATTTTAAATGGTTAAAATATACTTCAAATAAATCCGAAACTATTTTATTTAATATTTTCGGGTTTCAAGGATGTTTGTGGATTTTTTCCTGATTTTTTTGATTTTTTATTTTTTGGAAAAAATATTTTTTAATTTTTCTCTCTCCTCCCACTATTCGTCGTCTTCACGGATCGCTCCAGAGAGCACGCACGCGCAGCGCCATGGATGGAATTTTGAAGCTTCTAGAACTCAAGATTTCTCAACTATTTCTTGCGCAACAAAATGCATTTGAATCCTCTCATCAAGAGCTTTCCATTCCTAGCCTTAGTCTTCAATTTCATGCACCAATTTCGCGGGAATATGCCATGCCACCAAAAGACATTCCCTCGCGGATCTCCCCATCCGGTCCACCTCGGTGCCTATAAAAGAGAGCACCGGGTGCCTCTTCTCATCCTCATCCAGCCCCAGAAATCTCAAGGCATCTCTCCCTTCCTCCTTGCCACAATCGGCATTTTTCTCTTGCCAACAAAACGGCGTTCTTCGGCTATTTGCGCCACCTACAGTGGAGTCCGGCCACATCGCCTTCGCCGGAGCATCGCTGAAGCACCGTGGCCAAACCGTACCACCGCTTCTCTCCTCGCTGCAGGCCAACCGTGCATGTTCCACCACAACCAAGGTGAGCACTGCGTTCCCATGTTCTCCTCTTCTTTCGCCACAAACCTCACCCGCTAACTCCTCTCTGTTTGCCCGGAACGCCGATGTCAACCCACCGGTCGCTGAAGGTCTTCTTCGCCGTGTTCCGCCACCATCCGATGTCCTTTGGCCATGCCGTAATTTTTCCTAGACTTGCCTCGCCGCGTTCTACGCCATGCTTCCTTCCGTTTCCCCGTAAAGCCTCCACAAATTTTCACCTCCGACACCTCGCCATGGCCGCCAATGGCATCTCGTGTCCCCATCTATCCGGTGATGTTTTTCCCCAATCCGTTCGCGTCATATCATGCCAAACCATCCCAGGTAGCTACCTTTCAAATGGTTTTGGATTCGCTTCACCGAGCACCAAAATATCAAGTTTTTCCTTTTTCTCTACCGTCATCGTTCAAACGTCGATTGTATTGTCTCTAATGAATTTTCAGCTTAGCCAATAATTTTCCTAGCCTCACCATACCATGTTCTACCCCATGCTCACCTTACACCCCCACGTTCCATACACATGACATGGAGCTAGTATTAGTAGTGCATGCATTAAAAATTTGGTGCCACTACTTGATTAGGAATCATTGTAATATCTACACATACCACAAGAGCTTCAAATATATCTTCACCCAGTCAGATCTCAACCTAAGACAAAGAAGGTGGCTAGAACTAATTAATGACTATGACCTAGATGTCCACTACCATCTAAACAAGGCTAACGTAGTAGCCGATGCTCTAAGCCGTATTTCCTATTGTAATAATACCATGGTTCAAGAGTTACAGCCCAAGCTTTATGAAGAGCTAGAAGCACTTAATCTTGAGATAACAAAGCAAGGCACCATAGCTACCATGGAAGTCCAACCAACCCTAGAAGAGCAAATCAAGGTAGCCCAAAAGGGACACCCTAGTGTACAGAAGTTCAAGCATCTCATGGCTAAGGGAAAGGCCACTAAGATGGTTGAGGATCCCCAAGGCATCCTTTGGTATGGGAAGAGCCGCTTCGTTCCCCACCAGAAGGAACTCAAGGATATGATACTTAAAGAGCCCCATAGCTCAGCATATACCCTGCACCCGGGGAGCACCAAAATGTATCAAGACATGAAGACCCTATACTGTGGCCCTGTATGAAGGGGGGCACCCTGTACTAGTTGCTCGGTATGAAGGGGGACATCACTGAATATGTAACTTGCTGCAATGTATGCTAAAAGATTAAAGCCGAGCATCAGAGACCGGCAGGACTGCTACAACCCCTACAGATTCCCCAATGTAAGTGGGAAGAAGTCGGAATGGACTTTATCACTACTCTACCCCAAACAATGACTAGGTATGACTCTACATGGGTTATCATAGATAGATTGACCAAGGTGCCCCATTTCATTCTGGTTAAGATCACATTTAAAGAAGACCGATTGGTCGAGTTATACATGGCCCCTATCATGCGCTTACATAGAGTGTCCAAAAGGATAGTCTCAGACCGAGGTTCCTAATTCACTTCACACTTTTGGTTGAGTATCCATGATGTCCTTGGAACCCATCTAGATTTTAGCACAACATATCACCCACAGACAGATGGAAAAATAGAAAGGGTAAACCAAATCTTACAAGATATGCTTCGAGCCTATGCTCGAGAATTCACTGTGCACTGGGAGAAGTGTCTACCTTATGTAGAATTCTCTTACAATAACAACAACTAATCTAGCTTGAAAATGCCCCCTTTCGAAGCACTCTACAGTAGAAAATGCCAAACTCCTCTCCATTGGTCAGAAGCAGGAGAAAGATATATATTTGGACCAGATACTCTAAAGCAAATAGAGGAGAAAGTCTGTCTAATCAGGGATTGCCTCCAAGTCGCCTAATCCAGATAGAAGAGCTATGCTGATAATCATTGCAGAGAGTTGACATTTGAAGAGACCATGTTGACCTTAATGTATCGCCTCTTTGTGGAATGTGTAGATTTAAAGTGAAAGACAAACTTGCACCAAGATATATAGTCCTGTTCCCCATCACCGCCAAACAACGAATAGTAGCTTAACAGCTAGAGATACCTACAAGTTTGTCAGATGTCCACAACGTGTTTCATGTCTCACAACTCAAGAAGTGTCTTAGAGTGCCTGAAGAACAAACCCCAGTGGAGGCCATCAGACTTTAGAAGGACCTCCATCAGACTTTAGAAGGACCTAATGTACCCAGAGTATCCAATTAAGATCCTCATGTCATAGAGAAGCATACTAGGCACCAGATCATTCGCCTGTACAAAGTTCAATAGAGTAACCACTCAGAATGGGAAGCTACCTGGGACCATGAGGATCAGTTTAGAGCAGACTACCCATACCTATTCTCTATGTAGTTCGAATATCGAGATCAATATTATTTTTAAGGAGGTAGGATTTGTAATAGCCCAGTTCTGGAAACATTTGTACCTTGTTTCAAACTTTCAAGACCGAGTCTTCAAATAAAATCCTTTTGAGCAAAGTTGGACAAAAATTCAAATTCTACCGAAATCTTCCAAATGCCATCTATGCCATGGGCTTGACCCAACACAGCTGCATCAATTCTTCTCTTCGGCCTGACCCATAACCCGTGGGACCCATAACCACTGCGCCCTGGATTACGGGCCCTGCTAAAGCTGCTCCGCGCCATCCCCTCTCCCCTGCTCGGTCACCTCTCCTCTGCACCAGTGGCCGCACCCCCTTTTCCCATTTCCTCGCCGCATCGTCTCAGGCCGGAGCTACCTCACCCCTTCACATCCAAGCATGCCTACCCCACTTTGAAGTGTGTGCCCGAGTATCCAACCGAGGATGCACAATGCCAATCTCCGGTCACCTTTTCCCAAGTCCTTCGCCGATTGAGGCAATGCCATCATGGCACGACAGCACCACACCTCTGCTGCACTGCTATAAAGCCGCCCTTGGGTTTCGGACCTCCTCACCCAGCCCCCATTGCCTGCAATCGAGCTCTAGTGCCTCCGAACTCCCCCCTTAGTCTTCGTTTCTGGCCAAAGCGGCGCTGTGATCCGAGCTCACGCTTCCCGGCAGCTCCGTCTGATTCAGGGCACCAGAAGCATTGCCGGGGTCCCCTGAGGACGACCGTGACCCCACTGTGCTTCTTCGTCCCCTCCGGCAACCTCCCCGCGACAGCGACCTCGCCGCCGTTCGGGTTCCTGACACCAGCTCCCTCCAAGCTGTCTCGGCCGTCGCCAATCTACCAGGTGAGCTCCTAGTCACTCGTAGATGCTCCCTTTAAGAGTAATCGGTCTTTAAAGCCTCGAGTCGCTGGATTGATTTGTCTCCTGCTACCGCCACCGCTATACTCGCCGCCGGTAGCACCACGGGTCAAATTGGACCGAGCCTTTCACCACAAAGCTCCGCACAACCCCCTAGAACCCATTTTGGCCCTGCTCCCTTTCCGCCGAGTTTGCCACCGCCGGCGATGAGCCATGTTTTCTCGGGAAAGAAGGAGCACTGTAGCCCACGATTAGATTAAGGAGCATGGTTAGTTTAAGCTAATATCGATGCTTAACTCTTCATTAATTTGTCGATGACATTCAGGCCATACCCCTTTAATCACACCCTTTGTTCCACCGGCCAGTAGGCCCCACGGCCACTTAATGAAGTGTAAGCAGGCCATAAGGGCCATGGCCACTGATAGAGGGCCCCAATTACTATAGCTACAGTAACAGGACCCCACTTGTTAGTCTCGGTGACCATTTGCAATAAAAGATCAATTCTGAAATTAATCAAAACCATGACCCCACTGTCAGTGAGAGTGTTCTTTCTCTTCTTTTTATTTTCTCTTTTAAATCTATTTTAAACTTCAATTGATTTGTTCTCTCTCACCATAGCTCGAAATTTAACGAAACTTATTCTAAATATTTCTAAAATCGAGGTATTTCTATTGGTACTGTTTTTGTTCTATTTAGAGTTCAATTGAATTTTACTTGTATTTATTGGTTGTTTTCTCGTGCACGATAGTTGATACGACCACTCAAATATAGTATGAAGACACCGGGAGCAGCGGTTATTCGATACGACCACTTGAATATAGTACGAAGACACCGGGGAGCAGCGGTTCGACCAAGCTCAAGAATTTTAGGACCCTACTACCTACGAACCAGGCGAGTCATCACTTCGATTATTTTTCTCCTATATTTCGATGCAAAGTATTTCGGTTTAAAATTATTAAAATGCATTCTTTACTTTTATTACGCTATTTATATTCGCATTAAGGTCATAGTTAATTCCTTATGTATGTTTGAGTAACCCACTCCTTAACTTTGGACTAAATCCCTTGTCACCCTAAGATTAATACTTAATATTCTAGCAATAAGGTTCTACTTAAAGCAACATGCTTAGTTTGGCTTAGATATTCGAGGGTATTTATTTTGCCCTGGCATCATTTTTTCGCACATGAAATATTAGTATGGGCAGCTGCTAATGGGAATTAACTGATATGTTAAAGCTATAATTTATGTTCCTGAAAGCCCCAACTTGCTTAAAAATTTAACGGATGGTAAGAGAGGCTAGTACAGTAGATGCACGAGGGTGTTGGAACGTGGTAGAACTGCCTAGAGAATTTTAAGGATTAAAATATGTGATGACCTCTCATGGTAAAACAAGTACAATCATAAGTCAGCAAAATGTAGACTTGGTTGAATAATTTACTAGACCTTCAAAGTGTCTATCGGATCCCAGAGCAACGACTCCGAAATCCTCTATGTAAATCACACTAGTTCAGGAACAGCTAGTGCACACAGTGGAACAAAGATACATATCGAGTACAATACCAATAATATTAAATAAAAGAGTACGGCCGTATGGCCAAGTCTTACATCAGTGCTCATTGGCAACAAGAATAAGACAAATAATTGCGGAAGCGAGCTGATTAGAAGCGAAGCTCAAGCCTGCCCATAGGCAAACTCGTATTGATCCTCACTGTAGTCGAAGTCATCCTTCTCTGAGACGAGACAGCAAAGTGAATACAAACTTGTACTCCGCAAATCATATAGAGAAATGTAACATAAGTATAAAGGCATCAATGGAAGGCTTATAGGATTAGTTTGCATAAAATAGTAATTAATGAAATACAGTAGATAGATTGAAATTGCTGAATTTGTTACAGTAATAAAGACAGTATTTGTAATTGAAAGTATTACTGTCAGTGAAGCTCCGATCAAACATGAACCTATCGACAGGCATCCCATCAGGACCATCTTTTTCAAAACATATCGTATGGATTCCATCCATCCACATGCTTCCATTCGCTCATGGATTCCATCATCCACAAGCTTTTCAAAAACATTTTGAAAAATAAAGTCTAATCCATGAAAAACTTTCACTCAACATCCCCATGACTGTGGGCACGGCTATCCAGAATAGATTATACACTTTGCAGATGTTGTACAACTTTACCCACAAGACATGATCATCCCGAATTGCCACGAGGGTTACACACTTCTTTAGGTGTACAACGAGGAAATCATGACAAGGCCTTTATAATGCAAAGCCTTCAACCTGGCAAAGCCAACTCTAAGGTTTCACCCCAATAAGGAATCCACCAAACCGGGACCCCCTCTTGAGCTGAGTGAAATTTCACATGGTACACGCCACGCTCACTTTCAACCTACAACGTGACTCAGGTTAGAACTCGCAAATTATTCAGTCAGGACTGTCCTATACCAGCCTTGTGGTAGTACGAAAGGGTTTTGCAACAGTAGCTCACAGACCGGTCCTTAATTGACTTAGGCTCAACCACATACCCCTGTGCACGACAATCAACACTGTGTCTCCGAACAACAATGCATGCCTGCACCCACCACCTAACCATTAGCCTAAGTCTAAACTAGGTTTTAAATTTTATTTTAAAATATTTCATAATCCGCCGCTGGCGGCCGGCGGCGAGGGTCAGAGGAGGGAGACGAGAGTGAGGGGAGTCGGTTTCACCTTGTCCCGAGGCTCGGCGGGGCTTGGCAGCGCCCGGCGACGAGGAGGCAGAGGCGGTGATCGGTGACGAGGAGGCAGGGGCGGCGGCAGGTGGCTCTTGGTGCTGTGGCGCTCCGGTGGGGTTGAGGCCCAGCCGAGGGGCGAGCGAGGTCGGGGGCGACATGGTGAAGCCGAGGGCGGCGTTGGCGAAGCTCGAGGATGACCTAAGCGGCGAGGGGAGCTCGCCGGAGTTGGCGGCGGGGCTTGACACGGTGCGGGGTGCTTGGGAGCTTGTGAAGGGAGGAGGAGAGCAGAGGGGGATGGTGCGGAGAAAAGCGGTGCCGAGAGGGGGTTTTATAGGGGCGGAGGGGGGCGCAGGCGTGGGGATTTCTCGCCGGAGAGGATGTGGGCGGTGGCGGGGAGAATTGGGGAACAGGCGCGGGAGTGGGGAAGTTGGCGCATAGATGGGGGAGAAGGTGGGCGTGCGGAGTAGGGAGATGGCGGGGTTCGCGCGAGTCCCTCGGGAAGAAGGGAGAAAGAGGGGAGGTGCGGGCGGCAGGGATGATGCCGTGTGGCGAGGGAGAGGATCGGGCGGCTGCGGAGGGAAGTGGATGGGGGCGGTGGGATGGGCGGCAAGGCGGCACAGAGGAAGGGGTGAGGTGGTATGGCGAGCGACGACATGGATGCATCTGAGCCGTCCACGCGTCGGCCGGAGGGATGGGGCGGGGTTTTGAATTTTAATTTTGGATTTTCAGAAAACTCGAGAAAATTCAAAAAGGCTTAGAAAATACCAAATTAATTCCAAAAATTCCAAAAAAAATTTGGAGAAGTTTTTGGAGATATTTTGGACTTAGATAAAATATTTTCAACTAAAGTTGTATTATATTTTTATACTTCAAATACTTTTTAATTTCAAAACAGATTTCACACTCCAGAGAAACCAAATAAAAGCCAAATAAATCCAAATAACTAATTTGAGTTAGGATTTTATAGAAAATGAAAATATCATTTTATTTAATAATATTTTTTTGGCTTTTACTTAAAATACTCTTCAAATCCAACCTTTTTAAACAGAAATTCAAGGCAAAACAAAAATAAAATTTAGGCACCAAAACAGATGTTGTTATTTTAAACCAAATTAATTTAATTTAATAATTTTAATTTTTTCACACTAAAAATTGAAATAAACAGCTCGGCTGTTTAGTGTCGGACCCGGGTTTTTCAATCCAGAATCCCTGTGATTTTCCGCACCATTCCCTGGATCAGTAGATAGTGCGGGGAGCTGTGGGTAGCGGCGGAGGTACTGTGGGCGGCGGCGGAAGAACTATGGGCGACGGGGGTTTTCCCGAAGCCCTGACCGGGGTGACGCGATAGGACAGTAAGCTGTGGGAGAGGGCGGTGGAGACTGTGGGTGACGGCAATCGGTGGGGTTTGCGGGGATCAGCGAGGAGGTGGACGGCGATGGAGCTGCTTGCACTACCTCACCTCCTCCACCGATGATGATGACTTTCAGGGTCTGGTAAATCTACTAAGCCAAGTTGTAATTTACAAACTTGTGGCTGTACTTGTTTTACACAGGAGGTCATGATAAGATTCAGTCCTTAGTGTTATCTGGGTGGTTCTACCACTAACCACACTCTCGTGCACTGCTGCACCATACCCCCGAACCATCCGCCCGGATAGATAAGCAATTTTTGAGGGTTTTTGGGAGCATAAAATAATTGTATCAACATATATTAGTCATTACCACCATGACTTCCCAAATTAATTTCTCATGATTAAAAGTGATGCTTGGGGGATTTTGATGCCCTCGGTTACCATAGCAATACTAAGTAGAATAACATAATTACAGACTTATTTTAAAAAGATTACCATTATAGTTTTGCTAGGGTGACAAGGGTCAGATAATCAAGTGTTCCAAATGAGGGTAATACTAACAAGTTAAATAATGGGCATATAACAAGAATATTAAAACAAACATATATTTGCATATGAAATATTGGCATGCTATTTGAATATTTCGACAATAGTAATTTGCAGAAATTTAGGTTCAACATGATCAAAGTATTAACTCGCTTTGGTCACAATGAGCCTGGTCTTGATTGTCTAGAGCTGCTTCAGCTTCCTCTTGAGCCTCGTATGCTATTTTAACGTGCGCAAAAATTTGGGTAAAAATCAGCAAATCAAACAAATTCTCTCAAGAAAATTCACATAAACTCAAAAATTCATGATCTCAGATCCATTGGTTAGATTTTGATTTTAGACGAATTTAGAAATTTGTTTCACTCGATTTGGAGTTAAAATGAATTAGTTATGATCATTTGAAGTTCTCTGTTCAGATAAATTCGAGAAATAATTAAATATCTGACAGGCGGGATCTACAACACGGGGGTAGTGGTTAGCCTCTTCTTCAGTTCCTGGAAACTTTCTTCACAAGCCCTCGTCCATTCAAACCTCTGCTCCTAGAAAGCTGATATCTGTTAACCAAAATTCACACTTGCTAAATTTGGCGTAAAGCTAGTGTTCCTTCAGCTTTTCTAGCACTAAGCGTAGGTGCATTCTCTTCTACATTCTTGGAGTAGATGAGAATATCATCGATGAACACAACCACAAACTTGTCCAAGTACTCTATGAAGACCTTGTTCATGAGATTTATGAAGTAGGCTGGGGCATTGGTTAAGCCAAAAGACATGACCGTAAACTCGTATAGTCCATACCTAGTGGTAAAAGCCGTTTTTGAAATGTCTTCAGGCCTAATTTTCAGCTGATGATAGCTCGACCTTAAGTCAATTTTGGAGAATATGGTAGCTCCCCCAAGCTGATCAAATAAGTCATCAATCCTAGGTAGGGGATACTTATTTTTTATGGTCACTTCATTCAAGGACCGGTAATCCACACACATTTGAGCAGTGCCATCCTTTTTCTTCACAAAGATTACCGGGGACCCCCAAGGTGAGGAACTCAGTCTGATGAAATCATTGTCCTGCAGCTCATGGAGTTGTTTCTTCAGCTCCTCTAACTCATCTACAGTCATTCTATAGGGTCTCTTAGAAATAAGGGCAGCACATGGATTTAGATTGATGACAAACTCAAGGTCCCTATCTAGCGGCATGCTTGGCAGTTCTTCTGGAAACACTTCAGGGTAATCTTGTACTACCAGCATTCCTTCCAGAGGTATGTCCTCAGAATAATAAACTGCACGACCCCACCGATACGGTCGGTCCACCTTCACTTCTATTGTTAATCCAGGATATTTGGTTAGCCTTACCCTCGTAGTAGCGCAGTCTATTATTCCTTGGTGCCTTGCCAGCCAGTCCATCCCTAGTATGATATCCAGTGTCTGGGACGTCAACACTATTAAATCTGCTACGAACCCAAATTCTTCCATGGTAATCGCCACCCCAGGGCACACCAGAGTAGCATTGATGTACCGGCATGCGAACTAAGGACCAATGGCTTCTTCAATGGGTAGGTGGGCAGCCCTAGCTTATCCACATATCTCTTGGCTATAAATAAATGTGAAGCCCCAGAATCAAAGAGAATATGTGCTGGTATTGACTTGACAGAGAACGTACCCAGCAAAACTCCTGCAGCCTCCTGAGCCTCCTCCACGGTAATGTGATTAACCCGGCCACGGTTGGGAGTTGAGGCCGTCTTGTTGGGTTGAGGGGTCTGATACCCCTTGCTAGGTGCTGATGCTTGGCCTCGAGCAGGGGTGGTCCCTAGGTTAAACCTCACTGGTGTAGTCTGTCATTGTGGGCACTGGCTAACGAAGTGTCCCCTTTCTCCACATCTGAAGCAGTTCCTAATGGCAGTAGGGTTCGCCCTAGTAGACTGGCCTGCAAGGCGTGGAGTCTGAAAAAAGCTGCCACTTGAACGGAGTGCTGGGGTGGGTGTCTTGGGCTGAGTTGGCCTCGAATAAGAGGGGTTGTTGAAGAACTTCTGAATGAACCTCCCTGGGGTCGCTGGGCCACCTGCTTGCGCTTGATGCTGGCTTCCAGGTTCCTCTTTTCGTTCTCCAGAATTAATGCCTTGTTCACTAGTTGGTGGAAACTAGTGAAGTCCTAGATGATCAACTGTACCCGCAGATCTTCATTCATTCCCTCAAAGAACCTATCAATCTTTTCCTCCTCGTCCGCCACATCCTTAGGAGCGTAGTGGGCAAGCTGGGTAAATTTGGTGAGGTACTTGTTAACCGTCATATTCCCTTGCTTTAATGTGCGGAATTCATTTTTCTTCGTCCGCATTACTCCCGCAGGGATGAAGTTGGCCTTAAAAGTTATCTTGAATTCCGCCCATGATATGATCTCCGAGTTGGTTCTAGTGGGGGCATCCTCATGACCCTTAGCAGATAAGTAGTTCTCCCACTGGGCAGTTGCGGCTCCCTGGAGCTGATGAGCAGCGAAAACCACTTGGTCTTCCTCTGCAGTCTTGGCTAGGTGGAGTTTTCTTTCTGTATCCCTCAGCCAGTCTTCCGCCTCAAGAGGTTCGTCTGCTGAGGCGAAGGTAAGAGGTCGAGTCCGTAGGAAGTCAGCCAGGGCAAAATTATGGCTACTGGTACTGGCCTGTTGTCCGGCATATATGGCTTGGAGAAGTTGTGTCCGCTGCACCATAACTTGTGCCATAGTAGGGTTGGGCGGCGGGGGTGGAAGATTGACCCCTTGATTCGGGCCTCGTCCCCGACCCACAGGTTGGGTCTCTTGATTGGCCTCTACTTCGGCCTAAAAGTCGGGGTTAGCACCAGTTTGGGCACGAGTAACTCTTTGACTGGCCATCTACAGGTATAGCTTTACAATTTAGAGGCTAGTACTAGTCAAGTGGGGAAGCATTAACCCACCACGGTTATACAAAAACCCAAACGAATAAGATAAACGACAAAAACAGATTTTCAACCCAAGGCCATAACTCGGCCATACATTAAACATAACAACAGGTCACATAGCCAGCTTATATAGGCTAAGCTAGAATCCATGGTTACAACAAAATACTTGGAGTCCATAACAATTACGACTACAGGGCTGGGGAACTAATACAACTCACAACTACTACTATCGGGATTAGTGCTTGCTAACATTACCCAACACTTAGGACGCACTGCACTAAACTATCTACTCCTCCATGAAGCTGGCTCCTGAGCAAGAAGGGCTATAGTCTGGAGACTGAGAGCGGGATCGGTTGCCACTGAACTCTGAAGAGTCAGAGTAGGAGCGAGAGCGACTGCGGCCACGACGGGTCTCCCCTAGGTGGAGGGCTGACTGAGGTCCTGGGGGTTGCACGCTCTTGCGCGCAATAAGCCTCGTGCGAGGCCCGCCAGTCCACGGCTGGGGTGAGGCTAGGGCCGAGGCAGGTGCAGTGGCTCACTGTAGCTGAGCGAGTGCGATGACCTTCTCCTCCTTGGCCTCTGTCAGGGCCTTCTCGCACGTGGCGAGCTTCTCTCATAGGATCTCTATCTGACTGTGGCTAGTGAGCAGGTGATGTCGTAGCACCAAGATCTCCTCAAGTGCGGCAGTGTGAGCTGTCCCCATGGCACAAGTGAGGTGTACCTGATGCGTGAGCATCAGGTCGTCCTCTGTCATCGGCATGATGGTCTGGGTGTACCTGGCTCCCTCATGGCGAGCCGGGTAATAGCAGAACGGTGAGTGTCGTAATGGGTGTCCATGGATGTAGCATAGCCGGGCTATAGTTAAGCGAGCGGCGTCTTGGAGGGTGGTAGCGAGGGTGCTCCTTTGGGGCGACGTCCTGAAGATGAGGGGCGACTCTGTTTCATCCATGGCGTAGATGACAGCTTCCATCATCCATGACTCTCCCGCTCCGTCGGTGGTCTTACGACCTCTATAGATGGGCTGGTCCTTGTAGCCCAAGTAGTGCAGCAGTTTGCGCAGAATGCTTGCGAACTCTCCCTCGTGGCGACCATGAGCAAGATAGTCCCAGTGTCCCTCTGCTGCTACTCCTGCCATCTGTAATTTACAATACAAGTGTTAGTATCTTTTCAAAAATACCAATGGAAGCGAGATCTAATCTACTCCACCTTTCATTGTATTTTTGAAAAGATACTAACACTAGTATTGTAAATTACAGATGGCAGGAGCAGCTGTAGAGGGACATTGGGACTATCTTGCTCATGGTCGCCAGGAGGGAGAGTTCGCAAGCATTCTACGCAAACTGCTGCACTACCTGAGCTACAAGGACCAGCCTATCTATAGGGGTCGTAAGACCATCGACGTAGTGGGAGAGTCATGGATGATGAAAGTTTTCATCTATGCCATGGATGAAATAGAGTCGCCCCTCATCTTCGGGATGTCACCCCAAAGGAGCACCCTCGCTACCGCCCTCCAGGACTCCGCTTGCTTAGCCGTAGCCCGGCTATGCTACATCCATGGACACCCATTGCGGCACTCACTATTCTACTATTACCCTGCTCGCCAGGAGGGAGCCAGGTACAACCAGACCATCATGCCGACGACGGAGGACAACCCGATGCTCATGCATCAGGTACACCTCACTTGCGCCATGGGGACGGCTCACACTGCCGCACTTGAGGAGATCTCGATGCTACGACAGCACCTGCTTACTAGCCATAGAGAGATAGAGACCCTGCGACAGAAGCTCCCCACGTGCGAGAAGGCCCTGACAGAGGCCAAGGAGGGGAAGGCCGCCACACTCGCTTAGCTACAGTAGGCCACTGCACCTGCCTCGGCCCTAGCCTCACCCCAGCCGTGGACTAGCGGTCTCACACGAGGCTTACTGCGTGCAAGAGTGTGCGACCCCTGGGACCTTAGTTAGCCCTTCGCTTGGGGGAGACCCGTCGTGGCCGCAGTCGCTCTTGCTCCTATTCTGACTCTTTAGAGTTTAGTGGCAGCTGATCCCGCTCTCAGTCTACGGACTATAGCCCTTCTTGCCCAGGAGCCAGCTTCATGGAGGAGTAGATAGTTTAGTGAAGTGCGTGCTAAGTGTTGGGTAATGTTAGCAAGCACTAATCCCCGTAGTAGTAGTAGTGAGTTGTGTTAGTTCCCAACCCTGTAGTCGTAATTGTTATGGACTCCAAGTATTTTGTTGTAACCATGGATTCCAGTTTAGCCTGAGGGCTATATATGCTAGCTATCTGACATATTGTTATGTTTAATGTATGGCCGAGTTATGGCCTTAGGCTGAAAATCTGTTTTTGTCGTTTACCTTATTCGTTTGGGTTTTTGTATAACTGTTGTGGGTTGATGCTTCCCCACTTGACAAGTACTAGCCTCTAAATTGTAAAGCTATACCTGCAGATGGCCAGCCAAAGAGTTACTCGTGCCTAGCCTAGTGCTAACCCCGACTTTCAGGCTGAAGTAGAGGCCAATCAAGAGACCCAACCTGTGAGTCGGGGAAGAGGCCCGAATCAAGAGGTCAATCTTCCACCCCCGACGGCCAACCCTACTATGGCACAAGTTATGGTGCAGTAGACACAACTTCTCCAAGCCATATATGCCGGACCGCAGGCCAGTACCAACAGCCATAATTCCGACCTGGTTGACATCCTCCGGACTCGACCTCTTACCTTCGCCTCAGCAGATGAACCTCTTGAGGCGAAAGACTGGCCGAGGGATACAGAAAGAAAACTCCACCTAGCCAAGACTGCAGAGGAAGACTAAGTGGTTTTCGCTGCTCATCAGCTCCAGGGAGCCGCAACTGCCCAGTGGGAGAACTACTTATTTGCTAAGGGTCATGAGGACGCCCCCTTTGGAACCAACTCGGAGATCATATCATGGGCCGAATTCAAGATAGCTTTTAATGCCAACTTCATCCTTGCGGGAGTAATATGGATGGAGAAAAATGAATTCCGCACATTGAAGCAAGCGAATATGACGGTCAACAAGTACCTCACCAAATTTACCCAGCTTGCCCGCTACGCTCCTAAGATGTGGCGGATGAGGAGGAAAAGATTGATAGGTTCTTTGAGGGAATGAATGAAGATCTGCGGGTACAGTTGATCATCTAGAACTTCACAAGTTTTCACCAACTGGTGAACAAGGCATTAATTCTGGAGAACGAAAAGAGGAACTTGGAAGCCAGCCACAAGCGCAAGCAAGTGGCCCAGCGACCCCAGGGGAGGTTCATTCAGAAGTTCTTCAACAACATCTCTTATTCGAGGCCAACTCAGCCCAAGAGTCCCACCCAAAGACTCGCCCAAGTGGCGCTTTCGACTCCACGCCTTGCAAAGCCGATCTACTAGGGCGAACCCCGCCGCCACCAGAACGCCGGATGTGGAGCAAGGGGACACTTCGTTATCCAGTGCCCGCAATGACAGACTACACCAGTGAGGTTTAACCTAGGGACCACCCCTGCTCGAGGCCAAGCATCAGCACCTAGCAATGGGTATCAGACCCCTCAACCCAACAAGACGGCCTTAACTCCCAACCGTGGCTGGGTTAATCACATTACCGTGGAGGAGGCTCAGGAGGCTGCAGGAGTTTTGTTGGGTATGTTCTCTGTCAAGTCAATACCAGCACATATTCTCTTTGATTCTGGGGCTTCACATTCGTTTATAGCCAAGAGATATGTGGATAAGCTAGGGCTGCCCACCTACCCATTAAAGAAGCCATTGGTCCTTAGTTCGCATGCCGGGATCATCAATGCTACTTTGATGTGCCCTGGGGTAGAGATTACCATGGAAGATTACCATTAGAAAAATCCAGATCGATAGGGCTCCACATGGTCTCTCAAAATTTCTGCAAAGTCTGCAAATGATGCACATGAATGATGTTATATTACAGCGACAAGCAATCGATGCGGCTGAAATATGTGGCCAGCAGGTCTACCGTATGTAAAGCTAGGGTACTGTTGATACATCGACATTATTACAGAATCTTAATTCACTAAAACTTAATTATCAGATGCTAGAGATATATCAAAGATTCAATATTTATCTGTTACCAAACATCCAGCACACTCCATGAGATAGACACTGAAAGTTTTGTCAAAGTTATCTGACGAATAAAGCTACTGTTCTACATGCATTTTCCTTGCTAGCCCATCTGGTCTATCAGATTTTTGTTGCAGCAGAAGAAATGTTGTTCAATTACATAGTTATGCTGTTGACGTAGCAGAACGCCACGGCTTGCAGCTCTGCGGTTGCTTCCTCAAATTTATTGCTGAAATTTATTGTACGGTTAATTTGATATTTGCCAACAAAATTACATGCTTAGTAAAATCAATTCATATAGTTGTTGCCGTTTGTTTTTGGTTTTTGTCTTGTAGCTGAATTTCTTCTTCATTCTTAATGAATTGTTAGAACTCCTGCCCACATTTTAAAATAACATTTCATGAGATACTTTTTGGGTCAACCTGTTATTGACATTGTTTTATCTAAACATTTTGTACACAGTAATATATTCCTTTCTTTAGATTCAGACATTGATTTACAAAGATTCAGTAAACATAGAAATACTGACATATAACAAAACTATTTAAATTCATAATGTGAAAATGTCACAATTAGGTTCACCATTAAAAGTAGTTTCATAACATAGTATCTTCAATTATCAAATTGCCATTAAAATAGATGGTGAAATGTACATACTGAAGACATGTCAACACAAAAATGACATTTTTTGAGGAATAAGTCTCGTTTACCACCGGAACTTTTCAAAAAGTCCACATAACCCCCTAAATTACAAAACTAGGTCAGTTTACACCACGAAGTGGACTGGTGGTTTCACCAATGGGGTTCCAATCAATGTTATTTTTCCATGTTGGCAGCCACATCACTAATTTCTGTTAACAGGGATCCAACGGGATGAGTATATGAAGGCTTGCAAGTGCATAGGCTTGTCGTATACTTTCGCTTAGAGTATTCCATTTTTATTGAAACCAAAGACACTAAGGTCTACGAATACCTATCTTTTAAGAACTTACCTGTTTTCTATAATTTAAGGACAACAATTAGGGACAATAACAAAAACAGTAATAACATCAGAACAAAACAATATTAAAAGCCTAGAGAACGGTGTGTAATGCAATGGATGGAGATAGGTTCTAGGGTTTCGGATAACCAGTAACCACTACTACAAAAAGGGTTATCACAGACGATTCGGAGCTGTCATCACAGACGGTTTTCTAAACTGCCTGTATTTATGTGTCAGTGATAATCGGAGGTTATCATAGACGGTTTCTGAGCCGTCTGTGATAAAAACAACATAGACGGTTTGTAACTAGAACCATCTGTGAAGAAAACTATTACAGACGGCTCGAACAAAAAACCGTCTATGATACTCACACATCACAGACGGTTCTAGTTACCAACCATTTATGATTGGCGAGTATCACAGATGGTTGGTATATAGAACCATCTGTGATAGTCCTTCATAGACGGTTCATAGCACAAACCGTCTGTGATAGTTCGTTCTATTCCTTTTTTTTGTTTTTTGGCTAGCCTCAAGAAATAATGTTACCTATGCCCTTTGAAAACAGGCAAATACAGTGGCAAACACAACAGCACATTCCATTTCCATTAAAATTAGAATCCACCGTTACAACATAACAAGACAACGAACCTAACTCTTTAACATGGCAAGAATATATAAGAAGCAGAGATGCTAGTAGATAGTAGAAGCTGGATGCAGCACGCAATGTCCCTGACACCTACCATCAAGGAAAAGAGGGGAGGGCATCAAATGGTGACCGGATATCACTAGCAATGGAGAGGTGGCGGTAGCGTCACCTTTGTGTCACGATGGTGAGACTGCGTAAGACACTCTTACGACAAGAGTGTGTTGTGTAGTCAACCGTGGTGTCACAACGAAGCCGCTAGCTCGTGACGGTAGTCAGCGTTGTCGAGGAACAAGTTAGGAGTAGATGAACTAGCTAGGAGCAGCAGTGCACCATGGTGTCACAACAGGAGGTGGAGGAGCTAGCTCACAGTGGTAGTTGGGCATTATCGAGGGGAGGATGCAGGAAGTTAGTGGATGAACTCACGCGTGACTGCCGGTGGAAAGGGAGAGGGGGAGTAATAAATAAGGGCTGAGCAGTGGGAGGAACTAGTGCCTGCCATTCGATGTGGAGAGAATGGATAGGTGAGATCGAAATCCTGGGGGATATACCATGGATTGGTGATGTGTCATTATCAGAGATGGTTTGTTATACGAATCATCTATGATAATGCACATATCAGAGACGGTTTGTTATATGAACCGTCTGTGATAAGTCATATATTAAAGATGGTTTGTTATACGAACCATCTATGATATTAATATTAGAGATGGTTTAGTATACGAATCGTCTGTGATAACTCTTAAATATACATGCCCTAATCTAGCTCTTCTAAACTATCCTCTCCCTCATTTTCTTCACCAGATTTCTCAATAATGGCATCTAATATTCTTTTGATCTCCTTCCTCTTAACTATCCATCATGAGTTGTTCGGCCGCAACCTTACACAGGCAGCCAACATTTTACGTCTGGAGCAACTCCTCTGCTCATGCTCTGCTCTCCTTCCTCCACTTGTTTCCATCCGTCAGCTGGACCTCATCATCCACCGTCAATGGAGGTGTCTCGTTGCCGCTCAGGAAAGGGCGGCCGCCCTCAGCTTCGTTCTTCTCTGCAATATGCACAAAGCAGAAGAGGCTCTTGCAGCAGTGGAGAGACATATGGATAACATTGCCGATCAAGCAGATGCCGCTGATTTTGAGGAAGCTTATCATGGCATCCTCTTTGAGATTATGGACCCTACTAATGATTTGCCCAGGCTAGAGGAGGAAGTGGAGAGGGCAAGGACAATCTTCACGGCATTTGAAAACTCAGCAACTGATCCTCCAACTCTAAAAGTCGAAGAAGAAGCATATGAAGCCCAGAAGACTAAGATATGAGAATCTCTTTTTTTGGGACTTTTGTAATAAATTTGCCTTGAATTTGTCTCTCGTCTAAGTAGCTTCTGTAGTTCATACGACAAAGGACAAAACACAGACGGTTGCAAATAAAAACCGTCTATGATAGTTTCAAAGACAGTTCTAATTAAAAACCGTCTGTGATAATGCGTATATCATTGACGGTTTTTAAACCTAACTATCTGTGATAATTTCAGAGGTGGTTTTAGCCATGAATCGTCTGTAATAATTAAAGCACAGGCGGCTGCACATGAACCGTCTGTGGTGAGGCGTCCAGTATAACTTGTCTTGTAGTAGTAAACGGTAGAAAATGATTGGGAAAATAAACATGTAGTCTAAAAATATTAAAGCAATTGCATTTATATCCTCATGCTCACGGAGGAGACACACCCTTGAGACATCCAGCTCTACTACACGTACAGGAGAATTTATTGTCGTGTACTCTGTACGGGTCATAGCGTGTAACTGTGCTATTATGGTCGTATTACCTGCCGAACCAACACCTTACGCTCTATGTTGTATCGTTTCTCCTTAACTGATCCCCTTCTGAAGCCAAAACTTGCCCCTCTAATTGTCACTGACTATCGATCATTCGTTCTTCCACTGCTTATTTGTCGCTCCCTTGCCGTATGCCAAACCTACAGAAAACCAGGGCCCAAGCCCTAGTATTGAGACAAGATACACGAACACTAGTGGTGGTGTGTTATTGGGCGTCCTGCTTTTTGCAGATGGGATTTGGCTCCTTTAAATACCGGTCATCTAGATATTCTACACTGCAAAGGGGTTTGTGCCACCAGGAGGCCAAATTCTACACTCCAGCGTTCACGAATCTTGCTCCATTTGACATGGCGATCCTGCTTGGTGTCCGTACGGGCCATCGGTATGGGGCGGGCCACTAGTACGCCAGGTCGTACTTCCTTCTGGATGTCATGTAATGTCATTCTCAATATCTCTACAAATGTTTTGATAAGCACCGAAGACTTCACAATGTTTACTATCACAATGTTCTCGCCGAGAACTTGGTTCACGATTTGATACGACCTCCGTGGTGATTTTTTACATAAGCTAGCAAATTAACTACTATGTCGTCATACACAAGTTCATTTGCTACAATTTTGAGATAGCACATTCATCGAAATTACTTTCCATGCATTAATGGTAGCAATGCTAAAACCTATTATTAGATAGTAATACCATAATGGTCTAGTTACTAAAGCTGTCAAAAGGCGCAGTTTGTGACCAGGTCTGTTTCCTAGACTATGATGGAAAATCACGATAGCATGTTGTATGGAGCAGCTGGAGGCAAACAACATAAGATTTTTCTTTGGCAAACCAATGACCGACATATTGGAAAGTAATTACTTTTGTGTAGCAGCATAGCTTATATATGTACAAAGATTGGACTATACTTCATGATTTGTTTATACTTTTGTAGAAAACTGTAATATAACCAGAATATTTGGAATGACAAAGAAGGTTCTTTAATTTCAATTAATTTTGTCAACAAAAGAACAAGAAAATATATTATAATGAAAATATGATAATTTCCACGTTTTCTTTCTATCCACAGTGTATTTTCGGTAAACGTGCAATCACTCATTTCCTTGTCATTGTGACAAAATTATTGTCATCCACTCTATTTTGCATTTGACGTGTCAAAAAATATTTGGCGTGCGCTCTACAATTCTTATTCACTCACAAGTGCAGGTGCCAGTATCTATTACTCTAGTTGCGAGATCCTTATGTTTACTGTCCGGGTAATAAAAATTAGTTGTTCTCGAAGGATCTATATGTTGACCTTCTGTTTTGCAGATAAATATTTGGTTCAAAGCACATGCAGCATGTAAATGTTCATAATCTTATTTTATTGTCTCATATGATGTATTTGTTATACTATAATAATATAGTTTTATCTAAATACAGCTTAAAGATTGAGCCTCTTTAGGTTTTTCATTAGAATATACCGTATATATATAATTGTACTATATATATAATAAAATTCTTGTGACTCTCCTGTATGTAAATTCATTCAGCAATGAATTGAGCACAAGAGAACCAGAAGCAACATATATAGCAATAGGCTGGTTCGTGAAAACTATGAAGAGTTTGTCAGGGATAAATCAATTTGCAAATTAGTGGTCTGTAGTGATGTTTAATTCAAATTTATTTAGTGAAATAATTAAAATTATGCCTTTAAAGGATAGTGTAATATATCAAATAACATATTATTATTAAACACACAATTCTCATTATGTATCGGTGAAAGTACAGTGTATATAATTATCTATTTTGACATGCCAAAGATTATTTGTTTGGGCTACGAGAATTAATTATTTGTACGCATGTCACGACACCACGACATTGCTGAGGGCACTCGTTCTGCCAGGAAAAGTAGCACTGATTCACGCTAATGGCCTGTTGGCAAAGGTCTTTACTAGCAGACATCTTTACTGACAGTCTGTTCCTTTTGCTCAGATTATCACAGCTGAGATAGTATTATCGACAAACATCTTAATTCCCAACTAACAAAGTAGTGCTGACAGACAGTTTCGCCCATGATATTAACTTTTCCCGACAGACTGCTTGGCAACACTTGAATTTCAAAATTGGACAAAAATTGAAATTAAACCTAGGTGGTGCGGTGTACACCCAACCTTGTCAACCAAGCTAGCTAGGCTCAGTTCCTTGTAGAGTTGTTTTTGAGGCACTTTGTAACTTTCATAAATTGTATTATTGATAGATGATCTTTGAGACGCAACTTAAAAATCTTTAAAATCATGTATAACAGATCAGGTAGCCAAAAAAATCATGCGTGGGTTGCTTCTACAATGCATTTTATAATTAAACAAGGAATGTTGATATAGCAATAAGTTCATTGCAGTGTAATTTGGCTGAGTGCCATATATAACAGATTTGGCAGAATGAGCAAGTGGGACACTTGTTTTTTTAGAAGATGATATTTCGGAGTCTGTAGTGCTCGCTTGTAGACAACAATACGGGCATGTTTGGAGTGCAGAAATTTCACATGAAACAAGTTCACTCCGGCAGGAATCTAGGAATTTCCCTCGCACGTACGCTTGTTCAAACAGGGGCCACATATGATTTTCACCTTGGATGCTATTGCATTGTAACAAAGATACGTTGTCCCATCTTACTGGTTTGAAAAATTTATATATGGCTGTATCCTTCTAAAAATCACCACATATAGGTTGTGGCTGATAACGCCTTGCTTGCATTATATTGTGATGGTGATCGGTTAAAGCTCATGGAATATCATTAGCACCTGAATAGTGTTGATCAATCAGTTAAAGCTCATGGAATATCATTAGCAGCTGACAACATCGATCTATTTGGACAGTTAAAAAATTTTAGACGAATAACGCCAAAATATACCCTGCTTTTGTAGATACGTCAATTGCATGGAATGATTTTTTGGCAGATCATATTTGTTTCATATCATAAGCTGATAACTTCAATAAACTATACATTATATCTTTATAATATATATTGTAATTTTCGGAACTTATTTGGACAAAGAGCTATGAAACCTTCAAGCAAACCAGGCTTCAAATATCTGAACCACTCGCAAAGAATTATAAACTGCACTCCATATATTTTTATAAATATCTATTGACATTTGTTTCTCCTCCGAGCAATTAATGTTTTGGTTTTGAATAGTGTGCATACAGTATTCCATGTTATTTTAATTCTTTGCATCTACTTCTACACCATCTTATCATTCGCCACTCTTAAGTAAGGACATATCCAATGCAGGCCCAATACCAGGATCAATCAAGATAATCCTTCTAATTAGGCCAACAAATGATCAATTTAGAAAGACTGTGACACGCTCCTGTATGTGATCTGCCCTGTTTGCTAGCTTATCTAGATTAAATTTTGAGGAAACACAATTAATTATAGCATTATATCCAAAGGATTTTACTATTTATAATATTTTGAAAAGTCACCTTTATTTCTAATATTAGAATGGAGTGCTACGTCAATGAGTTATCCTAGTCTCATCCTACCAGTCCAATAATCTAATGAAAATGCATAAATAACATTGTTAAAAAATATCATGTGGTATTATTCTTGTTCTTTATAACCTATTATTCTAAATCTTCTTATGAATTTGCTTGTCTGAATTAATGACAGATCAGATGAACTAAATAACCAGATAGATTGCCCTTTCTATAATCCCTTCTCTGTGAACTACATAGAAAAATTTATTCAAACAATGGTTATGACATCAAACTTATTTGAACATTGGTTATGACAAATCAAACTAAAGAATAAGAACATTTAGTTCATACAAAACACACAGATTACAAAAACAGGATCAGAGTACAGTAGATATTACTTTTGGAGTGCACATCACAGAAGAAATGTTAAAGATCTTTCAAGGAACGCAATCATAGAATGTAGATGAAACAAACAAGCAGTACGCTTCTTTGCTTTTCTCTCTAACAAGAATAGCACTAATCTTAAACCAAATAAAGAGATAAGTAACACCTATCCACCATTGATTGTGCTTTAAAAGTTATGCAAATTACTATTAAAAGAAGTATAGAAGCACCTCCCAACAACTAAATAACAATGACAGTTATCAGCAGCTGTGACCACACTAGTTGATATTTATAACTTGGGAGTTATTTGTATTACTAGTCTGCCCTTGCAATCAATACAAGGACAAATTACATGCAGTTCCACACATTATGTGATATTACTAGTACATCCATTTGATATCCTCAAGTCCTAGAGATTTATTTCAATATACCTTACCATATCATATGGCTAGAATAGCATCATTTTCTCTAGGACATATATACATAGTTATATCCTCTTAACTTGCTTAAGGACAAGTTCTACCAATTGACTTCAGGAACCTGCAGTAATCTGCAGCTGGCTCTTCGTGATGTGTATTATATGCATCAGTATTCTTTCCATCAGTTGTTGAAGACAGTTTTCTGTGACTTTGAAGATCAGTGACGAAACTACTCTCCTTCTTCATTTCACCGTATTTTGCCAGAGAATTGTGACCAAAAGTTGTAGGCTTATTACCCTTGATTCCTCCAGGAGTACATTCGGTTTCAGCATTCCCTTGCACATCAAAAACTGCAAAACCTACGAAGAGGATCGCCATGATGCCTAGCATAACAAGGTTTGTCCGTGCAATGCTCATGATGTTGCTAGATATATCAAAAGAAGATAGAATAAGTGAGATGATTGTTGAAAGATCAGTTGCACAAAAAATTATGAAAAATGTAATTGATAAGGAGTACAACTAGCTTTCTAGAATATAAACTTACCGTTCTTATTGTGAGAATCGAGTATGAATTAGCCAAATCTTGGGCCATATTTATAACAACATTCTGTGGATATTGAAAAAAAACAAGTGGTAATAATATAACAGATAATAGACAGAAAATGGCGGACAATAATGATTACGCCAACAACAAACAGTGCATGCTATGAATGCCTAACAGCTTTCCCAATACTGACAATAATATATAGGCCCATAGGTATTACAACAATTTTACAATAGACCAGTTTCCAAGGATGGTCAAGTTAATTGCAGGACAAGAGAACAACATTATTGGTATATAAACGGCCCTGCAGAATAAACTAAAACTACATTGTTTCACTGTTATCTTTCAGATTTTGTATTTTACCAAAAGTCTTGTAACTTTTTTGTAATCACCAAAAAGGTGTTATGTTATTAGGATTCTTACAACAATGTGTCAGCCATTTCTGACTTATCATATATAACTAGTTTACATAAGAAAAACAATATTATAACTGACTAAAGTAGAGAATTTAAAAATACTTAGCAAATTCTAGCATACGTACATTATGTACAACCGCTCCTGCTCTACTTCATCTACGTTTTGCACTGCATCGAGCTTGCATTACTTACTATTCTTCATCAAGCCCAATAGTAAGTCGTTTGCGTGCTCGATCAACTTTGGTACCGTATTTTCCTTGTGTATTTTCTAAATTATAATGAGTAGCTTGTTGTTAGTTATGAATTTTGCATCACTAGTATTTTATTGTATTTGTCTCCTAGTAAAATTTGGAATCAAAATATTGCCCACATTTCTTATATTCCAGATACCTTATTGTGAATTTTGTTGCAATACAACAATGGCTGATGCTTCTGATGCTATGAAAGCTGAGAGGTTTTCTAGTCAGAATTTCGTAGATGATAGACTAGAGTCATGTTTTGTCTCATGTCTTTAGGGCCGTGGTGGGTTATCCACCTGCAATATCCATTTATGATTGAGCAGTTTGTGCAGTTTGAAAATATGAACAACACTACTTACTGTTCTTCATCAAGCCCAACAGTAAGTCATTCGCGCATTTGATCAACTTTGGTACTGTATTTTCCTTGTGTATTTTTTGATGTACAAAGAGTATCCTACTTGTAGTTACAAGTTTTGCATCACTAGTCTTCTATTGTATTTGTCTCCTAGTAAAATTTGGTATTAACATATTGCCCACATTTCTTATATTCCAGAAACTTTGTTATGAACTTTATTGTAATACAACAATGGCTGGTACTTCTAATGCAATGAAACCTAAGAGGTTTTCTGGTCAGAACTTCCATAGATGGTAAACTAGAGCTAAGTTTTGGCTCATGTCTCTGTGTAAATCGCACTAGTCTAGAATCAGTTAGTGCACACAATGGATAACAAAGATAAATATCAACCATAATGATATTTAATAACTAAATATGGGCATGATTGCCAAAATTTACATCCACGGCCGATAGGCCAAATTTAAACATAAGCAGCGGAAGATAAACACTGAAGCGGAAGAAGCCCAACAAGTCTACTCATAAGCAAATGATAGTAAGACGCGGCCTACTCATCCAAGTCTTCACTGTAGTCGAAATCGTCTTCCTCTGTGTCGAGATAGCAAGGTGAGTACAAACTTGTACTTCACAAGTCACATGGAAGAATGCAACATAATGATAAAGGCAACAAAAGAAGGCAGATAAGGTTATTTGTGTATAAAACATCATTTAAATAAATATAGTAAATAGATTGAAAATTACTGAATTTAATACAATAAGTAAAAAATAATTATAAATTAAATTAATATCATTAGTACAGGTCCATCCCCCACACTAACCTAACCACGGGCATCCCACCCGGACTATCTTTTCCAAAAGATCTCATATGGATTACATCTATACATACGCTTTCAAACTCTCATGGATTCCATCCATCCATAAGCTTTTCATAAACTATTTTGAAAACCAAAGTCTAATCCATGAATAACTTTACTTAGCTTGCCCATGACCGTGGGCATGGCTATCCAAGATAGATTATACACTCTGTAGAGGTTGTGCGGCTTTACCCACAAGATATGATTATCTCATAATGTCGGTCATTACACGCTTCCATAGGCGTGCAACTGAGTAATCATAACAAAGCCTTTACAATGCAAAGCCTTCAACCTAGCAACCATGGAGGACTCAAAACCCATCAAGACCCCCATGGCGACAAACGGGCATCTTGATCTCAATGACAAAGGTAAACCGGTAGATTTAAAGCTTTACAGATCCATGGTTGGTAGTTTGCTTTATCTTACCGCATCTAGACCCGATATCATGTTTAGTGTTTGCTTGTGTGCACGTTTTTAAGGATCACTAGAAGAGTGCCATTTGATAGCCATAAAAAGAATTCTAAGATATTTCAAGCATTCTTCTAGCATTGGCTTATGGTACCCTAAATGTGCTAAATTTGATTTAACTGAATATTTGGATTCTGATTATGCGGGTTGTATAGTGGATAGAAAAATACCTCAGGTAGTTGTTAATTGTTAGGAAAGTCTTTAGTTTCATAGTCTCCTAAGAAACAAAATTCCATGGCACTTTCCACCATCAAAGCAGAATATGTTTCCGCAGGTAGTTGTTGTGCTCAATTATTATGGATGAGGCAAACCTTGATGGATTATGGAACTAAATGTGATAAAATACCTCTATTGTGTGACAATGATCATGCCGTGAAAATAGCCAATAACCCGGTCCAATACTCAAGAACCAAGCATATAGATATACACCACCATTTCTTGAGAGATCATGTGAGCAAAGTTGATATTGTAATTAGTCACATTCGGACCCAAGACCAATTAGCGGATATTTTCACCAAACTATTAGATGAAAGCCACTTTTGCAAGTTGAGGAACGAGTTAAATGTCATAGACTATTCAAATGTTGCTTGAACTCATGCCTCATGCATTTAGTTCCTATTTGGTGTTTTTTGGAGTGCTTAAGAAAGGTATTTTCAAATATTTTCAAAAAGGCCTCTATGTTCATAAGTATTCCTATATCTTTCTCAATGCATAATGCTCCTAAATGATATTTATTTGGGGTGCAAAACTAGTGATCATTTTCATAATTCTCAAAATTACAAGTTCCATCCATGAAGTTCCAGAAAAATCAAAACTACCGCTGTGTAATACGCGGTACTACCGATGTACAAAACGCGGAACTACCATTATCAGTTGGTGAGGATCATTAACTACCACTACACGGGTTTAACCCCCTCTCCCCATACCCATTCAGTTCTTTTGCCTCTGATCGTACACCTCTTCCTCTCTCTCCTCAAGAACTCCTCAAAACTCTCTCTCTCCAAACTTCAAATTTGTTTGGATTTTCTTTGACCATTGTTGATTTCCTGCACTCTAAGGGTTCATATCCCTCAAATCTCAAGGTAAAAATCTTCATCTCTTCTCCTTTTGCCTTCTTTGGATCCCTAGGTCAAGAAATTAGGTTTTTGTAAATGTGAATGTATTAGTGCTAGATTCTTGGGAAAATTGCTAGAAATAGTCTCTCTTGATGTCTACGCATCCATTCCAGGGATTCAATCCCCAAGAGACATCAAAATTTTCGTGCATTAACTTGCCCTAGAATCAATTCAGAGAAAGTGGTTCTACCATTCATTTGTGTGGAAGTACCGTGGTGCGGTCGTACCAACCATTGAATGGCGATATTTCCTCATGCTGGTACTACCACACATTGAACATCGGTACTACCAATTTCCCTGGCAGAACAGCTACGCTCTCTTGATTCTTATTTAGGCTATGTGTTTATGATAGAGTTCATTTGCAATTTGAGTTGGTTTTATGTTGGCATGTGCGGTTCTTTTTAGTTCAGAAGGAAAAAAGGAAATGGTTTATTTGGGTATTTCAATGATTGGTCTTTTGGCTTTCGTGGTGGTCATGTGCTAACTATCTACGTGGAAAGTGTAAAGGTTTTCATGATGAAACCTCAATTCTGGATTTGACACTTTTGGTGGAAAGCCGGTAACGTGTGTTAGCAATGGGAATCCTTCATGTTTTCTTTAGTTGTTTTGTAAGAGGGTTGGTTTAGATGAGTTGTTTGTGCATCCCTGGTTAAAGGCAATGCTCCTTGTTAAGGTGAATTGATTGACTGAGAGATGGAACAAGAGTTTTGTGTGTTACATACAGGATGTTGGACTTGATACGAAGGGGAATGATAGCACAAGGTATATATATTTGATCATTTTCTAGCAGTTGAGGGAATTTGAAGGTTGGCTATCGCTAGGCCCGTCTTAGATCCACGTGCGTAGGGTACCACATTGTCTTGTATGTCTTGGTGTTGAGGGAGCAGTTGAGACATGCAAACCTTTGACCAACAAGTATAACTGTACCATCGAGTCCCATCTGATGCGTATTTCAGAGAGATTGGAATGAGTGTTGAGGCACAACTTGTTGGTATGTATCTTGTGTTGTGGTCATGTCGGTCTAAGAGAGGATGACTTGGGAGTTGGTGTCTCGCTTGTGTGAGCAATATCTAGGGTTGTTCACGTTGAGTACGTGCTAGTGGATGTTAGTTTTTAGATTAGTTCGATGTCCCGTGGGGGATCGTGGAGTGCAGAATTTAGGGTCAAATTCTGTTTAAGGGGGGTAGAATGTAATATCCCGAATTGTAGTCGGAAGATTTGGTGGATTAAAAAATAAAAATAAAAAATAATAGAATTAAAGAAGTAATTTTTCCAAGGATTCCAAAAGTGAAGAAAATTCAATATTTTGATGAGTTTTAGGCCGTGGAGTATATTCCAAACGACGTTCAGTGAATTAGGTGATCAAAATGGAGAATTGAATGAGGGTTAAGAATTAATTTCCTTGGTGACCAATGGGGAATTAAATTCTAAATATTTGATGATCAAAAGGGGGCTAAAAATTCTGAACTTTTAGAGGTGTTTGGGGGCGTGGGCCTTCGGCCCATGGTTTTAGCCCACATGGGGGACGGCCACCCCTTTACCCTCCAAACCCTAGGACGCCTCCCCCTCCCCCTTTCTCCCCACAGCCGCCCCCTCCCCACCTCCCCCACGTCCCTGTTCTCCACTGCATTCCCTCCCCCATGTAGCACTTCCACTCCGTTGGCAACCAAGCAAAAGAGAGAAAGGAGGGAAGGAAGAGAAGGAGGAAGAGGAAGAAGGAGGAGTAGTGTGGCTTGTGCTGGTGTTCAGAGGTTCTTGCTATAGTATCCAAGGGTAACAAGCAATTCCTACCCTTTTGTTCTTAGCAACTTCTCGATGGGGTTAGTTTTCGGTTAATTATTTAATCTGCACAGTCTATTGTGATCTATGAATTAGGGGACATTGGGTGCAAAATATGTGTATTCAACCTTCTATATATTTGTAGAGGACTTCATTAGCTTTGTTTAGAGTGCTCACTCACATCATTCGAATGAACAGTTTAGGAGTTATGAGCAACACTGTGTTGCTATGTAGTCTGATCAATCAAGTTCAGGTAGTTGGTGGGAATTAAAAGATTAAAAAAAAATAGAAGATGACTTAATCTGGGAATAAGGTCACAATGAACTTTGTAGGGGATTTTCTAAGGTTTCCAAAGAGTCCAAGGACACAAATTTTTGATGTGTGGATTAGGATTATGCAATTTCTAGCACTACAATCTGGCATTGGATAACTGCTGAATCAGTATTAGTAGAAGTGATGTTTTGGCTTAGAGAAACCCAAAATTAAAATTTAGTGACAACTAGATAATTGTGGAAAATTTCCTGTAGATTTCAGAAATGTCATTGTTTGCTATATTTGCTACTATAGATTAAAAGATACAAAATTTAAAATTTTGCTATGAATTGTCAGGTCTGTTTTCAGGTTAATTTTGGGGACATAGATGAGCTAATCTGAGGATTGTACGAACTAAGCAATTGTGGGAAATTTTATGTAGTTTCTGAAATAGTATGGTTTTCTCTGTTTTGACGAGGGAATTAAGAGTTGTGTCTTTTTTTGTACCAGGACAGAAAGGGGACAGGCCGGTATTTGTTGGAAAAATAGGGTTTTCAGAGAACATGTAGGATCGTTGTTGTTTATTTGTGTCTTGTATTGTGTTGGCATATTTTGAGAGTGGATAATCTCTATTGGAGGAGAGATTTTGAGTGTGATACCATCTTCACATCCTTTCGGTCGGCAGATCCAAGTGAAAGGCATGTGCATTGTAGAATAGTATTCAAGTGCTTAAAAATTGGGTTGAATGATGCCTTGCTTTGATTATTTCTATGTCAACATTGAATTTATATTGTTTTCAACTTATGATATGATGATGAAAGTGAGATTTGAGGTAAGATGATGAATGCTTCTAATTGTTTAATATGACGAAAGATAAACGACTACATCACATTGCATGATGAGCATTCATGATTCATATTGATGCGCTGAGACCTTGTATGAAAAAGGACAGGGTGACTCTGTATGAAAAAGGACAGGGTCAGGCGAGACATAACGATTTGGATTGAGATCATGTATGAAAAAGATAGGGTGATCCTGTATGAAAAAGAATAGGGCAATGGTATGTCATTACAGGTGAATACCTAGTTATACTGGTACATGCAAAAGAAAGCGTTGAGTTTGAGCATTGCATTCATGAGAAGAGAATTAGAAATAAATGGCATGTTCATGTAACTGAATGGAAATGAGAATACAAAAGTGAGATAATGATGGTTGAGATGAAATGTTGAAATGTTGCTACCTTGTATATTATTCTGCCTTGTTCTTGTTGAGTCATGGACTCACCCAGGCTTTCTCTATTGTTTTTGGGTGAACTTTGAAGACAACTTGTATGGGAGGGAGTAGCACATGGATATTTGCACATTATAGCCTTACTTCACATAGTGACATATCACTTTTGGTTGTGAACAATTTGGTTTCAATTATTGCAATAATTTTTTAATATGTGGATTCATGTAACTTCCCTATGGGCCGTAATGTTGATAGGTGATGCACTACTTAGTTTAGACATGTTTATGATGCTTACAATAATTTTTAGGTTCGTATTAAGTTAAATTAATGGTTTATCATGTTGCTAGGATTTATATTTAACCTCATTGGAGTTTTGCTCTTCATGCCTAGGTGACATTATATTATTATTGGTTTAAATTGGTAACGACATTGATTGTAGGTGATATTTTGTACTTTTGTTAAGCTGGGGTATTACAACCTTGATCGCATCTATCTGAGTGGCAAGTGACTTGTGAACTAGAGTCTAACATGCATGAGAAGTATCCAAAGTTGTTTGTTCCGGATATGTCTATAGTTTAATTCTAAGTTCAGTTTTGCCTCACATTAAGAATCGTGAGGAGTATAATTCGAGGTTGAATTTTGTTAAGCGGGTAGAATGTAATATTATAAAAATAACCCTCCTGAGGACCTGTGCGTATTTAGAGAAAAAGGGATACATGAAAATGTGATGCCTTGAAATTTTAGGGATGAGTCGTTTCCCAGTAATGAGTTGTAAGCAGTGTTTTAAATCTCCGGTTATGACGTTTAGCGGATGACTTCTCAAACAGCTAATAGCGGAGCTAAATGAGGCTATAGCGGGCTATAGCGGCTAAATTATACATGAACTCAAATAGCTTCATCTGTCTAAAACAGCTATAGCGGGCTATAGCGATAGCTATAGCCGGAGATTTAAAACTATGGTTGTAAGAGACGAGTTAGAGATTGAATGAAAGTTGTGCCATGATAAAATGGGATGTGGGAGAGAGGAGGACTCAAACCCAAAACACTAGCCACTTTGCCTTTTTCCTATGTGTCACCGCCAATTTTTCTTGTGCATTGCACGTGTTGCCATGACATCGCCTATGCTTGGCAGTGCGCATCGCTGTCGCCAGCACGTCATCTGCCCACGTCACCGCATGCCACCTACCGCATTGGCCGTGTTGAGAAACAATAATAATAACCTCTGATGCAATCCATGCAACCAATCAACAGAGATTTGACAAAGAATAATTAAGAGAGAACACTAAGGAATCAAAGACTTTATTAATCTCATATCTATCTCTCCCTGTACATAGGCTTGTCTATTCATAGTCAAAATTCCTTAGGGGTAGTTTCGGTATTTTCCCACAATGCAACCTTCTAGGTTTCATAACACACCCTGCATCTGTATATCCAACGATAGTCAAGTCTTGATTATTCAGGAAAACAATCCAAGGTCTTGCGTACCCTTAAGATATCTGAGGAGAGTTTTACCACCAGCCCAATGTCTTCGGGTTAGGGTTGCACTATATCTGGCTAGCAAGCTTGCTGTGAAATCAATATCTGGTTTCGTACAATTAGCAAGATACATTAGAGCTCTAATGTCATTTAAATATAGAACCTCTGGTCTAAGAACACCCTCATTTTCTATCATTGGTCTAAAATGATCTTTATCCGCTTCTAGGGATCGAACTACCATCGAGGTTTGTAATGGATGTGACTTTACCATATTAAATTTATCTAACACCTTGGTATAAGAGGATTGGTATACTAAAATCCCTCTAGGGAGGTGCTCCAGCTACAAGCCTAAGCAAAATTTATCCTAATTATGATATGGGGTATTCAATTGCAATGCCACATTTCTTTTGGGTATGACTTATCAAAACTTTTCAGGGTCTTAATATTTAGCAACCATCTCTGAGTAGTACTAAACAAACAAAAGTCTATTCTATAGAACTAAAAGCATGGTCATCCACCACAGAGTCAATATAACCAGTCTTAATTTTTTTTTGGCACTTAGGTGTATAATAAATTTGCCAGTAACACCAATGTATATTATACTTTTATGGTAATAAAAGATATTGCCACTCCACCAGCTTCTGGTAATAGATGCACTTCATATATGCTGATGTGGTGCACTTCTGGTTTTAGTTTCCTCATTCTATTCCCTCGGGTCTTGGATGGGTCCTTATCCTCTTCTAGGGATCACATAATCGTTGGTGTATTTTCAATCAACTAATGAGTTAATTTCTCTTCAGGGAGATGTTTCCTCTTCTAGGAGATATCTTCTTTTCTAGGATATACTCTTTCTTCGAGTAAGAGTTTATTAGATATAAATTTTATGTACATATATACATGTTGCAATTTACTTTCTTATTTAAATAGTGAGTCCTTCAAGGATTTGAGTCATTTTAGAGATCCCATCAAGAATTTTCAGAATCCGATAACTGTATATCTTATTCATGTCATCTAACAGAGTTATTATATAACGAAACATTATTTCAATTATAACATGAGAATATCGATCTCTACAGGAATCTTTGAGCCATTGCTTTCACCACCTCATTATTTCATAATGATCCGTCAAGTCTGAACAAACATGTTCCAAAACTTTGATTTACAATTATGCCTCGGTCTCAATTGCTTCCTTTCATTTTTACCTGATATGAACACTTCAAGTGCTCGGCCATGGACTTTGGTTCTGAATTTACGTTCTCATGTGAGAAACTTTAGCAATTTTAGAGGCAAACTGGTTGTCGACAACTTAGCGATGCATTTACTTCAAGTAAGTACTATATAACTCCTCCATGTAATGGAAATAGTAATCTGGCAGTCTCCCCGCTCCTAGCATACAAGCGTATCAACTAAACTTAAAGTTAGCTTGGTTAATGCGTGAATCTTATGCTAAAGAACTTTCTCCAGCAAAATATCATGGCATCCAAGGGTTTTGAGCATTTCTCTCCCCCTGATGCCAAGATTTGATCTTGCTTAATATCATACATCAAAATCCCCTTGGTATGGGCACATAATAGATGGAATTTGATATCCAATCTGATCCCAGCTACTGGTGATGGCCCAAATGCTGTATGCTCTAGTGGTGATATTATATGGGAATGATTGATTCCTCTAATACACACTAATCCTTGATTCGGTTTTTTATTTAATATAGTGGGCAAGAAATTTAGTGGCATGAAAACTCCATATATCTACTACTAGTAGGTTATCCCAAACATCTAGTGGGTTATTAATATGTGATAGAAGAAATATCCTAGCTTCTTATATATTGCCCAATATTATGATCCAATTACTCATACTATCATTTAATATTTGGATCACGCAAACTTCAAGTTTTGTTTTAACGCAACATGTTTTGACCTGATCAAGAGTATTATTTTTTGACAGCATAATTAATATACATCTACATGATGCTCTCAATAGCATAAATATTATACTATCACATAAAATATGACAATCGATTAATCTACATAGAATATACACTACTACAAAAAAGGCTATACTGGACGGCTACATCACAGACGGTTCCGTATGAACTGTCTGTGATTAAACTGTCACAGACGGTTTATACTGGCAACCGTCTGTGATATTTTCATAGACGGTTATTAACACGAATCGTCCGTGATAATTGAGACATCACAGACGGCTCGTATTTAAGAACCGTCTGTGAACTTTCATAGACGGTTCGTATTAAGAACCGTCTGTGATGTTTCAATTATCACAGACGGTTCGTCTTAATAACCGTCTGTGAAACTATCACAGACGGATCTTAATACGAACCGTATGTGGTAAACCTGACAGACCGTTGTCGTATGAACTACAGAAGCTAAACTGAGACGAGAGTCAAATTCAAGGCAATTTTATTACAAAAGTGCAAAAAAAGGGATTCCCAGATTTGAATCTTCTGGGCTTCATATGCTTCTTCGTCGACTTCTGGAGTTGGAGGATCAGCCGCTGTGTTCTCGAATGCCGTCAAGATTGTCCTTGCCCTCTCCACTTCCTCCTCAAGCCTGGACAAATCATTAGCATGTTCCATAATCTCAAACAGGATGCCATGATAAGCTTCCTCAGAATCGGCCGATTCTGCTTGATCGGCAAGGTTATCCATGTGTGTCTGCACTACTGCATGATCTTCCTCCATTTTGCGCACATTGTAGAGAAGAACGAGGCTGAGGGCGGTTTCCCTATCCTGAGCGGCAACGAGACACCTCCGTCGGCGGTGGATGATGAGGTCCAGCTGACGGATGGAAGCAAGTCGAGGAAGGAGAGCAAGGCATGAGCGGAGGAGCTGCTCCAGACGTAAATTGTTGGCCGCCTGTGTAAGGTTGCGTCCGAACAACTAATGATGGATATATGAGAGGAAGGAGATCAAAAAAATTTTAGATGTCATTATTTAGAAATGTGGTGATGAAGAAAATGAGGAGAGGACGTACAGTGTGTAGAAGAGCAGGATTAGGGTGCGCGTATTTAAGCATTAACACAGACGGTTCGTATTCCAAACCATCTCTGATATTAATATCACAGACGGTTCGTATTGCAAACCATCTCTGATATTAATACCACAGACGGTTCGTATTCGATCTATCACAGACGGTTGGTATTACAAACCGTCTGTGATATTATGGCATCACTGACGGTTCGTGGTAATAACCGTTTGTGATGATTTCATGTCACCGATAATTGGCGTATACCCAGGATTTCGATCTCACCCGTCCATTCTCCCCACATCGAATGGCAGGCAGCAATTCCTCCCATAGCTCGGCCCTTATTAATAACCCCATCTACCTTTCCAGCGGTACTAGTCGCGCGTGAGTTCATCCACTTGCTAGCTTCCTTCATGCATTTCCCCTCCGCTATGAGCTAGCGCCTCCGTCGCGGCGCGGCGGGGCTTTGGACAACACACTCTTGCCGTAAGTGTCGTAAGTGTGTCTTGTTCAAAGCCACCGTCGTGCCATGAAGGGTTCGTTAGCTTGTTATCCTGTAATAGATCTAAATGTGTTGTTGTGCTTGCCTCTGTATTTGCTTGTTCCTCCACAACGCCGACTATTGCCATGAGCTAGCGCCTCCGTTGTGGCATGGCGAGAAGATAGACAACACACTTTTGCCGTAAGTGTCGTAAGGGTGTCTTGTTTATCTTCAATGTCGTGCCACGAAGGGCTCGTTAGCTGTAATAGATCTGAATGTGTTGTTGTGCTTGCGTCTGTATTTGCTTGTTTTCAAAGACCATGGGACATTATTTAATTTCTTGAGGCTAGCCAAAAAAACTTAAAAAAATTTGACGTATAGAGTGATCTATCACAGACGGCTTGTGATATAAACCGTCTGTGAAGTTCTATCACAGACGGTTCTATTTACGAACCGTCCGTGATAAGCACAATTACAGACGGTTAGTAACATGAATCGTTTGTGATAAGCAAATATTACCAATAATTGGCGTATACCCAGGATTTCGATCTCACCCGTCCACTCTCTCCACATCGAATGGCAGGCATCAGTTCCTCCCACGGCTCGGCCCTCATTAATAACTCCCCATCTACCTTTCCATTGGTACTAGTCACGCGTGAGTTCATCCACTAGCTAGCTTCCTTCATGCATCTCCCCTCCACTATGAGCTAGCTAGCGCCTCCGTCGTGGCACGGCGGGACGCTGGACAACACACTCTTGCAGTAAGTGTCGTAAGTGTGTCTTGTTCAGCGTCACCGTCGTGCCATGAAGGGTTCGTTAGCTTGTTATCCTATAATAGATCTGAATGTGTTGTTGTGCTTTTGCGTCTGTATTTGCTTGTTTTCAGAGGGCATGGGTAACATTATTTTATTTCTTGTTTCCGTATAGAGTGAACTATCATAGACGGTTTGTAGTGTAAACCGCCTGTAAAGGGCTATCATAGACGGTTCTATATACGAACCGTCTGTGATACTCACCAATCACAGACGGTTCTTATTGCGAACCGTCTGTGATATTATTTACATCACAGACGGTTCGTGTTAATAACCGTCTTTGATAATCAAATGTTACCAATAATTGGCGTATACCCAGGATTTCGATCTCACCCGTCCATTCTCTCCACATCAAATGGCAGGCAGCAGTTCCTCCCAAGGCTCGGCCCTTATTAATAACCCCATCTACCTTTCCACCAGTACTAGTCACTCGTGAGTTCGTCCACTAGCTAACTTCCTGCATGCATCTCCCCTCCGCTGTGAGCTAGCGCCTCCGTCGCGGCACGGCGGGAGTCTGGACAACACACTCTTGCCGTAAGTGTCGTAAGTGTGTCTTGTTCAGGCTCACCGTCATGCCATGAAGGGTTCGTTAGCTTGTTATCCTGTAATAGATCTGAATGTGTTGTTGTGCTTGCCTCTGTATTTGCTTGTTCCTCCACAATGCCGACTACTACCGTGAGCTAACGCCTCCGTTGTAATAGATCTGAATGTGTTGTTGTGCTTGCGTCTATTTTCGAAGGCCATGGGTAACATTATTTAATTTCTTGAGGCTAGCCAAAAAAACTAAAAAATTTTGACGTATAGAGTGAACTATCACAGACGGTTTGTGGTATAAACCGTCTGTGAAGTGCTATCACAGATGGTTTTATATAGGAACCGTCTATGATACGCACCAATCACAGACGGTTGGTATTACGAACCGTCTATGATATTATGGACATCACAGATGGTTCGTGTTAATAACCGTCTGTGATAATGTAGACTATCACAGACGGTTATTAATACGAACCGTCTGTGATACGCATAAATCACAGACGGTTGGTATTACAAACCGTCTGTGATATTGTGGTAATCACAGATGGTTCGTGTTGTGGTTACAGACCAAACAGAGAGAGAGATGGTAGTGGGGAATGGGAGGATGTGGCGTGTCTTCCCCCTCATCCTGATATATATATTCATGCGGGGTATACTTTTACAATCGTGCCCTTACATCTGTATATCCCTCCTAGGGGTATTTGAGTCATTGCACATGTTCTACTCTGGTCTTTATAGTCTTCTATCGAGCTCTTTGGGTTTAGGTGGGGGTCACCCCTACAACAGGAGCCTCTCATGGTGAAGGGCTTCACCGGGCCGAAACCATGTTACCGAGTCCTTTGGCCCCCTCCGTCCCTGCGGCCTGTTAACCTCTCCGATTTTGCATAATCTTAACGTGCATTTCGAGCGCTCAGCGGAAGCCGCGGGTGATGTCGAAGTGGTCACGCGCCCGCCCCTACCCTTGAACGGGTGGCGCGGTGGCGCCAAGACGGCAGAAGCGCGCGCGCTCCGCCCCTACCTTCGAGCGGGTGGCGCTGGCTGGCGCCCACATCGACGTGGCGCGCGCGCTCGCCCCTCGCCGAGCGGGTGGCGGCGGCCGCGCCCAAGCCGAGTAGAGCGCGCGCTCCGCCCCTACCTTTGAACGGGTGGCGCGGGTGGCGCCAAGCCGGTGAGAGTGCGCGCTCCGTCCCTGCCCCTCGAACGGTGGCGCGGGCTGGCGCCAAGTCGATGTAGAGGCGCGCGCGCCGTCCCCTACCCTTCGAGCGGGTGGCGCGAGTGGCGCCAAGTCGTCGACGAGCGCGCGCGCTCCGTCCCCGCCTTCGAACGGGTGGCGCTGGCCTGGCGCCTGCCGAGAGAGGCGCGCGCTCCGCCCCTACCCTTCGAACGGGTGGTAGCGGCTGGCGCCTGCCGGCAGAGGCGCGCGCTCCGTCCCTCGCCGAGCGGGTGGCGCGGCCGGCACCCAAGTCGACGAGGCGCGCGCGCTCCGCCCCTACCCTTCGAGCGGGTGGCAGCGAGCTGGGCCCAAGTCGACGAGCGCGCGCGCTCCGCCCCCGCCCTTCGAATGGGTGGCGGCGCAGTGGCGCGCAAGTCGACGAGGCGCGCGCTCCGCCCCTACCATTCGAACGGGTGGCGCTGGCTGGCGCCAAGTCGGCGTGGCGCACGCGCTCCGTCCCCTACCCTCGAGCGGGTGGCGCGAGCTGGCGCCAAGTCGACGAGGCGCGCGCGCTCCGTCCTCGCCTTCGAGCGGGTGGCGCGGGTGGCGCCCAAGTCGACGTAGAGGCGCGCGCGCTCCGTCCCCTACCCTTCGAACGGGTGGCAGCGGAGCTGGCGCCCAATTCGACGTAGAGGCACGCGCGCTCCGTCCCCTACCCTTCGAATGGGTGGCAGCGAAGCTGGCGCCCATGTCGAGGTAGAGGTGCGCGCGCTGTTGGCCCTGCCACTTGGAAGCTGACGTGACCGTGTGGACAGGTAGTGTGCTTTTAATGGCGGTTGGCATGCCGCCAATTGACGTCCTTGCACGCTGGCGACTCCTCGCCTGGTAAAGCTGGGTATAAATATGTTGGCATTGGGGGCCGCTCCCTGGACATCCTTTGCTGCGCGTTCCGCACCTGTTCATGGTAAACTTCTCATATGTAGGCCAAACTTTTGTTCATCTGCATTTGATGACTGCGTCGAGTGACGCTAATGTCAGCGAGCGCTGGTGAACAAAAGTATGCCCTACTTGTGGGAATACTTCACGACTTGGTGTGGAAATGGCAGGGCCTGACCTGCTCCCGTAGAAAGATATGAAGTCATTCGCGTGCGCTGGGTGTAGGAAAGATATGAAGTCATCCGCGTGCGCTGGCTGTAGGAACGAGGACTTCACATCTATTTACGATAGCAGGTCTGTGCTTGCCGCAAATTGACCTTTGTACCGCGCTCGCTGCCCTCGCGCCGCATTTCTGCATACGACGGTAAGGTTTGCCTTGTTCTTCCTGACAGACCATCTACAGTCGGCTCTCCTGATGGAGGCCGTCCGCACCGTTTGGGGAAAATGTTGGTGCGCTGTAGGTGGTCTGTTAAGGAAGACCGAGGCAAACTTTGCGGGACCTGAGGCTGTCCGCGCAGGTTTTGCCGTCGGCACGGCCGCCGGCCCCTTTCCCCATGGGGGCAGAGATCATGTCGAAGCTGCCGCCGGGGTCGCCTGAGCCATGGCGGTTTGCCGTCGTGGCTCGGCGTCGGGTCGAGGCGGGTGGCAAAGTATCTCGCCAGCGAGGCTCGCCCGTGGCGGTGCGAAGTCGATGCAGCGGAATTGGCGTGAGTTGGTGCCTAGCCAAAATAGAGGCGCGCGCGCGCGCTCCGCCCCTACCTTCGAACGGTGGCGCGAGCCGACGCCAAGTCGGCAGAGGCGCGCGCGCGCTCCGTCCCCTACCCTTCGAACGGGTGGCAGCGGAGCTGGCGCCTACGTCGAAGTAGAGGCGCGCGCGCTCCGTGCCGACGCATGTCCTGCCAAAAGGCGGGTCACCGCATCGCATCGCGCCGCCCCGTGGGTGGGGCACGCGGCCGCTCATAATTGGGGGCGCCGCGGTATGCCAGGGATTACGTGACCGCAACCGCTTGCATTGATTGTCCTTGGTTCTGCGGTCGCGTGCCACGTGTATTGCCACGACGCCCCGGCTTCGGTTTGGGGAATCGTGTGAGACGGGCTTCTGTACTATTGCGGTCGCTTTCGTGCACGGACCGTCACGACGCTTCGAAGGCGGCCCCAGGGGTAAGGTGGCTTAAGACGACCCCCGTAATCGTGCCCCCGTACTTCTGCGCTCTCCTTTCGCCCGCATCGGCCTCTACGCCCTTTTCTCCAATCTGTTGCGGCGGCCCTGTTTCTTCCGCGCGAAGTGATGACGTCGCGGCAACCCCGACCAAAGAATGAAGCGGCAAAGAACGTTCACCGATGGTCATCGCGGCTGGAGGTGAAGTATTCGCTCGGCGAACGCGATCCGGCGGTGGCGGACAGGCGGTGGCTAGCGGCGGAGAAGGGGGGCTCATTTTCCGGCGAGCTGGGCCGCTCACTTGTGACCGAGAAGACGATCCAAGGGTTGCTGCGTGAGGGGAAGCTATCTGATCGCCAGGCGGTGCGATTGCCTTCCGTCGACGAGACGGAACCACACCCTGAACCGTCGGAGGCTATTGTGTTCGTCGCCTTTCTAGACGCAGGGCTCCGCATCCCGGCGGCGGCGATTGTGGGGGACGTGCTGCGGGCCTTCAAGCTGGAGCTAGCGCAGCTGACTCTGAACACCGTGGCCCGGCTCGCCGTATACAGCTGGGCTTTACGCTCGGGAGTGTGCTGGCCCAGCTCTTCTCTATTTGCCTACTTGCACGAGGCACGGTTCCAGCCCAAGGATCGGAAGGATGGGACGCTGTCGAACTTCGGCAGTGTCAGCTTCGTTCTTCATTCGGGTTGTGCCAAGCTTTTCCCTGCGAACTCCACCCGTGGGAAGTGGGAGTCCCACTGGATGAAGCGGTGGTTCTACCACCGTGTAGAGAGCGGGAGCGGCCTCGAGTGTACGGGACGGCCGCTCGCCTTCAAGACCTTGCCCGGCCGGACCTTGGACGACGAGGACAGGCGGAGGGCCCGGCGACTCGTAGGCTTGGCGGCCCGCTTCAACATGCGCGATCTCGCCGAAGAGTTCGTGATGTATGGCGTGGCGCCGCTATGCGGCGATTGGCGCCTTGCGGCCGAGAGGCATCGGAGGACAACGTTGAGCCGTCGTCTGCTGCGTCTCGCGGTGCCCACCGATCCTCGTAAGTGTCGATCGCCTCTTTCTTGTTCTCGCGGAGTACACTATGTATTCACCCCCCTTTTCCATTTGCTTGGACTTAGACATTAGTCTAGAGAACGCCGAGCAGCTTGCGCGCGTGTTCCTCGGGCCGTACACCGGCAGGGAGCATGAGCAGCGCACGTCATCGACCGCGGCGGCGGGGCTGGGGCGGATAAACCGCGCGTGCGAGGCCCTGGGTCTTGCCGTGCCGGATCGCCCCCGCCCGTCTTCGTAACCTCGGGATGTCGGTGCCGCCAAGACGAAGGCGCCGTCTCGCAAGAGGGGCCGAGGCAAAGCGTCTGCCGTGCTTGGTGTAGCAGCCGCCCCTGCCGCTGCCGCCGGCGTGGCCGACGCGGGGTCGGACTCGGCAAAATACGCCAACTCGGACCTGGAGGCTGAGCACACCGGGGGCGAAGAGTCGTCAAGGGGCACCCTGGACAGCGGGCTTGCGGCAACCGGCCGGAGGGAGGAAATTTCGCTGCCCCCGGAGGTCGTCGAGACAGGATCCGAGCCGGGCAGTGATGCCGAAGCAGGGGCGACGGCTGTGGTCACGTCTCCGATCGCGGTCGCCGCGCCGCCGGAGGCGCAGCCTTCTGCCCCGGCCATTACGACGCCGGAGGGGCGGCCTGCGGTCCTGGCCGCCGCGACACCGGAGGCGCAATCTTCGGTCGTGATTGCTGCGACATCGGAGGCGCAGCGCTCGGCCTCCCCTTCGGAGGCTCACGAGGCTGGGCCTCCGCCAACGGCGGTAGCCGAAACCGGGATGCCGCTCGTGGAGGCTACCACCACGGGGCCTTCGTCCCCTGGTGCGGCATCCACGGGAGCTACTCCCGCAGCGGCTACCGAGACGGGGCCGCTGCCACCCGCTCCGGCCAAGCGGCCATGCTTGCGGCCTTGGCTCGAGCAGACGCCGAGGGGGTTCACCGTGGTGACGAGCGTCGGGAGCTTGTGGGATTGTGACGCCCGTGTTGAGGTCCCTGCGGCGCCTTCCCCCCCTTCGCTTCAGGCCACGCCGTCCACCCTGCCGGAGCGAACTGCGGCGACCTCAACCGCGGAGGCCTCTGCTACTCGCGGAACTGCCGGCCCCTACGGTCCTCCGGCCATCACGGAAGGTAAGTTGGTTTAGCCGGGTATGTTTTCTGGTGCGCCCTGTGGTGTGCTCACGTGCACCCTTACCTGCAGCGCCGCTTATTCCGGAGGAGGAGCTTCTGCCGGAGCATGGAGGTTCTGGTGTTGCTGGGGCAAACACCGTGCGCCCCGGCCCTGCGGACTTCATTCCCCCGTCGGAGATGCTAAGGGCGTGGCACGGCATTGTGGATGACGCGGCCGCCAGCGTTAGGCAGCAGGCATTGCCCTTGTACGGGGTGGACCGTCTCGGGGAGGCCTTCGAGGTGTCGGGGGTGCGGGTAAGTACATGCCTAAATGACCATGCTCAATCATGCTGAGCTTGCTGAACCGCCTTTTTTTTGCGCTGCAGACGCTGGTGCTAGGGCAGGCCCTGCAGACGGCTTATACTCAGGCGCAAAGGGCGCTGGAAGATAGGCTGCGGGTCACCGAGAGCAGCAGCGCTGGAAGCGCTGGAGACCAGCTACGCCCAAGATGCTCGCACCGCCGCCTAGAAGCGAGTGCGCCGCAGCAAGGCGACGCTGGGAGCTTGCTGCGTCGGCCCGGGAGTCAGCTATCGAGGCAGCGCGGCGAGAGTTCGCGGAGGAGCGGGGCGGCTTCCTGCAGCAAGTCTCTTCGCTAGAAAAGGAGAAAGGCGAACTTGCCTTACTTCTGGCGGAGCGGAACCGAACGCTTGATGAGGCTTCGGTGGTTGCATGGGACGCCCTACAGGCGCTGGAGAGCCATCTCGAGTTGCTCGTGGCGAAAGTGCCGGGCCACACCTTCGGCCCGGAGGAGCTGCCGCGGACCCTTCGCTGGATTAAGGATGCCGCCGACGCCGCGCGCGGTGCCGCGACGTCCTTCGGTGACACTGCGCCTATGTGGCGGCGTGCATGGTCTGCGCCCTCCTACGGCACCGCGGCTGCACACACATCGCCGGGCTGGAAGATCCTCAACTGGAGATGCCGTCCGCAGCATCGTCAAATACTTCTACAAGCGGATCTGGGAGTACGTCGGAGTGGCCGCCGCGCAGGTTGAGCTCCGGAAGTCTCTTCATGGGATGGGGAGTCTCGGCCAATTTCTAGACGAAGTCCCGCGGCGCGACGAGGGCGGCGTCGGGGCCCCGAATCTGCCGAAGGCTCACAGGTGCGAGGCCGAAGTAGCTAGGTGCGGGCGTGCTTCGTAATGTCCATCCCTTTGTTGAATGAACAAGGCACCCTTGCCTCACGAGCTGACTTTGACTTGTGTCCCAGCGGCTTCCTTTGGGGCGCCGCTGCGTCGCCTTGCAACCCGGCGGCGGCTGCGACGCTGGCAAAGGCCGAGGATTCATTGAACTTTTGGGCAGGCCGACCCTCTTCAGGCGGGTCCCCGGCTTTGGCGCGTGTGAAGGACGAGTCCGCGGAGTAGAGGCCTATCGCCACAGGGATGCCGCCGGGCCTTTGTGCGTTCGTGATTTTTCCAATATACATAAGATTCTCCGGCGTCTCGGGATATGCGCTGCAAGCTTCCCTCTTGGGTTCACTAATATGCCACACTCTGCGCGGGGGCGAGGTCTCTACGCTGGCGCGGCGGCATTGCTGCGCGGGGCCTCCGTCCACCCAGCCGAGGTGGACGTGTTGGCTGCCTGGTAGGATTGTGTCCTTTCCTAGTCCGTAGATTGGCGCGCGCGGCGAAGGTGCGTGCACGCCGCGCCCTCCGCCTCGCGGCGGGGTAGCCTCGGTGTACCCGACGCCGTCCCTTCGGGCATCGCTCGTAGGAGCAGCCTCTAGTGCGCTGTGTGCGCCCTCCGGCTTGGCGGGGTGCGCGATTAATAAACGCGTCCCAGCTCCGCCGAGCGTGCGGAGGGCACCCGCACTTTATTTAGACTCAGTAGAGTGCGCTCGGAGAACATCCGCGTCTTGTTTATACTCCGTAGAGTGCGCGGGATCAGCGTCCGCGTCTTATTTAAACTCCGGGGAGTACGCACAGGGACGAGGTCCTTGGCGTGCGCGGAGTTCGCGTCTTGTTTAGACTCCGTAGAGTGCGCAGGGAGAACATCCACGTCTTTTTTATACTCCGTAGAGTGCGCGGGATCAACGTCCATGTCTTATTTAGACTCCGGGGACTACGCACAGGGACGAGGTCCCTGGCGTGCGCGGAATTCGCGTCTTGTTTAGACTCCGTAGAGTGCGCAGGGAGAAGATCCGCGTATTTTTTATAGTCCGTGGACTTGCGCGTGCGGAGGTGAACCTCGACGTCACGTCTTTTTTAGAGTCCGTCGGGCGCGCGGCGTGAGGTGAACCTCAACGCCACGTCTTTTTAGAGTCCGTGATCGGCGCGCGTGAGGTGAACCTCAACGCCACGTCTTATTTATACTCCGCAGAGTGCGTGCGAAGGCGTCCCCCCGCACGTCTTTGGTTTATACTCAGCCCCGTCACCTTTGGCTATGGCAAGTGCACACACGAACGTGCGACTTCGATTTATACTCACCCGCACCCGAGCTACGGCGAGTGCACACGCGAGCGCGCGTCTTTGGTTTATACTCAGCCCGTCACCTTTGGCTACGGCGAGTGCACACGACGACGCGACTTTGATTTATACTCGCCCCGCACTTCGAGCTACGACGAGTGCACACGCGAAGGCGTGCGTCTTTGGTTTATACTCAGCCCCATCACCTTTGGCTCTGGCGAGTGCACACGCGAACGTGGGACTTCGATGATACTCGATCCCGCACTTCGTGCTACGGCGAGTGCACACGCGCGGCGTCTATGGTTTGAGCGCCGAGCACGCGCGTAGGCGAGCCTCGCGCGCGCCGTCGCGTCTTGATGTATAATAGTCAATCGACAAGCGACAAGCAAAGTGGACTTTATTGGCTTCCCGTTTGCGCGGTGAGCAATTACAAGAGAGGGATAGACTAACCGCTTGTCCTCGGCGCGCTGGAGCCTCTCGGTGGTTAGGCTATCTCGCAGGCCGCCCCTGCCGCCGAATGATGCCGCGGACCTCCGCTCGCGATGCCGACCCTAAGAGTGTCGTTGAGCCGTGACGCGGATACCGTACCGGTTCGATGTCTTGGGCCATATCTTGGTCGCCACGGATGGTAATGATAGCCCGCGGCCCCGGAATCTTCATGCATAGATAGCCGTGGTGCGTGCATCGCACCGAAGGAGTTGAGGATTGGGCGCCTAGTATGGCATTGTAGGGTGCGGAGGTCGACCACGCCAAAGGTAGCATCTTCGCCCGCACATTGTCGTCTTGACCAAACGAAACTTGAGGCATATCCGCCAAGCGCCCGTAGGGCTGTCCCTCAAGCCTTGGTGGGAACTCCAAGACAAAGTGGCCTCGACGCGACTTCTGCTGTCCGCTCTTGGATCTATTGGGTGGCTCCTCAGCGGAGCTTCGCGCGATCGGTCGCATCCTTGGACAACTCCGGCTTGCGCTTGCCCTTCGAAGAGCCATCCTTGACGGGTCTTCTTCGACCCTTGTCGATCCATCGGCTGGTTAGTATCGGGTCATCACCCGCCTCCGCGGCGTCCTCTTCGCTCGCGCATCGCTCCATCTTGTCGAAGAGCTTTGCCATCGTCAGATTGGCTTCGCGCATTGTACTCGCCATCGGACCGGGCGGAGGCCTTGTATGGCTGCATTGACGACGGTGGTCTCGTTGACGCCCTGACTTGGCAACGATCTTCGCAAGCGCTGAAGTAGTCCCGAGCTTCCGAGGGTTTCGCCACGGCGAAGAGTTGATCGCGTCGACCCGCCGACGTAGTTTCCCTGGAAGTTGTTGTGGAGGCGGTTGCGGAGCTGCTCCCATGCGTAGATGGAGTTCGGCTCTATGGTAAAGAACCAGGAAAGCGCCACTCCCTGTAACACGAGGGGGAGCCCCTTCGCCTTTGTGGTATCGTCTCCCCGCTGCCTCGATGGCGGTTTCGTACACGCCGCATTTAACTCGCGAGATCCGTACGCTTTGAACGGCTCGATGATGCCGGGAACTTAAAGTCTTGGGCCATTCCGCTTGCCGCAATCCCGCCGAGAGCGGGGACTCGATCGACGCGTCGAGCGGGCGCGACTAGATGTGGGAGCGTCGCGATCGCCCACCCTCTCCGGCAGAGGCTCCGCGCGACCACGGTGCGGCCGCCGCTCGGGCCTCTGCATGTCTCGGATAACTCGCGAAGATCTCCGAGCCCCGCCGAACGCGTTGAGGGCCGCCAGCAGAGCGCCATCGCAATCGAGGGCGGGGCCACCGCCCGCCGGCGGCGAAGTCGGTATGGTGACTATCGCCCCCGAGGTCCCAGCCGCCGACCGCTCCGTCATGGCTGCCCCACCGCTGATCCGTGGTGGCGGGTTCGGTGGTGGTCGCCGCGTGGCGGGTCGGTTGTCGTTATCGCGCGCGCGGGGTCGGTGGTCGTCGTCGCGCGCGGGTCGGTGGTGGTCGCCGCGGTGGCGGGTCGGTTGTCGTTGTCGTGCGAACGCCGATGCTTGCGCCGCAGCAGCCGACGCCGAGGCCCCGTGCTCACGCGCCGCCCGACCTGACCGTCTTCTTTCCCTTAGCCGCCGATGAAGATTTTTGGTGCCATCTTCTTCTTCGGTCTTGGGCTTGTCTCGCCCTCCCACGGACGGCGCCAATCGTTGTGGTTACTGCATCAAACAGAGAGAGAGATGGTAGTGGGAATGGGAGGATGTGGCGTGTCTTCCCCTCATCCCGATATATATATTCATGCGGGTATACTTTTACAATCGTGCCCTTACATCTGTATATCCTCCTAGGGGTATTTGAGTCATTGCACATGTTCTACTCTGGTCTTTATAGTCTTCTATCAGGCCTGCTGGGTTTAGGTGGGGGCCACCCCTACAACAGTTCGTATTACTAACCGTCTGTGATAATTCATAGACGGTTATTAACATGAGCCGTCTGTGATATGTTGGTTTCACAGACCGTTTGTGGTTGGAACCGTCTGTGATATTCTGCACTATTAATTACTGGGCGTACTTGCTCGATATCAACCCAGATTTGTCTTAATTCATTCATTCATAGCGCTGCATCGGTGGAGCAAGGCGGCCGGCTTTAGGGAGTTCAGGGTGAAAACATATCGCCGTCTTCTTAGTGATCTGATAAGAGGTTAGTACTCAATTACTTTTAATAACTTATATGCATGCATGTTTTTGTAATTGAAGGCCGGAGATGATAGCTAGGTTTAATAATCATTTTTGACACCCATTTGTTACTTATGTAGCGTAGATAGACCGAAGCTGGATGACATTGAGCACCGTGTGAGTGAAGAATACATTAATGGCGTGTTTGCTTTTAGAAGGGCGGCCGAGCTAGATATGTTGAAGAAGGGGATGCAATATATGTATTGTCCATGCATTGATTGTGATAATCTCAAGATGTTTAGCAACTCAGCGCAGATCGAAGCTCACTTGATTCGAAGGGGTTTCAGAAAAGGGTACAAATGTTGGACCAGTCACGGTGAAGAGAAGAGTACACAAGAAGGTAGTTATGACATAGTCGAGGGAGACAACGATATGCCAGATGTGGACTGTTCTTTCGATCATGAGGATAGGTCACAAGATGACAATCTGGATCAGATGTTACGTGATGCAGAAGGGAACTATAGTGAGAGAGAGTTTGGTAAATTCGAGGGCTTGATGGAGGACTCGGAGAAACCTTTGTTCCCGGGCTGCAAGCCGCAATACACGAGGTTGTCATCAGTTCTAGAACTGCTGAAATTGAAGGCAAGCAATGGTTGGTCCGACAAGAGTTTCACAGCATTGTTAGGTCTCCTAGCGGACATGCTTCCAACGGGAAATGTGTTGCCAAGAACCACCTACCAAGACAAGAAGATTCTTTGTCCATTAGGAATGGAAGTAGAAAGAATACATGCATGTCCAAATGATTGTATCCTGTACCGTAAAGAGTATGCTAGCTTACATGTTTATCCGGTGTGCAAAGCATCTCGATACAAGCGTAAAAATGACTCTGATGATGGGAAGGGCATCGAGGTGAAGCAAGGACCTCCTGCTAAGGTGATGTGGTATCTTCCTGTAATCCCCCGTTTGAAGCGTTTATTTGCAAACTGCAAGGATGCAAGATTAATGCGTTGGCACTGGGAGCAGCGTAAGAAAGACGGAATGATAAGACATGTTGCTGATTCTGCCCAGTGGAGGAACATCGATAGGATGTTTGTAGATTTTGGTGTGGAACCGAGAAATATAAGGTTTGGGTTGAGTACAGATGGAATGAATCCTTTTGGTAACATGAGCACCGACATAACACTGCCCGTGACTCTGTGCATGTACAACCTTCCTCCTTGGCTGTGTATGAAGCGGAAGTATATTTTGATGTCACTACTTATCCAAGGGCCGAAGCAACCTGGCAACGATATTGATGTGTTCTTAGCACCATTGGCGGAAGATTTTGCAATACTGTGGAACGAAGGGGTACATGTATGGGATGCGGACAAACAAGAAAACTTCACTCTATGCGCCATGTTGTTCTGCACCATTAATGATTTCCCTGCCCTTGGTAACTTGTCAGGATTGAGTACAAAAGGAGCCAAAGCGTGTCCTCACTGCTTAGATTATACCGAGAGTATGTGGTTGAACAACTCGTGCAAAACTGTGTACATGCATCACCGTTGGTTCCTTCCAAAGTATCACCCATACCGCAAGATGAAGAAACAATTTGACAGAAAAAAAGAGGATGACTCAGTACCAAGACCTTTTAGCGGGAAAGAGGTGTATGATGTGGTCAAGGATATAAACATTGTGCTTGGAAAGGGACGTAAATTGAGGAAGAACATGTGGAAAAAGAGGTCAATATTTTGGGACTTGCCTTATTGGGAGCACTTAGAAGTTCGCAATTGCATCAATGTCATGCATGTAGAGAAGAATGTTTGTGACAGTTTGATTGGTCTCTTACTGAACATTCCTGATAAAATAAAGGATGATGTTAACGCAAGGCGTGACTTGGTCGCTATGAACATCAGGACCGAGTTAGCACCGATAGAGACCGATAAAGGCCGGACGTATCTTCCCCCAGCTTGCTACACTCTGTCTAAGTCCAAGAGAACTGAACTGTGTCAGTCCTTACATGGTGTGAAAGTTCCATCTGGTCACTCCACCAGCATGAAGAAACTTGTTTCCATGGAACATTTGAAATTAATTGGCATGAAGTCTCACGACTGTCATGTGCTAATGACACAAATGCTACCTATTGCAATTAGAAGTATTTTGCCGAACAAGGTTCGAGTGACAATCATAAGGCTATGTTATTTCTTCAACGCAATTGCTCAGAAGGTCATTGATCCCGATGGACTAGATGCTCTGCAAACCGAGGTGGTGACAACTCTATGTCATCTAGAGATGTATTTCCCTCCATCATTTTTGATATCATGGTCCATCTCATTGTCCACCTTGTGAAAGAGATAAAAAATATGCGGCCCCGTATTTTTACGTTATATGTACCCTTTCAAGAGGTACATGGGAATTCTGAAGTCCTATGTACGCAATCGATCTCGACCGGAGGGTAGCATTATCGAAGGTTATACAACAGAAGAGGTCATTGAATTCTGCATCGGCTACATGGCTCAGGTCGAGCCGATAGGTGTACCTCTATCTCGTCACGAGGGGAGGCTAGAGGGTATCGGGACTATCGGAAGGAAAGCAATAACTCCGGATCAAAATACGTATGCTGAAGCCCATTTCATGGTTTTACAACACATGATTGAAGTGACCCCATATATTGAAGAGCACAAGGACATGCTACGTCAGGAGAATGCAGGCCAGTCAGAAGTTTGGATCACGAGACAACACAACCGTCAGTTCAACGAATGGTTCAAGGCGCAATTGATTAGGAGGTCGTCAAGTGAAACACTACAATGGTTGGGAAAAGGGCCAAAATTTACAATTGTGATATGGCAAGGATACGACATTAATGGCTACACATTTTATACAACAGATCAGGATAGAAAGAGCACAGTGCAGAACTCAGGTGTCCGCATAGATGCCTATGATGCGCACGTCAGTACTACTAGCCGAAGCTCATACTACGGGCTTGTAGAGGAGATTTGGGAGCTTGACTATGTAATTTTTAAGATTTCTCTATTTCGGTGCTGTTGGGTCCAACTCCCACGGAGTGTAAAGGTCGACAAGTACGGCGTCACTACCGTGGACCTCGAATGTGTAGGATACAAAGACGAACCATTCGTACTCGCAAGGCAAGTTGTTCAAGTATTTTATGTAACCGACCCGGCAAATAAGAAGCGCCATGTAGTTCTTCAGGGAAAAAGAAGGATTGTCGGGGTTGAGAATGTTGTGGATGAGGAAGAGTACAATCAATTTGATGATTTGCCTCCATTCGGTGACGGCATCAGGCTCGAGGAAGAACAAGGCGATGAAGCAAGCTATATGCGTGTCGATCATCGTGAAGGGCTTTATTTAAAATGAAATAGCCAAGTGTAATAAATGTAACTATGAAATATTTATATTTATGGTTATGCTCACGTTTTTCATAAATGTAACTATGTTCCATTGTAATTGTAAAATGACTCAGGAACTAAGAAATAGTTATATTTATGGTTATGCTTGCGTTTTTCATAAATGTATCTATGTTCCATTGTAATTGTAAAATGACATAGGAACCTAGCTAGCTGCTGGTATTTATATTGAACTATTAAAGGCGGTTTATTGAAAGAAACCGTCTGTGATAACACATCACAGACGGTTCTATAAATAGAACCATCTGTGATAATATGCATATCACAGACGGTTTTATACATATAACCGTCTGTGATAATTGCATATCACAAACGGTTATATTTATAGAACCGTCTGTGACAGTTCTATCATAGACGGTTCATTTACGGAACCGTTTGTGATAGTTTTCCTATAAATACCCGCGGTGTCGGCACTTGCACAATCTCTAGTCTCCACTGTCCAGCGCCCCCTACTAGCTAGGTTTTGGTCCCTCCCGCCACCGTTCCCACCCGCCGCCGCCGTTCCCTCCTGATGCCGCCGGTCCCTCCTGCCGCCGTTCCCTCCCGACGCCGCCGCTCCCTACCGACGCCGCCGCTCCCTCCCAACGCCGTCCCTCCCGATGCCACTCCCTCCCGAAAAGTATTTTATGATATATGCTTGCATTTTAGCTTTATGATATGCATGTATTTTACGATATATGCTTGACATGTTAGCTTTATGATATATGCTTCACATGTATTCTATGATATATGCTTCACATGTATTCTATGATATATGCTTTATTAGTACTTTATGATATATGCTTCGCATGTTAGCTTGCTAAATTGTAGCATATAATATATGCTGCACTTGTTTAGCTCACTGCAGTGATGCAGTCACTTCAGTTAGTCAATCATTAGAACTTTGTCAAAGGGCATGAAGCAAGTGACACACTTTAGTGTATCCTGTTCAATGAACTTGATACACTGATTTGTGTCATTTGCTTCATAGAACTTTGTTTAGGCCCATAGCTCACGGCAGTTAGTTTTTCTTAGAAGAGAGATGGCGACCACACAATCTTCGTCGTCGTCATTTGGGTCTCACGCTCCCAAGATTGCGAAAACTAAGAGTGGCTGAGGAGTATCAAAAAGGCCAGAGGGCCGAATGACCATCACGGTGGTCTCTCCGAATGGGGTCCCTCTGGAACTGCCGAAAGCAGCGTCATCATTTCGGACTACCTGCGGGATAATAGGAAGGCAACGGGTCCCCATCACCATAGCAAGCTGGAAAGATTTGAGAAAGGATCACAAAAATCAGCTATGGGAGGAACTTACAAATTCGTTCGAGATCCCAGCAGAAGTACAGGGACTCGTGCAACGGCAGACACTCCTCGCAATGGGAAAAGCATGAAAGAATTTAAGAGCAATCTTGTGACGTATTACGTGGCCAAGGATGTCATGCCCTTCACGAAGTATCCTTTCGTGTCGCCGGAAACATGGGAGGCCTTTGTGCAGATGAAGACAACAATCGAATTTCAAGAACAAAGTGCGGCGCACAAGGCTCTCCAGTCACAAAACAATCCCCTCACAGGCTCGGCACCGCTGGGTACGCGGGTAAAATCCCGCAGTGGAGGATGCAGGACGAGGCCGCAATCCAATCAGAGGCGTCCCCACCATTTGCCAGGATCGCAAACGAGCGCGCTCGAAACTAGTTGAGAGCGAGGTCATCAGCCACATCTTCGGGTGTCTCTTTCAAAAACCCTGTAGATGAGGAAGTGTCCCAACGCCTGGTAAAATATGTTAAACTACATAGTTGTTAACACCTCTTAAACTTCATGGGTTCAAAAATAACATGATTAATTGCCTCTTGCGGCAATCATTGACTACCGAATCTTCTCGTGGCTCATTTGAAGAATATAGGGAGAGAGATTTACTATCACAGGCCTTGGGAAACAAAGAGCACCCAGGTCGCACACGAGGCATGGGGGTTTATGTATCTTGGAGGCACGGATTTCCAGATTACTCCGAGACATATAGGAGTAGGAAGAGATCCAAGGCGTACCGCAATGAACAAATAAAACAGGAGCTTCATGCTCAACTTGAGGAACAACTATCAGCTTCACTTCAAGAGCAGACTGCCTCACTTCGAGGAGAGATAGATTCATTGAGGGAAGAACTAAGACAAGTCCGCAACCAATCGCAACCCACCCCTACTACTACGGTACCCAGTCCCCCTCAACGTCGCAGTAGCTGTGCATCCACACCAATTACTGAACATAGCAACACCCGCTTACCTATCGATGACATTTAGGTAATGTACCTCTTTAGAATGGTGCATAGATCTCTATGGTGGACGCCTTAACTCATCTTGTGTCGTTATGTAGGAGCACATGCCTTGCATCCTCAGAGTCAGGCTTGTTGGCTCTATTCCCGTTGACGCTGGGCACGGCATGGCGTATCCATTGCTGCCAGGGACATTGGTGCACGGTGTACAAGTAGACACTGGTTTCATAAAGGTCTAGGTAGACATGATTAATGATATTTTTAAGACCGTCCCTCTTGAGAAGCCCCCAAACGAAGAGATTAAGACATTAGGGGATGCCGTCCACACATTCATTTAGTGGCCCAAGAGGGACATCGCCCTCGACTTGCCTGTGCCACAATCTCCACATCCAGTGGACCAAGAGGGACGTCGCCTTGGACCTGTCACATCGGCTCCAGTGGCTCCACCTCCACCTCCAAATCCAGTGAAGTCTGTTGCATCGGCTCCCGCTGAGACGCCACCGAAAACGTATCATAAGCGAGGCTCCAAGGCCTCCAAGGCTCATGCGAAGAAAATTAAGCCGCGTCCTGGGCCATGGAAGTTCGTTCTAGGAGTGTCGTTGGTGCCCGATTCACAATTATCCTGGCTTGGTTTGGTTTGCAATACATTGCATGCTTGGTACATGGAGAAGTCCAACATGAAGCCAAACCAGCAGAGTGCATTCACTCTGAAATATAAGGAGACGCATTTCCTCCACGACTCGGGCTACATCGTCATGACATTCGAAGACTTATTCTTACTGTTCAATCTCGACGAACTCGACGCCTCACTTCTACGATCTTTGGACATCGTAAGTGTATCTTGTACAATGAAGTTCTACATTCACGTTATACGATAAATGTCATTACTCTTTCTTTATGTATAGATACATGATCCAACAAGTCCGCGATCACGACAACGGTGGGTTTCTTGACCTCACTTGGTCTCCGAGCAATCTATCAACCAAGATGCATCCTTCGTGCAAGGTTACATAACGAGGGGATTGATTTCTCACAGCGACGAGGAGTACGTCATGGTACCCTTCAACCAAGGGTAAGTACTTTTCACTAGTTGCCACACATATGTTTCATTTGTACTTTACATGCAGCATGAACTTAGGATTAATCACTATGGCGACACACATGACTAGGCATCACTAGATTTTGATTGTGATTGTACCAAAGTGGAGCAAGGTAATATACCTTAATTCCCTACTTAGGAGCAACCACGACTTCAGTCGTGTGCAAGAAGTAATTAACAGGTAAACTCATTTCCTCCATACACAACTCTATTGTAATATTTCCTTCGTTTGCAACGGCCTTGGCTAACTTTTTTGAATCACGTAGGTCGTTTGCCGCTTATGTTGCCCTAGGAGGAAGACACGACAAATCCAAAGGACACGCGACATAACACGCGATTTCCGGTACCCGCAACGACACAACAATCCTATGTCACACTTTGTTATAATGCCTCTAGAATTGACAATACCTATGTATGTAATTCTATTTTTGCAATGCCACCAACAGCTACAGGGTAACGTATGTGGATTCTACGTTTGCCGCCATATGAAGGAAATCATGGATACTAAGATCAATGATCCAGAGGTTTGTCAGGTCTTTCCAATAATTATTTGTGAGACCATGTGGAGGTCACCCCATGGTTGTGATGAGTAATTGACTCTTGATCTAGAAAGATTGAGTTTAGTTTTTGAGGTTGAGCTGACTTTACAAAGTCGTAAGCTTTGAGAATGGTCGGCAGACCACTTACGACCACGCTGTCCATCGTCGGAACCGAGTGAGGCGTTGAACGAGTGGTCGGAAGGCTTTACGACCACGTTGGTCATGGTCAAAAGCTGTGCACACTGTTTATGACCACTTTGGGCGTGGACGAAGGTCACTCGAGAGGTTTACGACCACTCTGGCCGTGGTCGAAGGGCACCAGAAGGAAGTACGACCATTTTTGCCGTGGTCGAAAGCCAGCCGAGCTGGTTACGACCACTTTGGCCGTGGTCGAAAGCCACTACGACCACATTGGCCGTGGTTGGAGGTTGCCAAACAGCTTTACGACCACGTTAGCGCGAGAGGAAATTGGAGGTCAAGGCTTTGACCGTTGCAATCGATAGTCGGCAGACCTCGACTACGACCACGTGGGAAGTCGGTGGACTTTGACCACGTTGTGAGTCGATCAAACATGGTCGGATCGCACTCGGACGAGGTCTGATGCGGTCGAACGTGATCGTAGCGCGTTTGGCTCAATCGGTTGCGGTCATATGTGGTCAGAATGGCTTGGGACTCGGTCAGTTGTGGTCTGAAAGGCTTCGACTACAGTGAAACAAGTCGTACATGATCGGAAAGGGCTTCGACCATGGTGAAAAGCGATGAACGTGGTCGGAAGGTCGTTCAATCACGCGATAAGCGGTCGTAGCTTCTGTTAACCGGTCGTATGGTCTCTAGAAGCGGTCGCAAGACAGGAATCGATCGTAACGACTTGGGATAAAGTCGTAGGCTTTGAGCAGGCTCGGGTGGGCTCAAGTGTATCTTTGTACAACAGAGTGCTCGGATGAGGTCGTAGACTTTGAGCGATAAAGTCGTATTTATCTGAGATGTGGTCGTAGGTCTTAAGCAAGTCTTGATCTCTGGTTTCGACCAGTCGTAAGTTGGTACGACCTGGTTGGGTAAGTCGTAGCAAGCTACGTGGTGGTCGTAGCAATGTTGTGTGCGGTCATAAGCTCAGTACGACTTGGTGATCTGCCTTACGACTTGGTAGTTGTCGCGATCGGGTGCAGAAGTCGAAGCCTATGTGATCGGTGATCCTGGGCGACTGATTGGTGGTCGGCTGAGGCCGTTCGACTTGGTGACTGGCTTGGTAGTCGTGGGATCGACTTGGTGGTCAGCTGAGCTTTACGACTTGGTGGTCGTAAAGGCTCGCGACTTGATGTCTGGCTCTACGACTTGGTAATCGTAGGAGTTGATTCGACTTTGTGATTATAGCGACCAGTCTTGGTAGTCGGTAGTCGTAGCCGCTGTGTGGTAATCGTTGCAAGCTTGCGATGGTAGTAGCTTGTGTCTTGGCGGTCGTAGCAGCCTAGTGAGTGGTCATAGGCTGCTGGCACTTCATGTGTTGTGCATTGGAATGGTCGTAGGGGGTTTACGACCAGGTTTTGCACTGGAAAACTTGTTGGTTGTACCGATTGATGGTTTGATTATTTTGTGCGGTGCTATGTGACGGTTTGCTTGTCTATGTGGCTGCAGGACTTCGGAGCTATTTCATGGTGAGGCGTGGGAGGACCGGGACTAGGCACAGGAGGTGTTGAGGTCCAGACGGTCGGAGACGCCAAAGATGATCGATGCTGGTGAGGTGGTTGTGAGCCGGGAGACAAGGAACCGGAGCTAGAGTTACCGGAAGTGGACACGACGGGCAACGGTGAGGTGGACCGGGACTAGGCTCAGGGAGGAGATAAGGTACAGTCGGTCAGGTGCCGGGTGAGGTCGTGCGCAGTGGAACGGACTGGGACTAGGCTCTGGAGGAGTTGAGGTCCGATCGGTCTGGAGGAGTTTATGACTAGGATCTTGAGACAAGTCTTGGTGAGGCTTGGAGTGGTCGGGACTAGACATGGGAGATGTTGAGGTCCAGAACGACTGGGTGAAGCCGAAGAAGACTAGGGGCTCAAGGTGGTTGCAAGCGTGATCGGCAAGGCGGAGGAAGCTTAGGGAAGGCAGCGGAGTGGCATTTTGGAGAAATGCGAAAGCGCAAAGGAAGGCGTGTCTCGCCAATGCACAGGAGTTGTTGGCGCTAACGGGCAAAGCGGTGGAGCCGTTGGGTTTAACGGGTAAAGCAGCTTTGGAAGGTTGATTTCGCTAGTGGGTAAAGCGAGTGGTAAAACCCGGTGTTAGGTGGGGTTTACTGGGTTAGCCCAGTGTGGACTAATGGATGGATCCATTAGGTTAGTCTCGGTGTGAGGCTATAAAAGGAGAGAGGAGGCACGAGTTTGAAAAGAGTGGGCGGTGGGCCTTGGAGGCAGCCGCCTCTCCCTCCCCTGGGAGTCCGTGTGCGTGTGTTTGCTTTAGGGTTTTTCATTTGGTTCTCCCCATGTATGAATAATCGAGAAAGAGAGAAAGAGAGGAGGTGTGAGCTTCTCTCTATGCTCTCCGAGCGTATCGGGACTCCGTGTAATCCTTGATGATTGGAATGAAGTCTCTGAGTTACGTTCTCTTTCTATTGCTTGAGTGTTTTGATTGCAGTTTCTCTTTTCGGTCTTCTCTGGTTGAGATGGCTTTGTTTTGAGTTGTTTCGACTTGCTCTGAACTGGGAAGTGTCTTTAAGCCTTCTTAGCTTGGTTGTTCCCGAGAGCAAAGTCAGGTTGTGGAGTGTTCATCGAATGGTCGTGCGCCCCAAGTCCTCTGTTCTCTGTTCGACCATGTTGTTCTTCTTGGTTGCAGTAGAGAGACTTCGACCGCTCTGTGATTTCTCAACTTGAGGTCGTTCCGCTGCTGTGGTTGAAGTCGCCTGGTTATTTGACTCAAGACTTTCAAGTTATTCGTTTTTGAGTCTTGTCGGTCATGCGTGCTTTCTCTGTTTTCGGTTGTTACTGTGCAATCTCTATTGTCGGTCTGATTTCCGGTTTTCAGTGGATCGTCTGTCTTGACCGAGTGACTCAATCGATCATGGTTTGGCGTTCAACCTCTCTGTCACAGACGGTCTATCTCTTGGTCAGATCGATCTCGATAGGACATTTCGATTGCTTTGTTTTGTAATCGGTCAGCGGCGGTTCTTGTTCTGGTGTCGATCTTGAGATCGGTTCTCCAGTGAACATTCGATCTTCGTCTTCATAGCTTTGTAGTTATTGGAGATGAAGATTGTGTGAATACTAGGGGGAAGTTTTAAGGCACCATTCACCCCCCCTCTGGTTGCCAGTTCGGTCCTACAATTGGTATCAGAGCGAGGATGGCTCTGTCTTTTGATCTTAACCGATCTTGAGCATGGCAACTAGTAGGGAGACTTGTGAGCTTTTCTTTTTCTTTTTGTTGGGGTGTTTTGCCAATGATGTCCTTTGCGACAAGATGCTTGAATTCGGACAGAGGGTGATTTTATTTGCAAGAAACCACAAGTGTGAACGTGGTGGTACATTCTTTATCCTTTGTTGCTCAAGTGCCAGAGAGGAGAAAGTCCTGGAGGACGAAAGCAGTATTCGTAGGTGCTGGGACGTGGTCGTAAAAAGTTATGACCACGATCTCAGTGGCCCCACCTGTGACTACATTTCGTTGACTTGGTGCTTTCCCTCAGTGCCTGGCTCTCCGTAGAACAACATGCCTTGGTATATCCTGTTCTACGACCATGGCGCACTCGACTACGACTTCTGAACTGAGAACAAGAGCACAACTCTATCACTTGCATTTTCATCTCTAGCTTTTATTGTCTTTTTTCTGAGTTGATGAAAATTCTTTGAGGAGAGGAGTGCAATGATACGAGCACTACTTATTGAGACTTTGTCACCTCCCTCATTTAGGAGATGGATCCTTCTTGTAGTGAGCATAGTCTCTTCACTGATTAGCACTTATTCCATGTGTTTAGTTGCTTCTATTTTTGGCTAGTGCAATTCTTGTTGGATCTCTCGGTTGGTCCAAGGGACTTCTCTTTTTGAGCAATCATGGTGCTTTATCCATTTGGATCTTGTTTCGTAGTAGACGCTTGCACCATTGCTCATTTTTGTGAGAAGGATGGACCTCATTGGCTTTTTGGCTCTTTGGCATCGTGGACTTGTTTTATGTGTTTTTATTCTTTTTGTCCATGTGCTGTCCCAAGGAGGAATTTCCGCCGTTGCTCAAATGATGGACCTCATTCGCCCAAACGAGGGGCGCATCTACGGCGAGGAGAAGTTGTGAGTTTCTTTGATGCTTTTGTTGGTTCTCTTCTTGGTGCTTTCAAGTTAGGTATTCACCGCTTTTTCGGTTATAGGACTCTTTTCACTTGTCGAGTTGTCCATTTGCGGTGTGCCTCAGGGATTGATCTTCTTGCTTGGACCATCCATAGCATCTTGTTATCTTGCATACTTCTTTTGTATCCAGACGCTTGTTGGAGAACATGGGATTGATTGGGGTTTTAGTCTTCTGTTTTATCATGTGACTAGAACATTCATTGGTTCTCCACTTCATGGCCTCCAAGAGGCATATGCTCTCACGTTGGCGTCTTCTCCTACTTTGTGAGCTATTCTTTACCTTCATGCCTCTATATACATGTGTTAGTCTTAATTGGCATGTTGTGCTTGTTCAGGTGCTCACTTATACCATACTGGCATGTTCTTTCTTCAATACCTTCATGTCATGCCTTTATGTGTATGTTGCTTAAGTATCCATATATCTTGTCATATTTGTTAGATGCTTAAGTTTTGACTTTTGACTTGACTTCATGAGCTAAGTAGAATGTGTGTATTAGAAGTCAAGTATCATCATGACCTTGTGCTTTGTAGTATCTATCATGGTTCACATCTTGCTCCTTATGTTCATTCATCATTATTTATACATGTTAGCATACTTTTCATGATTCTGATTTGTCATGTTGTATGTCTACATGATGTATGCATATGTATGGACAGTATGAGCTTGAGTATATCTTGGATAGTTTCTCTGTGTCATGATGTTGTGTTTATTCATGCCTTTGTATCTTTTCGGTATACATGCTTATATCTATGCTAGCATATGCTTCGTGATCTTTCCTTGTCACCGCTACGTGCATGGTTGTGACTCATTGAGATACATGTTTACCTTGATCTTACTCATTCCGGTTTTGGCATGACATAAACTGTACAACATCTTGGTAGCATTAGTCTGTGCTTATGCGTAGATATCATGAGAACTTGGATAGGTCACAAGCTTCTTCTAGTATTGGGTGGCACTAGACTTTGTGTTCTAGGTGCTTTTGATGAGGGCTAGATAGAGCTTGTGGGGGTGTGTTCTCATGCATTAAAATTTGTAATGCTACTGTTGTTGTCTCTCATCTCGGTTCCATGTTGCATATCACTTACCCCAGTACTAGGACACCAGTCGTCTCTGTGTTTAAACTATAGGTTGCAAATGTGAGAGGGAGACTGGTACAGCATTTACGACCGCTCCTTGGTCTTTACGACTATGTCACAAAGAACTATGATCATGGTCCGACTATCGGTCAAACTCGTACCGACCACCGCCAAGACGCGACGACCACGGGACTATGACCATGAGCCGAGCCCATACACGCACCACGATCCGGCTCGACGGCCATGACTTGGACTCGACTACGACCTCGCCTCAGACCCGATTTCGATCGCGACTTGGACTCGACTACGACCGATCCTCAGACGCGACCACTACCACGGACCAGACCAGAACGCGACTTCGATCACTCCACCACGGTCTGGACTCGGATACAACCACGACTCGAACTCGACTACGATCATGACCAAGTGGTTCACGATCGCGATCGTGACCCGAAACCATCTTCGCCACAAGCAAAATCTACCGAGCGATTGCGATAGAGGTTTGTTCTCCTTGTGATCTTTCAGTGTTTTGCTTCCTCCACTTGGCTTTGCTTTGTTTATCTATTCTAGTGGGAGGAAGGGTCCGATTGGTTAGACAGGAACCAACTCTAGGTGATATTGTCTCGATCACACTTCTCATCCAAATGGTTCTCTAGGATCATTTACTACCTAGTTTGGGTTTTGGTTCTCTAGGATTCTCTTCTACCTAGATTGAACTTTTTCTTGGCCACTAGAGTCTTGTGCATTGACATAGTGTGCTTTTGCCCCGTGGTATGAGGTTATAGACTAGAGACCATGAGGATAGAGTGTGTTTGGGAATCACCTCTTTGAGCTAGAACCTTCTCTTTCTGGATTTTGTGCCAAATTTCCTGGTTCTTCTCTTTTTGCCTTCTCTAGGGGGAGTTGGAGCCTCTCTGTCTGTTCGGGCTATTTTTCAGGGGGAGTTCATCTCGTGTGCATTCTTTTGTCTCATAATGCATAAAATTCACATGAATGCATGTACAATCTTTGGAGCCTTGAATATTATCTTTATGTGACATGATATCATGCTTTATATCTTGCCATGTCTTGTGATAGCTTGATTTATCATGCCCTTCTATGTGTTGCTTTGCTCTTGCCATACTAGCCTAATTAAATGTGAACAACTTAAAGTAAGACATGTCTTGCTCAATCTTCTGACTAGTCTGGCTTTAGTGATCCTCTCTTGATTCATGCCATGTCGAATAGGCTAAGTTGAGTCTTGAATCTGTTTTTGAGGTTTAGATTGAGCTAAGTTAGTTCATTAGTGATGCATGAGTTAAGTTTTAACTCTTTGTTCATGAACTACATCAAGTAAATGCAAAAAGATCTCTTTTGTGCGAAAAAACTGATCTCACCAATTCTTTCTCATGAGATGGCTTGCCATTGCACTAGGCATGAACTCAGGGGGAGTTTTGGATGACCAAGATCACCTTCTTAAGCTTATTGCTTGGAGTGATCGCATAAGGCTTGAGATCTAGCACATGGCTATGAAAACAAAAATTCTTGTGAAAAATGTTGAAACCAACCATGAATTTCTGATAAAAGCTTAATGTGCTAATTTTGCTCCACTACAAGTATCCTACAAGTGGTATCCAAAGTGCTACAAGTGATACCTAGTGCTTGAACAATATGTCTCATTTTTGGGCTTGTAGCTCTCTAAATCAACTCAACTATAGCTTCTTGATTTCGCTTAGAATATTGACATGGCTTGACTCATGTTTGGATACCTTCTTCTAGACTATGATCTTGAGTGGCTTGACATGCTAATCAAACCATTTAATTTAAGATCATGACTTATTTGGCTTGAGCTTGGCAATACATGGTTTGTTATGATCTAGATAGCATTGTCACCTTTTATGGCTTGGTATAATTTTCTCGTGAAGTCACTTTGGATAATCTTCATGGCTCCTTTGCTTAAAATGAATTAATTGTAGTCACCCCATTTCATTCATGCTCTATTTTTCTTCCTTGCATCTTGATGACTCTATTGCCAAAAGGGGAGAAGGATAGAGAAAATGCATTAAGGGATGGGAGAAAGATAGAAAAAGGCTTTAAGGGGAGAATGCTTGGTCATCTTGCTATGACAATGGTCATGTGAGCAATCGCTTTTGGACCATGAGCAAGATTGGACTTTTTTTGTGTGATTTGGAGCTTTTCTAGAAAATTTGATCTTTCTGCTCCATTTCACTCTGTGTCAACATGGTCATGAGTTCCTTCTTCACTTCTTTTAGACCATGTGGGGCTTTTGCATCTTCTTTCCTTTTTCATTTCAAAAACAAACTCTTCTTCATGCCTTTTTCGGTGTTTGTCAATATACTCATCAAGGGGGAGATTGTGAGACCATGTGGAGGTCACCCCATGGTTGTGATGAGTAATTGACTCTTGATCTAGAAAGATTGAGTTTAGTTTTTGAGGTTGAGCTGACTTTACAAAGTCGTAAGCTTTGAGAATGGTCGGCAGACCACTTACGACCGCCGTCCATCGTCGGAACCGAGTGAGGCGTTGAACGAGTGGTCGGAAGGCTTTACGACCACGTTGGTCATGGTCAAAAGCTGTGCACACTGTTTATGACCACTTTGGGCGTGGACGAAGGTCACTCGAGAGGTTTACGACCACTCTGGCCGTGGTCGAAGGGCACCAGAAGGAAGTACGACCATTTTTGCCGTGGTCGAAAGCCAGCCGAGCTGGTTACGACCACTTTGGCCGTGGTCGAAAGCCACTACGACCACATTGGCCGTGGTTGGAGGTTGCCAAACAGCTTTACGACCACGTTAGCGCGAGAGGAAATTGGAGGTCAAGGCTTTGACCGTTGCAATCGATAGTCGGCAGACCTCGACTACGACCACGTGGGAAGTCGGTGGACTTTGACCACGTTGTGAGTCGATCAAACATGGTCGGATCGCACTCGGACGAGGTCTGATGCGGTCGAACGTGATCGTAGCGCGTTTGGCTCAATCGGTTGCGGTCATATGTGGTCAGAATGGCTTGGGACTCGGTCAGTTGTGGTCTGAAAGGCTTCGACTACAGTGAAACAAGTCGTACATGATCGGAAAGGGCTTCGACCATGGTGAAAAGCGATGAACGTGGTCGGAAGGTCGTTCAATCACGCGATAAGCGGTCGTAGCTTCTGTTAACCGGTCGTATGGTCTCTAGAAGCGGTCGCAAGACCTGGGAATCAGTCGTAACGACTTGGGATAAAGTCGTAGGCTTTGAGCAGGCTCGGGTGGGCTCAAGTGTATCTTTGTACAACAGAGTGCTCAGATGAGGTCGTAGACTTTGAGCGATAAAGTCGTATTTATCTGACATGTGGTCGTAGGTCTTAAGCAAGTCTTGATCTCTGGTTTCGACCAGTCGTAAGTTGGTACGACCTGGTTGGGTAAGTCGTAGCAAGCTACGTGGTGGTCGTAGCAATGTTGTGTGCGGTCATAAGCTCAGTACGACTTGGTAGTTGTCGCGATCGGGTGCAGAAGTCGAAGCCTATGTGATCGGTGATCCTGGGCGACTGATTGGTGGTCGGCTGAGGCCGTTCGACTTGGTGACTGGCTTGGTAGTCGTGGGATCGACTTGGTGGTCAGCTGAGCTTTACGACTTGGTGGTCGTAAAGGCTCGCGACTTGATGTCTGGCTCTACGACTTGGTAATCGTAGGAGTTGATTCGACTTTGTGATTATAGCGACCAGTCTTGGTAGTCGGTAGTCGTAGCCGCTGTGTGGTAATCGTTGCAAGCTTGCGATGGTAGTAGCTTGTGTCTTGGCGGTCGTAGCAGCCTAGTGAGTGGTCATAGGCTGCTGGCACTTCATGTGTTGTGCATTGGAATGGTCGTAGGGGGTTTACGACCAGGTTTTGCACTGGAAAACTTGTTGGTTGTACCGATTGATGGTTTGATTATTTTGTGCGGTGCTATGTGACGGTTTGCTTGTCTATGTGGCTGCAGGACTTCGGAGCTATTTCATGGTGAGGCGTGGGAGGACCGGGACTAGGCACAGGAGGTGTTGAGGTCCAGACGGTCGGAGACGCCAAAGATGATCGATGCTGGTGAGGTGGTTGTGAGCCGGGAGACAAGGAACCGGAGCTAGAGTTACCGGAAGTGGACACGACGGGCAACGGTGAGGTGGACCGGGACTAGGCTCAGGGAGGAGATAAGGTACAGTCGGTCAGGTGCCGGGTGAGGTCGTGCGCAGTGGAACGGACTGGGACTAGGCTCTGGAGGAGTTGAGGTCCGATCGGTCTGGAGGAGTTTATGACTAGGATCTTGAGACAAGTCTTGGTGAGGCTTGGAGTGGTCGGGACTAGACATGGGAGATGTTGAGGTCCAGAACGACTGGGTGAAGCCGAAGAAGACTAGGGGCTCAAGGTGGTTGCAAGCGTGATCGGCAAGGCAGGAGGAAGCTTCCGGGAAGGCAGCGGAGTGGCATTTTGGAGAAATGCGGAAAGCTGCAAAGGAAGCTGTGTCTCTGCCAATGCACAGGAGTTGTTGGCGCTAACGGGCAAAGCAGTGGAGCCGTTGGGTTTAACGGGTAAAGCACTGGAAGGTTGATTTCGCTAGTGGGTAAAGCGAGTGGTAAAACCCGGTGTTAGGTGGGGTTTACGGGTTAGCCCCAGTGTGGACTAATGGATGGATCCATTAGGGTTAGTCTCGGGTGTGAGGCTATAAAAGGGAGAGGGGAGGCACGAGTTTGAAAAGAGTGGGCCGGCTGGGCCTTGGAGGCAGCCGCCTCTCCCTCCCCTGGGAGTCCGTGTGCGTGTGTTTGCTTTAGGGTTTTTCATTTGGTTCTCCCCATGTATGAATAATCGAGAAAGAGAGAAAGAGAGGAGGTGTGAGCTTCTCTCTATGCTCTCCGAGCGTATCGGGACTCCGTGTAATCCTTGATGATTGGAATGAAGTCTCTGAGTTACGTTCTCTTTCTATTGCTTGAGTGTTTTGATTGCAGTTTCTCTTTTCGGTCTTCTCTGGTTGAGATGGCTTTGTTTTGAGTTGTTTCGACTTGCTCTGAACTGGGAAGTGTCTTTAAGGCTTCTTAGCTTGGTTGTTCCCGAGAGCAAAGTCAGGTTGTGGAGTGTTCATCGAATGGTCGTGCGCCCCAAGTCCTCTGTTCTCTGTTCGACCATGTTGTTCTTCTTGGTTGCAGTAGAGAGACTTCGACCGCTCTGTGATTTCTCAACTTGAGGTCGTTCCGCTGCTGTGGTTGAAGTCGCCTGGTTATTTGACTCAAGACTTTCAAGTTATTCGTTTTTGAGTCTTGTCGGTCGTGCGTGCTTTCTCTGTTTTCGGTTGTTACTGTGCAATCTCTATTGTCGGTCTGATTTCCGGTTTTCAGTGGATCGTCTGTCTTGACCGAGTGACTCAATCGATCATGGTTTGGCGTTCAACCTCTCTGTCACAGACGGTCTATCTCTTGGTCAGATCGATCTCGATAGGACATTTCGATTGCTTTGTTTTGTAATCGGTCAGCGGCGGTTCTTGTTCTGGTGTCGATCTTGAGATCGGTTCTCCAGTGAACATTCGATCTTCGTCTTCATAGCTTTGTAGTTATTGGAGATGAAGATTGTGTGAATACTAGGGGGAAGTTTTAAGGCACCATTCACCCCCCCTCTGGTTGCCAGTTCGGTCCTACATTATTATTTTCTGATTATATATATATGTATATATATTTATACACACATGCTAATTAATGACTTAACATTGCTCCTAACGACAGCGGGTGGACTTCGACAAAAGTACATATGATCTTTACCAACTCATAGAAATTCGTGGAAACCTCTCCGAATTCTTAGTAGCAGAGGTCATAAACAAGGCTGGAGAGTTCCACCCCAATGGTGATAATTAGATGTTGACACATTGGATTCAATTGTACAAGTCAAACAATTCCTTCAATTTAATTCATTTGTCAGATCTGTGTAACGATTTTCATTCTATATATGTATGTGATCTGCTGGCCGTTTGTTACATTCATCTGTGTAGCGAATTTTGTTGTAATTTACTTTGAGTTGCAAAAAACTCATCCGTCATTTATTTGTAATCTGCTTGCTTGCTTGCTTTCAGAGGGCATGGCTAGCATATCCTGAGGCTAGCCAAAAAATGGCAAATAAAATGGCTTATGCACTTGCTATCATAGACGGTTCGTTGTTAAAAACCGTCTGTGATATTGTATCACAGACGGTTTCAAAGACTACCGTCTGTGGTATGAATGATATTACAGACGGCCTTTGTTACTAACCGTCTGTGATATACACAATATCACAGACGGTTTTTATTTCGAACCGTTTGTGATATGATTATATTACAGACGGTTAGTAACAAAGGCCATCTGTGATATTGTGTATATCACAGACGGTTTTGTATAAAAAACCGTCTGTGATAGTCGAGTATCATAGACGGTTTGCTATAACAAACCGTCTGTGATACTCGACTATCACAGATGGTTTTTTATACAAAACCGTCTGTAATGTGAGTTATCACAGACGGCTTAGGAGCCGTATGTGATATCCACCTATTATCACTGACACCTAACCGTCTGTGATAGGTCTGTCAGTAGCAGTGATAATATATTCTGCTAGAATATAATTCTAATTTAACCTCCTTGTTTGTGATAGAGTCAAATAGATGTTGCATACACCAATTATCAAATGGGGAATGCTTTTCTATCCCACTGAGAACCCATCAATAATATGAGATTGTTAGTTAGTGATAGCTAAGAACACAACTAAACATATAAAGAGCTTAAAATAAGCCGTCTATCTTATTCAAGCTAGCTGATTTAAATCTATATCTATATGGAATAATTAACACAGATATGAAGCTCTGGTCTTGAATGCTTCTCAAGAGCAAGCTAGCTTACTCCATGGAAGACCTACGGTGCTAAGCAAGTATTCGTAGTCTGCACCTTTCGTTTTCTTGGTGCTAGTGGCTGTCTATGTATGGAGAATGCTGGTAGGTATCATCTTAATTAAGACAATTTCGTGATAGACATATTACATTTTTTTATATTTATCATGGTATAGAAGCTGTAGCTAGTTTTGGAACAAATCAAAGTCGAGAAGAAGTTAACCTGAAAATTTACTCATAGCAGTACAATTTTGTTAAGCACATGGCATTCAGCAGCTAGCTAGACATCCGTGCCCTATGTTTCAGCTCTATAGTCGATGAACCAAAGCAGGGCTGCAGACCATGGCTTTCCGCTGCGTCTATTGCTTGTCCATGTGGTGTATTCGAACGACATTCGTCTGCAGACTTTATGTTTTAGACATTGTCGAGAAGTAGCTACTTGACTGACCTGATGGGCTACGTATGAATTCATGATACTTGAAATAGACCAAACAGTACCTAGCGAGGGGAGTTGATTCAGAACGGACGCTCTATTCTTCAGACAACATCTCCAGACTTGCCGGTGTAGTTTCCATTGCATGTACTGGAAGTTTGGCTACAGAGAGATGGAATCATAACTTACATACATGCATTCTTCTTGTTCCAATGTGTCAGGCAGATTTTTGTACATATCATGGAATTGGCAGTTGGCATCAACTGTGCTTGTGAAGTACATCAACCTTTCGTAATTGGTTTGATGGAAGGTACGTGACTAATTCAGCTAAGCTAGCTAGCCATGCATGCCTGCCAGCTAGAAAGGTCATAGCTGATGAGACAAAATCATCTCTAATCACGCCAAAACCAGCGTCTTACAGTTCTTTTCGTATATCAATTGCACTTGTGCTTCCTAGCTAAGTAGACCTTATATTTTTAGCATCGGTTGGCACACGTTACTATAAGTAACTTTTCAAGACTCCAGTCTGATCTTTTATTGCAAGTAAAATAGATGTAGTAAATGTTGATTCACATTTTATTCAGTTAATATCAAAAGCACATCATGGTTTTCACGAACCTACCTAGCTATTGCTATGCTTCTGTTAGAAAGTAATCCTTACTTATTGGGAAATATACCGCCTGAAGAAAGATCAGCCGCTGTCACTAGCTAGTCCACTGAATATAAAATCATGATTTGCTAGGGTAGTCTACAAAGACAGATCAAGTTTTAGGTTGCCCATTTTTCTCTTATTATAAACATCATAAGATATATCAGACCGCTATGGTACGTAGTAAATTCTTTTTTAGCATATCTCACTGAAACCCAATTAAATTTAATCTCAGAGTATATGCAACAGCATATATACCTATTTAGATGTGCACTTCGAAATAATTTTTTGTTCTATCAACAAGATATACGAACTCATCTAAATTTTGATATTAATTGTTGGATAGTGTAGTGCACGTATATATAATAAGTAGGGAATATTTTATTATTTATTGACTAGCACCAGATCAGATGAACACGAATCATCTGACTACTCTTGTCTGCTATTCTCGTTCCGCCAATTATCATGGTACAAAAACTTGCAAAACTTCATGTGACATCCTTTGCTGCTGGACAACACCTGCTTTATTCAGCTTATCCAAGGAATGTGTCGATATTTTATTTTTCATATTTTTATCATTATGTTTTCATATTGCTTTTATTTTATATTATCATTACTTTGTGGGACTTAACTCTCCTCTCAAAGTAAAATTATGTCCACAATCTGGACGTTTTGTCAAAATGTTTCCTTCTAGTTATGTATTTCATATTTTATTGTTCTACACATTTAATAACTTTTCTTATTTGTAATTACAGAAAAAAAATACCTTATTCTGCTTACCATTTTATTTTTTCTACTAAGTATTACCGTATAAAATTCATGGTTAACATGTATCAACCTGTGATCAGCCGTAGTATAGTCACTTATCTTGTACACAAAATTAAAAGAAACCATGGAAAGTAAAATAGCTTGAACATAATTACTATACTATGATGGTGAAAGAATATTATCAAAAGAGTGAAATGTTTGTATTTATACATGTAAAATAGAGTAGCTGCAAGGAATCATTGTTGTTTTCCAAAGGCGAAGATAACCATTGCGCAACTAGTGTAGTGGATCTCGATCATGCGCTTTATTAAGCAAGTAAGAATTGCCGGCACACATCGAATAATTTTTGACATGTCATACGCATGATAAAGTGAATGACAATAATTTTGTCACCAATAGCGCAGAAAATGACTGAATAGGACGTTTACCGAACGCACTCGTTTTCTCGAATGGTGTGGAAAAGAGCTATCTTTGTTCATGATGGAGAATTGCATTATGTTGTCAGATGAAGTTGCAACCATAGTTTACTGAAAATTTCAAATAATTAACCATGTGTGTTGATTATTTACTTTTGTGCAACAAAGGAAAACAACTGGACATACTTTTTCACAAGCCTATCTAGTATTATTTTGCTTTTGAATAGTAGGAATTGTTTATTAGAGAGATCCCTCCTGAAAAAGTACCAATTGTCACCTCTACTCATATAACATGAAGTCATGATTTCCTTGGTTAGTCTGGTAAAATGAATCTAGTCAATAGCCGCATGTGCATTGCAATGGATCACAAATATACAATGACATGAGTGCTAGATTATGTCAATGTTGAACCAAATCATGTTAAGACAAAATGGTATACCATTAGAATTTGGAAACCTGTAATGTTTCTCTGGACCATATTTTATGTAACACTCCAGCTTAACAAAAGCCTAAATACCACCCAACACTACAATTGCTACCAATTTAAATCATTAGTTACACATTACCAATAGCTAGGCTCCAAATACAATTCGTCAACGTGGCCATGAACATAGTAATTTCAGCAATATGGAAACCTCTTTCTATTTATACCCAAAATTTAATTCTCTTGTCTACCAAGTCAAATTAATTGTTTCCTATGACCGTGTCCATAGCAACAGTTTTCTAGACAACAATCTTCCTAAAACTATAATTTCTATTATACCCAACCAAAATTCGTCTTCTAAGACTCTATGAAATCCTTAGACAATCATATACACTTTTCATGTATATCAACAACCCTAATTGGTCCATTTAATAATTTTAATCTACAGTTTACCACGATGTTGCCAAAAGACAACTACTCTCCAGACAGCAGGCTTACAAAAAGCCCCCTGCTGCTGGACAACACCTGCTTTATTCATTGCTAGCTAGCTTATCCAAGGAATATGTCGATATTTTATTTTTCATATTTTTATCATTATGTTTTCATATTGCTTTTATTTTATATTATCATTACTTTGTGGGACCTAACTCTCCTCTCAAAGTAAAACAATGTCCACAATCTGGACGTTTTGTCAAAATGTTTCCTTCTAGTTATGTATTTCATATTTTATTGTTCTACACATTTAATAACTTTTCTTATTTGTAATTACAGAAAAAAATACCTTATTCTGCTTACCATTTTATTTTTTCTACTAAGTATTACCAAATAAAATTCATGGTTAACATGTATCAACCTGTGATCAGCCGTAGTATACTCACTTATCTTGTACACAAAATTAAAAGAGACCATGGAAAGTAAAATTGCTTGAACATAATTACTATACTATAATGGTTAAAGAATATCATGAAAAGAGTGAAATGTTTGTATTCATACATGCAAAAGAGAGTAGCTGCAAGGAATTATTGTTGTTTTCCAAAGGCGAAGATAACCATTGCGCAACTAGTGTAGTGGATCTCGATCATGCGCTTTGTTAAGCAAGTAAGAATCGCAGGCACACATCGAATAATTTTTGACATGTCATACGCATGATAAAGTGAATGATAATAATTTTGTCACCAATAGCACAGAAAATGACTGAATAGCACGTTTACCGAACGCACTCGTTTTCTCGAATGGTGTGGAAAAGAGCTATCTTTGTTCATGATGGAGAATTGCATTATGTTGTCAGATGAAGTTGCAACCATAGTTTACTGAAAATTTCAAATAATTAATCATGTGTGTTGATTATTTACTTTTGTACAACAAAAGAAAACAACTGGACACACTTTTTCACAAGCCTATCTAGTATTATTTTGCTTTTGAAAAGTAGGAAATGTTTATTAAAGAGATCCCTCCTGAAAAAGTACCAATTGTCACCTCTACTCCATATAACATGAAATCATGATTTCCTTGGTTAGTCTGGTAAAATGAATCTAGTCAATAGCCGCATGTGCATTGCAATGGATCTCAAATATACAATGACATGACTGCTAGATTGTGTCAATGTTGAACCAAATCATGTTAAGACAAAATGGTATACCATTAGAATTTGGAAACCTGTAATGTTGCGCTAGACCATATTTTATGTAACACCCCAGCTTAACAAAAGCCTAAATATCACCCACCACTACAATTGCTACCAATTTAAATCATTTGTTACACATTACCACTAGGCTTCAAATATAATTCCTCAACGTGGCCATGAACATAGTAATTTCAGCAATATGGAAATCAGTAATTGGCATTAAGATGAACCAATTAAAAATAATATGAATCAATAATAAATTTAACCAAAGGGAATTGACGTGTAGCGACAATATAAAACCATTAAGTGCTAAAGAGAATCATTATTCGTCTAAGGATTGTATGAAGAGTATGCTTTATTTCTAACAATGAATAAGTGATCACAAAGTTTAATAAGGATTTCATATCTATTAATTTTCACACGAAAATACAATAAAACATAGCATTTTCAAAATTGACAAATTAGGAACCTCTTTCTATTTATGCCCAAAATTTAATTCTCTTGTCTACCAAGTCAAATTAATTGTTTCCCATGACTGCGTCCAGTAGCAACAGTTTTCTAGACAGCAGTCTTCCTAAAACTATAACTTCTATTATACCTGACCAAAATTCATGTTCTTGGACTCTATGAAATCCTTAGACAATCATGTACAATTTTCATGTATATCAACAACCCTAATTGGTTCATTTAATAATTTTAATGTACAGTTTACCACAATGCTGCCAAAAGACAACAACTCTCCAGACAGCAGGCTTACAAAAATCATAAATCTCAATCTAACCAATCAATTAACATAGTTAAGCACTCTATAGAAAGTTAACAAAATTATCTACAACTACCTAGTAGATGACACTTTCATATTATTCCCACACAGTGCCCGAAATCGCAATTGAAGATTGTGGTGGACAAACCAATCTACTAATCAAACCTCTAACGTGAAACATGCAAATCTTCTTTCTAATCCTAACTCTAATCTCTACTAAATTGGCAAACCAGAGAGGGAAGTTCTAGGTTGTTACCTAGGCGACGAACACCAAAGGTGTGACCCCTTTCTCAACTTTTTTTCCCTTCACCCTCCTAAGTTTTACCCCCTGTTACAGCCCTTCTCTTTTCCTTCATGAGTTCCCCCCAGCTGGTGCACTGCTGCCCTCACGCCAACCGTTAGTCATAAGCCCAATATGCGGCCGTGTGTTAGCATGTGTGCGTTGGCGAAGTGGCGAGCATTGGCGTGCTGGTGAGCGCAGGCATGTGGAGATGGGCAGTGTTGGCACATGGTGAGGGAAAAAGGAAAAGGCAAGGCGACTAGGTTTTTTTTGAGGTTGGGTCGACTTCGATTTGGTTTCCAACTCCTCCCGTACAAATAGATATGAATAAATAAATATTTTACTGAATAATCATTAGGAAACATCCTACATCAGGTAGCCATGCAAATATTTCAGTAGAGGCAGTAACGATACTCCTTTTTTTAATTAAGTATGGCATCATGTAGAAATGGAAGGGTGTGTTACAAAAGAATTTTCCTTGGGGTCAAGGTTTATTGATAGACCTTACTAGTAGCTGATTTCGCACAGGTGAATCCCTCTGTGTCACCTCCTGAACAGATTATATAGCATTGAATATTCAGAAAAAACAACATAAAACCATTTCTCTTGTACATATCATGCATTAAGAAGCAGTAAATCAATGAAAGCTAGAAAGCAATCGTGCATGATGAGAATTCATGATAGAACAATAGTTACATTTTTTGTTGGATCAATAATTTGAATTTAGGGAAGATTTTCTCCGTGGTAGGAAAGAAAGAATTGAGAAACTCGAATTCAGTTAATTAAGCATATAAACATCACAATATTGGAATAAGTGTCGCCTCATTCACGTAGTCTGCTGAATCAATGTAATATTCCGGAAATATCCCTGTCACTACTAGTTTTCAGGTGTAGGACAACGGAGCGAAATCATTGCAATAGGGCCAAAATAGATGCAATATGTAACTATTGCAACACTTCACTTCCGTTGGTAAGCGTGGCAAGTACTTGCGTGCTTAAAAGGTTGTGCAACGGATTGTGGTTTCGTTGCAATACCTATGGTTATTGCCATACAATGTGATGTGGCAATTGTTTGTTGTTGCAACGAATGATGTCGTGGCGATATAGGCTATTGCCACGACTGCCTCCGTGGCAATAGCTGCTTTTGCCACAAAGTTTGGTCGTGGCAATAGTATCATTTGCCACGAAAATATTGCGTGGTAATAGGTTCTATTGCCACGCCAATGGTTCGTGGCAATAGACCTTATTGCTACGAAGAGCATTTCGTTGCAACAGGATATATTATAACGGAAGGCGTTTCATTGCAGCAGGTTTAATTGCTGCGGGAGGCGATTCGTTGCAATATGTTTTATTGTCACGGAAGGCGTTTCATTGCCATAAAGTTATTGCAACGAAATATGTTTTGTAGCAAATAGATCTTATAGCAACGAACATTGTTCATGGCATATAGTGGAATCGCAGCATACTAGCGGTGTTGCAACAGCCTATCACAACAAAACCAATTTTGCATACAGGTTTATCGCAACGGTAAAATTTGCGGTAGCATATTGAGCATATGATAGTTTATTATAATTTGTTGTTGCAAATTAATAATCAAATTAGGAACACGGTTGGATCAAAAACACATATATTAATTCAACACATAATAATTTAAAAGTGTCACCACTCATGCAGGAATTACATATCAATCTCCATACTTAAACTACAAAGTTTGTAACTAATAACAAAAGTACTATCATTTCCATTCCATTTGTCCGTGCTTCTTTGCCATGTTGAATTTCCTGACTTGACGCCACGACTCTGTTTGCTCTAATCAAATTGTTTCATCCTGATAGAATATGAACAATAAAGAGGGACCTTAATGTGAGTATTGTCCAGCAACACATAATTAAGTACATCGTAGTGCAAGTTTAGAGATACGAGTTACAGCTGAAAATAGCAATCCTGAGTTCTCTAGTTCTCTAGTCCAAAGTAAGATTCACTGAAAAATTAGGACTGTCCACACAGATCTTGTGTGTGCATGTGTGAGTGCTGGGAGATTAGGGAATTGGGGGCACATGCATGTTCCAAGATCAACATGCTATACTGGCGATACACCAAGCCAACATTCAGCTTTGTACAAACACCGTTATATGTTGCAGGAACTAAGCATAAATACCCTGTTCTTAGTTCAACTTCAATGGTGCACTGGACTAATTCTAGGCTATAGTATTAAGTTAATCCCATCAAACTTCATTACAAACAATTACTGTATTATCCTATCCAAACACCAAACATGCGAACAATAGATGCATGACCCAGTGTGTTAGGGTAGAAGGCACTTGCTCCGTTGCTCAGTATTCAGATGTTGGAACATAACATGAGAAGGTGTGGAAATGTGAATAGACACGGGAATAATGCTTAATTATAAAATATGCATTTTGTAAAAAAAAAGTTTTGTAAGAGACTTACAGTTGGGCGCCTATGATTGTCATAATGAACAGCACAGTGCTTCAAATGACCCATTTCAGAAAAAAGTTCCTGAAGCAAAGTTGTGGACAGAGAAGATCAGCTTGAAAAATGTCAAACATGAATGGAGCTGTCAGATATTCTAGAATGCAAAATATAAAGATCCAGCTACCTGCATATCTTCTTTTGTCACTCCATAGTGCAAGTTTGAAATATATAGCTTTGTACCAGATTCTATTCCAGAAAGCCCAGCAGCCACCATGCCATGCTGTCCCAATTTATGAAGTTCATAGCCACTTCTTGTCATGTATCTACCGTAATTCGGATTCTTGAAGGTATACAGAAAACAGCGATAGTTTTGTGCTTGCCTTGGCAATAGAATACGATGACAGCCGAGTATTAACACCAAGTGGCCTTCGTGAAGGCACCCCTACTCCCCTTCCACGGAAGGTGCCAGCACCACGTCCACGCCCTGAACCATGGCCCAACCTTTGGCCACCACCTCTGCCTGTACCCCCTACCTGCCCCCTTCCCCTTCCTCTTCCCCTCCCACTTCTGTTCTTAATCATATCATCCAATGACATATCCAAAGATGCCGCCATTCCAATAAAAACTTGAGATTCAAAATGAAGAAATCACTGCAATCAGGACAAACAACTTTAATATTGTCAATTGTTCAGTTGTACCACAGCGGTGCAAGCAAGAACAGTAATACACGTGCACAGGCAGATAGAGAAAATCTCAATTTTACGGTCATTTGTATTTACTAGTTTTTTAAAAAAGATAAATATTCCAGAAGCAGTAGCACAACTATGCATTTACAATTTAGAAATGTTCAAGCTCTCACTTCATATGATTCTTCTACATGAACTTTTTAGATATGCCCTTACTCTTCCAAACTTCCTATCATGTGAGCTGTGCTTGGCCCACACATACACCACTTTGCGAGCCAATTATAGGCTTACATATTTCAGCTTTTTACAACATTTAGTCAGTGTTCAGGATGGCACAAACATTCAGGTCTATGACTATCAGGCATCCCCAAAACATAGAAAGTGAACTACAAGAAAAGCTCATTTGTAGAACAAATCAAGTTCGCTACGTCAACCTCGCCAGATTTACGCCCACGGGTATACGCGCGACCCCAATTTACGCCCACGGGTATACCCGCGAAAGACGACGGGCGAAAAACCTCACCCATACCCGTCGCCCGCGGGTACCCGTCGCCCGTGGGCATACCCGTTTACCCGCCAATATATATGTATTTAAATAGAATGTCACTATGAGGTAGAATCTGTTGGCTTAATTTACTGAAAGTAGGGGATGTAGAAGAGGTCAATCATATAGTTCAGATTTTTATGATTTAGTCCCAGTATGATGTTACTGCTAGTGATTCTCAGTTTGGCTGTTAGGTTGGATAGCTTTGGCACTCATCCATGTAAAGAAATGAGAACAAATAAGGCCATTTTTATGCATACACCATGTGAAAACATGTTCTTGGAAAATCAGTAGGAGTTGTATTCGCAGCAGATTCATCCTTTAGACTACAAGCAGATAAGAAAGACATAAAGAAATAGTCAACATCATCTCAGTCCCCAAACCTCATAGTGAGCAAGCAAATTTACACACAACAATAATGTAGCGAACTAACTGTTATGTGAATTAATAAGGCTGGTACTCAAACTCAACCTAAAACAACAAGCCGTTAGGAGCAAATTTTCTTTTGGACAAGAGTTGATTTACACAAGGTTGACCTAATCTGACCCCAAATTATAACAACACATTATGAAACTGTTGACATATCCTCCCAATGTCCGACCTATTTGATAGTACTTGCTACCACACGTGCACAAGAATTGATAATTACCAAACAAATGCAAAAGAACGAGCACCTTGAGGGCCTGGCCGTAGGTGGTGAAGGGAAGGAGGGAGGCGAAAGGGAAGGGGATGGAGAAGAAGCCGTCGATGAGCTTGACGTACTCGCGGCGGAGGCTCTCGGTCCAGGGTTCCGGTTCGATGCTGACAAGCTGCTTGACGGTGAGGTTGAAGGTGATCTTCTTAGCTTCGTCTAGGAGGCGGACGGTGGCGGGCTGGCGGCGGGCTCCCACTGGCGCATGGTCGCAAGGACGAGGCTGTCGATATGCGCGAGGAGGGGCGGCGAGGCGGGGCGGCGAGGCTCGCGGAGATGTGAATGTGGGGGGCCCCGGTGGAGGAGAGGGCGGATCTGGGGGCGGAGGAGGAGGAGGCCGGCGGCCGGGTGGGGGGCGGAGGAGGAGGCCGTCGGCCGGGTGCGGGCGGAGGAGGCGGATCTGGGGGCGGAGGAGGAGGCCGGGTGGGGGGCGGAGGAGGAGGTCGGCGGCCGGGTGCGGGCGGAGGAGGAGGCTGGCGGCCGGGTGGGTCAGAGGCGGCCGAGTAGGAGGCCGGCGGCCGGTGGGGGGCGGAGGAGGAGGAAGAGGCGGCGGCGATACAGAGAGAGTGCGAGAGGGGGCGGACGAAGAGTTAGGCGGGCGGGCGGCGGGCGAGATTTAGGGTTTATTATTTTAGGGCCCACCTGTCAGTTTATTTCACGGGTAAACGGATGAGACGGGTATGGGTAGAACTAATCCATACATGTACCCGTTTATCCGATGGGCAGAGATTTTCCCCCATTTTGATACCTGTGGGTAAAGAATACATCACATACCCGACTCTATTAGGGTATTTACCTACGGGTACACGGATAAACGAGCACAATTGCCATCCCTAGACCGGAGAGGACGACTTTGGTGCGGGGCCCAGCGGATTAGGTTCTCTTTGCCGCCTGGATTTTCTACGCTAGGTCAACTGGGGAATTATAAAAGGAAACATATCGTACAAGCACACGTCAATGTGCCGATGGTGGCGGTGGAGCAACGGTGTCGGCGGCGGGCGGCGGGCGGAGGGACTCGGGGGTGTGCGCAAATGCGTTCCCGGCGCGAAGGGGATGCCGGCAGTGGGGTCGGTGGGGGCCGAGGGGTTCGGAGAGGCGTTCGGCGCCGGTGATGTACGGGCGGCGAAAAGCTTAGGTGTCGGCGGAAATGTGGTCGTGTCGCTCCCAGGAAGCTCGAGCTTGGAGGAATTGGTCCGAGGAGGCTTCAATCGGCGGTGAGTGGGATGACCGGAGTTGGGGAAGAAAAGAGGCTCGCCGGCGATTGGGGTGCTCGGGGCTCAATTGCTCGGGTCAGGAGGGAGTGTGGAGTGTGGAGAGTTCAATGAGGGCCTCGCTGCCTCTTATAGACGACCTGGCAGGGCTGGCAACGGGCGGGGAGGTCGTGCAGTCTTTTCAGAGCAGGCGGCGGAATTGACCGGGCAGCTGCGGCAGATCTTGAGGAGGGATTTGGGGCGCGACACTTCACTGCCGGCTGCAGCTTTGCGCTGCGCACGCGCTGGGCAGCAGGAGGCTTGTGCCACGTGGCTGAGCAATGCGACCGGGCAGAGGAAAACTGCGGGCGATGGCGCCGGACCGGGGCGGGTGCGATGAAACCAGGGCTGCGGCGGTCTCACAGGCTCTCCAACCGGGCGACAGGACGGCTCAGGCAGGGGCGTCGCCGGCGCATGAGTGCCACGGGGAGGGCGAGCTCTGAGTAGGGCGGAAAGGAGACCGGGGAGGAAGACGGGAGGGCGGGCGGTGCGGGCCCACTGGCCAGAGGAACGCGCGCGGAGTGGAGGCGGGGTCCACATGGCAGTGGCAGGGCGAGGGAGCGGGTTGGGTTGGCGCGCGCGCGCAGGGAGTGGCTGGGCCGGGGTGATGGCCGGCCAGGCTCCATTTTTTTTATTTTTCTTTTGTTTTTGGCTTTTCCTTTTTATTCTTGCCATTATTTTCAAAAAAAATGGGGGTCTTATGTTTAAACCAAATTTTCTCCCTTCCTTTTATGGATCATCTTTTCAGATTCTCACTTAAATTTGAAATTTTCTATTGTTTAAATATGCTTGTTTCTTCTTGATCCTTTTAACTGTTTGGAATCTTCACCAAATTTTTCAGATAAATCCCATAAACTCCAAATTCAAATGAAACACCTTGTAGAAACAATTCCAAAAACATTACATTTTCAAATTCTAATTTTCAGGATGTTACACTTTCCCATAACGCAAATATTGTAAAAGAATAAGTGCACAAATATTTGAACAAAACACATGCCTAGCCTAGTGGTAAGAAAAAGGTTTATGACCGTGAAGGTCCTGGGTTCAAGACCTAGGACATACTCTTTTTTTCTATTTTCGCTTAAATAAATTGTGGCAACACAATTACTTTTTGCCACCCAACAAGTTTTTCTTCCAACAAATTTAAATCGTAGCAAACCTTTATTGATGCAACGCTTTACAATTTCGTTGCAACATATACAAACCTTTTACAACACTAGTTAAAGATTATGATAACGCAGTCAATTCGTGGCAATAAAACATTTATTGATGCAACGCTTTACAATTTCGTTGCAATACATATCAACCTTTTGCAACGTAATTTAAAGATTATGGCAACATAATAAATTCGTTGCAATATTGTCAACTCATCGCAACCACTTAGAATTTCGTTGCAATAACATCAACATATTGCAACGAAATTCAAGATTATCACAACGCAGGAAATTGCGTGGCAATATTGTCAACTAATCGCAACGATTTTGAAAATGGTGGCAATAACACCTACCTCTTGCCACGAAAGTCAAGATTTTTGCAACGCAATAAATTAGTGGCAATATTGACCACATATCGCAACATTTTTTCTAAACTGTGGCAATAAGGCCTACCTATTGCAACAAATTTTGTGTCGTTGCAATGTGTTTCGTGGCATTAGGGCGATTTTCTAGTAGTGTGTTAAGGACCAATGTAATAAAAAAGCAAGGTTTTTTAGATTAGAAGTCATGCCAGGATCGAGTCCTATGGTGAGTTAGAGCAGTATTCGATCTCATGCAGAGATAAAATAGGTCATGCAGAGAGATAAGACCCAAAAACTAGAACAAAACCCTAGCTACCCTTTTCTTTTTCCCCAACGCCATCATCTTTTTCTTTTATCCACCCTTAATTGAAGTCACCATCAAGAACAAGTACATACTATCCCATAGATTGATGATTTATTTGATCAAATAAATGGTGCATATGTCTTTTCTCTAATATTGATATGAGGCTATGTTATTTCCAACTCAAGATCAAGTGGGAGGACATTCCAAAGACTGCATTCACCATCTATTACGGTTTGTGTGAGTACACTGTAATGTCATTTGGACTCACCAATACTCCTGCTAGCTTCATGAATCTTATGAATAAAATTTTTATGCTAGCTTCATGAAAATTTTATGGTGGTCTTTATCATGATATTCTCATCTATTCTAAAAATACAGAGGAGCATGAGCAATATTTTTGTATGTTACTCGACAAACATCGAGAACATCAACTATACACCAAATTTAGAAAGTGCTAATTTTTGCTAAAAGAGGTCAGCTTCCATGGCCATATTATTTCCAAAGGAGGTGTTGCCATGGATCCTAGCAAAGTACATGACGTACTAGCTTGGGATCAGCCCGCACCATTCCTGAAGTCTAAAGCTTTGTCGGTTTAGCCAGATATTATCACCGGTTAATCAAACGTTTCTCCAAAATTTCAAGACCAATGATCCAACTTTTAAGGAAAGAGAAGAAGTTTGAATGGTGAGCAGCCTATGAGGAGAGCTTCCAAAAATTAAAGAAGAGGCTCACAATAGCCTTAGTGCTCGTATTGCCAAACATACATAATAACTTGGTTATGTATTTCAATGCATCTTGTCATGGCCTTGGTTGTGTGTTGATGCAAGAGGGAAAGTCGTGGCCTATGCTACATATCAATTGTTGTCTCATGAGGTGAATTATATGAATTATGACTTGGAATTGGCTACTATGCTTCATTCTCTCAAGATCTGAAGACATCACCTCATCAGTATTAGTGTGAAATTTACACCGATCGCAAAAGCTTGTTGAATATCATCGGCATCGCCATCATAATGAGCACCACCACCGCTAAGGCCTTCATCTTTGTGTATTCTGCATGCACATGGATAGATTGAAAAGAAAGCTCACTTGTGTTATCTTGAGTTAATGGCATGTGTTGATAATAAACATTGACAAACAATATGTTGGAATAGCCCCACAATAGTTGTAGAAGGGCAAGGGACCTAACTTAAATGTGGGAGAGTCCCTTATCTCATTGGCAAGCTTTCAGGGTGAAAAGGCCCTTACGATCCTGCAAGTGGTATCAGAGCTAGCTGCGATGGCATCAGAGAGGTATGTGAAACATGTCTAAATATAACAGATGTTGATCTAAATTCTCAAGCTCATAACCTGTTATTTCAAGGAATCTCACACAAAGAATTTGATTATAAAGCTCATATTAATTTTGCCCACTCAATTTGGAAAACTCTTTGCGATTATCATGAAGGAATGACTAAGATCAAGAAAGTACATAAAAATCTATATAAAAAAGAGTACTCTGATTTTGCTATGAAGCCTGGTGAATCTATTGATGATCTTTTTGCTTGGTTTGAGAAAATATTAAGTGATTTGTGCAGTGTTAATGTTACTCCTGATGATGAAGATAATGCAACTAAAATTTTGGGATCTTTAGGTTCCGAGTGGTTAATGGTTGTCATGACTACTAATCAAACTGTCGATCTAGAAACATTAACCATGTATGCTCTATATTTTAGATTAAAAACCTATGAGATGGAAGCTTTGCCATCTAAGACTGATAAATTGTCATCTTTAGCACTTGTGACTAACCCTGTGCAGGCTGTTTCATTGAGTGCAATGTCATGTGTATCCTTGTTTGTTTTGTCTTCTTTTTTAGAGAAACATGTCGAGCAGCTTCCTAAAGACAACTTGTTGTTGATCTCCACACAGTCATACAAGGCACTCAACAATGTGAGGATGAGGAAGCGAGGGGGCACTTCAGGCTCAATCAAATGCTTTGAGTGTAGTGATCCAGGTCACATAAGGATGGATTGCCCCAAGCTTAAAGAGAAGGTGATCAAGGAAGACAAGGAGCATCATCATTGGCATTCAATAACAACAACACCAAAGGTGGCAATTTCCATCGCAAGATTATTGGAAAGATCGTATCGGCTATAGAGTGTCTTGATTTGAGTGACATGGAATGTGAGAGTTGCAACGATGATGACCATGACAATGATAATGCTAAAGGTAAAAAGAAGAATATCAACTTCATGGGCATGTGCTTCATGGCAAGAAGTGATGACAACTATAGTGATCCAGATGAGGTAGGTCCGTCATATGAACAACTTGAAGATGGTTTAATTAAACTTGCTAGGTTAAAAGACCAAAAAGAAATTAAAAGATAATAATCTTGTTGTGAAAAATTTTAATTCAGAAGTTGCTAGGTTAAGAGCTTTGATTCCAGATGATAATTCATGTTCTTCGTGCACTAACTTATTAATTGAGCTTGATAATGTTAGATCTATTCATACAAGTTACATAAATAAATTTGATTCTCTTAGCACTGAATGTGAAAAACTGCATGCTTGCTTTGCTCTTGGTACAATTGTCCATTCTTATGTTCTTAATGATTTGCTTGTTACTAAGAAGAATTTGAAAAACATGAAGTTGCTCTTGTTGCTAGTTCGCTAGTTCAATCTTTCCTAAGAACCTTAAGTCTAGTAACCCTCTCCATGTAAAAGATGTGAATTGCTTGAAGCTAGACTTAGTTCATCTCAGGAATCAATTCAACAAATGCTTTATCATATTTATCATGAAACACTCTCCTGCTCTAATTGTCCTAAGCCTAACATAGAAGTAGATGCCTTGACTACACAACTTAACGATTTTGCTGAAAATGAAGGATTGGCTCAGTCTAGTGCTTCTAAGAATTTAGTGAATTAACCTGGTAAATGAGTATCTTAAGAACACTTTGGAGATATTTTCTTTTGGCAAGAAAAATTTAAACATGATTCTAGATCAATCAAAAACTAGTGTGAAAAAACATGGTCTAGTATTTAATTTTCTTGAGCATGCCAAAAGTAATCCTCTTATGGTTGTTAAGCATCTTGAACCAGGAAAGATGGAAGTAATCTTTGAGCCAAAACCAATTGTATTTAAATCTGCTAGTATAGCAAAGGATTCCTCTACCAAAGTTCGTGTTGTGAAGTCAACAGATACAACTTCTCTTCACGTCAAGTATCAATGCACTCATTGTAGTAGAGAGGGTCATGTGGTTCAATTTTGCTTTCAAAAAGCTAAGAAAGAAAAAAGAGACAGGTTAATAAAGCGTTCTCAAGTGGAGACTGTGCAAGCTCCCAACTATCTCTTTGCACCCTCTAACTGATCGTCTACAGGTCATCGCTCTGCTCTCTCTAATCATCCTCTACAGATTTGGGAGTTTCTACAATAGGACCATTCAAACCTTGCTGATTAGACCTATCGGTGGTCATGCCAACCTTGCTGAAGCATTTAGACCGCCCCGTGGTTTGACGTCCAATGGTTGGATGGCCTCATGTTGAACTAGCATTTTGACCAGTGCTTCATCGTCCAGTGTTTTCTACATGCTCAACTAGTTGGTAGTCAGACCAGCTGTTCGATGGCGGTTTGATCGAAATATGACAGAGGCTAATTCTTCACTTGAAACTTCATCGTTGCCTTCTGTTGCTCTTGTTCGTCGAGTGACACAGTACTGGATACCTAAATCTTACCTTACTAACCCTTGTACTATAAGACCGATGCTTTCAGTGGCGTAAGACAAGCTAATACAGGATGAAGAACATGCATTTGATTGGGTTCCAGTCTTTTTACATCAACTTGACTGAAATATTTGATGGTTCTTCACTCCTTTGGATGGCGTCAAAAAATTTCATCTTCTGATTAGACCATGCGGAAAAGGGGATGTTATCCTTCAAGTGGTCTTTTTTAAGTTGTCTTTGAGTTCCTTTCTCAGATTGCTGGTTTTCACTCTTAGCTGTTTCTTCCTTCTAAATTTGCTCTTTTGCTAAGTAAGATGGGATTATTATGAGGGGAACATGGTGTTTAAATATTTTTGGAAGCTTTATTTACTATACCTATCACGAAATACATCAAGTCCAAGTCTTTAAAATCAAATAATGAGTAGTAGAGCTATCTTTATCATATTCATTCATAAGTTCTGTAGCTTTGGCCATGACTGGTTTTAATAAATTTGCTACATTTGAACTAAAATATGACATGGCAGAAGACTTTGACTAGAATGATTATAGCTAGCACTTTGTGATGTTCATCTAAGAGGATTAGCTTGGTTGTAAGTCTTCTTTTAAATCTTGGCTATGAGGCTTGTCTGTTTCATATGGCAATCTTTCTGTATTCACTCAGTTGGTATGTTATACAAAAGAAAATGCACAAAAAGGTGCATAAAGGAAAAAAATGTATGCTTCAAGTATACCATGGTTAAGCAAAAGAAAAAGCACAAAAAGTGCTCGATCAAAAAGAAGTATGCTTCAAGCATGCCACCATTCATTTAAAAAAATTACTACAAACATATCATCATGAAAAGAGGTATGCTACAAGCATGCCACATGCCTAAGAATTGAGTGTGGAGCAATAGGTTTCTATATGAGACTGCTAACTCGTCTAGACTTAAAGTTTGCTTCACTTTTAGGCATTGACTTTACGTTGCGATATCTCATTATGCTCTTTATAATTGTTTTAGCCATTGTTGAGATGCCTATCACATATATAAATCGTCTAATCATATTGAAAATCTAGTTTTGACATTGCTATATGATATATGACTTTATATGATGTAGGTTGCTCTACTCAAACAGATGGCTTGGTCAAAATCTTAAATCAATGCAATGTGACTTGGATAATCTACAAAGCTTTTGGATGTTTATTCTCATTGCTTCTTCTTAGAATAGTTCTCTCTCTGACATTCTTGATGATTACATTGCCGCCAAAGAAGCAGAAATTAGAAGAAATGAAGAGAAATTTTTAATTGCTTAAGAAAGGGGGAGAATTTTGAAAAAATGTTCTCTGGAGTTGAGGGGGTGCTTTCAAGTGGTTTGCTGTTGCTATGGTTTGCGTTAAAACTTTCTTTATGCAAATTTCATTTTTCCTTCAAAACTCAACTCAAGTGATTTTCAAGGTGTTGTCAATGTATTTATCAAGGGGGGAGATTGTTAGACCATGTGGATGGCCATAAGGTTAGTGATGATGAATAATTGACATTTGGGTTGTTTTGAAATTTGTGTTTGTGAAAGTTTCAATTTATCGCAGTTGAAGGTTTTGAGTCCGAGTGGTTTCGGTCGTGTTGAAGAGGTTTTTTTCTGCATTGAGTGATTTTGGTCTGCTCCGAGTGATTTTGGTCTGCTCCGAGTGATTTTGGTCTACTCCGAGTTGTGTTGGTCCGATCCAAGTGGTTTCCATTGGGTCCGAGTTGTATCGGATGGCTTTCGAGTAGCATTGGCATATCGAGCGATGTTTGATTGACATCGGAGGATCGGACAGTATTTTGACTACGACAGACTCTGACCACGTCCGAGTTGACCACGTTTGGCTTCAGCCGTGGCAATCCGACCTTGGTATTTCCACCATGTTTGGTAGTCGGTGGTCCAAACGGCCTTATATCGTTGATCCGAATAACTCTCTGCTGGGTGGTCCAAATGGCTTTGTCCAATTAACAAACTTCAACTACATTGACTTCGATCACGTCTGGTTTTGGACCACGTTAGGCTTCGACCAGGTCCGACTTCAACCACAATAGACTTTGTGACCTATAGTCAATGGCTTAGCGGTTGGATGTTATAGACCTTGCGATCAGTAGGATTTGCGACCAGTTAATGTTGGCTTCATGGTCGGTACTCATAGACTTTATTGTTAGTTCGAATGCTTCAATTCTTGCTATCTTCGAGTACTTCAAGTACTCATGTTAAGCCAGCTGTATGACTGGCTGGTGGTGATTGGTGAACAGTACTCGAAGGTTTCGCTACTCGGAAGATAGATGTACTCGATGGTCAGATGGTCATGGTACTTGGGAGTCGGAAGGACTCGGTACTCCATAGTCGTGGTTTTTGTGATTATGGTCAGCAATGGGTTGTTGGAGGTGTTGCGGTCGGTAGTTGTAGTCATAGTGATCGGTACTCGGTGGTCAGTACCCAATATATTTGTGGTTGGTAGCCATGCTTGTTATTTCTGAGTGTTTTGAGCGATGGTGTTTTCTTGAGTACTTGTGTTCAAGTACTCTATGTGCTAGCGACTGGTCCTACATAATGGTTACTAGCTGAATGCCCGTGCGTTGCTACGGATTTTAAAAATTTATCATACTAAATGTTCTAAAACGGGTGGTAAAAATTTTTATAATATGCATACAAATATGTTCTAAAAGTTTTTAAATATATAGCAATGCACGGGTATTCAGCTAGTAAGCCTATAATTGTACAATCATAATACCAAATACAAAGAGATCAGGTTAGGTATCAGAGCATAGCAATCACCTCTTCCTTTGTGCTATAGTATCCCCATTCTCTGGAATCTGCACTTTTAACAAAAAGCCTTCATTCCTAAAAAGCCAATACCTATTATAATGTCTACCTTTTCCAAGATGACTGACACGGATGGATAATTTCTCAATCTCTGTTTCGAAGTGCCATACCTACAAATATATTGAAACTTAGTAAGCACAATAAATATACAAATCATAGCCAGTGACAATAAAACATGTCTAGAATTCACAGGGAGGTGCATTGCACACGGAAGTTTCCTGTGAGTAGTTGGGTCCTCACGAGATGCTATTTCCCTTCTATCTTGCTTCGAGAAATATTGGTCTTATCTTTCCATAAGTATCGCATGATTTTTACAATTTTTAAATAATGTGGAAAGAAAGGTTGAAGCAAGCTTTCCATCCCACAAACAGAAAAACACGACGCTCAAGACAGATAAGAAGGTAAAAAACACCAAAGTAAGGTTTACAACCTGTATGTTTGCGGAAACACCGGAAAGGGCCTAATAGTATAGGTTTTCATAATAAAACAAAGAAATAGTTCACTCATCTTAGCATACAATACAAATATGGGCCACGAAGAAGAATAATAAAATGGAAAATGCAAAGTTCTCAATGCAAGTTAAAAGAACGGATTTGGCAGCATACAAGCGAATGCTAACATTGGGAGTTATGTTACTTTCTATAAGTTTACCTTTTTCAATATTCCAAATTCCCTTTTAATAAGTCGGGACAACTTGCAAAACATGGATCATACAAGCTTCATTCAAAACATTTTATTTTAGGTTACTTCAAGGCTGTCTAAATGGTCTGCCATATAGACAAGTACAAAGGAGTAAAGCAAAGTGGTAAAACCTTCATGTAGTAGTTGAATCCACCATGGTACACAAAATCACCAGACACGGGAAAAGAATCTCAAGAAAAAGAGAAAAGCCAAATTCCTTTGAAAATCAGCTGATCCAGCATATTGTGTCATAAATGTTGTTTCTTCTAAAACCTTCAGGTTCAGCATATTGAGTCATTAATGTTGCTACGGATTTTAAAAAATTTTAGAACATATTTGTATGCATGTTCTAAATAATTTTACCACCCGTTAGTTTCAGAACATATAGTATAATAAAATTTTAAAATCTGTAACAACGCATGGGTAGTCAGCTAGTACTTTAGAAGTAACTCGAATGCTAAGTTCTGTACCGGTAAGATGTTGAGAAGGGGAAAAACAGGGAGAAAATGTTGGGGCGTCCAAGTGCTATAGCATGTATGTATGACAAATATTGCATTGCCAGATTGCATCAATACCAGTAACAGCTATGTTTACCCAATTGATCTTGTGGGCGATTGGAGGATGAAAAGAAGTCCCGGTGCCTTTTGGTGAAAATGCGAATGGTAACCAACAGACCAGATAACTCACTCCTGATCACCTTGGGGACCGACATGGCTGGGATACTTCGATGAAACATCGGCCCAGGTGCTTTGGCCTTCTGTCAGTTGCTTCACCACAGATGCCACCTCATTGATGCCCACCCGAACCTGCTCCTTGCTGTCCCTCTCCCGGACGGTCACGCTTGTTGCAGAATCGACTGTTACCGCGAAAGGAACACCGATCTCGTCTGTCCTTGCGTACCTCCTCCCAATAGAAATACCTGCAGAAAGCGACAACATATTTATGAGTTTTATGGAGTTTGCAAATCCTGTAGTATTATGTTGTATGGAATTGTACATGTACAAATATCAGGTATTCAGGCATCATCTTCCATCATGAAATTGCACAATATACTTCCTACTATGGTACATATTGCTTCAAATTTCTTTAAGATGGTAATAGCATCTGAAAGAAATGGTTGCAGAAACTATTCTGAGTTTAACACGTACCAGCTGTGTCAATAATATGTGAGATGCCTGCAGCTGTTAATGCTTTAGCAATCACTTTTGCAGCATCATCAAACTCTTGATTATTTACCAGGGGGAACACAGTGCATTTGATAGGAGCCACAACAGGAGGGAACCGGAAAACATTCATCTGTTCCTCTTCTGATTTGCTAGGTCTTGTATATAAGGAATGTTCAAACAGACAGTAGATTATCCTCCCTATGCCAAATGAAGGTTCAATGACTGAAGGGGTGAAGACTCGCTGGTGTTCCATCTTCTTTTCTATACTGATAGATACCATTTTCTTGGTAATCACCACATCCTTTCCAAGTGTGCAGACTTGGAAGTTTGTCTCCCCCTTAGATTCCAATGCAGCCTTCATGTCCATTGCTTCCTTCTCACTCATAGCCTGTCAGTCCAAGCGTAAAGTCAACAAAACAAAGTTGCCACTTCGGTAGACAAAGAAAACTTACAAACAAATATAATAAAGACAAGGCACAAGATGTGTTACCTCCAATGCTTCAACCACCATCTTTTGATTGCCCGCAAAAGAAGAGAAATAAAACTTAGGAAAAAGAAGTCTTCTTGGTTTGGCATCAGTCCGCGACCGTCCATGTTGCCCTCGAAGATCCAATGGCAAACCTCGACCTCACCGGGTTTTCCACCAGGCACAATGAACGCTCGTCCCAAGCACTCCTGAGCAATTCCATTCGTTACTCCATCATAGCAGCTGAAATTCGCCCATTCTAAAATTCCACAACATCTCATTAACGCGTGCAATAACGCAAAAAAAACACCTAAATGGTGTTACAATCTCAATCCGAAGCTACGATGAAACGCAGCAATGAACAATCACACGCAGAGTCCGACACCTAAACGCGAGCACGCAACCAAGGTCCACACAAGCGCACAGCAAACATGAAACGTCACTTGGATAAAATTTCACACTTACGCGCACTCGAGATCATCAGCATCGGATTCCGCTGCCGCCACCGCGGCGAGCATCCACACCATCGCGGCGGCCGCCGCCCATATCACCGGGGCGCACCTCCTCATCTCCGCCGCACCACCCAATCACCCTCGCGCCGCGACTACGTGTCGCCACAACGCTCCTGCTCCCCGGATCCCGCAGCCCACGAACAACCGCTGAACCCTGTCGGGCACCTCCGAGCAGAGGAGGAGGAGGAGGAGGCGGTGGCGGAGTGGAGGAGCGGGGGAGGAGGCGGCGGAGCGGAGGAGTGGGGGAGGAGGAGGAGGCGGCGCCATGGGGTGGGAGGGAGGGGAGGAGGCGGCGGCGGAGTGGAGGGGTGGGGGGAGGAGAGGAGGCGGCGGCGCGGGGTGGGAGGGAGGGGAGGAGTCGGCGGCGCGGTGTGGGAGGGAGGGGAGGAGGCGGCGGCGTGGGGTGGGGAGGAGGAGGAGGCGGCGCGGGGGAGGAGGAGGTGGCGCGGGGTGGGGAGGAGGAGGAGGCGGCGGCGCGGGGTGGGGAGGAGGAGGAGGCGGCGGCGCGGGGGAGGAGGAGGCGGCGGCGCGGGGGGAGGAGGAGGAGGCCGCGAGACGTGGAGAACGGGGGAGACGGGGGCGCGGGGGGAGGAGCCGCGAGACGCGGAAAACGGGGGGACGTGGGGGAGAACATAAGGCAGGTGGTTTTTTTAAGTCGGGCTGGTGATTTCTTTTTTTTTTTGAGAAGGGAGAAGGGGGCCGCACCAACCACCAACTCCTTCTTTTATATAGTAAAGATAACCGGTCATATTGAGTGGTTTGAAGTTGGTGTTTTGGAAAGCAATGGAATTTGTGGTCGTGGACGACCTGGTTGGTATTTGTGATGGTTTGGTTCTTGTCTCTGGATAGATGAGGGTGTGCTTTGAGTGTGTGTGCTGATGTTAGTCAAGTTGTGAAGAACTTGTGCCAGAAAACGTTCTTTGGTTTTTGCATGTGCAGGTGGGTATGGAGATGATCATGGTCGGTGACGAGGATGATCGGGGCTAGGATAGGAAACTCTAAGATCCAAGTTTCGTAGATGTCACACGAGGTGGTCGGGCTCATGTTGGAGCACGTGGAGATCAAAGGTGATAATTCACGATGAAGCTATTGGCAGTGCGGTCCAGGAGGCTACAACATGAGTGGAGATGGTGTTTGATGAAGATTCAAGCGGTGCTATCCTGGAGGCTTCGTCACGTGTTGGGTTAGCAGCTGTGGATAGAGTCAATAACTGAGAAGGCTAGAAGAGGTACGGATAGAGTCTGTAACTTGAAAAGTTTTGTGTTCGTGTTTGAGGCGGACATGGTTTGGATGTTAGTTTATAAAAGCAGGAAGAGGCTAAGTAATGGCTTTTGAGAATGTTTTAGTGTGGTTTTTTGTTGGGCTTTCAGTGAGAAAGCTTGTGTGGGTTTTGAGAGGGCTTTCGTCGAGAAAGATTTTAGGGGTGCTTGTGAGGGTACTTTGTAAAACCATCGAAATCCAACAATAAACATCATCTTGAATCAATCTGGCTGTTCAATCTAGTTCGTTTTTGTTGAAGATTGCTAGTGATTGCGGGTGGAGTGAAGCATACGACCACGTGCAAAGGAGTTGATTCACTGCCAAGGAAAACAGAACGATAGATCGAGCGTTCAGGGTGGTCGAGCAGCAGAAGGTTTTGATTATGTACAAACTGGCCGCAGAGCAACGCTAAGCAGTCATAATCTTCATCGAGCCTATGCTCAGTCAAGCGAGCGGTCGAGCAGAGCATCTTGTGGTCAAATTCTACCTCTATAAGTTAGATTGTTTTTCTATTGTTTTGAGATTTATTATCAGGTGCCGAAAAGCAGCGACAACTATTCACCCCCTCTAATTGCTGTCTTTGATCCTACAAGTGGTATCAGATCCCGGTTCTAACATCCCTGGCCCAATGGACACTAGTGTGTGAACGCCCGATGGACTGTGACCCTGATGGACCATAGGTGTACAGTGAAGGCACCCTGAGGGACCGTCGGTGCACGGTGAAGGGACAGTGATGGGCTGAGGGACACCAATGTGTGAAGGGGGAGTTTGTTGGAATAGTCTGGTTGTGGAAGGGCAAGTGACCTAACTTAAAAGTGGGGGAGACCCTCATCTCAATGGCTAGCTTTTGGAGTGAGAAGTCCCTTACAATCCTATACAATACTTATATATAGCCATGATTGAGAGATATGTATCAATCTAGGAGGAGACACTCGTGCAATTTACGAAAGCCTCGCGTCCAAATGCTAATAGTTGCTGGCACAGTATCTACAAAATAATCAGAATAACAACTTAGATGTTACTAATATTGTATTTGTGTACTTTTATCAAGTGCACGATTAAGAAAACTAAAGGTAAAAATTGCATCTAATAGACTTCAGAAACAACTATGATGTAACACCCCATTTTCAAAACCTCTGCCTAATGTAAAATCCCAAATGTATGTTAATAAAATTTAAAAGCTTTTATTCTCAGTTGGCTATTCTTTTGCTTCCAATATATATATATATATATATATATATATATATATATATATATATATATATATATATATATATATATATATATATATATATATATATATATATATATATTTGTATATGTGTATATTCTAGAAAATGTAAAAGTCCTTTAAAATGAAAACCTTGCTCCATCCCGGGAAGAAAATCAAATTAATCCTTTGAATCAAGACTTCGAATCATACTCCACAATTGGAAGGTTCAGGAAATTTGGAATTGTATTAATATTTTAAGTAGCAAGGAGATATATAGGTATATACCAATGAAATGGAAATTTTTCCCCAGCCAATCCTAGCCATCCACTTCCTTCTCCATGCCATCCCAGCCCCATTCTTCTCTTCCCTGGTGGCAGAATTCTTCCCTTCTCCACCATGGTTCCAGCACTTCCTCTGACTTTGTCGCCATTCGCCACCAACTTCGTCGGCGATTGAATGCACTGTCAACCCTCGTCTTCAGCACCCCTCCTCGCCATCAGCGCCCAGCAGTGGCAGCGTCTCCCGTCACCTCCCGCGCGTCCCCGAATGCTTAGGCCTGCGCCCGGCCGTGCGCCAATGCCCTACGCCAAGAATTGCCGTAGTCCTCCTCTGCCATCGGTCACCTTTGCGTGCAGCAGGCTTGCACGGCTCCCTGCCGCCTTGTCTCCCCCGACGAGCCCGTCCCCGGCCTCCTTAAAGCGCACCGAAGCATGCTGCATACACCCGCGATCGCCTCCCCTGCAGTGCGAACGCCCCGCTCACCAACTTCTCTACCGCAGGTGCGCCCTCAGGCATTCCTCGCCGACGAGCTGCTCCGGTCGTCGCCGGGACTTCTTGAGCTCCTCCCCGAGTTCCCTATCTCTCCCTCTCCATACTCCCCGGCCTAATCGACCCCTCCTCCCTTGCAGGCCGCCGGCGACGTGCTTCTTCGCCACCGCCGGCTTCGGGCTTCCCCGGTGAACCGGGACGCTCCGGGTCGATTCCCCGCGTGTGGAGCCTCTCTTGGACCCCACGAACACCGCCCCAGCATGGCCGGACCCCGCCGCCCCGCCCAGCGAGCCGCCGCCGTCATCCACCTCGCCGCCGAGCCCGCTCTCACCGCCGGACCGCCCCACTCCCCCTCGGCCTCGACTGACACCCCAGGTGAGCTCGTGGTTACCTGTTGTTGCTCCCATGCCAAGGAATCGAACTCCCATTTCTAGAATCGCCGGCGCCCAAAAACCTCTGCCCCGGCCGCCGCTCTAGCCACCGCCGGCCGCCGCACGGCCGAAATCCGGCCGGTGGACTTCTCCCCAAGATGCACGCCTGGATGGGTAACCCATTTCGGTGGGCGTCGCCACACCTCCGGGCCCTCCCCGCCGCCGGCCGGCTCCGCCTCCGCCTCCATTGCGGCCGGAATGAGCCAGAGCAAAGCACCCACGTTAATGACGTTAAATAACCACTGTCTTAACCGAGCATTCAATCTGTCCTAAGCTGGCCATTAAAACAAGTATTAACCCCTGCTATTTAAGCCGCCTGTCCCCACCTGTCCGCAGGGCATGTATTTATTTTTTCGGATTTTCCAGCATTTAAAACTTCCAAACGCTATAACTTATTAACCGTAACTCCGAATTAAACGAAACCAACTCCTAAATTTTTCTCAAATCAAGACCTGTTTAATGGTTCCAGTTTGGTTCAATTTCAAGTTCGTTTGAGTTGCTTTATTGTTTTGTTTGGTTCTTACTTGGCGTTCTTCATTTTATGTGATTTTCCGGTACTCTCGTCCGAGTAGAGTTCGACGACGTGAACGAGACCCCGCTAGAAGCAGCGCAAGACCCCCAAGCTTTTGATCCAGGCGAGTCAATACTTTGATCATTTTGTGCCTACATTTTGTGAAACTACGTTCGTTTAAACTATAAAAATTGCATGCGATATTTTATGTGCTAAAAATATGTAAGTCTTAAGGTAGATAATAACCTTATGTCCACCTAATAATATAAAACACCCCAAGTACATTTAAACTCCCATGATCATTTGTCACCCTAGATATAAACACTGGTATGGTAGTTATATGACTTATTATTGCCATGCTCAAATTTGTCAAGTCCAGGGTTCTAGTAACCCTGATAATCATTCTTTAATCATGGAAACTGGATTTGGGATAGTCATGGGATGTACATGACTAAACAATTATGTTGATTTATGTTATGCTTCTCAAAACCCTAAAATCTGCTGAACCTGTTTGGGCGGGTGGAAAGAACGGTGGGTGTGGATGTAACACAAGGGATTGTGGAATGAACACTTGAACAATTTAAGGACTTAATCTGTGTGGACCCTCCGTGTATAACAAAGTACAACCACAAGTCGGCATATTGTAGGCTTGGCTAAATAATTTACTGAACTCTCTATTCATTTCACGGAGAACGTGTGTAGGTGGGTAATGAAAGCCCCACTTGGAATGGGACACCGGATGTAGGTGACGTCGCCTAGGATAGCGTACGTGGAGAGTGGAGTCCGACTGCGCTAACCTATGGTGGACATCCCGCACAACCTATGGACGTAACCCCATAGGAGTGAAATGCTAGAGTGTGAGGTATTGTAAAGGCCTCGTGATATTTTCTCGATCTGCATGTCAAAGGAATCATGTAGAACCATCGGGACGATTATCTCTTGTGAGTAAAGATGTACAGTCTCTGCAGAGTACTACACAAACTATTCGAATAGCCGTGCCCACGGTCAAGGGCAGACATGGAAATCTTCCTCGAGTTAGTTCTATTTCAAAAACCTTTGTGGGTGGGACAAAAATCTATCAGAGAGGATGTACTCGATTTTGAAATTCATCACGGAGGATGTACTCCAGTGTTGGTATTAAGGTGGAAGTAACCTGCTATTCAAAAGTTAAGCATTGGTGGATGTAACCATAACATAGGGTGGATGTAACCCTAAAATATGGTGGATGTAACCATAAAATTTGGAATTGGAAACTACTCCGTTTATTGTACACTTTCAGTATTTAAATCATAAGTTCTTGAAAAATGCTAAGTCATAGAGATTTTAAGTTATGGTATTTCCAAATGTCGCTTTATGCAAATAAAAGAACCCGAGCCTTCCTTGAATAGCCTTGCATCTATAATTATATGCATTCTGTGTGTTGGCTCGCGGAGCACGGTTGTTTGTGCTCAAACTCGCTCTTAACCCCCCTTTCAGAAGATATGAATCAAGAGCACTACGCTTATCATGAGGATCAGGATGCCGAAGGAAATGAAGATGGTGGTTATTAGAATAGGCCTCGGTAGTCTTGCCTCTCGCCTCAGTAAAGATGACCAGGCTAGTTTTGGCGGGTGCCTTCGTTATTAGCCAGGTCCCTGGTTAATAGCGTTGGTACTCGGGTTATCCCAGTCGCTTGCCTGTGGTGAGTTGTGCCCCTACGCTATGTACGCTTCCGCTTTTATGTATTGTAAGACATTTGGCCTGACGGCTCTAATGTAACCCTGGCCCGATGTGGTCTATTTGAACTCTGGTATTGTAATGTATGAATTTATCGTGTATGAAATGATGCAGCGATGTATCTGTGAGCATTATCTACTGATCCAGGGAATAATGCAGTGTTATCACAGAGGATTCCAGGTATTAAACTTGGGGTCCGACATATGATGGGTGGAATTGTACTCGCTCCCACCTTTTTACCATCTAGCCAACGGAGAAATTGTACCAAATTAAAAATTACCTTGTCAATGTCAGCACAACCTTCTATATGCTACTCTAGCTACAGAAAAGTTTGAAGTGTTTTCAATATCAAATAGATGTTGCATATACCAATTAACAAATGGGAAATGTTTTTTTGTTCCACTGAGAACCCATCAATAATATGAGATTGATATTTAGTGATAGCTAAGAACACAAATAAACATATAAAGAGCTTAAAATAAGACGTCTATCTTATTCAAGCTAGCTGATTTAAATCTATGTCTATATGGGATAATTAACACAGATATGAAGCTCTGGTCCTGAATGCTTCTCTAGAGCAATCTAGCTTACTCCATGGAAGACCTACGGTGCTAAGCAGGTATTCATAGTCTGCACCTTTCGTTTTCTTGGTGCTAGTGGCTGTCCTTGTATGGAGAATGCAGGTTGGTATAATCTTAATTAAGACAATTTCCTGATAGATATGTTACATTTTTTGTATATCATGTATAGAAGCTTTAGCTAGTTTTGGAACAAATCAAAGTCGAGAAGAAGTTAACCTCAAAAATTACTCATGGCAGCACAATTTTGTTAAGCACATGGCATTCAGTACACAACGAATTAATAGCTAGCTAGACATCCGTACCCTATGTACTATGAACCAAAGGCAGGGCTGCAGACCATGACTTTCCGCTGCGTCTCTTGCTTGTCCATGTGGTGTATTCGAACGACATTCGTCTGCGGACTTTATTCTTTAGACATTGTCGAAAAGTAGCAGGCTTTGCAGCTACTTGACTGACCTGATGGGCTAAGTATGAATTCATTATACTTGAAATAGACCAAGCAGTACCTAGCGATGGGAATTGAATCAGAACGGACGCTTTATTCTTCAGACAACATCTCCAGACTTGCTGCTGTATTTTCCATTGCATGTACTGGAAGTTTGGCTACAGAGAGATGGAATCATAACTTACCAATATGTATTCTTCTTGTTCCAATGTGTCAGGCAGATTTTTGTACATATCATGGAATTGGCACATGGCATCAACTGTGCTTGTGAAGTGCATCAACCATTCCTAGTTGGTTTGAAGGAAGGTACGTGACTAATTCAGCTAAGCTAGCTAGCCATGCATGCCTGCCAGCTAGAATGGTCATAGCTTGTGAGACAAAATCATCTTTAATCACGCCACAACCATCGTCTTACATTTCTTTTCGTATATCGATTGCACTTGTGCTTCCTAGCTAAGTAGACCTTATATTTTAGCATCGGTTGGCACTCGTTACTACTTACTATTAGTAACTTTTCAAGACTCCAGTCTGATCTTTTATTGCAAGTAAAATAGATGTAGTATATGTTGATTCACATTTTATTTAGTTAATATCAAAAACACATCATGGTTTCCACGAACCTACCTAGCATTGCTATGCTTCTGTTAGAAAGTAATCCTTTCTTATTGGGAAATATACCACCTGAAGAATGATCAGCCGCTGTCACTAGTCCACTGAATATGAAATCATGATTTGCTTGCGTAGTCTACAAAGACAGATCAAGTTTTAGGTTGCCCTTTTTTCTCTTATTATAAACGTCATAAGATATATCAGACCGCTATGGTAGTTAATCCTTTTTTAAGCATATCTCACGGAATTCTAATTAAATTTAATCTCAGAGTATATGCAACAGTATATACATTGGAACTAATCTTGTTGTTGATAGTAGTCGGTGTTCGAGTACTGTGTGGTCGGTGCTCGAGTATCGTGTTGTAGTTATGTGTAGTCTGTGTTCGAGTACTGTGTGGTCGGTGTTGAGTAGTCGTGAGCAGAGTACTTATGTGTTGAGTACTGTGTAATCGAAGATCTCGCAGTCGGAGAGCAGTCGGAGACTTTGGAGTAGAGTACTCGTGTGTTGAGTACTAAGTAGTTGTGTATCGAGTACTCATGTGCTGAGTACTAGGCAGTCATGTATCGAGTACTCGTGTGTCGAGTACTAGGTAGTCAGAGTCGAGTACTTGGTAGACGCAGTTGTGAGTCGATCTGCACAGTGATCATTTCTGCAGTGATCATAGCTGCAGTGATCGTAGCTATAGTTATCGTAGCTCCAGTGATCATAGCCACAGTAGTCATAGGTCGACAATCATAGCTATAGTACCTGGCCAGAGTTGCGGTCGAGAAGCTGTGGTCGACGTACTCGTAAGTTGAGTAGCATTTGTGGTGGAAGAGGCGTGGTCAAAGCCAACGTGGTCAAAGAGGTGTGGTCAAAGACACCATGGTCGAAAAGCTGTCAAAGAGGCGCAATGGCTGTGAATCAACATTGTGGGTCCGAGTAACAGGTGTGTAAATGGGTTAGTGGAGTAGTGGCTGTATGCAACAGAAGCATTAGTAGCTGCATTTTTCTGTGTTAAAGTTAGTATTTACCAGTGGTAATGCACCATCAAAGACTTGTAACTAATTTGTTATATTCATTAGTATCAGTAGTATAAATAAGAAGGGAAAATAGAAAAGTTGTACGGCATTACGCAGTGATAAAATGTCTTGTGTGTCTTGAGTTGATTTAGAGTGTTCATGTGTGTTACGACCACCGTGAGCGTGCGTTTTGTTACGTGTCTGAGCCGTCAATATATACCTACTTAGATGTGCTTTTGCACTTCCAAATAATTTTTTGTTCTATCAACAAAATATATGAACACATCTAAATTTTGATAGTAATTGTCGGATACTGCAGTTTACGTATATATAATAAATAGGGAATATTTTATTATTTATTGACTAGCACCAGATCAGATGAACACGAATCATCTACATTTTATATCGCTACTGCACGGAGGGGTAGCTTAGCGCAAATCTAGGCCATGGATAAAAAATGAATGGCTCTTGTTCGCAGGCTCATACTTTGAAGCAACAAGGAGAATGGAAGCAACAAGGGCACTCTGCCGTGGAAACTGATCTTAGTAGTAGGTCGAAGGTGGAGGTGGATTCAGCTTGTGGTTTACTAATGGAAATTATGGTTCTGGAGTATTCTTGGAAATCATCATATTCTGACGAAACTAACCAATAAGAAATATCTCTATGATGGTTTAATTCTGAAGGGAAAAATGATGGAAATAGGCCTAACCCAAACCAGACAACAGGTAATTTCCCCGCGGTATTTTCCATAGTATTCAACCGTCAGGCACTTTACATTTTGGTGTCGGTCAACTCCTAACGGTTTCCTTGCAAGGAATACATTTCCTGATGGTTTTCAGCTTATTCCTCACCGTTTTTAACTGTCACGAAATCTTTGGTTTCTTGTAGCGACATGCAAAATATATATTTTGATTGATTCTAAATTTCCAAACAACACAAAATGTATGAAAATAGTACACATTTTTACTTTTATTTTACCGATACGAAGGTTAGGCAAATGGCTTTATTTTCCTGAGAAGGCTTCCAAGGAATCTTGATCAGGAGAATCATGAGCGACTTGTTTGGTTTGCCTCGGGAGTAGGTTGGTTTTCATTCGAAGTCTTTTGAGGCAGCTTGTTGGCCTTGAAATACTTTTTGCAACAAGGATACCTGAGGCATGCATTACCTGCATCAAGATGTCTTCTGGTCCTAATTTTGCCTTTTCTATGGCTTCTTTTGCTGGTGTCATAGACAATAGGCCATACAAGCATCTTGTAATGCATTTATCTGGGAGGACACCATTGTTGATTCCATCAGACTTTGCTTGACAGCAGTTGGCTACTCTGTCTGCTATTCTCGTTCCACCAATTATCATGGTACAAAACCTTGCCAAACTTCATGTGAATTCTCGCAAAGCCCCCTGCTGCTGGACAACGCGTGCTTTATCCATTGCTAGCTAGCTTATCCAAGGAATGTGTCTATATTTTATTGTTCATATATTTTTATCATTATGTTTTCTTGTTGCCTTTTACTTTATATTATCATGACTTTGTGGGACTTACCTCTCCTCTCAAAGTAAAACTATGCCCAAAATCTGGACGTTTCGTCAAAATGTTACCTACAAATTATGTGTTTTCATATTTTATTGTTCCACATTTTTAATAACTTTTCTTATTTGTAATTACAGGAAAATACCTTATTCTGCTTGCCATTTTATTTTTTCTGCTAAGTACTAACATATAAAATCATGGTTAACATGTATCAACCTGTGATCAGTCATAGTATACTCACTTATCTTGTACAGAAAATGAAAAGAAACCATGGAAACTAAAATTGCTTGAACGTAATTACTATAGTATAGTGGTTAAAGAATATCATGAAAAGAGTGAAATGTTTGTATTTATAAAAGCAAAAGAGAGTAGCTGCAAGGAATCATTGTTGTTGTCCAAAGACAAAGATAACCTTTACACAACTACTTTAGTGGATCTCGATCGTGCGCATTATTAAGCAAGTAAGAATCGTAGGCGCACATTGAATAATTTTTGACATGTCATACGCACGATAAAGTGAATGATAATAATTTTGTCACCAATAGCATAGAAAATGACTGAATGGCACGTTTACCGAACACACTCGTTTTCTTGAATGGCGTGGAAAAGAGCTATCTTCATGATAGACAATTGCATTCTGTTCTCAGATGAAGTTGCAACCATAGTTTACTGAAAAATTACAAATAATTAACCATGTATGTTGATTATTTACTTTTGTACCACAAATAAAAACAATTGGACACACTTTTTCACAAGCCTGCCTAGTATTATTTTGTGTTTCAAAAGTAGGAATTGTTTATTAGAGGGATCCCTCCTGAACAAGTACCAATTGTCGCCTCTACTCCATGTAACATGTAATCATGATTTCCTTGCTTAGTCTGGTAAAATGGATCTAGTCTATAGCTTCACTTTCTTGTCTGTTCAAAGCATTGCCAAACGAGAAACTAAAACATCTAACAGAACTAGTAGGCTGCTCATGCGTTGCAACGGATCTCAAATATACAATGACACGAGTGCTAGATTATGTCAATGTTGAACCAAATCATGTTAAGACAAAATGGTATACCATTAGAATTTGGAAACATGTATTGTTGCTCTGGACCTTTGTTTATGTGACACCCTGACTTAATAACAGCCTAAATGTCACCCACCACTACAATTGCTACAAATTGAAATCGTTCATTACACATTACCAACAGCTAGATTTTAAATATAATTCCTCAACATGACCATGACCATAGTAATTTCAGCAATACGGAAATCAGTAATTGGCATTAAGATGAAACAATTGACAATCATAGGAATCAATTATAAATTTAACCAAAGGGAATTAACAAGTAGCAATAATATAAAACCATGAAGTGTTAAAGGAAATTATTATTCATCTAAGGATTGCACAGAGAGTATGCTTTATTTCTAACAATGAATAAGTGATCACTAAGTGAAAAACAGATCTATAAAGCATAATAACAGTTTCTGCTATATCCTGCCCATGCATATCACCATCAACGAGCACCTAAAAAACAACAACAAAGCATGGACAAGTCCACGAATCAGCAAGTACACAATAGAATAATTAATAAGGTAAACATTGCGTCATTTTTTTCGTGTCCATACACGATTATCACAATTTTCACATAATTATTCTCATTAAGTTCCATATATGTATCATCATCTCTTTTCTCTTTTCATGGATGCAATGCACATGTCTTCACTTCTTTTGCTTATACCGGTATAGTGTAGTGATCACCTCTCGATGAACCACTCTTGTCTTGTCCTTTTCATGCATGGTCTCAACTCCACTCCTGTGGAGTGCCTACCGAAGTAAGTCTTTCCGCACTCCTGTGGGGTGCCTACCAAAGTTGGTCTTTGTCTACCCACTCTCGGGGTAGTCCAAACAAAGTAGCCTCTAGAGGGTCACATAGGACACCTCTTTGCAACATGAATGCTCAATATGCAATGCAATGATTATATCTTTCAGTAGTTAGTTATCAGTATTAACCAATTGACATCATCATCATTTTACCCATAATCATCACCATTATTCTACTACAAACATCATCATCTGTCTACCATAAACATGTGAGCATTACAAGAACAAGTATAATCATATGAATCATCACGACACGTATTTATGTAAACATAACAACAAGTTCAAACCACTCGAATATCATTCTACCATGCACTTGCCTTTTCTAGTTGTGAGGAACTGGTGGATTCAAAGATGACAACAACCCTGACACTATTCCTACTATAGTAAACACACAATTTCAATATCATCGCACCTATACGTTTATGAATTTCACAATACTCCCCCTTCACTATGACAGTCGCCCCTACTATCCTAGTACTAAAAATAGCATAACTTTTAACTCTCAAGTCCAAACATGGCACACCACATCATTTTTGGAATCTACACAAAATTTTCTACAATTTCTTAGTTGAACAAAATTCCTAATTTAACCGAGAAGATAGTTCTATCATCTTACTAGATAACAGAATTAATAATTTTATATCTATTAAATTTCACATGTGAATATAGTAAACCATAGCATTTTTAGAATGAACAAAAAGTTAGGTACCTCTTTCTAGTTATACGCAAAATTTAATTCTGTCATCTACGAAGTCAAATTAACAGTTTCCCACAACTGCGTCCAGTAGCAATTGTTTTCTGGACAGCAGTGTTCTCTAAGGAATCCTTAGACAATCATCAACACTTTTTATGTATATCAAAAACCCTAATTGGTCCATTTAATAAATTTAACCTACAGTTTACCACGATGCCCCCAAAAGACAACAACATTCCCGATAGCAAGCTTACAAAATTCATAACTCTTAAGCTAACCAATCAATTAACATAATTAATCACTCTATAGAAAGTTAACAAAATTATCTACAAGTACCTAGTAGTTGACACTTTCATATCAATCCCACATAGTGCCTAAAATTGTAGTTGAATATTATTGCAAGCAAACCAATATGCTAATAGAACCTTTGATATGAAACTTGCAAATCCTCTTTCCAATCCTGACTTCAATCTCTACTAAATTGGCAAACCAGAGAGGTAAATTCTAGGACGTTACCTAGGTGACGAACGGTAAAATCGGGAACCCTTCCTCACCTTTTCTTTCCCTCTCCTGAGCTTTGCCCCCAGCTGCTACCCTTCTCTTTTCCTCCTTGAGTACCCCCCACTCAGACTGGTGCACAGCAGCCCTCGCATTTGACGGCCATAAAAAGAATTCTAAGATATTTCAAGCATTCTTCTAGCATTGGCTTATGGTACCCTAAATGTGCTAAATTTGATTTAATTGGATATTCGGATTTAATTTGATAAAATACCACTATTGTGTGACAATGATCATGCCGTGAAAATAGCCAATAACCCGGTCCAACACTCAAGAACGAAGCATATAGATATAGACCACCATTTCTTGAGAGATCATGTGAACAAAGTTGATATTGTAATTAGTCACATTAGGACCGAAGACCAATTAGCGGATATCTTCACCAAACCATTAGATGAAAGCCACTTTTACAAGTTGAGGAATGATTTAAATGTCAGAGACTATTCAAATGTTGCTTGAACTTATGCCTCATGCATTTAGTTCCTATTTTGTGCTGTTTGGAGTGTTTAAGAAAGGTATTTTCAAATATTTTCAAAAAGGCCTCTATGTTCATAAGTATTCCTATATCTTTCTCAATGTATAATGATCCTAAATGATATTTATTTGGGGTGCAAAACTACCGATCATTTGCATAATTCTCAAAATTACAAGTTCCTTCCATGAAGTTCCAGAAAAATCAAAACTACCGCAGTGTAATACGCGGTACTACCGGTATACAAAACACGGAACTACCATTATCAGTTGGCGAGGAGCATTAACTACCACTACACGGGTTTAACCCCCTCTCCCCTTACCCATTCAGTTCTTTTTGCCTCCAACCGTACACCTCTTCCTCTCTCTCAAGAACTTCTCAAAACTCTCTCTCCAAACTTCATATCTGTTTGGATTTTCTTTGACCATTGTTCATTTCCTACACTCTAAGGGTTCATATCCCTCAAATCTCAAGGTAAAAATCTTCATCTCCTCTCCTTTTGCCTTCTTTGGAACCCTAGGTCAAGAAATTAGGTTTTTGTAAATGTGAATGTATTAGTGCTAAATTCTTGGGTAAATTGGTAGAAATAGTCTCTCTAGATGTCTACGCATCCATTCCAGGGATTCAATCCCCAAGAGACTTAAAAAATTTCATGCATTAACTTGCCCTAGAATCAATTCAGAGAAAGTGGTCCTACCATTCGTTTGTGTGGAAGTACCGTGGTGCGGTCGTACCAGCCGTTGAATGGCGATATTTCCTCATGCTGGTACTACCACACATTGAACATCGATACTACCAATTTCCCTGACAGAACAGCTACGCTCTCTTGATTCTTATTTGGGCTATGTGTTTATGATAGAGTTCATTTGCAATTTGAGTTAGTTTTATGTTGGCATGTGTGGTTCTTTTTAGTTCAGAAGGAAAAAAAAGAAATGGTTGATTTGGGTATTTGAATGATTGGACTTTTGGCATTCGTGGTGGTCATGTGCAAACTATCTACATGGAAAGTGTAAAGGTTTTCATGATGAAACCTCAATTCTGGATTTGACTCTTTTGGTGGAAAGCTGGTAACGTGTGTTAGCAATGGGAATCCTTCATGTTTTCTTTAGTTGGGTTCTTTTGTAAGAGGGTTGGTTTAGATGAGTTGTTTGTGCATCCCTGGTTAAAAGGCAATGCTCCTTGTTAAGGTGAATTGATTTATTGAGAGATGGAACAAGTGTTTTGTGAGTTATATACAGGATGTTGGACTTGATACCAAGGGGAATGATAGCCCAAGGTATATATATTTGATCATTTCTAGCAGTTGAGGGAATTTGAAGGTTGGCTATCGCTAGGCCCGTCTTAGATCCACGTGCATAGGGTACCACATTGTCTTGTATGTCTTGGAGCACTTGAAACATGCAAAACCTTTGACCAACAAGTATAACCGTACCATCGAGTCACGTTTGATGCGTATTTCAGAGAGATTGGAATGAGTGTTGAGGCACAACATGTTGGTATGTATCTTGTGTTGTGGTCATGTCGGTCTAAGAGAGGGATGACTTGGGAGTTGGAGTCTCGCTTGTGTGAGCAATATCTAGGGTTGTTCATGTTGAGTACGTGCTAGCGAATGTTAGTTTTTAGATTCGTTTAGTGTCCTGTGGGGGATTGTGGAGTGTAGAATTTAGGGTCAAATTCTGTTTAAGGGGAGTAGAATGTAATATCCCGAATGGTAGTCAGGAGATTTGGTGGATTAAAAAATAAAAAAAATAATAGAATTAAAGAAGTAATTTTTCCAGGGTTTGCAAAAGGGAAGAAAACTAATATTTCGATAAGTTTTAGGCCAAAGGACGTTTAGTGAATTCGGCGACCAAAATCGAGAATCGAATGAGGGTTAAGAAGTAATTTCCAAGGTGACCAATGGGGAATTAAATTCTAAATATTTGATGATCAAAAGGGGGCTAAAATTCTGAAATTTTAGAGGTGTTTGGGGGCGTGGGCCTTCGGCCCAAGGTTTTAGCCCACTTGGGGGAACGGCCACCCCTTTACCCTCCAAACCCTAGGGCGCCTCCCCCTCCCCCTTTCTCCCCACAACCGCCCCCTCTCTAACTCCCCACCTCCCCCACGTCCCTGTTCTCCACTGCATTCCCTCCCCCATGCAACATTTCCACTCCCTTGGCAAGCAAGCAAAAGAGAGAAAGGAGGGAAGGAAGAGAAAGGAGGGAAGGAAGAGAAGGAGGAGTAGGGTGGCTTGTGCTGGTGTTCAGAGGTTCTTGCTGTGGTATCCAAGGGTAACAAACAATTCCTACCCTTTTGTTCCTAGCAACTTCTCAATCGGGTTAGTTTTCGGTTAATTGTTTAATCCGCATAGTCTATTGTGTTCTATGAATTAGGGGACCTTGGGTGCAAAATATGTGGATTCAACCTTCTATATATTTGCAGAGGACTTCATTAGCTTTGTTTAGAGCGCTCACTCACATCACTCTGATGAACAGTTTAGGAGTTATGAGTGTCACTGTGTTGTTATGTAGTCTGATCAATCAAGTTCAGGTAGTTGGTGGGAATTAAAAGATTAAAAAAATAGAAGATGAGTTAATCTAGGAATAAGGTCACAACGAACTTTGTAGGGGATTTTCTAAGGTTTCCAGAGAGTCCAAGGACACAAATTTTTGATGTGTGGATTAGGATTATGCAATTTCTAGCACTGCTGTCTGGCATTGGATGACTGCTGAATCAGTAGGAGTAGAAGTGATGTTTTGGCTTAGAGAAACCTAGAATTAAAATTTAGTGACAACTAGATAATTGTGGAAAATTTCCTTTAGATATCAAAAATGTCATTGTTTGCTATATTTTCTACTATAGATTAAAATATACAAAATTTAAAATTCTGCTGTGAATTGTTAGTTCTGTTTTCGGGTAAATTTTGGGGACATAGATGAACTAATATGAGGATTGTGCCGACTAAGAAATTGTGGAACATTTTATGTAGTTTCTGAAATAGTATGGTTTTCTCTGTTTCGACGAGGGAATAAAGAGTTGTGTCATTTTTTGTACCAGGACAGAAAGGGGACAGACTGGTATTTGTTGCAAAAATAGGGTTTTAAGAGAACATGTAGGATCATTGTTGTTTATTTGTGTCTTGTATTGTGTTGGCATATTTTGAGAGTGGATAATCTCTATAGGAGGAGAGATTTTAATTTGAGTGTGATACCATCTTCACATCATTTCGGTCGGCAGATCCAAGTGAAAGGCATGTGCATTGTAGAATAGTATTCAAGTGCTTAAAAATTGGGTTGAATGATGCCTTGCTTTGATTATTTCTATGTCAATATTGAATTTATATTGTTTTCCACTTATGATATGATGATGAAAGTGAGATTTGAGGTAAGATGATGAATGCTTCTAATTGTTTAATATGATGGAAGATAAATGACTACATCACATTGCATGATGAGCATTCATGATTCATATTGATGAGCTGAGACCTTGTATGAAAAAGGACAGGGTGACCCTTTATGAAAAAGGATAGGGTCAGGCGAGGCATAAAGATTTGGATTGAGATCCTGTACGAAAAAGATAGGGTGATCCTGTATGAAAAAGAATAGGGCAAAGGTATGTCCTTACAGGTGAATACCTAGCTATACTAGTACATGCAAAAGAAGGCGTTGTGTTGAGCATTGTATTCATGAGAAGAGAATTAGAAAGAAATGGCATGTTCATGTAACTGAATGGAAATGAGAATACGAAAGTGAGATAATGATGGTTGAGATGAAATGTTGAAATGTTGCTACCTTGTACATTATTCTGCCTTTTTCTTGCTGAGTCATGGACTCACCCAGGCTTTCTCTATTGTTTTTGGGTGAACTTTGAAGACGACTTGTATGGGAGGGAGTAGCACATGGATATTTGCACATTATAGCCTTACTTCACATAGTGACATATCACTTCTGGTTGTGAACAATTTGGTTTCAATCATTGCAACAATTTTTTAATATGTGGATTCATGTAACTTCCATATGGGCCATAATGTTGATAGGTGATGCATTACTTAGTTCAGACATGTTTATGATGCTTACAGTAATTGTTAGGTTCGTATTAAGTTAAATTAATGGCTTATCATGTTAATAGGATTTATATTTAACCTCATTTGGAGTTTTGCTCTTCATACTTATAATTATTGGTTTAAATTGGTAACGACATTGATTGTAGGTGCAATATTACTTTTTGATGTAGCCCATTTGTATTTGTGCCACACAAATTGCATTATTTTCATAGATAATAGTGGGGTCATCAATGGTGTTTATGCCACATGACTTCTTGATGTGGCTAATCATTCGCCTGAGCCAAACACATTCTCGAGAGGCTTTGTATAGCGCTATTATTTCTGAATAGTTAGTAGACGTAGCTACCAGGGTCTGCTTAAATGATTGCCATGAAATGGTTGTACCACCACAAAGAAGTACAAATCCTGTCTGAGATTTTGAATTATGGGGATCAGATAAATACCCTGCATCTGTTTATCCAACGATAGTCAAGTCTTGATTATTCGGGAAAACAATCCAAGGTCTTGTGTACCCTTAAGATACCTGAGGAGAGTTTTACCACCAGCCCAATGTCTTCGGGTTAGGGTTGCGCTATATCTGGCTAGCAAGTTTACTGTGAAAGCAATATCTGGTCTCGTACAATTAGCAAGATACATTAGAGCTCCAATGGCACTTAAATATAGAAACTCTGGTCTAAGAACTCCCTCATTTTCTATCAATGGTCTAAAAGGATCTTTATCCGCCTATAGGGATTGAACTAACATTGAGGTTTGTAATGGATGTGACTTATCCATATTAAATTTATCTAACACCTTGGTATAAGAGGATTGGTATACTAAAATCCGTCCAGGGAGGTGCTCCAGTTGCAAGCCTAAGCAAAATTTATCCTAATTATGATATGGGGTAATCAATTGCAATGCCACATTTCTTTTGGGTATGACTTATCAAAACTTTTTAGGGTCTTAATATTAGCAACCATCTCTAAGTAGTACTATACAAACAAAAGTCTGTTCTATAGAACTAAAAGCATGGTCATCCACCATAGAGTCAATATATAACCAATCTTAATATTTTTTGGCACTTAGGTGTTTAATAAATTTGCCATTAACACCAATGTATATGATACTTTTATGGTAATAAAGGGTACTGCCACTCCATCAGCTTCTGGTAAGAGATGCACTTCATATGTGCTGATGTGGTGCACTTCTGGTTTTTAGTTTCCTCATTCCATTCCCTCGGGTCTTGGATGGGTCCTTATCCTCTTCTAGGGATCACATAATTGTTGGTGTATTTTCAATCAACTAGTGAGTTAATTTCTCTTCAGGAAGATGTTTCCTCTTCTAGGAGATATCTTCTTTTCTTGGATATACTCTTTCTTCGAGTAAGAGTTTATTAGGTATAAACTTTATATACATATATACATGTTGCAGTTTACTTTATTAGTGAGTCCTTCAAGGATTTGAGTCATTTTAGAGATCCCATCAAGAATTTTCAGAATCCGATAACTGCATATCTTATTCATGTCATCTAACAGAGTTATTATATAACGAAACATTATTTCATTTATAACATGAGAATATCGATCTCTACAAGGATCTTTGAACCATTGCTTTCACTACCTCATTATTTCATAATGATCCATCAAATCTGAACTAACATGTTCCAAAACTTTGATTTACGATTATGGTTCGGTCTCAATTGCTTCCTTTCATTTTTACCTAATATTAACACTTCAAGTGCTCGACCATGGACTTTGGTTCCGGATTTATGTTCTCATGTGAGAAACTTAAGCAATTTAGAGGCAAACTGGTTGTCGACAACTTTTCTCCAAATATCCTCATAATTGAGTGTCTTTTAGTGTTAACCAAATCTTTGTCATTTCCCAAACAAAAGCTTAGTTGTAATATGAGTGCACCTAATACTAGGGTTTTCATCTTCATGATGAACCTCTTCATGAGGTATTTCACCTTCAAGGTGAGTGCTCTTCTAGAGTATTTAAGGAGTGTTTAATGATTATTTTGACTAGTATCACTAGACCTTAAATCCACCAGTGTCCCTGTAGACTTAAGATCACTGACCAATAAGTCAAATTTGTAAAGATGGATATACTATTCAACCCAGGGTATTCCAAACTTAGCGTTGCATTTACTTCAAGTAAGTACTATATAACTCCTCCATGTAATGGAAATAGTAATCTGGCAGTCTCCCCGCTCCTAGCATACAAGAGTATCAACTAAACTTAAAGTTAGCTTGGTTAATGCGTGAATCTTATGCTAAAGATCTTTCTCCAGGAAAATATCATGGCATCCAAAGGTTTTGGGCATTTCTCTCCCCCTGATGCCAAGATTTGATCTTGCTTTATAGCATACATCAAAATCCTCTTGGTATGGGCACATAATAGATGGAATTTCATATCCAATCTGATCCCAACTACTGGTGATGGCCCAAATGTTGTATGCTCTAGTGGTGATATTACATGGGAATAATTGATTCCTCTAATACACACTAATCCTTGATTGGGTTTTTTTATTTAATGTAGTGAGCTAGAAATGTAGTCGCATGAAAACTCCACATATCTACTACTAGTAGATTATCCCAAACATCTAATGGGTTATTAATATGTGATAGAAGAAATATCCTAGCTTCTTATATATTGCCTAATATTATGATCCAATTACTCATACTATCATTTAATATTTGGATCACTGAAACTTCAACTTTTGTTTTAACGCAACATGTTTTGACCAGATCAAGATTATTATTTTTTGACAACATAATTAATATACATCTACATGATGCTCTCAATAGCATAAATATTATACTATCACATAAAATATGACCATCGATTAATCTACATAGAATATAATATATTCTGCTAGAATATAATTCTAATTTAACCTCCTAGTTTGTGACAGAGTCAAATAGATGTTGCATATACCAATTAACAAATGGGAAATGTTTTTCTATTCCACTGAGAACCCATCAATAATATGAGATTGTTAGTTAGTGATAGCTAAGAACACAACTAAACATATAAAGAGCTTAAAATAAGCCGTCTATCTTATTCAAGCTAGCTGATTTAAATCTATATCTATATGGAATAATTAACACAGATATGAAGCTCTGGTCTTGAATGCTTCTCAAGAGCAAGCTAGCTTACTCCATGGAAGACCTACGGTGCTAAGTAAGTATTCATAGTCTGCACCTTTCGTTTTCTTGGTGCTAGTGGCTGTCTATGTATGGAGAATGCTGGTTGGCATAATCTTAATTAAGACAATTTCGTGATAGATATATTACATTTTTTATATTTATCATAGTATAGAAGCTGTAGCTAGTTTTGGAACAAATCAAAGTCGAGAAGAAGTTAACCTGAAAATTTACTCATAGCAGTACAATTTTGTTAAGCTCATGGCATTCAGCAGCTAGCTAGACATCCGTGCCCTATGTTTCAGCTCTATAGTCGATGAACCAAAGCAGGGCTGCAGACCATGGCTTTGCGCTGCGTCTATTGCTTGTCCATGTGGTGTATTCGAACGACATTCGTCTGCAGACTTTATTGTCGAGAAGTAGCAGGTTTTTTAGCAACTTGACTGACCTGATGGGCTACGTATGGATTCATGATACTTGAAATAGACCAAACAGTACCTAGCGAGGGGAGTTGATTCAGAACGGACGCTCTATTCTTCAGACAACATCTCCAGACTTGCCGGTGTAGTTTCCATTGCATGTCATGGAAGTTTGTCTACAGAGAGATGGAATCATAACTTACCTATATGCATTCTTGTTCCAATGTGTCAGGCAGATCTTTTTACATATCATGGAATTGGCAGATGGCATCAACTGTGATTGTGAAGTACATCAACCGTACCTTTCCTAATTGGTTTGAAGGAAGGTACGTGACTAATTCAGCTAAACTAGCTAGCCATGCGTGCCTGCCAGCTAGAAAGGTCATAGCTGATGACACAAAATCATCTCTAATCACGCCACAACCAGCGTCTTACATGTCTTTTCGTATATCAATTGCACTTGTGCTTCCTAGCTAAGTAGACCTTATATTTTAGCATCGGTTGGCAGTTGTTACTATAAGTAACTTTTCAAGACTCCAGTCTGATCTTTTATTGCAAGTAAAATAGATGTAGTAAATGTTGATTCACATTTTATTTAGTTAATATCAAAAACACATCATGGTTTTCACGAACCTACCTAGCTATTGCTATGCTTCTGTTAGAAAGTAATCCTTACTTATTGGGAAATATACCACCTGAAGAAAGATGATCAGCCGCTGTCACTAGTCGATCCACTGCATATGAAATCATGATTTGCTAGCCTAGTCTGCAAAGACAGATCAAGTTTTAGGTTGCCCATTTTTCTCTTATTATAAACATCATAAGATATATCAGACCACTATGGTAGTTAATTCTTTTTTAGCATATCTCACGGAAACCCAATTAAATTTAATCTCAGAGTATATGCAACGGCATATATACCTACTTAGATGTGCATTTCGAAATAATTTTTTTTGTTCTATCAACAAGATATATGAACTCATCCAAATTTTGATATTAATTGTTGGATAGTGTAGTGCACGTATATATAATAAGTAGGGAATATTTTATTATTTATTGACTAGCACCAGATCAGATGAACACGAATCATCTACATTTTATATCGCTACTGCACGGAGGGGTAGCATTAGCTCAAATCTAGGCCATAGATAAAAATGAATGGCTCTTGTTCACAGGCTTATACTTTATGGCAACAAAAAGAATGAAAGCATTGGGGGCAAAAAAGGAGAATGGATGCAACAAGGGCACACATGCTCGTCTCTGCCGTGGAAACTGAATCTTAGTAGCAGGTCGAAGGTGGTGGTTGGTCTGATTGATTGATCTCTAGCATTGTGGTTTACTAGTGGAAATCATGGTTATGGAGTATGTTTGGAAATCATCACATTCTGACGAAACTAACCAACAACATTCTGAAGGGAAAAACGATGGAAATAGGCCTAACCCAAACCAGACAACAGGTATAATTTCCGCTGTGGTTTTTTCCAGACAGTATTCAACGGTGTCGAGTACTCCTAACGGTTTCCTTGTAAGGAATATATTTTCTGATGATTTTTAGCATATACCTCACTGTTTTTAACTGTCATGAAATCTTTGGTTTCTTGTAGCGACATGCAAAATAGATATTTTCATTGAATCTAAATTTCCAAACAACACAAAATGTATGAAAATAGTATTTATTTTTACTTTTAATTTATCGATACGACGGTTTCTTAGGTAAATGGCTTTATTTCCTCAGAAGGCTTCCAAGGCATCTCGATCAGGAGACTTATGAGCGACTTGTTTGTTCGCCTCGGGAGTAGGTTGGTTTTCATTCGAAGTCTTTTGAGGCAGCTTGTTAACCTTGAAATACTTTTTGCAACAATGATACCTGAGGCATACATTACCTGCATCAAAATGTCTTCTGGTTCTAATCTTGCCATTTCTACGGCTTCTTTTGCCATACTTTGCTTTATCCAGTTCTTCTTTTGTTGATTCCGCCATACTTTGCTTTATCTAGTCGCAACAGTGGCTACTGGTCTGCTATTTTCGTTCCGCCAATTATCATGGTACAAAACCTTGCAAAACTTCATGTGACATCCTTTGCTTCGCAAAGCCCCCTGCTGCTGGACAACACCTGCTTTATTCATTGCTAGCTTGCTTTTCCAAGGAATGTGTCGATATTTTATTTTTCATATTTTTATCATTATGTTTTCATATTGCTTTTTCTTTTATATTATCATTACTTTGTGGGACTTAACTCTCCTCTCAAAGTAAAACTATGTCCACAATGACGTTTTGTCAAAATGTTTCATACACATTTAATAACTTTTCTTATTTGTAATTACAGAAAAAATACCTTATTCTGCTTGCCATTTTATTTTTCTACTAAGTATTAACATATAAAATTCATGGTTAATATGTATCAACCTGTGATCAGCTGTAGTATACTCCCTTATCTTGTACAGAAAATTAAAAGAAACCATGGAATGTAAAATTGCCAGAACGTAATTACTATACTATAGTGGTTAAAGAATATCATGAAAAGAGTGAAATGTTTGTATTTATACATGCAAAAGAGAGTAGCTGCAAGGAATCATTGTTGTTTTCCAAAGACAAAGATAACCATTGCGCAACTAGCTAGTGTACTAGATCTCAATCATGCGCATTATTAAGCAAGTAAGAATCGCAGGCGCACATCAAATAATTTTTGACACGCCATATGCATGATAAAGTGAATGATAATAATTTTGTCACCAATAGCACAGAAAATGACTGAATGGCACGTTTACCGAACACACTTGTTTTCTCGACTGGCGTGGAAAAGAGCTATCTTTGTTCATGATGGAGAATTGCATTATGTTGTCAGATGAAGTTGCAACCATAGTTTACTGAAAATTTTCAAATAATTAACCATGTGTGTTGATTATTTACTCTTGTACAAAAATGAAAACAACTGGACGCAATTTTTCACAAGCCTATCCAGTATTATTTTGCTTTTGAAAAGTAGGAATTGTTTATTAGAGAGATCCCTCCTGAAAAAGTACCAATTGTCAGCTATACTCCATATAACATGAAGTCATGATTTCCTTGGTTAGTCTGGTAAAATGAATCTAGTCAATAGCCGCCCGTGCCATGAGCATAGTAATTTCAGCAATATGGAAATCAGTAATTGGCATTAAGATAAACCAATTAAAAATAATATGAATCAATAATAAATTTAACCGAAGGGAATTAACATGTAGCGACAATATAAAACCATTAAGTGCTAAAGGGAATCATTATTCGTCTAAGGATTATATGGAGAATATGCTTTATTTCTAACAATGAATAAGTGATTACTAAGTGAAAGAAAGAACTATAAAGTGCAATAACAACTTGTGCTATATCCTGCCCTTGTATGTCGTCATCAACAAGCACCTAAAAATAACAATAAAGCAAAGGCAAGTCTATACAACTCAGCAAGTATACAATAGAATAATAAACAAGGTAAACATTATATCATTTATTCATGTCCATCCATGATTATCACAATTTTCACACAATTATTCTCAGTAAGTTGCATACATGTATCTTGTCATCTCTTTTCTCTTTTCATGGATGTAATGCAACATGGCAAATTACATCAGTTCTGAAATTTACACAAAATTCCCTATAATTTCTTAGTTGGCCAAAATTCCTAATTAAACCATTTAACACGTTTTTAATCCAGAAGATAGTTCTGTCATCTTATTGGACATTAGGCTTAATAATTTCATATATATTAATTTTCACACGAAAATACAATAAACCATAGCATTTTCAAAATTGACAAAAAGTTAGGTACCTCTTTCTATTTATACCCAAAATTTAATCTGTTGTCTACCAAGTCAAATTAATTGTTTCCCATGACTACGTCCAGCAGCGATAGTTTTCTAGATAGCAGTCTTCCTAAAACTATAACTTCTATTATACCCAACCAAAATTCATATTCTTAGACTCTATGAAATCCTTAGACAATCATCTACACTTTTCATGTATATCAAAACCCTAATTGGTCAATTTAATAATATTAATGTACAGTTTACCACGATGCTGCCAAAAGACAACAACTCTCCAGATAGCAGGCTTATAAAAATCATAAATCTTAATCTAACCACTCTATTAACATAATTAAGCACTCTGCAGAAAGTTAACAAAATTATCTACAACTACCTAGTAGTTGACACTTTCATATTAATCCCACACAGTGCCCAAAATCACAACTGAAGATTGTGGCAGACAAACCAATCTACTAATCAAACCTCTAACGTGAAACATGCAAATCCTCTTTCTAATCCTAACTCTAATCTCTACTGAATTGGTAAACCAGAGAGGGAAGATCTAGGTTGTTACCTAGCTAGGTGACGAACATGAAAATTGTGACCCCTTTCTCACCTTTTTTCCCCTTCACCCTCCTAAGTTTTGCCCCCTATTGCTGCCCTTCTCTTTTCCTCCATAAGTTCCCCACAGCTAGTGCACTGTTGCCCTCACGCCAATCGTTAGTCATGAGCGCCCAATATGCGGCCAGGTGTTAGCATGTGTGCGCTGGTGAAGTGGCGAGCGTTGGCGTGCTGGTGAGCGCAGGCATGTGGAGAAATGGAAGGGTGTGTTACAAAAGAATTTTCCTTGGGGTCAAGGTTTATTGATATATAGACCTTACTAGTAGCTGATTTCGCACAGGTGAATCCCTCTGTGTCACCTCCTGAACAGATTATATAGCAATGAATATTCAGAAAAAAACAACAAAAAACCATTTCTCTTGTACATATGATTAAGAAGCAGTAAATCAATGAAAGCTAGAAAGCAATCGTGCATGATGAGGATTCATGATAGAACAATAGTTACATTTTTTGTTGGATCAATAATTTGAATTTAGGGATCGGAAGATTTTCTCCGTGGTAGGAGAGAAAGAATTGAGAAACTCGAATTCAGTTAATTAAGCATATAAACATCACAATATTGGAATAAGTGTCGCCTCATTCACGTAGTCTGCTGAATCAACGTAATATTCCGAAAATATCCCTGTTAAGGACCAATGTAATAAAAAAGCAAGGTTTTTATATTAGAAATCATGCCAGGAACGAGTCCTATGGGGAGTTAGAGCTGTATTCGATCTCAGGCAGAGATAAAAGAGATCATGCAGAGGGATAAGACCCAAAAACTAGAACAAAACCCTAGCTACCCTTTTCTTTTTCCCTAACGCCATCATCCTTTTCCCACGCGCCAGCTCTGCTCCAGCCGAAGTGCTCACCTTGTCACCTCATCAATGTAACCTGTGCTTGCACATTGCCTTGCACCAGCCGTGTGGGAGAAACACACCAGCCCATAGATGCTCACCACATGCCTGTGTTCGTGCGCCACGGCACTCAATGCCATACCACCCCCAATGCCACACCGTGCGCAACGATGCCACGTCTCACTCGCCCCGCACTCGCCATGCACAAGGATGCCAACACCGGCCGTATGCAAGGCTGTACATGAGCGGCTGTACGCAAGAAGTGAAGTGGCATTCTAGCGGCAGCGAAAAGTAGAGGCGTAGTTAGGAAGAAAGTCACTACTATAAAAAAAGACTTATATTAGATACCTCATCACAGACGGTTGATCAAAACCGTCAGTGTTGAATGCAATCACAGATAGTTTAGGTTTAGAGACTGTCTATGTTACTGCCAACACTAAAAACCATATGTGAAGAGATAATATCACAGGCTGTTCTTGGTAAGAACCGTCTGTGAAATACGGTTCTTACTAAAAAATCATCTGTGATATTACCAAGATGTTTGATTTAGGCTTTATTTGGGCTAAACCGCATTAATTTGCGCTTCCATATTATAAACATGGTTTTAGCCAAAGGACTTTAAAACCGCCTATTCACCCCCTCTCTAGTCAGCCTCCTTGATCTTACAGTTGGTTCTGAGAGCAAAATATGGTTGTTTGGGAGTTAAGATTTTGATAAAAGAAGTAGTGTTTGAAGACAACCTAAATATGATAGGTACACCTAGGTTAGAAATAATTATTGGTATGAATTGGCTACCCAAACACAAAGAATTTATTGATTGTGCCAATTGGGCCATTTATCTTGTAAATTCTCGCAGAGTGCAAGATGTTTTCTCGTCCACTCGTGTCATAACCTTGCGGCAGTCTGCTCTCAATTCCATCTCAGTTCTGGAGCTTAGTCAAGAGCATATGGTGTGCGAGTATATCGATGTGTTTCTAGATGACTTGCCAGGAATGCTGTCGGATCGTGACATGCAATTTGACATTAATTTGCTACCAGGGATAGCACATATTTTGAAAGATGGTATCGTATGCCCCAGATGAGTTGGCTAAATTAAAGCAACAACTCAAGGAGTAGCTGGACACACAATTTATCTATCCTAGATCAACAATGTGGGGAAACCCCGTGCTGTTCATGAAGAAGAAAGACAATAGTTTGAGGATGTGTGTCAATTATCCGTCCTTAATTGAAGTCACCATCAAGAACAAGTATACTATCCCATAGATTGATGATTTATTTGATCAAATAAATGGTGCATATGTCTTTTCTCCAATATTGATCTAAGGCTATGTCATTTCCAACTCAAGATCAAGCGGGAGGACATTCCAAAGACTGCATTCACCATCTATTACGGTTTGTGTGAGTACACTGTAATGTCATTTGGACTCACCAATACTCCTGCTAGCTTCATGAATCTTATGAATAAAATTTTTATGCTAGCTTCATGAAAATTTTATGGTGGTCTTTATCATGATATTCTCATCTATTCTAAAAATACAGAGGAGCATGAGCAATATTTTTGTATGTTACTCGACAAACTTCGAGAACATCAACTATACACCAAATTTAGAAAGTGCTAATTTTTGCTAAAAGAGGTCAGCTTCCATGGCCATATTATTTCCAAAGGAGGTGTTGCCATGGATCCTAGCAAAATACATGACGTACTAGCTTGGGATCAGCCCGCACCATTCCTAAAGTCTAAAGCTTTGTCGGTCTAGCCAGATATTATCACCGGTTAATCAAAAATTTCTCCAAAATTTCAAGACCAATGATCCAACTTTTAAGGAAAGAGAAGAAGTTTGAATGGTGAGCAGCCCATGAGGAGAGCTTCCAAAATTTAAAGAAGAGGCTCACAATAGCCTCAGTGCTCGTATTGCCAAACATACATAAAAACAAGATTTGAAGACATCACCTCATCAGTATTAGTGTGAAATTTACACCGATCGCAAAAGCTTGTTGAATATCATCAGCATCGCCATCATAATGAGCACCACCACCGCTGAGGCCTTCATCTTTGTGTATTCTGCATGCACATGGATAGATTGAAAGGAAAGCTCACTTGTGTTATCTTGAGTTAAGGGCATGTGTTGATAATAAACATTGACAAACAATATGTTGGAATAATCCCACATTAGTTGTGGAAGGGCAAGGGACCGAACTTAAAAGTGGGAGAGTCCCTCATCTCATTGGCAAGCTTTCAGGGTGAAAAGGCCCTTACGATCCTGCAAGTAGTATCAGAGCTAGCGGCGATGGCATCAGATAGGTATGTGAAACATCTCCCCATGCTAGATGGTACTAAGTTTGCTTTTTAGAAGTGTTGAATGTAAGCGTACATTGAGGCTAAGGGGTAGTGATGTGTGCAATAAGGTTTCTAGACCACCTGAAGTTCCTGTTACGGTTACGACTCTAAATATAACAGATGTTGATCTAAATGCTCAAGCTCATAACCTGTTATTTCAAGGAATCTCACGCAAAGAATTTGGTTATAAAGCTCATATTAATTTTGCCCACTCAATTTGGAAAACTCTTTGCGGTTATCATGAAGGAATGACTAAGATCAAGAAAGTACGAAAAAATCTATATAAAAAAGAGTACTCTGATTTTGCTATGAAGCCTGGTGAATCTATTGATGATCTTTTTACTTGGTTTGAGAAAATCTTAAGTGATTTGTGCAGTGTTAATGTTACTCCTGCTGATGAAGATAATGCAACTAAAATTTTGAGATCTTTAGGTTCCGAGTGGTTAATGGTTGTCATGACTACTAATCAAACTGTCGATCTAGAAACGTTAACCATGGATGATCTCTATTTTAGATTAAAAACCTATGAGATGGAAGCTTTGCCATCTAAGACTGATAAATTGTCATCATTAGCACTTGTGACTAACCCTGTGCAGGTTGTTTCATTGAGTGCAATGTCATGTGTATCCTTGTTTGCTTTGTCTTCTTTTTTAGAGGAACATGTCGAGCAGCTTCCTAAAGACAACTTGGTATTGATCTCCATGCAGTCATACAAGGCACTCAACAACGTGAGGATGAGGAAGCGAGGGGGCACTTCAGGCTCAATCAGATGCTTTGAGTGTAGTGATCCAAGTCACATAAGGATGGATTGCCCCAAGCTTAAAGGGAAGGTGATCAAGGAAGACAAGGGGAGCATCATCGTTGGCATTCAATGTAACATCCTAAAAATACGAACTTAGGAAAATGTGGAGCCCTTGAATTCTTTTGAGGTATGTTTTGTCGATGTTTGGAGTTTTTATGAATTTTCTTGACTTTGTGATTGAGGTTGCAACAAAGTAAAAATGAAATAAGAAAGAAATGGAAAATGAATAAAAAGAGCAAGGGTCAAAACTTGGCTAAGGCCCAACTGGCTCCCTTTCGACCACGGCTGAGGCCGTTTTGTCCTGCCATTTGAAGCCTGCGGCCGGCTCGACCGTAGCAGCCCACTAGACTGTAGCACCTACTTTGGACCAGCGCTTGGAAACTAGCACCGCGCCCGTGTCACTGGGACCAGCCCCTTCCAACTCCCGACGACCGCGCTGTCTCACCCCGTCCTGTCGCCCTGCCACCAAGACAGCCCTTTTGACCGAGCGGTCACACCGTTCAGGCACCAAAGTCACCACCACCATCAGCCCATCTAACCGCCTTCGTCAGCTGCAGCGTGCTCCCACTCCCATCGTGTCCCTTGTTTCGGCCATCACCATGACCGTGCCGCATTAACTAGCGTCGACCGCCCTGTAGCTGTGCCACTGCGCCTGCCAACTCTGCGCCTACCCCGCATGGCTCTGCCACCCCGCCTCCACCCCATGCCCTGCTTCGCCTACTCCTTGACCCCAAGGTCAAATCCTTGGCACTATGGCCATGCGACCGCCACACACCGGCTTCGTCCGCTCACCTGCCCTCCCATGCCGCCCCGCTTTTTCTCGGCTATAAAGTCTCGTCCATGGACTCTCGATCACTCCCCACCACCCGTTGAGCCTCCCACTTCAAAGAATCAACCTTCCGAGCACCCCAGCCCGTCGGCGACCACTTCTTTCCTAGGATCGGTGGAGGAGCCCGCCACCGATTGCCGCCACCGGAGTCCAATTCCTTCTCACGGAGGCACCCCCGAAGCACCACGACTTCACCCCCGCCCTCGACCAGAGCAGCCGCCACCTGAACTACGCCCGTACCGAACGACCACTTCGACTGCCACTACCCCACGCCGCCACACTGCCACCACCACTTCTGAGCCCAACCGACCGCCAAGGTATACTCCCAAGCCCAGGTTGATGCACCCCTTTTATTTAAATTGAACGGAGGTGCCGTAAGTCGCCGTAGCCAAATGTCCCCTGTTCCGCCATGCCACTGCCCTATGTGGTTGAAGCCACAAGCTGCTGTGGTCAAATAGCGACCACGGTAGATGTTGTAAGTCTTGGTAGTGGTCGTAAATTTGCTATAGTAGTTGTAGTCGAAGAACCCGTAGTCATAAAAGAGACCTGGTCGTGAAGTGGTCATTTACGACCACGTGGTCAAAACTACGACCATGCGGTCGAAGTTACGACCACACGGTCGTTCTTGACCCCGTGAACGGATTCACGACCACGTAAGTCTGTCAACCGCACCCACCCCTTCACGCGTGGTCGTAACCCCTTACGACCATGCCTGCGAGCACTTGGCTGCACCTGAGGTCATTTACGACCACCCAAAAGCGCTTAAGACCACTTAATAGCCATTTACGACCACCATGTGTCATTTACAACCGTTCAGAACCATTTACAACCACTACAGAGCCATTGACGATCGCTACATGTCGTTTACGACTACTCACAGTCGTTTACGACCAGTCCGTGCCATTTACTACCGCATTGTGTCGTTTACGACCGATCCGTGCCATTTACGACCACTCTGTGTTGTTTGCTACCGCTCCGTGCCATTTACGGCCACTCTGTGTCGTTTATGACCCCTCCGTGTCGTCTGCGACCACTCCAGAGCCATTACGACCACCTAGGGTGCTTTACGACCACTTCATAGCCCTTTACAACCACCCAAATTCGTTTACGACCCCTCTGTGTTGTTTATGACCGCTCTGCGTCCTGTACGAGCACTCACAACCACTCTCAGTTGAACTCCCGAACAGGTGGTCGTTATCGACCACATGGTCGACCACCCGGGCGCTACGACCATGCGGTCGTAACCGACCACTCGGCCGATACGACCATGCGGTCGGATTTACAACCACATAGTCATTTACGACCATGTTGTCACCCCGACAATCGGCCGAGGGTCGCACCTGTCAGACTTTTAATTATTTCCCGAATATACTCAAACAGAGAGCTTTAAATGGTCATAACTAATTTATTTTAACTCCGAATTGAGTGAAACAAATTTCTAAATTCATCTAAAATCAAGATCTAAATAATGGAACCGAAATCATGTATTTTTTAGATTCATTTGGATTTTTCAATGTGAATTGTTAGCTTTACTGATTTTTATTCAAATTTTCGTGCACGTTAAAATAGCGTATGAGGCACGTTAAAATACTTTGATCATATTGAGCCTACATCTTCTGCAAATTACTTTGGTTTAAAATATCAAATTGCATGTTGTTATTTTATATGCAAATATACATTTAATTTAAGATTCTAGTTGTATTCCCATTGTTTAACTTGGTAAATATTACACCTCCTTTGGAATATTTATGTGAACCTTGTCACCCTAGTAAAACTATAATGGTAACTTTTCAAAAATAAGTCTGTAATTATACGCCATGCTTAGTACTGCTTAGATCTCGGGGGCGCTGAAATGCCCCAATCATCATTATCATTTTTAATCATGAGAAACTGGTTTGGTAAGTCATGGTGGCGATGACTTGTATATTTGGATATGATTATTTTATGCCACAAAAACCCCAACTTGTTTAAATATCTAGGCGGATGGTGTGGGGCTGGTGTGTGGTGAAGTGGAAGCACTAAATGGATAGTGGTAGAACCGCCCAAATACCACTAAGGACTGAATCTTGTCATGACCTCCTATGTAAAATAGTACAACCACAAGTCTGTAAATTACAACTTGGCTAAGTAAAATTATCGAGACCCCCGGACTCATCTCGCTGGTAGTGAATACGAGTGGATATGCAAGGGCAAGGGGAGGCCTAAAGGGACACCGAGAGGAGGGTGAAGTTTTCCAGTCGTGCTAGCGTTGCGAGGAGTGGAGCCCGAATGCGCTAGTATCCGTGGCGAACATCCCGTGCAACGTATGGGACCCGCCGCATGTTCGAGCGGCCCATAGGGTGAGATGACAAAAGGGGCTAGATATTTTGAAAAGTCACTGTGATGGTCTACTCAACCACGTGACTAAGGAATCATGTGGGGCAACGAGCGGATTGTCTCTTTGTGGTGACAGTGTACAAACACTGCAGAGTCAAAACTATTCGAATAGTCATGCCCATGGTCAAGGGCGGACATGGGAACATAACAAAATATAGTTCTATTCCGAAAACTTTGAGGTAAAATGAGGAGATATGGAGGACGGTGGGAAGCACTAATTGGCCTTGTCCTGGGTGTCGTCCCATTGTAATGTAAGCGGCTATAACGCTGAAGGTATAGCATATGGTATAGAGACTATGTAAAGGTCCATGGTCTCTAGATCACTATTGATAATGCATCCTTTTACACATCTTATGCTTTGGTTAAAATTGCTAAGTTATAGGAAGTTTTCTACGAAATATACATTTCAAAAAGCAATTTCTAGCAAATAAAATAACCTGAGCCTTCCCTTGTTAAGCCATGCATATTATCTACTTGCATTCTGTGTATTGGCCAACTGAACATGGTGGATTGTGCTCACACTTGCATTACCGACATCAGATTCAGGGAGCCAAGGCCATTACGCGCATAAGGATACACCTGCTACGGATGGTGGGAGTGATGCCGTAAACTAGGACGACTACTGCGGTTTTTGGGGTCCATGGCAAATTAGACTATGGTGTTGCGTGCCTATAAATATTACCTAAGCTTAGGCAATATTCATATGGCACATGTTTACCCCAGTCGCTTGCCTGTGGATTTTGGTCTCACTTCGTTTTGCTTCCGCTGTTGTTCATGTAATGTAAACATTTAGCCTGTTCGGCTCCTCTGTAAACTTCGTTCGACATGGTGTAATTTCAAATTTGGTTATGTAATATATGTTCCATGCAATGTATGAAATGATGCAGCAATGTACCTATGTGCACTATCATCTGATCCTGGGAATAGTGCAGTGAAACACAGGGGATTCTGGATTGAAAAATCCGGGTCCAACAGCGCTGGTATCAAAGCATACGACTGTAGGGTAAAGCCATAGGATGGTTAGTAGGAAGGGCCTAGGATCACAATTTTGAAAATTTATAAAAAGAATTTCTGAAAATATAAAGCATTACTTCTGTTCTTATCCTTCCTAGATCTAATTTACTTCATCTTTTCATTAGTATTTCCTAAAAGATACTAACACTAGTGTTGTAAATCCACAGATGGCAGGAGCAGCTGATGACATCCATTGGGATTATCTAGCGCATGGTGTACACGAGGGAGAGTTTGCGAGTATATTGCGCAAACTACTACACTATATGGGATACAAGACTTAGCCTATATACCGTGGCCGAAAGACCACGGAAGGAGGAGTTGAGTCATGGTTAGTGGAGGTCTTCATTTATGCCAAGGACGAGAGAGAGAGATCCACCTCATGTCTTCCAGACTACGCACCATAGGAGCACCATCACTACGGCCCTCCAGGATGCCGCCCGCCTAGCAGCCGCTCGACTTTGCGGCATTCATGGACCCTCCTTGTGATAGGCACCTTTCCGCTACTACTTGTCCCGCTGGGAAGGCGCCAGGTATAATGAGACCTTCATGCCTATGATGGAGGACGACCCGATGCTTACGCATCAGGAAGACCTCACTCGGACCATGGGGACTGCCCACATCACCACATTGGAGGAGATTACGGCACTTCCATAGCATCTCCTCACACACCACCAGGAGATAGAGACTTTGAGGGAGAGGCTCGCCGGATGCGAGAAGGCACTCGCAGCAGCCAAGGCCCCCAGTCGGCCCTTCGCCGGGGAGAGACCCTACGCAGCCGCAGCAGCTCACACTCCTACACCGACTCCAACCCTTCGGAGTTTAGCGGCAGTCGGTCCTACTCTCAGTCCCCAGTTTATAGTCCCTCCTGCCCAGGCACTAATTTCGTGGAAGAGTAGACGATGTAGTGCAGTGCTTGCTGTGTGTTGGGTAGTGTCAGCAAGCACTTATTCCCCCTTTGTAGTAGCAAGTCATGTTAGTTCCCTCCGGGTTTGTAATCTTAACTGTGGTGAACCTTGTTATATTAACGTATGGCCAGATATGGCCTTGTGTTAAGAAGTTGCTTTTGCCATTTATTTTATTCACTTGGATCTTTTTACACAGATGTATGGGTTAGTGTTTCCCTGTTTGACTAGTGATAGTATCTAAATTATACAGCTATACCTGCAGATAGCCAGCCACAGAGTAACTCGTGCCCAGGCCGGTGCCAACCCCGACATCTAGGCCGAAGTTGAGGCCAACCAGGAGGCGCAGGCCACGGGTAGGGGAAGAGGCCTGAGCCAGGGAGTTAACCTCCCACCCTACCAAGCCAACCCTTCAATGACGCAAGTTATGGCGCAACATACCCAACTCCTGCAGGCCATATATGCAGGCCAACAATCCAGCACCAGCAGTCATAGCTCTGACTTGGGCGATTTCTTAAGAACTCGACCACTTACCTTTGCTGGGGCAGATGAGTCCCTTGAGGCAGAAGATTGGCTAAGGGATACTGAAGGAAAGCTTCGCTTGGCCAAAAGTGCGGAAGAGGATCAAGTAGTTTTCGCCACCCACCAGCTGCAAGGAGCTTGCAGCTGCCTGGTGGGAGAACTATTTAGCTGCCAAGGGACATGAGGATGCCTCTACGAGCTCGGAGATCATACCTTGGGCAGAGTTCAAAGTAGCTTTCAAAGCAAACTTCATCCCAGCAGGAGTGATGCGGATGAAGAAGAATGGATTCCGTACACTCAAGCAAGGAAGTATGTCAGTCAGTGAATACCTCACCAAGTTTAATCAATTCGCCCGCTATGCCGCAAAAGATGTGGTGGAGGAAGAGGAGAAGATTGACAGGTTTTTCATGGGAATGAATGAAGAGCTACGAGTCCAGCTGATTGTGCAAGACTTCACCAGTTTTCACCAACTGGTGAACAAAACATTGATCCTGGAAAAAGAGAGGAGAGATCTGGAAGCCAGCCGCAAGCACAAGCAAGTGGCTTAGTGACCCCAGGGGAGGTTTATTCAGAAGTTTTTCCAGCAACCCCTCTTTTTCGGGGCCAACTCAGCCCAAGAATCCTACTCCAGCAGCTCATTCAGGTGGCAGCTCATTCCAGACCCCACGACCAACCAGCCAGTCTCCTGGGACGAACTATGCTTCCACCTACTAATGTTTCAGCTACGGAGAGAAAGGGTATTTTGCTAGCCGATGCCCACACAAGCAAATCACTCCTGTAAAATTTAACCTAGGGACCACCCCTGTTCGAGCCAAGCATCAGCGCCTAGCAAAGGGAATCAGACCCCTCAACCCAACCGGACTGCCTCAACTCCAAACCATGGAAGGGTCAATCACATCACCGCGGAAGAGGCTCAGGAGGCTGTAGGAATTTTGCTGGGTACGTTCTTTGTCAAATCAATCCCAGCACAAGTTCTCTTTGGTTCTAGGGCTTCACCTCTATCTATAGCAAAGAAATTTGTGGGTAAGCTTGGGCTGCCCACTTACCCATTAAAGAGACCATTGATGCTTAGTTCACCTGCGGGGATTATCAAGGCTACTTTAGTATGCCTTGGGGTAGAAATTTACATGGAAGAATTCAATTTCCTAGCGGATTTAATAGTGTTAACCTTGCCAAACCCTAGATATCATACTAGGGATAGACTTGCTAACAAGGCTTTAGGGAATCATAGGTTGTGCCACTAGGAGAGTAAAACGAACCAAATGCCTTGGGTTGACAATAGAAGTGAAGGTGGACCGCCTGTATCGATGAGGTCGTGTAGTTTATTATCCTGAAGATGTACACCTGGAGGGAATGCCGGTAGTACAAGATTACCCTAAAGTGTTTCCCGAAGAACTACTAGGCACACTGCCAGACAGGGATCTAGAGTTTGTCATTAACCTAAAGCCTGGAGCTGCCCCCATTTCTAAGAGACCTTATAGATAACTGTTGAATAATTAGAAGAACTAAAGAAACAACTCCATGAGTTGCAAGACAAAGGTTTCATCAGGGCGAGTTCCTCACCTTGGGGATCCCCAGTAATCTCTGTGAAGAAAAAGGATGGCACTGCCCGGATGTGTGTAGGTTGTCGGTCCTTGAATGAAGTGACCAACATGAATACGTACCCCTACCTAGAATTGATGACCAGTTTGATCAATTGAAGAGAGACTATCCCTACTTGTTCTCAGATTAGGCTGAATCTCGGGGTCGAGATTCTTTTTAAGGGGGGTAGAGTTGTAACATCCTGAAAATACTAACTTAGGAAAAATGTGGAGCCCTTGAATTCTTTTGAGCTATGTTTTTTCGATGTTTGGAGTTTTTATGAATTTTCTTTACTTTGTGATTGAGGTTCCAACAAAGTAAAAGTGAAATAAGAAAGAAATGGAAAATGAATAAAAAGAGCAAGGGCCAAAACTTGGCTAAGGCCCGACCAGCCCCCTTTCTCCCTCTCTATTTTGACCACGGCTGAGGCCATTTTGTCCCGCCATTTGAAGCCCGCGGCCCGCTCGACCATAGCAGCCCACCAGACCGTAGCACCTCCTTCAAACCAGCGATCGAAGACTAGCACCGCGCCCGCGTCACTAGGACCTGCCCCTTCCAACTCTCGACGACCGCGCTGTCTCACCCCGTCCCCTTGCCCTGCCACCAAGACAGCCCTTTTGACCGAGCGGTCGCACCGTTTAGTCGCCAAAATCACCGCCACCACCAGCCCATCTGACCGCCTTCGTCAGCCACAACGTCCTTGCACTCCCGCCGTGTCCCTATTCCGGCCATCACCATGACCGCGCCACATTAACTAGCATCGACCGCCTTGTAGCTGTGCCTCTGCGTCTGCCAACTCCGCGCCTACCCCGCACGGCTCTGCCACCCCGCCTCCACCCCATGCCCTGCTTCGCTGACTCCTTGACCCCAAGGTCGTATCCTTGGCACTGTGGCCATGCGACCACCATGCAGTGGCTGCGACCGCTCACTTGCCCTCCCATGCCGCCCCGCTTTTTCTCGGCTATAAAGGCTCGTCCAGGGGCTCTCGATCACTCCCTACCACCCACTGAGGCTCCCACTTCAAAGAATCGGCCTTCCAAGCACCCCAGCCCGTCAGCGACCACTTCTTTGCTTGGACCAACGGAGGAGCCCGCCGTCGATTGCTGCCACCGGAGTCCAATTCCTTCTCACAGAGGCACCCCAGAACACCACGACTTCATCCTCGCCCTCGACCGGAGCAGCCGCCGCCTGAATTGCACCCGCACTAAATGACCATTTCGATCGCTGCTGCCCCACGCCACTAGACCGCCACCGCCACTTCTGAGCCCAACCGACTGCCAAGGTATACTCCCCAGCCCAGGTTGATGGACCCCTCTTGTTTAAATTGAACAGAGGTGATGTAAGTCACCATAGCCAAATATCCCCTGTTCCGCCTCGCCACCACCCCTGTGGTCGAAGCCACAAGCTGCCGTGGTCGAAGTAGCGACCACGGTAGAAGTCGTAAGTCTTAGTAGTGGTCGTAGATTTGCTATAGTAGTCGTAGTCGAAAACCCATAGTCGTAAAAGAGACCTGGTCGTGAAGTGGTCATTTACGACCACGCGGTCGAAACTACGACCATGCGGTCGAAGTTACGACCACGCGGTCGTTCCCGACCCTGTGAACGGATTCACGACCACGTAGCCCGTATACTGTCAGACCCGGATTTTTCAATCCAGAATCTCCTGTGAAACCACTGCACTATTCCCTGGATCAGTAGATAGTGCTCACAGGTACATTGCTGCATCATTTCATACATCGCATGGACAATCACAACATATACCAATATTAAATAACAGAGGTTTGAATTATACCACGTCGGGCAATGAGTTTACATAAGGGCCGACCAGGCCAAATGTTTACATTACAAAAGTAAGCCAGCGGAAGCAAAAGTCAAGTAGGGCCAATAATCCACAAGCAGCGACTGGGGGGTAAATATGTGCTGTATGATTATTACCTAAGTGAAGGCAATAATTATAGCACACTATACCTTAGTCTAACCACCTAGGACTCAAAACGTGTAAAAGACGCCCTAATTCTCCACGTTGTTCCCTTCCTCTGCAGCGGGTGCATCTTCATAGGCGTAGTGGTCCGAGGCTCCAGAATCTGGTTTGGTAATGCGAGCGTGAGCACTCCGACCCCGTGCTCCGCGAGCCAATACACAGAATGCAAGTAGATAGTATGCATGGCTTATCAAAGGAAAGGCTCGGTTTATTTATTTTGCAAGGAGTGCTTTTGAATACAATTACTTAAAATTCCTATGACCTAGCAATTTTTACTCCAAAGTGCAAGTGTGTATCAGAATGCTATAATACCAGTGATCTAGAGGTCATCCACCACTTCATGGCCTCCAAACCATATGCTACACTTTCAGCGTTATAACCGCTTACATTACCTCTGGGACGACACCCAGGACAACACCATTTAGGGCTTTCCACTGCCCTCTCTTTAACATTTCATTTGCCAAGATTTTTGGAAATAGAACTATATCTAGTTAAGTTACCATGTCCGCCCTTGACCGTGGGCACGACTATTCGAATAGTTTTGACTCTGCAGACCCACACTACTAGCCCGCCGCAGAAGAACTTCACCCTCCGCGGGTGCCCCATTCAAGCCGTCCACTGATTGCCACTTGCACTACCTCACCTCCTCCACCTATGATGATGACTTTCGGGGTCCGGTAAATCTACTAAGCCAAGTTGTACTTTACAGACTTGTGGTTGTACTTGTTTTACACAGGAGGTCGTGACAAGATTCAGTCCTTAGGGTTATCTGGGCGGTTCTACCAGAAACCACACTCTCGTGCACACCTGCACCATACCCCCAAACCATCTGCCCAGATAAATAAGCAATTTGAGGTTTTTGAGAATATAAAATAATCATATCCAACATACACCAGTCATTACCACCATGACTGCCCAACCAATTTTTCTCAGGATTAAAAGTGATGCTTGGGCGCTCTCGCGCCCATGATTATCTAAACAACACTAAGCATGGCATATATTTAGAGACTTGTTTCCGAAAGGTTACTATTATAATTTTGCTAGGGTGACAAGGTTCACACATTCAAATATTCCAAAGGAGGTGTAATATTATTCAAGGTAAACAATAGGCATATAACTAGAATCTTAAATTAACGTGTATTTGCATTTAACATAGCAGCATGCAATTTGATAATTTAAATCAAAGTAATTTGCAGGAAATGTAGGTTCAATATGATCAAAGTATTGACTCGCCTTGATCACAGTAGGATGGGTCTGGGTGGTCTTGGGCGGCTTCTGCTTCAGCTTCCTCCTCTTGAGCTTCGTACGCTATTTTTATGTGCGCGAAAAGTTGGATAAAAATCAGCAAACCAAATAAACATTTGCGAGAAAATCCAAATAACTCCAAATGTCATATTTTAATTTCATTAAGTAGGCTTTGAGCCTTTGGGTGAATTTAGAGATGTGTTTGTTGAGTATATCTTTATTTTCTAAATGGCCATCATTTCATGTGAATGCTTACCCTAATCATATTATCACTAAACCCTCTCATTTGATAAAGCTACATGGTGTATTCAATCACTCATTATACTTTTATTTGCTAAGGATGTAAGGAAATTTTTCATGTCATATTACTCACTAACATATGATAAATAACCATGGTCAACTGCTCTAAGAACTCACTAATTCCCTAATTAAATTCTTGCATCACTTATGGATTATTTCCTAATTTTTTTGGATTTTTATTTGATTAAAGCACGGGGGTCACCGGAGTAGGGTCGGTGGCGTGCGGTGGCGGCGGTCCAAGGAGGAGATCATCGCCGGCGAGCTACAGGCACGGGGAGGCTCGGCCGAAGATGGGATCAGCTTCGCCTGGTCCCGAATGGGGTGTAAGAGGTAGGAATTGGAAAATGATGGCTCGGTGAGGGAGTTGGGCTCGGTGGCCGGACTTGAGGAAGAAATGGCGTCGGCGAGCAACGGAGGCACTAGAGCTCAATTGCTCGCTGGGGGAGGACGTGGAGAGTGTTTCAGTGCGGATGGAGGCCTTGGCCGGGGTTTTATAGAGGGCGAATCGCGCGGGCGCCGAGGAGGGCTGTTGGCCGGTCATGGACGGCAGTGCTGGATCGGCATGGATACAGAGCCAATCGACCGACCGGACCACCCGTTTTAATGCTGCAGGGAGCAGCTGTGGATGACAACAACCGAGGACGGGGAGACGTACAGCAGGGATGAAACATCACAGCTTCCTCGGCGGAGACCGCGCGGGAAAAGAGGGAGTAGACGGGAGCCGGTGCGACAGAGGATGACGCAGCGCCATCTGGGCGACGGGATGGCGGTGGGGCCCCTGATGACGCGCGCGAAGTGACGCCGGGGTACTGCTGTCCGAGGGCGTCGCGAGGGAGGGGTCGTCGGCCCCTGGTCCGAAGGCATGCGCAGAGGGGAGGAAGACAGGGGTGCGGGGCGGCCGGCCTGGCTAGCTGGCTGGCCGGCTGGTTGGCTGGGCCGGCCCCTGTCTCTTCTTTTCTTTTTCTTTTATTTATTTATTTATTTATTATACAAGGTTGCATTCATATATTTATTTTTTTTATTGTTTGCTTATTTTGCTTGCTCTCTAAAATTTTTAATACTTATATTCCCTATATTACCATTCATGCCGTTATTTCCACAGCAAGATTTTGCATTTTAAATTTAGGTTTCTCCCTCCTTATACTGGATCATCTTTTCAGATTCGTATTTAAAATTTTAGTTTTCTATTATTTGCATCTTCCCCTTTTTTTCTGGTATTACTAATGTTTGTCTTTGTCTTCTATGAATCTCTTTAATTTTTTTAGAAAGCTCAACCAATTCAAGTAACACCATAAAATCCAAATTCCCAAGGAAAACTCCAACAGAGTACAAGTACCAAAACCAATATGTTCCAACAAGTTCAAATCTTACATAAGTTTCAAACTTCAAAATTCAGGGTGTTACAAACCTTCCCCCCTTAAAAATAATCTCGACCCCGAGATTCAGCCTAGGTTGTGAACAAGTGCTCTTCAGCTTGTCTTCACGTTCCCAGGTGGCCTCTTTCTTAGTGTGATGACTCCACTGAACTCGACACAAGCGAATAGTCTGATTCCTGGTCCTCTTCTCTACAGTATCTAAAATCTTAATAGGTCGCTCCTTGTAAGTCAGATCATTATCGAGTTCAATTGCCTCCATCGGGGTTTGATCTTCTGGTACCCGAAGGCATTTCTTAAGTTGGGATACATGGAAAACATTGTGTATATCTGCTAAACTCGCGGGCAACTCTAGTTGGTAGGCTACTTCTCCTTTCTTGGCCACGATGGGGAATGGCCCAACATAACGTGGTGCAAGCTTGCCTTTGACTTTAAATCTTCTGACTCCCCGCAGGGGTGACACCTTCAAATAGACATGATCCCCAACTTCAAAACTTAGTGGTCTTCGTCTCTTGTCGGCGTAACTCTTCTGTCTTGACTGAGCTGCTTGCAATCTGTCTCTAATTAGTCGGACTTTTTCTTCAGCCTGTTTAAGGGTATCTGGCCCAAAGACATAGCCTTCTCCTACCTCTGACCAGTGGAGAGGAGTCCGACATTTCCTCTCGTATAGAGCTTCAAACGGAGACATTTGCAGGCTGGCTTGGTAGCTGTTGTTGTAAGCAAATTCAGCATATGGCAAACTCTTATCCCAGTCCTTGGAGAAATCTAGGGCACAAGCTCGAAGCATGTCTTCTAGTATTTGGTTCACTCTTTCTGTTTGACCGTCTGTCTGTGGATGATAAGCAGTGCTGAAATCAAGGTGGGTGCCAAGTGCTTCATGGAGACTAGCCCAAAAGTGCGAGGTGAACTGAGAACCTCGATCGGAGACTATCCTTTTGGGCACACCGTGCAAACTCACGATGCGAGACATGTATAGTTCGGCCAGCTTGTCTCCCTTGTAGGTGGTCTTAACAGGGACGAAATGCGCAACCTTGGTCAGTCTGTCTATTACCACCCATATGGAATCATACCCAGATTTGGTTCGAGGAAGTCCCGTGATAAAGTCCATTCTGACTTCTTCCCACTTCCATTGGGGTATTTGCAATGGCTGTAGTAGCCCTGCGGGCCTCTGATGTTCTGCCTTCACTCTCTGACACACATCACAGCAGGCTACATGTTCAGCGATGTCTCGTTTCATGCGGGGCCACTAGCAGAACTGCTTCATGCCTTGGTACATCTTGGTGCTCCCGGGGTGAAGGGAGTACGCAGAGCTATGAGCTTCTCTTAGTATCAGGTCCTTAAGATCCTTTTGATGGGGCACCATGATGCGTGTCCCGTACCGCAGAGCTCCTTCATCATCAATTGTCATCTTGGGAGCCTTCCCTGCTTCCATCAATCTTTTTATTCTCAAAATAGTTGGATCCTCTTGCTGTGCAGCCATAATCATCTCTTCTATGCTTGATTTGATTTCCATGGCCGCCAGGGTGCCCTGATCCACGATCTCCAAATTGAGCGCCAATATTTCTTTGTACAACTCTGGTTGTTGCTCCAAAACCATGAGGTTGTTGCAATACGCCTTACGACTCAAGGCGTCAGCTACCACGTTAGCCTTGCCAGGGTGATAGTGAACACTTAAGTCGTAGTCCTTGATTAGCTCTAGCCAACTTCTTTGCCTCAGGTTGAGATGAGATTGCGTGAAGAAGTACTTGAGGCTTTTGTGGTCTGTATATATATCACAATGGTTTCTGATCAAGTAGTGCCTCCAAATCTTTAATGCATGCACCACCAAGCCGCCCAAATCATGGGTTGGGTAATTGACTTCATGAGGACGTAGCTGTCTTGATGCATAAGCTACCACCTTGCCCCCTTGCATGAGTACACATCCAAGGCCTTGATGTGAGGCATCACAATATACCTCAAAATCCTTGCGTACATCTGGCAGAACCAATACAGGGGTAGAGGTTAACCTCTTCTTTAGTTCTTGAAAACTTTCTTCGCAGGCCCTTGTCCACTCGAATTTCTGCTCTTTCTTGAGTAGCTGTGTCGAAGGCCTGGCAATTCGAGAGAATCCCTCTATGAACCTCCGGTAGTATCCTGCCAACCCAAGGAAACTGCGCACTTCCGTGACACTGGTGGGCTGTTGCCATTCCATTACAGCTGCAATCTTAGCTGGGTCTACTGATACTCCCCCAGCGGACACTATATGGCCTAGAAAGCTGATATCCGACAACCAAAACTCGCACTTACTAAACTTGGCATAAAGCTGGTGCTCCTTCAACTTCTCCAATACTAAGCGCAAATGCTCAGCATGCTCTTCTGCGATCTTGGAGTAGATGAGAATATCATCAATGAATACCACCACAAATTTATCTAGGTATTCCATGAAGACCTTATTCATAAGATTCATGAAGTAGGCTGGGGCATTTGTCAATCCAAAAGACATGACTGTAAATTCATACAGCCCATACTTAGCGGTGAAAGCAGTCTTCGGAATATCTTCAGGCCTGATCTTCAACTGATGGTACCCCGACCTCAAGTCGATTTTAGAGAATACCGTGGCCCCTCCAAGTTGGTCAAATAAGTCATCAATTCTAGGTAGAGGGTACTTATTTTTTATGGTTACTTCATTTAAGGCCCGATAATCTACACACATCTGTGCGGTACCATCCTTCTTCTTTACAAAGATGACCGGGGATCCCCAAGGCGAGGAACTCGGCCTAATGAATCCCTTGTCTTGCAGCTCATGCAATTGCTTCTTCAACTCTTCTAACTCATCCACAGTCATTCTATAGGGCCTCTTAGAAATAGGGGCTGCACCGGGCTTTAGGTTGATGACAAATTCCAAATCTCTGTCGGGTGGCATGCCCGGAAGTTCTTCGGGAAATACTTCGGGGTAATCTTGCACCACTATCATTCCTTCCAACGGTACATCTTCACAATAATAGATTGCCCGACCCCATCGGTACGGGCGGTCCACCTTCACTTCTATGGTTAACCCAGGACACTTGGTTAGCTTGACTTTCCTAGTGGCACAGCTTATGGTCCCATCATATCTCGCGAGCCAATCCATCCCTAGTATGATGTCCAGTGTCTGGGAGGGCAAAACTATTAAATCTGCTGGGAAGTCCCATCCTTCCATGGTAATCACTATCCCAGGGCATACAAAGGTGGCATTAATAATTCCCGCCGGGGAGCTAAGTGCTAACGGTTTCTTTAAAGGGTAAGTGGGCAGCCCTAGCTTATCCACAAATCTCCTTGCTATAAATGAGTGCGAAGCCCCAGAATCGAAAAGAACTTGTGCTGGCATGGAGTTGACAGAGAACGTACCCATTAGAACTCCGACAGCCTCCTTTGCCTCTTCCACAGTAATATGATTGACTCGCCCGCGGTTGGGGGTTGAGGCTGTCTTGCTGGCTTGAGGGGTTTGGTGTCCCTTGCTGGGTGCCGATGCCTGACCTCGGGCGGGGGTGGACCCTAGATTGAACTTTACTGGAGAATTCTGCCTCTGCGGGCACTGGCTGATGAAGTGCCCCAATTCTCCACACCCAAAACAGCTCCTACCCGCGGCCGGGTTTGGTTTTGCAAGCTGGCCTGATGGGCGCGGAGTTTGGAACGAACTGCCACTTGAACGGGGGGTGGGAGCTGGACTCTTAAACTGGGTGGATCCTGAGAAGGAGGAACTGTTGAAGAGCCTCTGAACAAACCTCCCCTAGGGGCGTTGTGCCACTTGCTTGCGCTTGCGGCTTGCTTCCAGGGTTCTCCTCTCGCTTTCCAAGATCAAGGTCTTGTTTACCAGCTGATGAAAGCTGGTGAAGTCTTGGGTAATTAGCTGCACTCGCAGCTCCTCGTTCATCCCCACAAAGAATCGGTCAATTTTCTCTTCTTCATCTGCCACGTCCTTTGGGGCGTAGCGGGCCAGCTGATTGAACTTGGTGAGGTATTCGCCGACTGACATGTTTCCTTGCTTCAAAGTACGAAACTCATTTTTCTTCATTCGTATAACTCCTGCTGGAACGAAGTTGGCCTTGAAAGCCGCCTTAAACTCAGCCCATGGAATAACTTCTGGGTTTGCTCCGGCAGGGGTGTCCTCATTACCCTTAGCTGCCAGATAATTCTCCCACCATGCAGCTGCAGCTCCTTGCAGCTGGTGGGTAGCGAAGATGACTTGATCATTGTCTGCAATCTTGGCCAAGCGAAGCTTTCTTTCAGTGTCTCTCAGCCAGTCTTCTGCCTCCAAGGGCTCATCTGCACCCGCAAATGTGAGAGGGCGGGTTCTTATAAAATCACCAAGGTCTGAGCTATGGGCGTGGGCGCCAGGCTGCTGGCCTGCGTAGATAGCTTGAAGTAGTTGCGTCTGTTGGGCCATTACTTGGGCCATAGTCGGGTTGACTGGTGCGGGTGGGAGATTCACCCCTTGACCTGGGCCTCTTCCCCTTCCAATAGCTTGCTCCTCCGGATTGGCCTCATCCTCGGCCTGCATATTCTGGTTGGCACCGGCCTGGGCACGAGTGACACGGTGACTGGCCATCTGCAGGCATCGTGTTACAACTTAGATTCTAGCTCTCACCATGTAAGGAAACCTCAACCCAAGGCACAACATAGAAAATCCAACAAAAGACCAAATAAAGCAACAACAGGGAAATTTTTAAACACAAGGCCAGTTCATAAAGCATTACATCCATATCACACAGCCAGCATTTTTAAAGTTCTAGACCAAGCTAGACTTACAAACATACCACATACTTAGAAGTTCATAATTATACAACACAGTACTGATAAACCATCACAAACGGATACTACCACAACCGGGGACCTACACCTGCTGCTGCTAACCCACCAAAAGCAAGCACCCTAACAAGCCGACTACTCCTCCATAGGTCCAACATCTGGGCTAGAAGGGCTGTAGCCCGGCGAACTGGAGCGACTACCACTGAACCCGGAGGGGTCTGTGTCGGAGCGGGAGCAGGAATGGCTACGGCTGCGGCGGGTCTCTCCACGGCGCAAAGCGGACTGCGGCCCCAGGGGCCTCACGCTCTTATGAGCAGTGAGTCGGGTACGCAGTCCCCCTGAGCCTGGCGGGGGTGGAACTGGGGCCGAAACCTGTGTAGGAGCCTACTGGGTATGGGCACGGGCAGCAGCCGCCTCCGCCAAGGCCGCCTCGCACGATGCAAGCCGCTCACGCAGGGACTCCGCCTCACTGTGGGTGGCGTGCAGGCGCTCCCGTAGCGCCGTGATCTCCTCCTGAGCCCTGACGTGGATCGTCCCTAGAGCCCGGGTGAGGTCCACCTGATGCGTTAGCATCGGGTCGTCCTCCATGTCGGGGGTGAGGGTCTCGTCGTAGCGGTCGCCCTCTCGACGCAGCAGGTAGTAGCAAAAAGGAGTCCGTCGTAGCGCGGGTCCGTGAAGGTCGCAGAGGCGGGCCACAGCCAAACGGGCTGCGTCCTGAAGCGCTGCGGTCACGGTACCCCTCCTGTGGGTGGCCGGGAAAACGTGGGGAGGGTCCCTCTCGTCCTTGGCGTCGATGTAGACCTCCACAAGCCAAGACTCGTCTCCTCCAACTCTGGTCCTCCTGCCCCTGTAAATGGGCGGCTTCTTGTAGCCCAAGTAGTGGAGGAGTCTGCGAAGCAAGCTCGCAAACTCTCCCTCCCTCACGCCATGGGCTAAAAAGTCCCAGTGCCCCTCGGCGGCGGCTCCTGCCATCTGCAGTTTACAATACTTTAACGTTAGTAACTTTTTAAGAAAATAACAACTGAAAAGTAGAGCAGAACAGATCTAGGAAGGATACGAACAGAAATAATACACTATATTTTGAGAAGTTCTTTTTATAGATTTTTAAAATCACAATCCTTAAGTCCCTTCTAACGACCATTCTAAGGCTTTTACCCTACAGTCGTATGCTCTGATACCAGCGCTGTTAGACCCGGATTTTTCAATCCAGAATCTCCTGTGAAACCACTGCACTATTCCCTGGATCAGTAGATAGTGCTCATAGGTACATTGCTGCATCATTTCATACATCGCATGGACAATCACAACATATACCAATATTAAATAACAGAGGTTTGAATTATACCACGTCGGGCAATGGGTTTACATAAGGGCCGACCAGGCCAAATGTTTACATTACAAAAGTAAGCCAGCGGAAGCAAAAGTCAAGTAGGGCCAATAATCCACAAGCAGCGACTGGGGGGTAAATATGTGTCGTATGATTATTACCTAAGTGAAGGCAATAATTATAGGCACACTATACCTTAGCCTAACCACCTAGGACTCAAAACGTGTAAAAGACGCCCTAATTCTCCACGTTGTTCCCTTCCTCTGCAGCGGGTGCATCTTCATAGGCGTAGTGGTCCGAGGCTCCAGAATCTGGTTTGGTAATGCGAGCGTGAGCACTCCGACCCTGTGCTCCGCGAGCCAATACACAGAATGCAAGTAGATAGTATGCATGGTTTATCAAAGGAAAGGCTCGGTTTATTTATTTTGCAAGGAGTGCTTTTGAATACAATTACTTAAAATTCCTATGACCTAGCAATTTTTACTCCAAAGTGTAAGTGTGTATTAGAATGCTATAATACCAGTGATCTAGAGGTCATCCACCATTTCATGGCCTGCAAACTATATGCTACACTTTCAGCATTATAACCGCTTACATTACCACTGGGACGACTGTAATACCCTGATCGTCTATACGGTGTAAGATTTTAAAACAATCGCGGAGTCGCCGGTTTTTCGGCAAAACGCGGGAAGGGAAAAGTAAAAATTGTAGAACAGTATAAAATGAATACAATAAATTAAAAATTAAATAAAAACCTCTAAGTGGGCTGCCTGGAGAGTGGGCCGACCACCATGGGGCCGGAGGCCCAAGGGGTGGCCGCACCCCCTCCCACTTAACCCTAGGGCTTCCCCCCTCCCCCTTTTCCCCACACCCAGCCGCCACCCCCCTTTCCCACCCTCTTGGGCGCAGCCCCCTCCCTGGTTGGTGCCCTTACCTCCCCCACAAGTGCTGCTGCCATTGGAGCCAAGGAGAGGAAGGAGAAGGAGAAGAAGGAAGGAGAAGAAGAGGAGGAGGAAAAAAGTGGGGTAATTCTTCATCTAGGTAATTTTTCCTCATCCCAAACCCTCTGTTCTTATGAATAATTAGGGTTCTTGGCACGGATTTTGAAGGTAGTTAATGGATTAATTGCCCGATTAGAGATTAGCTGCCTTCTGCCAGTAGATTGATTCGCGTAGCGTGTTTGTTTGCGCGGTTTTCACCTAGTAAACGAATTTTCCTGTGGAATCTCCCAAAAGGAAAGTTGTAGAGGACTTCCAGACTCATCTCCTGTATTTGTTTCGGAATTTTCTGCCGTGGTATATGGGATTTACAGGGTCGGGAATACTGCTGTTCGTCAGGCGAGCAGATTGGTACAGACCGACGGTAATTTGTGAATTTGAGGTAGTAAAAGATTTTTATGGTCATGGCAGTAATTGAGAAAGTTGAAGATAATTTAGATTTCTATCTGTTGTATAAAATTCAGAATTTTTAGACCCCTGTACTGCTGCTGGGATGCAATTGAATACCGCTGTCCAATCTGCCAGAACAGAGTTCTTCCTCTGTTTTGGGCATTAAATTACACCTAGCTGTGTTCAAAATAAAAATATGTGTTCTACATGAAAAATGTAGGTTTATAAGTGATGAATCCAGAGAGGTATCGTTTGCTGTATTTGGATCAATATTTTTAAATTTACGAAAATGTTAAGCAGCGCTGCTGCAGAGGGTAATTTGTTGAATTGTTGAGCGGAGAAGAGTTAGTGCGGGTTCGGGGTTCTAGCGACGTCTTTATTTATTTATGTCATGTTTGTTTACTGTGGCTTTGTGCTGAGAGATGCCTTTTGGACAGGTGGTCTTGTCCCTAAGCGCTCTTGATTTTACTTCGCTTCGTCGGATTGAGGCAAGTAAACGTAGCGGTGGTTGCTACCGTTTAACTTGTTATTCCTTCTACTTTCAGTTTACATTATTATTATAATTTGATACATTATGCCATGATTGCATGATATCGTAATTGTGGAGATGGTAGCAAGTATTTATCCATTGATATGTTGATAATCTGCTAGTAGACATGTGGAAATCTTGCTTAATGTTATAATGTGGAACATGAAAATAACATGTGGTGAATGTGGATATGTCGTGAGCATGTTGATGCTCCTTTGAGGATGGATTAATGTGATTTGTGATTATCATATCATTCATATCATATCATATCATGTCATATGCATATGTGGATGTCGCCGCACATAGCCGCGACCGTACCGGTACAACATCGTATATTGCCGTAATACGATGCACCTCTTATCCCGCGGGAAGCATCGTATATTGCCGTAATACGATGCACCTCAAATCCTGCCCTGGAAAGAGTGATGTGGAGCATAGCATTCATATGCATTGCATTGTGGAAAGATTCATTTGCATACATATGCAATATGTTGTGGTGAAGTTATTTTGTGGAATATTCAACTCATAGTTGTAATGTGGATTATACAACTTCATAGTTGTAATGTGGAATTGGCTCATGTGAGCTATTTGTGGTATGAGGATTATGGTTGTGGACGTGGAATGGGGTTCATCCCTTGTGTACGGTAAGGGTTGTGATTGTGGCACGAGATTCTTTTCTCTTGTATTAATTGTTGATAACAATTGTGGATGTGAGAAATAATAAAGTGTTGAAGTAAAACATACATATGTTTTATTGCTTTTGCTAGTGGTAGTGGTTGAGAATTTAAAGTAGTCAAACAAGATTTATTTGTTAATGCTTTAACGTCATTGATGGTGATTTGAGGTTGAGGATAATAACATTGTAATTGTGGAAGAATGTTGATGATTAACCTATTGTGGTTTGTGGAAGATTAAATGTTTCATTTGCATTTAATTGTGGAAGAATGTTCATGATTAACCTATTGTTATTTGTGGAAGATTAAATTGTTGATGATTAATCTATTGGAGTTTGTGGAAGATTAAATGTTTCATTTGCATTTAATTGTGGATACAATGACTGCATTCATATGCCAATAAAATCTGAAATTGAAGAGGTATGATTCATGAAAATTTGTGGTGGTTTAATAATTGTGGACATGAATTATGGTTGTAGTTGTATGGAATTATAAATGATGATGTATAATTGTTTGTAGTTCGAATAGCCTGTTAAACAGTTTGCTTGCTGAGATTTTATCTCACCCTTGTTTCCCCCTCCCTACAGGTGAACATTGAGCATGCATGGGAAGGGTAGAACGGCACCACACTGATGCACGTGAATCATATTTTTATGCTGTAATAAAGTTGAAAGGATTCTAGACCTTGCATAGCTTTGTTTACATTATCTTAATAATGTTAAATTTGTGAACCATGTTTTAAATTAAAATGTTGGAGGATGTTTTAAATAGTGAATGCTATCACTATCATGTTATTCCTTAGTTGTTTATGCTTCCGCTTATACTATCTTGTTTAGTAATTGTTGCCAGTTTATTTTATCTTGTAAATTGGCTCGTTGTAGAGTAGTTTTAGTAGCATCCCAGGGTAATGTGGGTCCTGGGGTGTTACAACGACACCCAGGACAACACCATTTAGGGCTTTCCACTGCCCTCTCTTTAACATTTCATTTGCCAAGATTTTTGGAAATAGAACTATATCTAGTTAAGTTCTCATGTCCGCCCTTGACCGTGGGCACGACTATTCGAATAGTTTTGACTCTGCAGAGTTTGCACACTTTACCCACAAGAGACAGCTCACTCGTTGCACCACACGATTCCTTAGCTGTGCGGTTGAGCAAACCATCACAGTAACTGTTCAAAGTACCTCGCCCCTTCCATCATCTCAACCCTATGAGCTTGTCCCGCTTGCGGCAGGTCTCATAAGTTGTGCGGGGGTTCCCCTCCTATGCGTCTAGTAGCTGGCTACCCACACTACTAGCCCGCCGCAGAAGAACTTCACCCTCCGCGGGTGCCCCATTCAAGCCGTCCACTGACTGCCACTTGCACTACCTCACCTCCTCCACCTATGATGATGACTTTCGGGGTCCGGTAAATCTACTAAGCCAAGTTGTACTTTACAGACTTGTGGTTGTACTTGTTTTACACAGGAGGTCGTGACAAGATTCAGTCCTTAGGGTTATCTGGGCGGTTCTACCAGAAATCACACTCTCGTGCACACCTGCACCATACCCCCAAACCATCCGCCCAGATAAATAAGCAATTTGAGGTTTTTGAGAATATAAAATAATCATATCCAACATACACCAGTCATTACCACCATGACTGCCCAACCAATTTTTCTCAGGATTAAAAGTGATGCTTGGGCGCTCTCGCGCCCATGATTATCTAAACAACACTAAGCATGGCATATATTTAGAGACTTATTTCCGAAAGGTCACTATTATAATTTTGCTAGGGCGACAAGGTTCACACATTCAAATATTCCAAAGGAGGTGTAATATTATTCAAGGTAAACAATAGGCATATAACTAGAATCTTAAATTAACGTGTATTTGCATATAACATAGCAGCATGCAATTTGATAATTTAAATCAAAGTAATTTGCAGGAAATGTAGGTTCAATATGATCAAAGTATTGACTCGCCTTGATCACAGTAGGATGGGTCTGGGTGGTCTTGGGCGGCTTCTGCTTCAGCTTCCTCCTCTTGAGCTTCGTACGCTATTTTTATGTGCGCGAAAAGTTGGATAAAAATCAGCAAACCAAATAAACATTTGCGAGAAAATCCAAATAACTCCAAATGTCATATTTTAATTTCATTAAGTACGCTTTGAGCCTTTGGGTGAATTTAGAGATGTGTTTGTTGAGTAAATCTTTATTTTCTAAATGGCCATCATTTCATGTGAATGCTTACCCTAATCATATTATCACTAAACCCTCTCATTTGATAAAGCTACATGGTGTATTCGTTATTACATGTGCTATGCTAACTTGTATTCAATCACTCATTATACTTTTATTTGCTAAGGATGTAAGGAAATTTTTCATGTCATATTACTCACTAACATATGATAAATAACCATGGTCAACTGCTCTAAGAACTCACTAATTCCCTAATTAAATTCTTGCATCACTTATGGATTATTTCCTAATTTTTCTGGATTTTTATTTGATTAAAGCACAGCAAAAATTTAATCCAAAAACCTATTTATTTCCGCGCGGCCCGGAGGGATCGAACCCGGACCAGCGCAATGAACGCTAGCGCTGCTAGCCAGGAGTTCCCTCGGATGTTGCTTACCAATAGGGGGCGCTTTATTTTCTTAAGGTATGCGGTAGCAGAGGCCAGGGCAAAGGAACTCGGGCCAGAACGGGCGGCGGGCTCGTCGGCGGGGAGGGCCGGGGAGGCTCGGGTGGTGGGCGAAATGGAATGCCTGCACGTCAAGGAGCCCGGTGGTGCGGTCGGCGGCGGACAGGGGTCACCGGAGTAGGGTCGGCGGCGTGCGGTGGCGGCGGTCCAAGGAGGAGATCGTCGCTGGCGAGCTACAGGCACGGGGAGGCTCGGCCGAAGATGGGATCAGCTTCGCCTGGTCCCGAATGGGGTGTAAGAGGGAGGAATTGGAAAATGATGGCTCGGTGAGGGAGTTGGGCTCGGTGGCCGGACTTGAGGAAGAAATGGCGTCGGCGAGCAACGGAGGCACTAGAGCTCAATTGCTCGCTGGGGGAGGACGTGGAGATTGTTTCGGTGCGGATGGAGGCCTTGGCCGGGGTTTTATAGAGGGCGAATCGCGCGGGCGCCGAGGAGGGCTGTTGGCCGGTCATGGACGGCGGTGCTGGATCGGCATGGATACAGAGCCAACCGACCAACTGGACCGCCCGTTTTAATGCTGCAGGGAGCAGCTGTGGATGACAACAACCGAGGACGGGGAGACGTACAGCAGGGATGAAACATCACAGCTTCCTCGGCGGAGACCGCGCGGGAAAAGAGGGAGTAGACGGGAGCCGGTGCGACAGAGGATGACGCAGCGCCATCTGGGCGACGGGATGGCGGTGGGGCCCCTGATGCGCGTGCGAACTGACGCCGGGGTACTGCTGTCCGAGGGCGTCGCGAGGGAGGGGTCGTCGGCCCCTGGTCCGAAGGCATGCGCAGAGAGGAGGAAGACAGGGGTGCGGGGCGGCCGGCTTGGCTAGCTGGCTGGCCGGCTGGTTGGCTGGGCCGGCCCCTGTCTCTTCTTTTCTTTTTCTTTTATTTATTTATTTATTATACAAGGTTGCATTCATATATTTATTTTTTTATTGTTTGCTTATTTTGCTTGCTCTCTAAAATTTTTAATACTTATATTCCCTATATTACCATTCATGCCGTTATTTCCACAGCAAGATTTTGCATTTTAAATTTAGGTTTCTCCCTCCTTATACTGGATCATCTTTTCATATTCGTATTTAAAATTTTAGTTTTCTATTATTTGCATATTCCCCTTTTTTTTCTGGTATTACTAATGTTTGTCTTTGTCTTCTATGAATCTCTTTAATTTTTTTAGAAAGCTCAACCAATTCAAGTAACACCATAAAATCCAAATTCCCAAGGAAAACTCCAACAGAGTACAAGTACCAAAACCAATATGTTCCAACAAGTTCAAATCTTACATAAGTTTCAAACTTCAAAATTCAGGGTGTTACATATACGACCATGCAGTCGTATACTCGATCACGTTTAAATCTCGTAGTCGTAGCTCAATCCGACGACACAGTAAGTCTATTGACCTCGCCTACCCCTTCACACGTGGTTATTTACGACCACTCAAAAGGGCTTAAGACCACTTAATAGCCATTTACAACCACTATGTGTCATTTACGACCATTCAGAACCATTTATGACCACTACAAAGCCATTGGCGACCGCTACATGTCGTTTACGACCACTCAGAAGCACTTACGACCACTCTGTGTCCTTTACGACCACTCACAGTCATTTACGATCGGTCCGTGCCGTTTACGACCACACTGTGTCATTTACGACCGGTCTGTGCCATTTACGACCGCTCTATGTTGTTTGCAACCGCTCCGTGCCGTTTACGACCACTCTGTGTCATTTACGACCCCTCCGTGCCGTCTACGACCACTCCAGAGCCATTACGACCACCTAGGGTGCTTTACGACCACTTCATAGCCCTTTACGACCACCCAAAGTCGTTTTCGACCTCTTTGTGAGCTTTAAATGGTCATAACTAATTCATTTTTACTCCGAATTAAGTGAAACAAATTTCTAAATTCATCTAAAATCAATATCTAACCAATGGGACTGAAATCATGTATTTTTGAGATTCATTTGGATTTTTCTATGAGAATTTGTTTACTTTGCTGATTTTTATTCAAATTTTCATTCACGTTAAAATAGCATACGAGGCTCAAGAAGAAGAAGCTGAAGTAGCAGCTCTAGAAGCTCAAGAGCCATACCACTGTGACATAGGCGAGTCAATACTTTGATCATATTGAGCCTACATCTTCTACAAATTAGTTTGGTTTAAATTATCAAATTGCATGCTATTATTTTATATGCAAATATACATTTAATTTAAGATTCTAGTTGGACTTATCTCACCGGTAGTGGATAGGAGTGGATATGCAAGGGCAAGGGGAGGCCTAAAGGGACACCGAGAGCAGGGTGAAGTTTTTCAGTCGTGCTAGCGTTGCGAGGAGTGGAGCTCGAATGCACTAGTATCCATGGCGAACATCTCGTGCATCGTATGGGACCCGCCGCAAGTGGGAGCGGCCCATAGGGTGAGATGACAAAAGGGGCTAGATACTTTGAAAAGTCACCGTGATGGTCTACTCAACCACGTGACTAAGGAATCATGTGGGGCAATGAGCGGATTATCTCTTGTGGTGAAAATGTACAAACTCTGCAGAGTCAAAACTATTCGAACAGCCGTGCCCACAGTCAAGGGCAGACATGGGAACACAACAAAATATAGTTCTATTTTGAAAACTTTGAGGTAAAATGAGGAGATATGGAGGGCAGTGGGAAGCCCTAATTGGTGTTGTCCTGGGTGTCGTCCCAGCGGTAATGTAAGCGGCTATAACGCTGAAGGTATAGCATATGGTATAGAGACCATGTAAAGGTGGATGATCTCTAGATCACTATTGATAAAGCATCCTTTTACACATCTTATGCTTTGGTTAAAATTGCTGAGTCATAGGAAGTTTTCTACGAAATATACATTTCAAAAAGCAATTTCAAGCAAATAAAACAACCTGAGCCTTCCCTTGTTAAGCCATGCATATTATCGATTTGCATTATGTGTATTGGTTCGCTGAGCACAGTGGATTGTGCTCACACTTGCATTACCAACATCAGATATAGGGACCCAAGGCCATTACACGCATGAGGATACACCTGCTATGGATGGTGGGAGTGATGCCGTAAACTAGGATGACTACTGCAGTTTTTGGGGTCCATGGCAAATTAGACTATGGTGTTGTGTGCCTATAAATATTGCCTAAGCTTAGGCAATATTCATATGGCACTTGTTTACCCCCAGTCGCTTGCCTGTGGATTTTGGTCTCACTTTGTTTTGCTTCCGCTGTTGTTCATGTAATGTAAACATTTAGCCTATTTGGCTCCTATGTAAACTTTGCCCGACGTGGTGTAATTTCAAATTTGGTTATGTAATATATGTTCCATGCAATGTATGAAATGATGCAGTACCTATGTGCACTATCATCTGATCCTGGGAATAGTGCAGTAAAACACAGGGGATTCTGGATTGAAAAATCCGTGTCTAACATTCAATAACAACACCAAGGGTGGCAAATTCCATCGCAAGATTATTGAAAAGATCGTATCGGCTATAGAGTGTCTTGATTTGAGTGACATGGAATGTGAGAGTTGCAACGATGATGACCACGACAATGCTAATGCTAAAGGTAAAAAGAAGAATATCAACTTCATAGGCATGTGCTTCATGGCAAGAAGTGATGACAACTACAATGATCCAGATGAGGTAGGTCCGTCATATGAACAACTTGAAGATGGTTTAATTAAACTTGCTAGGTTAAAAGACCAAAAAGAAATTAAAAGAAAATAATCTTGTTGTGAAAAATCTTAATTCAGAAGTTGCTAGGTTAAGAGTTTTGATTCCAAATGATAATTCATGTTCTTCATGCACTAACATATTAATTGAGCTTGATAATGTTAGATCTATTCATACAAGTTACATAAATAAATTTGATTCTCTTAGCACTGAATGTGAGAAACTGCATGCTTGCTTTGCTTTTGGTACAACTGTCCATTCTTATGTTCTTAATCATTTGTTTGTTACCAAGAAGAATTTGAAAAAGATGAAGTTGCTCTTGTTGCTAGGTCGCTAGTTCAATCTTTGCTAAGAACCTTAAGTCTAGTAACCATCTCCATGTAAGAGATGTGAATTGCTTGAAGCTAGACTTAGTTCATTTTAGGAATCAATTCAACAAATGCTTTATCGTCTTTATCATGAAACACTCTCCTGCTCTAATTGTCCTAAGCCTAACACAGAAGTAGAAGCCTTGACTACACAACTTAACGATTTTGCTGAAAATAAAGGATTGGCTCAGTCTAGCACTTCTAAGAATTTAGTGAATTAACCTGGTAAATGAGTATCTTAAGAACACTTTGGAGAGATTTTCTTTTGGCAAGAAAAATTTAAACATAATTCTAGATCAATCAAAAACTAGTGTGAAAAAACATGGTCTAGTATTTAATTTTAATGAGCATGCCAAAAGTAATCCTCTTATGGTTGTTAAGCATCTTGTACCAGGAAAGATTGAAGTAATCTTTGAGCCAAAACCAATTGTATTTAAATTTGCTAATATAGCAAAGGACGCCTCTACCAAAGTTCGTGTTGTGAAGTCAACAGATACAACTTCTCGTCATGTCAAGGATCAATGCACTCATTGTAGTAGAGAGGGTCATGTGGTTCAATTTTGCTTTCAAAAAGCTAAGAAAAAAAAGAGAGACAGGTTAAGAAAGCGTTCTCAAGTGGAGACTGGCAAGCTCCCAACTATCGCTTTGCACCCTCTAACCGATCATCTATAGGTCATTGCTCTGCTAGCTCTCTCTAATCATCCTCTACAGATTTGGGAGTTTCTACAATAGGACCATTTAGACCAAAGTTTTCCATGCGATTAGACCTGTCGGTGGTCAGGCCAACCTTGCTGAAGCATTTAGACCGCCCCGTGGTTTGACGTTCAATGGTTGGATGCCCTCTTGTTGAACTCGCATTTTGACCAGTGCTTCATCGTCCAGTGTTTTCTACACGCTCAAACTGGTTGGTAGTCAGACCAGTTGTTCGATGGCGGTCTAACCGAAATATGACATAGGCTAATTCTTCACTTGAAACTTCATCGTTGCCTTCTGTTCTCAGTAAGTTCCATACATGTATCTCGTCATCTCTTTTCTCTTTTCATGGATGTAATGCAACATGCCAAACTACATCAGTTTTGAAATTTACACAAAATTCCCTATAATTTCATAGTCGGCCAAAATTCCTGATTAAACCATTTAACATGTTTTAATCCAAAAGATAGTTCTGTCATCTTATTGGACAATAGGCTTAACAATTTCATATCTTTTAATTTTCACATGAAAATACAATAAAACATAGCATTTTCAAAATTGACAAAAACTTAGGTACCTCTTTCTATTTATACCCAAAATTTAATTCTCTTGTATACCTAGTCATGGGAAATTAATTGTTTCCCATGACTACGTCCAGCAGCAACAGTCTTCCTAAAACTATAACTTCTATTATACCCAACCAAAATTCATGTTCTTAATTAGACTCTATAAAATCCATAGACAATCATCTACACATTTCATGTATATCAACAACCCTAATTGGTCCATTTAATAATTTTAATCTACAGTTTACCATGATGCTGCCAAAAGACAACAACTCTCCAGACAGCAGGCTTACAAAAATCATAAATCTTAATCTAACCAATCAATTAACATAATTAAGCACTCTATAGAAAGTTAACAAAATTATCTACAACTACCTAGTAGATAACATTTTCAAATTAATCCCACACAGTGCCCGAAATCACAATTGAAGATTGTGGTGGACAAACCAATCTACTAATCAAACCTCTAACGTGAAACATGCAAATCTTCTTTCTAATCCTAACTCTAATCTCTACTGAATGGCAAACCAGAGAGGGAAGTTCTAGGTTGTTACCTAGGTGATGAACACCAAAATCGTGACCCCTTTTCTCAACATTTTTTCCCTTCACCCTCCTAAGTTTTACCCCCTATTACTACCCTTCTCTTTTCCTTCATGAGTTCCCCCAGCTGGTGCATTGCTGCCCTCACGCCAACCGTTAGTCATGAGCCCAATATGCGGCCGTGTGTTAGCATGTGTGCATTGGCGAAGTGGCGAGCATTGGCGTGCTGGTGAGCGCAGGCATGTGGAGATGGGCAATGTTGGCACATGGTGAGGGAAAAAGGAAAAGGCAAGGCGACTAGGTTTTTTTTAAGGTTGGGTCTTCCTCTCCCCATGTTCTCTTTTATCAAGGTACGACTTCGATTTGGTTTCCAACACCTCCTGTGCAAATAGATATGAATAAATAAATATTTCACTTAGTAATCTTTAGAAAACATCTTACATCAGGTAGCCATGCACTTGAATGGGTTCCAATCTTTTTACATCAACTTGACTGAAATGTTTGATGGTCCTTCACTCTTTGGATGGTGTCAAAAAGTTTCATCTTCTGATTAGACCATGCGGAAAAGGGGATGTTATCCTTCAAGTGGTCTGTTTTAAGTTGTCTTTGAGTTCCTTTCTCAGATTGCTAGTTTTCACTCTTAGCTGTTTCTTCCTTCTAAATTTGCTCTTTTGCTGAGTAAGATGGGATTATTCTGAGGGGAAACATGGTGTTTGAATATTTTTGGAAGCTTTATTTACTATACCTATCACGAAACACATCAAGTCCAAGTCTTTAAAATCAAATAATGAGTAGTAGAGCTATCTTTATCATATTCATTCACAAGTTCTGTAGCTTTGGCCATGACTGGTTTTAATAAATTGGCTACATTTGAACTAAAATATGACATGGTAGAAGACTTTCACTAGAATGATTATAGCTAGCACTTTGTGATGTTCATCTAAGAGGATTAGCTTGGTTGTAAGTCCTCTTTTAAATCTTGGCTATGAGGCTTGTCTGTTTCATATGTCAATCTATTTGTATTCACTAAGTTGGTATGTTATACAAAAGAAAATGCACAAAAATGTGCATAAAGGAAAAGATGTATGCTTCAAGTATGCCATGGTTTAGCAAAAGAATAAGCACAAAAAGTGCCCGATCAAAAAGAAGTATGCTTCGAGCATGCCACCATTCATTTAAAAAAATTACTACAAACACATCATCATGAAAAGAGGTATGCTACAAGCATGCCACATGCCTAAGAATTGAGTGTGGAGCAAGAATTAAGAATCTACAAAGCTTTTCGATGTTTATTCTCATTGCTCCTTCTTAGAATAGTTCTCTCTCTGACTTTCTTGGTGATTACATTGCCAAAGAAGCAGAAATTAGAAGAAAGGAAGAGAAATTTTTAATTGCTTAAGAAAGGGGGAGAATTTTGAAAAAATTGTTCTCTGGAGTTGAGGGGGGAGCTTTCAAGTGGTTTGCTGTTGCTATGGTTTGCGTTGAAACTTTCTTTATGCAAATTTCATTTTTCCATCAAAACTCAACTCAAGTGATTTTCAAGGTGTTGTCAATGTATTTATCAAGGGGGGGGGGGAGATTGTTAGACCATGTGGATGGCCATAAGGTTAGTGATGATGAATAATTGACATTTGGGTTGTTTTGAAATTTGTGTTTGTGAAAGTTTCAATCGATCGCAGTTGAAGGTTTTGAGTCCGAGTGGTTTCGGTCATGTTCAAGAGGTTCTGGTTTGCATTGAGTGATTTTGGTCTGCTCTGAGTGATTTTGGTCTGCTCCGAGTGGTGTTGGTCCGATCCAAGTGGTTTCCATTGGGTCCGAGTTATATCAGATGACTTTCGAGTAGCATTGGCATATCAAGCGATGTTTGATTGCATCGGAGGATCAGACGGTATTTTGACTATGACAGACTCCGACCACGTCCGGCTCTGACCACGTCTGACTTGACCACGTCTGGCTTCAGTCGTGGCAATCCGACCTTGGTATTTCGACCACGTTTGGTAGTCAGTGGTCCAAACGGCCTTATATTGTTGATCCGAATAGCTCTTTGCTGGGTGGTCCAAATGACTTTGTCCAATCAACAAACTTCAACTACATTGACTTCGACGATGTTTGGATTTGGACCATGTTAAGCTTTGAGCAGGTCCGACTTCAACCACAATAGACTTTGTGACCTATAGTCAATGTTATAGACCATGCGATCAGAAGGATTTGCATCCAGTTGATGTTGGCTTCATGGTCGGTACTCGTAGACTTTATTGTTGGTTCGAGTGCTTCAATTCTTGCTATCTTTGAGTACTTCAAGTACTCATGTTAAGCCAGCTGTATGACTGGTTGGTGGTGATTGGTGAACAGTACTCGAAGGTTTCGATACTCGGAAGATGGATGTACTCGATGGTCAGATGGTCATGGTACTCGGGAGTCGGAAGGACTCGGTACTCGATAGTCGTGGTTTTTTTATTATGGTCAGCAATGGGTTGTCGGAGGTGTTGCGGTCGGTAGTTGTAATCATAGTGATCGGTACTCGGTGGTTAGTACTCGATATATTTGTGGTTGGTAGCGATGCTTGTTATTTCTAAGTGTTTTGAGCGATGGTGTTTTCTTGAGCACTTGTCTTCGAGTACTCGATGTGCTAGCGACCAGTCCTGGATAATGGTTGTAACCGGTCATATTGAGTGGTCTGAAGTTGGTGTTTTGGAAAGCATTGGAATTTGTGGTCGTCGACGACCTGGTTGGTGTTTGTGATGGTTTGGTTCTTGTCTTTGGATATATGAGGGTGTGCTTCAAGTGTGTGTGTGCTGATGTTAGTCAAATTGTGAAGAACTTGTGCCGGAAAAACGTTCTTTTGTTTTTGCATGTGCAGGTGGGTATGGAGATGATCATGGTCGGTGATGAGGATGATCGGGACTAGGATGGGGAACTCTAAGATCCAGGTATCGCAGATGTCACACGAGGTGGTCGGGCTCATGTTGGAGCACATGGAGATCAAAGGTGGTGATTCATGATGAAGTTATTGGCAGTGCGGTCTAGGAGGCTTTGACATGAGCAGAGATGGTGTTTGATGAAGATTCAAGCGGTACTATCTTGGAGGCTTCGTCACATGTTGGATTAGCAGCTGTGGATAGAGTCAATAACTGAGAAGGCTGGAAGAGGTACGGATAGAGTCTGTAACTTGAAGAGTTTTGTGTTCGTGTTTGAGGCGGACACGATTTGGATGTTAGTTTATAAAAGCAGGGAGAGGCTAAGTAATGGCTTTTGAGAATGTTTTAGTGTGGTTTTTTGTCGGGCTTTCAGTGAGAAAGCTTGTGTGGGTTTTGAGAGTGCTTTCGTCGAGAAAGATTTTAGGGGTGCTTGTGAGGGCACTTTGTAAAACCATCGAAATCCAACAATAAACATCATCTTGAATCAATCTGGTTCTTCAATCTAGTTCATTTTTGTTGAAGATTGCTAGTGATTTGTGGGTGGAGTGAAGCATACGACCACGTGCAAAGGAGTTGATTCACTGCCAAGGAAAACAGAGCGATAGATCGAGCGTTCGGGGTGGTCGAGCAGCAGAAGGTTTTGATTACGTACAAACTGGCCACAGAGCAATGCTAAGCAGTCGTAATCTTCATCGAGCCTGTGCTCAGTCAAGCGAGTAGTCGAGCAGAGCATCTTGTGGTCGAATTCTACCTCTATAAGTTAGATTGTTTTCTATTGGTTTGAGATTTATTATCAGGTGCCGAAAAGTAGCGACAACTATTCACCCCCTCTAATTATTGTCTTTGATCCTACAAGTGATATCAGATCCCGGTTCTAACATCCCTGGCCCAATAGACACTAGTGTGAACACCCGATGCACTGTGACCCTGAGGGACCATCGGTGTATAGTGAAGGGACCCTGAGGGACTGTCGGTGCATGGTGAAGGGACAGTGATGGGCTGAGGGACACCAATGTGTGAAGGGGGAGATTGTTGAAATAGTTCCACATTAGTTGTGGAAGGGCAAGGGACATAACTTAAAAGTGAGGGAGTCCCTTATCTCATTGGCAAGCTTTTGGAGTGAGAAGGCCCTTACGATCCTACACAATACTTATATATAGCCATGATTGAGAGATATGTATCAATCTAGGAGGAGACACTCGTGCAATTTACGAAAGCCTCGCGTTCAAATGCTAATAGTTGCTGGCGCAGTATCTACAAAATAATCAGACTAACAACTTAGATGTTACTAATATTTGTATTTGTGTACTTTTATCAAGTGTACGATTAAGAAAACTAAAGGTAAAAATTGCATCTAATAGACTTCAGAAACAACTATGATGGGTGGAATTGTACTCCCACCTCTTTGCCATCTAGCCAACGGGCCGTCGGCAGGAAGTTGAATTGCCACTTGTAGTGCATAAGAAAACTACTCCCCCCTCTCTCTCTCTAAATCTAATGTTTCTAGCGTCTTTCAAACTAATACCTAGTTAAACATTAATACCAGAGTATGTTACATTTTGAAATTGTACCAAATTAAAAATTACCTTGTCAATGTCAGCACAACCTTCTATATGCTACTCTAGCTACAGTAAAAGTTTGAAGTGTTTTCAATATCAAATAGCTGTTGCATATACCAATTAACAAATGGGAAATGCTTTTTTATTCTACTGATAACCCATCAACAATATGAGATTGCTAGTTAGTGATAGCTAAGAACATAAATAAACATATAAAGAGCTTAAAATAAGCCGTCTATCTTATTCAAGCTAGCTGATTTAAATCTGTCTATATGGGATAATTAACACAGATATGAAGCTCTGGACCTGAATGCTTCTCAAGAGCAAGCTCATGGAAGACCTACGGTGCTAAGCAGGCATTCATAGTCTGCATGTAATACCCCAATTATGCATAAGGGAAAATGATAGCGATTAAGGGTTTTTGCCGTCAGACCCATCGACTTTTAACGTGTCGAATGTTTATCGCTCACAGAGGTTCCCAGACCACCCCGGGGTAGTGGGCCCACCTAGAGAGCCGGGTAGCGCTCTCAGAGGTTCCCAGACTGCCCAGGGACAGTCGGCATCATCTCGCGACGTGGGTATTCATCATCCGGCAAATTCTTACCTTGCCACTTACCGACTTACCGCTGCAGTAGAAACCCCAAAACCCCTTGGACCAAAACGCCCTTGGGCAGCCATGTATATGAGAGAGGAGGGGGAGGGCACCCCGGTCATTTTGCAAATGCAAAGGGCAGCCCAACCAAGCTCTTATAAGAGCCATCCCATTTCAACGAATACATTTTCATACCTCAAGTCTCAGCCAAGGTAGAGCATAACAAAAGGGAACAAAACCAGTAGGAGCACCACTCCTCCATTCCTTTCACTGCCAAGGCCGAAAGCCCCAAACCACAAGCAAACCGCATCACCGCAGGGAGAAGGCAAGGAGGAGAAGATGGAGCCGAAGGAGGAGGAGCAAAGGGGCGGCCGGCTGTGACGGCAAGAGGCGGAACCACCTGAAGCTCGACCCCATCCACGCCATTCCTTTTCCTTCTAGCTCGGCAATCAAGTAAGCTCGCCATAGCACACAACATGTGAAAGGTAAAATGCGTAGAAGGTAGAGCAAACGGATGAGTAGTAGCAGTGGCGCTGTAGGGGAGCGGCGGAGGAGGCGGCCAGCGGCTGTTGGCCATGCCGGCCAGGCGGTGGGGCCCAGCGCTCCACCACCGTGCGTGCAGGGGAGGTGGGTAAGGAGGGCGGCCAGCGGCGAGCCGAGCCGCCGCGTGCCACCTTGCCGACGGGGGAGCTCAAGTCTGGGGGTCCCCGCACGCAAGAGAGGGAGAACGGGAGAGGGGAAGGCGGAGGCGGGGGCCGGCGGAAGGGCTGCCGGCGATGAGACTGGGGCCGGCGACGCCGGCCTAGCCGCACACCACCGCACCGCCATGCGTGCGCCCGAGCGACGCCAGGGAGAGCACCTGTAGGCGCGCAACCGCGCGCAAGAGAGAAGGGGAAGGAGAGCAAGAGGAGGCGGGGTAGGAAGAGGGGGAGGCTGCCGGCGGTGAGGGGATCGGCCATGCACCGCCACGCCGTCCGAGCGGGCCGGTGAGGGGGAGGAGGAGAAGGTAGTAGGCCAGGGGAGGACCGCCGGCGGTGAGCTGGGGGGGCGGCGACGCCGAGCCGGCCCTGCGCCGTCGCGCCGCCCCAGGCGTGGCCAGCAGGAGGAGAGGCCGTTCGGCCAGGTGGAGTATAGGGGAGAGAGGAAAAAAAATGAGGGGGAGAAGAAGATAAGGCCGGCCGGGTAGGTGAGGAAAGGAAGGGAAAAAAAAGAGAGAAGAAAGGAAAGAAAGAGAAGGGGAAGAAAGGGAAAAAAAGAAGAAGAAGAAAAGAGGAGAAAAAGAAAAGAAAAGAGGAAAAAAAGAAAGAGAGGAGAAAAAAATGGGTTCGGCACCTGCGTGACAGGTCCCTCAAAACCCGTGCGATTACGCCCGAGGTCAGGGTACGAGCTTAGGGACGCTGTTCTCCGTTTAAGCTCTGGGTTTTCGTTTTTGCCGTTGAGTCGGGTTAACATATACGCAGGTGGAGGTCCCGGGGCGGAGCCGTCCACGTGTCATCCCCGAGGCTAACCAGGCAAGTGCATTGTAAAGCGGTGAATTCGGGTAGTGATTTTGGTTAAAAATTGAATGATGATGCACTGCTTATCCTGTTGAGGTAAGTTTACTATTTTCAGATGATGCATGGCTTACCAGTTGGGGTAAGACAAATAATATTCGGAATGCATAGTGAGAAATGATGGATGATGAACGTTTGGGACATGGCATGTTGATATGCATAATTGAACTTGCATTGCATGCATGTCATGAAAAGAGAGAAAGTTGGTCCACGTTGAGTGGACGCTCCACGAGAGTGGAGCTGGGTCCCCGTATGAGAGTTACGGGCAACTGAGGTCCCCGTATGAAACAGGATGGGCTTGAGGTCCCCGCATGAAACAGGGCGGGCCTGGGTGGGCATCGACGGGTGCACACTCTGCTGTACCGGTATAGGCTAAAGAGTTGAGATAGAAGTGCATGAGCATGAGCATGGGCAAATGCATGACGATCGGTTGATGAGAACCGCAAGAGATAAGAGAAATGTGCACGTGCATGATGAATAGTTCATCAGAACGTAGAGTGGTTAAATGGAAATGTGGTTAATGAAATGAGAATGATTATGGTTAATGAATGAACCTGTTATTTGCTATTTTGCTTTGTACTTGCTGAGTCGGTGGACTCAGCCTTGCTTTGTTGATGTTTTTTTAGGTGACCGTTGAGGACGACATGCACGGGCGGGAGTAGCACATGGATAACTGGCACGAACCAGCAGCACTCTTGTATCACCTTTGTCAGTGTACTTTAGCTTCTTCTAGGCTAGAGTAAGTGAGTAACTACTAAAAATGCTATGATGTAACTGGACGTAGCACAATAAATAAATTTAGTGTTGGTTTTAAATTCTTCTAGTGTTGTTGAAATGGTAAGAGTTGCAGAGGTGGTAGCATCTTGGCCCAGAGAGTGGGCGGGGTGTTACACTGCACCTTTCGTTTTCTTGGTGCCAGTGGCTGTCCATGTGTGGAGAATGCAGGTTGGTACAATCTTAATTAAGATTAGCTAGTTTTTGAACAAATCAAAGTCGACAAGAAGTTAACCTCAAAAATTACTCATGGCAGCACAATTTTGTTAAGCACATGGCATTCAGTACACAACGAATTAATAGCTAGTTAGACATCCGTACCATGTTTCAGACAATTTTGTTAAGCACATGTTTCAGCTCCAACGGCAGGGCTGCAGACCATGTCTTTCCGCTGTGGTGTATTCGAACGACATTCGTCTGCGGACTTTATTCTTTAGACATTGTCGAGAAGTAGCAGGCTTTGCAGCTACTTGACTGACCTGATGGGCTACGTATGAATTCATTATACTTGAAATAGACCAAGCAGTACCTAGCGATGGGAATTGATTCAGAACGGACGCATTATTCTTCAGACAACTCCAGACTTGCTGGTGTATTTTCCATATTGCATGTACTGGAAGTTTGGCTACAAAGATAGATGGAATCATAACTTACCTATATGTATTCTTCTTGTTCCAATGTGTCGGGCAGATTTTTGTCCATATCATGGAATTGGCACATGGAATCAACTGTGCTTGTGAAGTGCATCAACCATTCCTAGTTGGTTAGCTAGACATGCAGGCACATGCCTGCCAGCTAGAATGGTCATAGCTTGTGAGACAAAATCATCTCTAATCACGCCACAACCAGCGTCTTACATTTCTTTTCGTATATCGATTGCACTTGTGCTTCCTAGCTAAGTAGACCTTATATTTTAGCGTCGGTTGGCACTCGTTACTACTTACTATAAGTAACTTTTCAAGACTCCAGTCTTATCTTTTATTGCAATTAAAATAGATATGATGTAGTATATGTTGATTCACATTTTATTTAGTTAATATCAAAAACACATCATGGTTTCCACGAACCTACCTAGCTATTGCTATGCTTCTGTTAGAAAGTAATCCTTACTTATTGGGAAATATACCACCTGAAGAAAGATCAGCCGCTGTCACTAGTCCACTGAATACGAAATCATGATTTGCTAGCGTAGTCTACAAAGACAGATCTAGTTTTAGGTTGCCCATTTTTCTCTTATTATAAACACCATAAGATATATCAGACCACTATGGTAGTTAATTCTTTTTTAGCATATCTCACAGAAACCCAATTAAATTTAATCTCAGAGTATATGCAACAGCATATATACCTACTTAGATGTGCACCTAGAAATAATTTTTTGTTCTATCAACAAGATATATGAACTCATCTAAATTTTGATATTCATTGTTGGATAGTGTAGTACACGTATATATAATAAGTAGGGAATATTTTATTATTTATTGACTAGCACCAGATCAGATGAACACGAATCATCTACATTTTATATCGCTACTGCACGAACTCATCTAAAAATGAATGGCTCTTGTTCACAGGCTTATACTTTATGGCAACAAAAAGAATGAAAGCATTGGGGGCAAAAAAGGAGAATGGATGCAACAAGGGCACACATGCTCGTCTCTGCCGTGGAAACTGAATCTTACAAGCAGGTCGAAGGTGGTGGTGGGTCTTGATTGATTGATCACCGTGTTGAGCTTGTGGTTTACTAGTGGAAATCATGGTTATGGAGTATGTTTGGAAATCATCACATTCTGACGAAACTAACCAACAACAAATATATCGGTGACGGTTTTATTCTGAAGGGAAAAACGATGGAAATAGGCCTAACCCAAACCAGACAACAGGTAATTTCCGCCGTGGTTTTTTCCAGACAGTATTCAACGGTTTTGGTGTCGATCAACTCCTAACGGTTTCCTCGTAAGGAATATATTTTCTGATGGTTTTTAGCATATACCTCATTGTTTTAACTGTCATGAAATCTTTGGTTTCTTGTAGCGACATGCAAAATAGATATTTTGATTGAATCTAAATTTCCAAACAACACAAAATGTATGAAAATAGTATTTATTTTTTACTTTTAATTTATCGGTACGACGGTTTCTTAGGCAAATGGCTTTATTTTCCTTAGAAGGCTTCCAAGGCATCTCGATCAGGAGACTTATGAGCGACTTGTTTCGTTTGCCTCGGGAGTAGGTTGGTTTTCATTCGAAGTCTTTTGAGGCAGCTTGTTAACCTTGAAATACTTTTAGCAACAAGGATACCTGAGGCATGCATTACCTGCAACAAAATGTCTTCTCTCTTCTGGTTCTAATCTTGCCATTTCTACGGCTTCTTTTGCTGGTGTCATAAACAATAGGTCATCCGTGCAGACTTCTTTTACCTTGGAGGACACCGTTGTTGTCGCAGCACTTGGCTACTCTTGTCTGCTATTCTCGTTCCGCCAATTGTCATGGTACAAAACCTTGCAAAACATCATGTGACATCCTTTGCTTTGTGAAGCCTCCTGCTGCTGGACAACACCTGCTTTATTCATTGCTAGCTAGCTTATCCAAGGAATGTGTCGATATTTTATTTTTCATATTTTATCATTATGTTTTCATATTGCTTTTATTTTATATTATCATTACTTTGTGGGACTTAACTCTCCTCTCAAAGTAAAACTATGTCCACAATCTGGACGTTTTGTCAAAATATTTCCTTCTAGTTATGTATTTCATATTTTATTGTTCTACACATTTAATAACTTTTCTTATTTGTAATTACAGAAAATATACCTTATTCTGCTTACCATTTTATTTTTTTATACTAAGTATTACCGTATAAAATTAATGGTTAACATGTATCAACCTGTGATCAGCCGTAGTATGCTCACTTATCTTTGTACACAAAATTAAAAGAAACCATGGAAAGTAAAATTGCGTGAACATAATTACTATACTATAATGGTTAAAGAATATCATGAAAAGAGTGAAATGTTTGTACTTATACCTGCAAAAGAGAGTAGCTGCAAGGAATCATTGTTGTTCTCCAAAGGCAAAGATAACCATTGCGCAACTAGTGTAGTGGATCTTGATCATGCGCGTTATTAAGCAAGTAAGAATCGAGGCACGCATCGAATAATTTTTGACATGTCATACGCATGATAAAGTGAATGATAATAATTTTGTCACCAATAGCACAGAAAATGACTGAATAGCACGTTTACCGAATGCACTTGTTTTCTCGAATGGTGTGGAAAAGAGCTATCTTTGTTCATGATGGAGAATTGCATTATGTTGTCAGATGAAGTTGCAACCATAGTTTGCTGAAAATTTCAAATAATTAACCATGCGTGTTGATTATTTACTTTTGTACAACAAAAGAAAACAACTGGACACACTTTTTCACAAGCCTATCTAGTATTATTTTGCTTTTGAAAAGTAGGAAATGTTTATTAAAGAGATCCCTCCTGAAAAAGTACCAATTGTCACCTCTACTCCATATAACATGAAATCATGATTTCCTTGGTTAGTCTGGTAAAATGAATCTAGTCAATAGCCGCATGTGCATTGCAATGGATCTCAAATATACAATGACATGACTGCTAGATTGTGTCAATGTTGAACCAAATCATGTTAAGACAAAATGGTATACCATTAGAATTTGGAAACCTGTAATGTTGCGCTAGACCATATTTTATGTAACACCCCAGCTTAACAAAAGCCTAAATATCACCCACCACTACAATTGCTACCAATTTAAATCATTTGTTACACATTACCACTAGGCTTCAAATATAATTCCTCAACGTGGCCATGAACATAGTAATTTCAGCAATATGGAAATCAGTAATTGGCATTAAGATGAACCAATTAAAAATAATATGAATCAATAATAAATTTAACCAAAGGGAATTGACGTGTAGCGACAATATAAAACCATTAAGTGCTAAAGAGAATCATTATTCGTCTAAGGATTGTATGAAGAGTATGCTTTATTTCTAACAATGAATAAGTGATCACAAAGTGAAAGAAAGAACTATCATGGTACAAAACCTTGCAAAACTTCATGTGACATCCTTTGCTTCGCGAAGCCCCCAGCTGCTGGACAACGCCTGTTTTATCCATTGCTAGCTATCTTATCCAAGGAATGTGTCTATATTTTATTTTTCATATTTTTATCATTATTTTTTCGTATTGCTTTTATTTTATATTGTCATGACTTTGTGGGACTTAACTCTCCTCTCAAAGTAAAACTATGCCCAAAATCTGGACGTTTTGTCAAAATGTTACCTACAAATTATATGCTTTCATCTTTTATTGTTCCACATATTTAATAACTTTTCTTATTTGTAATTACAGGAAAATACCTTATTCTGCTTGCCATTTTATTTTTTCTACTAAGCATTAACGTATAAAATATATGGTTAACATGTATCAACCTGTGATCAGCCGTTGTATACTCACTTATATCATACTGAAAATTAAAAGATACCATGGAATGTAAAATTGCATGAACATAATTACTATACTATAGTGGTTAAAAAATATCATGAAGGAAGAGTAAAATGTTTGTATTTATACATATGCAAAAGAGAGTAGCTGCAAGGAATCATTGTTGTTGTCTAAAGGCAAAGATAACCTTTGCACAACTAGTGTAGTGGATCTTGATCGTGTGCATTATTAAGCAAGTAAGAATCGCAGGCGCACATTGAATAATTTTCGACATGTCATACGCACGATAAAGTGAATGATAATAATTTTGTCACCAATAGCACAGAAAATGACTGAATGACACGTTTACTGAACGCACTCGTTTTCTCGAATGGCATGGAAAAGAGCTATCTTTGTTCATGATGGACAATTGCATTATATTGTCAGATGAAGTTGCAACCATAGTTTACTGAAAAATTGCAAATAATTAACCATGTATGTTGATTATTTACTTTTGTACCACAAATAAAAACAACTGGACACACTTTTTCACAAGCATGCCTAGTATTATTTTGTGTTTCAAAAGTAGGAATTGTTTATTAGAGAGATCCCTCCTGAAAAAGTACCAATTGTCACCTCTACTGCATATAACATGAAATCATGATTTGCTTGCTTAGTTTGGTAAAATGGATCTAGTCAATAGCTTCACTTTCCTGTCTGTTCAAAGCATTGCCAAACCAAGGAACTGAAACATCTAACAGAACTAGTAGGCTGCTCGTTCATTCCAATGGATCTCAAATATACAATGAAACGAGTGCTAGATTATGTCAATGTTGAACCAAATCATGTTAAGACAAAATAGTATACCATTAGAATTTGGAAACATGTATTGTGGCTCCGGACCATTGTTTATGTGACACCCTGACTTAATAACAGCCTAAATGTCACCCACCACTATAATTGCTACAAATTTAAGTCGTTAATTACACATTACCAACAGCTAGGTTTTAAATATAATTCCTCAACGTGACCATGATCATAGTAATTTCAGCAATATGGAAATCGGTAATTGGCATTAAGATGAAACAATTGACAATAATATGAATCAATAATGAATTATACCAAAGGGAATTAACAAGTAGCAATAATATAAAACAATTTAGTGCTAAAGGAAATTATTATTCATCTAAGGATTACATGGAGAGTATGCTTTATTTCTAACAATGAATAAGTGATCACTAAGTGAAAAACAGATCTATAAAGTGTAATAACAATTTGTGCTATATCCCGCCCATGCATGTCGTTATCAACAAGCACATAAAAAACGACAACAAAGCAAGGACAAGTCCATAACTCAGTAAGTACACAATGGAATAATTAATAAGGTAAACATTATTTCATTTTTTTTCATGCCCATCCACGATTATCACAATTTTCACATAATTATTCTCATTAAGTTCCATACATGTATCATCATCTCTTTTTCTCTTTTCAAAGATGCAATGCACATGTCTTCACTTCTTTTGCTCATACCGGTATAGTGGAGTGATCACCTCTCGATGAACCATTCTTGCCCCATCCTTTTCCATATAGGGTGTTAACTCCACTCTTGTGGAGTGCCTACCAAAATAAGTCTTTCCGCACTCCTGTGGGGTGCCTACTGATGTAGGTATTTGTCTACCCACTCTCGTGGGTAGTCCAAACAAAATAGGCTCTAGAGGGTCTCATAGGTCACCTCTTTGCAACATGAATACTCAATATGCAATGCAATGATTATATCTTTCAGTAATTAATTATCAGCATTAACCAATTGACATCATCATCATTTTACCCATAATCATCATCATTATTCTACCATAAACATCATCATCTTTCTACCATAAACATGTGAGTATTATAAGAACAAGTATAATTATATGAATCATCATGACAAGTATTTATGTAAACATAACAACAAGTTCAAACCACATGAATATCATTGTACCATGTAGTTGCCTTTTCTAGTTGTGAGGAACTGGTCGATTCGAAGATGACAACAAACCCGACGCTACTCCTCCTATAGTAAACACACATTTCAATAACAATCCATAGTAGTACAAGAACAACAATTCAACAACATCGCACCTATACATTTATGAATTCCATAATACTCCCCCTTCGCCGTGACAATCACCCCCTGCTGTCCTGGTAGTAAAAATAGCATAACTATCAACTCCCAAGCCTAAACATGGCAAACCACATAATTTCTGGAATCCACACAAAATTTCCTACAATTCCTTATTTGGCCAAAATTCCTGATTAAACCATTTAACACCTTGTTTTTAACCAAGAAGATAGTTCTATCATCTTACTTGATAACAGACTTAATAATTTTATATCTATTAATTTTCACACACAAATACAATAAACCTTAGCATTGTTAGAATCAACAGAAAGTTAGGTACCTTTTTATAGTTATACGCAAAATTTAATTTTGTCATCTACAAAGTCAAATTAATAGTTTCCCACGACTGCGTCCTATAGCAACTATTTTTAGGACAGTAGTGTTTCCAAAATCATAATTTCTGTTCTACCAAATCGAAATCCATGTTCCTAGACTCTGTGGAATCATTAGACAATCATCAACACTTTTTATGTATATCAAAAGCCCTAATTGGTCCATTTAATAAATTTAATCTATATTTTACCATGATGCCACCAAAAGCAACAACTTTCCAAATAGCAGGCTTACAAAAATCATATTAATCATCTTAAGCTAACCAATCAATTAAGAAAATTATCTACAACTAGCTAGTAGTTGACACTTTCATATTAATCCCACATAGTGCCCAAAATTGCAATTGAAGATTATGGCATGCAAACCAATCTGCTAATTGAACCTTTGATATGAAACTTGCAAATACTCTTTCTAATCCTGACACTAATCTCTACTAAATTCGTAAACCAGAGAGGTAAATTGCAGGTTGTAACCTAGGTGTTGAATGCTAAAATCGGGAACCCTTCCTCACCTTTTCTTTCCTTCTCTTGAGCTTTGCCTCTAGCTGCTACCCTTCTCTTTTCCTCCTTGAGTCCCCCCCCCCCAATTGGTGCACTGCAGCTGTCGAATCCCGGAGCAACGACTCCAAAACCCTCAGTGTAAATCGCACTAGTCCAAGAACAGCTAGTGCACACAGTAGAACAAAGATACATATCAAGCACAAATGACCAACTATATTAAATAAAAGAGTACGTACGACCTTATGGCCAAGTCTTACATCAATGCTCATTGGCAACAATAATAAAGCAAATAACTGTAGAAGCAAACTGATAAGAAACAAGCCCAAGCTTGCCCACAAGCAAATAACAGTAAGACGCGGCCTACTCGTCTAGGTCTTCACCATAGTCGAAGTCATCTTCCTCTGTGAGGAGATAGCAAGGTGAGTACAAACTTGTACTCCACAAATCACATAGAGAAATGCAACATAATGATAAAGGCATCAATGGAAGGCTGAGCATAAAACAACATTTTAAGAAATACAGTAAATAGATTGAAATTGTTGAATCTAATACAGTAAGTAAAAACAATACTTGTATTTGAAAATAATACTGTCAGTGTAGGCTCTGACCAAACACCAACCTATCCACGAGCATTCCACCCGGACCATCTTTTCCAGAAGATCTCGTATGGATTCAATCCATCTACACGTTTTTAATCACTCATAGATTCCATCTGTCCACAAGGTTTTCATCTCTTACGCATTCCATCCATCCACAAGGTTTTCACAAACCATTTTTAAAAACAAAGTCTAATCCGTGAAAAACCTTTACTCAGCATGCCCATGACCTTGGGCACGGCTATCCAGGATAGATTATACACTCTGCAGAGGTTGTACAACTTTACCCATAAGACATGATCATCCCAGATTGCCATGCGAGTTACACACTTCCTTAGGTGTGCGGCGAGGAGATCATGACAAGGCTTTTATAATGCTAAGCCTTCAACTTGGCCAAGCCAACTCTAAGGTTTCACCCCTGTAAGGAATCCACCAGACCGGGACCCCCTCTTGAGCCAAGTGAGACTGTGAAACTTCTCATGGCACACGCCACGATCACTTCAACCTACATCATGACTCAGGTTGGGACCCGCAATTTAATCTGCCAGGACTGTCCCATACCAATCTTGTGGTAGCACGCTAGGGCTTTGCAATATTAGCTCACAGACCGGTCCTTAATTGACTTAAGCTCAACCACATACCCCCTGTGCCCGACAATCAACATTGTGTCTCCGAACTACAGTGCATGCATGCACCTACCACCTGACCATTAGCCTAAGTCTAAATCAAGTATTATATTTTATTTCAAAATATTCCATAATCCTTCTTGACTCATCGAAGTCAAGAATGACTTTCGAAAGCTTATCATTTTATGTGAAAAATGGTGTCCCGAGCCTAAGTTATATCTATGTAGGGCTAAGCGTTTGCTACAAAAATTCTCTAGCCATACTAGTGTACTAACTAGAGTTTTAATCTAGGGTGACAAGGTATTAAGGAATTCAATGTCAATGGAGAATTTAACAAGTAGGAAATAACTAAATTTGAAATTGAATTGAAATACGTTGAATAAATTTAAGCATGCAATGTAATTTAAATCAAAATAATTTTATTTGCAAACTGGGTACAACATGGTCAAGAAGTGTGACATGCCTTGCTCCAAGGTTGGGTGAGAATCGTCGTCCAGGAACTCTCCCGAATCGTCATAGTCTACACGTGAAAATAACCCACAAAATTGAAATAAACTCCAAATAATTAAATTTAGGCCAGAAATGAATAGAGGGGAATTTTTAATGAATTTAGAAATTTGAATGGGCTCAATCAGAGTTAGGATGAAGGAGAACGGACTCTCGGAAGTTTAAAATCAGAGAAAAAGAATAAATTGGATTTTTTTGGAATTATTTTCTAAAGGACACATGAATTATGACGTTAACATGACATCAGCATGACGTAAGTTCTGGGTGGATTTTCAAGCAAGAGGCTGACAGGTGGACATGGCATTGACATGGCAAGTGATGGGCTAAATTGCTGATGTGGTAGCCAGGTGGTGCTGACGTGGCTACCACGTGGGTCGGGAGGACTCGGGTGCTGACGTGGCAGGACACGTGTATGCCAAGTGGGCTCGGATGCTAAGGTGGCAAGACACGTGGCTTCCATGTGGGCCGACGGGGAAAGGTGGCACTGGCGCGTCACTGTCTGAGCGGATAGAGCCGAGCTGGCCGAGACGTGCCGCCACATGGCTGCCACCTGGGCTGCCACACAGGCCTAGCGATGATGTGGTTGTGCCGACCGGAGCAGTGCTCGGGGACCGAGAGCTCGCTGGTGCTCTGGCAGACGATGTCGGGTGCAAAAGGGAGAGGCGGCAATGGGGATCTCGGGGGTACCTAGCGCAGCGCTCAGTGAGCACGGGAGGCGACCGGCGACGAGCGAGGAGCGGCGGCGGTGCTTGGGTATGGGTGGTAGTGGTGATCTGGTGGTCTTTGACGATGGGGAAGGGGTGCTCGGGCTTCACACGGACATTGGAAGACCGAGGGTGGCGACGGCGAGGTGCCAGGATGCTCGAGACGACGGTGATTTCTCGCCAAAGTCTGGGGCGGCGGCGAAGATGGAGGAGCATGGCGCGGTGACGCTGTGGAGCTCGAGAGGGGAGGAGGAAGGCAGAGTGAGGTGGGCAGAGAAGAGCGGAGCCGGGAGGGGGTTTAAATAGGGGAGAGGGGGAGCGGGCCAGCGCAGATTGCTCGCCGGAGAGGCGAAGGTGGGTGGCAGTTGCGGAGGAGAGGGGAGTGGGGAGGTGGGGAAAGGTGGGCGCGGGAATGGCTGGGAGACGTTGCAGGATGGCGGCACATGAAGGGAGGGAGGTGGGCGGCGCTCGCGCGGGAAGTGAACGGCGGTTTCGGCGGCGGGCGTGGGAGGAAGAAGAGGCACGCATGGAAGACGATGCTGACGGGTGGGGTCGGTCGGCAGTGAGAGAGAGAGGAAGGGAGGAACGGGCGACTGAGATCGCGCCATGGGGGAAGAGGGTAAGATTGGGCGCTCGGGAAGGTTAAGTGGGAGGGGACGGCGGGGATGGGCCGGGGCGACGTGGCTCAATCTAGGCCGGCCACTTGTCGGTCGAAGGAGAGAGGGAGGCGGGATGAGTGGACGGTGGGGATAGCGATGACTTGGGCGCATCTGGGCCGTCCACGCGTCGGCCAGAGAGAGGAAAAGGGATTTTAAATTTGATTTTCTGATTTTGGATTTTCAGAAAAAACCGAGGAAATTCAAAAAGGCTCAGAAAAATATGAAATAAATTCCAAAAATCCAAAAAGATTCACAAAAGCTCCTGGAACCATTTTGGACTTATTAAAATTATTTCCAACTAAAGTTGGTATTATATTTTCATACATAAAATACTTTTTCAATTCAAAACTAGATTTTAAACTCCAGAAAATCTCCAAAAAAAACAAATAAAATACAAATAATTAATTTGAATTAGGATTTTATATAAATCAAAATATTATTTAATGTAATAATATTTTTAGGTTTTTACTTAAATTACTTTTCAACATCAAGCCTTTCGAAAAACAGAAAATCAGAGCAAAACAAAAATAAAACTTTGGCAACAAATTACTTATTTTTATCTTAACCCAAATTAATTTAATTTAATAATTTTTTTATTCCAAAAAAATTTGAATTAAACAGCTGGGCTGTTACAGCAGCCCTTGCACCAACCGCTGGCCGTGCTCCCAAGATGTGCTGTACTAGCGAGTGTAGATGTGTGGCGATAAAGCGCTGGTGATGGATAGCGCTAGCCAAAAAAAAGGAAAAGCTATTGTCGGACCTCGGGTTAGCAAACCCTGATCCTCTGTGATTCCACCGCACTATTCCCTGGATCAGTAGATTGTGCTCACAGATACATTACTGTATATCGAAAACATATTATGCGGAAGCGTATATAATACAGTAATACTTACTCATGGGCCGATTGGGCCGAAAACAATAAAATGCAGCAGCGAAAACTTCACACAGGTGGGGCCCGCGGGACTTGCCCACAGGCAGCCAACTGGGGTTCGCGACCTAGTCCATGACCTCACCGTCTTCCAGCTCTGTCGACCCTTTTTAGGCATCGCAGGGCTTGACTTTATTTCCTTTCTGACTGAATGATAGCAGTTAAGCAAGAATGAGTACGATGATACTCAGCAAGCCACCACACAGGATGCAATAATAATAGATGCAAGACTGTCAAAGGAGGCGCGAGGCTCTTTTATTTGCTTAATGCGACATTTGCAATAATCATAATTAAAATTCCTATGACTTGGCATTTTATAAACATGCTTTAAAGAGTTTGAAATGTGCAATAAATATAGCGGTGTCGGTCCCATCCACCGATTACATGGTTCCATCCACCTATGCTAGCTTTTGATCATTATGCCACTTTCATATTATCAATCACGCTGGAGTACATCCCTCCAGGAAAAATCCCAAAATCAGAGTACCTCCCTCTGATAGGTTTTTGTCCCACCCACAAAGGTTTTTGAAATAGAATTAACTCGAGGAGAATCCCATGTCCGCCCTTGACCGTGGGCACGGCTATTCGAATAGTTGTATACTCTGCAGAGTCTGTACATCTTTACCCACAAGAGACGATCCGCTCGTTGCTCCACATGATTCCTTAGTCATGCGGTTGAGTAGATCATCACAATAACTGTTCAAAATATCGAGCCCCTTTTGTCATCTCACTTTATGGGCTTCTCCCACTTGCGGTGGGTCCCATACTTTGCACGGGATGTAACCACGGAAACTAGCGCATTCGGACTGCAACTCTCCACAACGCTAGCACGGCTGGAAACTTCACCCTGCACTCGGTGTCCCTTTAGGCCTTCTCTTGCCCTTCTAGCATCCTCCTTTCCCCTACCAGTGAAATGAGTTCCGGGGGTTCGATAGATTTACTTAGCCAAGTTGCAATTTGCAGACTTGTGGTTGTACTGTTTTACACGGAGAAGTCATCACAGGATTAAGTCCTTAATGCGTCCGGGCGGTTCAGTCCACAAACCACATATTCTCGTGCTACTTCCGCACCAACCACTCTTACCACCCGCCCAGACAGATATAGCAGGTTTTGAGGGTTTGGAGAAGCATAAAATAAGTAGTCACAAAGTATTCAGCCACGTACATCACGTGACTGCCCAAAACAAGTTCTCATATTTTTGAAGATTGATGATCAGGGCAACTAGCGCCCTGGACTTGACAAGACTAGCATGGCATTTAATATGACTTATAGCTAGTAAAGTTACCATGAATATCTATGGTGACAAGGATCAGGTGATTCAAGTATCAAAGGATGGCATAATAATTTTAATACAACATCAAGTGGGCATGTAGCTACCTTAAGCTTTAACATATATTTGCATAACAAATTAAGCATGCAAGTTGATAGCTTTAAAGAACATAGTTTTGCAATAAAGATGGGATCAATATGATCAAAGTGATGACTTGCCTTGCTTGGTGTACCACGGCCCTGATGGATCTAAATCAAAGCCTATTCAGTCAGCAATCTCAACTTCCTAGTCGTCGCTTTTACCCGAGTCTTGATCTTGTTCGAATCTGTCGCCTTGTTGAGTCTTCAGATTCTAATACGCGGCAAAGAAAAGAAAGACCAAATAAATCCAAACACTTTAAATGCCCAAGTTAATTTAAATTATACATTTATTACGATTTGAGAATAGAAGGATGATTCGGGTTAGTGTGCCGTAAGCACAGCGGTAGATGAATTGGGCGAAGGAATGAGGTGGCCGAATAGCTTTACCGTGAGGGAAAATTTAGAATAAGGAGGGACCAAAATGAAGAAGTATCTATAGGAATATACCCCCTTTTGAAAAGGTAGAGGTCAAAACATAGCTGATTGGGGCGATGCGAGGTTCGACCATTTATTTGATAACCTTCTCATTATTAATTTTATATTTATCAAGGAAGTCCCGGGAGTCAGGCAGGACTTACGGACAGATAAAATGGGCTAGCGAAGATAGTAAAGAGGAATTGAACTTTGTATTTTTAGGATGCGGGAGCTTTACAGGAGATGAGTAAACTACACTTGATATTTTATGTGGCTTGCCAATGATTATTTTAAGCACTAATAAGAGAGATGGCATGATTTTAAAGATGAACAATTTATGGTTAACATTTTATGTGGCAAAATCTTGTTAAATTGATTATTTAATTTGTTTAAATGTATTTAGATCGATGGATGAAGGATAGTATCTAAACTACTCGAGATAGGATTAAATGTATTATTCGAGTTTCTAGAGTAAAGTTTGAAAGCATCGAAATATTCGTTATAAAGCTCCAACATATATCCTTACTCAATCAGGATCAACTTCTCGTACATTTGATTTGTAAGAGAGAAACTTTTAACTCGTTTTACACATTTGATTTTGTTAACATCAACATGCATTTAACCCATGTCGATTCCCTGTTATCTGAAAATAGACCATGTATAACTTGTTTTAATTTTACATGAGTATTAATATATTAATCTCAATTGGAACATGGTTACCTCATGTGAAGTTTTTAATTTAATTGCGTAAATCTCTTTCATTATAAATTTATAAGTGATTTCTTATCCTTATCATCATTCACAATTTATATTAATGTATGCATGAACATTTGGTACACAAAGATTGACTGTTTAACCAACAAGGGTGGAAAGGAAAAATACAGTTTCTTTTGGGGTTGAGCCCACCTGACAGAAGAGAGAGAGAGACATAAGAAAGAGCTGCTCTTCGGCTGAACTGAGGACAGAGCCGCATAGAAACAGAGAGAACAGGGGAGGCAGAATGGCGGCAGGGCCGTGCGTCGTCGCCGGTGAGGAGCGGCCGGGGAGGCGGCGGCGACCAACCAATTGGATGGCCACGGCGACGAGGAGGCTCAGGGGGGCAAGGGCTTCGGCCAGAGCGGCGCCAAGCATGCGGGTGGCGGCTCTAGGCGGCCGGCGGGCAGGAGAAAAAGGGGCGTCAGCGGCCGGATGGGAGAGGGAGGGAGAATGGGTGCGCGCGAGCAAGAGGAGGCCTAGAGCTCACCTAAGCGGTTGGACGGGTCGGAGGGAGCCGAGGCGAGCTGGCGGCGAGCTCGGGCGGAGGCGCGGTCGGGTCGCCGTGGCGGGACGGCTTGGGCGGCGGAGGAGTCGGCCGACGTTGGGGAAGGCCTCGGGCGCCGAGGCGCTGCTCTTGCCGCGCGGAATCGCCCGGGACGCGGGAGGAAGCGGCGGCGGTAATGGCGGCGGCGGCGTGAGCTCGAGGAAGGCGAAGAAAGGGGAGCAAGGAATGGGGAGGAGGCGAGCTTGGCTACTTATATCGGAGGAAGGGGAGCAGTCAATCCACTGGCGCGCACGCTCAGGGAGTACTACCGGCATGGCACCACGTCCGGCGGCATGGGCGCCACGGCGTAGGGGAGTGGCGTGGGGAGTAGGCCGGTGGTAGGGGCCTGTGTGAGAGGTGACCGGGGAGAACGGGCGGCGCGAATCGGGGCGGGCGCGCTGCGGCCGGGCTGGGCGAGGAAGCAGCGCGGGGTGGGCTGCCTCGACGCGAAGGGGAACGAGGGAGGAGGAAGGAGAAGGGAGAAACGGGGGAACGAGAAGGCAGCAGCGTCGGCTGGCCCAGAGGAAGGAAAAAGCTGGGCGGCCGGGTGTGAAGGTGAGTGGGCCAGGGGAAAAAGAAGAAATGGGCCGAGCCCCAAAAGGAATTTTGGGATTTATGAAATTTCAGAAATTGGATTTGTGAGCAGATTTGAATCTAAAATCTCAGTTCACATTTTTGAATCCAGCAAATTAAATTTTAAGATTGCCAAGTTTTGGAGAAATAAATTTTAAATTTTTCGAATTTGAATGTCTAGATACGAGAATTGGATGGAAGGATTTTATCTTGGATTCAAATTTCTGTACTTGGTTTCGAAGATCCGGATTTCAATTTAAATTTGCAATTAAGACTCCCGGGTAAATTAGGATCTTCTAAATTTTTAAATTTTGAATATCTTGATTCCAAGGTTTTGATTTTTATCAATTGGGCTTTTGGCAAGAAATCCAACTTGAGCAATTCGAATAACAACAAAGATTTTTGAAATACCCAAGAAAACGATTAAAAGATTTTACACTTTTCGTAATTACCATAATTCCCTATTTGGGATGTTACAGATCCTACCCCCCTTAACAGGAATCTCGTCCCCGAGATTCGAGTGGAGTAGAAGGAACAAGGTGGGAACAAGCTGGCTAGCAAAAGGTTCTAGAGTAATGCTTGGCACTACGCCCTTTCCTTGGAGCCATCCGAAGAGAGGACATCCAAACAAAAGCGGATCAACACTTAGAGAAAACACCACACAGGAGACCTTGTTCTTCTGGATAGCTTGCAGCTAGCTTCACTTCACGGCTTGACATTTCAGGGGTTTGCTGTTTCTTTAGTGCTGATTGCTAACTTCTCTTTATGCTGGGGTGGTACTAGGGCCTAACATCAAGGTTCTTTGACACTTCTTATTTATTCGGGCTACCCCCCTTAAAATGACAGGTGACCGATACTAATTGCTCTTGTCAGCTTTAGTCAGGACAGATCTGGTGGCAGCTTGGAGGCTTAGTCTTTGTATCTCAGCAGCCTTGGTCAGCAACGGGCTCATGGAGCAATCCTTGGGGCAGTGGTCTTGTTCCTCACAGAGAAAACAGGTGATCTTGCTCGTTGGACATTCTCCTGGTGGGTGGTCTTCTTCACAGTTGGGGCAATTTGTTGTACATTGACTTTTCTCATGTCCCTTTTCTCCACAACGTGTACATGCCACTAGGTTCTTGAGACAACCTTCTGGTAGATGGTGTTTCTTGCAGTAAGGACAATACGGAGCTGGGCAATTATAGCTGTAGTGTCCTGTTTGTCCGCAGGTAAAGCATGTAACCTGCTGCAGTGGAGGGCATGATTGGGCGTCATGTCCTGTCTTGCCACATTCAGCACATGCAGTAGCTGGCAGTTCTTCTGGACCTGATAGTGGGGCTTCGTTAGGTCCAGTTGGGTCCTGGATGGCACACTTGGAGCTAACACACTTCCCTTTGTCAAGACCGAGGTTGATGGCGACGACATCCTTTTCTTGCTTGTTCGCTTTCCGTTGAGGGTAGTCTCTCACATAATGTCCTGGGTCACTGCATTTGAAGCAGTTGAACCCGTGGCCTGGCTTCCTCTGAGGGCCTTGATTGGTGGTGATAGCATCCCAGGCTAATCCTTCTAGACTCCTTTGGGGACCTTTGTTCACGCAGCATCCAGTGTTACTGCAAATGGGATGAGCACCCTTACTGTTCTTTTTTTTTTCAGGGCACCTACGGACGTCATGTCCTTTTTCTCCGCAATACAAGCAGATGGTATTCTTTCGGGGTCCGCCTGATGTAGTGGTATGATTGCCTATCAGATGGCGATTCTTTTGAGGTTTACTTGATGTAGGGCTACTGTTATCTTCATTGTGATGGCCTCTCTTTGACTTTCCTTGCAGAGTGGGGTCATGTGATGGCTTGTACGTATGGTTGGGGTTATTGCGAGCATCAACTATTATTCTTCCTCTCTTACTTCTGACTGTGGTAGTTGTCTTGCTTCCATCCATTGAGCCTGATCAGTAATGATTCGACTTACAGGTCCTTCGGGTAGGTACGGAGAGAATAACAACAAATCAGTGATCTGAATCTTGAATCTTGATGTGAGTTGAGGGTTCTAGTTGTTATTTTCTTAGCGAGGTTGTCTTCTCTGATTATTGGAAGGTTGAGAGGTCTTCACTCGTCCTTGATTACTTGTGTTTTGGCTATTTGCAGCTTCAATATGTGGGCCTGGTAGGGTTTCCAGAAAAAGGTGAGAAGGAAAAGCATGAGATGAGCAAAGGATCATGGAGATGAGATACTTTAACCCATTCTAAGGAGTGCACACCCAGAAGCTGGAGTAGTACACAAGCCACACAGAAAAACCAAGCTTTTAAAAACAAACTTTTTCCTGTGACTACGAAATACAATGCCCGAGGGCAAGAAGGCAGTGCACAAGGCCAAATAAAATCTTTTTGACCAAACAACATCTATGCACGAAGACACACAAGAGAGAGCACAGGGTTCTGAACACTAGGTTTGTTGAAGCGAGGCCACCAAATCTTCACGAGCATCCTCGACGTCTTCGAACTTAAGCCTTTGAATTAAGGAATAGAGAATAGGAAAAACCAAACTTCCTTTTTGTAGACAGAAGTAGCAGGAGGAAAGGGTTAAGAAGTGCCTTGGCAGTGAAGCTCATGCTTCTTATTATTATTTTGGGAATAGAGCTTTTTAGAAAACCGTTTTCAGAAATATCGAGATTGAAGACATTTTTTTTCTAAGGTAACCCCATCAATAATAATTGATTTTTTTTTGAGCAAGTAGATTCCCAAGTTTTCGTTTTAAAAGCAAGTTCTTGGGAATTGAGCTTTTGGGTTTTCAAATACTGGGGCCAAGTTTTCAAAGTATTTTGAAATCAAACCCTTTTTTTTTGCAATGAAAATACATTGTGTACTCTTGATATAGAGTTCTATATCAAGATTGATTTTTCCGAAATGACTTTGAAACGCTTGAACTTTTAAAATACCCTTTTTGTAAAGGTATCCTAGCATCCTCCAATATCACAATATCAATGAGACTAATTTACTCCCATAATCTTTTTATTCATAGGCTATTAATCCAAGGCCTTGTTAATCTTGCATATACTTGATTGAATCTAAAAGTAACTCCCTTTAGTAATTAGTCTCAGCACGACTATTGTCGAATACTCCAATTAGTGAGTGTTATCCTTCATCCAATCAACAGATCATATAATTTCCAAGGTATCATCTATAGTTTCTTCCACCAAATCAGGGTTACCTATTCCTCAAATGGATCTCACTTTCCTACCTGAATCATAAATCCAGTCTTGGGTTCATCATTCCACAATCCCATTCAACTAATTACCTACACATCACTCCAAAAATCTTTACCTTTAAATCCAATCGTGTTTGTTTGCATCATGGTTTCAATATTACAATCCACCAGTAGCATTTGTATGATAATATAACCTTTTCCACCATTGATGTATACTCATAATCTGTTTATCAAGTGATCAGTCTTACTATCCGCAAATTTTCTTCCCAGCGACTTCATGGTCATAAACGTCCACCGAGAGTAAGGTTATTACTCAAATCTATAAATCAAGGATTATTATTACTTCTCCTAATTTCCTCAGAATTTTCAATAATCCATCCAATAGTGAAGCTATATTCCATGATCCCACTAGTGTTCTTCGGGAGCCATGCTATTTATTAAAGCTGCAGACCAACAAATGTTATTAGACTCCCGACTTTTCTAAAATTCCATCGATCCACTTATTTGAGCCAATCCAATCTTTGTGGGTTGGTCTACTCATTTGATTAATTCAATCATGAATATCGCTCTATTTATTTAACCAATCCGATTATTTAGCCAATCCAGTCCTTTTTACATGAGTTGACTTATTTAACCAGTCTAATCATTGAAATTGGTCCACCCATTCTAACCAATCCAATCATCTAACCTGATCTGTCCCTTCAGTCAATCCGATCATTAGTTTGGTTCACCCATTTTAACCCTCCCAACATGTTAACTGATCAATCCATTGAGTCAGTTCAATCATCCAAGTGGGTTGTCAATCCGATCATTAGTTTGGTTCACCCATTTTAACCCTCCCAACATGTTAACTGATCAATCCATTGAGTCAGTTCAATCATCCAAGTGGGTTCACCCGTGTAACTAAGTCAAACACTCAAATTGATTCGCTTATTTTTCATCTTGAAGTTCACAATATTGATCTTCTCTTATGATTGACAGGAATCCACCAAGATTTACACATATATCTACGAAACCAAGGCGAATCCTTGGAATAAATTGGCAGGGGGTTAAATTTTTGGGAAACTTTTCCTTGGAAGCTTAGGTTTGCTGAAATGAGCTTAGAAATAAGCTTTGCAAATAATTTTGACAATTTAAACTTCCAAGGATAAACAACCTTTGTTACTAAAACTCAATATAGGTTTTATGATTTTGGCCCAAGGAAATTTTCAGAAGAGAACACAGGCACGCGTTAGTTTGAATTCGGGATAAGAGAGCCTTGGGGCTAAAAATGGCCAGGGCAGCAAATAGATGAGAGGGAATCATCTAAGAGGGATAAGAGTAGTAATACTACTTATATTTTGCAGTTAGATTTTGAAGAAATAATTCTAGTCATAAAGCTAACGGCCATGCTAACTAAGGTTACGACCTACAGTCGATATGCTCTGATACCAGCTCTGTCGGACCTCGGGTTAGCAAACCCTGATCCTCTGTGATTCCACCGCACTATTCCCTGGATCAGTAGATAGTGCTCACAGATACATTACTGTATATCGAAAACATATTATGCGGAAGCGTATATAATACAGTAATACTTACTCATGGGCCGATTGGGCCGAAAACAATAAAATGCAGCAGCGGAAACTTCACACAGGTGGGGCCCGCGGGACTTGCCCACAGGCAGCCAACTGGGGTTCGCGACCTAGTCCATGACCTCATCGTCTTCCAGCTCTGTCGACCCTTTTTAGGCATCGCAGGGCTTGACTTTATTTCCTTTCTGACTGAATGATAGCAGTTAAGCAAGAATGAGTACGATGATACTCAGCAAGCCACCACACAGATGCAATAATAATAGATGCAAGATCACAAAGGAGGCGCGAGGCTCTTTATTTGCTTAATGCGACATTTGCAATAATCATAATTAAAATTCCTATGACTTGGCATTTTATAAACATGCTTTAAAGAGTTTGAAATGTGCAATAAATATAGCGGTGTCGGTCCCATCCACCGATTACATGGTTCCATCCACCTATGCTAGCTTTTGATCATTATGCCACTTTCATATTATCAATCACGCTGGAGTACATCCCTCCAGGAAAAATCCCAAAATCAGAGTACCTCCCTCTGATAGGTTTTTGTCCCACCCACAAAGGTTTTTGAAATAGAATTAACTCGAGGAGAATCCCATGTCCGCCCTTGACCGTGGGCACGGCTATTCGAATAGTTGTATACTCTGCAGAGTCTGTACATCTTTACCCACAAGAGACGATCCGCTCGTTGCTCCACATGATTCCTTAGTCATGCGGTTGAGTAGATCATCACAATAACTGTTCAAAATATCGAGCCCCTTTTGTCATCTCACTTTATGGGCTGCTCCCACTTGCGGTGGGTCCCATACTTTGCACGGGATGTAACCACGAAAACTAGCGCATTCGGACTGCAACTCTCCACAACGCTAGCACGGCTGGAAACTTCACCCTGCACTCGGTGTCCCTTTAGGCCTTCTCTTGCCCTTCTAGCATCCTCCTTTCCCTACCAAAGGAAATGAGTTCCGGGGTTCGATAGATTTACTTAGCCAAGTTGCAATTTGCAGACTTGTGGTTGTACTGTTTACACGGAGAAGTCATCACAGATTAAGTCCTTAATGCGTCCGGCGGTTCAGTCCACAAACCACATATTCTCGTGCTACTTCGCACCAACCACTCTTACCACCCGCCTGCATGATATAGCAGGTTTTGAGGGTTTGGAGAAGCATAAAATAAGTAGTCACAAAGTATTCAGCCACGTACATCACGTGATCGCCAAAACAAGTTCTCATATTTTTGAAGATTGATGATCGGGCAACTAGCGCCTGGACTTGACAAGACTAGCATGGCATTTAATATGACTTATAGCTAGTAAAGTTACCATGAATATCTATGGTGACAAGGATCAGGTGATTCAAGTATCAAAGGATGGCATAATAATTTTAATACAACATCAAGTGGGCATGTAGCTACCTTAAGCTTTAACATATATTTGCATAACAAATTAAGCATGCAAGTTGATAGCTTTAAAGAACATAGTTTTGCAATAAAGATGGGATCAATATGATCAAAGTGATGACTTGCCTTGCTTGGTGTACCACGGCCCTGATGGATCTAAATCAAAGCCTATTCAGTCAGCAATCTCAACTTCCTAGTCGTCGCTTTTACCCGAGTCTTGATCTTGTTCGAATCTGTCGCCTTGTTGAGTCTTCAGATTCTAATACGCGGCAAAGAAAAGAAAGACCAAATAAATCCAAACACTTTAAATGCCCAAGTTAATTTCAATTATACATTTATTACGATTTGAGAATAGAAGGATGATTCGGGTTAGTGTGCCGTAAGCACAGCGGTAGATGAATTGGGCGAAGGAATGAGGTGGCCGAATAGCTTTACCGTGAGGGAAAATTTAGAATAAGGAGGGACCAAAATGAAGAAGTATCTATAGGAATATACCCCCTTTTGAAAAGGTAGAGGTCAAAACATAGCTGATCGGGGCGATGCGAGGTTTGACCATTTATTTGATAACCTTCTCATTATTAATTTTATATTTATCAAGGAAGTCCCGGGAGTCAGGCAGGACTTACGGACAGATAAAATGGGCTAGCGAAGATAGTAAAGAGGAATTGAACTTTGTATTTTTAGGATGCGGGAGCTTTACAGGAGATGAGTAAACTACACTTGATATTTTATGTGGCTTGCCAATGATTATTTTAAGCACTAATAAGAGAGATGGCATGATTTTAAAGATGAACAATTTATGGTTAACATTTTATGTGGCAAAATCTTGTTAAATTGATTTACTTAATTTGTTTAAATGTATTTAGATCGATGGATGAAGGATAGTATCTAAACTACTCGAGATAGGATTAAATGTATTATTCGAGTTTCTAGAGTAAAGTTTGAAAGCATCGAAATATTCGTTATAAAGCTCCAACATATATCCTTACTCAATCAAGATCAACTTCTCGTACATTTGATTTGTAAGAGATAAACTTTTAACTCGTTTTACACATTTGATTTTGTTAACATCAACATGCATTTAACCCATGTCGATTCCCTGTTATCTGAAAATAGACCATGTATAACTTGTTTTAATTTTACATGAGTATTAATATATTAATCTCAATTGGAACATGGTTAACTCATGTGAAGTTTTTAATTTAATTGCGTAAATCTCTTTCATTATAAATTTATAAGTGATTTTTTATCCTTATCATCATTCACAATTTATATTAATGTATGCATGAACATTTGGTACACAAAGATTGACTGTTTAACCAACAACGGTGGAAAGGAAAAATACATTTTCTTTTGGGGTTGAGCCCACCTGGCAGAAGAGAGAGAGAGAGACATAAGAAAGAGCTGCTCTTCGGCTGAACTGAGGACAGAGCCGCATAGAAACAGAGAGAACAGGGGAGGCAGGATGGCGGCAGGGCCGTGCGTCGTCGCCGGTGAGGAGCGGCCGGGGAGGCGGCGGCGACCAACCAATTCGATGGCCATGGCGACGAGGAGGCTCAGGGGGGCAAGGGCTTCGGCCAGAGCGGCGCCAAGCATGCGGGTGGCGGCTCTAGGCGGCCGGTGGGGAGGAGAAAAAGGGGCGCCGGCGGCCGGATGGGAGAGGGAGGGAGAATGGGTGCGCGCGAGCAAGAGGAGGAGGCCTAGAGCTCACCTAAGCGGTTGGACGGGTCGGAGGGAGGCCGAGGCGAGCTGGCGGGGAGCTTGGGCGGAGGCGCGGTCGGGTCGCCGTGGCGGGACGGCTTGGGTGGCGGAGTGAGTCGGCCGACGTTGGGGAAGGCCTCGGGGCGTCGAGGCGCTGCTCTTGCCGCGCGGAATCGGCCCGGGACCGCGGGAGGAGGAAGCGGCGGCGGTAATGGCGGCGGCCGGCGTGAGCTCAGAGGAAGGCGGAAGAAAGGGGAGCAAGGAATGGGGAGGAGGCGAGCTCGGCTACTTATAGCGGAGGAAGGGGAGCAGTCAATCCATTGGCGCGCACGCTCGGGGAGTACTACCGGCATGGCGCCACGTCCGGTGGCATGGGCGCCACGGCGTAGGGGAGTGGGCTGCCTCGACGCGAAGGGGAACGAGGGAGGAGGAAGGAGAAGGGAGAAACGGGGGAAGAAGAAGGCAGCAGCGTCGGCTGGCCCAGAGGAAGGAAAAAGCTAGGCGGCCGGGTGGGAAGGTAAGTGGGCCAGGGGAAAAAGAAGAAATGGGCCGAGCCCCAAAAGGAATTTTCGGATTTATGAAATTTCAAAAATTGGATTTGTGAGCAGATTTGAATCTGAAATCTCAGTTCACATTTTTGAATCCAGCAAATTAAATTTTAAGATTGCCATGTTTTGGAGAAATAAATTTTAAATTTTTCGAATTTGAATGTCTAGATACGAGAATTGGATGGAAGGATTTTATCTTGGATTCAAATTTCTATCCTTGGTTTCGAAGATCCGGATTTCAATTTAAATTTGCAATTAAGACTCCCGGGTAAATTAGGATCTTCTAAATTTTTAAATTTTGAATATCTTGATTCCAAGGTTTTGATTTTTATCAATTGGGCTTTTGGCAAGAAATCCAACTTGAGCAATTCGAATAACAACAAAGATTTTTGAAATACCCAAGAAAACGATTAAAAGATTTTACACTTTTCGTAATTACCATAATTCCCTATTTGGGATGTTACAGCTATGGCGGCTATGATTTCTTTGAAGTTTGGGTCCTCCTCTCCCCCACGTCCTCTTTTATTATGGCATGACTTTGATTCGGTTTCCAGCTTCTCCCGTATGAATTGTTATAGGAAAATGACCCCTCCCCCCTCTAAAAAAATCCAAAGCTTCCTATTTTTCACGTATCCCCTTTCCCTTATTTATGAATAGGTCCTCAAGAGGGTTATTTTTCAAATATTATAGTTTATCAACATACCATTACCACACTTCACTTTGGTGCTATCAAAAAGAGAGAGAAAAAGATATTTGTACTTTTACTACTCAATCTTTTCTTTGCATCATACGAACCATAGATATTTAACATCCTGCAGAAATTTACCAGCTTACAGGAAGATCTTCGATTGATACGTTTACTCAAATTTATGCAAAGATCACTCAGTGAAACAATATAAATATGTCAGTAACACAATCACACAAGCCATTTCCCTAATAAAAACAGGTTTGCATTTCATTGATAGAAGAGTGAACTAACAAGGTTGCAACCGGTTACAATTGAACAGACAATAAAAATTGAACAGATTGTCTATATTAGAAGCGGCAGTAATAGGGTCGTATTTCATAAAATAATAGTTGTTCATAGCACCTTAATAAATAAATATTTCACTAAATAATCTTTAGAAAACATCTCAGATTTGGTAGCCATGCAAAAATTTCAAAAGAGGTGGTAACAGATACTCCTTTTTTAATTACCTATGGCATCGTGTAGAAATGGAACGGTGTGTTACAAAAGAATTTTCTTTCAGGTCAAGGTTTATTGATAGACCTTACCAATACCTAATTTTGCACAGGTGAATCCCTCTATGCCACCTCCTAAACATATTATGTTGTAATGAATATTCAGAAAAACAGCGAAGAAAATCATTTCTCTTGAACATATGTTGTAACACCATGGCTTAACAAAAAAACCAGAAGGTCACTCATCACTACAAATGCTACCAAATTTAAATGATTAAATACACCTTTCTAATAGATAGGTTTCAAGTAAACTCTCCACACTCATGAGCATACCAAGTTTAGCACATTGGAAACCAGTAACTGACATTATTACGAAGCATCTAACAATAATACAAATCAATAACAAATTTACCATAAGAGGATAAACAAGTATCAACAATATAAAAGCCATTATGTGCTAAACAGAATTCATTATTCATCCAAGGAATTATGGATAGCTAGATTAATTTCTAATAATGAATGAGTGATCACTAAGTGGAAGAAAGAACTATTAAAGTGCAATAACATTATGGTGCTACTTCCCGCCCATGCATGTCATCATCAACGAGCACCTAAAAACAACAATAAAGCAAGCATGAGTCCATGACTCAACAAGTACAAAGAAAAATAATAGACAAGGTTAGCATCATTTTAACATTTCATTTCATTGGCCCCAAAATGCACTTTCCTCAACTTTAAAGTATAATATTTTTTCGTTGAGCCATAAATTTTCCCAGACATCACATATCCTGCATAGACATTTCTTTTTAATTTACCAACTTCAAAATTAAACTCAACCTCATTGCAACACCACTACTAATCTAGAAAAGCCTTAGTGGCAAGGTTCCCAAACGAAAGTACCACTTTTGGTTTCAATTGCGCCTAACTATCGATTACCCATTGAATCTTCTCAACTTAATTCCTTTAACAGCAGTTACCCTTTAGAATTCCCACACAAACAGCTACACAACCAAACAAATTCTATCAATGATCAACCCAAATACAGTTTCACTTGTTATTACCAGAAATGATATTAAGTTTCTCACTTCAAAACCCAGGTAACTTATAATATTACATGCCACCACAATAAATTCCTTCATTATTTTTAGTTGGACAGATATATTAAGCAATATCCTTTCATAATTTCAATTTAAAAGACTCCTACAATAAATTTTTAGTTGTAAATGATGGAGAAACGCTAACATGTGAATCTAGTCTCAACAAATATCTTTAAAAAGATATGTAAATTCCAAAAAATTACTCAGTAAGAAACAATTCGTATATCATGACAATGGTTCAACATTCTCACTCTTCAATTTACTACCACATGATTAGGTTACTGCACCAAATTGTTTCTTCATTATATGAAATGATCAAATTTCATCTAGAAAATCTGGCAATGTACACAATGGTAATAATCTAAACAATGTATCAAGTTTCCATACTTTTAATGAATTCAGACATCCATGAGCATATAGAATAAAAAGGACGAATAAAGAGTTAGCACATAGGAAAGCTTTAAGAAATTACAATGAGTTCACTTACAAGTTAAATAATTATATTGCTACACACCTATCTTTTTAATATCTTGCTAAAGTTTTTTTTAATAAAAATAATGCTAACATGCAAGCCAATAAACCTGAAATGAATTATGCAATTACAATTTGACAAACTCTTAACAAGAATTATCAAAACCTACTATTATATCTTCTAGCTTTCTAAAATCAAACTGAATTGTTTCATAATATTTTATTACCCCATCCTAAGTTTTAAAAAATCCGCCAAGCATCACAAGATTACCACAACAACTATAATATTCTAGCAAAACTCTTTTTTTTGAGGACAACTAATACTCAACAATCTCAGAAAGCAAATAGATTTAGAGCATTTATTATAGTTCATTCATTCAACTCCTAATGATGCTCAACACCAATTTTATTATGCACTAATTACACTATAGTGATTCTCATTAATGATCAATAATTATCCTGATTATGAAATCTATTTGTTGTCCTGCTTTTAGATGCAATCACATAAACATCTACAAACATAGATTCAACGTTTTCATCTTATGTTCGAAGCTTAGAGCAAAATACTATCAAAACATCAATATTAGAACCTCCAGTAAACAAGGTTCCATATGATACTATAACGATATTCATCCATTCATTTAAACACAATAGATCAATTTAGTATGGCATGAAACATGTAAAGTAAGCATCTACATATGTTCACAAGTATCCTTAGAAAAGATTAGATCAAAATTAATATTTACAAAAGATAAAAATCACATATATCGTTAGCAAAACTTTCACGAATAATTAGAATAATCTATCGGGATCAAAATAATCAAATTCATCCAAGAAAGCTTGCGAATTTTTAACACTCTAGTTATATGACCGATTCAATCATGCTCCATGCTTCTCTATAACCATAGCAATTCAAGTAACGATGGACATACTACTACTCACTATTCATCATGAAACTACTGCAAGACACTATTGCATTTAATTAGTTTCATTCACAAACATGTTAATAAAAATCATTTATACGCTACTTGCATTTTCCAACTTGGCATTCCATACCTTAACAACATTTTTTTGATACTCCTCCCATTCCAACTGAAGAAGTTATCACAACAAGAGCTTTAATATTTTTCCTCCACGAAACCAGGAATTAAACTTCAACACTCCAAAAGCACATGGGTATAAACATTCACATAACTATGGCTTGCAAACAATCCCCCTTTTTATCAAGTGCCCTCAATACCTAGCAAAGAAATGAGCCACTCCCCTCAATGAAATTGTAAAACCACAACGGAAGAATGACCTTGCAAAACTTAACAACTTCAAAAGCAACAAGAATAGCTCAATAATTGGAAAATCTACAATTTCTTCATAGAACCCAAAAATAGCCAACGAAAACTCATTACCAACAATGAAACCAACCAACCACTGAAAACTCATGGAGAACCAATAACTCACCCCTAGAACAAAAATGACCGACAAAACTCACATCCAACATCCATATTTAAGGTTATTGAAGAAAATGCCATTACCCGTCATATACCACACACTGTGGCACAACATGCCTATACCCACGGCCACAACCATGACCTCAACCTCTTAGCATTGCAATCTAACTCAATTTCAAAACTACCCAACACAAACATTGGTGAAATCTCAATACTTCATTAACAACTGTACAAGGTAATGAAGGCGTAAATGCAATGAGTGACCCAATCGCATCCTACTATGCACCAGTGTGTCAAATTTCTATTTTAAGTTAATTATCCTAAGTCAAATTTTAGCAATTCAGTTTACCTTAGTTATTTATAATTATGGATACTATTTTTCATTAGGTTACCAATCCTGTGTCAAAATTTTAGTTAATTAACAAGTAAATTTACCACTTTATTCACCACAGACCTAACGCCCGCTCTGATATCAACTGTAACACCTAGGCTTAACAAAAGAGGCTATACTGGACGGCTACATCACAGATGATTCATACAAAACCGTCTGTGCTTAAAGTATCACAGACGGTTTATACTAGCAACTATCTATGATATTTTTATAGACTGTTATTAACATGAACTATCTGTAATAATAGAGACATCACAAACAGTTCGTGTTAATAACTGTCTGTGAACTTTCATAGACGGTTTTTAACACGAACCGTCTATGATAATTGAGACATCACAGATGGTTTGTGTTAATAATCATCTATGAAAGTTGCAGAAAGCATAGACAGTTCATATAAAAAACCGTCTCTAATATTGTAGACATCACAAATGGTTCTTATAACAAACCGTCTGTGATATTGCCGACATCACAAATGGTTTGTATAAATAACCGTCTGTGAATTATCACAGATGGCAATTAATACGAACAGTCCGTGACAATGTTCGTATCATAGACCATTTTTGGTTGGAACTATCTGGGATAATCTATGTTATTAAATACCGGGTGTATGTGGTCTCGACACAGATCTATTTTCATTGCGCTGCATCGATGGAGCGAGGCAGTCGGCTTTGGTGTAACATCCCAAAAAGGGTAACTATTGTAATTGTGAAAATTATAAAATCTTTTAATCATTTTTCCAGTGTATCTCAAAAAATTTTGGTGTTATTTGATTTTCTTAATTTGGATTCTTGCCAAAAACATGATTAGTAAAAATCAAAACGATGAAATCAAGAACCTGTAATATCCCAAAAAGGATTCGAGAGATAATCGATTTAAATGGAGGGAGGGACCTTATAGGAAAGAATTAAGTAAAGATTTTTTTAGAGGGGAATTTCTGAAAAAAAAGGGCAACCTGGGCCTGGGCTTTGGCCCAAGGGAGGCCGGCCAAAAGGGGGGCGCCCCACCCCCTCAACCCTAGCCGCCATCTTCCCTCTCTCCCCTCCTCTCCCCTTTGCGCCGCCCCTCCCCCTGCCCCTTGCGCCTCCAGCAGCACCTCTTCCTCCCCTCTCCTCCATTGCCGGTGATCAAGACTTCCATTCGTTGTCGATCGAGCGGGGGGAAAGAAATAAATCGCAGCTAGGCGATTGGATTCGGAGGAAGGGAAGAAGAAGAAGGGAAAAAGAGGAAAAGAAGGAGAGGAGGAATTCGTGGGGTGTTCGTGGTATTTTACAGCGATTCACCAAGGGTAATCTCTGTTCTTCCCCTAGTAGATGTATATTCTAATTGCGTTATCAATGTCGGTATTCTGGACTGCTAGAACAGATCAGGTTAGTCGGCTGTTTTGGGGAAGATTCGTCGGGATTTAGGTCTGGACTTTGCCTAGAGAGTTGTAGAGGATGTCATTATCTTTCCATAGCGGGACTGTTCTGCAGATCGGAGGGTTTTCCGTCAGGTTTTGGGAGATCGAGTTTTGCGATTATATATTGGGAGAATCAGAGAACCTCAGTATAATGAATGTTTTAGGTAATTGTCTTAGCTTCCCAGAAAGTCCAAGAACTCATGATTCTGACACTCGTACAGGAAGTTATGGTGTTTTTAGTGCTCTGTCCAGAGAGCCTGACGAGAATTTGATGTTTTAAGAAAACTGGATGGTGCGGGTAGATTATGGCCGAATCAGGAGGGCTCACCAACTAGGTTTAGTTAGATAACTTAATTATATTTCCAGAAAGCCTGAGAACACCCTATTTAGACTTTTGTACCAATAGATATGAATTTTTGAAGTTGACTGTCCGTAGAGGGAGATAGGATGCCGAAAGGTTTGGGGTTTTGACTCAGGCTAATCATGTTGGGTTAGTTTGGGGGTGTTTTATTTAATTTAAAGACTCGCCACTGTTGTCTTAGCAATCATTACAATTATTATTCAGGAGGAGGACAGATTCCAGGGACCGCACCTTCTTCTCATTCCCCGTTTCCTCGTGGTTAAGGCAAGTATAATGATGGTTTAAACTTTATAGTGTGGATTGTTGATGATTGTTGGTGTGTAGATGTTTGATCCATGTTATGAGTAAAAGTGACCTTGATTATGTTAATGGTATGTTGATATTGTTTATGGTCAAATGCATTTGAAAGTGTTCGGAGAATTTCGATGCATAGATGTTGTGAATGCAAGTTTTATTTGTTGAGACATTCACATTGTGCATCATGCTGATTTATTGAAGTCTTGGTCACGAGATGACCAAGCGTCGAGGTCCCCGTCGTGTTGATGACATGACGGGCTAAAGGTCCCCATACTTGAGGAGTATGGGCAATTGGTCCCTGTACCAGAGGGTACAGGTATGGGTGTGCATTGACGGATGCACACTCCGTATTACCGGTAAAATGCGAAAGAGAAGAGATAAAGGAATTTTTGATCATAATGCATAGCATGGTTTATTTATATGATTGATGGATGAATTTGTGAAATGAGGTTCACTTTTATTCTTGCTGCCATTTATTATATTTGCTGAGTCGTTGAACTCACTCTTGTTGTTGTTGTTGTTGTGGTTGCTGTTTGTTTTAGGTATCTTCATGAGATCGGCATGCATGGGAATAAAGAAGGATTAGTTGGTTGCACCTGCACGGTCTAATCACCATGGAAGAAAGAAAGAACATTAAACACTATTCGCTGATTAATTCAAGTGGTATTTGATTAATGTCTAATAGGTTCAACATGTAATAAAAGATTAGAATTCTTTTACATTGATTCCGTTCTTTAACTAAGTAGTATTATTATGAGTGCGATGGTGAACATAATCCAGTTTTGCTTATAAGAGAATTTTGCTTTCTGTTATTCATATCAAATGATTATGCATGTTGGAACCTTTGATTTACTCAATAAACAAATGAGGTTCTGCCGAAATTTTGTAAGATGAATATTAGTTTTTCCTTATTATGGTATTAGTTTGGTAGCATTCCAGGTCATTGATTGGCTGGGGTGTTACAATGTGCATATGTTGTGCCTATATTTTTAGTATCAGGAATGGAAGATTCAGCTATCTGCTCTGTTATTTTCGTATGCACAAAAGACAAAAGAGTATCAAGTGTTATGTATGAATCACTTAAGGACTCACCATCTAAAACATATACCTTAAATTTCTTTTCTTCCTTCTGAATACATGTATTAAATTAATACAGAGGCGACAATACATATTTGGGAAGGTTTCTGGAGGTTTTTTTTGGGTATATGATATGGTTAGATCATGTCCACATTCTGCAGATGATTATTTATTACCATGAAATTGAATCGAGCCTTACATTATGGAGAATTGGGGATGATGTCATTTATTTTAATTAACAACAAAAGTATGGTTATGCATTCATTGAATTGATTTATCATTGTTCTTTTCTCTCTTTTTCTGTTTACGGTCGTAGCAGGATTGCAAGGAACGAAGATTACCAGATATAGTATAGATTGCAATAAAATGGAACATGTTAAATTTCTTTTGGACTTATTTGTAGTATCAATTAATAGAGATATGTTGCAATGCACAGGCATTTGGCTAGTTAATGTATAAAATTCATGGTTAAGATGTATCAACCTATGTTCAGCCGTAGTATGCTCACTTATCTCATACGGAAAACTAAAACCAACCATGGAAAGTAAAATTTCTTGAACATAATTACTACACTAGAGTGGTTAAAGAATATCACGAAAAGAGTAAAATGTTTGTATTTATACATGCAAAAGAGAGTACCTGTAAGGAATCATTATTGTTTCCCAAAGACAAAGGCCCCGTTTGGCACTACTCCACCACCGGCTCCTGGAGCTGTTTGGAGTTGTTTTGTGCCAAACAGGGTACAACAAAATAGCTCCACCCAAGGGGTCCCTTAAAACCTGCTGAGACAAAAGTAGCTCCTTGGGTGGAGCTGAAAAAAGTAGCTTCACCCAGCTCCACTTGTGAAGTAAAAAAAACAGCTCCACTTGTGAAGTGGAGCCGTGCCAAACCATCGCGCAACTAGTGTAGTGGATCTCGATCATGCACATTATTAAGCCAGCAAGAATCGTAGGCACACATTGAATAATTTTTGACATGTCATATGTATGATAAAGTGAATGATAATAATTTTGACACCAATAGCACAAGAAATGACTGAATGGCACGTTTACTGAACACACTCATTTTCTCGAATGGTGTGGAAAAGAGCTATCTTTGTTCGTGATAGATAATTGCATTCTGTTGTCAGATGAAGTTGCAACCATAATTTACTGAAAAAATTACAAATAATTAACCATGTATGTTGATTATTTACTTTTGTACCACAAAAAAACAACTAGACACACATTTTCACAAGCCTATCTAGTATTATTTTGTGTTTCAAAAGTAGGAATTGTTTATTAGAGAGATCCCACCTGGAAAAGTACCAATTGTCACCTCCACTCAATATAACATGAAGTCATGATATCCTTGCTTGGTCTGGTAAAATGGATCTAGTCAATAGCTTCACTTTCCTGTCAGTCCAAAGCGTTGCCAAACCAAGGAACTCAAACATCTAACAGAACTAGTAGGCTGCCCGTGATTTACAATAGATGTCAAATATACAATGACATGAGTGCTAGATGATGTCAATGTTGAACCAAATAATGTTATAAGTCAAAATGGAGTAATGTTGCTCTGGACCGTTGTTTATGTAACACACCATTTTTCAAGAATATTTGCTAGTAAACTCCTCATTTGGGAAAGCAATAATCACTTTGAGTACATCGGACAATTTACGTATTCTCTTCTAAAACTGATATTAGCATTCAATCTATAGAGACAAAACCAAACGAAACTCTTTACTAGCTAGAGCATGTCTTGAGTCTGTCAATTATGTTATGGTCGGGTGCCACTACTAGTTCCACTCTCACTTGCTAGTACTGATAAGCCCATCTTGGATTGGTAGAGTTGGTAGAAAGCGCAGTTGGCGATACGCTGGAAATATAATTTCAAGAATTGATTCTAATATTTGTGTCATACCAAGTATTGCATCTACTATTTACAAGGATGTGCGTATGTTGTGCCTATATTTTTAGTATCAGGAATGGAAGATTCAGCTATCTGCTCTGTTATTTTTGTATGCACAAAAGACAAAAAGAGTATCAATTGGCATGTATGAATCACTTAAGGACTCACCATCTGAAACATATACCTTAAATTTCTTTTCTTCCTTCTACAATGTGAGGGTCTCATTTTTGTATGCTTAACTATGATATGGTGGAACTGGAATAGTGGTTGGCTCTGTATCTCTGCTTGTAATGCAAGATAAAATGGTAAACAACAAAACCCGAGGAAGTGAACATAAACATCTACATATTTTAGAAAATGAGAAGCGCACATCAACAGGATGACAACATTGTTTGAAAGGTTTCAAAGCTACGACAAATCTTTACGTTGTGTCAAGCTGGTAGAGGGAGGATTGATGTCTTGTAGCCTGATGTCCGCATTGTGAATTCAGAAATTTTGTCCTTTTTTCAACAGAAGATGTTGTGAAACAACTTTTGAGATAATTGAGTTCCAATCGAGGTCAAAGACATGTTTTTAACCTTTCGGTGAGAATACATGTATTAAATTAATACAGAGGTGATAATACAGATTTGGGAAGGTTTCTAGAGGGATTTTTTGGTATACGATATGGTTAGATCCTGTCCACATTCTGTAGTTGATTATTTATTACCATCAAATTGAATTGAGCCTTACATTATGGAGAATTGGGGATGATGTCATTTATTTTATTTAAAAACAAAAGTATGGTTATGCATTCACTGAATTGATTTATCACTGTTCTTTTCTCTCTTTTTCTATTTACGGCGGTAGCAGGATTGCAAGCAACGAAGATGACCAGATATGCTATAGATTACAATAAAATGGAACATGTTAAATTTCTTTTGGACTTATTTGTAGTATCAATTATTAGAGATCTATTGCAATGCACGGGCATTTGGCTAGTTAGTGTATAAAATTCATGGTTAAGACGTATCAACCTATGATCAGCCGTAGTATGCTCACTTATCTCATACGGAAAACTAAAAGCAACCATGGAAAGTAAAATTTCTCGAACATAATTACTATACTAGAGTGGTTAAAGAATATCACGAAAAGAGTAAAATGTTTGCATTTATACATGCAAAAGAGAGTACCTGTAAGGAATCATTATTGTTTTCCAAAGACAAAGATAACCATTGCGCAACTAGTGTAGTGGATCTTGATCATGCGCATTATTAAGCGAGCAAGAATGGCAGGCACACATTGAATAACTTTTGACATGTCATACGCATGATAAAGTGAATGATAATAATTTTGACACCAATAGCATAAGAAATGTCTGAATGGCACGTTTACTAAACACACTCATTTTCTCGAATGGCATGGAAAAGAGCTATCTTTATTCGTGATAGATAATTGCATTCTGTTGTCAGATGAAGTTGCAACCATAATTTACTGAAAAAATTACAAATAATTAACCATGTATGTTGATTATTTACTTTTGTACCACAAAAAAAACAACTAGACACACATTTTCACAAGCCTATCTAGTATTATTTTATGTTTCAAAAGTAGGAATTGTTTATTAGAGAGATCCCTCCTGGAAAAGTACCAATTGTCACCTCTACTCAATATAACATGAAGTCATGATATCCTTCCTTGGTCTAGTAAAATGGATCTACTCAATAGCTTCACTTTCCTATCGGTCCAAAGCGTTGCCAAACCAAGGAACTCAAACATCTAACAGAACTTGTAGGCTTACCGTGCGTTGCAATAGATGTCAAATATACAATGACATGAATGCTAGATGATGTCAATGTTGAATCAAATAATGTTATAAGACAAAATGGTGCAATGTTGCTCTGGACCATTGTTTATGTAACACACCGTTTTTCAAGAATGTTTGTTAGTAAACTCCTCATTTGGGAAAGCAATACTCATTTTGAGTACATCGGACAATTTATGTATTCTCTTCTAAAACTGATATTAGCATTCAGTCTATAGAGACAAAATCGAAAGGAACTCTTTACTAGCTAGAGCATGTCTTGAGTCTGTCAATTATGTTATGGTCGGAGTGCCACGACTAGTTCCACTCTCACTCGCTAGTACTGACAGGCCCTTCTCGGATTGGTAGAGTTGGTAGAAATCACAGTTGGCGATAAGCTGGAAATATAATTTCAAGAACTGATTCTAATATTTGTGGCATATCAAGTATTGCATCTACTATTTACATGGATGTGCATATGTTGTGCCTATTTTTTTAGTATCAGGAATGGAAGATTCAGCTATCTGCTCTGTTATTTTTATATGCACAAAATACAAAAAGAGTATGTACTGGCATGTATGAATCACTTAAGGACTCACCATCTGAAACATATACCTTAAATTTCTTTTCTTCCTTCTACAATGTGAGGATCTCATTTTTGTATGCTTAACTATGATATGGTGGAACTGGAACAGTGGTTGGCTCTATATCTCTGGCTGTGATACAAGATAAAATGGTAAATAACGAAACCCAAGGAAGTGAATATAAACATCTACATATTTTAGAAAATGAGAAGCGAACATCAACAGGATGACAACATTGTTTGATAGGTTTCAAAGTTGCGACAAATCTCTACGTTGTGTCAAGCTAGTAGAGCGAGGATTGATGTCTTGTAGCTTAATGTCCGCATTGTGAATTCAGAAATTTTGTCCTTTTTTCAATAGAAGATGTTGTGCAACAACTTTTGAGATACTTGAGTTCCAATCGAGGTCAAAGACATGTTTTTTACCTTTCAATGAGAATACATGCAGTAAATTAATACAGAGGCGATAATACAGATTTGGGAAGGTTTCTACAGGGATTTTTTTGGTATATGATGTGGTTAGATCCTGTCCACATTCTGTAGATGATTATTTATTACCATCCAATTGAATCGAGCCTTACATTATGGATAATTGGGGATGATGTCATTTATTTTAATTAAAAAAAGTATGGTTATGCATTCATTGAATTGATTTATCACTGTTCTTTTCTCTCTTTTTCTGTTTACGGCGGTAGCAGTATTGCAAGGAACGTAGATGACCAGATATGCTATAGATTGCAATAAAATGGAACATGTTAAATTTCTTTTGGACATATTTGTAGTATCAATTATTAGAGATCTGTTGCAATGCACGAGCATTTGGCTAGTTAATGTATAAAATTCATGGTTAAGATGTATCAACCTATGATCAGACGTAGTATGCTCACTTATCTCATACGGAAAACTAAAAGCAACCATGGAAAGTAAAATTTCTTGAACATAATTACTATACTAGAGTGGTTAAAGAATATCACAGAAAGAGCAAAATGTTTGTATTTATACTTGCAAAAGAGAGTACCTGTAAGGAATCATTGTTGTTTTCCAAAGACAAAGATAACTGTTGCGCAACTAGTGTAGTGGATCTCGATCATGCGCATTATTAAGCGAGCAAGAATCGTAGGCACACATTGAATAATTTTTGACATGTCATATGCAAGATAAAGTGAATGATAATAATTTTGACACCAATTGCACAAGAAATAACTGAATGGCACGTTTACTGAACACACTCGTTTTCTCGAATGGCGTGGAAAAGAGCTATCTTTGTTCACGATATATAATTGCATTCTATTGTCAGATGAAGTTGCAACCATAGTTTACTAAAAATTAGAAATAATTAACCATGTATGTTGATTATTTACTTTTCTACCACAAAAAAAAACAACTGGACACACTTTTTCACAAGCCTATCTAGTATTATTTTGTGTTTCAAAAGTAGGAATTGTTTATTAGAGAGATCCCTTCTAGAAAAGTACCAATTGTCGCCTCTACTCCATATAACATGAAGTCGTGACATCCTTGCTTGGTCTGGTAAGATGGATCTAGTCAATAGCTTCACTTTCCTGTCGGTCCAATGCGTTGCCAAACCAAGGAACTCAAACATCTAACAGAACTAGTAGGCTGCCCTTACGTTGCAACAGATCTCAAATATACAATGACATGAGTGCTAGATGATGTCAATGTTGAACCAAATAATGTTATAAGACAAAATGGTGTAATCTTGCTCTGGACCGTTGTTTATGTAACACACCGTTGTTCAAGAATATTTGTTTGTAAACTCCTCATTTGGGAAAGCAATAATCATTTTGAGTACATCGAACAATTTATGTATTGTCTTCTAAAACTGATATTAGTATTCATTCTATAGAGACAAAACTGAAAGGAACTCTTTACTTTCTAGAGCATGTCTTTAGTCTGTCAATTATGTTATGGTCGGAGTGCCACTGCTAGTTCCACTCTCACTCGCTAGTACTGACAGGCCCATCTGGGATTGGCAGAGTTGGTAGAAAGCATAGTTGGCGATAAGCTGGAAATATAATTTCAAGAACTGATTCTAATATTTGTGGTATATCAAGTATTGCATCTACTATTTACAAGGATGTGCATATGTTGTGCCTATATTTTTAGTATCAGGAATGGAAGATTCAGCTATCTGCTCTGTTATTTTTGTATGCACAAAAGACAAAAGGAGTATCAATTGGCATGTATGAATCACTTAAGGACTCACCATTTGAAACATATACCTTAAATTGCTTTTTTCTTCCTTCTACAATGTGAGGATCTTACGTTTGTATGCTTAACTATGATATGCTGAAACTAGAATAGTAGTTGGCTCTGTATCTCTGGCTGTGATGCAAGATAAAATGGTAAATAACAAAACCCAAGGAAGTGAATATAAACATCTACATATTTCAGAAAATGAGAAGCGCACATCAACAGGATGACAACATTCTTTGAAAGGTTTCAAAGCTGCGACAAATCTCTACGTTGCGTCAAGTAGGTAGAGGAAGGATTGATGTCTTGTAGCTTGATGTGCGCATTGTGAATTCAGAAATTTTGTCCTTTTTTCAATAGAAGATATTGTGCAACAACTTTTGAGATACTTGAGTTCCAATCGACATCAAAGACATGCTTTTAACCTTTCGATGAGAATAAATGTTTTAAATTAATACAGAGGCAATAATACAGATTTGGGAAGGTTTCTGGAGGGATTATTTTGGTATATGATATGGTTAGATCCCGTCCACATTTTGTAGATGATTATTTATTACCATCAAATTGAATCGAGCCTTACATTATGGAGAATTGGGGATGATGTCATTTTTTTAATTGAAAACAATAGTATGCTTATGCATTCATTGAATTGATTTATCACTATTCTTTTCTCTCTTTTTCTGTTTATGGTGGTAGCAGGATTCCAAGGAACGAAGATGACCAGATGTGCTATAGATTGCAATAAAATGGAACATGTTAAATTTCTTTTGGACCTATTTGTAGTATCAATTATCAGAGATCTGATGCAATGCACGAGCATTTGGCGAGTTAATGTATAAAATTCAAGGTTAAGATGTATCAACCTTTGATCGGCCATAGTATGCTCACTTATCTCATACGGAATACAAAAAGCGACCAAGGAAAGTAAAATTTCATGGACATAATTACTATACTAGAGTGGTTAAAGAATATCACGGAAAGAGTAAAATGTTTGTATTTATACTTGCAAAAGAGAGTACCTGTAAGGAATCATTGTTGTTTTCCAAAGACAAAGATAACCATTGCGCAACTAGTGTAGTGGATCTCGATCATGTGCATTATTAAGCAAGCAAGAATCGCAAGCACACATTGAAATTTTTTTGACATGTCATACGCATGATAAAGTGAATGATAATAATTTTGACACCAATAGCACAAGAAATGACTAAATGGCATGTTTACTGAACACACTCGTTTTCTCGAATGGCGTGGAAAAGAGGTATCTTTGATCATGATAGATAATTGCATTCTGTAGTCAGATGAAGTTGCAACCATAGTTTGCTGAAAAATTACAAATAATTATCCTTGTGTGTTGATTATTTACTTTTGTACCACAAAAAAAACAACTGGACACACTTTTTCACAAGCCTATCTAGTATTATTTTGTGTTTCAAAAGTAGGAATTGTTTATTGGAGAGATCCCTCCTAGAAAAGTACCAATTGTCAGCTCTACTCCATATAACATGAAGTCATGATATCTTTGCGTGGTTTGGTAAAATGGATCCAGTCAATAGCTTCACTTTCCTGTCGGTCCAAAGCGTTGCCAAACCAAGGAACTGAAACATCTAACAGAACTAGTAGGCTGCCCGTGCGTTGCAACAAATCTCAAATATACAATGACATGACATGAGTGCTAGATGATGTCAATGTTGAACCAAATAATGTTATAAGACAAAATGGTGTAATGTTGCTCTGGACAATTGTTTATGTAACACCCTGGCTTAACAAAACCCTAAATGTCACCCACCACTACAATGGCTACCAATTTAAATCATTAATTACAAATTACCAATAGCTAGGCTTCAAATATAATTTCTCAACATGGCCCTGAACATAATAATTTCAGCAATACAAGAATCAGTAATTGGCTTTAAGATGAACCAAATAACAATAATATGAATCAATAATAAATTAACCAAAGGGAATTGACAAGGGAATCATTATCCATCTAAGGATTGCATGGAGACTATGCTTTATTTTTAACAATGAATAAGTGATCACTAAGTAAAAAAAAGAACTACAAAGTGCAATAACAACTTATGCTATATCCCACCCATGCATGTCATCATCAATGAGCATCTAAAAAACAACAACTAAGCAAAGACAAGTCTACTACTTAGCAAGTTCACAATAGAACAATAAACAAGGTAAACATTACATCATTTATTCATGTCCATCCATGATTACCACAATTTTTCACATAATTATTCTCAGTAAGTTCCATACATGTATCTCATCATCTCTTTTATCTTTTCATGGATGTAATGCACATGTCTTCACTTCTCTTGCTTATACCTATATAGTGGTGTGACCATCTATCGATGAACCACTCTTGCCTAGTCCTCTTTCATATAGAGTCTCAACTCCACTCTCATGGAGTATCTTCCGAAGTAGGTTTTTCCCCAGTCTCGTGAGGTGCCTACTGAAGTAAGTCTTTCTCTACTCACTTCTGTGGATCCCTGACATAATGTAGGTTCTAGAGGGCTACACAGGTCACCTTTTTTCAACATAAATGCTCAATATATAATGCAATGATTATATCTTTCATTAGTTAATTATCAGCATTAACCAATTGACATCATCATTATTTTACTCTTAATCGTCATCATTATTCTACCATAAGCATCATCATCACTCTACCATAAACATGTGAGCATTATAAAAATAAGTATATTTATGTGAATCATCATGGCAAGTATTTATTTGAATATAACAACAAGTTCAAACCACTCGAATATTATTCTACTATGCACTTGCTTTTTCTAGTTGCAAGAAACTAGTTGATTTGTAGATGACAACAACCCCGATGCTACTTCTTCTACAGTAAGCACCCAATATCAATAACAAGCCACAGTTTTACAAGAATAACAATTCAAAAACATTGCACTTGTATGTTTTCGAATTCCGTAATACTCTCCGTTCACTGTGACTGTCACCCCTACTATCCTGATACTAAAAATAGTGTAACTTTCAACTCCCAAGCCCTAACATGGCAAACCATATCAGTTGTAGAATTTACACAAAATTCCCTACAATTTCATAGTTGGCCAAAATTCTTGATTAAACCATTTAACACATTTTTAACCCAGAAGATAGTTGTGTCATCTTACTAGACAATAGGCTTAATAATTTCATATCTATTAATTTTCACATGAAAATAAAATAAACCATAGCATTTTAAAAATTGATAAAAAGTTAGGTACCTCTTTCTAGTTATACACAAAATTTAATTCTATCATCTACCAAGTCAAATTAAATTTATCATGACTGCATCCAACATCGGCTGTTTTCTAGACAGTAGTCTTCCCAAAACTGTAACTTCTGTTCCATCCAACTAAAATTCTTGTTCTTAGACTCTATGAAATCCTTAGACAATCATCTACACTTTCATGCATATCAACAACACTAATTGGTCCATTTCATAATTTTAATCTGTAGTTTTCCATTATGCTGCCAAAAGACGACAACTCTCTAGACAGCAGGCTTACAAAATCATAACCCCTAATCTAACCAATCAATTAGCATAATTATGCACTCTATACAAAGTTAACAAAATTATCTATAACTACCTATGTAGATGACACTTTCATATAAATCCCACACAGTGCCCGAAATCACAATTGAAGATTGTGGCAGACAAACAAATCTGCTAATCAAACCTCTAACGCGAAACATGCAAATCCTCTTTCTAATCATGACTCTGATCTCTACTGAATTGGCAAACTAGAAAGGGAAGTCCCAAGTTATTACCTACGTGACGAACACCAAAATTGCGACACCTTCCTCACCTTTTCGTCCCTTCACCCTCCTTTGCCGTCGCGCCATCCACTGGTTGTGCACCCAAGATGTGGCCGCACGCTAGCACACATGCGCTGCGATGTGGCGAGCATTGGTGCATTGCCGAGCGCAAGCATGTGGCAATGGGTAGTGTTGGTGCATGGTGAGGGAACAAAAAGGAAAAGCCAAGGTGGCTAGGTTTTTTCTTTTGAGGTTTGGATCCTCCTTTCCCCCCACGACCCATTTTAGCACGGCATGACTTCGATTCGGTTTCCAACTCCTCACGTACAAATCTTTCTAGGAAAACGACTCCCCCTTTAAAAGTCCAAAGCATCCCATTTTCATGTATCCCCTTTCCCCTATTTATAAATAGGTCAATGAGAGGGTTATTTTTAAAATATCACATTTTATCAACATATCATTACCACTCTTCACTTTAGTGCTATTAAAAGGGGAAAAATATCTCTACTTTTACTACTCAATCTTTTTTTTGCATCATGCACACCCCGTAGATAGTTAACTGTAACACCCCAACCAGCCAATGGCCTGGAATGCTACCAAACTAAGTAATGTAGCAAAGATAACCTAAATACACCTCACAAAATTTTAGCAGAACCTCCTTTGCGTGGTTATCATTGTCGGAGGTTTCAACAAACAGATATAATTAATAAAGATAAGACAACTGGTAAAATGATAGAAACTAAACATCTAAGTTATAAATCATGAGCATCTTAAATCTTCTATTCATTTATTACAGTTTACTTCCAGGAAGCAATAAACAAATAAAGTACTTAAAGAGAATCATCCATCAACTGTTTAGTTTATTCTTTCTTTCCATTGTCGGTACATCGTACAAAAGTGCAGCAAGACTAGTCCCTCCTTTCCGTCATGCATGCTGATTTCATAAGGGTACCTAAAACACAACAACAACAAGAGTGAGTCCAAAGACCCAGCAAATATAACAAAGGGTAACCATAGCATGCATGAACACAACACCCTAAGAAACACCCAACAGATGCTTTACAATGTATGCTATGCAATATGCTCAACAAGTTCTTTTCCTTTTCTCTTTCTCTTTTGCATTTTACCTGTAATGCAAAGTGTGCATCCGTCAATGCACACCCATGCCTGTACCATCTGGTACAGGGACCAATTGCCCATACTCCGCAAGTATGGCGACCTAAGCCCATGCTGTTCAAGCATGGGGACCTTTAGCCCGTCATCAACATGACGGAGACCTCAGCAATTGCTTAGTTATCACATGACCAAGACTTCAATAAACCAACATGATGCATATGTATGAAAGTCTCAGTTTAATAAAAATGTGCATCCACAACAACTTTGCACAAGGAAGATCTAATCATACTACAATGTTCACACTCATGAACTTCATAACTTTCAAACAACCATGAACACTACCAAATACGCCTTCATCACATTCATGAACACAATTGCTCACAATATAAATTAAACATTGACATTCTATAACATCTATTGTATCCATCATTATACTTGCCTTAACCGCGAGAGGACGAGGAACGTGCAGAAGGTGCTGCCCCCGGGATCAGTCCACCACTTGAATAATAATTATAACACATGCTAAGATTACAGTAGTGGACCAAAAACTATATAAAAACAATCACGAACTTACAAAAACGTCTAACTCGACATCAACCCCAAATCCCAAAGGTCGATCTGTACCCTGTGTGGACAGTCAACTTCAAAAATCCATATCTAATGGTACAGGAGTCGAATAAGATGTTCTTAGACTTTCTGGAAAGATAATTAAATTCTCCAACTAATCCTAGTTGGTGAACCTCCCTGAATCGGCCAAATTATACCCGCACAAGCCAGTTTTCTAAAACATGAATTTCACGTCGGGTTCTGTACAGTGTTCAAATCATGAGTTCTTGAACTTTCTGGGAAGCTAAGTCAATGATCTACAACTTTCATTTGACTGAGCTTCTCGAATTCTCCTTTTTTCTAATCGCCTAACACAATTTACCAAAACCTGACAGAAAACCTACAAATCTGCAGAACAGTCCCACTAAACAAATCATAACTTCTGCTAAAGAGGTCCAATGATGTGTTCTAGCACTTCACAGAAAGATGGCGACATCTTCTGCAATACTCTAGGAGATGTCCAGAACTGAATCGACATGAAACTACATCAAAATGACCGTCTAACGCAATCTGTCCTGAGCAGACCACAATACAGACATTGCTACAACAATTAAATATGCATCTAACCGGGGGAAACAGGGATTACTCTTGATGAACTGCTGAAGAATATGAGAACATAGATGTATAGAGCTCTTTTAGATGATTCTTGTTTGACGGCCTAGTTGCTCAGCTCGGAGTTTGGGGTGAGGCTTTGTGAATACGTGAAGGTTAGATAGCTATGTCTAATCAGAAAAAGTGGGATTTGTCACTCAAGAGAGCTTTGATAGGGTGAGAATGTGAAGGTTGGAGTCCAAGGTGAGTGTCTAGGTTCTCCTGAGGGTATCTTCCACCAAAGATATTATGTGGTTCGGTTCCAAGGGGAAGCTTAGCCCAAGGTATGTTGAACCATTTTCGATAGTGACGTGTAGTGAGAGCTGAACTCATCGATTGGACGTTCATCAGTCTATGCGTATTGTGCACTTTGTGTTCCACGTCTAGTATCATAGAAGGATTTGTGGAAAAAAAACCATGGAACACGTCACTGCTTGCTTGTATATGCCCATGTGAGTCACCCAGCGCAGCGCCCCGTTCTCCTCGTGTGGTCACCACGTTGTCGTAGCGTGGGCAACTACACAAACTCCATGTTGCCATGCCACGGTTACATGTTGCATGGCTGCGTGATGTCGTGTGATGCCATTCTGTGTTGCCACGTAGACAAAGAATACGACAGGGATGTAAAGAAGGCGATAGCCAAGAAGAGTAGTAGAAGGATAGAGAAGAGAATGGAAGTGAAGAAGAGAAAGGAAGAAATCATGAGAAAAGGATCTTAATTTGTGAAATGACCTAGATTTCCCTCTCTGTTTTGCTAATTTTGTTAGTAGATATTAGTGTTAGAATTAGAGAGAGAGAGAGAGAGTTTCAACAAGTTTTCAGCAGGGATTCGATTAGTAGGTTAGTTGCCTGTGGTAATGTGTAATTATTTTTTCGGTTACTGTGTAGGCTAAATTTGGGAATTTCATCTATTAGAAAGTTATAGAGGATTTTGATAGCTATATATAGATTTTTTATTCATGTAATCAGATGAGTAGATTTTGAGTTATGTATTTTGTAAATCTAATGTCTATTAAATTTCCCATGTTTTGGCAGAACATATTAATTTGTAGATTAAAAATAGTAAATGAACTAATTTGCATTTTTGGTCTACATGAAAATTGTAGGTAATTTCTTAAGGTTTCTATAAAACACAATTTTTAGATAAGTAGAATAAGAGTTATGAATGTTCGGAGGCTGTTGCCCATTATTGGGTTACTACAAGACACAATCGAGGGAAATCATTAATTTGACTAGTTTAATTGTAGAATTAAATTTTAGAAATAACTAGAAAGTGGTAGATAATTTTCAGTTATTTCTAAAAATGTTATAGTTCAATTGATTTGCATGTGTAGATTTAAAGATATGAAATTATTAATTCTACTCTCTGGAAGGTGATAGATCTATCTTATGGGTTAAAAATGGGGGTCTAGATGATTTAATCTGGACATGTGACCAACTAATAAAATATGGGGGAAGTTGTGTAGGATAAAGACTTGTAAGGGTGTGTTTGGTTGAGCTGTGGCTTCAAAAGCTCTGTGAGTCAAATGTGGAAAAGTCTGAGGTTGTGGATCATGAAAAGTCATGTAAGTGTTTGGTTCAAACAAGTATAAAACTTATCTCCTATCTCTATTTTCCTTGAAACAACTATGAAACAGCTCTCTATTTTCACCATTTCAAAAGCAGAAAGCCAAAAGCCAAAAGCAGGTTCAAGGTGCTTTCAAAGCAGACTACCTAAAAGTAGTCGCTTCAAAAGCGACTGGTTTCCACCCCTTTGGTTGGCTTTTGGCCTTTTGGAAGCAAAAGCAGCTTCCAAAAGCTCAACCAAAGGCACCCTAAGGTTTTCTATCATAGGGCTTTTGAGGTGAAAGTTATGATATTTTTAGTACCGAAACAGCAAGGTTGACTATCTGGTAACGAGGGAGAGTGGTGGCTTTGGGAAACATGTAGGTGCATGATGCCTTTATCGATGGTGCTAACTTGGTCCTAGTGTTCATAGCGACCAAGTCACACTGTGCGTTAACACCGTCCTTTGTTTTGTAATGAATGTTCAGTAAGAGACCAATCAAGCTATCACGTACATTCTTCTCTGTGTGCATGACGTCGATGTAATTATGAACTTCTAAGTGCTCCCAATAAGGAAAATCCCAAAATATTGATCACTTATTCTGACGGGTCCTCAACTTACGTCCCATCTAAGCACAACATGGATATTCTTAACCATATCGTAAACATCCTTCCCACTAAAAGGCCTTGGAGCTAAGTCATCCTCTTTTTTTACATCAAATTATTTCTTCATCTTGTGGTATGGATAATACTTGAGAAGGAACCTACGGTGACGTATGTACACAGTTTAGCATGAGCTGTTTATGTGGGGACCCCAGGTGCAGCAACACCCAAAATCACCGTATGTGTTCTTTACTAGTCCCATGATCAGTAGCTAGTACATACATTCACATTATTGAGTTCACATCCATACACATCACACATAAATAGCTTATAGCAGAAGGATGATATATATATAAGTGATGCATAGTAGAGTTTATACACATAAGGATGACTGGCCAAATAACATCAGAGTCCAGAATAAAAGGCAGTGGAAGTCTGATAAGTAGCAGAGCGTCTAGTGGTATGATGTCATAGTCATAGGCAACCGACTGGAGTCAGGCCCTAGAAAGACCCACCATCAAATTCCTAGTGCCAGGGGCAAAATATGCGTCGTCTGGCACATATCCTTCTTCATTCTCTAATCAACAATAATTTAAGTAAGATTGAGTACATTGTATACTCAGCAAGACTTATAGTGTATCGCAAAATTTTTACACGTGAGCAAGGCTATCCAAAGGATGATGCTCTATACTAAGTTATTTTTAGCATGAGGCAAATTTCATTTGCAATACCAACAAGTTATAATTTGCATGTGGTATTGTAAAGAGCATTTAACTTGTAATGAAATAACATTTATATAATTTCCATGATAGTAGATCAAATCCATTTGCAGCCATCCTCGGCTATGAACGTCGCACAATTCTCACCCATGGGCATGCCACATGGAAGATGCGTATATGCCATCCCATCATATTCAGTGAAATACTTTTTGCAAATGAAAACTACACCCCTTGTGGCCGCATCCAAGCTTGCTCATGACCACGAGCACGGCTATTTAAATGGTTTTTTGACACTCTGTAGAGGTTATACAACTTTACCCACATGAGATAATCAAATATACTATCAGCCACTATATGCTTCCTTTGACATGCGACAGAAGTGATTATCGTATAGCCTTTAGGTTATCTAGTCCTCACCTTGCACCAACCTGATGAATGGACAAGCCCTCACTTGAGCATACCAAGTGAGCCGCATGACAGACCCTCACCTTAGCATATTACGTCACTTTGGTGAGGCATTCACCATTGTATTAGTAAGTTTTGGTCCCAATACCTTGGTGAAGGGAGCCCCTACGAGCAAACCATTATGTGGAATGCCCTTACCAGTTCTACATCTAGCACAACGCAAGGCTAGACTTAGACAACTTAATTAGCTAAAGCCAGAGCACATATAGCACATGTGGTTGTATGGTGTGACTAAAATGTGTGGCAATAATGTTCGGTCCTTAATTGACCCTAGCGAGAATCTCCCCCTATCTACTTGCAAGGTTCCACCTCACATTTGATGGCTTATCATATAACTCGTCCACATCTCAAAACTAGATTTTTCATTTTATTTTCATACCAAACTAACAGAGGTTCTTCCTTTGTTCTAACATTTTGAAACCATCCATATCCATGCGCAAATTTGCTGAAATATCAAACTTAGTGAAAGCTATTGCGGGGCTAAGCATGTAGATAATATATCAATGTAATTTCCCTAATTTGACATTAGATATTGTTTAAACCATGTCCTAAGGTTATAACAGTGAGGATATCAAATTTGTAAGGAGGTTCAATGCATACAAGCTATTGTAACTACCATTACCCACAATATAGCAAATTTTAATAGAACATACATGCATGCATGATAGCTTTCTCAAACAATATACAATAACTGAAATACTAGGGTCAACATGGTCAAAGGGGCGTTTGCTGAGCTCTTGTTGCTTAGAGAAAGATTCGGACGCGTTCTTAATGTCGTCCGGCATGGAGTCGTCTATTCGATAAAATCCAGCTAAATACAAATAAGAGCCAAATACATTTAAACTAAGATAAGACTTAAATATCTAGAAAAATATATAAACTCATGATTTTAGAAAAATTTAGAATCAAAGATTACTAAATTCGGAGTTTGTATGCAAAAGTTATAAGTGTTTGAGAGTTTTGGCTCGGTTTGAATTACCTCCTCGGTTGTTATTTTTCTTTATGAGTACTGACATTCTTCGGCCACTATGGTGTTATTCTAACTTATAACATTCCTTGGCCACTACTCAATTCCACTTCTATGACTACTACAACCTACAACCATGGCAGCTAACAACTCACGACAACTGTAGCTTATGGCCTTGAAGCCATTGTGGCTACCAACCTTATGAGTATGACTTATGATCAAGGTGCCTTCTTCATGGCTGCTCGACCATGGCACCTCACTGCAATCCAATCGTATCACTCACGCAAAGCCGGTACTACCGATCTTCAACCACGCAGGACTTCCGACTACCAACTGAGTACTATAGCTTACGACTACTAACCAAGTACTATAGCTTACAACTACTAACTACCGATTAGGTACTATAGATTATGACTACCAACTGGGTACTATAGTTTACGACTACCGAACAGGTACTATAATCTATGACTTCTAATACTTTTCAGTTGCTACAATCGAAGGTCACGACTATGGTTAGTAGTCAAAGATTACAAGTCTAGCTGCAGTCGAAGATTTTAACATTGGCTACGGTTAAATATTTTGACACCGGTAATGGTCAAAGATTTTGACACCAGTAGCGGTCGAAGAGTTCAATTTTGACTGCTATGGTTCTGTTCTCGTGTTTGACTACTACAATTTTCTTTTCGAGTTCAACTATTGTGGTTCTCTTTTTGACTTCGATTACTTTAGTTCTCTTTCTGACTTCACATACTCTATGAAGGAGGAGGAGCTCACAGGAGGTGAGGGCAGCGCTTGAGGAGTAGCGGAGGAGGCTAGCATTAGAGACTCTGCCAGCAGTGAAGATGAGGTTCTTAGCGACAATGAAATCCAACAAAAGAGAAGCTATAAGAAGAGGGTGTGCATGAGCTTGCTTGCATTCATGTGAAGGTATGGGCGGATGGAATCAAGGTATAGTTCATTGGAGAAAGAGGAAGTCTTGCAGCGGTGTAACACCCCGGCCAAACAAGGACCCAGAATGCTACTAAACTAGAAGTAAAGCAATGTTAACTATTTAAGTTATACAAAATTTTGGCAGAGTCTACCTTGTTTATCTTTCCAATTCAGTGATTTCATGAATGAAATAATTATAGAAGACAAAGCTCGAGTAACTAGTTCAAATTCAATGATTATACTAAAAGGATTCTAAAACATGTAAGAATATGAAAGAGTAAAGGCATTAAGGATAATCTAACTCTTAATACAATTATAATCCAATGATAATCAAATGGCTCTTAAAAGGTTCTTGCATCCTATAACTAATTATCTTCCTTTATTTTCATGAGTGTGCAAGTGCTACTAATTTATTCCTTCCTTTTCCCAAGCATGCCGACCTCAAGGTGGTACCTAAATAAAAAAACAACAACAATAACAACAAGAGTGAGTCCAACGACTCAGCAAGTACATATGACAAAGAATAACAAGCCAACATTGTTAATCAACATGAAGCGAACACGAATCGAACACAATTGAATGAATTTGAATGAATGAAGTGAATGGAATGGAGGGACTACACAATGCATATACCGGTATAGCCAGTGACACACCCGTCAGTGTTCACTTAAACCCACATTTAACAAAATGTGGGGATTCAATCCCGTATGAAGAACGTTTCATACGGGTGTCCCGAACTACCCACTTTGGAATGGTGGGGCCCACTTTGGAATGGTGGGTCTTACTTGCCCATGTTGGAATTAATGGGTCTTTGATCCACTCCGTGGATGAAACAATGAGTGGTATGCATGGAATGAAACTTGCATAATAAAACGATACATTCTCTACACATATAGACAACTCACCTAAGGAATACATCATGAACATAAGTGTTATCAAGGGTCTTAGATGAACATAGGTAAATAAAACAGCAAGCATACAATGTTTTCTTTGAATCAAATCAACATGGTACTTGCCTTCCGAAGGACGACGTGTTAGGATGAAATGGCGGGGGCCTCTAAGCCTGAAACCTTTTCGCCTACAATATATATAATCTAAATAAGAACAACATAACAGGACGCTTCCCAAAACCTTCTACATCGCCATCCCGAACGCCCGCCCAACTAGATAAGTCTACACCGAAAACAGATTGCACTAAACAGAAAGATAATTCTGGACAGCAGGATTAAAACTTGCATAACTTTTGATTCACATAACGGAATTAAGCGTTCTTGGCGGCCAGTGAAAGATAAGATCATAAGCTACAATTTTCATAATATGGAGGTTTCCTGATTCAGACTTTAACCATTTTTAATCTGCTGCGCAAAGTTACTGCTAAGAATCAAAACAGAGTTCTGGACAGCAGGATTAAAACTATCATAACTTTTGACTCACAACTCGAATTTGGGTGAACTCAAAGGCTACAGAATCATGACGAAATAATCTACAAAACTCTAGGAGACCAGAAATCCTGATTCTGCCTTTACCTACACGAAAACTAAGGTCCAACAGACGACAGCAAATCTGCCTCTAAAAACAGCACTAACCACAAAGTGATAAACAACAAAACTAATTACCCAATCAAACGAACAGCGGGGATTACCCTTGAAGAACCGACGAAGAACACGAAGAACACCCTACGAACTCCTCCTCTTCTCCCCTTTCTCCCTTTCTTCTTCTTTCTTCCCTCTTTCTCCAAGGCTTCTCGCCTCGTCGGGGAGGAAGGGAGGGAAAGGCTGCGCAAGGGAGAGGAGGGGCTGCGCAATGGGGAGGAGAGGCGGCTGCCAAAGGGGTGGAGGGAGGGGCGCACTAGGGAGGAGAGGGGGCGGCCAAGGAAGAGGAAGGAGGGGAGGAGGAAATTTCGGCCAAGGGGGAGGAAGAGGGAGGGGTGGCGGCCAAAAGGGGGAGGAGGGGGAGGGGTGCGGCCAAAAGGGGGTTAGGGTTAGGGGGCGCATGGGCCTAAGGCCCAAGGTGCCTCCCTCACTTCCTAGCCGGGCCCCCAAAGCTTCTCCATCCTGGCCCGTCAACCAAAACCCGTTTTCCCCGCAACCCGAAAAGAATAATTTTTTACCCGGATCCTTTCCCGAATAAATTCTCTCTAATCAAAAAGAAAATACGGAGTGTTACAAGCGGTGTCCTAGTCAAAGAGGAAGAAGAAAGCCTAGCTTAAGTGATCCATTGCATGGAAGGTCAATCAAATGTGTAGGGTGCTTAAGGAAGAGGTAAGGCACATTGTGATAGAGTTGGGGAGGAAAGATACTCACCAGAGTAGCTAGAATATGATGGCATGCTTACTAGTGGTGCGTACAACTTCAGTCTCTTGACATTCCAGTGAGCGAAGTGCTCAGGGATTATGCGCAAGAAACTGAGAGGGCAAGCTGAAGAGCAATGGCATGGTCGGTGGGGGCTTTATTGGTATGGAATGGTTGGGGGCAGAGCGCGAGTTCTTGAGAGTGCAACTGAGTAGCAAAGTAGAATTGTTGCCGTGGAATGTGAGGCACGGAAGAAGACAAGGGGGAAGAGATGTGTCGTGTTGAGGCAAAGGGTAGGCGGTGGTTGGCAGCAGTAGAGAATAATTGTGGGTGCAGCATCTAAAACTGGGAGCAGCTCAAGCCACGACCATGGCGGAGCTGGTGTAGGCGCATGAGGTGGAAGATGATATCTACGAGTGGGCCCGACACGACAGCGAGAGAGAGAGAGAGAGAGAGAGAGAGAGGTAAGGTGAGCTGAGAAGTTGGTTGGACATTTATTAGGCACTGCAGATGAGCTTGAATGGTTATGAAAATCCTCACGAATGCTCCTAACATAGAGTTGATGATTGTGTAAGTTTTTTATAGTTTTATTTGTTCTTGATCTTTCTAGAAAAAAAATCTGAGAAGACTTCTTATTTAATTTAAATATACTTATTCGATTTATATAATTTCAGAACTTGCTTCAATATATATTTTTAGTGCCAAGATTATACTCGTGGGCTTTTAGAATGGTTTCCACCATACTTTCTCTCATGCCACTTTTAACTGCATTTTCTAACATTTATTTGGATTCAATTTGATTTACATTTTATGCACTTTTTATTTTTCAAAACCTAATTTTTCTAAACAAACTCCAATAAAAGCCAATGGAGAGCAAATGCATGCAAAAATTTTTAAGTTACCCTCATTTGTATATTCCCCTAGGATTTCAGTATATTACAGTTTAGCCACACACTCTTGGTATCGTCTAAGCAGTGAGGACAGACTTTGGCTCCTTTCGTACTCAAGCTCGATAGGTTACCAAGGCTAGGAAAATTGTTGATAGTGCAAAATAATATGGCACGTCGAGTGAAGTTCTCTCATTTGTCTGCATCCCACACCTGTACCCATTCCTTCCACAGTGTTACAAGATCTTCTAGCAATGGTTCTAGGTACACATTAATATCGTTCCCTGTTTGCTTGGCCCTTGGATAAGTAGTGACATCAAAATGTACTTCTACTTCATACACAGCCAAGGAAGAAGGTTGTACATGCATACATTCATGGGCTAGGCGCTATGTCAACTGGTCATATTACTGAAAGGATTCATTCCATCTTTACTCAACTCAAACTTTATATTTCTCGGCTCCATACCAAAGTCTGCAAACATCCTATCGATGTTCTTCCATGGGGAATAATCAGCAACGTATCTTATCTTTCCATCTTTCTTATGCTCCTTTGAGTGCCAATACATCAATCTTGCACCTTTTCGGTTCACAAAAAAACACTTCAAATGGGGAATTATAGACATATACCACAACACCTTAGTAAGAGGTCTTTGATTCACCTTGATGCCATCGTTATCATCGGATTCATTCTTACGGTTGTATCGGGATGCTTTGCACATCGGGTAAACATGTCAGTTTGCATACTCCTTATGGCAGAGGATACAATCATTTGGAAATGCATGTATTATTTCTACATCAATTTCCATTGGACAAAGGACCTTCTTGTCTTGGTAGGTGGTTCTCAGCAACATGTTCCCTCCAAAAGGCTATTCACTAGGAGACCTAACAATGCCATGAAACTCTTGTCAAATCAACCATTGCTTGCCTTCAATTTTAGTAGTTCAAGAATGGATGACAATCTTATGTATTACGTCTTGTAGCATGGGAACAAAGGTTTCTTCGAGTCCTCCATCAAGCCCTTGAATTTACTAAACTCTTTCTCACTATAGTTCCATTCAGAATTGTGTAGCATCTAATCCAGATTGTCATCGTACGACCTATTCTCATTGAAAGTACAGTCCACATCTGGTATATTGTTGTCTCCCTTGACGATGTTATAACTAGCTTCTTATATAATCTTCTCTTCACCATGACAGTTCTAACATGTATCCCCTTTTTGAAACCCATTTTGAATCAAGTGAAGTAAATTACGAGTAATGACCTATTCTTGAATTGGAGCAAACTAACAAGCAAGATCTAAACCTAGCTATCATCTTTCTTCATTATAATGTGTATAATTAGAAGCAAATACTAACATCAAATCACTAAGAACAAATAGATCTTCATGCACACATGCAAATCTGTGGTATGCTTTCACCAAATTCCCCAATGACAGCCGCCCCCTTCAAAGTAGCATAATGCAGAGTAGATAGATCTGTCGAGACTGGTCTTGCGAGATATTTAATAACGTGACATATCATAGACACTTCCAACCACAAACCATCTATGATAATTATTTATCACAGATGGTTCATATTAAGAACCGTCTAGGAATTACCATAGACTTTTCTTAACAAGATGGTTCTTTATTAGAATTATTTGTGATAATTCATAGACGATTCTTATTACGAACTGTCTGTGATAATTATGTATCATATACAGATCTATCCATCACTACTAACATAGACGGTCTGCATGAAAAATGGTTTGTTATAATAGCAACACTGACCAATTCAGGGAACCGTCTATGATGATGCATCCAGTATGGCATTCTCTATAGTAGTGGTTGTCATTTATTTGTTGTCTTGTATTACTATGGCCTGTATTAAGAGTGAGTAAATGCTGTAGGAGAAGTAGCATCGAGTCTACTGTCATCTCCTAACCAAACCAATCATCACAACTGAAAAGGCAAGTGCATCATAGAATAGTATTCGAGTAGTTCAAATTATGATTAAATGAATACTTGCCATGACTATTCATATGACAATGCTTGCTTTGTATTTCTCTCATGCTTACGACATGATGATGATGACAATGGTGGTAGAATAATGGTGATATCACTAGTTTAATGCTAAAAATGAATTAAAGAGAAATATAATAATTGCATTGCTTGTTGAGCATTCATGATGGAAAGATGTGACACACGGGAGTGGAATGAGGTCCCTATATGTAAGATATGTGCAATGAGGTCATTATATGAAAAAAGATGGGCACTTGGTCAATGCACTAAAGAGTGTGGGCATGAGTGGACACTAATGTGTGTTATACTCCGCTATACTGGTAAATGCAGGAGAAGAGTTAACATGTGTTCATGAGGATTGCATAGCATTCATGAACAATGAAAATTGATTTGAGTTAATGAGATATGTGAATGGAAACTGATGAGAATGAATATAAGGAATTGAATTATGATAAATGGTTATGAATTGCTAATAAGATGACGCCTCATTTATTATTCTACATTGTACTTGCTAAGCCGTGAACTCACTCATTCGTACTTGTTGTTTTTAGGTGAATGTTGAAGGCAACATGCATGGGCAGATGTAGAACATGGTTTATTGCACAGTTGTAGCTCTTGACTCTGCCTAGCAACTCATCACTTATGGACATGAACAACTTAGTAGTTCCCATATCATTGATTAAATAATTTATTGTTTCCCTTAGTCTTCATAATTTATATTAATGCTACTTGATGCTTTACTTAATCTAGACTTGTTTTATGATTCATCTTGATTGTTGTTGGTTCATATTGAGCTCAGCTTATAGTTTATAGTGTTGCTAAAATTGATTCTTAATGTGGTGTTGAATGCTTATTCTTGAAGCCTAGTTGTGGGTAATACAGGTTTATTGGTCAAAATTGGTAGAGACAGTAATTGTAGGTAACATATTGGGCATTTGTTAAGTAGGGTGTTACAAAAATGATAGGGGAGATGAAAGTCAAAATAATTTAGCGCCGGAATAGTAGGGGAGACAATCCAGAAAAAGGATCAAAGTAGAGGATTTGGGGAGCGTGTAGAGCTTGTCATTGAATTGTTGTCTTGTATTATTGTAGCTTGTATTGAGTTTGAATAATTGCTGTAGGAGGAGTAGCGTTAGGTGTGTCATCAACTTCTTATCATACCGGCCATCGTAACTAGAAAGGCAAGTGCGTGGTAAAATGATAGTTGAAGGTGGACAATTATTCATTATTGTTAATATAATTATATCATGCAATATTTAATCATCTCTTGTTTAGTATGACATTAATTTGATGATAAATATGATATATGGTAAAGCAATATAAGATTGCATTCATTACATGACATATGCATTATGAACTAGGGCAGTGAGAAAGTCAAATAGCTGTGAGTAAAGCTATTTGACTAATTCGGCATGCTCTTGAGTAAGGCCTACAAAGGTAGGCACCTACATAGGAGTGGAGGAAAAGACCTACTACGGTAGGCACCTCCATGGGATGGAGATAGAGGGTGATATCAATTGGTGTACCCTCCACTATACCGTATAAGCTACAGAAGGTTATATGAGCCTAAGCAATGCATTGCACTAAATGGAAAATGATATGAGAAAAGAGAATGGTCAAAATTGATAAGTGAATTGTATATGTTGTTGCTTCTATTATTTTATTATGTACTTGATAAGTCGTGGACTCACTCTTGCTTATTTATTGTTTTTAGGTGATAATTGAAGGTAACATGCATTGGGTGGAAGTAGAACATGAAATGACTGCACTTTTGTAGCTTTTTACTCCACCTAGCTATTCATCACTTTTGGTCATAAATAATTTAGTATGTTACATTGTAATAATGGGATAATTTGTGGTTTCTCTTAGTTCCATATGATTCACAATATTGCTAGATGATGTGTTCCTTAGCTTAGACTTATTTATGATGCTTCTTGGTAATTATTTTGTTTATATTAAATTTAATTTATGGTCTATCATGTTGCTGAAATTTATGTTTATTATCACATTGAATGTTTGTTCTTGAAGTCTAGATGGTGTTGGTGCTTGATTAGTAGTTATAATTGGTAGCGATAGTAGTTGTATATGACATCTTGGGTTTTTATTAGGCCGGGGTGTAACAAAAGTAAATACTTTTTTGTAGCAGTGTAGCTTATGTAGAAACATAGGAGTAAACATCATGATTTGTTTATATTTTTCTAGAAAACAACAACATAACTAGAATATTTGGAATAACAAAGAAGCTTCTTTTATTTGTATTAATTTTGTGAACAGAAGAACAAGACAATACATTATAATGAAAATATGATAATTTCCACGTTATTCTTTCTATCCAAAGTGGATTTTTGGTAAACGTGCCATCAGTCATTTCCTTGTCATTGAGACAAAATTATTGTCATCCACTCTATTGTGCATTTGGCGTGTCAAAAAATATTTGATGCGCGCTCTACAATTCTTATTCACTCACAAGTGAGCGTGCCAGTACCTACTACTCTAGTTGTGGGGTCCATATATTTATTGTCCGGGTAATACAAATTAGTTGTTCTCCTAGTATCTATTTGTTGACCTTCTTTTTTGCACATAAATATAAGTGTTCAAAGCACATGCGCAGCATGTAAGTGTTCATAACCTTATTTTCTTGTCTCATAAGATGTATTTGTTATACTATATATATTAATATAGTATTATCTGCTAATAATTCAACTAAAAGATTGAGCCTCCTTAGAGCCTCCTTAGGTTTTCATTAGAATATAACACGCACGCACACACACACACACACACACACACACACACACACACACATATATATATATATATGTATATATATATATGTATATATGTATAATAAAATTCTTCCAACTGTCCTATAAGTAAATTCATTCAGCAATGAATTGAGCAAAGAAGACCCAGAAGTAACATATATAGCAATAGGGTGGTTCGTGAAAACTTTGAAGAGTTTCTCGGGGATAAATCAATTTGCAGATTAGTGGTCTGCAGTGATTTTTAATTCAAATTTATTTAGAGAAATAATTAACATTAAGATGGGTGTTCGGACTTCGAAACTAGGTTGCTCGGATACATCAATATCGATATGCTAATACCGTGACACATCCTTTCTCCCAAAACACCGATACAATGGTACGTGTATATAGATACAAAAATACAAAAAAAATATAGAAATGAATTATTTCTTACGAGGAAATGGGCGATGTATGATGGTTCATTACATCAAGGGTAAATCAATTGATCTTTTTCTTTGATATGTGCTATTTGTTGCATGAATTTTGTAAAAACTTCACCCTTATCAAGTTATCTGCTTTTAACCTTAGCTAAACTAAACAACAAATCACATTTGGACATTTCAGAAAATGTTCATCTCGATAATGATTCTAGCAACTAGTATTATTATAAATTTGCTTGGTAAATGCGCTATAGTTAGCTATCAAATCAATATCATATTAGAGGGTCAACTGTCTACCTAAATCACATTTATAAACAATGGCTAATCTCTAATAGACCAAGATATAGCCTTTGCAAAGGAAGAAGCTATAGTCCCATGCCAACTCCCAGTTTCCTAGCATAGGCAAAAGTCAATTAATTGGTCAACATACTATTTGTTGTTAAATCACCATAGACAAATCTACCCCTGATGAGAGATCATGTTATTAAACAAATATAACACCTTGAAATATAAAGCTTGTAGATAGGCATTCTATTTATTAAAATCATTGAAGTGCCAAACCACCATATAACAGGGTATGGACAAGTGATTATAAAACTAAATTTGCACATTTAACATTTTTTGATCAAGTGATTATAAAACTAGTACCATCACTTGATATGGGTATATTGTGCCATAAGTATAATAATTGGTTAGCATAGTAGCATAAGGTATCTGAACTATGAAGATCAAAGTAGATGACTGCCTTCATGAATGTGCAATTTGGCACAAAATTGTCATAACATGATGACTGAGTCTTATATATGTGTGTTTCAAAAAATTTTAGGGTTGTTTTTTGAATGCTCATTGCGCTTCCAATCATGATACTCTATTATGTTCTTGGCATATGCAAAACAATGAAACAATCAATGAATCAAGCACATCAACCTAAACTTCCTAATTCCCTGAAGGCAAATATGAAGAGTAAAGGCTGAAATCCGAAATCGGTAAATCGCTGCTGGGCGACTGCCTTGCTCTTGCTGGCCGCTGCCCACCAGTAGTTGGCCTGGCCCCTAGCCCCACGGAGCATTGGCCCTGCCTTTTGCTGGCGTGCTGCATAGTCTACACTACTGCTGGCTGCTCACCGCTACCGCCTGTCATTGATGGCGCTGCGCCAGCTGCGCCCTGGTTTGAAGCTGAATGCTCGGCGCCCCGCCGCCCGCCCGCTTGAAGCCCTCACCTCAACCCTAGCCGCCGACTGCTATCTATTGGTCTAGACGACTGGACTGGTGTCTGGTGATTTTGATACATCATACATAGGTTGATTAGCTGATGGACCAAAATATGTGACCAGCGCATGGGCCGTGACTACGGCCAGGGCCCAATCAGGAATGTGCTGCACTGCACGGTTGAGTTGAGCTGAACAAGAATATGAATATTGAATACCAAAGCATATGCATAATACATGTATAATATACCTAATATATAATAGATTTTACGTCAAAAAATTTGGGTGTTCGACTGAACACCCATGACCTCAATGAAATCCGCCAATATATGTACATATGTATGTATAATAAAATTCTTCCAACTGTCCTATAAGTAAATTCATTCAGCAATGAATTGAGCAAAGAAGAACCAGAAGTAACATATATAGCAATAGGGTGGTTCGTGAAAACTATGAAGAGTTTCTCGGGGATAAATCAATTTGCAGATTAGTGGTCTGCAGTGATTTTTAATTAAAATTTATTTAGAGAAATAATTAACATTATGCTTTTAAAGGATAGTGTAATATATGAAATAACGAATAATTATTAAACACACAATTAATTATCCATTTTACTATGTGCCTGACATGCCAAAGGTTATTTTGTTGGCCTACGAGGATTAATTATTTGTACTACTTTAAAGGAAGTGGCCGGCCCAGATGTGTACACATGTCTTCCCGATTGTGATATTAATTTTTGTACCCGTATAACGACACCGTGACAGTGCTGAGGGCATTCGTTCTGACAGGAAAAGTAGCATTGATATGACGCTAAGTGCCTGTCGGTAAATATCTTAACTAGCGGACATCAGCTTTACTGATAGACAGTCTGTACGTGTTCATCAGACTACCACGGCTGAGATACTAATATCGACAAACAACTTGATTCCCAACTAACAAAGTATTGCTGTCAGATAGTGTTGCCCATTATATTAATTTTCCCGACAGACTGGTTGGAAACACTTGAATTTCAAAATTCGACAAAATTTGAAATTAAACCTAGGTGGTGGGGTGTACACCCATCCTCATGAACCATGCTAGGCTCAGTTCCTTGTAGAGTTGTTTTTTAGGCACATTGGACTTTTGAGGCACTTTGGAACTTGTAGAGTTATTTAGAGATGATCTTTGAGACAACTTAAAAATCTTTGATCAGGTAGCCAAAAAAAAAATCATACGTGGGTTGCTTCCACAATGCATTTTAGATTTCTACAGAAGGAACGTTGGTATAGCAATAAGTTCATTGCAGTGTAATCTGGCTGACTGATGCAACGCACGAGCTGGATGTCTTTGACGCCCACCATCGTCGGCGTTGATTGAGCGTCACCTTGGTAGCTAGTTGCTTCTATGAAGTCTTGCCTCCCGTAGACTTGTGCGTCGTCTGCTTCGTGCGGGCTATTATGGTAAGGGTCAAGGAGGAAGAGAACAGCAAGGACGCTGGGTTTGGGTGATTATTTATAGGGGAGGGAGAGGCAAGAGTGCGAAAATTTTTGGCGTGGGGATGGAGAGGTGGAGCTATGATCCGTGGGGTGAGGGTTGGTGGATTTCTATTAGCTAGGATTGGGTTGAGGAGGATCGACGGTCCTAGCGGTCAGATTATCACAGACGGTTCTACATACAAACCGTCTGTGATACTCTCTATCATAGACGGTTGGTAGCTAGAACCGTCTATGATGAATGAATATCACAGACGGTTCTATATACCAACCGTCTATGAATTAGAGCACAAGTTTTATATACCGATGTAATATAAACAACTAGTCTCAAAAGATAAAATAGCAAAATCCAACCCATTTGAATGGTTTCGATGAGATCTACAACTTTTCAGTTGAAGCGAAATCCAAATTCCGAAAGGAAGACCAAGAAAAAGGGCAAAAACAGAAACCAAAAACCTGTGATGCTGGTTTAGGCCCAAAGATGGCCGATTTTCAGGGTTTGGAGGTGACTGGCGGGTGCATTTATTTTTTTTTGAATCGGGCTCGTCGCTAGCTTTCCAACGAGTACAAGAATGTCGAAAACGGACACCGCATGCAAAAGTTATGCCCGTTTTACTAAATGTGTCTCAAAACTGAATCCTAGTCGGACTCAAGCGGGAGATTATGAAATTTTGGGGGATTGTGAGGAGGAAAACATATCACAAACGATTTTTAATATAAACCGCCCATGAAGTATCACAGAGATGGTTTTTAATACAAACTACATGTAAAATATCACATTCGGTTCTTGATAAGAACCGTTTGTAATAATGGCAGACATCACATACGGTTCTTAATACAAACCGCTCATAAAGTATCATAGACGGTTTTAGATAAGAACCATCTGTGATAATGGCAGGCGGTTCTTATCTAGAACCGTCTGTGATACTTCACAGACAGTTTGTATTAAAACCCGTCTATGATAATACCACAGACGGTTATTCGTATGAACCGTCTGTGATACTTGCAGCACAGACGGTTCCTAGAAACCATCTGTGATGTAAGGGTCTAGTTTAGCCTCTTTTGTAGTAGTGGGTATACACTCATCCTCATGAACCAAGCTAGGCTCAGTTCCTTGTAGAGTTGTTTTTGAGGTACTTTGGAACTTGTAGAGTTATTTAGAGATGATCTTTGAGACAACTAAAAAATTTTTGGTCAGGTAGCCAAAAAAAATCATATGTGGGTTGCTTCCACAATGCATTTTAGATTTCTACAGAAGGAACGTTGGTATAGCAATAAGTTCATTGCAATGTAATTTGGCTGACTGCCATATATAACAGACTTGGAAGAACGAGCAAGTTGGACATTTCGGTTTTTGGAAGATGATATTCCGGAGTCTGTACTCTGCAGTGGTTGTTTGGAGTGCAGAAATTTCACATGAAACATTTCCACTCCAGCAGGTATCTAGGAATTTTCCACGTGCGCCTGTTCACATATGATTTCACCTTGGATGGTATTGCATTGTCCCAACTTATTGGTTTGCATGCGCTATTTATATATGGCTGCATCCTTCTAACAATCACCACATATAGGTTGTGGCTAATAACGCCTTGCTTGAATAATGTTGTAGTGGTGATCGGTTAAACCTTATGGAATATCATTAGCACCATAACAGCGTTGATCAATCATGTTTAAAATAATCCCACTTGATAAGGTTAATTTAAACACCTTTTCCAGGAAAGATTTTTTGTACTTGACAACATCGATCTATTTGGACAGTGAAAAAAATTAGATGAATAACGCCAAAATATAGCCAACTTTCATAGATACATCAATTGCATAAAATGATTTTTTTGGCAGGTCATACATGTTTCATATCGTAAGCTGATAACTTCAATAAACTATGCATTATATATTTCTAATATATATTGTAATTTTTGGAACTTATTTGGACAAAGAGCTATGAGACCTACAAGCAAACCTGGTTTCAAATATCTGAACCACTCGCTAAGAATTATGAACTATATATATTCCATATATTTCTGTAAATAGCTATTGATTTCAAATATCTGAACCACTCCTCCATGCAATGTTTTGGTTTTAAATTGTATGCATACAGAGTTCCATTTCTTTTTAATTATTTGCATCTACTTCTACACCATCTCATCATTCATCACGCTTAAGTCAGGACATATCCTATGCAGGCCCAATACCAGGATCAATCATGATAATCCTTCCAATTAGGTCAACAAATGATCAATTTAGAAAGACTGTGACATGCTCCTGTATGTGATATACCCTCTTTGCTAGCTTATCTAAATTAAATTTTGAGGAAAATCAATTAATTATAGCATTACATCGAAAGGATTTTACTAACTCATTTACAGTCTTTTGAAAACACATATTACAAACACATGAACAGAGTACAGTGGTATTACTTTCGGAGAACACATCACAGCAGAAATGTTATTGATCTTTAAGGAACACAATAAAAAAATGTAGATGAAACAAATAAATACCAATGGCAGCGAGTTATCAGCAACTGTGACCACACTAGTTGGTATTTATAACTTGGGAGTTATTTGCATTACTAGTCTGCCCTTGCAATGCAAGGTCATGCAGTTCCACACATTATGTGGCATTACTAGTACATCCATTTGCATATACTGAAGTCCTAGAGATTTATTTCAATATACCTTATCACATCATTCGGCTAGAATAGCCTCAGTTTCTCCAGGACATCCATAGTTACATCCTCTTAATTTGCTAATGACAGTTTTTCATGAACTCGCAGTACGCTGCAACTCCCTCTCCGTGATGTGTAGTATACTTATCAATATTCTTTCCATCGGTTGTTGCAGATAGTTTTCTCTTGATTTGAAGGTCAGCGACGAAACTGCTTCCTTTCTTCATTTCACCGTATTTTGCCGGAGAATTGTCACCAAAAGTCGAAGGCATATTACCCTTCATTCCTGTAAGAGTAAATTCAGTTTCAGCATTCCCCTGCACATCAAAAACTGCAAAACCTACGAAGAGGACCGCCATGATGGCTAGCATAACAAGGTTTGTCCGTGCAATGCTCATGATGTTGCTAAATGTATCCAAAGAAGAAAGTACAAGTGAGATGAGTGTTGCAATATCAGTTGTACAAAAACTTAAGAAAAATGTAATTGATATGGAGTAGAACTAGCTTGCAAGAATATAAACTTACCGTTCTAATTGTGAGAGTCGAGTATGAATTAGCCAAATCGATGGGGCCATATTTATACCAACATCCTGTGGATATTGAAGAAAAAAAATGAAGTGGTGATACTATAACACATAATAGGCAGAAAATGGCAGACAATAATGATTATGCCCACAACATACAGTGCGTGCTATGAATGCCTAACAACGTTCCAATACTGACAATAATAGGCCCATATGTATGACAAAAAAATTTACAATAAACCAATTTTCAAAAACAAGGACGGTCAAGTTAATTGCAGGACAAGAGAACTATATTATTGGTGATATAAACGGTCCTGCAGGATAAACAAAAACTACATTGTTTCACTGTTACTATTCAGATTTTGTATTTATCAAAAATCTTGCAACTTTTTCGCAATCAAAAACAAGGTGTTAGGTTATTAGGATTCTTATAATAATGTGTAGGCCATTTTCTGACTTATCATGACTAGTTGACATAAGAAAAAAATATTATCACTGACTAAAGTAGTGAATTTAAAAGTACTTTGCAAATCTAGCATATGTACATTATGTGTTAGGAATAGTCCACATGGATTGTGGGAGAAAAGCAAGCACAACTTATAAGTGTGAGGGAACCCTCACCCATTAGACTAGTCTTTTGGGGGGAGAAGGCTTAGTACCACTTATAAGGTTGTTGCTCCGTTGCTCTGTGGGCTTAGTTGTGTTCAATCTATTTAGACTTGTGGCCCAGATTGTAACAAGTGATATCAGAGCCTAGGTGCCTAACATCTCCTTGGACCTCATGATTGCAGAAGTGCCCAATCCATGTGTGAGGGGGAGATTGTTAGGAATAGTCCCACATGGATTGTGGGAGAAGAGCAAACACAACTTATAAGTGTGAGGGAACCCGGCCCCACCCATTGACTAGTCTTTTGGGGGGAGAAGGCTCAATACCACTTATAAAGTTGTTGCTCCGTTGCTTCGTGGGCTTAGTTGCAAGTGTGCGATTTCCTTCTAATTGAAGCATGTATGACCAGCTGTCTCAAATGTTTTGTAACTGCATATTAATTACTATGTTCTCAAAAAAATTTGGAAACACCACCCATCACGTGAAACAGAGCATGCCAACTCATCATCCTCTTGTTCCCCTCCCTTAACCATCATGGTACTGAGACAAGCTAACCTGACGTTACTTGTTAGTATGGGAATACCTCCTTCCATCCTATGCTTTCTTAAAATGTTTGAAGTTATATGTAATACCCCCAAACTAGCTCTTAAGGACTTGTGTGTAATTTTTGAAAAAGAAACACAGGAAAAGGCACTACTCCAGAAAAGGTCATCACAAACGGTTCAAAAACATCATCACAGACGGTTTCGTAAGCCTTTTGAGTTTTTAGGTCAGTAATGACATGAGGTCATCACAGACAGTTTTCAAACCGTCTGTGATGCAGACTATCACAAATAGTTATTAACTTAGAACCGTTTGCGAAAAGTCACAACACGGATGGTTATTAACTCAAAACCGTCTGTGAAAAGTTACAACACAGATGGATGACATTTAATGGGTACTAGTATATTCATTATAACTTGAATTGTTATGATTATAAGTAAGTGTGGAGCATAGTTGAATTGGTTATGTAACCATAATGTTAATAAATTATCAGTCTGTATGGGATGAATTGGGTTATTTGGTTCCAGTAGATTATTCTAATTGATTGTGAATGTTAGACTAAATATATATGTGATTTTTGCATTAATCATCAATTAATCTATCCTAGGGGTACTCGGTGAATATGTGTTCATGCTTGATTTATATGTTCTTTTGTTTTGCTAAATTGATCTGGTGTGCATAAAGGAATGGGTGGATATTGTTATATGATCGTGTGGAACCATATTTAGTACAGATTATATTGTTGATGTTCTTGATCGTATTTTATTTGAAGTTTTGAACATAAGGTGGGAATGTTGAATTTGTGTTTGTAAATGTTTTATATGATTGCATCTAAAAGTAGGACAATAAATAGATTTCCGCAGATAAGATAATTGTTGATTGATAATGTGGATCGCTAGAGTAAAAAAATGAAGTTGTGAATCGCTAAGAGTTGGATGGATGACATTTAATAGGTTGTCGTTGACTAAAGAGTATTGCTGGAACATATGAGTTTATTGAATTGGTACTTGTGTAATCGTTGGTAAGTGTATTTGAGAGTGGTGTTAAACCTCTTAGGAAAATAATTATAATAAATTAATCAAAAGAATGGGCCAACCTTTAGGAAGAATTTAATGTAATGTTTGCAGTTTTATACTGATACGTCTATTTTAGGTTTGTTCGCCTCTATGGCAGCAGTATTAAAATAAGAATATAAAGCTTTAGTAGAATGTTTATAAGAAGTAATGTGTAGTAATATGATTATTCAACATGTAAATGAACTCATTGCAATTTGTTAGAGCTTTCTTGTGAGCTGATGTTTTAGGGACCTTTTGTGATTTATGCTTGTACATTATTGAATTTATCAAAGGTATGCAAACTTAATGCATTATTAACAATATTACCACTGTATATATTACCAGATTTTCCATATGGAATTTGATAATGTTCTATAATGAAAGAGAAAATGGTGTAATGTAACAACCTATTTTTCAAAGTTTATCTGAAGCTTTTAAAATAAAATTAACCATTTGGATTTTTGGAATTAATTAAAGCTTAAAATGAATTTTATGAAATAAAATGATTTAATATGACTAAATTAAACTTCAACATTTGTTGAAAGTATTTTATTTGGGTTCCTTGTGATTCAAGGAATTTTCTAGAAGTTTCTAAAAATTTTCTGGATTTATTTGCTATTTTCTAGACCTCAATTTAGTTTAATCCAATTTCTGAAAATAGAAAATTCCTTATTATATCCTAAAAGTCTCTGGACCGAAATCTAAACCCAGCCCATTATCTCTCTCTGCCCTATCCCATAAGCTCCTGGCCAATCTTATCTAGGCCGCCCATTTCGCGCCTTGCCACATGTCGGCAATCCAGGTGACCCCATTTGTTGGGCATCCGATTTTGTCGGAGCACCACATGTCAAGCATTGGTACTTGCGAGTACTGTGCATCGGTGCTATTCATGATAGCCATTCGATCTCACCCAAGACACATGTCACCCATCTAGTCGCTTGTGCACTGTTCATCGTCTTCCTCCCAAACTCTTGCCGCCGTCTTCGAACCGGACATGCCTCGGTGTTTGCGTCGTTCCCATCACGGACTCTCACCCGTACACACCTCAGACTCCTCAGCGTCTGTGCTATGAAATCCACGCCGCACCACTCGGGCTCTGCCCCACTTTTCGCTCTCGCCTGTGCTTCTTCACCGCCATGGTCACCGTCGTCTTCCATCATTGTCCGCCATCTGCCACTTTCATTGGTTAGCAGCACTGACCAGTAGCCATCGAGTCACTTCACTCCACCGTCATCCATCGTCCACCACCGTCGCCGGTGAATCCACCTGCCGCTATCTCCCGTTCATTGTCTCGGTCGCCGTACCCGTCATTTCGGTAGAACAAAGCGTCGCCCCGGTTCGTGTGCCCCACTGGCGTTAGTGCTGATCCCAGCACGTAGCTACTCTCGTGCGTCGCTTCGCCTCCTAAGTGAACCCCATTCACTATGTGTCGTTTCACTGACGCATAAGCCCCATAGGTCAGATTTACTATGTCATGAAATCATGAACCAAGCTAGGCTAAGTTAGACACCACCGCATCGTCCACGTCAGCCCTAGCTGACGTGTCGTGGCACGTGTCCATCCACGTGTGTGCCATGTTAGGCAACCGAGCCATCCTAGGTTCCATGTCAGCTTGGCACGTCAGCATGCCACGTGCCATGCCACCTCAGCAACCACGTCAGCCATAATTGACACCTGTCAGCCATGTGTCCGCCACATCGCTGCCACCTAGTGCCTAGTCAGCTACCACGTCAGTCGAGCCACCAGCTGTGCACTATTCCGTGAGCCAAGTCCACTGTAGACCTTCTATTCTATGAACCCCGTCTACAGCACAGTAATATTTCCTAATTTCTAGTATTTTCTATAGGTGTAATTTTCCAAGAGCCCAATCTACGCTGTCCTAGCTCTGATTGACCTGATTCTTTTTCGTAAATTTACCTAAAATTAAGATCTATCTTTTGGTTCTAGTTTTGATGTTTTTGGAGTTCATTTGAATTTTATTTATGTCTCATTTTGTTTTCTCTCTTGTTTCTTCGAAGGAGCTGAAGCAAGATCTTGAGAGCAAGAGCTATTGACTGAGCAAGGTCAAGGCAAGTCATGTTCTTTGATCATGTTGAACTTATTGTTTTCAATCTATTATTTATTATTTTATTTTAAATTATCATGCATTGCTATTTTAATACAAACCTTTGTATCTTGTAGCTATTGCACAAATTGATTAATTCCACCTTGATAATTTGAATGCCATGATTCTATTGTCACCATAGGATGGGTAATCAACTAGTGATACAATACTAGAGTCCACATGGGTTGCCATGCTTGTGGTACGTTGGGTTTATCATCACATGTTGATTAATTAATTAATTTTGACTTAATGAGATATTGAATCGTGGTAGTTAGCCACAGTTAGAAAACTTGTGCACCATGGCATAGGTAGTGTCAAGGGTGGTTGTTATACAAAATAATTTTCACTTCGGCGAATGATCGTGCAGTAAAGGGGGAATTGTAGTTAGCATTTTTGGGATGTGGATGTTTCACCTAGGTAATGTTTAAGGACTTTGTGCGCTATTGATGTAAGCCTATAATACAAGCACATGTCTAGTATGAGATGAACCTGCGTAATTAATTTGTGATGTTTCAATTTCGGTTTCGCCGTGGGTATGTTGGTGGGTGTTGGTTAGACATTCCATGGGGCAAGAGGGATCTGTCGACTAGGTGGTTAGCCTACTCGACCGTGAAATATTAAAGGGTGAAACTGTGTTGAGATTGAACTTTGTAATAACCTCGTTATGATCTTCTTAGTCAGCATGCCTAAGGAAGTGGTTGCTCTAGTGTCACTATGACATGATCACATCATATGGGTAAAGTTGCACAACCTCTACAGAGTATAAAACTATTCAAATAACCGTGTTTCTGGTTATGGACAAAGCTTAGTGATTTCACACGAGTGGTAGATGTTTCATAAAACTTGGTGGGATTAAGTCAAGAAGTGAATGGTTAGTTCACTAGTGGTTTATTACTTGAATGGTTAGTTCACTGATGGTTCATTGGGTGGATGGTTAGTTCACTTATAGTCTATTCAATTCATTTTATTTCATTATTTAATTACTTGTTTCAAATCTTGCTTTCAAACTATCTATTGTATTTACTTCAAATTATTCCTTTCTACAAAATAACCACTCAACCGTCATTTGGTAAGACTTACATACTATATTGCATTATTGTTACAAACGACTTGCTGAGTACTCTATGTACTCACGGCTATATCCATACTTGCTCAGTTGAAGAAGAAGAAGAACCATACTAGCTAGAGGTATGTGAAGGAGCATACTTTGATAACTTCTCGGAATAGGACTTCACTTCCTAGTCGATTGCCTGTAGGCATGTCGAATGGCCACTTCGTTTTCATTATGTTTTTTGCTGCTTGTTCTGTTAACCCTTCTGGCTCTTAAAGTGTAAACTTGACCCTAAGGTTGCAACTCTGATAATTAAATAATATTTGAGTCTTTTCTTGGTAAACTATGTGTATGGTTGATATTTCATCTATGTTTTCGCTGCATGCAATAGCGTGATCCTGGACTAGTGTAGAATACACAAAGAGGTCCGGATTTGCATATTCGGATCTCGATACGTAATGACCTAATCACGGTGCTAGTAAATTGAATGGTGATGAATGATGAATGATGGTATTGATATATGAATTTTTTCTTGGCGAATGACCCCTTTTGGAATTTAGATATCTTTTTAAGAGGTGGGTGGTGGAGACTAGATTTATTTGTTAGTGTTTCTCAATCATTTGCAACTGAAATTTTATTATAGGAATCTTTGAAGTTAAGATTATGAAGTGATATATATTGCTCTGTACATAGTCTTGCTTGAATAATAGGAAATTTATTGTGGTGGCTTGTAATGTTAAGTTATCAGGATTTCAAAGTTGCAATCTTGGTATGATTTTTGGTAATAACAAGAGAAGTTAGATGTGCATTGATCATTGATGGAATTTGTTGGATTGTGGTATTTGTGTTCGAGCATTTATGGGTATTTGTCTTTTAAAAGAACTGAGCTAGCAGGACTCAATAGTGAATCAATTTATAAGTGCAGTTGGAATAAAGAGAAAAATGGTGCTATTTTCATGAAGGAGCCTTGCTAATGCATTTCATGACTTGTGTACTTGAGCCTCTACACTTGTTGCGGTTTTTTAGCAAGATTGGGTTTAAATTGGAAGTTACCAATTTAAAATAATGTGTATATGTGATACAGGTTATTTTGGAAAATTTTTGCCTCAACGAAAAATAATATCTTCAACGTTGAGGAAAGTATGTTCAGGGCCTAAGAGATGCATTCTTATTCCTGTTAACTTTGTGTTTTGTTCATTGCCATCTGAAAAGAAAAGTGATTTCTAGGCGTTGTGGATGATCCTTTTCCTTGGTATCTGAAAAGAAAGGAATATATTATTTTGCGCATTGGAGTTATTTAACCCTTTGGTTTATGTGATTCTTAATCACACCTTGTTTATTTGGAGAGTTGAATGACTTCCTAGTGAATACCTCTTTTCTATGTTGTTCTTGAAAGAATAATGCTTATCTAGAATTCGAATGATTCTTGGCGCTCTTTGTTTTTCCTTGAGTGGATTCTATGAAAGGGAGTTGGTGTAAAGAGTTTGGTATGTTTTCGTCCTCTGACAAAAAGGGATGTGTCCCGCAAACTGAGGAGAATGAATGTGAGATAAGAGAAGAGCTTCTAGTGTTGTTGAGAGTTAAGGCAGTTATGCCATGGAAAACAAGTATGACATTTTTGTTTTCTCGATCGTGGTTCAGGTTTCTTTTCCCGAGGCAGGTTTGTGCCCAAGAAAAAAATTGTTTGGTGAGTTGCAGTTGTTGTGAGTGGGCTGGGTTATCATAGAATTTGGAAGTGAAAGCTTATGTTGGGGGAGTGTGACATCCCAAACCTTAATTGAGCCTGAAATTGAAATGTGAGTCTAAAATGTGTAACTTAGTTTGGGAATATGAGAACATAGATGTATAGAGCCCTTTTAGATGATTTTTGTTTGACGGCCTTGTTGCTCAGCTCGGAGTTTGGGGTGAGGCTTTGCGAATACGCGAAGGTTAGATAGTTGTGTCTAATCAGAAAAACTGGGATTTGTCAATCAAGAGAGTTTAATGGGATGAGAATGCGAAGTTGGAGTCCGAGGTGGGTGTCTGGGTTCTCCTAAGGGTATCTTCCACCAAAGACATTTTGTGATTCGGTGCCATGGGGAAGCCTAGTCCAAGGTACCTTGAACCATTTTGGATAGTGGCGTGTAGTGAGAGCTGACTCATCGATTGGACCTTTTATGAGTGTACACGTATTGTGCACTTTGTGTCCCATGTCTAGTATCAGAGAAGGATTTTTGGGAAAAAAAAACCATTGAACACGTCGCCACTTGCTTGTATGTGCCCACGCGAGTCGCCCAGCGCAGCGCCCTGTTCGCCTCTTGTGGTCACCACATTACTGTAGCTTGGGCGACTAGACAAACTCCATGTTGCCATGCCGTGGTTACTTGTTGCATGGCTGCATGATGTCATGTGATGCCATTCTGTGTTGCCACGTAGACAAAGAATACGACAGGTATGTAAAGAAGCAATAGCCAGGAAGCACTACTTCAAAAAACCGTATGACAGATGGTTGAAAAATGTCATCACAGACGGTTTTCTGAATCATCTGAATTTATGGGTCAGTGATAATCGAAGGTTATCACAGACAGTTTTCGAACCGTCTGTGGTGTAAATATCATAGACGGTTTGTAACTAAAAACTGTCTGTGATAGCTGATAATCACAGACGGTTTGTAAGTAAAAACCGTTTGTGATATTCTTTTGTACCCCTAAATCTATTTCTGTTTTTTGGCTAGCCTCAGGAAATGCTAGCCATGTCCTCTGAAACAAGCAGATCAACATGTACATGTATACATACAATTCACGTCTCAATGCATTTCACAAACATAAAACATCCAATTCATTTCACAAACCTAAAACATCCAATTCATATCGCACTTCATTTCACAAACATAAAACATCCATTTCGCAAATCAATTAATTGAAATGAAATAAAATATACATTAACAAATACACAATTATAAAAGATCTATATTTCATTTGCACTTAGATGGTAACATTGCATTTTTTATTGCTTTATCACTCCGGAATCGAGGTCTCATGAAAGGAACAGATCCATAATCAACCATCTTGTCAGGCTGTACAAGCAATACATGGATGGTGCATGATTGCCATCCAAGTATTGCTTGTGCAGCCTGACAAGTTCATTGATTATGGATCTGTTCCATTCGTGAGACCTTGATTCTGGAGTGATAAGAGCAATAAAAAATTATTGTGCGCAGTGGAACTCTCCATCTAATCTTATGACTTTAGACCACAAAAAGAAAGCACACTCTCCTTGAATTTGTGCAAGGTCCGGCTATTTCAATGCAGTTGTAGAGATGGGCACAGCCTGTCGATAGGAATATCAATGTGTGTACATATATAACCTGACAAGTATAAAATTAATGTGGGAAGATTGACAAACCTTAAAATTGGTGATCTTCGAGGAATCGAGGAGTAGTCTCATATGGTGGCAAAAGTAGAATCCACACGTGTTGCCCGGCTGCTGCTGGTGGCACTACAAAAAATAGAATGTGTTAATTCAAGAGGCATTTCTACCAAGTGTTGTATAGGATTAATTAATGTGTAATAGCGAATACCGAAAATTGCGAACATGTTTCAAGGGCTTGGCCCCTTTCGTCGAGCCACGTGTCTGTGCAACGTACGTGGTGAACGACCTTCGTTATTCAAAAAAGTTAGATTAGACATTCGGAAGGAAAGAAAAAGTACAATGTAGTTATGTATGGAGAAAATGTACTTACCTATCGAGTAATTGGGCGGTAGCTATGTACTCGGATTTGTTCTTACTTATAGAATCAAGGTATATAGCCTTGTTCCATTTTGGTATAATTACAATTAAAATCCAATGGAAGTGCTCATTGTATGGCATAAGAACAAATTTCTTATCACGGTGAGCCAGCAGTGTTGATGTAATATAGCTCTCGACGAAGGATGCATCCTCGTTGATGGTATCGATGGCGACCAAGCATGGGTCCAGGAAACCAATTGGTGATTTTGATGATCTAGCTTGGGTCAACATGAATCTATATATATACAGATAAAAGCAACAAATTATATATGACATATATCGGTATTACATGAACAGAGACAGTGATTGTACAGACTTACAGTGTCCAGCATCGAATGAGTGAGTCATCGAGAGCGTTGAGCGTGAAAAGATCAAATATATCCTCAAAGGTCACCGTGAAGACACAATCCTGAATTTCGTGCTGGAAATGATCCCGCCTGAATTTGACAGTGATACCTGAGCGCCATTCTGCCTGTGGCTTATTGGACTGTTTCATATACCAAGCGTATAATGTTTGGCAACCAAGTCCTAGGGTTATGAGGTGCTCTTCCGGGATTATCATCGGCTCGCCTAGCACAAATTTGCGGGCCAATGGCAGGTACGAGATATCGTCATTATCCTTCTTTGGTTTGCCCCTGCCACTGCCTCGGCTGTAGGTCGACTTTATGGTAGTCGACTGTAAAAATAGCACCGGTGCAAGTTCCTTTGGCGAGAATAGCACCCGTGGAGATAGCACCGGTGTAGGTAGCGGTGGTGGAGATAAGTCTTGTGGAGATGGCATCAGTGCATGTAGCTCTGGTTCGCACTGCCCTTGTGGTCCTGCCACTGGTGAAGAAGCCTCCAGGGAGATGTCGCTTTTGGGCCACTGGATGAATGTTCCAATGGCTTACCCTAGAGTCACAATCTCGTCGTTGGGGGGCTTCGGTACTGGGACGACCTCAAAATTGACATGCACACCATCCAAATTAACTTTTGTGAAGCCTGGTGCTATAGGTGGATGATGCACCATGGCCCCGATAGCAGACGGATATGCCTGGCCTCAACCAGTGTACAAGGGAACGGAGGCATATCTCACTTGGAGCCTGCACTTCGTAGGCTCCTATATAACGATACAAAATTAGCTACTCCAATAGGCCTATCAATGGATCAAGCATTTCAGAGATAATAATTATTACCAGGATGTTGTCCATAGGAAATCTGGCCTCGTTCTCCGTCGTAGGATTGGATGCGCAACTACTCAAACGGTTGGGCGGGCTAGCTAGCACAGGAGCGGCGGCGGCAGCCAGCTGATTTTCTGTAAGTCTCCGCATCTCTGTAATGCCCCAAAAGCGATTCGAGAGTTAATCGATTAATTGGAGTGAGGGACCTTATAGAAAAGAATTAAACAATGATTTTTAGAGGGGGATTTCTGAAAAATCCCGGCAACCTGGGCCTGGGCCTTGGCCCAAGTGGAGGCCGGCCAAAAAGGGGGGTAGGCGCCCCTCCCCCAAACCCTAGCCGCCACCCCTATTCTTCCCTCCTCTCTCCCCCCTGAGCGCACCCCTCCCTGCCCTGCGCCTCCAGCAGCCCCTCCTCCTCCCCCCTCCTCCATTGAAGCCCCTGCTACTGGTGAAAATGATTCCCTTTGCTGCCGGTCGAGCGGAGGAAGGGATCAATCGCAGCGAGACATTTTTGATCCGGAAGAAGGAGGAGAGGAAGGGAAAAGGGGAAACAGAAGGGGAAGGAGATCGCGTGATGTTCATCGTGTTCTTCAGCAGTTCGTCAAGGGTAACCCCTGTTTTCCCCCAATTAGATGTATATTTTAATTGTGGTAGCAATGTCGGTATTCTGGACTGCTAGGACAGATTTTGTTGGACGGCTGTTTTTGGGTCGTTTAGTGGGGTTTCAGATCTGACCTTCTCCTAGAGAGTTCTAGAGGACGTCGTTATCTTTCCGTGAAGTGCTAGAACGCATCATTCGGACCATTGTAGCAGAAGTTATGATTTTTCTAGTAGGACTGTTCCGCAGATCGGGAGTTTTCTGTCAGGTTTTGGTAGATTGCGTTGGGCGATTAGAAAACGGGAGAATCAGAGGATCTCCATATTATGAAAGTTGTAGATAATTGTCTTAGCATTCCAGGAAGGTCAAGAAATCATGATGCGCACACTCGTGCTGAAAGTTATGGCATTTTTAGTGCCCTGTCCAGAGAACCCGACGTGAAATTGATGTTTGAGAAAATTGGATGGTGTGGGTACAAGATGGCCGATTCAGGGAGGCTCACGAACTAGTATTAGTTAGATAATTTAATTATCTTTCCAGAAAGTCTAAGAACACCCTACTCGAACTCCTGTACCAATAGATATGAATTTTTGGAGTTGACTGTCCACAGAGGGGGGCAGGATGACCTGTAGGATTTGGGGTTTGGAACCAAGTTAAACGTTTTTATTAGTTTCTGAGTGTTTTTATTTAGTCTAAGATCCACTACTGTTATCTTAGCATATATTATAATTATTATTCAGGTGGTGGACTGATCCCAGGGGCAGCACCTTCTGCATGTCCCTCGTTTTCTCGCGGTTAAGGCAAGTATAATGATGGTTTTAGTTGATATTGTGGAATGTCAATGTTTGGTTTATCTTGTGAGCATTTGTGTTCATGGATGTGGTGAAGGCGTACCAGTGATGTTCATGGTTGTTTGCAAGTTATGATTTTCATGAGTATTTCTTGTGCATAGTTGATATGGATGCAAGTTTTACTAAATTGAGATCTTCACACATATGCATCATGTTGATATATTGAAGACTTGGTCATGTAATGACCAAGCATTTGCTGAGGTCCCAGTCATGTTGATGACGGGCTAAAGGTCCCCATACTTGTGGAGTATGGGCTATTGGTCCCTGTACCTGATGGTACAGGCATGGGTGTGCATCGACGGATGCACACTTTGCATTACCGGTAAAATGCAAAAGAGGAAGAGATAAAGATATTGTTGATCATATTGCATTGCATGGTTTATCTATATGGCTGTTGGTTGAGTTAAGAAGTGATGCTCATTTATGTCCTTGTTGCCTTCTATTATATTGCTGAGTCGTTGGACTCACCCTTGCTGTTGTTGTTTTTTAGGTACCTTTATGAGATCGGCATGCATGGGGAAAAGGGAAGATTAGCCTTGTTGCACTTTGCACGATCTAACCACAATAGAAGAAAGGAAGAAAAAATTAAATACTAGCTGCATGAATTACTTAAGTAGTAGTTGATTATTGATTGTCGGATTTAAATTGTAATAAGGGTTTAGAATTCTTTTATGATGCTTCTGTTCTTTATCTAAATATTATAACTATGGATGCTCTAGTAACCTTAAGTCAATTTTGCTTAGGATTGATTATATTACTTGATGTTATTCATTCCTTTTAATTATGTTTATTGAAACCTCTGATTTAGACAGTAAATATAGGGGGTTTTGCCGAAAATTTTGTGTAGTATATTTAGTTTATCATTGTCATACTTCTAGTTTGGTAGCATTCCAGGTCATTGCTTGACTGGGGTGTTACAGTTGGTATCAGAGCGGGCATTACATCCGTGGTAATTGAATTATTAAATTGACACACTGGTGCACAGTAGGATGGAATGGGTCAAGCATTGCATTCACGCTTCCAATATGTTGTATTGATGTTTTATGCTATGAGATGATCTTTTGTGCCTAAGATATGACTATATGATTGTTATGTGTGGTGACAGTTGATGTCGAGACATAGGGATCGTGGTGTAGCCATAGGCATGGCCAGGTTATATCACTATTCGTGGTATTGAATTGGTGAAGTATTTTTTCCTTGGACAACTTAGTTTCAGAGGTCAGAAATGAGTTCTTTAGAAAAGTTTCTCCCTTCCTTGAGTTGAATATGGTCAATTCTTATCCTGTGGTACAGGATGAATTTATCTTGGGTTCGTGGTTCATTGCAGTTGAGGGTTTTCAATTGGTCTCTACCTGTTCTTCGAAGCAATTGTTGTTTTTTCAGACTATTGAGATGCTTTTGCTACTTGGGAACATTGTTGATTTGTAAGGTTGGTCCCTTTGTGGGAGTTTTGACTTGTTGTGGAACAAGTCTCATTTGTTCGCTTGGTATTTTTATTAATAAAAGTTTTATGTTACAAATTCGTTAACATGGCAAAGCCTTGGATCTTTGTATTTCTTTGGATTATTTCACGTGTTGAAATTTAATTCCTCTCCTTTTCTGAAAGAGAGTGTTAAAATCCTTTGTGGAGTTTTGCTATGCTTAAGGGGGGGGGTGGTAATCATATAAATTAATTCATAAGGTATGAATTATCAAGTTGAGATGTTAGCGTGGTGCATAATTAATTTCAACTGGCATCCTTGGAAGTGTAGTTGATTAATTTAATGTCGCCTTGTAATAGTTTCTTAAAGAATTGTGATTAAGAATTTGTCTATACATGATTGGAACTCATGGAGTTATCGTAGAGTGTGCAAAAAGAATTGGTATGATTTTTATTATTGTTTCAAATTTCTATCCTATGGGATAGATTGAATTATTTTTGTCTTCGGTAATTAATCTGACCGTTCGGGACAATTAAGTAAGGAGGTGTTGGAATATTACCTTAGTAATGATAACATTTAATTTGTCCTTTATTTACATACTTTATGAGCATGTACAACTGCTAGGTTCATCTATCATTCACCATGCTAAATTGTTGAAATATGTATAAAGAAATAGAGGAAGGTTGATGTATTGACTTGTGAAACCTTGTCTTATAGAGCTTAAATTGTTGAGGTTTGAAGATATTGCGTTCTATTTGCTAAACATAAGGTGGAATGTTGAATCTATCTTCATAGCGATTTTTGAGATTGCCATGTTCTAGTACCAGCTTGTTAAAAGAGTTTTGTTTTAATATTGTGGCTTGTGCACTAGGCTTTCCCTAGATCAAGTAGTTGCTATCTTATTTAGATAATAAAAGCATGATAAAGTAAATTACTGTGTTCCTTTTGGAAAGGTTTATGAAGGGATATGAGGATATGATGATTCTTGTTAAGAGCGCATTATTTTGATGTTAGTATGATTGTCAGTATGTGGTTTTGATGATAATGTTGAATGTTCTATAAATAAAAGAATTTGATAAATTTTATGATACTATTCAATCAAAAGTTTTGAGATTTGCATACGCGAACTTTTGGACCTCATGACTTATGTGGCAGCTGAAATTGTTTTGAGTAAAGTCGCTGGTTGAGAGGTTTTATTAGTTCTTAAGGGAATAATGTGGTGGTCTTCAAATCTCTTTTGTTGGAATGGTCAAGGTAATACCGTAATCAAAGAAAGTTGTTCTCTTTGTTAAAGGAAAGATTGTGGTAAAAGTATTTGAGGTTGGAGTCAAGTTGTGTAACTTTTATAGGTGTGCTTGACTTCTTATTTTCACTGCATAAGAGTTTCTTGAGTTTAAATGACAATACCGTTTTCTTATTGGTTGGGATTTGATACTTTCCTTCTTGAGGGGCATGTGCCTTCAACTGTGAACTTATCTTTTGTTTTCCAAGATCATTGCTATTTTCCTTGGCCTGGTGTCTATTGCAATTGGTAACATCGGTATATCTGCTGAAATTTACTACTTTTTGTCTCTTCTAAGAAAGGGGTAACCGATTTGGGTTGCAAGTCCTTTAGGATATTTATGGCAACTGGTTGGGGTGGTTATGAGATTGATTTTGGTGAGATTGTGGGTGTCAAGTTGTTTCAGATTCATGGAGTGATAAATTGATTCCTTGGAAAAATTGTAGGTGGGGATTTGATTTAAAGAAGATGTTGTCTTTGGAGTTAACTGGTTACATGGTTGCAACTAGAGGAACCTATAATAAATTGTGGTTTAGGAATGTTTCATTCCTTTTGATGGAACATTAGAATTATCGAATGTATGAGAATCTTGTTCAATTTTATTAGAGTATCATGGTTGGGTACTTTGCAAGGTTTAGTAGGAGGATTATATTGGTGTAGTTAATGAGATTATAATTGTGAAGAAGTCTAACCGTTATAGGAATTATTGGGATAGCAGGGATTGTTGAATTATTGCCATGTATGACTTGGATTCAGCGAGTAATCCTCCAGGAGTTAGAATCTTTCTAAAGATAATTAGGTTGAGAATATGTTTTTATGTGGTTGTTAATGATTGAGCATGTACGATTATGGGAATTTTAGTCACCGAATTCGAGAGTCTTTGTATCAATTATATCGAAGTACATATATAGGAGCCCTGGAGATGGAAATTTTGGGTTTGGTGTTCCATGCTAGGACCTTGGAGGCTAATGATGTTGTGTGAGAATAGTGGAAGGAGTGGATTCTAAATAGTGTGATGTTCCTTGATAGTATCGTTTGGGTGTAGTGAATAAGTGTGTGTGCTGAGAATTTCAGGTTGATTATCCTTAAAGAATTGTGGTGAAGTGATTGTGGGTGAAAATAACGATGAGGTGCATTGGAAATTATTCATTAGAGTAACCTGTTGGTAGCGGAGTTGACTAGAGTATGTTATTGTGAGAACAGTAGAGTCCCTCTACAAGGGTGTGGTGGGTGCACTCGGTTTGAACATAGAGTTGATGTTGCCAATTTAAGGCCCCGTTTGGCACAGCTCTAACTCCGAGATCTATGTTGGATCTGTAGTTTGTTGACTAAATTAAAGTGATTTAAATATTTTTATTTAATATATAATATAAATGAAATGAGTCATGTAAATGCACTTAACATGCCTGCAACTCTAGATCCAGGATTTCCTAGAGCTACAGATGACCAGCTCTAGGAAATCTACAGATTTCCTAAAGCTAGAGCTCTACCAAATGGGGCCTAAGAGAAATGAGTTAGTGTGGTGTGTGATGATTTGGAATCTTGTGAATCAAGAGAAAGTTATTCCTAGAAGAAAAAAACAATAGTTTCTCAGGTAGTAAAATGCTCTTTGATTCTTGTTTGAGCTATGTGATGATAGAAAAAGTCTTTTGTGGTTTGAGTTGGCTTTATGTTGGCATGTGTGGTTTTTCTGGTTTAGGAAAAATAATGGACGGGTTTGATATTTGAGTGATTCTACCTACTTAGAATGTGGAAAGGTTCTCGTGTTAAATCCTTGTGTTTTTTCTTTTGATTTGACCCTTTTGATGGGGAGTTGGTGATGTGTGGTTGCGATGAGAATACCTTATTTTCAGTTGAATTCTATTTGTAAAGGAGTTGGTTTACAATGAGCACTGTTGTGCGTCCGTAGTTAAAGGAGGTACTCCTTGTTAAGGTAAAAAGATTGATTGAGAGTTGGAACAAGAGTTACATGTGTTGTGCAGGTTGTGTGGGTTGATACCAAAGGGAATGATTACCCAAGGTATATTCAGTCGCTTCTATTAGTTGCAAGGATTCGGAGGTTAGTGTATCACTAGGACCACCTTGGGTCCTTGAGTGGGGTACACAACGTTTGATACGACCCGGTATTGAGGGAGTGCTTGAAAGATCTGGAGTGTGGGTTTCCATTAAAGTCGTTGACCAACGAGTAGGATCAATTGCCTTTAGCGGAGTTCGCTTATAATAACAGCTACCATTCCAGAAAATTAAAGCTGCACCATTCGAAGTGTTGTGTGGGCGTAGATGCAGGTCACCCCTTTGCTGGGAAGCGGTGGGTGAAAAGGCAGTCTTGGGCCTGGATTTGGTCCAGAAGACAGTTGAACGAGTGGCCCTAGTATGCAAATGTGAGAAGAAGGGATCCGGAATTTGAGGTGGGGGAATTAGGTGCTCTTGAGAGTATCTCCCACCAAGGGTGTGGTGAGGTTCAGTACCAAAGGGAAGCTTAGCCCGAGGTACGTCGGGCCTTTCATGATCATGGCTCAGATCGGGAAGTTGGCATACCGCTCGGATCCTCCAGCATCTGTGCGCGAGGTGCAAGCTTGGAGGAATAAAATTTTAAAGTATGTCAAGGTGCTTTGGTCGCAGCAGACAGAGAGAGAGGCCACATGGGAATTGGAGTCACGCATGCGTGAGCAATATCCAGAATTATTCACAACAGGAGCGTGTTAATATGGTTAAGTTTTAGCTGAGATTTAAACTTGGTGTAAGTGTGGATAGAATTCGGGGTCGAATTCCGTTTAAGGGGGGTAGAATGTAATACCCCAAAAGCGATTCAAGAGTTAATCGATTAATTGGAGTGTGGGACCTTATAGAAAAGAATTAAACAATGATTTTTATAGGAGGATTTCTGAAAAATCCCGGCAACCTGGGCCTGGGCCTTGGCCCAAGTGGAGGCCGGCCAAAAAGGGGGGAGGGGCCCCTCCCCCCAAACCCTAGCCGCCACCCCTATTCTTCCCTCCTCTCTCCGCCTGGCCGCACCCCTCCCTGCCCTGCGCCTCCAGCAGCCCCTCCTCCTCCCCCGTCCTCCATTGAAGCCCCTGCTACCGGTGAAAAAGATTCCCTTTGCTGCCGGTCGAACGAAGGAAGGGATTAATCGCAGCGAGACGTTTTTGATCGGGAAGAAGGAGGAGAGGAAGGGAAAAAGGGAAACGGAAGGGGAAGGAGATCGCGTGATGTTCATTGTGTTCTTCAGTGGTTCGTCAAGGGTAACCCCTGTTTTCTGCCAATTAGATGTATATTTTAATTGTGGTAGCAATGTCGGTATTCTGAACTGCTAGGACAGATTTTTTGGACGGATGTTTTGGGGTAGTTTCGTGGGGTTTCTGTAACACCCCAACTCCACAAGAGCCAAGAATGCTACTAAAGTAACCTTACACAAAACTAAACTAAGATACTTTACTAAAATTCGTCAGAGTCTCCTTTGTATTTCTAACATCACATGGGTTTCAACAGTTAAAAGGGAGTTATAACGGAGTACTGCAATATTCAAGATCAACAAGAAGTACTCATGAACTTACTAATCGACTGAACAAATCCTCAAACTTCCAACTAGACTACTCATCATTATTACAAATAATCCGATACGATAACATAAACAGGTCAAATCTTTGATCAGTAGCTTAATTAATAAGGCATGGTCCGAGAATTAAAGTTCATGACGATTGTGCGTGCAAAGCATAACGCTACTCCTCCCTTGCATCTGCGCTTGAACTGGGTACCTAAAAACAACAAGAAAGCAAGAGTGAGTCCACAGACTCAACAAGTACATAAATAAACAGACGCATAATTCAATCCATAGCGTCAGCATCCATATTCAGGAGCACATCACTAAATCATTCCACATGCAAATGCAATGCTCAAGGATTTCTTTTCTCTATCTCTTTGTGCATTACACTGGTAATGCAAAGTATGCAACCGTCGCTGCATACCCCCATGCTGTCTTGCGCGCACGCACAGGGACCAATTGCCCAATACTCCGCAAGTATTGGGGACCTTATGCCCACACTCCACGAGTGTGGGGATCTCAAGCCCGTCACATTCATGACGGGGACCTCAAAGATGTGCATACTTGGTCATCACAAGACCAGGTCTCAACATGATATCAAAATGCATATGCACCATCTCTTTTCAACATCAAGCACCAATGGCGGTAACAACATTCATGAATAAAGGCAACAACGACATTCGTGAATTAAGGCGATAACAACATTCATGAATAAAGGCAATAACAACATTCATGAATAAAACATATCCATAGTTTGAACATTCACCACTCTGATTATGCACACTTATCAATAGCCACACGACATTAACAAGCATCAAACCCGCATTCATATCCAAGCAATCACAAACAAGGATCAAACAATGCACTTGCCTCAACCGAGCGGGAACGAAGGACGAGAAGAGGGTGCCGCCTCTGGAACCAGTCCCCCACCTAAACATTCAATTAAGAAATGCTAAGACAGCAATAGAGGACCACTCAAACCATAAAAGTAAACACGGACTCACGAAAGTTCCTTTAGCGCGAACCCAGCCCCAATTTCTAGATGTCGCTTTGTCCCCTCTGTGGACAGTCAACTTCTAAAATACATAACTTTCTGCTCAGGAGTCCAATGAGGTGTTCTTAGACTTTCTGGAAAGGTAATTAAATTACCTAAATAAACTTATTTGGGGAGCCCTTTTGATTAAGCCATCCACTGCCCCTACCAAGCCAAACTACAGAACAACAATTTTTCACGTCGGCTTCTCTGGACAGTACACTAAAACCACCATAACTTTTGCTACGAAAGTCCAAATCTTGCGTTCTTTATCTCTCTGAAAAGGTATGGAAATTACCTACAATATTCGTTATATTGAGATCCTCTGATTTTGTCTTTAACTAATAGATGAACTCAGTTTTCTACAGACTGTCAGGATGTTGACAGATTAACCAGACAGCGGCACTAAACAATTCATAACTTTCTAACCGTTAATTGGATTTTGGCGTTCTTGGCGGCCACTGAAAGCTAAGAACATTATCTACATAACTCTAGCAGACCAAAACTCCTAATTCGGCCTCTAAACACACGAAACTGACCGCGCAATAATCTGGACAGAACGCGATCTATTAAACCGACGCAAATCAATCTACCAAACGACATCAACCGCAACTACTACGCATCAAACAACGAAGAACACGTGACGTTACCCTTGTAGAATCGCAGCAAGATGATGAACTCTCCCCACGAAGTTGATCTCCTCTCCTTTCTTCACTTGATCGGCAGCAAGGAGCACCGACGGCGAGGAAGGGAGGCACCAATGGAGGGGGGCACCACCATGGAGGAGAGGTGTGCTACAGAAGCCGTGCTACAGTGCGGCGGCACTGTAGCTACAGTGCATCTAGGGTTTTCCCCTTCCTTTTATTGGTGGCCGACCCCTCATGGGCCTCCTGGGCCAAGGCCCAAGGCCCAAGTTGCCGAAAAACTGCAGAAACCCCCTTTTTTTGTCTAATTTCTCTTTTGAACGCTTTCTTTCGTAGAATAAATTGGAGTATTACATTAAAACCCCTCTTTCTCCTGTTCAATCGCTTTGCTAAAAGAAATATTCTCCCGATTTTAATTATTCTCTCCCGATTTAATTATTCTCTCCCGATTTAATTTTTGGGGTATTACATTCTACCCTCCTTAAACAGAATTCGACCCCGAATTCTATTCAACCTCAACACCAAAAAAAACCACTGCTAAAAGATTTACTAACATTACTATGTACCTGCCGTGAAAAACTTTGGATAAAGCTCGCGCATGCGAGATTCCAATTCCCAAGTCGCCTCCCTCTCGAGCTAATGGGACAAAGGCACCGACACAAACCAACGACTTGTGCCTCAAAGACTCGCTCGACCTCTCTAACAACGCACAGGATGCTACTCAAAGGTCAGCAGCTCCCACGAAACTTCAAACTTCGGACCTCTCTGGTACTCACTCAGCACTGGGACAAACAAGACGATGTGTACTTCGCGCATGGACTCACTATGGTCCTAACGTTTTGCCAACTAGCGAAAACAACCCAATGTACCTTGGGGCAACCCCCCTAGTGGTACCGAACCACGCAACATGTGCATAGAACACTGAACTTTTGTTCCACCTATTAAGCGGACTTTTCACCCAAAGAAAGATCGCCTCCTTTAACGAGGACACACAATGAACTCGCTTTAAACACACTCTTACCCGACATAGCCCAACTGAAAATGAAGGACTATCATCGCAACCAAGTGTTACCAACTCGGTACTAAAAAGAGTCAAGTTCAGAATCGAAGATTTATCACGAAAATCTTTCCACCTTCAAATTAGAAAATTTGCAAATAAACACCACATCCGCCAAAGGAGAAATCACTCGAATAACCAAATCCAACGTTTCTTTTATTCTTTCTGAACTGATAAGAACCACACATACCAATATAAAGCCAAGCTAAACTTTGCGAAAGACAAAGGTCAACAGCATAGAACTTAAACGAAAATTAGGAAAACAATTCACTTCTTGAGGAAGCATCAATTTAACAGTTTCTCTTCTAGGACCAAAATTTCCCTCAAGCTATGGAATCCCAATCATCGCACAACACACTAACTTGTTACTCTTAACTTAGCGATCTCAATGCCAAGCCCAAATCGAAACGCCTTGTCTACACCTTTGAAGAGGGACTCTGATGATTTCACAAAACATTCTCTAACCGATTCCCTTTACTGATAGAATTCATTTGACAGATGGCACTCAGAAAGTATCCCCAAATTAGATCTCTCACACGATCATATCACCTCAACCTTTTTTTTGAGGACAAACATTTCAGATTCCACATCACACACTCTCATGTACTACATCAGAAGGGTGTTATCAACGATCATCCCACTATTCGCAATCCACCCTTATTCTACTTCCTCTACACATAATCTTTGGGCGACTCAAAGTTCTAGCATAACAATGCAAAGTCCACATTTAACCTCCAAGACTCTTGCAACTAACTTCTCATATAAAGGATAGAGAAATCCTCAAATTAAATCCCTATAAATCCATAATTCCCACATACTCACTTATTAACATCATCATGAAAATATTTTCTTGACCCGTTTACCTTTACAAATATTATAACTCTCAGAAGGTTACTCATTTAAAACCAAATCACTCTTGACATTACTCAACATTTTCTATTATTCCATTGACGATTCGATTACCTTGTAATCCCACTCTCATTAAACCACATCATCAAGAATAACCCTTCACAATCTCGCAATACTACCAAATTGCTATACTCTATAAAATTGATCAGATTTTCATACTCTCGGTAATTCTAATGTTCCACCCGAAGTGAACAAAAGATCTTGGATCACAATCACTATAGGTTCTACTAGCTGTAACAATGCAATCAGTTTAACCCCATAAGACAATCTTCCATTGAGATAGACTTCTCTCAAAGAACTATATTACGAAATTATTTCATCCTCCAATGCTCATCAAATAACTTACAACCCAACGTTTCACAACTACAATTATTCAACACCTCAAAAGACTCAGGTGAACGAATAGGTTGAATCTTCCTCAAAAGAAAGAGCGAATGGAATCAAAATTTTTTTTTCCAACTAGGAAAACATGTGCCACCGCAGTGAACACAAGACCAAGGAAAATAGTCACTTAGGCAAAGTACTCGGAAAACATAAGGGAAAGTCAACAGTCGAGGGCTCAAGCCCTACTAAAAACGAATACCAAACCACAAATGAGAAGAAGGTAATGCCCTTTGAAAATTGATAAACTCTTATGGGACAACTGCATAAGGTTTAAGCACTCTCAAATAAACTTCAAGATGCGAAACGAGACTTAAAGCTCAATTACTTATACTTGACTCATTCCTTTAACAAGGAAGGTTATTTTCTGTGATTACTACATCACTTTGCCAGCTTAAACAAGATAAGCTCTTAAGACCAAATTGTAGGAACAACTTAAGAACCAATAAAATCTTTCAGCATGTCACTTTGCTCAAAGCAACTCAATCACCGCATAACTCAAGCGATCCAATTGATCACCATCGCAAAACTCGAAACACTTCTACAAAATCCAAGTTACGAAAGACGATCAAATTTCTTTATTTCTAAAAGAATCATCACCACACACAAGTCACAATCTCTTGCAGATAATCTTACTAACATCAAGAATAATATACTCTGAACATGAATATTTATCATCAACTATTCCATTAGAAAGCCCCAAAGTTTCACCAATTTGTTCCATCTGCCTTTTCATCCCATCTTCAAAATGAGAGTATACCAAAATCATACAACATCACTACATCAACTTCTTAAGTTTAGAAGGGGTCTACTACCCAATTGAAAAGCTCCTACCAAAACCCTTTCATCAAGGACACAATTTCATCCAATTATTTCACAATCATGTGGGCATAAGCCACCTATTATATCATATCTGTTCAACTTTTAGCGATGCTCATTATCAAACTTCAACACACAATGCTTATACGACAACCCTTGTTGTTATCAATCAAGCCGTTATGAAATCTAGTTGCTACCTACTTTCCTTCCCAAATCACATGGATATTAACAAGCACATATTCAACTGTTCCTCCTCACATTGGATTTCGGCAAAAAATACACTAAAACTTCAAAAAAATCAAAATCTTCTATCGATCAAGAGTCTCAACAACACTACAACCAAATTCATCGCGTCATCCTACATAGAAGAACTACATAGAACTCCTCCCATAATTTCTAGATCCACCGATATTCAATCCATTCAACCGATTGTACACAATTCTAATAACTAATCATACTAGGGAATATGTAAATCTGGTATTCCCTCTAATTTTCCTTTCCACACAATTAAATTAATCCATGGGAACCAAAGAACCCAACAAATTTAACAACCTAACAGTTTTAATGACCAGACTAGTTCATCAAGGTTCCATACTTCTTGATATCTCTCAATCACTACTCATATATACCGTTCATCAAGAACTAGAAAAAGACAACATCATCCTAATCAATTTCACTTCCAAGGTTACTAATTAATATTAATTATGCACCATACCAATGACTCAACTTGATACCCATACCATATCAAGTTATTTGATTACAATATCTGATTTAACCACAACAAGGCATCAGAAAAGGATTTTAGCAATTTCCAACAGAAAAGAGATGCATTAAACTTCATCACTCGGAATAATCCAAAAGAAATACATAGAGCCAAAGTTTTCTCATGTTAACAAACTTGCAACAGAAACTCTCATTACCAAAACATTCAAACGAATACATGAGTCATTCTTTTCCAATGAGAAAGAAGAAACAACTATGGAATTATCAGTAATGCCAATTGAGGACGATCACAAGTAGTAAAGACAGCTCAACAGTCGAAAAATAATACTTGTTTCAGAGAACCATTAGAGACCATTGAAACACAACCATTACCATGAACCACGAACCCAAGAGAAAATCATCATCCACCACAAAACAAGAATTTGCCAAGATTTGACGTCAAGAAGGAAAACAACTTTCTAAAACAACTCACGCTCAACTCCTGCAACTATGGTATTTGGGGTAACTACTCTATTCGTCTACCACGAACGGTGGTAAAACCTGACAAAGTCCAAGGCCACAACCACGGCCTTCACTTCTTAACAACCATTACCGACACGCATAAACAATATAATCAAATATAATTATACATGATCATCTCATGGTAATCATAGAATAGATTCATAGATATAGAATATCATAGCATATCATTTCATAGCTTAACGACAAGAAAGATAGGACAGAGTCAATTCAACAATTGCTCAACAAATGCAACATAACAACAGATAATGCGGAAGCAATGTAATTCCCAACCCCACCTACTGTGCACAGTGTGTCAATTTAATATTTTTCTATTAACCACGGACCTAAAGCCCGCTCTGATACCAACTGTAACACCCCAACTCCACAAGAGCCAAGAATGCTACTAAAGTAACCTTACACAAAACTAAACTAAGATACTTTACTAAAATTCGGCAGAGTCTCCTTTGTATTTCTAACATCACATGGGTTTCAACATTAAAAGGAGTTATAACGAGTCTGCAATATTCAAGATCAACAAGAAGTACTCATGAACTTACTAATCGACTGAACAAATCCTCAAACTTCCAACTAGACTACTCATCATTATTACAAATAATCCGATACGATAACATAAACAGGTCAAATCTTTGATCAGTAGCTTAATTAATAAGGCATGGTCCGAGAATTAAAGTTCATGACAGTGTGCGTGCAAAGCATAACGCTACTCCCTCCCTTGCATACTGCGCTTGAACTGGGTACCTAAAAACAACAAGAAAGCAAGAGTGAGTCCACAGACTCAACAAGTACATAAATAAACAGACGCATAATTCAATCCATAGCGTCAGCATCCATATTCAGGAGCACATCACTAAATCATTCCACATGCAAATGCAATGCTCAAGGATTTCTTTTCTCTATCTCTTTGTGCATTACACTGGTAATGCAAAGTATGCAACCGTCGCTGCATACCCATGCCTGTGCGCGCACGCACAGGGACCAATTGCCCAATACTCCGCAAGTATTGGGGACCTCATGCCCACACTCCACGAGTGTGGGGATCTCAAGCCCGTCACATTCATGACGGGGACCTCAAAGATGTGCATACTTGGTCATCACAAGACCAGGTCTCAACATGATATCAAAATGCATATGCACCATCTCTTTTCAACATCAAGCACCAATGGCGGTAACAACATTCATGAATAAAGGCAACAACGACATTCGTGAATTAAGGCGATAACAACATTCATGAATAAAGGCAATAACAACATTCATGAATAAAACATATCCATAGTTTGAACATTCACCACTCTGATTATGCACACTTATCAATAGCCACACGACATTAACAAGCATCAAACCCGCATTCATATCCAAGCAATCACAAACAAGGATCAAACAATGCACCTGCCTCAACCGAGCGGGAACGAAGGACGAGAAGAGGGTGCCGCCTCCGGAACCAGTCCCCCACCTAAACATTCAATTAAGAAATGCTAAGACAACAATAGAGGACCACTCAAACCATAAAAGTAAACACGGACTCACGAAAGTTCCTTTAGCGCGAACACAGCCCCAATTTCTAGATGTCGCTTTGTCCCCTCTGTGGACAGTCAACTTCTAAAATACATAACTTTCTGCTCAGAAGTCCAATGAGGTGTTCTTAGACTTTCTGGAAAGGTAATTAAATTACCTAAATAAACTTATTTGGGGAGCCCTTTTGATTAAGCCATCCACTGCCCCTACCAAGCCAAACTACAGAACAACAATTTTTCACGTCGGCTTCTCTGGACAGTACACTAAAACCACCATAACTTTTGCTAAGAAAGTCCAAATCTTGCGTTCTTTATCTCTCTGAAAAGGTATGGAAATTACCTACAATATTCGTTATATTGAGATCCTCTGATTTTGTCTTTAACTAATAGATTAACTCAGTTTTGTACAGACTGTCAGGATGTTGACAGATTAACCAGACAGCGGCACTAAACAATTCATAACTTTCTAACCGTTAATCGGATTTTGGCGTTCTTGGCGGCCACTGAAATCTAAGAACATTATCTACATAACTCTAGCATACCAAAACTCCTAATTCGGCCTCTAAACACACGAAACTGACCGCGCAATAATCTGGACAGAACGCGATCTATTAAACCGACGCAAATCAATCTACCAAACGACATCAACCGCAACTACTACGCATCAAACAACGAAGAACACGTGACGTTACCCTTGTAGAATCACAGCAAGATGATGAACTCTCCCCACGAAGTTGATCTCCTCTCCTTTCTTCACTTGATCGGCAGCAAGGAGCACCGACGGCGAGGAAGGGAGGCACCAATGGAGGGGGGCACCACCATGGAGGAGAGGTGTGCTACAGAAGCCGTGCTACAGTGCGGCGGCACTGTAGCTACAGTGCATCTAGGGTTTTCCCCCTTCCTTTTATTGGTGGCCGACCCCTCATGGGCCTCCTGGGCCAAGGCCCAAGGCCCAAGTTGCCGAAAAACTGCAGAAACCCCCCTTTTTTTGTCTAATTTCTCTTTTGAACGCTTTCTTTCGTAGAATAAATTGGAGTATTACATTAAAACCCCTCTTTCTCCTGTTCAATCGCTTTGCTAAAAGAAATATTCTCCCGATTTTAATTATTCTCTCCCGATTTAATTATTCTCTCCCGATTTAATTTTTGGGGTATTACAGTTTCAGATCTGGGCTTCTCCTAGGGAGTTGTAGAGGACGTCGTTATATTTCCGTGAAGTGCTAGAACGTGTCATTCGGACCTTTGTAGCAGAAGTTATGATTTTTCTAGTAGGACTGTTCCGCAGATCGGGAGTTTTCTGTCAAGTTTTGGTAGATTGGATTGGGCGATTAGAAAACGGGATAATCAGAGGATCTCCATATTGTGAAAGTTATGGATAATTGTCTTAGCATTCCAGGTAGGTCAAGAAATCATGATTCGGACACTCGTGCTGAAAGTTATGGAATTTATAGTGCCCTGTCCAGAGAACCCGACGTGAAATTGATGTTTTCGAAAATTGGATGGTGCGTGTAGAAGATGGCCAATTCACGGAGGCTCACCAACTAGGATTAGTTGGATAATTTAATTATCTTTCCAGAAAGTCTAAGAACACACTACTCGGTCTCCTGTACCAATAGATATGAATTTTTGAAGTTGACTGTCCACAGAGGGGGCAGGATGACCTGTAGGATTTGGGGTTTGGAACCAAGTTAATCGTTTTTGTTAGTTTGTGAGTGTTTTTATTTAGTCTAAGATCCACTAATGTTATCTTAGCATATATTATAATTATTATTTAGGTGGTGGACTGATCCCAGGGGCAGCACCTTCTGCATGTCCCTCGTTTGCTCGCGGTTAAGGCAAGTATAATGATGGTTTTAGTTGATATTGTGGAATGTCAATGTTTGATTTATCTTGTGCGTATTTGTGTTCATGGATGTGGTGAAGGCATACCAGTGATGTTCATGGTTGTTTGCAAGTTATGGTTTTCAAGAGTATTTCTTGTGCATAGTTGATATGGATGCAAGTTTTACTAAATTGAGATCTTCACACATATGCATCATGTTGATATATTGAAGACTTGGTCATGTAATGACCAAGCATTTGCTGAGGTCCCCGTCATGTTGATGACGGGCTAAAGGTCCACATACTTGTGGAGTATGGGCTATTGGTCCCTGTACCTGATGGTACAGGTATGGGTGTGCATTGACGGATGCACACTTTGCATTACCGGTAAAATGCAAAAGAGGAAGAGATAAAGATATTGTTGATCATATTGCATTGCATGATTTATCTATATGGCTGTTGGTTGAGTTAAGAAGTGATGCTCACGTATGTCCTTGTTGCCTTCTATTATATTTGTTGAGTCGTTGGACTCACCCTTGCTGTTGTTGTTTTTTTAGGTACCTTTATGAGATCGGCATGCATGGGGAAAAGGGAAGATTAGTCTTGTTGCACTTTGCACGATCTACCCACAATAGAAGAAAGGAAGAAAAAATTAAATACTAGCTGCATGAATTACTTAAGTAGCAGTTAATTTGATTGTCGGATTTAGATTGTAATAAGGGTTTAGAATTCTTTTATGATGCTTCCGTTCTTTTTCTAAATATTATAACTATGGATGCTCTAGTAACCTTAAGTCAATTTTGCTTAGGATTGATTATATTACTTGATGCTATTCATTCCTTTTAATTATGCTTATTGAAACCTCTGATTTAGACAGTAAACATAGGGGGTTCTGCCGAAAATTTTGTGTAGTATATTTAGTTTATCATTGTCATACTTCTAGTTTAGTAGCATTCCAGGTCAATGCTTGACTGGGGTGTTACAATCTCATCTCTGACATAATCAGCCAACTCCTCTCTAAGAGAAGCCTTGATCTTTTCTTGTAGCCGTGCCTCACGCTCGGCTTTGGTTCTCTTCCTACTCTGATACAATTCGGAGTCATCTTGGAAACCATGTTTCCAAGGAACGTAAAGCCCAAGGCCTCTCGTACGACCCGGGTGCTCCTTGTTTCCCAGGGCCACGGAGAGTATATCTTTCTCCCTTGTTCCCTGGATGATCCCTGGGAAGATTCAACACTCAGCGCTTCCTGCAAGAGCACGACATGTCATTTCACTTCCTACGAACTTGTGGAGTAATTAAAAGCTACGTAGTTCGATCGATATCTTATCAGGCGCTGGGACACTTGCTGGTCTGCAGGGTTTCGAAAGGAGACGTCCCCCGATGTCGTTGTAGATGACCTTGCTCTAATCCAATTTCGAGCGCGGTCATCCGGGATATCGGCAAATGGCGGGGCAGTGTCCTGCAGGATTGCCTGTTCGTCCTCCCTCCACTGTGGGATTTTACCCGCATACCCAGCTGTGCCAAGTCTGTGGGGGTGTGTGTTTTTGCCTAAAGGGCCTTGTGCACCGCACTTGCACTTTGGAAATCTTCGGTCGTCTTCATCGCCTTGAACTCTTCCCATTGTGGTACAAGAATGAGTACTTATGAAAAGGCATTTCATCCTTCTGCACGTAGTTCTTGACAAGCGTGCTCTTGAAGTTCTTCCATGCTTTGCATGCTGCTAGCAAGGCTTGTCGTTGCACAGCGTCTTGGTGTTCTTCTGGGATCTCGAATGATGCCAAAATTTCTGTCAGCAGCTCACATTTCTGAGTCCCAGGCACGCTCTTCCACGAATCGAATGTGATCTCAATTCGCTCTCATGCAACTCTTCTGATCATTCTTCGGAATGCACATACTGCTCGGTGAGGAAGGAGAGGGGTCCCAGATCCATCGACCTCTGTGATGGTAAATCGGCCCTCAGGCTTTTTCAATAGCCCTCTTCTTTGGCATTTTGATTTTGGAGCAGACGCATCCGGCGATGATGTTGAAGAATGAGCGGATGACATGTTGGCCTAATTAAGTTTTTGAGAGTTTCTTAATCATAAAGAAGGTATTCTTCAATTTAAATCTCAACATTTATAGAAGAAGGGACCTTGTTGTAGGGGTGGCCCCCACCTAAGCCCAGTAGGCCTGTTAGAAGGCTGTAAGGCCCAAAATAGGACATGTATAATGACATAAGTCACCCTGAGGGGGATACTCAAATGTAAGGGTACTATTGTAAAAGCACTCCCCAAGAGGGTATATGAATACAATACCAGGCATGGGGAGAACACGAAGCCATTACTCACCTAACTCTCCACTATCATACTCTCTCTCTCTGTTTGGTCTGTAACCACAACAGTTGGCGCCGTCCGTGGGGAAGACAAAAGTAAGCCTCCAGATCTGAAGGAGGATGGCACCAAAGAAAGCGTTATCATCGGCGGCGAAGAAGAAGAAGGCAGGAGCGATGGGATTTCGCGTCAATACCAGGGCAGCTGCAGGTGCGAGTAGCGGTGCGAGCGTGGTGATCGCGAACACCGGTGTTCATAGCGCAACGCCTGATCTCGCCATCACCACCGCAACACTCGACCCCGCCATCGCCGTCGCGACGCCCAACCCCCCCATCGACCTCCAAGTCCATCATGCCGCCACGGTAGGCAGCCCAGGAGCACAGGCCGCGGCTACAGGCGTCCCGCCGAAATGCCCGGATGCGCCAGCGGCCTTGGTCACGCCCATGGGAGACAGCGCCCTGCTGATGGCCCATGGCACGCTCCGACGGGAGTTGGCGGATCTCCGCGGAGCTGTGCAAGGTATGCAAGAGGCTGGGTGCCAGCAGATCCCACCAGTAGTCGCGTCGGAGCCCGCTTCGGAGAGGGCAGATGGTCGCGGCGCGGTCGTGTCCAGCCACATCCCGCTGCGACGCATAGACCCGGAGTCTCTACTTTCGGCAGGCTTGCAACAGGCGGCGTGGCCAGAGGACTTCAAGTTCCCCAGCGCCATCGAGCCGTATAGAGGCGATATGGACCCTCGAGAGTTCGTGCGCGTATACGAGACTGCCATCGAAGCAGCCGGCGGAGACGACGTTACGAAGGCGAAGGGGCTTCCCCTCGCGTTGCAGCTCTTCAACAAAATAGAAGAGTATGCCCGGGCCGAGGAAGATGCGCGGAGGCACAGCTACGACGGCTCCGACGTCGATCAGGCGAAAGAGTTGTCGCAAAGAGGAAACGTAAGGGACGACCCGAGGACAAAACACAAGCAAGCGTCCGCGAGCGACGTTCCTGAACGCGTCGACACCGGGGCGCACCAAAACTCGCCAAGCGACAGACGCAAGCCCCGGCGTAACCGGCGGAGGCCCCAAAAGGCTCGTCACATCCTCGCCGCACAAGGTGTCCCCCAGGAAGCCACCTTAACCCCGCGCGCTGGAGGGGGACGCGAAGGAAGCTGTGATGAGAAACCGCGTGCGGAGTAGGAAATCCTAGACTACGGCAGATGGTGCGAGGTGCATGGTTACGGTGACCATTTCACACGGACATGCACCGAACTCACGGCGTTGCGGCAAGCGATGGCCCAAGCACAGGCCCCGGAGGCGCCGACCCCCGTAGTACCCCACGTACAGCGGCCGCAAGGAAGTCCTCTACGCGCTGGGGCCCCCGGAGGGACCCAGCGCCGCGATGTTAGCGTTATCACTGGAGGCTCTTTGTCAAGCATTTCCCTGCCACAACTACCTCTAGGGACGTCGCATCGCAGCATCACCTTCACGTCAGCTGATGCCCAGGGCGTGGAATTCCCCCACCAAGATCCCTTGGTCATCCAGGCTGACATCGCAGGCTGCGACGTCAGGCGCATCCTCATCGACGGAGGGAGCTCCGCAAACATCTTGTTCGTAAAGGCCGTCGATCGCATGGGGGTACCTCGGAGTCTATTAAAAGCATCGGAGACCCCTCTCCAAGGCCTCGGAGGCCAGCCACTGAAGGCCTTGGGTCAAGTACGCCTCCAAGTCTCCTTGTACCAGGCCGACAACGCCAGAACTGAACATATCGTCTTTGACGTCGTGGACATCCTGCACTCATACAATGCCATACTAGGCCGGCCCACCATAAACTCCTTCGAGGCGGTCCGGCACTACGGCTTTTTGTGCATGAAGCTCCCAGGCAGCGGGGTATCATCACCATCTTCGGCGACCAAGACATGGCTAGGAGTGTTGAAACCAAAGCTGGGAGCCTGCACCGCAAGGTGCACGCCCTCACCGACAAGTGCCAGGCGGACACACCAACCGCTCCAGGATGGACACCTAAGCCCTTTCCTACCACACACTGGAGTTATTACCTACACCAACCAATTATCAGTATTTCTTTACAACAGCGCAATGAATAACTCTACACCAACCAGCAGACATTCCAATAAGACCAATTATCAGTATTTCTCCAAATTCACTTATATATCACACATTTTCACATATACATAAATGCAAATTCACATATACATCACACACATGCATTGTTGTATACATAAATGCCAATTCACATATACATCACATATATGCATTGTTAGATACATAAATGCAAATGCCCATATATGTCGCACATTCTCATTCCACTTGCTTATTTCTTTAAAAATTAGCCCTTCATGATGATCAATGCGTACGTAACTAGTTTCATCACGTTGTTCGTCGTCGACCCTTATGACATTTTCAAAAGGAGATAACTCGTCAAATTGATTGTATTCTTCCTCGTCCACTACATTCTCTACTCCAACAATTCTCCTTTTTCCATGAAGAACTACATGGCGTTTCTTATTTGCCGAGTCGATTACATAGAAAACTTGAACAACTTGGTTGGCGAGTATGAATGGTTTATCTTTGTACCTGACACGTTGGAGGTCCACGGTAGTGACACTGTACTTGTCAACCTTCACCTGTGGGAGATGCACCCAATGGCAGCGAAATAAGGGGATCTTGAAAACCACGTAGTTGAGCTCCCAAATCTCTTCTATGAACCCATAATACGAGTTTCTTAACCCATCGTTACTGAACGCATCTATGCGGACACCGCTGTTCTGGTTAGTGCACTTTACATCCTGAGACTGTCTATGAAATGCTACCCATTTATGTCATATCCTTGACATGTCAAAACTGTAAATGTTGGCCCTTTTGCCAACCATGTTAGCATCTCTACAAGAGATCTGGCCTTCTATGACAGTCAAATTATGATGTTAATAGGCTTTTTCATGTCACAGACTACATTTTATGACACTGCAGTGACAAAGTGACTGTCGTCACAGAAGGTGGGTCACTAACCACCTTCAGTGACCAACAGAGAAAGCTGTCATAGATCTCATGACAGCTATTCTTCTGTCACTAACTTGTGACGGCAATATCTGTCACTAAATATGTCACAACATATTGAACAGGATAGCAACACGTGTATGTTGACGTGGTACATCTGACATGGCATGTGACGTGGCACTGACGTGGCGAATGACGTGGCATAAACAGTATGACGAAAAAAAGCATCATAAAAACGAATTTAACCCATGTAACATGGGCTGTTGTTTTCACTAGTTAATTGGGCTAAGCCCAGTTAGGCCACATGTTGTGGCTGGCCTTTTTAGGCCTAATTTATTATCATTTTTTTCCTGTGATTTTTTTGGCCGACGTGTTGTTGTAGCCCAATCTCATATTGTGGGCTACCCCATTTGAAAAATCGAGTGAACTAAGAGATCAAACACTGCCAAACCGAGTGTACTAGAAGTGCAGTTTGGGCTGGGAACCGAAAGATCAAACACTGCTGAGAGAGAGAGATAGAGACATAAAAACAAAATCAGCAAACAGTGAATTAAGTTCTGGCCGAAAGTGCTAGTAGCATTTAACATCATACTGACCATACAAAAACATGCATACAAAATGCCTCACATCAATTTCCAGTACAGCCCACCAAAATACATGTATCAGGCACCAAAATACAGATACCAGCCACCAAATCAGAGGTGTCAAAGTCTTCAACTACAATAACCGCAGGCACACCAATTTAGTTCAACCATACACAACCTCAGGCACCATACACAACCTCAACCATACAGCAGGCCACCAAAATATCAGCCACCACATATGGATGCAAAAGAGGCACAGAACAAGTAGAAGCAAAAGAGGCACATCAAGCTCAAGGAGGAGTGATCTGACCCTGTCCAAATGTTATCATTTGCCGAATGAGGTTCTGAGTATCTGTTGTCGTCTTCTTCAGGCTCTCAATCTCATCAGCTTGTTTGTCCATTTTTGCATCAGATTCTTGTGCCTGCGCCTTCAATGTTTCGACCTCCTGCCGAAGTCCTGCCGCCTCTTGCTTCTCTGCCTCCAGTTCAGCCTGTAGCTCTTGCATCTCTTGTGAAACATTGCTTGTCTTGGCAGCAGGCTGCTGAATTCCGACATTACGAAGGAATGTATTTGACTTTGGCAGGACTTGGGAAACAGCTTCTGTTGAAGTCTTTTGTTGCTGCCTGATGGCTTCCATATCATCCTAGCAATCAAAGCAGTGTTTCAGTTTTGCATTATTATGTAAAGGTTCATTACACAATGTACTTAATAAAAGAAGAGGTAATAGTTTAGTACTTACTATAGCTTTCTTCACAGATTCACTGAAACCTTTAGTTTTGCTGCAGTGCATCTCCTTGAATAGATCAATTGCCAGTGGGCTCGGTGTCTTTGTATTTTTCTTGCTTCAAATGTTGAGAGAAACAGGATGACATGAGTAATGGATATGTTGAAATACACACATAACACAAAAACATGTTCCCAAAGACATGCATGGTCTCATTCAACTAGATGACATGATAGTTTTTTCTTTCTTACCGTGATGTAGGCTTGTGCAATGTAAGACCGAGATCCAGTGCGCTGCTGAAACTGAACTTGTTGACGATTCAGTTGGTTTTTGCCACATTTCTCCTGAACATGACACAATTGTGTAGCATAAGTAACATAACCACTATGCATCTATTTCCATGTAATTAGCAGGTCTTTGCAACCTCATTTTCATTTGTTTTTACAGATGGAAAGAGTATTATCCTATAAAGGTAGTAAATTAACATCACAGGCCACTACTACATCAAAAATTCAAATAGAGCTGATACAAATACAGCTGCAATCTGCAATCTGAGGCTATCAAATTTTATGTTGTTGTATCTTAGGAAGGTATGGGGTTGAACATCTCAGGAACATTACATGAATTATCATGTCACACAATCTCAAAACTGCTATAATAAATCTGGAATTATCATATGTAGCTGCCATGTACCAAGCCCTACTAACATAATCAACATATCTCAAATCTACCTCGTATCAGAAATGTATATACTTAGCCAAACATGAGACTGTGCTCGAATCCAACTACAAAGGTCACAAAATGAAATCTGTTATAAACATTACCTTGTGCTTTGGGCTTGACCACATGGCTACCAATTCTCTCCATTGTTCATCAGTCATAGACTTCAAGGGAGATGTAGTCCTCACTTGATTTGCCGGCACCCCATCGAAGTAGTCCCTTTTGAGCCTATACCTCATCTGGCGTGTTCCACCCTTTAGCAAGTCAATACATGCAGATGTTACAGGCTCGCTGTTGATGTCCATGGTGAATTTTCCCTATCCATCAAATAGCATAACATTAAGTTTTGACAAAGTAGAAAGTAACTATAATAATTTTATGTACTGTTCAATATGGCTAATGTATTTTTCTTGATGATTTTAATTTTGCTACTAACCTACATACACATATGATGACTAACACACAATGTAGAAACATGTAAGCAACAAGATTAATTCCAACACAACAGGGCCAAATATGGTTGATCTATTCATCGACTATTTAAATTGTACACTAACATGTAAGTCCGCATAGGTGAAATACCAAATGAAACATACATAAATCATGCTGACATCACATCAGTATGTTACTGCATGTGCTTTCATCTTAGGCACAGAAAATACAGATTACACTGACGAGTTTATATCAATCAAATTAAGCTTTTAGCCTTTTAGGACACGATTTCAAAATGCAAAGGACACGATAAGCATAGATTAAATTAGTTGAACAGTGTCTTACAGCGAGTTTGCCAATGTAGTTCTTAACTTGTTCATTATGCTTCTTGTACTCTTGCCAATTTGTATATATTGGTATATGCTGCCTGATTATGATCCCGCCCTCTGAAGCCAGCTTTGTGGCTTGCATAGGCGCCTCCGGCCTTCTTTTCCCTTTGTTTACATGGATTGGTATCCTAGTCCCTAAACCTCTGCTTATGGTATCCAGTTCTCTGCCCATGCTTATTCCCCTTTTCTCCACTTGTGCACTGGTAGTGAGGGTGCCTAAGAAAACATTTAGAAACATAAGTGTCAAAAAATGAATCCTGCACTTAATAAGAATGAAGCATACCACATATATTGACAATAAAAAATAGCAGTCGAATTCGCTTGCCTTGTTCAGTATTGTTCAATTCCATTTGCTCCAATTCTGTACTTGCAGTGAGGTTGCCTAACAAAATACATTTTGAAACATAAGTGTTAAAAAAAATGAATCCTGCACTTAATACGAATGAAGCAAACCACATATATTGAAAACAAAAACAGTAGTTGTAGTCACTTGCCTTGTTCAGTATTGTTGATCTCTTCCTGATTCTGGTTTGCAGACAAATCAGGTACAAGTCCACCTTCGTGGCTTCAACCGAGCTTAGGTGGCCACTTGTTTTCTCTCGTAGCCCTTTGCCTTGTGCATCTTATTGTTTCTTCTGAAAAATTCTCAGTGCCAGCACTCTCTTGGATGATCTTCCTCTTCCAAAGAAGTGACATGATCAAGTGTGGTAATGTACTGTTGCCCACATCTCCCCCAATTGCCGAAGCCTCACAAAGCAAACAAAGACAAGCCAAAATCAGGTACAGAAAGATTTCAGATTCAATGGTACTTACAAATATCATTCATATATGGCAATCATATTGTTTAGTACAAGAGTCGGTACCTCAAGTTTATTGCCGTGACTTTGCTGGCGATCATCCACACTCTGTTTAGTAGATTTCTTCTTTGCATGTGCATCATGTAAGATTGCTGCTAGTTTACGGACACCCAGTGTGCCATCCTTTGATTGACCCTCATTATATTGAGCCCTCTGGTTTCCATACTCAGTTCTGGTGCTTCGCACATACATTGCAATTCTATTCAGGGGGTATGAAATTAGTTACGAACCTATAGTATACATAGAACATAATTCTTTCCTAACATCCAAGCACATGGTGCAAAAGGGCCAGATTAAGAAAAGTGCAGAGACAATAACTAATCTTAGATTGTGGACTTAAAATTATTCTTTAATTCCCACAGCAATGCGAAGAATAAAAACTTGACATCTACTGTATACATGCGTAAGAACACTAGCATCAATAATTTGGCCCTGCCGTCGAGCCTCCTGCCTTCTTTGCTGCCTCTTGCGCAGTCGCAGCCGGCGACTGCAAGCTTGAGGCCCGCACCCCCACCCCAACCCGACCCCCACCCCAGCATCCACGCTGAATCCACACCTTCCTCACTCCCTCCCGCACCAAACAGCCCGAATTCGCGCCTCCAAATCCCTAAACCCTAAGGCGAATGAGCTGAGAAGTACCTGGGATCTCGTTTGGACTTGCTCGCGTCTTCTTCCCCGGCGGCATCGTCTTGCTCGCAGGAGGGAGGCAAGGGTCGGCGACACAGGGAGGGATGGCGGCCGCGGGATGTGGAAGGACGAAGGAGGGAGGGAAGGTGTTTTCTTCCCGGCGGCTGTGGAGATTTGGGAGTGGGGATGGATTCCTACGGTTAGGTACGTATATGTGTGGCACTCTGCTGACTACAAATACGAAATTGACCTCACATGGGATGAGGCACTTGCACAGCTGGTATGGGCAGGCGTGACATTTCGCTTCCAAAACAGTGGCGGGCAGGGGGTGATTTTGCGGGAACGCCAAAATTTTCTATGCACAGTAAGCGGGAAGGCATTTTCTATGTACAGTAAGCGGGAAGGCATTTTGGTGGGCGGGACTGCCAAAATTTTCTATGTCAAATTATTTGGAACACATAAAAAGCATCTATTTGGTACTGAAATATTGCCAAAATTTTCTATGTACAGTAAGCGGGAAGGCATTTTAGTCTATTTGGTGGGCGGGATTGCCAAAATTTTCTATGTCAAATTATTTGGAACACATAAAAAGCATCTATTTGGTACTGAAACATTGCCAAAATTTTCTATGTCAAATTAATTTATGTTTCCCATTGTATATCTTTTTGTGACATGTGTATACGAGGAAACAATATGTACTCCCTCCGTCCATAAAAGGATGCAATTATTTTCCCCATATACATGCGAATCCCATACACTTGCATTCTTTTTGGGACGGAGGAAGTACTCCCTTCATTCAACAATCCACGTCGTCTGAGCAAATTAGATTTTTTCAAGAGTCTTCATCGTATTAGATGGTCCTCTATGCAATCGCGCCGCTGCATGCCATGGATCACCAGAGATTCACTACTGAGGATGAGCTCATTCATGTGAACTGGGCACCAGATTCATGCGACGAAGAAGACGATCTCCAGCCCCCCCCCCCCCGGCGGAGGAGAAGCTCGTTCGTGGAGTGAACTGGGCGCGGGACATGTCCGAGAGCGAGGTGCATTTTGTGGTTGATTCTTTTTCCGGCAAGACAGATGTGCCAGACTCCCAAGTGGCCCTTGCGGAAGGGGATGCACCTGATGTCGTGCATGCCCTATTGCAACAGTTGGCGGCGCAATCTCATATAAAAGATCAAAAAACATACATGAAGACCAAAATGTTTCCTCGTATACACATGTCACAAAAAGATATACAATGGGAAACATTAGAAATTTTCAGGCGACTGTGGGCACCTCAACTTCCCTCTGCAGTTCATCATCACAGCCATCCATTTTAGATCCAATGACTTATATTCAATCTTTTAGTATTTAAAAATATATGCTATAAAGAGTTCTAAATAAATTTTATTAAAATTAGGATTTTTATTTTTAATACATCCCTTTAATATATACTGTGCACTGGGTGGGCACGGCGCAACTTCTCTGACTTTACGAAGTAAAGTCACAGCGTGACTTTACTTCGTAAAGCCCCTCCATCCAACGATCAACGGCCCATATTTTTTCCAGCGTTTTTTGATTTTTGTACTTCTAATTTTTAGCTTTTTTATTTTTATCTTTTTCTAGTTTTTTTTTTTTCTTATATTTCTTTATATTATCTGTGTTAAAATAACCTATTTTTTAAAAATAAAAAATAAGTAAAGTCACGCTAAAAATATAAGAAAAAAGAAAAAACTAGAAAAAGATAAAAATAAAAAAGCTAAAAATTAGAAGTACAAAAATCAAAAAACGCTGGAAAAAATCTGGGCCGTTGATCGCTGGATGGAGGGGCTTTACGAAGTAAAGTCACGCTAGAGAATCTCGCTCGGGGTGGGCATATAATTAAGTACATGCGACACTCCGCCCGCCCTCTTTATCGCCCCATCCGCTTCCTCCGCCGCCGCCTCCGCCCGTCCTCGCTTCCTCCGCCGCCGCCGCCGCCTCCGCCCGTCATGGCTCGGGGAAAGCACGCGGCTCAAGCTCGCCGCCAGCAGCGCAACGCTTTCGGCCAGTTCAGCGGTCCCATCTCCCCGTCGAAGGGAGTTGCGCGCGGTCGGTACCACAAGCCCACAGACTCGCCGAAAAGCCACGGGGACGACCAGACATCGTCGGAGTGTAGTTTGTACGAGCGCCTTGGTGGGAAGTGGTGCCAGGTGCCTGAGCACAAGAAGGTGAGCTTTGTAGTTTGATTTTTTTCACCACTTCACTTTTTTGGATGAGCATATACATTTGTTATGTGATGTATATTCGAGAAATTGATGTCTGTTGTGAGGTTGTGTGATGTATCTTCGAGAAATTGATGTCTGTTGTGAGGTTGTTCCACATAATTTGTGAGGTTGTGTGAAGTCTGTTGGGCCTGTTTTGCTGCTATTTGTTCTGAAGTTTACTTTGATTAACCAAACAACATCTCAAATTTAATTCTTAGAAAAGGTTTCCAGTTCCATCCAAACAAGAAAATCGGTAATGATTATTGCTTTGGTGCATGCTACTTTTAGGATGGCACGAGGATGAAGGTCAAGGAGTTGGCCAACAAGGTGGAAAGCGTGGGCGAGAAGCTGCATTTCTACGGTACCAGACTCTGCACGCTCAGGGCACAGGTACAGGAGGAGGTGGGCTCGATCAATGCGAGATTTGTCGCTGTGGAACAATCCATCGAGTATGTGAATAACAAGGTTGAAAACATGGAAGCGCAGCTGAAGGCTCTCAAGAAGAACCTGCGGGTCATAGATCAAAAGCTGGATTCCCTCACTGAGAAGATGTTGAAGAAACCAGAGGCTTGATCCCTTGATGCTGCTTAGTGAAATATGTCGTTTGGATGGCTGTTATGCTAGGACTTGTCTTTTGGATGGTTGTCATGCTAGGACTTGTCTTTTGGGTGGCTATTATGCTAGGACTTGTCTTTTGGATCTGCATAACTATATATGCATGTGGTGCTCAATGACACATCTCTGTGTCTTGGACTTGTGTTGGATTAGTTGTATGTCCAATATGTATATGCTAATGTGGAGGATGATGCATTTTATCTATAATATGTATGACTTGGCATCAAATGTATAATCCAGGCTCTTATGGATCCAGACCCTGTCATGTTCAGAGCCAACATTACCAAAATACAGTTTCAACAGTGGTCAATGAACTAACAGCATACAATTTCAACAGATGAAAAAAATACAATTTAAACAGTTGGATTGTATACATGGATATACTAATTTGTATTCATAATCCTCTCATTAATCAGTATAGCAAAAAAAGAACTTGAGAAAGCATGAATCAGTGTCAGGGTATATGTTGATGTTGTGAATCTGTGACAAAACTCTTAGCACTGGCATCACATATAGGCAGTAGCTATACAGAGAAACAACTTTTCTAAAAGCTTAGAGAAGACTAAAACCAAATGGACTCACCATTCAAATAGATTCCTCAGAGCCTCTGCATTTATTGTTGCTGGTGTTTCTCGCAAAGCTGATCCTAAAAATGTCAGCATCATGGAAGGAGAACAGTTTGCTGACCAATCAATTCCATTATTCAGAATTAAGATCCATCCGTGCTTCTCTCGCCACCCTTCAGAGTTCAGTAGCAACAATGATCGAAGTCTTGACAATTAAAAAAATGGTTATGTCATTATAATAATTTAACTTTATGAAATACCATTTACAACTTTACTAGTAACAAGTAAGGTTCAACTTTTAGGATAGATACAATATGATATGTGAACCACATGTTTTCAGGCTTCATTATACAGAACACAAGTAAATTCATAGACATCTTCTTGGTAAGTTGAATATTAGTACAGTAAAATAAAATGCCATGGGAAACTTCAATGATAAAGAGGAGCCATATGCTTCAATCGGTACACAGTCACTGAGGTACAATATGAGGCAAAAATGTTGAGGTTCAAAGAACAATAAAAAAACATCAAGAATCATGGCACTCTTATCAGGAATATTTCTGCAATGGAACTGCCTTTTTTTATAAGAGTATCATCAGAAGGAACACAACACAGTCACATACTAATGGGGCAAAAGATTTGACTAGATCACACTATATATAATACAAGACACATTTAACAAGTGAAAAAGGAGCTTCTAGATGGCCTCAAGTTTAATGTTTGACAGGTTATTGCTCAATGCTTTAACAGCTTCATCAGGTGATTCTTCATTCGCATGTGAAACTGGTTCCTCAACTTGCATATGAGGGATCTCATAAACCTCCTCTATGCTGACATTATGCACCTTCATTGCCTGAATACCAATTTGGATTGCCTCATAAACCTAGTAGAAGATGCCCACATGTAAAGAGTAATTATTTACAAAACAAGTCCAAAATACAGTTTCTGCTTGCCAACATTACCAAAATACAGTTTCTGCTTGCCAACATTACCAAAATACAGTTTCTGCTTGCCAACATTACCAAAATACAAATTCTGCTTATTACTGGTCCCTATCATGTTCTTCAACATCCAACATTACCAAAATACAATTTCAACAGTGGTCAATGAACTGACAGCATACAATTTCAACAGATGAAAAAAATACAACTTAAACAGTTGGGAATGAATTGACATCATACAATTTCAACAGATCACATACAATTTCAATAGTGGTGAATGAACTGACAGCATACAATTTCAACAGATCAGAAGAAATACAATTTCAACAGATCACAAGAAATACAAATGAGTTCACACACCCTGTATCATGAGTTCACATGAAATAGAAAATACATCATGTCCTAAAGACCACAACATTTTCAACACAAATTAGGTCACAGACCACAATTATTTTACTCGCAATCACTATACTCACCATCTTCATCGGGGATTGTCCTTGTACATTCAGTTTCACTATCATATTGCACTAAAGTTTCATCAACATCATTGTCGGAGTCATGTTCTTCAACATCCAATTCCCTTTCCCTCCGCATCTGATCAACTAGGGAAGCCTGAACACTAATACCATCTTCATTGTTGCTCGGCTGTTCGTTGACCGAAGATCCCTCATGATCTGCAACCTGAGAACTTTCTTGCTCATCATCTTGGTATGTCAGTTCATTCTCCCCCTGGTCCAGCAGGTCATCATTTTCCTCTTCGGTCACATTCCACAAGTGCCTGTGCGAAAATTTTTGAACAACTTTCCAAGGTTCACCATGCTTGTTATCTTCCAAGTAGAAAACCTTTGTTGCCTATGTGGCACAGATGAAAGCATCATCCTTGTACCAGCAACTGCCATGGCTAATGCTTTCGAAATGTCCATCATATTTAATCCTAGACTTCTTGCTACAAGTATCAAACCAATCACACTGAAATAACACCACTGTCCTTTGACTATTGGAATCAAAGTTGTACTGCAACTGAATTATTTCTTTCAGCTGCCCATAAAAGTCTATATCTTCTCCATTATGTGAGCCCTCAACCATGACACCACTGTTCTGTGTTTGTCTACTACTCTCACGGTCCAAGGTGTGATAGCGAACACCATCAACAAGACATCCTGAAAATAAACGAACTCTAAGATCTGGTAGACTTGCCAATGCATATAGGTCTTCATTGACTTCTTCTCCATTCACAAACATTCTGGTTGCAAGCTGTAACAATATATTCAGAGAATAATTTCAGAGAACCAAATCTAATAATTCTTAAATTCAACTAGGAGCTACATGACTCACATGTTTCTTAAACCATCCTGCAAATTCCTTAGCAAGGGCCCTATCAACATCAACATTGCCAGCACTCTCTAACTCTTTCCTGCATATCCTGCAAACAGTGCATAATTCCTTGTGAGACCTAAAAATTTACATGATAGGAAAAACATTAGGTTGCTTCAATAAAAGACATACTCTATAAATGGCTCAACCTCCGGAGTATTGTTGAGGACATACCAAACCATCTTGTCATAATCCTTCTCAAGATATGTAATCCTCGGTGCCCCAAGGAGACCGATTCCATGCTGGAAAATAGATAAACCACCTTCTCTCAAAACTACACGCTCTCTATTCCTGCCCTCACAATTGTGTCGTGTGTCAACATCATCAAAATACCTTGAGCAAGCATTCAAGCACATATTTGTGACATATGCCTCTGCAATGGACCCCTCGGGCCTTGCCGTGTTCCTCACATAACGTTTCAAGGTCAACAACCTACGTTCAACTGGGTACATCCATCCATATTGAACTGGACCTCTAAGGATTGCATCATCGATTAAATGAATGGCCAAGTGTATCATGACATCAAAAAAAGAAGGAGGGAAAATTTTCTCAAGCTTGCACAATATTATTGGGATTTCACCTCTCATTTTGTTCAAGACATCTACCTTCAATGTCTTAGCACATATTTGCTGAAAAAATTACCTAATTCAGCAATTGCTTCATAAATTTCCTTATGCAGGATTCCTCGAAGACTGGCAGGCAATATCCTTTGTAGAAGGATATGACAATCATGAGTTTTCAATGCCTGTACTTTGCATTCATCAACAATAACACACCTTGATAGGCTGGAGGCATACCCATCTGGGAATTTCACATTCTTTATGAAAGCACAAAAAGCAAGCTTCTGGGTGTTATTCATTGTATATGGAGCGTGTGGGACAGTGTATGAATTCCCATGACACATCAAGTGTAAATTTTTCCTTATGCCCATATCTTCCAAATCGAGCCTCGCATTAATTGTGTCCTTTGACTTCCCCGCACTGCCGAGAAATGTCCCGAGAATGGCCTCACATATATTTTTCTCGATATGCATTACATCAAGATTGTGACGCAGCTTCAAACTTGACCAATATGGCAAATCCCACAAACTCGACCTTCGCTTCCAGCATTGACCTTCTTCTTCCCTCTTTCTCTTTTTGTTATCAGGATGGTTTCCAGGTTTAACATGTGAAACCCTCTCCAATTGCTCATTCAGCTCATCCATAGTAAATTCCTCAGGCTGCTCACGTTCTTCGGTCTGTCCATCAAAAAATTTCTTTGTCCTCCAAATATGGTCCCTTGGAAGAAAACGCCGATGGCCAATATAACAAATCTTGTTCCTTATTCTTTTCGAGCAAGGATTTTTGTCACAATGAACACAAGCATAGTAACCTCTAGTTACTCTACCGAAAGTGTGCTCAATTTGGATAATCATGAATGCACCATATAACTGCAGCATGAAGATTAAATGATTTTGCAGTCAAAGCATCAAAGGTAGGGACACCTCTCCAAAGATCTAACAACTCTTCAATCAGTGGTTGCAAGAAGAGATCCATATCCTTTCCTGGGCATGCCGGACCAGGAATGAGTAGGCCCATCATGAAGTTGGATTGCTCCATACATTCCCATGGAGGAAAATTGTAAGGGATAAGAAATACTGGCCACATGCTATACGAGGAGCTCATCTTCCCAAATGGATTAAACCCATCGGTAGCGAGGCCAAGTCGGACATTCCTTGCATCTTTTGCAAACCAATCATATTTCCTATCAAAATCCTTCCATGCCTCACCATCAGCTGGATGGCTAAGCTCATTGTCCACTGGTTTCCTCTTCAACTTGTGCCATTGTGCCTGCTCCGAAAGTTTTTTGGATACAAACATCCTCTGCAACCTTGGAACCACAGGAAAATGCCTCAAAACCTTGTTTGGAATCTGCTTTCTTCTATCTTCATCCTTCCATCTTGAAGCACCACATACTGGGCATGCATCCTTTTTAGCCAACTTCTTTCTAAACAAAACACAGTTATTCGGGCACACATGTATTGACACATATCCAAGTCCCAATGCACGAATAACTTTCTTCGCTTCAGCATAAGATGCAGGAATAGAACAATCTGGAAATGCTAAACTTAACAACTTCAAAATAGCAGTGAATGCAACATTGCTCATTCTCAGAAAACGACTTGATGTGTAGCAACTTCACCACAAAAGAAAATCTGGTATAGGGTGCACCGGGGTGTAGTTCCTGTTTCATCTCTTCTAATATGGTTGCAAACTTGGATTTCGTTGCTGGACCATGATCTTCAGCTGTGTATAGCTCATGTACCATGTGAGGGATTCTATCATCATCTGGGTCATCTTCAGGCTCATTCATGCCAATTTCCACATTCAAGCGAATATCTTCATTCACATGTTCCGCATTTTCATTTAATCTGACCTCCAATGCTTCTCCATGATGTATCCACTTAGTGTATGTGCTAGTCATCCCGTAAATATATAAGTGATCCTCCACTTCTCCTTTATGTCGATGTAACCGATTCAAACACCTACGACATGGACATAATATCTCCTGATTGTCACCCATATTCTCGGAAACAAAGTTCATGAACTCAGTGACCCCATCCAGATGTGCCTTGCTAAATAGCCTAGTATTCACCCAACTTCTCTCCATCTGCGACACAGTGATCTAACACAATAGTATACAAGTAGTAGGGTTCTTAGAAAATGCACTCAGATTGTGGTACTACTTACCTTTTTAACTTGATGATGAGGAACCGAGGATGAAATAAGCTGAGTGTCCTGAGCCACTGAGGTTTTCCTAGTTGAATGATTGAAAGAAAAGTGCAATTTAGTATTTCAGTTAATAAAATGCGCTCAGACTGCAACCATTAGCTATGAATGAAATAACTAAACTATAGAACTACAAATTCCAGGATTCACTTTTAAAAATTTTGGAGTATATTATTTGGTAACTTTATAGTCTTAAAAAACTAAGAGACTCTGCAAAAGTTCTTCTAATCTATATGGCACTTTAAAACAAAAATACAAGTGGTTAACATATGAACTATCACAAGACTTATGTGCTAAAGCAAAAAAATGATGGATCAATACTACGAATTATACAACAGTGCAAAAATTAATTTGCTCTGAACCAAAAAGTGATTCAATACTACCATTGATGTGCATATGAATGACATCAACATATTATTAGCATGTATGGATCAGCAGCTACCATTGGTGACCACTGACCAATAGCTACACAATAGTACATACTTCCATGTTTATAGAGTTATAGCAGCACATTGAAAAAAATTTCAGAATTCGTTCAAGCGTAAGATAAAAAAATTGCCATATGTATACATGTTGATTGACTGATAGGAACACTACTGAATAATTCCTTAGCCATATATACATGTCAATTGTTTATTTTTTTTGTTGTTGTACAATTGACTAATAGGCCGAGGCATGGATGGCATGCATAAAGAGAAGATTGTTATCCCACCAGGACCATATTGCTTAGAGGGAAAATTAGTGTTGCCACCCTACAAAGTCTTCCACAATTTGATATAGGTGGGGAGCAAACATGAACTGGACACTGATTATTCAAGTTCTGAGCCAAACAAACACAATTAGATGACTACAAACAGATGGGTAAAAAATTAGGTCAGAGGTACAACTGACCTTGTGGATCGTAGATCAGATCTGGAGAGGACCTTGCGGAGAGGACACCTTCTGGATCATGGCCTTAGAAGGGAACAAAAATAGGGTAAGGAGGGAGGATTCCCACGGTTGCCACCGGCGCCTCACGCTCAGCATGGCCGCCCCTCGACGGGCCTTCCGCGCGCTCAGCTGGCTCGGCCGCCGCCACCCATCGCGCGCCTGCATCGCTCGGCCGCCGCCTTGCCACGAAGGGGACAACTGGATCCAACCAAGGCGCCCTCACAGCTCGAGTGCTTGACGGCGGAGCGATACTAGGGAGCACAGCGCTAGGTGGACCCGTGGAGGCGACGGGGCTAGCTGAGGTGGACCGGAGGTAGAGGGAGACGAGGGGGAACCACGGAGGCCGCCAACGGCGAAGGGGGCCGTGGGAGGCAGCGGCTCCGTCGGTGAGGGAGAGAGAGGGCGAGGCAGTCAATCGCGTGGAGACAGCCACGCCGACCCCCCAGCCACGCCGGCGTGGGACCCACAGCCACATAGGATAACAAGGCATTTTTTTAAAAAAATATAATGGTTTTATATTTTATGATGATTCACTATTGTCACGATTTATCGTCATAAAGTCCATGCAAAGCATACTATGATGTTGTCAACTGACTATTTATGACAAAGGCACAACTTGGTCATAAATGCTTGTCATCCCATGAACAATTGTCATAAACAGAACCTGTTTGTGACAGATAAGTGCTCTGTCATTCGAAAACTATCATAGAAGGCCCCATCTCTTGTAGTGTCACTTGGCGAGCTCCTAACGATTTGCTCCTTCAACCATTTGTTGAACCGACTGTTATGTTGCCTCATGATCCAAACATCTGGCCGCTCCGGATTCTGTTGCCAAAGCACATCCTTGTGCTGGTCGACATAAGACGCCACTTCAGTCATGTGTTGCAAGACCGTCAAATGGGCTTTAGTATTCGCATCCATATCTAGAGTGATTGCTTTACTTCCGATAGTTCCAATACCCTTCAGCCTCCCCTCACGACGAGATTGAGGCACACCTATCGGTTGAATCTGAGCCATATAATCGACACAAAACTCAATGACCTCTTCGCTTGCATAACCTTCGACGATGCTGCCCTCCGGCCGAGATCAATTCCTTACGTAGGACTTGAGAATCCCATGAACCTATCAAATGGGTACATGCTACGTAGGAATACAGGCCCACACATTTTTATCTCCCACACAACGTGAACAATGAGATGGAACATGATATCGAAAAACGAAGGAGGAAAATACATTTCAAGATGACATAGAGTCATCACCACCTTGTCCTGTAGATCATCCAGTCCTTCGGGATCGATGACCTTCTGAGCAATTGTGTTAAAGAAATAACATAGCTTCATGATTGTCTCTCGGACTTTGATCGGTAAAATATTTCTAATTGCAATAGGGAACATCTGTGTCATCAGCACATGACAATCATGAAACTTTATGCCATTTAACTTCAAATCTTGCATCGAAACAAGTTTCTTCACGTTGCCAGAGTAACCAGATGGAACTTTGACACCATACAAGCACTGTCACAGTTCTGTTTTCTCAGCCTTGGACAAAGTGAAACATGCAGGGGGAAGGTACGTTTGTCTATTATCTATTTTTGTTGATGCTAACTCAGGCTTGACGTCCATATCAGCCAAGTCAAGCCGTGCATTGACACCGTATTTTGTTTTATCATTAATGTTCAGTAAGAGACCAATCACGCTATCACATACATTATTTTCTACATGCATGATGTCGATGCAGTGTCGAACATCTAGGTACTCCCAATAAGGTAAGTCCCAAAATATTGATCTCTTCTTCTAGGTGTTCTTCTCATGAGCCCTCAATTTACGTCCCTTTCCGAGGACAACATCTAAATCCATAACCATATTATAAACCTCTTTTCCCCTTAAATGCTTTGGAACTGAACTGTCTTCCTTCTCTCTGTCAAATTGTTTCTTCATCTTGCGGAATGGGTGAGCCCTCTGAAGGAACCGGTAGTGACACATGTAGATGGTTTTGTGTGAGTGTTTCAGCCACACACTCTCGGTACCATCTAAACAGTGAGTATAAGCTTTGGCAACTTTTGTACTCTGGCCCTATAGGTTAGTAAGGGTAGGATAATCATTTATGGTGCAGAACAATAAGCAGCGCAAAGTGAAGTTCTCTCGTTTGTATGCATCTCATACATGTACCCCTTCGTTCCATATTACTTTTAGATCTTCCACAAATGGTGCTAGGTACACATCAATATCATTCCCAGGTTGCTTTGGCCCTTGGATAAGTATCGACAGCAAAATATACTTTCGCTTCATACACAACCAAGGAGGAAGGTTATAGATGCAGAGAGTCATGGGCCATGTGCTATGTCGGCTACTCATGCTACTCAAAGGATTCATTCTATCTGTACTCAGTCTAAACCTTATATTCCTTGGTTCTGCACCGAGGTCTGCAAAACTCCTATCAATGTTTCTCCACTGGGCAAAATCCTTCTTGTGCTCCTCCGAGTGCCAACGCAGCAGTTTTGCCTCCTTTGGATTTGCAAAAAACCTTTTCAAACGGGGAATTATAGGAAAATACCATGCCACCTTAGCAGGAGGTCCTTTCTTCACCTCTATTCCCTCGTCGTCATCTGATTGATTGTTACGTTTGTATCGGGATGCGTTGCACACCGGACATACATGCATGTTTGCATACTCTTTACGGTAGAGGATACAATCGTTCCAACATGCATGTATTCTTTCTACTTCCATTCTCAATGGACACTGAACCTTCTTGGCTTTATACATGGTTTTAGGCAACTCATTTCCCTCCGGAAGCATGTCCGCTGAAAGACCTTACAGTGCCGTGAAACTCTTGTCGGACCAACCGTTGTTTGCCTTCAATTTCAACAGTTCAAGCACGGTGGACAACCTCATGTACTTTGACCTGCAGCACGTGAACAAAGGTTTCTCCGAGTCCTCCATGAAGCCCTAGAATTTAACATACTCTCTCTCATCATAGTTCTCTTCTACATCACGAAGCATCTGATTCAGATTGTCATCGTGCAACCTATCTGAATCCGAACAACAATCGACATCATTCGGGGGCATGTCATTCACCTCACTGGTGATGTCATCCGGCGGCATATGATCATTGCCTTCGCCATGACTGGTCCAACACGTATAACTCTTTTTGAAACCCCTCCGAATCAAGTGCGCTTCAATTTGCCCTCGGTTCTTAAACATCTTTAAATTCTCGCAGTCAGTGCATGGACAGTACATATATTCCACCCCCTTATTCAACATATCCTCCTCGGCAGCTCTTGTAAAAGTAGACACACCATTAATGTACTCTTCACTCACACGATTCGCGGCATACATCAAGCTTTGGTCCTACGTTATGTATATATATAACAACTTAGTATTAAAAATTAAATTAATTAATTATTACTACATATATACCACATGCATTGAGGCTTTGCTAGCTTAATTCATATAATAAACACAACAGCTATTTCCCCAGCGATGCTGAAGGTATATAACCAACAATTTTAACAAATTTGGCCTCCCACATGACGGGAACTGATCATGTATGGTCAAGTAGATGCAAACCATCTTTAATAACACTCACCAAGACATAGATCTAAATTGTAATGCAAAGAAAAATAAATTTCATTACTAACCATATCTAGATCAACGAGGAATGTATGAATCTTCAAAGCTCAATCTCTGCCTCCTCCCACCAAATTAATTGGCCTGAAATTGCCTAGCTTGCCTCCTGAGCGAAAGAGTGCAGCACCGGCTAGATCTGGAGCAAAATGAAGACAGATGCGGTTCTGAGCGGCGCAATAAATATCTAGCGCCATTATCACAGACGGTTTTTTATTAAAAACCGTCTGTGATAATTCTAAGATCATCACAGATGGTTTTTAATACAAACCATCTGTGATAATCAGCTTATCATAGACGGTTTTAATAAAAACCGTCTGTGATACTAAAATATCACAGACGGTTCATCGGTAAGAACCGTCTGTGATACTCGTTTTCTCCGACGCCATCAACACAGACGATGTCCAAATTAAAACCATCTATTTTTGTGTCGGTCATAGACGGTTTTGTCAAACATGAAAATTGTAGGTAATTTCTTAAGGTTTCTATAAAACACAACAATACTTTTTAGATAAGCAAAATAAGAGTAATGAATTTTCGGAGGCTGTTGCTCAGTATCGGGTTGCTACAAGATGCACTCAACGGAAATCATTAATTCGACTATTTTAATGGTAGAATTAAATTTTAGAAATAACTAGAAAGTGGTAGGTAATTTTCTATGATTTCTAAAAATGTTATAGTTTAATAGGTTTGCATGTGTAGATTAAAAGATGTGAAATTATTAATTCTACTCTAGGAATGTGACATATCTGTCTTCCGGGTTAAATATGGGGGTGTAGATGATTTAATCTGGACATGTGGCCAACTAATAAATTATGGGGAAAGTTGTGTAGAATACAGAATTGTAAGATTTTCTATGATATGACTTGTGAGGTGAAAGTTGTGATTTTTTTAGTGCCGGAACAATATATTTGACTATCTGGTAGCGGGGGAGAATAGTGACTTTGAGAAGCATGTAGGTGCATGACACCTTTATCGGTGGTGCTAACTCGGTCCTAGTGTTCATAGCGACCAAGTCACGCCATGCATTAACACCGTTCATTGTTTTGTCATAAATGTTCAGTAAGAGACCAATCAAGCTATCACATACATTCTTCTCTGCGTGCATGATGTTGATGCAATTATGAACTTCTAAGTGCTCCCAATAAGGAAAGTCCCAAAATATTGATCTGTTCTTCCACATGTTCTTCTGACAGGTCCTCAACTTACGTCCCTTCCAATCACAACATTGATATTCTTAACCATATCGTAAACATCTTTCCCGCTAAAAGGCTTTAGAGCTAAGTCATCCTCTTTTTTTTACATCAAATTGTTTCTTCATCTTGTGGTATAGGTAATACTTGAGAAGGAACCTATGGTGACGCACGTACACAGTTTTGCATGAGTTATTTATGTGGGGACCCCAGGTGTAGCAACACCCGAAATAATCATACGTGTTCTGTACTAGTCCCATGATCAGTAGGTAGTACACACACTCAAATCATTGAGTTCACATCCATACACATCACACATAAATAGCTTATAGCAGAAGGATGATATATATAAGTGATGCATACTAGAGTTTATACACATAAGGCCGACTAGCCAAATAAACATCAGAGTCCAGAATAACAGGCAGTGGACATCTGATAAGTAGCAAAGTGTCCAGTTGTATGCTATCACAGTCATGGGCAACTGACTAGAGTCAGGCCCTACAAAGACCCACCATCAAATTCCCCGGTGCCAGGGGCAAAATATGCATCGTCTGGCACATATCCTTCTTCATTCTCCGATCAACAATAATTTAAGTAAGATTGAGTACATTGTGTACTCAGCAAGACTTATAGTGTGTCACAAAATTTTTACATATGTGCAAGGCTACCAAAGGATGATGCTCTATACTACGTTATTTTTAGCGTGAGGCAAATTTCATTTGCAATACCAACAAGTAATAATTTGCAAGTGGAATTATAAAGAGCATTTAAGTTGTAATGAAATAATATTTATATAATTTCCATAACAGTAGATCAAATCCATTTGCAGCCCTCCTCAGTTATGAACGTCGAACAATTCTCACCCATCGGCTTGCCACACGGAAGCTGCGTATATGCCATCCCATCATATTTAGTGAAATACTTTTTGCAAATGAAAACTATACCCATTGTGGCTACATCCATGCTTGCTCACGACCACGAGCATGGCTATTTAAATAGTTTTTTCAACACTATGTAGAGGCTATACAACTTTACCCACATGAGATAATCAAATATACTATCGACCACTGCACGCTTCCTTTGATGTGCGATGAAAGTGATTATGGTATAGCCTTTAGATTATCTAATCCTCACCTTGCCCTAGCCTGATGAATGGACAAGCCCTCACTTGAGTGCACCATGTGAGCTGCATGACAGACCCTCACCTCAGCAGATTACATCCCTTTGGTGAGGCATTCACCATTGTATTAGTAAGCTTTGGTCCCAATACCTTAGTGAAGGGAGCCACTACGAGCAGACTGTTACACGGAATGCCCTTACCACTTCTGTGCCTACCACATTGCAAAGCTAGACTTAGCCAACTTAATCAGCTAAAGATAGAGCCCATATAGCATATGTGGTTGTACAGTGTGACTTAGATGTGTGGCAATAATGTTTGGTTCTTAATTGACCCTGGCAAAAATCTCCACCTATCTACATGTGAGGTTCTGCCTCACATTTGACAGCTTATCATATAACTTATCCAAATCTGAAAACTAGGTTTTCATTTTATTTTCATACTAAACTAACAGAGGTTCCTCCTTTGGTCTAACATTTTGAAACCATTCATATCCATGCGCGAATTTTCCAAAATATCAAACTTAGTGAAAGCTATTGCGGGGCTAAGCATCTAGACCATATATCAATGTAATTTTCCCAATTTAATATTAGATATTGTTTAAACAATGTCCTAAGGTTATAACAGTGAGGATGTCCAATTTGCAAGGAGGTTCAATGCATACAAGCCGTTGTAACTACCATTAGCCACAGTATAGCAAATTTTAATAGAACATACATGCATGCATGATAGATTTCACAAACAATATACAATAATTGAAATACTAGGGTCAACATGGCCAAAGAGGGCATTTGCCTTGCTCTTGTTGCTTAGAGAATGATCCGACACATTCTCAATGTCGTCCGGCGCAGAGTCGTCTATTTGATAAAATCCAGATAAATACAAATAAGAGCCAAATACATTTAAACTAAGTCAAGACTTACATATTTTTGTATAATTAGGAAGATCATGATTTTATAAAAATTTAGAAACAAAGATCCCTAAATTTGGCTCGGTTTGAATTACCTCATCAATTGTTACAATATTCTTTATGACTACTAACATTCTTGGGCTCCTACGGTGTTATTCTGACTTCTAACATTCCTCAGCCGCTACTCAATTCCACTTCTATGACTACTACAGCCTACAACCGCGGCAGCTAGCAACTCACGACCACTGTTGCTTATGGCCTTCAAGCCATTGTGGCCACCAACCTTACGAGTACGAGTTACGATCATGGCACCTTGACCACGACTGCTCGACCATGACACCTCACAGAATCCGATCATACCACTCACTTAGAGCTGGTACTACCAGTCTTCGACCACGTAGGTCTTTCGACTACCGACTAGGTACTATAGCCTATGACTACCGACCGGATACTGTAGCTTACAACTACCGACTATTGACCAGTTACTATAGCTTATGACTACCGACTAGGTACTATAGTTTTACAACTACTGATCGGGTACTGTAGTCTATGACTTCTAATACTCTTTAGTTGCTACAATTGAAGGTCACAACTTGTAATATCCTGAACATCGATTCGGCGTAGGTTTCTAAAATAATCGTGGAGTTTCCCAATTTTTTGGGGTAAATCATGGGAGGTGAAAATTAAATTGCAGAATTGTCCAAAATTAAAAAAATAAACTAAAATAATTAATTTGGATATTTTGGACTGTCCGGAGGGGTGGGCCAGCCAGCCGAAAGGGGGGCCGTACCCCCCCAAACCCTAGCACACCCTTTATAAACCCCCTCCCTTGGCCCCTCTCTTTTTTTCCCCACCTGGCCGCCACCCCCATCTCCTCCCTGCGCCTCCACCTCTCCCCCATTGCTGTCCCTTGGTGCTAGGAGAAAGCGAGAAGGAAGGAAGAAGAAGGGAGGGAAGGAGAAGAAAGCAAGGAGGAAGAAGAAGGGTGATCCCAAGGCGATCCCCTTGGTAACTCTCCCTCATCCCAAATCCCTCTGATTTTGCTATAATTAGGGTTCATAGCCTAATAATTCATGGGGATTAGCAATTAGATTCTCTGATTAAGGAATTCCTGTTGTCCGTCTGTAGATCAATTCACACAGCGCGACTGTTTGCGCAGTTTAGACCCACGAAACTATTTTTCCTGCGGGTCTGCCCAAAGGAAAATTGTAGAGGATGACGAGCCCTATATACTGTTTTTGTTTCAGTATTTTTGGCCGTGGGATTTGGGCGTAGCAGGGTCAGGAACCTCGCTGTCTGTCAGGGGTGCAGACTGGGGCAGATTGCTGTTCAGGTGTGATTTAGGAGTAGTAGATGATTCCTATGTTTTTTGTCACAATTGAGCAAAATGTAGGGAATTCAATAATCTAACTACTGTATAAAAATCATAATTTTTACAGCCTCACACTGTGGTTAGGATGCGTTAGAATCTGGCTGCCCAGATTGCCAGAACAGAGAGCGTCCTCCATTTTGTGTGTTAAGTTACACCTTGACAGTAACGAAATAAAAATAAGTGATCTACATGAAAAGTGAAGGTATTTAAGTGAGGAATCCAGAAATATATCGGTCTTTGTAAATGGTTTAGTAATCTTAAAGATACAAAAAATTAAGCAGCGCTGCTGCAGCGGGCAGAGTTTAGAACCGTTAAGCGGAGAGGGATGTTGTGGGGATTTGGGGTTTAGCGATATCTTTACTTCTTAAGACGCGTTTTCATTGCTATTGTATTGTGCTAAGAGGTACTTTTGGACAGGTGGTTTTGCTCATGAACGCATGTGATTGCCTCGCTTCAACAGTAGAGGCAAGTAAACGTAGTGGTTGTGCTACTGTTTAACTCGTTAATTTTTCTACATTCACATTAATTAATTCTGTTAATTTGAGGTGCTATGTCATTGTTACATGCTTCCGTAATGTGGTCCATGTGGTAGTATTTTAAGGATTCAATTGTTTATGATCTTGATGGATTAATTGTGGATATGTGGAATTGTTCTTGATAAACCAATATAGTTGTGGGGTAGAATACTTTACGAGCATATTGTGGTCTAGGTGGTAGTATTCTTAGTGAATATTTGTGGTTGTGGTGGTAGCATTCTTGATGATTATGTTGTGGTCTATGTAGTAGAATTTCCTATAGATCAATGGATTATGATCTTGGTGAACCAAATGTGGGTTATGTGGTAATGATCTTATGAAACATTGGTATTGTGCTTAATGAGACACAGGTGGTTTATGAGGAAGTATTCATGATGATTAGGTTGTTAACCTTCGTGGTTAAATTCTCGTGGTTTATGATTATCATATCATTCATAACATGCCATGACATTTGCATTGTGGATGTCGTTGCTTATAGCCGCGACTGTATTTGCATTGTGGGTGTCATCGCTTATAACCGCGACCGTACCGATACAGCATCGTACTTTGCAATAGTACGATGCACACTTTTACGTTGTTGGGTAAGGGTGCAGTGGATCATACGCATTCATATGCATTGCATTGTGGAAAGATCATTTGCATACCTATGCAATGTATTGTGGTGAAGTTATTTTGCAGTCAAATACAACTTCATAGTTGTAATGCATAATTGGCTCATGTCAGTTAGTTGTGGTATGAGGAATATGGTTGTGGTCGTGGAATGGGGTTCGTCCCTTGTGGTATGGTAGGGGTTGTGATTGTGGCCTGAGATTCTTTTCTCTTGTAGTAACTGTTGATAGCAGTTGTGGATGTGAGAAATAATAAAGTAGTGAGGTAAAACATGATAATTCTTTATTGGCTTTGGTAGAGGTAGTGGTTGAGGTTTTAAAGTAGTCAAACAAGATTTATTTGCTAATGTTTTACCATCATTGTTGGTGATTTGAGGTTGAGGATATAAATGTGGTCATTGTGCAAAATAAATGTTGATGATTAAACTGTTGTAGTTTAACTAGCTTGTTAAACAGTTTGCTTGTTGAGATTTTTATCTCACTCTTGTTTTCCCCCCTTCCAGGTGATTCTCAAGCATGCATGGAACGGGTAGAGCGGCACATCACTAACACACAGCATATCATGTTTCATACTGTAATAAATAAGTGCATTCTCCCGTTATTCATTTTTATCTCTTATTGCTGTTCACTTTTAATTATTAAAGTTAGGTTGTGGTTCACTTTAATTGGTTAAAGTTATTAGCGATTGTTCTTTAATTAGTAGTGTTCCTTTACCTTTGTTTTAGTATGCTTCCACTTAGCTTAGCATGATTTAGAAATTGTTGCCAGTTTATGTTACTTTGTAAAGTAAATTGGCTAGCTTGTAGCGTGGTTTAGTGGCATCCCAGGGTAATGCGAGTCCTGGGGTGTTACAGTTGGTATTAGAGCGGGCGTTAGGTCCGTGGTAATTAAATTATTAAATTGACACACTGGTGCATAGTAGGATGGGATGGGTCAAGCATTGCATTTATGCTTTTGACATGTTGTGTTGATGATTTACGTAATGAGATGATCTTGTATGATTATGATTTGCTCCTATGACTGTTATGAGTGAGGATAGTCAATAATAAGATGTAGAGGTTGTAGTTGCTGCCTTGGCATTGCCAGTTTATACCACTATTCGCGGTATGGGGATAGCAATGTAGTTACCTCGGGTAACTTAGTTGCAGATGTTGTGAGTGAGTTTCTTTAGAAAAGTTGTTATCTTCCTTGAGTTGATTTTGGCCAATTCTTGGCCTATTGCGGTTAATGAATTTCTCTTGAGTTAGCGGTTCATTGCAGTTGTTGGGTGCCAGTAGGCCTTTAATTGTCCTTGAGACAAATATTGTTTCTTTTTTAGTGATGAGTTGCTTTTGTTGCTCGTGAGTAGTGTTATTTTGCGAGATGGATATTTCATTGTTGTTTTTATCTTTCTTATTGAAAAACATGGCTCATTTATTCGATTGACATTTTTTAAAAAGAATCAAAGCTTTATTTTGGAAGTTCGTTAACTTGTGGAAGCCGTGGCTCTATGCATTTTTTTGGGTTATTTCAAGTGTTGAGGTTTGATTCTTCTCTTTTCTAAAAGGAAGTGTTAAAACCCTTTGTGATGTTTTGTTGTGTCTAAGAAGGAGGTGGCAATTATGTAAATAATTGATAAGATGTGAATTATCAAGTTGAGATGCTAGCGTGGTGCATAAATAATTTCTACCAACATCCTTAGAAGTGAAGTTGATTAATATGATTTTGTTCTATTATAGTTTTTTGAAGAATTGTGGCTAAGAATTTGTCAATACATGTTTAGAACTCATGCAGTTATTGAGGAATATAAAAAAATTGGTTTATTATTATGGTTGTTTAAATTCCCAACTTGTCGGGTAGATTAGATTGATTGATCTTAAATAATTAATCTAACCATTCGAGATGGTTAAGTTAGGAAGTGTTGGAATATTGCCTTGGTAATATTAACCTTTAATATGTCCTCTCCTTACATACTTGTTGAGCATGTACAACTGCTAAATTCATGTAACTTATGCCATATTAAATTATTGACACATGTATAAAGAAATAGATGAAGGTTGATGTATTGACTTGTGGAATCTTGTCATATAAAGCTGGTGTTATTGAAATTTAAAGTTATTTCGTTCTAAATTTCTGAATGTAAGGTGGGATATTGAATCTATGCTCATGATTGTTTTTATGATTGCAAAACAGAGTTAGGATCATGAATGCTGTTATGACAAAATAATAATCAATTATTGCCAGTAATGACTAGAGTACAATCAATTTGTACTAAATTAGAGTTGAGCATCAATAAGAATTGAATGTATGAAATCTAATAAGAGATTTATACTAGCATGTTTTGTGAGATTGTCATGTTCTAGTATCATCTTGTTTAAGAGCTTTGTTTTATTATGGTGGCTTATGCACTAGGTTTTCCTAGATTAAGTAGTTGGAATCTTACTACGATAATAAGAACATGATGAAGTGATTTATGGTGTTCCTTTTGGAAAAATATGAAGGAGTAAGAGGATATGATGATTCTTGCAAAGAATATTTTATCTTGTTGTTAATACAATTGATAGCATGTAGTTGTGATTATGGTGTTGATGGTTTTTTTAAATAAAGGAATTTGTTAGTTACATGATACTAATTGACTTAAAGGATTTGAGATTTGTGGTTGGGATATTTTTGGACCTTATGACTTGTGTAGTTGCCGAGATTGCTTTGAGTAAAGCGACGTGTTGAATGCTTTTAGTGTTTTTTTGCTAAACCTTGTGTTGTGGTCTTCAAGCCACTTTTGTTGGAACTGGCGGGATGCGGTAATAAAAAAAATTAATTATTTCTTGTTAAAAGAAAAGTGTACTAGAAGTATTTGAGGTACGGATGATCTCATTTTGTGTTTTCCAACCTCATTGCTATTTATTTTTTTTCTTCTCTTGGTCTTATGGTTACTGTGAATGATAGCGATTTTCTGTGTGCTGGAATTTATTTCTTCTTACCCCTTCTTCTAAGAAAAGGGTAACCGATTTGAGTTGTGAGGTTTTCTTTGTTGCGTGATGGCAACTAGATAGTGGTGGTCTGGTAGATATTTTTTGCGGAAGCCATAAATATCACGATGTTTATGGTACATTGGATAAAATATTGTTTTTGTAAGATAATCCTTGGATAGGATTTGATTTAAATAGAATGTTTGTTTTGGAGCCAAATAATTTGTTGATGTTAATAATTGAGTGTGTGTAAATTGTGAAATAGTTGGGTTTTCACCTGAGGATTTCCCTATCTTTATACGAGGAGTTATTGTAGGAGTCTTGAAAGCTGAGTCTGAGCTTTACCATTTGTTATGCTAGAACCTTAGAGGCTGAGCGTCTCTGTGTGGGAATAGTGGGTCAGAGTGGAATCCAAATAGTGTGATGATCGGGATAGCATCCTTGAGGTGCAGTAAATGAGTTTGTGTGGGTGTGATATGAATTTCGAGTTGTTATCCTTAAGGGATTGAGGTGCTTTAGGAATTATCTGTCAAAGTAATTCCATTGGTCGAGGTCTTGGCTAGAATGTGTTTTGTGGAGACAGTAGAGTCTCTCTACAAGGGTGTGGATGATGTACTCAGTTTGAGCGCATTGTTGAAGTTGCCAACTTAAGATAAATGAGTTGGTGTGTTGGGTGATGATTTGGAAATCCTTGGTTCAAGAAAGTTAAATTTTGAAAGGGAATGGATTGGGAAATTAATGATACCTTGAGCAGTAATATGCTCTCTTGATTCTTGTTTAAACTATGTGTTTATGGCAGAGGTCATCTGCAAATTGAGTTGTTTTATGTTGAGGTGTAGTCTTTTCCAGTTAGGAAAAGAAAATGATTGTTTTGGTCTGTCGAGTGATTTTCACTCTTGGCTTATGTGGTGTGGATTCTCGAAATGTCTATTTGGAGAGTGTAAAAGGTTTTGTGGTGAATTCTTTGATTTGGATCATGGTCCTTTGAAGGAAAGCTGGTTGCTAGTGTGTTGCTTGAGAATCCTTTATTCTTCTTTTGGATGGGTTCCATTTGTAAAAGTTATTATTTGTGCTTCGAGTAAATGTTATGAGTGGAATCTGTGGTCGAATTCTTTAAATGGGGTACGATGTATTATCCTGATTATAATATATAGAGGAAAATGTTTTAAGAAGGAGGATGGTATTAGATAGTGGCTTGATAGTTGTGGTGGGGAATTTTGCGTGAACGGCAGGATCTGTTGGCCGCTCAGAGCCGGCAGAAGAGTTGCGGGTGCTCGGCGTTGACCGGCGCGTGTCGTGGACTCGTCGGAGTTGGTCATGTGGAAGAGGGCCACCTGGTATGTGGAGGCCCTCTTGACGAATCAGTCCGAGCGGGAAGTGATGTGAGAGCTTGAAGTTGAAATGTAGAAGAAGAACCCGAGTTCTTTGAGGCGGGTGAGAACCCATAGTTGTTGTCCCCTTGGGATGTTTTATCCTTGGGGTGCTCTATCCTTTGGTTGTTCTTTCCTTGATTGTTCTTTTGTCTCGTGGGTTGAGGAGTTAGATTCGAGGACGAATCTTTTTTAGGTGGGGAGAATGTAATATCCTGAACGTCGATTTGGCGTAGGTTTCTAAAATAATCGCGGAGTTTTCTGATTTTTTTCGGTAAATCGCGGGAGGTGAAAATTAAATTGCAGAATTGTCCAAAATTAAGGTAATTAATTTGGATATTTTGGGCTGTCCGGATGGGTGGGCCAGCCAGCCCAAAGGGGGGCCGTACACCCCCTCCCAAACCCTAGCACCCCCTTTATAAACCCCCTCCCTTGGCCCCTCTCTCTTTTTTCCCCACCTAGCTACCACCCCATCTCCTCCCTGCGCCTCCACCTGTCCCCCATTGCTGTCCCTTGGTGCTAGGAGAAAGTGAGAAGGAAGGATGAAGAAGGGAGGGAAGGACAAGAAAGGAAGGAGGAAGAAGAAGGGGAAGAAGACAGGTGATCCCAAGGGGATCCCCTAGGTAACTCTCCCTCATCCCAAATCCCTCAAATTTTTCTGTAATTAGGGTTCTTAGCCTAAGAATTGATGGGGATTAGCAATTAGATTCTCTTATTAGGGAATTCCTGTTGTGCGTCTGTAGATCAATCCGCGTAGCGCGACTATTTGCGCAGTTTAGACCCATGAAACTATTTTTCCTGCGGATCTGCCCGAATGGAAAATTGTAGTAGACGACGAGACCTATCTACTGTATTTTCTTCAGAATTTTTGGCCGTGGGATTTGGGCGTAGCAGGGTCGGGAACCTCGCTATCTGTTAGGGGTGCAGACTGGGGCTGATTTGGGCTTTATGTTTTTGGTCACAATTGAGCAAAATGTAGGGAATTCAGTAATATAACTACTGTATAAAAATCATAATTTTTAGAGCCTTACACTGTGGTTGGGATGCGTTAGAATCTGGCTGCCCAGATTGCCAGAACAGAGAACGTCCTCTGTTTTGCATGTTAAGTTACACCTTGATAGTAACGAAATAAAAATAAGTGATCTACATGAAAAGTGAAGGTATTTAAGTGAGGAATCCAGAAATATATCTGTCTTTGTAAATGGTTTAATAATATTAAAGATACAAAAAAAATTAAACAGCGCTGCTGCAGCGGGCAGAGTGTAGAACCGTTAAGCGAAGAGGGATGTTGTGGGGATTTGGGGTTTAGCAATATCTTTACTTCTTAAGACGCATTTTCATTGCTGTTGTATTGTGCAGAGAGGTACTTTTGGACAGGTGGTTTTGCTCCTGAACGCACGTGATTGCTTCACTTCAACGGTAGAGGCAAGTAAACATAGCGGTTGTGCTATTGTTTAACTCGTTAATTATTCTACATTCACATTAATTAATTGTTTTAATTTGAGGTGCTATGTCATTGTTGCATGCTTCCTTAAAGTGGTCATGTGGTAGTATTTTAAGGATTCAATTGTTTATGATCTTGATGGTTTAATTATGGATATATGGAATTGTTCTTGATGAACCAATATAGTTGTGGGGTAGAATACTTTACGAGCATATTGTGGTCTAGGTGGTAGTATTCTTAGTGAATATATGTGGTTGTGGTGGTAGCATTCTTGATGATTATGTTGTAGTCTATGTGGTACAATTCCCTATTGATCAATGGATTATGATCTTGGTGAACTGAATGTGGGTTATGTGGTAATGATCTTATGAAACATTGGTATTGTGCTTAATTAGACATAGGTGGGTTATGAGGAAGTATTCATGATGATTAGGTTGTTGATCTTTGTGGTTAAATTCTTGTAGTTTATGATTATCATATCATTCATAACATGTCATGACATTTGCATTGTGGATGTCGCTGCTTATAGCCACGACCGTATTTGCATTGTGGATGTCGCTGCTTATAGCCGCGACCGTACCAGTACAGCATGATACATTACCGTAGTATGACGCACACTCTTACCTTGTTGGGTAAGGGTGTAGTGGATCGTACGCATTCATATGCATTGCATTATGGACAGATCATTTGCACACCTATGCAATGTATTGTGGTGAAGTTATTTTGCAGTCAAATACAACTTCATAGTTGTAATGCAGAATTGGCTCATGTGAGTTATTTGTGGTATGAGGAATGTGGCTGTGATCGTGGAATGGGGTTCATCCCTTGTGGTATGGTAGGGGTTGTGATTGTGGCCTGAGATTCTTTTCTCTTGAAGTAACTGTTGATAGCAGTTGTGGATGTGAGAAATAATAAAGTAGTGAGGTAAAACATGGTAATGCTTTATTGGCTTTGGTAGAGGTAGTGGTTGAGGTTTTAAAGTAGTCAAACAAGATTTATTTGCTAATGTTTTACTGTCATTGGTGGTGATTTGAGGTTGAGGATATAAATGTGGTCATTGTGGAAAATAAATGTTGATGATTAAACTGTTGTAGTTTAACTAGCATGTTAAACAGTTTGCTTGTTGAGATTTTTATCTCACTCTTGTTTCCCCCTCCTTCCAGGTGATTCTCAAGCATGCATGGGACGGGTAGAGCGGCACATCACTAACACACACCATATCATGTTTCATACTGTAATAAATAAGTGCAGTCTCTAGTTATTCATTTTTATCTCTTATTGCCGATCACTTTTAATTATTAAAGTTAGGTTGTGGTTCGCTTTAATTGGTTAAAGTTATTAGCGATTGTTCTTTAATTAGTAGTGTTACCTTTGTTTTAGTATGCTTTCGCTTAGCTTAACATGATTTAGAAATTGTTGCCAGTTTATGTTACCTTGTAAAGTAAATTGGCTAGCTTGTAGTGTGGTTAAGGGGCATCCCAAGGTAATGCGGGTCCTGGGGTGTTACACAACTATTGTTAGTAGTCAAAGATTACAAGTCCAGCTGTGATCGAAGATTTTAACACCGACTACAGTCAAAGATTTCGACACAGGTAGCAATAAAAGATTTTGACACCAGTAGCGGTCGAAGAGATCGATTTCGACCGCTACAATTCTATTCTTGTGTTCAACTGCTACAATTTTCTTTTTGAGTTCGACTACTGTAGTTCTCTTTTTGACTTCGACTACTTTAGTTATCTTTTCAACTTCACATACTCTATGAAGTAGGAGGAGCTCATAGGAGGTGAGGGCGGTGCTTGAGGAGGAGTAGAGGAGGCTAGCATTGGAGACTCTGCTGGTCGTGAAGAGGAGGTTCTCGATGATAGTGAAATCCGACAAAAGAGAAGCTACAGGAAGAGGGTGTGCATGAGCTTGCTTGCATTCATACGAACGTATGGGCGGATGGAATCGAGGTACAGTTCACCGGAGAGAGAGACAGAGGAAGTCTTACATCGGCATCCTGGTCGGAGAGGAAGAAGAAAGCCTAGCTCAAGCATCCACTACAAGATCTTCCAGCAATGGTGTTAGGTACACATCAATATCGTTTCCAGCATGTTTGGCCCTTGGATAAGCAGTGACATCAAAATGTACTTCTTCTTCGTACATAGCCAAGGAGAAAGGTTGCACATGCATACATTCATGGGCTAGGTGCTATGTTGGTGTTCAAAGCACATGCAGTATGTAAGTGTTCATAACCTTATTTTCTTGTCTCATATGATGTATTTGTTATACTATATTAATATAGTATTATCTGCTAATAATACAACTAAAAGATTGAGAGCCTCCTTAGGTTTTCATTAGAATATAACACGCACACACACATATGTATGTATGTGAATTTCTTCCGACTGTCCTGTAAGTAAATTCATTCAGCAATGAATTGGGCACAGAAGAACCAGAAGCAACATATATAGCAATAGGTTGGTTCGTGAAAACTATGAAGAGTTTCTCAGGGATAAATCAATTTGCAGATTAGTGGTCTGTAGTGATGCTTAATTCAAATTTATTTAGAGAAATAATTAACATTATGCCTTTAAAGGATAGTGTAATATATGAAATAAAGAATAATTATTAAACACACAATTAATTATCCATTTTACTGTGTGCCTGACATGCCAAAGATTATTTTGTTGGGCTACGAGGATTAATTATTTGTACCACTTTAAAGGAAGTAGCCCAGATGTGTACACATGTCTTCCCGATTCTGATATTAATTTTTGTACCCATATAACGACACCGTGACAGTGCTGAGGGCATTCGTTCTGACAGGAAAAGTAGCATTGATATGACGCTAAGTGCCTGTCGGTAAATATCTTAACTAGCGGACATCAGCTTTACTGATAGTCTGTACCTGTTCATCAGATTACCACGGCTGAGATACTAATGTCGACAAACAACTTAATTCCCAACTAACAAAGTGTTGTTGTCAGATAGTGTTGCCATTATATTAATTTTCCATACAGACTTGTTGGAAACACTTTAATTTCAAAATTCAACAAAATTTGAAATTAAACCTAGGTGTTGGGGTCACTACTACAAAAAGGGTCACCACAGACGGTTTGGAACCACCATCATAGACAGCTTTCCAAACCGTCTGAATTTATGGGTCAGTGATAATCAGAGGTTATCACAGACAGTTTGTGAGCCGTCTGTGATAATCACAACTCAGACGGTTTGTAACTAGAACCGTCTGTAAAGAACACTATCACAGACGGCTTGAATCAAAAACCGTCTGTGATACTCACACATCACAGACGGTTCTAACTACCAACCGTCTGTGATACTCACACATCACAGACGGTTCTAGCTGCCAACCGTCTATAATAGATGAGTATCATAGAAGGTTGGTAGCTAGAACCATCTGTGATATTTTTTCATCATAGACGGTTGGTAGATAGAACCATCTGTGAAATCTGTGATGTGCTAGTATCACAGACGATTTTTGGTTTGAGCCGTCTGTGATAATCTTTCACAGATGGTTTATATCACAAAATCATCTGTGATAGTTCATTCTATACCTATTTTTTTTTCTTTTTTTGGCTAGCATCAGGAAATGTTAACTATGACATATGAAAACAAGCAAATACAGTAAGAAACATAGTACACATTCCATTTTTATTAAGATTAGAGCTTACCATTATAATATCTCAAAACAACGAATAGGTTACCCATCTAGCTAACACAACAAGAACAGAGAAAAAACAAAGATCCTCTGTGCCTAGGCCTTCTTGCCCCTAATGCAATGCACGAGCTGGATATCTTTGACGCCTACCATCGTCGGCGTTGATTGAGCGTCGCCTTGGTAGCTAGTTGCTTCTACGATGTCTTGCCTCCCGTAGACTTGTGCATCGTCTGCTTTGTACGGGCTATTATGGTAAGTGTCAAGAAGGAGGAGAACAGCAAGAACGCTGGGTTTGGGTGATTATTTATAGGGGAAGGAGAGGCGGGAGTGCAAAAATTTTTGGCGTGGGGACGGAGAGGTGGAGCTACGATCCGTGGGGTGAGGGTTAGTGGATTTCTATTAGCTAAGATTGGGTTGAGGAGGATCGACGGTCCCAGCGGTCAGATTATCACAGACGGTTCTACATACAAACCGTCTGTGATACTCTCTATCATAGACAGTTGGTAGCTAGAACCGTCTATGATGAATGAATATCACAGACGGTTCTATATACCAACCGTCTGTGAATTAGAGCACAAGTTTTATATACCGATGTAATATAAACAACTAGTCTCAAAAGATAAAATAGCAAAATCCAACCCATTTGAATGGTTTCGATGAGATCTACAACTTTCCAGTTGAAGCAAAATCCAAATTCCGAAGGGAAGACCAAGAAAAAGGGCAAAAATAGAAACAAAAAACCTACAATGCTGGTTTAGGCCCAAAGATGGCTGATTTTCAGGGTCTTGGAGGGTGACTGGTGCGAGCATTCATTTTGTTTTGAATCGGGCTCGTCGTTAGCTTTCCAGCGAGTACAAGAATGTCGAAAACGGACACCGCATGCAAAAGTTATGCCCGTTTTACTAAATGTTTCTCAAAACTGAATCCTAGTCGGACTCAAGCGGGAGATTATGAAATTTTGGGGGATTGTGAGGAGGAAAACATATCACAAACAATTTTTAATACAAACCGCCCATGAAGTATCACAGAGACAGTTTTTAATACAAACTGCCTGTAAAGTATCACATACGGTTCTTGATTAGATCCGTCTGTAATAATGGCAGACATCACAGACGGTTCTTAATACAAACCGCACATGAAGTATCACAGACGGTTCTAGATAAGAACCGTATGTGATAATGGCAGACGGTTCTTATCTAGAACCGTCTGTGATACTTCACAGACAATTTGTATTAAAACCCGTCTATGATAATACCACTGACGGTTATTCGTATGAACCGTGTATGATACTTACAGCACAGACGGTTCCTAGGAACCATCTGTAATGTAAGGGTCCAGCTTAGCCTCTTTTGTAGTAGTGGGTATACACTCATCCTCATGAACCAAGCTAGGCTCGGTTCATTGTAGAGTTGTTTTTGAGGCACTTTGGAACTTGTAGAGTTATTTAGAGATGATCTTTGAGACAACTTAAAAATCTTTGGTCAGGTAGCCAAAAAAAATCATACGTGGGTTGCTTCCACAATGCATTTTAGATTTCTACAGAAGGAACCTTGGTATAGCAATAAGTTCATTGCAGTGTAATTTGGCTTACTGCCATATATAACAGACTTGGAAGAACGAGCAAGTTGGACATTTCGGTTTTTGGAAGATGACACTTCTACAGAAAAGGTCATCACAAACGGTTTAAAAACGTCATCACAGACGGTTTTGTGAACCGTCTGAATTTATGGGTCAGTGATAATACGAGGTTATCACATACGGTTTTTGAACCGTCTGTGGTGCAAATATCACAGACGGTTTTTAGTCAAAAACCGTCTGTGATATTCCCTTCTACTCTTAAACCTATTTTTGTTTATTGGCTAGCCTCAGGAAATGCTAGTCATGCCATCTGAAACAAGCAGATCAACATGTACATGTATACATCCAATTCACATCTCAATCCACATCTCAATTCATTTCACAAACATAAAACATCCATTTTTATTAAGATTAGAGCCTACCATTACAATATCCCAAAACAACGAGCAGGTTACACAACAAGAACAAAGAAAAAGCAAAGATCCTCTATACCTTCTCGCCCTTGATGCAACACATGAGCTGGATGTCTTTGATGCCCAACATCGTCGGCGTTGATTGAGCGTCTGCACGGTTGGCACGAGCTAGCTGCTTCTGCGATGTCTTGCCTCCCGTAGACTTGTGCGTCGTCTGCAAGGAGGAGGAGAACAGCAAGGAGGAGGACAGCAAGGAGAAGGATAGCAAGGAAGAGGAGACTAGCAAGGAGGCTGAGTTTTGGTTATATTTGTAGGGGAGGGAGAGGCGGGAGTTCGAAATTTTTGGCGCGGGAATGGAGAGGCGGAGCTACGATCCTTGGGGTGAGGATTGGTGGATTTCTATTGGCTAGGATTGGGTTGAGGAGGATCGACGAGCCCAGCGATCAGATTATCACAGACGGTTCTATATCTGTGATGAATGAATATCACAGACGGTTCTATAGCTAGAACCGTCTGTGAAGTAGAGCTCAAAATTTTATATACCGATGCAATACAAACAACTAGTCTGAAAAGATAAAATAGCAAAGTTTTATATGGCTTATATATACTCATTTGAAAGGTTTCGACGAGATCTATAACTTTGCAGTTGAAGCAAAATCCAAATTCCGAAAGTAAGACCAAGAAACAAGGCAAAAACAGACACTAAAAACTTGCAACGCAGGTTTAGGTCTAAAGATGGCCGATTTTCGGGGTCTTGGAGGGCGACTGGCACAAGCGGGTCATTTTTTTGGATCAGGCTCGTCGTTAGCTTTCCAACGAGTACAAGAACGTCGAAAATGGACACTGTATGCAAAAGTTATGCCCATTTTACTGAAGGTGTCTCAAAACTAAATCCTACTCGGACTTAGGCGGGAAATTATGAAATTTTGGAGAATTGCAAGGCGGGAAACATATCACAGACGGTTTTTAATACGAACCGTCTGTGATAATCAGCTTATCACAGATGGTTTTTAATAAAAAACCGTCTGTGATAATTCCAGATTATCACGGACGGTTTTTAATACGAATCGTCTGTGATAATCAGCTTATCACAGATGGTTTTTAATAAAAAACTGTCTATGATAATTCCAGATTATCACAGACGCTTTTTAATACGAACCGTCTATGATACTGGAATATCACAGACGGTTCATCAATAAGAACCGTCTGTGATACTCGTTTTGTCCGACGCCATCAATACAGATGGTGTCCAAATTAAAACTGTCTGTGTTAGTGTCGGTCACAGACGGTTTTGTCAAACCGTCTGTGATTTGCCGTCTAGTATTAGGCTTTCTGTAGTAGTGTGATATTCCGGAGTCTGTACTCTGCAGTGGTTGTTTGGAGTGCAGAAATTTCACATGAGACATTTCCACTCCAGCAGGTATCTAGGAATTTTCCACGTGCGCCTGTTCATACGTGGGCCACATATGATTTTACCTTGGGTGGTATTGCATTGTCCCAACTTATTGGTTTGCGCTATTTATATATGGCTGCATCCTTCTAACAATCACCACATATAGGTTGTGGCTAATAACGCCTTGCTTGAATAATGTTGTAGTGGTGATCGGTTAAACCTCATGGAATATCATTAGCACCTTAATAGCGTTGATCAATCATGTTTAAAATCATTTCAATTGACAAGGTTAATTTGAACACCTTCTCTAGGAAAGATTTTTGGTACTTGATAACATCGATCTATTTGGACAGTGAAAAAAATTAGATGAATAACGCCAAAATAAACCCGACTTTCATAGATACATCAGTTGCATAAAATGATTTTTGGCAGGTCATACTTGTTTCATATCGTAAGCTGATGACTTCAATAAACTATACATTATATATTTCTAATATATATTGTTATTTTTGGAACTTATTCGGACAAAGAGCTATGAGACCTACAAGCAAACCTGGTTTCAAATATCTGAACCACTCGCTAAGAATTATGAACTGTACTCCATATATTTCTGTAAATATCTATCGGTTTCAAATATCTGAACCACTCCTCCATGCAATGTTTTGGTTTTAAATTGTGTGCATACAGAGTTCCATTTCATTTTTATTCTTTGCATCTACTTCTACACCATCTCATCATTCATCACTCTTCAGTAAGGGCATATCCAATGCAGGCCCAGTCAATCATGATAATCCTTCTAATTAGGTCAACAAATGATCAATTTAGAAAGACTGACATGCTCCTGTATGTGATATGCCCCTTTGCTAGCTTATCTAAATTAAATTTTGAGGAAAATCAATTAATTATAGCATTATATCCAAAGGATTTTACTAACTCATTTATCGTGTTTTGAAAAGTCACCTTTATTTCTAATATTAGAATGGAGTGCTACGACAATGAGTTATCCTAGTCTCATCCTACCAATCCAATAATCTAATGAAAAATGCATAAACAACATTGTTAGAAAACATCATGTGGTATTATTCTTATTCTTTATGAACCTATTATTCTAAATGTTCTTATGAATTTGCTTGTCCGAAGGACATATCAAATAAACTAAATAACCAGATAAATTGCACTTTCTGTAATCCCTTCTCTGTGAACTACTTAGAATTTTTTTTTGGAACAATGGTTATGAAACTAAACTTATTTGAACATTGGTTATGACACATCAAACTAAAGATTAAGAACATTTCACACAAAAACACATATTACAAACAGAGCAACAGAGTACAGTGGTATTACTTTTGGAGTACACATCACAGCAGAAATGTTAAAGATGTTTAAGGAACACAACAAAATATGTAGAAGAAACAAATAAATACCAATGGCAGCAAGTTATCAGCAACTGTGACCACACTAGTTGATATTTATAACTTGGGAGTTATTTGCATAACTAGTCTGTCCTTGCAATGCAAGGTCATGCAGTTCCGCACATTATGTGACATTACTAGTACATCCATTTGCATATACTCAAGTCCTAGAGATTTATTTCAATATACCTTATCGTATCACATGGCTGGAATAGCCTCAGTTTCTCCAGGACATCCATAGTTACATCCTCTTAATTTGCTAACGACAGTGTTTCTTCAACATGCAGGCAACTTCCGCTTCGTGATGTGTAGTATGCGAATCAACTTCTCTTACTTTCTTCATTTCACCGTATTTTGCCGGAGAATTGTCACCAAAAGTCGAAGGCATATTACCCTTGATTCCTCTAAGAGTAAATTCAGTTTCAGCATTCCCCTGCACATCAAAAACTGCAAAACCTACGAAGAGGACCGCCATGATGGCTAGCATAACAAGGCTTGTCTGTGCAATCCTCATGATGTTGCTAGATGTATCCAAAGAAGATAGTACAAGTGAGATGAGTGTTGCAAGATCAGTTGTACAAAAAATTAAGAAAAATGTAATTGATATGGAGTAGAACTAGCTAGCTTGCAAGGATATAAACTTACCGTTCTAATTGTGAGAGTCGAGTATGAATTAGCCAAATCGATGGGGCCATATTTATACCAACATCCTGTGGATATTAAAAAAAGAGTAAAGTCCATTACCGGTCCTTAAACTTTTTATGCTGTGTCATTCCGGTCCATAAACTTTTAAAGTATGTCATCTCGGTCCTTAAACTTTCAAAGTGTGGCAATATCCTATGTAATTGTAGCAGTGAACTTTTTATGTTGTGTCATCCCGGTCCATAGACTTTCAAAAGAAATTGTCACACTTTGAAAGTTTAAGGACCGGGATGACATACTTTAAAAGTTTATGGACCGGGATGACACAGCATAAAAAATTTAAGGACCGGTAATGGACTTTACTCTTAAAAAAAATCAAGTGGTGATACTATAACACATAATAGGCAGAAAATGGCAGACAATAATGATTATGCCAACAACAAACAGTGCATGCTATGAATGACTAACAACATTCCCAATACTGACAATAATATGCCCATAGGTGTGACAAAAAATTTTACAATAGACCAATCTTCAAAACAAAGGATGGTCAAGTTAATTGCAGGACAAGAGAACTATATTATTGGTGATATAAACGGCCCTGCAGAATAAACAAAAACTACATTGTTTCACTGTTAACATTCAGATTTTGTATTTTACCAAAAATCTTGCAACTTTTTGGCAATAAAAAAACAAGGTGTTAGGTTATTCGGATTCTTATAACAATGTGTAGGCCATTTCTGACCTATCATGACTAGTTGACATAAGAAAAAATATTATCACTGATTAAAGTAGTGAATTTGAAAATACATTGCAAATTCTAGCATATGTACATTATGTATACCGTACAAGTGTGTGATTTCCTTCTAATTGAAGCATGTGTGACCAGCTGTCTCAAATGTTTTGTAGCTGAATATTCATTACTATGTTCTCAAAAAAAAAAAAAAGGAAACACCACCCATCACGTGAAACAGAGCATGCCAACTCATCACCCTCTTGTTCCCCTCCCTTAACCATCATGGTACTGAGACAACCTAACCTGATGTTACTTGTTCGTATGGGAATACCTCCTTCCATCCTATGCTTTCTTAAAATGTTTCAAGTCATACGTAAAACCCCCAAAGTAGCTCTTAAGGACTTGTGTATAATTTGTGAAAAAGAAACGTAGGAAAAGGCACTACTGCTGAAAAGGTCAACAAAGACGGTCCAAAAACATCACCACAGATGGTTTCGTAAGCCTTCTGAGTTTATGGGTCAGTAATGATATGAGGTCATCACAGATGGTTTTCGAACCGTCTGTGATACAGACTATCACAAATAGTTATTAACTCAGAACCGTCTATGAAAAGTCACAATGTAGATGGTTATTAACTCAAAACTATCTTTGTTTTGACTTATCATAGCCAGTTAATACAAAAAACCGTATGTGATGGTTCTTTGTATAGCCAAAAAAAACCTAGCCCCAGCCCACTTCTTCCGTTGGCCTAGCCCACGCACCAGCCTGTGCCTCGCCACATGTCATCGAACTACCAACCATGCCACGCGTTGGTCATTGAGGCCATCTCACTTGCCAGCTGCCTGATCTTTCCCAGTGTGCCATGTGTTGTCCGTCCGATCGCACGTGCACTGTTCATCGTCTCCCTCCAGGACTCTCTGCATGTGCTCGAGTTAGAGTCATCTCGGCAGCCATGCCTATCCTCTTCTTGGTGTTTGTGTCCATCTTGGACTCTGTGTCATGCGCAACTCATTCACCTCAGCATTCGCGCATAAATACTTGGTCATCAACCCCTTGTTTCCTGTGTTCCACAACTGTTTCACTTGCCATGCATCGTCGTCGTTGTCGAGCCATGCACCGTCATCTTCATCCTCAACCGCTCATTGTCGACCATCACTCTGCCAAGACCGTCTGTCTCCAGCGTCACCGCTCCACCTCATCCATTCTTTCCGCCAATAAGTCACCAACGTCCCTTGCCATCTGTCGTTCTCACAGACTAGCCACCCTACCCCGCCGTCCGCTTCCCATGCCATTGTTCGCCTATGTCCGCCACCCCTTCGCCAGCCAAGCCATTGCCTCATGCTGATGTCAACACGCACTCATGCCCAGCCATCTCTTCGGCTTCTCCATGAACCTAGCCCATGTGAGCCGTGCCTCCGATAGCTGGTCCCATCCATCGGTGTCCTCTGTGCTGTAGACCCATTAGCCAAGCCACACCAACAAGCCACGCGACAAAGCCACATCAGCCCTAGGCTTACGTGTCAAGTCACATGTCCACCACTAAGCCAGATCTACCACATGTCAGTGCCACCTCACTTGCCACATTGGAGCCATGTGTTAGCCACTTCACCCTACCACCTCAGAGTCGAGAGTAAATTGTAGTGGAAGACTAGTAAATAAGCAAAAGCACTAATAGTATGCCACCATAGCCCACAAGCAATCGACTGGGGATTAGGCCCTAGAAAAACCCATCGTCAAATTCCCTAGTGTCGGGGGCAAAGTATGCACCGTCTGGCACGTATCCTTCTTCGTTCTCTGATCAACAATAATTTAAGCAAGGTTGAGTTCATTGTGTACTCAGCAAGACTTATAGTGTATCGTAAAATTATAAATATATGCAAGGCTGTCAAAAGTTGATGCTCTATGCTAAGTTATTTTCAGCATGAAGCAAATTTCATTTGCAATATCAGAAAGTAATAATTTGCAAGTATAATTATAAAGAACAGTTGACAATGTAATGAAATAACATTTATATAACTTCCATAATAGTATATCAAATCTATTCACAGCCTTCCTCGATTGTGAACATTGCACAATTTGCACCCATGGGCATGGCATATGGAAGACACATAGATACCACCCCATCATGTTTAGTAAAACCATTTTGAAAATGAAAACTTTACCCATTGTGGATGCATCCAAGCATGCTCATGACCATGAGCATGGTTATTTAAATAGCTTTTAACACTCTTGAGAGGTTGTACAATTTTACCCACATGAAATAATCAATTATACTATCGATAACTTTATGCTTCTTTTGGTGTGTGATGAAAGTGATTATCATATAGCCTTTAGATCGTCTAGTCCTAACATTGCACCAGCCCAATGAACATCGAACCTCTCTTAGGTCCATCTCCTAAGAGAGCATTCAAATCCTCACTTAGATCCATCCCATAAGCGAAGACCCTAACTTAGGTCTGTCCTCTAAGTAGGTATTTACCATTGTATTAGCAAGTTTTGGCCCCAACACCTTGGTGAAGGGAGCCCCTACAAGCAGACCTTCACTCGGAATGCCCTTACTACTTCTGCGCCTACCATAATGCAAGACTAGACCTAGACAACTTTAATCAGCTAAAGCTAGACCCCACATAGCATTGTGGTTGTACGATGTGACTTAGATGTGTGGCAACAACGTTTGACCTTTAATTGACCCAGGCGAGAATCTCCCCCTATATATGCAAGGTTCCTCCTCACATTTGATAGTTTATCACAGAACATGCCCGTGTCTAAAAACTAGGGTTTTCATTTATTTTGTATCAAATTAACAGAGGTTCCTCCTTTGGACCAACATTTTGAAATCACCCATATCCATGCGCAAATTTTCAGAAACATCAAACTTAGTGAAAGCGATTGCATGGCTAAGCATATAGATCATATCTCAAAGTAATATACCTAATTTGACATTAGCTATTGTCTACCATGTCCTAAGGGCTTCAATAGTGAGGATATCAAATTCACAAGGAGGTGTAATGCATACAAGCGGTTGTAACTACCATTTCCTGCAGTATAGCAATTTTAATGGAACATACACATATGCATAATAGATTTTGCAAACAATATACAATAATTACAATATTGGGATCAACATGGTCAAGGGGGTGCTTGTCTTGCTCTTGCTATTCAGAGAATGCTTCGGGTGCATTCTCAAGGTTGTTTGGCACGGCGTCATCTAATCGATAAAAATCTAGATAAATGCAAATAAGAGCCAAATAAATTTAAATAGAGACAAAAATACGATATTTTTTTGTAAAACATCACGATTTTAGATAAATTTAGAAACAAAGGTCACTAAATTTGAAGTTTGCACGCAAAAGTTATAAGCGTTTGAGTTTTGCCTTGGTTTGAATCATCTCTTTTTGAGTGCTACAATGGTTTTTCCGACTACAGTACTCTCATCAAGTGATACAGTACCCTATTTTGACAACAGTACTCTTTTCAACCAGGGTACTCTTTTTGACTTCTCACACTCTATGATTGCTAAGTTCTCTTCAACTTCTAACACTCTCTGATTGCTATTGTGTTCTTCCGATTTCTAACACTCTTTGGATGCTACAGTGTTGTTTTGACTACTAACACTTTTCTGCTACTATAGTGCTCTTAATAACTTCTAACACCCTTTTGCTGCTACAATGCTCCTTTTGACTTCTAACACCCTTCGGCTGCTATAGTGCTCCTTTTGACTTCTAAAACCCTTCGGCTACTACAGTGCTCTTTCAACAACTAAAACCCTTTGGCTGCTACAGTGCTCTTTTCGACCACACATACTCTACAGTATTCTTTTCAACCACGCATACTCTGCAATGTTCCTTTTGACCACGCATACTCTATAGTGTTCTTTTCGACAACACATACTCTAAAGTGTTGTTTTCAACCACACATACTCTACAGTTTTTTTGATCACACATACTCTACAGTGTTGTTTTTGACTACACATACACTATAGTGTTGTTTTTGACCACACATACTCTACAATGTTCTTTTCGACCACACATACTCTACAATGTTCTTTTTGACCACACATACTCTAAAATGTTCTTTTTGACCACACATACTCTACAGTGCTCTTTTCGACCACACATACTCTACAGTGTTCTTTTTTACCACACATACTCTACAGTGTTATTTTTGACCACACATACTCTAAAGTGTTCTTTTCGACCACAGATAATCTACAGTATTTTTTTGACTACACATACTCTATTGTGGTCTTTTCAACTTCGATTGCTACGGTTCTATCTTTGACATTGACTATTGGCAATTTTTGACACTAAATATGATACTCCCTCAGGATGGTCAAAACAATCGACAGTACTCTGTAGCGGTAAACCTAGCACAGCATGGTCTGGGCATCTACAAATTTTAAATATGGTAGGGTTAGTTTCCATTTTTATAAAAATGAGAGGCAAGGATGAGAAATGACATTAACGAAGGAAAAGAGTACAACAATGCATTGCCTTAAATTTTCCAAATTATTTGCTAGATCCTATGGTTCTATTTCAATGCCATGCCTTCATCCTTAGGGGATACACCTTTCTTTAAAATATGCAACATTTTTAGACGAGGCCAGAAGAAAACCAAAAGAATGGTTTTGATAGGATGAGAAAGGTATAAGAGGTAAGATCATAGCAAAATCCCTATACTTTTCACAAATATTTGTATCATCCAAAATAATTTGTATATGCAAAATAGTCCTTAATCTAGAAGCCATGCTATCTAGGGTGTATAATCTATAGTTAGTATGACGCTGATACCAAGGCTGTCTGGATTTTGGCCATGAAATACCTAAAATCCTCATATGTGTTCCGTACTAGTCCCATGATTAGTGGATAGTACATACATTCACAACATTGGCATGACATCCATACACATCTCATACAATTAATTTATAGCAAAGGGGTGAATATATGAGCGACGCATACATAGTTTACAACAAAAGATCAATAGGCCAAACTAATATAAGTATCAATAGTGAAAATGCAGTGGAATAAGTAAATAACAAAATAGAGCCCAGTGGTATGCCTCCATAGCTCATAGGCAATTAGCAAGGATTAGGCCCTCAAGAGATCCATCGTAGAATTCCCCAACACCTGGAGTGAAATACGTGTCATTGGGCATATGATCTTCCTCATACCCTACATCAACAATTTAAGCAAGCTTGAATACATTGTGAACTCAACAGAAATTGTAGTGTATCACAATATATTCATATACATACATACATACATACATACATACATACATACATACATACATACATACATACATACATATATATATATATATATATATATATATATATATATATATATATATATATATATATATATATATATATATATATATATATATAAGGAAAAATGCATTCTACTTCTGGGAGTAGTTACTCCAATCTATGATATACCACCTAAACAAACTTAACATACTCCTTTATCACCCTTTAGGTATACTCATACACTAATTCTAGTATACTCCAATGCCAGCCAAATAAATTACAAGGGAGCACATGTTTTTTGGCATATTTTGCTAATACCTTCATATTCATACATAAAAATGAGTATGTTCAAAAAATTGTATATACCACCTTAAAAAAGTATACATACCACTATGGTGTTATATAATCATATACTGCACGTACATACCCTCTATTGCATTAGATACTTCCTACTTTGAGAGATACGACATTAGGAGTAACTAAACCCAAGAGTAGGAAAAAGGCTTCCAATTATATGTATGTATATATATACACACATATATATGTATATATATACACATATATATGTATATATATACATATATACATACATATATATATATACATACATATATATATATATATATATATGCAAGGCCAATAATAAATGAGGCTCTAATCTACAAGTTATTTTTTAGCATGAAGCAAATTTTGGTTTGCAATATGTAAGTAGTAATTTGCAATGGAATTGTAAAGAACATTTGTGTTCTAATGAAATAACATTTATATAACTTAATAATAGTAAATCATACCAAATTGCAACCGTCCTTGGCTGCGATCATCCCATCATTTTCCAACAAAACGGTTTTAGAAACAAAATTAAACTATTGTGGTCGCATCTAAGCATGCTCATGACCTCGAGCACATCTATTTAAAATAGCTTTTAACACTCTCAAGATATTGTACAACTTTACCCACATGAGATAATCGAATACACTATCGGTAACTTCATGATTCCTTAGACGTGTGACAAAAATAATTATCATACAACCTTAGAGCATCTAGTCCTAACCTTGCACCAGCTTGATGAATGGACAAACCCATGCAAGTGAGATGAATGACAACTATCACTCAAGTGTGTCGTTCTCCTGAGTGAGCATTCACTATTGTATTAGTAAGCTTTTGTCCCAACACCGTAGTGATGGAAGCCCCTACGAACAAATCTTTCTGTAATGCCCCCACTACTTTGGCCTACCAAGAATGCATAGCTACTCCTAGATAACTTTAATTAGCTAAAGCCAGAGCCCATTTAGCACATGTGGTTGTAATATTAGACTTAGATGTGCTACAATAGCGTTCAGTCCTTAATTGATCGAGGCGACAATCTTCCCCTATCTACATGTGAGATATTCTCCCACATTTGACAGTCATATTATAAATTGCCCATGTCTAAATCTAGGTTGTTCATTTTATTTCACAGCAAACTAATAGAGGCACCTCCGCTGGTCCAACATTTTTGAAACCATCAATGCCCACATGCAAGTTTGTCTAAAATATCAAACGTAGTGAAAACTAATGTGTGGCTAATCATTTAGACCGTTTACTCAATGTAATCTGCACAAATTTGACATTACCTATTGTCTAACCATGTCCTAAATGCTACAATAGTAAGCATATCAATGTTTCAAGGAGGTCCAATGTATACAAGTGGATATATCTACCGTGCCCATAATGTAGCAATTTAAAGAAACATACAAGCATGTATAATAGGTTTTGTAGTCAACTACAATAATTAAAACATTGGAATTAACATGGTCAGAGAGGGTACTTTCCTTGCTGTTGTTGCTGAGAGAATGACTCAGAAGCGTTCTCGAACTTCCTGGCACGTTGGCATCTATTTCCAAACAAGCACAAATAAGAGCCAAATAAATTCAAATAGGGACCAAATTCAAATATTTTTGCATATTCCAAAATATCATGATCTTAGGAAATTTTAGAAACAAAAATAACATAATTTGGAAGTTGTATGCAAAAGTTATACCTATTTGAATTTGGTTTGGATTATAAATTCTAAAAATGTAAAAGGGGTGACATTGAAGGCGTATATCATGAAATTATGATTTCTAGCAGAAAAAGCAAACTTCCATCTATGTTCTGGTGAAAATATGCTTTCTAATAGAGGAAACAAATTTTCATATAACTAAAAGCAGCTTTTCCATTTTATTCATTTTTCTAAAATTTCTTACATGTGGGCCATACATGTCAGTCTCACATGGTTAAATCATGTTTTAATTATTATTTAAACAAGTGGGTCCCATATGTCAGTGACTTATATTCTGTAATTGATTTTGACCAGGCCCACTTGTCATAGACTCATTAGCTTTGAAAGTGTTATTAGTGCTTAATCAGTCTTCTGGCAGGTGGGGTCCACCTGCCAGAGAAATGTAAGCGGATGGCTGAGCACCATGATCGAGCTCATTGCCGAGCTTGCCACTAGTGAGGAAGACCACAGCGTGGTTTGGGAATGGGTAAGATGGAATAGCTGGCTCACCGTGCACATCAAGGAGGTAATGGTAGCGACCAACATGGTGGTCGGAGGTGGCATTGCGATGGCGAGAGGCGATGAGGGTGTTTGGGTGAACAACGGTATGGGTGATGGCAGGTAGGAGATGGTATTTCGATGCTGGTTCTAATTTCAGGGAGGCTAGGGGATGCTATGAGGCATGTACGAGGTCTTGTGGTCATTGGAGCTTCACCAGTGCCATTGATGCGGATCCACCTAGCATGCTTGCTGAACCCTATTGCTTTGGCCCTGATCTTTCACGATACGCCTTGTTGGATGCCCTCTCCAAGATAAGCCTTCTCCCACGCACACCGCAGCACACAAACGAAGGGTAGAGAAATCGAAGTTTCAGCGAGTAGAATCCAACACAACATTTGGATTCAACACACCAAGAGCAATTCCTCGATGGAAATCTCAAGAACACACCAACAATGGCCACCAAATCATAGTGATTTTCTGGTTTCTATTTCTCAATTCATAGCCTAAGTTACAATGGGGCTAAGGCCCTGGCCTTATATTGGTGCACAATGCACGGCCTTGACTAAAACTCACGCACAACCTGGCCTAAGGCCGAAACAAACTCCAATACGAACTAAAAAGGAAATATTTAAACTACTACCACCGGATTCTCTCTTAATTTGCAATCTGACTATTAGGATTTCGTGGCTGGTACCTTGTCCATTGTGTGGGGCTTCGAAATAGCTTTCCAACGAGTCCAAGAACGCTCAAATTGGACTCTGTTTGTGAATGTTATGGACGTTTTAGTATAGGTACACATTTTATACAACAGATTAGGACAGAAAAGAGCATAGTCTAGAACTTAGATGTCTGCATAGATGCATTTCACGATGAGCAGTTCAGTACGCTAGCCCAAGCTCCTACTATAGGCTTGTAGAGGAGATTTGGGAGCTTGACTACATAATTTTCAAGATAACTCTATTTCGGTACCGTTGGGTCCAACTCCCATAGGGTGCAAAAGTCAACAAGTACAGCTCACTACTTTGCACCTTAAATGTGTATGATACAAAGATGAACCATTTGTACTAGCGAGGCAAGTTGTTCAAGTTTTTTATGTAACTGACTCGGCAAATAAGAAGTGCCACGTAGTTCTTGATGGAAAAAGAAGGATTATCAGAGTTGAGAATGTCGTGGATGAGAAAGAGCACAATCAATTTGACAAGTTGCCTCCATTTAGAGATAGCATCAGGCTTGAGGAAGAACCAAGCGATGAAGCAAGCTATATGTGTGTCGACCATCGTAAAGGGTTGTATATAAAAAGAAATAACCAAGTGTAATGATCCAATGTAATTATAAGAAACTTGGCATCTAATTAAGGAATTATTCTATTGTAATTGATTTAGTAATTAAGCAATAACTACATCTGTGATTGTATATCATTGCTTTTTTCATAGGTAATGGCTAGCACTTCATGAGGCTAGCTGAAAAATAGGATTTGTTGGCTGAAGAAGGAACTATCACAAACGATTCTCTAAAAGAACCATATGTGATATATATATATATATATATATATATATATATATATATCACAGATGGTTCCATAATAGAACCGTCTGTGTTGTGGTTTATATCATAGATGGTTCTATAAGTGAACTATCTATGATGTTGTTTATATCACAGATGGTTCTATAATGGAACCGTCTGTTATACTAATATCACAGTCGATTCTTTTAAAGAACCGTCTATGATGGTTCCTCCTATAAGTACTACAATACGTGGGTTTGCACCCTCATTCACTTACTTGGCCACATCTTTTTGCCTCCTCACCTTGCAATGCCTAGCCGAATCCAACTTCCCACCATTGCCCGCAACTAGATCGACAACCTTGCCATTGCCCCTAGCCAGATCGACAACCTTGCAGTGGAAGTAGTGCCTCTATTGAGGTCCACACATTTAGGGATGGAACTCGTGCTTCAATGTGCTAGCACTAGTGCACACGGCAGGGGTTATGAGAGGTGGTAGCTAGGGTTTCAATGGGTGCATTTTGAGGATCCCTCCCTCAGCACCCACGCCTCTCTTTATATAGCCTCCAATTGGATCCCTATCCAATACGATCAGATATGGTATCTAACTTGGAAAGCCTCAGGCTGGATCTGTATCCAATACAAGTAGAGATCGTATCACACTCGGAGACTATCATCCAAACCCTTATCGCTTCAGCCCATTAAGTGTGTGATCCTATTGGTTCATGTATATTTGGACATGGGCCGAAAGCTCCTTTTTTGGTCCATAAGTCGGTAGCAGTGCCTAGCAGGAAATAATGACTCCAAAACATACATAAAGATCATATCGGACGAACATTTATAGTGGCTATATACCGATCCCTTTGTCTCATGATATCAGATCGAACTCAAGGCGAGAAGCATGCCATCCCATGCACTTCCTTAATCCATCCACATCAAGGGGCCTAGAGATATCTCTCCTGTTATATAGGAGGGACAAATTCTATCTTGGTCGCTTATATTCCTCTGCATGTTTCATAGTAAATCCGAAAGCTACCTTTATGACCACCTAGTAACGGAGTAGTATTTAGCAACCCCTAAGTAAACTATTAACAGGTAGGAAATAGTGAGGATCTCATGTCTGAGGATCCTACATATACTATGCATGAGACCAACTGATGACATTTAAAAATATAACAATTTCCACAGTGCCTCAAGGTGGATCAATTTAATATCACATTCTCTAACATGTGTCCACATTATTGATTTGATATCACAAATCCATGAACTGTGAAACATGATCATCATTCAATACATGTGCTGATATATAAATCATAATTGTCCCACATAATGATATACAAGTAGTGATAATTTAGTATAAAAACATAAATAAAGAGTACCACGAACAAGTCACATACTTGTTGATTAATATGAAAGACATTTATTCCAGGGACAAAATAACATATTATTCAAAAGATCATAAATATAGAAGTGATACAATCATCTCCATGATTGCCTCTAGAGCATATCACTAACAAGTGGAGGTGAGACCCTATATGAAAAAGGATAGGGTGGCTGTAACATCCCAAAAAGGGAATTATTGTAATTTCAAAAATTATAAAACCTTTTAATTGTTTTTCCAGTGTGTCTCAAAAACTTTTGGTGTTATTCGAATTTCCTAATGTGGATTCTTGCCAAAAACGCGACTAATAAAAACCAATACCTTGGAATCAAGAACCAAGATTGAAAATCTCGGGACCCAGAGCAGCAACTCTGGAACCCTCTATGTTAATCACACTATCCCAGGAAAAGCTAGTGCACACAGTGATCACAAAGACAAATATCATGCGTAATGACAAACTTTATTTAACTAATATGAGCCTGATTACCAAAGTTTACAATAACAGCAAAAGAAGACAGTGGAAGAAATACATAAAGCAACAGCCCATCCAGCCTTCTCACAAGGCGAATGACTGTAAGACGTGGCCTGGTTGTAGTCCTCACCGCAATCGTCGAAAGTTTCCTCTGGAAAGAGTTAGATAGAGCAACATGAGTACAAAAGTACTCCACAAGTTACACCAGGAATTTAACAGAGTTAATGCATGCATAAAGTGTGTCAAAGGAAGGCATAATATGGTTAATTTGCATGAAAGGCATCATTTGAAGTAAATATCATAAAGCCAGTGCAAAAGCTGAATTGATACAATATGTAAAAACAACATTGAAATCAAAATAAATAACGTTAGTGCAGGTCCATCCCCTACACCAACCTATCCACGTGCATCCCACCCAGACCATCTTTTCTCAGAAATAACTCATATAGATTCCATAAATTCATACGGTTCTAAAATCTCTCATGGATTCCATCCATCCATAAGGTTTTCATAAACCATTTTAAAATAAAAGTCTAATCCATGAAAAACATCACTCAACTTGCCCATGACCGTGGGCACAGCTATCCAGGATAGTTTATACACTCTGCAGAGGTTGTATAGCTTTACCCACAAGACATGATCATCCCTTTTTGCCACCAGATTAACACACTTCCTTAGGTGTGCGGCTAGAAGATCATTAGAAGGCCTTTACAATGATCCGTTGTCAACATAATCACACCGCCACTAAGGTTTCACCACAACATGAATCCTCATGTTGAAGCCCCCACTTGTGCCATGTGAGACTTCTCACGGCCTACGCCGCGCCCACATTCAGCCTGTAGTGAGATTAAGTTGGAACTTCACAAATTATTCGGCCAGGTCTGTCCCATACCAGACTTGTGATAGTACGATAGGGCTTTGCAACAGTAGCTCACAAACCGGTCCTTAACTTGACTTAGGCCCTACCTCGCACCCCTTGTGCCTGGCAATCAACATCGAGTCAACAAACTACGATGCATGCCAGCAAGCACCCACCACCATACCATTGCCTAAGTCTAAACCAGTTTTATATTTTGTTTCGAAATAATTTCATAAACATTATTGACTCACCAAAAATAGGAATTCAGTTTTAAATTTCGTCATTTTATGTGAAAGATCATCCCAAACCATTATTATTGTAAGCATGGCTAAGCACTTCTACAAAATTTCTAGTTAGTGCTAATGCACTAACTAGGTTTTATCTAGGGTTGAGAAGGTATAATGGCATTCAGCTTCAAATTTGGCTTTACAAAGGATTTTAGGCATAACTACAGTTTAAACTGAATTTAAACTAGGCTTGAATAAAATTACGCATGCATATCAATTTAAAACAACATAAATAATTTTAAAATAATAGGATCAACATGGTCAAAGGTGTAACTTGCCTTGCCTGAAGACCTGGTGCAAGTCGTCGAAGTCGTTCTCTTTGAGATCGTCGAAATCGACGCGTGAAGAACTAAACAAATAAAATTCAAATAAAATTAAAAAATTCAACAAGAGTCTATATTTGGGTAATTTATGATTTTAGAAGAATTTAGAAATTTGAACGGGTCAATTTGGAGTTAAAATGAGGTTTTACGGGCCTTTGGAAGTTTTAAAAAGAAGAAAAAGAAAAGATTGATTTGCTGATTTTTTTATACTGAAAAAGGCTATTTATGACGTCAGCTATTTTTGAATTTTTTCAGTGGGAATTATTTTTTAAAAAGAAAATGCTGACTGGGCGGAGGAGAGTGAGGGGCGGCGGCGGCACTCGGCACAACGGCTCCGGCGGTGTTGGCTCTTGGCCGAGAGGGGGAAAAGAGGCGGCGGGGTGTGGGTGTCGGACTCCAAGTTTACTAACCTGGAACCCTCTGTGATTTCACTGCACTATTCCCTAGATCAGTACATAGTGCTCACAGGTACAATGCTGCATCATTTCATACACGACAAAACCATACATTACAATACCAGAGTTCAAATAGACCGCGTCGGGCCGAGGTTACAATAGGGTCGTCAGGCCAAATGTCTTACAATACATAAGAATGGAAGTGGAAGCGTACACAAGCGTAGGGGGCACAACTCGCTGCAGGTAAGTGACTGAGACAAACTAGGTGTCACTGCTATGGGTCAGAGACCTGACTAATAGCAGATACACCCACCAAAACTAGCCTGGTCAACCAGACTGAGGCGAGAGGCAAGACTACCGCAGCCTAATCTAATCTCCACCATCTTCATTTCCTTCGGCATCCTGATCTTCATAGTAGACGTAGTGCCCTTGATATATGGGTTTTGAAGGGGGATTAAGAGCGAGGGTGAGCACCATCAACTGTGCTCCGCGAGCCAACACACAGAATGCATATATTTGCTGATGCAAGGTTTAACAAGGATGGCTCAGGTTCTTTTATTTGCTTAAAGCGACCTTTGGAAAATTTTTAGTTAAATGTTCCTGTGACCTAGCATTTCACAAAAACTTATGCTTACATAACTGAAAGTGTGCAATAATTTATAATGGGGTAGGTTCCATCCACCGATTTCATGGTTCCATCCACCAATGCTTACTTTTGATTAGCAGGTTACTTCCACCTTAATACCAACACTGGAGTACATCCCTCTAGGAAAAACACCAAAGTCAGGTTTACATCAGCCTGATAGTTTTCATTCCCACCCTCAAACTCAAGGAAGATTTCCATGTCCGCCCTTGACCGTGGGCACAACTATTCGAATAGTTGTATACTCTGCAGAGACTATACATCTTTACCCACAAGAGATAATCATCTCGACAGTTCTACATGATTCCTTGGTCAGCAGATCGAGAGACCACCACGAGGCCTTTACAATACCTCGCCCTCTAGCATATCACTCCTATGGGGTTACTTCCATAGGTTGTGCGGGATGTCTACCATAAGTTAGCGCAATCGGACTACACTCTCCACATACGCTATCCTAGGCAACGTCACCTACATCCGGTGTCCCGTTCCAAGTGGGGCTTTTATTACCCACCTACACACGTTCTCCATGAGATGACTAGAGAGTCTAGTAAATTATTAAGCCAAGCCTACATTGTGCCAGCTTGTGGTTGCACTGTTGTACACAGAGGGGTCCACACAAGATTAAGTCCTTAATTTGTCTGGGCGGTTCATTCCACTAGCCACAACCCTGTGTTACATCCACACCCACCACTCTTTCCATCCGCCCAAATAGGTATAGCGGATTTTTAGGGTTTTGAGAAGCATAACACAATTTATCATAAATGTTCAGCCTTGTACATCCCGTGACTATCCCAAAACTAGTTTTTATAAGTAAAGAATGATTATCAGGGCCACTAGTGCCCTGGACTTGACAAGACTAGCATGGCAGTAATATGACTTATAACTACCATAGTTATTATTTATATCTAGGGCGACAATGGTCAGGTGATTCAAATGTTACTGATGGAGTACCATATTATTGGGTAGACATATGGATGTTAGCTACCTTAAGAGTGACATACTTTTGCATATAAACTAAAGCATGCAAATTTTTCATAATTTAAGTGAACATAGCTTCACATAAAATATAGGCGCAAAATGATCAAAGTATTGACTTGCCTGGATCAAGAGCTTGGTGGTCTTGTGCTGCTTCAATCTAGGGCTCGTTCACGTCTTCGAACTCTACTCGGAAGAACGAACCGGAAAAACAACACAAATGAGAGAAAGCAAATAAATACCAAATGAAATAAAACAAAACTCAAATGAACTCAAAATTGAACTAAACTAGAATCAATAGACAGGTCTTGATTTTAGTAAAAATTAGAAATTGGTTTCATTAAATTTGGAGTTATGGTTACGAAGATATAGCCTTTCAAAGTTTTACTTCTCAGAAAATTCAGAAAAATAAAGGGAGAGAGAGTGTGCCACTGACAGGTGAGGCCCGAGAATATTTAATTGATTGTTCGGTTATTACCGCTTTAAAGCGGCTGACCGGTGGGCCCAACATTAATAGGGTTAATAGTGGTTAGCGGATGCTTAGGACAGGCGGTTAATTAACTCATTAATTTCACTGGCTTACTGCTCGGTCGCAGCGTGGTCCGGCCAGGAGGGCAGCGGAGAGGCCACGGTGGTGCGATGGTATGGGCCAAAATGAGCTCCTCAGTCCTGCGCACCCTGAGGCCGAATTTGGGCTGGCGGCGCCCTGCGACGAGCACAGCGACGCCCAAGACAGGGGAAAGGGGCGCCGGTGACTCGGCCAATTGGAGTTCAATTGCTTGCCAAGGGAGCATCCATGGGGGGTCTTGAGCCTACCTGGGGCTCGGGCGGCGGTCGGAGTGGAGCCAAGCGGGCTGGCGGCAGGGGAGGGCTTGTCGACGAGGAAGACGACGGCGGTGGCTCGTTGGGGAGGGAGGCGGGGCTCGGTGAGGTGGGGAGTGTGCTCAGGGTGTCCCAGCGGTGCTCCAAGCTCGGGGAATCGGCCCGGGGCACTGCGGTTCTCCAAGAGGACCTGGCGCCGGAGTCGGTGAAGAAGGACGTCGGCGGCGGCCTGCAAAGGAAGAGAGGGCGATTAGCCAGGGCAGTAGGGGGAGGAAGTGAAGGCGAGTTCGGTAGTAGGTCAAGGGGGCCCCAATGTCCACCAGTTAGCACTGGCGGTAAGAAATACCGGCGGAGCACCTGCGGCAGTGGAGGTGGTGAAGTGAAGATTTCGAATGAGCTTGGTGGGGCTGGCGGTGAAGCATCGCGCCCTTTTATAGAGGCCGGGGAAGAGGATGAGACGCCAAGGGGAGCAAGGCGGCATGGCACCGAGCGTGCGGGTGGCGTCAGCGCTGTGCGGCCATAGTCCGGGCGCGGCAACCGGGGGCTTGTCGCGGTGCGAGTGAAGGCGATGAGCAGAGCTCGGCCCGGAGGTCCGGCGTGGGGGCGGAGCGGAAAGCAAGGTGGCGACGTGACTTGCACAGAGTGGCAGCGAAGTACTACGGTGGCACAGTGAGGGGAGAAGGCGACAAACGGCGTGCATGGTCGGGCGAAGGTTGAAGCGTGCAAAGGACGTGCGGGAGATGACCGGGGACACGACAAGGTGGCAGCTACTGCTCTGCGGTCAAGCAGCGACAGACGGCGAGGACGGCGAGGAAGGCCTGCCACTGCCACTGCCAGGCGCTGAAGGCGAGGGACTTCGGTGCTAACAACGAGAACGCCGGCACTGATGGCGAGGCTGTCGCCGCAATTACTCGCTGCCGCGGGTGGGTGGAAGAAGGTGACGAGCAGCGGTAGAGACAGTGGGAGGAGGGGGATGTTGCGGCCAGGAAGGAGCCAGGGGAAAAGAGATGAGCGGCCGGGATTGACTGGGGTTTTTATTATTATTTTTTCGCTTTCCTCTCTACAAGATAAAGGCAAATTTGAGATTTTCAGATTTTTAAAAAATGTCTTTAAATTCCAGATTTTTGAAAGGTGACTTTGAATTCTCCTTTGGGGCTAAAGCAAGGTATTTATTTTAAAACAATTTTTGCACTTCTTAAATTTTCTTTTTGAGAGGCAAAATGATAACCAAGCTGAGAATAAAGTCTTTTAAAATTTTGAACCTAAGCTTGAAATTTGCATTAACACCAGGTTTTGAAAATGGGAATTATTTTTTAAAAAGAAAACGCGGACGGGGCGGAGGAGGGAGAGGAGCTGCGGCGGCGGTACTCGGCGCGGCGGCTCCAGCGGTGTTAGCTCTCGGCAGGGAGTGGGGATGCCAAGGAGTGCCCCCGGGGGGGGGGTTATAGGGGAAAGGGGCGCGGCTGCTCGCCGGTTTCCGCGGGGCGAAACCGGTTCGGTGGGGGCAGTGTGAACGCGGCGGCGGCGCCATTAATGGGGTGGCGAGGTGCGGCGGCGAGGGGGAGGCCCGAGGTGGCACTTGGGAGGCGAGCTCGGCCGGAAATCGAAGCTTCGGCGTAGCATTAATGGAGGCGGCGGGAGGTTAAGATGAAGAGAGGAACTTGTAGTGGACAACTGAGATTAGATCGGGGAGAGAGAGAGGGATTAAATTCGAGCGAGACACGTGTCAGCCGAAATTAATCCGGATTAAATTTTGGATTAAATTTTCAGAAAATACCAAAAAAAATTTTATAAACACTTAGAAAATAGTAAATAACGTCTAAAAATTCTAGAAAATTCCTCAAGCTATTTTAAAGTTAGGAAAAATATTTTTAATTTAATTTTTGTCTTTAAAAATTTTATAAAATACCTTTTGTCTTTTAAAATTGATTTTTAATTCTAGAAAATTCTCCAAAATTTTATAAAATGTTTTAGACTTACTAAAAATATTTCCAACTTAAGGTTGGTCTTTTAATTTTTACAAAAATACCTTTTTAGCTTAGAAATTGATTTTAAAATTTTAGAAAATTCTCAGAAATTATTATAATTTCAGGGAAGTTTAGGAAAAGCAAAATAAACTCTTTTTGTCCACAAAAAATTTTTAAAATACATTTTCTGGCTCTAGGATTTGAAAATAATCCAGATAACTCCAAGTAAATCTTAGAAAATCACAGTAAATCTAAATAAAAGCCAAATACTTTTAAATACTTAATTTAAAATAATATTTTTATAAAAATTTACAAATAACTTTAATTTAATAATAGTTTTATGTTTTTAGTTGAATTACTTTTTAAGAAAAGCATTTTTAAAAGCTTAAAACAGGCAAAATAAAATCTTCACAACTTAGGCAACCAAAGAACACTTGTTTTATTATTTTTGAATTAAATTAAATTTTACTTTTAATTTTTGAATTACTGTTTAGCCGGGTCGCCCTACCCCCGATTTCTCCTCTATCACATCACATTGATGCCGCATTAACGCCTCCTGCATTGACGCTGCCTAGCTCCACCCTCCCCTACGCCAGAGCCTTACCTCTGCCATGGGTTAGGTCGCGAACCCCAGTTGGCTGCCTGTGGGCAAGTCCTGCAGATCCCACCTATGTGAAGTTTCTGCTATTGCATTTTATTGTTTCCGGCCTAATCGGTCCATGAGTGAGTTATTACTATATTATTTACGCTTCTGCATGGTATGTTTTTGATATACCGTAATGTATCTGTGAGCACTATCTATTGATCCAGGAAATAGTGCGGTAATCACAGACGATCTGGGTTTGCTAACCCGGGGTCCGACAGTGACCCTGTATGAAAAAGGATAGGGTGAGGGTGTGTCAACGATGGGTAAACACTCAGCTGTACCAGTATATGCAAAAGAGAAATTGAGACATGTGCATTGCATTCATGAAAAGAGAATTGGGAAAATGAGGCATATGTATGGAACTTGATGAAAATGAATATGTGATATTGAGATAGTGGTGAATGAAGGTGAAGTGTTAAAATCATGCTTACCTTGTTTATTATTCTGGTGTATGTTTGCTGAGTTGTGGACTCTTGTTTTGCTGTTGTTTTTAGGTGCCCGTTGATGATGACATGCATGGGTGGGATATATGACAAGTTGATCTTGAACTTTATAGTCGATTCTTTCACTTCGTGATTTTTTATTCATCGTTAGAATTTAACCATGTTATCTTTGAATTCCTTAGATTAATAATTATTTCTCTTTAGCACTTAATGGTTTTATATTGATGCTACTTGTCAATTTCTTTTGGTTAGATTTGTTATTGATTTAGCTCATTGTCAATTGGTATATTTTATTGTCAATCAATGATTTCCGTATTGGTGAAATTTATATGTTCATAGTTATGTTGAGAGATTATTTGAGGCCTAGTTGTTAGTAATTTGTAATTAATGGTTTAAATTGGTAGTGTGTTTAGTTGTGGGTGACATTCTAGACTTTTCAGAGGCCGGGGTGATATATATATATATATATATATATATATTACAGTTTTTATGTCTTGATATAGAAGCTTTAGCTAGTTTTGGAACAAAACAAGGTCAAGAAGTTAACCTAAAATTTTACTTATAGCAGCACAATTTTGTTAAGCACATGGAATTCAGTACACAACGAATTAATAGCTAGCTAGTCATCCGTACCCTATGTTTGAGCTGTATAGTCGATGAACCAACAGCAGGGCTGCAGACCATGTCTTTCCGCTGCATCGATTGCTTGTGCATGTGGTGTATTATTTCGAACGACATTCGTCTGCAGGCTTTATTCTTTAGACATTGTCGAGAAGTGGCAGGCTTTGCAGCAACTTGACTGACCTGATGGGCTACGTATGAATTCGTTAGACTATAGACTAAACAGTACCTAGCGAGGGGAATTGATTCAGAACGGTCGCTTTATTCGTCAGACAACATTTCCAGACTTGCTGGTGTATTTTCCATTGCATGTACTGTATGTTTGGCAACTGAGAGAGATGGAATCATGGCTAACCTATATGTATTTTTCTTGTTCCAAGGTGTCGGGCAGATTTTTCACTACTACAGAAAAGGTCATCACAGACGGTTCAAAAACGTCATCAAAGACGGTTTTGTGAACCGTCTGAATTTATGGGTCAGTGATAATACGAGGTCATCACAGACGGTTTTCGAACCGTCTGTGTTGCAAATATCACAGACGGTTTTTAGTTAAAAACCGTCTGTGATATTCCCTAAACCTATTTCTATTTATTGGCTAGTTTCAGGAAATGCTAGTCATGCCCTCTGAAACAAGCAGATCAACATGTACATCTATACATCCAATTCATATCTCAATTCATTTCACAAACATAAAACATCCATTTTTGTTAAGATTAGAGCCTACCATTACAATATCCCAAACAACGAGCAGGTTACACAACAAGAACAGAGAAAAAGAGCAAATATCTATGCCTTCTCGCCCCTGATGCAACGCATGAGCTGGATGTCTTTGACGCCCACCATCGTCGGCGTTGATTGAGCGTCTGCATGGTTGGTAGGGGTGGATATCGAGCCAACTCCATATCTTATCGAGCTTTTTCTAAAAATGATATAGTTTGATTTAATATCATTTTACATATAATTTAAAGGTATTTTTAGAAACGAGCTAACGAGCCGAGCCGAGCCGAGCTTTAGCAAATTTCGAATTCATTTGAAATAAACTCATTTTAATGTTTAACCAATTAACAAGTAGAATTGAAGCAATTTTGAACCGAGCCAACGAGCCTCACTAACGAGCTTTTTTTCCAGCCCTAATGGTTGGCACGAGTTAGTTGCTTCTGTGGTGTTTTGCCTCCCGTAGACTTATGTGTCGTCTGCAAGGAGGAGGAGGACAGCAAGGAGGAGAAGAACATACAGTAAGAAGAAATACAGCAAGGAGAAGGACAGCAAGGAGGAGGAGAACATACAGCAAGGAGGAGGACGACAAGGAGGAGGAGGAGAACAGCAAGGAGGCTGGGTTTTGGTTATATTTATAGGGGAGGGAGAGGCGGGAGTTTGAAATTTTTTGGCACGGGGATCCGTGGGGTGAGGCTTGGTGGATTTCTATTGGCTAGGATTGGGTTGAGCAGGATCGACTGGCCTAGCTGTCAGATTATCATAGATGGTTCTATATATAGAACCGTCTGTGATGAATGAATATCACAGACGGTTCTACATATAGAACCGTCTGTAAATTAGAGCACACAATTTTATATACCGATGCAATATAAACAACTAGTCTGAAAAGATAAAATAGCAAAGTTCTATATGACTTGTATATACTCATTTGAAAGGTTTTGACGAGATCTACAACTTTTCAGTTGAAGTAAAATCCAAATTCCAAAAGGAAGACCAAGAAAAAGGGCAAAAACAGAAACCAAAAACTTGCGATGCAGATTTAGGTTCAAAGATAGCCGATTTTTTAGGTCTTAGAGGTCAACTGGTGCAAGTGGGTCATTTTTTTGGATCGGGCTCGTCGTTAGCTTTCCAACAAGTACAAGAACGTCAAAAACGGACACCGTATGCAAAAGTTATGCCTGTTTTACTGAAGGTGTGTCAAAATTGAACCATATTCAGACTCAAGCGGGAAATATGAAATTTTGAGAGATTGCAAGGCGGGAAACATGTCACAGATGGTTTTTATTATAAAACCGTCTATGAACTGAAATATCACAGACGGTTTTTATAATAAAAACCGTCTGTGATACTGGCATATCACAGACGGTTTTATAATAAAAACCGTCTGTGATAATCTGGAATATCACAGACGGTTTTATAATAAAAACCGTCTGTGATATTCTAGTATCACAGACGGTTCAGCGGTAAGAACCGTCTGTGATACTCATTTTTCCCGCCACAAACACCACAGACGGCCTCCAAATTAAAACCGTCTATGGTAGTGTACATCACAGACGGTTTCACAAAACCGTCTGTGATTTAACGTCTAATATTAGGTTTTCTGTAGTTTGTACATATCATGGAATTGGCAGATGGCATTGTGAGGTACATCAACCTTTCGTAATTGGTTTGAAGGAAGGTACATCACTAATTCAGCTAAGCTAGCTTGCCATGCATGCCTGCCAGCATCCTATAACGTCTCTTTTCTAGCTGATGAGACAAAATTCTCTCTATTCACGCCTCAGGCATCCTATAACGTCTCTTTTCTTCTATCAATTGCACAGGTGCTTCCTAGCTAAGTAGACCTTATCTTTTAGTATCGGTTGGCACTCGTTACTCTTAAGTAACTTTGCAAGTATAATAAATGTAGCAAATGTTCTTGCATATTTTATTTAATTAATATAAAAAACACTTAATGGGTTTCACGAACCTACCTAGCTATTTGCTATGCTTCTATTAGAAAGTAATTATTTCTTATTGGCAAATATACCTCCTGAAGAAAGATCAGCCGCTGTCACTAGTCCACTGAATATGAAATCATGATTTGCTAGCGTAGTCTACAAAGACAGATCAAGTTTTAGGTTGGCCTTTGTTCTCTTATTATAAACATCATAAGATATATCAGACCGCTAGGGTAGTTAATCCTTTTTAGCATATCCCACAAAAACTAATTAAATTTAATCTCAGAGTATATGCAACAGCATATATACCACTTAGATGTGCTTTTGTACTTCCTCCAAATATTTTTTTTGTTCTATCAACAAGATATACGAACTCGTCAAAAATTTTGATATTAATTGTTGGATAGTGCGGTGCACGTATATATAATAAAATAGGGTATATTTTATTCTTTATTGAGCTGCACTAGATCAGATGAACACGGATCCTCCACATTTTGTATCGTTACTGCACGGAGTGGTAGCATTAGCTCAAATCTAGGCCATAGACAAAAAAAAAAAAATGAATGGCGATCTTGTTCGCAGGCTCGCTTTATGGCAACAGAGGAGAATGGAAGCAACTAAGGTGGAGGTGCGTCTTCATTGATTGATCTCTAGCAATCACCCTGTTAAGCTTGTGGTTGTGGAGTATGTTTAGAAATCATTATTTTCGGACGAAACTAAACCAACAAGAAATATATCCATGTCGGTTTTATTTTGATGGGGAAAACGATGCAAATAGGGCATCAGGCACTTTACATTTTGGTGTCAGTCAACTCCTAATGGTTTCCTTGTTTGGAATATATTTCCTGACAGTTTTTAGGCGCTGCCACGAAATCTTTGGTTTCTTGTAGCGACATGCAAAATAGTTATTTTGATTGAATCTAAATTTGTGAACAACACGAAATATACCAAAATAGTATTCATTTTTGCTTTTATTTTATCGATACGAGGTTTCTGGGGCAAATTGCTTTATTTTCCTATGCATCCTGATCAGGAGGCTTATGAGCAACTTGTTTTGTTTGCCTCGGTAGTAGGTTGGTTTTCCTTCAAAGTCTTTTGAGGCAGCTTTTCGGCCTTGAAATATTTTTTCCAATGCACTGCCTGCCTCAGAATGTCTTCTGATTTTGCCATTTCTAATACAGTTACCTTGTAATGCAGCTTTTGCTGGTGTTCATAGGCCATAGCTCCACCATCGTTGATTCCGTCAGCCTTTGCTTGATTAGTCACAGCAGTCTGTGTACTATTCACCTTCCGCCAATTATATATCGTAGCTAGTCCAAAACAATACAAAACTTCTTGTGATGTCCTTTTCTTTGCAAAGCCCCCTGCTGCTGGACCACGCGTGCTTTATCCATTGCTAGCAAGCCTATCCAAGGAATGTGTCTACATTTTATTTTTCATATTTTTATCATTATGTTTTCATATTGCTTTTTATTTTATATTATCATGACTTTGTGGGACTTAACTCTCCTCCTATCAAAGTTAATTATGTCCATAATCTGGACATTTTGACAAAACGTTTCCTACTAATTTTTTTTATATTTTATTTTTCCAAACAATTAATAACTTTTCTAACTTGTAATTACTGAAAAAAATACCTTATTCGGGTTGCCCATTCATTTTTTCTACTAAATATTAACGTATAAAATTAATGGTTAGCATGCATCAACCTTTGATCAGCCGTAGTATACTCACATATCTCATACAGAAAATTAAGAAGAAACTATGAAAAGTAAAATTGCTTGAACATAATTACTATACTATAGTGGTTAAAGAATATCATGAAGGAAGAGTAAAATGTCTTATATTTATACATGCAAAAGAGAGCAGCTGCAAGGAATCATTGTTGCTGTCCAAAGACAAAGATAACCATTGCGCAACTAGTGTAATGGATCTCGATCATGCGCATTATTAAGTGACTACGAATCACAAGCGCATATCGAATAATTTTTGACATGTCATACGCACGATAAAGTGAATGATAATAATTTTGTCGCCAATAGCATGGAAAATGGCTGAAATACACATTTACCGAACACACTTGTCTTCTCGAATGGCATGGAAGCTATCTTTGTCAATGATAGACTATTGCATTCTGTTGTCAGATGAAGTTGCAACCATAGTTTACTAAAAAAATACCAAATCATTGACCGTGTACGTTCATTATTTACTTTTGTACTATAAATAAAAACAACACGACATACTATTTTCACAAGCCTATCTAGTATAGTTTTGTGTTTCAAAAGTAGGAATTGTTTATTAGAGAGATCCCTCCTGAAATGGTACCAATTGTCACCTCGACTCCATATAACATGAAATCATGATTTCCTTGCTTAGTCTGGTAAAATGGATCTAGTCAATAGCTTCACATTCAAGTCTATTCAAAGCGTTGCCGACGTGAGGAACTCAAACATCTAACAGAATATAATCTATTGTGGCAAGAAAATTGAAATATCTCTGAGTAGCAAGTATAAGATATCAAAATTGAAGCGTATGAGTATACAGAACCTGTATATTACTGCCAACATAGTATTAATATTCTCATATGACTTTTTTCAGCAATGCTAACTTCTGTGCAAATGTATGTCACTTATATCATCAATTTTGGTACACCTAACTTGTAAATGCAGCCAATCCTAATCAGTTTGATGGAATTCAATGCAGATATATAGGTAGGGTACTCCAAAACTCTTGTTCTCATTAATTGCCTGCGTCCCATGTTTCTGTGTGCTAATGGTCTTAGTGTAAACTCGTGGAGGAAAACCAAACTATTTCGCCATTTATTGATTATCTCATCAATCATGGCAAATTAAACTATCGTGTAATACAACATAATTCAATTACTCTTGCACTAATCTTTCTCTCACTTCTCTTTTATGCATCCTGTGGGCCAACTATCGTGGAATGGGGAAACCAATATGTAAAAACAGAACCCTGAAATTAGCAGAAAAGTTGTTGCGACCACTGCAGAGATGCTGTGCTTTCTGCATGCACTACTTGCCATTAACGAACTATGACTGCGAGACCCGTTTCAGTCTTCACAGAGACTCAATGTGTAACACCCCAGTCATCTTTCACAACTTGAAACTATAAGTTTTTCACCATGATTCCACAACATATTTGCTTAAACACAAACATGACCGATAGTAAAAATTACAAGGATTAATGTCAGCAATAAAGCAATAACATTAACGGAGAAAAATCAAATACTATTGCTAACTAGTAGTACATTAATTGATCGATGACCTCCATACTGATAGCTTTATTTTCTACGCGAACTCATTAACCAACCGCTAAAGTTTGCATGAACAAAATCACTAGTAATAAATAATTAAATATCTATAAGTGTAGCAGCGTTGGTTCATGATCTGATCATGTGCTACTCCCTCCCCATATGTGTCATCTTCAATGTTCACCTAAAACAAAAATATAAGCAAGGGTGAGTCAAGACTCACAAGTACATAATGAAATAATAGCATCAACAACATTCATGATATTAATTTAGCATTAACCACAATACTCTCTCTTCTTCTTTTCATTCTATCAATAAATTAAAATGCAATGCAATGTCATGTCCATATTAATTTTAAGCCCATATCGGTATAGCTGAGGGAGTACCCATCGATATACACATCCTGTGGAGGTGTATACAGAAGTAGGTCTAACTTAAGAGTGCTCTAGACTAGTCATATAGCTTTCTCACCGACCTGACTCATGCACTCCAGACTAGCTATATAACTTACTCACCGACTAGGCTCAAATGCTCTTCTCCTGTTATGAATGCAACTGATGCAATATTTCATCTTCAACATACCACATCATATGGAAGCAAAACTCGTGTATATAAATATAGCATGTCAAGTAAAATCTAATTAGTCGAAACAATAATAAACAACCATCTATTGGTCTACCATCCACTTGCCATTAACCACGTGAAGTGGAGCGATATGTGGATGACACCAACCCCATAGCAACCTCGCCTACAGTAAATATCTCAATTCAACATATTCCACAACTGTACAAAACATCAAACAAAAACAATATCACTCCTACGCTTTTCCCGGCCTAACAAACCCCTCTTCACTGGGCAACCTTCCTCGCTGTCCTGGTGATCAAAATATCATAACATTCAGCTTAGAGACCCTAACATGTGAAACCATATACTTTCATAAGAGTCTCTTTCGTTAGACCATATGTAGTTAGCCAACTCCTCTCTTTTTTTAACATAAGATTTTCTTTCGTTACTGCATACATAGATTAACCAACTCCTCTTTTATTGTTTGGCCTTAAATTGTCCATGTTTAGAAATAATTGTGAACAATAATACATACTTTTTTCAGCTTTATTTTGAAGCCATTAGGGTCCCAATTTTCTAAATTCCTATAAGATGGCTCAAGTAGGAGTTGGATGGATATGGATAGTGATTTTGCAGAATGGCAAGTAGGAATGAATTAGTTTTTAGATTTTGATTTTAGCAACACTCTTGGTAGATCTACTATCTGATGCCCTTGTACAAAATGTCTCAATAATTGTTACAAAACAAGGGATGAAGTCCACCTTGACTTGCTAAGGAATGGGATGGATCCAAGCTGTACTTGCTGGAAACACCACAGGGAAGAGTTTGATGAGGAAAGTATGGCAGAAGGATTTGGCAGTGAAGAGGTGATAGGTGATGACATTGTAGTTCAAGATATGCTCTCTACTCTTATTAGGGCACTTATGTAGGAAATAGTCCACCTTGACATTCGATGCTGGTGGTAATATCTTAGAAGGCAATGCAGAAGGTAGAAGTAACCAAGAGCCAAATGCATGCGCCAAGGCTTTTTTTGCTTTGTTAACAGATGGTGAAAATGAGTTGTACCATGCTTACAAGGAGGTGTCAAAGTTGTCTTTCATTGTGAGGCTATATCAGATCAAGTGCTTGTATGGGTTGAGCAACAAAGCATGTGAGGCCATACTTCAGTTGTTCTCGCATGTACTTCCAGAAGGTTATTGTATTCCGAATTCTCTTGAAAAAGTTGAGAAGATTCGCTACTATGAAAAGGGTCATCACAGATGGTTTGAAACTGTCATCATAAACGGTTTTTTGGACCATCTGAATTTATGGGTTAGTGATATCGGAGGTTATCATGGACGGTTTGTAACTAGAACGGTCTATAAAAAACACTATCACAAATGGCTGGAACCAAAAACCTTATGTCATACACATCACAGATGGTTCTAGCTACCGACCATCTATGATAGGTGAGTATCACAGATGGTTAGTATATAGAACCGTCTGTGATACTTTCGCATCACAGATGGTTGGTAGATAGAACCATCTGTGATGTGTGAGTATCACAAACAGTTTTTGGATCGAGCTATCTGTGATAGTCCTTTATAGATGGTTCGTACCTCAAAACTATCTATGATAGTTCATTCTATAACTAAAATTTATTCTATTTTCTGGCTAGCCTCAATAAATGTTAGCTATGCTCTTTGAAAACAAACAAATATAGTAGCAAACATAATAGCACATTCCATTTTGATTAAGATTAGAATCCACCATTACAACATAACAAGATAACGAGCAGGTTACCCATCTAATATAGCAAGAATATGGCAAGAATACATCTCCTAATCCTACGAACTCAACACATAAACATGGCAAGAACATAGAAGAAGTAGAGATCCTAGCAGATAGTAGAAGCTTAACTATGCCAACAAGGCCTCTATGCCTAGGCCCTCTCGCCCCTGATGCAGTGCACGAGCTAGATGACCTTGACACCCACCGTTGCCAGCGTTGACTTGAGTGCTGTCTTGGTAGCTAGTTGCTTCCATGACGCCTTGCTGCCTGTAGACTTGCGTGCCATCTACTTCATAAGGGCCATCAGGGCTAGGGTCGAGGAGGATGGTGAGGAGGCTGGAGAGATTTTGAGTGCGGTACATGATGGGTTTGGGTGAGTATGTATCGGGGAGGAAGAGGCGAGAGTGGGAAAATTTTTGGTGGAATGGGCGCGGGGACAAAGGCGTGGAGCTACAATCTCTAGGGTGGGGGTTGGAGGGTTTCAATTGGCCGAAATTGGGTTGGGGAAGATCAACGGGCCCAGCGATCAGAGATACATAATTATCATAGATGGTTTGAACCACAAACTGTTTATGATACATAAATATCATAAATAGTTTGAACCACAAACCAACTGTAATATATAATTATCACAGATGGTTTGAACCACAAACCATCTGTGTACATAATTATCAAAGATAATATATGTATATACTGGTGCAATGTAAAAAGCTTGTCTCAAAAGATAAAATAATAAAGTTTTATACGGCTTATATATGCTTGTTTAAAAGGTTTTGATGAGATCTACAACTATGCTATTGAGGCAAACCCCAAATTCTAAATGGAAGATCAAAAATTTTGCAAAAATAGAAACCAAAAACTTGTGATGGAAATTTGAGGCTAAAGATGTCTTCTTAGAGGGTGATGGGTGAAGCGTTGTCAATTTGTTTTGGATCAGGCTCATCGTTAGCTTTCCAACAAGTAAAAGAACATCGAAAACGGACACCATAAGCAAAAGTTATGCCCGTTTTACTAAAGGTATCTCGGAAAGGAATCTACTTAGCCTTAGGTGGGAGATTATGAAATTTTAGAGGTTTGCAAGGTGAGAAATATATGATAGATGGTTTTTAATATAAACTGTCTGTGGTAACTTCATTATCATAGACGGCTTGTAATACAAATCATCTGTGAAGTATCATAGATGGTTTAAATAAAAATTGTCTACGATATTGCCAAATATCACAAATGGTTCTCGGTAAGAACCATCTGTGATACTTCACAGACGGTGCTCACCATGAGCAACCTACGATATTATCTCTTCACAGACGGTTTAAAGCACTAGCACAACGCAGACGGTCTTAAGCACTAGTAGCAACACAGACGGTCTCTAAACCTAAACCGTCTGTGATTGGATTTAACACTGATGATTTTGGTGAAATGTCCATGATGAGGTGTCTAATATAAGCCTTTTTGTAGTAGTGGTTATTCGAGATCTTGCAGTGGACTTCGAGATCTTGGAGTGGACTACCAAAAGATACATGCATGCATTAATGATTGTGTTTTATTTCGGAAGGAGTATGCTAACTTGGATGTTGTCAATCTATGGTATGGCTAGATGGATAGATGTTGGCCATGATGACATAGATGAGGTGATGACAAGTCATGGAGCCAAGAAGCCAATGCCACGTAGTATTTTACGTTACTTCCCCCCTAAAATAGCGGTGTTGTTGTTAGGGGCGATCACTACTACAGAAAGCCTAATACTAGACGGCCAATCATAGACGGTTTGACAAAACCGTCTGTGACCAACACTAACATAGATGGTTTTAATTTGGACACCGTCTGTGTTGGCGGCGTTAGGGAAAACGAGTATCACAGACGGTTCTTACCGATGAACCATCTGTAATACTTCGGTATCACAGACGGTCTGTATTAAAAACCGTCTGTGGTAATTCCAGATTATCACAGACGGTTTTTAATTAAAAACCGTCTGCGATAAACTAGTTATCACAGACGGTTTTTAATAAAAAATTGTCTGTGATAATTCACAGATTATTTTTTATTAAAAACTGTCTGTGATAATGGAAGTAGGCATTTATTGCGCTACTCAGACCGCATATGTCTTCATTTCGATCCAGATCTAGCTGGTGCTTTACTCTTTCGCTCAGGAGGCAAGCTTGGCGATTTCAGGCCAGTTAATTTGGTGGGAGGAGGTAGATATTGAGCTTTGAAGATTTATACTTTCCTGGTTGCTCTAAATATGGTTAGTAATGAATTTTATTTTTTCTTTGCATGCATTACAATTTAGATCTAAGTTATTGGTGAGTGTTATTAATTGAAGATGATTTGCAAAATTGTTGGTTATATAATAGGTGTTGTGTTTATGATATGAATTGAGGTAGCAAATTAAGCCTGAATATAATACATGTGGCCGGTATATATGTAGTAATAATTAGTAAATTTAATTTTTAATACTAAGTTCTTATATATGTACGTAACGTAGGATCGAAGCTGGATGTATGCCACGAGCCGTGTGAGTGAAGAGTACATTAACAGAGTGTCTGCTTTTACAAGAGCTACCGAGGAGGATATGTTGAATAAGGGGGTGGAATATATGTACTGTCCATGCACTGACTGCGAGAATATAAAGATGTTTAAGAACCGAGGGCAAATTGAAACGCACTTGATTCGGATGGGTTTCAAAAAGGGTTATACGTGTTGGACCAGTCATGGCGAAGTCAATGATCAAATGCCGCCGGATGACATAGCCGGTGAAGTGAATGATATGCCGCCGGATGACATCGCCGGTGAAGTGAATGACATGCCGCCGGATGATGTCGATTGTGGTTCGGATTCGGATAGGTTGCATGATGATAATCTGGATCAGATGCTTCGCGATGTAGAAGAGGATTATGATGAGAGATAGTATGTTAAATTCCGGGGCTTGATGGAGGACTCAGAGAAACTTTTGTTCACGTGCTGCAAGTACACGAGGTTGTTGGTTGTGCTTGAACTGTTGAAATTGAAGGCAAGCAACGGTTGGTCCGACAAGGGTTTCACGGCGCTGCTAGGTCTTTTAGCGGACATGCTTCCGGAGGGAAATGAGTTGCCTAAAACCACATATAAAGCCAAGAAGGTTCTTTGTCCGTATTCCTACGTAGCATGTGCCCATTTGAGAGGTTCATGGGAATTCTCAAGTCCTCCGTTCCCTTGCACGCTGCATGGGGCCAGGCATATCCGTCTGGTATCGGGGCCATGCTGCACGGTCAAGCTTTAGCGCCAGGCTTCGCAAAAGTTAATGTGGATGGTGTGCATGTCAATTTTGAGGTCGTCCCGCTACTGAAGCCCACCAACGACGAGATCGTGACTCTAGGGCAGGCTATTAGAACATTCATCCAGTGGCCCAAAAGCGACATCTCCCTGGAGACTTCTTCACCGGTGGTAGGACAAGAAGGGCAGTGCAAACCAGAGCAACATGCACTGGTGCCATCTCCACAAGGGCAGTGTGAAGCAGAGCTACCTGAACCGGTGCTATCTCCACGAGTGCTATTCTCGCCAAAGTAACTTGCACCGTATGTACCATTACAGTCGACTACCATAAAGTCGACCAACAGTCAAGGCAGTGGCCAGGGCAAATCAAAGACAAAAGATGATGACGATATCCCGTACCTGCCATTGGCCCGCAAATTCGTGCTAGGCGAGCCGATGATATTCCCGGAAGAGCACCTCTTAACCCTAGGACTTGGTTGCCAAAGATTGCACGCTTGGTATATGGAACAGTCCAATAGGCCAGAGGCAGAACGGCGCTCAGGTATCACTGTCAAATTCAAGCCGGAACATTTCGTGCACGAAGCTCACGAATGTGTCTTCGCGGTGACCTTTGATGATATATTTGGTCTTTTCACACTCAACGCTCTCGACGCCTCACTCGTTCGATGCTGGACGCTGTAAGTCTGTACAATCACAGTCTCTGTTCACGTAATACCGATATGTCACAATTTGTTGCTTTTCTGTGTATATATATAGATTCATGCTGACCGAAGCTAGATCATCGAAATCACCAATTGGTTTCCTGGACCCATGTTTGGTCGCCATTGATACAACAGCACTGCTGGCTCACCGCGATAAGGAATTTGTTCTTATGCCATACAATGAGCACTTCCATTGGATTTTAATTGTAAGCATACCAAAATGGAACAAGGCTATATACCTTGATTCTCTAAGTAAGAACAAATCCAAGTACACATCTATCGCCCAAATACTTGATAGGTAAGTACATTGTACATTGTACTCTTTCTTTCCTTCCGAATGACTAATTTAACTTTTTCGAATAATGAAGGTCGTTCGTCACATACGTTCAACAAATACGTGGCTCGACGACAGGGGCCAAGCCCTTGAAATATGCTCGCAATTTTTGGGTATTCGCTAGCTACACATTAATTAATCATATACAACACTTAGTAGTAATGCCTCTTGATTTAACACATTCTATTTTTTGCAGTGCCACCAGCAGCAGCCGGGCAACACGTGTGGATACTACGTGTGCCACCATATGAGACTACTCCTCGATTCCACCAAGATCACCAATTCTAAGGTTTGTCAATCTTCCCACATTTATTTCATACATGTCAAGTTTTATATGTACGCGCGTTGATATTCCTATCGACAGGCTGCGCCCATCTCTACATCTGCATTGAAACAGCCGAACTTTGCAAAAATTCGAGGAGAGTTCGTTTGGTTTTTGTGGACTAAAGTCATAAGATCAGATGGAGAGTTCCACTGCGCAGAATGATTTTTTATTGCTCTTATCACTCTGTAATTGTGAATTTGTTAATGGATATTTTATTTCATTTCAATTAATTCATTTGCGAAATGGATGCCTTATGTCTGTGAATGAAATGTGATGTGAATTGGATGTTTTATGTTTGTCAAATGAATTGAGATGTGAATTGTATGTATACATATACTTGTTTATCTGCTTGTTTCAGAGGGCATGGCTAGCATTTCCTGAGGCTAGCCAATAAACAGAAATAGATTTAGGGGTAGAAAAGAACATCATAGACGGTTTTTAGTTACAAACCGTCTGTGATAGGTGACATATCACAAACAGTTTGTAAATAAAAACCGTCTGTGATATATCAATATCACAGACGGGTTTTAGTTAAAAACCGTTTGTGATAATCAGCTATCACAGACGGTTTTCAGTTAAAAACCGTCTGTGATATTGATATATCACAGACGGTTGTCGAACCGTCTGTGATAACCTCCGATTATCACTGACCCATAAATTCAGACGGTTCAGAAAACCATCTGTGATGACGTTTTTGAACCGTCTGTGATGTCCTTTTCTGTAGTAGTGGATGAAAGTACAAGCAATATTGACTGGTATGGTGTGATCAAGAAATTAATTTGTCTAGATTTTGGGTTGGATAAGGAGGTAGTGCTGTTGCAATGTGACTGGTTTGATGTGCCTCCTTCCAATAGAAATCAAAGTAGAGGCTAGGATGTTGATACTACTCGACTTCGATATAAGGATGATACTTACATCCTAGGCATTCAAGCAAAATTGGTGTTCTATGTGAGAGACGTGAAGAAACCAAGTTGGGCTAGCTATAGTATGCGCCATGCCTTCTGCAGCTAATAGCAAAGACCTTACTGAGGCCGATGCTAACTTGGTGGATGTCAAAGTTGGAGAAACGAATGTACCTAACGTAAATGAGGTTATCACAAATTGGTGTAGAACTGGCATGAAAGGAGTGAGTGGCAATGTTTCAGCAATTGAAAATTCACAACCTGTTGACATAGTAGATGATCGGCTTGATTTTGATGATGACGAAGACAACAGCGATACATATATAAATGATGGCCATGTTTCACATTTAGTAGACGAAGGCTCTGATGACGACGATGAATTTTTTGCCTATTCTCTTGTAAAATAGTTTGGTGTACACTTAAATAGAGATAATTTGTCCATTTTACTATGTTTTATATTATGGCAAATTTGAGAGTTTTGGCAACATAATAACTGCCTATTGTGTACAATGCATTTATTTTATCTATGTTGCTTATTCTTCAATACCGAATTCTTATTTAATGACTCTGCATGTATTTTATCTAGCCTTACATGTATTTTGAATATGTTAATGCAGGAGAGGAAGAGGATGTCACTACTGCTAACTGAGTAGACCAAATGCTTGGTGACCAGATTATATAGGGGGCATGGGAACGGGAGTTCAATTCTAGTCCACTACCATATCATTCAGGTAGAGCCAACGAAAGTTTTGCTGGTCATGTGATATCTTCGGTGGTTGGATCTCTAGCTTGGGTATGCCCTCCAACTTCTTGAACTCAATGCTACTATTCTGTCCATTAAATAAGAGATCAAAACAGGGTGCAACTAATATAGAATACGAGAACTTTTGGTTGATCTGATTGCCTTGCATGTAGTCTATGACCCCTAATTTTATTTAATTTTTTAACTTGTTGATAAGAAATCTGCTCATGTTCTTGCTATCATCAATGGTCATGGTCACAGGGTAGCACTAGAAAATCTAGACACAAGTATATACTACACATATACAAACAAAAGTTGATGTACAACCTACAGCTGTATTATGATACTGCCCGTTTGCTCAGCTTCTGTTCGCATTATGTTGTTCCAGTTGTATGGCAAGCTTTAATAAATGTGATGACTGATGACTATGCAACTACTAGTATAATTTTCACCATGTGCATCAATGTGGCTTGAGAGAGTCAACTAGCATTCAAGCTGTAAATAACGAATTGGTCTTTGTGATAAATTTCACAAGCTCTTGAAAACATCATACCTTATAGCAGTTTAGGATGTCATGAAACCACTAACATGACTGATAATAATTAATGATAAATCAGTTCTCATTGTATTCAGCTTGCACTTGAGTTCAAGAGTAATACAATGTACCATACACTACTACAGAAAAGGTCATCACAGATGGTTAAAAAATGTCATCACAGACGGACAAAACCGTCTGAATTTATGGGTCAGTAATAATACGAGGTCATCACAGACGGTTTTTGAACCGTCTGTGGTGCAAATATCACAGATGGTTTTTAACTAAAAACCGTCTGTGATTTATAAATATCACAGACGGTTTTTAGTTAAGAACCGTCCGTCTGTGATATTTATAAATCACAGACGGTTTTTAACTAAAAACTGTCTATGATTATAACTATCACAAACGGTTTTTAGTTAAAAATCATATGTGATATTCCCTTCTACTCCTAAACTTATTTCTGTTTATTGGCTAGCCTCAGGAAATGCTAGCCATGCCCTCTGAAACAAGCAGATCAACATGTACATGTGTACATCCAATTCACATCTCAATTCATTTCACAAACATAAAATATCCATTTTTATTAAGATTAGAGCCTACCATTACAATACCCAAAACAACGAGCAGGTTACATAACTAGAACAGAGAAAAAGTAAAGATCCTCTATGTCTTCTCACCCCTGATGCAACACATGAGCTGGAAGTCTTTGATGCCCACCATCCTCGGCGTTGCTTGAGCATCTGCACAGTTGGCACGAGCTAGTTGCTTCCGCGGTGTCTTGCCTCCCGTAGACTTGTGCGTCGTCTGCAAGGAGGAGGACAGCACGGAGGAGGAGGACAGCAAGGAGGAGGAGAACAGCAAAGAGGCTGGGTATTGGTTATATTTATAGGGGAGGGAGTGGCGGGAGTGCGAAATTTTTGGCGCGGGAACGAAGAGGCGGAGCTACGATCCGTGGGGTGGGGATTGGTGGATTTCTATTGGCTAGGATTGGGTTGAGGAGGATCGACGGGCCCAACGGTCAGATTATCATAGATGATTCTATATATAGAACCGTCTGTGATGAATGAATATCATAGACGGTTCTATATATAGAACAGTCTGTGAATTAGAGCACAAAATTTCATATATCGATGCAATATAAACAACTAGTCTGAAAAGATAAAATAGCAAAATTATATATAGCTTATATATACTCATGTGAAAGGTTTCGATGAGATCTACAACTTTTCAGTTGAAGCAAAATTGAAATTCTGAAAGGAAGACTAAGAAAAAGGGCAAAAACAGATACCAAAAACTTGCGACGCAGGTTTAGGTCCAAAGATGGCCGACTTTCGGAGTCTTGGAGGGTGACTAGTGCAAGCGGGTCATTTTGTTTTGGATCGGGCTCGTCGTTAGCTTTCCAACGAGTACAAGAACATCGAAAACGGACACCGTATGCAAAAGTTATGCCTGTTTTACTGAAGGTGTCTTAAAACTGAATCATACTCGGACTCAAGCGGGAAAATATGACATTTTCAGGGATTGCAAGGCGGGAAACATATCACAGACAGTTTTTAATAAAAACCGTCTCTGATAATCAGCTTATCACAGATGGTTTTTAATAAAAAACCGTCTGTGATAATTCCAGATTATCGCTGACGGTTTTAAATAAAAACCGTCTGTGATACTAGAATATCACAGACGGTTCATCGGTAAGAACCGTCTGTAATACTCATTTTCTCCGACGCCATCAACACAGACGGTGTCCAAATTAAAACCGTCTGTGTTAGTGTCGGTCACAGACAGTTTTGTCAAACCGTCTGTGATTTAGCGTCTAGTATTAGGCTTTCTGTAGTAGTGATACATCTAGGTTCATCTTATATGTTACATTGTCTGAGTCAAATTGAGTCTGATTATATTAAGTTTCTGTATAATTGCACAAGACCTAGATGAGCAATGAACGATAACTTTCGAGATCACACACGCGAACATGGGTAAACTCAGATTGATTTCGTTTCTTTGCAACGCGATGCAGTGCAATGTGTATGTGTCCTTTTCTTCTTTCTTATATAGAGAAACAATGTACAAGACTATGAATCCAATGCGGCATAACATGTTGAGAATCTGCCACGGAAACAACCGACTTTTCATTTATGACTACTCTGTATCCTAAATAGACTCTGACTCCTAACCCCTTACGAGTACGATTGCTATAGAGTTCTTATGACCTATGACTTATGACTTCTACAGTACTCGAATGTAGTCAATACTACCGTGGTCATAAATCACGGTCATAGATTCGACCAAACCTAAAGACAACTAGACTAACTCTATCAATCTCCTCCTTAAGCTTGTTGTCTTCTATCGATGTTCCGCACACGGATCTTCTCCCTCATCTCCATGAACTTCATTCTTCTGAGCGATTTGGTCAGGATGTCTGCGAGTTGGTCTTCTATGCAAACATGCTGCACTTCTATCACCCCTGATTCCACACATTCTCTTATGTAATGGAGCCGAGTCTCAATGTGTTAGTTTCTCTCATGGTAGACTAAGTTTTTGCAGAATGCTATTGCCGACTGATTATCTATCTTCAGAGTTACCTTCATCTTGTTTTCAACGTGTCAGCCAACAATCGTCCTAGCCATACCCCTTGACATGCCGCTGCACAAGCTGCATTGTACTCAGCTTCACACGATGATAAAGCGATTACCTTCTGCTTCTGTGAACACCAACTGATTGGGTTCGACCCAATGAAAAATACCATACCTGAAGTGCTTTTCAATCGTCCATGTCACCAGCCAGATAATTGTCTGAGTAACCAATCAGCCTCAAACCTTCTTCCTTGTTCTCATATACACACCCGTAGCTGAAAGTTCCTTTCACATACCTCAATATGTGCTTTATAGCACCCATATGTTCTATTGTCAGGTTCTCCATGTACCTACTCACTATCCCAACCGAGAACGTCAAATTCGGTCATGTGCGTAGCAAGTATCTTAAACTATCAATTATGCTTCTGTACAGAGTGTTGTCTATGGGAGGATTTGTGCTATTCTTGCTCATCTTCAGGAAGGGTTCCATCAGAATTTGCGTTGGATTGTAATCCTTCATGCCGCATTTGTCTAACACCTTTGTTGCATATGCAAACTGGCTGAGAGTGATCTTCCTAGAGCTTTAACGTACTTCAATATCCAAGAAGTAGCTAAGTAACCTAAGGTCGCTCATGCTAAACAATTTGTTCATATGGCATTTGAAGCTATTGAACTTCTCGATACTCTCTCCAGTGATGATCAAATTATCCACGTAAACTCCAACCAACAAGCTCCTTTTTCCTTGGCTTTGTTTGTACATTGCATGCGCTAATGGGTATTTTCAAAACCGAGTGTCACGAGAGACTTCTCTAGCTTTGTATTCGATGCTCTTGTGGTTTGACACAAACCATATAAGGCTTTGTGCAATCTTAGTACCAGGTGCTCTTCTCCTTTCTTCTCAAATCATAGAGGTTCCGCAATGTAGACTTCTTCCAGATCATCGTTGAGGAAGGCTGATTTCACATCCAAATGTTGAACCTCCCATCCTTCATATGCCACAATTGCAATAAGTAGTCGCACTATTTCTAGTCTTGTAATAGGGGCGAAGACTTCACTGAAATCAACACCTTGTCATTGAACGTACCCCTTTGCTACTAGCCTCACCTTGTGCTTTACGACCATGCCTTGGGTTTCCTTCTTCACCTTATAGACCCACGTCAACCCAATCGGCTTATGACTGACTGGCAATGAACAAGCTACCATGTTCCATTTTCATGGATAAAGGACATCTCCTCCTCCATAGCTCTTCTCCATTCTGGATTTGCCTTAGTTTCTTCAAAGTTCATAGGCTCCTCTCTGAGTAAGCAAACCTCAGAATCATCCAGCTAGATTAGAGATGTGGCAACGTAGAGACTTTTGATGTCACACTCCCATCGAGGTCCTTCAAACAAGCTTTCATTGAGATCCAATCATCGTGGTGCACTAGGTGAGACCGACATTCCCACCATTGCTACAGGAGTATTGGTGTAGTCGAGCCAGGCAAGTCGATTCCCATGCTCGTACTTGTCGTGGTTGTACCTGGAGTTTCTACGACGTGGTCGTGTGGTCGGATCCTCCACTATGCCTACCATGGTCAACACATCGGTTACGTGGTCATCAAGACCTGCATCAGTGTTAGGAGAATAATGCATCACGAAGATGTCTTCCATAGGTCCACTTGCACTACCTCTCCTCCTCGAACACGGTGTCACGAGTCACCATGACTCATCGTGTCATCGGATCAACCATCCGATAGCCTTTCATCTTCAAATCATACCCAATGAACACCATTGGCTTGCTTCGATATGCTAATTTGGAGAGGTGTGGCATGGTCATGTTTACATGTGCAATGCACCCAAAAATGCAGAGGTGACTCACACTTGGCTTGCAGTCGCAATAGGCTTCATAAGGAGTTTTGGCCAATTACGCTTTTCGTTAATGCCCTATTTGGGAGATAAACGGCAGTCGAGGCTACTTCCCCCCAAAATTCCCCTGGGACACTCATACTCTTCAACAGACTCCTCGCCATACCGACCACTGTCTGGTTACTCCTTTCAACCACACCATTCTATTGGGGATAATAAGGCACTATTAAGTACCACCTAATTCCTAATAGCTCACAGTAGTCATCAAACTCGTTCGAGGTAAACTTGCCACTGTGGTCGATGCACAGAGCTTTCATCCTTAGATTCTTCTCCACCTCGGTTGTAGTCTTGATCTTCGTGAACTCCTCGAACGCTTCATCTTTGCTTTGGAGTAACGCCAGCCACATATACCTTGTACAATCATCAACCAACATCAGGAAATAATGATTTCCTACATGTGTGGTCGGATTGATTGGCCCACAGATGTTACCATGCCACAACTTAAGGGGCATATCTACTCGGTATAGAGACGTGGTCAAAAATGGGTTCTGATGTTGTTTGCCGATTAAACAACCATCGCAGATGTGATCCACGTGCTCGATCATGGGCATGCCTTGTACCATCTTCTTGTGAGTCAAATCCTTCAGAGCATGAAAATTCACATGCCCATACCTGGCGCGCCATCTCCACACGTTTTCGGTGCCTCTTGTTAGAAGACACTCAGGGAGTGTCGAATTGATGTCTAACAAATACATCCAGTTTCTTGATCTGCTCACCTTGGCCAATAGCCTCTGAGTTTTGTCTAAGATTGACATTACTCCTCCTTTGACCACAATCTTGCAGCCATTCTCATCTAACTGACCAAGACTGGTAATATTGCTCCTCAACTTCGAGATGTAGTAAACATTCATGAGAATAAGATGTTCACCCATGGAACACTCCAACAGTATGAGCCCCTTCCTTGTATCTCCACAGCTGAATCATCTCCAAATTTGACTGAGCCTTTTACCTTCATGTTAATCTTTGCAAACTTCTCAATGCATCCGGTCATGTGGTTACTCACACTAGTGTCTAGGCACTAAGCCTTGTTTTGGGTGGCACTAAGCTTCAGCGTCACCTTTTCTTCATGTAGGAGTACCTCTTCTTTAGGTGTTGGGATTGTATGGACAAATTCACATACTTTGATCATTGACTGCTAAGGATCGTCGTCGTTCTGCTTTGCTATGAGGATCGCCCTTGCTCTTCGATTCAGCTTTGGACACTCTTTTGCAAAGTGTCTGTTCTCGTTTCTGTTGAAGTACTTGACCTTGGTCTTGTCAATGTCTGCTAGCAATAGTTCATCAACAATGTGTTTGCCTACTCCCTGGCCACCGCCTTGTCCTCGACCGCATCCCTGACCTCTTCTGTTTCGACCTCCTCTCTAAGCACTGCTCGAACCCTCGTTCTTCTTAGTCCTCAAGCTGCTCTCTTCCCACTTCCCTTCAGTAAAGAGTAGCTTTTCTCCTCTGCCCTTCGAGTGCCATCGACCCTTAAGTCCTTCCTTGAAAGTTTTGAGATGGCCAATTGCCTCTGAGACTGACATTGTTTTGACATCGCCAAACTGCTCAATCATTCCGACAATCTGGAGGAATCTATCAGGAACCAAATTGAACAGCTTTTTGACAATGTCGCTTTCTTCCAACTTCATGCCTTGCATCCTTTCTTTGTGATGCAATGCAGTGCGATGCATCTGCGTCCTTTTCTTCTTTCTTTTATAGAGAAGCAACATACAAGACTTTGAATCCAACACAGCATACAACGCTAAGAACCCATCACAGAAATAACCTAACTTTTTGTTTATGACCACTCTGTATCCTAAACAAACTCTGACTCCTGACCCCTTACGACTACGACTACTACAGTGTTCTTACGACTTACAACTTATGACTTACGACTTCTACAATACTTGAACATGGTCGATACTATCGTGGTTGTAGATCATGGTCGTAGATTCAACCAAACTTGAAGACAATTAGATTAACTCTGTCAGGAGTTGTACTCTATGCATTGTAATCTTGACATGGAGTATTTGAATTCTAATCAGTCAGTTATACAAGTGTTTATTATACCAACAAAAATGTAAGGCAGTCAACTCTCTACAAGGAGCATACGAATTTCTTTTGTTTTAGATCGTTGTGTAATATAACACCAAGTAAATATTTTCAATTTTCCTTGGCTCACATCATTCTACAATTTATTATTGTTTTGATAGGTCAAATAGCTGATGTAATGTGCTGAACAACATCACTTTCATTTTCATTGCATTTGTTCTGCTTGGCTACTTCATCATTTTCTTTAATTGGGTACTTGATATGATGGTGTGCAATAACATCAGGAGCTCTAGTTTTGTGCACTGTAATATTGCAACGGAGTATTTTCAAAGGAATTAGTCGGATCAGATCATTATTATTGGTTTCAGTAAGAAAAGCCTCTGTTGAGGTATCAAGAGAGGAGTCCACCATTGCATACAAAAATCGGCAACCTACACAACAAGCATCTGTTATGTGCAGCTCTTTTGTTACCATAAACTGAAATCAATGTTATCAAAACTTTTTTCAAACTTTGAATAATTATGAAATTATAGGTAGGCATGAGTGCACCAAATGATGTGAGAAATACCTAATGACAAAGCGAGACTACGCCAATCTCCTTAGCGTAACCCAATGCCATGTCTTCACCTACCAATTGGCCGTCTCATTCTCGTCACTGTCATACACAAATAGAAACTGGTATAACCTTCAATAATTCTTTTTCGATTGCTTCCTTCAATAAAACAAAATTGTAACTTATTTCATATGTTTGAAATTTGTAGAAACTGTTGGCCAAAGGAAGAATGGGTGAGGTGTTCTCAAAGGAATCACTGTAGCAAAGAAGCACTTTAGGAATGGTCCATTAAAGCTTAACATTGAATTTTCCAATACATTGGGAGGTTCAATAGGAGAAAACTATCGTTCATTTGTGGATGACGTGGTGGGCTAAATGAAAAATAGGCACCACTCATTGGAGTGAACAAAGTGGTCTGACATTCATGAAACTACTAATAATTAATCATTGATGATGTGCTTGTTAGTATCATTTTTATAGCATCTACGTACTTCACCTACTTTCCAATATAATTGTTATTTATATTTGGTTCATGCATTTTTTTAAGGAAAAGTGGGTTGTGGAGAGCAAAGAAGATACTAAAAAAAGAATTCTAACAATTACTAGAGAACACTACAGAGGATGGTGGTCAACTTTGCATGCCACTTACAAGGCATACAACACTGATTCTCAAAAAATGGTCAATAAGCTAAAGGATCTCACTAAAGAAGAATGGGAATATATGATCGAATATTTTGGTACTGACATAAAATTCTAGGTTACCACTATAGTAGTTGCCAGTTATGGTAAGTACATAGTTTCAATGATGTTGTCTTCATGGCTCTTATTTATTTTTGTGTGGATAGGAGCTTAGCCATAAGAACTTAGAGAATCGCAAAAGGCAGAAGGTGAAGCAAAGGGCTGGTTCAAATCATACTCATGGATTAGTTATGAGAAGGTAAATGTAAGAGTATCCTATTTCAGTGTTAAATTTTAGGTTATTACGGGATGTCTCCATAATTATAGAGAGACCCAGAGACTAGACAAGAGCCACCTGCTATAAAGCTTTGGGAGGTGACCCATACGAGGAACGGAGTATGGTCCAACTCTGAGAGTCAAGCTATTCATGTGAGAAACCTTGTCAAACAATAAAATTTATCTTGTTAGTAATTACTATGTCATGCAATAGTCTATCAGCTTTGATGTCAACTAAAGATGTTATATTTGTACTGTACAGGACAATGCATGAATACATGTTAAGGAGGTAGAGGAAGTAGTTGGAGGTCCAATTCCATGTGAAGAGCAAAACTCTATTTTCTAGGCTAGTTATAGAAGAATAGTAGAATGTAGATCATCAAAGACTCAGGGGTAGGGATACATGGCTAAACCCCCAACTACGTCTGAAAGTATACAAGCTAAACATGATGAGCAGGCTTGTGTAAACTCAGAAACACGAAGAAAAAATGATGAGCTAAACCTCCATGTTCATGACTTACAAAATTAGCTTAAAGTAGAGCGTATTGAAAGACAAAGAGAAAGGGAACAAGTGTGTGTTGAAAGAGAACAAGAGTGTGCGGAGAGAGAAAAAGAGCATGATGAGGAGCATAGATCAAGGCAGTTAGAATTGAAGAGGCTAAACAATCAATGAAGGATGAAGTTAGGTAATCAGAGATGGTAGAACTGATGCAAATGATGGGAATTCAACAGACAACACCACAACAGGTAATAAATTGTCCTTCGTTTGAAATTTCTTATGCTACATGTCAAAATTATGCTATGTGATATGTACAAGTGAGAAATAAGAAATAGATGTAAGCTACCTCAATGAGACAAAAACAAAGCCCGCAGACAACACTGTATAAAACCATCATATGTTCTCTATTCCCTAATGATCTACATAGTTTTTTAGGCGTTTGCATTGTCTTATGACATGACACTAGCAGGCAGCCTGGAGTAGTAACATAAATCATTAGAGCAACTCCAAGAGAAGAGCTAAATCATTTTCTAAAGATAAATTTGGCTATTATTGGAGAAAAAACGTCTCCCATAGACTCTGTAAATGACTCTCCAAATTTAGTAGCTCTCCATCCCTCCTCCTTCGCTCTCTATTTTTGGATAGCCTACCTCGCTCACCATCCAGCCTCTTGGCGCGGTCGGCGTTTCCTTCCCGCACGCTGCGCCCCATTCCCGCGCGTACGCGACCCACCGCGCGCCCTCTAGTTTAGATAGCCTGTTGGAGTAGTCTTGTTTTTTTGGGTGAGATTCATTTTAGAGAATAGCTAAATCACTAAATTTAGATACTTCTTTTGGCTAATCTCTTGGAGTTGCTCTTATGTTGTTGAGAAAATGGGTTGGAGCCATTGTTTGGAAAAATAACATTGGTGTTCATTGACAAGTGGTTCAATGCTCCACTTATCATCCTCAATTGGAAGTTGTTTTTCAATTTATATGTTTTTCAATGTTAGTGACCAAATTTCATTCTTAACGTTTATTAATATGAAATGAAACTTATGGAATTATCTATTATATATAGCTTTTTCATGGGAGGAATGTTCAAAGAAATGGAGATACATCACTCTCTATGTTTCAGAACTCAAGCATAATTTCTTATCACCAACTTGTGCAAGCTACTAAAAATCATCGCCGTTCACCAAATGATAAGGTAATTGCGCCCTTGTAATAACAAGTCTCTGTTCAAATCAAATTATGTAAATTAATACAAACAACGTTCTAGAAGTTGTAGTCTTCTTTAAATATCTATATCACTTTCGTATTTGTTGACATCTTAGCTAACTACAAATGATAATTTTTTGCCCTGTAGGATGGTCCTCTTTGAGTGAAATGAAGATCAAAAGGATTCAAGTTGTTTTGCCTATTCAGATTGTGCCCTTGTCATGAGGAATGCACTACCAAAATTTCTTTTCATTGTGTCCAAAAACTATATGAATGCTTGGATATATAATCTAGGATGTTTGCTTCTAGAGCTTGTATGAATGCTTGGACAAGTAATCTTTGCTATTTGCTTCTAGTACCATCTAATTATTATGAATGCTTTGGAAGTGCTACTTAATTGCTTCTAATGTTAGTTAATTGTCTGATAAGTCATTTGTCTACTTTTGTCAGATTAAAATGATGTTAGCATAATTAATGTGAAACTGTTTTATGTATGTATGGTTATGTAAAATTTAATTTGTGGTAATTGTCTATTGCCGATGTGTTGCATTAAGCTATTGCCATGAAATACAGCGTGTTGCATTAAGCTGTAGCCACGAAACTCAGTGTACGGCACTAAGCTGATGCCATGAAATTCAGCACGTTGCATTAAGATATTGCCAAAAAAAACTCAGCGTGTTGCATTAAGCTGATCCTACCATGAAATTTAGAAGCTATAGCCATGAAACTCGGCGTATTACACTAAGATGATGCCATGAAATTCAGTGCGTTCAATTAAATTATTGCCACAAAATTCAATGTGTTGTATTAAACTATTGCCATGAAATTTAGTGCGTTGCATTAAACTATTTTCATGAAATTCAATGTGTTGCATTAAGCTATTGCCATGAAATAAATCATGTTGCATTAAGCTATTGCCACAAAATCAAGCTCGTTGCATTACACTATTGCCACGAAATATAAATCTTGGCAATATGTGTTTGTTGCAGCATTTTCTGTTTGTAGTAATAGAATGTTATTGCAATAGTATAATCATTGCGATATGATAATTTATTACCATGATTTATTTTTTGTTGCAATGAGCTATTACCATAGGGTTGACATTAGGCAGGGTGAGGATGTGGGGGCTCGGTGCGGCGGTGGTGGCGGCTAGGCATGATGCTAGGGGCGGTAGTGGTCGGTGCTGGGCGGCGTGAGAAGTAGGGGCTCAGTGTGGCACTGAGGGCTAGGGGTGGCGGTGGTCGGCGCTGGGCGGGACGAGCAGGTGGGGGCTTGGTGCGGCGGTGGTAGGGGCTAGGTTCGGGGGTGTTGGGGTGACGAAATGCATTTTGTTGCAATAGTTACGATTCCTTGTAGTGAGTGTTGCCTTAGTCGGCCATGATGGCACAGGTGCTCACTGTGATCGAGCAAGGGTGCCAACAAATACTCTCTTATTGTATCAACTAATCCAAAACACTACCAACCTCAGCACTGCAGCCGCAGGAGGTGGAGTTGCCACATAGCCCAAGTCAAAGTTGGGCGAGTTCCTCCGAACTTGGCATTCCACTTTCATGACTATGGTGGATCCATTGGATGTTGATGATTGGCTTTACTCCATTGAGAACAAGCTAAAGATTACCCAGTGCAATAATTAGGAGAAGGTGCTCTATGCATCTTACTAACTCCAAGCCACTGCATCCACTTGGTGGGAGAATTACCAAGCCGTACACTCGGAGGGTGATGTCCTTACTTTAGCCACCTTCAAGGAGGACATCCATAGTGCCCACATTTTGATGGGTCTTATGGAGATCAAGAAGCAAGACTTCTATGACCTTAAATAAGGGAACATCACTGTGTTGGAGTTCCTTCACCATTTCAATTATCTCATTTGTTACGCTGCCACCAAAATACCCAACAATAGGATGAAGGTTGTTCTCTTTCGGGAGCACCTTAATGAAAAAAATAAAGTGGTCCATCTTTGCCCATGACATCACTGACTTCCAAATGATGGTGGATAAGGTGATCCATGTAGAGGATAGCACTCGAGTGGTCATAGAGAGTCGCAAGCACAAGTGGATGGTGCAAAAATCAGCAATCAGTGGCTTGCCAAAACTGTGCATTTGGCAACTATCAAATATTCATCCTTCTGCACCACCACCCCAGAGTTCCAGAGCTTATTCAAGTGCCTATAGTGTGTAAGTATCCTAACATGTTTCTGGGGGAATTTCTCATCAATTTGTTTCCAAAAGACCGTATCACAGGCCTCAGATGAGTTGTTCAATTGAAGCAACAACTCAAGGGGCAGTTAGATGAAAGATGAAAGTCTGAGGATGTGTGTCGACTATCCGTCATTAAATGAAGTCAACATCAAGAACAAATATCATCTCCCATGGGTTGATGATTTATTTGATTAAATAAATGGTGCATGTGTATTCTCCAATATTGATCTAAGGCTAGGTTATTTCCAACTCAAGGTCAAGCTGGAGAATATTTCAAAGACTACATTCACCACCCGTTATGGTTTCTATGAATACACCGTAATGTCATTGGGACTAACCAATGCTCCCGCAAGCCTCATGAATCTTATGAATAAGATTTTTATGGAGTATTTGGATAATTTTGTAGTGGTATTTATTGATGATATTCTTATATATTCTAGGAATGCAAAAGAGCACAAGCAACACTTGCGTATTGTGCTCGACAAACTTTGGAAACATCAACTGTACACAAAATTTAGCAAGTGCGAATTTTGGCTAAAGTAAGTTGGCTTCCTAGGCCATATTATTTCCAAAGGAGGTGTTTCCATGGATCTTAGCAATGGACATGACATACTAGCTTGGAATCATCCCTGTACCATTCATGAAGTTTGGAGTTTTCTCGATCCGGCTAGATATTGTCATCAGTTCATCATGAGCTTCTCCAAAATTTCAAGACCAATGACCCAACTTATGAAGAATGAGAAGAAGTTTGAGTGGTCAAAGGCCTATGAGGAGAGCTTCCAAGAATTGAGAAAGAGGCTCACAACAGCCCCCATGCTTGTATTGCCTAATATACATGAAATCTTTGATGTTTATTGCGATGCTTCTTGTCATGGCCTTAGTTGTGTGTTGATGCAAGAAGGTAAAGAATATGGCTTGAATTAATTAAATACTATTATCTTGGTATCCATTAGCACCCCGATAAAGCTAACATTACAGCTGATGCTCTCAGCTGAAAGCTTCACTACATCAATTGAAGCCAATTAATCGGCGTTGCCTAAAGAGTTTTGGAGGCTTGAGGAGGGTTTTTGTAACAGCCCAGCTGTTTATTTCAAAATTTTATTTGCTTCTTTTTAGCTTTTAAAAAGGCTTTTGTTAAAAATAATTGAATTGAAAAAAACATTAAAATTACTACTAAATAAAGAGTATTATGAAATTTCTATAAAATCCTAGTTCATATTAATTATTTTAAAGCATTTGGCTTTTATTTGGATTTCCTGTGCTTTTCTAGGATTTTTTTAAGATATAAAGTATTTTTGTAAAAATTAAAAGACCAACTTTCAGTTGAAAATATTTTTCTTAAGTCTAAAACATTTCCAAGAATTGTTTAGAATTTTTGGGATTTAAAAATCAATTTTAAAAGCCAAAAAGTTATTTTTTGTAAAATTTAAAGGCCAAATTCAAATTAAAAATATTTTTCCTAAGTCTAAATCAGTTGAATTTTATGAATTTTTTTTGGAATTTGTAGACATTATTTACTATTTTTTTTAAGTATTTTGAGCTTTCTGGTATTTTCTAAAAAGTTAAAACAAAGATTAAATCCAATTTAATCTCAGGCTGACACATGTCGTGCCCGGATTAAATCCATCCTGCCCCTTGATCTAATATCAGGATGACACGTGTCGTGCCCGGATTAAATCTATCCTATCCCATGATCTAAGCTTGGCCGAGATTTCCTTCCTGGACACGTGTCCACCATCCGGCCGCCCGTCCCTTCCCCTCCCCTCCTCTCTCACCGACGCGTGGGCCCCACCTGTCATCTTTGTCTTCTACCTCTCAACCACACGCCATTACTACCGTGCCCGAGCTCCGTGTGGCCATTCCTCTCCCTAAAAACTACCGCCTCGGTTTCCCCCTCGCCGCCGCACCCCCGCCACCCATTTAAAGCCCCTCCCCATCCGCGTTCTCACCCCCGAGCTGGTTCTCCCCCAAGATCTCCAGTGAGTCGCGCCGCCCCTTCCCCTATAAAACCCCCCTGGGCACCTTCTTCCGCATCCCCTCCCTCTGCTCCTCCTTTCCCCCCACCTCGGCCGAGCCCCAAAACCGCCGTGCGTCGCCGCCACCGCTGCTTCTCTCCCACGCCGGCCGCCTCCGGTCTTCCCTGAGCTCAGTGCTTGGTAGGAACCGACATGTAGAATACAAAGATGAACCATTCTACTCACGAGACAAGTTGTTCAAGTTTTTTATGTAACCGACCCAACAAATAAGAAGCGTTACATAGTTCTTTATGGAAAAAGAAGTATTATCGGAGTTGAGAATGTCATGGATGAGAAAGAGTACAATCAATTTGATGAGTTGCTTCCATTCAGAGACGGCATCAGGATTGAGGAAGAATCAAGGGATGAAGCAAGCTATATGTGTGTCAACCGTTATGAAGGGCTTTATTTAAAAGAAAATAGCCAAGTGGAATGATCCCCTGCAGCGAATACCTATTTGGAAATTATTCCAATGTAATTAATAAACTCAGCATGCAATTAAGGAATTATTCCATTGTAATTGATTTAGTAATTTAGAGATAATTATATCTGTGATTGTATCTACTTCCTTGTTTTCAAAGGGCATAGATAGCATTTCCTGAGGCTAGCTAAGAAACCTAGTAAAAGGAACTATCACAGGTGGCTTAATGGCACAAACTGTCTATGATATAAGTATCACAGACAATTCCATAATATAACTGTCTATGATAGTCTACACATCATAGACGATTCCATAATAGAACCGTCTGTGATAAAGATCAATATCATAGATGGTTCCATCATATAACCATCTGTGATGATTACAACATCACAGACAGTTCCACAGTAGAACCGTCTGTGATATGGTACACATCAAAGATGGTTACATAATAGAATATCTGTGATATTAATATCATAGATGGTTATTCAATAGAACCGTTTGTCATAGTTCTTCTATAAATATTTCCACTACTAGGTTTTGCGCTCTTACTCCTCAATCGCGCACCCCCTCCATCTCCTCATCCCCCCATAGCCACAGCCGCCACCGAAGAACCTAACGTCTCCATCCTCTCCTTCCTCACCCGGTGTGGTGGCCCCGTCACCTCTCCTCCCAACACCACCTCTCCTCCCAGTGTCACCTCCCTTACCATTGCCTCTCATCCCGACACCACCTCTCCTCCTTGTTGCCTCTCCTCCCGAAGGTATAAATCCATATCCCACATTCTTACCTCATGTGTGATAGATCCATCCATATATGTTAATGTGTGTTCATGAGTTCTCTCCTCCCTATCACCTCTCCTCCCGATGTTATGGATCATAAATCCCACTTTTTACCATATTTGTGATAGATCCATCCATATCTGTTAGTGTGTGTTCATGAGTTCTCTCCTCCCCGTCATCTCTCATCCTCACGGTATGGATCCCAAATCCCACTTTTTCGCTCATATGTGTTACATCTATCCATATCTTCTAGTTTCTTTTTTATGTGGAACCCAAAATGGAATAGGGAAAATGGATATGGGAGGGAAGACGGGCCTACTTGTGTCGGGCTGGAAGTGGTAAGGTTGTTGGGGGTGGTCTCGGTGTGGTCCTCACGCTGATGAAGACATGGATCATGGTCTTTTGTTTTTTGCAAAAATGTAGCCTTCATGTCATCCTCACGGTCGGCCTTCTGGGTGTCTGGTGGTCCACGCTCTTCTTCGCCTTCCACTATGTTCTTGTCTCCCCTCCTCTGACTCTTCTTACTTCTATTGGTGGGCTACTAGTTCAAGTAAAAAAGGGCATAAAATACTGTAAGTCAAAGTAGTAGTTGTACAAGAAGAACATTACATCACTATGCACTTGGGCTTGAAAAGGGTTGAAGCAAATTAATTTGCTTCAACCCTTTTCAAGCCCAAGTGTACAGTGCTTTAATGTTCATCTTGTAGTTGTTGAGAAATACATGTCCCCTCCTGCGACTCTCCTCTCCTTACTTCTATGGGTGGGCTATTGGTTCAATTAAAAAAGGGCATGAAACACTGGGAGTTGGAGTAGTAGTTGTACAAGAGGAACATTACAACATCGTGCATTTGTGCTTCAAAAGGCATGAAGAAAATTAATTTACTTCATGTCTTTTGAAGCACAAATGTACTGTGCTTTAATGTTCATCTCATAGTTGTTAAGAAATACATGTCCCCTCACAGCTAAGACACTGGGCTATGTGATTTAGGATGTTAGTATTGCAAAGAGATCTTGAAGCAATAATATACGTCGCCGAATGTTCTTATTTCTTGTAAGATCAACCATGCGCCAATGTTTATGCTCACAACTCACTGTAATTAGTTATTTCTTGTAAGAGAAATGATGTCATCATTGTCATCGATGTCACTGAATGTGTCTCACGCTCCGAAGATCAGGGGAACTAAGCTTGAGCTATGCTCTCAAATCCTAGAAGTAGCAGCTCGAACTATCATTGGTCCCTGAGTCAAAATTACTCAGCCTTGGACTAGCTTGTAGGTCTTTGCATACTTGGTACATGCAGAGGTCCAATAGGAAGCCAAACCAGCAAAGTGGATTCACTGTGAGATACACGAGGTGCATTTCCTCCGCAACTCGGGCTACATCATTGTGACTTTTGAAGACTTATTTTTACTACACAACCTTGACGAACTCGATGCCTCACTTCTACGATGCTGGACACTATAAGTGTACTATACAATGATGTCCTATATTCACATAATACCGATAAATGTCATAACTCATTGCTTATATATAGATCCATGATGAAACGAGTCCAGCGATGACGACAACCGGTGGGTTTCCTCAACCCACACTTGGTCTCTAAGCAATCCATCAACTAAAATATATCCTTCGTCGAAGAATACATAACAACAGGATTGCTTGCTCACACTGATAAGGAGTACATCTTGGTACCCCTCAACCATAGGTAAGTGCTTCACTATTTGCCATACAAGTTTCATTTGTTCTTTATATGTAACATGAACTTAGGATTAATCACTAAGGTGACACACATGACCAGGTCACATTGGGTTCTAATTGTGATTGTACCAAAGTGGAATAATGTAATACACCTTGATTCTCTACTTAAGAGCAATCACAACTTCACCCATGCATGACAAACAATTAGCAGGTAAACTCATTTCCTCCATACATAACTCTATTGTAGTCTTCCCTTAGTTTACAATGACTGAGGCTAACTTTTTGGAATCACATAAATCGTTCAATGCTTACATTGCCCGGGAAGGGAGACATAAAGAATCCATCACCACACTATGACACAGGACGTGATTTTTAATACCCGCTACCACACAACAATCCTACTATATCACACTTTGTAACAATGCCTCTAGAATTGATAATATCTATGTATGTAATTCTATTTTTGCAGTGCCACCAGCAACTACAGGGCAACGTATGTGGATTCTACATTTGCCACCATATACAAGAAATCACGGATGCTAAGACGAATGATCTAGAAGTTTGTCAACCTACCAATAATGTTTCATGATTATCAATTTATATATATGCTGATGACTTTAACATTGCTAGCGACAGCATGGGGAATTTGATGAAAGTACATTTGATCTGGACTAACCCACCGAAGTTTGACGAAAGCTCTCCGAATTCTTGATGGTGGAGGTCATACACAAGAATGGAGAGTTCGACACCGGCGATGATGATTAGATGTTAAAACATTTGATACAATTGTAATCACTCAATTGTGCTTAATCAAACAATTCATTCAATTATACTTCCTTCAGTTGTTTTAATTCATTTGTGAGATCTGTGTAATGATTATTGTGTGCTATATATGTGTTTTATTTGCTTGTTTTCAGAGGGCATGGCTAGTATTTCCTAAGGTAGCCAAAAAATAGGAAATAATTTAGCTAATAAAATGTCTATCATGGACGGTTTGTAACAACAAACCATCCATGATATATCATATATCACAGATAATTTTTTATTTTAGTCGTCTGTGATATCTTACATATCGTAGACAATTTGTGCTATTAGCTATCTATCACAGGTGGCTATGTTTAAAAACTATCTGTGATATCTATTAAATCACAAACGGTTTTTAATATTAGCCATCTGTGATATGTGAGATACAACGTACGGCTCTATTTAAGAACCGTATGTGATATTGAAATAACATAGACAGTTTTTCAATAAAACCGTCTATGATATACCATATATCATAGATGATTTTATTAAAAAAACCATCTGTGTTGTGACTTATCACAGGTGATTCAAAAATCGTATCATCTGTGATAACTACATGTTATCGCAGACACGTAAATTCAGATGGTTCGGAAACCATCTATGATGACAGTTTTGAATCGTTTGTGATGACCCTTTTTGTAGTAGTGTTATTTTGCTCTCGGTACAAGAGAATATGACAATAGGCCATTTCAGGGCCTAACTCTTGTCAGTTGCCTATGGGTTATAGTTGTATACTATTGGACTCTTTTGGTATATTTACTTGTCTTCCACTACGATTTTACTCTTGATACTTATATTTATCTAGCCGATCAGCCTTATATTATAAACTTTATATACATCGCTTATGTGTTTATCCCTTTTCTTATAAATTAATTTTGTGCAATGTATATGGATATGATCTCAATATTGTGATTGTGTGTATTAGTCACTAATCATGGGCGTAGTACAGAACACATATGAGGATTTGGGTATTCAATGGTCGCACTATGGCTAGCATTGGTGTTTATGGCCGAATACAAGGGAGACAACAAACCAACGCTATATTGCATTTTAGACAAATTAAATGACTATGAGGCTACAAGAGAGTGTGATACACGTCGTGACACGGTCAGAGGGGAGAGGGTCTCACCGAAGAGGCTAGAACATAGTGGTGGGCTCGCTCAGCATCAAGAATGACGCTTCAATTCCATGTGATTCAGGGAGTTAGGAGCTCAGAGAATGTGCATAAGAGAATGAGTAGGTGAGCTGAGCAGAAATGACATGATCTGTTGGTCTTAATGATGGGCAGGCATGGTGGTCAAGGGCAAGCATGCGATGCATCTCATCGCTATAGAGGGGGACAGACTGGAAAGATACACAACAGTGGGACAACTCACTACTTGCGCTCATTGTGATGCGGATGGTGTGAGGTGTGGCAACACTACTACAGAAAACCCTATTACAGATGGCTCAAAAACGTCATCACAGACAGTTTTCTGAACCGTCTGAATTTATGGGTCAGTGATAATCGAAGGTTATCACAGACGGTTTTCGAACCGTCTGTGATGTAAATATCAAAGACGGTTTCTATGCTATTCTCTTCTACCCCTAAATCTATTTCTGTTTATTGGTTAGCCTTAGAAAATGCTAGCCATGCTCTCTGAAACAAGCAGATCAACATGTACATGTATACATCCAATTCACATCTCAATTCATTTCACAAACATAAAACATTCATTTCGCAAATCAATAATTGAAATGAGAACAAGCAAATACAGTATGAAACACAGTACACATTTTAAGATTAGAGTCTACCATTACAAGAATAGACAGACAAACAACAAACAATAAAGAGGAGGAGAACAACAAACAGGTTGCTCATCTAGCTAACACAACAAGAATAGAGAAAAGCAAATATCCTCTATGCCTAGGCCTTCTCGCCCCTGATGCAGCGCGTGAGCTGGATGTCTTTGACGCCCACCATCGTCGGTGTTGATTGAGCGCTGCCTTGTGCATCGTCTGCTTCGTGAGACTATTATAGTATGGGTTAAGGAGCAGGAGGAGAACAGCAAGGAGGAGGAGAACAGCAAAGAGAAGTAGAACAGCAAGGAGAAGGAGAACAGCAAAGAGGAGAACAGAAAGGAGCAAAGAGGAGGAGACTATTAATTATAAGGGAGGAAGAGGCGCGGGGACGGAGAGGCGGAGCTACGATCCGTGAGGTGAGGATTGCTGGATTTCTATTGGCTAGGATTGGGATGAGGAGGATCGACGGGCCCACAAATTGTCACAGACGGTTCTATATATAGAACCGTCTGTGAATTAGAGCACAAAATTTTATATACCGATGCAATATAAATAACTAGTCTGAAAAGATAAAATAGAAAAGTTTTATATAAGTTATATATACTCATTTGAAAGGTTTCGATGAGATCTACAACTTTTCAGTTGAAGTAAAATCCAAATTCTGAAAGGAAGACCAAGAAAAAGGGCAAAAACAGAAAGCAAAAACCTACGACGCAGGTTTAGGTCCAAAGATGGCCGATTTTCAGGGCCTTGGAGGGTGACTGGCATGAGCCAGTCAGTGTTTTGGATCGGGCTCGTCGTTAGCTTTCCAACAAGTACAAGAACGTCGAAAACGGACACCGTATGCAAAAGTTATGCCCGTTTTACTGAAGGTGTGTCAAAACTGAATCCTACTCGGACTCAGGCGGGAAATTATGAAATTTTGGGGAGTTGCAAGACGGGAAACATATCACAGACAGTTTTTAATAAAAAAAATTGTCTGTGATAATTCCAGATTATCACAGACGGTTTTTAATAAAAAACTGTCTGTGATAATTCCAGATTATCACAGACGGTTTTGTATTAAAATCCGTCTGTGATATTCTAGTATCACAGACGATTTTATAATAGAAACTGTCTGTGAAAATTTGGAATATCACAGACGGTTTTTATTATAAATCCGTCTGTGATATTCCAGTATCACAGACGGTTCAGTGGTAGGAACCGTCTGTGATACTCCTTTTTCCCGCCACAAATACCACAGATGGCCTCCAAATTAAAACCGTCTATAATAGTGTATATCACAGACGATTTCACAAAACCGTCTGTGATTTGGCGTCTAGTATTAGGCTTTCTGTAATAGTGCAAGCACGAAGCGGCTCGATCAGGACGGCGATGGTGACACAGTGTGGCACTACTAATGCGTGGGTTGACGGGCGAGGGCGCAAGCACGAGGCTGCCACGGTGGTGCTCAATGTGGCGAGAGGTGGAAGGAGACTAACACGTAGGCTCGGTACGCTTGAGAGAGAAGGAAATAAGTCCTGATGGGTAGGGTACGGTCCCACTTGTTAGTAGCAGGAATTAATTGGACGGAGAGAAGGCACATTCACGAAAATACGTGCTCGCTGAGCTGAATGCGGAAAATACTAGGGGATAAAGGTGGTTTGGTTCGGCTGATTTTTGTGGAATTTTTAAATATAGCGAATGAGCTCTAAAAACTATGAATATTTTGTAAGGCTCCTAACATAGAGTACAATCTTTTATAATTTTCTAGGATTTTAAATTTTTGTCAAAAATTCCATGGAGGTCACTGTTTTATTCAAAATGCACTTTTTGAATTCGAAAAATTAGAAATTAGCTAAAAATATTCCAAAAAATATTTCTAGCACAAAGAACTTATACTTTTGTTTTGGCATGTTCTACTAATGAAGTTCATGAAATGATTTTTACTGTGAATTCTCTTGTTCCACTTTATGGACGATCATTTTATATTTGAATTTTATTTCAATTTGAATTTTATCAATTATATATTATTTTTGAAAATTAGTTTTATAAACTATTTTCTAGAGAAACTCCAGTTAAAAGCCAAGAAAACAAAATACAAGCAAAAAGTTTTAAATTTTACAAAATTTTGATTTCCTAAATGTTTTTGATGTTACAGTTTGCAAAGAATGTTATGCACGCATGTATGTTTGTCAAAAATCGCTATACTTGTGGGTAACGGAAGTTATTCCCACTTGTATACGTTGCCCTGCCTTGCGAATTTGATATCCTTATTATTGTAGCCCTTAGAATATAATGTGGACAGTAGCTAATGTCCTCCTTGGGAATAATTGTTGCTTCTAATATTTAGACACTTAGCCCACTTTAGTTTTTTTAAAAATTTGCTCTTGGAATTTGGCTATTCAAAATATTGGACTAGAGGGGTATCCTCTGTTAATTTGGAATAAAATGAAATGAAAAATCCTAGATTTTGGACGCGGGTGATTTATATTATAAACTGAAAAATGTGATAGTGTAATCTCGCATGTATGTAGGGGGAGATTTTTCCTCGAGTCAATTAAGCAATGAACTCTGTTGTCACACATTTAGGTCTAGCTATACAACCACATATGCTAACTAAGTATCTAGGACTAGCTCTGCATTTTAGTAGGCTGTAGTAGTAAGAACATACCGTGTAGGATGCTCGTATGGGCACCCTTTACCGAAGTGTTGGGACTAAAGCTTGGCAATACAATCGTGAATGCCTCACTAAAAAGGAGAGTATCCATTGAAATGAGGGTTTGTTATTTACCAGGCTAGTGCAAGGTTAGGTCTAGATGATGTGGTGCAAGGATAATCACATCATCACATGCCTACGAAGGCCTATCTTGGCCGACGGTATAGTCACTACTACAGAAAAGGTCATCACAGACGGTTCGAAAACGTCATCACAGATGGTTTTGCGAACCGTCTGAATTTATGGGTCAGTGATAATACGAGGTCATCACAGACGGTTTTCGAGCCGTCTGTGGTGCAAATATCACAGACGGTTTTTAGTTAAAAACCGTCTGTGATATTCCCTAAACCTATTTCTATTTATTGGCTAGCTTCAGGAAATGCTAGCCATGCCCTCTGAAATAACCGTCTGTGATATTCTTTTCTACCCCTAAATCTATTCCTGTTTATTGGCTAGCCTCAGGAAATGCTAGCCATGCCCTCTGAGACAAGCAGATATACATACAATTTCTGACAAACATACAACATCCAATTCACATCGCACTTCACTTGACAAACATAAAACATCCAATTGACAAACATAAAACATCAATTTCGCAAATCAATTAATTGAAATGAAACAAAATATCCATTAACAAATATACAATTACAAAAGATGTACGTTGCATTTCCACTTAGATGGTAACATTGCATTTTTTATTGCTCTATCACTCCGGAATCGAGGTCTCGCGAAAGGAACTGATCCATAATCAACGAACTTGTCAGAGTAAACAAGCTATACTTGGATGGTGCATGATTGCCATTCAAGTATTGCTTGTGCACCCGACAAGTTCGTTGATTATGGATATCTTCCTTCCGCGAGACCTCGATTCCGGAGTGATAAGAGCAATAAAAAATCATGGTGCACAGTGGAAATCTCCAGCTGGTTTTATGACATTAGCCACCAGAAAGTACGCCATCTCTCCTCGAATGTGTGAAAGGTCGGGCTGTTTCAATGCAGTTGACGGGATGAACGCAGCCTGTCGATAGGAATATCAATGTGCGTATATATATAACTGCTAAGTATGAAGTAATTATGGGAAGATTGACAAACCATGGAATTGGTGATCCTCGAGGAGTCGAGGAGTAGTTCCATATGGTGGCAAACGTAGAATCCACATGTGTTGCCCGGCGACTGCTGGTGGCACTACAAAAAATGCAATGTGTTAATTCAAGAGGCATTACTACCAACTGTTGCATAGGATTGATTAATGTGTAATAGCGAATACCTTAAAATCTCGAGCATGTGTCAGGCCTTTGGCCCCTTGCTTCGAGACACCTCCCATTGCAATGTACATCGCGAACGCCCTACGTGATTCGAAAAAGTTAACCTTAGTCATTCAGAAGGAAAGAAAAAGTACAATATAGGTATGTATGGAGAAAATGTACTTACCTATCGAGTACTTGGCTGACAACTGTGAAGTCCATTTTATTCTTACTTAGGGAATCAAGGTAATATACCTTGTTCCATTTTGGTACAATTACTATTAAAATCCAATGATAGTTCTGATGGAAGGGCATAAGTACATATTTCTTATTGTGGTATTGCAGTAGTGCTACTGCAATGTACCTCTCAACGACAGATGACTCCTGGTCGATGGTACTCCTGGCGACCAAGTGTGGGTCCAAGAAACCAACCGACGATGATTTGGTTTCTCTAGCTCTAGTCAGCATGTGTCTATACATATACACACGAAAGCAACAAATTATATATGACATTTATCGGTATGACATGAGCGGAGATCGTGATTGTACACACTTACAGTGTCCAGCATCGAATGAGTGAGACATCAAGAGCGTTGAGCGTGAAAAGATCGAATAAATCCTCAAAGGCGACCACAAAGACACACTCTTGAAGATTGTGATGTAAATCATGCGGCGCAAATTTGACAGTGACACTTGAGATCCGTTCTCCCTCTGGCTTATTGGACTGCTCCATATACCACTTGTGCAATTGCAGACAACTATATGCTAGGGGTTGGAGGACCTTGGGCTCAAGCAACGGCTGGCCAAGCATGAATTTGCGGGCCAATGGCAGGTACGGGATATCATCATTGGTCTTCTTTGCTTTGCCTTGCTGCCCTTGTTGCCTCGGCTATAGGTCGACTTAATGGCAGTCGACTGTAAAGGTAGTAGCGGTGCAAGTTGCTCTGACGAGAATAGCACCTTTGGAGATAGCACCGGTGCAGCTAGCGGTGGTGGAGACAAGTCTTGTAGTGGAGATGGCACCGTGCATGTTGCTCGTTCGCACCGCCCTTCCGGTCCCGCCACCGGTGAAGAAGCCTCCGAGGAGATGTCGCTTTTGGGCCTTTGGATGAATGTTCCAATGGCCTGCCCTAGAGTCACGATCTCGTCGTTGGGGGCTTTGTAGCGGGACGATCTCAAAATTGACATGCACACCATCCACATTAACTTTTGCGAAGCCTGGCGCTAAAGCTTGACCGTGCATCATGGCCCTGATACCAGACGGATATGTCTGGCCCCAAGCAGCGTGCAAGGGAACGGAGGCATATCTCACTTGGAGCCTGCATTTCGTAGGCTCCTACATAATGATACAGAATTAGCTAGTCGAATAGGCCTATCAATGGAGCAAGCATTCGAGAGATAATAATTATTACCAGGATGTCATCCACAGGAAATCTGGCATCGGTTTGCATCGGATTGGATGCACAACTACTCGGATGGTTGTGCGGGCTAACTAGCACAGGAGCGGTGGCGGCGGCCTGCTGACTTTCTGTATGTTTCCGCACCTTATCTCTGACTACATCAGCCAGCTCACCCATTAGCTCCTCTCTAAGAGATTCCTTGATCTTTTCTCATAGCCGTGCGTCACGCTCGGCTTTGTTTCTCTTCCTGCGCCGATACATTTTGGAGTCATCTTGGAAACCATGTTTCCAAGGAACGTAAAGCCCAAGGCCTCTCGTACGGCCCAGGTGCTCCTTGTTTCCCAGGGCCGTGGAGAGTATATCATTCTCCCTTGATCTCTGGAATGATCCCAGGGTAGATTCAAAACTCAGCTCTTCCTGCAAGAGCACGACATGTCATTTCATTTCGTACGAAGTTGTGGAGTAATTACAAGCTAGGTAGTTCAATCGATATCTTACCAGGCGCTGGGACACTTGCTGGTCTGCAGGGTTTCGAAAGGAGACGTCCCCCGATGTCGTTGTGGATGACCTTGCTCTAATCCAATTTCGAGCACGCTCATTCGGGATATTGGCAAATGGCGGTGCGGTGTCCTGCAGGGCTGCCTGGTCGTCCTCGCTCCTCCACTGTGGGATTTTACCTGCATACCCAGCTGTGCCAAGTCTGTGGGGATGTGTGTTTTTTGCCTGGAGGACCTTGTGCGCCGCACTTGTACTTTTGAAATCTTCGGTCGTCTTCATTGCCTTGAACTCTTCCCATTGTGGTTCCAGGAGTGGGTATTTTGAAAGGGCGTTTCGTCGGTCTCCACGTAGTCCTTGACAAGCATGCTCTTGAAGTTCTTCCATGCTTTGCACGCCCCTAGTAAGGCTTGTCGTTGCACGGCATCTTGGCGTTCTTCTGGGATCTCGAACGATGCCATAATTTCTGTCAACAGCTCACTTTTTCGAGCCACAGACACGTCCTTCCACGAATTGAATGTGATCTTAATTTGTTCTCATGCAACTATTCCGATCATGCTTCTCCATGTGTTTACTGCTTTGCGAGGAAGGAGAGGGACCCCAGATACATCGACCTGTGTGATGGTAAATCGGCCCTCAGGCTTCTTCGATAGCCCTCTTCCTTGGCGTCTTGATTTTGGAGCAGACGCCTCCGGCGATGGTGTTGAAGAATGCGCGGATAACATGTTGCTCAATTTGTCGGTCTATTAGAATAAGATAAGAAAGTGCCATACCATAAGATTAGAAAGTGATCCTATTGATTGGTTCCATACAATTTGTGGGTCTTATGAGGAAGAGAGGAAGATGAGGAAGATGAGGAAGAGAGGCTCAATGCTAGGAAGGAGGAGAGGAGTAGAGGCTCAATATATGATGTAGATCTTATATTTTCTCTTGATTAAACCTCCAAAGTGAATGAGCTACATTATACATTAACATATACATGAATACAAGCTGCAAGTAGCTAGTAACAGACAAAATGAGTTGTACAAGCTGCAAGTTAGTATACATTAACATGCTGACTAAAGCTACATTATACATTAACATATTTAAGATACATATTTGAGATGCATACTTGGACAAGACTTTGCATATTTGAGATGCAACTTTAAACGTCAAATCCCATATGCTGACTAGAAGATACTCTATAGTAATGTACAAGATAACAGCACATGAAGCAACAAGTTAATAGTGTATCTACATTGAATATCTACATTGCATCTACAAGATAACAGAACATGAAGCAAACAGTAGAGAAACTACACTGAAAATCAATAAGAGCAACATAGATTACTAATTGTCACAAGTTGTCTTTATAGATCACTAGTGTATCACCAAGCAATTGTTGTCTCAGCAATCAAATAAGCATAACTTACAACACAAGACTCAAACATCTTAAATGATATATATGAACTAACACTACATATATGAACTACCACTGCATATATATATACTACTGAACCATATATGAACTAGCACTACATATAGACTAAATCCTAATCCATGGGAGACAATGCTTACCGACGACGGGGCTCGGGGAGGCGGCGACCGGGGGACGGGCTCGGGGGAGGCGGCGACCGAAGGGGACGGGCTCGAGGAGGCGGCCACCGGAGGGGACGGGCTCGGGGAGGCGGCGATCGGAGGGGACTGGCTCGGGGGAGGCGGCGGCGACGAGGGGCTCGGGAGAGGCAGCGACCGGAGGGGACGGGCTCGGGGGAGGCGACGACCGGAGGAGACAGATCGGGATTTAGAACTACACAATAACTGCAGAATAAACGGAAAACCCTAGCCAGTGGGTATATATAGGGGGCTTATCACAGACGGTTCTAAGTGTAGAACCGTCTGTGATATTAATATCATAGACGGTTCTAAGTGTAAGCCTACTATCACAGACGGTTCTAAACTTAGAACCGTCTGTGATAGTAGGCTTATCACAGACGGTTCTACACATAGAACCGTCTGTGATATTGATATCACAGACGGTTCTAAGTGTAGAACCGTCTGTGATAACCCGTAGTCATTAAGATAAACACCAACCAGCTGCATCAGACAACACCAACCAGCTGCAATATTCATATACAACACCAACCAGCTGCATTCACACATTTTCACCAACCAGCTGCATTCACACATTTTCACCAACCTCATAGAATGTATTTCTTCACCATTTTCACATATACATAAATGTCAATTCACATATACATCACACACATGCATTGATGTATACATAAATGCCAATTCACATATACATCACATGCATGCATTGTTATATACAGATATGCAAATGCCCACATATATATCGCACATTCTCATTGTACTTGCTTATTTCCTTTAAAAATTAGCCCTTCATCATGATCAATGCGTACGTAACTAGTTTCGTCATGTTGTTTGTCGTCGACCCTTATGCCATTTCCAAAAGGAGGTAACTCGTCAAACTGATTGTATTCTTCCTCGTCCACTACATTCTTTACTCCGACAATTCTCCTTTTTCCATGAAGAACTACATGGCGTTTCTTATTTGCCGGGTCGGTTACATAGAAACTTGAACAACTTGGTTGGTGAGTACGAATGGTTCGTCTTTGTACCCGACACGTTGGAGGTCCACGGTAGTGACACCGTACTTGTCAACCTTCACCTGTGGGAGATGCACTCAACGGCAGCGAAATAAGGGGATCTTGAAAACCACATAGTCGAGCTCCCAAATCTCTTCTATGAAGCCATAGTACGAGTTTCTCGACCCATCAGTAATGAACGCATCTATGCGGACACCGCTGTTCTGGTTAGTGCTCTGTACATCCTGAGACTGTGAATAGAATGTGTACCTATTTATGTCATATCCTTGCCATGTCACAACTGTAAATGTCGGCCCTTTTGCCAACCATGTCAGCGTCTCACTTGGTGAGCTCCTAGCGATTTGCTCCTTCAACCATTGGTTGAACCGACTGTTGTGTTGCCTCATGATCCAAAACATCCGGCCGCTCCGGATGCTGTTGCCGAAGCACATCCTTGTGCTGGTCGACATAAGGTGCCACTTCAGTCATGTGTTGCAACACCGTGAAATGGGCTTGAGTATACGTGTCCATATCTGGAGTGATTGCTTTCCTTCCGATAGTTCCAAGACCTTTCAGCCTCCCCTCAAGATGAGATTGAGGCACACCAATCAGTTGAATCTGAGCCATATAATCGACACAAAACTCAATGACCTCTTCGCTTGCATAACCTTCGACGATGCTGCCCTCTGGCCGAGAATGATTCCGTACGTAGGACTTGAGAATTCCCATGAACCTCTCAAATGGGTACATGCTACGTAGGAATACGGGCCCGCACATTTTTATCTACCACACAACGTGAACAATGAGATGGACCATGATATCGAAAAACGAAGGAGGGAAATACATTTCAAGGTGACATAGAGTCATCACCACCTCGTCCTGCAGAGCATCTAGTCCTTCGGGATCGATGACCTTCTGAGCAATTGTGTTAAAGAAATAACATAGCCTCATGATTTTCTCTCGGACTTTGATCGGCAAAATATTTCTAATTGCAATAGGGAGCATCTGTGTCATCAGCACATGACAATCATGAGACTTCATGCCATTTAACTTCAAATCTTGCATCGAAACAAGTTTCTTCACGTTGCCGGAGTAACCAGACGGAACTTTGACACCATGCAAGCATTGGCACAATTCTGTTTTCTCAGCCTTGGACAGAGTGTAACACGCAGGGGGAAGGTACGTTCGTCCATTATCAGTGCATGTCGGTGCTAACTCAGGCCTGATGTCCATATCAGCCAAGTCAAGTCGTGCGTTAACGCCGTCCTTTGTTTTATGACGAATATTCAGTAAGAGACCAATCAAGCTGTCGCATACATTCTTTTCTATGTGCATTACGTCGATGTAGTGTCGAACATTTAGGTACTCCCAATAAGGTAAGTCCCAAAATATTGATCTCTTCTTCCAAGTGTTCTTCTCATGAGCCCTTAATTTACGTCCCTTTCTGAGGACAACATCTAAATCCTTAACCATATCATAAACCTCGTGTCCCCTTAAATGCCTTGGAGCTAAACCGTCTTCCTTCTCTCCGTCAAATTGTTTCTTCATCTTGCGGTATGGGTGAGCCCTCCGAAGGAACCGGCGGTGATGCATGTAGACGGTTTTGCGTGAGTGTCTCAGCCACACACTCTCGGTACCATCTAAACAGTGAGTACAAGCTTTGGCACCTTTTGTACTATGGCCCGATAGGTTTCCAAGGGCAGGATAATCATTTATGGTGCAGAACAATAAGGAGCACAGAGTGAAGTTCTCTCATTTGTATACATCCCATACATGTACCCCTTCGTTCCACAGTACTTTTAGATCTTCCACCAATAGTGCTAGGAACACATCAATATCATTCCCAGGTTGTTTTGGCCCTTGGATAAGTATGGACAGCAAAATATACTTTCGCTTCATACACAACCAAGGACGAAGGTTATAGATGCAGAGAGTCACGGGCCATGTGATATGTCGGCTGCTCATGCTACTGAAAGGATTCATTCTGTCTGTACTCAGTCCAAATCTTATATTCCTTGGTTCTGCACCGAAGTCTGCAAAACTCCTATCGATGTTTCTCCACTGCGCGGAATCAGCAAGGTGTCTTAGCATTCCATCCTTCTTGCGCTCCTCCAAGTGCCAACGCAGCAGTTTTGCCTCCTTTGGATTTGCAAAAAACCTTTTCAAACGGGGAATTATAGGAAAATACCATGCCACCTTAGCAGGTGGTCCTTTCTTCGCCTCTGTTCCCTCGCCATCATCTGATTGATTGTTACGTTTGTATCGGGATGCGTTGCACACCGGACATACATGCATGTTTGCATACTCTTTACGGTAGAGGATACAGTCGTTCAGACATGCATGTATTCTTTCTACTTCCATTCCCAACAGACAAAAAACCTTCTTAGCTTTATACGTGGTTTTAGGCAACTCATTTCCCTCCGAAAGCATGTCCGCTAAAAGACCTAGCAGCGCCGTGAAACTCTTGTCGGACCAACCATTGCTTGCCTTCAATTTCAACAGTTCAAGAACGGCCGACAACCTCGTGTACTTGCAGCACGTGAACAAAGGTTTCTCCGAGTCCTCCATCAAGCCCCGGAATTTAACATACTCTCTCTCATCATAATCCTCTTCTACATCGCGAAGCATCTGATCCAGATTATCATCATGCAACCTATCCGAATCCGAACCACAATCGACATCATCTGGCGGCATGTCATTCACTTCATCGGCGATGTCATCCGGCGACATATCATTCACTTCACCGGCGATGTCATCCGGCGGCATTTGATCATCGACTTCGCCATGACTGGTCCAACACGTATAACCCTTTTTGAAACCCCTCCGAATCAAGTACGCTTCAATTTGCCCTCGGTTCTTAGACATCTTTAAATTCTCGCAGTCAGTGCATGGACAGTACATATATTCCACCCCCCTTATTCAACATATCCTCCTCGGCAGCTCTTGTAAAAGCGGACACGCCATTAATGTACTCTTCACTCACACGGCTCGCGGCATACATCCAGCTTCGGTCTTACGTTACATACATATATAACAACTTAGTATTAAAAATTAAATTAACTAATTATTACTACATATATACCGGCCACATGTATTATATTGAGGCTTAATTTGCTAGCTCAATTCATATTACAAACACAACAGCTATTATATAACCAACAATTTTGCAAACCATCTTCAATTAATAACACTAACCAATTACTTACATCTAAATTGTAATGCATGCAAAGAAAAAATAAAATTCATTACTAACCATATCTAGAGCAACCAGGAAAGTATGAATCTTCAAAGCTCAATATCTGCCTCCTCCCACCAAATTAACTAGCCTGAAATCGCCTAGCTTGCCTCCTGAGGGAAAGAGTAAAGCACCAGCTAGATCTGGATCGAAATGAAGACAGATGCGGTCTGAGCAGCGCAATAAATGCCTAGTGAGCATTATCACAGACGGTTTTTTGTTCAAAACCATCTGTGATAATCAGCTTATCACAGACGGTTTTGTATTAAAAATCGCCGTGATAATCCTGCATTATCACGACGGTTTTAATACGGCATCGTCAGGATATTGATATCACGCAGCGGTTCATCGGAAGAACCGTCTGTGATACTCCTTTTCTCCGACACCGCCAACACAGACGGTGTCCAAATTAAACCGTCTGTGTTAGTGATTAGTCACAGACGGTTTTATCAAACCGTCTGTGATTGGCCGTCTAGTATTAGGCTTTCTGTAGTAGTGAGTTGATTATCTCATGTGGGTAAAGCTGTACAAACTCTCGAGAGTGTAAACCATTTAAGTAGCTATGCTCTTGACATGAGCATGCTTGTTGCAATTGCATAGGGTCTAGTTTTAGTTTTGACAAAAGAGTTGTGTTGGAAATGATGGGATGGTATGTTGTGACGTATGTGCCATGTCTGTGGCTGAAATTTATTCATTGATCACAGCTGAGGAGGGCAGTGATTTACTCTTATTCAAAGTTATATACTTGTTATCTCTTTACACAACATTGCTATTTAAATTTCTATTGCAAATTATTACTTATCGGTGTTACAAATGAAAATTTGCTTTATGCTGAAAATAACTTGTAACGTAGAGCCTCATCCTTTGTTTAGCCTTACATTTATATATTATGTTGATGCACTACAAGTCTTTTTGAGTACACGTACTCAACCTTGCTTAAATTGTTGCTAAGAGAATGAAGAAGAAACAATACCAGATTATGCATATTTTGCACCGGTACCGAAGGGCCGGGTATGATGACAGGTCCTTATTGGTTGCCTATGGGGATTGGATAGCATACCGCTGGATATATATTGATTTATTTACCTTGTTTTCCACTGCACTTTGTTGGTACTTGTATTTATTTGGCCAGTTGGCCTTTCGTCGTAAACTTGATATATATCGCATATGTATGACCTATTGCTATAAGTTGTGTGAATGCAATATGTATGGATATGATTTTGACATTGTGGGTGTGTATACTAGTCACTGATTATGGGACTAGTAAGGTACGTACACGAGGATTATGGGTATTTAACGCCCGCGGTCCGACACATGCATATACCAATTAACAAATGGGAAATGCCTTTTTATTCCACTACGAACCCATCGATAATATGAGATTGTTAGTTGGTGATACCTAGGAACACAACTAAAATAGAAACAGTTAAAATAAGCCATCCTTTTCTAGCTAGGTGATTTAAATCTATATCTGTACTTTATTGGATAATTAACAGAGATACGAAGCTCTGGTCATGAATGCTTCTCAAGAGCACGGTGCTAAGCGGGTATTCACAGTCTTCACCTTTAGTTTTCTTGGTGCTAGTGGCAGTCCATGTATGCAGAATGCAGGCAGCTATCATCTTAATTAATTAAGACAATTTCGTGATAGATATATTACATTTTTTACGTATCATGAAATAGAAGCTTTAGCTAGTTTTGGAACAAAACAAAGTCGAGAAGAAGTTAACCTGAAAATTTATTCATAGCAGCACAATTTTGTTAATTAAGCACATGGCATTCAGTACGCAACAAATTAATAGCTAGCTAGACATCCGTACCCTATGTTTCAGATCTATAGTCGATGAACCAACAGCACGGCTGAGGACCATGGCTTGCCGCTGCGTCGATTGCTTGTCCATGTGGTGTGTTCGACCGACATTCGTCTGCAGACTTTATTCTTTAGACATTGTCGAGAAGTTGCAGGCTTTGCAGCAACTTGACTGACCTGATGGGCTACGTATGAATTGATGAGACTTGAAAGAGACCAAACAGTACCTAGCGAGGGGAATTGATTCAGAATGGACGCTTTATTCTTCAGACAACATCTCCAGACTGGCCAGTGTATTTTCCATTGCATGTACTGGACGTTTGGCTACAGAGATAGATGGAACCCTAACATATATGTACTCCTCTTGTTCCAAGGTTTCAGGCAGATTTTTGTACATATCATGGAATTGGCAGACGACATCAACTGTGCTTGTGAAGTACATCACTAATTCAGCTAAGCTAGCTAGCCATGCATGCCTGCCAGCTAGAAAGGTCATAGCTGATGAGACAAAATCATCTCTAATCACGCCACAAGATGCCGATAATATCTCTTTACGTATGTCAATTGCACTTGTGCTTCCTAGCTAATTAGACCTTATCTTTTCCTATCGGTTGGCACTCGTTAGTACTCTTAGGTAACTTTGTAACACTCCGGTTTGATCTTTATTGCAAGTAAAACAAATGTACTAAATGTTGTTTGCACATTTTATTTAATTAATATCAAAAACACATCATGGTTTTCACGAACCTACCTAGCTATTGCTATGCTTCTATTAGAAAGCAACCCTTTCTTATTGGGAAATATACCTCCTGAAGAAAGATCGGCCGCTGTCACTAGTCCACTGAATATGAAATCATAATTTGCTAGCGTAGTCTACAAAGACAGATCAAGTTTTAGGTTGCCCTTGTTTCTCTTATTATAAACATAATAAGATATATCAGACCGCTATGTTAATTAATCATTTTTTTTGCGTATCTCTCAGAAATCTAAATAAATTTAATCTGAGTATATGCAACAGCACATATATATATGCATATATATAAGCACTAATCAGCGTGCAGGTGTGAAATACCGGGAAAGTGTTACTGTCATTTCTGAATGAAGTTACTATCGGATTTGAATAAAGGTATTGCCAAACCTTCACAGCGTGGAAAGTTATCATCGGTTCTGCATACAAAAGAGGGCAGCTGCAAGGAATCATTGTTGTTGTCCAAAGATAAAGATAACCATTGCGCAACTAGTGTAGTGGATCTCGATCGTGCGCATTACTAAGCGACTAAGAATCACAGGCGCATAAATAATTTTTGACATGTCATACGCACGATAAAGTGAATGATAATAATTTTGTCGCCAATAGCATGGAAAATGACTGAATGGCACATTTACCGAACGCACTTGTTTTCTCGAATGGCATGGAAAAAAGCTATCTTTGTCAATGATGGACTATTGCATTCTGTTGTCAGATGAAGTTGCAAGCATAGTTTACTGAGAAATTACAAATCATTGAACATGTACATTGATTATTTAACATTGTAACACAAATAAAAAGAACTCTACACACTTTTTCACAAGCCTATCTAGTATTATTTTGTGTTTCAAAAGTAGGAATTGTTTATTAGAGAGATCCCTCCTGAAAAAGTACCAATTGTCGCCTGTACTCCATATAACATGAAATCATGATTTCCTTGCTTAGTCTGGTAAAATGGATCTAGTCAATAGCTTTACTTCCCTGTCTGTTCAAAGCATTGCCGATCCGAGGAAACATCTAACAGAATATAATCTATCGTGGCATGAAAATTGAAATATCTCTGAGTAACTAAGATATCAAAATAAAAGCGTACGATTATACAGCACCACTATATAAGTGCCAACCTAGTTTTGCTAGCGTATTGATACTCATATGATTTTTTCAGCGATGTTAACTTCTGTGCAAATGTATGTCACTTATATCATCAATTTTGAAGCACCTAACATGTAAATTCAGTCAATGCTGATCAGTTTGAGGAATTCAATGGAAGATATATAGGTAGGGTTTCCGAAGCTCTTGTGTGTATTAATTGCCTGTGTCCCATGCATGTTTGTGTGGTAATGGTTTTAGTGTAAACTCGTGAAGGAAAACCAAACTATTTCCACATTTATTGATTTTGCCATCAGTCATCACAAATTAAACCTTCGTGTAAAACAACATAATTCAATTACTCTTGCACTAAATGTTTCTCTCAGTTCTCCATCCATGCATCCAATGGGCGCGGGTAACTGCCAGCTGGTAGGAAAAACAGTACCCCGAAACTTAGCAGAAAAGTTGATGCACCACCGCAGAAAAGTTGATGCACCACCACTTGCCGTTAACGAACAATGACTGAAAAACTTGTCTTCGCAGGGACTGAATGATTTGTGATTGAGGTGATCGAGGTACGTGTTCAACACGTACAAATGAATTAGACAAAGAGCAGCTAGCTGGCAAGCAGCTGACAGACTTGACAGGAGCACAGAGCGTAGCTTGGCATACAAAAAGTGAACGTCAAAGCGAGCAGAATAGGGCAGAAAAGCGAGTGCTGAATGCATAGAGAATGAAAGCTTTATTTTCAGACAAGAATGCCAGTGTGGTCAGCACATAGGTCATTTTATGTATAATTGCATAATGTAACATATATGACTACCTAGTACGCATGGGATTCAGTGACAACTGGTAAATGCTTGATGTATTCTCCTTCTAGTTCTGAGACGATGCAGTGAACTAGGTAATAAGAGTGTCAATCAAAAATTCAAAATACTGAAAGTACGTTTGATTTTTTGGGACATGACTGTACTGATGATATAAACCTCCTTGCATAAGATTTCTCAATTTCATGGGGAAATTCTAAGTGAGTTTCTTGCAATAAGTTTTTCTTAATTACATATCCTCAAGTTAGTTTCTGCTTTTGTTTCTGAATTCTAATTGTCCGGCACAAGAACGAATAGTATGCGGAGCACTCCTCATCCAATAACTGAGAGCTACGTGAATTAAGGGTTAACTAGTCATCAACCCATACATCCAAATGGGTTGTATGTTTAACTAATGTTTTTGCATTAACTTGATTAAGATAATACACCTAATTGCATGCATCATGTTATTTCAACTCCGTATTGTGAAAATTGAAATTTCATAGCGCATATACGTCTATGCAGAACACTCCATTTCAAAGTTTTACATACCACTTTGAAGATGTTGTGATTCAATCCTTTTCTTTACATGATTTTTCAGTTTGTAATTTTAGTCACAAATTTATGTTCAGAATTTTAATCTATTAAGTCCCTAATTTCAATTAACATATATTCCAAATCAGAATTTAATTTAAATTTCGAATTTCTTCTATTCCGAACCCTCTCACGATTGGAAACATCGCATCACCGGAAGCCGCGTGGTCAAAAACCTCAGGCCATGGCCGGAAACCTTCTGGTCAGAAATCTCACGCGGCCGGAAACCTGGCACGGAAGGACAGCCAAAAACCGCATGCACGGACATAGAGAGAGAGAGGGAGCATAAGGGTGGAGAATGGAGAGAGAGAAGGACGGCGTCGTCGCATGAGCTCGAAATAATAGGAGCCATGCTGCAGAACGGTACACAACGGCAGCTTTCAGTGGCAGGCCAGGGAAATATAGGCACAGCGCAGCACGAGGATAGTTACCTCACTTCACATGCGCTAAGCAAGCATCTAAGTATGTCCCTATCTGCTCACGGATCCAAAAGCATATCCAGCGGTAGCTAGGGCATGGGTAGCTACCCTGTAGGCAGACAATCCCTTCTCTACCTAAAAATTCTGGTAGCAATGCGCGGGATATTGTCCAGAAATGCATGCTGCTATACACGGTTAGTGTAGGATCGGATAGGCAGCAGAGGGGGTGAATGGTGCCTTTTGATTTTTTCCCCCGAGTATTCACTTATCCCTTTTCTCTGATAGCTACAGAGCTATGAAGATTAGGGCTGAAATTCCACTTGAAATCGAAAGCAACAGAGTTGATCTCACTAAACAGCAGAAAAACAACATGGTCATAATTCGACTACAAGTCAAAAGTTCAACGTGATTAGAGATCGACTACCGAATGAAAATCTCCATAGTTGAAAACTGACAGTATGTCAAAAAACCAGTGTAGTCAAAAGTTCAACGTGATTGGAAATTGACTACCGAATGGAAATCACTGTAGTCAAAAACTAACAATACATCAAAAACCAGTATAGTCAGGTAGTGGCCGACAACCAACATAGTCGATAACTACTGAGATCAAAACCAACATGATAAAAAATGAATGTTGTCAAAACCAGCATGGTCAAAGGCCAACGAGTGGTCTAAAATCAGCATGGTCGAATCCAGTCAGCAACAAACATAATTGGGAATCAACATGATCGTAACTAACGTGGTCGGACGCCAATGAGTGGTCGAATAACCAATGTGGTCATAACCAATCAGCAGCCAAAGTGATCAAGAATCAACGTGGTCATAACCAACATGGTTGGACACCAATAAGTGGTCGAACAACTAACGTTATCAGAACTAGTTGGCAACCAAAATGATCAACGTGGTCATAACCAACATGGTCAAACGCCAACGAGTGGTCGAACAACCAACATGGTCATAACCAATCAGCAGCCAAAGTGATCAAGAATCAATGTGGTCGAAAACGATGCAATGCAATCTGGAACTTAACCGTAGTTGGAACCAATGTGGTCGTAAAACTAGTCAACGTTCCAGACAAAGAACAGGGCCAACTGTTTCAGCTTTGGTTCAAAATGAAAACAGATGGAACTTTTTATCCATAGATCCAAATGATGTGAAACTTTGCAGAGGTCATCCCTAGGGTATTGTGAACCTATTCCAATAAACGTTCATAAAAATCATGGCCAAAGATGAGATATTTTTCAGTTTGTTGAAAGGTAACATCAAAACTGAGTCAAAATCAAAGTCAATGAATCTAACTAGCTCGTGGGTGGATGATGACCAATATGAGTCTAGATGTATTCCCACATGTCACAGCAAGTTAGAACACCAAAGAAATTAACTCAAAAACTCTTGGATCAAGAAATCACACTTTGAAGCCAAATCAAGAGCAAATCAAGATGGATCCATGGAAATATGCAAAGATTGATGTATTGCTCACTTGAGAAGGCTGGATTTACAGCCACTCCATCTTGGAGGACAAATAGCACACTAAGTTCTGCACACTCAAACCCTAACCCTAAACAAGAAAGCACATGAGAGAGAGGTTGGATGGTTAGTATTACATGTCTCCATCACAACACCTTTTATAGGTGGGCAACCAGCCACCTACACCCCAAAATGGATCCTATCCACTATTACATTGGGAGAAACCCGTTAACCCCACACAGATGGGTTTTACTCAGTCAAGTTCATTTATGCATGCCTTCCAAAGCGTATAAGTGTGCATTTGCTAAATTCTTAGCCTTGATCCGCCTTGATCAAATCAGCTCCATCTTGACCTAAAGCACTCTCCAATGCATCGCCCATGCGCTGCAATTTGATCCAAGATGGTTTCCAGTGTTTGGTCAAAATACCGAAATACCCCTCATTGACCCCGTCATCACCATCCTTTGCAAGCACTCGCCATGCTTGCCACGCGTAGATACACCTCTAGCTTGCCATGTGCCACCAAATCTCTCTTGTCCCGGTTCCACTGAACCATGGCTTGCTCAGCCCGTGCATGCCACCTGGCGCCATCCCGCTGTTCAAACTTGCCTTCAACATTCCCGCTTTTTTGTGCCATGAGTGAGCTCACCGTTTCACGCGGCATCCTTGATCGTTCTTGACCACAGTTGACTACAAGCGACCCTGCACATCCAAAGATAAAGAAATCATTTCCAGGCACAAGTTCTTCACAACTTGACCTACATTAGCCAAGACATGCATCATGCAACCTTAATCCCATGACTCAGGTCAACCTAACTAATCACATGACTCGAATCCCAAAATCCTCAAATTCTGCCCAAAATTAGTCCTGATACTGTGCGATCTTTGCAAAACCAATTGACCCCTCTATAGATACTGCAGTGGTTCATCACAATACAATCCTGGACCTTCCCATATGGTCCTTCAATCTCCCCCTTGATGAACCCACAGGCAATACTGAAAAATACAATTTGGAGGTGTTTTTATAAAAGAAAGAATGAATTTTGCAAAGAAAGCTTCAAATAGTCAAACAAAGAATGTAATGAGCTAACAATGACCATTTGAGACAGAAAATGATAATTTTTAACAAAAGGCTTCATATCCACCAAATGAGTCGAGAAATCTCACTCTTTGTCCATATGAAAGAACGATTGTTCTGTTTGACCTTGATCATGGTGAGAATACATCAATTGCACAAAAACTCCAAAACATGCTCCAGGTATGCATTTTTACCTATCTTTCTCCCTCTTTGACAATGGAGTCATCAAGATGCATGGAAGAATATAGAGCATGAATGAAATGAATTGGCTGCAATTTATTTACTTTAAGCATTAAGAGCCATGAGGATTATCCAAAGTGACTTTACAGGTATTACACCAAGCCATAAAAGTGAAAGCGCTACTTAGATCATGACAAGCCATGTATAGTCAAGCTAAAGCCAAATAAGCCATAATCTGAAATTAAATGGATTGTTTAACATGTCAAGTTATTCAAGATCATAGTCTAGTTAAAGGTATCCAAACATGAGTCAAGCCATGTCAATATTCTAAGTGGAACCGAGATGCTATAATTGAGTCAATTTGGAGTGCTACAAGTTCAAGATTAAGACATTTTATTCAAACACATTGTTTTCAGAAATTCATGGTTGCTTCAACCATATTTTTTTCAAGATTTTGTTTTCTTACCATGTGCTAGATCTCAAGCCTTATGTGACCACTCCAAGCAAGAAGCATTAGCAAGTGATTTTGGTCATCGAAAACTCCCCCTGAGTTCATGCCTAGTGCCATGGCAAGCTGTTACATGAGAAAGAATTAGTGAGATCAGTTTTTTGTACAAAAGAGATCTTTTTACATTTTCTTGACATAGTTCAAGAACAAAGGGTTAAATCTAACTCAAGCTTCACTAATGAACTAGCATAGCTCAATCTAAATCTCAATGTAGATTCAAGAATCAACTTAGCTTATTTGGCATGGCATGAATCATAGGAGGACCACTAGAGCGAGACTAATCACATGATCCAACAAGACATGATTTAATGCAAGTTGTTCAATTTAATAAAGCTGGCATGGTGATAGCTAAGCTACACATACAAAGCCATGACAAATCTAGCAACTTAGCACAAATCATGGCAAGATGTAAAGCAGGTTTATCATGTCACACAAGAATAATAATCAGGGCTCCATGTATTTATATTACAATGCATAATGCTGAAATTAAATATGATGCAATAAAAATTCGAGTTCCTCTCAACCATTGAGTCCATTTTAGATATAGTTTGGTTGAAATTGATTTATGCCATCACTAAGCTCCAGAAAATCGCAAAAGAACTCCCCCTGAATTAAAGCAAAAGGCAAGTAGGAAGAAGCTTGGACAGAAGGAAAAAATGACAGCCCTTATAGCATAGACAAGATAGAAGGAATACTATGGCTCAGACAAGCTCTTATCTACCCCATATGACTCTAGAACTATCAATTGGTCATCTAAAACACTAGGGAGTAAACACGTTCCCTATCTACACAAGGGGGCCTAACCCTCACTAGACCTAAAAGAAGTGAGTGAACTCAACCTAGTGAGAAGAAAAGCAACTAATAAGCAGCATCCTAGGATCATAAGATGAGAGGAAGAAGTCTGAACAGCTGAGAATGAGAACCACTCTAGTCTATGCTAGAAAGACTAATCCAAATGCACCCAATTAACAAAGTGCAATAGAATCAAAAGAAACATATGAACAATACAATACAGAAAGTACAAGATGCTCCCCTCATATTAAGTCATAAGGATAGACCACTCGAAGCTCTCCCCACAAGGTTGTGAACCTCGAGCTATCTAAAGGCTTGGTGAAAATGTCAGCCAACTGGTGATCACTCTCGACTAACTGAAGTACTACGTCACCATTCCCCATATGGTCTCTAAGAAAATGATATCTGATATCTATGTGCTTGGTCCTGGAGTGCTACACTGGGTTCTTGGCAATGTTAATGGAAAAAGTGTTATCAAAGAAGAGAGGAACACTATCTATGGCTAACCCAAAGTCCCGCAAGGTAAAACCATCCAAAGCACCTGACTACAACAACTAGCGGCTGTAGCATACTCGGCCTCTGTGGTGGACTGCGTAACACTAGACTGCTTCCTAGAAGACCAAGAAACAAGAGAAGTGCCAATGAATTGGTAAGTGCTAGAGGTGCTCTTCCTATCTATCTTATAGCCAGCAAAGCCTACATCATAGTAAGCTCTAAGGGAAAGACAAGAAGCTGAAGAGTACTAGAAACCATAGTCTAGAGTAGCTCGAAGGTATCTAAAGATGCGCTTCACCACCTGATGGTGAGAGACACGAGGAGAAGCCTGAAATCAAACGCATAGAGACACAGTGAAATGTATGTTCGTCCTCGAAGCAGTGAGGTACAAGAGGGAGCCAATCATGCTGCGGTACTCCTTCTGATCTACCGGCTTGCCATCCTCATCTGGGTCAAGTGTGATTGAGGTCACCATCGGAGTCGACATTGGCTTGCCATCACTCATGTTGAAGCGTCTCAGGAGATCTCGAGTGTACTTGCCTTGATAGAAGAAATTACCCTCCTAAGTCTGCTTGATCTGGAAGCCAAGGAAGAAGCTCAACTTGCCCATCATGCTCATCTCAAACTCTGTGCTCATGACGTCAAAAAACTAGAAAACCAGAGCATGAGAGGAGCCACCAAAGATAATGTCATCCACATGTATCTGGACAAGCATAAGGTCATTGCCATGCCTGCAAATGAACAAGGTCTTGTCTACCTTACCCATCTCAAACCTATGACTCAGCAAATAGGACTTAAGCCTTTCATACCATGCTCTAGGGGCTTGCTTAAGTCCACACAAGGCTTTAGAAAGGTTGAAGACATGATTTGGGTATTAGGGTTCTCAAAACCTGGAGGCTATCTGATATGAACCTCATCCTCAATATACACATTGAGGAAGGCACTCTTGACATCCATCTAGTACAGCTTGAAGCTCTTAGATGCTGTGAATGCAAGCAAAATCCTAATGGCCTCTAGCCCAGCTACAGGGACTAAGGTCTCCTCAAAATCTAAACTCTCAACATAGGAGAAACCCTAAACTACTAGTCTAGCCTTGTTTTGAATCACTACCCCATCCTCACTCTGTTGTTCTTGAAGACCCACTTGTTCCTATGACATTATGACCACTAGGGGGCTCAACAAGCGACTAGATGTTGTTTCTCCTGAAATTTTCTAACTGCTCATGCATGGCATTGACCCAAGACTCACTAGAGAGTGCATGAAGACATCCTTGGGCTCGAAAGAGTTGAAAAAGGTGGAATGAAGACAAAAATGAGATAAGCCAGATTTTGAACACGTGACACGCTCAAGAAGATCTCCTATGATTTGCTCCAGAGGATGACGTCGCTGAATATGATGGAAAGGTCGTGGATGAGAAGAAGTGGCCTCTACCTCATGAGCTGTGGAGGTAGGAGCAGAGCCACTAGCTCCAGAAGAGCTGAAAGGTAAGGGCTAATCTCCCTAAGATGCAGTGGTAGAAGCAGGCACCTCAAGGGAAGGATAGACTGGATCAAGTAAAGAACCTTCATCTCCATCCACCACATCATCTATGAAGATGGTCTCGGACTACACTACTAGAGCTGAGATGTCGGGCCTAGTGCCAGGACTGGCCTCATTGAAAGTCACCTCACAGGTCTCTATAATCCTACTACACTCATAGTTATAGACCCTATAACCCTGCAAAGAAGTTGAGTAACCCAAAAGAATACCATCAGATGAGCATCACTCAAACTTATTTAGGTTCCCAGACTTCAAAATAAAACACTTGCAACCAAACAAACAAAAATGTGAGACACTAGGCTTTTGTCCATACCTCAACACATAAGAAGTGCGATGCAAGTGTGCCCTCAGAAAAACTCTGTTTGAAACATGGCACGTGTTGGCTATAACCTCAGCCCAAAACTTTCTAGGTGTAGCATACTCATCTAGCATCAACCTGGCCATGTCGACGAAGGCACAATTCTTCCTCTCCACGACACCATTTTTCTAAGGGACGTGCGGAGAAGAGAATTGATGCTATACACCTGTCTCATCACAAAAGCCCTCAAAGTAGGAGTTTTTGAACTTCGTGCCATTTTCACTATGGATCGCTCGTAAGGCACTAGGGAGCTCAACATACAACCTAACAAACAAACCCCGAAAATGACTAAAAGTCCCATCTTTCGAAGCTAAGAAAAACATAAAAGACAATCTCGAGAAGTCATCAACCACAACAGGAACATACCACTTACCACTGGCTAACTACACTCTAGCTGGACCAATAGTGTCCATATGCAAAAGCTATCCTGGTGCATCAGTCGTAGTCAAAGTGACTGGGGAATGAGAAGCAGCAACCATCTTACCATGCCAGCAAGGGGCACAAACTAAATCTTTGACTATCTTGAGCTTGGGCAGACAACATATGAGACTGTGCCGCTAACTCGGGTCAAATGATCAAAGCCAATGTGACCAAGTCTCCTATGCCAAAAGGATAGATCGTGGAACTCTGAAGCAACTAAGAACCGGAGAGAATCACCAAAGACTCAACAAAATCAGCACAAAAGATCCTCTCAAACCTAAAAATCCTACAAACCAGACACCCAAAGAATCAAGAATTTTGCATGCATTTTTCTTAAAGCTTTCCTCAAAATCATCATTGGTAAGCTGAGAAATAGATAGCAAATTGTAATGTAGCTTACTCACTAAGGCAACATCCTTAAGAATAAAAGAATCATTAATGCGCATAGTACCTTTAGTGATGACTTGACCAGAAGAAGCGTCTCCAAAGTTGATCGTCTCATCACCTAGAGCTCGGACTAGGGAAGAGAACCAACTGGAGTCTCTAGTCATGTGCCAAGAACTGCCGGAATCAACAAGCCAAACCACTCCCTTCCCAGCCTGCCAAACCTAAGTCAGTAAGAAGACTTCATTAGTGGCTCAATACTAGGGTAAATAAGAACAGATCTAGGAATCTAGTAATGAGTCATGCGATGAGCAAAAGTTGCAGTCACATAAAAAATGACTGACCTCTAGCTACCCTACGATCTCCACCTTTCATAGAATGAAAAGCTCTTGGTATAGACCTCCGCTAGGTCCGACTGCTATTGAAGAGCGGGCTTGACGTATAGTAGTATGTTGATCATGCTGTGGATAGCTATCTCGATGGGGAAAATGAGATCTATCCTTAGGATGGCAGATACCCTGACTAGAGGCAACTCGAGGACCAAAAATAGAAAGAGCCTAAAAACTAAGTCCTTGATGTTGCCTAAAACCAAGCACCTCATAAGATACAACTCTAGACCTTGTGTTGGTCGTAGGAGCACTTTGAGTCTAGGGCTAACCTTGAATGCCCCTAAGAGCATGAACACAGTCCCTTTGCGCGATCTTGGTGCACCTAAAGCATACTCAATCACATGTCCATCCTTTTGACAGAAGGTGCATTGATACTTCACCTTCTGAGAGGTCGAAGCAGCATGGTGAGGCTTCACCTTCTGAGAGGTCGAAGCAGCATGGTGAGGCTTCACCTTCTGAGAGGTCGAAGTAGTAGGTGACACAATCCTACTGTCAGAAATCTCCTAGACAAAACCCGCAGACTTAAACTCAATTTTCTTAAGCTACAGGTCTAACAACAGTACATGGATATTTCCTTACATCCTCTAAGAAATCATACCCTAGACGTTGATTAAACATGCAAATCTTAGATTTGTCTAGAATAAGATTGAGCCTTTTCTTGCCTCCAACAAATTTTTCAAGAGTGTTTATGAGGTACTCACACTTCCAGAAAGAGAAGCACATGAAGAACAGGGAGAAAGAGAGAATGAGGAACGAAAAGGAGAGGAAGAAGAACCAGAAGCAGAAGATCAAATAGCACATGCATACCTCTCCTTGTGCATGGCTGCCTTAACCTTGAGGGCTTTGCAAGACACACAGGGGGTAGTTCTAATCCTAGTCATCTGGTTCTCGTAACTCTTTTTGAAAGTCTCTAGCATTTCCTTATATTTCTCCCCTACTCAGCACAGAAATAGCAAGTAAATTGTGGCTTATCTAGTATATCCTTAGTTAGCTTCATATATTTTTCATCTAATGCAATCAATTCGGATTTTAGTTTTTCACAATTATTGCATGGTGAGCTAACAGGTACCTTAGAAGCATATTGATCCATTTTCTTGTTGTGATCACACATGTCTTGAAATTGCTTAGAAATTGATTCAAGTTCAATAGTTAATTTTGGACAGTTGGCACAAGAAACAACAGGCTCAAGCAAAACAGCTTGCATTTCAACAATTTTATTATCCGGCTTCTTTAAGTTAATCCTCAAGTTGTTACAACTTTCACATGTTTCTAGTAGATCAAAAGTATGGTATATAGACATCTAAAAGCATTGTCCTTATCCTCCCATGAGGTGCAAAATGTAGTCTCAACAGAATCAGATGGAAGAGGAGCAACTCTAGCCATCTCTATCTCAGCTAATAGACTAACATTCTACACCTTACGCAAATCTAGCTCAGAAATCATACTATCACGCAAGGTCCTTAGCTTCTACATATCTACCAGCAAAAAAGTATATACATCACAATCGTCACAGGAAGGAGCAGATCTAAGTGATGTAAGTTTCCGTGATAAGCTCTCTACCTCTTTCTCTAACACACCACACCTAGTCCTAGACTTAGCATAAAACTTTTCTAACTTGAGAAAGCATCATTGAGCTGGTCGTAGGAGGGGCATACCTCATCGAAGTCACTCTAGAGATTGTCATCGCTAATGTTGTTCTCGTTAGTCATGAAGCACATGCTGGTGAAGTCATCACCATCCTTGGTGTCCTTATGTGGATCATCCTCACCATTGTCGTCGCTCCAGTCCTCCATGTTAATGAAGTCAAAGTTGTTGAAGGTAGTGAGGATGCAGTGGAAGAGCTTTTTGGGCTTACTAAGGTTGTGGTACTTCTTCTTGTCTTAATCATGTGCTGGGGGCTTCTTGTTGTGGTTCTTGCTGATGTAGTCATTCTTGCTCACATCACTGTAGTCGTTCTTGCCCTTCTCCAGCTTGGGGCAGTTGCTCAAATGTGGTTGAGGCCACCACACTCGAAGCAGATCACTGGACCACCTCTCTTTCCCTCCCTAACCCTCTTGTATGTGTGTGAGAATTTTTTGGCTAAGAGGGCTAACTCACTCTCTAGGAATTGCTCAAACTGGTCATCACTCGTATCACACAAAGCAGCCAAAGAGAAACCAGAAGCACCATCAGAAGATGCTCCAGAAGCAGAACTGGGATCGGTTACCAAGGCATCAACTATGACTTCAACTTGCAAAAGACGACGTCAATCTCATGAGTCTTGAGGTGTGAGTATAACACATCAAGAGTCAATGTCGACAAGTCAATCATGTCCTTGATGGTGGTCACTTTCATCACCCAAACCCTGAGCTCCAAGGTATAAAGCACTTGGCGAGCATTGTCCGAGTCTGAGTATGTAAGACCAACAACTCAGAGGTTACCCGAATTCTTGTGAAATCTACCAAAGCACTCATCTAAGGACATACCGGCTAGCAACTCAAACTTGTTATACTCTCGCTTGTTCTGGTCCTGTCGGATAGTCTTGATTTGGGTGGTATCGTCATGGTATGCATCGAGGGTCACCCAAATATCATAAGCTGACGAGAGGTGAGAGATGCGATCAAACTCATTTCTACTAAGACTCTGGATTATGATGTTCCTTGCCTTAGCATTTGCCTCCACATCTGGTGTATTTATCACTATGATGTTCCTTGCCTTAGCATTTGCCTCCACATCTAGTATATTTATTGCTGTGATGTGCTCATCGGTAGGAACAATGAACTAGTCTTAATCTTTCTTCAGATCGCATAGCCTTGAGTCTGAATATAAGATTCCAACCAAGTCATCAAAAAGGGATAGTTGACCCCATCGAAGACAGGAGGCTTGGTGTAATATTTGCCTGCTGCCATGGCTCTTAAGACCAGTTAAGATCTATTGAAAAGAGCTAATCGGGCTCTGATACCACTTGTAGGACTGGATAGGCAGCAAAGGGGCGTGAATGGTGCCTTTTGATTTCCCCCCAAGTATTCACTTATCCCTTTTCTCCGATAGCTACAAAGCTATGAAGATTAGAGTTGAAATCCCACTTGAAATTTGAAGCAACAAAGTTGATCTCACTAAATAGCAGGAAAACAATGTGGTCAAAAACTGACAACATGGTTGTAATTCGACTACCAATCAAAATTTCAACGCAGTCAGTAATCGACTACCGAACGAAAATCACCGTAGTCGAAAACTGACAGTACATCCAAACCTAGTGTAGTCAGGTAGCGGTTGAAAACCAATGTAGTCGATGACCATTGAGACCAAAACCAACATGATCAAAAATGAATATGGTCAAAAGCAACATGGTCAATGGCCAACGAGTGGTATAAAACTAGCGTGGTCTAATCCAGTCAGCAACCAACATAACCGGGAATCAATGTGGTCGTAACTAACATGGTCATAACCAATTAGCAGCCAGAGTGATCGAGAATCAACGTAGTCGAAAATGATGCGATGCAATCTGGAACATGACCATTCTTGAAACCAACATGGTTGTAAAACTGGTCGATGTTCCAGACAAAGAACAGTGCTGACTGTTTCAGCTCTAATTCAAAACGAAAACAGTTGGAACTTTTTATCCATTGATCCAAATGATGTGAAACTTTGCAGAGATCATCTCTAGGGTATTATGAACCTATTCTAACAAACGATCATAAAAATCATGGCCAAAGATGAGCCTTTTTTCAGTTTGTTGGAAGGTAACATCAAAGCCGAGTCAAAATCAAAATCGATGAATCTAACTAGCTCGTGGGTGGATGATGACCAAGATGGGTCTAGATATATTTCCACATATCACAGCAAGTTAGCACCAAAGAAATCAACTCAAAAACTTTGGATCAAGAAATCACACTTTCAGGCCAAATCAAGTGCAAATCAACCAAATCAAGATGGATCCATGGAAATATGCAACGACTGATGTATTGCTCACTTGAGAAGGTTGGACTTACAGCCACTCCACCTGGAAGGACAAAGAGCACACCAAGTACTCCACTCTCAAACCCTAACCCTAAACAAGAAAGCACATGAGAGAGAGGTTGGATGGTTAATCCTACATGTCTCCATCCCAACCCGTTTTATAGGTGGGCAACCAGCCACCTACACCCCAAAATGGATCCTATCCACTGTTACAATGGGAGAAAACCATTAACCCCACACACGGATTTTACTCACTCAAGTTCACTTATGCATGCTTTTCAAATCGCATAAGTGTGCGTCTGCTAAATCTTTAGCCTTGATATGCCTGGATCAAACTAGCTCCATTTTGACCTAAACCACTCTCCAACGCATCGCCCATGCACCGGTCATCACCATCCTTTGTAAGAGGGTTTTGATCCAAGATGGTTTCCAGTGTTTTGGTCAAAATACCAAAATACCCCTTATTGACCCGGTCATCAGCATCCTTTGCAAGCACTCGCCATGCTTGCCGCATGTAGGTACACCACTAGCTTGACACATGCCGCCAACTCTCTCTCATCCTAGTTTCACCAAACCATAGCTCGCTCGGCCTGTGCAAGCCACCTGGCGCCATCTAACTATTCAAACATACCTTCAACATTCCCGCCTTTTTCGTGCCATGCTTGAGCTCACTGTCTCACCCGGCATCATTAATTGTTCTGGGCCTTGACTCCTCTATAAGCCTAGCTCCGATCGCCGCCGTTGATCATAGTTGACTCCAAGCGACCCTGCATATTCAAACACAAAGAAATTGTTTCCAGACACAAGTTTTTCACAACTTAACCTACATTAGCCAAGACATGCATCATACGACCTTAATCTAATGACTCAGGTCAACTTAACTAATCCCCTGACTCAAATCTCAAAATCCTCAAATTTTGCCCAAAATGAGTCCTAACACTATGATATCTTTGCAAAACCAATTGACCCCTCCACAAACGTTGCAATTGTTCATCACAAATAATCTTAGACCTTCTCATATAGTCCTTCAGTCAGAATTCCCTTTTTATCTTTGGAAATCTTACACGATGATAATATTGCACGCATACTTTTTTTAGCCGGAAGATGATGTTGTAACTTACTTTTCATAAATAGGAATATGGAATTTGCTTGTAGTACTCCCGTAGTCCCGTGTGCTCTTTTAATCTCCATTGCAAACTGAGGTATGATTGGTCATACGATGCACATGCATGCTTTTTTATGTCCATCATATTCACTACGTAAACAATTCTGAAGCATGTGCAAATTTCCTGCGGAATACGTAAGTCCTTGCTCGGCAGACATTTCTTCGTGTCCATATGTTTGTAGTTACATTTCAATACGACGTGGGCCATTTCAATATTCAATCAAAGCCATACATTACGGTATTATGAAATATAAATGGTCAAGATGTTTCCTTTTCTTCGTTTAAGGGAATTTCAAGCCTTTTACTTTTCTTTGATTAACGTGGTAATTTTCTGCTTTTCCTCCTAAGATTTACTTGAGTGCTACTGGAGGAGCCTCCAATTAGTAAATATAAAGAAAGAAAGTTGAGAGATTTCATTAAAATAGAAAAATGAGCAAACAAATTGGCATAACAAGATTTCAGTTAATCTCTTGCTAAATGGATATTTTTGAACAAAATATCCACAAAATATTACTCACAGTACAACTAATCATAGATTTTGTCTTGAAGCTCGCCTTGCAGCACAGCACCCACAAATTTAGTTACAAACTTAACATTGATTCAGCAACATACAGTACCATTACAAAGCATTACATGAATGGAGCCCTGGAGATTATTTAGATGAATCGTGCTTAGATCACATGAGTCCTTATTAGGTCCGGTTACAACTTATTAGTCCAGGTCGACATCCATGCAGGCAAATACATGTATTTGAGCATAGTTTTACGGGAAACATACATGTAGGTACCAAAGTTTACGCATCCATATAACAAGCAGACATATGGAAACCCGCACTCAGGGACGATGGAACTGCTTCATATAGTTCAGGTAGTCTTTGGCACTCACGTAGCGGTTCGAATCAGTGGTGACGCTGCCTGAATCGGTATCGGCTGCGTCAGATGTCAGCTTCCTTCCAGGAGCTATGCCACTTGTAAGGCTTCTTCCCCCATTGCTGGAATGAGAATTTGCAACCGAGGTGGTTTCTTCGGCTTTCATTCCATGAGAATTTGAATTAATAGAGTAAGCAATGGTGAACATCGTCGGCATCGCCATCATAATGAGCACGGCCACCGCTGAGGCCTTCATCTTTGTGTATTCTGCTAGCACGTGTATAGATTGAAAGGTTCAGAATTAAGAACTGGAAACTAATTTGAACAACGTTGAGCAAAGTATGCTGAAGTTCCATAAAGGAAAGCTCACCTGTGTTATGTTGAGTTCAGGGCATGTGCTGATAATAAACATGGACAAATAAGACATATATATAGGCATGATTGAGAGATATGTATCAATCTAGATTCTAGAAGGAGACACTCCTGACGTGCAATTTACGAAAGCCTCGCGTCCAAATTCTAATGGTTGTTGGCGCAATATATCTACAAAATAGTGGGAATAACAATTTAGATGTGACTAATATTGTATTTGTGTACTTTTATCAAGTGTACAATTAAGAAAACTAAAGGTAAAAATTGCATCTAATTGACTTCATAAACAACTATGATGGGTGGAATTGTACTCCCACCCTGGGAAACTTTTCCGGAAAAGTATCTTTCGCCCCCACCAATAAATGCGAAATTTTGAAAATCGTAAAATTCCAAAAAAAATCTTAGAAAAATTCATTCAAAAATTTCAAATTTAAATCTGTTTTTTTGAGTAGAAATGGAAAAACAAAAAATAATGTTGGTTTTAGGGCTTGAACTCAAACCTACTTCTCGCCAATCACCATACTTACCACTAGGCTAGGTAAGTACTTCTTACCTTGTATTGGTTAAGAAATTTAGTTAAACTCTAAATTTCGAACTTAAATTTGCAGGTTTTGCAATTTTTTGGACCACGCTGAGAAAACTGAAATTTGGCGAAATTTGGCTGAAATTGTTTTCCCTATTCCAACCTCTTTACCGTCTAGCCAACGGGCGTTGGCAGGAAGTTTCCGTTTGTATTGCATAAGTAAACTACTCTCTCTTTTAATCTAGTGTTTCTGGCATCTTCCAAACTAATACTCACTTAAACATTAATACCAGAGTATGTGACATCTTGAAATTATACCAAATGAAAAATTACCATGAGCATGTCAACAAAACCTTTTATATGATACTCTAGATACAGTAAAAAGTTTGAATTGTTTTCTAGTATTAAATCGATGTTGCATATACCACTTAACAAATAGGAAATGCTTTTTTATTCCATGAACCATCAATAATATGAGATTGTTAGTTAGTGATAGCTAGGAACACAACTAAACATAGAAAGAGCTTAAAATAAGCAGTCTATCTTAATTCTATACCTAGCTGATTAAAATCTATATCTATACTTTATGGGATAATTAACAGAGACACGAAGTTCTGGCCATGAACGGTTCTCAAGAGCAAGCTAGCCTACTCCATGGAAGACCTATATACGGTGCTAAGCGGGCATTCGTAGTCTGCACCTTTCTTTTTCTTGTTGCTACTGGCTGTCCATGTATGGGAAAGCAGGTAGGTATCATTTGTTCTCAAGAGCAAGCTAGCCTACTCCATGGAAAGACCTATATACGGTGCTAAGCGGGCATTCGTAGTCTGCAACTTTCTTTTTCTTGGTGCTACTGGCTGTCCATGTATGGGAAAGCAGGTAGGTATCGTTTTAATTAAGACAATTTCGTGATAGATATATTGCATTTTTTATATATCATGATATAGAAGCTTTAGCCAGTTTTGGAACAAAACAAAGTCGAGAAGGAGTTAACCTGAAAATTTACTCATAGCAGCAAAATTTTGTTAAGCACATGGCATTCAGTACGCAACGAATTAATAGCTAGCTAGACATCCGTACCCTATGTTTCAGCTCTATAGTCGACGAACCAACAGCAGAGCTGGAGAGCATGGCTTTCCGCTGCCGCGATTGCTTGTCCATGTGGTATATTCGAACGATATTCCTCTGTAGACTTTATTCTTTGGACATTGTCGAGAAGTAGCAGGCTTCGCAGCAACTTGACTGACCTGATGGGCAACGTATGAATTTATGATACTTGAAATAGACCAAACAGTACATAGCGAGGGGAAACTGATTCAGAACGGACGCTATATTCTTCAGACAACATCTCCAGACTTGCCGGTGTGTTTTCCATTGCATGTAATGGTTGTTTGGCGACATAGATAGATGGAATCATAACTTACCTATACGTTTTCCTCCTGTTCCAAGGTGTCAGGCAGATTTTCGGACATATCATGGAATTGGCCGATGACATCAATTGTGCTTGTGAAGTACCTTTCGTAATTGGTTTGAAGGAAAGAACATCACTATTTGTACTAAGCAAGCTAGCCATGCATGCCTCCCAGCTAGAAAAGTCATATCTGTTGAGAAAATCATTTCTAATCACGCCACAAGCAGCCTATAACATATCTTTTCGTATGTCAATTGCAGTTGTACTTCCTAGCTAAGTAGACCATATCTTTTACTCCAGTTTAATATATCTTTATAGCAAGAAACATAAATGTAATAAATGTTGTTGCACGTTTTATTTAATTAATATAAAAAACACATATATCATGGTTTTCAGGAACCTACGTACCTATTGCGATGCTTATATTAGAAAGTAATCCTTTCGTATTGGGAAAATATACCTCCTGAAGAAAGATCAGCCGGTGTCACTAGTAGCCCATTCAATATGAAATCATGATTTGCTGGCGTAGTCTACAAACACAGATCAAGTTTTAGGTCGCCCTTTTTTCTCTTATTATAAACATCATAAAATATATCAGACTGCTATGTTAATTGATCCGTTTTTTAGCATATCTCACAGAAACCTAATTATATTTAATCTCAGAGTATATGCAACGGTATATGCTCCTACTTAGATGTGCTTTTGTACTTCCAAAATTTTTTTTGTTATATCAACAAGATATATGAACGCGTCAAAAATTTGATAGACATGTTTATGTATATTTTATTCTTTATTCAGTTGCACCAGATCAGATGAACACGAAACCTCTACATTTTATATCGCTTGTGCACGGAGGGGTAGCATTAGCTCAAATCTAGGCCATAGATAAAAAAAATAATTGAATGGCTCTTGTTGGCAGGACCATACTTTGTGGCAACAAAAAGAAGAATGAAAGCAGTGGAGGCAAAAGGAGAATGGAAGCAACAAGAGCACGCATGGTCGAAGATGGTGGGTCTTAATTGATTGATCTCTTGCAATCACCCTGTCCAGCTGTGGTTTACTCGTGGAAACACACGGTTGTAGAGTATGTTTCGAAATCATCATTTTCTGATGAAACTAACCAACAAAAAATATATCCGTGACAGTATATTCCGAAGGGAAGGTGGAGGTGGTTCTTGATTGATTGATCTCTTCCAATCACCCTGTTCAACTTGTGGTTTACTCGTGAAAATACATGGCTGTGGAGTATGTTTGAAAATCATCATTTGTGACGAAACTAACCAACAAGAAATATATCCGTGACAGTTTATTCCGAAGGGAAAAATGAAACTAATTCTTAGAGCAGCTCGATGGTTGAGGTAGGTCTTGATTGATTGATCTCTTCCAATCACCCTGTTCAGCTGTTGGTTTACTCGTTGAAATACATGGTTGTGGAGTATATTTGGAAATCATCATTTTCTGACGAAACTAACCAACAAGATATATATCCGCGACGGTTTATTCTGAAGGAAAAACCATGGAAATAGGCCTAGCCCAAACCAGATAACAGGTAATTTCCCCGATGGTATTTTCAAGACTGCATTCAACCGTCAGGCGCTTTACATTTTGGTGTTGGTCAGCTCCTAATTGTTTCCTTGTTAGGAATATATTTCCTGACGGTTTTTATCATATCCCTGAAGGTTTTTAACTGTCACTAAATCTTTGGTTTCTTGTAGCGACAGGCAAAATATTTTTTATTGAATCTAAATTTGTAAACAACACAAAATGTATGAAAATAGTATTCATTTTTACTTTTACTTTTATTTTATTGATATGAAGGTTTCTGTGGCAAATAGGGCCCTGTTTGGATACGCTTATCTGAGAATCAATTTTAATTTGATCAAGATTTTCTGATAAGTCGCGATCTGAAGAATCTGCGATCTGAATAATCTGAATAATCCTGATGGGGCTTGCGGTACAGGATTTTGGATTCTCAGTGCAAATGCTGATTTTTCCCACCGCGGCGGTTGAAAGAATTGAAAAATAATCAAAGCGTTTGGGTGGGATTCTCGCTTAATTCTACCCAGAATCGGATTTTAAGCGTATCCAAACAGGGCCTAGCTTTATTTTCCTCACTTTCGAGGCATCTTTATGAGGCTTATGAACAACTTGTTTGGTTTGCCATGCTAGTAGGTTGGTTTTTCTTCTAAGTTTTTTTTGTTACAGCATGTTGGCCTCGAAATACTTTTCGCAACAAGGATACCTGAGGCATGCATTGCCTGCCTTAGAATGTCTTCTGGGTTCTGATTTTGCCATTTCTTCTAAGGCTTCTTTTGCTGGTGTCCATATACCATAGGTCATCCATGCATCTTGTAATGTAGTTACCTTGGTGGCCACTTACCTCGGTGGCCACCGTCGTTGATTCCATCAGCATTTGCTTGACCTAGTCATAGCAAAACCACGCAAAACTTCTTGTGACGTCCTTTGCTTTGCAAACCCCCCTGCTGCTGGACCATGCCTACTTTGTCCATTGCTAGCTTATCAAAGGGATGTGTCTATATTTTATTTTTCATATTTTTATCATTATGTTTTCATATTGCTTTCTATTTTATATTATCATGACATCGTGGGACATAACTCTCCTCGTCTCAAAGTAAACTATGTCCAAAATCTGGATATATTGACCAAACATTTCCTACTAATTATATGTTTTGATATTTTATTGTTCCACTCATTTCATAGCTTTTCTTATTTGTAATTACTGAAAAAATACCTTATTCTGCTTGCCCATTATTTTCTACTAAGTATTAACATATAAAATTCAAGGTTAATGCGTATCAACCTTTAATCACCCATAGTATACTCGCATATGTCATACAGAAAATTAAGAAGAAACCATGGAAGTAAAATTACTATTTATAGTGATTAAATAATATCATGAAGGAAGAGTAAAATGTATGTATTCATACAAGCAAAAGAGAGTAGCTGCATGGAATCAATGTTCTAGTCCAAAGACAAAGATAACCATTGAGCAACTAGTGTAGTGGATCCTGATCATGCGCACTATTAAGCAAGTAAGAATCGCATGTGCGCATCGAATAATTTTTTACATGTCATACGCACGATAAAGTGAATGATAATAATTTTGTCGCCAATAGCACGGAAAATGACTGAATGGCACGTTTACCGAATGCTCTCGTTTTCTGGATTGGCATGGAAAAGAGCTATCTTTGTTCATGATGGACTATTGCATGCTGTTGTCAGATGAAGTTTCAACCATAGTTTACTGAAAAATACAAATCGTTGATAAAAACAACTCAACACACTTTTTCACAAGTCTATCTAGTATTATTTTGTGTTTCAAAATAGGAATTGTTTATTAGAGAGATTATTCCTGAAAAAAGTACCAATTGTTGCCTCTACCCCATATAACATGAAATAGTGATTTCCTTAGTCTGCTAAAATGAATCTAGTCAATAGCTTCGCTTTCCTGTCTGTTCAAAGCATTGCCGGCCTGGGGAACTCAAACATCTATCAGAATATAATCTATTGTGGCATGAAAATTGAAATATCTCTGAGTAGCTAGTATAAGATATCAAAATTGAACGTATGAATATACAGAACCTGTATAAAACTGCCACCCTAGTTTTGCTTTCGTATTAATATTGTCATATGATTTTTTTTTCCATCAATGTTGGCTTCTGTACAAATGTATGTCATTTATATCGTCAATTTTGATGCACCTAACTGTAAATGCAGTCAATACTAATCAGTTCGATGGAATTCAATGGCAGACATATAGGTAGGGTTTCCGAAACTCTTGTTCTGATTAATTGCCTGTGTCCCATGTTTCTGTGTGGTAATTGTTTTGGTGTAAACTCATGGAGGAAAACCAAAATATTTCAGCATTTATTGATTATCTCATCAGTCATCGCAAATTAAACTTTCGTGTAATACAAGATAATTCAATTACTCTTGCACTAATGTTTCTCTCACTCCTCTTTCCATGCATCCAGTGCGTGCGGGTAGCTGGTAGGAATGGGGAAAACAATATGTAAAAACAGTACCCGAAACAAAAGTTGATGGACCATCACAGAGATGCTGTGCTTTCTGCATGCACCACTTGCCGTTAACGAACAATGACTGCAAGACTTGTTTCAGTCTTCACAGGGACTCAATGATTTGTGATTGAGGTGATCTAGGGACGTGTTGAACACATACAAATGAAGTAGACAAGAGCAGCTAGCTAGCAAGCAGCTGACAGACATGCCAGGAGCACAGCGTAGCATGACATACACAAAGTGAAAGGTCAAAGCGAGCAGAATAGGGCAGCAAAGCGATTCCTGAATGCGTGGAGAACGAAAGCTTTAAACTCAGACAAGAATGCCAGAGTTGTCAGCACAAAGACCATTGTATGTATAATTGCAAAATGTGACATATATGACTACCTAGCATGCATGGGATTCAGTGACAAATGGTAAATGTAATAATACATAGAGAAAATCTAGAAAATGGTATACCGTTTTCTGGGATTTGATAGTATAGCTCGTATCCGGTGGGAGGGACACCGCCGCCGCCTTTCCTAGACAGATTCACCGCAGCCCTGCGGGACATAGAGGGAGGCTAGGGAGGCGGTGGCCCAGTGGTGAGCGGAGGTGGAGGGCGTCGGGTGGCAGCGGAGGGCGGTGGGCGGTTGTGCTGGAAGGCGGCGACGTAGTGAATTTTTGATGGGGAGAGAGCAGTGCGGTGAGGTGGTGGGGTTGCCACTAGCCGCCAGTGGTGGAGGAGGGGGCGGGAGAGGCAAAGAAGGAGAACGGAGCTGTCACTACTACAGAAAGCCTAATAGTAGACGCCAAATCACAGACGGTTTTGTGAAACCGTCTGTGATGTACACTATTACAGACGGTTGTAATTTGGAGGCCGCCTGTGGTATTTGTGGCGGGAAAAAGGAGTATCACAGACGGTCGGTCTGCATTAAGAACCGTCTATGATAATCTCAGATTATCACAGACGGTTTTTAATTAAAAAAACTGTCTATGATAATGGCACTAGGCATTTATTGCGCTGCTCAGACCGCATCTGTCTTCATTTCGATCCAGATCTAGCCACTGCTGCGCACTTTTTCACTCAGGAGGAAGCTAGGCGATTTCAGGCCAGTTAATTTGGTGGGAAGAGGCAGAGATTGAGCTTTGAAGATTCATACTTTCCTGGTTGCTCTAGATATTGTTAGTAATGAAATTTATTTTTTTCTTTAATTGCATTACAATTTAGGTCTAAGTAATCCATGAGTGTTATTGAAGATGGTTAATTTGCAAAATTGTTGGTTATATAATAGCTGTTGTGTTTATAATATGAATTGAGCTAGCAAATTAAGCCTCAATATAATAAATGTGGCCGGTATATATGTAGTAATAATTAGTTAATCTAATTTTTAATACTAAGTTGTTATATATGTACGTAACGTAGGACCGAAGCTGGATGTATGCTGCGAGCCGTGTGAGTGAAGAGTACATTAATGGCGTGTCTGCTTTTATAAGAGCCACCGAGGAGGATATGTTGATTAAGGGGGTGGAATATATGTACTGTCCATGCACTGACTGTGAGAACTTAAAGTTGTTTAAGAACCGAGGGCAAATTGAAGCGCACTTGATTCGGAGGGGTTTCAAAAAAGCATTATATGTGTTGGACCAGTCATGGCGAAGTGAATGATCATATGCCGGCGGATCACATCGCTGGTGAAGTGAGTGATATGCCACCGGATGACATCACCAGTGAAGTGAATGACATGCTGCCAGATGATGTTGATTGTCGTTCGGATTCTGATAGGTTGCACGATGATAATCTGGATCAGATGCTTCGCGATATAGAAGAGAACTATGATGAGAGAGAGTATGTTAAATTTCGGGGCTTGATGGAGGACTCGAAGAAACCTTTGTTCAGTGCTGCAAGTACACGAGGTTGTCGGCCGTGCTTGAACTGTCGAAATTGAAGGCAAGCAACGGTTGGTCTGACAAGAGTTTCATGATGCTGCTAGGTCTTTTAGCGGACATGCTTCCGGAGGGAAATGAGTTGCCTAAAACCACGTATAAAGCCAAAAAGGTTCTTTGTCCGTTGGGAATGGAAGTAGAAAGAATACATGCATGTCCGAACGACTGTATCCTCCACCGTAAAGAGTATGCAAACATGCATGTATGTCCGGTGTGCAACGCATCCCGATACAAACGTAACAATCAATCAGATGATGGCGAGGGAACAGAGGCGAAGAAAGGACCACCTGCTAAGGTGGCATGGTATTTTCCTATAATTCCCCGTTTGAAAAGGTTTTTTGCAAATCCAAAGGAGGCAAAACGCTGCGTTGGCACTCGGAGGAGCGCAAGAAGGATGGAATGCTAAGACACCTTGCTGATTCCGTGCGGTGGAGAAACATCGATAGGAGTTTTGCGGACTTCGTGCAGAACCAAGGAATATAAGGTTTGGGTGAGTACAGATGGAATGAATCCTTTCGATAGCATGAGCAGCCGACATAGCACATGGCCCGTGACTCTCTGCATCTATAACCTTCCTCCTTGGTTGTGTATGAAGCGAAAGTATATTTTTTGTCGATACTTATCCAAGGGCCAAAACAACACAGGAATGATATTGATGTGTTCCTAGCACCGTTGGTGGAAGATCTAAAAATCTTGTGGAGCGAAGGGGTATAGTTATGGGATGCATACAAACGAGAGAACTTCACTCTGCGCTCCTTATTGTTCTGCACCATAAATGCTTATCCTGCCCTTGGTAACCTATCAGGCCATAGTACAAAAGGTGCCAAAGCTTGTACTCACTGTTTAGATGGTACCGAGAGTGTGTGGCTGAAACACTCACGCAAAACCGTCTACATGCGTCACCGCTGGTTCCTTCGGAGGGCTCACCCATACCGCAAGATGAAGAAACAATTTAACGTTGAGAAGGAAGATGGTTCAGCTCCAAGGCATTTAAGGGGACACAAGGTTTATGATATGGTTAAGGATTTAGATGTTGTCCTCGGAAAGGGACGTAAATTGAGGGCTCATGAGAAGAACACCTGAAGAAGAGATCAATATTTTGGGACTTACCTTACTGGGAGTACCTAGATGTTCAACACTGCATCGACGTCATGCACGTAGAAAAGAATGTATGCGACAGCTTGATTGGTCTCTTACTGAACATTCGTGATAAAATAAAGGACGACGTCAACACACGGCTTGACTTGGCTGACATGGACATCAGGCCTGAGTTAGCACCGACATGCACTCATAAGGGACGAACGTACCTTCCCCCTGCGTGTTACACTTTGTCCAAGGCTGAGAAAACAGAACTGTGTCAGTGCTTGCATGGTGTCAAAGTTCCGTCTGGTTACTCCGGCAACTTGAAGAAACTTGTTTCGATGCAAGATTTGAAGTTAAATGGCATGAAGTCTCATGATTGTCATGTGCTGATGACACAGATGCTCCCTATTGCAATTAGAAATATTTTGCCGATCAAAGTCCGAGAGACAATCATGAGGCTATGTTATTTCTTTAACACAATTGCTCAAAAGGTCATCCATCCCGAAGGACTAGATGCTATGCAGGACAAGGTGGTGATGACTCTATGTCACCTTGAAATGTATTTCCCTCCTTCGTTTTTTGATATCATAGTCCATCTCATTGTTCACGTTGTGTAGGAGATAAAAATGTGCGGACCCGTATTCCTACGTAGCATGTACCCATTTGAGAGGTTCATGGGAATTCTCAAGTCCTACGTACGGAATCGTTCTCGGCCGGAGGGCAGCATCGTCGAAGGTTATGCAAGCGAAGAGGTCATTGAGTTTTGTGTCGATTATATGGCTCAGATTCAACCGATAGGTGTCCCTCAATCTCGTCATGAGGGAAGTGAAGGGTCTCGAACTATCGGAAGGAAAGCAATCACTCCAGATATGGACACATATACTCAAGCCCATTTCACGGTGTTGCAACACATGACTGAAGTGGCACCTTATGTGGACCAGCACAAGGATGTGCTTCGGCAACAGAATCCAGAGCGGTCGGATGTTTGGATCATGAGGCAACACAACCGTCGGTTCAACCAATGGTTGAAAGAGCAAATCGCTAGGAGCTCGCCAAGTGAGACGCTGACATGGTTGGCAAAAGGGCCGACATTTACAGTTGTGACATGGCAAGGATATGACATAAATGGGTACACATTCTATACGCAGTCTCAGGATGTAAATAGCACTAACCAGAACAGTGGTGTCCGCATAGATGCGTTCAGTACCGATGGGTCGAGAAACTCGTACTATGGTTTCATAGAAGAGATTTGGGAACTCGACTATGTGGTTTTCAAGATCCCCTTATTTATTTGCCGTTGGGTGCATCTCCACGGTGAAGGTTGACAAGTACGGTGTCACGACCGTGGACCTCCAACGTGTTGGGTACAAAGATGAACCATTCATACTCGCCAATCAAGTTGTTCAAGTTTTCTATGTAACCGACCCGGCAAATAAGAAACGCCATGTAGTTCTTCATGGAAAAAGGAGAATTGTCGTAGAGGAGAATGTAGTGGACGAGGAGGAATACAGTCAATTTGACGAGTTACCTCCTTTTGGAAATGGCATAAGGGTCGACGACGAACAATGTGACGAAACTAGTTACGTACGCATTGATCATGACGAAGGGCTAATTTTTAAAGGAAATAAGCAAGTACAATGAGAACAATGTTGCAGTGTGATGTACATGTGAATTGGCATGCATTTATGTATAGAACAACGCTGCAGTGTGATGTATTTGTGAATTTGCATTTATGTATATGTGAAAATGTGTGATGTAGTCAAATTTGAGAATGACAAAATGTATCAAGAAATACACTATGTGAATGCAGCTGGTTGGTGTTGTATATGAATGCAGCTGTTTGGTGGTTGATCATGAATGCAGCTGTGGTTATTGGTGTTGTCTTAATAACTACAGTCAGCAAAGGCTTATCACAAACGGTTCAGAACTTAGAACCGTTTGTGATATTCATCACAGACGGTTCTAAGTTTTGAACCGTTTGTGATAACCTCCCTATATATACCCTCTGGCTAGGGTTTTTTGTGTGCGCTGCAGTTATTCGATCTAGATCCCGAGCCCGTCGCCGCCGCCTCCCCGAGCCCGTGCCGGCCACCTCCCCGAGCCCGTCGTCGTGGCCGCCTCCCCGAGCCCATCGTCGCGGCCACCTCCCCGAGCCCGTCATCGCGGCCACCTCCCCGAGCCCGTCGTCGCGGCCGCCTCCCCGAGCCCTCGCCGGACACCTCCCTGAGCCCTCGCCGAACACCTCCCCGAGCCCGTCGTCGCGGCCGCCTCCCTGAGCCCTCGCCGGCCACCTCCCCGAGCCCGTCATCGCGGCGGCCTCCCCAAGCCCTCGCCGGCCACCTCCCCGAGCCCGTCGGCGCGGCCGCCTCCCCGAGCCCTTGCCGGCCACCTCCCCGAGCCCTCGCCGGCCACCTCCCCGAGCCCGTCGTTGTCGTGCAAGTTTGTTAATCTTCCATATATTATCTGGCACTGGGAGACATACATTGCCTGTGGGATTTACAGTTGCTCGATGATGATAAATTCATATACTGAGATTGGTTCATTCGGTCTTTGAGCTCTAATAGCTGCCAACTCTTTTGTCATAATTAACTTTAAACCCCAGGAGACAATCTCTAGATATTGATATATTGTTCTTGTTCCTGTCGGTTCATGCAGTTTTCAGGTTATAGCATGTTATTAAGTTGATCTGTTAGGATTTAATCTTGACATATTGAAATACTGAATTATTGAGCAAAGTTAACTTGTATGGTCTTGATCTGTATGAATACTGCTGTCTGAATATATGCATGCTGAATATATCTTGATCTTGAGATTGTAGAGTTTGTATCTAGAGCTCAAAAGACCGAGGGCCGATTGACCATCACAGCGGTGGATGCATCTGGGGTCCCTCTCCTCCTCACAAAGCAGTAAACGCATTCCGAAGCATGGTCGGAATAGTTGCATGAGAACGAATTGAGATCACATACAATTTGTGGAAGAACGTGTCTGACACTCGGAAACGTGAGCTGTGGACCGAAATTTTGGCATCGTTCGAGTACCAGAAGAACACCAATACGCTGTGCAACGACAAACCTACCTAGCGGCGTGCAAAGCATGGAAGAACTTCAACAACACGCTTGTCAAGAAATACGTGGAGACAGACGAAATGCCTTTTCATAAATACCCATTCCTGCAACCACAATGGGAAGAGTTCAAGGCGATGAAAACGATCGAAGATTTCAAAAGTACAAGTGTGGCGCACAAGGCCCTCCAGGCAAAAAACACACACCCCCACAGACTTGGCATAGCTGGGTATGCGGGTAAAATCCCGCAGTGAAGGAAGGAGGATGACCTGGCAACTGCACAGGACATCGCCCCGCTATTTTTCAATATCCCGGATGAGCGCGCTCGAAATTGGATTAGAGCAAGGCCATCTACAACAACATCGGGGGATGTCTCCTTTTGAAACCCTGCAGACCAGCAAGTGTCCCAGCGCTTGGTAAGATATCGATCGAACTACATAGCTTGTAATTACTCCACAACTTCGTACGAATTGAAATGACATGTCGTGCTCTTGCAGGAAGAGCTGAGTTTTGAATCTACCCTGGGATCATTCCAGGGAACAAGGGAGAATGATATGCTATCCGTGGCCCTAGGAAACAAGGAGCACCCGGGTCGTACGAGAGGCCTTGGCCTTTACGTTTCTTGGAAACATGGTTTCCAAGATAACTCCAGAATGTATCGGCGTAGGAAGAGAAACAAAGCCGAGCGTGACGCACAGCTACGAGAAGAGATCAAGGCATCTCTTAGAGAGGAGCTAATAGGTGAGTTGGCTGATGTAATCAGAGATGATGTGCGGAAACAAACAAAAAATCAGCAGGCCGCTACCGCCGCTCCTGTGCTAGCTAGCCCGCACAACCTTCCGAGTAGCTGCGCGTCCAATCCGATGTAAACCCAGGCCAAATTTCCTGTGGACGACATCCTGGTGGTCGTGCAAAAATAGCACACACGCAAGTGCACGGGTTGCTACTGAAATAGCGGCGAGTGTCGTGTTCTCCATAGGGACTAGACTGAGGCTACCGATGCTCAACTAAAGCTAGGTCAAATGAAACGGGGGAGCAAACTAAACCTAAAACGTCTACCGAAGTAGTCGAACGAACGAACTCTAACCCGCATGATCAAAATGATGAATGAACTAAACAAACGAAGGACAATGGGATGAACGACCGTACGAATGAACGTCGTACGACCGAACGAACAACACGATGACGGACTACACGAACGAACGACACTAACGACTATCCGAACGAACAACACGACTATCGATCGACAACCTAACTAACTATCGACCGCTAGACAGAATGAGTAAGTCGAGAAGCACTGGGGGAGTCTACAAGCACAGAGGGAGTTGAGAGAGAACGAGGGAGAAAATGATTGACGGCTAACTAGACGATGACGACAGGACAAAACACAGAACTACGAACGCTCGCACGACTTAATGACCGACCGACCGCGAGAAAGAAAAGAGAGAGGTCAAGAAGCACAAGAGAGGATCTAGAAGCACTAGATGGGTCGAGACAGCAAAGGGAAGAGAAATGGTAGCCGGCTAGCTAAATCGCGCTAGACAACACATAAACACAGACATATACTAACACTGACACAGGACAAGCACAGGACATCGATACACAGGAGGCACACACTCACTGACCAAAAAAACATAGACTAACCTAATGCCAACATAATCAGATCACAACTCACATGAACAGAACCAATGCCCATATCCATCATGATCCACAAATCAACATCACATTTCACATCCACAATCACAATGCATAAACCAACATTTTAACAGTGCACAATTAACAGGAAGTAATGGTTAACCGAAGCAGTCACTGAGCAATAAAAGTCAGTAAAAAGAGTAATGAGAAGAGTTGGAGATAGACCGAAGAGCAAGAAGTAGTAGCAGAGGAGGGGCCGCAGTGGAGTGGAGGGAGTTGTCACCGTCAATGTCGATGAAGAGGTGGTGGCCGGAGAAGAAATCGTCGCCGTGGATCTGGAGGGGTCGGTGAAGAGGTTGAAGAAGTCGCCGGCGTCGGGGTAGATGCAGTAGAGGCAGTGGAGGTGGTCGATGCTCGGAGTGGTGGAGCTGTGCTGATGCGATGTACTACGGCTCGGTGTCGGTGAAGAGGAAGGAACCGGAGACGGGGAAGATGAAGATGGTGGAAGAGATGCAGTGGCGGAGTCAGGAGGAGAAGCAAATGGGGGCTAGGGAAGAAGCAAGAGGAGGCGCGGAGGAACAGAAGATAGGGAGCAGGGAGATGGCTACCAGTGGATCTAGAGCGGCGGCGCCGAGGTGAGGCAAGTGAGAAGCGGCGGCGCAGATGGAGAAGCGGCGGTGCACAGAAGGGAGGCGGACGGTGGGAGTGCTGAAATAGATGGCGTGCGGGAAGAAGAGTAGAAGGGGGAGAAGGTGGCGGCGCACGGGAAAGCAGTGGGAGGCGAGCTGTGGTGGCCTGGTCTTGATGGCTGCCGGTGGGGAGCGGTGGCTTGGTGTGTCGACGGAGGTGCTTGGTGGGCGAGGAAAGGTGTCGCGCCGGTGGTGGAGCAGTGGGAGTAGCATCGGCAGAGAAGGAGGATGCGGCGGAGAAGAGGCGTTGGGTGCGGAGGAAGAGCAAGGAGGTAGGAAGGAGCGGCCGAAGGGGTGCGTGGTGGTGATATGGAGGCGGATGGGGGCTGTAGAGGGAGACGGGTGGTGCGCCGCCGCGTTTGGCCCGGCCACGGCGGCGACCGGAGCAAGAGAAGGAAGGGGGAGAAGCAATCGGTGGGAAGGGTAGAGGGAATTGGAACCGAGCTCAAAGGATTCCCACAAGTGGCGGCGGCGGCTTAAGGGTTTGGGGGATTTTGCAACTTTGCGATTTAGTCCTCAAAGAATTTAGGGTTTGCAACCAAGTCCTTCCCCCAATTGATTTCTTCTATTCTAGCCCTCTGGAAGTCCGATTTAATCGCGAAAAGATCCTACGCGTTCGTGACGACGCGTACATCTGTACGGAGCAATCCCGGAATGCCAAATTTGTCGTTTTATGCGCCTCAATCGCGCCGGCCTGCGGAAAATTGCAAAAAAATATAAAATGATCCAAATTGAGCAATTAATTATAGGAAATATATGTAAATGATGATAAATGATCTCAAAATGCGAAAAAATAATGGGGTAAAATGACGGATAAATATATATATAAATGACGCATGTCATACCCCCAAGCTTTAAACGTTTACTTGTCCTCAAGTAAATGGCAAGATATTATCGAACCCGGACAAGTAGTAATCATGAGGTAAAGGACTAGTTAAATGCATGTAATAAGTCAAAAGGCATACAACAACGTAAAATGCGATTATCTAACTTGAGTTTTATGGACCATCCAAGATGAGAGTGAAACATTCAAGCAAAGATGCCAAAGTGATAACTATAGCATTTGACCTAATCAAGTTACAAGTGTCGAAATGCACTAAGTGATCACATGAATCCAACCAAAATTGTAAGGCATCGGAACTAGGTATAACATCAAGAATGAGCATAGCAAAGGGTCATGCTAAGGCATATGCTATTTAAGACAATTGCTCTTTAAATTTCTGCTGCAAATTATTACTTATCGGTATTGCAAATGAAAACTTGCTTTATGCTAAAAATAACTTATAACGTGGAGCCTCATCCTTTGTTTAGCCTTGCATTTATATACTATGTTGTGATATACTACAAGTCTTTCTGAATATGCAATATGCTCGACTTTGCTTAAATTCTTGCTCAGAGATTGAAGAAGAAACAATACCCGACAATGCATATTTTGCACCCGGTACTAGAGTGTACGACTACGTATCATTTTAGGACCTAATCCTTGTTGATTACCTACAGGGAATGGATGGCATACCGTCGATGTATTTTGATTTATTTATCTTGTTTTCCACTGTATTCGGTTGGTACTTGTATTTATTTGGCCGGTGGTCTTTCTCGTCGTAACCTTGATATATATCATATACGTATGACCTATATTTCTATAAGTTGTATGAATGCAATATGTATGGATATGATTTTAACGTTGTGGATGTGTATACTAGGTGCTGATGGAATAGTACGGTACACAAGAGGATTATGGGTATTCAATGCCTATGGTCCGACACATATACCAATTAACAAATGGGCAACGCTTTTTTATTCCACTACGAACCCATCGATAATATGATATTGTTAGTGATAGCTAGGAACACAGCTAAAATAGTAAGAGCTTAAAATAAGCCGTCTATCTTATTCTAGCTAACTGATTTAAATCAATATCTGTATTTTATGGCATAATTAACAGAGATATGAAGATCTGGTCATGACTGCTTCTCAATAGCAAGCTAGCTTACTCCATGGAAGACCTATGGTGATAAGCGAGCTAGTATTCACAGTCTGCACCTTTCGTTTTCTTGGTGCTAGTGGATGACCATGTATGGAGAATGCAGGCAGGTATCATCTTAATTAAGACAATCCCGTGATAGATATATTACATTTTTTAAATATCATGATATAGAAGCTTTTGCTAGTTTTGGAACAAAAGATCCAGAAGAAGTTAAGCACATGGCATGCTGTAGACACGAATTAATAGGTAGCTAGACATCCGTACCGTATGTTTCAGCTCTATAGTCGATGAACCGACAGCAGTGGCTGCAGACCATGGCTTTCCGCTGCGTCGATTGCTTGTCCATGTGGTGTATTCGACCGACATTCGTCTGCAGACTTCATTCTTTAGACGTTGTCGAGAAGTAGCAGGCTTTGCAGCAACTTGACTGACCTGATGGGCTACGTATGAATTCATGAGACTTGAAACAGACCAAATAGTACCAAGCGAGGGGAATTGATTCACATCTCTAGACTTGCCGGTGTATTTTCCATTGCATGTACTGCAAGTTTCGCTACAGAGATAGATGGAATCATAAATTATATATATGTATTCCTCTTGTTCCAAGGTGTCAGGCAGATTTTTGTATATATCATGGAATTGGCAGATGGCATCAAGCCATCAGCTGTGCTTGTGAAGTCCATCACTAATTGGTTTGAAGGAAGGTATATCACTAATTCCGCTAAGCTAGCTAGCCATGCATGCCTGCCAGCTAGAAAGGTCATAGCTCATGAGACAAAATCATCTCTAATCACGCCACAAGCTGCCAATAACATCTCTTTTCATATATTAATAGCACTTGTGCTTCCTAGCTATGTAGACATATCTTTTACAATCGGTTAGCAACCTACCTAGCTATTGCTATGCTTCTATTAGAAAGTAATCCTTTCTTATTGGGAAATATACCTCCTGAAGAAAGATCAGCCGCTGTCACTAGTCCACTGAATATGAAATCATGATTTGCTAGCGTAGTCTACAAAGACAGATCAAGTTTAAGATTGCCCTTGTTTCTCTTATTGTAAACATCATAAGATATATCAGACCGCTATGTTAGCTAATCCCTTAGATGTGCTATTGTACTTCCATTTTTTTTGTTTTGTCATATGAACTCGTCAAAAATTTGATATTAATTGTTTGATAGTGCACTGCACGTTTATATAATAAATAGGGCATATTTTATTCTTTATTGACTTGCACCAGATCACATGAACACGAATCTTCTACATTTTATATCGCTACTGCACGGAGGGGTAGCATTAGCTCAAATTTTATATAAAACAAATGAATGGCTCTTGTTCGCAGGCTCATACTTTATGGCAACAAAAAAGAAGAATGAAAGCAACAAGGAGAATGGAAGCAACAAGGGAAACTAATTCTTTGCATTAGCTCGAAGGTGGAGGTGGGTATTGATTGATTGATCTCTTCCAATCACCCTGTTAAGCTTGTGGATATGCATGGTTGTGGAGTATGTTTGGAAATCATCATATATATCCGTGACGGTTTATTCTGAAGGGGAAACGATGGTAATTTCCAAACCAGACAACAAGTAATTTCCACAACGGTCTTTTCCAGCAGTATTCAACCGTCAGGCACTTTACATTTCGGTGTCGGTCAACTCCTAATGTTTCCTTGTCTGGAAAATATTTCCTGACGGTTTTTAACTGTAATGAAATCTTTGGTTTCTTGTAGCGACATGCAAAAAATAGATATTTTGACTGAATCTAAATTTGCAAACAACATGAAATGTACAAAAATAGTATTCATTTTTTACTTTTACTTTATCAATACGAAGGTTTCTGAGGCAAATTGCTTTATTTTTCTCAGAATGCTTGATCGAGGTTGGTCTTCCTTCTAAGTCTTTTGAGGCTGCTTGTTGGCCTTGAAATACTTTTTACAGCGAACACCTTTTACGACAAGGATGCCGCGGCATTCATTGCCTGCCTCAAAATGTCTTCTGGTTCTTATTTTGCCATTTCTAAGACTTCTTTTGCTGGTGTCCATAGACTATAGGTCATCCTTGCGCATCTTGTAATGCAGTTACCTTTGCTTGACCTTGTCACAACAGCTGGCTACTCTGTCTGCTATTCTCCTTCCGCCAATTATCACAGGCCAAAACCATGCAAAACTTCTTGTGACGTCCTTTGTTTCACAAAGCCCCATGCTGCTAGACCACTCACGCTTTGTCCATTTCTAGCTAGCTTATCCAAGGAACGTGTCTATATTTTATTTTTCACATTTTTATCATTATGTTTTCATATTGCTTTTTATTCTATATTACCATGACTAGGGACAGAAAGTTATTAACTCTCCTCCTCTCAAAGTTAACAATGTCCATAATCTGGATGTTTTGACAAAAAGTTTCCTACTAATTATATGTTTTCTTATTTTTATTGTTCCACCCATTTAATAACTTTTCTTATTTATAATTACTAAAAAAATACCTTATTCTGCTTGCCCATTTAATTTTTTCTACTAAGTATTTACGTATGCAATTGATGGTTAACATGTATCCAGCTTTGATCAGCCATAGTATACTCACATATCTAATACAGAAAATTAAGAAGAAACCATGGAAAATAAAATTTCTTGAACATAATTACTATACTATAGTGGTTAAAGAATATCATGAAGGAAGAGTAAAATCTTTATATTTATACATGCAAAAGAAAGTAGCTGCAAGGAATCATTGTTGTTGTGCAAAGACAAAGATAACCATTGCGCAACTAGTGTAGTGGATCCCGATCATGCGCATTATTAAGCGAGTAAGAATCGCATGCGCACATCGAATAATTTTTGACATGTCATATGAACGACAAAGTGAATGATAATAATTTTGTCGCCAATATCACAGAAAATGACTGAATGGCATGCTTACCGAACACACTTGTTTTCTTGAATGGCATGGAAAAGAGCTACCTTTGTCAATGGACTATTTCGTTCTGTTGTCAGATGAAGTTGCAACCATAGTTTACTGAAAAATTACAAATCATTGAACGTGTATGTTGATTATTTACTTTTGTACCACAAATAAAAACAACTCGACATACTTTTTCACAAGCCTATCTAGTAATATTTTGTGTTTCAAAAGTAGGAATTGTTTATTAGAGAGATCCCTCCTGAAAAAGTACCAATTGTCGCCTTTACTCCATATAACATGAAATCATGATTTCCTTGCGTAGACTGGTGAAATGGATCTAATCAGTAGCTTCACTTTCTTGTCTGTTGAAAGCATTGCCAACCCGAGGAAACATCTAACAGAATATAATCTATGGTGGCATGAAATTTGAAATATCTCAGAGTAACTAGTATAAGATATAAAAATTGAAGCGTATGAGTATACATCACCTTTATATAACTGCCAACCTAGTTTGCTTGCGTATTAATATTCTCATGAATTTTTCTGCAATGTTAACTTCCATGCAAATATATGTCACTTATATCGTCAATTTTGATGCACCTAACATGTAAATGCAGTCAGTACTGATCAGTTTGGAATTCAATGGAAGATATTTTGGAGTCATATATTAGGAGTTATGAATTTTGCAAGACAGTTGTTTTGTTTTTGAAAGAATAGAGTTCATGGAAGAAAAAGGCATTATAGATGCCCAAATCTCAAAATATTGATGTTGGTGAAAAAGTTGGAAATTTTGTGTAGATCCAGGAAAATATATCTTTCAATATGTTTGGGTTCCTAGTCCTAGATTTATGGCTATTTGAACAGCTGCACTGCATGTAAAGGGCGCTGTTGGAGGAGAGTTGTTTTGGGTGATGATTAGGAGCAGTGTTTGATTATTTATTTTTGTATGTTGCACTATTCTTGGATTGCTTTTTAGTTTTTTTTATGAATGTTCAGGTGGTGGCGTAAATCATGGGGCTAGACCCTCTACTCGTCATCCTTTACACACAGTTGAGGCAAGTGCAAGTAGTCAGTAACAAATATGGAAAAGATTTATTCCATGCTAATATCTTATGTTTATAAATATTTATTCATGTTCTTGCTGATTGGTTGTGAAGCATGTTCATGTTGATAAATTAAAGAGATAAAGATTAATGGTTGACCCCACTCATTTGCATTATTTCATTTATCCTTGAGACTTGGTCTACGTGGCAGCCAAGTAATAATTATTTGAGGTCCCCATCGTGCTTTCGATGGGCTTGAGGTCCCCACACTTGTGAAGTGTGGGCACGAGGTCCCCATGTAATAAGGCACATGCATGAGTATGCATAGACGGATGCATACTCCACATTACTGGTAATTACAAAGAGAAAAGAGATGTGCATTTATGGCATTTGCATCGCATGAAAGTAAATGTTGAAAATTACTATGGATGGCTGTTTATGGGCATTATTTTTGTATGATATCTATTTATGTGGCTTTGTTTACTGCATTGCTTGTACTTTGCTGAGTCGTGGACTTACAGTTATCGTTTACATTTTATTTTGTAGGTACTTCTTGAGGAGGCGGCATACATGGGATGGGGTAGACTTTTGTGCACTACACCTTGTCATTGACCATACTGAATAAATTAGAAGACAATGTTTAATTGGAAGAACCTTGCTAGTGAATTGGTGTTATGGTTGTGATATCACATTTGGGATGAAATTGTGTCTTTTGTAGTAAAGTTCGAGGGCTTCCTTCGGATGTACTGTTAGTTGTGTTTTAGTTTTTTTGCCTTATGGTTATCATGCACTTTTACTCAATGGATTGTTTTGATCCTCTTTAGTGATCTATGTTTTAAAAGAAATGCTACCAACATTTAGGGAAAAGCTTACATTATAATTACTTATTCTACTATTTTTAGTAGCATGCTAGGTTCTTGTTGGACTACCGTTACAGCACTTCACGCTAACTCCTCATACAGCAATTACTCATTTTCAAAACAAGCTTCGGCAATACAAGGCAACAAATAAGTGACAACACTCCTACATGCTCTCCAAACCGACAACTTTCCTACCATACCGAGCAGTCAATGCTACTGTCCCTGTACTAAAACTATCGCAATTTTCAATTCTCATATCGAAATATTGCAAAATATGTCAATTCTAGAATCTATACAAAATTTCACTCAACTTTCCAGTTGATCAAATGTTCAGATTAAATTATCTAAGCCCCTATTTTTAACTTATAAGTTATATCTATCATCTCCTGGAGAGCAGATTTAATAATTTCATATATTTCTAATCTACACATGCAAACCTAGTAAACTATGACATTTTTAGAAAATATAAGAAATTACTTACCACTTTCTACTTTTGCCTAAAATTCAATTCTGCCATTGAATTAGTCAAATCAATGATTTTCCACATTTGCATCTAGCTCCAACCCAGTTCTAAACAACAGTCTCCCAAAATTAATAAATTCTATTATACATTTCTACAAATCATATTCTTCGGTGCTATGGAAAGATAATGAAATTTTCTACAACACTTCAGTTATTGACAAGACCTAATTCAATCTCCTTTAAGGTTTAACTATCAAAAACCGCAGGATAGCAATATTGCAAAGACCATATCTGTTGTAGGGGTGGCCCCCACCTAAACCCAGCAGGCCTGATAGAAGACTATAAAGACCAGAGTAGAACATGTGCAATGACTCAAATACCCCTAGGAGGGATATACAGATGTAAGGGCATGATTGTAAAAGTATACCCCGCATGAATATATATCAGGATGAGGGGGAAGACACGACACATCCTCCCATTCCCCACTACCATCTCTCTCTCTGTTTGGTATGTAACCACAACAATTGGCACCGTCCGTGGGGAGGACGAGGACAAGCCCGAAGACCGAAGAAGAAGATGGCACCGAAAAAAACTTCATCGGCGGCGGCTAAGGGAAAGAAGACGGTCGGGTTGGAGCGGCGCGTGAGCACCAGGGCCTCGGCGTCGGCTGCTGCGGGCGCAAGCATCGACGTTCGCGCGACAACGACAACCAACCCCACCACCGCGACGACCACCACCGACCCCGCCGCCGCGACAACGACAACCGACCCCGCCACCGCGACGACCACAACCGACCCCGCCACCACGGATCAGGCAGCTGGGGGCAGCCATGACGGAGCGGTCGGCAGCCTGGGACCTCGGGAGGCGATAGTCACCAAATCGACTCGCCCGCCGAGCGGGCCGGTGGCCCCGCCCTCAGCTGCGGTAGAAAGCACTCTGCTGGCGGCCCTCAACGCGTTCCAGCGGGAGCTCGGAGATCTTCGCGGAGCTGTCCGAGACATGCAGGAGGCCCAGAGCCAGCAAGCCGCACAAGTGGTCACGCCGGAGCCTACGCCGGAGAGGGCGGACAGTCGCGACGCCCCCACATCTAGTCGCGCCCCGCTACGACGCGTCGATCCAGAGTCCCCGCTCTCGGCAGGATTGCAGTAAGCGGAATGGCCCGAAGACTTCAAGTTCCCCAGCGTCATCGAGCCGTTCAAAGCGTCGGATCCTCGCGAGTTAAATGCGCGTGTATGAAACCGCCATCGAGGCAGCGGGGGGAGACGATACCACAAAGGCTAAGGGGCTCCCCCTCGCGTGACAGGGAGTGGCGCTCTCCTGGTTCTTTACCATAGAGCCGAACTCCATCTACGCGTGGGAGCAGCTCCACAACCGCCTCCACAACAACTTCCAGGGAAACTACGTCGAGCGGGTCGACGCGGATCAACTCTTCGCCGTAAAGCAGAAACCCTCGGAGAAGCTCCGGGACTACTTCAAGCGCTTCACGAAGATACGTTGCCAAATCAAGGACGTCAACGAGACCACCGTCGTCAACGCAGCCATACAAGGCCTCCGCCCGGGTCCGATGGCCGAGTACAATGCGCGGAAGCCTATCAAGACGGTGGCAAAGCTCTTCGACAAGATGGAGCAGTACGCCAGGGCGAAAGAGGACGCCCAGCGGAGGCGGGGTGATGACCCCAATACTAACCAGGCCGATGGATCGACAAGGGTCGAGGAAGATCCGTCCAAGGATGGCTCTTCGAAGGGCAAGCGCAAGCCGGAGTCGTCCAAGGATGCGACCGACCGCAGCTAGGGCTGGACGAAAAACTCGAAGCTCGTTAGCTCGCTCGGCTCGTGGCTGGCTCGGCTCGGCTCGTTAGGATAACGAGCCGAGCCAAGATTTTAGCTCGTTAGCTATAACGAGCCAACTCGAGCCAGCTCGCGAGCCGCTCACGAGCCTAACGAGCCATACTTCCAGGAATTTAGATATGCATATGCTGCTTCCATAGACCTAATTTGTACTCTATTGCATGTGTTAATGTGTAAATTTGTACTCTATTGTACCCAAACGAGCCATGCATGTGTTAATTTGTACTCTATTGTACCCAAGCGAGGCCAAGCAGGCTAAGCGAGCCAAGCGAGCCAAACGAGCCATGCTTCCATGGATGAATATATGACGGAGACATTTTTTGGCCCTGGCTCACGAGCCAAACGAGCTAACTCGAGCTTTTTACGAGCCGAGCCGAGCTAGCTTTTTAGCTCGTTAGTTATAATGAGCCAGCTCGAGCCAGCTCGTTATCCTACCGAGCCAGACCGAGCCGAGCCGAGCCGAGCTGAACCAGCTCGTTATCCAGCCCTAACCGCAGCGAAGCCCCGCATAAGGAGCCGTCCAGTAGGTCCAAGCGCGGACCGCAGAAGTCGCGGCGAGGCCGCTTTGTCTTCGACATCGATGGCGGTTCCGAGGAAAGCGCCTCCACGGGTCGTGGCAATTGGGGGCGCCGGGGCCGAGGTGGCCGCGGCCGCGGCCGGGGCCGCGACGACAGAGGCCAGGGAGATTATGACGACCGGCAGCATGGGCTGTGGTGTGAAGTCCACAGCCGAGGCACCCACGACACACGCTCGTGCGTCTCCATTGCGGCGCTCCGCCAGAGCGCTGCTAGGGACAGGAACTCGGAGGCGCGTCCGCCTGTGGTGGCCACGTCCAGCTCCGTGAAGCCCCATGCAGATTCGGGGCAAGGGGTACAGCCCGGGAAGGCCACTGCGGATCGAGCTCACGTCAGCAGCCCGGGAGGGCCTCCTACAGCTGCAGCCCGGAGGCAGACACCGCAGGTCATCAGCGTCATATCCGGAGGCTCTGCGCTGGAGTTCGCGTCGGACGGCAGCGAAGGCCTATGCGCGACGGTTGCGTCACGTGGCGGCATACCCAACGCAAGCACCACCGCATCGGGCGCAGCGCAAGTCACGTTCACACCGAGGATGCCCGGCGTGACTTTCTCACCAGACCCCTAATCATCCGGGTCATCATCGCGGGATGCGGCGTGGGCGTGCCCTCGTGAGACGGAGGTAGCTCCACAAATGTATTGTTTGCGGCGGCCTTCGGCCGGATGGGGATCCTCGGCCGTCTAGGGCCTCGGGAGTTCCCGGCAAGGCTTTGGGGGACAGCCCCTACGGGCGCTTGGCCAGATATGCCTCCAAGTCTCGTTTGGCCAAGACGACAACGTGCGGGCTGAAGACGCTACCTTTGACGTGGTTGACCTCCCGTACCCCTACAATACCATACTGGGGCACCCAATCCTCAACTCCTGCGGCGCGGTGCCGCACCACGGCTATCTATGCATGAAGATTCCAGGGCCGCGGGCTGTTATCACCATCCGTGGTGACCAAGACATGGCCCGGCGCATTGAACCGGGTACGAGGTATCCCGTCGTGAAGCTCAACAACGCTCTTAGAGTCGACACAAAACGGGAGTCTCACGGCATTGTTCGAAGGCAGCTGGGCGGGCCCTGCAGATAGCCTAACCACTAGAGGCTCCAACCGCGCCAGGGACAAATGGTTAGTCTATCCCTCTTTTGTAATTACTCACCCGCGCAAACGGGAAGCCAATAAAGTTCACCGTTTGTCGCTTGTCGATTGATTGTTATACATCAAAAGCGCGGCGGGTGCGCGGAGGCTGGCCTAGCGTGCTCGGCGCTTAAACCAAAGACGCGCTTGCGTGTGCACTCGCCGTAGCTCGAAGTGCGGATGAGTATAAATCGCCGCGACGCGTTCGCGTGTGCACTCGCCGTAGCCAAAGGTGACGGGCTGAGTATAAACAAGACGCGACGCTTCGCGTGTGCACTCGCCGTAGCACGAAGTGCGGGTGAGTATAAATCAAAGTCATGCGTTCGCGTGTGCACTCGCCGTAGCCAAAGGTGACGGGGCTAAGTATAAATCAAAGACGCGCGCTGCGCGTGTGCACTCGCCGAGCTCGGGTGCGGGATCGAGTATAATCGAAGTCGACGTCGCGTGTGCACTCGCCGTAGCCAAAGGTGACGGGGCTGAGTATAAACCAAAGACGTGCGGGGGGACGCCTTCGCACGCACTCTGCGGAGTATAAATAAGATGTGACGTCGAGGTTCACCTCCACACGCGCCAGTCTACGGACTCTAAAAAAGACGTGACGTCGAGGTTCACCTCCGCACGCGCCAGTCTACGTACTCTAAAAAAGACGTGACGTCGAGGTTAACCTCCGCACGCGCGAGTCCACGGACTATAAAAAGACGCGGATGTTCTCCCTGCGCACTCTACAGAGTCTAAACAAGACGCGAACTCCGCGCACGCCAGGGACCTCGTCCCTTTGCGTACTCCCCGGAGTATAAATAAGACGTGGATGTTAATCCCACACACTCTACGGAGTATAAAAAAGACGCGGATGTTCTCCCTGCGCACTCTACGGAGTCTAAACAAGACGTGAACTCCGTGCACGCCAGGGACCTCGTCCCTCTGCGTACTCCCCGGAGTATAAATAAGACGTGGATGTTAATCCCACGCACTCTACGGAGTGTAAAAAAGACGCGGATGTTCTCCATGCGCACTCTACGGAGTCTAAACAAGACGCGAACTCCGCGCACGCCAGGGACCTCGTCCCTGTGCGTACTCCCTGGAGTATAAATAAGACGTGGATGTTTATCCCACGCACTCTCTGAGTATAAAAGGCACGGATGTTCTCCTGCGCATTCTACGAGTGCGGATAAATGCGGGTGCCCTCCGCGCTCTGCGAGCGCGCGGAGGACGCGGTATCAATCGCGCGCCCCACCGAGCGGATGGCGCATCTGAGCGCACTGCAGGCTGCTCCCATGGGAAATGCATGAAGGGGACGGCGTGCACGCTCTCGCCGACCGGCGCCGGCCCGCTGCCACTCGCTCGAAGGGTAGGGGACGACGTGCGGAGTACATCAGAAGCTGCCCCCGCTGCGAGGGGCAGGGGAGCGCAACGTGCGCGCACCTTCGCCTCCGCACGCGCCAATCTGCGGGCGATGGAAGGGCAGAGCATTGGGGTCCGCCCCTATACACGCCATCCTGCCAGGCAACCAACACGCCAACCCCGGTGGATGTCGAACAAGGCCCCGGGAGCGTCAACACGTCCACCTCGGCTGGGCGGACGGAGCCCCCGCGCAACCGCTGCGACAACGGCGCGCCGAGCATCAGACCTCGCCCGCGCAGCGTGTGGCGATTGGTGACCCGAAGGGAAACTTGCAGCGCATACCCCGAAATACTGGAAAATCTTATGCATATTGCAAAAATCACAAAGCTACAAAGGCCCGGCGGCGTCCCTGCTACGCTAGGCCACTACTCCGCGGGCTCGTCCTTGCTACGCGCTAGAGCGGGGGCCTCGCCTGAAGAGGGTCAGCCTGCCCAAAAGTTCAAGGTCTCCTCGGCCCTTCACCACCGTCGAAGGCGCCGTCGGGTCGCACGGCCAGACGCAAGCAGCCGCCCCCAGCAAGGAAGCTGCCCGGGATGAAGGCACGAAGTCAGTTCGTGGAGCAAGCATACACTTTATTCATTCAGCGAGGGGGCAAATATTACAACGCACGCCCACACCTAGCTACTTTGGCGCCGCACCTGTGAGCCGTCGGCATCTTCAGAGGCCCCAGCGCCACCCTCGTCGCGCCGCGGGACTTCGTCAAGAAATTGGCCGAGACTCCCCTCCCCGTGAAGGGACTTCCGGAGCTCGACCCGCGCGGCGGCTATCCCGGCGTAGTCCCAGATCCGCTCGTAGAAGAATTTGAGGGGGTGGCGAATGGCACGGACTTCACCGGACATCACCCCGGCTCCGCCGGGCATCTCCAGCTGCGGCTTCGCCAACTCGGCGATGTGTGCGCAACCGCGGTGCCGAAGAAGGGCGCACACCAAGCATGACGCCACGTAGGTGCAGTGGTCACCAAAGTTCGTCGCAGCTCCGCGCGCCACGTCGGCGGCATCATGGATCCAGTGAAGGGCCCGCAGCAACTCCTCCGGGCCGAAGGCGTGATCCGGCACCTCAGCCACAAGTCCTTGGAGATGGACTTCTAGCATTTGCAGGGCATCCCACGCAATGACCGAAGCCTCGTCAAGCGTCTGGTTGCGCTCTGCTAGAATCGAGGCAAGCTCGCCCTTTTCCTTCTCCAGCAAGGCGACTTGCTGCAAAAGGCCGTCCCGCTCCGCCGCGAACTCTATCCGCGCCGTCTCGATGGCTGACTTTCGCGCGGACGCGGTAGCCCCCTCGACATGCGCCTTTGCCTCGGCACACTCTGCCTCAAGCTGGCGGAGTCGGACATCCTGGGCGGACCGAGCCCCAGCGGCCTCGCGCAACTGCCCCTCGGCGGCCTGCAGCCTATCTTCCAGCGCCCTTTGCGCATGAGCGTACGCCGTCTGCGGGGCTGCCCGGCACTGTGGTGCAGAGGGCAAGCGATTCAGCAGCGCAGCGGCGAGAGTTGGTCATATAATTATGTACTTACCCGCACTCCCGACACCTCGAAGCCGTCCCTCAGACGGTCCACCCCGTAAGTGGGAAGCGCCTGCCGCCTAGCGCTGGCAGCTGCGTCATCCACAATGTTGTGCCATGCCCTCAGCGCCTCCTACGGGGGGACAAAGTCCGCAGGGTTGGAACGCGGAGCGCTCGTGCCAGCAACGCTGGAACCCTCGCGTTCCGGCAAAGCCTCCCTTTCCGGGATAAGCAACGCTGCAGGCAAAGCTACGCGTGAGCATTGCAAGGCGCAATAAAAAACCTACCAAGGTCAGCTCAGCCACCGTACCTTCAGTAGCGGAAGGAGGGCTTCGCGGGCCCGTCCCCCTAGTCGCAGGCGGGGGAGCGGCGACATGGGCCCTCGCGGACGTCAAGGTCCCGCAAGGAATAGAGGTCTCCGGGCTCGGAGCCAACGCCGACCGCTCCGGTGCGGCGGGCAATGTAGCCTGAAGGGTAGAGAGGGCCGATGCCACCGGGACTTCGCTGTGGGCATCCGAATCCCACAAGCTCCCGATGCCCGCGCGTTTCCTGCCTCGACGACTGCAGCGGGTGATGAGGTTTCCTCCCCCCGACTGCTCGGGGTAGGCTCGGTGCCCAAGACACTCGCCGAAGATCCTTCGCCTCCGGCGTCTGCGCCTCCCAACTCCGAATCGGCGTACTTCGCCGAATCCGACTCCGCGTCTGCCGCACCTTCGGGAGCGCTAGTAGCAGTAGCCGCAACTGCAGCACCAAGCGCGGCGGACGCTCCGCCTCGGCTCCTTTTGCGAGACGACGCCTTCCTCTTTGTTGCACCGTCATCTGGAGCAGCACGCTCCGGTACGGCAAGGCCTAGGGCCTCGCACACGCGGTTTATCCACCCCAGCCCCGCCTCGGCGGTAGCAGACGCGTGCTGCTCATGCTCCCTCTTGGTGTACGGCCCCAGGAACACGCGTGCGGCCAGCTCCGCATCCTCCAAGCAGATCCCTGAGGCCAAACAAGCGGCAACACTAAGGTAATGCATTGAGCACGCAAAGGGAGATGCGGTCAAGACTTACGAAGACCGGGGTGCCGTGCGGCGAGATCCGGCGCGAAACATTGTCGTCCGGCGCTTCGCGGCAAGCCGCCGATCATGGGCAGCGGGCCACGCCGTACATAATGTACTCTTGGCGAGGTCACGCATGTTCAGCGGCGGCTATTCCTACGAGCCGTCGGGCCTTCGTTGGTCCTCATCATCTAGCGTTCGGCGGGCGAGGTCTTGAGCGTGATCGGCCGCCCGTGCATTCGAGGTCGCTCCGCTCTCCACACGGTGATAGAACCACCGCTTCATCGATTGGACTCCCACTTCCCGCGTAGAATTCGCGGGAAGAGCTTCTTCGCAACGACCGCAGAATGAAGGTGACGCTGCCGAAGCTCGACAGCGTCCCGTCCTGCCGCTCTTTGGGCTGGTACCGCGCCTCGTGCAGGTAGGCGAACAACGAAGCGCTGGGCCAGCACGCTCCCGAGCGCAAGGCCCAGCTGTACACCGCAAGCCGGGCCACGGCGTTCGGAGTTAGTTGCGCTAGCTCCAGCCCAAGAGTCGCAAAGACGGCGCCCTGTCGCCGCCGCCGCCGGGATGCGAAGCCCAGCGTCAAGAAAGGCGACGAAGACGATCGCCTCCGACTTCTGGGGGCGCGGGTTCGTCTCATCGGCGGTGGGCAGTCGCACTGCCTCGCGCTCGGACAGCTTCCCCGCGTGCACCAGCGCTTGGATAACCTTCTCGGTAACGAGCGAGGGGCCCAACTCGCCGGAGAACGTACCTTCCTTCGCCGCCAGCCATACCTTGTTCGCCGCCGCAGGGTCGCATTCGCCGATCGAGTACTTCACCTAGACCGGTGACGACCGCCGGCGGCCACCACAACCGCCAGCCGCCTGACCATGTTCACCGCCAGATGCCATCGCCTTTCGCAAAAGGAAGGTGGCGACGAGAATGCGAAGGGGAACACGGAAGGCGATGCAAGCAAGAAGCGGGTGTGGAGCTGCGGGGGCACAGTTACGACGCCTATTTCAAGCCGCCTCGCCCAAATACCAAAGAGTCGTGATGATCTGTGCACCGGGCGCGACCACAGTTGTACAGAGGACCGTCCCGCACGATTCCCCAAACCAAAGCCGGGGCGTCGTGGCAGTACACGCGGCACGCGACCGCAGAACCAAGGACAGTCAATGCAAGCGGTTGCGGTCACGCAATCCCTGGCATACCGCGGCGCCCCCAATTATGAGCCGCCGCGTGCCCCACCCACGGGCGGCGCGATGCACGCGGTGACCCGCCTTTTGGCGTGGCATGCGTCGGCGCGAGCGCGCTCTTCGCCGGCGTGGCGCCAGCTCGCGGCCACCCGTTCGAAGGGTAGGGGCGGGCGCGCGCTCTACTCGGCGGCAGGCGCGGCCGCGCCACCCGTTCGAAGGCGAGGGGCGGGCGCGCGCGCCTCTACGTCGACTTGGGCGCCAGCTCCGTTGCCACCCGTTCGAAGGGTAGGGGACGGAGCGAGCGCGCGCCTCTACTTCGACTTGGGCGTCAGCTCCGCTGCCACCCGTTCGAAGGGTAGGGGACGGAGCGCGCGCGGGGGCCTCCATTTTGGCTAGGCACCAACTCACGCCAATTCCGCTGCATCGACTTCGGCACCCTGCCACGGGCGAGCCTCTACTTTGGCAAAGATACTTTGCCACCCGCCTCGACCCGACGCCGAGCCACGACGGCAAACCGCCATGGCTCAAAGCGACCCGGCGGCGATTTCGGCATGATCTCGCCCGTGGGAAAGGGCGGCGGCGTGCCGGCGGCAAAACTCGCGCGGACAGCCTCGAGTCCGCAAAGTTTGCCTCGGTCTTCTTAACAGACCACCTACAGCGCACCAACGTTTTTCCCAAGCGGTGCGGACGGCCTCCATCGGGAGAGCCGACTGTAGATGGTCTGTCAGGAAGAACAAGGCAAACCTTGCCGTCGTATGCAGAAATGCGGCGCGAGGGCCGCGAGCGCAGTACAAAGGTCAATTTGCGGCAAGCACAGACACTGCTATCGTAAAGATATGAAGTCACCACACCAAAAATCCTCGTTCCTACGGCCGGCGCGCGCGATGACTTCATATCTTTCTACGGAGGCGGTCGGCCCGCCATTCCCACACCAAGTCGTGAAGTATTCCCACAAGTAGGGCATACTTTTGTTCTGGCCTTCGCCGACATTAGCGTCGGTCGACGCAGTCATCAAACGTAGATGAACAAAAGTTTGGCCTACATATGAGAAGTTTACCATGAACAGGTGCGGGACGCGCAGCAAAGGATGTCCAGGGAGCGGCCCTCAACGCCAACATATTTATACCCAGCTTTACCAGGCGAGGAGTCGCCAGCGTGCAGGGACGTCAATTGGCGGCATGCCAACCACCATTAAAAGCACACTACCTGTCCACACGGTCACGTCAGCTTCCAAGTGGCAGGGCCAACAGCGCGCACACCTCTACCTCGACTTAGGCGCCAGCTTCGCTGCCACCGGTTCGAAGGGTACGGGAAGGAGCGCGCACGCCTCTTCATCGACTTGGGCACCAGCTCCACTGCCACCCATTCGAAGGGTAGGGGACGGAGCGCGCGCGCCTCTACGTCGACTTGGGCGCCAGCTTCGCCGCCACCCGTTCGAGGGGTAGGGGACAGAGCGCGCGCGCCTCTATTTCGGCTTGGGCGCCAGCTTCGCTGCAACCCGTTTGAAGGGTAGGGGACGGAGCGCGCGCTCTACTCGGCAGGCGCGCCCGCGCCACCCGTTCGAAGGGCGGGGACGGGCGCGCGCGCCTCGTCGACTTAGGCGCGGCTCCGCGCCACCCGTTCAAGGGTAGGGGACGGAGTGCGCGCGCGCTGTCGCGTCGACTTGGGCGCCAGCTTCGCCGCCACCCGTTCGAGGGGTAGGGGACGGAGCGCGCGCGCCTCTACTGCGGCTTGGGCGCCAGCTTCGCTGCCACCCGTTCGAAGGGTAGGGGACGGAGCGCGCGCGCTCTACTCCGACAGGCGCCCGGCCGCGCCACCCGTTCGAAGGGGGGGGGGCGGCGCGCGCCTCTACATCGACTTGGGCGCCACCCACCGCCACCCGCTCGAAGGGTAGGGACGGAGCGCGCGCGCCTCGTCGACTTGGCGCGCGGCCAGCGCCACCCGTTCGAAGGTAGGGGCGGCGCGCGCGCCTCTACTTTGGCAGGCGCCGGCCCGCCACCCGTTCGAAGGGTAGGGGACGGAGCGCGCGTGACCACTTCGACGTCACCCGCGGCTTCCGCTACAGGCGCTCCGAAGTGCGTTAAGATTATGCAAAACCGAGAGGTTCACGGTCGCAGGACGGGGGGGCCAAGGACTCGGCAACATGGCTTCGGCCGGTGAAGCCCTTCACCATGAGAGGCTCTGTTGTAGGGGTGGCCCCACCTAAACCAAAGCAGCACGATAGAAGACTATAAAGACCAGAGTAGAACATGTGCAATGACTCAAATACCCCTAGGAGGGATATACAGATGTAAGGGCACGATTGTAAAAGTATACCCCGCATGAATATATATATCAGGATGAGGGGGAAGACACGACACATCCTCCCATTCCCCACTACCATCTCTCTCTCTGTTTGGTCTGTAACCACAACAATATCTTTCAACCTACCAATAGAATTTAGTGATCTTGAGCTTGCTAGAAGGATTACAAATTTATCTACAACTCTTTAGTACACCAACCCTCCATATTCAATCTCCATGGCTCTCAAAAAAATTTTAGATCTAACCTGCGCGAAACAAAAAAAACCTAGCAATTTTGAACAAGAATTAAAACTATCCACGGGGCTAATCACACCCTAATTATCAAGTTAATTAACATAAAAGTTCATCTATAGGATATGGTGAATGTATTAGAGGATTACCAATGCATTGAAGAAGACCTAATAAAGAAAACACGCTAATCCTTATCCTCCTTAATCTCTTCCTTGCCACCTTGTCTACCTCCTAGAGCAGCCATGGCAAAGTCCTAGAGAAAAGAAGAAGCCCTAGAGAGGTGCGCCCTTGGAGAAGGTGAAATTATCTGCACTAAATGACCCTAATCAGTATCTGTACTTGCAAAATTGATACTTTTGTTAGTACCTCTATTTTAATTTGAGTAGCAATGTTGCACTGGCGACTTTCCTTATTTTTTCGATTCATTCCTTAATTAAGACCTTTACAGCGTTTGGTCATTTTGCTGAGGCCTTCTTTTATTAAGGTTTTTAATTAATAATTAGATTTAAAATAAATAATCAACAGACATTAATTATTCTTAAGATCATTGTTGTCATACAAATAATTGAGATTAAATCCCCATGTTTTACTTTGCACAATCTTTTTATTCAAATCTTGTAATTAAGTTCTCATTCTTAGATTTTATGTTAATTGCTCTAGTTTCACATAATTATTTTCTAATTAAAAATTTCCTCATGTGCGATGTAAGCTGGAATATGAATTCCATTAATTAGATTTTATTCTTATATTATGTTTATTTAAATCCTGCTCAATTTTCTTGGCTCCCATTAGTTATTTCCTTTTGGATTTTCTTATTTAACTACATTTCTATCAGTGATTGTAACATCCCAAATTCTAGGGCATTCAAAAATGAGAAAAAATTAAAATTTTTTGAATGCATTTTGGTTACTTTGACCTTTATTGGAGTCTCTCTTAAAAGTTTGAATTTGAAAAATCAAATGTGCATGTAATGAAAATCAAAAATTAAAATCAAGCTGTAGAAAAGAAATAAGATGATTAAAAATTGGCATGAGAAAACTCATGGTGGAAACCATCCTTAAAAGCCACGAGTGTAACTTTGGCACTAAAAATAAATGTTGAGGCAAGTTCTAAAATTATCTAAACCAAGTAAGTATATTAAAATTCAACAAGAAGTCTTCTCAGATTTTTCCAAAAAAATCAAGAGAAGATAAAACTTTAAAAATTTACACAATCATTAACTCTTTGTCAAGAGCGTTCGCAAAGATTTACATAATCCTTCAAGCTCTCTGATGTGTCTAACTTTTGCACAAACCTCTCAGCTCTCCTCACCCTTTCTCTCTGTCTCACTTTGGGTGTGGCCCACTTGTAGTATCCTTCTTCCACCTCTAGCATGCATGAGCAAAAGCCATTGGTTTTTGACACCATGCTCATCGTTTTGAATACCACACCCATTGTTTCTCTTCTCTGCTGACAGCCCATGTGCAACATGCCATGCCGTGCCACCCATCTCGCCACTGTGCTGTGACGATGTGGCCATGCTCTATGCTAGACCTTTCCTCTGTGCATCCCGCCTTGGTGCCCAACTTTGCATCACAACTGTTATGTTGACCCACGACCGCTCTGCACTTGCTTGAGAAGCTTCGACTGGTTTGCTCTTGCTCGAGAAGCTTAGGCCAGCTAGCAAACTCTGTCATGAGTACTCAAAATGCATGTCGAGGCAAATACTGTCAGGCCACCTCTTTGCGCTTGCTGACGGGCTAGGCCTAATGATAGGGATCGTCTTCCACCTCGCTCGCATGCACCACCTCCACTGAGGTCATGGCTTGAGCTGCCCCAAGTTTTAGATGTTGCGCCCATGGTTTCCCCTTTGTTGCTGCCAACTCTACCAACCCATCACCTCAAACACAATGCGCATCCTCCCCCTTGTTCTCGTTCGCACCTCACGTTTCATGGTGAGTTTTTTACTGTGCTCGCAAGAACTCATGCTCAGCCTTCAGCCTCCCCATGCCTATAAACCCCCCCTCTGATAGTACCATTTTCTCCTCAACTCGCCCTCTCGGTCTCTTGCACACGGTCCTTGAGCACTCCGCTCTCTAGAACATCGAGAAACCAAAGTCGTATGTGATGCTAGAGAGCATGCCACCTATGTGCGTGCTTCTCTGGTGAGCTTCTCTCCTCCCCAACTCAGTCACAATGTGCCTACCTCTTCCCTAAGCACCCTTCTTGTTTGATCGACCTTTCATTTCATGCAATGAATCACTCGATCTAGGCCTTCTTCTCCTTTAACTTCGACCAGGACGTCACCATAGGACTTTCTTTATAGCTTCTCTTTTGTCAGATTACGCTGTCGCCGAGGACCTCCTTTTCACTGCTGCAGAGTCTCTGATGGCAGCCTCTTCTGCTCCTTCCCATGTGATGTCATTGTCTTCGATGAGTTCCTCCTCCACCATGGAAGCTCCCCTAGCACTAAACCATGCCCTAGTAGCTCATAGCCCCGTGGGGCCTTTCCCCGACCTCTACCCCCGCAGGACCCTATCCTCTAGGTTTGGCCTTGATTCCTCGCCTAGCTATGCAGACCGAGGTCCCAGCTCCATTTTAGTTCATGTCCCATCAGTCGAGGAGTCCCTCGTCGACGACGAGCCGTAGCCCTCTCGATAGATAGTACCATAGTGGTGAATAAAAGAATTAAAAGCATTCGAAGTCAAAAAGAGAACTAAAGTTAATGTACTTAAAAGAAAAACATAGTAGTTAAACACGAGAATAGAACCATAGCAATCGAAGTCAAAATTTGGCAGCGTTATTGAAATCTTTGAGCATAGCCAGAGTCGAGATCTTCGATCGCTGCTGCGTCGAAGACTTCGACAATTGACCACTAATGTTGTCGAAATCTTCAATTGTAGTTGGAGTTGAGATCTTCGACCACTGCATGTCAATCTCTTTGATCGCTGCCATGTGGAAGTCTTCGACCGCTGACATGTCGAAACCTTCGACCACTGCTGTGTCGAGTTTTCTAACAGAAGCCATTGTTGGAATCTTTGATCGCTACTGTGTCAAGATCTTTGACCGCTGCTATGTTGATATCTTCTATCGCAGCAATTGTCAAACCCTTCCTGATGATACACTAATGCTTATGTGCTAGTTGCTTTGGCTCCGAGTAGTAGTTTACGCCATCGGCACTGTAGTTCTATTATGCGTCACCACAAAACTTCACCGTCAGGCTACCTCTAGTGAACATTGGTCCCCAAGCTGCTAGCCTTGGCACCACAATGAGTAAAGGAAGCTAAAGCCATGCCCCTTTGCCCTACTAAAGCTTTCATTCAAGTATAACCAAGTTTGTTGGACTTCACCACCGCCCCTCACTGTCGAGAGCCCTCCTTCGACCACACCACTAGTCACCAACCCCACTAAAGAACTCCCAAGAGCTCCTCTACCTATTCCTAACCATGCCACAGCCCCACCAGCCCTCCCTTCATAGCTGGTGAGCTTACTGATGAGCTTGTCCAAGAAACGCCACTGCACCCCTATGCTATCTCGATGACCAGTGACCCCACAGATAGTAGGACTAGTTTAACACTAATTAATATTGGTTAAGCCTAATGAACCAATGACATGTGGGCCCAAGTGAATTAATCAGGTTAAAATCTTAATTCAATTCGGTTTTTAACAATGGGTCACTGACATATGGACCCCACCTGCTAGCTATTTCAGAAAATAATAAAATCCTGACAAGTAGGCATGACCTGTCAAACTAATGATGCAATAAACCTAGGTTTTTCTTAGGAAGAAAAATGAAAATGAAAATCTGAGCACAGTACTAAATTAACATTAAAATGAAAATCTGAGCACAATACTTTTTCCTTTTTCAAACTTTTTCAAAATTTTAATGCTTGTAACTTTTGCATATGAACTCCTAATTAAGTTTTTTTGTCCCTAAAATTTTATAAAATCATGGATTTTTCATATTATGTAAAAATATTTGGATTTTCTCTCTATTTGAATTTATTTGTCTCTTATTTGCAATGTTTGGTATTTACCGACAAGATACCATTGTTACGAAAAACTTCATCGACGAGCTGGAGTAAGACCAAGAGTTCAACAAGCATGGTAAACACTCTATCTGATTGTGTTGATCCATATTTCAATGATTATGTATGTTGTGTTCAAAGCTCATGTTCAAAGCTCGTATTTTTGGGTAAAAACCACTATATTGGTAAGGACAATAGTTATACCCAATTGTTGCATAAATCCTGCCTTGATAAATTGTCACCTTTGCTATTGTCACCATTGCATTACTACCCACTATTAGTAAAATGTGGAACTTAGAGATTAAACATAGTAGTTGATGTTTAGCCATGCTCATAATGGTACTAGATGTTCTAGGTTGAAAATGAGTCAAAATATTCAAAAATGGGAGATACTTAAGAATTGGTCTGGAGGGGTTAACTCTGATATTTTGGTTACCAAATAAAATGGAAAAATGATTTGGGCATAGGCGAGTGGTCGTGGAGATCAGTGCGATTAGCATGGAATTGTAGTTTGTGGATGTATCGCTCGAGTTACTAAGGACCGAGAAATGGTGTAGTCAAACCCAAGATACAATGTACAACCACACATGTCTTTATGGCAAGGCCTTAGCATAATAAGTTACTGGGTGCTAGCAACTTCACAACAGGTGGTAGATTGTAGGTGATTTTTGGGCTAGTGTGAACATGATGTAGATTCATATTCGAAGGGACCTTGCCAGTAGGTACATTTACATGACACACCGTATGAGTCTTGGGATGCTAGAGGGCACTCCCCATCCTAAGAAGGGAATCATAGCATGGTGATTATTGGGACCAATAATGTAAAAGCTTTGTCATGAACTCTCAAATTGGGTACAAATGTATCGCGTAACATGTATAACATGGTGAGATGTTTTATGTCATGTGGGTAAAGTGTGCAACCTCCACTTAGTGTAAAACTATTTGAATAGCCATGTCCAAGATCATGGACAACTAGGTGAATCCTCCACCTTAGTAGTGTTACATTTCATAAAATGGTTCTCAGGGAAGGTATGAATTGGAAATCCATGCATGACATGTTCAACAAGGTTATTTCCACTATCTCAAAATGTTGGGGTAGCAAGCCTCTTGTTCGAAGTTATTGTCGAGACCCAAATCTACAATTCCGAACTCTCCTATGTATTCTACACTAGTTGAGGATCACGCTTGTGCACACAAGGTATACATAGATGAAATATCAACCACATCACGACTTACTAAGACAAACCTCAAATATTATTAATTATCAAAGTTGTGACCTTGTGGCCAAGCTTACAAGTGATAGCCAGAAAGGCTTAAGAAACTAGTAGTAGAAAATAGAAATAAGCGTAGCAGCCATTTGACATACCCAAGCCATGGTGCACAAGTTTTATTATGCATGTGATGATAAACACAACGTAACTATACGCATGGCTAAGCAAATTAAACGCACAATCCATGTGATGACTAGTATTGCATCACTATATAATTACCCATTCTATGGGGACAATGGAATCATGGCATTCAAATTATCAAGGTGAAATCAAGCAAATGGGACAATGACTACCAGGCACAAAGGTTTGCATTAAAATAGAAATGCATGATAATTCAAAATAATATAATAAAGAACAAATTTGAAAACTAGGTTCAACATGATCAAAGGATAGGATTGCCTTGGCCTTGCTTAGTTAATAGCTCTTGATCTTCAAATCTTGCTTCAGCACCTTCGGAGGCATGATCTAACGAGAGAGAAAACCAAATGAAGCACAAAATCAAATCAAATGAACTCCAAAACTTGAAAACTAGAACCAAAAATTAGAGCTCAACTTTAGATGAATTTAGGAAAAAGAATCTGGTTAATCAGAGCTAGGACGGAGATGAACGGGCTCTTGGAAAAACTAATCTAAAGAAAATACGGAAACTCAGAAGTATTACTGTGCTGTGAACCGGGTCCAGAGAATAGCATGTCTACAATGAACGTGGCTCACAAGATAGTGCTCAGGATGATTGGGTTAGTTGATGTGGTGGTTGACTAAGGATTAGGGCTGACGTGGTTTGACCCGTGTGCACTAGTGTTGATGTGGCAATGGCGTGGCATGCCTGACTTGGCTTGGCTCATGGGTTGACAGCACTGTGTGGCTGACTTGTGGGCTCCGTGCTTCAGTGAGATGGTGCAGGCTGGACAGGGTTCACAGAGAATTCGAAGCGTCAGCCAGCGTGGGTGCGTCTAATGTGGTGTGGCAAGAACTGAGATGGCACACGGCATGTGTGGTGGGCAGCGAGGCAAGTAAACAGGCAGCGGTGTGGGCTATGGACGGACGACCGAGGGTGGTGGCAGACTGGCCAAGCGGCGAGAATGGTCAAGGCGGAGCAACTGCCAATGATGGGGAACAACGGCAGGCGATAGACGATAGTGAAGATGACGACCTCACCGGCATTGAAGATGATGGTGGCAGCGCAAACGAACTCAAGCACACAAGCTCAACATGAACAGTGGCATGCCATGGTGAGAGCGAGCGACTGCGGAACATAGAAATCCAAATGGTAAATTTTATTTTAAAAGGTTCAAAAAGGCTCTAAATATCAGCATGTTACAAACCTTCCCCCTTAAACAGAATCTTGACCCCAAGATTCAGATTCACTAAAGGAATAGGTTACTAAGTGTGACGTTGGAGATGACGTTGTTCATACTTTCTCTTGCAACATTCTAAGACATTTGGCTATCTTTAGCTGATGATGTCCTACAGCTTTCTCCTGAAAAGAAATCTTGGTAGGATGAACAGAATTGGCATGAGTGCTGCTAGGATGTGAAGGCATTTGATTGCGACCAACTGAATTTCAAGTGTCAACCATCTTCTATGTTAGCACCACCAGTTATAAAGGAATGAGGGAAAAGCAAAGATAAGAGGTAAACTCATCTAAGGGAGATATTCTAATGGTAGTCCTAAAGTAAAACACTCACATAGCCGAAGAGGCTAACAAAAGAAGCAATAAAATCCACAAACAAGAAACTTGACATGACTGCAACATAATGTAGCTTACATCACACACAACAATAAGAAAAAGTGAAACAATTTACATGATTCTATAAACTATAATATGGTTCATATCTAATGGCTCACACTCTTCACGTTAATCTTTAATCTTGCCTTGAAACATATTGGGTGCTTCCTTGGTCCAAACTTCACAGCAAAGCTTGATGTATTCTATAACCTCCTCTTTGATTAAGGGACACTCGAGACATCTATGGACATTATGCGGATAGGAAGTCAAATTAAGTTTTGAAAACAATATTCCAAAGAAGGTGAAGAGTAAGAATCCTAAGAATGAGGTAAGAATAGAGAATTACTAGATAATCATTTTGTTGATTTGATTTAGAAAATAGATTTTGACATTTTGCTAATTCAATCACTCTAACTAGGGCTTCATCCTATAGTCGATATGGCTCTAATACCACCTCTATTGAGACCCAAATTTTTAATTCCGGACACTCCTGTGTATTTTGCAATAGTCCATGATCACACTAGTGTACATAGGGTATACATAGATGAAATATCAATCACATCATGACTTACTAAGAATAAACTCAAATATCATTAATTACCAGAGTTACGACCTTATAGCCAAGCTTACAAGTGATATCCTAAAAGGCTTAGGAAACTAGCAACAGGAAATAGAAATAAGCCTAGCAGCCATTTGACATACCCACAGACAATAGACTAGGAAATTGCCTAGTAGATTAGTTGTCAAAGAAACCTTCTTCAAGTACCTCCTACTGAAATGGTTCTTCTTCTTCAACTAAGCAAATATGGATATAGCCGTGAGCACAAAGCGTACTCAGCAAGTCATTTGTAACAAGAATGCAATATAGTATGCAAGGCTTACTAAAGGATGGCTAAATGGTTATTTTGTAGAAAGTAATAATTTAGAGTGAATACAATAAATAGATTGAAAGTACAATTTTGGAAAGGAAGTAAATAAATAATTAATGAATCAAAGGATTGAATAAACCACAAGTGAACTACCCATTCACTTCCCAATCAAATTTCTTCCTGACCAACCAAAATTTTATGAAAAACCTAACCCTCATGTGAAATCACTGAGCATTATCCATAACCGGGGACATGGCTATTTGAATAGGTTTACACTCTACGGAGGTTGTACAACTTTGCCCACATGATGTGATCATTTCTACATATAAGAAAATCACAACAAGGCTTTTACAATGCTCAATCTCAACCTGATCTCGCGCGCCAAGATTTTGCCATCGAATAGGCTAACCACCTAGACGATAATTGCCCCTCTTGCGCCAATAAAACATCAATGCTAAAATCAAGGTTGTAACTTCACAAATTATTATGTCGGGTCTATCCATACTAGACATGTGGTTGTATGATAAGGCTAAGATTAATGGTGCACAAAGTTGAGCCCTCAGATATTACCCAAGCGAAACATACACATCCCTAAAGTGCTAACCACACTTCCCCTTTACTGCATGATCATTCGCCCAAGTGAAAATCACTTTGTTTAACCACCACCCTTGACACTACCCGTGCCATGGTGCACAAGTTTTTATCACTGTGGCTAACCACCACGATTCAGTATTTCATTAAGTCAAAATTAATTAATTAATCACATGTGATGATAAATCCAACGTAACTATAGGCATGGCTAAGCAAATTAAATGTGCAACCTTGTGACGACTAGTACTGCGTCACTAGATAATTACCCATCCTATGGGCACAATGGAATCATGGCATTCAAATTATCAAGGAGGAATTAATCAAATGGGGCAATAACTACCAGGTACAAAGGTTTGTGTTAAAACAGCAATACATGATAATTTAAAATAAATTAATAAAGAATAGATTTGAAAACTAGGTTCAACATCATCAAAGGATACGACTTGCCTTGGCCTTGCTTAGTTAATGGCTCTTGTTCTTCAAATCTTGATTCAGCTCATTTGAAGGCGTGATCTAACGAAAGAGAAAACCAAATGAAGCACAAAATAAAATAAAATAAAATAAACTCCAAAACTTCAAAGCCAGAACCATAAATTAGAGCTCAGTTTTAGATGAATTTAGGAAAAAAAATCCGGTCAATCGGAGCTACGACAGAGAAGGATAGGCTCTTGGAAAAACTAATCTAAAGATAATACTAAAAATTTGGAAATATTGTTGTGCTGTGAACCGGGTGCATAGAATAGCAAGTCTACGGTGAACATAGCTTATGAAATAGTGCTCAAGATGACTGGATTAGCTAACATGGCAGTTGACTAAGCAGTAGGGCTGACGTGGTTTGACACATGTGCAATAATGCTAACGTGGCACTGGCGAGGCATGGCTGAGATGGTGCATGCTAGACAGGGTTAATGGACAATTCAAAGCATCAGCCAGTGCAGGTAGTAACTCACCAATGGTTGAGGCAGGCGACAGACGACGGCACAGTTGATGACGTCGCCGATGTTAAAGACAAAGGCAGTGGCGCAAATGAACTCCGGTGCATGTCCTCGACATGAAAATAGGATGGAATGATGAGAGTGAGCAGCTGTGAAACATGAAGATCGAGGGGTGGAGTAGCTTTTATACGTGGACACCGAGGAGTCCAAGGCGGACATGGCGAGCGGCGACACTACAGTGTCCCCAACGGACACGGTGATGGAGTTCCAGCAGGAGATGATGGCCTAACAAGTGGGCCCCATCTTTGAATTGCATCGGGTGAGGTGAACAGCCAAGATAGGATGCAAACGAAGTAGTGCCCCTAGATGGCAAACATGTGTCATTAATTCAACGGTCACGCGCGATGCTAGATGCAAGACGCATGGCAAGAGCGGGCTGAGGCTGGAGGCTGGGTGAGAGAAACGATGGGCTAGCTAGGGTTTTAGCCCAAGGCCTTTAGGAAATTTTTGGGGATTTTCTATTTTCAGAAATTAAATGAAAATCAATTAACCTTTAGAAAATAGCAAATAACTCCAGAAAAATCTCAGAAAATTCTAGAAAATTCCTTGATGCTTAAGGAACCCAAATAAAATACTCTCAACAAATATTGAAGTTTGACTTAGTCATATTAAATCCTTTTAATTAATAAAATATAATTTAAGCTGTAATTAATTCCAGAAAAATCAAAATGGTGAATTTTATTTTAAAAGCTTCAAAAAGGCTCCAAAAATCAGGATGTTATAGTTATGCTATTATCACTTTACCTTTATTTATTTATCAAATTTAAATGCTCTTACAATTTCCATTTGCAATCTATTACTCGTTATTTCAATTAAAAGCATGTTTTGCAAATTGAACAAGACTTTGCTTGCATACTATACATCTTTGCTTAGAAGTCCTGCTAGACATCCCCCGATGACCCAGGTACTTGCTCAGATTGAACGGAACCACCATGCCCAGACTCTTATCCTCTAGCAAATTTCCCAAAACATTGTAAACATTGGCGCAACTCCTATGGTAGTAGAAGAAAGAGTAGCCTCTGCAAACCAAGCCCACTCAAGGTTGGGTGAATTCTTACAAACAAGACCGCCGACCTTTTCTTGTTCTAAGGACTCACTTGATGCTGATGATTACATAATCTTTGGGATGTTACAAAAATCAACTATGATGGGTGGAATTTACTCCCACCTCTTTACCATCTAGCCAACAGGCCGTTGGCAGGATGTAGCAACTAGTATTTTCATAAGAAAACTACTCCCCCCCCCCCCCTAAGTCTGATGTTTCTAGCATCTTCATAACAAATACTCACTTAAACATTAATACCAGAATATGTGACATCTTGAAATCGTACCAAATGAAAAATTACCTTGTGCATGTCAACAAAACCTTCTATATGCTACTCTAGATAAGTAAAAATATGAATTGTTTTCTAGTATACCAATTAAAAACTAAACAATAGAAAGAGCTTGTTTATTCCACTGAGAACCCATCAATAATATGAGATTGTTGGTGATAGCTAGGAACACAACTAAACATAGAAAGAGCTTAAAATAAGCCGTCTACCTTATTCTAGCTAGTTGATTTAAATCTATTTCTATACTTTATGGGATAATTAACAGAGATACGAAGCTCTGGTCATGAATGCTTCTCAAGAGCAAGCTAGCTTACTCCATGGAAGACCTATGGTGCTAAGCGGGTATTCGTAGTCTGCACCTTTCGTTTTCTTGGTGTTGTGGCTGTCCAAGTATGGAGAATGCTGGTAGGTATATCATCTTAATTAAGGCAATTTCGTGATAGATATATTACATTTTTTTTATATCATGATATAGAAGCTTTAGCTAGTTTTGGATCAAAACAATGTCGAGAAGAAGCTAACCTGAAAATTTACTCATAACTTACCTATATATATTCTTCTTGTTCGAAGGTGTCAGGCAGATTTTTGTACACATCACGGAATTGGCAAGTGGCATCAACTGTGCTTGTAAAGTACATCACAAATTCAGCTAAGCTAGCTAGCCAAGCATGCCAACCGGCTAGAAAGGTCATAGCTGATGAGACAAAATCATCTCTAATCGCGCCACAAGCAGCCTATCTCTTTTCGTATGTGAATTGCCCTTGTGCTTCCTAGCTAAGTAGATCTCATCTCTAATTGCACTTGCAACAGATCAGATGAATAGGAATCCTCTACATTTTATATCGCTCGCATTAACTGAAATCTAGGCCATAGATAAAAGAAACTGAATGGCTCTTGTTCGCAGTCTCAAACTTCATTGCAACAAAAAGAAGAATGAAAGCACACTTGCTCGTCTCTGCCGTGGAAACTTAGCAGCTCGAAGATGGAGGTGGGTCTTGATTGATTGATCTCATGGTTGTGGAGTATGTTTGGAAATCATCATTTTCTCACGAAAGTAACCAACAAGAAATATATCCGTGACGGTTCATTCTGAAGGGAAAAACGATGGAAGTGGGCCTAGCCCAAACAAGACAACAGGAAATTTCCCCGCCAGTATTTTCCAGACAGTACTAAACCGTCAAGCACTTTACATTTTGTTGTCGGTCAACTCCTAATGGTTTCCTTGTCAGGAATATATATTCTGACGGTTTTTAACTGTCACGAAATATTTGGTTTCTTGTAGTGATGACATGCAAAATATATATTTTGATTGAATCTAAATTTGCAAACAACATGAAATGTATGAAAATAGTATTCATTTTTACTTTTATTTTGTTGATACGAAGGTTTCTGATGCAAATTGCCTTATTTTACCTCAGAAGGCTTTCGAGGCATCTTAATCAGGAGGCTTATGAGCAACTTGTTTGGTTTGCCTCAGCGGTAGGTGGGTTTTCCTTCTTATCTTTTGATCCAGCTTGTTGGCCTTGAAATACTTTTTAAGACAAGGATACATATGGCATGCATTGCCTGCCTCAGAATGTCTTCTTGTTCTGATTTTGCCATTTCTAAGGCTTCTTTTGCTGGTGTCCATAGACCATAGGTCATCCATGCGTCTTGTAATGCGGTTACCTTGGAGACCACCGTTGTTGATTCCGTCAGCCTTTGCTACTTTGTCTGCTATTCTCCTTCCGGCAATTATCATGGTCAAAAACCATGCAAAACTTCTTGCGACATCCTTTGCTTCGCAAAGCCCCCTGCACCAAGGAATGTGCCTATATTTTATATTTCATATTTTATCGTAATGTTTTCATATTGCTTTTATTTTATATTATCTTGATTTCATGGGACTTAACTCTCCTCTCAAAGTAAACTATGCCCAAAAATCTGGATGCTTTGACAAAACGTTTCCTACTAATTATATGTTTTCATATTTTATTGTTCCACAAATTTAATAACTTTTCTTATTTGAAATTACTGAAAAAATGCCTTATTATGATTGCCAATTTTATTTTTCTACTAAGTATTAACGTATAAAATTCATGGTTAACGTATCAACCTTTGATCTGCCATAGTGCACTCACATATCTCATACAGAAAATTAAGATGAAAGCATGGAAAGTAAATTTGCTTGAACAAAATTACTATACTATAGTGTTAAATATTATGAAGGAAGAGTAAATGTTTGTATTTATACATTCAAAATAGAGTAGCTGCAAGGAATCATTGTTGTTGTCCAAAGACAAAGATAACCATTGCGCAACTAGTGTAGTGGATCTCGATCATGCGCATTATTAAGCGAGTAAGAATAGCAGGCGCATATGGAATAATTTTTGACATATCACATGCACAGTAAAGTGAATGACAATAATTTTGTCGCCAATAGCACGGAAAATGACTGGTTGACATGTTTACCATACGCACTCGTTATCTCCAATGGCATGGAAAAGAGCTATCTTTGTTCATGATGGACTATTGCATTCTATTGTTAGATGAAGTTGCAACCATAGTTTACTGAAAAATTACAAATCATTGACCGTGTATGTAGATTATTTACTTTTGTACCACAAATAAAAATAACTCAATGCATTTTTTTACAAGCCTGTCTAGTATTATTTTACTTGCTACCCTTTATAAATAATAATTCATTCTAGGTACATAATAACATTTATTCAAAAACCATAAACATAGAAGTGATACAATCATACCCGTGATTGGGTAGTGCCGCAGTGGTCACACCTGGAAAATTGTAGTGAGACTTTAATAGATAGGGGCATGAGATAAAAATAGAATTAAATGTGCAAAAAGCACATATTATAAAATGAAACAAATATGGGAAAGAAGTATGGCATATAAAATCGACTTAAGATTGTATATAATATTACTGAATGACATAATTATGGCAGTAAAGCACAATGAATGACTTTTTCACACATCATACACACGATAACATGAATGATATTGATTTTGCCACCAACAGCACACTACTACAAAAAGGCTTATATTAGACACCTCATCACAGACGGTTCACCAAAACCATCAGTATTAAATCCAATCACATATGGTTTAGATTTAGAGACCATCTATATTGGTGCCAGTGGTAAAAACCATCTGTGAAGAGATAATATCACAAACGGTTCATGGTGAGAATCGTCTATGAAGTATCACAAACAGTTCTTACCAAGAACCGTCTATGATATTGCAAACCATCATAGACGATTTTTTATTTAAACTGTCTGTGATAATTCATAGATGTTTTGTATTAAAAACTGTCTATAATATGTTTCCCATCTCACAATCCCCAAAAATTTCATACTCTCCCACCTCCTAAGTCCGAATAGGATTCCGTTTTGCATAACTTTTGCATACGGTGTCCGTTTTTGACGTTCTTGTACTCGTTAGAAAGTTTTGGTTTTTGGTTTTGCCAAAATTTTCGATCTTCCATTCTGAATTTGGGGTTCGCCTCAACTGCGAAGTTGTAGATCTCATCGAAATCTTTCAAACGATCATATGTAAGGCACATAGAACTTTGCTATTTTACCTTTTGAGACTAGCTATTTACATTGCACCGATATATCTATATATTGTCTTTGTGTTCTTATTCAACTCGCACATCACAGACGGTTCTAGCTACCAACCATATGTGATGGAAGAGTATCACAGATGGTTTGTATATAGAATTGTCTATGATAATCTGACCACTCGGCCCGCTGATCCTCCCCAATCCAATCCCAACGATTAGAAACCCACCAACCCCCACCCCTCGGATTGTAGCTCCACCTCTCCGCCAAAAATTTTTCCACTTCCACCTCTCTCTCTCCTCTATAAATACTCACCCAAACCTATCCCTACCTACTATTGCTCAAAATCTCTCCAGCCTCCTCCTCACCATCCTCCTCCTCGACCCCGACCCCGATGGCCCTTACAATGTAGATGGCAAGGCACCACTGAATCAGCTGGCTACTAAGACAGTGCTCAAGTCGGTGCCGACAATGGCACGCATCAAGGACACCCAGCTCACGAGCTGCATTAGGGGTGAGAGGGCCTAAGCATAGAGACCTCATCGATGTGGTTGAGCTTCTTCTGTCTGCTAGGATCTCTTCTTCTTCTATGTTCTTGCTATGTTAGATGGGGTAACCTGCTCGTTATCTTGTGACGTTGTAATGGTGGATTATAATCTTAATGTTAAAAAAATATGCTGTTATGTTTGTTGCTATCTTTGCTTGTTTTCAAAGGACATAGCTAGTCAAAAAACAGAAAAAATTTTAGGTATAACTATCACAGATGGTTTTGTCGTATAAACTGTCTGTCGAGGACTATTACAGACAACTCGAACCAAAAACCGTCTGTGATACTCGAACATCTCAGATGGTTCTATCTACCAACCGTTTGTCGTGAGAAAGTACAACAGATGGTTCTATATACCAACCATCTGTGATACCCGCCCATCACAGACGGTTGGTAGCTAGAACCGTCTGTGATGTGCAGGTATCACAGACGGTTTTTGGTTCGAGCTGTTTGTGATAGTGTTCTTCACAGACGGTTCTAGTTACAAACCAACTGTATTGTATTTATCATAGACGGCTTACAAACCGTCAGTGATAACCTTTGATTATCATTGACACTTAAATTCAGATGGTTCAGAAAATCGTCTGTGGTGACAGTTCCGAACCGTCTGTAATGACCCTTTTTATAGTAGTGGCATGTAATATTACTGAATGGCACTTTTACTAGCTAGCACACTCCTTCGGTCGAATGGTACCAAGAAAAATATCTGTTTGTTCATGATTGACAGGTGGATTATTTCATCAAATGAAGTTGCTTGTCACATGTTAAACGATAAATATCAAACTGCTTAGATACGAACTGTGTTTGTAGGAATACTTTTAAAAACCTGAGGAATGATTCTGCATCTGCACACCATAGAACTTGACATCATTATTTGTAATCACAGTCTAGCTAGTAAAAATGAATGTAGTCAATATATAGCTTTACTTTACCTGTATATATGTTGCAATCATTCTAGAGTAGGATGCCTTATTATCTCAAGAATCTCAGAGAAATAATCCTACAAGACAGGCTAGTTGAAAAACATGAAAAATCTCACAGAACTATGATATCGATCTAGCTGCAATGGTACTATTGCGTTAATACTGATCTCCCAGCATTATCTCTTGTTTGGCATGCATGCTGTTAGCACAGGTAGCTTTCCGCATCACCTGAACATGTAAATAATGACGACCAAACGACATGTTTTATGCCAAGTAACCAAGGCCTGGCTTGCTTGCCAAGAGGACAGCAAATCAGTAAGAGCAGGGCAGCAAAAAACGTTCTGAACGCATGAAGAATGGAAACATTCACTTTTGGTCGCACAAGATTCCAAGTGTGTCAGTTACTAGCTAAGTGGTTGTATGTATAGCAGCAATTGTGACAGTCACCTGACTATCACAATCATTGGTTTCTGACGAAGAGTAGATGGAATCATGAGGCATGAGCTTACTGATGTATATTTCTGGTGTCCAACAATTTCACTCAGAACCAACTAGTGGTGATGCAAAAGAGGGAAGAAGCGGAAAAAACAATTAGTTGGACACTAAGAACATCTTACTTATCATGAAACTTAACTCGAAAAATTGATTTATGGGCATTCCTAATTTGTGGAGAACACATATTACATCTGCGGAGCAGAACGTTGCCAGTTGAATAATCCTGACTTGCCACGATGGCCTGCTGGTACAGACCTACAATTATACTGTAATACTTCTTGTAACGGAACCTTCTGGCCTTTACTGTCAATATTACGAATTTTTTGTAGTTTCTTAATATACTTGATTTGTTGTTTCAGAATTATTAGTGTCCGTCGTTTTCAGCACATAATGCCTCATGAAGTGACTTAAAACCGCACAAAGAGGTACCATTTAGTCACAAATAATTTTTTAGTAAAATAAATATATTTTGAAGCTATAAATACAGCCCTAGCGATATCAGCAATCCAAACTTGTCTTCCTCAACGAAAGAAAACCCCAAAGGTGAGTTTCTGCTTTGGCATCTTCTCAACAATAGAAACAATTGTTTAGATTGTATTGATATGTATGACACCTCCAAAAAATACTTATGTCATGTTACTTTTTAAATATATAGGTACAATCATGAGCATCCCGCGAGCAAATATTGTTGCATTAGCCATCTTGGTTATCCTGTTGCTAGGATTTGCGGTTGCTGATGTGCAAGGACAAGCTGAAATTAATTTTGCTCTTCGTGGAATCAAAGGTAAAAATCACGGTTTTCGTGATAATACTCACGCAAAGTCTGCTGACACGATGGAAGGAAAGAATTCTATCACTGGCCTTGAAACTCAAAGAAAACTCACTGCGACAACGGATGACGGTGGCCACACTTCATCCCATGATGTTAAACCTACAGACTACTGCACGTACATGAGGGGAATTGGAAAATCTGTCCAGGGGTGTCCTTAGGAAAGATGATATACAGCTATGGATGTCCTAGAGTAACAGCGTCTTTCTGGCCTTATGCTGGTATTATAAAATTAAAAGAAATAAATTTCTAGGACATTCTTTATATACATACGGATATATACTCTAGTGATATGTTTGCTTGTAACGCGTGGAATCTGTATGTATGACCTTGCATGTCAAGGGAATACTAGTTATACAAATGGAACAATGTCCAATATTATGAGTGTCATCTCTCCTATTGTTGACCAATGATCTTCATTTGTATCAGTTGAACTGCATTTATATTGAAAGGTTGTTTTTCTTGAATCTTTATCTTTACTAATTGCAGGCTCCTCTTGAAGCCCCCATGTTAATCTAATCCTGAAGAGGTAAAAATAAATAAAAATTACCAGATTAATCAGACAAAAGGAAAAATACCTTGAAATTCTCACATTAATCGGAAAAAAGGAAAAGATCCTGATCACCCAAGTTCCCCTGCGGACATAATCTTTGGCTTAGGTTGAGAGTCCATATGTCCATAAGTACATATATGTTCCCACATGATTAATGTGTTTGAATAAAAAGACAGGCTTCGATTGCTGATTCGGTCTCTGCAGACTTGAGAAAAAGAAGAGTTCATCCAGGATACGTCAATGCCTAATTAATTAAGTAAAAATGATATGCAATGGGAGGTATAGCTTTTGTTACTACTAAAACATATAAAGTACGTGTACATATGTATAGCTCATGAGCATGGCCTGAACTATGTATGCTCATGTGTTCAATATAGGTCCAATTTCTAATTTGGTTGGTGTTTTTGCCCTCTCCTCTTCCCTCTTGTTATTGTTTATCTCCATGGTGTGTTCTTGATCTTGTTGATTTTACTCATATTTTGGTTGATGTTTTTGCCTCTCCTCTTCCCTCTTGTTCTTGCTGGTTCTAAGGACGTGTAAGAGATGGAGATGCCTTATGAGGATCACATACCATCACTACTACAGACGGTTCAAAAACGTCATCACAGATGGTTTTCTCAATTGCCTGAATTTATGGGTCAGTGATAATTGAAGGTTATCACAAACGGTTGTCGAACCGTCTGTGATATATCAATATCACAGACGGTTTTTAGTTACAAACCGACTGTGATTATCACATATCACAGACGGTTTGTAACTAAAAACCGTCTGTGATGTTCTTTTCTACCCCTAAATCTATTTCTGTTTATTGGCTAGCCTCAGGAAATGCTAGCCATGCTCTTTGAAACAAATAGATAAAGATGTACATGTATACATACAATTCACATTTCAATTCATTTCAGAAACATAAAATATCCAATTCACATCTCAATTCATTTCACAAACATAAAACATCGAATTCACATCGCACTTCATTTCACAAACATAAAGCATCCATTTCGCAAATCAATTAATTGAAATGAAATAAAATATCCATTAACAAATAAACAATTACAAAAGATCTACACTGCATTTGCACTTAGATGGTAACATTGCATTTTTTATTGCTCTATCACTCCAGAATCGAGATCTCGTGAAAGGAACTGATCTATAATCAACGAACTTGTCAGATTGCACAAGCTATACTTGGATGGTGCATGATTGTCATTCAAGTATTGCTTGTGCAGCTGACAAGTTCGTTGATTATGGATCTGTTCCTTTCGCGAGACCTCGATTCCGGAGTGATAAGAGCAATAAAAAATCATTGTGCGCAGTGGAACTCTCCATCTAGTCTTATGACTTTAGACCACAAAAACCAAGCGCACTCTCCTCGAATTTGTGCAAAGTCCGGCTGTTTCAATGCAGTTGTAGAGATGGGTGAAACCAAACAAAATTCAAATAAATTCAAATAGAGAGAAAACTTAAATATTTTTGCATGATATAAAAGGGCGTGATTTTGGAAATTTTTAGAGACAAAAAGGACTTAATTTGGAGTTCATATGCAAAAGTTGCAAGCATTTAGATTTTATTGGGTTTCAAAAATCTTGGAAATTGAAAATGGCACTATTCATAAGGTGACGTCAAATGTGCCTTTTGAGAAAATATGTTTTGCGATGGAGGTGGTGCATTTTGCTTTTACTAAAGGTGTATTCACAAAATTCCAGGTTTTTGGAACATTTTAACGTGGTCAGGCCCACATGTCGTAGGCACATCTTGTTAAATTAATTTTTAAAAGAAAAACCAATGTGTGGGACACACTAGTCATTGTTTCAGAAGAGAGAGGAAGGAGTTGTGTACACTGACAAGTGGGGCCACGTGTTAGTGACTCCGAGTGGTGCGCAACTCTAGTGAGCACTGTCGACGACGAATGGCGACAAGGCGTGCAAAAGGGAGGTGCGGGGAAGCAAGAGCGGACGTCGAGGGAGCCTTGGGTGGGCTCGGTCATGAGAGGGGGCGAGCATAATCGGAATGAGGGGGTTCCATTTTGGGGTATGGCATGGACAGGAGCTTATTGAGGAGGCTCGTTGGTGATGACCTGAAGCAGCAATGGTGAGCATCTGTGGCGGTGGAACTCTAATGAAGGGAAGCTAAAATTTGGGAGGGGGAACAGGTTAGGGGGGGCTTGGAGGTGCTACTTGCAAAATGAACTGAGGAATGATCCACTTATGCGACGTATTGGCCTTGGCTTGGTCATGAATAGCATTGGGGAAGAAAAGGCTTTTACAACCAAATTAATGCTTGGGCTTAGGGGAGGAGGGGATGGTGTGGAGTGTTGTTACTCAGCTTGGGCGGCCTTTTATATTGATGTGAGATGGCTGGTAATGTTCATGGATTAGCATGAATTCGGGGGCACTATTGTGTCCATTGGTAAGGAGACAAGCGTGACTTTTAGCTTTTGCAGTGATGTGGTGATGGTGTGGTGAGGTCAGGAAGGCAAGTAAGGGTATTGGCGGGCAGTGGTAGTGATGGCGCAGCATCCCGAGGTCGAACTCGTCAATGGGGTCGTGAGGGGCGAGCATGAGCTCAGTAAGATTCCAGGCATGGCAGTCACCTCTGTAGCATGCAATGGCTTTGCATGGACAAGATGAGTTAAGAAAGAGGTCATGATGACCCTTGGGTAGGTGACAGTGCTGGTTGCATGGCGTTGAGCACAAGGCACCTATTGCGGTGCTAGCACAGAGGAGAGGGAATGGGAGCAGGGAGGAGGGGGTTGTTGGGCACATGGTTCAAGATGACTTAATGCATGAGGCAGAGTGGTCCGATGATGTGGCGGGGCCGGTTGAGGGGGCCAACATCAGGAATGGCTATGGCCTAGGCTCACGAGCACATCAGGCGGAGTAGGGCGGCGAGGAAAGGAGGGGAGAGGCTAACGGGTGGGGCTTGGATGGCAGCGAGAGAGAGGAAGACAGGAGAGAGGGAGGCTGGCGAGTTGGGCTAGGATGGCAGCGGCTAAGAGAGAGGCAGGAGATGAGAGGCTAACAGGTGGGGCCATGAGAAAAGGATTTAAATAAATGGATTTTCCCATTTGATTTACATGCAGATTTCAAGTTTGAATTTCTAAAAATAGGAAAATGACTCCAAAATTCTGAATATTTTTGGAAAAACTCCTGACATAGTATAGAACCTTGTGTAAATTTTGGACGCCTTTGCCTTTCATAAATTATTCTAGAAATTCATGAAATCTCACTATTTTATTTAAAGACACCATTTTGATTTGGGGGATTTTTGGGAAAATGCTTAGAAATGATCAAATATCATTTTCAGCCCTATGAATCTATTTTTGAGTTTTTAACATGGTTTTTTATAACTTCCCTTATGCCACTTTATCGATCATCCATTTTTATATTCAATTTTTAATTCAATTCAAATTTCATCCAAGACACATATTTGTTTCATAATTTAATGTTTACAAATAATTTTTCCAAAGGAACTTCAACGAAAACCAAATAAATTATGATGCAAGAAAAACATTTTAAATTCTTTCCAATTTTGGACTTCCTAGAAATTGGGATGTTACAGAACTACCCTCCGTAAAAAGAATCTCGTCCCCAAGATTTGGATAGACTAGAAGGAAAATATGGTGAAGATAGGAGAGAGGATATGTATCATTGCTCATGGAGATGTTGGCAACAATTTTGCTAGCTTCAAACATTGCAAGCCTCATGGAAATTTTGAGACTACTGCATTGTAGTTTATCTATCTTAGTCAATAGTATTCTTGAGGGGCAGACTTTGGGGACATGATCTTGTCCTTCACAAAGAAACAAGTGACATTGCTCGCAGGGTAGTTTCTACGCTCGTGGTCTTTGTCATAGTTGGGGCAGTTCACATGGCGATGACTTGCATAAAATCCATTTTTTGCCACAACGGGTGCATGCTATTTATTTCCTAGGACAATCTTTTGGTTGATGGTATTCCTCACAAATGGGACAATAGGAAACCGGGCACATGTGGCAGTAGTGTCCTGTTTGGCCACACATAAAGCAAGTGCAACCTTTGGCTTGTTGTTTTGGGGGACAACATTTGGTGACATGTCCTGTCTTATTGCATTTGAGGCAAGTAGCATTTGACTGAGCCTTGGAAATCGGTAGTAGGGATCATATAGGCAAAGCTTGTCCCTTCCTAGGGAATTTGTGATTGGTATGCCCTCTTTTGCCATTGCTGAAATTAGTGATGATAATATCCTTGACTCCACTTTCTAGTTTCTTCTGAGGACAACTTCTTGCATAGTGTCCAAAATCTCTGCAACAGAAGAAAATGGCATTCTTGTGGGATTTTTTGATGTAGTGCCACCGTTGCCCTTATCGTGGGGGTTTCTTCCTGACAATCCTTATGAGCTGCGGTTGGACAAAAATTCAATCCATTGGTTAAGGTTTCGAGGGGCTAACATTTGAGCTCTTCCCTTGCATACACCTTGCAGATTTCACCTTCTTCTAAGTACAAATCACTCCCAAGGTCCTTCCATGGCTTGCCATTTCCCTATGAAATCTAAATCACAAGTCTACCAGGCTACTTCCTTTGAAATTACCAAAACAAGGCACCAATTTTTCCTTGTTCCTTAAGTTAGTGTTCACCACCTATCAAAACAACCGAAAATATACTTTCACACTTTGCATCTTTTGCATAACTATCAGACCATGGGTTAGCACACCCAGATCCTCTGTGATTGCATCGCACTATTCCCTAAATCAACAGATAGTGCTCATAGATATATTACTGTATATCAAAAACATATCATGTAGAAGCTTAACTAATACAGTAATAACTTACACATGGACCGATCAGGTCGAACACGAATAAATGCTGTAGCAAAAACTTCACAATGGCAGGACCCTTAAGACTTGCCCATAGGCAGCCAACTAGGGTTCATGACCTAGCCCTTGGCATCATTGTCTCCATCTCTATCGATTCCTTTAAAGCACCACAAGGCTTAACCTTCTTTTCCTTATAGACTGAATAATGGTAATTAAGCAAGAATGAGTACAACAATTGATGTGGCACCAAGTAGCACTACAACTTTGGTTAGCGCTTGCAGTTCTGTGCACAATGTTCAAGAAACATTGAATACCAATTCTGAGGTTTATAATGTGCACAAAAGACATATTTGGAAAGCTAATAAAGTCTATTTTCCAACGAATCAAACGACACTTGATTTGGAGCTTCTTACACAAAGTTATGGCAATTTCATTGGATGCTGCACGAGCTGTCCGGAGAGACGCGCGAGACTTGCCAAACATAAGGAGTTCGAGTATTGCAATGCAAGTAAGGGTAAAATCCGACCACTCCATGGCTTTCTAAAGGTTGAGAACGACTCTTTTTCAGGTTCTAAACGGATTTGGAAGCCCCTTGAACAAGAAAACAAAACATATAAAGATTTGAAACCGATTCGGACTCGGATTGGGACAGCTGGCAAGACCGATACTAATACGTCCATAACTTTCACAGACGGAGTCTGATTTGGGCGTTCTTGGACTCGTTGGAAAGCTATTTCGAAGCCCCACACAATAGGTAAGGTGCGAGCCATGAAATCCTCATAGTCAGATCACAAATTAAGAGAGAATCGGTGGTAGTAGTTTAGATATTTCCTTTTTAGTTCGTATTGGAGTTTGTTTCGGCCTTAGGCCAGGCTGTGCGTGAGTTTTAGTCAAGGCCATGCATTGTGCACTAATATAAGGCTAGGGCCTCAGCCCCATTGTTAAAGGAATGCGCGTAGGCTACGAAAGTAGAAAACAAAACTTTTCTACCGTGCACACAAGGACATCATGCTTAAGGAGGGATCATGGATCGTTACCACTAGACGCGCAGCGCAGCGGAAGAAGAGTTGGAGAAGCCGATCCAACCACGCGCGTCGAGGTAGTAGTGGAATTAGTCGATCGCCCCGAACAGGTCATCTCCTCCACGCGATTAACCACACCACGAGCAGATCCAATCTGTAGGTTGTTGATGCCGATCAGCACCGCAACGAGCAGTGCCTCCACCGGTATCCACATGTCCGGGGCTGGAATGCCGATCGCGAGTGTACTAGCACTCGTGAGCGGCTAGGGTTTGGCTCAGGAGGTGGCGGCTAGGGTTTTGCTAGAGGTTAACAGAAGCGTGCGTTTTTCTCAGCCCCTCGCCACCATATATATATATAGACCTCCTCACTTGGGCCTTGTAGACCGAGGCCCAATAGGAGTCTATTCGGATCTCTATCTGAATTAAGCCCACATCCGAATCATATTCGAATTAGTGTTCCAACCCGTTAAGTGTGCGACCCTGTAGGTTCACGTATACTTGGTCGCGACCCGGAAAGCCTTTCCGGTCACCCTGTTAATAGCGGCCTCTAGTAAGACATATTAACCCCAAAGTATACGTAAAGATCATATCGGCTGAACCTGTAATGTTCTCATGTACGAATCCCTTTGCCTCACGATATAAATTGAGCTCAAGGCGAGACCTATGTCATCCTCTTAATAGCTCAATCACTCTCTCGATTCCGTGATGGATTATAAACTTGTGATTGACTCCTCAATCACCTTGGCATGGCCATGCACTTTCATAATCCATTACATCGAGGGGCCCAGAGATATCTCTCCCATAAGGAGGGGCAAATTCTATCTTGACCATTCACATCCCACTACATGTTTCATGGCAAACCTGAAAACTACTTTTATAACTACCCAGTTACGGAGTAGTGTTTAGTAGTCCCAAAATAAGCTACTACGCATGTTGGGAACCATGATGATCTCAAGTCTAAGGATTCTACATAAACACTACTTGAGACCAACTGATGACACATGGAATCTCTGCAGTGTCTCATGGCGGGTCTATCCAACATATGTTCACTAACACATGTCCATATTATTGATTTGGTATCACCATACCATGATCCATGAGACATAATCATCACTCAATACATATGCTGATCTTTGAATCATATTGTTCCTTATATGATATATGATCAGGGATCATTTAGAAATAGCAACATTTTAGCATTAAGATTCTCATGAATAAGTCACATACTCATTGATCAATAATGATAATGTCTATATCAAGGAACAAAGTAATGTATCATAAATATAGTATTTGATATATATAACATCTCCATGTTGCCTCTAGGGCATATCACTAACAGTCTCCCACTTGCACTAGAGTCAACCATGTAGGTGTCTAATACCCATTGCCCTAGTGTGAGCCTCATGCTTTGGCTGGGGAAGCGGCTTTGTCAACGGATCTGCAATGTTCAAATCCGTTTGTACTTTGCATATCTTCACATCGCCTATCTCCACTATCTCGCGGATGAGATGAAATCGCCGTAAATGTGCTTGGACTTACAGTGCGATCTAGGCTCCTTGGCTTGCGCAATGGCCCCACTATTGTCACTGATGAGGTCCATTGGGCTGGAGGCACTAGCCATCACACCAAGCTCGAAACAAATTTCTTGATCCAAACAACCTCTTTAGCGCTTGAAGCTGCTATGTACTCGGCTTCGTTGTAGAATCAGCAACCGTCTCCCGCTTGGAACTCTTCCACTCACTGCACCGCCATTCAGGCAAAACACAAATCCAGATTGCGATCTAAAATCATCTTTGTTAGTTTGGAAGCTAGCATCGGTGTAACCATTTACAATGAGCTCTTCCTCACCCCATAGACGAGGAACACATCTTTAGTTCTTCTCAAGTACTTCAAGATGTTCTTTACGGCAATCCAATGACCTTCACTGGATCTGATTGCTATCTACTTGTAGCACTTAAAGCATACGAGATATCGGGCGTGTACAAAGCATGGCATACATAATGGACCCAATAGCGAAGCATATGGAATCGCATTCATTTTATCCCGCTCATCGGTGTACTAGGACACCGATTCTTGCTAAGATTTATACCATGTGACATAGGTAGAAAGCCTTTCTTGGAATCTGCATGTTGAACCTTTTCAACACCTTGTCAATGTACGTATCTTGGCTTAATCCAATTAGCCTTTTGATCTATCTTTATAGATCTTGATGCCAGAATATATGCGCCTCTCCTAAGTCTTTCATAGAGAAACTATTTTTCAATGAAGACTTAACATATTCGAGCATAGGAATGTCATTTCCGATCAGTAATATGTCATCCACATATAAGACCAGAAATACGAGTGCGCTCCCACTATCCTTTTTGTAAAAACAAGGCTCTTCTTCGTTCTTGATGAAACCAAACCCTTTGATTACTTCATCAAAACGAATGTTCCAACTCCGAGATGCCTGCTTTAATCCATAATGGATCTTTGCAGCTTGCATATCTTTCCAACTGATTGCGGATTGACAAAACCCATGGGCTGTGTCATGTACACATCCTCACTCAGTTTTCCATTAAGGAAAGCTGTTTTGACATCCATTTGCCATATTTCATAGTCGAAATAAGCATCAATCGCTAGAATGATCCGAATAGACTTTAGCATTGCGACGGGCGAAAAAGTTTCATCATAATCAACACCTTGAATTTGTTTGAAACCTTTGGCCACCAATCGCGCTTTATAGATGTGAACATTTCCATCTGTGTTTATCTTTTTCTTGAAAACCCATTTGCACTCAATGGTTTTAACACCATCAGGTGGATCAACCAAGTTCCAAACTTGATTACTGTGCATGGATTCAATTTCGAATCTCATGGCTTCAAGCTATTTCTCAAAGTCTGGTCCCACCATCGCTTCTTCATAGGTCTTAGGCTCATCGTTGTCTAACAACAATATGTCCCGTTGTTGAGTAGTCAAGAACATGTACCTCTCGGTGCACGACGTGACCTCTCGACCTCACGTGGTGCGGTGTGTCCACAACAGGTTCTTCAACAGTTTGTTCATCCTGTTGTGGTTCTGTAGGAGCTGAAACGGTTTTAGGTGTTTCTCGAATTTCTTCAAGTTGCACCGTGCTCCTACCATCCCTTCTTGAGAGAAACTCTTTCTCTAAGAAGACACCATGTCGGGCGACAAACACTTTGCCTTCTTCTTGATTATAGAAGTAATATCCTTTTATTTCCTTAGGATACCCAATAATGAAGCATTTATCAGATTTAGGAGTGAGCTTATCAGATTGTAAACGTTTTACATAAGCCTCACATCCCCAAATCTTAAGAAAAGACAAGCTAGGACGTTGTCCTGTCCACATCTCATATGGTGTCTTTTCTACTGATTTTGATGGAACCCTGTTTAGTGTGAACACGGCTGTTTCAAGAGCGTACCCCCAAAAAGACAACGGAAGATCACTTTGGCTCATCATGGAGCGCACCATATCTAATAAGGTGCGATTTCTCCATTCAGATACCCCATTCTATTGAGGTGTTCCTGGCGGAGTCAATTGTGGAACAATTCCACAATCCTTCAGATGATTGCCAAACTCATGGCTCAAATACTCGCATCCACGATCAGATCATAGAAACTTGATTGTCTTGCCTAAATGATTTTGCACTTCATTTTGGAATTCTTTGAACTTTTCAAAGGATTCAGACTTATGCTTTATACCCATATCTACTAAAGTCATCAGTAAAAGTTATGAAGTACTGAAAACCACCTCTGGCTGTTGAGCTCATTGGTCCACATACATCAGAATGTATGATTGCCAACAAGTCACTTGCCCGTTGAAAGGTGCCTTTGTCATCTTGCTAAGTAAACAAGATTCGCATGTCTCAAATGATTCAAAATCAAATGAGTGCAGAATACCATCTGTATGGAGCTTCTCCATGCGTTTCTCATTTATGTGACAGTGCCAAATAAACGTGGGATTCAAATCATTCGGACGTTGCCTCTTTGCATTAATGTTATAGACTGGTGACCCTTCAAGAGTAAGAACATATAACCCATTCACCAATGGAGTATGACAATAGAACATATCTTCGAAATAAAGAGAACAACCATTGTCCACAGATCTAAAGTCATAACCTTCTGCTTGCAAACATGAAGCAGAAATAATGTTCTTGGAAAGAGATGGAACACAATAACAATTATTCAATTCCAAAACTAATCCTGAAGGTAAAGACAATGGCATGGTGCCAACAACACCGCGACAACTTTTGCTCCATTGCCAACGCGAAGATCCACTTCGCTCCTCCTCAAACTTCTACTTCTTCTTAGCCCATGCAACGATTTGCAAATGTGAGCAACCGATCCGGTATCAAATACCCAAGAATTAGTAGATGAAGTAGCAAGATTGATTTCTATAACATTTATACCTAGAGTGGAAGTCGTACTTCCCTTCTTCTTCTCAAGATCCTCTAAGTACTTTGGGCAGTTCCTTTTCCAATGTCCTGATTGCTTACAATAGTAACAATCTGCATCAGGAGCAGCACCCTTTTTGACTTGCTTGGCCTTAGAACTGCTCGCAATCTCATCGGGAGCTAACTTTCTTTTGACCGCACCTTTCTTGACATTGGGCTTGCCCTTGCCTTTCTGCATCATCATCACATGATTGCTGCTTTTCTTAATGCTTTCCTCGGCAGCTTTTATGTAACATCCCAAAATTTCGCTCTCTGAAAATTTTAATTTCAAAATTAATTAATTTAAAGTATTTGAACTTTATTTGGATTTATCTAAATCTTATTTCAAAATCTAAATCAAATTTAATCCTCAACCTCTCTACTCGGCCATTACGTGTCGCTCCTTGATTCAATCCATCCTCGCCCGGTTTAATCTCAGCCACCCGCCTTCACTTACCCCTTCGTTTTAATCCGATGGCCCTGATTTCTCTTTCGCCTCGTGGCATTCGTCCGACCGTACACTTCTTCCTCTTCTCTCTTCCCTCTCGCCGACAGCCCAACCCCACCTATCAGCTTCTTCTTTCTTCTTCCTTCTTCAACCTTCCACTGCCACCATTAATGACCCGCCTGAGCTCTTGAATTTGGCTGTTCCAAGGATATTTGTGAAATTTTTCTGAATTTTTTTTGGAATTTGTTTTATTTTTTCGGAAAAATAATTATTATTTTATTATTATTTTCTCTCTCCTCCACTATTCATCGTCGTCACGGATCGTTCCAGAGCGAGCTCAGCGCCATGGCTGTTTCTTGCCATTTCTTGAAACTTCAATAACTCGAGATTTGCTCAACCATTTCTTGCGCAACAAAATGCATTTGAATCCTCTCATTAAGAGCTTTCCATTCCCAACCTTAGCCCCCAATTTCATGCGTCCATTTCACGGGAATATGCCATGCCACGAAAAAACATTCCCTCGCGGATCTCCCCATCCGGTCCACCTCCACGCCTATAAAAGGGAGCACCGGATGCCTCTCCTCATCCTCACCAAGCCTCTGAAATCTCAAGGTCTCTCTCCCTTTCTCCTCGCCGCAATTGGCATTTTTCTTTCGCCAACTAAACGGCGTTCTTCGGCCATTTGCGCCTCCTACAGTGGAGTTCCGCCACATTTGGCCACACCATTGGCTTCGCCTTTGCGCGTTCTACGTGGTGCTCCCCTCGCCTTCGCCGGAGTTTCGCCGGAGCATCGCCGGAGCACTGTGGCCAAATCGCGCCGTCGCTTCTCTCCTCGCTGCAGGCCGACCGTGCATCTTCCACCACAACCAAGGTGAGCATTGTGTTCCTCATGTTCTCCTCTTCGTTTCGCCACAAACCTCACCCGCTAACTCCTCTCCGTTTGCCCGGAACGCCGATGTCAACCCGTCGGTCGTTGAATGTCTATTCCACCGTGTTCCACCACCATCCGATATCCTTTGGTCGAGCCGTTTGCACCGTTGAGTTTGCCTCGACGTGTTCTACATTGTGCTTCCATCGCCATCACCTGAAGATCCCCCGAGTCCTCGTCGACCTTGTCAGGCCCAGACACTAAAACTTTACTTCGCGCGTACACACCTTTTTGGTAAGCGCTTCAATTTTTGGTCGCGTCATATTGTGTCCTAGACTCTAAGAAATTTTTCTACCATTTTGTTTGATTTTTCGTGGAGCCAATTGTCAGGAATTGAGCTTTCCGCGAAAATGGCCGTTTGTGACTCCCGACGTCGATTCGTCGCCTCCGGTAAGCCTTAGCCCATGTCGTAATTTTGCTTAGACTTGCCTCACTGCGTTCTATGCCGTGCTTCCTTCCTTTACCCCAAAAAGCCTCCACAAAATTTTGCCTCCGACACCTCGCCATGGCCGCCAATGGCATCTCGTGTCCCCAGCCATCCGGTGGTGTTTTCCCCAATCCAATCACGTCATATCATGCCAAACCATCCCAGGTAGTTACCTTTCGAATGGTTTTGCATTCGCTCCACTGAGCACCAAGATATCAAATTTTTCCTGTTTCTCCACTGTCGTCATTCAAACGTCGATTGTATCGTCTCCGATTAATTTTCAGCTTAGCCAATAATTTTCCTAACCATGCCATGTACTACCCCACACTCATCTTACATCTCCACGTTCCATACCCGGTACTATCTCTCTCCAACCTGCTGTTGTCGCTACCGTGCAGTCGGTGCCGTTTTTCACTCACTGCCGGTGATTGCCGCCGTTCCTCGTCGCCGTACCCATGTCACCACCTTCGCCTCATTGCCAGCACTCCATTTTGCCCATTCGCCAGCCACCTTGTAGCCAATCGACACCGTACTATTCAAAAAGTAATCCTCGTATTTTGTTATCATTTCATGTGATGTCCAAAACTTCTAGATATTCGATCTCCCTCATACGAACTCCGAATCCGTTGATTCTTTCTCCTAAATTCATCTAAAATCATAATCTATCGGTCATTATATATTTTATAATTGTTGGATTTTAATTGGGTTTTATTTGAATTTATTTTGTTTGGTTCTTCGCGTGTAGACTACGACTAATCCGGAGAGTTCGATTTTGACGATTCGCAACATCAAGTCTCCGCGCAAGGCAAGTCTCCTTTGATCATATTGAACCTATGATTTCGAAATGTTTTAATTATTTTAAATTATGTGCATTGCTATTTATATAAAATATTAGTTCAAATCTTAAGGCATTAGTTATATCCAACCTTGTTATGTCCTCACTTGAATTTGAATGCCATGTACATCTGTAACCCTAGAAATTCCTTTGTCTCAATAGTGAGAGTATCATAATTATTTGTGGATATTAGAATGGTAGTTCAATGCTCAGTCATGCCATGTAATATTCTTGAAATCTTGAAAATGGGAAATTATAATTTATTGTAATACCCTTGTGTTTACAAATTTAGTGCTAATTGGAGTTGGCACTGTTCTTTTAAAATAAAATAAAATGTGGAAATTGGTTTAGATTAGGGTGGATGGTTGGTTTGGATTGGTGCAGGAAGCACGAGATCTTGTAAAGTGTATGTTCCACCCTAGTCAACTAAGGACCGACGCATGTGTTTGTCCAGACTGAGCACTACCGTACAACCACAAGTCTATATGGGTACAACCTAGCTGACTAACTTACGATAGTCTAGTTTAGGTGCCACCAGTGGAAAGTGGGTGCCAGGGATGGACTGGTTATTCACAGTGAGGGACAGGGATTTACTGTACTCATATGGCGCAAGAGGGGGCTTCGGTTCGAGCAGTTAGCCTACCTGCGGTGAAACCTTAGCGAGTGGTATCTAGCTAGATTAGAGTAAGGTAAAGGCTTTGTGATATTTTATCTGGGTCTCATGCCAAAGGAAGCGTGTTGACTTTTAGGATAATTTATCTCTTGTGGGTAAAGTTGTACAACCTCTGCAGAGTGTCAAACTATTCGAATAGCTGTGCCCACGGTCAAGGGCGGGCAAGGAATGCATTCACATGGTAGATTTTTGGTTTTGGTTTTAAAATCAAAGTTTTTATATTCCGAGAGTGAAGGGAACTCCCGGAAGGGTATCCTGGCAGTTGGAGCCAGAGAGGGTGGATGGAACCTGCAATTTTAAACTTGACCAACTGTAATTGGTTGGCTAGTGTTGGTAGATGGAACCTTCACTAGAAAGTTAATGATAGTTTCTGCTAAAACATTTACTTTATTAAATTGATGCCTTCGAAAATAATTAGAAGTAATTGAATGACAATGTTGCTTTGTGCAAAAGAACCATATAGCCTTCCTTTGTCAAGCCTTGCATCTATTGCATTTTCCCAAGACTTGCGGAGTACTTTATGTACTCACATGCTACACTCAAAAATAATAACCAGAGGAGTACGAAGCTCAAGAAGGCGACTATGACTTCTTCGCGGGTGGATTCGACGAAGGATTCCAGGAGTTCTAGGTCGCGCTTCCCCAGTCAATTGCCTGTGGCGTAGTGATGGGTCTTCACCGAGTTTATCTTTTGTTTTCGCTGTGTTTCGAGTGTGCGAGGTCTTGAAACCGCAATTGTAATAATGAGACCTTTCGGTCTGTACTCTTTAATATTGTAATAAAGCGTTGTTGGTTATGTATTCATTTCTGTTTAACTGTGTGCACTAGCTTTGATCTGGGACTAGTGCAGTAATACACAGAGGGTCCGGGTTCGGAAATCTGGGGTCCCGATAGAGATGGTATCAGAGCCAATTTGACTGTAGGACGTGACCTAGTTAGAATGGTCGTTAAAAGAAGAGCTTCAAAATTTATTTTATAAAATAAAAATTTAATAATGTGCTATCCTTGTCTTTTCTTGTCTTGTCTTTTCTTGTCTTTCTATCCTTACCTTCGTCATGGCATTCTCCCTTATCTATCTGCTTATTTCCCTTTTGGAATGGTAATTGTACCCCTTTCCTTTGTAATTTCTATGGATGGCTCAGTAAGGCTGCGTCTAAGAAGCACTTGGAGAAGCTCGTCATCATGAAGGAGCAAGGACTAGCTCTTTAGTTGTAATACCCAAGTAAAGTCTTACGATTTTAGAACGCTTATATATTACTTGCTTGTGTATTAGGTGGACTGTACCAAGTCTTTGAATACTTGTAGTACAGTCATCCTTAAAAACTATTCTGATTTCAAGCTAAGTTTCTTCCAAGTCGTTGTTTACTTATCTCTTGTGTGTTTGTTTGGGATGTTGTTTAGTCATTCCCCTGATCTCTTATCTATGCTACTTCTCTCTTATCTTTTGCTAACCCCAGTTACCGCAATAGTGCAAGCTCCAATTCTTTCACCGCAGTCCAAGTTTGGAGAATCCTTGGAGACCTAGAGTATATGGAAGACAATAAATTTATGGAAAGTACTCTTGTCGGGAAAGCTGTCATAATCAGTGCATGTCAAGTTAGGTAATTTGGAGGATTGTTGCTAGAGTGGTATATTTTGAATTTATAATTGACAAGATTGAATAATATTCGAGAGGATTGAGATAAAAGGTATACCTGTGGATACCAATTGATTATAAATAAATCTAAAAAGTGTCATCTTTGTGGGTTGAGTAGAGAATAAATACAAAGTTGAACTTGGGGGAGCTAATTAGATCATGGGAAGAGTCTAAACTTTGCCTGGGATTTATTATCTAGGATTGAAAGGAGCAACTGGATGTAAAACAAGATTTTGTTGAAGGGATTATTTGTGATTATTGGAGAATTAGAATTAAGAGATTGATCTAGTAAAGGGAGAGATTAAAAGATTAAGAAGTTGAACTATCATAAACAATTCATGATATCAATTTTGGGTGATTTGGTTGAATCATGAAGAGTAGATGAATTTTGTGGAGTTAATTGATTATCATAGTTTGGTGGACCTATTGATGATAAGTGGATACGAGTGGAATTCTAAAAGATAATACACTTAGATATCTTGGTGGATTAGTTTTATCATTGCAAAGTGGACTTTGATATATCCATTTGGATTGGTGGATTTAATAGATCATTATTAGATAATTGGATTTTAACTAATGGGATTAACTAGATCATTTAAGGATGTTAAAATGGATAACCTAGAGGATTTAAATTAATTATGGGAGATAGATTGTCCAATAAGAATTAGTTGAGAGATTGTCTGATAAGAATTAATTGAGGTATTTGAGATCACTCAAATTTGGTGGAACCAAAATGATGATTATCAAGAGATTGATGTTGGAGGACTAATGAATATTAAATTATGGCATAGATGATCTTAAACTTGATTGATGATTACTAAAAGGTTGGTTAATCTTATATTATTTGATCAAAGTTATGGATCTGTTGGATTAGATAATGATTATAAAACAATTGGTGGAAATCACAAATTACAATGTTATTGGATTCATGTTAGAAAAATTCTATGGTTGACGTCAATTCAAATTAAAGCAGCGAATAAAAGTTTATGGGATTATCTGTTGAAATCAATGTGAATTCAATAAAGTGCATTTGTGGTATGTGATTTTGGAATCAAGAATTTTGAAGAGTTGAAATAAGTATGTCTCTCTCGGATGAACACTTGCGGAAGTTAAGCCCTTTTTAGTGGAATCCTGAATTAATCGATATGATAAGGGCAATTGAAGTTAACCCAGAGCTAGCAGGCGACTAAAGATGTACCAGTCCGATTTGTTATTGTCTTCCATATTTCTCAGTTAAAGGAATACTTCAGAGCATCGAACAACAAGATAGAATCATGAAGGAAGCTGAACGCCACGCAAGAAGCATGACCATAAAGTTCCACAAAGTGCAGGAGAGCAACCATTCGAAGTCGAGCAATTGGGAGTGTGAAGAGGACCTAAGAGCCGAGTTCCCCTCTCCTTTCTTTTCCCAGTTCGTCCGAATCTCGGGGACGAGATTCTTTCTAAGGGGGGTAGGTTTGTAACATCCCAAAATTTCGCTCTCTGAAAAATTTAATTTCAAAATTAATTAATTTAAATTATTTGAACTTTATTTGGATTTATCTAAATCTTATTTCAAAATCAAAATCAAATTTAATCCTCAACCTCTCTACTCAGCCATCACGTGTCGCTCCTTGATTCAATCTATCCTCGCCCGGTTTAATCTCAGCCACCCGCCTTCACTTACCCCTTCGTTTTAATCCGATGGCCCTGATTTCTCTTTCGCCTCGTGGCATTCGTCCAACCGTACACTTCTTCCTCCTCTCTCTTCCCTCTCGCCGACAGCCCAACCCCACCTGTCAGCTTCTTCTTTCTTCTTGCCTTCTTCAACCTTCCATCGCCACCATTAATAACCCGCCTGAGCTCTTGAATTTGGCTGTTTCTTCTCGTTAGCCCGAGCATTTGCTACAATTGAAAGCCTAATCACTCCCGCATTCAACCTCCACCATTTCCCCACTTTAAACCCCACTTATCTCCCTCTTTGCTCATCTTTGCGTCATCCTTAACTTTGGTGTAACCGATAACCGTTCGTCGCCTCCACCTTTGCCAGACCTGTGCGCGCATCCCCGCCCCTCCACCGAGTGAATCCACCGCCGAAGAGCCCTGCCGCCAACGCCCTCACTTCGCCACCCCTGCATCCTCGTCGCTGGCTACCATCGAGAATTTCCGAGTGTCGTGCCAAGGTGCACGTAACTCCCCGTGTCCTCCTCCCTCTCGCGCACCCCTCGCCGACCCCAGCAGCGTCGTCATCCGCTGATGCCCTCAGTCCCCGTGCGCCACCTCAGCAGCCGTGAGCTACGCAAGCGCTACGCCAACTGCGTGCCACCTCAGCCTTCTCCCCGATTTACGGACCCAGTCCACAAAAGCCGGCCCCACTTGTCAAGTGAATAAAACCCTTTTCCTGTTGAAAAATAATCCGCTAGAAAATCAAAATCTCTGCTGACGTCACCCTAACATCATAAATTCCTTTTTCCATAGAAATATAAATCCTCTGAAAATCATTTCCCTTGATGATGTCATTTCAGTTCAAAAATAATTCCAGAAAATCAGTTTATTCTTTTTCTCTCCTTTTAAACTTCCAAAAGATCGTATTTCTTCATTTTAATTCCGATTGAGCCCATTCCAAATTTCTAAATTCATCTAAAATTCTAATATATTCATTTCTATCCTATTTTTAAATTTTTGGAATTTTTGAATTTATTTGGATTAATTAAAGCTTAGAAAGTAAAAATATTTTAAATGGTTAAAATATACTTCAATTAAATCCAAAATTATTTTATTTGGTATTTTCTGGTTCCAAGGACATTTGTGAAATTTTTCTGATTTTTTTTTGGAATTTGTTTTATTTTTTCGGAAAAACAATTATTATTTTATTATTATTTTCTCTCTCCTCCACTATTCATCGTCGTCACGGATCGTTCCAGAGTGAGCTCAGCGCCATGGCTGTTTCTTGCCATTTCTTGAAACTTCAATAACTCGAGATTTGCTCAACCATTTCTTGCGCAACAAAATGCATTTGAATCCTCTCATTAAGAGCTTTCCATTCCCAACCTTAGCCCCCAATTTCATGCGTCCATTTCACGGGAATATGCCATGCCACGAAAAGACATTCCCTCGCGGATCTCCCCATCCGGTCCACCTCCACGCCTATAAAAGGGAGCACCGGGTGCCTCTCCGCATTCTCACCAAGCCTCTGAAATCTCAAGGTCTCTCTCCCTTTCTCCTCACCGCAATCGGCATTTTTCTTTCGCCAACTAAACGGTGTTCTTCGGCCATTTACGCTGCCTACAGTGGAGCTCCGCCACATTTGGCCACACCATTGGCTTCGCCTTTGCGCGTTCTACGTGGTGCTCCCCTCGCCTTCGCCGGAGTTTCGCCGGAGCATCGCCAGAGCACCGTGGCCAAATCGCGCCGTCGCTTCTCTCCTCGCTGCAGGCCGACCGTGCATCTTCCACCACAACCAAGGTGAGCATTGTGTTCCTCATGTTCTCCTCTTCGTTTCGCCACCAACCTCACCCACTAACTCCTCTCCGTTTACCCGGAACGCCGATGTCAACCCGTCGGTCGTTGAATGTCTATTCCACCGTGTTCCACCACCATCCGATATCCTTTGGTCGAGCCGTTTGCACCGTTGAGTTTGCCACGACGTGTTCTACATCGTGCTTCCATCGCCATCACCTGAAGATCCCCCGAGTCCTCGTCGACCTTGTCAGGCCCAGACACTAAAACTTTACTTTGCGCGTACACCCCTTTTTGGTAAGCGCTTCAATTTTTGGTCGCGTCATATTGTGTTCTAGACTCTAAGAAATTTTTCTACCATTTTGTTTATTTTTTCGTGGAGCCAATTGTCAGGAATTGAGCTTTCCGCAAAAATGGCCGTTTGTGACTCCCGACGTCGATTCGTCGCCTCCGGTAAGCCTTAGCCCATATCGTAATTTTTCTTAGACTTGCCTCACTGCGTTCTACGCCGTGCTTCCTTCCTTTTCCCCAAAAAGCCTCCACAAAATTTCGCCTCCAACACCTCGCCATGGCCGCCAATGGCATCTCGTGTCCCCTTCTATCCGGTGGTGTTTTCCCCAATCCAATCGCGTCATATCATGCCAAACCGTCCCGGGTAGTTACCTTTCAAATGGTTTTGCATTCGCTCCACCGAGCACCAAGATATCAAATTTTTCCTGTTTCTCCACTATCGTCATTCAAACGTTGATTGTATCGTCTCCGATTCATTTTCAGCTTAGCCAATAATTTTCCTAACTTCACCATGCCATGTACTACCCCACGCTCATCTTACATCTCCATGTTCCATACCCGGTACTATCTCTCTCTAACCTGCTGTTGTCGCTACCGTGCAGTCGGTGCCGTTTTTCACTCACTGCCGGTGATTGCCACCGTTCCTCGTCGCCGTACCCATGTCACAACCTTCGCCTCATTGCTAGCATTCCATTTTGCCCATTCGTCAGCCACCTTGTAGCCAATCAACACCGTACTATTCAAAAAGTAATCCTCGTATTTTGTTATCATTTCATGTGATGTCCAAAACTTCTAGATATTCGATCTCCCTCATACGAACTCCGAATCCGTTGATTCTTTCTCTTAAATTCATCTAAAATCATAATCTATCGGTCATTATATATTTTATAATTCATCTAAAATCATAATCTATTTTATATTTTATAATTTTTGGATTTTAAAATCATAATCTATCGGTCATCATAATCTATGTAATATTCTTGAAATCTTGAAAATGGGAAATTATGATTTATTGTAATACCCTTGTGTTTACAAATTTAGTGGTAATTGGAGTTGCCACTGTTCTTTTAAAATAAAATGAAATGTGGAAATTTGTTTAGATTAGGGTGGATGGTTGGTTTGGATTGGTGCAGGAAGGACGAGATCTTGTAAAGTGTATGTTCCACCCTAGTCAACTAAGGACCGACGCATGTGTTTGTCCAGACTGAGCACTACCGTACAACCACAAGTCTATATGGGTACGACCTAGCTGACTAACTTATGATAGTCTAGTTTAGGTGCCACTAGTGGAAAGTGGGTGCCAGGGATGGACTGGTTATTCACAGTGAGGGACAGGGATTTACTGTACTCATATGGCGCAAGAGGGGGCTTCGGTTCGGGCAGTTAGCCTACCTGCGGTGAAACCTTAGCGAGTGGTATCTAGCTAGATTAGAGTAAGGTAAAGGCTTTGTGATATTTTATCTGGGTCTCATGCCAAAGGAAGCGTGTTGACTTTTAGGATAATTTATCTCTTGTGGGTAAAGTTGTACAACCTCTGCAGAGTGTCAAACTATTCGAATAGCTGTGCCCACGGTCAAGGGCGGGCAAGGAATGCATTCACATGGTAGATTTTTGGTTTTGGTTTTAAAATCAAAGTTTTTATATTCCGAGAGTGAAGGGAACTCCCGGAAGGGTATCCTGGCAGTTGGAGCCAGAGAGGGTGGATGGAACCCGCAATTTTAAACTTGACCAATTGTAATTGGTTGGCTAGTGTTGGTAGATGGAACCTTCACTAGAAAGTTAATGATAGTTTCTGCTAAAACATTTACTTTATTAAATTGATGCCTTCGAAAATAATTAGAAGTAATTGAATGACAATGTTGCTTTGTGCAAAAGAACCATATAGCCTTCCTTTGTCAAGCCTTGCATCTATTGCATTTTCCCAAGACTTATGGAGTACTTTATGTACTCACATGCTACACTCAAAAATAATAACCAGAGAGTACGAAGCTCAAGAAGGCGACTATGACTTCTTCGGGTGGATTCGACGAAGGATTCCAGGAGTTCTAGGTCGCGCTTCCGATCAATTGCCCGTGGCGTAGTGATGGGTCTTCACCGAAGTTTATCTTTGCTTTCGCTGTGTTTCGAGTGTGCGAGGTCTTGAAACCGCAATTGTAATAATGAGACCTTTCGGTCTGTACTCTTTCATATTGTAATAAAGCGTTGCTGGTTATGTATTCATTTCTGTTTAACTGTGTGCACTAGCTTTGGTCTGGGACTAGTGCAGTAATACACAGAGGGTCCGGGTTCGGAAATCCGGGGTCCCGACAGAAATTCCTAGTGAGCTTTGGCATCACGGCTAGAAAACTAGTGACATGGGTAAGCAACACCTTGCTAATCACATCCCTAAGTGACTCTTGCTTGTTGGGTGACATCAGTATGCCCCGGCCCCAACCTATGCCCCAAGGTCCAAAACTATTTTGATAACCTTGTTAAGTAAACCAAATGCTTCTGCTTGTAGATGTCCGACATCTACCCAAAATAATGATGATAACCGACGGCACTGTTTGGTAGACATACCATACGGTGATCATTATCTTTGGTGCAACATATGGAAGGGCATTAACACCTAATTTTTATGAGGGATTCTATCCTACCATAGCAACAAATCACATATATCATTGCATAAGAATAAGATAGATAACATCACAGATAAACACATTTAACTGTGAAGTAGTATGGCCCAAAAATGGTGATATCCATCTCCATGTAGGTGTAGACGATCTCCATCCTCCACATCACTCCTTTAGGCCACCATGCTTGAAAGCCTGTAACCTCAAAACTAGGCTACTACCTATAATAGCTAGAAATTGAAGATTACAAAGATAGATTCAAGCATTAAGGTCGACACGCAGGTCGTTAAATACAATATAGACAGCTAACAATAGCTGAAATAATCATGACACGCAGGCCATGAACGAATGTTACATGCATCACATACATCTCATACATTCCAATAAGCTATAGGGCCGTACTATTCACACCATTCCCTGCAAAAACAAGTTAGACGTAGAATCGCATTCTACCTAACGATGTGAACCCATGACGCTATACACCGCTCCCTGGCCGCTGGTCTGACCGCCCACATAAGGCCGGTCTGACCGCCCCTCTGCATCCGGTCTGACCGCTTCCAAATGGGCGGTCTGACCGCCCCTCGGGCAAAACAACCCAGAAACCCTGAAATGCAGACAACAGAGAATGCAAACTTGTAGACTTTGAGTACCAGAGAAATTCAAGGTTTTCCCTTGATCCTTTTGGCCCAGAACAGAAGGGAGACAACCTAAATAGCTAGGGGAACCAAAAGAACCAGGAGAAACCACCTCAAAAACAAGAATTTGGGATTTGACCCAAAAACTGAAAATCTACAGAGTGCTCCATGAAAATTCAAATTTCTCCCCAATCTTTGATCCTTTGGCAATGAAACTTTGAGGATAGATTAGCAATAGCCTCTGGACAACATGTGTCAAGTTTCATGCCATCTTGAGAAGGGAAACATGAAAATCACCAAAACCCTAGAAATGGAAAATGAAGAACAGGGACAACTCAAAAATCCAAAATACTCAAGATTCACAAGTCCTTTGCATATGAGATTTTGCAATTAAGTTAGCAATAATTCAAGGACATCCCAGGAAGAACCTCAGGCCATTTCCTCAAGGTAATCAAGAACTTCATCAAAACCCTAGAAGAGGAAAATGAAGAGCAGAGGAAGTCAAAAAGTGAAATCTGGGATTTAGCATGATTAGCTCTTGGGAAAATCGATCAAATGATCCTGAGGCACTATCCCATCATGGAGCAACCCATTTTTCCACTCACCGACAAGAAACAAGAAAAAAACATGAAATCAAGAAATCAAGCCAAAAGAGCATCGTAGGGCAAAAACCAACAGAGAGCTAGAGACTCAATCAAATTCAACCAAAGCCATCTCATATTTATAAAGAGGAAAGGAGATACATGATTGATACAAGAGGAATGATTACTAGACTCTCAATCCATCTCCAACCTCTCCCAACTCAAGAACACAAGCTCTCTACATACTTCTTGGAGAGGAGACCAACGTACAGACATAGAGCACTTGGGAGACAATAACCTGCTGCCCTCAACCACTAAAGAGCAAAGCTAAAACCAACTCCCAAAGCCTCTTTTGACTCAATAAAACCCTAACTCTCTGTCAAAGCCCTGACCTCGACACCGCCCGTGTCTAGTCCGGTCACCCCGTGTCTCTCCACGACTCCGCCTCGACGTCCTGCAGTCAACACAGACAAGAAACACATCAAATAGCACCGCTCCATACATGTAAGCACAAATGCATTAATGAGATAGCCCAAACCTGACAAGTCGACACAATATGCATTCTAACCATTTTGACCAGGTTTGACCAAGTCCGACCGAGCCCAATTACACCACGCAACGTCAAGGACCGAACCAACCAAATCAAACTCGACTTTCCTAAACCGATGTCAATTACTCACCACACACACGGGATGACCTCCACATGGTCTCTCAATCTCCCTCTTGATGAGTATATTGACAAACCCAGAAAAAGTGCAAAGTTGAGTTTGAAATGCAAGAAAGGAGTCAAACATGGTCCAAAGGAAGGAAATGAAGCTGATGACCATGTCGACACAGGGAGCACAAGAAAGAGCAAGTTTTCCTCAAAGCTCCCAAAATGGCTTTTTCTACCGCTATTCTCCGCCTTTTGGCAATAAACATATCAAGGATGCAAGGAAGAGAACAAGTCATGGATGAAATGGCTGAAGTTTGATTTTTCTAAGCATTAAGAGCCATGAGAATTATCCAAAATGACCATTAAGAATTACATCAAGCCATAACTCAATAGAATGCTATCTATATCATAACAGGATATATGTAAGCTAGCTAAACCAAATAGATGACAATCTGAAATTTAATGCAATTTGGAAGCATGTCAAGTCATCCATGATCAAAGTCTAGCTAGAGGTATCCAAGGATGATGAAAATCATGTCAATAAGCTAAGCGGAACCAAGAAGCTAGTATTGAGTCAAATTAGAGTGCTACAAGCTCAAGAGTGAAACATTTGTTTAAGTACTTGGTTCCTTTTTGTAGATCAAGCAAATGAAGCACAAGTGACATATTTTCTTTTGAAATTCATGGTCGTTGCCAACCAGATTTTTGTTTAGTCATGTGCTAGATCTCAAGCCTTATGCGATCATGCCAAGCAAGAAGCTTAAGACAATGATCTTGGTCATCCAAAGCTCCCCCTAAGTTCATGCCAAGTGCAATGGCAAGCAGTCTCATAAAAGAGGATTGGTGAGATTAGTTTTTTTCGCACAAAAGAGATCTTTTAGCATCCATAAAAGATTGTACTAACTTATGCATCATCAAGAACTAACATAGCTCAATCTAACACTCAACGAAGATTCAAGACTCAACTCAGCCTATTTGACATGGCATGAATCATAAAAGGATAACTAGAGAAAGACTAATCTCGAGAGCTAGCATGACAAGTTTTAATTCAAATTGAGCAATTTTAATGAACTTATCATGGCAAAAGCTAGTCTACACATATGAAGTCATGATCAAACTAGCAATGAAGCACAAATCATGGTAGGATGTAAAGCAATGTAAACATGTCATGATAGGATAATAATCAAGGCTCCATGTAGTTATATTACAAATACAGAATGCTGAAAATGCAAGAAAATCCAGCTCCCCTTCAACATGTGATGCAACTTTTAGTTCAAGTTGAGTTATGTCAGTATTAAGCTCCAGAAGCTCCCAAATGAACTCCCCCTGGACCAAAGCAATAAAATCGAGAAGCTGGCAAAGAAAACCAAACAGACAGTCCTTAAAGCATAGATAAGATATAGAGGATACTTTGGCTCAGACTGACTCTCATCTACCCCATATGACTCTAGGACTATCAACTGGTCATCTAACAGACTAAGGAGCTAACACGTACCCTGTCTACCCGAGGGTGGCCCGACCCTCGCTAGAACCTAAAAGCAGTGAGTGAGCTCAACCTAGTGAGAAGAGAAACAGCTAATAAGCAGCATCCTAGAATCACAAGATAAGAGCAAGAAGTCTGAACGCAAGACAAGAAGACAAACTCTGACCTATGCTAGAAGGACTAAACCCAATGCACCACAAATGTAATGCAACAGAAAGGAGCAAGAGCATAATCAATAAAATAAAGCAGTAAAGCACAAAGCTCCCCCTCACAATAGTCCGTAAGGACAAACCACCCTAAGCTCTTCCCGCAGAGCTAAAAACCTAGAGCTATCCAAAGGCTTGGTGAAGATATCAGCCAACTGGTGGTCACTCTCCACAAACTGGAGCACTATATCCCCCTTCTCTACATGGTCTCTAAGGAAGTGATATTGGATATCAATATGCTTGGTCCGAGAGTGCTGCACTAGGTTCTTAGCAATGTTAATCGCAGAAGTGTTATCACAGAAGAGTGGAACACTGTCGATAACTAACCCAAAGTCCCGCAGGGTCGAGACCATCCAAAGCACCTGGCTATAGCAACTGGCTGCAGCAACGTACTCGGCCTCTGCGGTGGACTGTGCAACACCGGACTGCTTCCTCGAAGACCAGGAAATGAGAGAAGTGCCAATGAATTGGCAGGTGCCTGAAGTGCTCTTCCTATCTATTCTACAGCCGGCAAAGTCTGCATCCGAGTAGGCTCTCAAGGAAAGACAGGACGGGGAAGAGTACCAGATACCATAGTCAATGGTAACTCGAAGGTACCGAAGGATGCGCTTCACCGCCTGGCGGTGAGATACGCGAGGAGAAGCCTGAAACCGAGCACAAAGACACACAACAAATTGTATGTCCGGTCTCGAGGCAGTGAGGTACAAGAGGGAGCCTATCATGCTACGATACTCCTTCTGATCAACCGGCTCGCCGTCCTCATCTGGGTCAAGTGTGGCGGAAGATGCCATGGGAGTTGACACGGGCTTACCATCACTCATGTCAAAGCGTCTCAGGAGGTCACGAGCGTACTTGCTTTGATGCAAGAAAGTACCCTCCCGAGTATGCTTAATTTGGAAGCCAAGGAAAAAGGTCAACTCGCCCATCATGCTCATCTCAAACTCGGTGCTCATGACATCCGAGAACTGTGAAACGAGAGTATGAGAAGAGCCGCCAAAGATGATGTCGTCAACATAAATCTAGACGAGCAGAAGATCAGTGCCAAGCCAGCGAATGAACAAGGTCTTGTCTACTTTTCCATCTCGAAACCATGACTCAACAAGTAGGACTTAAGCCTCTCATATCAAGCTCTAGGGGCTTGCTTAAGTCCATACAAAGCTTTGGAAAGCTTGAAGACATGGTTTGGGTATTTAGGGTTCTCGAAACCTGGAGGCTGTCTAACATAGACTTCTTCCTCAATGAAGCCATTAAGGAAGGAACTCTTGACGTCCATCTGGTAAAGCTTGAAACCCTTAGAAGCTGTAAAGGCAAGCAGGATTCTAATGGCCTCAAGTCTAGCTACAGGGGCAAAGGTCTCCTTGAAGTCTAGACCCTCAACTTGAGAAAACCCCTGAGCTACCAGTCTAGGCTTGTTTCGAACAACTACCCCATCCTCACTCTGCTTGTTCTTGAACACCCACTTGGTCCATTGACATTGTGACCATGAGGGGGCTCAACAAGCGACCAGATGTAGAGACCCGAATATGCAAATCCGGACTCTCCTGTGTATTCTGCACTAGTCCAGGATCACGCTAGTGCACACAGTATAACAAAGATGAAATACCGACCATATCACGATTTACTAGGAAAAAGACTCAAATATTATTAATAATTATCAGAGTGCGACCTTATGGCCAAGCTTACAATTAATAGCCTGAAAGGCTTAAAGAAGCTAGTAGCGGAAAAACCAGGAATAAGCGTAGTAGCCACTCGACATGCCCACAGGCAATCGACTAGGGAGCGAAGTCCTAATCTGCGAAGTCGTCAAAGTATCCTCCTCCAGGTACCTCCTGTTGGACCGGTTCTTCTTCCTCAACTAAGCAAATATGGATGAAGCCGTGAGTACATAGAGTACTCAGCAAGTCGTTTTTAACAAAGATGCAATATAGTATACAAGGCTTACCAATGGATGGCTGAAAGGTTAATTTTGCAGAAAGTAACAATTTAAAGTAAATACAATAAATAGATGGAAAAGAAAGCTTTGTAAATGATAATAAATAAGTAATCAAAGGAATTGAGACAAACCCCAAGTAAACTGGTCATTCACTCCAATGAATCACCCACGAACCAAGATTCACATAATGAACCACCAGTGAACTACCCATTCACTTAACCCAACCAGGATATTACGAAAACTCTACCCCTCGTGTGAAATCACCGAGCATTGTCCATGACCGAGGACACGGCTATTCGAATAGTTTTACACTCTGCAGAGGTTGTACAACTTTACCCACAAGACATGATCATCCCGGATTGCCACGCAAGTTACACACTTTCTTAGGTGTGCGGCGAGGAGATCATGACAAGGCCTTTACAATGTTCAATCTCAACCCAGTTCCGCCTCGCTATGGTTTCACCGTCGAGTAGGCTACCACCTAGTCGATAATTGCCCCCTCCTGCGCCAGTGTAGATCCATGGCTCCGACCACACCACACTCATCCCAATGACAGAACCGAAATTGAAACATCCCAAATTAATTAGCCAGGTCCATCCCATACTGGACATGTGGTTGTACGGTAAGGCTCAGATCAATGGCGCACAAAGTTAAGTCCTTAGGTATTACCTAGGCGAAACATCCACATCCCAATGTGCCAACAGCACCCCCTTTACTGCACGATCATTCGCCCAGGTGAAAACCAATTTTGTATATCCAACACCAATGACACACCAATGTCATGGCACACAAATTTTATAACTGTGGCTACAACCACGATTCAATATATCATTAAGTCAAAATTAATTATTTGATCACATGTGATGATAAACCCAACGTACTAGAAGCATGGCTAAGCAATTCTAAGCGTACCACCCATGTGACAACTAGTATTGCATCACTAAATAATTTCCCATCCTATGGTGACAATGAAATCATGGTATTCAAATTATCAAGGAGGAAATAATCAATTAGGTCATTAACTACCAATACAAGGGTTTGATAATAAAATAGCGATGCATGATAATGTAAAACAAAGTAATACATAATAGATTTTAAAACTGGTTTCAACATGATCAAAGGACACGACTTGCCTTGGAATTGCTCAGTTAGGAATTCTTGATCTTCGGATCCTGCTTCAGCTCCTTGGAAAGCGTGATCTAACGAGAGAGAAAACGAGACGAAACACAAAAACAAATTCAAATAAAATCCAAAAACTGGAAAACCAGAACCAAAAGATAGAGCTCAATTTTAGATGAATTTAGGAAAAAGAATCGGCTCGATCAGAGTTAGGACGAAGGAGAACGAGCGATCTAAAGTTTGTCTCACAGATGTTACTGTTCATCCGAGAGGAATTTTTGGAAAGGAGGCTAGCGCTGGTGAGAGTAGGCATGGGAGGTGAATCTAACTAGCAAAATGGGTTGCTAGGGACCCAAGGCACACATAGGAACTGACAGCACGCCAAACGGAGACCGTTGACGGCACGGGCGGCTACAACGACATGGGTAAGAGAGAGGAATAAAATCCGAGCATAGGACTTGGAGAAGTAGGGTGAGCACAGGGTAAAACGTGGCTTAGCAAAGCTAGAAAAATTGTCGGCTTGGCCGGAAACCCATCGGAGACGGCGCAATCGATGTTTGAACGACGTCGGGAAGGAAAAGGAAAAACTTAATATCTTGGTGCTCGGTTAACGAAATCTAAAACCACTTGGAGCGTAGCTACCTGGGATGGTTTGGCACAATATGACGCGAACGGATTGGTAAAAACATCTCCGGGTAGACGGGGGACATGAGATGCCATTGGCGGCCATAGCAAGGTTCGGAGGTGAAAATTTGTGGAGGCTTTCTGGGGAAAAGGGAGGAAGCACGGCGTAGAACGCAGCGAGGCAAGTCTAAGAAAAATTATGGCAAGGGCTAAAGCATACCGGAGGTGACGAATCGATGTCGGGAAGCGCTCTTGATCTAGATTGAGGAAAACTCGATTCCGGGAGATTGGCTGCACCAAAATCAAATTAACATGGCTAGAAGGTATATGGGACATGATGGCACAATGTGACGCGAAAGGATCACGGAAAAACTCACCGGTTAGCTCGAGACGCGATGAGCAACTTCGGGACCGAAGGGCTTCGATGCCGACTGCGTCCTGGGCTTTGAGGGGACTTGGAACGGCTTGGGATGGGTTTAGGGGAGTCAAGGGGTCGTATTTATAGGCTTGGAAGAGGTAGAAACTGACTCCAATTCGTGGATTTCGGTTTAGAGTCTGTTTCAGAAAATAGGAGATAAAAGGCAAACGGATGAACAAAACGGAAAGAGGCCAGTTGGGATGGATTCCTCACATGATTTGGCACAACTTTCCTTCTAGGAAGACATTGAGATAAGATCCGGATTGGAAGTTATGAAGAGAGAGGAAAAGGAAGGAAAACGAGAGCAAACAGATCTGGGATCGATCGTAGCTGGAGGTTGAAGATGAACCGTGCCATGACACGTGTCAAGTACTGTTCATTCTCTCTCCTCTTTCTTTTTTTTGGAAATTTAAAATTGAGCTTAAACAAACTCCGACAAATCCCAGAAAATACAGAAAAATTCCTTGTGACACAAGGAACACAAATAAAATATTTTTGACAAATATTAATGTTTAATTTAATCACATTAAATCTTTTTAATTAATGAAAATTCCAATTAAGCTTTAATTAATTCCAAAAAATTCCAAATGGTGAATTTTATTTTAAAAGCTTCAAAAAGGCTCTGAAAATCAGGATGTTACACCAGACCTTGTTCCTCTCGAAATTCTCTAGCTCCTCATGCATGGCATTGACCCAAGACTCGTCAGAGAGAGCATGACAAACGTCTTTGGGCTCGAAGTAGGCAACAAAGGCAGAATGGAGACAGAAAAGTGACGTGGCAGACTTTGAGCGCGTGACATGCTCAAAGAGGTCTCCAATAATCTGCTCGGAAGGATGAGCTTTCTGGATATGTTGAGGAGGTCCAGGATGAGATGAAGAAGTGGCCTCTACCTCATGAGCTGACAAGGTAGGAACAGAGCCACTAGCTCTAGAAGAAGCAGAAGGCATGGGCTGATCGCCTCGAGGTGCGATGGAAGAAGTCACCTCGAGGGGCGGCTGACGAACTGGATCGGGTAGACAACCCTCATCTCCATCGTTCTCATCATCCACAAAGATGGGCTCAGACTGCTCTAAAGAACCTAAGATATCGGGCCTAGTCCCCGGACTGGCCTCATCGAAGGTCACCTCACAGGTCTCTACCATCTTACTAGACTCGCAATTCCAAACCCGATAAGCCCGCGAAGAAGTCGAGTAACCTAGAAAGATCCCATCACAAGAACGTGACTCGAACTTGTCTAGGTTCCCGGACTTCAGAATAAAGCACTTGCAATCAAACACATGAAAATGAGATACACTGGGTTTTCGCCCATACCTCAACTCATAAGAAGTGCGGTGCAAGTGTGCCCGAAGAAAGACTCGATTTGAGACATGGCACGCGGTGGCTATAGCCTCAGCCCAAAATTTCCGCGGTGTAGAGTACTCATTGAGCATCGTCCTGGCCATCTCGACCAAGGTACGCTTCTTCCTCTCCACGACGCCATTCTGCTGTGGGACGTGCGGAGAAGAGAACTGGTGCTCTACACCTGTCTCATCACAGAACCTCTCGAAGTAGGAATTCTTGAACTCCGTGCCATTGTCACTGCAGATCGCTCGTAAGGCACCCGGAAGCTCAACACAAAGCCTACTGCAAAGACCTCAAAAATGTGTAAACGTCTCATCCTTCGAGGCTAAGAAAAACACCCAAGAGTACCTCGAGAAGTCATCGACCACGACAAGAACATACCACTTCCCTCCTGCTGACTGCACTCGAGCTGGTCCAACTGTGTCCATGTGGAGCAGCTATCTCGGTGCATCGGTCATAGTAACTGTGACCAGAGGGCAGTGGCGGATCCAGGAAATTTTTTTTGGGGGGGCTGAACAAAAGCGCTACAGCGATAAAACTCCACTATGACCCCCCACAAAAGACAAATATAATAGTTTGAAGTAGTCTTATATCAAAACATCGATGAACGATGACAATCACAAAATACATCATGAAAAATAAAAGATGCAGTTTATCCATACCAAAAGGCCAAATTACGAAACTAATAGACGACGCGTGACGGTGACACCCATTATTCATCCGGAGAAGCAATCTACACAAATAGATAAATTGATTAGTTAAACAAATACGGACCTCCAAATTATGAATTTAGAAGAGAATAGAGCGTACCACTAAATTTTTATGTCCCCAATTATGTCCAATTGACTAAACTCTGCTCTAGGTTTCTTTGGTTGACTTGTGCTCTCATTAGTATGTGGAGTTGAACCACTAGAACTTGAAAAGTAATTGCGCAAATTTCTTTTCGACATTCTGAAATCGACATGCCAATCACATATTCAATTCAATAATTCAATCGACAATCACGGACAAATAAGAATTTAAGTTCACTTAAATACCTAATCGATAATCACCGTGGGTTGTGGTGCGTGGAATTGCAGAGGGCCGAGGCCACGCTCGGCGCCGAACCTAAATCCCCAGCGGCCGAGCCCCAACGATTCGCCCCAACCTAAATCCTCGCCTAGTCGCCTCCTCCTCAGCGAGCAGCGCCGCCAAGACCGCCTCGGCTCCTCCTTCCAGCCAGGCCCCGCTGCCGCGCTCCTCCGCGGCGCCGCCGCCGCCGCGCCGGCCGCTCCGCCGGCGCTGCGGCGCGCACGGCGGCTGGCCACCGCCGCCAGAGCGCGCGCGCGCGCGCGCCGCCGCCGCAGGCTCGCGCGCAGCCGCCGCGCCGCCGCGTGCTCGCGAAGTCGCGTGGCGCGTCCGCGTCCACCGCCGCTGCGTTCTCGCGAGCCGCCGCGCTGCAGAGATGCGATTGGGGATTTGGGATTTTGGGTGGCCACCGCCGATACTAGGTTTCGTGGTTTGAGTTTGTTTGTTGTTGTGGGCCTTGGGCTTTGGCTTGGCTGGAAGCTCTTCTACATTCTATGGGCTTTGTTAATGTGATTATTTTGTGGTCATCTTCTACCTTGAGTCGATCTCAGCCCCTCCTACACCATACATCTATAGCTAAAAATTTAGGGGGGGCTCTAAGGGGCTCAAGGGTCCAGTAGCGATGAGGGGCTCGAGCCCCCGCCTCACCGCTACATCCGCCCCTGCCAGAGGGTAAGAAGCGGCAACCATCTTGCCGTGCCGGCAAGGAGCACAAACTAGATCTTTGACCATTTTGAGTTTCGACAGACCACAAATAAGATCGTGGCCGCTAACTCGGGTCAAATGGTCAAATCCAATATCACCAAGTCTCCTATGCCAGAAGGAGAGGTCGCGGGACTCAGAAGCAACTAAACACCTGAGAGGTTCGCCAGAAGACTCAGAAAAATCAGCACGAAAGATCCCCCAAAACGAGAAATCCCGCAAACCAGACTACCCGAAGAATCAAGAATTTTGCAAGCGTTTTTTTCTTAAAACTCACCTCGAAACCATCATCGGTATGCTGAGAAACGGAAAGCAAATTATACTGCAGCTTACTAACCAAGGCAACATCTTTCAAAATGAAAGAATCATTAACGCACACTGTACCTTTGGCGATGACGCGCCCAGATGAAGCGTCTCCGAAGGTGATCGTCTCATCACCTGGAGCACGGGCAAGGGAAGAAAACCAACGGGAATCTCCGGTCATGTGTCGTGAACACTCAGAGTCTACAAGCCAAACCTTTCCCTTCCCTGCCTTGCGAACCTGAGTCAACAAGAGAGTAAAGTCTCAGTACTGGGGTAAATCAAGAGTGATTTTGGCACCCAATACTGAGTAACACGTCAAGCAGATGAAGTAGTCAAACACGACTGACCTCTATCTACCCTACGCTCTCTGTCACTCAAAGAAGCAGACGGTCTCTGAGTAGACCTGAAGTTGTTGCTGGGTCCGACTGCTACGGGCAAGCGAGTCGGAGCACCGACAACATGCTGAACACGCCGCGGGTAGCCATCTCAATGGGGAAAACGAGATCTACCCTCAAAATGGCGGAAGTCACGACCAAAGGGAGCATGAGGATGAAAACCAGAAAACTCAGAAAAATCAATTCCTCGATGCTGCCCAAACCCATCAACAGAAGCAAGCCTAGACCTCGTGTTGGTCTTAGGTTCACTCAAGGTCTGGGGCTGACCCTGAATACACCTAAGATCATGAACACGGTCTCTACGCGTGATCTTGGCGTGCCTGAAGCATCGATCGATCAGATGTCCATCCTTCTGACAGAAGGTGCAATGGTACTTCACCTTCTGAGAGGTAGAAGTAACACGGTGAGGCTTCGCCTTCTGAGAGGCCGAAGCTGCAGGGGGACTCACCTTGCTGTCAGAAATCTCTTGGACAAAGCTTGCATACTTAAATTGGACTTTCTCGGTCCTGGGCTTAGTCTCGATCACACCTGGTGCTATGGGTCTGAGCACGGCAGGTGGATGCTTCCTCATGTCCTCATAGAAATCATATCCTAGACCCTGGTTAAATATGCAAATCTTGGATTGGTCTAGAATAAAATTAAGCTTCTTCTTGCTGCCTACAAATCTCTTGAGACTGTTCATAAGATACTGACATTCCCGAAAGAGAGAGGTGCAAGAAGAGCAGGGGGAAGAAGGAGTAGCAGAAGGTAAGGGAGCAGAAGAAGGACCAACAGTAGAGGAAAGAATGGCTTGTGCACACACAGCCGACTCTGAGGGGACAGTCCTACTACTAGCCAGTTGGTTCACGTAGCTAAGCGTCTCCACCTTACCCTTGGGCTCCTTCCCAACCTTAGCACAGACATTACAAGCAGAAGGTGGCTTCTCTAGTAAGTTGTTAGTTAGCTTCACACATCTTTCTTCCAAAGCAATCAAATCAGATTTTAGTTTGTTACAATTAATGCATGGTGAGCTAACAGGATCCTTAGAAGCATTTTGAGCCAATCTATTGTTGTCATCAACTAATTCTTGAAACTGTTTGGAGACAGCTTCAAGCTCAGCAGTAAGCTTAGGACAATTCACACAAGAAGCAATAGGCTCAAGAAGAAAAGCTTGTAATTCAGCAATTTTATTGTCTGCCCATTTTAGGTTCATCTTCATATTATTGCAGTTTTCACAAGTCTCGGGCAAATCGAGCAACATGGCATAAAGACCTCTAAAAGCATTGTCCTTATCCTCACATGAGGTGCAAGTACTAGTCTCAACAGAAGTAGATAAAACAGGAACTACCCTACTCATCTCAAGCTCAGCCAAGAGACTAATATTCTCCACCTTAACAATATCAAGCTCGGAGGACAAACTATCATGCGAGGTCATTAATTTCTCCATGTCACCCAAGAGAGCACAGCATGTATCACAATCATCACAGGAGGGAACAGATGTAAGTGAAGCAAGCTCCCGTGATAGTCTATCTACTTCCTTCTCTAACTCGGTACACCTAGCCCTAGCTCTAGCATGAAATCCACCTAGCTTAAGAAAAGCATGATTAAGCTGGTCGTAGGTGGGGGATACCTCGTCCGAGTCGGAGTACAGCTCGCTGTCGCTCAGTTCGCCCTCAAGGGCCATGAAGCACATGCCGGAGAAGTCGTCGCCGCCCTTGGGTTCTTGGTCACCCGTCTCGTCGTCGAAGGCGGTGAGGACGCGGTGGAAGAGCTTCGTGGCCTTCCTAAGGTCGCGGAACTTCTTCTTTCCTTGTGCGGGAGCTGAGGGCTTCCTATTGCGGTTCTTGTCGGTGTAGTCATTCTTGTCTGAACCGCCGTAGTCGCCTTTGCCCTTCCCCAGCTTGGGGCAGTTTGCCCGAATGTGGTTGGGGCCACCACACTCGAAGCAAATCACGGGTCCTCCTCTCTTTCCATCCCTCCTCCTCTTGTAAGCATGGGAGAATCTCTGAGCTAGGAGGGCTAACTGCTCATTCGCAAGCTGCTCTAACTGATCATCAGTTATGTCATAGAGAGCAGCAAGGGAGAAACTACAAAGAGAATCAGAAGAAGGACCGGAAACCAAGTTGGGATCGGTGACTAAGGCCATCGACTGTGACTTCAACTTGCGAGAGACAATGTCAATCTCGTGAGTCTTGAGGCGCAAATACAGCGCATCAAGTGTCAAAGTTGAGAGGTCCATGGTATCCTTGATGGTAGTCACTTTCATCTCCCACACACGCAGGTCCAAAGCAGCGAGCATTTGACGAGCGTTATCCGAGTCGGGGTATGTGAGACCAACCGCTCGGAGGTTGCTCGGAATCTTATGAAAATGCGCAAAGCACTCATCGAGGGACTCGCCAGTGAGCATTTCAAACTTATTGTAATCTCGCTTGAACTGGTCTTGTCGCACCGTCTTTATTTGGGTGGTGCCCTCATGGTATGCATCGAGGGTCTCCCAAATATCGAAGGCGGACGAAAGATGAGATATGCGGTCAAACTCGCTATGACTCAAGCCCTGGATAATGATGTTCCTTGCCTTAGAGTTTGCCTCAACATTATGCATATTTCCAGCACTGATGTTCTTATCGGCAGGAACAACAAACCAGACCTTGACCTTACGCCAGATGGCATACCCCTGAGCCTGGATGTATGTTTCCATTCGGCTCTTCCAGAAGGGGTAATCAATACCATCAAAGACAGGAGGCTTGGTCGAGTACTTGTCCGTCGCCATGGTTCTAGAGACCGATTAAGATCTATTGAAAAGAGCTAACCGGCTCTGATACCAGATCCGCATCATCTTGGTATCAGAGCGTCGTTGATCACGGTATGAGGTTGCTGAATTTTTTCTTGATGGTGGGTTCTATGAAGATTGAAGATGGCAAGGCGCGACATAATCATGCCGAGCCAATCGGGGAGGTGCCCAATATGCGACGTCTTTGCTGCCCGAGGTGCGACACGGGCTTGAAGCGACACGTGACTACTTCTTAAGTTGTCACCGGAAGCTTGAAGGCAAGGTTGATGATTTGGGGGCACGAATTGATGCTTTGACGGAGGCGATACGCAACCAGCCACCACAGTTTCAGCATGCTGAACGGGGACCTCAATATCCCGAACGGCGTGCACCATATGAAGACGACGAACATGAGGAGGTCTTTTATGGTGTAGCGGGCTTTGCTCCACAACCGCGCCATGCTCAGGACTACCGTGGTGCTAACCGTGGTAGGGACATGCGTGGCAGAGGTGGTGCCCATGGTGGAGGTATGCGTGATGGTGTCGGGTTTGCTCAGCGTGTTGCCGTGGATGATGGAATTGGACGGATAAAAATTTATATCCCATCATTTAATGGTAAAGCTGAACCGGAGGAGTACTTGGATTGGGAGATGCGTGTCGAACAAATTTTTGATAGCCATCACTATACTGAGGATAAGAAGATTTGGCTGGCGACAATTGAGTTCACCAGATATGCTCTTGTTTGGTGGAACCAATTGTGTCGTGTAGGAGCTCGTCCGGATACTTGGGTACAATTGAAGAATATTTTGAGGCGGCGTTTTGTCCCAGCACACTACACTAGGACCTTGTACAACCGATTACAACAACTACGTCAAGGTAATTCTAGTGTTGATAAATATTATAAAGAGATAGAGATGTTGATGATCAGTACAGGGACAGAGGAGCATGATGAGGCTATTATGTCACATTTCTTTAATGGGTTGAATGAGGATGTGCAAGATAGGGTGGAGATGGTCCATTACTACAACATTCAAGACTTGGTGCATCAAGCCGAACGTGCTGAACAACAATTGAAGTGCAAACAAGCTAAGGGTGGACATGCCAACGCTCAAACAAACCCATGGAGGCGTCCATCACAGCAAGGCGATGATGTTGGTTCACACTCCAAGGTGGCGACATCAAGCCGTTCAAATGGTGCTCTTTCAAAGGAGGCAAGCAACAGAGGTAAAGAAGCAACTAAAACTGATTCTAGTTTGCCTTCTAATGCTTGTACTAGAGAAATAGAGTGTTTCAAGTGCAAGGGAAGAGGTCATATGATGCGTGATTGCCCAAATCAACGAAGAGTGCTTCTCACTAAAGATGGCTATGCTTCAACAAGTTCTAGTAGTGATTCTGAAAGTGAAAAATCCGATGATTCCAAGGAGAATGTTGTCTATTGTGATCCAGAATGGAATGGTGTTAATCTTTTGGTCTGAAAGGTGCAAAGTAAAGAAACTGAAACCAAGAGACAGCAGTGGAGTGTTTTCCAAGCAGAGTGCAATATCAAAGATAAAGCATGCAAGTTGATCATAGATGGAGGAAGTTATACCAATGTGATTAGCAAAGATTTGGTGTATGCTTTAGGGCTGTCCACGTGGAGGCATCCTCAACCACATCATGTGGAGTGGCTACACAACTCCGGAAGACTAAAGATAACTCACAAGGTACGTGTTCCGTTTGTTGTTGGTGACTATGTTGACAAAGTGGATTGCGACGTAGTTCCAATGGATGCATGTGGGTTGTTGTTGGGAAGACCATGGCAATATGATCGCAATGCTACGCATGAGGGTCGGTCCAACACATACACTTTTGTACATAGGGGAAAGAAGCATGTGTTGAAACCAAACTTGGAGAATGCTATCCATGTTGATGAAGAAATTACAGCCAAGAAGAAGCAAGCTCCCAAGATTACCCCAAAGCCGAGGACGGCTTTGCTTCAAGGAGGGGGAGGATGATGTGGCATCAAGTAGCACTACAACTTTGGTTAGTGCTTGCAGTTCTGTACACAATGTTCAAGAAGCTTTGAATACCAATTCTGAGGTTTCTAATATGTACAAAAGACATATTTGGAAAGCTAATGAAGTCTATTTTCCAACGAATCAAATGGCACTTGATTTGGAGCTTCCTACACAAAGTTATGACAATTTCATCGGATGCTGCACAAGCTGTCTGGAGAGACGCGCGAGACTTGCCAAACATAAAGAGTTCAAGTATTGCAATGCAAGTAAAGGTAAAATCCGAGCACTCCATGGCTTTCTAAAGGTTGATAAGGACTCCTTTTCAGGTTCCAAATGGATTTGGAAGCCACTTGAACAAGAAAACAAAATATATAAAGATTTGAAACTGATTCGAACTCGAATTGGGATAGCTGGCAAGACCGATACTAAAACGTCCATAACTTTCACAAACGGAGTCCGATTTGGGCATTCTTGGACTCGTTGGAAAGATATTTCGAAGCCCCACACAATAGATAAGGTGCCAACCATGAAATCCTCATAGTCAAATCGCAAATTAAGAGAGCATCCAGTGGTAGTAGTTTAGATATTTCCTTTTTAGTTCGTATTGGAGTTTGTTTCGGCCTTAGGCCAGGTTGTGCGTGAGTTTTAGTCAAGGCCGTGCATTGTGCACCAATATAAGGCCAGGGCCTTAGCCCCATTGTAACTTAGGTTATGAATTGAGAAATAGAAACCAGAAAATCACCATGGTTTGGTGGCCATTGTTGGCGTGTTCTTGAGATTTCCATCGAGGAATTGCTCTTGGTGTGTTGAATCCAATTGTGGTGTTGGATTCTACTCGCTGAAACTTCAGTTTCTCTACCCTTTGTTCACGAGCTACGGTGCATGTGGGAGAAGGCTTATCTTGGAGAAGGCATTCAACAAGGCGTATCGTGAAAGATCAGGGCCAAAGCAACGGGGTTCAGCTAGCTTGCTAGGTGGATCCGCATCAACAGTGCTCAACAAGCCATCATACAGAATACAATAATAGTACATTCAAAGCTGTCAAGTGAGGCTTAAGGTTCTTTTAGTTGTTAAAAGTATTGTTTTAGAAGTACAATAAATAGGAAAGCTCTTGAGACTTAGCAGTTTTAACTAAACTGGAGTTTCTAAAGTTGATTGTGAGAATGGAGTAATATTAGTAGTGCAGGTTACATCCACCTGTTGCAGTGCATGGTTACCTCCACCAACGCTAGTTTTTATCACCACCGGAGTACGTCCCTCCAAGAAAATCCAAAGTCAGAGTACTTCCCTCTAAAAGGTTTTTATCCCACCCACAAAGGTTTTGAAAATAGAACTAACTCGAGGAAGTTCCCATGTCTGCCCTTGACTGTGGCCACAATTGTTCGAATAGTTTATACCCTGTAGAGACTGTACATTTAACACACAAGAGACAATCAACCCAATAGCCCTACATGATTCCTTGGTCATGTAAATTGATTGACCATCATGCAGCCTTTCATAGTTACCTTGCCTCAATGCATGTCCACACTTATGGAGAGCTACCTCGACCCTTATGGAGAACCACTCGATGTAGCCCCCATAAGTTAGTACGAGAAGTCATACCCTAACACTGGGAATAGTTGGACCACGACTTTCCACAGCCCCCAAGAAAAAGGTACACATCACCTTAACATGTTGTCCCATTCATGTCGGACCTTGGTCCATGCATGCACAACTTCACTCCCCACTTGCGGAATGACCCTAAGGTTCGATAACCCTACTTGGCCCAGTTACAATTTGCAGACTTGTGGTTATATTATTTTACAACAGGAAGTCATTGCAAGATTAAATCCTCAAATTTTACAGGTGGTGCATACCACAAATCACCGATTCTCGTGTTACATCCACAACAACCTCTCTTACCATCTGCCCAGATAGGTATAGCAAGTTTTTAGGGGGTTTTAGAAGCATAAATCAAATTGTCACAAATTATCAATCACCCACATGCAGTGACTGTCCCAAAATAAGTTTTCATGTTTGAAGAGTAATGAGCAGGCTGATTTAATGCTCTGCACTTGCACAAGACTAGCATGGCATTTAAATATGACCTATAGCTAGTCAAGCTATCATTAACATCTAGGGTGACAAGGATCAGGTATTCAAGTGTCAAGAAATGGCATAACAATAATATTACTACAACATCAAGTAGGCATGTAGCTGCCTTAAGCTTTGACATACATTTTGCATAAAAAAAGTAAGCAAGAAAACTTGATAACTTAAAGGAACATAAGTTTGCATGAAATGTGAGACCAACATGATTAAGGTAATGACTTGCCTTGCTTTATTTACCATAGCATTGATATAATCCAAAGCCTTTTTAGTCAGTCATCTTGAATCCTAGGTCTTCGTCTTTATTTGAATCTTGATCCTATTCACACTTGTCACCTCTTCGTGACTTCAGCTTCTAATTGCGTAACAAAGACTGACAAACCAAATAAAAAAAGAACTAAATAAAGTCCAATTAAATTCAAAGGGGTTATTTATAATTTGTGATGATTGTGAGCAGATTTGGCGAGACGCGGGATAGAGACGGGATTAAACAAATTTTGAGGGAGAACGAAGAGATAGGGTAACTTCGCTGGGGAGGGTAAAAGACGTATTAATGTCAAAGGAATATTTTTGTGAGAATATTCTGCTTTAGATTTGAGTATGACTAGACATAGCTAGATACAGAATATAGAGGCTCGATCTTTTAATTTTGTATATTGTTTGCTTATTTTATATTTATTAAGTTCCATATGTTAGGCAAGTCCTACTAATGGACCAGAGAGTTACCTAGAATACTGGATATTATTTATCGAAAGTTGATAACTTACTGATTTTGGGATACGGGTTTCCACCAGATACGCAAATAATCTTAATTGCTTGAATTACCTTGGTAATTCAAGATGTGATATTATTTGAGATTGTGATTGCTAGATAATTGAGTCATTAATTCAAAATTTTTATTGAAGCATGGGGTTGATCATTTAACCAATTATTATTAGGAGCAAAATTGATTATTTTGATGATTAGTAAATTTATTAGAAATGACCAACGGTTGCGATTTGTTTGAAAGGCGAGTTAGGAATTAACAGGGTCCTCTCGTTAATGTTGCACTTTGCATTGTTAATTATTCTCAATTATTATTAGTGAATAAAATCTACAGATAGTGATTGGATGATTACTAATTAGGCCACGTTCTATTTTTTGTAGGATTCTTTAATTAAAGGTTTTATTTGCACGTGAATGTTATTTTATATACCTTTTTGAGATGTTTGGTTTTAGGATAAGCATTAGGGATTACAATTATTTGTGAGTGCCAACTGATTAGTGATTAGATCTGAGGTTAAGATTAATGGCTTCTTATTCATGTTTAAGAATTCTTAATCAAAAACAAGAGAACCGTTAACATTGGAGATTTTAACAATAATTAATGTAAGCACAGTATTGTAAGCACTATTTAAAAGAGGGGTATCATGATTTTAGAGACGAGCAAATCATGATTAAAAAAATTTTGTGTATCAAAATCTAGTTATACCAATTATCTTTAATTGCATTAACAAAAATCAGATCTAGAGATGAAGGTATAATAGTTATTATTTGGATCACTTGCATTTTGATTGTGGTTAGTATTTGAGTGTTTAGAGTAATTTGAGAGCATCAAAGTTATTCTAGAAGGCTTCAATTTCATTTCATGATAATGAGCAATTAATTATTTTTATTGCCATTAACTTGCCATCTTCTTCATTGACAGGAACTTAAGCAAGATTAAATGTGCATAAATATTTTATTAATCTTCATAATTAATATTTTAGTCATGATATTCTTGTCATTGAAGTGCATAATTAATCTTCATAATTGACAAAATATTTTAACTGTGCATAATTAATCTTTATAATTGATAAAAATTGCTTTTACATAGGAAAAAAATTAATGGCATAATCTTGCTTTATTATTCTTATAAGAGGATTAATTTAAATAATCTCTATATAAATAACCAATGTTTAAAATTTTAAATTAGTTTTGCGTGAAATTTTATTTTGATTCTATAATTAGATTTTTATTCCCATTATTATTTACTAACCATATTTTATCATGTTGCTCATTAGAATGTTTCTTAAACAGGTAATTCAAAGTTTAGCCATGAACTAAAAGAATACCAAAGACATACCACAACTGGCCCTCCTATCAAAGTAAGAGAGAGGGAGAGCCACTCAAAATAGAAGGGGCGTTTGGTCGGGCCAGACAAAACTGAAGTAGGGAAGTGTAGGGACGAGTGGTGGTGGTGGCGGCGGCGCCAGTGGGGGTCAGTCGGGGAGGTGTCGGCGATGCCCAAGATGAGACCCCCGAGGTGAGAATGTCCCTAGCAGTGGTAGCTCTACTGGTAGGTACTAGGGCAGGCCAGCAGTGGCAGGGAGTGATGGGCACGAGGAGGCCATCAATGGCAGCGGTGACCAGAGGGAGGAGGGAGAGAATTAGGGGGAGCATGAGCATAAGGGGGCCGAGGGGAGCTTACTACATGGGTTGGCCAGGGTAAGGAGGGTGAGGCGGGCTATTGTTGGGAGCCTTGGGTGGCAGTGGGCGGCTCCCATGGAGGCGGAGCTCAGGCTGTGGAGGTCTCTGACCGATGGTTGAGGGAGCTCTGGGGCGGCATGGAGAAGGTCCCAGAGTGCCGAATCAGGAAGAGGGCAATCAGAGGAATGTCGAATCAGGAAGAGTTCCGAATTTTTTTTGAAAGTAAAACTTAAATTTATAATTAGATTTTCAATTGGAACCTTGGTTCAATTTTTGGATTCACAATTTGAACTTTAGAATGTGAATCTTTGAAATGATAATTAGATGGGAAGTTTTAATATAGATATAAATTTGATTTCAGAATTTAAATTTTGAAAATGATTTCTCGCATCAAGTTAGATTTCAAATTATGTTCGAGATGACTTCCAAATTTTTTTGGTCCTTGATTCTAAGATTTAGCTTGATTAATTAATTAGCACAAAACAAAAACATGAATTTCAAATGAACGCCAAAAGTTTTAAAATAGCATTGGAAATCGACAAAAGATTTTAGATTTTCCTTTATTACATTATTCCCATACTTTTGGGATGTTACAATAACCATATCAATCTACTAATGTATCTTTGTCCAATACAAATCCATGTGCACCTTTCAAAGTATCATCCTTCTTTGACAAGAGACATGATTTAGACGCCTTTCCAATTATGGGATCCCATGTTGACAAGGATTGATCTTTAGGTGTCGATTATATCTAGTACTACCTATACAATTTTCTCCTCATTCTATAATCATGATCAAATATACCTCCAAAAATACATTTCACCACAATTGCTCAGCACAAGATTCATGGTAATCCACTATAACATTATCTCACCACAACATTTGAGTATTCATTACTATTTTCTCAAGTACTCCCAAATGTATCATAATTTGACTATAAATTCAATTTTAGCCTCAATGATCCCCAACTTATTACCACCAGTGGCCATCAAGAAATCACGATCTCATCATAATTTTCATTTCTAACTCCAACTAATCACATCCAAATTTAGCTCGCAACTCCCTGATATATCAACCAAATTATCTCTAGTCCAAGTTCTAAGTGACACTCCATTATCATATATTCAACCCACAATATACATTTTACAACTCCAGTTTATGCTAAGTATTGACCAAGCACATATTTATAACTTGTCTTTATAGCCTTACTGATTTCAAATATGACTAATACTCAACCATCTATGGTTCATTCACTGAAATCCACAAGTAATCCTCCATGGTTAACTCATATGTCTAGATAGTTAATTCAATTATCTAGGATCAAGCTCAAGTATTATCTAGGATCTTAAGCACAAACCTGATATTACCACCTCCTACTATTACATTGACTTGAGTGATCCAATTGACATTCTTTATTCTAATGAACACGAGCAACCCACAATCTCTGCAACCTTTTTTTATGTGTCATCTTTTCCTTATTCATACTACTCCATCTAAAATAAAATTGTGCCTTTATGATGCAACTCGGCATGCATCCTTTGTCAATCACATAATGTTCACTTTCATTGCCTATTACTCAATAGTACTCCAATTTACATTCTCACATGAAGCTAATTCTTTTTCCGGTCTATTTTCATCTTCCCCCAATCAAAACTCTGGAATTGTCAATTTGAAGTTCTCTTGCTTCAATGGTTAATTCCGAAGGTATAAATAAATCACTCAACCTAAGAATCAATCATAACTTCCACCAATTTTCCACCAATATTAATCATTCTCTCCAATGCTACAATCTGATAGACCTCATAATTATGTCTCATATAGAAGCTCTAGAAGTAAAATCAAATCCACCAATTTAATCAATTAGTGGATCCACTGATAAGCTATCAAATTTTTTGGCACTTCCCATTTGATCTCTCCATAATTTCATAAGCAATCTTAAGATAATTTAGAGCAAGCCACACTATTCCAACTAAAATTCAACCTATTCAAGATTCAAATCCATGATTCAACCCACATATTTATTCTTGACCAAAATCCTATTTCCTTCAACTTTCTCATAGTAAAGACTTCCATAATCTTAATCTACACCTCAATTACACTACATAAACTTCAATTGATAACTATCTTGAATCAAGTAATCATTCCACATAAACTTTGTACAATTTAAAATCAAATCATATGAATTGGACATATCCTCTCCTTCACATCCAAGAATAGCATTAAATCCAAACAAGATTGCTATCCAAAATTCCATGCCAAGCCCCAAGTGATAGTATGTCATATTCAATTGATCAAATCAACATAGTAACCCAATTATCTTTCATAACCACCAAAATTTTAATTCATTCTCCAAGGCATACATTTTGGCATCCTAAGGGATTAAATCAATACACCACACTCAACTTTACAAGGTGATGATCGGCCAGCATCTCTTTTGCCTGCTTTTAATAATCATCTTTTGCTATAGATCGCATACCGGCATTATTCAAAAATTGTTACCTCAAACCATGAAGATAATACACAATTAATCTCTACTCTTCATCCATTAACTAGGCACTTTTTAATTAGAATTAGCTTGCTTTCACTACTACAAAAAGCCTAATACTAGACGCCAAATCACAGACGGTTTTGTGAAACCGTCTGTGATGTACACTATTACAGACGGTTTTAATTTGAAGGCCGTCTGTGATATTTGTGATGGGAAAAAAGAGTATCACAGACGGTTCTTACCGCTAAACCATCTGTGATACTGGAATGTCACAAACGGTTTTATAATAAAAACCGTCTGTGATATTCCAGATTATCATAGACGGTTTTTATTATAAAACCGTCTCTGATATTCTAGTATCATAGACGGTTTTATATTAAAAACCATCTGTGATACGTTTCCCACCTTGCAATCCCTCAAAATTTCATATTTTCCCGCTTAAGTCTGAGTATGATTTAGTTTTGAGACACCTTCAGTAAAACGGGTATAACTTTTGCATACGGTGCCCGTTTTTGACGTTCTTGTACTCGTTGGAAAGCTAACGACGAGCCCGATCCAAAAATATGACTTGCTTGCAAGACCTCGAAAATTGGCTATCTTTGGACCTAAACCTGTGTCGCAAGTTTTTGGTTTTTGTTTTTGCCCTTTTTCTTGGTCTTTCTTTCGGAATTTGGATTTTGCTTCAACTGAAAAGTTGTAGATCTCATCGAAACCTTTCAAATGAGTATATATGCGCTATATAAAACTTTGCGATTTTATCTTTTTAGACTAGTTATTTATATTGCATCGGTATATAAAATTTGTGCTCTAATTCACAGACGGTTCTAAATGTAGAACCGTCTGTGATATTCATTCATCACAGACGGTTCTATATATAGAACTGTCTGTGATAATCTGACCGCTGGGCCCGTCGATCCTCCTCAACCCAATCCTAGCCAATTGAAATCCACCAATCCTCACCCCACGGATCGTAGCTCCGCCTCTCTGTTCCCGCGCCAAAAATTTTGAACTCCCACCTCTCCCTCCCTCTCCCTCCCCTATAAATATAACCAAAACCCAGCCTCCTTGCTGGTCTCCTCTTCCTTGCTGTCCTCCACCTTGCTGTCCTCCTCCTCCTTGGTGTCCTCCTCCTTCTTGCTGTCCTCCTCCTTGCAGACGATGCACAAGTTTACGGGAGGCAATACACCGTAGAAGCAACTGTGCAGACGCTCAATTAACACCGACAATGGTGGGCGTCAAAGACATCCAGCTCATGCGTTGCATCAGGGGCGAGAAGGCACAGATGACCTTTGCTTTTTCTCTGTTCTTGTTGTGTAAGCTACTTGTTGTTTTGGGATATTGTAATGGTAGGCTCTAATCTGAATAAAAATGGATGTTTTATGTTTGTGAATTGAATTGAGATGTGAATTGGATGTATACATGTACATGTTGATCTGCTTATTTCAGAGGGCATGGCTAGCATTTCCTGAGGCTAGCCAATAAACAGAAATAGGTTTAAGAGTAGAAGGGAATATCACAGACGGTTTTTAACTAAAAACCGTCTGTGATAGTTATAATCATAGACGGTTTTTAGTTAAAAACCGTATGTGATTTATAAATATCACAGATGGTTTTTAGTTAAGAACTGTCTGTGATATTTACATATCACAGATAATTTTTAGTTAAAAACCGTCTATGACAACTATATATCACAGACAGTTTTTAGTTAAAAACCGTCTGTGATATTTGCACCATAGACGGTTCGAAAACCGTCTATGATAACCTTCGATTATCACTGACCCATAAATTCAGACGGTTCACAAAACCGTCTGTGATGACGTTTTTCAACCGTCTGTGATGACCTTTTCTGTAGTAGTGTTTGTGTCTTGGGCAACACATACTTTGCACCTGGTACCAGAGTGACTTATACTTTGCACCTGGTACCAGAGTGTCTTGGGCCTAATGCTTGTCGGTTGCCTATGGGGAATGGATGGCATACCACTGATGTATTTTGATTTATTTACCTTATCTTCTGCTGCACTCTATTGCTACTTGTATTTATTTGGCCGGTGGGTCTTTTTGTCGTAAACTTGATATATATCGCGTATGTATGACCTATTGCTATGAGTTGTATAAATGCAATATCTGTGGATATGATTTCAATGTCGTGAATGTGTGTACTAGCTAGCCACTGATCATGGGACTAGTACGGTACACACATGAGGATTAGGGTATTCAATGCCGGTGGTCGTCCGACACATATACCAATTAACAAATGGGAAATGCTTTTTTTATTCCACTACGAACCCATCGATAATATGGATTGTTAGTTAGTGATAGCTAGGAACACAACTAAAATAGAAAGATCTTAAAATAAGCCATATATCTTATTCAAGCTATCTGATTTAAATCTATACTTGTACTTTATGGGATAATTAATAGAGATATGAAGCTCTGGTCATCAATGCTTCTCAAGAGCAAGCTAGCTCGCTCCATGGAAGACCTATTGTGCTAAGCGGGTATTCACAGTCTGCACCTTTCGTTTTCTTGGTGCTAGTGGTTGTCCATGTATGGAGAATGCAGGCAGGTATCATCTTAATTGAGACAATTTCGTGATAGATATATTACATTTTTTTTATATATCATGATATAGAAGATTTAGCCTGTTTTGGAACAAAACAAAGTCGAGAAGAAGTTAAGCTGAAAAATTATTCATAGCAGCACAATTTTGTTAAGCACATGGCATTAAGTACACAGCAGGCTAGACATCCGTACCCTATGTTTCAGCTCTATAGTCGATGAACCAACAGCTAGCAGGCTGCTGACCATGGCTTTCTGCTGCATCGATTGCTTGTCCGTGTGGTGTATTCGACCGACATTCGTCTGCAGACTTTATTCTTTAGACATTGTCGAGAAGTAGCAGGCTTTGCAGCAACTTAACTTTATTCACGAGACTTGAAATAGCCCAAACAGTAAATAGCGAGGGGAATTGATTCACAACGGATGCTTTATTCTTCAGATAACATCTCCAGACTTGCCGGTGTATTTTCCATTGCATGTACTGGATGTTTAGCTACAAAGATAGATGGAATCATAACTTACATATATGTATCCTCTTGTTCCAAGGTGTCAGGCAGATTTTTGTATATATCATGGTATTGGCAGATAGCATCAACCTTTCCTAATTGGTTTGAAGGAAGGTACATCACTAATTAGGCTAAGCTAGCTAGCCATGCATGCCTGCCAGCTACAAAGGTTATAGCTGATGAGACAAAATCATCTCTAATCACGCCACAGGATGTCCATAACATCTCTTTTCGTATATCAATTGCACTTGTGCTTCCTAGCTAAGTAGAGACCTTATCTTTTACTATCGGTTGGCACTCGTTAGTAATCTAAGTAACTTTGCAGGACTCCAGGTTGAACTTTTATTGCAAGTATAATAAATGTACTAAATGTAGTTGCACATTTTATTTAGTTAATATCAAGAAAACTTAATGGTTGTCACGAACCTACCTAGGTATTGCTATGCTTCTATTAGAAAGTAATCATTTCTTATTGGGAAACATACCTCCTGAAGAAAGATCAGCCGCTCACTAGTCCACTGAATATGAAATCATGATTTGCTAGCGTAGTCTAAAAAGACAGATCAAGTTTTAGGTTGCCCTAGTTTCTATTATTATAAACATCATAAGATATATCAGACCGCTATGTTAATTAAACCCTTTTTTTGCATCTCTCTCAGAAACCTAATTAAATTTAATCTCAGAGTATATACAACAGCATATATACTTAGATGTGCTTCTGTACTTCCAAGTAATTTTTTGTTCTATCATATGATCTCGTCAAAAATTTGATATTAATTGTTACTTGGATAGTGCACTGAAAGTATATATAATAAATAGGGTATATTTTATTCTTTATTGACTTGCACTAGATCAGACAAACAACACGAATCCTCTACATTATATCTCAAATCTATAAAAAAATAAATGGCTCTTGTTCAGGGAGAATTAATTCGGTTTGGCAAAAAATTCGTAGCCCAGTGAAACAAACGAAATTTCATTTATTTCGGCCGAAATCTCGAACGAAACATTTAAATATCATATGAATTTTGAAAATTTTAGACAAAATTTAGACAAATTTCACATGGGGATAAATTTGGCCAAAATTTAGCCGAATAGTTTTCCTTTTGACACCCACCAAAACGGCTGAAATTTTGGCATTTTGGCTAAATTTCATCCAAAATGTGTAACCCTGCTCTTGTTCGCAGGCTCATACTTTATGGCAACAAAAAGAAGAATGAAAGGACTAGGGGCAAAAGCAGAACGGAAGCAACAAGGGCACACATGCTCGTCTCTACCAATGAAACTAATTCTTAGTATTAGCTTGAAGGTGGAGGTGAGTATTGATTGATTGTTCTCTTCCAAACAGCCTGTTAAGCTTGTGGTTCACCCGTGGAAATATATGGTTGTTGTCGGACCCGAATTTTATCGATATGATATCTTCTATGATTCCACCATAATATTTCCTAAATCAGTAGATAGTGCTCACACATATATTACTGAATACCAAAAACATATTATGTGAAAGCGTAGATAATACAGTAATAACTTACTCATGGGTCGATCAGGCCAAAATCAATAAAATACAGTAGTAGAAACTTCACACAGCTACCTGGGGTTTGCGACCTAGCTCTTAGTTTCATAATCTTCTAGCTCTGTTGATCCCTTTAAAGCACCACAGGGCTTAATCTTCTTTTCCTTTGAGACTGAATGATGGTAATTGAGCAAGAGTGTGTACAGCGGTACTCAGCAAGCCACCACACGAAATGCAGTAATAGTAAATGCAAAGCTGTTAAGGGAGGCTTGAGGTTCTTTTAGTTGCTAAAGGCATTGTTTTGTAAATACAATAAATAGGAAGCTCCTGAGACATAGAAGTTTTAACTAAATCAGATTTTCTAAAGTAATTTGAGAGAATGCAGTAATAATAGTATCCACCTTTTATAGTGCATGGTTACCTCCACCAAATGCTAGTTTTGATTATTATCACCACCGGAGTACATCCCTCCAAGAAATGCCAGAGTCGGGGTTACCTCTGCCCAACAGGTTTTCATCACACCCATAAAGGTTTTTCAAATAGAACTAACTAGAGGAAGTTTCCATGCCTACCCTTGACAGTGGGCATGGAGGTTTGAACAGTTTATACTCCGTAGAGACTGTACATCTTTACCCAAAAGAGATAATCAACCCAATAACTCTACACGATTCCTTAGTCATGTAAATCGAGTGACCATCTGAAGGATCGAAATGGCAACAGAGGGGGGGTGAATGGTGCTTTTAAAACTCCCCAAGTATTCACACACCTCTTCTTCTCCAATAGCTATAGAGCTATGAAGACAGAATGAGATTGCTTACTGCAAACCGAGACGAGAAAATCAAGCTGGCCGATGATAGCCTGACTGCCATCAGAGAAATCTCAGAGCAGAAAACAAAGTGACAGACTCTCGGTCGAGAGCAGTCCAGAGCGGTAGACACTTCCCAGTGAAGTCGATCGACTTTCTGCTGTGGTCGAGATGACCGAAGCAGTTTCAGAACAGCCGTGACTTAACTCAAAGATCTCGACTGACAAAAGACAGCAAACAGGAAGCAGAGCCGACAACAGCAAAAACACATGAATCTTATGATCCTCGGATCTAACAACCACAAAATTCTAACCACATCAAGATAGCATCGTCTGGATGAGAAATCACAGAACTACAGAAGACACTCCACTGTGGTCGAAGAGAGGTTCATACTCGAACTCTAAACATGGGAAGTGAGCACAGAACGACCGCAAGATCCAAATTCCGAGTAACTTTTAACTCACAGATCTTTTGGTCACGAAACTTTAAACACTACAAAAGCTCAACCTCTGGAAGAGAAAATACCAAGAAAACATAAACTTTTTGTCAAGACCTGAAGAGACTGTGAAGTCGGAATCAAAATAGGGGAACTCAAAGGCTCACGACTGCTTGGCCAAAGAACTGATCGAAAAGGATTGCTCTCAGGAAGAACTGGCTAAGATAGCCTTGAGGAAAAATCCCAATTCAGAGCAAAGGAAAACTGAGGCTTCTCAAACCAAGAACTCTACTCAAAACAGAAAATAACAGATCAACCAGAGAACCCAAGAACGCAAGACAAAAAGAAAAGAACAGATATGGAAATCAATACATCTCAGAGAAAAAAAATCAGATGGATACAGAGAGATGATTGATTACATAAGGAGGTTTCTACAGCCACCCCCATACACACTCTCGACCACAGAGCAACACACACCAAAACAGAGAGAAAGACCCGAGTGACTTGCCGAAAAACCTCAAACCTGCTCTCGAGTTCTACTTCCCTATTTATAGTCACCAGATACCGAGGGAGAACCCGTTAACCCCACCTAACACCGGGTTTTACCATTTCTTTACCCACTAGCAAAATGGACACTAGTGCTTTATCCACCAACACCAACGGCTTCACTGCTTTGCCCGTTAACGCCAACCACTCTTGTGCTTTTGCAGAGACACATCTTCCCTTTGTAGCTTTCCGCATTTTTCCAAAATGCCACTCTGCTGCCTTCCCGGAAGCTTCCTCCTCTTCTTGCTGTCCAAGACTTGTAACCACCTTGAACGCCTCATCGTCTTCGGCATCTCCCGACCGCTCATCGACCTCAGCACCACGTGTGCTTAGTCCAGTCATCCATGCCTCGCCACGACTAGCCTCAAGATCCTGCAACCATCACAGCCAACAAAACATCACATAGCACTGCACTAGAAAGGGTAACATCCATTTGCATCAAAAAAAAGGACTCAAAGCACATTCTGCAAAGTCGTAAATGCATTACAATCGGTTGGAATGTCAAACCATTAAATGCACAAGATCTACGACCATAACACAGACCATACAACTGATTCCCAACTGAAACAACCGCTCCTGGAGGTCATACGACCGATTACAAGCGACCTACGACCACATTCAAGACTCTCGGGAGCTTCTGACCGCTTACGCGTGCAAGAACAACCACTTCTGAATGCAACCGAGGCTTGTCCGACCGCGTCCGACCAGCTACGACCACAACCGACCGAGCCCGAGACAATCTGACCACATTCGACTGCCTCTCAACATGGTTGAAGACTGCCGACTACCCATGTGGTCAAAGTCTTGGCTTCCGACCGCTTCCTGCTACAACGTGGTAGTAAGCCGCCAACTCCTCAACGTGGTCGTAACTTCGAGTGCCGACTTTCAACTGCAGCGGCTGTGGCCGACTCCCCAACGTGGTCGTAAGTGCACTCGACCACGACTAGAGTGGTCGTAAACAACGAACCAGGCTTTCGACCACGACCATAGTGGTTGTAAACCTTCTAGAGTCCTGCGATCATGACTAAGTGTGGTCGTAATCCTCCCACTGACCTCCAACCACGACCAGATGTGGTCGTAGACCTCGCTGCTGCCTTTCGACTATGACCTAAATGGTCATAAACTTTCCTGGTGGCCTTCGACCACGGCCAAAGTGGTCGTAAACCTCTCAGGTGACCTTCGACCACACCCGAAGTGGTCGTATACACCACAACGTGGTCGTAAACAGTGTGCACGGCATCCGACTACGATCAACGTGGTCGTAAAACCTTCCGACCACTCGAGAAGGTTACTACTATGCAGAGAACAGCCAAAACCAAACTCAATCTTTTCAAACCAAGAGTCAATTACTCATCACAAACGTGGGGGTCACCTCCACATGGTCTCTCACCATCACACAGCTTTTCATAGTTATCTCACCCTATTGCTAGTCCACCCTTATCAAGCCTCACCCGAGGTAGGTCCTCATAAGTTTGTGTGGGAAGTCATACCCGAATATATAGCGCAGCTCGACTATGACTTTCCACAATGGTAATGAAACAGGTAGACAACACTTTTACAAAGTGCCCCATTCATGTCAGACACAGATTCGCACATGCGCAACTCCACTCCCCCACTTGTGGAAAGATTCTGAGGTCTAGTAACCCAACTTGGCCCAGTTGTACTTTGCAGACTTATGGTTGTACTGTTTTACATGAGGAGATCATCACAGGATTACGTCGTTAATTTGTCTAGGTGGCATGTGCTACAAACCAAAGATTCTGGTGTTACATCCACACCAACCTCTCTTACAATCCGCCTAGACAAGTAAAGCAAGTTTTTAGGGTTTTGAGGAACATAAATTAGGGTGTCCCAAATTATCTGTCACTTACATCCTATGACTGTCCTAAAACAAATTTTCATGTTTGAAGAATGATGAATAGGACAAATTAATGCCCTAAACATATACAAGACTAACGTGGCATTTAAATATGACTTATAGCTAGGAAAGTTATCATTAACATCTAGGGTGACAAGGCTCAGGTATTTCAAGTGTTAGGGGTGATATATTAACATTATTACATCATTAAGTTGGTATGTAGTTACCTTAAGCTTTGACAAACATTTTCATAATAAAGTAAGCATACAATTGATAATTTTAATGAACATAATTTTGTGTAAAATGTAGGATTGACGTGATCAAAGTATTGACTTACCTTGCTTGATTTACCACAGCCTTAATTTACCTTGCTTGGTCTTCGTTTTTACTCGAATCTTGCTTCCACTTGAAATTGTCATTTTTTAAAAACTTTAGATTCTAATTGTAGCAATAGTTCAAAAAGATTTAATTGGCTTACTTATATTTTGTTATGCTTGAGGATTAGTGAGTGGCAGCAGGATAAAGACAAAGTTAAATGTATTTTTGACTAGAAGCGAAGTGATGAGGTAACTTCATCGGGAGGACAAAAGAAGGATTGATGACAATGGAATATTCACAAGAATATTCTGCTTTAGATTGGAGTATGGCTAGACATAGTTGGATACGAAGGCTTGATCTTTAGTTTAATAGCTTCTTTAATTAATTTATATTTATTAAGGAAGTTCTATAGGTTAGGTGGGACCTATGGATAGATGGGAGGGTTCAACTGGGATACTAAGTACTATTGGTTGAATAATAAAACTTAGTGTTTTTATGAAGCGGGCTTCCATTATGATGAGTGCAAAATTTTTAATTGGCCAAAATAACTTTATAATTCAAGATGTAAATTATGTGAGATTGCAACTACCAGATTAATTGTGGAACTACTAGATTAATTGTATCATTCATTCAAAATCTTAATTGAAGTATGGGTTTGGTCATTTTAACCAATTGTTATTATAAACAAAGTTGATCATTTTGAAGATTTACAAATATGTCAAAGATGACCAACGTTCGTGATTTATTGGAAAGATAGGTTAATATTGTAATTGGGTTCTCTTTTAAGATTGAATAGAAATAACGGTGAATTAAATGTTCTCAAATGCCAATGGTGAGTTTAAATCCTGAGACTTGGATGATTACTAATTAGGCAAGATTGCACTTTTGTGGGATTCCTTAATTAAGGATTTTATTTGCACATGAAATGTTATTTTATGCATCTTTTTGCTAGATTTGGAGTTAAAATAAATATTAGTGGCTTACAATTATTTTTGAGAACCAACTAATTAGTGATGGTATACAAGATAGATTTAATGATGCCCAAATAATTTTTAGAATATCTTAATAAAATACAATGGAATCCTTGATTTAAATCTCAGCATTTTATAAAGAAATAATAGAGACTTAAATTCAAATGAGTTGCCATAATTGTTCAATTATTTCTTGAAAAAGGAGCCTCATCATGCTGGAGAGGAGCAGATAATATTTATTATTTTAGGTGGCAAAATTTTGTTATATCCTTTTAATCTTTAATTTACACGATGTGGGGAAAGGGCGCATGGTGGTGCTGGATAAGTGGGCTCGCCAGCGCAGCATTGGCCAGAGGGTGGTGGGTATGGTAAAATGGAATGCCCTGGAGGTTAGTAAGCCCTGGGAGGCAGCGCCTCAAGTTAGGGTGCACCGAGGAGGGGCCAGCAGCCGAGCCAAGCAGCAAGCACGGTGGAGCAGCGTCGGTCAGGGAGGGGAGAAGGAAAGAGTGGGTGAGCACGAACAAGAGGGAGGTCATGTGAAGCTTACCTAGCTGACCATGAAGACACAGGACAGTTGAGTCAATCCAGCGACGGGAGTCGTGGGTGGGGCGGGGAGGCTCACGTGGAGGGAGGAGCTCGGGTGAAGAGGCAACCGGGCAACAGTTGAGGAAGCTTAGGTATGCTGAGGTGGTGCTCCCAAAGTGAGGGATCGGGCCAGGGGTGGTGATACCGGCTGGCTGTGGAGAAGGATTGTCGTTCTAGCGGGTACATCATGCCGAATTGAAATTAACTTGAGGGGAGGGACGAAGAAGCTTAGGGGCACACTTTGACACGAGCGGACTTCGTCGGAAGCCACTAGAGTGGTGGAGGCTCACAGCGGAGCCGGAGCCGTGCACGCGCAGTGGGTTGCTGTGGAGGAGTATTGTTGGACGGCGGCTTTGCACATGGGTGCAATGGAAGGCGTGGCGTAGGCCCAAGAACTTTTGAAGATTTTGTGAATTTTGCCCATCCAAATGAATTTGAAAAGCCATCTTGAAATTAAGCTTAAGTTTTGAATTTTTGGTTTTAATAATTAGATGGGGGTTTTAATATTAACTTTTTGATTCAATTTCTATTATCGGTTTTGGAATTCCAATTTCCAATTTTAAAATTTGAATTTTGAACTTGCAAAAGAATTCAAGATTTTTCCTGATTTGATTTTCACAGTCTCGGTTCTTGATTCAAGATTTTGTTTCAATTATTTAAATATTAGCATAAATCCAATTCAAGAATCTCGGATGAAGGCCAAAAATTTTTAATTAATATTGTAAATTGACAAAAGATTTTGTGTTTTCAACAATTACAATATTTCCCATATGTTTGGAAATCATCATTTTCTAAAGAAACTAACCAACAAGAAATATATCAATGATGGTTTAGTCTGAAGGGAAAAAAAAGATGGAAATAGGCCTAGCCAAAACCAGACAAGAAGTAATTTCCTCGATGGTATTTTCCAGATAGTATTCAACCGTCAGGCACTTTACATTTCGGTGTCGGCCAACTCCTAATGGTTTCCTTGTCAGGAATATATTTCCTGACGTTTTTTAACTGTCACTAAATCATTGGTTCTTGTAGCGACATGCAAAATAGATATTTTTATTGAATCTAAATTTGCAAACAACACAAAGTGTACGAAAATAGTATTCACTTTTACTTTTATCTTATGGTTTTCCTTCTAAGTCTTTTGAGGCTGTTTGTTGGCCTTGAAATGCTTTTTACGACATGGATATCTGCGGCATGCATTGCCTGCCTCAAAATGACTTCTGGTTCTTATTTTAACATTCCTAAGACTTCCTTTGCTGGTGTCCATAGACCATAGGTCATCGACGAATCTTGTAATAATGCAGTTGCCTTAGACACCACTGTCGTTGATTCCGGCAGCCTTTGCTTGACCATGTCACAGCAGTTGGCTACTCTATCTGCTATTCTTCTTCCGCCAGTTGGCTACTTTGTGACGTCCTTTGCTTCGCAAAGCCCCCTGCTGCTGGACCATGCGTGCTTTATCCATTGCTAGCTTATCCAAGGAATGTGTCTATATTTTATTTTTCATATTTTTATCGTTATGCTTTCATATTGCTTTTTATTTTATTTTATCATGAGTTCATGGGACTTAATTAACTCTCCTCTCAAAGTTAACTATGTCCACAATCTGGACGTTTTGACAAAACATTTCCTACTAATTATATGTTTTCATATTTTATTGTTCCACGCATTTAATAACATTTTTAATTTGTAATTACTAAAAATACTGATCTTGCTTGCCCATTTTATTTTTCTCCTAAGTATTAATGTATAAAATTAATGTTTAACATGTATCAACCTTTGATCAGCCGTAGTATACTCACATCTCATACAGAAAATTAAGAAACCATGGAAAGTAAAATTGCTTGAACATAATTACTATACTATAGTGGTTAAAGATTATCATGAAGGAAGAGTTAAATGTTTTTATATATATACATCAAAAGAGAGTAGCTGCAAGGAATCATTGTTGTTGTCCAAAGACAAAGATAAACATTGTGCAACTAGTGTAGTGGATCTTGATCATGTGCATTATTACATGTGTAAGAATCACAGGCGCACATCGAATATTTTTGACATGTCATATGCACGATGAAGTGAATGATAATAATTTTGTCGGCAATAGCACGGAAAACGACTGAATGGCACGTTTACCAAACGCACTCGTTTTCTTGAATGGCATGGAAAAGAGCTATCTTTGTTGGAGTATTGCATTCTGTTGTCAAATGAAATTGCAACCATAGTATACTGAAAAATTACAAATCATTGAACGTGTATGTCGATTATTTACTTTCGTGCCAGAAATAAAAACAGCTCGAAACACTTTTTCACAAGCCTATCTAGTATTATTTAGTTTTTGAAAAGTAGAAATTGTTTATTAGAGAGATCCCTCCTGAAAAAGTACCAATTCTCGCTTTACTCCATATAACATGAAATCATGATTTCCTTGCTTAGTCTGGTAAAATGGATCTAGTCAATAGCTTCACTTTCCTGTGTGTTCATAGCATTGCCGACCCAAGGAAACATCTAACAGAATATAATCTATTGTGGCATGAAAATTGAAGTATCTCTGAGTAACTAGTATAAGATATCAAAATTGAGGCGTATGAGTATACAGCACCTGTACTATATAACTGCCAACCTAGTTTTGCTAGCTTATTAATATTCTCATATGATTTTTTTTCAGCAATGTTAACTTCTGTGCAAATGTATGTCACTTATATCGTCAATTTTGATGCACCTAACATGTAATGCAGTCAATACTGATCAGTTTGATGGCGAAACTCTTGTTTACAGTAGTTGCCTTTGTTCCATGTTTCTACGTGGTAATGGTTTTAGTGTAAACTCATGGAGGAAAACAAAACTATTTCAGCATTTATTGATTATCTCATCAGTCATCGCAAATTAAACTTTCGCGTAATACAACATAATTCAATTACTCTCGCACTAATGTTTGTCTCACTTCTCCTTCCATGCATCCAGTGGGCGCGGGTAGCTGCCAGCTGTTAGGACAAACAGTGCCCTGAAACTTACCAGAAAAGTCGATGCACCACCGCATTGATGCTGTGCTTTCTGCATGCACCACTTGCCGTTAATGAACAATGGCTGCAAGACTTGTCTTCACAGGGACCGAGTGATTTGTGATTGTGGTGATCCAGGTACGTGTTGAACACGTACATATTAATGAAGTAGACAAGACCAGCAGCTAGCTAGCAGCTGACAGACTTGCCAAAAGCACAGAGCGTAGCATGGCATACACGAGCAGAATAGGGCAGAAAAGCGAGTGCTGAATGCCAGAGTGGTCAGCACATAGGTCATTGTATGTATAAAGGTCCTGAAAATCGTCCAAAAACTAGCCAATTTTCGGTTTTACCGGGTTTACGGCTCCCACGGTAAAGTGGGCTACCGGCCAAAATATTTTGGGCCGGTTTGAATGAGCACTCCCCAATCTGGCGGCGCAGGTGCGTGGCTGCCCCAATCCTCCCGTCCCTTCTTCCTCAGATCCTCACCTCCTCCCCGCCGTCTTGCGGTGAGCCGGTGCGTGTTGTGGGGCAGCTTGCCTGATCCCCATTGGATGGTGGGCGCTGAAGCCAGTGGCGTGGAAGCCTGGACAGCGGTGGAGGTTGGGGAGGCAGGGGCAGAAGTGATGAGGGCAGTGGTGGCCGGGGTGGGGGCCAGGAGGGCGATGGCGACCGGTTTGTCAGGGGTAAAGACCGGGTCGGTGGGAGCAGGGCCAAGGACTTTTTATTTCTACTTCGAATTCAACCACACTATCTCATTTTGTTTTCTTGCAAAAAAAAAACGTCTTTTCTTGTTCTTCTCGGACTAAGGCTTGAGGAGAGCTAATTATTTTCTTGTTCTACTTATTTTCTAGAATATCTATGTACTAAACAAACAATCCCCACTAACAGCAATTAAAGCTATTTTTCTCCGCCGATAACCTTTCACATTATCACAATTCTTTTTTGCAGTTGGATTAACCTTGGACGTCCCAGATTAGCCCAAGCCGACTGCCTCCTTTGCAATTGTACTGTTCTTTTCTTCATTAATTTTACATTATATTTTTTCCTTACAAATACACGCATCTGTCTCATGTTAATTTCACGTTAGACTACACAGATCCATTTACTACAATAAAAAAGTACATCTCATGTGCCAGCCACCATTTTCTCCGTCTTTACTACATATATCTTTTTCTTCATTAGTTTTACATTAGATTTTTTTCCTTACAAATACACGCATCTATCGCATTCTCACAAATACACAGATCCGTTTACTACAACAGGCAAAAACCTCGTGCGGCCCGCCATAAACCTTGCGCCGCCCAATACATTGTGGTCGGAAATAATGGGCGGAGAATGGAGGGAGAGAAGGACGTCGTCGTCGCATGAGCTCGAAATAATGGGGGCCATGCTGCAGAACGGTACACGACGGCAGCTTTCCTTGGCAGGCAGGGGCGAAAAGGCGCAGCGCATCGCGAGGACACAATTCCTCGCTTCACATGCGCTAAGCAAGCATATCCAGAGGCAGCTACGGTGTGGGTACCTACCCCTTAGAAATACACATGGGGTATTATCTAGAAATACACGATGTTGTACACGGTCAGGATTTGCTTTTTTTCTCCTTGGAACTCTGGCACGTTCATAATATTTCACGTATACCCATTTTAGCGGAAGATGATGTTGTAGCTTACTTTTGATAAATACGAATATGGAATTGGCTTGTAGTACTCTCATGTGCTCTTTTAATCTCCATTGCAAACTGATGTATGAATGTATGATTGGTCATACGATGCACATGCATGCTTTTTTTTTGTCCAGCATCATATTCACTACGTAAACAACTCTGGACAATGTGCAAATTTCTTTTCGAATACATAAGTCCTTGCAGGCATGCAAGCATGCATGTGCAAGCATGCATGCGATAGGGTGGCATTTATTTCTTGGCTAATCCTGTTCGGCAGACCTTATTTCATGTCCAGACGTTTGTAGTTACATTTCACACATTATGGTATTATGAAACATAAATGGTCAAAATGTTTCCTTTTCTTCGATTAACGTGTAGCAGCTCAAATTTACCAAAAACTTGTATAATTACTTTAAAATCATACTTGTATAATTACTTTAAAATCATTATTTATACATTCTTGGTTTTTTATCAGAAATTTTCAGCATTTTTGAAATGGTTTATGATTTTTTGTCAACAAAAAAGTATTTTCTAAAAATGATTAAAATTATCTGAGCTTTGCATATTCTAAAGTGCCTCCCCAAAACTTTTCATGAATTTTGGAGTCCATTTGGTAATTTTAGAAACTCAAATTTTTATTCTAAATTAAATCACATAGGAAAATCAATTTCAAATCTTTTTCTCCTTAAACAACCTTCGCATTTCCATCTTCCCTTGCGCGGAGATGTAATTCCAACATTTCCGCTTTTTCTCTCACCGCTTCCCTCTCTCCCTCCGTCTCACATGCTTGGGACCCACTCGTTAGTAGTCGTCTTCCAAAGCCATTCCCTCTGTCGCTATGCAAGTACCATCACCGCAACACCCTATCCTGTGGCGCACCTACCCAAGCTATCCCATCAGCCGTAGTGCTCATGAGCACCAAGCCTATGTCACAGTCCGGGAACTCCACCAAGCGAATCTGCATGCTCTGCCTATTTAAGCCCCACCAGATTTCACCATTTTGTATTTTGCCATCTCTATTTTGCCACTTGGCGAAGTTTTTCCTCCACTAGAGCATCTGGAACACCATCATTGTCTGCGACTCTGGCGCATAATGCCGTTGTACTCTGCCAAGCACATCTCTCACTCTTGTGAGCTCTGAGCTCTTTTCTTCACTTCATACTATGCATTTCAATACCCTTCAGCTGTCCCTGTATTTAATTGAAGTTTGGTACAGTGAATCACCAGAAATCTATCATTGTCCTCAGCAATGGTCACCATCGTCACCGCTTTGATTCTACCACTCCAGTGAGCCTTCGACCACGCCATGGTCATCGTCATGCATGTAACACCCTGGTTTGAATGTCATCTACAATTAATATCACTACCAATGTTAACCAATAATCAAGCATTACTAATATGTAGACTTCGAGAATAATCATCCAATATAATAATAATAATAATAATAAGAAGAAGAAGAAGAAGAAGAAATTTCAGTAACATGGTAATCAATAAATGGAGCTTAAAATGTACCAAATAAGCAACACGATGGATCAATTATAAAGCTAAACCATTGAACGCACCAAGTAGCAACATTATGAACCACAAAAAGCTAAGGGAAACCATTTATCAACTAATTATTGTAGAGATAGTACTAAATTGTTTATGACAATAGGTGATGGATCACTAGTGTAACACACTAGGGTCCAAACCGGCTTAGGTCTAACCCCATTTTGGATAGCCCACGCACACGTAGCAACCCGCTTGCACTTTCGTCCTCGCTTCGCGCAAAACGGTTAACTGGGGGTTCTACCATTGGAACTCCTAGGCTTATATGTAAGTGATTCGCTAAGCTAGCAAGGTGAGACTAACCCACACCCTCATGTGCACACACATATGGGCCGTCATGAGTCGGGGTGTCACATACACCGCCCCCTCGAAGGACCCGACGTCCTCGTCGGACCAACATACCCACACTGCGGCAAATCATAAGGATCTCCTCTCTTGGCATATGTTCGTGCATTCAGTGCCAGCACATATGCCATGCCCTGTGTTCACTTTGGGTCCACACGCGCCATGCGCCATATGCTCACGCCCCTAACCCGCACGCGCCCATGTAACCGCGAGAGTCGGCTCTGATACCATTTTTAACGCCCTAGGGTCCAAACCGGTTTAGGCCTAACCCCATTCTGGATAGGCCACGCACACGTAGTAAGCCGCTTGCACTTTCATCCTCACTTCGTGCAAAACAGTTAACCGAGGTGCTACCATTGGAACTCCTAGACTTATATGTAAATACTTCTCAAGCTAAGCTAGTAACGTGGGAGTAACCCACACCCTCATGTACACACACACATATGGGCTATCATGGGCCGGGGTGTCACATAATTAGTCGAATCCCAGAGCAACAACTCTGAAACTCTCTGTGTAAATCGCACTAGTTCAGGATTAGCTAGTGCATACAGTGATTACAGGGATACATATCAAGCACAATTACAACTTTATTTAATTGAATATGGCTTGATGGCCAAAGTTTACATCCATGGCACATAAGCCAAAATTAAATATAAGCAGCGAAAGAAAAACCGAAGCGGAAGAAGCCCACTGAGCCTGCCCACAGGCAAACGACAGTAAGACGTGGCCTATTCGTCGCAATCCTCACCAAGATCGAAGCTGTCATCCTCTGGCAACAGAATTAAGCAAGGCGAGCACATAAAGTACTCCACAAGTTACACCAGGAGGTTTAACAGAGTTAATGCATGCATATGTATTGACAAAGGAAGGCATAATATGGTTATTTGCACAAAAAGCAACATTTGGAGTAAATACTGTAAAGTAAGTATAAAAGCTGTATTTAATACAGTATGTAAAAACAAGTCTTGTTAACTGAAATAATATCATTAGCGTAGGCACCAACCTCACACTAACCTATCCACGAGTATCCCACCAAGACCATCTTTCCAAAAGATTACACAAGTTTTCACAAACTAGATTTTATGAAAAACCAAAGTATAATCCGTGAAAAACTATACTCAGCATGTCCTTGACTGTGGACACGGCTATCCAGGATAGATTATACACCCTGTAGAGGTTGTATAGCTTTACCCACAAGACATGATCATCCCATATTGCCATTGGATAAACACACTTCCTTTTGTGCAGCGAGGATATCATGATAAGGCCTTTACAATGCAAAGCCTTCAACTTGGCCAAGCCAACACTGAGGTTTCACCACAACTTGAACCCATAAGTTGGAGCCCCCTCTTGAGCCGAGTGAGACTTCTCATGGCCTACGCCACGCTCACTTTCAACCTACAGCGAGACTCAGGTTGGGACATGCAAATTAATCATCCAGGACTGTCTCATAGCAGCCTTGTGATAGTATGAAAGGGCTTTGCAATAGTAGCTCACAGACCGGTCCTTAATTGACTTAGGCACCAACCACATACCCCTCGTGCCTAGCAATCAACATCATGTCACCAAACAACAACGCATATCAGCAAGCACCCACCACTCTAGCCATTTGCCTAGGTCTAAACCAAGTTTTTATATTTTGTTTTGAAATAACTCATAGTCTTTCTTGACTCACCGAAGTCAAGAATACATTTCAAAAGCTTATTATTTTATATGAAAAATTTATCCCAAAACAAAATTATGTCTAAGCAGGTCTAGGCATTTGAGACAAAATTTCTCTAGTCCATAGTAGTGTATTAACTAGAGTTTTATCTAAGGTGACAAGGCATGTTGAGGTTCAATGTCAAATTTGGCCATATACAAAGGAATTGGGTATAACTAGAATTTTAAATCGAATTTAAACTAGATTGAATAACAGTATGTATGCGTAATAATTTTAAAACACAACATAATTAATATAAATTACTGCGAGCAACATGATCAAAGGTGTAACTTGCCTTGCTTAAAGTCTTGATGCTGCGAATCGTCGAAATCGAACTCTCCGAAAAAGTCGTAATCTACACGCGAAGAACCAAAGCGTATAAATTCAAATAAAATTCAAATAAAATCTCAAAAATTATTAAATATATATTGAGGTATAGATTAATATTTTATATGAATTTAGGAGAAAGAATCAACAGATTCAGAGTTCGGACAACGAAGAACGAGTCATCGAAAAATCGGTTGGAAAGGAAATTGCTGAAAAATAATACCAACCGAGGGAATACTTCTTGAGACCTTGTTTTTGGCTGGATTTCTGATGTTCTAGAGTGCATCAAAAGTGGGGAATGAGGAGAGGAGGTGGTTGTTCAATTTATAGGCAAGGAGGAGGAAGGGAATGGCCAGATTTGATTGCCGAAGTAATGGCTAGAATAAATGAAATGTCGGTTTCAACTTTGCAAGGAAGAAGCTGAATAATTAATGAGTCTAATGGCCATGAAACTGAGAATAAATTTACTAGAGACATTTCTACTTCATACCATTTAATTTTTGTCGGATGGCTCGGGCTAAAATTCATCAGAGGTGGTGAATCGACGACGAGAAGTGAAAACAGAAGATTTTGGGACAAAACTTGATTCCCACCAAATGGCTGCATCAAAATCACATTAAATTGATGGGTAGGTTGCTAGGATGCTAGAACATGATGTGACACGAACAAAAGTCAAAAATGATCACTGAAGAAAAGGTTTCATGGTGGAGGGAGGAGAGAGCACGGGCGGGGCTGCGGCTTCTCTAGTGTTTTGCGTAAAGGTAGAGGAGGTGCTGGGGGTTGGCATGGGAATGGAACACAAGATGGTGCTTCTATTTATATGGCAAAAACAAGGGGAATGAGTTAATTTGGCTGAGTTATGTGCAATGTCGGTTTTGAATGCTTGCATGCAAGAAACTAAAATTTTAATGATTAAAACTGAAATGGAATTGATGTTTGGCAATGAATAGAGGTGTTTTTGCTACATGCCAATTAATTTGGTAAGAGGGAATGGATTTTGCTTGCAAGCATGCATGGTTCACGATGGCTTTAGCTGAAGAACAGAGTGTTTGTTGGTCAGATGCGTGGAGATGAACAACAAAGGTAGGAAGAAGAAATATTAGGCTAAAAGGGAATAGTCCAAATGTTTGAAAAGAGTTTATGGCACTGGGTGTGGTGAGAACTTTGGAGTTAAGCCTGTTTGAACGAAAGAAGAGTTTGGATTAGGAGGGAAATCTCATTATTTTTAGAAAAATAGAAGTGCCATGAAAATATTTAGACCAAGAAAAATAGAATGGATATTTTTATAGATATTTTGATGTTTGGAAGATTTGAATTTGAATTTTGGAAGTGCATAAATTTTTTTGAATGGAACTGCAGCTTTAAAATGAACTAGGCATTGGAATTTGAAATTCAAAATTTTTGAATACAAAATAAACGTCAAATATTCAAATCGGTGGCATAAATGGATAGATTGGAATTTTTTTATGAATTTAGAAATTTGAATGGGCTCAATCGGAGTTAGGATGAAGGAGAACGGGCTTCTAGAAGTTTGAAAAGAGAGAAAAAGAATAAATCAGATTTTCTGGAATTATTTTTGTACAGAAAAATTGGATTATGACGCGTGCATGGATTTTTCATTTTCGGTTGAATTATTTTTTCAATAGAAAAAGGGAATTATGACATCAGCCCTGAGTTGATTTTCATGCAAGAGGTTGACATGTGGGCCCATCTCTAGGGACCGGGTCCACAGATGAAGGAGGTGGTTGCTGGTGTGGCGCACACGTCGGCTACCACGTCATCACGGTAGCTAACGGGGCATGGCCAGCCAGAGGCGGCGCTCGGGCCTGCGGGCTCACTGGCGCTCTGGCGCGAGGCGGCGGCGACCGAGGTGTGCAACAGCAAGAGGAGAGGGTGCGAAGGTGAGCTCACCATGGCGGGGGGGGGGGGGTCTGAGGGGCTCGGAGATGGGTCAGTGACAAGACGAGGCGGTGGCGGCGTTCAGGCGGTGGTGGCAACGGGGTTCTGGCCACGGCTTCGCTCGGCGGAGGGGTGGGGGACAGTCGTCGGGGCACGAGGATGAAGAATTTGGCGTCGGTGTGGCACAGGGAGGAGTGGGCTCACTGGAATTGCTTGCCAGAGTTCTCGGGAGGCCGGAGAGAGGGAAAACACAACGCGGGTGTGCTTGGGCGCAAGAGGGAGGGAATTGGAGGCGGGGCGAGGTGTAGTGTGCCGAGAGGAGCTCAGGGTGGGCTTTATATAGGGGGCGGCGAGGGGCAATGGCTGGGCTTCACTCGCCGGAATGAACAGCGGCGAAAGGGTGAGTAAAGAGCGGTTTAACGGGAGTAAAAGATCATATCTATGACTGCCTCTAGGGCATATCACTAACTGGCATATGTTTTCATTATAATTTTTTCCCTGGGTGGTGCCGCGGTGGTCACGCCTGAAAGATTGCAGTGAGACTTTAATAGATAGGGCATAAGATAAAAACTAGAATTAAATGTGCAAAAAGCACATATTATAAAATGAAACAAATATGGAAAACAAGTATGACATAAAAAATCGACTTGAGATATTATATAATATTACTGAATGACACAATTATGGCAGTAAAGCTCAATGAATGATTTTTTACACATTATACACATGATAACACGAATATTGATTTTGTCACCAATAGCATGTAATATTACTGAATGGCACTTTTACTGACACACTCCTTCGGTCGAATGGTACCAAGAAAATATCTGTTTGTTCGTGATTAACAGTTGGATTATTTCATCAGATGAAGTTGCTTGTCACACGTTAAATGATAAATTTCAAACTGCTCACTTACGAACTGCGTATGTAGGAATACTTTTAAAAACCTGAAGAATGATTCTGCATCTGCACACCATAGAACTTGACATCATTATTTGGCATCACAGTCTAAGTAGGAAAAATGAATGTAGTCAATATATAGCTTTACTTTACCTGTATATATGTTGCAATCATTCTCGAGTAGGATCCCTGATTATTCTTTCAGGAATCTCCGAGAAATAATCCTACAAACAACCTAGTTGAAAAACATGAAAGATATCACAGAACTATGATCTCGATCTAGCTGCAATGGTACTATTGCATTAACACTGATCTCCCAGCATTATCTCATGTTTGGCATGCATGCTGTTAGCACAGGTAGCTTTCTGCATCACCTGAACATGTAAATAATGACGACCAAACGACATCTTTTATGCCAAGTAGCCACGGCCTGGCTTGCTTGCCAAGAGGACAGCAAAGCAGTAAGAGCAGGGCAGCAAAAACGTTCTGAACGCATGAAGAATGGAAACATTAATTTTTGGTCACACAAGATTCCGAGTGTGTGTACTAACTAGCTAAGTGGTTGTATGTGTAACAGCAATTGTGATAGTCACCCGACATGAGCTTACTGGTGTATATTTGTGGTGTCCAACAAGTTCCCTCAGAACCAGCTAGTGGTGATGCAAAATAGATGGAAGAAGCGGAAAATACAATTAGTGGGACACTAAGAACATTTTACTTATTAATGAATCTTTAATTCGAAAAATTGATTAATGGGCATTCCTAATTTGTGGAGAACACATATTACATCTGTGAAGCAGAACGTTGTCAGTTGAATAATCCTGACTTGCCACGATGGCCTGCTGGTACAGACATACATTATACTATAAAGGAACAATATGCCTGGTATTTTGTAACGGTACCTTCTGTCCTTTTACTGTCAATATTAGGAATTTTGTGTAGTTTCTTAATATACTTAATTTGTTGTTTCTGAAATATTAGTGTCCGTCGTTTTCAGCACATAATGCCTCATGGACTCTTACCACTGGAGATCGTGACTTAAAACCGCACATAGTGGTACCATTTAGTGACAAATAATTTTTATTAAAATAAATATAGTTTGAAGCTATAAATACAGCCCTAGCGATATCAGCAATCCAAACTTGTCTTCCCCAACGAAAGAAAACCCCAAAGGTGAGTTTCTACTTTGGCATCTTTTAAACCATAGAAACAATTGTTTAGATTGTTTTGATATGAATGACACCTCCAAAAAACACTTATGTCATGTTCCTTTTTAAATATGTAGGTACAATCATGAGCATCCCACGAGCAAATATTGTTGCATTAGCCATCTTGGTTATCCTGTTGCTAGGATTTGCGGTTGCTGATGTGCAAGGAGAAGCTGAAATTAATTTTGGTCTTCGTGGAATCAAAGGTAAAAATCACGGTTTTCGTGATAATACTCACGCAAAGTCTGCTGACACCAAGGAAGGAAAGAATTCTATCACTGGCCTTGAAACTCAAAGAAAACTCACCGGCACAACAGATGTCGGTGTCAATGGTGGACCCCGCACTGAATCCATTACAGCCTACTGCACGTACATGAGGGGAATTGGAAAACCTGCCCCGGGGTGTCCTTAGCAAAGATAATATAGCTATGGATGTCCTAGAGTAACAACGTCTGTCTGGCCTATGCTGGTATTATAAAATTAAAAGAAATAAATTTCTAGGACATTCTCTATATGCATACGGATATATACTCTAGTGATATGTTTGCTTGTAACACGTGGAATCTGCATGTATACTGACCTTGCATGTCAAGGGAATACTAGTTATACAAATGGAACAATATCCAATATTATGAGTTTCATCTCTCCTATTATTGATCACTTATCTTCATTTGTATCATTTGAACTGCATTATATTGAATGGCTGTTTTTCTTGAATCTTTATCTTTACTAATTTGAGGCTCCTCTGGAAGCCCCCACGTTAATCCTGAAGAGGTAAAAATAAATAAAAAGTGCCACATTAACCAGACAAAAGGAAAATAGCTTGAAATTCTCACATTAATCGGAAAAAGGAAAAGATCCTGATCATCCAAGTTCCCCTACGGACATAATCTTTGTCTTAGGTTGAGAGTCCATATGTCCATACGTACATATATGTTCCCACATGATTAAGGTGTTTGAATAAAAAGACAGGCTTCGATTGCTGATTCGGTCTCTGCAGACTTGAGAAAAAGAAGAGTTCATCCAGGATACGTCAATGACTAATTAATTAAGTAAAAATGATATGCAATGGGAGGTATAGCTTTTGTTACTACTAAAACCTATAAAGTACGTGTACATATGTATAGTTCATGAGCTTGGCTTGAACTATGTATACTCATGTGTTCAATATCGATCCAATTTCTGATTTGGTTGGTGTTTTTGCCCTCTCCTCTTCCCTCTTGATCTTGTTCATCTCCATGGGATGTTCTTGATCTCGTTGATTTTACTCTCATTTTGGTTGGTGTTTTTGCCCTCTCCTATTAGCTCTTGATTTTGCTAGTTCCTAGGATATGTAAGAGATGGAGAGGCCTCATGAGAATCACATGCCATCCATAGCTGCAACAAGATCATGGAGTTTGCCCTATTTGGTTCGACTTGGAGCTCTTCTTGTGAAATCGTGTTCCTATGATTTTGGTCTCGAAAATTTGGGTGCTCTAGCTTGCTGTGACATGTGTGAACCCCATCTATGTCCTTCTTAACCACATCAAACCAACAAGCAAGTCACCTCTCTAGTTGTGAGTTTTGCCCGGTTTTGGTGCAACCTTACTTGTCTCAAGTAATGGTTTGAACTTTGGACAAGATCTATGTGATCCATGGATGGATTAGGTTCCTGATATTCTTGATAAGGTGCCTGTGAAGTTTCAAGTCATTTGTATTTGTATTTTGATGGTTGCATCTTTTTGGGGTTTTGCTCGAGCTGATTTTTATGACTTGATTAGGGGAGCAGTTAGACCGCCCCACGCTAGCGGTTATACTGATGGATGGTCAGACCAGTTCCCAGGTGGTCAGAACACCAGCACCAGGCTAGTCCGAATGCTGTGTTAATAGCAGTCTGACCGATCAGGTTGTGTTGAACTCCATTTTGCTTCTGTGTTTTCACGAGTTTTTTGTTGGTGGGCTAAAATGATCTTCCTAGATTCCAGTAGCTAGTGGAGTGAAGATTTTAGAATACAATCTGGGAGGTCATTTGTAGGCATCATTGACCCCCCTCTAATTGTCGTATCGAGTCCTACAGTATGTGTTCTCGGATGGTTACCTTGTACAATTTTTTGTATACCCGAGAAAGCTTGTTGCATTTTGCCAGTTCATGTTCCCATCTTCATCAAATCTCAAAAAAAAATGAGAAATTTCAAGGGAAAATTGTGAGAAATTATAACACCCCAGCCCAACATGAACCCAATATAGTACACCAAAACTTAGCAGAAAAGTTGATGAACCACCGCGGAGATGTTGTGCCATTAATGAACAATGACTGTGAGACTTGTTTCAGTCTTCACAGGGACTCAATGTGTAACACACCAACCCAACATGATACCAGAATATCACCACTATCTATCCCCCTCAGTAATTTAATCCATCTTTCACAACTTTAAATGATAATTTCTAAACCACACTGTAACATCCCAAAATTTAGGAAGTTTATGTAAAATTTAAAACTTTTTGACTATATTTTGTTTCCATGGCTTTTTATTGAAGTTTTCTCTAGAAAATAATTTATCAACACTAGTTTTGGAATGGAATATACAATTGATGATATTCAAATTGGAATAAAAGTCAAATATAAAAAGATAATCTAGAAGTGGCGTGGGAGAACTTACAATAAAAACCATTTCTTGAACATTCAATAATATAACATTCCAAAAACACAAATTTAAGTTCTTGGCGCTGGAAATAAATGTTTGAAAATTATTAGCAAATTTATGAAATTTTCCAAATCAAAATAGTACATTTTGAATAAAACACTGACCTTCAAAGACTTTTTGAGGAAAATTTAAAGTAGATAAAATCCTAAACAAATTACACAATATTATATACTATGTTAGGTACCTTCAAAAAATTTGTATAATTTTTGGAGCTTATTTTCTGTACTTAAAAGTTCCACAAAGCAATCAGCCAAACCAAACCCACCTTCTTCACTTACTCTTTCCGCTTTCGGTTTTCCGATGGTGTATTTTTAGGAATACGCCGTATTTGTAACATCCTAAATTCTATGGAATGGAAAATGTGTAAAATTTAAAACTTTTTGCTTGCATCTTATTTCCTTGGCTTATATTAGAGTTTCTTTGGAAGAATAATTTGGAAAAGAAAGATGCAATTGATAGAATTTAATTTAAATTAAAAATCAAATATGAAAAGATCATCCATAAAGTGGCATAGGAGAATTTATAGTATAAACCATTTCAAAAACTCACAAATAAGTTCATGGAGCTATAAATAAAATTTTAAACATTTTTGAACATGTTTATAAAATTCACCAAATGAAAATAGTGATTTTAATGAAAACAGAGATATTTAAACATTTTTCGAGGCAAATATAAGACAGATAAAATCTTGGAAAAAATTTACAATAGTCTTCACTATTCTAGGCACCTCCAAAAAATTTTCAGAATTTTTGGAGCTCATTTGGTATGTATAAAAATTCCTCAAACTTCTCATCCAAGCAAATATGCTTTGTTCTCTTAACTCTTTCCACTTCCTCTTTTGGGAAGGAATATTTTTGAAGTTTACGCTTTCTTTCTATCCATTTAAAACCCGATGCTAATGAGTGGGACCGGACCCCACCTGTCAGGATGTTGCTCCTTTGCTCACTGACGCACCTGGCCCTGTTGTAGGAAGCACCTTCCACCTCCGACAAATGCTCTGCAAAACTTTGGTAGTGTTGATGGCACTGGGTTTTGATGCCTTCGCTCATGGTTTCCTGCTCTACTGCCTGATGTCAAGTCACTACGTTGCTGCATAGCAACTCCCCTGTAACATCCCGTTTTCAAATCCTATGTTAATGAAAATTTTCAAATTTGTGTCCTGAAAATTCAAAAGAATTTTATTCTCTAATCTAAAATTTTTTGTGCTTTTCAAAGAAAAAAAATAAAATGTGCAAAATTGTTTTAAAAATAAATACCTTGTGTTGTAGGGGTGGCCCCCACCTAAACCCAGCAGGCCTGGTAGAAGGTTATAAGGTCCAGAATAGGCCATGTGTAATTGAAAGATAAAGCTCCATTTAAGTTGGTTTTGGTGTTAATGACAAATGCCATTATAACATTATGATATTAATGACATATACTTTATAATGTTTTGGTGAAAATGATAAATGAATTTATGAGACTAACATGTTTATTTGAGTTTATCTTTGGTTAGTCTCATTTGGATGAAAAGGTGAAATCAAAGAGGTATGCATTCGAAATCGCTTTCTCATTTACAAATGCATTCCTTAGATCCAAAATATAGATTGAACTCCTCAATTAGTCTAAAATGAATATGTGCATATGTCTTCACTATATACACTTGTATGCACACATTTAGGGGGAGCTCTCTATATATTTTGGAGTTTCATAAGTATTGATCCATGCTTTCTTTAATACGCATATTTGGGATCTTTACTTTGAAATACATTCTTGAGTATATATAACTTGTGTAGTTCGTATATACTCATGTGCAATCGGGTTGTCATCTAACTTCTCCATTATGTGTTAATGGTTGAATGCCTAAATGACAACCGGATGAGTAAGCTTTGTCTAAAGCTTATTTTAGAGTATACATTTGTTGTGTACAAGGTGTATACTCGCAAATCAGTTTCATATCTCATTATTTGTTGAGATTGTCATGAATTACCAAAATGGTGAAGTTTGGTAATTGATGACAATTATTCTGTGGACTAACGGTTTCCATGAGTTGGATGCAGAGTTTAGGTTCCACAAATAAGAACGACTTGGAATGACTTCATGTGTTGAAGATCATCAAGTCAAGATTGAGAAGAAGATAGTTTCATGAGTTGAAGGCTATCAAAGAAGAAGATGGATTCATGTGTTGAAGGCCATCAAGAAGAAGATGCGTCATGAGTTGATGCATGTTCAAATGGAGATGATCATGTGTTGATCATCAAGACAAGTGAAGACCATCATGTATTGATGGAGTTGATGAAAAGAATGCATCATGAGTTGATGCCTATCAAGACGATGACCCAAGGCAAAGGTATGACTAGTTAGGGCTAAGGATGTGTTCTTAGTCTTTTACCGGTCTTGGTGTTTGGTTGGAAGACCGGATTGCTAGTGTAGGTTGCCGTACTATTAAGAGGGGTCATGTCTAGTAGTTTGAGTCTCATCATGTGTTGATAGCTCAAACCTCACTTGGTCTAGCTCATCTTAACATGATGCCATTATTTGCGAATGTGTTTTGCAAATAGTTGAGGCTCATGTATCTAATCCTTGCGGCATGTGACTTAAGTTTGCGAATGTGTTTTGCAAACATGAGAAGTCCATGTACCTAATCCTTGTAGCATGATCTAAGTTTGCAAATATGTTTTGCAAAAGTTGGAGATCATGCATTATCCCTTGGCATGGTCTAAAATTGTTTGTTGCTATTTCCTTTGACATTAGACCATGGTAGTGACTCTTTGGATGTCTTTTGATTTTTTGCATTGATCTAATGTGTTTGAGATCATGCAAATAGATGGGTTGTGTAGCCCTCTGAATAAGCTTTCCATAGAGTCCAAGATCACTCAATTCCGACATCGGAGTCAAAAGTTATGACCATTTTTCCGAGTGTCGCCTGTGCTGAAAAACTGAAAAACGGAAGTACCGCAATTTGTACTGCGGTACTTCCGATTTTTGCGGAAGTACCGCAATTTGTACTGCGGTAGTTCCGATTTTTCCGGTAGTTCTGATTTTCCGGTAGTTCCGATTTCTGAGCGGAACATTTTTTCTAGAGAGCGACTTTTTGAATGACTTAGCCTCGGGAAAAACGGTAGTTCCGCAATTTGTACTGCGGTAGTTCTGTTTTCGCTGAGAAACGGCTAGTTTTCTGACCGTTGGCGAGGAAATCGGAAGTACCGCAATTTGTACTATGGTAGTTCCGTTTTTCCTGATTTTTTCAGGGTTTTGGCTCCAACGGCTAGTTTTCTTGTGTGGGGTATAAATACCCCCTTGTGGCCGGTTGGAGAGGTTGTTGCTTGATCCATTTCTGTTGTCTTGACTAGAGTGAGGCTCTCCACTCAATTGTGCATGTGTTGCACTTTGTGAGAGAGGAGAGGTGTTCTAGAGTGCATGTGTTGCATCTAGAGGAGGACTTTGTGTCCAAGTTGAGCTTGTGCATTCGTTGCACGTGGTGAGAGTCAAGTGAGAGACTTGGCTTGTTACTCTTGGAGTTTACCGACTCCTAGACTGCGTTGGAGGCGTCGTGCGCGGTGATCTTCTCAAGAAGGTTGTGAGAAGACCCGGCGAATTTGTGAAGGTCGGAGCTCACCTACCCGGAGTGGGAAAGAGCTACCACTAGTGGATACAAGGTGTTTCGGCTTAATTCGTGGAGCCGGTCCGATTTGTTCGGGCTAACCTCAAGGTGGATTAGGGGAGACCGGCAAGTCTTCGAACACCACGGTAAAACATCGTTGTGTCAATTGTGGTTTGTTTCCTTGTACTTAATTTATATTCAAGCAATTTACATTCATAGACTCAATTTGATTGCTTGTAAACCTAGGATTGCAAACCTTGATCTAGGATAGCATTGTTGGTGCACTTAGGCGAATTTGCTTGACTTAGGCGCTATTGTACTAAACTACCTTGGATTTAGCTTCCGCATTGTTTCCTTGGTTTAAGCAAATAGAAAAGGTCTTGTATTGATTAGTATTAATTTGTAGAGAATTTTTAAACCGCCTATTCACCCCCCCTCTAGTCGGCCTCCTCGATCTTACAGTAATGACATAAGTGCCCCTGAAGGGGATACTCAGATGTAAGGGTATAATTGTAAAAGCACTCCCCATGTGTATATATATATGGAATGCAGTCCATGGGGGGACCCAAGCCATTACTGTCACTTCTCCCAACTCTCCACTACTATCTCTCTCTCTGTTTGGTCTGTAACCACAACAGTTGGTGCCGTCCGTGGGGAGGACAGGAGCAAGCCTGAAATCTGAAGGATGGCACGGAAAAAAGCTTCGTCAACGGCAGCGAAGGGAAAGAAGGCGGCCGGGTCGGAGCGTCGCACGGGTACCAGGGCTTCGGCATCGGCTGTTGCGGGCGCGGGTGATGACGCAGGTGCGGTGGTCGAGGATGTCGACGTTCGCGTTGCGACGACCGACCCCGTCATCGCACTGCGATGACCAACCCCGTCACTGGCGCTGCGACGATCGACCCTGTCACTGGCGCTGCGACGACCAACCCTGTCACCAGCGCTGCGACGACCGACCCATCACTGGCGCTGCGACGACCAACCCCGTCATCGGCACTGCGACGACCGACCCTGTCATCGGCACTGCGACGACCGACCCCGTCACCGGCGCTGCGACGTCAAAGACACGAGCATGAGTATAAACAAAGATGCACGTTCGCGTGTGCACTCTCCGTCGAAGACACGGGTATGAGTATAAACTAAAGATGCACGTTCGCGTGTGCACTCTCCGTCGAAGGCACGGGTAGGAGTATAAACTAAAGACGCACGTTCGCGTGTGCACTCTCCGTCAAAGACAAGGGCACGAGTATAAACAAAGACGCACGTTCGCGCGTGCACTCTCCGTCGAAGACACGGGTATGAGTATAAACTAAAGACGCACGTTCGCGTGTGCACTCTCCGTCCAAGACACGGGCATGAGTATAAACAAAGACGCACTCTCCGTCGAAGACACGGGTATGAGTATAAACCAAAGACGCACGTTCGCGTGTGCACTCTCCGTCAAAGACACGGGCATGAGTATAAACAAAGATGTGTGGGGGATGCCTCTGCACGCACTCTACGGAGTATAAATAAGACGCAGATGTTCTCCCTGCGCACTCTACTGAGTATAAACAAGACGCAAACCCCGCGCACGCCAGGGACTTCATCCTTGTGCGTACTCTCTGGAGTATAAATATGACGTGGATGTCGACCCCACGCACTCTACGGAGTATAAATAAAATGCGAATGCTGTCCCTGTGCGCTTGGCAAAGCGCGACCGCGGCGCGAATCTTGCGTGACTGCCAAATCGCGCACCTCCTCAGTGCGTCGAGGCTCGCCTTCGCACATCACGGGAGGTGTACGCAGGGTGTACTATGGAAATCAACTCCGAGAGCTCCAGAGTACCGACGTAGCGCGCCAGAGGCTGGCCCAATCGTCGGCGCGCACGTGGACTATGGGATACACCAGAGGCTGCCCCCACCGCGGGGTGGGAGGACGGAGGTCCGCCTTCGCACGCGCCAGTCCACGATACTTTAAACAGATCGTAGTGTGGAGGTCCGCCTTCGCACGCGCCAGTCCATGAGACTTTAAACAGGTCGTAGTACGGAGGTCCGCCTTCGCACGCGCCAGTCCACGAGACTTTAAACAGGTCGTAGTACGGAGGTTCGCCTTCGCACGCGCCAGTCCACGAGACTTTAAACAGGTCGTAGTGCGGAGGTCCGCCTTCGCACGCGCCAGTCCACGAGACTTTAAACAAGTCATAGTGCGGAGGTCCGCCTTCACACGCGTCACTCCAAGAGACTGTAAACAGGTCGTCGTATCAACGACTGCCTCTGCACGCGCTAGCTATACGGAGTAAGCGACACGCGAACCCCGCGAGCGCGTTGGCGCCCGTTCGGCGGGCGGGAGAAACCGCTCGCGCGGCTATCACGCCAACGGCGAACTTTGAATGTGGGGATCTCGAACGGTGTGGCTTGGGGCGCGGAGGGGGCGTGCACCGCAGGGACTTTGGCGTGCGCATCAGAGTCCCACAAGCTCCCGATGCCCGTCACCACAACGAATCCCCTCGATGTCCGGTGGAGCTCCGGCCGTAGACATGGCCGCTTAGCCGGGGCAAGTGGCGACGACGCCGCCCTAGCAGCCACCGCCGGAGAGGCCCCCGTGGCTGCAGCACCCGGGGGCGAAGCCCCCGCCGTGGCAACCTCTGCGGAGGGCACCTCGGTTTCGACCGCTACCGGTGGCAAAGACCCAGTCCCGTGCGCCCCCACGGAGGGTCTTTCTGGCATTTTGGCAGCCACGGCCGAAGGCTCCACCTCAGCACCGCCGGCCCGCCGGATCCTGCCTCGATGACCGCCATGGGTGATGAGACTTCCCCTCTCCGGCTGCTCGTGGCGAGCCCGCCGTCCAGCGCACCCGCCGAAGATCCTTCGCCCCCGACATCTGCGCCACCCAAGCCGGAGTCGGCGTACCTCGCCGAATCCGACTCGGCATCTGCTGCGCCATCGGGAGCACTAGCAGCGGCACTGGCAGCTGCTACACCAAGCACGGCAGACGCTACGCCTCAGCCCGTCTTGTGAGACGGGGCCTTGCTCCTCGTCGCGCCGTCGTCTTGGTGTTGCGGGGCCGGCTCAGCACGCTCCCGCACAGCAAGGCCCAGGGCCTCGCACACGCGGTTTATTCGCCCCAGCCCCGCCTCGGCGGAAGCAGACGCGCGCTGCTCGTGCTCCCTGCCAGTATACGGCCCAAGAACACGCGCGCGGCTTGCTCTGTATCCTCCAAGCGAATCCCTACGGCAAAGCAAGAGATAAGATTAACATGTAACATATGTCGCGCAAGCGCGGGTGATCTGGCCGACGCCACGAAGACCGGACGGTCGCCGCAGCAAGCGCACCGTGGCAAAACGTTGTAGTCTCGACGCTTCTCGGCGGCAAGGCACCAGTCACGGGCGAGCGGCGCCACGCTGTACATCACATACTCTCGAAGGGTAGGGGACGGAGCGCGCGCGTCTACTTCGGCTGGGCGCCAGCTCCGCTGCCACATGTTCGAAGGGTAGGGGACGGAGCGCGCGTGCGTCTACTTCGGCTAGGCGCCAGGTCCGCTGCCACCCGTTCGAAGGCTAGGGGACAGAGCGCGCGCGCGCGTCTACAACTTGGTGCCAGCTCTGCTGCGTCGACAGCCTAGTACGGGCGAGTCTCCGCTTTAGCTGAGAAACCCTGCCACCCGCCTCGGCCCTGCGTCGGGGTATAACGGCAAGCCGCCGTGGGCCAAGCAACGTCGGCGGCAGCCTCGACATGAGCTCTGCCTCCATGGGGAAAGCGCAGGCGGCCACTTCGGCGTCAGGGCCCGCGTGACAACCTCATGACCTAAACCGGCAAGGATTCAGGCGCCGGGATTTTCCGTGTTTTGGAAGCGCAAGGGCGGATGTGTGGCAGGTTTTGACGGGTTCTCATAGACAGATAGGCTTCAGTACATCACCTCTCCTTGATGATAGCGCCAGTTGGCACAATCAGCGGATGTAGATGAACTCAAGCATATCTGTCTACGAGAACTGGTCAAACCTTGCCATCTTCATACGGGAGCGCAACGCGCGTGTAGGAGGCCGTCTTCGCGATCGCCACACCAACCTGGCCGCCGCCACGGCTTCGGCCTGGACCCTGGCTTCGAGGAGCGGACCCGCGCGCATGAACTCGCCCGTTGGCACATCCCACACATGGCAAAAGCAAAGGTCATGTCGCGCAAGGTAGGTCTGTTTAGGAGAACAGGGCAAACCTTGCCGCCGTATGCAGAAATGCAGTGCAGGGGTAGGAAGCGCAGCTGGCTATCGATAATAGACGCTAACCAAGCTCCCAAGAAAAATGGACCTCAATCTGTACATCAACATCCCCCAAGCTGCTCAGCGTCGCTGAGGAATGTCGATGCACGGAAGGGGCCCATTTTAGGGGAACAGCTTCTATCCAAGGACACGGTGCAGGAACAACGTCACACCAGCGCCGCATATATACCCCATCAGCGGGGGAGCCAACCGGCGGGAGACCCAACCGGCGGAAGTCCAACCGGCAGGAGTCCAACCGGCGGAAGTCTAACCATCGGAAGTCCATCGCCACATTAAAATGGCCACGACGCCTCAAGGCCTGCACCGCGCCAAGCACACTTCGCCACGTGGACGGCCAGAAGAAGGAGCGCCGTAGCGCGCCCGCTATCACTTGACGCATGTGCAACGACTCAGGGGCCCGCTACGCCTACCTATGCCGGCGCAACGCCTCCGACTCGGCTCGGGCAACCCCGACCCCGCCACGGTAGGGGACGAGCACGGCGTGCCCGCCGACCAGTGCGGCCCGCGCCACCCGCTCGAAGGGTAGGGGACGGCGCGCGCGCGCCCACCGATCAGCGCCACGGACGGAACGCTCGCGCATCTACCTCAACCACCAATCCAGGCGTCGGGTTCGGCTACGGCCTCAGCCCCCGGTCAAGTTCAGAAAAGTTCACAGGCCGCAGGGACGGAGGGGGCCAAAGGACTCGGCAACATGGCTTCTTCCCTGTGAAGCCCTTCACCATGAGAGGCTCCTGTTATAGGGGTGGCCCCCACCTAAACCCAGCAGGCCTGGTAGAAGGTTATAAGGTCCAGAATAGGCCATGTGTAATGACATAAGTGCCCCTGAAGGGGATACTCAGATGTAAGGGTATACTTGTAAAAGCACTCCCTATGTGTATATATATGGAATGCAGGCCATGGGGGGACCCAAGCCATTACTGTCACTTCTCCCAACTCTCCACTACCATCTCTCTCTCTGTTTGGTCTGTAACCACAACACCTTGTTTTATCCCCAAAAACGAATTCAAAGTCACCCTTCAAAATCTAGAATTTAAAGTCATCTTTCAAAATTAGGGAATTTCATAAAAGAAAGAATTGCTTTTATCTTTTAAAGAGGAAAGGGAAGAAAAAAATGTACAAAACCCTTTAATCCCAGCCGCCCATCTTCTTTTCCCCCCGGCTCCATCTCCTTCCTGGCCGCAGCGCCCCTCCTCCTCTGTCTTTGCCGCCGCTCGTCGTCTTCTTCCACCCAACCACGCCGATGAGTTAAAGCGCCGACAGCCTCGCCATCAGCGCCATCATACTCACCTTCAATGCCGGCACTCTTGTTGTCATCACTGACGCCCCTCGCCTTCAGTGCCTGACAGCGGCAGACCTCGGGCTCGCCTCCCCACCCTTGCCTTCGGTGCCGTTGTGGTCCGGCCTCTGCTTGCCGTCGTTTCGCCTCTGTCGCTGCCTGGCCGAGGGGCAGCAGCTATCGCCTTGTCGTGTCCCCGGTCTTCTCCCGCATGTCCTCCGCTTGCTTCGACTTCCGCCCTTCCTACGCCGCTTGTCGCCATTCCCCCCTCGCTGCGCTGCCGTAGTACCCCTCTACCGCCCCCGTGTGCGACACAACACCCTACCTTGTTTTCTGCTCCACGTCGCGACCGCCGGACAGAGCAAAGCCTCGCATTCAATTACGCCCGACAAGCCACCGGTCGCAGCGCCCGAATTGTGGCCGCACAGTGCTAACGCCACCCGCACGCCGAGGCCACGGCGCCTTGCTCCCCCTCGGTGTTTTCTCCCTCCTTCCTCGACTGCTATAAAAGGGCGCCAGCACTTCACTTCACACCCTCACCGAGACCTCCACTCGCCGCCTTCTCTACTGCAGGTGCACCGCCGGCAGTCCCCATCGCCAAGCGCTCCCGGTCGACACCAGGGCCTTTTGAGCCGCCTCTCCCCGCACTAACCATTGCCCCTCCTTTTCCTCCCCCACTTAATTGACTTTTCTTCTCGTGCAGGCCGCCGGCAAGGCTCTTCCTTCCTCGACTCCGGCGCCGAGTCCTCTCGGTGAACCGCTGCGTCCCTGGGGTACCCTGAGCATGCTCCCCGCCTCACCGAGCCCCGCCTCCCTCCCAGCGAGCCGCCGTCGTCATCTTCCTCACCGCCGAACCCGTCCCCACCGCTGGCCTTCTCGGTTTCACCTCGGCCACCGCCCGACCCGTAGGTGAGTTTAGGATCGCCCATGGATGCTCCCATGCCAATCAATCGAGCTCTAATGGCCCGAGTCACCGGTGCCCAACCACCTCTGTTTCGACCGCGGCCGCGCTCGTCACCGGCCGCCGCCAGGCTAAATCCGGCTGCCCCACCTTCCCCCGAGGTGCGCGCGATGTTGCTAAACCCGTTTTGGCTGACGCAGTCACGCCGCCATGACCCTCCCCACCGCCGGTCAGCTCCGCCTCCCTTGCGGCCGGGGCGAACCAGAGAAGAGGGGAACTAAGCACACTAATTAAGCTCATTAAGTGCTGTCCTAATCCGGCCGTTAGCAGTTAATACTGCTGTACCGTGGGTCCACCCGTCAGCCGCTTTAAAGTAGTAATAATCCGACAGTCAGTTATTTTCCTCTCGGGCCCCACCTGTCTGCGGCTCTCTCTCTCCCTTTCTATTTTCTGAATTTTCTGGGAATTAAAACTTTGAGAGGCTATATCTTCCTAACCATAACTCCAAATTTAATGAAACCAATTTCTAATTTTTTTCTAAAATCAAGACCTGTCTATTGGTTTTGGTTTGGTTTAGTTTAGTTTTGAGTTCATTTGAGTTTTTGTTTTATTTCTTTTGGTATTTATTTTGCGCTCACTCTTTTGTGTTGTTTTTCCGGTTCGTTCTTCTGAGTAGAGTTCGAAGACGTGAGCGAGCCCCAGATTGAAGCAGCACAAGACACCCAAGCTCTTGAGCCAGACAAGTCAATACTTTGATCATTTTGCGCCTTTATTTTATGTGAAGCTATGTTCATTTAAATTACAAAAAATTGCATGCTTTACTTTACATGCAAACGTGTGTCACTCTTAAGGTAGCTAACATCCATATGTCTACCTAATAGTATGATACCCTCAATAACATTTGCATCACCAGATCATTGTCGCCCTAGATGTTATGGTAACTATGGTAGTCATAAGTTATATTACTGCCATGCTAGTCTTGTCAAGCCCAGGGCACTAGTGGCCCTGATCATCATTCTTTACTTATAAAAACTAGTTTTTGGTTAGTCACGGGATGTACGTGGATGAATGTTTATAATAAATTGTATTATGCTTCTCAAAACCCTAAAAATCTGCTATACCTATTGGGCGGATGGAAAGAGTGGTGGGTGTGGATGTAACACAAGGTTGTGAATAGTGGAATGAACCGCCCAGACAAATTAAGGACTTAATCATGTGTGGACCCCTCCGTGTACAACAGTGCAACCACAAGTTGGCATAATGTAGGCTTGGCTGAATAATTTACTAGACTCTCTAGTCATCTCACGAAGAACGTGTGTAGGTGGGAATTAAAAGCCCCACATGGAACGGGACACCGGATGTAGGTGACGTTGCCTAGGCTAGCGTATGTGGAGAATGGAGTCCGACTGCGCTAACCTATGGAAGCAACCCCATAGGAGTGAGTTGCTAGAGGGTGAGGTTTTGTAAAGGCCTTGTGGTAGTCTCTCAATCTGCGTGACTAAGGAATCATGTGGAACCATCGGGACGATTATCTCTTGTGGGTAAAGATGTACAGTCTCTGCAGAGTATACAAACTATTCGAATAGCCGTGCCCACGGTCAATGGTGGACATGGAACTCTTCCTCGAGTTAGTTCTATTTCAAAACTTTTGAGGGTGGGAATGAAAATCTGTCAAGCGGATGAAAACTTCACTTTGGAAAGTTTTGTGGGTGTATATGTTATTAGTCAGGTCTATGATTAATAGCGGTGACACCTGAGTTGACTCAGTCGCTTGCCTGTGGTGAGTTGTGCCTTATCCCGCTTATGTACGTTTCCGCTTCCGCTCTTTATGTATTGTAAGACATTTGGCCTGACAGCCCTATTGTAACCACGGCCCGACGTGGTCTATTTGAACTCTAGTATTGTAATGTATGGTTTTGTCATGTATGAAATGATGCAGCCATGTATATGTGAGCACTATCTACTGATCTAGGGAATAGTGCAGTGATTTCACAGAGGGTTCCAGGCTAGTAAACTTGGGGTCCGACAGAGCTGGTATCAGAGCATACGACTGTAGAGCTAGACTGGTCTTGATCTAAGGCCTGAGTCCTATTTTCAAAACAATAATGAAAGACTTTTACAAAATATAGCATAATGCTGCTTTGCTTAACTCTCTTAGTCTCCATACTCACCCAAAACTTTCATTTGTATTTCCCTCTGTTCTAACCTGTTGGTGTTCAAAATTTTAGATGGCCAGAGCTTCGCCAGCTAGTCCGTGGGATCACTTCTCCCATGGGGAAGATAACAAGGAGTTCGTCGAGATCCTACGGCAGCTTCTGCAGTATCTCGGGTACAGCCGCTAGCCCATTTTCAGGGGCAGGAGAGTCCGCATCCAGAACACGGACTTATGGACCATGGAGGTCTTCCTCTGTGCCCAGGATGGTACCAGGGAGCTCCACTCCCACACTATCCATGCCGAGCCTCCACGGATGTGGCACGTCTCGCTGCAGCCCACCTGTGCCAGGTGCACGAGGGAAGGTTGCGACAATCGCCTTTCTCCGACTTTCCTCGCATCCGCCAAGGGCAGGTCCTCCCAAATCGCCTCGACACCAGGGTGGACGACCCCCGGCTATCGCACCAGATCTAGCTGACGCAGGCGATGTCAGTCGCCTACGCCTATGCCCTGCAGGAGATTGGGCAGCTGTGTGTTCTTCTGACCGCGAGCCTGCAGCACTCGGACATCCTCCACGCCTAGCTCAATCGCTGCAAGATCGCCCTTCAGGCGGCAGAGCGCGAGAGGCTCACTGCCGAGGCTGGGCTTGAGCGCCTTAAAGCCAGGGCAGCCTACCCTCTGCCTTCACCACCGTCGGTGTGGGCACAGGCACCAACGCCAGCTCTAGCGCCAGCTCCAGAACTAGCACCAGCACCGGCTCAGCGCCAAGTACCCCGCACCCTACTGACGGCACGCAAAAACGTGCGCCCACCGCCCAGAGCACCCTTGAAGAGTCCAGTAGGGGGCGTCGTCTGTCCCGTTCTCGTTCCCCCAGTGAAGAATCGAGCCCTTCTCGGTCCCGTTTCCGCTCTCGATCTCCAGCATCAGTCGGAGCCGCTCCTGTTCCCGCTTCCCAGGAGATTGCATCTTTTGCGGCCGGAACCACTCCCCATCCCTGGAGGTGTAGACTGTTGTAGGGTAGACAGTAGTGTGTCTAGGCAGTCCCTTTTTGGTGTGCACGCACACTCCTCCCCCAGTTGTACCCCCCTATGTACCCAGCTAGTAGGCGTTGTGTATTCGATGTCATGACTTGATGTAGCTTGTATGCCATGTCCGGCTGTCATGTAACACCTAACCCCCCTCTAATGTAATGAACTATCCTAGGCATAATTCCTTGTATGGAATTGACTCTCTTTTGTTCGGTTTTCTACTATGCTAATAGGGGGCTAGCAAATGCTCATATATGCCTTCTCCTTCTTCTTTTAGTCTCTAAAAAGGCTTTAGATTGTCTCCAGATGGCTCCCAGGAGGGCTGTTGCTCGTAGTAGGGGTCAAGCTCCAGGGGATGCAGCTCGTGGAAGAGGCCGAGGCTGAGGCCGTGGTTTGAACTTGCCGCCACCACCACCAGCACCCCCAACCATGGCACAGCAAACGCAGATTCTCTAGGCAATGCTCTCCAGTCAGCAAACCGGTGCAGCTAGCCGTAACTCCAAGTTGTCTGATTTCTTGAGGACCTGACCAATGACTTTCTCCTTAGAAAATGAGCCCTTAGAAGCTGATGATTGGCTGCGTGACACCGAAAAGAAACTCAGACTTGCCCGTTGCACCAAAGATGACAAGGTGGACTTCGCCACACACCAGCTTAAGGGAGCCGCGGCAGCGTGGTGGGAGAACTACCTCGCCTGTCGTGGGAAAAAGAACCCCTTAGGCAACAACACTGAAGAAGAAGAAGTAGTAGACGTTGAGGACCCAGCAGCTGATGCTCAGCAGGAAGGACAGGAAAATGAAGGGAACCACAATGAAGGGGGAGAAGAACCAATAGCAGACAAGTCCGTCATCACCTGGACCAAGTTCAAGACTGCCAGAACCTCATAGCTTGTGCCTTTTAGGCTGTTTGTGAGAGAGATTACAGAGTAACAGAACCTCATGTGCGGTTTTTTCTGATATAAATGAAGTTGGTACAGTATGTACTACAATTAACCAATAGCGTGTGCCTTTTGGGCTGTTTGTGAGAGAGATTACAGAGTAACAGAACCTCATGTGCATTTTTTGCCGATATAAATGAAGTTGGTATAGTATGTACTACAATTAACTAGTAGACCCTATATTGAAAAGATACTCCGTTTAAAAGCTAGTTACTATAGAAAAGCCGAAGAGCAGCTTTTAGAAACCGAAAAGAACAGACCCATAAGAGGCCGATGGTGTATGTCCAGTTTGTGGAGAGGACAAAATCATTTGGCATGGGTGGTTCTAGAGGAGCTGCTACTAATGAAGTGCCTGGGTTGGTGTCCGTTGGTGATGTAGACGTTGGTGTTGGTGATGTAGATGTTGATGTTGATGTTGGTCCCAATATTTCAATTATTGTATATTGTTTGCAAGATATATTATGCATGCATGTGTGTTTCACTAAAGTCGTTATATTGTAGGTAACGGTTGTTATATCCACTTGTATGCATTGATCCTCCTTGCAAATTTGATATCCCCACTATTGTATCCCTTAGGTCATGATTTAGATAGTAACTAATGTTAAATTGGGTATATTACATTGAATATATGATCTAGATGCTTAGCCACCCACTAGTTTTTGCTAAATTTAATAATTGAAGAAAACTTGAGCGAGGTTATGGGAAATTTCAAAATGTTGGACTAGAGGACGAACATCATTAGTTTGGTATCTCGCATATAGATAGGGGGAGATTATTTCCTGGGTCAATTAAGAACCAAGCACTATTGTTGTACATCTATGTCTACTCGTACAACAACATGTGCTATATGGGCTCTGGCTTTAGCTGACTAAGTTAACTTGGACTAGCCTTGCATTTGGTTACGTTAAAGTAGTGAGAGCATTCCAAGAAGATTTGCTTGTAGGGGTAGCCTTCACCAAGGTATTGGGACCAAAGCTTGCTAATACAATGATGAATGCTCACTTAGGGGAAGGACACTTCTAAGTGAGGGTTTGTCATTCATTGGGCTGGTGCAAGGTTAGGACTATGTGACATAAAGGCTTTATGGTAATCACTTTTGTCACACACCCAAGGAAGCATGTAGTTGCCGACAGTATATTTGATTATCTTATGTGGGAAAACTTATACAACCTCTCAAGAATAATAAACTATTTAAATAGCCATGCTCATGGTCCTGAGCATAATTAGATGCAACTACAATGGATCTAGCTTTTATTTTGACTCTTCATTTTACTTTGCTTGTCTTTTGCTATGATTTTACTCTTGATACTTCTATTTGTTTAGCCAGTTAGCCTTATATTGTAAACTTTATATGCACCACTTATGTACTTATCATTTTTGTTGTAAATTAATTATATGCAATGTATGTGGATGCGATCTTAATGTTGTGATTGTGTGCACTAGCCACTGATCATGGGACTAGTATGGAACAAATACACGGATTTCGGGTATTCAACGCTCGGGTCCCCATAGGGAGAATAGCTAGCATCAATGTTTTTGGCCAGAGACAGGGAAGACAATGACAAATAGTGCTGTACTACATTTTAGAGCAATTAAATGAGTATGAGGCTTCAAGAGAGTGTGAGACACATCTACACAGTAGAGCAGAGAGGGTCTCACTTGAGAGGCTAGAATACGGTGACGGGCTGCTCGACATCAAGAACAACACTTTTGTTCCCAGTGATTCAGGGAGCTATGATCTCAGAGAATGTGTGCTAGAGAATGAGTAGGTGAGCTGATGAGAAATGATACGCTTGGTTGATCTTAAGGGTGGGTAGGCATGGAAGTGAAGGGTAGAGCGGTCAAGGGCGAGTCCGATGTGTCTCATCGTGTAGAGAGGGAAACAGAGGGGAGAGAGGCACGGCAATGGGATAGCTCACTACCTATGATCATCATGACACAGAAGGTGTGAGGTGCGGTGGCAGGGGACGCAGCTCCGATGTGACATGGCATGGTAGGCGCAAAGCGGCTCGGTTGGGAAAGTGTGAGCGACACGGTGTGGCTACTACTTGCGTGCGGGTTGGCGGAGAAGGGCACCAAAGAGCTGAGGTGGTGCTAAGGTCCACAGAGCAGCGAGGGAGTCATGGGTGAGAGGAGGGTGCAAGTGCAAGGCGGCCATGGTGGTGCTCGGTGGGGCGAGAGGTAGAAGGAGTCTGATGTGCGGGCTCAACACATTAGCGAGAGAAGGAGAAAAGTCCTGATGGGTGGGGTCTGGTCCCACTCATCAATGACAGGAATTAAGTGAATTGAGAGAAGACATATTCATGAAAATACGCCTTCACTATGTTGAAGGCGGAAAAGACTGGGGATAAAGCGGTTTGGTTCGGCTGATTTCTTTGTGGAATTTTTAAATACAACAAATAAGCCCTAAAAATTGTGAAAATCATTGTGAAGGCTCTCGAGTTAGAGTAGAATATTTTGTAACTTTTTATGATTTTATCTGTGCTAAATTTTCCTCAAATATTTCGTGAAGTTCACTATTTTATTCAAAATGCGCTTTTTGAATTTGGAAAATTTTAGAAATGTACTAAAAACTATTCCAAAATTTATTTCCAGCACCAAGAACTTATATTTGATTTTTTTTTGGGATGTTCTACTAATGAAGTTCAAGAAATGGTTTTCACTATGAATTCTCCTATGCCACTTTATGGATCATCTTTACATATTTGAATTTTATTTCAATTTGATTTTTATCAATTGTGTGTTCCTTTCCAAAATTAGTTTTAATAAATTATTTTCTGGAGAAACTCTAGTTAAAAGCCGTGAAAACAAAATACAAGCAAAAAGTTTTAAATTTTACTTATTTTTGAAATCCTAAAATTTGGAATGTTACAGTTTGCAAAGAATACTATGCATGCGTATATGTTTGTTTAAAATCGCCATACTTGTGGGTAACAGGAGTTACTCCCACTTGTATGCATTACCCCTCCTTGTGAATTCGATATCCTTACTGCTATAGCCCTTAGAATATAATGTGGACAGTAGCTAATGTCCTTCTTGGGAATAATTGTTACTTCTAATATTTAAACACTTAGCCCCACAATAGTTTTGTTACGAATTGCAAATGATTTACACTTGCTCTTGGAATTGGGCTACTTGAATATTGGACCAGAGGGGTATCCTCTATTAATTTGGAATAAAATGGAATGAAAAAAACCTAGTTTTTTTATGCAGGCGAGTTATATTATAAACTAAAAAAATATGAGGGTGTGACCTCACATGTATATAAGGGGAGATTCTTGCCTAGGTCGATTAAGGACCGAACTCTATTGTCAGACAACTTGGTCTAACCATACAACCACATGTGCTATTATGGACTCTGGCTTAGCTAACTAAGTTATCTAATACTAGACTTACAATTTGTTGAGCCGTAGTAATTGGAGCACCCTTTACTGAGGCGTTGGAACCAAAGTTTGCCAATATAATAGTGAATGTCTCACTAAATCAAGGATATCCACTAAAGTGAGAGTTTGTCATTCACCAGGCTGGGGCAAGGTTTGGTCTAGATGATGATAATCACTTCGTCACATGCCTAAGGAAGCATATCTTGGCCTACAGTAGTTGATTATCTCATATGGGTAAAGCAGTACAATCTCTCAAGAATGTAAATCTATTTAACTAGCCATTGTCACTGTCATGAGTATGCTTGGTGCAGCTATACTGGGTCTAGTTTTTATCTCTTATGCATGTTGCAAATTATTACTTATCAGCATTGCAAATAAAAACTTGCTTTGTGCTGAAAATAACATGTCTTTCTGAGTATTCAATCTACTGAATCTCATTTAAATTTTTGCTTGGAGAATGAAGAAGAAACAATACCTGACAATGCATACTTTGCACCTGGTACCGGAGGGTAGGATGATGGGTCATTCTAGGGCCTAATCCTTATCGGTTGCCTGTGAGGAATGGATGACATACCGCTGGATGTACTTTCATTTATTTACCTTGTCTTCCGCTGCAGCTTGTTGGTACTTGTATTTATTTGGCCGGTGGGCCATTTCGTCGTAAACTTGATATATATCTCATATGTACGTATGACCTATTGCAATAAGTTGTATGAATGCAACATGTATGGATATAATTTCAACGTTGTGGATGTGTGTACTAGCCACTAACCATGGGACTAGTACGGTACACACACGAGGATTAGGGTATTCAATGTCGGTGGTCAGACACATATACCAATTAACAAATGGGAAATGCTTTTTTATTCCACTACGAACCCAATGATAATATGAGATAGTGATAGCTAGGAACACAACTAAAATAGAAAGAGCTTAAAATAATCCATATATCTTATTCTAGCTGGCTGATTCAAATCTATATTTGTTCTTTATGGGATAATTAACAGGGATATGAAGCTCTGGTCATGAATGCTTCTCAAGAGCGCTAGCTTACTCCATGGAAGACCTATTCTGCTAAGAGGGTATTCACAGTCCGCACCTTTCGTTTTGTTGGTGCTAGTGGCTGTCCATGTATGGGGAATGCAGGTAGGTATCATCTTAATTAAGACAATTTCGTGATAGATATATTACATTTTTTATATATCATGATATAGAAGCTTTAGCCAGTTTTGGAACAAAACAAAATCGAGAAGAAGTTAACCTGAAAATTTATTCATAGCAGTACAATTTTGTTAAGCGCATGGCATTCAGTACACAACCAATTAATAGCTAGGTAGACATCCGTACCCTATGTTTCAGCTCTATAGTCGATGAACCAACAGCAGGGCTGCTGACCATGGCTTTCCGCTGCGTCGATTGCTTGTCCGTGTGGTGTATTCGACCGACATTCGTCTGCAGACTCTATTCTTTCGACATTGTCGAGAAGTAGCAGGCTTTGCAGCAACTTGACTGACCTGATGGGCTACCTTTGAATTCATGAGACTTGAAATAGACCAAACAGTACCTTGCGAGGGGAATTGATTCACAACATCTCCAGACTTACCGGTGTATTTTCCATTGCATGTACAGGATGTTTGGCTACAGAGATAGATGGAATCATAACTTACATATATGTATTCCACTTGATCCAAGGTGTCAGGCAGATTTTTGTACATATCATGGAATTGGCAGATGGCATCGACTGTGCTTGTGAAGTACATCAACCTTTCCTAATTGGTTTGAAGGACGGTACATCACTAATTCAGCTAAGCTAGCTAGCCATGCAAGCCTGCCAGCTAGAAAGGTCATAGCTGACGAGACAAAATCATCTCTAGTAACGCCACAAATTGCCTACAACATCTCTCTTTTCGTATATCAATTGCACTTGTGCTTCCTAGCTATGTAGAGACCTTATCTTTTACTATCGGCTGGCACTCGTTAGTACTCGTGACTTGGCAAGATTCCAGTTTGATCTTTTATTGCAAGTAAAATAAATGTACTAAATGCTGTTACACATTTTATTTAATTAATATCGAGAACACATCATGGTTGTCACGAACCTACCTAGTTATTGCTAAGCTTCTATTAGAAAGTAATACTTTCTTATTGGGAAATATACCTCCTGAAGAAAGATCAGCCGCTCACTAGTCCACTGAATATGAAATCATGATTTGCTACCGTAGTCTACAAAGACAGATCAAGTTTTAGGTTGCGCTTGTTTCTCTTATTATAAATATCATAAGATATATCAGACCGCTATGTTAATTAATCCTTTTTTGCATCTCTCATAAACCTAATTAAATTCAATCTCAGAATATATGCAACAGCATATATATTTAGATGTGCTTTTGTACTTCCAAATAATTTTTTGTTTTTACAAAACGTTTCCTACTAATTTTATGTTTTCATATTTTATTGTTCCACATATTTAATAGCATCTCTAATTTGTAATTACTAAAAAATACCTTATCTTACTGGCCCATTTTATTTTTTCTACTAAGTATTGATGTATAAAATTAATGTTTAACATGTATCAACCTTTGATCTGCCATAGTATACTCACATCTCTCATACAGAAAATTAAGAAGAAACCATGGAAAGTAAAATTGCTTGAACGTAATTACTATACTATAGTGGTTAAAGAATATCATGAAGGAAGAGTAAAATATTTATATTTATACATGCAAAAGAGAGTAGCTGCAAGGAATCATTGTTGGTGTCCAATGACAAAGATAACAATTGCGCAACTAGTGTAGTGGATCTTGATCAAGCGCACTATTAAGCGAGTAAGAATCACAGGCGCACATTGAATAATTTTTTACATGCCATACACACAATAAAGTGAATGATCATAATTTTGTCACCAATAGCACGGAAAACGACTGAATGGCACGTTTACTGAACACACTCGTTTTCTCCAATGCCATGGAAAAGAGCTATCTTTGTCAATGATGGACTATTGCATTTTGTTGTCAGATGAAATTGCAACCATAGTTTACAGAAAAATTACAAATAATTGAACATGTACTTAATTATTCACTTTTGCACCACAAATAAAAACAACTCGGCACACTTTTCACAAGCCAATTCTAGTATTATTTTGTGTTTCAAAAGTAGGAATTGTTTATTAGAGAGATCACCCCTGAAAAAGTACAAATTGTCGCCTTTACTCCATATAACATGAAATCATGATTTCCTTGCTTTGTCTGGTAAAATGGATCTAGTCAATAGCTTCACTTTCCTGTCTGTTCAAAGCGTTGCCAACCTGAGGGAACATCTAACAGAATATAATCCGTCGTGGCAAGAAAATTGAAATATCTCTGAGTAACAGGTATAAGATACCAAAATTGAAGCGTATGAGTATACAGCACATGTATATAACTGCCAACCTAGTTTTGCTAGCGTATTAATATTCTCATATGATTTTTTTAGCAACGTTAACTTCTGTGCAAATGTATGTCACTTATATCATCAATTTTGATGGGCCTAACATGTAAATGCAGTCAATACTGATCAGTTTGATGGAATTTAATGGAAGATATATAGGTAGGGTTTCCGAAACTCTTGTTTTCTTTAGTTGCCTTTGTCCCATGTTTCTGTGTGGTAATGGTTTTAGTGTGAAGTCGTGGAGGAAAACCAAACTATTTCAGCATTTATTGATTTTCTCATCAGTGATCACAAACTTCCGCGTAACACAACATAATTCAATTACTCTAGCACTAATGTTTGTCTGACTTCTCCTTCCATGCATCCTGTGGGCGCGGGTAGCTGCCATCTGGTAGGAAAAACAGTACCCCGAAACTTAACAGAAAAGTCGATGCACCACCAGGGAAAAATCTTTCGGGGAGAAAATTTTTTCGCCCGCAGGCGAAAGAACCGAAAGGACGAAATTTCGGTTATTTCGTTTAAATTTCGGACGAAAAAATTCAATTTTTTGATAAAATTTAACCAAAATTTGAATAAAATTTAACCAAATTTTAAATAGGATCAAATTCGGCCGAATTTTAGCCGAATAGAAGATCTTTCGCTGGGGGACGAAAGGGACGAAATTTCGTCCGAATAACGAAATTTCGTCCGAAATTGAAAACCCTGTGCACCACCGCATAGATGCTGTGCTTTCTGCATGCATCACTTGCCATTAATGAACAATGACTGCAAGACTTGTCTTCACAGGGACCGAGTGATTTGTGATTGAGGTGATACAGTGTAACATCCCAAAAAGGGAACTATTGTTATTATGAAAATTATAAAATCTTTTAATCGTTTTTCCAGTGTATCTGAAAAAAAATTTTGGCGTTATTCGAATTTCTTGATTTGGGTCCCTTCCTAAAAATCCGAATTGATAAAATGAAAATCTGGATTAAGAACCAAGATTTAAAATCAAATTGAGAAAATCCAAATCCCCTTGGATGTCTTAAATTCAAGTTTAAAATTTTTTATGAATCCGGATATTCAAAACCAGGAATAGAGATTGAAACCAATATAAAATCTTTCCCATCCAGTTTGCATATCTGAAAATTCAAATCCTGAAAATTTAAAATTTATTTCTCAAAGCTCGACAATCTTGCAATTAGATGGTCGAATCCAAAAATTTGAACCAAGTTTTAAGATTCAAGACCTAAATGCAAATTTAAACCCGAAATCCAAAATTTGGAATTTCCTTCTCAAATTTTGGGTCCGGCCCGTTTCCTTCCCAGCCCAGCAGGCCTTCTCCTTTTCTGGCTTTCGGCCTACTTGGCCCATCCGGCCTACCGTTTCCTTCATTCTTCCTTCTCACTTCCCCTGCTCCGCCCCAGCTGCGCTCACGTAGGCCACGATGCCCCGGCTCCCACACCCGCCAGCTACCGTCGGCCCCGCCGACCTCCTCCCCCGGTCTTCGGCCCACCCCGGCGCCCCTCTCTCCCTCCTCCCTCCATTCTTCCCTAGGCAGCCAACCAGCCGACTACGTCTTGTGCCCGCATTGCTGCCCCGCATCACGCAATGAACTCACGCTCACCGAGGTGCAAGGACTGCCACCCGTGAATCCTGCTATCGCCGTCCCCTCATCATCTCGTCGCACGGCCTTGCGACCGCTAGCACGCCCGTGAACCCCCCTGCGCCAAGCAGTACACCGGTGACACCCAGCCCGCCCGGCCTTGTCAACTTTGCGTGCTGCCCACCAGTCAATGACAACAGTGCCACCACAGTTGTGCTAGCTCACCGGCTATAAGAAGCCCCGAGCCCCGTTGTGCCTGCACTGGCTGCCGCCGCCTCACCCCGCCCCAGCTGCTCCGGTGACGCCCCCGCAAAACTGACCACATCACGCCATGCCCCTAGATGGCCTCTCCTTCCTCTCACAAATAATTGAACTCCGGCACCCCCGGCTTGCCGCACGGCCGCCCTTCTCCACTTCCGGCCACCACCGCCATTGTCGATGCCATCACCAACTCGGCGCAAGGCGCCTCGATTCCTAGTGTGTGGAGCACCACCACGTGGCCTTGAAGCTTCCCCAAGCACCGCAACATGCCTGCGTCGCCATCGACTCCTGATGCTAGCCCACCTCGGTCCCTCTCCAGCCCTGCCAATGCTTCCGGTGAGTCCCTCGTGGCCCCTCCTTGCTCATGCCCCCACTATCTCTCTCCTTCCTCCCTCCGGCCGCCATTGCCATTACCGGCCTCCCCCGCCGTCTGCTCTCCACCGCAGCCGGTCCGCCACAGTGCCTCCTGGCCGGAGCCGCCACCCCCAAGGGCTTCCTTTCCTCCACGGGGTCCCATTTTGGCCATCTCAAGCGCCTCCCCGGCCGCCCCTCACCGACAACGCCATCGGCTGTGCGCCGCTCATGCCTCCTTTGTTTTAACCCCCTCTAGCACAAACTCTTGTTGGTTGTGTGCGCCCATTTTGTCAGCCCAGGGCCTCCGCCCATTTGGCTAGCCGAACACGCGTTAAAACTCAGCCACAGGTCGCGAGTTCGAACCATGCCGCACAATCTTTTTCGTCCTTTTTTTCTTTGCTCTTTTGACCCATTTCAAATAATAAAACTGAGGAAATTTTGAAAATAATCCATGGAAGCTAATAAATTTATTTAAGATTTAATATTGGTTAATTATCATATATGAGTAAATTAATTTAGCAAGTGTGTGCCACATAAAACCATAAATATAAACTGTCCATCTCTAAAAATCATGAGTCCAGTCCGTAAATAGTACTCAAAATAATTGTTGGAAAATACTCCCACATTTACCTGTAAGATGTCAAGATTTAAATCAAGGTTCACCTCATACCCGTTTAAAACATTCTCAAAATAATTAGAACATCAGTATCCTGGTTAATCCCTTCCATCAATCCATATGCCTCGCCTAACCCATGGAACTTCCCCAATAAATATAAATTAAATAAAGCGACATCAAGCCTCAGCATCTTTCAATCAGCATCTAAAAGTGGAATACTCTTGTGAATATTACTTTAACGCTGATCCTTCCCTTTTATCTTTTCTGGCGAAGTTACTTTGTCACTTCGCTTCCACGCAAAAATCCGTTTGACTCCGTCTCTATCTTGCAACTCGCTACGGCTTCCCTCACACCCTTAATCATAAGCAAATCATAAATAAACCCAATTAAACTTATTTGGACTTTTGCTGGAATTGTTGAATTTGTCAGTTGATAGGCGTCACTGGAACCACGAAGGGATGACAAGTTCGAGCAGGATCAAGACTTGGACAGAGACAAAGACTAATGATCCAAATAATTGACTGAGAAGGCTTTGAGTAAGATCAAGGCCATGGTAAATCGAGCAAGGCAAGTCATCACTTTGATCATATTGATCCTAAATTTTATGCAAAATTATGTTCCTTTAAATTATCAAAATTGCATGCTTACTTTATCATGCAAATATATGTGAAAACTTATGGTAGTTACTTGCCTATTTAATGTTTTAAATACTACTATGCCTTTCCTTGACACTTGAATCACCTGACCATTATTACCCTAGACGTTAATGATAACCTTACTAGCTATAGATCATATTAAAATGCCATGCTAATCTTGTCCAGGGCACTAGTGGCCCTAATCATCAATCTTTATACATGAAAACTGGTTTGGGACATTCACGGGATGTACGTGGCTCAATATTTGTGACAACTTAATTTATGCTTCTCAAAACCCCAAAAATCTGCTATTCCGCTCTAGGCGGATGGTAAGAGTGGTGGGTGTGGATGTAACACAAGGTCTGTGGATTGTGCAATGCACCGCCCGGATAAATTAAGGACTTAATTCTCTGATGACCCCTCCGTGTACAACAGTGCAACCACAAGCTGGCAAAATGTAGGCTGGGCTGAATAATTTACTAAACCCTCTAGTCTTCTAACGGAAGACTGGTGTTGGCGGATAACAAAAATCTAGTTGGAATGGGACACCGAGTAAAGGTGATGTTGGCAGGACTAGCGGTCGAGGAAAGTGGAGTCCGTTGGCGCTAATCTGTGGTGGACCTCCTGCACAACCTATGGAAGTAACCCCATATGGGTGAGATGCTAAAGGGCGAGGAATTGTAAAGGCCTCGTGACAATTTCTCGATCTACATGTCCAAGGAATCATGTGGGCCCATCGAGCTGATTGTCTCTTCTGGGTAAAGATGTACAGTCTCTGCAGAGTATACAACTGTTCAAACAGCCATGCCCACGGTCAAGGGCAGACATGGAAATCTTCCTCGAGTTAGTTCTATTTCAAAACTTTTGAGGATGGGAGGAAAACTATCAGGCGGATATAAACCTGACTTTGGTATGTTTCCTGGAGGGATGTACTCCAATGTTGACAATATAGTGGAAGTAACCTAATGATCAAAAGCTAGCATAGGTGGATGGAACCTACACCGCTATAAATACTGGACAATTTCAAACTTTTAAAGGCATGTTTGAAAAATGCTGAGTCATAGGAATTTTTAATTATGATTATTGTAAATGTCGCTTTTAGCAAATAAAAGAACCTCAAGCCTCACTGGATAGCCTTGCATCTACTATTATTTACATTCTGTGTGGTGGCTTGCTTAGTACCGTTGCACTCACTGTTGCTGATTTACCATTATTCAGTCAAAAAAATAGAAAACCAAAGCCTACGGTGCCTTAAGGGGATTGAAAGAGCTAGAAGATGAAGAGGCCAAGAACTAGGTTGTGAACCCCAGTTGGCTGCCTGTGGGCAAGTCCTGAGGGTCCCACTTGAGTGAAATTTCTGCTACTGCATTTTATTGATTTCGACCGGATCGGCCCATGAGTAAGTAGTTACCGTATTATCTACGCTTCTGCACGATATGTTTTTGATATACAGTAATGTATCTGTGAGCACTATCTACTGATCCAGGGAATAGTGCGATGGAATCACAAAGGGTTCCAGGTTGCAAAACCTGGGGTCCGATAGGGCTGGTATCAGAGCATATCGACTGTAGGTCGTGACCTTAGTTAGCATGGCCGTTAGTGTTATGACTAGAATTGTTTCCTCAAAATTTAATTGCAAAATATAAGTAGTGTGCTTATTCTCAACTCTCTTAGATGATTCCCTCTCAGCTACAAGGTGCCCTGGCCATTCTCAGCCCTGAAGCCCTCTTATCCCGGATTCGAATAATAAAAGTCAAGAACTCCTCTTGTAAGCTCCTTTTGAAAACCTACTTTGGACCAAAATCACAAAGATTAAAATGGAAACTTATGTTTGAAAGTTGTTTTATCCCTAGAAGTTCAATTATCAAATTATTTATAAAGTTCATTTTCAAATCCATTTTAGCAAACCTGATCTTCCGAGAAAAATTTTCTACGATTTAACTTCCAACCAAATTATTCCAAAAAAATCACTTTGGTTTCTCAAATATATGTATAAGTCTTGGTGGATTTATGTCAATCAGGAGAGAAAATCAATGGTATGAATTTCTAGAAGAAAAATAAGTGGACCAATTTGAATGATTGAATTGGCTATATGAGTATCAATTTAGATGATTAAATTGACTAAATAAGTGGACCAATGAAATCTTTAGAGAAATATGGAGTGTAATAACGATTGTTGGTCTACAGCTTTAATAAACAGTATGAATCCAGGTGAGTGTTTACAATGGTGGAATATAGTCGACTATCGGGTGGATTATTGGATTTTTTGAGACAATAGGAGATGTGATAGTAACCATTGAATTATGGAGTTGGTTAATAAACATTGTTCTTAGTGGACGTCTACAACAGTAAAGTTGTTGGGGGCGAGATTGTAGATAGTGGGATTGCTTACTTGGTAAATGGGTTATGAGCATGCATCAATGATGGAAAAGATTGGATTATTAAGAAACCATAATACAAATGGTACTAGTGGATTTACAAGTAAAGATGCTAGAGTATCACTCAAAAATAACTCCAGGATTGAATTTATGGTGGAAATTGATCTTCATGTAAAAATAGGTAACCTTGATTAATAAGACTACGAATAATACAGCAAGAGTTATATGATCGGTGAATCAGCTAAAAGATAATACCCGCTGCTTGAAGAGTTAGACAACAGTAATACTGTGAGTAAGCACGATAGCCTTGATTTAGTCAAAAAGAAAATTAACAAGGCCAAGGATTATAAACCTACGAATGGAAGAATATGGGAATAAATTAGTTTGCTGATTGATATTGGGAAATGTTAGAATACCTTTGCAAAACAAAAGGGGTATTTCAAAACCTTTTTTTTTTGAAAAAACAGTCTTGCTATAAAATTCTGTGTCAAATGTATATCGTATATCTTCGTTACAATGAGGCCTAGTTCCTTTACAAACTTCGCCTTGGTATTTGAAAACCCAAAAATTTAATTCCTAAGAACTTGCTTTCAAAACCAAAACTTGGGAATCTACCTGCTTTGCAAGCTATTGGTGATACTGAAACATTTTCAACTCTGGTATTTCAAAAGAAAAAAGCATAAAAAACTATTTTCAAATAATAATGAGGAGCATGGGCTTCACCAGCAAAGCACTTCTCAATGCTTTCATTCCTCTACTTCTGTCTACAAAAAGGAAATTTGATTTCCCTGTCCTTCCCCTTGCTTCAAAGATTTAAGCTCGAAGACGTCAAGGATGCTCAAGAAGATTTGGTGGCCTCGCTTCAGCAAGCCTAGTGCTTAGAACCCTGTGCCCTTTCGTGTGTGTCTCCGCGCATAGGCGTTGCTTTGTCAAGAGGTTTCATTTGACTCTGTGCACTGTCTTCTTGCCCTCGGGCGTTGCATTTCGCAGTCACAGGTAAAGCTTGTTTTCAAAACCTTGGTTATTTTGTGTGGTTCGTGTGCCGCCCTAGGTTTCTGGGTGTGCTCTTTTAGGTTGCGTTAGAGTGTCTCATCTCGGCGATTCTTTGCGCATCTCATGCTATTTCCCCCTCACCTTTTTGCTAAAAACTTTGTTAGGTCTGCAAGCGAGAAGTGACAGATAGTCCAGTCAAGACAATCAAGACTCAAGTCCCCCTCTCACTATGAACCCACTGATCAAAACATTGTCAATGGCCAAAAACAAGGCTAGAAGCAAGAAGAAGGAACTAGTAGTTCCTACACGCTTTAGTCCCTACCACCTGTCCAAGTAGTCATTCAGACCCACTCCGCAAAGATTACTAAGAAGCAGCCACCACAATTTGAGTAATAGTAGCATGGTACAGAGCAAATTTCAAAAGAATATCACTTGCTTTTGTTGCGAAGATATCAGACACTATTCTAACCAGTGCCCTCAAAGGAGGCAAGGCAAAGGAACCAACTGCTTCAATTGCGGTGATCCAGGTTACCATGTGAGAAAAGTGCCCCCAACGGAAATCAGACAAACAAGAAAAGAATGTCGTCGCCACCAACCTCAGCTTCAGCACAGAAGAACTCAATGGCTTCAAGTACCCCATTAGGGAGCAAACTGCCCGTGTCAAAGTTCGATCACCAAGTCCAGAAGCTCTACCAACTACTGCATGTGCTAAATGTGGCAAGACAGGACATGATGCCCAATCATGCCCTCCACTACGACAGGTTACATGTTTTGCCTGTGGACAAACAGGATACTTCAGCTACAATTGCCTAGTTCCTTACTGTTCATACTGCCAGGAACACCATCTACCAGAAGATTGCCTCAAGTACCTAGTGGCATGTACATGCTGTGGAGAAAAAGGACAAGATTGCCTCAAGTACCAAGAAGATCAATGCATTGCAAACTGCCCCAATTGTGAGGAGGACCATGAACCTAGAGAATGCCCAATGAGCAAGGTCACATGTTTTCTCTGTGAAGGACAAGATCACTGCCCCAACGGCTGCTCCATGAACCTATTGCTGACCAAAGCAGCCAAGGTACAACAGCTGAGCTGCCAAGCTGCTATCAGACTTGCCATGCCTGGAGCTGGCAAGAACGACTAGTATCGGTCACCCGTTATTTTAAGGGGGTAGCCAAAATAAAACAAAAGTGTGAAAGCACCACAATGACGGGCAACTGCTATCACCCTAGCTTAAAGGAGAATCTTTGATCAGCATTCATGAACGGCAAGAACTAGAAGGAGCAAGCAGTCCACGAAATTCCCTCCCTCCCTGGACGACTCCAAGGAAAGGATGAAGTGTCAAGCAATAACCTAGAACCTATTGCTAGCCAGCTTGTCTCCACCTCCTTCTTTCTACTCTACCCGAATCATGGGGACAGGATTTTTTTAAGGGGGGTAGGATTTTTAACATCCCTAAAAGGGAACTATTGTAATTGTGAAAATTATAAAATCTTTTAATTGTTTTCCCAGTGTATCTCAAAAAAATTTTGGCGTTATTTGAGTTTCTTGATTTTGGTCCCTTTGTAAAAATCCGAATTGATAAAATGAAAATCTTGATTAAGAACCAAGATTTAAAATCAAATTGAGAAAATCCAAATCCCCTTGGAAGTCCTAAATTCAAGTTTAAAATTTTTTTGAATCCAGATATTCAAACGCAGGAATAGAGATTGAAACCGATATAAAATCTTTCCCATCCAGTTTGCATATCCAAAAATTCAAATCCTAAAAATTTAAAATTTATTTCTGAAAGCTTGACAATCTTGTAATTAGATGGTCGAATTCAAAAATTTGAACAAAGTTTTATAATTCAAGACCTAAATGCAAATTTTAACCCGAAATCCAAATTTTGGAATTTCCTTCTCAAATTTTGGGCCTGGCCCGTTTCCTTCTGGCCCAACAGGCCTTCTCCTTTTCTGGCTTTCAGCCTACCTGTCCCATCCGGCCTACCCGTCTCCTTCATTCTTCCTTTGCACTTCCCCTGCTCCACCCGAACTGCACTCGCGCAGGCCACGATGCCCCGGCTCTCACTTGCCCGGGTCATCGTGCGCCGGTTGCACCCGCCAGCTACCGCCGGTCTAGCCAACCTCCTCTCCCCCGGTCTTAGGCCCACCCCGGCACCCCTCTCTCCCTCCTCCCACCATTCTTCCCTAGGCAGCCGACCACGCCCTGCGCATGCACTGCTGCCCTGCGTCGTGCCACGAACTCACACTTGCCGAGGTGTTGACCCCAACAAGCACTGCCTCCCGCGAATCCTGCTTCACCATTCCCTCACCATCTTGTCGCACGGCCCTGCACCTGCCATCACGCCCGCGAACCCCCCGCTCCAAGCAGTACACCCGTGACACCCTACCTGCCTATCCTTGTCACCTTCGTGCGCTGCCCACTAGTCAAATACAATAGCGCCGCCACAGTCATGCTAGCTCGCCAGCTATAAGAAGCCTCGCACCGGCCGCTGCCGCCTCACCCTGCTCCGGCCACTCCGGTGACGCCCCCACAAAACTGACCGCGTCACGGCATGCCCTAGAAGCCTTCTCCTTCCTCTCTCAAATAACTGAACTCCGGCACCCCTGGCTTGCCGCACGGCCGCCCTTCTCCACTTCCGGCCACCACTCCATTGGCGCCTGATTCCTTGGGTGTGGAGCACCGCCACATGGCGCTGAAGCTTCCCCAAGCACCGCTCCGGCTTTCCCCTCACCTCAGCTCACCGGCACTGTGCCCCTGCCCACGCCACCATCGGCTCCCGATGCCAGCCTGCCACGGTTCCTTTCCGGCCCTGCCAACGCTTCCGATGAGTCCCTCGTGGCCCCCTCATGCTCATGCCCCCTCTATCTCTCTCCTTCCTCCCTCCGGCCACCGCTGCCATTATCAGCCTGCCCGGCCGCCATAGCGCCTCCTGGCCGGAGCCACCACCCCCAGGGGCTTCCTCTCCTCCACAGGGTCCCATTTTGGCCATCTCCAACGCCTCCCTGACCGCCCCTCACCGGCAACGCCGCCGGCCGTGCGCCATGTAACGTCCCAAAATTTGGATGTCCAAAAATGTGGAGTTCTAAAATTTTTCTTGCATTTTGCTAGCACTCAAATTTCCCCTGAATACTTATTTGATGTCTTTTTGAGTTTTGTTGCGTACAAATTAATAATCAAGAATACTCCCAAATGCAAATAATAGTCATGGAAATTACAAAAATGGAGAATGTCATTACAGATCATGAATTCAAAATACCAACATCTTGACTTCAAGTTCAGTTCAATAAAATAAAAAAAGGATATTAGAATATTTCCCTAAATAACTACACCAAAATCCAAGGGTGAATATTCGAAACTTATATATACAATTTATAACAAAATCGAAATCCAAGGGCAAAAATTAAATACAATAGAAAATAGAGAAATATTAGGTTTTGTAACTAGATATGTGAACCAATATTGAATTAAAATTTTGAATGTTTATTTCAATAATCTTAAGCATGAAATAGAAATTTAAATTAAAACCCAAATTCTAAAATTGTGCTTAATCCTCTCCCCGTTAACTTTTTCCCTCATCCTCCTTCTCTATTACATGTGGGCCCGACCCCCACCCCATCCCCACTTCTCCCCTCTTTCTTCCCCCTGTTCTTTCTCTGCTGCTGGGCCCGGCGCCTCCTCCCTCTCTCTTCTCCCTCCTTCTCGCTGACTTCCTCCTCGCACGCTTCGGTCAGAGCCGAAGAATCCTGCTGCTACTCGCGTCATCTCGTCCCCGCACCACTGCTCCCATCACCGCACGTCGCCGTGCCATGCTCCTGCGTCACCGCACCTGCCCCTGTCGCATCCCCGCCTGCGCGCACACGCCGCCCATGCCCGCTCCCGTCGCCTCAACGCCATGCCGTCGCCCACACCCCGTCTTGCTCTCGGGTCGCCGGCCACAGTGCCCAACGACGCCCCTCCCGCACTATAAAACAGTCGCCTGGCTCCCCCAATTCCCCCACACGCTCTCCCTCTTCCCTCTTTGCCGCTACATTTTCCCCCGACGTGGTTTTCTTCCCCAGGGTTGCCGCCGCCATTTCCACCACCAGCCCCTCCTCGTGCGACCTCCCTCCAATTCCTTGCCATCATAGCATCTCCTTGCCGTCCTCAACACTTCCCAATCGCTGAACGACACAAATTTCGCCTGAGAGTCGCTCTCCACGACGACCCGGTTATGCCGCCACCCGCGCATGCCGCCAGCCTCCCTCATCGCGCCCCCAACTCCTCTGACCCCCTTGGTGAGCTCAGTACATCCCTCTCATACTCATTTGCACCCTTTCTTCGTCCCTCTCACTTCTGGCTGCTGGTGCCTTGATTTCACCTCACCGCCGGCCGTCTAGCTCCACCACCTGCCCACCTCGCCGCCGCTTCGGCCAATGCGCCGCCACCCAAAGATCCCCTACCCCTTGAGGTACCCATTTTAGCAGTCACCGGCACCACCCCGGCCGCCACCCGCTGGCGACGCTGTCGGCCGAGCTCCGTCTGATGCCTCCTCTGTTCTTCCTCTGCTTGGCCGCAGCAACCTCTCACTTCTTCTAATTTGATCCCACCCCCATATCACTAAGTGGCCATAGCCCAGTTGGCCACCAGTGCCAGCCCTTTCACTCTCTTGCCAAGAGGTCCCGAGTTCGATTCCAGGGATAGCACCTTTTGCCATTTCTTTTAATTTGATTTTTGCAGTCCATTTTAAGTAAGGAAAATTATAGATAATTAGAGAATAATTTAGAGAACCTAATAAATTTAATTAGGATATAAAATAAGGTTACTTGAGAATTAATATTTGATTATTTTTGTATGAGCAACTAATGTAGCTTAAATATTTATTTGAGGTCTAATTATCAATTGGAGGCATTAATAAAATGTGGTTTTGTTTAAAGTCCAAATTTAATAAGGAACCTAATTAAAAATATATTCATGTTAAAATTTTAAAATAATGTAATGGAAGTTATGTGAAAGCAATAAAAACAAAGCTTTAAGTTAAAAGATTATCCTTAATTATAAATAATATATGCCATAACATTTGTCATGCAGGCATAAAACAAATCTTAATGGTAGGTTTAATTAAATTAGGCCTCTTCATAAAATTAATTAAACAATAGGACGTGACCATAAACATTTAAATTGGAAGGCCCTAATAAAATCCTCGCCATTAGCACATCGCCAATAAATATATCCTAACGATGAATTTAGTGGAATAAAATTTGGGTATAGCAAGCTCGGTCCTATGTAAATAGAAGTATAACTAAAACAGGCAAGATGCTAATGCACAGGATAAAGTAACAATGACAATTGGTCCTCAAAGTATAACCAAGTGAAAAGTCATGTCAGTGTATAGATGCTAAGGTACAGTAGCCCTAGGTCATCGGACGTTGAGATAATCTCACTAACAAACCATCCGAAGAAACCTATAATATTATGACCAATACTGCAGATGAGTAGCAAATAAGAATATACTAAAGGTTTCTATTAAACATCAATGAAATAACTAAATATGCACATGCGGCACTGAATCATTAAAATTAACCATTAGGAGTACACCTCGGATAATTGGTAAATAAAACCCCATAATATATCATAACCTAAGTTATGAGGAATACATACCCTAAAGATGAATTTAATGCACTAAACTCCTACACCAGTCTATAGGACTAACCTAATGCATGGAACTTCCTAAATAAATATAAAAATGATAAAAGAAATTATGGAATAAAAAGATCGATCCATGATACTCTAAAGTCAGCTATGCCTAGCCATTCACAAATCTGAAGCAGAGTATTCCAGTGAATATTCTGGTATCATGAACTTTCCTTGGCATTCGTCTCAATAAATCTTCCTTGGCCATTCAATCACTTCACTCCAACCCCATTTGACTCTGTCAATACTCCGCACCCCCATCGATCTTGCCTCAAGTCATCCAAATCACCCATTAACTCATAATAAAGATAAATTGAGTTTACTTGGAGTTATTTGGATCTTTTGAGTTATTTGCCTTTATTTGGATTCAATTGTTTATCGTGTAAGTTGAAATTAGAGTCCTGAAACTCAATGGATCAAGTGAAACCAAGATAGCTGGGAAGATAAAGACCAGAAGCCCAAGATCAACAAATGAGAAAGCTTTGAGTGAGCTCAAGACCGCGGTAAACTGCGTAAGGCGAGTCAATACTTTGATCATGTTGAACCTACATTTTGTGCAAATTATTTTTGTTTTAATTATCAAACTGCACGATGTTATTTTATATGCAAATACATGTTTAATTTAGGATTCTAGTTATATGCCCATTGTTTACCTTGATTAATAATATTACACCTCCTTTGGAATATTTGAATATGTGAACCTTGTCACCCTAGCAAAATTATAATAGTAACTTTTCGAAAATAAGTCCGTAATGATATGCCATGCTTAGTATTGCTTAGATACTCATGGGCACAAGAATGCCCAAACATCACTTTTAATCATGAGTAAATTTGGCTGGGCAGTCATGGTGGTAATGACTGGTATATGTTGGATATGAGTATTTTATACTTCCGAGAACCTCAAATTGCTTATTTATCTGGGCGGATGGTTCGAGGGTATGGTGCAGGGGTGCACGAGAGTGTGGTTTGTTGTAGAACCGCCCAGATAGCCCTAAAGACCGAGTCTTGTCATGACCTCCTGTGTAAAACAAGTGCAACCACAAGTCTGTAAAGTACAACTTGGCTTAGTAGACTTATCGAACCCTGAAAGTCACCATCATAGGTGGAGGAGGTGAGGTAGTGCAAGCGGCTATCTGGGTGACGGCTTGAACGGGACACTCGTAGAGGGTGAAGTTCTGTTGTGGCGTGCTAGCGGTGTGGGTAGCCAGCTGCTAAGCGTTTAGAAGGAGAATATCCCGCACAACCTATGAGACCTACCGCAAGTGGGACAAGCTCATAAGGGTGACGGCTTGAACGGGACACTCGCAGAGGGTGAAGTTCTGTTGTGGCGTGCTAGCGGTGTGGGTAGCCAGCTGCTAAGCATTCAGAAGGAGAATATCCCGCACAACCTATGAGACCTACCGCAAGCGGGACAAGCTCATAAGGGTGAGATGATGGAAGGGGCGAGGTACTTTGAACGGTTACTGTGATGGTTCGCTCAACCGCACGACTAAGGAATTGTGCGGGGCAATGAGTAAACTGTCTCTTGTGGGTAAAGTGTGCAAACTCTGCAGAGTCATAACTATTCGAATAGCCGTGCCCACGGTCAAGGGCGGACATGGGAACTTAACCAAATATAGTTCTATTTCAAAAACTTTGTGGGTGGAAATGGAAAAGTGGAGGGCAGTGAAAAGCCCTGATTTGTGTTGCCCTAGGTGTCGTCCCAGTGATAATGTAAGCGGCTATAACACTGAAGGTCTAGCATGTGGTGCAGAGACCATGTAACGGTGGATGGAATCTGGATCGCTATTATTATTGCATTCTCCTACACATTATGTTTTTGTTCAAAACTGCTAGGTCTCAGAAAATTTCTATGTATTATATTTTTAAATAATGATAATACTTCTCATAAAATAAAATGTCAGGAAGAATAAATAGAGTCATAAGAAAAGAAGATGACTCTTTGTGGTAAACACATAAAAGTTGGTCGATTCATGTCGATCATAAAAAGGAAATGATTGTGTGGATTCTGGGAGAAATAAATTGGTGGAACTTAAATGAATATATAGGCTAGATAAATGATTTAAATGATTTTTGAAGAATTAGGGAGGGTGAAAGTAATTGCCGGATTACAAATATAAAGTCTTGGGAGATGTTGGCAATGTTGGGATTAATAGAATTGATCGGTTATTACATGAGTCAACTGAATTTTTGGGAATTTGGAGATATGTCACTCGCTGTTTGGAGTTTTAGACAGCAATCAATATAGAAAGTGTATAATCGGTGGATTAACTAAATGATGTCACTCGCTGTTTGGAGTTTTAGACAGCAATCAATATAGAAGTGTATGATCGGTGGATTAATTAAATGATGTCACTCGTTGTTTGGAGTTTTAGACAATAATCAATATAGAAAGTGTATAATCGGTGGATTAACTAAATGATGTCACTCGCTGTTTGGAGTTTTAGACAGTAATCAATACAGAAAGTGTATGATCGGTGGATTAATTAAATGATGTCACTCGCTGTTTGGAGTTTTAGACATTAATCAATACAGAAAGTGTATGATCGGTGGATTAATTAAATGATGTCACTCACTGTTTGGAGTCTTAGACAGCAATCAATTTGGAAAGAGTATGTTCGGTGGATTAAGTAAATGATGACACTCGCTGTTTGGAGTCTTAGACAGCAATCAGTGAAGAAAGTGTATCTTTGGTGGATTAAGTCAATTATGCCAATCGCTGTGTGGAGTTTTAGGTAGCAACAATAACACTATGACTAAATAATAAGAATGCTACTAAAAGCAATTTATGGCAAATAAAATAACCCGAGCCTCTCCTTTGATAAGCCATGCATACTATTTATTTGCATTATGTGTATTGGCTCGTGGAGCACAGTGGTTTGTGCTCACACTCGCTCTCACAACAAATCCAGAATTAAGAATCAGATCACTACGCTTCAGCAACACTCTTGGTCATGATGGTAAAGAAGACGAAGATGTCAAGGGCTAGGTCGCGAATTCTAGTTGGCTGCCTATGGGCATGTCCTGAGGATCCCACCTGTGTGCTTCATTTAGAATGCTGCATTTTATTTGATTTTGGCCTAATCGGCCCATGAGTAAGTCTACTATCATATTTACGCTTCTGCACAATATGTACTTTGATGTTCAGAACTGTAATCTGTGAGCACTATCTACTGATCCAGGGAATAGTGCGGTGGAATCATAGAGGATGCCGGATGTTAAAATTTGGGTCTCTACAGGGATGGTATCAGAGCATATCGACTGCAGGTCGTGATCTAGTTAGCCTGGCTGTTAGTTTCATGACTAGAATTATATCTTCAAAATACTATTTCCAAAAATATAAGTTATATTGCTCATTCTTATCTCTCTTAGATGTATCATCCTCTCACCTATATGCTGCATTAGCCATTTTTACTTCTAAAGCTCTCTTACCCCGAATTCAAATGATAATACAAGAATGAGTGCGGATATCACTCAAATTACCCCAAATACTTCCCTCTTCCTTCTATTGATTTCAAAAAGGAAAATTTTGTTCCTCTTCTCGTACCCTTACTCCAAACATTTAAGGCTAGGAACGTTGAAGATGGTCATGAAGATAAAGTGGTCTCGTTTTAAATGGATTGTGTAGATCGACCCTGCGCCCTCTTATGTGTGCTTTCCCGAGTAGATTCAAATATTACAAATAAGATTCAAATAGAGGGCAAAATCAAATATTTTAGCACAATAGGAAAAAGCATGATTTTAGAAATTTTTATAGACAAAAATCACTTAATTTAGAGTTCATATCAAAAGTTACATGCATTTAGATTTTATTAGGTTTGGAAAATCTTGGAAATTGAAAAATGGCACTGTTCATAGGGTGACGTCAAATGTGCCTTTCAGGAAAATATGTGTTGTAGGGGTGGCCCCCACCTAAGCCCAGTAGGCCTGTTAGGTCCGAAACAGGACATGTATAATGACATAAGAGCCCCCGAGGGGAATACTCATGTGTAAGGTTATAACTGTACAAACACTCCCCATATGAATATATATGTGGCATAGGTCACGGGAGGAAGGCTCTAAGCCATTCATTTTACTCAACTCTCCACTACCACACTCTCTCTCTGTTTGGTCTGTAACCACAACAGTTGGCGCCGTCCGTGGGGAGGACAAGAGCAAACCTCCAGATCCGAAGGAGGATGGCACCAAAGAAAGTGTCACCGTCAGCGGCGAGGAAGAAGAAGGTGGAGGCGACGAAGTCTCGCTCCAGCACAAGGGCTTCGGCTTCGGCAGCCGCAGGTACGAGCAGCGGTGTAGGCGCGATGACCAACCCCGCCACTGACGCGACGACCAACCCCGCCATCGACGCGACGGCCAACCCCGCCACCGACGCGACGACCGACCCCACCAGACCCCCCCCCGACGACCACCCTCGGCGGTGGCAACGCGGGCGCATCCATTTCTCCACCCAGCGCAGAAGCGGGGAACGGCTCCAGGGACCTCCGCGACAATGCGGAGGGCAACCTGGGAGCGCAGGTCGTGACCACCGCCGTACCGGTGGCGCCGCCAAGCGCACCGACGGCCCCGGCTGCGCCCGCGGCAGAGTCGGCCCTGCTAGCGGCCCTCAGCGCGTTTCAACAGGAACTAACAGACCTCGGCGGAGCTGTGCGGGACATGCAAGAGGCTCGGAGCCAACCCCCTCCCCGGCGGTGGCGGCCGAACCCCCTACGTCTAGTCGTGTCCCATCGCAGCGAATAGATCCGGAGTCCCCGCTCTCCGCCGGGTCCGCAGCAGGCGGCCTGGCCCACGGGCTTCAAGTTCCCGAATGTCATCGAAGCCTACGAGGGTGACTCCGACCCGCGAGGCTTCGTGTGCGTGCATGAGGCCACCATCGAAGCCACTGGCGGAGATGACACCACAAAAGCAAGAGGGCTCCCCCTTGCGTTACAAGGCGTGGTGCTGTCCTGGTTCTTCTCCATCACGCCACAGTCCATCCATGCGTGGGAGCAGATCCGCGGTCAACTCTGCGGCAACTTCCAGGGAAACTACGTCGAGCGTGTCGATGCGGACCAGCTCTTCGCAGTCAAGCAAAAACCTGACGAAAGGCTTCGGGATTATTTCAAGCGCTTCGCAAAAGTGCGTTGCCAGGTCAGGGACATCAACGAAATGACCGTCATCAACGCAGCCACACAAGGCCTCCGCCCGGGACCACTCGCTGAGTACCACGCGCGGAAGCCGCTCAAGTCGGAGGCAGAACTCTTTGACAAAGTGGAAGCGTACGCTCGAGCCGAAGAGGACGTGCGGAGGCACCACGGCAATGACTCCGACGCCAGGCGAGCGGACGGCCTATCACACAGAGGTAGCACAAGAGACAACCCAAGGACAGACCACAAGCAAGTGGCCGCAGGTGACATTCGCAAGCCCCGGCGCAATCAACGAAGACCCCAAAAGGCCCGCCCATCCTGGCCACGCAGGGTACTCCCCGGGGAGCCGTTTCAGCCTCGCGCATCGTAGGAGGACGCCAAGGAGGCGGCAATGCCAAGCCGCGCACGGAGCAAGAAATCCTTGAATACGGTAGGTGGTGCAAGGTGCACGGCTACGGGGGCCATTTCATGCGGGCATGCACCGAAATCGCGGCAGTACGACAGGCGGCGGCCCATCCCCCCGCGCTGGACCCCCCGGATAGACCCAGTACCGCGGCATTAATGTCATCGAGGGAGGCTCTTCATCAAGCACTTCCTCGGCACAACCACCTCGGTGGGCATCCCCTTGCAGCATCACTTTCACGTCAGCCGATGCACAGGGCGTAGAATTCCCCCATCAAGATCCCTTGGTCATCCAGGCCGACATAGCGGGATGCGACGTCAGGCGTATTCTTGTGGACGGAGGGAGCTCCGCCAACATTTTGTTCGCAGAGGCCCTTGATCGTATGGGGATACCCCGGAGTCTATTAAAAACCTCGGAAGCCCCCCTCCAAGGCCTCGGAGGGCAACCCCTGAAGGCTCTGAGTCAGGTCTGCCTCTGAGTCTCCTTGTGCCAGGCCGGCAATGCCAGGACCGAAGAAGTCATCTTCGACGTCGTGGACATCTCATATCCATACAACACCATACTGAGCCGGCCCGCCATCAACTCCTTCGAAGTCGTCCCACACTTCGCATTCCTATGCATGAAGCTTCCAAGACGGTGGGGCGTTATCACCATCTTCGGCGATCAGGATATGGCTCGGAGCATCGAAACCGAAGCTGGACGTTTGCACCGCAAGGTGCACGCCTTCAACAAATGCTAGGCGGACACAACGCCATCCGCCCCAGGTTGGACGCCTAAGCCCCACCCGGAGGGCGGAGTGAAGAGGGTGCCGCTCCGAGCAGAAGAGAAGTTCGTATCCATAGGCGAAGACCTCCCTCCGCAAGTAGAGCAAGACTTGCTCCGAGTCCTCCAGGACAACATAGACGTCTTTGCATGGTCCCCGGAGGATATCCAAGGAGTGGACCGCGCCCTCATCGAGCATAACCTCGCGGTCCGCCTCGACGCCAAACCCGTCAAGCAGAAACTTCGCCGTATGTCTGCGGACCGGCAGCAAGCGGCCAAGGTGGAGGTGGCGAAGCTCCTTCGAGCGGGGGTTATCCGTGAGGTCCAACATCCAGGCTGGCTTGCCAACCCGGTGTTGGTTAAAAAGGCCAGCGGCGCCTGGCGCATGTGCATCGACTTCACCGCCCTCAACAAGGCATGCCCGAAGGACAATTACCCTTTACCGCGTAGTATAGACCAGTTGGTCGACGAAACCACCGGGTGTGAGCTCATGAGCTTCTTGGATGCCTATTCCGGCTACCACCAGGTCTACATGGCCAAGGACGACGAGGAGAAAACCAGCTTCATTACATCGATGGGAACATTCTGCTTTGTGAGGATGCCCTTCGGCTTGAAGAACGCGGGCGCAACTTTCACCCGCCTCGTCGCGCTGGCCCTGGCCGTCCAGCTAGGGAGGAATGTGGAGGCTTATGTGGACAATGTGGTAGTAAAAACCCGGCAGCTCGCCTCACACGGCCGGGATCTTCAGGAGACTTTCGACAACCTCCGGAGAGCGAGCATCAAGCTCAATCCGGATAAATGTGTCTTCGGCGTACAGGCGGGCAAGCTACTGGGCTTCCTCGTATCCGAGCGAGGCATCCAGGCGAAGCCCGACAAGGTTGACGCTATCTTGGGCATGGAACCCCGCAAGACGATGCGGGAGGTCCAGAGGCTCGCAGGACACATGGCGGCCTTGAGCCGTTTCCTCTCTAGAGCGGTAGAGAGGGGCTTGCCGTTTTTCAAGACCCTCCGCGGGTGCGATGGGTTTCATTGGGACGACGACTGCGCAAAGGCCTTCGATGATCTCAAGAAGCACCTCGCAACCCTCCCCACTCTGGTGGCCCCGGCACCAGAGGCTCCCCTCCTACTCTACCTCGCTGCCTCGGCAATGGCGGTTAGCGCCGTTCTCGTCTTGGAAGAGGGCGCACTTCAGCGGCCAGTGTATTTTGTCTCTGAACCCCTTCAGGGCGCCAAGACGCGATACACCAAGCTCGAGAAGCTTGCTTACGCACTGGTCATGGCATCAAGGAAGCTCTGACATTACTTCCTGGCCCACCCAATAACGGTGCCATCATCGTTCCCCCTGGCGGAGATGCTCCACAACAAAGAGTCCACGGGGTGAATTGGGAAATGGGCGGCAGAGCTAGCCCCTTTCTCCCTAACATATGCCTCTCGGACGGCGATCAAGTCCTAGGTTCTGGCGGACTTCCTCGCGGAATGGACCCCCCCAGCTCAGCCCCCCTCCAACTCGAAGACCCGGTGTGGACACTTAATACTAACAGAGCGTACGGTGTTGCGGGCGCAGGGGTGGGTGCCGTTATCATCACCCCAGAAGGATAGTGCCTTTTTTACTCGGCGCGCCTAACGTTTCCGGCTACGAACAACACGGCCGAATATGAGGCGCTACTCTTCAGCCTCGGGAAGCTCAAAGCGATGGGAGCAAGGCGAGTCCTCGTCCGCACTGACTCCCGGCTAGTGGCGGGCCATGTGGAAAAATCATATCAAGCCAAGGACCCGGAGCTAGCCAAGTACCTAGCAGCCGTACGAGCAAAGGAACAGCACTTTTTGGGTGTCACGGTGAAGGCCATCCCTCGAGCGGACAACGAGCAAGCTGATGTCCTGGCCAAGGCTGCCAGCCAGCAGCTCCCAGTTCCCGAAGGGGCGTTTTACGAGACCCTGCCGGCGGTGGCCATAGCACAAGATAATTGGGACGCGACCCTCGTCCACCAGATCACCCAGCAGGGCGACTGGCGGGAGCCCCTTCTCGCCTTTTTGCAAGGCATTGCGGAACCGGATGACTCCTCCGAGCTCCGGCATTTGCAACACCACGCTAGGTCCTTCTAGGTGCTCGACGAGGCGCTCTACAAGAAGGGGGTCTGCGCACCGCTCCTGCGGTGCCTCCCGCGCGAAGAAGGCAAAAGCCTCCTCGCGGAAATTCACGCGGGTCTCTGCGGCTCGCACCTCCAACTAAGGTCTCTGGTGGGCAAGGCATTCAGACAGGGTTTTTATTGGCCAACAGCTGTCGCGGATGCCCAGGACCTCATGCGCCGTTGTCAAGGTTGCCAATGGATGGGAAGGGCTATCCACAGGCCCCGACAAGCCTACACCCCATACCTCCGGTGTGGCCGCTGGCGAGGTGGGGCATTGACATCGTGGGACCACTTCCCAGGGCCCCAGGGGGCCTGCGCTTCGTCGCAGTCGCCCTGGAGTACTTTTCCAGATGGGCGGAGGCGGTAGCCCTGGCCAAGATTACCTCGGCAGCTCTGCAGCGCTTCCTCTGGCAAAACATCATATGCCGATTCGCGTGCCCAGGGAGATCACCGTCGACAACGGTCTGCAGTTCGATGCAGCACCATTCAAAGAATTTTGCGGCAACATGGGCATCACCCTCCGGTTCGCCTCGGTCGACCACCCACAGTCCAACGGGGCGGTGGAGCGGGCAAACGACGCCATCTCTGCCGCAATCAAAAAGTGCCTCATCGGGCTGCCAAAAGGGAAGTGGCCGAGCGAGCTCCACAGCGTCCTCTAGTCCCTTCGCACAACGGTCACACACCCAACGGGGTTCACGCCCTTCAAGCTCCTCTTCGGCGATGAGGCGGTCAAACCCGAAGAAATAAAGGCGGGCTCGCGGCGGGTCCTCGTCCAAGCACCAGACGAGGAGCGCCAATTGTCCGTGGATCTGCTTGACGGAGACAGGGCCAGCGCAACACAGCACGTCATAAAATACGTGCGACAGATGGTGCGCGGTCGCAATCGTTCACTATACCCACACGAATTCAGACCGGGCGACCTAGTCCTCAAGATGGCACTCCACACGGAAACGGTAGGCAAGCTCGAGTCCAAGTGGGAAGGCCCGTACCTCGTCGCGGAGGCCCTGCAAAAGGGAGCGTATCACTTGGCCACCTTGGAAGGGCACACGCTCCGACACACATGGAATGCGGACAAGCTACAGCGGTATTACGCCTGAGTCAAGGACACAAGGCTAAGGGCCTTCCCCGGCTTCGGCAGACGTAAGCGGCTAACGGTTAATGCCTTAACCCTTGTAACCGCTCACCCGCGCAAATGAAAATTTAATAAAGTGCATCGTTCATGCAAGTTCTCCCGTTTTTTGTATTAAAAGCGTGCGAAGGGTCACCTTCGTGTGCGCTACGCATAAGCATGCATAAAGACGCGTGGGGGGACGCCTCCGCGCGCAGTCTACGGACTCTAAATAAGACGTAGCGCGAGGTCCGCCTCCGCACGCACTCCACGGAGTATAAATAAGATGTAGCGTCGAGGTCCGCCTCCGCACGCAATTTCACCGCCCGCAACGTGCTGAGGTTCGCCTCCGCGCGCAGTCTACGGACTCTAAATAAGACGTAGCACGAGGTACGCCTCCGCACGCACTCCACGGAGTATATATAAGACGTAGCGTCGAGGTCCGCCTCCGCACGCAATTTCACCGCCCGCAACGCGCTGAGGTTCGCCTCCGCGCGCAGTCTACGAACGCAAAATAAGACGTAGCGCGAGGTATGCCTCCGCACGCACTCCACGGAGTATAAATAAGATGTAGCATCTAGGTCCACCTCCGCACGCAATTTCACCGCCCGCAACGCGCTGAGGTTCGCCTCCGCGCAGTCTACGGACTCTAAATAAGACATAGCGCGAGGTCCGCCTCCGCACACACTCCACGGAGTATAAATAAGATGTAGCGTCGAGGTCCGCCTCCGCACGAAATTTCACCGCCCGCAACGCGCGGAGGTTCGCCTCTGCGCGCAGTCTATGGACTCTAAATAAGACGTAGCGCGAGGTCTGCCTCCGCACGCACTCCTCCGGAGTATAAACAAGACGTGGATGCTATCCCTGCGCACTCTACGGAGTATAAACAAGACGCGAACCCCGCGCACGCATGGGCGTTGCCCCAGTGCGTACTCTTCGGAGTATAAATAAGACGTGGATGTATATCCCACGCACTCCTCCAGAGTATATAAAGAAGACACGGATGCTATCCTTGCGCCCACCCCACGGAGCACTCGCGCGCCTACTTCGCCTAGGCGCCAGCTCCGCTGCCACCACTTCGAAGGGTAGGGGACGGAGCGCTCGCGCGTCTACTTCGACTAGGCGCCAGCTCCGCTGCCACCACTTCAAAGGGTAGGGGACGGAGCCCTCGCGCGCTCGCCGACTGGCGCCGGCTCGCGCCACCACCGAAGGGTAGGGGATGGGCGCTCGCGCGTCTCGCCGACTGGCGCCGGCTCGCGCGCCACCACTCGAAGGGTAGGGATGGGCGCTCGCGTGTCTCGCCGACCAGGCGCCAGCTCGCTGCCACCACCGAAGGGTAGGGACGAGCCTCGCGTGTCTCGCCGCCTGGCGCCCGGCTCGCTGCCACCACTTCGAAGGGTAGGGGACGGAGCGCTCGCGCGTCTACGTCGACCAGGCGCCAGCTCGCCGCCACCACTTGAAGGTAGGGGACGGGCGCTTGCGCCTCTCGCCGACCAGGCGCCGGCTCGCGCCACCACTTCGAAGGGTAGGGGACGGAGCGCTTGCGCGTCTACCTCGCGCATCTACATCGACTAGGCGCCATCTCGCGCGCCTACCTCAGCCAGTCTAGGGCCCGAGCTGCACAGTATTCGCAAGCCCGTTTCCTCATACCAGAATGGGGGGCGACACGATACCCGCGCCTGGCACGACCCACCAGTTCACAGTATATTACATAACAACTACTGCATGGGAAGATCATTGTTTGCCCCCAACAAGACAGTTACATTCCAGAAGCAGACATGCGTGGCGTGGAATGCGCCAACACCTGGCTATTCCTATGAGTCCGCGCCGTCTTCGCCGTGACAAGCGCCCGCGTCACCTGCGCCGCGTCGAGGGACCCCTTCGAGCCAGCGAAGCACGTCCCCCTCGTTCCGCAGTGTCCGCTGCAAAGCAACCGCGGCGGCCCCCTCGCCGACATAATTCCAAATTCGGTCATGGAAGTTTCGAGTCGCGTGCTCGGTGGCATGAACGGCATCAGATATCACCCCGGGCTCGGTAGGCAAGTCGAGCTGAGGGTTCGCCAGCTCATCGACATGCTCACACCCACCAGCGTGCAGCAAGGCGAGGGCAAGCCCAGCACTCATATAGCCGCAGTGCGTGCCGAAAGCCTTGGCGCCAGGAAGGGCAACGCTCGAGCCCTCTTCGATTCGCTCAAGCGTCTCCATCAAGTCTTGGCGGCCATGGGTGGCGTCCTCCACGTGCACACAAAGCCCCCGAAGCGCCCGCTCCAAGGACCCCATCGCTTTCCACGCGGAAGAGCACGCATTATCCCAAGATAGCGTTTTCTCCACAACGGAGGCGGCAAGCTGTTCCTTCTCCGCCTCCAGCGTGGAGATTTGCTGAAGAAGGGCGGTTCGCTGCTCCGCCGCGGCGCGCTGGGCCTCCTCCATCACAAGGTGTGCGGCTACTGCCGCGTCCTTCGCGTTCCTACCCACCAACTGTGCGTCGGCAACAGCCTCGTCCCGCTCCGCCATCAACACTCGAATGACCTCGTCCTTGGTGGCATTGGCGTCGTCCACCACGCGCAGCTGGTCCTCCAGTACCTTCCGCTCGCGAGCGCGAGCCTCCTCAAGGGCTTTGCTAACAGCAAGCGTCTGCACATAGCATAGCAAGGGTTACCTATCAAATATGCAAGGGGTATGCAGCAAGAGCGGAGACCATTACCCTCATCTCGGAGGCCCCCAACGCGAGCACCAAGAGGTCACCCCCGCAGGAATGCAGCGCCTGTCGATCTAGGCGGGCGCCAGCATACTCCGCCACCTCGTTCCAGGCACGAAGCGCCTCCCACCGAGGTACGAAGTCGGAGACGTCAGGCCCTGGAGCCCCTGCCCTAGTGCCTGCCGGAGCAGTTGGGGCACACACAGGCCCCGGCTCAATCAGGCTGGCGACATCGCGAGGCCCCCCATTGCTCGATTCTTGCCCTCGTTTGGGAGAAGCTGTCTCGCCTGGCGTCGACGGAATAAGCGAGCAAATTGGGGAGAGTTTCACGAAGTCGCGTGACTAAAATGAACTACACCTACCTTCGGTCACCTCTGCTGCGACCTCCACCGGGGTTAGGAGCGCCCCGCTGGCCTGAGGCGCGACAACCCTCCCGGCTTCAGAAGCGTCCCCGCTAGCCGTCAGGGCCGCAGTCACCGGACCCGCCACACTGAATCGGCCCCGGGAAGACGGCGGCGATTGCACTCGAGGCCGTTTTTCCTTCGTTGTCGTAGGTGAAGCCTCCGTGGCTACCTCGGCAGCCGTGAAGGTCGTCGTTAGCGACAGCGCGACGGGTGCCGCGGGAGGCGATGAGGCGTCATCTTCGAGAACGGCGGGGCGCACGCTCGCTGCCTGGCCACCATATACGGCCTCGTCGGGACTTACGCGACCCCCTGAACCAGTCGACCTGAGCCCAGCGCCCGTCTCGCCCCCCATCCTCACGTCCTCGACCTGCGGCACGGTCGGCGAACTAAGGGCAACAACCACCGACTGGACCCCGCTCCGAGACGATGGCCTGCCACCGCCGCACCGCTCGGTGATCCCGCCGGCACTGGGCGCTCCAACACGGGGATTTCCAAGGCCTCGCACACCCGATTAATCCGCCCTTGCTTCGCCAAGAGGGTCGCGGACTCGCGGGCCTTGTGCTCCTCCGTCGTGTACGACCCAAGTATCACAGCTACGGCGCGTTCCGCATCTTCTAACCGGCGTACTGCAGGCACAAGCGGAGGGTCATGCCTAGGGGTTTGCAACCACCCACGTGGTGCTTGGCATATCGCAGAGACACTTACAGGGCGCGGACGGCCTATGAAGCCAAGACACCCCCGGGTGGATGCCGTCCTTCCGATCGGGCCCTCGCCACTCATATTTCTAGTTGCAAGCAAGCGGGGATATCCCGTACATGGTGAACTCCTCCGCGAGGTCACGCATGTTGAACCGGAGCGTGACCCCAGCAAGCCTCCGCGCCTGCTGCTCGTCGCCAGGCCGAGGCGTCACATTCGGACAGCGGTCGAATGATATCGGCTCTCCATGGCTCCAGAGGCCGCTCGTGCTCATCACAGTGTAATAGAACCACCGCCGTTGCCACCCGGTCTCCCACTTTTCCCGCATAGCCAATGCGGGAAACAGGTGCAAGCACTCCGGCCTCAGCACGAAGTCCACGCTGCCGAAGTTCGAGTAAACCCCCCTTCTACTCTCCTTGGGTGGCACCGCGCGTCGTGCAGAATGGCGAACAGCTCGGCGCGGGTGCGGGTACGATCGCGGTCGGAGTCAGCTGCGCCAGCTCCAACCCATACGCTCGCAGCACTTCACGAACAAGGTGTGTCGCGGAGATCCGGAGCCTAGCGTCGAAGAACGCCACGAAGACGATCGCCTCCGACTCCCCCGGGTTCGGCTCCACTTCGTCACGCCCGGGTAGGCGAGCCCCAGCATGCTCCTCCAGCTTCTTCTCCTGCAGAAGGGTCTGGAGGGTCTCCTCCGTGATGCGGCTCCGCCCCAGCACACGGGAGCAGCGGCCCTTGGACCTTTTCACGGCATCCCAGTGCTGAGGAGTTTGCTTCCTGTCGTGCGGAACCAAGCGGTACTCCGCCGGTGGTGGCGTCAGGCAGCGATGGCTAGACGAGGCGCTCTCGCTAAGGCGACGCGCAGGATCGTCAAGGGCGGCACCCGTGCTAACTGGGAGGTCATCGCGCGTAGCCATCTCTCTCACGGCGGCGGGCAAGCGTGGAGGCAAGATTAGAAGCAGGAGGTGCAAGAGGAATAGCAAGGAACGCACAAGCAATCAAGCAGCCAAGGGGAACGACTGCATGCACACAGGGGCGGATTATAAAGCCCTCGTCTCCCCCACAGGCAGAAGACCGAGCGACAGAATGACAGCGGTTCGGCTACCCACGATCGGGCAGTGCAACCGCTGGAAACCATGGCAGGCGGCGGTAGGTGGCTGCTCAGCGCCCAATGCACCCATACACTCCCGCCGCGTGGCCACTTTTCCTGGGGAAGAGGTGAACGGACGTGGTCGTGGGAACGTTGGCACCCCATGACGCTCCAATTACAGCCGGCCACGTGCCCACATCCAGTGCGGGGCAGGCGGGGCAGCCATGCCAGCCTGCCCCTGACAAAGGCCGGCGCGATTCCAGGTGTCATTAAAGCACATTCCCGGACCAAGCAACCACCTTCCCGCGCTGGCGCCACATCGCGCGACGCATTTCCCGAGATTCAGCCGCCAAAGGCAGCCGACCAAGTCGGCTTCGCCCATCAATATCTGCAGCGCGAGGTAGGGCATGCCCGAACCCCGGCCCGATCGAAGCCCTCGGCCTACTCAGTGTCTTCGGCCTCGAAGCCGCATCCGCCCTGGGCGCGGGCGACGGCTCTCGCAGAAGCACGACCTCGGCCCTATCGAAGCCTTTGGACTTCCCGACGCCTTCGGCCTCGAGGCCGCGCGAGCTTCGGGACCCGAAGACAGCCCTCGCACAAGTACAGGTGGACGTGCGAACTATCCCAGTCATCAAAGCCTCACAGGCCGATGGGACGGAGGGGGCCAAAGGACCCAGCAGCATGGCTTCGGCCCATGAAGCCCTTCACCATGAGAGGCTCCTGTTGTAGGGGTGGCCCCCACCTAAGCCCAGTAGGCCTGTTAGGTCCGAAACAGGACATGTATAATGACATAAGAGCCCCCGAGGGGAATACTGATGTGTAAGGGTATAACTGTACAAACACTCCCCATATGAATATATATGTGGCATAGGTCACGGGAGGAAGGCTCTAAGCCATTCATTTTACTCAACTCTCCACTACCACACTCTCTCTCTGTTTGGTCTGTAACCACAACAATATGCTTTGTGACAAAAGGTGGTACATTTTGCTTGTACTAAAGGCATATTTGTGAAATTCCAGGTTTTTAGAACACTTTAAAGGGGTTGGGCCCATATGTTGTAGGATCATCTGGTTAAACCGATTTTTAAAACAAAAACTAATGTGTGGGATCAGCCAATCAGTGTCTAGGTAGTGGGAGAAGGAGTGGTGTGCACTGACAAGTGGTGCCACTTATCAGTGACTTGAGCAGTGCATAGCTCCGGTGAGTGCTATCAACAATGAACAGCAATAAGGTGTGCGAAGGGGAGGTGTAGGGAAGGAAGAGGAGACCTTGGGAAAGCCTTGGGTGGGCTCGATCATGGGTGAGCATCGCCGGAGAGGGTTGGTGGATGGGTAGTGGTGACAATGTTCATGGTGGATGGTGATGAGGGGAAAAGGTAGCGAGGGGCAAAATTGTTAGGCAGAGAGTATACAGGGACTGAGGGGGGTTCCATTTTAGGGTATGGCATGGTCAAGAGCTTATCGAGGAGGCTCATTGGTGATGACCCAAAGCGACAATGGTGAGCTTCCATGGTGGTGGTGCTCTGATGAAGGGAAGCTAAAATTTGGGAGGGGAAAGTGAAGGAACGCGCGTAGGCTACGATAGCAGAAAATAAAAAATTTCTACCGCGCACACCAGGACATCATGCTAAGGAGGGATCATAGATCGTTACCACTAGACGCGCAGCGCAGGTGGAAGAAGAGTTGAGAAGCCGATCCAACCACGCTGCCGAGGTAGTAGTGGAAGTAGCCGATCGTCCCGAACAGATCGTCTCCTCCACGCGATCAACCACACCACGAGCAGATCCAATCTGTAGTTTGTTGATGCCGATCAACGCCGCAACGAGCAGCGCCTCGCCGGTATCCACACGTCCGGGTGGGAACGCCGATCGCGAGTGTACCAAAGACTCGCGAGCGGCTAGGGTTTGGCTCGGGAGGTGGCGGCTAGGGTTTTGCTCGGGAGGAACAGTAGTGTCCATCCTCAGCCCCCGCCTCCAAATATATAGACCTCCTCACTTGGGCCTCGTGGACCGAGGCCCAATAGGAGTCTATCCGGATCTCTATCCGAATTGAGCCCACATCCGAATCACATTCGAATTAGTGTTCCAACCCGTTAAGTGTGTGACCAGAGGTTCACGTATACTTGGTCGCGACCGGAAACACCTTTCCGGTCACCCTGTTAATAGCGGCCTCTAGCAAGACATATTAACCCCAAAGTATACGTAAAGATCATATCGGCTGAACTCGTAATGTTCTCATGTACGAATCCCTTTGCCTCACGATATAGATTAAGCTCAAGGCGAGACTGTGTCATCCTCTTAATAGCTCAATCACTCTCTCGATTCCGTGATGGATTATAAACTTGTGATTGACTCCTCAATCACATTGGCATGGCCATGCACTTTCATAATCCATTACATCGAGGGGCCCAGAGATATCTCTCCCATAAGGAGGGGCAAATTCTATCTTGATCATTCACATCCCACTACATGTTTCATAGCAAACCCGAAGACTACTTTTATGACTACCCAGTTACGGAGTAGTGGTTAGTAGTCCCAAAATAAGCTACTACGCATGTTGGGAACCATGATGATCTCAAGTCTAAGGATTCTACATAAACACTACTTGAGACCTACTAATGACACATGGAATCTCTGCAGTGTCTCATGGCGGGTCTATCCAACATATGTTCACTAACACATGTTCATATTATTGATTTGGTATCTCCATACCATGATCCATGAGACATGATCATCAATCAATACATATGCTGATCTTTGAATCATATTTGTTCCTCATATGATATATGATCAGGGATCATTTAGAAATAGCAACATTTGGCATTAAGAGTCTCATGAATAAGTCACATACTCATTGATCAATAATGATAATGTCTACTTCAAGGAACAAAGCAATGTATCATAAACATAGTATGTGATATATTCAACATCTCCATGTTGCCTCTAGGGCATATCACCAACAGAAAGATGTTAGGGGAGCTTGGAGAGGTGCTACTTGCACAAAGAACTGAGGTATGATCCACTTATGTGGTGTATTAACCTTGGCTTGGACATGACCAGTGTCAGGGAAGAAAAGGCTTTTATGGCCAAATTTATGCTCAGGCTCTGGAGGGGAGGAGGGGATGGTGTGGTGTGCTCGCACTTAGCTTGGGTGGCCTTTCATATAGTTAGGAATTGGCTGGCAATGTTTATGGCATTTGCATGAATTTGGGGGGCACTGTTGGGTCCATTGGTAAGGAGACAAGCATGACTTTCAGCTTTCGCAGGGACGTGGTAAGGTCAGAGACGCGGGGAAGGGTATTGATGGGCAATGGTAGTGATGGCAAGACATCCCGAGGGTGAACATGCCGGCAGGGTTGCGAACAAGCGGGCGCAAGCTTGGAGAGATTCCAGGCATGGCAGTCGCCTCTATAGCATGCAATGGCTTTGTGTGGACAAGATGAGTTAAGGCAGAGGTCATGATGACCCTAGGGCTAGTGGTAGTGCCGGTTGCATGGCGTCGTGCACATGCCGCCCATTGTGGTGCTAGCACAGAGAAGAGGGGATGGGCGTAGGGAGGAGGGGTTGATGGGCACATGGTTCAAGATGGCTCAATGCATGAGGCAGAGTGGTCCCATGACACGACGGGGTGGGCAAAGGTGGCTGACAACGAGGATGGCCATGGCATGGGCTCGTGGGCGCATTAGGCGGACCGGGAGGGCCTGGATGGTAACTAGAGAGAGAGAGAGAGAGGAAGAGAGGAGATAAGGAGGTTGGTGAGTGGGGCCAGGATGGCAACGACGGAGAGTGAGGGAGGAGAGGGGAGGCTAACAGGTGGGGCCATGAGAAAAGATTTAAATAAGTGGATTTTCCCATTTTATTTACATGTTGACTTCAAGTTTGAATTTCTAGAAGGAAAATATGGCGAAGATAGGGGAAAGGATAGGTACCATTGGTCATGGAGGTACTGGCAGTGGTTTTTGCCAGCTTCAGACATTGCAAGCCTTATGGCAATTTGGAGACTACTGCGTTGTAGTTCAACTATCTTCATCAGTAGTATTCTTAAGGGGCGAACTTTGGGTACATGATCTTGTCCTTCACAAAGAAAACAAGTGACCTTGCTCATAGGGCTATTTCTAGGCTCATGGTCTTTATTGTAGTTGGGGCAGTTCACATGGCAACGACTTGCATAATGTCCCTTTTTCACCACTTTTTCACCACAACGGGTGCATGCTATTTACTTCCTAGGGCAATCTTTTGGCTGATGGTATTCCTCACAATTGGGAGGGAACTAGGCACATGTAGCAGTAGTGTCTTGTTTGCCCACACATAAAGCAAGTGCAACACTTGGCTTCTTGTATTGGGGGACAACATTCGACGACATGTCCTATCTTATTGCTTTCAAGGCAAGTAGTGCCATTCTTGACAATCCTTGTGAGCTAGGGTTGGAAAAAATTCAATTTGTTGGTTAGGGTTTTGGGGGCTAACATCTGAGCTCTTCCCTTGCATACTCCTGAGCGATTTCACCTTCTTCTAAGTACAAATCACTCCCATGTTCCTTCCATGGCTTGCCATTTCCCTACAAGATGAAATGCTTTCACACTTTGCATGTTTTGCATAACCATATCAATCTACCAACATATCTTTGTCAAGTACAAATCCATGTGCACCTTTCAAAGTATCATCCTTCTTTAACTAGAGACATGATTTAGACGCCTCTCGAACTATGGGCACCCAAGATGACAAGAATTGATCTTTAGGCATCGATCTTTGCTAGTACTACCTATACAATTTTCTCCTCATTCTACAATCATGATTGAATATACCTCCAAAAATACATTTCACCACAATTTCTACCAAGGTTCAACACAACATTCATGGTAATCCACTATACCATTATCCCACCACAACATTTGAGTATTCATTACTATGTTCTCAAGTACTTCAAATGTAGCATAATCTGACTTTAAATCCAATTTAGCCTCAATGATCCCCAACTTATTACCGCCAGTAACCACGAGAAATCATGATCTGATCATAATTTGGATTTCTAAGTCCAACCAATCATATCCAAATTATCTCTGGTCTATGTTCTAAGTGACACTCCATTATCATTTATCCACAATATGCATTTTACAACTCCAATTTGAACATCCTTCCATCATATGCTAAGTATTAGCCATACACACGTTTATAACTCATCTTTATTGTCATACTAATTTCAAATATGACTAATATTCAACCATCTATGGTAACATTCACCAAAATACACAAGTACCGGTACTCCTCCAATGTTAACTCATATGTCTAGATAGTTAATTCAATTATCTAGGATCAAGCTCAAGTATTAGGGGTAAAAATCCAACTTCAAATTTAACTAACAAAAGGCAAAAAAACCCTTTTTCTTGTGTCGATTCTTCTTGTATCAAAATAAGAATCATTTTCTTCCTATTCGTCAAAGATTACTATTTCTTCTTTTCTTTATTCGGGTCTATCTCTTGGACCTCTTTTGCTAAGGTTCAGGCGAGGTATTGGACAAACAGAGGGAAGGAAAATATGGCAGGGGACAAAATTTCTTGTGAGCAAATAGAATTTCTTGACTTGTTCATTTAAGTTCAACTTCGAACTTACAAAATTTTTGGAAAAAAAGGTATATTCTTCCATTGAAGGGGGCTTTTTATTTTTAGTCATCCAAACTAAGTTAATCTAGCAAGTCAATTTTCTTTTGGTTACAAGAGCCTTTAATCTTATCTTTGAAATTTCAAATTCCAACACATCCTTTGATAAATCACACGCCCTTTTATTTCATCCGTATATTCCCACAAATTGATCCATAACCACCACTTATTTTACTCTCTTATTCTAATAATCCTCAACTAAAGTCCAATGCTACTAGTTGTAATTTTCTACCTTGTCACTTAGAGTTCTGCCAAGTAAGAATGTACAATTCATTCTTATTCAATAAGCCATCACAGCCTCTACCATACCATCATCCTTGTATTGGTTTACAAACCATTCAATCTCTGGAATGGATGTCTGTCAAAACATGATCATATCTTAAGCCCAAGCCCAATATTACCTCCTACTGTTATATTGACTTGAGTGATCCAATTGATATTCCTTGTTCCAATGAACAAGAGCAACCCACAATCTCTAAAACCATTTCTTATGTGTCGTCTTCTCCTTATTCATACTACTCCACCTAAAATAAAATTTGTGCCTTTATGATTCAACTCAGCATTCATCCCTCATCAATCAAATAATCTTCACTCTCATTGCCTATTACTCAATAGTACTCCAATTTACATTCTCACACGAAGCTAATTCTCTTTCCGGTCTATTTTCATCTTCCCCCAATCAAAACTCTGCTATCATCAATTTGAAGTTCTCTTGCTTCAATACATTATTCCAAGGTATAAATAAATCGCACAACCTAAGAATCAATCATAATTTTTACCAGCTTTTCACCAATATTAATCATTCTCTCCAATGCTACAATCCAATTGACCTCAAAATTATGTCTCATATGGAAGCTCTAGAAATCAAATCAAATCAAATCAACATATTAACCCAATTATCCGTAAACTTCAATCGATAACTATCTTGAATCAAGTAATCATTCCAAAAAAATTTGGACAATTTAAAATCAGATTATATGACCTGGACATACCCTCTCCTTCACTTCCAATAACAGCATTAAATCTGAACAAAATTGCAATCCAAAATTCTATGCCAAGCCCCAAGTGATAGTATAACATGATTCCATTGACCAAATCAACATATTAACCCAATTATCTTTCATAACCACCAAAATTTTAATTCATTCTTCCAAGCTTACATTTTGGCATCCTCAACGATTAAATCAATTCACCACACTCAACTTTTCAAGGTAAAGATCAACCAACATCTCTTTTGATAGCTTTTAATAATCATCTTTTGCTATAGATCCCATATTGGCATTATTCAAATATTGTTACCTCAAACCACGAAGATAATTCATAATTAATCTCTATTCTTTATCCATTAACTAGGTACTTTTTAATTCAAAATTGATTGTCTAGGACCGATGGTTCTCAATGGTCAAAACCTTCTTGGGGAAACAACAGGCACTGGCTTTGATTAGGCACAATTCACTTCCTTATCTTTTTCTGCACTACCATTTAAATTTGCTCCTTACGAAAAGATTGCCACTTCAAAGAAGACATGAGAGGGGAAAAGACAACAACCCACTCAAGATAAATGAATAAATAAACCATAAGGACATGACACAATTAATTTAACATAAATATTAGGTTTTTGCATGGTTGACTAAATACAAACCCCATGGGCAAATATGCAAACCATACAGCACATAAGTAGCATAACACAAGAATTTTTTGCTTTTTGTGGCCTCCTTGCACTCGTTTTCACAAATCTATCCCTTGTGGCAATTTTTTTTATGGATTTGACCCCCTCCCAAGCGCCGAAGAAGGGGCGCTCAACGTGTGGCGCATCTTGTTGCCCAGAGTGTGGAAGGGCCAGGCCAAGCATGGGCGCACAATGAGTGCAGGAGGGTGAGGTTGGGTGTTGCTGTTGGGTGGGGCCCACCCACCTTCCACACCACTGGAGCACATGAGGTGGCTGGGTCCCTTCCGTGCCACCCGAGCATGAGAACAGGCGGGTCTAGCACCCCCTGACCACAGAAAGTGCCCTGTGCACCATGGGCCTATGCACCACACGCTACTTTGGCTGCATCTCCTAACTGTGGAGATAGGCCCTAGGGCCACCTCAGCACAGGCACTGCCGCTCATCTCCTTGGGTGCGTGTGGATGGCCCCCATGTGGTTCTGGCTCCCCTTGTGAATTCTACGCAATAAAATGGCCCCGATTGGTCGAGGGCACATCCATTTCTTCCCTCTTGCATTATGGGAGTGACTCTGAGAAATTGAGAGTGGGGAGAAAGAATACTTTGAAGATTGCTTTATTTTTGTTTGGAATCTGAAGTTTGTGCATTTACGAAAGTTGTAGATCGACTTGTGAGCATCAAGAAAAGGTAATTTTCATCTACATGTGACTATAGTTTTAGCAATGTGATTAGCATGTAATTAGCTAAATGGTAGGTTGTTAGTACGGGAAGGTTAGGCATGTGTATTTGGTATGTACCCTTAGATCACTTACAGAACGTAGTGTTGTTAGTGTGGTTAGTTTTTAATTAGTCATGGTAATTACAAGCATGACATTGTTAGTTGCAAGTACCACTACTACAGAAAACCGTATTACAGACGGTTCAAAAACGTCATTACACACGGTTTTCTGAACCGTCTGAATTTATGGGTCTGTGATAATCGAAGGTTATCACAGACGGTTTTCAAACCGTCTGTGGTGCAAATATCATAGACGGTTTGTAACTAAAATCCATCTGTGATAGCTGATAATCACATACGATTTTTCACTAAAAACCGTCTGTGATAACTGATAATCACAGACGGTTTTTAACTAAAAACCGTCTATGATACGTGATAATCACAAGCGGTTTTTAGTTAAAAAAACCACCTGTGATTATCAGCTATCACAGACGGTTTTTAGTAAAAAATCGTCTGTGATATTTTTTCTACCCCTAAATCTATTTCTGTTTATTGGCTAGCCTCAGGAAATGCTAGCCAAAAACCGTCTATGATATTCTTTTCTACCCCTAAATCTATTTCTGTTTATTGGCTAGCCTCAGAAAATGCTAGCCATGCCCTCTGAAACAAGCAGATCAACATGTACATCTATACATACAATTCACATCTCAATTCATTTCACAAACATAAAACATCCAATTCACATCTCAATTCATTTCACAAACATAAAACATCCAATTCACATCTCAATTCATTTCACAAACATAAAACATCCAATTCACATCGCACTTCATTTCGCAAACATAAAACATCCATTTCGCAAATCAATTAATTGAAATGAAATAAAGTATTCATTAACAAATACAAGATTATAATCAATGTCTCACATGCATGGACTAGATCATTACACAAATCTCTCACATTTTGCAAGGGATGTGCACCAGATGTCAGCACCTACAAGAGTTTAATAATGTCATCATGCATCTAACTTAAAAGGCTAATTAGCCACTAAAATCATGTAGCTTATACGATACTAAAGAAACTCTAGGAAAATTCTAAAAGTACAGAATCAGCAGGCTTACTTGGTAGAACCATAAGGCGAAGGAAGAGAGGAAGAAAAGGTCCTGCCGACATCATTAATGGAAGCACTTTTGAGAACTTCTCCAATCTAGAACAGAAGGAAATTAAACAGAATTAGATAGGTGAATGGTCAACAGGATTGCTCTGAAATATTATGTTACCAGTAGCAACTAGCAAGCCATTTGAAGGAAAGAAGCAGAACGGATTTCTTCTAATATCAATAGTAAAATATCCGCAAATATATGAGAAGTTGCCTAGCAATTAAAAGGGCATACCTCTGAACATTTGATGCAATTAACTTCAGAAGCAAAGGAAAAAACTGCATATAAACATCATACATGAAGTCATATTCCTGCATTCCATAAGGACAAAAGAACTGTTAGACAAGTACCTTTCATAAGGATGCAAAGGGAGAACATATTGTACATACCTATTTAATGATAGCCTGAGATCTTAAGTGGCTCCACTCATGCACTGATATGATATGGCCGTATGGGGGGTATTCTTGTGAAGTTCCTATACATCATTAAATTTCATTAAGCAACAACAAATATGACAAATGAAAACCTTAATATCAGTAGCAAAACACCAAAAACTCATTGTCCCGAGGAGGCGGCGGCAACGGTGTGCACGGGGGTCAACGGTGACTGGGGACGGAGGCCCGAGGAGGAGGCGGCGACGGTGTGCACCCGAGAAGGAGGGAGATGCGAGAAGGAGACCGCAACAGGCTAGATCGGGAGAGCAGCGACGGCGTGGACGGGGGTCGATGGGCTAGATCAGGAGAGCAGCGACGGCGTGGACGGGGGTCGACGGGCTACATCGGAAGAGCGGCGATGGCGTGGACGTCGGGCCAGATCGGGAGACGGCGATGGGCTAGATCTATAACTGCAGCGCACGCACAAAACCCTATCTCGTGTATGTATAGGAGGGCTTAATACAGACAGTTCTAGTTTAGAATCGTCTATGATATCATTATTATCACAGACGGTTCAAGTTTAGAATCGTTTGTGATATCATTATTATCACAGACAGTTCTATTTTAGAACCGTCTGTGATAATTATATCACAGATGGTTCGTAGTACGAACCGTCTATGATAATGCAAAGTCAGAACGTATCTCTCGTGTTTCGTACTAACGTATCTCGATCGTTATACGGAGCGTCTATATCATTAATGTTTGGTATATGAACCGTCTATATCATTAATGTTTGGTATACGAACCATATGTGCTAAAAGTTAAATATGCGCGCCTAATCCAGGTCTTCTACGTACGTACGTACATGAACTGTACATACCTCTAGCTACTCATCTTCTTCTCCAGAATTCTTAACATACGTACAATGGCTTCTACTAATCATGTGATCATCTCCTTCCACTCATTTGTTCATCAAGAGTTGTTCGGCCGGAACCTTACACAGGCGGCCAGCAATTTACATCTGGATTAGTTTCTTCGCACACGCCCTGATCATCCACCGTCGACAGAGGCGTCTCGCTACCGCTCAAGAAAGGGAAACAGCCCTCACCCTGGTTCTTCTCAACAATGTGCACAAAGCAGAAGAAGCTCTACAGGCATTGGAGAGACTGATGGATAGCATTGCCGATCAAGCAGAAATAGCAGATTCTAAGGAATCTTATAATGCTATCCTCTACGAGATTATGGGCTATGCTACTAATCATTTGCCCAAGCTGGAGGAGGAAGTGCTGAGGTGTAGGAAAATCTTAACGGCATTCGAGAACTCAGCAGCTGATCCTCCAAGTCCCAAAGTCGAAGAAGAAGCGTACGAAGCCCAGAAGATTAGAATCTTGGAATCTCTTTATCTGTGCGACTTTTGTAATAAATTTGCCTCGAATTGAAATTAATAAATTTGCCTTTAATTTGTGATCTCTTGTCTCAGTAGTTCTGTAGTTAAGTTATTAGAAGCAATGTGTACTTGTATATTAACCTCTGATCATGTACAGAATATCACAGATAGTTGGTACGAACGGGACATCACAGATGGTTCTTGTTAAAAATCGTCTTTGTGACTTTCACAGACGGTTCTTAACAAGAACTGTCTGTGATAGTCTACACAACACAGACGGTTCTTGTTAAGAACCATCTGTGAAAGTTCACAGATAGTTTTTAAAAAGAACCATCTGTGTTGTGTAGACTATCACAGGCGGTTCGTATTAAGAACCATCTGTGAAAGTCACACAGATGGTTCCCAGTATAAACCGTCTGTGATGTAGCCGTCTAGTATAGCCTGTTTTGTAGTAGTGTACACAGACTTTTGGATGGAGCAAATTAAATTAAATTTTTGTATGTGATACTTTGAAGTGCGTAAATAATGGTACGGTAATTTACAGTAAAATAATTTATGTGCTTGGAATGAAGTGCTTGCGTATGATGAAATATTGAAGTTGTATTTAATTGTGTGGAAAGATGTTCCAATTGCAACAACATAAATATGCTTGATGTATGATAGTCATTGTTACATGGTATGATCATTGCATATCATGTACTAAACATACATTCACGATTTGTTCCTATTCTATGGGGGATGGTCTTGTGCGTGATGGACCATACAGGGTGGACCTATCACACTATGATCGGATTGTGATCCGGGCACCATGCCTTAAGGACATGAGCCTATCGAAGCTGAGGTGGTGTGTGCATTTCGTGTTCGATCAGACCACTCTAAGCAAGAAGCTACACATCAAGGCATCGTATGCCTTAGTGGTGGGTGGCTCGGGGGAGACCTTTTGGCAACTTCTGAAGGTGACAATGGATGTGTCATGGGGCAATTACATGGTGGTTATGTACAACCCTATAGCTACGATATATAGGGCCTGTTCTTTTTGGCTGAAGCTTTTGACTTTTGGCTGTGGCTTTTGGCTTTTAGGCTGTTCGTGCGAGAGATTACAGTGTAACATAAACTCATGTGCGGTTTTTGTCGATATAAATGAAGTCAGTGCAGTATGTACTACAATTAACTAGTAGACTCTATCTTGAAAAGATACTCCGTTTAAAAGCTAGTTACTGTAAAAAGCTAAAAAGTAGCTTTTAAAAGCTGAAAAGAACAGACCCACAAGAGGCTGATGGTGTATGTCCAGTTTATGGAGAGGATGAAATCATCCGGCATGGGTGGTTCCAAAGGAGCTGCTACTGATGAAGTGCCTGGGTTGGTGTCCATTGGTGATGTACACATTGGTGTTGGTGATGTAGACGTTGATGTTGGTCCCAATATTTCAGTTATTGTATATTATTTGCAAGATATATTATGCATGCATGTATGTTTCACTAAAGTTGTTGTATTGTAGGTAACTGTTGTTATATCCACTTGTATGCATTCATCCTCCTTGCAAATTTGATATCCCCACTATTGTATTCCTTAGGTCATTATTTAGATAGTATCTAATGTTAAATTGGGTATATTATATTGAATATATGGTCTAGATGCTTAGCCACCCACTAGTTTTTGCTAAATTTAATCATTCGAAAAAACTTGAGCAAGGTTATGGGAAATTTCAAAATGTTGGACTACCGGAGGAACATCATTAGTTTGGTATCTCGCATATAGATAGGGGGAGATTATTGCCTGGGTCAATTAAGAACCAATTACTATTGTTGTACATCTATGTCTACTCGTACAACTACATGTGCTATATGGGCTTTGGCTTTAGCTGACTTAGTTGTCTTGGACTAGCCTTGCATTTTGGTACGTTAAAGTAGTGAGAGCATTCCAAGAAGGTTTGCTTGTAGGGGTAGCCTTCACCAAGGTATTGGGACCAAAGCTTGCTAATACAATGATGAATGCTCACTTAGGGGAAGGACATGCCTAAGTGAGGGTTTGTCATTCATTGGGCTGGTGCAAGGTTAGGACTACGTGACATAAAGGCTTTACGGTAATCACTTTCGTCACACACCCAAGGAAGCATGTAGTTGCCGATAGTATATTTGATTATCTTATGTGGGTAAATTTATACAACCTCTGAGAATAATAAAACTATTTAAATAGCCATGCTCATGGTTCTGAGCATAATTAGATGTAACTACAATGGGTCTAGCTTTTATTTTGACTCTTCATTTTACTCTGCTTGTCTTCTGCTATGATTTTACTCTTGATACTTCTATTTATTTAGCTAGTTGGCCTTATATTGTAAACTTTATATACATCACTTATGTAGTTATCATTTTTGTTGTAAATTAATTATATGCAATGTATGTGGATGCGATCTCAATGTTGTGATTGTGTGTACTAACCATTGATCATGGGACTAGTACAGAACAAATACATGGATTTTGGGTATTCAATGCCTGGGTCCCCATAGGGAGAATGGCTAGCATCAATGTTTTTGGCTAGAGACAGGGAAGACAATGACAAACTGTGCTATACTGCATTTTAGAGCAATTAAATGAGTATGAGGCTTTAAGAGAGTGTGAGATACATCTACACGGTAGAGCAGAGGGGGTCTCACTTGAGAGGCTAGAACACGGTGGTGGGCTCCCCGGCATCAAGAACAACACTTTTGTTCCTAGCGATTTAGGGAGCTATGATCTTAGGGAATGCGTACCAGAGAATGAGTAGGTGAGCTGATGAGAAATGACATGCTTGGTTGATCTTAAGGGTGGGCAGGCATGGAAGTGAAGGGTAGAGTGGTCAAGGGCGAGTGCGATGTGTCTCATCGTGTAGAGAGGGGAACAGAGGGGAGAGAGGCATGGCGATGGGATGATGTGACACAAATGGCATGATGTGCGGTGGCAGGGGGTGCAGCTCCAATGTGACATGGCATGGCAGGCGCAAAGCGGCTCGGTTGGGATAGTGTTAGCGACATGGTGTGGCTACTACTTGCGTGCGGGTAGGTGGAGGAGGGCAGCAAAGAGCTGAGGTGGTGTTGGGGTCCACAGGGCAGCGAGGGAGTCGTGGGTAAGAGGAGGGTGCAAGTGCGAGGCGGCCATGGTGGTGCTCGGTGGGGCGAGAGGTAGGAGTCTGATGTGTGGCTCAGCACATCAGCGAGAGAAGGAGAAAAGTCCTGATGGGCGGGGTCAGGTCCCACTCATCAATGACAGGAAGTAAGTGAATGGAGAGAGGACATATTCATGAAAATACACTTTCACCAGGCTGAAGGCGGAAAAGACTGGGGATGAAGTTGTTTGGTTCGGCTGATTTCTTTGTGGAATTTTTAAATATAGCAAATAAGCTCTAAAAATTATGAAATTCTTTGTGAAGGCTCTTGACTTAAAGTAGAATCTTTTGTAATTTTTTATGATTTTATTTGTGTTAAATTTTCCTCAAATATTTCATAAAGTTCACTATTTTATCCAAAATGCACTTTTTGAATTTGGAAAATTTTAGAAATGTACTAAAAAATATTCCAAAATTTATTTCCAGCACCAAGAACTTATATTTGATTTTTTTGGGATGTTCTACTAATGAAGTTCAAGAAATGGTTTTCACTATGAATTCTCCTATGGCACTTTATGGATCATCTTTACAGATTCGAATTTTATTTTAATTTGATTTTTATCAATTGTGTATTCCTATCCAATATTATGCATGCGTATATGTTTGTTTAAAATCGCCATACTTGTGGGTAACAGAAGTTATTCCCACTTGTATGCATTACCCCTCCTTGTGAATTCGATATCCTTACTGCTATAGCCCTTAGAATATGTGGACAGTAGCTAATTTCCTTCTTGGGAATAATTGTTACTTCTAATATTTAGGCACTTAGCCTCACAATAGTTTTTGTTAAGAATTGAGAATGATTTAAACTTGCTCTTGGAATTGGGCTACTTGAATATTGGACCAGAGGGGTATCCTCTATTAATTTGGAATAAAATGAAATGAAAAAAACCTAGTTTTTTTTTATGCAGGCGAGTTATATTATAAACTAAAAAATATGAGGGTGTGATCTCACATGTATATAAGGGAAGATTCTTGCCTAGGTCGATTAAGGACCGAACTCTATTGTCACACAGCTAGGTCTAACCATACATCCACATATGCTATTATGGACTCTGGCTTTAGCTAACTAAGTTATCTAAGACTAGACATACAATTTGGTAAGCCGTAGTAATAAGAGCATACATGGTAGGATGCTCATAAGAGCACCCTTTACTGAGGCATTGGGACCAAAGTTTGCCAATGTAATAGTAAATGTCTCACTAAAGGAAGGGTATCCATTGAAGTGAGGGTTTGTCATTCACCAGGCCGGTGCAAGGTTAGGTCTAGATGATGATAACCACTTTGTCACACGCCCAAGGAAGTATATCTTGGCCAACAGTAAGTTGATTATCTCATGTGGGTAAAGCAGTACAATCTCTCAAGAGTGTAAATCTATTTAACTAGCCATTGTCATGGTCATGAATATGCTTGGTGCAGCTATACTGGGTCTAGTTTTTATTTTTGACAATGGTTTTGTTGGAAATGTGGGATGGCATGTTGCAACGTATGTGCCAAGTTTGAGGCAGAAATTTAATCATTGATCGCAGCCGAGGAGGGTTGTGATTTAGTGATTTACTCCTATTCAAAGTTATATACTTGTGACCTCTTTACACAACAATCACACTTTAAATTTTTGTTGCAAATTATTACTTATTAGTATTGCAAATAAAAACTTGCTTTGTGCTGAAAATAACATGTAGTGTAGAGCCTCATCCTATATTTAGCCTTGTATTTATATATTATGTTGTGATATACTACATGTCTTTCTGAGTATTCAATGTACTCAAACTTATTTAAATTTTTGCTTGGAGAATGAAGAAGAAACAATACCTGACAACGCATACTTTGCACCTGGTACTGGAGGGTAGGATGATGGGTCATTCTAGGGCCTAATCCTTATTGGCTGCCTGTGAGGAATGGATGACATACCGCTGGATGTATTTTCATATATTTACCTTGTCTTCCACTGCACTTTATTGGTACTTGTATTTATTTGGCCGGTGGGCCTTTTCGTCATAAACTTGATATATATCGCACATGTATGACCTATTGCTATAAGTTGTATGAATGCAATATGTATGGATATGATTTCAACGTTGTGGATGTGTGTACTAGCTAGCCACTAATCATGGAACTAGTACGGTACACACACAAGGATGAGGGTATTCAAAGTTGGTGGTCTGACGCATATACCAATTAACAAATGGGAAATGCTTTTTTTATTCCATTATAACCCAATGATAATATGAGATAGTGATAGCTAGGAACACAACTAAAATAGAAAGAGGTTAAAATAAGCCATATATCTTATTCTAGCTGGCTGATTTAAATCTATACTTGTACTTTATGGGATAATTAACAGAGATATGAAGCTCTGGTCATGAATGCTTCTCAAGAGCGCTAGCTTACTCCACGGAAGACCTATTGTGCTAAGAGGGTATTCACAGTCTGCACCTTCCGTTTTGTTGGTGCTAGTGGCTGTCCATGTATGGGGAATGCGCAGGTAGGTATCATCTTAATTAAGACAACTTCGTGATAGATATATTACATTTTTTATATATCATGATATAGAAGCTTTAGCCAGTTTTGGAACAAAACAAAATCGAGAAAAAGTTAACCTGAAAATTTATTCATAGCAGCACAATATTGTTAAGCTCATGTTATTCAGTACACAACCAATTAATAGCTAGCTAGACATCCGTGCCCTATGTTTCAGCTCTATAGTCGATGAACCAACAGCAGGGCTGCTGACCATGGCTTTCCGCTGCATCGATTCGACCGGCATTCGTCTGCAGACTTTATTCTTTAGACATTGTCGAGAAGTAGCAGGCTTTGCAGCAACTTGACTGGCCTGATGGGCTACGTTTGAATTCATGAGAGTTGAAATAGACCAAACAGTACCTTGCGGAGGGAATTGATCCACAACATCTCCAGACTTGCCGGTGTATTTTCCATTGCATGTACAGGATGTTTGGCTACAGAGAGAGATGGAATCATAACTTACATATATGTATTCCACTTGATCAAAGGTATCAGGCTGATTTTTGTACATATCATGGAATTGGCAGATGGCATCAACTGTGCTTGTGAAGTACATCAACCTTTCCTAATTGGTTTGAAGGAAGGTACATCACTAATTCAGCTAAGCTAGCTAGCCATGCATACCTGCCAGCCAGAAAGGTCATAGCTGACGAGAGAAAATAATCTCTAATAACGCCACAAGATGCCTATAACATCTCTTTTCGTATATCAATTCCACTTGTGCTTCCTAGCTAAGTAGGAAGACCTTATCTTTTACTATCGGCTGGCACTCGTTAGTACTCGTAACTTGGCAAGACTCCAGTTTGATCTTTTATTGCAAGTAAAAGAAATGTACTAAATGCTGTTACACATTTTATTTAATTAATATCGAGAACACATCATGGTTGTCACGAACCTACCTAGTTATTGCTAAGCTTCTATTAGAAAGTAATACTTTATTATTGGGAAATATACCTCCTGAAGACAGATCAGCCGCTCACTAGCTAGTCCACTGAATATGAAATCATGATTTGCTAGCGTAGTCTATAAAGACAGATCAAGTTTTAGGTTGCCCTTGTTTCTGATCATATTATAAATGTCGTAAGATATATCACACCGCTATGTTAATTAATCCTTTTTTGCATCTCTCACAAACTCAATTAAATTCAATCCCAGAATATACGCAACAGGTAATTTCCACGATGGTATTTTCCAGACAGTATTCAACCGTCAGGCACTTTACATTTCGGTGTCGGCGAACTCCTAATGGTTTCCTTGTCAGGAATATATTTCCTGACGTTTTTTAACTGTAACTAAATCTTTGGTTTCTTGTAGCGACATGCAAAATAGATATTTTGATTGAATCTAAATTTGCAAACAACACGAAGTGTATGAAAATAGGATTCACTTTTATTTTATCAATATGAAGGTTTCTAAGGCAAATTGCTTTATTTTTCTCAGAAGGCTTCCGAGGCATCTTGATCAGGAGGTAAGAGCAACTTATTTGGTTTGCCTCGGTAGTAGATTGGTTTTCCTTCTAAGTCTTTTGAGGCTGCTTGTTGGCCTTGAAATACTTTTTACGACAAGGATACCTGCAGCATGCATTGCCTGCCTCAAAATGACTTCTGGTTCTTATTTTGCCATTTCTAAGACTTCTTTTGCTGGTGTCCATAGACCATAGGTCATCCATGCATCTTGCATTAACACCACTGTCGTTGATTCCGGCAGCCTTTGCTTGACCATGTCACATGTGAAGCTATTGACTAGATCCATTTTACCAGACTAAGCAAGGAAATCATGATTTCATGTTATATGGAGTAAAGGCGACAATTGGTACTTTTTCAGGGGGGGGGGGATCTCTCTAATAAACAATTCCTACTTTTGAAACAAAAATAATACTAGATAGGCTTATGAAAAGTGTGCCGAGTTGTTTTTATTTGTGGTGCAAAAGTAAATAATTAAGTATATGTTCAATGATTTGTAATTTTTCCGTAAAATATGGTTGCAATTTCATCTGACAATAGAATGCAATAGTCCATCATTGACAAAGATAGCTCTTTTCCATGCCATTAGAGAAAACGAGTGTGTTCAGTAAAGTGCCAGTCAGTCGTTTTCTGTGCTATTGGCGACAAAATTATTATCATTCACTTTATTGTGTGTATCACATGTAAAAAATTATTCAATGTGCGCCAGTGATTCTTACTCGCTTAATAATGCACATGATCAAGATCCACTACACTAGTTGCGCATGCAATTGTTATCTTTGTCATTGGGCAACAACAATGATTCCTTGCAGCTACTCTCTTTTGCATGTATAAATATAAATATTTTACTCTTCCATCATGATATTCTTTAACCACTATAGTATAGTAATTATGTTCAAGCAATTTTATTTTCCATGGTTTCTTCTTAATTTTCTGTATGAGAGATGTGAGTATACTATGGTAGATCAAAGGTTGATACATGTTAAACATTAATTTTGTACATCAATACTTAGTAGAAAAAATAAAATGGGCCAGTAAGATAAGGCATTTTTTTAGTAATTACAAATATGAAAACTATAATGGACATAGTAAATATGTGGAACAATAAAATATGAAAACATATAATTAGCAGGAAACGTTTTGTCAAAATGTCCAGATTATGGACATAGTAACTATCAGAGGAGGAGAGTTAATTAAGTCCCACGAAGTCATGATAAAATAAAATAAAAAGCAACATAAAAACATAATGATAAAAATATGAAAAATAAAATAGACACATTCCTTGGATAAGCTATAGCAAAGGACGTCACAAGATGTTTTGCATGGTTTTGGACCATGATAATTGGTGGAAGGAGAGTAGCAGACAGAGTAGCCAACTGCTGTACTCTCATATGATTGTTTTCAGCAATGTTAACTTCTGTGCAAATGTATGTCACTTATATCGTCAATTTTGATGGACCAAACATGTAAATGCAGTCAATACTGATCAGTTTGATGGAATTCAATGGAAGATATATAGGTAGGGTTTCCGAAACTCTTGTTTTTTTAGTTGCCTTTGTCCCATGTTTCTGTGTGGTAATGGTTTTAGTGTGAAGTCATGGAGGAAAACCAAACTATTTCAGCATTTATTGATTATCTCATCAGTCATCACAAATTAAACTTCCGCGTAACACAACATAATTCAATTACTCTAGCACTAATGTTTGTCTGACTTCTCCTTCCACGCATCCTGTGGGCATGGGTAGCTGCCATCTGGTAGGGAAAACAGTACCCCGAAACTTAACAGAAAAGTCGATGCACCACCGCATAGATGCTGTGCTTTCTGCATGACTGCAAGACTTGTCTTCACAGGGACCGAGTGATTTGTGATTGAGGTGATCCAGGTACGTGTTGAACACGTACATATTAATGAAGTAGACAAGAGCATCTAGCTAGCAAGCAGCTGACAGACTTGCCTGAAGCACAGAGCGTAGCATGGCATACACAAAGTGAACGCGAGAAAGCGAGCAGAATGGACAGAAAAGCGAGTGCTGAATGCATGGAGAATGAAGGCTTTATTTTTCAGACAAGAATGCCAGAGTGGTCAGCACATAGGTCATTGTATGTATAATTGCAAAATGTAACATATATGACTACCTACTACGCATGGGATTCAGTGACAACTGGTAATGCCTGATGTATTCTCGTAGTTCTGAGAAGATGCAGTAAACTAGGTAATAAGAGTGTCAATTAAAATTTCTAAATACTGAATGTACCTTTGATAATTTGGGACATGACTGTATTGATGATGTAATCTCGATGCATAAGATTTCTCAATTTCATGGAAAAATTCTAAGTGAGTTTCGTACAGTAAATTTTTCTTAATTACATATCATCAAGTCAGTTTCTGCTTTTGTTTCTGAATGCTAATTGTTTGGCACATTAACGAATGTATGCGGGGCACTCCTAGTTCAATAACAGAGAGCTATGTGAATAAGGGTTAACTAGTCATCAACCCATGCATCAAACGGGTGTTATGTTTAACTAATTTTTTTCATTAACTTGATTAAGATAAAACAGAAAGAGCTAACTACTTTTAGATCTTTCATTAATTGTATGCATCATATTATTGCAACTCTGTATTGTGAAAATTGAAATTTCATATCACTTTGAAGATGTTGTGATTCAATCCTTTTCTTTGCAGCTTTTCAGTTTGTAATTTTAGTCACAAATTTATGTTCAGAACTTTAATCTACATATCTAAGTCCCTAATTTCAATTAACATATATTCCAAATCAGAATTTAATTTAAATTTGTAATTCTCTTCTATTTTGAATTCATTTTTATTTTTTTTATTTTTGATCATTGTGGATTTGATTTTTCTACTTCAAATGCAACTACACTATATCTTTTTAATTTCTTGCAAAAAAGAGTAAGACTGGCGCACTGTGTACCGTCACGTTCTATCTCGACGGGATAGCATCCTGCCATTGGATCATGTTTCATCGGACAACCCACAACTCTCCTCGACTCGTGTACAGTGTTTGCTTAGAGCAACTCCAGCAGTAGCTCTCAAAACAGGCCCTTACTTTTTATTTGAGGGCTCTCCCTACTTTTGAGGGCTCTGTTTTTTGGGCTACACTCCAGCAGGAGCTCTTAAAACAGGATCCACCCTCTTCCTCATCCTACTTTTGAGGGTCAAGGGGCAAAAAACTCACTCCAGCAGGGCCCCTATTTGAGCCCTCAAAAGTAGGGGCTCCCTCCAGACCCCCAAGAATGAGGGCTCGAGGGGGAGATTTGAGGACTCCCTACTTTTGAGGGCTCAAGTAGGGGTCCTACTGGAGTGAGTTTTTTTGCCCCTCGGCCCTCAAAAGTAGGATGAGGGCTTAAGTAGGGGTCCTGCTGGAGTTGCTCTTACAACACCCACTCGCAGACACCGTCTTCCGTTGCAAGCTTCCCAACACCTTGCCTCATCATCCACCACCTCCGGTTTTCCTCCGCAGCGCGTGAAACCTCGCTGCCGTCTTGTGGCTATGCGCATTGAAGCGCACACCAAACGACTAGTCTTCCTCTCCTCGCACGGCCGTATAGTATGGCGTTACCGGCTTCCTACAACATTTGGTGTATTCCGTCAACATCCTCCTCATGCAGGGAGCCATTCGTCGTCCTCCTTTGTACGGTGCTTACTCTATTTTATTGATCCTCCAAAGAACATTACACTTCACGTTTCAGTGATCCAGAACAGAATGAACCTACCTTCTAAGAGATTGCATTATTGATCGAAATCATCGGTCGGTTGATTTTTTTACTTTGTTGTCAGGATATCATCCCAGTCGAAGGTTTGAAACTAGATGACATCAAGCCTGGAATATACATGCAACACTGCTTACATCTGAGGCTAGTTGGAGTCGGGGTTCACCAATTAGGTGCATCTTTATCAAATCATCACTTCGTCGCTGCTCTTGTTGAAGGCTGAGAATGTATCATGCTAGCTGATGCTTCCATTTGTTGTAAATAATCTTGTTTAGAAGTCATTTACAAGTTTTTGGAAGTCGGTTTGTAATTGCAGTCGAAACAGAGTTCTGGTCAGACCGGAAAGTTAGTAGAAGTCGAAGTCGAAAGTCAATTGGAATCATAGTCGGAGTCGGTTTTGTATTCATAGTTGAAACCTGAGTTAAAGTCAAATAACCGAGTATAAAAGGGGAGGAGACATGTAATTTGATCAATGCGAGAAGTAAAGAAGAGAAAAAGAAAAGCCCTATATATCGAATACATTGTGTGACCTCGCAGACGTGGTCGGAAGCCATTACGACCACGGCAAACGTGGTTGGAGGGGCTTACGACCACGGAAAACTACCTGTAGGCGTGGTCGAAAGGAATTCAAACACAGCAAACCTGAAGAAGGCGTGGTCGGGAGGTGCTGCGACTACGACGAAGGAAGATTGAGAGTGATCAGAAGATGTACGACCGCAGTAAAGAAGATTGAACGTGGTCAAAAGGGCTACCGCCCACGTTGAAGAAGATTGAACATGGTCGGAAGGGCTACCGACCACGTTGTAAAGGCATTGAACGTGGTCGATAGGAGCTACGACCATGTTGTGAAGGCTCCGACCATGTTGAGGAGGCTTCGACCACAGTGTGAGTGGTCGAAAGAGACTGCGACTACGCCGTGAAGACCTGAACATGGTCGGGAGGGACTCCGACCACGTTGTAAGGAAGGGAATGTGGTCGAAAGGGTGTTTCGACCACGGTGAATAGTGATCAACAGCATCACTACGTGATCGGAGGGAGTTGCAATCACAGTAATTCGTGCGTGGCCGAAGGAAGGGCAGTGCAGCGGTAGAGGAACGCGGTCGAACGGATGTCTGAGTGGTCGAACGGCAGCGGGAGGCGGTCCGAGCCGGTCGAAAGCTCTCGGAACCGGTCGTAAGCGGTCATAAAGTCCTAGGAGAAGTCGGAAGACTTACAACACTTGGTATCAGAGCCATGGGAGATACTTCAAAGGCCAAGGAGAGTGTGACGCTGCATTATCCTCTCCTCACCCCAGATAACTATCCGGTCTGGGCTATGAAGATGAAGGTCAACATGATTGCTCAGGGTGTCTGGGGCGCTGTTGAACCAAATGAGAAAGACATGGTCATTGACGACCGACTAGACAAGATGGCGATGGCGGTGGTCTATCAAGCTGTGCCTGACTCAATGATGTGACAACTGATCAGCAGGGAGACGGCACGAGATGCTTGGACTACACTGCAGACAATGCATGAAGGAGTAGATTGAGTGAGGTTCAACTCCAAACACTGCGGAGCGAATTTGAAGCAATGAAGATGGGAAAGAACCAAACTGTGGAAGAATTCTTTGGAAGATTCAATGAAGTCGTAAATGAGATCAAATCCCTTGGCAACAAACTAGAAGATGAGGTGGCTATGAAGAAATACCTAAGGATTCTGCCAAAAAGGTTTCTTCTAGTGGTAACTACACTCATGTACTTCCAAGATATCTCGAAGATGAAAATAGAGGAGGTAACAGGGGGACTCAAAGCACATGAGCAGCTCCTAAAGGGGTATCACTCTGACAACGAAGAACAAGCACTGTTTGTGAGAGAAGACAGAAAGAACCGAGGTGCATACTCTTCATCTAGAGGAGGTCGAGGTCGTGGTCGTGGCTCATCATATGGCTGCGGTGCGTCCCAAGGTTGGGGACAAGGGCGTGGATATGGCCAGAGAGGTCATGGCTTCCAGTCTGGAAGAGGTGGAAGAGGAGGGCGAGGAGAAAGAACTGATCGAGGAGGCAGTGAGAACCAGCAAGACAAATCGAATATCCAATGCTACGAGTGTGAAAAATTCGATCATTACACTGCCGAATGCTGAAGCCATATCCAGTGCCATAACTGCAAAAAGTTTGTACATTATGCAGAAACTGTAGGAGCAAGAAGAATGTGGAGGAAGCAAACCTTGCTCAAACCTCTGAACGCAAAGAACCGACATTGCTATTGTCGCTCTGCACTGAAGATGTACCGACAATGGTACTACTGAATGAAGGGAGAGTGTTTCCATGTTTGATGGAGAAGGAAGAGGAGACATAGAAGCAATCTACAGACTGGTACCTCGACAATGAAGCTAGCAACCATATGACAGGCACATACTCATTGTTTCATGAAATAGATGAGAAGGTACTCGGTAAGGTGTAGTTCGGAGATGGCTCAACTGTTCAGATTAAAGGGAAAGGCTCAATTCTCATGAAGTGCAAAGATGGAAGCCAGTGAAGGCTGTAGGATGTATATTATATACCAAGCCTATGCAGCAATATCATAAGTCTTGGACAGCTAACCAAAGAAGGATGTCGAATTGAGCTGAGAAACAGCTACCTGAAGGTGTTTGACCGCGATGAATAGTTGCTAATGAGGGTGCAAAGGACTACAAATCAGCTGTACAAGATACATATTGAAACTTGCAAACCAAAGTGCCTGAAGATCTCGACAGATGACTTAGCTTGATTGTGGCATGCAAGATTTGGCCACGTGAACTTCCAAAGCCTCAAAGTCATGGCAGAGAAGGAGATGGTAGTCAGCCTACCAAAGATCGATCACCCAGAGCAAATCTGCGAGGGCTGTCTGGTGGCAAAACAAACTCACAACAGTTTTCCATCCCATGCACAGTACAGGGCATCACACCCATTGGAACTAGTACATGTTGATTTGTGTGGACCGATCACACCAGAAACGGAGGCCAGTAATCAATATTTCATGCTGATCGTTGATGATTACTCCAGAGCCATGTGGGTGTACATGCTAAAAAGCAAAGATGAGGCAAAAATCAGTTTTCAGAAGTTCATTGCACTCGCTGAAAATGATGTCGATCACAGGGTGAACGTTGTCATATCAGATCGTAAGGGAGAGTTCCTTTCAAAAGAATTTGACTCGGTCTGTGAGAAGAGAGGTATTGCAATATTTTTTACAGCCCCTTACTCACCTCAACAAAATGGAGTTGTAGAGAGAAGAAACAGAACTGTGATGGCCACAGCTCGAAGTCTACTGAAGAACAGATTCCTGCCTAGGAGGTTTTGGGCAGAAGTAGTGAGGCACGCGGTCTATCTTTTCAACCGTGTCACCACAAGATCACTAGATGGAGTTACTCCATATGAATTGTGGTCGGGGAGAAAGCCGAACGTCGTGCACTTGAGAGTGTTTGGCTGCTTGGAACATGTGAAGCCAACCAACATCTGAAGAAGTTGGACGACGGGAGCAAAAGGATAATGTATCTCGGTTCTAAGCCAGGGACCAAGGTGCATAGATGCTATGATCCGGTTGAAAAGAAGATCCATGTGGGTAGAGATGTTATCTTTCAGGAAGACAAATGCTAGGAGTGTGAAGAACATCAAGACATCGAAAAAGACATGCAGAATTGGGTGACGTTCAGGGTAGCTGGTGCCGACAACGCAGGCTGGGAAGACGAAGCTCCAACCACACCTCAGGGCTCAAGTCCAATAGGTGTTGAAACGCATGAGACTTTACTTGAAATAGAAGTCTCTGATGAGGAAGATTCATGTGGTAGAATACTGAAGATGAGGAGCATTGGCGAAATTTATGCACAAATGCAGCCAATGCAATATGAGGAACTGTTGCTTTACACTACGACCGAAGAGCCTGAGAATTTTGAAGAAGCAAAGGAAGATGAACATTGGAGGAATGCTATGCAGGAACAATTGAAGTCGATTGAACACAATCACACATGGAAACTCACCGGCCTACCGAAGGTCGAGCCATTGGTCTGAAGTGGGTTTACAAAGTGAAGAGAAATTCTAAGGGAGAGGTTGTAAAGCACAAAGCTCGACTTGTGGCTAAAGGCTATGTTCAAAAACATGAAGTAGACTATGAGGAAGTATTTGCACTGGTAGCTCGCATGGAAACTATTCAAGTTCTCCTTGCTTTGGCAGCAAATGGTGGATGGGAGATACACCACACGGACGTGAAGATGGCCTTCCTGAATGGAGACATTGAGGATGAAGTATATGTAGCTCAACCACCAGGTTTTCAGATCAAAACTCAAGCTGAAAAGGTGTTGAAGCTAAACAAAGCCTTGTACGGGCTCAAACAAGCTCCACGAGGCTGGAACATGAAGCTCGACAAAAGTCTCACATCGATCGTTTCAAGCGGTGTAAGTCTGAACATGCCGTATACACGAGAGGAGATGTGAATTCAAGGTTGATCGTGGGTGTCTATGTGGATGATCTAATAATCACTAGCTCAAATCAAAGGGAGATTGTGAAGTTTAAAGAAGAGATGATGAAGCTATTCAAAATGACAGACTTAGGACTCCTAAGTTACTATCTCGGCATTGAGGTAAAGCAGACTGAAAATGGCATTACACTTTGTCAATCGGCATATGCTCAAAAGATACTCGGGAAGTGTGGCATGGAAGACTGCAATCCATGTCAAGTCCCAATGGAGAATAACTTGAAGCTAAGTAAGTTAGGCCCAGGATCGCTGGTTGACACCACACAGTACAGGAGTATTGTCGGGAGCCTACAGTACTTGGTACACACCCGTCCAGACATTGCTTTTGCGGTCGGGTATGTAAGTCGTTTCATGGAGAAGCCAACTCAGGAACATATGAACGCTATGAAACACATTCTGAGATATGTGAGAGGCACTTTGTGTTTTGGCATCCAGTACAAAAAAAAAGGAGGCGAAAAGGTTTTGCAGCTAACAGGCTACAGTGACAGCGACATGGCAGGACACGTTGATGGCTGGAAAAGCACAACAGGGGTGATGTTTGTGCTGGGAGCAAGTGCGGTCAGTTGGCAATCTCAGAAGCAAAGAGTGGAGGGACTCCGACCACGTTGTAAGGAAGGGAACGTGGTCGAAAGGGTGTTTCGACCACGGTGAACAGTGATCAACAGCATCACTGCGTGATTGGAGGGAGGTGCGATCACGGTAATTCGTGCGTGGTCGAAGGAAGGGCAGCGTAGCGACAGAGGAATGCGGTCGAACGCCTGTCTAAGCGGTCGAATGGCAGTGGGAGGCGGTCGAACAAGTTGAAAGCTCTTGAAAACGGTCGTAAGCGGTCGTAAAGTCCTAGGAGAAGTCGTAAGACTTACAACACCATTCTGGCTATTGTCTTGGTGCATGTCCACCTCTGTACAAAGAAAATGCTGCATGTCACGTAGATATATGTTTATACTGCCAATAAAGCACCAGCAATATTTCAGCATTTCTGTCAACAATGAAAATTTAGTTGTACTACAGGTAAGTCAGTGGTGTAAAACAAACTTGAAAAATAAGTATGCTCCCACTAGCCATTTTGTAAACACTAGGCTCTTTTTCATTCTTGATAAAGCCAAACCCTTTGACTACCTCATCAAAACGAATGTTCCAACTCCCAAAAGCTTGGTTCAGTCCACAGATAGATCTCCGAAGCTTGCATATCTTTCTAGCATTTTGGAGATCGACAAAACCCTCAGGTTGTGTCATGTATGCATCCTCACTTAGGTTTCCATTTAGGAAAACTGTTTTGACATCCATTTACCATATCTCATAATCAAAATATACAACAATAGTTAGATTGATCCAGACAAACTTAACATTGCGACAAGCGAGAAGGTTTCATCATAGTCAACACCTTGAATTTGTTTGAAACCTTTGCCACCAATCGTGCCTTATGGATATGAACATTTTCATCCATGTCTATCTTTTTCTTAAAAACCCATTTATATTCGATGGTTTTTACACTATCAGGTGGATCAACCAAGTTCCAAACCTGATTATCATACGTGGATTGAATTTTGGATCTCATGGCTCCAAACCATTTCTTAGAGTTCAGGCCTATCATTGCTTCCTCATAAGTGTTAGGTTCATCATTGTCTAACAATAAAATGTCATATCGATATCTTATCGGCAATTGACGTGGCCTTTTAGATCTACGTGGGCCTGGTGCTTCTTCCATAGTTTCTACAACATCTACTACACCCTGTAAAGGTTCAGTAGGAGTTGAAATATTTTTTGATATATCTCAAATTTCTTCGAGTCTTATCGTGCTCCCACTAACTCCATTTGAGAGAAACTCTTTCTCTAAAAAGACACCATTTCAGGCAACAAACACTTCGTTCTCATCCCTTTTATAAAAGTAATATCCTTTAGTTTCCTTAGGATACCCCCACAAAGAAGTACTTATCAGATTTAGGTGTGAGTTTGTCAGACGTCAAATATTTTACACATACGTCACATCCCCATATTTTGAGAAACGACAATCCAGGACGCTTCCTAGTCCATGTATCATATGGTGTCTTCTCTACAGTATTTGATGGACCTCTATTTAATGTGAACGCAACTGTTTCTAGAGAACACCTTGAAAAAGACAATGGCAGATTAGATTGGCTCATCGTAGATCGAACCATGTCTAACAAGGTCCAATTCAATCATCTAGACACCCCATTCCATTGAGGTATTCAACATTGCTTTAGATGATCACCAAACTTGTGGCTCAAATATTCAGCTCCACAATCTGATCGTAGGGCTTTAATTGTCTTGCCAAGTTGATTTTGTACCTCATTGTGAATTCCTTGAACTTTTCAAATGATTCAGACTTATGCCTCATTACATTGATGTATTCATATTTACTAATGTCATCAATAAAAGTTATAGAGTACTAAAAACCACCTTTGGCCATTGAGCTCATTACTCCATATACATCCAAATGTCGTATGGCCAATAAGTCATTTGCCCTCTCACCTAGACCAGTGAAACGTGTCTTAGTCATTTTGCCAAGAAGGCTCGCATGTTTTAAATGATTAAAATCAAATGAGTTTAGAAGACCATCTTTATGGAGCTTCACCATTCACTTCTCATTTATGTGACCCAAATGACAATGCCAAATATAAGTGGGATTCAAATCATTAGGCCAAAGCCTTTTAGCATTAATGTTATAGGCAATCACGTCTGCAATATTTAAAACATATAATCCATTTATCAATCGAGCATGACCATAAAGTATATCATTCAAATAAATTGAACAATAATTGTTCTTTATTCTGAACTCATAACCTTCTGCTCTCAAACATGAAGCAACAATTATGTTTTTGCTTAAGCCAGGAACATAATAACAATTATTCAATTCCAAAACTAATCCTAAGGGTAAAGATAATGGTAAAGTGCCAACAACTAATGCAGCAACTTTTGCTCCATTTCCCACACGAAGATCAACCTCACCTCCTTACCTCCTTATCAGCCTTAGCAACAAATTGCAAATATAAGCAACCGATCTGGTACCAAATACCCAAGAACTAACATGAGAAGTACCTAGATTTATTTCTATAACATTTATACCTAAAGTAATAGTCTTACTTCTCTTCTTCTTTTCTAATTCTGCCAAGTATATCTTGCAGTTTCTCCTTCAATGTCCAGTCCCTTGGCAATGGTAGCAAATGGCATCAGGTGCAACACCAATCTTGAGCTTCTAAAACTTAGATTTGATACTCGAGATCTTATGTTGAATTTTGCTTGTACTTTTCTTTTGCTCAAGGCTTTAGAATTCTTCTTTCTGAAGTTGGTAGTCCCCATGCAACTTGGTCATTGACTTCACCATGCCATTCATACGAAAGTTCAAAATAACTGGCTCAAAGCTTGAAGGGATCAACTGGAGAATCACATCAATAGCCAACTATTGGCTATGGAAAAAACTAAGCTTTTCCAAACTCTCATTGTAATCCAATTATCTTGATCACATGAGGGCTAACCAGACTTCCACCATATTGCTTCTGAAGCTCATAGTTCATGGTGGCAAGCATGCAATGATCTAAAAGGCAGCCTAGGCGACCGCCTAGGCCCTACCTAGGTGCTGGGCGGCCACCCAGTGCCTCGCCTAGGGTGCTGTGCGGGGGAGGAATCATTGAGGTGTGGAGCGGCCGCCTAGGTAGCGAGGCGGCCACCTAGGTGGTGAGGTAGCATGAGGTGGCCAAGGCGTCTAGAGCTCTGAAGATAGAGGATCCATGGGACCATAAGCCACTCCATAGGACCGCAAGAGTAGGAAACAGGAACGGGCTAGGGTTTTCCTATGCCGCCATCTCAGCGTCGTCGCCATGCTGCCTCCGCGCCATCATCATGACCTCTCTGAATCGACACCATCGCTGCATCCACAGATTCATCGTGGCCATGCGTTCATCTGGGAGCTCATTCAACATGGAGAGGAGCTACCAAGCTAGTACAAGAACAAGAGCTAGTGGGGAGGAGCGCTAGCCTATGAGGAGGAGCTACTGGGGAGAAGCATCGGCTTACGGGGAGGAGCACCGCTACGCTGGCCTATAGGGAGGAGTGCCAGCCTACGGGGAGTAACGCTGGCCTGAGGGGAGGAGTGTCGGTCTGCAGGGGGAGGAGCGCTAGCCTGCGGGGAGGAGGCGAGGAGCTAGTGGGGATTGGGGAGGAGCGCCAGCTTCAGTGCTTCACCTGTGCACAGGACCCAGGTAGTCAGTTGTTAATTGTTATGCTCTCTGTTCTGAGTATTCTCCCGTGCCAACTAGTGAGATACAAGCACAGAGCTAGTAGTTGCTTGTCTAATACACTAATTTGTTTATGAATAAATATGATACTAAACTAGGATGTCATCAACCATGTCAGCTCCTGAGGTGGGCAATGAATATAGCCTCAAGAGAAAGTTAGGTGACGTAGCGTGGGAATATGGGGTGTTAGTGAACCCAAACAATTTGGACAAGGTGAAATGTATCTTGTGCAGAAAGGTTGTTTCCGGGGGCATCTATAGGATCAAGCAACATATTGTACATATTCAAGGAAATGTTGCAAGATGTCCCAAATCTACAAAAGAAGACCAAGAAAAGTGTCGTAATTCTATTGAGGAGGCAAAAAACAAGAAGAAGTGCAAGAAAGCACAAGAAGATGAGGTTAGAGAAAATGTGAGCATAATAGGTGGTCATGAAAATGAAGAAGAACTTGAAGAGATCGGAGGATCAGCACCAAGAAAGTTAGGGCCTATAGACAGATTTGTGAATCTGATTGATTCTCAAGAGAGCACTTTGAGCACTCAAGAGTTGAAGAGGCAACAAAAAATTATGGAGGCAATTTGGAAAGAGAGACATCACAAAGTGAAGCAATATGTGGCAAGATGGCTTTATGTTTCTGGTAAAGATCACAATTATCATTCATTTTATTCTTTTTATCTTGTATGCCATTAATTCATTCTTTGTTAACCTTACCTTGTGGCTTATATATTTGCTCTTTACTCTTTATGTGTTCCTTTCAATGTGTTTTAGTGTAAACTCATGAAGGAAAACCAAACTATTTCAGCATTTATTGATTATCTCATTAGTCATCACAAATTAAACTTTCGAGTAGTACAAGATAATTCAATTACTCTTGCACTAATGTTTCTCTCACTTCTCTTTCATCCATCCAGTGGGTGCGGGTAGCTAGTAGGAATGGGGAACTAGACATATGAACATAAGCTTATACAGCTAAACTTTTGACATATGAGTCAACATAACTTTCCTTGCTGGGAGAGAAAATCCCAAAAAATGAGAGAGAAAACACCGTGCATGATTTTTGGATATTAAATTCTATTTTTCTTTCTAATGGAAAACCTAGATTTATTTGCGTCATTAAATTGATAGTTGGGGTCCACTCGTCTAGATTTTATTATTATTTTTGAATTGCTAACATGTGGGGGCACATGTCAATGGCTCATGATTTTAAGGCTAGTTTAAAAGCAAATCTGCTTAACTAATCAAATGGGCCCACATGTCAATGAATGCTTGGTCTTAACCAAAGTCATTAATGCTAATCTAATCTCACCCCGTGGGCCCACTGGTTAGAGAGAAGCAGAGTTGTGAGTTGGGCACCATGCCTGAGCTCGTCGGCAGCGAGGGAGTGGCAGAGGGGCACGGGTGACCTCAGGGATGGGAAGAGGCGACCACGGTGAATCTTCTGGTGGTGGTGTCAAAGCTTAGAGCTCACTGAAGTGAAGCCGGTGCTAGGCAGAGCTGTCGTGCTGATGACAATGCCAACACTTTGGGCCAAATCAAATAGTGTAAAAGCATTAGCAGCTCATCAGGAGAACAACAGTTAGGATGGCAATGGTGGGGAGGTGCTAAGGTGGCCGAACGGCGGTGAGCTACAGCAATGACAAGGTGGTCAATGACAACATGGCTCCCTGGCAAAGCTCTACCAGAAAACAAGAGCGCACTAGGTTGGACTAGAGGTAGGGGTGGTTCAAACACGATGAATCGACAATGCTCGGCGAGGTGCTACAAGAGAGGTGAAATTGAGTGAGGGATTTGGGAGAGTGGACCAAAGGAGCAAAGTGACATGGATAGAAAGTTGAGAGCTCACCGGGCAGGGCTCGAGCCACAGTAGAGCACGGCAACGGGCATGCACCAGAGTCGAAGGCAATGGGTGTGTTCTAGGTGTAGAAGATGAAGAAAATGGGGGGAAAGGAGTGAAATGGAAATTGTTACAAATCTAGCCCTGGAATTCTAATATTTATTACTCGCAAATATTGCAATCCATAAACTGGTTACAAGCCTCTTAATTTATATGCCTATAACTCCTACTAACACACGACTAGGACTTCGAATTGGACACTACTTCAACTCGAATTACACCCGAAAACGAACTCAATTACGACTAGGACTCTAAGTCAAGATTAAATCTAACAATCTCCCCCTTAATCTTGACTTTCTATCTTCTTTCTATCTTGTTTGAGTTTGGACGGCGACACATCTCAAACGTCCCTGACTCAACTCATCTTCAGAGTAGTTCATCTTCGCTGAGCGCTTCGACAACAAACGCTTTCTTCGTCTTTGGCTTTTGGTATTCTAAAGCAAAGTGTCCGTAATCATTACAGTTATAACACCTCACTTTTGCCTTATCAAACCTCCGACCTTTACGGCCTTGGCCATCACCCCTGGAAGTGTTCTTGCCTTCACGCTTTGATGATTGTGCCTCCCACTCAGCGCGAGTCAACAAGAGCTATCCTTCACCTTTGTTGCTAGTGTCATGGATGTGTTCCTCATACGCCTTAAGACGACCGATGACCTCCTCCATGGTCATTGCCTTTATGTCTCCAAATTGCTCTATGACTGAAGCAATCGGGAGAAACTGTGAGGGAATAGCACGAAGGAATTTCTTCACCACGTACAACTCTTCCACCTTCTCGCCGAGGGCCCGTATCTTATTGACGATGACCGTCAACCGGACAGCGAAGTCATTGATCGACTCCGTTTCCTTCATACGTAGCACCTCGAACTCGGTCTTGAGCGTTTGTACCTTTGCTTCCTTCACACGATCTGCGCCAAGATGCATCGCTTTCAACGCCTCCCACGCGGCTTTGGCCGTCTCCTTTTCGGCCAGTAGGAAGAGCGTCTCCTCTGGGATGCCCTGATAGATGGCCGCCAATGCCATCTGATCTTTGCGCATATCGACGTTGCCGTTCTTGATCGCATCCCACACACCTTGAGCCTTCATGTACACCTTCATCTTGATTGCTCATGCTGCATAATTGCTCTCCGTGAGCATCGGATAATGCAGCGAGATAGCGGAGCTCTCCTTGGCCATCGCACCGGATAATGCCTCGTTGCCGTCGAGATCGCTTCTCGAATTACGCAACATGATCTTGGGCGCGGATCAAAAAACTCCGGCTACTTTGAAGTCTCTTGGACCGGGAGAAAAACGGAGGAAAAATTGTTGTTTTCCTTTTTCTCCTTTTCCTGAATTTTGCTCTTGCTCTTCTGCGTTTGGGTGCACTCTTGGTCCTGGCTCTGAAGTTCTTTTATTCTTGGCGCTTGGCTGATTTAATAACGGAGACGGAGAACTGAAAAATAATTTGGTTCGGAGCCTTCTTTGGTATCCGGCTCGGGTTCCTTCCGAGTGAAACCGCACTGAGGCACTCCATGAGTCCCCCCCTTTTTTCTTTTGCTTGGTCTTCTTTCTTTTGTGGCTTCACCTCTGAGTCTCCTCTGCGGTTCGGCTCCACGCCTCCTGGCTCCGGCGACGGTGATGACCTTCCTCAATCTCTGCCACGGCTTGCAGCCAGCGGCGGCTCCAGCCGGATCCGGATTTGGTCGGGATGCTTGCGCCAACGGGGACAGGTGGATCTTGCGGGCGCGACGGAGACTCGCGAAGCTGAGCACTGGTGGGCGGCCTTGGGTGGCCCAGATCTGGGCACGGGAAGCGGCTGGTCGGGCGCCGTCTCCGATGAGCGCTTCGGTGACCGGGCGGGTGCGGCCATCGATCGTAGTTGGCGACGGCGACTTCTTCTCTTCCTGCTTCTCTACAGCGGCGGGGGGCTCGGCGACCCTTGGCTAGCGACGGCGCGCAACGGTGGCCGCCCCCGGGAGCAAAGATCACCCCCCCGGGGGCAGCAGCAGAAGAACTAAGGTTTTGGCTCTGATACCAATTGTTACAAATCTAGCCCTGGAATTCTAATCTTTATTACTCGCAAATATTGCAATCCATAAACTGGTTATAAGCCTCTCAATTTATATGCCTATAACTCCTACTAACACACGACTAGGACTTCGAATTGGACACTACTTCAACTCGAATTACACCCGAAAACGAACTCAATTACGACTAGGACTCTAAGTCAAGATTAAATCTAACAGAAATGGTGAGAGGAGTGGATGGATATGATGTGGTCAGGCATGGCTTAAGTAGCATGAGAAAGCTACTAAGTTCGTTGGTCCTTCATGGGTCATGGTGGTCGTGGCTTCACGTTGGCTTTGGTAGGGATGTCACGGCCTAGGCAGGTGTATGGGGTCGGCAGAGATGTAGCAAAGTGCGCAAAGGCAAAGCAAAGGTCATGGCTTTATGAGCTAAACCTCTTGTCACGATGTCCATGGTGCAGTCGGGCAACACGCTGTAATATTTTGAAATTAATCCTCCTAAGGATCTGTGTGTAATCAGTGAAAAGGGGATACATGAATATCTAATGCTTGGATTGTTAGAGGAGGAATTGTTTTCCTATAGTGAGTCGTACAGAAGGAGTTGGGAATGGATTCGATCTCATGCTGTGATAAAAGAGGACTCAAACCCAAAACCTTAGCCACTCTTCCTTCTTTTCCATGCGCCGTCACCAATTCTCCCTGGCGCCACCATCGCTAGTACTCGAACGCTTCACGCTACCATTTTCACCATACGTTGCTAGTGTCTGCGCTCCACGCTAGTGTTGCCATTAACATGAAGGCAGCGTGTGCTGCCTCGTTGGCACCCCATTGCCCACACACGCAAGGCAACACCAGCACACGCCGCTCGGTTGCATGCATGTGCTGCCTATGATCAGTTGCATGACTTCATGCTACCATGATTGTATGCTGTCGAGATGTTGCTGCATGCTGCCGTGACAAACAAATGCATGTGCTACTATGACTAGCAACTGCATGCGTTGCTACAGCCAAGACGAAATTAGGAGGAAAAATAGAGCTGCGGCTGGGCGCAAAGATCAGGAGGGAGAATTAGCAAGTTGTCGTTAGAGCAAGTACAATAGTATAGCCAATTAGTGGCTATAACACTTGTCTATTTCATCTATAGCCTTCAAAAAAATAGTTCATACAATAATGTAGCTATTACAATAACTATTTGGCCCCACGTGTAAGAGAGTGAAATGCATATTTTTACGTGCTATAGCTAACTGTAATTTAGTAGCCAGCTTCCTTCTCTCTCTTCCTTTCTCTCTCTGCCACGTAAGATTTGGTTAATATTATATTTGCTATAGCCTGCTGACTAAGCCTTATTGTACCTGCTCTTAGAGATTCGATTCACAGATTGGTTTGTCTATCGTAATTTTCAATTGTGGTTTTGGCTACTGTATGGGCTATATATGACAATGTCATCTACTAAATAGTTGTAGAGAATTATTTTAGGTTTCAGTAGGGTATTTGATCACATCGATTGGATGGTTAAATTTTGAGTTATGATTTTTGTAAACTCTAGAAAATTATTGTTCTTTAGTAGCACTTGGTAATTTGCACATTAAAAATATTAAATGGATGAATCAAGGTATTGCTCTATATGAAAAGTATAGATAATTGTCTAAGGATTTCAGAGGATCTAAGAACATAACTTTTGGAGGGGTAAAATAGAAGTTGTGAATTTTGGAAGAGAACTATCTAGAACCTATTGCTTCTAGATGCAATCATGGGAAAATTATTAAATTGGCCTGGTAGATGGTGGAACTGATTTTTTTGTAATAACCAGGAAGAGGTAGACAATTTTTGCAAATTCTGAAAATGTTATGGTTTACTAGATTTGCTTGTGTAGATTAATAGATATGAAAATCGTAAACTTACAATGCAATAGATATTAAAAATAGGGGTTTAAATGATTCAATCTAGACATGTGGCCAAATAAGAACTTGTAGGAAAGTTTGTGTAGATTTCAGAATTGGTATGGTTTGCTATGATAGGGTTTGGGAGTTAGAAGTTATGTCATTTCTAGTACCAGGATAGAAGGGGTGACTGCCCGGTAAAGGGGGAGTATTGTGGATTTGAGAAGCATATAGGACCATTGTCATTTAATTATTGTCGGGGGGCCACTTCTTTTCAGCTTCTAAAAGCTACTTTTTGTCTTTTCTATAGTAACTACTTTCAAACAGTGTCTCTTCGAGGTAGGGTCTACAAGTTGATTGTAGTATATACTGTAGTGACTTCATTTATATCAGCCAAAACTGCACGCAAATTTCTCTTACTCCATACTCTCTCTTACGAAATAGCCAAAAGCCATAAGCCGTAGCCGAAAAGCACAAGCCCTGGTATTGTTGTATGTATTGAGATTGGGTAATTACTGTAGCAGGAGTAGCATCAGGGTGATGTCATCTTTTAATCAACCCAATCATCGCACCTAGAAAAGATAAGTGTATCGTAGAATGATAGTTGATGGCTGATAATTGCTCATTATTATTGAATTATTCATGTCATGCAATAATTGATTACCCTTTTGTTCAGTGTGTATGATTCGATGGTAAATATGATATGTGGTAAAATGATGGAGGCTGCACTTATGACATGATATAAGCATACGAGCTAGGGTGATGAGTAAGTCAAATAGCACTTATGTCATTTGCTTCCATTGCAGATATTCCAAACACTTCGCAAAAAGTTATCCTTAGAAGAACTAGAAGGTCAAGTCAAGGATATTATTGTCACTAATTATAGCAATGGCAAAAGAAGGCGTAACAATCAATATGCCCTAGGAAGGGACAAGCTGTGCCTATCCCTACTACCGATCTTGGAGGCTTAGCTAAATGCTACTTGCATCAAATGCAATAGGATAGGACATGTCACTGAATGATGTCCCCCAATACAACAAGCCAAAGGTGCACTTGCTTTATGTGTGGGCAAATAGGACATTATTACTACACGTGACCGGTTACCTATTGTCCTAGTTGTGAGGAATACCATCAGCCAAAATATTGTCCTAGGAAATAAGTAGCATGCACCTATTGTGGTGAAAAAAGGACATTATGCAAGTCATTGCCATGTGAACTGCCCTAACTATGACGAAGAACATGAGCCCAGAAATTACCGTATGGGCAAGGTCACTTGTTTTCTTTGTGAAGGACAAGATCATGTCCCCAAAGTCTACCCCTCAAGAATACTACTAACCAAGACAGCCAAACTACAATGCTGTAGTCTCCAAATTGCCATGAGGCTTGCAATGTCTGAAGCTGGTAAAACTATGCCAGTACCTCCATGACCAATAGTACCTATCCTCTCCCCTATCTCTAGTATATTTTCCTTCTAGTAAATCCAAATCTCAGGATAAGATTCTTTCTAAGATGGTTGGTCGGTAACATCCCAATTTCTAGGAAGTCCAAAATTGGGAAGAATTAAAAACCTTTTGCTTACATCATCATTTATTTGATTTTGATTGAAGTTCCTTTGGAAAAATTATTTGTAAACATTAAATTTTGGAACAAAAATGTGTAATGGATAAAATTTGAATTGAATTAAAAATTGAATTTGGAAAAAAGGATGATCGATAAAGTGCAGGAGAGGGTAATTAGGTGGTTGTGTTAGCTCCAGGGAGGTTAGGTGATGCTACAGGGCGAGCATGGGGACCTATGGTCACCGGAGTTTTGCCGGTTCCATGCTCCCATGGCAGTGACATCGACAACTACGGCGCAAGCTATGTACCAGCAGGGTATTCCCAAACCAACTAGCGTGCATGTATCTAGGTACTAACAAGAATGTACCGAGGAGGTTGGCAATAATGGAGAGGCTCTGCAGTGGCTGGACGACGAGAAGTGGTGGTAGCGCAGAGGACGTCCATAGTGAGGGAGCTCCATGGTGAGTGACAGCCATGGCGAAGGGGTGCATTAGCTTAAGGAAGGTCAAGGATGCTCTGAGGGAGAGGAATCAGGCTAGGTCTCACTGAAGAGGCGATGGCATCATCGGTGACGGTTCTGGCTAGACTCAAGGAAGACAGCTCAAATTCGACGAGTGTCAGCACGAATCACAAAATAAGTTGAGGGGAAATCACTGCTACAGACAGCCCTATCACAGATGGTTCGGAACTGTCATCACAGACGGTTCCTGAACCGTCATCACTGACGGTTCAGGGTGTCAGTGATAGTTGGTGGTTATCACATACGGTTCCCGAAACGTCTGTGATAACTCACATTACATACGGTCTTTATTACTAACCGTCTGTGATAGACGAGTATCACAGACGGTTGTACCGTCTGTGATAACTCACATTACATACGGTCTTTATTACTAACCGTCTGTGATAGACGAGTATCACAGACAGTTGTTTATAAAAAACCGTCTGTGATACGAGACTATCACAGACGGTTAATAATAAAAACCATCTGTGATACTCGTCTATCACAGACGGTTAGTGATAAAGACCGTCTGTGATATACACAATATCACGGACGGTTTTTATTATTAACCGTCTGTGATATTGTGTATATCACAGACGGTTAGTAGTAAAGGCCGTCTGTGATATCATTCACACCACAGACGGCACTCTTTGAAACCGTCTGTGATATTGTATCACAGACGGTTTTTAACAACGATAAATCGTCTGTGATACCAAGTGCATCATCCATTTTATTTGCTGTTTTTTGGCTAGCCTCAGGATATGCTAGCCATGCCCTCTAAAAGCAAGCAAGCAAGCAGATTACAGATAAATGACAGATATAAGTTAATTGCAATTCATAGTAAATTACAAAAAAATTCGATACACAGATGAATGTAACAAACGGCCAGCAGATCACATACATATATAGAATGAAAATCGTTACACAAAATCTGACAAATGAATTCAATTGAAGGAATTGTTTGATTTGTACGATTGAATCCAATGTTTCAACATCTAATTATCACCATTGCCGGCGTGGAACTCTCCCCTCTTATTTATGACCTCTGCTAGCAAGAATTGGGAGATGATTGCACGAATGTCGACGAGATTGTCAAGATCATATGCACTTTCGTCGAAGTCCACCTGCTGTCGCTAGGAGCAATGTTAAGTCATTAATTAGCATGTATGTGTAATATAAATACATATATATAATTAGAAAATAATAATTATTGGAAGGACCTGACAAACCTCTGGATCATTGATCTTAGTATCCATGATTTCCTTCATATGGCGGCAAACGTAGAATCCACATACGTTGCCACTGTAGCTCTTGGTGGCCTTTGCAAAAATAGAATTACATACATCGGTATTGTCAATTCTAGAGGCATTATAACAAAGTATGATATAGAATTGTTGTGTTGTAGCGGGTACCGAAAATTGTGTGTTGTGTCGTGGCGTGTCACTGGATTTGTCGTGTCTTCCTCCTTGGGCAACATAATCGGCAAACGCCCTACGTGATTCAAAAAACTTAGCCTCGGCCGTGGCAAACAAAAGAAATATTACAATAGAGTTATGTATGGAGGAAATGAGTTTACCTGTTAAGTACTTCTTGCACACGACTGAAGTCGTGGTTGCTCCTAAGGAGGGAATCAAGGTATATTATCTTGCTCCACTTTGGTACAATCACAATCAAAATCTAGTGATGCCTAGTCATGTGTGTCGCCATAGTGATTAATCCTAAGTTCATGCTGCATGTAAAGTACAAATGAAACATATGTGTGGCAACTAGTGAAGCACTTACCCTTGGTTGAAGGCTACCATGACGTACTCCTTGTCGTTGTGAGCAATCAATCCCCTCGTTATGTAACCTTCCACGAAGGATGCATCTGCGTTGATACATTGCTCGGAAACCAAGTGAGGGTCGAGAAAACCCACCGGTCGTCGCGATCGCCGGACTTCTTGGATCATGTATCTATACATAAAGAAAGAGTAATGACATTTATCTGTATAACGTGAATGTAGAACTTCATTGTACAATACACTTACAGTGTCCAGCATCGTAGAAGTGAGGCGTCGAGTTCGTCGAGATTGAATAGTAAGAATAAATCTTCGAATGTCATGACGATATAGCCCGAGTCGTGGAGGAAATGTGTCTCGTTATATTTCAGAGTGAATGCACTCTGCCGGATTGGCTTCATGTTGGACTTCTCCATGTACTAGGCATGCAATGTATTGCAAATCAAACCAAGCTGGGATAATTGTGACTGGGCACCAACGACACTCCTAGAGTAAACTTCCATGACACGGGACGCGGCTTAATTTTCTTCGCATGAGCCTTGGAGCCTCGCTTATGATATGTTCTCGATGGCGTCTCGGCGGGAGCCGATGCAACAGACTTTACTGGATTTGGAGGTGGAGGTGGCGCCACCGGAGCTGATGTGCCAGGTCCAGGGCGACGTCCCTCTTGGACCACTGGATGTGAAGATTGTGGCACGGACATGTCGAGGACGATGTCCCTCTTGGGCCACTGAATGAATGTGTGGACGGCATCCCCTAATGTCTTAATCTCTTCGTTTGGGGGCTTCTCAAGAGGGACTAAAAATATCATTAATCATGTCCACCTGGACCTTTATGAAACCGATGTCTACTTGTACACTGTGCACCAGCGTCCCTGGCAGCAATGGATACACCATGCCGCACCCAGCGTCAACGGGAATAGAGCCAACAAGCCTGATTTTGAGGCTGCAAGGCATGGGTTCCTACATAACGATACAAGATGAGTTAAGGCGTCCACCAGAGAGATCTATGTACCATTCTAAAGAGGTACATTACCTGAATGTCATCAATATGTAAGTGGGTGTCGCTATATTCAGAAATTGGTGTGGACGCGCAGCTACTGCGACGTTGAGGGGGACTGGGTACCGCAGTAGTAGGAGTGGGTTGCGATTGGTTGCGGACTTGTCTCAGTTCTTCCCGCAACGAATGTATCTCTCCTCGAAGTGAGGCATTCTGCTCTTGAAGTGAGGCAGATAGTTGTTCCTCAAGTTGAGCACGAAGCTCCTGTTTTATTTGTTCGTTGTGGTATGCCTTGGATCTCTTCCTACTCCTATATGTCTCGGAGTAATATGGAAATCCGTGCCTCCAAGGTACATAAACCCCCATGCCTCGTGTGCGACCTGGTTGCTCCTTGTTTCCCAAAACCTGTGATAGTAAATCTATCTCCCTATATTCTTCAAAGGAGCCACAAGAAGATTCAATAGTCAATGATTGCTGCAAGAGGCAATTAATCATGTTATTTTTGAACCCATGAAGTTCAAGAGGTGTTAACAACTATGTTGTTTAACATATTTTACCAGGCGTTGGGACACTTCCTCATCTGCAGGGTTTTTGAAAGAAACACCCGAAGATGTGGTTGATGACCTCGCTCTTAACCAGTTTCGAGTGCGCTCGTTTGCGATCCCGGCAAATGGCGGAGAGGCCTCCAATCGGATTGCGACCTCATCCTGCATCCTCCATTGCGGGATTTTACCTGTGTACCCAGCAGTGCCAAGTCTGTGAGGGTGCGTGTTTTGTGACTAGAGAGCCTTGTGCGTCGCACATTGTTGTACAAATTCGGTCGTCGTCTTCATCTGCACAAAGCCCTCCCATGTTTCCGGCGACACGAAAGGATACTTCGTGAACGGCGTGACATCCTTGGATACGTACTTCGTCACAAGAGTGCTCTTAAAATTCTTTCATGCTTTTCTCATTGCGAGGAGCGCCTGCCGTTGCACGAGTCCCTGTACTTCTGCTGGGATCTCGAACGAATTTGTAATTTCCTCCCATAGCTGATTTTTGTGATCCTTTGTCAAATCTTTCCAGCTTGCTATGGTGATGGGGACCCGTTGCCTTCCAATTATCCCGCAGGTAGTCCGAAATGATGACGCTGCTTTCGTCGGTTCCAGAGGGATCCCATTCGAAGAGACCACCGTGATGGTCATTTGGCCCTCTGGCCTTTTCGATACTCCTCGGCTACGTTTAGTTTTCGCAATCTTGGGAGTGTGAGACCTAGATGACGACGACGAAGACTGTGTGGACGCCATCTCTCTTCTAAGAAAAAACTAACTGCAGTGAGCTACGGTCCCAGCTTGTCAAAGTTCTATGAATCAAGTGACACAAACCAGTGCATCAAGTTCATTGAACAAGATACACTGGAGTGTGTCACTTGCTTTATGCCCTTTGACAAAGTTCTAACGATTAACTAACTGCAGTGAGCTATGGGCCTTCCAAAATGTGAAGCATATAACATGTGAAGCATATAACATGAGCATATAACATGTGAAGCATATAACATAAAATACATGTGAAGCTCGGAGGGAGCGGCGTCGGGAGGGACCGGCGGCGTCGATCGGGAGGAAGCGGCATCGGAGGGGCGTCAGGAGGGAGCGGCGTTGGGAGGGACCGGCGGCGTCGGGAGGGACCGGCGTCGGGAGGGGCCAAAACCTAGCTAGCAGGGGCGCTGCAGAGTGGAGACAAGAGACTGCGCGAGAGCGGACTCCGCAGACCTAGCTGCGGGTATTTAATGATAAGCTATCACAGACGGTTCCTTAAACGAACCGTCTGTGATAGTGGTATCACAGACGGTTCTATCGATATAACCGACTGTGATATGCATATTATCACAGACGGTCTATGGATATAACCATCTGTGATATCCATATTATCATAGACGGTTATATCGATAGAACCGTCTGTGATGTGTTATCACAGACGGTTTCTTTTGATAAACCGCCTGTGATAGTTCACTATAAATACCCGCAGCTAGCTAGGTTCCTATGTCATTTTACAATTACAATATGGAACATAGATACATTTATGAAAAACGCAAGCATAACCATAAATATAACTATTTCTTAGTTCCTTAGTCATTTTACAATTACAATGGAACATACATACATTTATGAAAAACACAAGCATAACCAATATCATTTATTACACTTTGGCTATATCATTTTAAATAAAGCCCTTCACGATGATCGACACGCATATAGCTTGCTTCATCGCCTTGTTCTTCCCCGAGCTCGATGCCGTCTCGAATGGAGGCAAATCATCAAATTGATTGTACTCTTCCTCATCCACAACATTCTCAACCCGACAATCCTTCTTTTTCCCTGAAGAACTACATGGCGCTTCTTATTTGCCGGGTCGGTTACATAAAATACTTGAACAACTTGCCTCGCGAGTACGAATGGTTCGTCTTTGTATCCTACACATTCGAGGTCCACGGTAGTGACGCCGTACTTGTCAACCTTTACACCCCGTGGGAGTTGGACCCAACGGCACCGAAATAAAGGAATTTTGAAAATTACGTAGTCAAGCTCCCAAATCTCCTCTACAAGCCCGTAGTACGAGCTTGGGCCAGCGGCACTGCTGTGCGCATCATAGGCATCTTGCGGACACCTGAGTTCTGCACTATGCTCTTTCTACCTTGATCTGTTGTATAAAATGTGTAGCCATTAATGTCGTATCCTAGCCATGCCACAATTGTAAATTTTGGCCCTTTTGCCAACCATTGTAGTGTTTCACTTGATGACCTCCTAGTCAATTGCGCCTTCAACTATTCGTTGAACTGACGGTTGTGTTGTCTCGTGATCTAAACTTCTGACTGGCCTGCATTCTCCTGATGTAGAATGTCCTTGTGCTCTTCAATATATGGGGTCACTTCAGTCATGAGTTGTAAAACCATGAAATGGGCTTGAGCATACGTATTTTGATCCGGAGTTATTGCTTTCCTCCCGATAGTCCCGATACCCTCTAACCTCCCCTCGTGACGAGATAGAGGTACACCTATCGGCTCTACCTGAGCCATGTAGCCGATGCAGAATTCAATGACCTCTTCTGTTGTATAACCTTCGATGATGCTATCCTCCGGTCGAGATCGATTGCGTATATAGGACTTCAGAATTCCCATGTACCTCTCGAAGGGGTACATATGACGTAGAAATACGGGGCCACATATTTTTATCTCTTTCACAAGGTGGACAATGAGATGGACCATGATATCAAAAAATGATGGAGGGAAATACATCTCTAGATAACATAGAGTTGTCACCACCTCGGTTTGCAGAGCATCTAGTCCATCCGGATCAATGACCTTCTGAGCAATTGTGTTGAAGAAATAACGTAGCCTTATGATTGTCACTCGAACCTTGTTCGGCAAAATACTTCTAATTGCAACATGTAGCATTTGAGTCATTAGCACATGACAGTCGTGAGACTTCATGCCAATTAATTTCAAATGTTCCATGGAAACAAGTTTCTTCATGCTTGTGGAGTGACCGGATGGAACTTTCACACCATTTAAGGACTGGCACAATTCAGTTCTCTCGGACTTAGACAGAGTGTAACATGCTGGAAGAAGGTACGTCCGGCCTTTATCGATCTCTATCGGTGCTAACTCGGTCCTGATGTTTATAGCGACCAAGTCATGCCTTGCGTTAACACCATCCTTTGTTTTATCAGGAATGTTCAGTAAGAGACCAATCAAACTGTCACATACATTCTTCTCTACGTGCATGACATCGATGCAATTGCGAACTTCTAAGTGCTCCCAATAAGACAAGTCCCAAAATATTGACCTCTTTTTCCACATGTTCTTCCTCAATTTACGTCCCTTTCCAAACACAACATTTATATCCTTGACCATATCATACACCTCTTTCCCGCTAAAAGGTCTTGGTACTGAGTCATCCTCTTTTTTTCCGTCAAATTGTTTCTTCATCTTGCGGTATGGGTGATACTTTGGAAGGAACCTACGGTGACGCATGTACACAGTTTTTCGCGAGTTGTTCAACCACACACTCTCGGTATAATCTAAGCAGTGCGGACACGCTTTGGCTCCTTTTATACTCAACCCTGACAGGTTACCAAGGGCAGGAAAATCATTAATGGTGCAGAACAACATGGCGCGTAGAGTGAAGTTCTCTCGTTTGTCCGCATCCCATACATGTACCCCTTCATTCCACAGTATTGCAAGATCTTCCACCAATGGGGCTAGGAACACATCAATATCGTTGCCAGGTTGCTTCAGCCCTTGGATAAGTAGTGACATCAAAATATATTTCCGCTTCATACACAGCCAAGGAGGAAGGTTGTACATGCACAGAGTCACGGGCCAAGTGCTATGTCGGCTGCTCATGTTACCAAAAGGATTCATTCCATCTGTACTCAACCTAAACCTTATATTTCTCGGTTCCACACCGAAATCTACAAACATCCTATCGATGTTCCTCCACTGGGTAGAATTAGCAACATGTCTTATCATTCCGTCTTTCTTACGCTGCTCGCAGTGCCAACGCATCAATCTTGCATCCTTGCGGTTTGCAAATAAACGCTTCAAACGGGGGATTACAGGAAGATACCACATCACCTTAGCAGGAGGTCCTTGCTTCACCTCGATGCCCTTCCCATCATCAGAGTCATTTTTACGCTTGTATCGGGATGCTTTGCACACCGGACAAACATGTAAGCTAGCATACTCTTTACGGTACAGGATACAATCATTCCGACATGCATGTATTCTTTCTACTTCCATTCCTAATGGACAAAGAATCTTCTTGGCTTGGTAGGTGGTTCTCGGCAACACATTTCCCATTGGAAGCATGTCCACTAGGAGACCTAATAATGCCGTGAAACTCTTGTTGGACCAACCATTGCTTGCCTTTAATTTTAGCAGTTCTAGAACTGATGACAACCTCGTGTATTGCGGCTTGCAGCCCGGGAACAAAGGTTTCTCCGAGTCCTCCATCAAGCCCTCGAATTTACCAAACTCTCTCTCACTATAGTTCCCTTCTGCATCACGTAACATCTGATCCAGATTGTCATCCTGCGACCTATCCTCATGATCGAAAGAACAGTCCACAATTGGCATATCGTTGTCTCCCTCGACTATATCATAACTACCTTCTTGTGTACTCTTCTCTTCACTGTGACTGGTCCAACATTTGTACCCTTTGCTGAAACCCTTTCGAATCAAGTGAGCTTCAATCTGCGCTGAGTTGCTAAACATCTTGAGATTATCACAATCAATACATGGGCAATACATATATTTCATCCCCTTCTTCAACATATCCAGCTCGGCCGTCCTTCTAAAAGCAGACAAGCCAGTAATGCACTCTTCACTCACACGGTTCTCAATATACATCCAGCTTCGGTCCATCTACACTACACAAGTGACAAATGGGTGTCAAAAATGATTATTACCCCTACTACTAACCTCCGATCAGATCACTAAGAATGTTAAGTAATTGAGTACTAATCTCTGATCAGATCACTAAGAATGTTAAGTAATTGAGTATACTAACCTCTGATCAGATCACTAAGAAGACGGTGATATTTTTTCACCCCCAACTCCCTAAAGCCGGCCGCCTTGCTAAAGCCAATGCAGCGCTATGAAGACAGATCGGTGTCGACATCCTTCAAGCAAGTACGCCAAGTAATTAATACTACGCAGAATATCACAGACGGTTCCAACCACAAACGGTCTGTGAAAATGATATATCACAGACGGTTCGTATTAATAACCGTCTGTGAATTATCACCGATGGTTATTAATATTAACCGTCTATGATACAAACAATATCACAGACGGTTCAAATTAATAACCGTCTGTGATTGTTGCCTGTCATAGACGGTTCGCATAAATAACCGTCTGTGATAGTCTAAACATTATCATAGACGGTTCTTAACACGAACCGTCTGTGATGTCCATAATATCACAGACGGATCGAAATACCAACCGTCTGTGATTTATGCGTATCACAGACGGTTCGTATATAGAACCGTCTGTGATAGTCCTTCACCGACGGTTTACACTACAAACCGTCTGTGATAGTTCACTCTGTACGCAAACAAGCAATAAAATAATGTTACCCATGCCCTCTGGAAAGAAGATGAAAACAAGCAAATACAGAGGCAAGCACAACAATACATTCAGATCTATTACAGTTAAGAACGAACCCTTCATGGCACGACGGTGCAGTTGAACAAGACACACTTACGACACTTACGGCAAGAGTGTGTTGTCCACCCGCCCGCTGTGCAGCGACGGAGGCGCTAGCTCACGGCAGTAGTCAGCGTTGTGGAGGAACAAGCAAATATAGAGGCAAGCACAACAATACATTCAGATCGATCTATTACAGGATAACAAGCTAACGAACCCTTCATGGCAAAACCGTGCGGTTGAACAAGACACACTTACGACACTTACGGCAAGAGTGTGTTGTCCAGCCATCGGCCATGCCGTGACGGAGGCGCTAGCTCACAGCGGAGGGGAACCTAGCTAGTGGATGAACTCACACGTGACTAGTACCGGTGGAAAGGTTGATGAGAAGTTATTAATATGGGCCGAGCCGTGGGAGGAACTGGTGCCAGCATTCGATGTGGAGAGAATGGACGGGTGAGATCGAAATCCTGGGTATGCGCCAATTATTGGTAACATTTGCTTATCACAGACGGTTATTTACATGAACCGTCTGTGATGCATACTTTCACAGATGGTTCGTGTTAATAACCGTCTGTGATTGTGCTTATCACAGACGGTTTGTTAATAGAACCGTCTGTGATAGACCTTCACAGACGTTTTATACCACATACCGTCTGTGATAGATCACTCTATACGTCAAATTTTTTCAGTTTTTTTGGCAAGCCTCAAGAAATTAAATAATGTCTCATGGTCTTTGAAAACAAGCAAATACAGACGTAAGCACAACAACACATTCAGATCTATTACAGCTAACGAGCCCTTCATGGCACGACGGTGCGGTTGAACAAGACACACTTACGACACTTACGGCAAGAGTGTGTTGTCCAGCCGCCCGCCGTGTGTCAACATCGAACAAGTATGCCAGTAATTAATGGGGTATTATCACAGACGGTCCCAACCACAAACGGTCTGAGAAACAAATATATCACAGACGGTTCGTATTAATAACCGTCTGTAAATTATCACAGACGATTTTTTATACAAAACCGTCTGTGATACTTGACTATCACATATGGTTTTTTATACAAACCGTCTGTGATACTTGACTATCACAGACAGTTTTTTATAAAAAACCGTCTGTGATACTAAACTATCACAGACGGTGTTTTATAAAAAACCGTCTGTGATACTAAACAATCACAGACAGTTCATAACAATGATCGTCTGTGCTTTACACAATATCACAGATGGTTAATAACAACGGCCATCTGTGATATATCACAGACGGCTCAGTATTTGAAACCGTCTGTGATATATATATCACAGACGGCTTGTAACAACGAACCGTCTGTGATAGAAATTGCAGCAGCCATTTCATTTGCTGTTTTTTGGCTAGATACATGGACCATTTGGGTGGAAAGATGAACTGTTTCGTCAGGCGCATGACTGCCAATTCAAAGCATAGCATAGCATCCGAGGCACATCGAGGCCTGCTGCTGTGTCTTGAGGAATGCCAAGAGCTGGTCTTCAGATGTGGCATTCCTCAAGACACAGCAGCAGGCCTCTGATGTGCCTCGGATGCTATGCTATGCTTCGAATTGGCAGTCATGCGCCTGACGAAACAGTTCATCTTTCCACCCAAATGGTCCATGTATCTTTTGCAACAATCGCAAGATTTCTTTATCTGGGAACCCCTTCCAGCCATGTGAGCTGAAATTTGCGGCTTATGTTAGATGCAAAGTCAATAAATAAATAAATTTCCTTTTTTCTGTCTAGTCTCAAGGGATTAAATAATGTTACCCATGACCTTTGAAAACAAGCAAATACAGACGCAAGCACAGCAACACATTCAGATCATCAAATTGATTGTCCTCATCCATAACATTCTCCACTCCGACAATCCTTCTTTTTCCCGCAAAATTCAAGGCAATTTTATTACAAAAGTGCAAAAAAAAGACATTCCCAGATTCTTCGGTGAGCAGCCGACTTCTTCGCTGAGCGACTATCCATCTGCTTCTTCCCACTTCTTTTCTTCATCTCTGGTCTCTGGATCACGTACGCCAGTAGTGATGATTCGGCTGTCGGCTGCTCACCGAAGAATCTGGGAATGTCTTTTTTTTGCACTTTTGTAATAAAATTGGCTTGAATTTTGCAGGAAAAAGAAGGATTGTCGGAGTGGACATCACATCTCGGCAGTAGTCGGCATCGTCGAGGAACATGCAAATACAGAGGCAAGCACGACAACACATTTAGATCTATTACAGGATAACAAGCTAGTGAACTCTTCATGGAACGACGGTGCGGGTGAACAAGACACACTTACCACACTTACAGCTATATATGCTCACAGTGGATGAACTCACGCGTGACTAGTACCGGTGGAAAGGTAGATGGGGCGTTATTTATAAGGGCCGAGCAGAGGGAGGAACTGCTGCCTGCCATTCGATGTGGAGAGAATGGACGGGTGAGATCGAAATCTTGGGTATATTCTAATTATTGGTGACACGTGATTATCACACGCCAATTATTGGTGATATGTGATTATCACAGACGGTTATTAACGCGAACCGTGTGTGATAATAAATATCACAGACGGTTCTTAATACGAGCCGTCTGTGATGTTTCAGTTATCACAGACGGTTCGTATTACTAACCGTCTGTGAAAGTTCACAGACGGTTATTAACACGAACCGTCTGTGATCTCTAAAATTATCACAGACGGTTCCAGTTAATAACCGTCTGTGATATTTTCACAGACGGTTATTAACAGAAACCGTCTGTGATAATTTTAGACGTCACAGACGGTTCGTGTTAATAACCGTCTGTGAACTTTCACAGACGGTTAGTAATATGAACCATCTGTGATATCTCATTTATCACAGACCGTTCGTGTTAATAACCGTCTGTGAAAATATCACTGATGGTTGCCAGTATAAACCGTCTGTGACAGTTTAATCACAGACGGTTCCGTATGAACCGTCTGTGATGTAGCCGTCCAGTATAACCTCTTTTATAGTAGTGAATTCTCTAGGGGATATGGAACACAAAGTGACATGGTTAGAAATGCAAAAGGTTCACTAGAGAGCTCAGGCCATGGCAGAGTACAGCGGAACAGGCTCATTGATGCTGGTGGCAACGGCTCGGTTTCTCGTGAAAATGAGATGAGGGCAAAACAAGGGAGATGATGACACGGTTTATGAGGCTTGGTAGGCACGGGACGGCCATGAATGATTTGTGAGTTCTAACGAGCTTCGGTGAGAACAACAGAAGAAGACAAGGCAGGGAGCTGTTGTGTGGTAAGACAGCGACTCGAAGTCAGGTAGTAGAGTAGGAAACCATAAGCAAAGGCATCAAAAGCCGGTGGCTTCAATGTTGCCATAGTTTTGCAGAGCATTCATCGGAGGTGGAAACTGCTTCCTGCAGTTAGGCCAGGCGTGTTAGCGAGCGAAGGAACCACATCCTGATTAGTAGGGTCCAGTCTCACTCATCACCATCAAGTTTTAAATGGACAAAAAAGAAAGCGTAGACTTCAAAAATATGCCTTCACAAAAGAGGAAGTGGAAAGGGTTAAGTGGAGAAAGCATATTTGCTTGGATAAGAGGTTTGCCAACTTTTTATACATAGCAAACGGGTGCAACAATTCTGAAAATTCTGCAACTTATTTTTGAGTTTTTGAAATAGTTTATACTATAAATTCTCTATGCCACTTTATCGATCATCTTTTCATATTCGATTTTTAATTTAAATTTTATTCTTTCAATTACATCTTTCTTTTCCAAATTATTCTTCCAAAGAAACTCCAATATAAGCCATGGAAATAAGATGCAAGCAAAAAGTTTTGAATTTTATACATTTTCAATTCCCTATAGTTTATGATGTTATAGAGAAGGTGTATTCCCAAAAAATACACCATCAGAAAACCGAAAGCGGAAAGAGTAAGTGAAGAAGGTGGGTTCGGTTCAACTGATTGCTTTGTGGAATTTTGAAGTGTAGAAAATAAGCTCCCAAATTACAAAAATTGTTTAAAGGTACATGACAATGTGTAGAATATTGTGAATTTTTTAGGATTTTATCTACATTAAATTTACATCAAAAATTCTTTGAAGGTCAGTGTTTTTATTCAAAATGCACTATTTTGATTCGAAACTTTTCATAAATGTGCTAAAACATATTCCAACATTTATTTCCAGCACCAAGAACTTATATTTGTGTTTTTGGGATGTTATATTAATGAATGTTCAAGAAAGAGTTTTTATTGTAAATTCTCCCACACCACTTTCTGGATCATCTTTTTAGATTTGAATTTTATTTCAATTTGAATTTCATCAATTGTATATTCCTTTCCAAAATTAGTGTTTATAAATTATTTTCTAGAGAGAAGTTCAATCAAAAGCCAGGGAAACAAAATACAGCATAAAAGTTTTAAATTTTACATATTTTCAAACTTCCTAAATTTTGGGATGTTACATTGTGCTTAAGAAATTATCATTTGAAGTCGTGAAAGGTGGATTAAATTAGTGAGGAGGAGAGATAGTGGTGATATGCTGTGCTCATATTGGGTTGGTGTGCTAAGCAATGAGTCCCTGTGAAGACCGAAACAAGTCTCGTAATCATTGTTCATTAATGGCACAACATCTCCGCGGTGGTGCATCAACTTTTCTGCTAAATTTGTTGGGCTGGGGTGTTATAAGTTCTCAGAAATTTTCCCTTGAAATTTCTCTCATTTTTCTTGACATTTTGTGAAGATGGGAATATGAAAATGAACTGGCAAACTGCAACAAGCTTTTTCGGATATTCAAAAAATTGTACAAGGTAACCATCTAAGAATACATATTGTAGGACTTGATACGGCAATCAGAGGGGAGGTTAATGATGCCTTCAAATTTGACCTCCCAGATCGTATTCTAAAACCTTCACTCCACTTGCTACTGTAATATAGGAAGACCATATTAGTCCACCAACAAAAAACTCAGCAAAACGCAGAAGCAAAACAGAGTTCAACACAACCTGATCAGTCAAATTGCTACTAACACAATAGTCAGACTGCCCTGGTGCTGGTGTTCTGACAACCTAGGAACTGGTCTGACTGACAATCAGTTTGATCGATGGCGTGGGGCGGTCTAACCACTCTCCTGATCCAAATATAGAAATCAGCCTAAGCAAAACTCCAGAAAGGTGCAACCATCAAAATACAACTCCAAATTACTTGAAACTTTATACACACCTTGCCAAGAATATCAGGAACCTATCCATATCTATGGATCACATAGATCTTATCCAAAGTTCCAAACATTCCTTGAGACAAGTAAGGTTGCACCAAAACTGGGCAAAACTCACAAACTAGTGAGATGGCTTGCTTATGGGTTTGATGTGGCCAAGAAGGTTCTAGATGGGTTCCCACATGTCACAGTAAATTAGAGCACCTAAAGATTCGAGAACAAAATCCAAGGAATATGATTTCATAAGAAGGGCTCCATATCGAACCAAATTGGGCAAACTCCATAATGTTGTTGCAGCTATCCCCAAATGGATGGTATGTAATCTTCATGAGGCATCTCCATCTCTTACATATCCTTGCAACCAGCAAGATCGAGAGGGAAGAGGAGAGGGTAAAAACACCAACCAAAACAAGAGTAAAATCATTAAGATCAAGAACACACCATAGAGATGAACAAGATCAAGATGAAAGAGGAGAGGGCAAAAACACCAACCAAATCAGAAATTGGACCTATATTGAACACAAGTATACATAATTCAAGCCATGCTCATGAACTGTACATATGTACATATACTTTATATGTTTTAGTAGTAGCAAAAGCTACCTCCCATTGCATACCATTTTTACTTAATTAATTAGGTATGCCATTGACGTATCCTGGATGAACACTTTTCTTCAAGTCTGCAGAGATCGAATTAGCAATGGAAGCCTGTCTTTTTATTTAAACACATTAATCATGTGGGAACATATATGTACGTATGGACAAATGGACACTGTAACATCCTGATTTTCAGAGCCATTTTAAAGTTTTAAACATAAAATTCACCATTTGTATTTCTCTGGAATTAATGAGAGCTTAATTGGAATTTTTATTAATTAAAAGGATTTAATATGATTAAACTAAACATTAACATTTGCCAAAAAATATTTTATTTGAGTTCCTTGAGCCTCAAGGGCTTTTCTGTAATTGTTTGGATTTTTCTGGATTTATTTGCTATTTTCTAGAGCTCAAAAGTACTTATTTGAATTTCTGGAAAAAGAAATAAACTCAAAAGTCCAAAAAGGCCAATGGGCCGCAGCCCACCAAATCGGCCTGGCCCAACCGCCTCAGCCCGGCCTGCCCCGCCCCTTGCCACGCGGCGCGCATCCGCGCTTGCGCCTGCACCCGCGCCCCGCATCTCGGCCATCCGCCGTCCTGGGCCACCAACAGTTGGGGCCCGCCTGTCAGGGTCGTCCCCGACCCGGACTCCGCCTCCGAGCGGGACTCCGCCACCGCCTGCCTTTCCCGCCGCCGCCTGCCTTATCCGTCGCCGCCGTGTCCGCCCCAGACACCTTGCCGCCTGGGTATAAAAGGGGCCCGACCCCCGGGCTCTCCTCGTCCTGCAGCCGCCGCCCTCACCGCCGCTAGCCACCGTGCGCCGTGCGCCCCGCCGTCGGAGCCGCCGTTCGCTGTCCTCGCCAACGACGTCGTCTCGTCGCCGCCATGGTCGCCTTTCGCCGCCGCGTCGCCGCCGTCGTCTGCCGCCGCTGGTGAGCCCGCCGCCGTTGTCCACCGTCTCGGCGTCGTCGCCGCCGCCGGCGGGACCGCCGCCGCCACTCGGTCATCCCGCCGCTGTTGCCCGACCGCGCGCGCGCGCGCCACGTCCGCACCCGCGTGCGTCAGCGCTAATGCCAGCTGCGCCCACCGCTTCGCATTTCCGTGCACCAGGTCTGCCGTCCGCCGTGCCCCTGGCCAAGCCAGGCCCGCCCGTCAGCCATGGTCCATAGACCGAGCCACGCCCGCCAGCCATGTCAGCCGCCACGTCAGCCATGCTTGCACACGTGTCATGCCACGTGGTCACCACGTCAGCCCTAGCCGCTGCGTCAGCAAGCCGGTCGCCCCCGCACTGTTCCATGCGCTGAGTCCACCGTTGACCCATTCTTCCGTGCACCCGGTCCACAGCACAGTGCCTTTTTCCAAATTCCCCGAATTTCTGTAGATTTATTTCTTCCAGAGGCCCGTTCTCCCTCGTTCTAGCTCCGATTGACCCGATTCTTTTTCCTAAATTCATCTAAAATTGAGCTCTACCTTTTGGTTCAGGTTTGGAAGTTTTTGGAGTTCATTTGAATTTTAGTTGCTTAGCCATGCTTATGATTAGAATGTTGGGTCTATCATCACATGTGGTTAATTAATCTTGACTTAATGATATACTTGAACGTGGTGGTTAACCACAGTTATAAAAATTGTTGACATGGCATGGGTAGTGTCATGGGCATTGGTTATATAAACTTGGCTTTCACTTGGGCGAATGATTGTGCAGTAAAGGGGGTGCAGGTTGCACATGGGATGTGGATGCTTCGCCTGGGTAATACTTAAGGACTTAACTTTGTGCGCCATTGAGCTGAGCCTTACCATGCAAACCACTTGTCTAGTATGGGATAGACCTGGCATAATAATTTGTGAAGTCTCCACTTTGGTTTTACTACTGATGTTATTGTGGCGCTAGAGGGGGCAATTATCGACTAGGGGGTTACCCTACTCGACGGCGAAACCTTAGCGAGTGGGATCAGGTGGAGATGTATCATTGTAAAAGCCTTGTTGTGATCATCTTTAACGTGAGGATTATCACATCGTGTGGGTACAGTTGTGCAACCTCTGCAGAGTGTAAAACTATTCGAATAGCCGTGTCCTCGGTCATGGACAATGCTCGGTGATTTCACACGAGGGGTAGAGTTTGCCTAAAATGTTGGTTGGATAAGTGAGCGGGTAGTTCGCTGGTGAATCCATTAGGGGGATGGTTAGTTCACTCATGGTTGTACTCAATTCCTTTCATTAATTATTTATTATCATTTGTTTAAGCTTGCTTTTCAATCTATCTATTGTATTTACTTTAAATTGTTGTTTTCTGCAAAATTAACCTTTCAGTCATCCATTGGTAAGCCTTGCATACTATATTGCATTCTTTGTTACAAACGACTTGCTGAGTACTCTATGTACTCACGGCTTCATCTATATTTGCTCAGTTGAGGAAGAAGGACCCGATCAGCAGGAGCTACTAGAAGGAGGATACTATAAAGATTTCGCGGATTAGGACTTCGCTTCCCAGTCGATTGCCTGTGGGTATGTCGAATGGCTACTACGTTTATTTCTGGTTTTCTGCTGCTAGTTTCTTTAAGCCCTTCAGGCTAATAATTGTAACCTTGACCTTAAGGTCGTACTTTGATAATTATCAATATAATTTGGATTTTCCTTAGAATATCGTGATGTGGATGATATTTATCTTTGTTTATACTGTGTGCACTAGCGTGATCCTAGACTAGTGCAGAATACACAGGAGAGTCCGGATTTGCATATTCGGTTCTCGATAGAGATGGTATCAGAGCCAAATCGACTATAGGACGAAGCCCTAGTTAGCCTTGTCAACACTTAAAATTTTATTTTCTAAAAACAAAACCACCAAACTGGATATCTTGTAATTTCTCTACTCTCTTCCCTTGTTCTTAAGGATTCTCACTTCTCATCTAAACTTCAGCCCAAATTATTTAAAACTGACTTCCATCTCCTATTACCCTATAGATGTCACAGAGATTCTTCAGCCAGGCAGGAGGTTGGAGGAGACTTCTACGAGTCCTATTACGAAGCCTTGGATTCAAGAGAACACCAATCTATAGCACCATCGATGAAGGAGCAAGAAAACCACGCATGGGGCACGTCACTTGGCTATACTTCACCATCAAGTTCGGCAGTCAAGTTATACATCACAGTTACAAGCACATGAGCGCTTGCGGAGAGAAAGCAGCACAAGGAGCCGCACTCAAAGCCGTTCGTCGCCTTTGCAAAATGTACAAGCTCAGCATCGCCAAGCTCGTTCGGAAGTACAAGGAGAAGTACATAATAGAGGAGTATTCACCGCAAACGCCGACACCTTCGCCTGCTCCTTCGTCACTGAACCCGGAGGAGAGCCCACTCATGGAAGATGATGAACGAGGGTATTCCCGACGCACCATTACAACAGAAGGAAGTGTGCGGCAAGTTCGCAACAGGAGGGTGGTCTACAGCGACTCCGAGGAAGAAGCGCACACTCCGTATCTTGTAGGACTCGAGTGGGAGCCTGAAGATTAGACCGTAGAAAGGATAGTGTCGGTTAGGAAGTAGGGTTTTATTTGTATTGGTCTGTGATGTGAGCTGCAGTTTGCCTCAAAAGCAATATGTTGCAGTCATGTCAAACTTTTTTATTGAAGCAATTTATTTGGTTCTTCTGTTAGCCTTTTCGGCTAAGTGATTGCTTAGTTTAGGATTTGCCATTAGAATATCCCCCTTAGACGAACTTACCACTTACCTCTGCTTTTCCTTCTTACCTATTGAGCCTTGTGAAGCCAGGTCTCAAGCAAGCGAGCTTTCTTTTCAGAGCGGAACAGGATGGTTGACACCTGGAACTCCGCAGGACGCAGTCAGATGAGTCAGGAACCGGAAGGCAGTAATGGGAATCAAGCAACACTACTAGATTCCGACCCTTTAGCCACGAAACGCATCGCAACGACACTAAATTAGTTGCAATAGGTATGTGCTATTGCAACGTTTTGCCAAAATCGTGGCGATATGTGCACAGTATTGCCTCTAAAATATTGCGTTGCGATAGTCATTGAATTCGTTGTAATAAGGTGGCTTTATCGCCACCATTTAGAAAATGGTTGCGAGTAGTATGACTTTATTGCCACGGTTGTCTTGCGTTTTTGATAATATTGATTTTCGTTGCAATAGTTAGGAGGTATTGCCACCTTATAGAATTTCGTTGCGAGTGGGTGACAATATTGCCACAATTTTATTGCGTTATGAAGTCATCAATTGCGTTGCAAAAGGTTCCTGTACAATGTGTATGAAATGAGTTTGTATTGCCACAAAATAAATGTGTATAGAACCTTACGAGTGGGATCAGGTGGAGATGTATCATTGTAAAAGCCTTGTTGTGATCATCTTTAACGTGAGGATTATCACATCGTGTGGGTACAGTTGTGCAACCGCTGTAGAGTGTAAAACTATTCGAATAGCGGTGTCCTCGGTCATAGACAATGCTCGGTGATTTCACACGAGGGGTAGAGTTTGCCTAAAATGTTGGTTGGATAAGTGAGCGGGTAGTTCGCTGGTGAATCCATTAGGGGGGTGGTTAGTTCACTCATGGTTGTACTCAATTCCTTTGATTAATTATTTATTATCATTTGTTTAAGCTTGCTTTTCAATCTATCTATTGTATTTACTTTAAATTGTTGTTTTCTGCAAAATTAACCTTTCAGCCATCCATTGGTAAGCCTTGCATACTATATTGCATTCTTTGTTACAAACGACTTGCTGAGTACTCTATGTACTCACGGCTTCATCCATATTTGCTCAGTTGAGGAAGAAGGACCCGATCAGCAGGAGCTACTAGAAGGAGGATACTATGAAGATTTCGCGGAGTAGGACTTCGCTCACCAGTCGATTGCCTGTGGGCATGTCGAACGGCTACTACGCTTATTTCTGGTTTTCCACTGCTAGTTTCTTTAAGCCCTTCAGGCTAATAATTGTAAGCTTGACCTTAAGGTCGTACTTTGATAATTATCAATATAATTTGGATTTTCCTTGAATATCGTGATGTGGATGATATTTATCTTTGTTTATACTGTGTGCACTAGCGTGATCCTGGACTAGTCCAGAATACACAGGAGAGTACGGATTTGCATATTCGGTTCTCGACAGACACTCAACCTAAGCCAAAGATTATGTCCGTAGGGGAACTTGGATGATCAGGATCTTTTCTTTTTTTCCGATTAATATAAGAATTTCAAGCTATTTTTCCTTGTCTGATTAATGTGGTAATTTTTATTTATTTTTACCTCTTCAGGATTAACGTGGGGGCTTCCAGAGGACCTCCAATTTGTAAAGATAAAGATTCAAGAAAAACAACCATTCAATATAAATGCAGTTCAAATGATACAAATGAAGATAATTGATCAACACTAGGACAGATGAAACTCATAATATTGGACATTGCTCCATTTATATAACTAGTATTCCGTTGACATACAAGGTCAGTATACGTGCAGATTCCACGTGTTACAAGCAAACATATCACTAGAGTATATGTCCGTATGCATATAGAGAATGTCCTAGAAATTTATTTATTTTAATTTTATAATACCAGCATAAGGCCAGAAAGACGCTGTTACTCTAGGACATCCATAGCTATATCATCGTTCCTAATGACACCCCGGGGCAGATTTGTTATTTGCCCTCATGAAGTTGCAGTATACTTGAAGGGATACACTGCGGGCTCCAGCATCGACACCGACATCTGTTGTGCCGGTGAGTTTTCTTTGAGTTGCAAGGCCAGTGATAGAATTCTTTCCTTCCTTCGTGTGACCAGACTCTGCGCGAGTATAATCACGAAAACCGTGATTTTTACCTTTGATACCACGAGGAGTAAAATTAATTTCAGCTTCTCCTTGCACATCAGCAACCGCAAATCCTAGCAACAGGATAACCAAGATGGCTAATGCAACAATATTTGCTCGTGGGATGCTCATGATTGTACCTACATATTTAGAAAGGAACATAAGTGTTTTTTGGAGGTGTCATGCAGATTAAAACAATCTAAACAATCGTTTCTATGTATTAAAAGATGCCAAAGTAGAAACTCACCTTTGGGGTTTTCTTGCGTTGAGGAAGACAAGTTTGGATCGCTGATATCGCTAGGGCTGTATTTATAGCTTCAAATTTTATTTATTTTAATAAAAAATTATTTGTCACTAAATGGTACCACTATGTGCGGTTTTAAGTCACGATCTCCAGTGGTAAGAGTTCATGAGGCATTATGTGATGAAAACGACGGACACTAATAATTCTGAAAACAAAAAATTAAGTATATTAAGAAACTACACAAAATTCCTAATATTGACAATAAAAGGCCAGAAGGTTCCGTTACAAAATACCAGGCATATTCTTCCTTGATAGTATAAGTGTAGGTCTGTACCAGCAGGCCATCGTGGCAAGTCAGGATTATTCAACTGACAACGTTCTGCTTCACAGATGTAACATGTTTTCTCCACAAATTAAGAATGCCCAATAATCAATTTTTCGAGTTTAAGATTCATCAATAAGATGTTCTTAGTGTCCCACTAATTGTTTTTTCCGCTTCTTCCGGCATCACCACTAGTTGGTTCTGAGGGAAATTGTTGGACACCACAAATATACATCAGTAAGCACATGATTCCATCTACTCTTTGTTAGAAACCAATGATTGTGATAGTCAGATGACTGTCACAATTGCTGTTATAACACTATTACAAAAAGGGTCATCACATGCGGTTTAAAACCGTTATCATAGACAGTTTCTAAATCGTTTGAATTTATATGTCAGTAATAATAGGTGGTTACCATTACAAAGCATTACAAGGAGCCCGGGAGATTATTTAGATGAATCGTGCTTCGATCACATGAGTCGTGCTTCCATCACATGAGTCCTTACTAGGACCGGTTACAATTTATTAGTCCTGGTCAACATCAATGCCGGGAAATACATACATTTAAGCATAGTTTTATGGGAAACATGCATGTTGGTAACAAAGTTTACGCATGCATGTAGCAAGCAGACATATCTGTAATAATCTAGGAGACACTCATGACGTGCAATTTACGAAAGCCTCACAGATGCTAATTGTTGTTGGCGACATCTATCTACAAAATATTGGGAATAACAATTTAGATGTGACTATTGTATTTGTGTACTTTTATCAAGTGTACGATGAAGAAAACTAAAGGTAAAAATTGCATATAATAGACTTGAAATATGTCAGACCCCGAGCATGGAATACCTGTAATCCTCATGTATGTATCATAATAGTCCCATGATCAGTGGCTAGCACACATACAAAACATTGAAATTATACCTATACACATTGCATTCATACAACTTATAACAATAGATCATACATAAGCGATATATATCAAGTTTGCACAAGTAAACAAAAGTAACGATAAGTGCAGTGGTGTAGGATCGGAAATGGCAACAGAGGAGGGTGAATGGTGCCTTTATAAAAATTAGCCCCCAAAAGTATTCACTCAATAGTCTCTTCTCCAAAAGCTATGGAAGCTAAGAAGAGAGACTATTCACGCTTACTGGTGTCCAGAGAAACAACCCCCCCAAAGGAGAACCAAAGAACTGAAAGAGGGAATAACCGAACAACATCACAAGAGGCAGCAGGCAGAGGCCGGTCTGACCGGTGGTGATGGGCCAGTCAGACCGCCGCATGTAGGCCAGTCAGACCGCCCCTGCCAAGCCGGTCAGAATGCCTCGGCACCTCTGGTCAGACCGCCGGTATAGAACCGGTCTGACCGGGCTTCGGTTCAGAGCGCAGCGAAGGCTAAGTTTCAGATAGCAAAAACTGCAGACTTCACACAGAAGAGAAATTTGAGGTTTGCCTCTGATCTTCTCAGCCCAGAATAGCAAGACAACAACCTAAATAGCAAGGAGAGCCCAGGGAACCAAGGGAATCCATCTCAAGAACAAGAATCAAAGATTTGGGCTAAAATTTGAGAAAGAATAAAGAATGGACCAGATTTTTCAGATTTCTCATTATACTTCAATCCCTTGCTTATGAACTTTTGAAAATCAACAAGATGTGATCTCATAGCAAGGGACCGTAAATCTGAACCCTACTCTTGAAAGGAAACCAAGAGAATCAAACTACCCCTGACTCCAAACCCTAGCTACAGGGAAAAACAGAGTAAAAGCATTTCTTCCTTTCCTGGGAAGGGTTTGAATGAGAAGATGATTTCTTCAGGAATATGATAGCCAAATGGCGTTGGGATTAGTTCCTGTCCAAAGCACATCCATTTTGCACTTCTCAACCAAAGAATCACCCTCTAGAACATACAAACTAGAAATCAACAGAATGAGCAAAAGAGCAAATAAAAGCTGAAATCCATCACAGAGAAGGAGAAACAAGACTAGAACTTTCAAATAAATTCATTCCCATGATTGCTTAAGTAAAGAAGAATGATTACAAGGAGTTCCACCACCTCACTACGTGCTTGAGGTTGTAACACACGCAGAGCTCAATACACACACTGCACACTTGAGCTCTCACTCAGCTACATACACTACTGCCTTTCTTCTCCTTTTAACACCCAAGGTCACCCTCAAAGGAGAAATTCAAGAAAGGGAAGCCACCTTCCACTCCCAATCTCACACTCCATATGAGGCAAGTTGTCAAAGTCAACAGGATTTGGAGGGAAACAGCCTCCCACTCCAAACTTGAAACAAATCCTGAATTTGCCCCTCAAGCGCCTTTTCGGAAGCTTCCCGTGTCCAGTACCTTGACCGTCTGGACCTGACTCCTCCCGGAGTCTAGTCCAGTCCGCTTCGCTGCACATGACCGCACCCGGCATCCTGACCGTCTGGACTTCCAACTCCACCTGAGTCTAGTCCCGGTCCACCTCGCCGCTGCCCGTCGTGTCCACCCTACTCTGACCGAGACCTCCAACTCCGCCTGAGTCTAGTCCCGGTCTGTTCCGTCGCGCATGACCGCAACCGACATCCAACTGTCTGGACCTCTGACTCCTCCCTAAGCCTAGTCCCGGTTAGCTCGTCGTGTCCGTCACCGGTAGCTCCATCTCCGGTTCCTCGTCTCCCGACTCGCAACCACCTCACCAGCCTCGATCATCTTTGGCATCACTGACCGTCTAGACCTCAACACCTCCTGTGCCTAGTCCCGGTCCTCCTCGCCTCACCATGACCTTGCTCCGAAGTCCTGCAATCACATAGACAAGCAAACCGTCACATAGCACCGCATGAAACAGCATATCAACAATAGCATAAATGAATGGTACTCAACCCTAGAATGCCCAAAACAAACTCAAACTCACTAACACAACCGTCAATTACTCATCACAATCATGGGGATACCTCCACATGGTCTCTCAATCTCCCCCTTGATGAGTATATTGACAAACACAGAAAAAGCATAGGATTGAGTTTGTTTGAGACTCAAACATGGTCCAAAAGAAAGAAAATGATGCTAATGACCATGTTAACAAAAGGAGCAAAAGAAAGAGCAAGTTTTCCTCAAAAGCTCCCAAAGCTCCCAAAATGAGGCTTTTTCTCCAAATATTCTCCCCCTTTTGGCAATAAAATCATCAAGATGCAAAAGAGAGAATAAGGCAAGGTGTGGCTGAATTTTATTCAATCTAAGCAAATAGAGCTATGAAGATTATCCAAAATGACCATTAAGTATTACACCAAGCCATAATACAATAAGATGCTATCAAGATCATGACAAGATGTGCATAATCAAGCCAAGCCATATAAGTATCAATCTGAATATTGGATGAATTTATTAGCATGTCAAGCCATTCAAGATCAAAGTCTCGCTAGAGGTATCCAAAGATGATGCAAGCCATGTCAATAATCTAAGTGGAGCCAAAAAACTAGAATTGAGTCAATTTAGAGTGCTATAAGTTCAAGAATGAATCATTTGTTCAAGCACTTTAGTTCTTTTGTAATTAAGAAAATTTAGCACAATTGACATGTTTTTCTTTGAAACTCATGGTCGTCTCCAACCAGAATTTTAGTCATGTGCTAGATCTCAAGCCTTATGCGACCACTCCAAGCAAAAAGCTTAAGGAGATGATCTTAGTCATCCAAAACTCCCCCTGAGTTCATGCCTAGTGCAATGGCAAGCAGACTCATGAGAAAGAATTGGTGAGATCAGTTCTTTCGCACATAAAAGAGATATTTTTGCTTTCTTAAATAATTGTACTAACTCATGCTTCATCAAGAAACTAGTATAGCTCAATCTAAAACTCAATAAAGATTTAAGACTCAACTCAGCCTATTTGAAATGGCATGAATCATAAAAGGATAACTAAGGGTAGACTAGTCTCAAGAACTAACATGACATGTCTTAATTCAAGTTGTACAATTTAAATTAACTTATCAATGGGAAAGGCTTGACGACACATATAAAGTTATGATAAATCTAGCAAGTATGCATAGATCATGGCAAGATGTAAAGCATTGTAAATATGTCAACTAAGAATAATAATCAAGGCTCCATGCAGTTATATTACAATGCAGAATGCTGAAATGAAATGCAGGAAATCTAGCTCCCCCTCAACATGAGATGCACTTTTAGTTCAACTTGAGTTATGTCAATATTAAGATCCAGAAGCTCCCAAATGAACTCCCCCTGAACCAAAGCTACAAACTGAGAAGCTGGCAAAGAAAATAGAAAAGGGCAGTCCTTAAAGCATAGAAAAGATATAGAGGATACTATAGCTCAGACTGACTCTCATCTACCCCATATGACACTAGGACTTTCAACTGCCCATCTAACACACTAAGGAGCAAACACGTTCACTGTCTACCCAAGGGTGGCCCAACCCTTGCTAGAACCCATAAGAAGTGAGTGAGCTCAACCTAGTGAGAAGAGAGATAGCTAATAAGCAGCATCCTAGATCACAAGATGAGAGAAAGAAGTCTAAGCAACTAGACAAGAGAAGCACTCTAATCTATGCTAGGACTAACCCAAATGCAATGCAACAAAATGAGAACAGGAGCATAATATACAGGATAAAACAGTAAAGCACAAAGCTCCCCCTCACTACAGTCCATAAGGACAAACCACCTCAAGCTCTCCCCGCAAGGCTAAAAACCTAGAGCTATCCAAGGCTTGGTAAAGATATCAGCCAATTGGTGATCGCTCTCCACAAACTGGAGCACTATGTCACCCTTCTCCACATGGTCTCTAAGGAAGTGATATCGAATATCAATGTGCTTGGTCCGAGAATGTTAATAGCAGAAGTGTTATTACAAAAGAGTGGAACACTGTCTATAACTAACCCAAAGTCCCGTAGGGTCAAAGCCATCCAAAGTACATGGCTGCAGCAACTGGCGGCAGCAACATACTCGGCCCCTGCGGTGGGCTGTGTAACACCAGACTGCTTCCTAGAAGACCAAGAGACAAGAGAAGTGCCAATAAATTGTTAGGTGCCAGAAGTGCTCTTCCTATCTATCCTACAGCCAGCAAAGTCTGCGTCTGAGTAGGCTTGAAGGGAAAGACAGGAAGAGGAAGAGTACCAGATACCATAGTCAATGGTAGCTCGAAGGTACCGAAGAATGTGCTTCACCGCCTGGCGGTGAGATACGCGAGGAGAAGCCTGAAACCGAGCACATAGACACACAGAGAAGTGTATGTCCGGTCTCGAGGCAGTGAGGTACAAGAGGGAGCCGATCATGCTTCTGTACTTTTTTTGATCAACTGGCTCACCATCCTCATCTGGGTCAAATGAAGCTGTGGATGCCATAGGAGTTGACACCGGCTTGCCATCACTCATGTCAAAGCGTCTCAGGAGGTCACGAGTGTACTTGCCCTGATGCAAGAAAGTACCCTCCCGAGTCTGCTTGATTTGGAAGCCAAGGAAGAAGGTCAACTCACCTATCATGCTCATCTCAAACTCGGTGCTCATGACATCCGAGAACTGTGAAACAAGAGCATGAGAAGAGCCACCAAAGATGATGTCATCCACATAAATCTGGATGAACAGAAGGCCAGTGCCATGCCTACGAATGAACAAGGTCTTGTCTACCTTACCCATCTCAAACCCATGACTCAACAAATAGGACTTAAGCCTCTCATACCAAGCTCTAGGGGCATGCTTAAGTCCATACAGGGCTTTGGAAAGCTTGTAGACATGGTTTGGGTATTTGGGGTTCTCTGTCTAACATAGACCTCTTCCTCAATAAACCCATTGAGGAAGGCACTCTTGACATCCATCTGGTAAAGCTTGAAACCCTTAGAAGCTATGAAAGCAAGCAGGATTCTAATGCCCTCAAGTCTACCTACAGGGGCAAAGGTCTTCTCAAAATTTAGACCCTCAACCTAGGAGAAGCCCTGAGCTACTAGTCTAGCCTTGTTTCGAATGACTACCCCATCCTCACTCTGCTTGTTTTTGAACACCCACTTGGTACCAATGACATTGTGACCTCTAGGGGGCTCAACAAGCGAACAGACCTTGTTTCTCTCGAAGTTTTCCAACTCCTCATGCATGGCATTGACCCAAGACTCATCAGAAAGAGCATGACTAACATCCTTAGGCTCAAAGGTAGCAACAAAGGCAGAATGGAGACAGAATTGGGACATGCCAGACTTTGAGCGTGTGACTCACTCAAAGAGGTCTCCAATCATCTGCTCTGAAGGATGGTCTTTTGATATTTCAAGGAGGTCCTAGATGAGATGAAGAAGTGGCCTCTACCTCATGAGCTGATGAGGTAGGAACAGAGCCACTAGCTCCAGAAGAAGCAGAAGGCATGGGCTGATCTCCTCGAGGTGCAGTGGAAGAAGCAGGCACCTCAAGGGGAGGAGGAACTAGGTCGGGTAGACAACCCTCATCTCCATCCTCCTTATCATCCACAAAGATGGTCTCGGACTGCTCTAAAGAACCTGAGATATCGGGCCTAGTCCCCGGACTAGCCTCATCGAAGGTCACCTCACAAGTCTTTACCATTTTACTAGTTTCGCAGTTCCAGACCCTATAAGCCCGCGAAGAAGTCGAGTAACCTAGAAAGATACCATCACAAGAACGTGACTCGAACTTATCTAGGTTCCTGGACTTCAAGATAAAGCACTTGCAACCAAACACACAAAAATTTGAGACACTGGGCTTTCGCCCATATCTCAACTCATAAGAGGTGCGATGCAAGTGTGCCCTGAGAAAAACTCTGTTCGAAATATGGCACGCGGTGGCTATAGCCTCAGCCCAAAACTTCCTCGGTGTAGAGTACTCATCAAGCATCGTCCTGGCCATCTCGACCAAGGTACGGTTCTTCCTCTCCACAACGCCATTCTGCTGAGGGACGTATGGAGAAGAGAACTTGTGCTCTACACCTGTCTCACCGCAAAACCTCTCGAAATACGAATTCTTGAACTCCGTGCCATTGTCACTGCGGATCGCTCGTAAGGCATCTGGGAGCTCAACATAAAGCCTACTAAACAAACCCTGAAAATGGGTAAATGTCTCATCTTTCGAGGATAAGAAAAACACCCAAGAATACCTCGAGAAGTCATCGACCACGACAAGAACATATACCACTTCCTTCCTGCTGACTGCACTCGAACTGGGCTAACTGTGTCCATATGGAGCAGCTGTCCTGGTGCATCGGTCATAGTCACTGTGACCGGAGGGTGAGAAGCGGCAACCATCTTGCCGTGCCGGCATGGAGCATAAAGTAGATCTTTGACCATCTTGAGTTTCGGCAGACCACGAATGAGATCGTGGCCATTAACTCGAGTCAAATGGTCAAATCCAATATAACCAAGTCTCCTATGCCAGAAAGTAAGGTCACGGGACTCAGAAGCAGCTAAACACCTGAGAGGATCACCAGAAGACTCAACAAGATCAGCACGAAAGATCCTCCCATATTGAGAAATCCCGCAAACCAGACTACCCGAAGAATCAAGAATTTTGCAATTGTTTTTCTTAAAGCTCACCTCGTAACCGTCATTGGTAAGCTGGGAAACAGAAAGCAAGTTGTACTGCAGCTTACTCACTAAGGCAACATCCTTTAAAATAAATGAATCATTAACGCGTACAGTACCTTTTGTGATGACGTGCCCAGACGAAGCATCTCCAAAGGTGATAATCTCATCACCTGGAGCTCGAGCTAGGGAAGAGAACCAACGAGAATCTCCGGTCATGTGTTGAGAACACCCGGAGTCCACAAGCCAAACCTCTCCCTTCCCAGCCCGGCGAATATGAGTCAAACAGAAAGTGAAGGCTCAGTACTGGGATAAATCAAAAGAGACGCAACTCAGAAAATCCAAGTCCTCGATGCTGCCCAAACCCATCAATAGACGTAACTCTCGATCTCGTGTTGGTTTTAGGTGCACTCAAGGTCTGGGGCTGACCCTGAATACGCCTAAGAGCCTCAACACGGTCTCTACTCGCGATCTTGGCGCGCCTGAAGCATCTCTCGACCAAGTGTCCATCCTTCTGACAGAAGGTACAATGATACTTCACCTTCTGAGAGGTAGAAGTAGCATGATGGGGCTTCGCCTTCTGAGAGGTCAAAGCAACATGTGGAACCACCTTACTGTCAGAGATCCCTTGGACAAAGCCCGCTGACTTGAATTGAATTTCTTAGTTCTGGGCTCAACCTCGATCACACCTGCTGCTATGGGTCTAAGAACAGCAGGTGGATGCTTCCTAACATCCTCAAAAAATCATATCCTAGACCTTGATTGAATTTGCAAATTTTAGATTGGTCTAGAATAAGATTTAGCTTCTTCTTGCCTCCTACAAATCTCTCGAGAGTGTTCATAAGATATTGACACTCCCGAAAGAGAGAGGTGCAAGAAGAGCAGAGGGACGAAGAGACAGTAGAAGGTAAGGGAGTAGAAGAAGAACCAACAGCAGAACAACGGAAGGCATGTGCACGCACAGCCGCCTCAGAAGGAACAACCTACTGCTAGCCATTTGGTTCACGTCGCTAGGCGTCTCTACCAAACCCCCATGCTTCTTCCCCACACCAGCACGCACATTACAAGCAGATGGTGGCTTCTCTAGAAGGTCCTTAGTTAGCTTCACACATTTTTCATCCAATGCAATTAAATCAACTTTTAGTTTTTCACAATTATTGCATGGTGAGCTAACAGGGTCCTTACAAGCATATTGAGCCAATTTGTTATTATGATCAATTAATTCTTGAAACTGTTTAGAGACAGATTCAAGCTCAACAGTTAACTTGGGACAGGTCACACATGAAGCAATAGGCTCTAGCAGAAAAGCTTGTAACTCAGCAATTTTATGATCTGCCCTTTTAAATTCATCTTCAAATTAATGCAGCTTTCACATGACTCAGGCAGATCAAGAAGCATGGTATAAAGACCTCTAAATGCATTGTCCTTATCCTCACATGAGGTGCAAGAAATAGTCTCAACAGTAGTAGATGAAAGAGCAGCTACCCTACTCATCTCTAGTTCAGCCAAAGACTAATATTCTCCACCTTAATCATATCAAGCTCAGAAGACAGACTATCATGAGAGGTCCTTAATTTCTCCATGTCACCAAGCAAAGAAGAGCATGTGTCACATTTGTCACGGGAGGGAGCAGATATAAGTGAAGTAAGCTCCCGTGACAGTCTATCTACTTCCTTCTCCAACTCGCTACACCTAGCTCTAGATCTAGCATGAAATTTTCCTAGCTTAAGAAAAGTATCATTAAGTTGGTCATAGGAGGGATATACCTCGTCGGAGTCGAAGTAAAGCTTGCTGTCGCTAATGTCGCCCTCAAGGGCCATGAAGCACATGCCGCTGAAGTCCTCGCCATCCTTGGGATCTTGGTCGTCCTTCCCATCGTCGTCGCTCCACCCCTCCACCTCGCTGAGGTCGAGGTCGTCGAAGGCGGTGAGGACATGATGGAAGAGCTTCTTGGCTTTGCCAAGGTTGCGGAAATTCTTCTCTTTGCTTGGAGGCTTCTTGTTGTGATTCTTGTCAATGTAGACGTTCTTGCTTGAACCGCCGTAGTCGTTCGTGCCCTCCAGCTTGGGGCAGTTTGCTTGAATGTGGTTGGGGCCACCACACTCAAAGCAAATCACACGTCCTCCTCTCTTTCTCTCCCTAACCCTCTTGTATGCATGGGAGAATTTTCTGGCTAAGAGGGCTAGCTGGTTTTCTGGAAGCTGTTCTAGTAGGTCATCACTCATATCACAAACAACAGCAAGAGAAAAACCAGAAGCTCTATCAGAAGGAAACTCAGAAGTCGAACTAGGATCACTGACCAAGGCCATCGACTGAGACTTCGACTTGCGAGAGACAATGTCAATCTCATGAGTCTTGAGGCATGAGTACAACACATCAAGAGTCAAATTCAAAAGGTCTGTGGTGTCCTTTATGGTGGTCACTTTTATCTCCCAAACACGCAAATCCAAGGCCGAAAGCATTTGGCGAGCGTTGTCCGAGTCGGGGTATGTGAGACCGACCGCTCGGAGGTTGCTCAAAATCTTGTGGAACCTCGCAAAGCACTCATCAAGGGACTCACCATCAACTTGTTGTAATCTCGCTTGAACTGGTCCTGTCGTACCGTCTTTATTTGCGTGGTGCCCTCATGGTAAGCACGAGGGTCACCCAAATATCAAAGGCCGACGTAAGATGAGAAATGCGATCATACTCATTTCAGCTCAAACCTTGGATAATGATGTTCCTTACCTTAGCATTCGCCTCAACATCGGGCATGTTCACCACATTGATGTTCTCATCGGCAGGAACAACAAAGCGAGCCTGAATATAGGTCTCCATCCAACTCTTCCAAAAGGGATAGTCGATCCCATCGAAGATCAGGGGCTTGGTGGAATACTTATCCGTTGCCATGGCTCACAGACCGGTTAAAGATCTATCAAGAAGAGTGAACCAGCTCTGATACCAATTGTAGGATCAGAAATGGCAACAGAGGGGGGGTGAATGGTGCTTTTTTAAAAATTAGCCCCAAAAGTATTCACTCAATAGTCTCTTCTCCAAAAGCTATGGAAGCTAGGAAGAGAGACTATTCATCCTTACTGGTGTCCAAAGAAACAACCCCCAAAGGAGAACTAAAGAACTGAAAGAGGGAATAACTGAACATCATCACAAGAAGCAGCAGGCAGAGGCCGGTCTGACCGGTGGTGATGGGCCGGTCAGACTGACGCATGTAGGCCGGTCATATCACCACATGTAGGCCAGTCAGACCGCCACATGTAGGCTGGTCAAACCGCCTCGGCACCTCTAGTCAGACCGCCGGTATAGAACCAGTCTGGCCGGGCTTCGGTTCAGAGCGCAGCGAAGGCTGAATTTCAGACAGTAAAAACTGCAAACTTCACACAGCAGAGAAATTTGAGGTTTGCCTCTGATCTTCTCAGCCCAGAACAGCAAGGCAACAACCTAAATAGCAAGGAGAGCCTAGGGAACCAAGGGAATCCATCTCAAGAACAAGAATCAAATATTTGGGCTAAAATCTGAGAAAGAATAGAGAATGGACCTGATTTTTTAGATTTCTCATTATCCTTCAATCCCTTGCTTATGAACTTTTGAAAATCAACAAGATGTGATCTGTTAGTAAGGGACCATAAATCTGAACCCAACTCTTGAAAGGAAATCAAGAGAATCAAACTACCCCTGACTCCAAACCCTAGCTATAGGGAAAAATAGAGTAAAAGCATTTCTTCCTTTCCTTGGAAGGGTTTGAATGAGAAGATGATTGCATTAGGAATATGATAGCCAAATGGCTTTGGGATTAATTCCTATTCAAAGCACATCCATTTTGCACTTCTCAACCAAAGAATCACCCTCTAGAACATACGAACTGGAAATCAACAGAATGAGCAGAAGAGCAAATAAAAGCTGAAATCCATCACAGAGAAGGAGAAACAAGACTAGAACTTCCAAATAAATTCATTACCATGAATGCTTAAGTAAAGAGGAATGATTACAAGGAGTTCCACCACCTCACTACATGCTTGAGGTTGTAACACACGCAGAGCTCAATATACACACTGCTCACTTGAGCTCTCACTCCTCAGCTACATACACTGCTGCCTTTTTCTCCTTTTAACACCCAACGTCACCCTCAAAGGAGAAATTCAAGAAAGGGCAGCCACCTTCCACTCCCAACCTCACACTCCATATGAGGCAAGTGGTCAAAGTCAACAGGATTTGGAGGGAAACAACCTCCAACTCCAAACTTGAGTCAAATCCCGAATTTGCCCCTCAAGCGCCTTCCCGGAAGCTTTCCGCGTCCGGTACCTTGACCGTTTGGACCTCGTCTCCTCCCTGAGTCTAGTCCGGTCCACTTTCGCTGCACACGACTGCACCCGACATGCTGACTGTCTGGACTTCCAACTCCACCTGAGTCTAGTCCCGGTCCACCTCACCGCTACCCGTCGTGTCCACCCGACTCTGACCGAGACCTCCGATTCCACCTGAGTCTAGTCCTGGTCTATTCCGTCACGCACAACCGCAACCGACACCCAACCATCTGGACCTTCGACTCCTCCCTAAGCCTAGTCCCGGTTCACCCGTCGTTGCCCGTCATGTCTGTCACCAGTAGCTCCAGCTCTAGTTCCTCGTCTCCCGACTCGCAACCACCTCACCAGCCTCGATCATCTTCGGCATCACCAACCGTCTGGACCTCAACACCTCCTGTGCCTAGTCCCGGTCCTCCTCGCCTCACCATGACCTAGCTCTAAAATCCTGCAGTCACACAGACAAGAAAACCGTCACATAGCACCGCACGAAACAGCATATCAACAATAGCATAATTGAAAGGTACTCAACCCTAGAATACCCAAAACAAACTGAAACTCACTAACACAACCGTCAATTACTCATCACAAACATGGGGATACCTCCACATGGTCTCTCAAGTGGAAGACAAGGTAAATAAACCAAAATACGTCCAACGGTATGCCATCCAAACCCCACAGGCAACTGACAAGGCACTAGGCTCTAGAATGACCTGTCATTGAACCCTCTAGTACCGGGCGCAAAGTATGCATCATCTGGAACAGTTTCTTACTCATGCTCTAAACAATAATTAATCTAAGTAAGGTTGAGCAAGAATTATTAATTTTAAACATGATTACCAATTACCAATTATTAATTTTAAACTTGATTAACCAAGTTAATGACTTTCCTAACAAGTGAGGCCATCGGTCAGAGAGAGAGAAAGAATGGGATAGAGGAGTATGGCTTAGCAGAGCTCATTAACATGCTCGCCGTCAGTTATGTGGTGACGGAGCGGGCTCAGAAAGCGGCAAAATGGAAAGGCGGTGTCACAACACACCTCTGGGTAGCAGTGGCCACCAAAATGGTGGGCAGAGGGTGGTAGTGTGAGGTGGCGAAGCGGCAGAGGGTATCAGACTTGCACTTGAGTGGGCGAAGGAATGTAGGAGAGGGTGACCAAGTGATCACATTAGTTCTAAGGAGGTTAGGTGATGCTACAGGGTGAGCGTGGGGACTTATGGCTGCCGGTGTAGGAGATACAATGACAACCAGCGGCGGCGCCATGGACGGCTACGGCAAAAGCTAGGCAACGGCGGGGGAATTCCAAATCTAACAAGTATGCAAGCATCTAGGGACTAATAGGAGTTTACCAAGGAGGTTCGCAGTGATGGAGAGGCAACAGAGAGGCTTGTCAGTAGTGAACAGCAGTGATTGGGAGGACGTCCACAGTGAGGGAGTTCTGCGGTGTTGGGCAGCTACAAATGACAGACAAAGAGAGGTCAGGGATGATCTATGGTAGAGGGATTAAACCGCAACTCACCGAGGAGATGGGCAATGGCGCAACAGCAGCGATAGGTTTGAGTTGAAGAATACGACTTGATTCTGTCCAATTACTGTATGAATTAAGAAATTTGTTTGGGGAAATACTCTCGTGAATGTGAAACGCAATGTGACATGGTCAAAAATGTGAGAAGTTCACTTGGGAGTTGGGAACAGTGATGTCATCATAGCGGCTATAGTGGATGCACCCACCGACATTGAGGATATCGTGTGTGTTCCCAGCAAAATGAGGAGCAAGGCGCTCGACTTCTCGTGAAAATGTAATAGAGGTGAGAAGAGGGAAACAACAATGTATTTGGTGGGCGCTTTGTAGGCATGAGATGGCCAGGAGTAGCTCATGATTTTTCATGAGCACTGTGGGACAGAGCGGCTTGGGTTCTCCCCCCCGAACACAACGTGCAGTAGAGAACAAGGGGAAAGAGATGTGTGCCGTGATGAGACAGGTCAGCGAGCAGACAGTGGAGCCAGAAACGGCGAGCAGTGGCATCAAAAATAGGGGCAGATCTACCATGGTTTTCTAGTATGGTGGCTAGATGTGGAAGAAGATACCCGCAGGTGGACCCCATGTAGCGGTGAGAGAGAGAGAGAGAGAGAGAGAGAGAGAGAGAGAGAGAGAGAGATAAGGTGGGCTAAGAGGTTTGAGGAATTTTTAGATATAGCAAACTTGTTCCAAGTAACTTTGCAAGACTCCAGTTTGATCTTTTATTGCAAGTAACATAAATGTACTAAATGTTGTTGCACATTTTATTTAATTAATATCAAAAACACATCTTGGTTTTCACGAACCTACCTGGCTATTGCTATACTTCTATTAGAAAATAATCCTTTCTTATTGGGAAATATACCTCCAGAAGAAGGATCAGCCGCTGTCACTAGTCCAATGAATATGAAATCATGATTTGCTATCGTAGTCTACAAAGACAGATCAAGTTTATGTTGCCCTTTTTTCTCTTATTATAAACATCATAAGATATATCACACCACTATGGTAATTAATCCTTTTTTACCATATCTCACAGAAACCTAATTAAATTTAATCTCAGAGTATATCCAACAGCATATATACCTGCTTAGATGTGCTTTTTTACACAGCATATATACCTGCTTAGATGTGCTTTTTTACTTCCAAATAAATTTTTTTCATCAACAAAATATATGAACTCGTCAAAAATTTGATATTAATTGTTCGACAGTGCAGTGCTAGTATATATAACTAATAGGGTATATTTTATTCTTTATTGACTTGCACGAGATCAGATGAACAGGAATCCTCTATATTTTATATCGCTACCGCGTGGAGGGGGTAGCATTAGCTGAAATCTAGGCCATAGATAAAAAAAAACTGAATGGCTCTTGTTCGCCGGTTCAAACATTATTGCGACAAAAAGAAGAATGAAAGCACACATGGCTGAAATCTAGGAAACTAATTCTTAGTAGCAGCTCGAAGGTGGAGGTAGGTCTTGATTTATTTATCTCTTGCAATCACCCTGTTCAGCTTGCGGTTTACTCGTGGAAATATATGGTTATGGAGTATGTTTTGAAATCATCATTTTCTGACGAAACTAACCAACAAGAAATATATCCGTGACGGTTTATTCCGAAGGGAAAAACGATGGAACTAGGCCTAGCCCAAACCAGACAACAGGTAATTTCCCCGCAGGCCGCAGGTATTTTCCAGACAGTGTTAAACTGTCAGGCACTTTACATTTTGGTGTATGTCAACTCCTAATGGTTTCCTTGTCAGAAATATTTATTCTGACATTTTTTAACTGTCACGAAATTTTTGGTTTCTTGTAGCGACATGCAAAATATACATTTTGATTGAATGTAAATTAGCAGACAACACGAAATGTATGAAAATAGTATTCATTTTTTACTTTTCCTTCGTTGATACGAAGGTTTCTTAGGCAAATTGCATTATTTTCCTCTGAAGGCTTTTGAGGCATCTTAGTCAGGAGGCTTATAAGCAACTTGTTAGGTTTGATTGGGCAGTAGGTTGGTTTTCCGTCTGTCTTTTGAGGCAGCTTGTTGGACTTGAAATACTTTTTGCGACATGGATACCTGAGGCATGCATTGCCTGCCTCACAATGTCTTCCGGCTCTGATCTTGTAATGCGGTTACCTTGGAGGCCACTGTCGTTGATTTCGTCAGCCTTTGCTTGACCTTGTCACAGCAGTTGGCTACTCTGTCTGCTATTCTCCTTCCGCCAATTATCATGGTCGAAAACCATGCAAAACTTCTTGTGACGTCCTTTGCTTTGCAAAGCCCTCTCGTCCAAGGAATGTGTGTATATTTTATTTTTATATTTTTATCATAATGTTTTCATATTGGTTTTCATTTTACATTACCATGACTTCGTGGGACTTAACTCTCCTCTCCAAGTAAACTACGCCCAAAATCTGGACGTTTTGACAAAACGTTTCCTACTAATATATGTTTTCATATTTTATTGTTCCACACATTTAATAACTTTTCTTATTTGCAATTACTGAAAAAATAGCTTATTCTGCTTGCCCATTTTATTTTTCTACTAAGTACTAACATATAAAATTCATGGTTAACATGTATCAACCTTTGATCAGCCATAGTGCACTCACATATATCATACAGAAAATTTAGAAGAAAGCATGGAAGTAAAATTGCTTGAACATAATTACTATATTATAGTGGTTAAAGAATATTATGAAGGAAGAGTAAATGTTTGTATTTATACATGCAAAAGAGAGTAGCTTCAGGGAATCATTGTTGTTGTCCAAAGATAAAGATAACCATTGCTCAACTAGTGTAGTGGATCTCGATCATGCGCATTATTAAGCGAGTAAGAATCACAGACGCACATGGAATAATTTTTGACATGTCATACGCACGATAAAGTGAATGATAATAATTTTGTTGCCAATAGCACGAAAAACGACTGAATGGCATGTTTACTGAACACACTCGTTTTCTCGATTGGCATGGAAAAGAGCTGTCTTTGTTCATGATGGACTATTGCATTCTGTTGTCAGATGAAGTTGCAACAATAGTTTACTAAAAAATCACAAATCATTGACCGTGTACATAGATTATTTACTTTAGTACCACAAATAAAAACAACTCAACACACTTTTTCACAAGCCTATCTAGTATTATTTTGTCTTTCAAAAGAAGGGATCTTTTATTAGAGAGATCCACGACTACAAGAAGCATATATAATATTAGATAGGACATCATAGACGATTCCCTAAAACCGTCAGTGTTAAATTGTAAGACTCCACGTTGATTTTTTATTGCAAGTAAAAGAAATGTACTAAATGTTGTTACGCATTTTATTTAATTAATATCAAGAACATATCATGGTTGTCGCGAACCTACCTAGGTATTGCTATGCATCTATTAGAAAGTAATACTTTCTTATTGGGAAATATACCCCCTGAAGAAAAATCAGCCGCGCACTAGTCTACTGAATATGAAATCATGATTTGCTAGCGTAGTCTACGAAGACAGATCAAGTTTTAGGTTGCCCTTGTTTCTCTTATTATAAATATCATAAGATATATCAGACCGCTATGTTAATTAATCCTTTTTTTGCCTCACTCATAAACCTAATTAAATTTAATCTCAGAATATATGGAACAGCATACATATTTAGATGTGCTTTTGTACTTCAAAATAATTTTTGGTTCTATCATATGAACTCGTCAAAAATTTGATATTAATTGTTGCATACTGCACTGCACGTCTATATAATAAATAGGGTATATTTTATTCTTTATTGACTTGCACCAGATCAGATGATCACGAATCCTCTACATTTTATCCCAAATCTGGACCATAGATAAAAAAATTAATGGCTCTTGTTCGCAGGCTCATACTTTACGGCAACAAAAAGAAGAATGAAAACAGGAATATATATTTCGTGACGTTTTATAACTGTAACTAAATCTTTGGTTTCTTGTAGCGACATGCAAAATAGATATTTTGATTGAATCTAAATTTGTAAACAACACGAAGTGTACGAAAATAGTATTCACTTTTATTTTATCGATATGATGGTTTCTGAGGCAAATTGCTTTATTTTTCTCAGAAGGCTTCCGAGGCAACTTGATCAGGAGGTATGAGCAACTTGTTTGGTTTGCCTCGGTGGTAGGCTGGTTTTCCTTCTATGTCTTTTGAGGCTGCTTGTTGGCCTTGAAATACTTTTTCCGGCAAGGATACCTGCGGCATGCATTGCCTGCCTCAAAATGACTTCTGGTTCTTATTTTGCCATTTCTAAGACTTCTTTTGCTGGTGTCCATAGACCATAGGTCATCCATGCATCTTGTAATGCAGTTATCTTAGACACCACTGTCGTTGATTCCGGCAGCCTTTGCTTGACCATGTCAAGCAGTTGGCTACTCTGTCTGCTACTCTCCTTCCACCAATTATCATGGTCCAAAACCATGCAAAACTTCTTGTGACGTCCTTTGCTTCGCAAAGCCCCCTGCAGCTGGACCACGCGTGCTTTATCCAGTGCTAGCTAGCTTATCCAAGGAATGTGTCTATTTTATTTTTCATATTTTTGTCATTATGTTTTCATGTTGCTTTTTATTTTATTTTATCATGACTTCGTGGGACTTAATTAACTCTCCAACTCTCATAGTTAACTATGTCCATAATCTGGACATTTTGACAAAAAGTTTCCTACTAATTATATGTTTTCATATTTTATTGTTCCACACATTTAATAGCATTTCTAATTTGTAATTACTAAAAAAATACATTATCTTGCTGGCCCATTTTATTTTTCTACTAAAATTAATGTTTAACATGTATCAACCTTTGATCAGCCATAGTATACTCACATCTCTCACATAGAAAATTAAGAAGAAACCATGGAAAGTAAGATTGCTTGAACATAATTAGTATACTATAGTGGTTAAAGAGTATCTAATGTCCTTTTTGGGAATAATTGTTACTTCTAATATTTAGACACTTAGCCCCACGTTAGTTTTTCTAAGAATTGAGAATTGATTTAAACTTGCTCTTGGAATTGGGCTATTTGAATATTGGACCAAAGGGGTATCCTCTGTTAATTTGGAATAAAATGAAATGAAAAAACCCTAGTTTTTTTATGTAGGTGAGTTATGTTATAAACTAAAAATATGAGAGTGTGATCCCGCATGTATATAGGGAAAGATTCTTGCCTAGGTCGATTAAGAACCGAACTCTATTGTCACACAACTAGGTCTAACCATACAACCACATGTGCTATTGTGGGCTCTGGCTTTAGCTAACTAAGTTATGTAAGACTAGACTTACGTTTTGGTAAGCTGTAGTAATAATAGCATACCAGGTAGGATGCTCATCGGAGCACCCTTTACTGAGGCGTTGGGACCAAAGTTTGCTGATATAATGGTGAATGTCTCACTACAGGAAGGGTATCCGCTGAAGTGGGGGTTTGTCATTCACTAGGCTAGTGCAAGGTTAGGTCTAGATTATGTAAATGCTATATGATAATCAATTCGTCACATGCCTAAGGAAGCATATCTTGGCCAACAGTATAGTTAATTATCTCATGTGATTAAGCAGTACAATCTCAAGTATAGTTTTTATTTTTGATAAAAAAACAGTTTTGTTGGAAATGTGAGATGTTATGTTGCAACGTATGTGCCATGTTTGTGGCAGAAATTTAATGATTGATTGCAGCCAAGGAGGGTTGTGATTTACTCTTATTCAAAGTAATATACTTGTGACCACTTTACACAGCATTCACACTTTAAATTTCCGTTGCAAATTATTACTTATCAGTATTGCAAATAAAAACTTGCTTTGTGCAGAAAATAACTTCTAGCATAGAGCCTCATCCTTTGTTTAGCCTTGTATTTATATATTATGTTGTGATATGCTACATGTCTTCCTGAGTATTCAATGTACTAACCTTATTTAAATTTTTGCTCGGAGAATGGAGAAGAAACAATACCCAACAACGCATACTTTGCACCTAGTACCGGATGGTAGGATGATGGGTCATTCTAGGGCCTAATCCCTGTCAATTGCCTATGAGCAATGGATGACATACCGCTGGATGTAGTTTTCATTTATTTACCTTGTCGTCCGCTGCACTTTGTTGGTACTTGTATTTATTTGGCCGGTGGACCTTTTCTTCGTAAACTTGATATATATCGCATATGTATGACCTATTGCTATAAGTTGTATGAATGCAATATTAGCAACTAATCATGGGACTAGTACGGTACACACACGAGGATTAGGGTATTCACTGCCGGTGGTCCGACACATATACTAATTAACAAATGGGAAATGCTTTTTTTATTGCACTACGAACCCATCGATAATATGAGATTGTTAGTTAGTGATAGCTAGGAACACAACCAAAATAGAAAGAGCTTAAAATAAGACATTGCCACGTTGCTTGCATGCTGCCTGTGATTAGTTGCGTGACTTCATGCTACCATGATTAGTTGCTTGATTGTATGCTGTCGAGATGTTGCTGCATGCTGCCGTGACAAACAAATGCATGTGCTACTATGACTAGCAACTGCATGCGTTGCTGCAGCCAAGAGGAAATCAGGAGGAAAAATAGAGCTGCGCCTGGGCGCAAAGATCAGGAGCAAGTTTTCGTTAGAGATTCGATTCACAAATTGGTTTGTCTATCGTAATTTTCAATTATGGTTTCGGCTACTATATGGGCTAAATATGACAATGTCATCTACTAGATAGTTGTAGAAAATTATTTTAGGTTTCAGTACGGTATTTGATCACGTCGATTGGATGGTTAAATTTTGAGTTATGATTTTTGTAAACTCCAGAAAATTATTTTTTTGGTAGCACTTGGTAATTTTCACATTAAAAATATTAAATGGATGAATTAAGGTATTGCTCTACATGAAAAGTATAAATAATTGTCTAAGGATTTCAAAGGATCTGAGAGCATAAATTTTGCATGGGTAAAACAAAAGTTGTGAATTTTGGAAGACTACTATCTAGAACCTGTTGCTTCTAGACGTAGTCATGGGAAATTATTAAATTGGCCTGGTAGATGGTGGAATTGATTTTTTTTATAATAACTAGAAAGAGGTAGATAATTTTTGTAGATTCTGAAAATGTTATGATTTACTAGATTTGCTTGTGTAGATTAATAGATATGAAAATGGTAAACTTACTGTGCAATAGATATTAAAAATGGGGGTTTAAATGATTTAATCTGGACATGTGGCCAAATAAGAATTTGAAGGAAAGTTTATGTAGATTTTAGAATTGGTATGGTTTGCTATGATAGGGTTTGGGAGTTAGAAGTTATGTCATTTTTAGTACCAAGATAGGAGGGGTGACTGCCCGGTAAAGGGGAGTATTGTGGATTTGAGAAGCATATAGGAGCATTGTCGTTTAATTATTATCTTGAGGCCTCTTCTTTTCAGCTTGTAAAAGTTACTTTTTGGCTTTTCTATAGTAACCACTTTCAAACGGGGTGTCTTTTTGAGACAAGATCTACAAGTTGATTGTAGTATGCATTGTAGTGACTTCAATTATATCAGCCAAAACCGCACACGAATTTCTCTTACTCCATACTCTCTCTCACGAAATAGCAAAAAGCCATAAGCCGCAGCCAAAAAGGACAGGCCCTGGTATTATTGTGGTATGTATTGACATTGGGTAATTACTATAGGAGTAGCATCGAGGTGATGTCATCTTTTAATCAACTCGATCATCGCACCCAGAAAAGATAAGTGTATAGTAGAATGATAGTTCATAGTTGATAATTGCTCATTATTATTGAATTATTCGTGCCATACAATAATTGATTACCCTTTTGCTCAGTGTGATATAATTCGATGATAAATATGATATGTGGTAAAATGATGGAAGGTTGCACTCATGACATGATATAAGCATACGAGCCAGGGCGATGAGTAAGTTAAATAGCAATAAGTAAAGCTATTTGACTATTCTAGAGTGCTCTTGGGTAAGCATGTGAGCCAGGGCAGGAAGTAAGTCAAATAGCTATGAATAAAGCTATTTCACTATTTCTAGAGTGCTCTTAAGTAAGACCTATAGAGGTAGATGCCTCCACGAGATGGAGAAATAAAATCTACTTCGGTAGGCACCTCCACAGGATGGAGGTATAGGGTGAACATAGTTGGGTGTTCCGTCAGGTATACCGGTATGAGCTCAAAAGGTGCATCTGGACATTGCATTGCATTATGCTTTGTTGATGGTAAGAAAATAGAAAGAGTTGGTATTGTGGTAAATTTGGTTTATGGATGATAAGAGAAGAGAAAGAGATGGTACTGTGGTAAAATGTTGAATACTATGTATGTTGATGCTATTGTTTTATTATGTACTTGTTGAGTCATAGACATACCCCTGCTTTGTTATTGTTTTTAGGTGAACATTGAAGACGACATGCATGGGTGGAAGTAGAACATGTGACCTTGCACTTTCGTAGTTTTTTATTCAACCTAGCGATCAATAACTTATTTTCATAATCAACTTAGTGCTATCCATATGATAATTAGATGTTTAATGAATAAAATTTGAATTGAATTAAAAATTGAATTTGAAGGAAGGATGATCCATAAAGTGCAAGAGAGGGTAATTGGGTGATTGTGTTAGCTCCAGGGAGGTTAGGCGATGCTACAAGGCGAGCATGGGGACCTATGGTCACCGGAGCTTCGCCGGTTCCATGCTTCCATGGCAGTGACATGGATGGCTACGGCGCAAGCTATGTAGCAGCAGCGTATTCCCAAACCTAACTAGCGTGCATGTATCTAGGGACTAACAAGAGTGTACCGAGGAGGTTGGCAATAATGGAGAGGCTCTGGAGTGTCCCAACGACGAGAAGTGGTGGTAGTGCAGAGGATGTCCATAGTGAGGGAGCTCCATGGTGAGTGACAGCTATGGAGAAGGGGTGCATTAGCCTAAGGGAAGGTCAAGGATGCTCTGAGGGAGAGGAATCAGGCTAGCTCTCATTGAAGAGGCGATGGCATCATCGGCGGTGGTTCTGGCCAGACTCGAGGAAGACAGCTTAAATCCAACGAGTGTCAGCACGAATCACAAAATAAGTTGAGGGGATATGGAACACAAAGTGACATGGTTAGAAATGCGAAATGTTCACTAGGGAGCTCAGGCCATGGCAGAGTGTAGTGGAGCACGCTCATGACGCTGGTGGCAATGGCTTGGTTTCTCGTGAAAATGAGATGAGGGCAAGACGACACGGTTTGTGAGGCTTGGTCGGCACGGGACAGCCATGAATGATTTGTGAGTTCTAGCGAGGTTCGGTGAGAACAAAAGAAGACAATGCGAGGAGTTGTTGCATGGTAAGACAGCGGCTCGACATCAGGTAGTAGAGTAGGATACCATGAGTAAAGGCATCAAAACCCGGTGGCTTTAATGTTGCCATAGTTCTGCAGAGCATTCATCGGAGGTGGAAACTGCTTCCTGCAGTTGGGCCAGGCGCATTAGCAAGCGAAGGAGCGACATCCTGATCGGTAGGGTCTAGTCCCACTCATCTACATCGGGTTTTAAATGGACAAAAAGAAAGCGTAGACTTCAAAAATATGCCTTCGCAAAAGAGGAAGTGGAAAGGGTTAAGTGAAGAAAGCATATTTGCTTGGATGAGAGGTTTGACGTTTTTTATACATACCAAACGGGTGCAACAATTTTGAAAATTTTTGTTGAGCTACCCAGAATAGTGAAGACTATTGTGAAATTTTTATGAGATTTTATCTATGTTGTTTTTCCACGAAAAATCTTTAAAGTTCTCTATTTTAATTAAAAGCACTCTTTTGATTTGGTGAATTTTAGAAACATGTCCAAAAATGTTTACAATTTAATTTCCAGCTCGATTAACTTTTTTTTGAGCTTTTGAAATGGTTTATACTATAAATTCTCGTATGCCACTTTATCGATCATCTTTTCATATTCGATTTTTCATTTAAATTTTATTCTATCAATTACATCTTTATTTTCCAAATTATTCTTCCAAAGAAACTCCAATATAAGCCATGGAAATAAGATGCAAGCAAAAAGTTTTAAAATTTATACATTTTCAATTCCCTATAATTTATGATGTTATGGAGAAAGTGTATTCCCAAAAATACACCTTCAAAAAACCGAAAGCGGAAAGAGTAAGTGAAGAAAGCGGGTTCGGTTCGACTGATTGCTTTATGTGTTTTTTAAGTATATAAAATAAGCTCCCAAAATTACAAAAATTGTTTGAAGATACTTGACAAAGTGTAGAATGTTGTGTAATATTTTTAGGATTTTATCTGCATTAAATTTTCCTCAAAAATTCTTTGAAGGTTAGTGTTTTTTACAAAATGCACTATGTTGATTTGGAAAATTTCATAAATGTGCTAAAACATATTCCAACATTTATTTCCAGTGCCAAGAAATTATATTTGTATTTTTGGGATGTTATATTAATGAATGTTCAAGAAATGGTTTTTATTGTAAATTCTCCCACGCCACATTCTGGATTATCTTTTTAGATTTGAATTTTATTCCAATTTGAATTTCATCAATTGTATATTCCTTTCCAAAATTTGTGTTTTTAAATTGTCTTATAGAGAAAATTTCAATCAAAAGCCAGGGAAACAAAATACAGCAAAAAAAGTTTTAAATTTTACATATTTTCAAGCTTCCTAGATTTTGGGATGTTACATTGTGCTTAAGAAATTATCATTTCAAGTTGTGAAAGGTGGATTAAATTAGTGTGGAGGAGAGATTGTGGTGATATTCTGGGCTCATGTTGGATTGGTGTGTTACACAATGAGTCCCTGTGAAGACTGAAACAAGTCTCGTAATCATTGTTCATTAATGACACGACATCTCCGCGGTGGTGCATCAACTTTTCTGCTAAGTTTTGGGGTACTATTTTGGGCTCTTGTTGGGCTGGGGTGTTATAAGTTCTCACAAATTTTCCCTTGAAATTCTTGCATTTTTCTTGAGATTTTGTGAAGGTGGGAATATAAACATGAACTAGCAAAATGCGACAACTTTTTCAGATATTCAAAAAAATGTAAAAGATAACCATCTAAGAACACATAATGTAAGACTTGATACGACAATTAGAGGGGAGGTGAATGATGCCTTCAAATTTGACCTCCCATATCGTATTCTAAAACCTTCACTCCACTAGCTACTAGAATCTAGGAAGACCATATTAGTCCACCAACAAAAAACTCACCAAAATACGGAAGCAAAACAGTGTTCAAACAACCTGATCGGTCAGATTGCTACTAACATAGCAGTCGGACTGGCCTGGTACTGGTGTTCTGACCACCTAGGAACTGGTCTGACCGACCATCAGTCTAACCACTAGCATCGGGCGGTCTAACCACTCTTCTGATCCAAACATAGAAATCAGCCCAAGCAAAACCCCCAAAAGGTGCAACCATCAAAATACAGCTCCAAATGACTTGAAACTTTACGCACACCTTGCCAAGAATATCAGGAACCTTATTAGTAAGCTAGAGCACCCAAATATTCGAGAACAAAATCCTAGGAATATGGTTTCACAAGAAGAGCTCCAAATCGAACCAAATCGGGCAAACACCATGATCTTGTTGCAGCTATCCCCAGATGGATGGTATGTGATCTTCATGAGGCAACCAGCAAGATCAAGGGTGAAGAGGAGAGGGTAAAAACACCAACCAAAACAAGAGTAAAATCAACAAGATCAAGAACACACCATAGAGATGAACAAGATGAAGAGGAAAGAGGAGAGGGCACTACTACAGAAAGCCTAATAATAGATGCCAAATCACAGACGGTTTTGTGAAACCGTCTGTGATGTACACTATTACAGACGGTTTTAATTTGGAGGCCGTCTGTGGTATTTGTGGCGGGAAAAAGGAGTATCACAGGCGGTTCTTACCGCTGAACTGTCAGGATATCGAATATCACTGACGGTTTTATAATAAAAACCGTCTGTGATATTCCAGATTATCACAGACGGTTTTTATTATAAAACCGTCTGTGATATGTTTCCCGCCTTGCAATTCCCAAAAATTTCATAATTTCCCACCTAAGTCCGAGTATGATTCAGTTCTGACACACCTTCAGTAAAACGGGCATAACTTTTGCATACGGTGTCCGTTTTTGACATTCTTGTACTCGTTGGAAAGCTAACGACGAGCCCGATCCAAACAAATGTCCCACTTGCGCAAGTCGCCCTCCAAGACTCCGAAAATCAGCCATCTTTGGACCTAAACCTGCGTCGCAAGTTTTTGGTTTCTGTTTTTGCCCTTTTTCTTGGTCTTCCTTTCGGAATTTGGATTTTGCTTCAACTGAAAAGTTGTAGATATCATCGAAACCTTTCAAATGAGTATATATAATCTATATGAAACTTTGCTACTTTATCTTTTCAGACTAGTTGTTTATATTGCATCGGTATATAAAATTTTGTGCTCTAATTCACAGACGGTTCTATATATAGAGCCGTCTGTGATATTCATTCATCATAGATGGTTCTATATATAGAAATGTCTGTGATAATCTGTGGGCCCGTCGATCCTCCTCAACCCAATTCTAGCCAATAGAAATCCAGCAATCCTCACCCCACGGATCGTAGCTCCGCCTCTCTGTCCCCGCGCCTCTCCCTCCCCTATAAATAATCACTAGAACCCAGCCTCCTCCATTATGTTCTCCGCTATTTGATCTCCTTCTCCTTGCTATTCTACTCCTTTTTGTTGTTCTCCTCCTCCTTGCTGTTCTCCTCCTCCTCTTTCTCCTCCTCCTCCTTAACCCATACCATAATAGTCTCACGAAGCAGACGATGCACAAGGCAGCGCTCAATCAACACCGACGATGGTGGGCGTCAAAGACATCCAGCTCGTGCAATGCATCAGAGGCGAGAAGGCCTAGGCATAGAGGATCTATGGTTTTCTCTGTTCTTGTTGTGTTAGCTAGATGGGCAACCTGTTTGTTGTTCTCCTCCTCTTTGTTGTTTGTTGTTTGTCTGTCTGTTCTTGTAATGGTAGACTCTAATCTTAAAATGTGTACTGTGTTTCATACTGTATTTACTTGTTCTCATTTCAATTAATTGATTTGCGAAATGGATGTTTTATGTTTGTGAAATGAATTGAGATGTGAATTGGATGTATACATGTACATGTTGATCTGCTTGTTTCAGAGAGCATGGCTAGTATTTCCTGAGGCTAGCCAATAAACAGAAATAGATTTAGTTAAAAACCGTCTGTGATTATCAGCTATCACAGACGGTTTTTAGTTAAAAACCATCTGTGATATTTACACCACAGACGGTTCGAAAACCGTCTATGATAACCTTCGATTATCACTGACCCATAAATTCAGATGGTTCAAAAAACTGTCTGTGATGACGTTTTTGAACCGTCTGTAATAGGGTTTTCTGTAGTAGTGGGGCACAAACACCAACCAAATGAGAAATTGGACCTATATTGAACACATGAGTATACATAGCTCTAGCCATGCTCATGAACTATACATATGTACACGTACTTTATATGTTTTAGTAGTAGCAAAAGCTACCTCCCAATGCATATCTTTTTTACTTAATTAATTACGCATTGACGTATCCTGGATAAACTCTTCTTTTTTTTAAGTCTGCAGAGACCGAATCAGCAATGGAAGCCTGTCGTTTTATTCAAACACATTACACATGTGGGAACATATATGTACGTATGGACATATGGGCTCTCAACCTATGCCAAAGATTATATCCGTAGGGGAACTTGGATGATCAGGATCTTTTCCTTTTTTTCTGATTAATATAAGAATTTCAAGCTATTTTTCCTTTTGTCTGATTAATGTGGTAATTTTTATTTATTGGTACCTCTTCAGGATTAACGTGGAGGCTTCCAGAGGAGCCTCCAAGTAGTAAAGATAAAGATTCAAAAAAAAAACAACCATTCAATATAAATTCAGTTCAAATGAAGATAATTGATCAACAATAGGAGAGATGAAACTCATAATATTGGACATTGCTCCATTTGTATAACTAGTATTCCCTTGACATGTAAGGTCAGTATACATGCAGATTCCACGTGTTACAAGCAAACATACCACTAGAGTATATATATCCGTATGCATATAGAGAATGTCCTAGAAATTTATTTCTTTTAATTTTATAATACCAGCATAAGGCCAGAAAGACGCTGTTACTCTAGGACATCCATAGCTATATCATCGTTGCTAAGGAGGACAGCCCTGGACAAATTTTCCAATTTTCCTCATGTATTCGCAGTAGGCATGAACGGGATCGACACAGGCATCTATTATGCAGTAGTCTTCCGGTTTAACAACGTGGGATGAAGTATGGCCATCGCCATCTGTTGTGGCGGTGAGTTTTCTTTGAGTTTCAAGGCCAGCGATAGAATTCTTTCCTTCCTTCGTGTGACCAGACTTTGCGCGAGTATAATCACGAAAACCGTGATTTTTCCCTTTGATACCACGAAGAGTAAAATTAATTTCAGCTTCTCCTTGCACATCAGCAACCGCAAATCCTAGCAATAGGATAACCAAGATGGCTAATGCAACAATATTTGCTCGTGGGATGCCCATGATTGTACCTACATATTTAGAAAGGAACATTAGTGTTTTTTGGAGGTGTCATTCAGATTAAAACAATCTAAACAATCGTTTCTATGTTTTAAAAGATGCCAAAGTAGAAACTCACCTTTGGGGTTTTCTTGCGTTGAGGAAGACAAGTTTGGATCGCTGATATCGCTAGGGCTGCATTTATAGCTTCAAATTTTATTTATTTTAATAAAAAATTATTTGTCACTAAATGGTACCACTATGTGCGGTTTTAAGTCACGATCTCCAATGGTAAGAGTTCATGAGGCATTATGTGATGAAAACGACGGACACTAATAATTCTGAAACAATAAATTAAGTATATTAAGAAACTACACAAAACTCCTAATATCTCTACTACTTAAAAATTGGAGTTGGTGGTAGGTCCGTTCTCTCCATCCCTCCTCATAGAAACTCTGCACGCGCCGACGTTGCTAGACTGTCAAATTAGTAAAACCGCTACGCTGCAGCTTAACCGTCATGCTAGGAAAACCCTCGCCCCTCCCCTCGGGCAACATCGCCGCCGCTCATCCCCCAATCTCCGCCGGCGCCACCGCTCCTCCCTTCACGCAACCCCTGCTCACCGCTCCTCCCCTCACATCCAACACCCTGCACACTCCCCCATAATCTCCGCCTCCATCACTGTTCCTCCACTCACACATCCCCTGCTCGTTGCTCCCCTCATGCCGTCCGCTTGCCCGCCGTTGGCCCGTGCCACAGGCGACTCCTCGGCGCTCAAGAAGACCAAGTCGAGAAGGGCGACTATGACTCCGCCTACTGGCCTCGTCCCTCCTCCAATGGCTCCGCCCCCAAACCCCCAGCCTCTGTCATTGCTACCGCTGGGCCGTTGGAGGAGGACATCGCAGAGGAGGCGGTGCTCGCCCTCATCGTCCACCATAAGTGCAACATCAAGTGCTGCAAGCTCAAGCTCCTCCACTACCAGTCCCTGGTACGCCTGCACTTATGCCCGTCCCATCTCCCCCCTTTGGTCTTTGGTGATAATAAAGTTGTGATCTTAGTGGGTTCTGATGGCCACCATACGCAGCAGCTAGATACCGCCGAGAAGAAGCTGGCCAAGGCGCAATCGTGGCTCACCTGATACCGAGATCGTGCGCCTGATCGCAAGCTGCCACCTCTGACCTAGAGGGATCCCAAGCCATCGCCTCCTAGCCAGAGTGACCCTAAGCCACCGCCGCCCGATCACAAGGCTCCCGTGCTGGCGGCCAGACCGCAGCTTGTCATCCCGAGGGCAAAAAGGTGAGTAAGTACACTGTGGTTTTGTTCGATCTATAGTATTTTACTTTTAGAAGAAAAGATGAATAAGTACATTGTGGTTTGTTCAATCTATGCCCTTGTTTCTAAAGGTTGGGTGTTTACATACATTTACCTCTGCCATTTTGCATATTGTTTTTCAAAATTTTGTGCAGTGATAAGGTGAATCATGTTTATGATTGCTTTTTGACTGCGCAAGTGAGAGATAATCTAAACATTGCTGCTGCTACATCAATAGCTGCTGATCTATTCTATGTACATTTGAGACTATAGTCATGCATAACATGTAGAAAGAGTTCAAAACTATCTTGGAGATTACCCTGAAGGGGAAGTTATGCGCCACATCGATGTAGCTCTTTTCTACACACAAAAGTAGTCTTCTTCCAATAACTGGTCAGCTGATCCAAAATGATCTTTTACTTCTACTACCTTCCATATTTCCCATGGTAGTACTCTCCAAATAATAATTGCTCCAAAATTATTTTCACTTTCCACTATCTAATATTCTGGTGTTCCAAAGTATCACTACTACTGAAAATAAGATACGCGGTTCGTAAACGTCATCACGATGGTTTTTCAATCGCTGCAATTTATGGGTCAGTGATAATGGAAGGTTATCACAGACGGTTTTCAAACCGTCTGTGGTGTTAATATCACAGACGGTTTGTAAGTAAAAACCGTCTGTGATATATCAATATCACAGACGGTTTTTAACTAAAAATATCTGTAATTATCAGATATCACAGACGATTTTTAACTAAAAACCGTCTGTTATATCTGATAATCACAGATGGTTTTTAGTTAAAAACCATCTATCATATTGATATCACAGACGGTTTTTACTTGCGAACCGTCTGTGATATTCTTTTGTACCCCTAAATCTATTTCTGTTTATTGGCTAGCCTCAGGAAATGCTAGCCATGCCCTCTGAAACATGCAGATAAACATGTACATGTATACATAGAATTCACGTCTCAATTCATTTCACAAACATAAAACATCCAATTCACATCGCACTTCATTTCAAAAACATAAAACATCCATTTCGCAAATCAATTAATTGAAATGAAATAAAATATCCATTAACAAATACACAATTACAAAAGATCTACATTGCATTTGCACTTAGATGGTAACCATGATTTTTTATTGCTCTATCACTCCGGAATCGAGGTCTCGCGAAAGAAACAGAGCCATAATGAACAAACTTGTCAGACAGCACAAGCAATACATGGATGGCAATCCATCCAAGCATTGCTTGTGCTGCCTGACAAGTTCGTTCATTATGGCTCTGTTTCTTTCGCGAGACCTCGTTTCCGGAGTGATAGAGCAATAAAAAATCATGGTGTGTAGTGGAACTCTCCAGCTAAGTTTATGACGTTAGCCACCAGAAAGTACACCATCTCTCCTCGAATTCGTGAAAAGTCGAGCTGTTTCAATGCAGTTGATGGGATGGACGCAGCCTGTCGATAGGAATATCAATGTGCGTATATATATAATGTGATAAGTATGAAGTAATTATGGAAAGATTGACAAACCTTGGAATTGGTGATCCTCGAGGAATCGAGGAGTAGTTACATATGGTGGCAAACGTAGAAGCCACATGTGTTGCCCGGCGGCTGCTGGTGGTACTTCAAAAAATGGAATGTGTTAATTCAAGAGGCATTACTACCAACTGTTGCATAGGATTAATTAATGTGTAATAGCGAATACCTTAAAATCTCGAGCATGTGTCAGGCCTTTGGCCCCTTGCATCGAGACACCTCCCTTTGCAACGTACATCGCGAACGCCCTACGTGAATCGAAAAAGTTAATCTTAGTCATTCGGAAGGAAAGAAAGAGTACAATATAGGTATGTATGAAGAAAATGTACTTACCTATCGATTACTTGGCTGACAACTATGAAGTCCATTTTATTCTTACTTAGGAAATCAAGGTAATATACCTTGTTCCATTTTGGTACTATTACTATTAAAATCCAATGATAGTTTTGGTTGTAGGGCATAAGTACATATTCCTTATTGCAACAAGCCAGCAGTCCTGCTGCAATGTACCTCTCGATGAAGGCTGCATCCTCGTCGATGGTATACTTGGCGACCAAGTGTGGGTCCAATAAACCAACCGATGATGATTTGGATGATCTAGCTTTAGTCAGTATGTGTCTATATATATACACAGGAAAGCAACAAATTATATATGACATTTATCGGTATGACATGAACGGAGACTGTGATTGTACACACTTACAGCGTCCAGCATCGGATGAGTGAGACATCGAGAGCATTGAGCATGAAAAGATCGAATAAATCATCAAAGGTGACCACGAAGACACATTGATGAATATTGTGGTATAAACCATCCTCCGTGAATTTGATAGAGATACTTGTGCTCCGTTCTCGCTCTGGTTTATTGGACTGTTCCATATACCACTTGTGCAATTGCTGGCAACTATATGCTAGGCGTTGGAGGGCCTTTTGCTCGAGCAACGGCTCACCAAGCACGAATTTACGGGCTAATGGCAGGTAGGGGATATCATCATTGGTCTTCTTTGCTTTGCCCTTGCTGCCCTTGCTGCCTCGGCTGTAGGTCGACTTAATGGCAGTCGACTGTAAAGGTAGCAGCGGTGCAAGTTGCTCTGGCGAGAATAGCACCCGTGGAGATAGTACCGGTGTAGCTAGCGGTGGTGGAGACAAGTCTTGTAGTGGAGATGGCACCAGTGCATGTAGCTCGTTCGCATCGCCCATACGGTCCCCGCCACCGGTGAAGAAGCCTCCAGGGAGATGTCGCTTTTGGGCCACTGGATGAATGTTCCAATGGCCTACCCTAGAGTCACAATCTCATCGTTGGGGGGCTTCGGTAGCGGGACGACCTCAAAATTGACATGCACACCACCCACATTAACTTTTGCGAAGCCTAGCACTAAATCTTGACCGTGCACCATAGCCCTGATACCAAACTGATATGCCTGGCCCTAAGCAGCGTACAAGGGAACGGAGGCATATTTGACTTGGAGCCTGCACTTCGTAGGCTCCTACATAACGATACAGAATTAGCTACTCGAATAGGCCTATCAATGGAGCAAGAATTTGAGAGATAATAATTATTACCAGGATGTTGTCCACAGGAAATCTGGCCTCGGTTTGTATCGGATTGGACGCGCAAGTACTCGGACGGTTGTGCGGGCTAGCTAGCACAGGAGCAGCGGCGACGGCCTGCTGATTTTCTGTATGTTTCCGCACCTAATCTCTGACTACATCAGCCAGCTCACCCTTTAGCTCCTCTCTAAGAGATGCCTTGATCTCTTCTCGTAGCCGTGCGTCACGCTCGGCTTTGTTTCTCTTCCTACGCCGATACATTTCGGAGTCATCTTGGAAACCATATTTCCAAGGAACGTAAAGCCCAAGGCCTCTCATACGACCCGGGTGCTCCTTGTTTCCCAGGGCCACGGAGAGTATATCTTTCTCCCTTGTTCCATGGAATGATCCCTGGGAAGATTCAACACTCAGCAATTCCTGCAAGAGCACGATGTAACATCCTGATTTTCAGAGCCTTTTTGAAGCTTTTAAAATAAAATTCACCATTTGGATTTTTCTGGAATTAATTAAAGCTTAAATGGAATTTCTATGAATTAAAAGGATTTAATATGATTAAATTAAACATTAACATTTGCCAATGTTATTTTATTTGAGTTCCTTGTGTCTCAGGGAATTTATTGGTATTTTTCTGGTTTTTTTCTGGATTTATTTGCTATTTTTCTAGAGCTCAAAATAGTTTATTTGAATTTTTGGAAAAGAAAAAGAAAAGAAAATCTCAAACCGGCCAGTGGGCCGAAACCCACCAGCCGGCCCAGCCCAGCCAGCGCGCGGCCGCACACGCCCAGTCCGCGCCCGCGCCTCTCAGTTCTCCCTCGTCCTAGCTCCGATTGACCCGATTCTTTTTCCTAAATTCATCTAAAATTGAGCTCTATCTTTTGGTTCTGGTTTTGCAGTTTTTGGAGTTTATTTGAATTTGTTTTGTGTCTCATTTCGCTTTCTCTCTCGTTAGATCACGCGTTCGAAGGAGCTGAAGCAGGATTCGAAGATCAAGAATTCCTAACTGAGCAAGGCCAAGGCAAGTCGTGTCCTTTGATCATGTTGAACCCAGTTTTCAAATCTATTATGTATTACTTTGTTTTAAATTATCATGCATTGCTATTTTATTATAAAATCCTTGTATTGGTAGTTAATGACCTAATTGATTATTTCCTCCTTGATAATATGAATACCATGATTCTATTGTCACCATAGGATGGGAAATTACTTAGTGATGCAATATTAGTTGTCACATGGGTTATGCGTTTAATTGCTTAGCCATGCTTATCATTAGTACGTTGGGTTTATCATCACATGTGGTTAAGTTAATCTTGACTTAATGATATACTTGAATGTGGTGGTTAACCATGGTTATAAAACTTGTTGCCATGGCATGGGTAGTGTCATTGTTGTTGGTTATACAAAATTGGTTTTCACTTGGGCGATTGATCGTGCAGTAAAGGAGGTGCGAGAGGCACATGGGATGTGGATGATTCGCCTGAGTACAATTAAGGACTTAACTTTGTGCGCCATTGATCTGAGCTTAATCGTGCAAACCACATGTCTAGTATGGGATAGACCTGGCATAATAATTTGTGAAGTCTCAACTTTGGTTTCATTACTGATGTTGTTGTGGCGCAAGGGGGGGCAATTATCGACTAGAGGGTTACTCTACTCGACGGCGACACCTTAGCGAGTGGGATCAGGTTGAGATGGATCATTGTAAAAGCCTTGTTGTGATTTTCTTTAATGTGAGGATGATCACATCGTGTGGGTACAGTTGTGCAACCTCTGCAGAGTGTAAAACTATTCGAATAGCCGTGTCCTCGGTCATGGACAATGCTCGGTGATTTCACACGAGGGGTAGAGTTTTCATAAAAACCTGGTTGGGTTATGTTGGGATGTGAATGGTTAGTTCACGGGTGTTCATTTCATGGATCTTGGTTCATGGTGGATTCCTTGGGTGAATGGTCAGTTCACTTGTGGTTGATCTCAATTCCTTTGGTTACTTATTTATTATCATTTACAAAGCTTGCTTTTCAATCTACTTATTGTATTTACTTTAAATTGTTGCTTTCTGCAAAATTAACCTTTCAGCCATCCATTGGTAAGCCTTGCATACTATATTGCATCTTTGTTACAAACGACTTGCTGAGTACTCTATGTACTCACGGCTTTATGCCCCTGTTGCTCAGTTGAGGAGGAGGAGAATCACCAGCAGGAGGTTCCAGAAGGAGAGTACTTCGACGTCTTCGCGGATTAGGCTTCGTTCTCCACTCGATAGCCTGTGGGCGTGTCGATTGGCTGCTGCGCTTTCTTTTGGATTTCCGCTGCTAGTTTTTGTTAAGCCCTTCGGGCTAGTCTATTGTAAGCTTGGCCATAAGGTCGTACTCTGATAATTATTAATAATATTTGAGTCTTTTATTAGTGAATCGTGATATGTTCGATATTTCATCTTTGTTTATCTTGTGTGCACTAGCGTGATCCTGGACTAGTGCAGAATACACAGGAGAGTCCGGATTTGCATATTCGGGTCTCGACAGAGATGGTATCAGAGCTATATCGACTGTAGGACGAAGCCTTGGTTAGAATGGTCGTTATAGCCAATTTCAAAATCTACTTTCTAAATCAAATCAACAAAATGAATATCTAGTGATCCTCTATCCTTATCTTATTCTTAGGATTCTTAATCCTCGCCTTTTCGGGAATATTATTTTTGAAAATCAAGTTAACTTCTTATCTCTACAATATCCATAGATGTCTCGAGTGTCCCAAGATCAAAAAGGAGGTCGACCCAGAATTCTTCAAGCGTTGCTGTGAAGATTGGATCAAGGAAGCACTCAAGATGTTCCAAGACAAGATCGAAGACTGCCGTGAAGATCGAGAGCCATTAGATTAAAACCCTGCCATAGTTTTTAGCATCGTGTAGATCGTCTTGCTTCTTATTTGCTGTTGGGTGTGATGTGAGCTGCAAATTTTGCCCTTAAAAGCATTATATTGCAATCATGTCAATCTTTTATTGGTGTTATTTCCCGGTTTCTTTGTTAGCCTTTTCGCTAAGTGTTTGTTTAGTTTAGGTTGCCATTAGAAATTCCCCTTAGACGAGTTTACCTCTCATCTATGATTTTCCCACTTATCTTTAAAACCCGGTCAGAGTTTTGGAAGTGTCAGAGCAACTAACCCGGAATAAAGTTGTCCAAGTTCAACCTCAAGTCTTACCTATGCTTTTCCCCCTTACCTTTTCGCCTGGAGCAGTCAGTAGTGTTTCTCTTGAGCAAAGAAGAAGATGGTTGGACCCAGGAACCCTGCAGAAGCATCGAGCAATTCTCGCCTATTCCGTTCAACCTTAGAAGTACCCCTGCCAAGACTCTAGGAGCGAGCCATGGAATGTCATCAGATCAGGGAAGTCAGATACCTCAAAGCGTTGCAAGGGGAAGCTTGAACTACGTCGTCTCCGACATCGCACCTGGTAACCTATTCTTTTAGTGAGCCTGAATCTCGGGGTCAAGATTCCGTTTAAGGGGGGAGGTTTGTAACATCCTGATTTTCAGAGCCTTTTTGAAGCTTTTAAAATAAAATTCACCATTTGGATTTTTCTGGAATTAATTAAAGCTTAAATGGAATTTCTATGAATTAAAAGGATTTAATATGATTAAATTAAACATTAACATTTGCCAATGTTATTTTATTTGAGTTCCTTGTGTCTCAGGGAATTTATTGGTATTTTTCTGGTATTTTTCTGGATTTATTTGCTATTTTTCTAGAGCTCAAAATAGTTTATTTGAATTTTTGGAAAAGAAAAAGAAAAGAAAATCTCAAACCGGCCAGTGGGCCGAAACCCACCAGCCGGCCCAGCCCAAAGAAAGTCGCCACCACCACCACCATGCGGCCGCACGCCACGCGTCGCGCATCGGCGCCCAGTCCGCGCCGCGCCTCTCAGTTGGATGCCAGCCACGCGTCGCCCATCCGCCACAGCCGCTTCGCCCGCGGGCCATCCGTGCCGCCCGCTCGACCGGAGCCACTGACAGGTGGGGCCCACCTGTCAGGGTCCTCGTTCTCGACCGGGACTCTCTTCCCCGTCTCCGTTCCGAACTCTGCCACACCGCCGCCGTCTCTGCCGCGGACTCTTCGCCGCACCCGACCCGGCCGCCTCAGCGTCCGCGTATAAAAGCGGCCGACCCCTCGGCTTCTTCGCCGTCCCGAGCCGCCGCTCATTGCCGGAGCGCTGCGGCGCTACATCGCCCGTCGCCACGGTCACTGCTGTTCGCCGCTCGTCGCCGAGAGCGCTCTCCGTTCGACGCCGCCGGTGAGTCCCGCCGCCACCTCGGTCGCCGCCGTCCCTGCACCTCGCCGGCCACCACCGCCACTACCCGTCGTCGCCGCGGACCGCCGCGCCTCGCCGCCCACACCTCGGTCGCGCCCCACGTCCCCTCGGCCCTCGCGCTGGCGTGCGTCAGCGCTGGCGTCATCTGCGCCGTTTCGCCTTCCCGTACGCCCGAACCACCGTGGGCCGTGTCTCTGCCCGGTGGGGCTCGCACGTCAGCCGCGTGCCATAGACCGTGAGCCATGTCAGCCGCCGAGTCACCCTGCCACGTTAGCCCTACCCGCACACGTGTCACCACGTGGTCGCCACGTCAGCACCCGCCGTCTGCGCCAGCCGACCGCCCCGCACTGTTTCGTGAGCCAAGCCCAGCGTAGACCCAATCTCCGTGCGCCCGGTCCACAGCACAGTGCAATTTTCTATTTTCCCCGATTTTCTTTAGATCCAATTTTCCAAGAGCCCGTTCTCCCTCGTCCTAGCTCCGATTGACCCGATTCTTTTTCCTAAATTCATCTAAAATTGAGCTCTATCTTTTGGTTCTGGTTTTGCAGTTTTTGGAGTTTATTTGAATTTGTTTTGTGTCTCATTTCGCTTTCTCTCTCGTTAGATCACGCGTTCGAAGGAGCTGAAGCAGGATTCGAAGATCAAGAATTCCTAACTGAGCAAGGCCAAGGCAAGTCGTGTCCTTTGATCATGTTGAACCCAGTTTTCAAATCTATTATGTATTACTTTGTTTTAAATTATCATGCATTGCTATTTTATTATAAAATCCTTGTATTGGTAGTTAATGACCTAATTGATTATTTCCTCCTTGATAATATGAATACCATGATTCTATTGTCACCATAGGATGGGAAATTACTTAGTGATGCAATATTAGTTGTCACATGGGTTATGCGTTTAATTGCTTAGCCATGCTTATCATTAGTACGTTGGGTTTATCATCACATGTGGTTAAGTTAATCTTGACTTAATGATATACTTGAATGTGGTGGTTAACCACGGTTATAAAACTTGTTGCCATGGCATGGGTAGTGTCATTGGTGTTGGTTATACAAAATTGGTTTTCACTTGGGCGATTGATCGTGCAGTAAAGGAGGTGCGAGAGGCACATGGGATGTCGATGATTCGCCTGAGTACAATTAAGGACTTAACTTTGTGCGCCATTGATCTGAGCTTAATCGTGCAAACCACATGTCTAGTATGGGATAGACCTGGCATAATAATTTGTTAAGTCTCAACTTTGGTTTCATTACTGATGTTGTTGTGGCGCAAGGGGGGGCAATTATCGACTAGAGGGTTACTCTACTCGACGGCGAAACCTTAGCGAGTGGCATCAGGTTGAGATGGATCATTGTGAAAGCCTTGTTGTGATTTTCTTTAACGTGAGAATGATCACATCGTGTGGGTACAGTTGTGCAACCTCTGCAGAGTGTAAAACTATTCGAATAGCCGTGTCCTCGGTCATGGACAATGCTCGGTGATTTCACACGAGGGGTAGAGTTTTCATAAAAACCTGGTTGGGTTAAGTTGGGAAGTGAATGGTTAGTTCACGGGTGTTCATTTCATGGATCTTGGTTCATGGTGGATTCCTTGGGTGAATGGTCAGTTCACTTGTGGTTGATCTCAATTCCTTTGGTTACTTATTTATTATCATTTACAAAGCTTGCTTTTCAATCTACTTATTGTATTTACTTTAAATTGTTGCTTTCTGCAAAATTAACTGTCGTAGGGGTGGCCCCCACCTAAACCCAGCATGCCCGGTAGAAGACTATAAGGCCCAGAATAGGCCTTGTGTAATGACATAACTGCCCCAAAGGGGATGACCGGATGTAAGGGTATAACTGTAAAAGCACTCCCCATGAGTGTATATATATATATATATATATATATATATATATATATATATATATATATATATATATATATGCGAGTAAGCCATGGGGAGGGCCAAGGCCATTACACTTATCTTCATCACTCTCCACCACCACCTCTCTCTGTTTGGTCTTCTGTAGCCACAACAGGTTGGCGCCGTCCGTGGGGAGGACGAAGACAAGCTGAAGACCGAAGAAAAAGATGGCACCGGAAAAAGCTTCCTCAGCCGCGGCGAGGGGAAAGAAGGCGGCCGGGCCGGAGCGCCGCAGGAGTACCAGGGCTCCGCCGTCGACAGCGGCGGACGCGGGTGGCGATGCGCCGCGCGGCCGAAGACGTCGGCGTTCGCATGGCGGCGGCCAACCTCGTCACCAGCACCGCGACGATCAACCCCCGGCTGGCGTTACGAGGACGGACCGCGGTCCAAGACGCGTCGACACGGTGCGGCGACAACCGACCCGCCGACGCCGACCGCCGCCGCCACCACACCGGGATGGAAAGCGCCTGCCGGCGGCCCTCAACGCGTTCAGCGGGAGTCAGGGCCTTCGCGAGCCGTCGAGATATACAAGAGGCTCGAGTCACCGGTGCCAAGAATCAACGCGTCGAGCCCGCGCGCGGAAAAGGGCGGACGATCGCGAAGCCCCGTGTCCAACCGCGTGCGCCGCGACGCGTGGATCCGAGTCCCGCGCTCGGCGGGGCTGCAGCAGCGGCATGGCCGAAGACTTCAAGTTCCCTAGCGCCATCGGCTCGTATAAAGGCGACACGGATCCCGCGAGTTCGTGCGGCGTGTACGAAACCGCGATCGAGGCCGCGCAGAGACGACACCACTAAGGCGAAGGACTCCCCTCGCGATCGCACGGAGCGGCGCTCTCTTGGTTTTTTACCATAGAGCCCGGCTCCATCTATGCGTGGGAGCAGCTTCGCGACCGGCTTCGATCCAAATTTCAAGGGTATCATCTCGAGCGAATCGATGCGGACCAACTCTTCGCCGTGAAGCAAGGACCCTCGGAGACGCTTCAGGACTACTTCAAGCGCTTCGCCAAAATTCGAAGCCAGGTACATGATGTTAATGAAATCACCGTCGTTAATGCAGCCATACAGGGCCTTCGCCTGGGCTAGATGGCCGAATACAATGCGCGGAGGCCAATTATGACAGTGGCCAAGCTCTTCGACAAAATGGACGAGTACGCGCGGGCGGAGGAGGATGCGCGGAGACGCAGCATCACCGTCCTCGGCCTCGCCCGCGAGGAGCGGCCCCCGCGCAAGGTCGGGGCGGGTGGCCTCTCCTCGAAGCCGGGCCGTAGCCGAGAGCCCCGAGGCAGCCCTCCCCGAGGCGGTGAGGACAGAGTACAGGAAGGATCGTCACGATGTGGGCCCAAACCTCGGCGCCACCAGCGCCGGTCGCAGACGGCCCATCACGTCCTCGCCACCGAGAGCACCCGCCAAGGACCCGACCCCGCCTCGCGAAGGGGAGCCCGAGGGTCGGAGGGTGAAGTTGACTACCCCAGCCAACCCCGCGCAGAGCAGGAGCTCCTGCGCTATGGTAAGTGGTGCGAGGTACACGGCTACGGCGATCATTACACAAGGGCATGCATCGCGGTGATGGAGCTGCAGAGGGTGACGGCCGGGTCTCGGTCTCCGCCTTCTCGGCCCCCCGCCGAAGCCCATGCGGGGCACCCAAGGGATGGCCCCACACGGGCCACCGCAGCGGAGGACGCGCAGCATCGCACCGTCAACGTCATCACCGGAGGCTCTTCCTCAAAAACCCCTGGGGAGCAGCCGCAGATGTGGATGCCGCCCCGCAGCATCACCTTCGACTTGAACGACGCTAGGGGCGTGGAGTACCCCCACCAAGACCCTCTAGTCATCCAGGCCCACATAGCATGCTGCGAAGTCAAGCGCGTCCTTGTCGACGGGAAGCTCGCGAACATCTTATTCGCAGACGCCCCGACCGCATGGCAATCCTCGGCTTGGAGCGGCGGGAGCTCCACTTCAAGGCTTCGGGTCAAGCGCCTGCTGGCCTCGGGCACGTTTCCCTTCTGTCACCTCCGTCGGAGGGCAACAAAGGTAACATCCGGACCGAGCATGTCACCTTTGGCGTCGTAGATATCCAGCACCCTACAACGCCATACTGGGTGACCCGCCATCAACTCTTTCGAGGCAATCCCGCACCACGCCTTCTTGTGTGTAAAGCTCCCGGCCCGGAGGGTGTCATCACCATCTTCGCGATCGGGACGGCAAGACGTGCCGGCGCGGCAGCGTCTCGCATCGCCAGTGCATGCCCTCTCCGGTGCGCCAGTGCTGGGCCTCCGCCCGGTGGGCGCCCAAGCCTCGGCCCGGCGGCGTCTAAGAAGGTGCCGCTCCAGGCGGAGGGGCAGTTTGTCTCCATTGGCGAGGGGCTCCCACCGGGGGTCGAACGGGAGCTGCTCCGGGTGCTTCAGAACAACGTGGATGTCTTCGCATGGTCCCCGGAGGACATCAAGGGCGTGGATCATGCGGTAATCCAGCATCGTTTGGCGGTTCGCCCCGATGCCAAGCCGGTCAAAAAGAGGCTCCGGCGTATGTCGATGGATCGGCAGCAGGCGGCCAAAGCGGAGGTGGTAAAGCTTCTTCGCGCCGGGGTCATCCGCGAGGTCCACCATCCAGAATGGCTCGCTAACCCGGTGCTAGTCAAAAAGGCTAGCGGGGCCTGGCGCATGTGCATCGACTTCACGGCACTCAACAAGGCGTGCTCGAAGGACAACTACCCCTTGCCACGCATCGATCAGCTGGTTGACGCCATTGCTGGGTGCGAACTCATGAGTTTCCTGGACGCCTATTCTGGCTACCACCAGGTATACATGGCCGAAGACGACGAGGAGAAGACCAGTTTCATCACACCACTTGGGACGTTCTGCTTTGTCAGAATGCCCTTTGGCTTGAAGAACGCAGGTGCTACCTTCACCCGCCTCGTCACCATTGCCCTGGCCGCCCAGCTCGGGAGGAACGTCGAAGCATATGTCGATGACGTGGTGGTCAAAACTCGGCAACTTGCTCTACACGGTCGGGACCTCCAGGAGACCTTCGATAACCTCCGGAGGGCGGGCATCAAGCTCAACCCCGACAAATGTGTCTTCGGGGTACAGGCGGGCAAACTCCTCGGTTTCCTCGTGTCCGGACGGGGCATCCAGGCGAACCCCGACAAAGTGGACGCTATTCTGGGTATGGAGCCGCCCAAGACAACGAGGGAGGTCCAGAGGCTGGCGGGCCGCATGGCAGCATTAAGCCGCTTCCTATCCGAGCGGCGAGCGGGGCTCGCCATTTTCAAGACACTCGCGGTGCGAGGGTTTCGTTGGGACGGATCTGCGCAAAGGCCTTCAACGAGCTCAGCGGCACTGGCAAGCCTCCCACTCGTCGCCCAAAGACGAGGCTCCCCTCCTGCTCTACCTGGCTGCGTCAGCCACCGCGGTCAGTGCCGTCCTCGTCTTAGAGGAAGGCGCCATGCAGCGGCCTGTCTACTTTGTCTCCGAAGCCCTTCAAGGCGCCAAGACAAGATACACGGAGCTGGAGAAGCTCGCCTACGCGCTGGTCATGGCCTCCCGGAAGCTTCGGCATTATTTTCTGGCTCACCCGATCACCGTGCCTTCCTCATTCCCCCTGTCCGAGATGCTACACAACAAGGAGTCCACAGGGCGTATCGGTAAATGGGCCACCGAGCTCGCTCCCTTCTCCTTGACGTATGCTTCGCGAACGGCAATTAAATCCCAAGTCCTGGCGGATTTCCTCGCCGAATGGACCCCACCGGCCCAACCCGGCCAGGCGCACGATGACCCCGTCTGGACGCTTACAATCGACGGAGCTTACAGCGTCGCCGGTGCGGGCGTGGGGGCGGTGATCGTCACGCCTGAGGGACAGCGTTTGTTGTACTCGACGCGCCTTGCCTTCCCCGCCACCAACAACACGGCCGAATACGAGGCGCTGCTCTTTGGCCTGGCGAAGCTCAAGGCAGCCGGCGCGAGACCGGTGTTGGTCCGCACCGACACGCGCTTGGTGGCCGGCCATGTGGACAAGTCATATCAAGCCAAGGACCCTGAGTTGGCCAAGTACCTCGCGCGTGCAGGCGAGGAAAGGCACTTTTTGGGTGTCACCGTCAAGGCCATCCCTCGAGCGGAGAATGAGCAGGCGGATGCCCTCGCCAAGGCGGCCAGCCAACAACTGTCCCCCCCGGAGGGGGCATTCTACGAGGTGTTAGCAAAGGCGGCCATCGTGCAGGACAACCGGGACGCGGCGCTTGTCCACCGCATTCATCGGCCAGGAGATTGGCGGGAGCCCATTTTCAAATTTTTACAAGGCCTCGCCGAGCCGGAGGACCCTGCCGAGCTGCGACGATTGCAGCACCGCGCACGGTCCTTCCAGGTGTTTGAAGGGACGCTTTACAAGAATGGCGTTTGCGCGCCGCTCCTGCGCTGCCTCTCGATGGAGGAAGGAAAGGAACTCTTGACGGAAATCCACGCGGGCGTATGCGGATCCCACCTGGCGCCGAGGTCATTAGTCGGCAAGGCGTTCAGACAGGCTTCATCGCCGATCGCCATCACCGACGCCAGACCTCGTCGCGGTGCCAAGGGTGCCAATGGATGGCGCGCATCATCCGCGAGCCCCGACAAGCCTCAACCCAATCCCGGTCCCGCCACCGTGCGGCGGGGTCTCGACATAGTAGGACCACTTGCCCGAGCTCCAGGGGACCTCCGGTTCGTGGTGGTCGCGCTGGAGTATTTCTCCAGGTGGCCGGAGGCGATCGCTCTGGCCAAAGTAACTTCTGCGGCCATACAGCGCTTCCTATGGCAAAACATCATATGTCGCTTCGGGGTACCTCGGGAGCTCACGGTCGACAATGGCCTGCAGTTCGACGCCGCCCTCTTCAAGGATTCTGTGATAAGTATGGGCATCACCCTCGATTCCTCGGTAGGGCATCCCCAGTCCAACGGGCGGTCGAACGGGCGAATGGCGCCATCTCTGCCGCCATCAAAAAGCGCCTGGTGGGATTGCCGAAGGGCAAGTGGCCAGACGAGCTTCACAGCGTTTTGTGGTCGCTTCGCACAACGGTAACGCGCCCAACGGGATTTACGCCGTTCAAGCTCCTCTTCGGCGACGAAGCAATGACGCCCGAGGAAATTAAGGCCGGCTCGCGAAGGGTCCTCGCCCAAGCACCGAAGAGGAGCGCCGTGTGTCCTGGACCTCCTCGACGGATACGGCGACGCAGCCCACCACGTCGAGAAGTACGCGCGCGCACAATGCGTACTCGGACCGCTCTATATGCCGCGGGGTTCAAGCACAGGGACCTCGTCCTCGAGTAGCGCTTGCGTAAAACCGGCAAGCTGGAATCCAAGTGGGAGGCCCGTACATCGTGCGAGGCATTGCCAAAGGGGCGTACCGCCTCGCCACGCTTGAAGGACAAGCCTTCCGGACACATGGAGCGGACGGGTTGCGGCGATAATCGCCTAGCAAGCGGCCAAGTGGCGCAGGCCACCGCCGTTGATTAAGCGATGCTCGCCGCGCAAGCGGGAGTTCAATAAAGGTTGCTCTTCCAAGAGCATCCCCGTCGCGCTAAGCAAAGACGAGTCTCGGACTCTAAATAAGGCGTAGCATCGAGCCCACCGCACGCGCGAGTCTCGGACTATAAAGAAGTCGTAGCGTCGAGCCTAGCTCCGCACGCAATAGTCCACGGACTCTAAATAAGACGTAGCGTCGAGCCTAGCTCCGCACGCAATAGTCCACGGACTCTAAATAAGACGTAGCGTCGAGCCCAGCTCCGCACGCGCGAGTCTCGGACTATAAAGAAGTCGTGGCGTCGAGCCTAGCTCGCACGCAATAGTCCACGGACTCTAAATAAGACGTAGCGTCGAGCCCAGCTCCGCACGCGCGAGTCTCCGGACTATAAAGAAGTCGTAGCGTCGAGCCTAGCTCCGCACGCAATAGTCCACGGATTCTAAATAAGACGTAGCGTCGAGCCCAGCTCCGCACGCGCGAGTCTCCGGACTATAAAGAAGTCGTACCGTCGAGCCTAGCTCCGCACGCAATAGTCCACGGACTCTAAATAAGACATAGCGTCGAGCCTAGCTCCGCACGCACTCTACGGAGTATAAATAAGACGCAGCGGGGGGACGCCTTCGCGCGCACTCTACGGAGTATAAAGAAGACGTAGCTTGAGCCTAGCTCCGCACGCAATAGTCCACGGACTCTAAATAAGGCGTGGCGTCGAGCCCAGCTCGCACGCGCGCGAGTCTCCGGACTATAAAGAAGACGTAGCGTCGAGCCTAGCTCCGCACGCAATAGTCCACGGACTCTAAATAAGACGTAGCGTCGAGCCTAGCTCCGCACGCAATAGTCCACGGACTCTAAATAAGACGTAGCGTCGAGCCCAGCTCCGCACGCGCGAGTCTCCGGACTATAAAGAAGTCGTAGCGTCGAGCCTAGCTCCGCACGCAATAGTCCACGGACTCTAAATAAGACGTAGCGTCGAGCCCAGCTCCGCACGCGCGAGTCTCCGGACTATAAAGAAGACGTAGCGTCGAGCCTAGCTCCGCACGCAATAGTCCACGGACTCTAAATAAGACGTAGCGTCGAGCCCAGCTCCGCACGCGCGAGTCTCCGGACTATAAAGAAGTCGTAGCGTCGAGCCTAGCTCCGCACGCAATAGTCCACGGACTCTAAATAAGACGTAGCGTCGAGCCTAGCTCCACACGCGCGAGTCTCCGGACTATAAAGGACGCATAGCGTCGAGATTGGCATCCACACGCGCCGCTCCACGGAGCACAAACGAGATGCATACACCTGTCCTTCACGTCCAGCGACAGGTAACACCAAGCATAAAGTACTACTTGGTTCCATTGCGAAAGCAGAGGGGTTACATGGTCACATGCGTAAGAACCAGTACATCACCCCCCGGCACCACCCGACCAACCGCTCAGCCTTGGCGCGGTGCGGACGAGCCCGCGCCGTCGTCGCCACGGCGCTCAAGGACCCCTTCAAGCCATCGGAGGAGGTCCCCCTCCCCATGCAACGTCTGCTGCACGGCGACTCTCGCTGCACCTTCCCCGAAGCGGCCCCAGATCCGTTGGTGGAAGTTCTGCAGGCCAGCCCCGATGGAGCGGATGGCGTCCGACATAACCTCCGGTCGGTCGGGAAGATCCAGTTGAGGATTCGTTAGCTCATGGGTATGCCTACACCCACGAGTATGAAGCAGGGCGAGGGCGAAGCACGCACCAACATAGCTGCAGTGCTCGCCAAAGGTCCTGGCGCCATGAAGAGCAACGCCGGCCCCCTCCTCGATCAGCCCGAGCGTCTCCGACAAGGCCTCCGGCCGGTGCGTAGTATCCAGCACTCGGACGCACAGATCCCGAAGGGCTTGGTTCAGAGACTCCATGGCCCGCCACGCCGGCGCAGACGCATTTCCCAAGGCAAGGCGGTTCTCAGCAGCAGCCTCCGCCAGCTGGGCGTTCTCCCCTTCTAGGACGGAGATCTGCTGCACGAAGGCGGCGCGTTCCCCAGCTGCGGCGTCCCGCGCCTCCGTGGCTGCAACTTTGCGCGCCACGGGGCAGCCTCGGTAGCGAAGTTCTTCATCCTTCGCGGCGATAGCAGTGTTTGCTTCGCGGAGGTGGGCTTCCAGAGCCCTTTGCTCCCGAACGCGGGCCTCGTCAAAGGACCGGCTAAGGGCAAGTGTCTGACAGGAACAACGAATCAGCAGGCGGCTAACCATACCGTACAAGCTGAAGTGCACGCACTTACCCTCATCTCGGAGGCCTGCAACGTGAGCGCCAGGAGGTCCCCAGCGCATGACGACAGCACCTCTCGGTTGAGGCCGTTGTCGGCACGCTCGGCGGCGGCGGTGAGGTCGCAAAATATCTCCGGGCGAGGAGCAAGTCCAGCGGCGAGCCCCGCCCCAAAGACGCCAGATTTACGCGCCACGCCACGTCGCCAGCAAGGGGCACCGCGGGCATCTCGCGCACGGCTCCCGACCCAAGCACACCTCCATTGCCGATCCTTCGCGCGCACGGAGGCGTCGTCTCGCCTGATGTCGGCAGAATGAGCGAGCAGATCGGAGAAAGCCTCGCGAAGTCAAGGGAGGAAAGGGACTCACACCTACCTCCTGCGCCCCTCGCCACGGCAGGAAGCGGCACCGGGTCGACCACCCAGGGGGACACGGGGGCCTCAACGGTTGGGGAGAAGGTCTTCTCGGCCGCGCCAGCCGCCGTAATCCCGCGGCAAGGCCCCGCAACAGTGAACCGACCCCTCGTTGGCGGGGGGGACTGCGTCCGAGGGCGTTTCGCCTGCGGTGGCGCAGGCGATTCTTCCACGGCAGAACCACCTCCAGTCATTGCCGCCCCCGCGGCTTCCTCCGCAGGGGCACGCCCTCGTCGCCCGCTACGGTTGATAGCGCACCGCCCCCCGTGGTTTGTTCGCCGGGGACGGCGCTACCCCCCGGGTCGACGGGGTCCAATTCAGCGGTGGCCGCAAGCCCGAGCACGGGCTCGTGGGTAGCGGCAGAAAGTGCCGGGGGATCCGCAGCGGTGCGCCCCTCCGAAGCAGTGTGGCCAGGCCCACCGCCGGTCGCACGCTCCGCCTCGGTGAGAGCTACCGCCGGGGCTGCGGGTTGCATACGATACCGGGAGCGGGCGGCGTCGCGAAGCGACCCCTGCGGGCTATCACCTTCACGGCACCGGAGTCGGCGGGAGCTCTTCCGGCATCATGCGCTCGGGCACGGCAATGCCTATAGCCTCGCAGGTGCGGTTTATCCGCCCCTGTTTAGCCGCCTGGACCGCGGCCTCGCGAGACCGGTGCTCTTTAAGTGTGTACGGGCGAGAAGCGCGCGGCTGCGCTCGCATCTTCTAGCCGAGCCATCGCGCAGAAATCACGCTCGGTGGCGGAACCCAGCGAGGCAAGGGCGTCTTGGGAGACTTACAAGGTGCGGAGGGCGAAGCGGCCGAGACTGAGACGGATCGAACCCGTCCCGCGGGCCATTCTCGCGCAACATACTTCCCCGGGAGGGCGGTGGCGCCGCCCATGCATCGTGAACTCCTCGACCGGTCGCGCGACGCTCATGCGACGAGCCACACCGACGAGGCTCAGTAGCTTCGCGTGTCGTCAATCTCCGCCCGAATCGGCGTCTTTGTTGAGCGAGATTGGCCCACCTCGCATCGCAGCCCGCTCTTGTCGGTCACGGTGTAGTAGAACCACCACCGCGTCCAGCCGGACGCCCACTGCCCTGCCGAGGCTAGCACAGGGAACAACGTCGCGCAGGACGCCCGGAGCACGAAGTCCACACCACCGAAGTTGGACACCGCGTCGCCAACCTTCCTGGGTCGACAGTGTGCATCGTGCAGGGTGGCAAATAGGCTCGCACTAGGGCGCCACCCCTCAGTCCGCATCGCCCATGTGAAGACAGCTAGGCAGAGTATCGCGTGGGGCGTCAGCTGGGCTAGCTCCAACTGGTAGGCCCGCAGGACTTCACCCACAAACAACGTACAGGGCATCCGAAGGCCGGCGTCAAAGAAAGCGACAAAAACAATTGCCTCTAAGGGCCCGGGCTTCGGCTCCGTCTCGCCCCGGTGAGGTAAGCGAGCCCCGTCGCGATGCACGATCTTCCCCTCATCCACGAGCCGTTGCAGCGTCGCCTCGTCATGCGGCTTTTCCCGGCACCGGGAGCGGGAGACTCCGGATGCTCCACCGCGTTCCACAATTTGTTGGCACGCGAGCTCCCTCGCGGCACCAGTTTGTACCCTGAGGAAGGATGGGTCCCCCCGCCTTGGGTGGGCAAGGAACCGCTGCGGGGGTGGTAGCTGGCATCGTCGTGGCTAGCCATTTGCTCTTCATGATAGGGGAAGGAGAAGAAGAAGGCAAAGGAGCAATGGGCCTAACAATTAGCGCGCGCGCAAGCGGCGGATCAAAAAGCAAACGAGGAAGGGTGCCTCCCCCCAATGCCAGCACCTTATAAAAGCTGCTCGCCTGCTCTGGGGCTCAGCGCACACACGGATCAAATTCCCGGCGATTCGGACGTCCAGGATTTGGAAAGAAGAACCGCCCGAACCTAGAAGGCCACGCCTGGTAGGTGGCCAGGCAGCGCACAACGCCCCTACCTCTTCAACACGCGTCCAATTTCTCGGGGAACGAGGCGAACGGCCGCGGTCACGCAACCGCTCACATCCCACGACGCACCAGTCGCGAGTCGCCACGTGCCCCACCCGCAGCATTGCAGACTGCACGACGCGACAGCCTAACTTCTGCCAGGCCAAGCGTCGGCGCAATTCCAACCGCCATTAAAAGCGCACTACAAGGCTACGAGGTCACAACAGCCCCGGAGCACGCGCCTCTGCTTCGAAGTGGGCGCCAGCTTCGCCGCCACCCGCTCGAAGGGTAGGGGACGGAGCGCGCGTCTGCCGACCAGGCGCGGCCGCGCCACCCGCTCGAAGGGTAGGGGAGCGCGCGCGCGTCGCCCGACCAGGCGCCGCCTCGCCGCCACCCGTTCGAAGGGTAGGGACGGAGCGCGCGTCTACGCCGACCAGCGCCGCCTCGCCGCCACCCGTTCAAGGGTAGGGACGGGCGCTGCGTCGACCGACCAGCGCGCGGCCGCCGCCACCCGCTCGAAGGGTGGGGACGGCGCGCGCGTCCCCCCTTCGACTAGGCGCCGGCCGCGCCACCCGTTCGAAGGGTGGGGACGGCGCGCGTCCCCTTCGACCAGGGCGCCGGCCGCTGCCACCCGTTCGAAGGGTGGGGACGGAGCGCGCGTCTACTTCCACTAGGCGCCGGCCGCGCCACCGTTCGAAGGGTAGGGGCGGGCGCGCGTCTCGCCGACCAGGCGCCGGCCGCGCCACCCGTTCGAAGGGTAGGGACGGAGCGCGCGTCTCGCCGACCAGGCGCCGCCGCGGCCACCCGTTCGAAGGGTAGGGGCGAGCACGCGTCTCTGCCGACCAGGCGCCGCCGCCGCCACCCGTTCGAAGGTAGGGGACGGAGCGCGCGCGTCTGCCGACCAGGCGCCGCCGCGCCACCCGTTCGAAGGGTAGGGGCGGAGCGCGCGCGTCTCGCCGACTAGGTGCGGCCGCGCCACCCGTTCGAAGGGTAGGGGACGGAGCCCGCGCGTCTATTTCGACTAGGCGCCAGCGTCGCTGCCACCCGTTCGAAGGGTAGGGGACGGAGCGTGCGCGTCTACTTCGACTAGGCGCCGGCCTCGCCGCCACCCGTTCGAAGGGTGGGGGATGGAGCGCGCTTGTCTACTTCAGGGCGCAAGCTTCAGGTTCCTCAACCACAAGCTTGGAGGAATTCACGGGCCGCAGGGGACGGAGGGGGCCAAAGGACTCGACGACACGGCTTCGGCCCTGTGAAGCCCTTCACCATGAGAGGCTCCTATCGTAGGGGTGGCCCCCACCTAAACCCAGCAGGCCCGGTAGAAGACTATAAGGCCCAGAATAGGCCTTGTGTAATGACATAACTGCCCCCAGAGGGGATGACCGGATGTAAGGGTATAACTGTAAAAGCACTCCCATGAGTACATATATATATGCGAGTAAGCCATGGGGAGGGGCCAAGGCCATTACACTTATCTTCATCACTCTCCACCACCACCTCTCTCTCTGTTTGGTCTGTAGCCACAACATTAACCTTTCAGCCATCCATTGGTAAGCCTTGCATACTATATTGCATCTTTGTTACAAACGACTTGCTGAGTACTCTATGTACTCACGGCTTTATGCGCCTGTTGCTCAGTTAAGGAGGAGGAGAATCACCAGCAGGAGGTTCCGAAGGAGAGTACTTGACGTCTTCGCGGATTAGGCCGTTCTCCACTCGATAGCTTTGTGGGCGTGTCGATTGGCTGCTGCGCTTTCTTTTGGATTTCCGCTGCTAGTTTTTGTTAAGCCCTTCGGGCTAGTCTATTGTAAGCTTGGCCATAAGGTCGTACTCTGATAATTATTAATAATATTTGAGTCTTTTATTAGTGAATCGTGATACGTTCGATATTTCATCTTTGTTTATACTGTGTGCACTAGCGTGATCCTGGACTAGTGCAGAATACACAGGAGAATCCGGATTTGCATATTCGGGTCTCTACACACGACATGTCATTTCTTTTCGTACAAAGTTGTGGAGTAGTTATAAGCTACGTATTTCGATCGATATCTTACCAGGCGTTGTGATACTTGCTGGTCTGCAGGGTTTCGAAAGGAGACCTCCCCTGATGTCGTTGTAGATGACCTAGCTCTAATCCAATTTCGAGCGCGGTCATCCGGGATATTGGCAAATGGCGGGGTGGTGTCCTGTAGGGCTGCCTGTTCCTCCTCCCTCCTTCAGCGGGATTTTATCCGCATACCCAGCTGTGCCAAGTCTGTGGGGGTGTGTGTTTTTTGCCTGGAGGGCCTTGTGCGCCGCACTTGTACTTTTGAAATCTTCGGTTGTCTTCAAAGCCTTGAACTCTTCCCATTGTGGTTCCAGGAATGGGTATATATGAAAGGGCGTTTTGTCGTTCTCCAGGTAGTCCTTGACAAGCTTGCTCTTGAAGTTCTTCCATGCTTTGCACACCCCTAGCAAGGCTTGTCGTTGCACGGCGTCTTGGTGTTCTTCTGGGATCTCGAACGAGGCCAAAATTTCTGTCAGCAGCTCACTTTTTGTGTCTCAGGCACGTCCTTCCATGAATTGAATGTGATCTCAATTCGTTCTCGTGCAATTATTCCGATCATTATTCTAAGTGTAGAACCGTCTGTGATAGTAGGCTTATCACAGACGGTTCTAAACATAGAACCGTCTGTGATATTGATATCACAGACGGTTCTACACTTAGAACCGTCTGTAAAAAGCCTTTGATCCCGCCTGTAGATATTAAGACAAACACCAACCAGCTGCATTCAATTCACACATTTTCACCAACCAGCTGCATTCACACATTTTCACATATACATAAATGCCAATTCACATGTATACATCACACACATGCATTGTTGTATACATAAATGCCAATTCACATATACATCACACACATGCACATTCTCATTCTACTTGCTTATTTCCTTTAAGAATTAGCCCTTCATGATGATCAATGTGTACGTAACTAGTTTCATCACGTTGTTCATCGTCGACCCTTATGCCATTTCCAAAAGGAGGTACCTCGTCAAATTGATTGTATTCTTCCTCGTCCACTACATTCTCTACTCTGACAATTCTCCTTTTTCCATGAAGAACTACATGGCGTTTCTTATTTGCCGGGTCGGTTACATAGAAAACTTGAACAACTTGGTTGGCAAGTACGAATGGTTCGTCTTTGTACCCGACACGTTGGAGGTCCTCGCTAGTGACACCGTACTTGTCAACCTTCACCTGTGGGAGATGCACCCAACGGCAGCGAAATAAGGGAATCTTGAAAACCACATAGTCAAGCTCCCAAATCTCTTCTATGAACCCATAGTACGAGTTTCTCGACCCATCGGTACTGAACGCATCTATGCGGACACCGCTGTTCTGGTTTGTGCTCTTTACATCCTGAGACTGCGTATATAATGTGTACCCATTTATGTCATATCTTTGCCATGTCACAACTGTAAATGTTGGCCTTTTTGCCAACCATGTCAGCGTCTCACTTGGCGAGCTCCTAGCGATTTGCTCCTTCAACCATTGGTTGAATCGACTGTTGTGTTGCCTCATGATCCAAACATCCGCCGCCGGATTCATTGCGAAGTACATCCTTGTGCTGGTCGACATAAGGCGCCACTTCAGTCATGTGTTGCATGACCGTGAAATGGGCTTGAGTATACGTGTCCATATCTGGAGTGATTGCTTTCCTTCCGATAGTTCCGAGACCCTTCAGCCTCCCCTCATGACAAGATTGAGGCAAATCTATCGGTTGAATCTGAGCCATATAATCGACACAAAACTCAATGACCTCTTCGCTTGCATAACCTTCGACGATGCTGCCCTCCGACCGAGATCGATTCCGTACGTAGGACTTGATAATTCCCATGAACCTCTCAAATGGGTACATGCTACGTAGGAATACGGGCCCGCACATTTTTATCTCCCACACAACGTGAACAATGAGATGGACCATGATATCAAAAAATGAAGAAGGGAAATACATTTCAAGGTGACATAGAGTCATCACCACCTCCTACTGCAGAGCATCTAGTCCTTCGGGATCGATGACCTTCTGAGCAATTGTGTTAAAGAAATAACATAGCCTCATGATTGTCTCTCGGACTTTGATTGGCAAGATATTTCCAATTGCAATAGGGAGCATCTATGTCATCAGCACATGACAATCATGAGACTTCATGCCATTTAACTTCAAATCTTGCATCGAAACAAGTTTCTTCACGTTGTTGGAGTAACCAGACGAAACTTTGACACCATGCAAGCACTGGCACAAATCTGTTTTCTCAGCCTTGGACAGAGTGTAACACGCAGGGGGAAGGTACGTTCATCCATTATCAATGCATGTTGGTGCTAACTCAGGCCTGATGTCCATATTAGCCAAGTCAAGCCGTGCGTTGACGCCATCCTTTGTTTTATCATGAATGTTCAGTAAGAGACCAATCAAGTTGTCGCATACATTCTTTTCTACGTGCATGACGTCGATGCAGTGTCGAACATCTAGGTAATCCCAATAAGGTAAGTCCCAAAATATTGATCTCTTCTTCCAGGTGTTCTTCTCATGAGCCCTCAATTTACGTCCCTTTCCGAGGACAACATCTAAATCCTTAACCATATCATAAACCTCGTGTCCCTTTAGATGCCTTGGAGCTGAACCGTCTTCCTTCTCACCATCAAATTGTTTCTTCATCTTGCGGTATGGGTGACCCCTCCGAAGGAACCGGCGGTGACGCATGTAGATGGTTTTGCGTGAGTGTTTCAGCCACACACTCTGCGTACCATCTAAACAGTGAGTACAAGCTTTGCACCTTTTGTACTATGGCCCGATAGGTTACTAAGGGCAGGATAATCATTTATGGTGCAGAACAATAAGGAGCGCAGAGTTAAGTTCTCTCGTTTGTATGCATCCCATACCTGTACCCCTTCGTTCCACAGTACTTTTAGATCTTTCACCAACGGTGCTAGGAACACATCAATATCATTCCCAGGTTGTTTTGGCCCTTGGATAAGTATCGACAGCAAAATATACTTTTGCTTCATACACAACCAAGGTGGAAGGTTATAGATGCAGAGAGTCACAGGCTATGTGCTATGTCGGCTGCTCATGCTACTGAAAGGATTCATTCCATCTATACTCAGTCCAAACCTTATATTTCTTGGTTCTGCACCAAAGTCTGCAAAACTCCTATCGATGTTTCTCCACTGCGCGGAATCAGCAAGGTGTCTTAGCATTCCATTCTTCTTGCGCTCCTCCGAGTGCCAACGCAGCAGTTTTGCCTCCTTTGGATTTGCAAAAAAGCTTTTCAAACAGGGAATTATAGGAAAATACCATGCCACCTTAGCGGGAGGTCCTTTCTTCACCTTTGTTCCCTCGCCATCATCTAATTGATTGTTGCATTTGTATCGGGATGAGTTGCACACCGGACATACATGCATGTTTGCATACTCTTTATGGTAGAGGATACAGTCGTTCGGATATGCATGTATTCTTTCTACTTCCATTCCCAATGGACAAAGAACCTTCTTGGCTTTATACGTGGTTTTAGGCAACTCATTTCCCTCTGGAAGCATGTCCGCTAAAAGACCTAGCAGCGCTGTGAAACTCTTATCGGACCAACCGTTGCTTGCCTTCAATTTCAACAGTTCAAGCACGGCCGACAACCTCGTGTACTTGCAGCACGTGAACAAAGGTTTCTCCGAGTCCTCCATCAAGCCCCAGAATTGAACATACTCTCTCTCATCATAGTTCTCTTCTACATCACGAAGCATCTGATCCAGATTATCATCGTGCAACCTATCCGAATCCGAACCACAATCGACATCATCCAGCGGCATGTCATTCACTTCACCGGCAATGTTATCCGGCGGCATATCATTCACTTCACCGGCGATGTCATCCGGTGGCATATGATCATTCACTTCGCCATGACTGCCCCAACACATATAACCCTTTTTGAAACCCCTCCAAATCAAGTGCGCTTCAATTTGCTCTCGGTTCTTAAACATCTTTAAATTCTCGCAGTCAGTGCATGGACAGTACATATATTCCACCCCCTTATTCAACATATCCTCCACGGCAGCTCTTGTAAAAGTAGACACGCCATTAATATACTCTTCACTCACACGGCTCGCGGCATACATCCAGCTTCGGTCCTACGTTACGTACATATATAACAACTTAGTATTAAAAATTAAATTAACTAATTATTACTACATATATACCGGCCACATGTATTGAGGCTTAATTTGCTAGCTCAATACATATTATAAACACAACAGGTATTATATAACCAACAATTTTGCAAACCATCTTCAATAACACTCACCAATTACTTAGATCTAAATTGTAATGCAAAGAAAAAATAAATTTCATTACTAACCATATCTAGAGCAACCAGGAAGTATGAATCTTCAAAGCTCAATCTCTGCCCCCTCCCACCAAATTAATTGGCCCGAAATCGCCTAGCTTGCCTCCTGAGCGAAACAGTGCGCAACAGCGGCTAGATCTGGATCGAAATGAAGACAGATGCGGTCTGAGCAGCGCAATAAATGCCCAGTGCCATTACCACAGATGGTTTTTAATAAAAAACCATCTGTGAATTATCACAGACGGTTTTTTCATTAAAAACCGTCTGTGGTGACCAGCTTATCACAGACGGTTTTTAATACAGACCATCTGTGATACTTCAGTATCACAGACGGTTCATCGGTAAGAACAAATGCGTGATACTCGCTTTCTCCGACGCTGCCAACACGAGGCGGTGTCCAAATTAAAACAAATCGTGTTGAGTGTCGGTCACAGACGGTTTTGTCTAACCGTCTGTGATTGGCCGTCTAGTATTACGCTTTCTGTATTAGTTAACTGATGTGGAACCTGCTACTTCAACGCATTTTGTTCTTGAAGGAGTCTTTAGTGTTTGATCGCCAGGTATTGACAAGTGTAGCTTTTTGTTATGGTCCTCTTCATTTCAGAAAAGTAGTGTGCATTTGCATTTGATCTTGTGTGAGACTTGGCATTTGAATAAATAGAAATTTTGTGTTTAACTGGCCCTTGTTCTAATTTTCACCACCACTTGTACTGCAGGCTAATTTCCTAACTCTTCTTATTGGTTCATGAGAAACGGTTTGTCCATCAAAGGAGGACAACCTTCCAATTTCTAAATAACACATGAGTTTCCTGGTCTTCGTCAAGTAGTTTTTTCTTCGTGAGAGTACTAACTGATCTTTTTGGATGATGGTCACATGCAAATGGCAATTTGATGCACCATTTGAGGGCACTGAAAATATGCTTTGTTTGAAATGTATTGTTTAATTTTTTCCCTTTGACCCCTGCAGGTGCCCCTCATCACATATTCAGTGGTATAAATATGGTGAGCTGTGTTATCTGCACCATCAATTACATATGCTACCACTCTTAAACCTGAATCTCTAAACATACAATTTCTTTGGGTTGGCTATTTAGAATGAAGAAAGCTTGAGGCCTAAAATTTGTTCTTGGACACTTCGTTCTGAAGAGTATTAACCGATGTTTGCTATTTTGGTATTTGTATACCTCCTTCGTGTAACAACTCAGTATGAACTGAAATGGAAATTGTTTGAGATGAACTGAATTTTTCCAATAAACTAACTTCTCTCGTGGACTAAACCATCTTTGTGTAGGCATGTCTGTTATTCCGTAGCAATGCATGTATTTGCTATAAACTCGGCAGATGGGAGTGCGGGAGGGAGGGGAGTTGGCTCGACATGTTAGAATAGTAATATTCTTTTTATCCGTCGCAATGCACGGGTATGTAACTAGTTGACAGGAAAAGGCCAGAAGGTTCCGTTACAAAATGCCAGGCATATTCTTCCTTTATAGTATAAGTGTAGGTCTGTACCAGCAGGCCATCGTAGCAAGTCAGGATTATCCAACTGACAACGTTCCGCTTCACAGATGTAACATGTGTTCTCCACAAATTAGGAATGCCTATTAATCAATTTTTCGAGTTTAAGATTCATCAATAAGATGTTCTTAGTGTCCCACTATTTGTTTTTTCCACTTATTCCTGCATCACCACTAGTTGGTTCTGAGGGAAATTGTTGGACACCACAAATATACATCAGTAAGCTCATGATTCCATCCTATCATAGAAAGGGTCATCACAGGTGATTTAAAACTGTTATCATAGACAGTTTTTAAATCATCTGAATTTATATGTCAGTAATAACAGGTGGTTACCATTACAAAGCATTACATGGAGCCCTGGAGATTATTTAGATGAATCGTGCTTGGATCACATGAGTCGTGCTTGCATCACATGTGTCCTTATTAGGACCGGTTACAATTTATTAGTCCTGGTCGACATCAATGCCGGGAAATACATACATCTAAGCATAGTTTTACGGGAAACATGCATGTTGGTACCAAAGTTTACGCATGCATATAGCAAGCAGACATATCTATATCAATCTAGGAGACACTCATGACGTGCAATTTACGAAAGCCTCACGTTCAAATGCTAATAGTTGTTGGCACCATCTATCTACAAAATAGTGGGAATAACAATTTAGATGTGACTATTGTATTTGTCTACTTTTTATCAAGTGTACGATGAAGAAAACTACAGGTAAAAATTGCAAATAATAGACTTGAAAAATGTCAGACCACCCCCGAGCGTGAAATACCTGTAATCCTCATGTGTGTATCATACTATTCACATGATCAATGGCTAGTACACACATACAAAACATTCAAATTATATCTATACACATTGCATTCATACAACTTATAACAATACATCATACATAAGTGATATATATCAAGTTTGCACAAGTAAACACAAGTAACAATAAGTGCAGTGGAAGACAAGGTAAATAAACCAAAATACGTCCAGCGGTATGCCATCCAAACCCCATAGGCAACCGACAAGGCACTAGGCTCTAGAATGACCCATCATTGTACCCTCTAGTACCGGGTTCAAAGTATGCATTGTTAGGAAAATTTTTTCCATCAACAAAATATATGAACTCGTCAAAAATTTGATAGTAATTGTTCGACAGTGTAGTGCTAGTATATATAACAAATAGGGTATATTTTATTCTTTACTGACTTGCACGAAATCAGATGAACAGGAATCCTCTATATCTTATATTGCTACCGCGTGGATGGGGTAGCATTAGCTGAAATCTAGGCCATAGATAAAAAAACTGAATGGCTCTTGTTCGCCGGTTCAAACTTTATTGTGACAAAAGGAAGAATGAAAGCACACATGCTCGTCTCTGCCATGGAAACTAATTCTTAGTAGCAGCTCGAAGGTGGAATCACCCTGTTCAGCTTGCGGTTTACTCGTGGAAATACAAGGTTGCGGAGTATGTTTTGAAATCATCATTTTCTGACGAAACTAACCACCAAGAAATATATCCGTGACGGTTTATTCCGAAGGGAAAAACGATGGAACTAGGTCTAGCCCAAACCAGACGCCAGGTAATTTCCCCACAGGTATTTTCCAGACAGTATTAAACTGTCAGGCACTTTACATTTTGGTGTCGGTCAACTCCTAATGGTTCCTGTTGTAGGGGTGGCCCCCACCTAAACCCAGCAGGCCTGTTAGAATACAAAGACCAGAGTAGAACATGTGTAATGACTCAAATACCCTTAGGGGATACGGATGTAAGGGCATGATTGTAAAGCACCCCCACATGAATATATATAACAGGATGAGGAGGAAGGCAAGGACACTTCCACTCCCCACTACCACTTCTCTCTCTGTTTGGTCTGTAACCACAACAGTTGGCGCCGTCCGTGGGGAAGGACGGAGACAAGCCTGAAGATCGAAGAAGAACATGGCACCCAAAAAAGCTTCATCGGCGGCGGCAAAGGAAAAGGAGACGGTCGGGACGGAGCGGCGCGTGAGCACCAGGGCCTCGGCGTCGGTATCGCCGCTGCGGCGTCGGCGTTCGCGCGGCGGCGACAACCAACCCGCCACCGCGACTCGGCGGCGCTCGGCCATCTTCGTCGTAACGCTCACCGGCTGCGCGGATCAAGGGAGCGCAGGAGACCGTGGCGGAGCAGCTGACGGGGCGGGACCTTGCGACACGATCACCCTCGCGCCGACCCACCCGCCTGGCGCGCCGACGACCCCGACGACATCTGCGGCGGAAGGCGCTCTCCGGGCAACCATCCACGCATCCCAGCGGAAGATAGGGGACCTCCGAGGAGCCGTCCGAGACATGCAGAAGGCTCGAAGCCAGCAAGTCACGTCAGCGGTCGCGTCGGAGTCCACTCCGGAAAGGGCGGACGGCCGCGGCGCTCTTACACCGACCCACCTGCCGCTGCAGCACGCCGACCTGGGGCCTCCGCTTTCGGCAAGGCTACAGCGGGCGAGGTGGTCCGAAGACTGCGAGTTCCCCAATATCATTGAGCCGGGCAAAGGCGAGACGGACCACGGGACTTCGCGGCGTGTCTGGCGGCAATCGAGGAGCTCTTCGGCACAATCGAGGAACATGCGCGGGCTGAGGAAGAAGCGTGGAGGCGCAGTACTCCCACCCCCAACCTTGCCCCCGTCAAGGGCTCGCCGCTCGAGGAAGGTCGTGGTTCCCTGGAGCGGGCCCACGGTCGACAACTTAGGGAGGATACTCCGGGAGGCGGCACGTAAAAACAGGATAAAGCGCTCGGCGAGCACAAGCCCGGCGCCACCTGCGTAGGCAACAAAGGGCCCACCATGGCCTCGGCATCGAGTATCGCCGAGGACCGACCCCATCCGACGCGGAGGAGCGGGGGCGAAGCGGACCAGTGCGGCGGGTGCCCGCGTGCAACAAGAGCCCTTGGATTATGGCAGCTGGTGCGAGGTGCACGGTTACGGCGACCACTGCACGGAGGCGTGCGCTGCGCTCATGACACTGCGACGCACGATGGCCAAACCCCAGGCCTCGCCCTCCCAGCCACTTCCCGAAGCTCAGAAGCATTATTCGCGGGACAATCCCCCGCGAGCACCCGCCGGAGAGGACACACGGTGCTGCGCCGTAAGCGTCATCATCGGCGGGTCCTTGCCTCGGGCCCCCTCGGAGCGGCCGCACCTGTGGATGCCGCCCTGTAGTATCACCTTCGGCCTGAATGGCGCCGAGGAGTGGAGTACCCTCACCAAGACCTCTCGGTCATCCAGCCCACATAGCACATTGTGAGGTCGGGCGCATCACGGTTGTGGGGAAGCTCTGCGAGCGTTTTGATCGCGAGGACCCTCGATCGCATGGGAATCCTCGCGGCCGACTAGAGCGGCCAGAGCTCCTCTCCAAGGCTTCGGAGGCCAACGCGACGGCGTTAGGACATGTGTCCCTCCCGGTCACGCCCGCCAAGAAGGTAACAAGGGCAACATCCGGACCGAGCATGTCCTCTTCGGCGTCGTGGACATCCGCGCATTCGTACAACGCCATATTGGGCGACCCGCCATCAACTCCTTCGAGGCGGTCGCGCACCCTGCCTTTTTATGTATGAAGCTCCCGGGTCCAGAGGGTGTCATCACTGTCTTCGGCGACCAGGACCTGGCTAGGCGAACGGAGGCCGCCAGCCAGATCCCGCATCGCTCGGTACATGCCCTCTCCGGCGCCCCCGGGGAGGGGCCCTCCGCTCCCGGATGGGCGCGAAGCCTCGGCCCGGCGGAGTCAAGACGATGCCACTGCAGGGAGGGCGATTCGTGTCCATCGGCGAGGGCTTCCCGGAAGTCGAGCGAGATCTGCTCCAAGTGCTTCAAAACAACGCGACATCTTCGCATGGTCTCCGAGGACCTCAAGGGCGTTAATCGAGCGTGTCGAACATCGCTTGGCGGTCGCCCGGCGCTAAGCCGGTCAAGCAAAGGCTGCGGCGCATGTCGATGGATCGGCGATGGCGGCCAAGCGCAGGTGGAGAAGCTTCTCGGGCGGGGTCATTTGCGAGGTCCACCACCCGCAGTGGCTCGCTAACCCAGTATTAGTCAAAAAGGCCAGTGGGGCCTGGCGTATGTGCATCGACTTCACAGCGCTCAACAAGGCATGAACAAAGGATAATTACCCTTTGCCGCGCATCGATCAGCTCGTCGATGCCACCGCCGGGTGCGAGCTAATGAGTTTCCTGGACGCCTATTCAGGCTATCATTAGGTCTACATGGCTGAAGACGACGAGGAGAAGACCAGTTTCATCACGCCGATCGGGACTTTCGCCGTCGAATGCCGCCGGCTTGAAGAACGCAGCGCTACCTTCACCCGTCTCGTCGCGCTGGCCTTGGCCGTCCAGCTCGGGAGGAACGTGGAGGCTTACGTCGATGGCGTGGTAGTCAAGACTTCGACACCTCGCGCTACATGGCGGGACCTCCAAGAGACCCGACAACCTAAGAAAGGCGGCATCAAGCTCAACCCGACAAATGCGTCTTGGCGTGCAAGCGGGCAAACTCACGGGTTTCCTCGTATCCGGCCGGGCATCCGGCGAACCCCGACAAGGTCGACGCCATCTTGGGTATGGAGCCACCCAAGACGACGAGGGAGGTCCAGAGGCTGGCGGGCCGCATGGCAGCCCTAAGTTGCTTCCTGTCTAAGGCGGCGGAGCGGGGCTTGCCGTTCTTTAAGACACTCCGCGGATGTGACAGATTTCGTTGGGACAACGAGTGCGCGGAGGCTTTCAGCGAGCTTAAGAAGCATCTCGCAAGTCTCCCTACCCTGGTCGCCCAGAACTGCAGGCTCCCCTCTGCTTTACCCGGCGCATCGATTCACGGTCGGTGCCGTCTGGTTCTAGAAGAAGGCGCCACGCGCGCGCCCGTATACGCCGTCTCGAAGCCCTCCAAGGTGCCAAGACAAGGTACACGGAGCTTGAGAAGCTCGCCTCTGGCGCTGATCATGGCCTCCAGAAAACTCCGCCACTATTTTCTGGCCCATCCGATCACGGTGCCTTCCTCCTTTCCCTTGGCAGAGATGTTACACAACAAGGAGTCCACAGGGCGCACTGGCTAATGGGCTGCTGAGCTTGCCCCGTTCTCCCTAACCTACGCCTCACGGACAGCGATCAAGTCCCAAGTTCTCGCCGACTTTCTCGTAGAGTGGACTCCGTCGGCTCAGATCATCCAGAAGAACGTCGACCCGGTCTGGACGCTCACCATCGACGGAGCTTACAGCGTCGTGGCGCGGGTGTAGGCGCGGTAATTGTCACGCCCAGAGGCGGTGCCTCTGTATTCGCGCGCCTCGCTTTCCGGCTACCAACAATACGGCCGAGTATGGCGCTGCTCTTCTACCGACAAAGCTCAAGGCAATCGGGCGGCGAGTGCTCGTTCGCGACGGACTCGCGTCGGTGGCGGGTCATGTAGACAAGTCTTATCAAGCCAGGACCGGGCTGGCCAAGTACGGCAGCGGTTAGAGCAAGGGAGCGGCACTTCACGGTGTAACGATCAAGGCCATCCCGGGCGGAGAATGAGCAAGCCGGCGCCCCGCGGCGGCCAGCCAACTGTCACCACTCGACGGGCGTTCTACGAGTGTTGCCACAGCGGCCATAGCGCCAAGATAGCGGGACGCGCCGTCGTATACCACATCATCCCACAGGCGATCGGCCGAGCCATCTTTAACTTCCTACTGAGGCATCGCCGAACAGACGACCCGCCGAAGTTACGGCGTTTAAAGACCGCGCCAGTCCTTCCAGTGTTTGAGAGACACTCTACAAAAGGGAGTGCAGACGCCACTCTTGCGGTGCCTCTCGGTCGAGGAAGGAGAAATCTCCTTGCGGACATCCACGCAGTGCTTGCGGGTCTCACCTAGCGGCAAGGTCTTTGGTCGATAAGGCGTTCAGGCAAGGCTTTATGGCCAAGCGCCATCGCCGGCGCCGGGACCTCGTGCGCTGGTGTCAGGATGCCGATGGATGGGCGCATCATCCGCAGCCCCGCGCACCTCAATCCCATCCCCGTGTGGCGTTGGCGCAGCGGGGCCTCGGCTATAGTAGGACCGCTTCCCGAGCCCGGGGACCTGCGATTTGTCGTGGTCGCGCCGAGTATTTCTCCGGATGGCGGTCGTTAGCCTAGCTAAAATAACCTCGGCGGCCATGCGCGCTTCCTCTGGCGAACATTATATGCCGCTTCGGCGTGCCCAGGGAGCTCACCGTCGACAATGGCCTACAATTCGACGCCACCCTATTCAAAGAGTATTGCGATGGCATGGGCATCACGCTCCGATTCGCCTCAGTGGGGCACCCCCAGTCCAACGGAGCTGTGGAGAGGGCGAACGGCGCTATCTCGGCCGCTGTCAAGAAGCGCCTGGTCGGGCTGCCGAAGGCAAGTGGCGGCGAGCTCCTGGCGTCCTTTGGTCCCTCCGCACGCGGCAACACGCCCGACGGGGTTCACGCCCTTTAAGCTCCTCTTCGGCGACGAAGCAGTGACGCCCGAAGAAATCAAGGCTGGCTCGCGGAGGGTCCTCGTCCCAGCGCCAGAGGAAGAGCGCCGTGTGTCCTTGGATCTCCTCGACGGTATGCGGGCGAGGGCGACCCAGCATGCCAAGAAGTATGCAAGACAGACAGTGCGTGCTCGGGACCGCTCTGTATACCCATGAACGTTCAGGCCCGGGGACCTCCTCCTCAGAGTGGCGCTCCACGCGGAGACCGTGGGCAAGTTGGAGTCTAAGTGGGAAGGTCCCTTCATTGCAGAAGGGGCATACCGCCTTGCCACACTCGAGGGACAGACTCTCTGTCATACATGGAACGCCGACAAGTTGCGGCGGTACTATGCCTAGCAGCAACACGGCAAGTGTAGCGGCGCCAGTTTTCTGTTGCATGGTGCTCACCCGCGCAAATGGGAGTTCAATAAAGCTTGGCGTCGAGGTCCGCCTCCAAATGCACTCTACGGAGTATAAATAAGACGCAGCGGGGGGACGCCCTCGCGCGCAATAAGACGTGGATGTTTTCCCTGCGCACTCTACAGAGTATAAACAAGACACGAGTATCATGCACGCAATGGACTTTGCCTCCGTGCGTACTCTTCGGAGTATAAAAAGACGTGGATGTCGACCCCACGCATTCTCCGGAGTATAAGCTAACAACCTATTGCTTTGATTCACTGAGAAAACAAGGGTTCGTGATTACAAGCATGGGGCGATCCCCGACCTCCCCGACCGATCGCTCAACCCTGGTGCGGTCCCGGCGAGCTCGTACCGCCATTGTGGCCGCGGAACATCGCTTCAAGCCAGCGGAGAGGGTCCTCTTCTCCGTGCAGCGTCTGCCACACGGCAGCCCTCGCCGCGTCCTCCCCAAAGCGATCCCAGATCCGCCGATGGAAGTTCTGCAGGCTAGGCCCGACGAAGCGAACAGCGTCCACCATCACCTCCGGCCAGCCTGGAAGATCTAATTGCGGATTCACGGTGCATGGGTGTGTCGGCACCCATGAGTATGAAGCATGGCGAGGCAAGGCGCGCGCCAACATAACGCGATGTTCGCCAAAGGTTACGGCACCACGAGAGCAACGCTCGCCCCTTCTTGGATCAGCTCGAGCGTCTCCGTCAGATCCTCCGGACTGTGCGTAGTGTCCGGTACATTAACACACAAATCTCGGAGGGCCTGGTTCAGACCCTCCATGGCCCGCCATGCGGGCGACGCCTTGCTGCCTAAGCGCGCTCGCCGCTGCAATGCACTCCGCCAATTGGGTCTTTTCCTCTTCTAGGGCGGCGATCTGTTGCACAAAGGAGTCACGTTCCGCAGCTGCGGCACGCTTGACTGCTTCGGTCTCCAGTCGCGCTTCCTCGGCCTCCAGTTGCACGGCCTCCATGGCGCCCCGCAGCACGCGAAGCTCTTCATCCTTCGCTGCGCAAGCGTCGTCCGCGGCACGAAGGCTGGCTTCCATAGCTCTCCGCTCCCGAATGCGGGCCTCATCAAACGCCCGGCTGATGGCAAGCGACTGACAGGAACAACGACACAGCAAACGCCAGAGGTACCCTAGCAACCGAAGCGCACATACTTACCCTTATTTCCGAAGCATGCAGCGCGAGTGCTAGGTGGTCTCCTTCGCACGAGGACAACGTATGTCGGTCAAGACCGTTGTTCGCACGCTCCGCGGCCGCCGTAAGGACGCGAAGTACCTCCAAGCGCGGGAGGAAGTCCGAGAGAACGGGCTCGGATCCCACCGCGTCAGAAGCCGCCAACGCGCCGGCCGCCTCAGCGGCAGCAAGCGCGAAGGGGACACTCTGCATAGGATTTTGGACTTCGCGCGCGCCTTCGTTGCTCGACCCTTCGCGTCCGGAAGACCTAGTCTCTCCTGAGGTCGATGGAATGAGCGAGCAGATCGGAGAGAGTTTCGCGAAGTCGCGGGAAGAAAGGGAGTCGCACCTACCTTCTACGCCCCCCGTCGCAGCGAGAGATACCGCTGGCTCGATCGCAGGTCGCGGTGCAACTGCCTCGGTGCCCGGCGTGAGGGCCCCTTCGGCCGCGCCAGGCGTCATCCCGAGGCAGGAACCCGCAACGCAGATGTCGGCCCGCCGAGGCGGCGAGGACCGGATCGAGGCGCCGCTGCGGCGGTCGGCGACTCTTCGCGGCGCCCCAGCGCGAGCCGGTGGCACCAGCAATAACGGCCGCAGGAGGTGCATCTTGGCCGATTGTAGCATGCGGTACTGAACCGCTGTCCACAGCCCCCTCGCCGGCGACAGTGTCCTCCCCCGGGTTGGCGGGCTCTAATCCGACGGTAGCCGTCGGCGCAGGTCCGCCGGCAGCGGCAGGGGCTACCGGAGGAGTCGAGGAGGCGCGCCCCTTCGAGCTGGCGCTGGCCGTCGACGTGCCTGGGCGGTCACATATGGGGGCCACGGAGTGGGTCCGCCGCCGCAAAGACGGCGTCCCTGCTCGACTGCCATCACCGGGATGGCTCGGGGCGTCTGCGGAAGCCTCCGTCGGGATAGCGCGTTCAGGCACCGCAATGCCCAAAGCCTCACAGGTGCGGTTTACCCGCCCTTGCTTAGCCACGGCGACTGTGGCCTCGTGAGCTCGGTGTTCTTTCAGCGTGTACGGGCCGAGGAGCCCCGCAACCGCGTGCTCCGCGTCCTCCAGCCGAGTCACTGCACAGAGGATAACAAAACAGTCAAGCAGGGACCACGCAGGTTTAAGGGCGTACATACAGATGCGCTCGGCGACTTACAAGGAGCGGAAGGCGGAAGCAGGCGGGAGATGGATGGGCTCAACCCGTCCTCACGGTCGTCGCCTCGTCCAGCATACTTCCACTTGGAGAGTGGTGCCACCCCGTACATGGTGAACTCCTCGGGCAAACCACGCATGCTCATCCGACGGGCGACGCCGACAAGGCTCTCTAGCCTTTGCGTGTCGTCCACCTCCGCCTTCAGGCTCGGTGAACTGTTGAACGCGATCGGCCCGCCTTGGCAATGTAGGCCACTCTGCTCGGTCACAAGATAGTAAAACCACTGCCGCGTCCACCCAGATTCCCATTTCCCCGGGAAGGCTGCGGCAGGGAACAGCGTCGAACACGATGCCCGGAGCACGAAGTCCACGTTGCCAAAGTTGGACACCGCCCCCTCAACTTTCCGAGACTGGCACCGTGCATCGTGCAAAGTGGCGAACAGGCTTGCACTGGGACGCCGCCCTTCTGTCCGCATCGCCCAAGCATAAACAGCTAGGCGGATTATGGCGTTTGGCGTCAGCTGGGCTACCTCCAACTTGTAGGCCCGCAGCACTTCGCCCACAAACAATGTGGAGGGAATCCGCAGGCCAGCGTCGAGGAAAGCGACGAAGACAATCGCCTCCATTGCCCGGGGCTTCGGCTCCGTCTCGTCACGGCCGGGTAGGCGGGCCCCATTGCGATCGTGGATCTTCCCTTCCCGCTCAAGTCGCCGCAGCACCTCTTCGGTTACGCGGCTCCTCCCTAGTACGCGGGAGCAACGGCCCCCCGAGTGCTCCATGGCGTTCCACCACCTGTTGGCACGGGAGCTCACCTGCGGCGCCAGCGCATACCCCTTAGGCAGGTGGCACTCCTCGTCTCGGCTCGGCAAGGAACCGCTGCCGGGTTGGCGCGGGGCGTCGTCAGGCTCGGCCATTACTCTTGCAAATTGCGGCGAAGGAAGCAAAACGAGCAGCAGCGGGCGCGGCAGGCAGCGCGAGAAAAGGCAAAGCAAGGTAATAGGCAAGAAGGAGCGCTCCCACCTCAACAAGGCACTTTATAAGGCCCGCTCGCCTCCCTTGCGGTTTCAGACGCAGGCAGGCCAAGCATACAACGGTTCGGATACCGTGATTGGGAAAAAAGGGTCGCCGGGGCCTAGAGGGGCATGCCTGGTAGATGGCCAGACAACGTACGGACGCCACCACGCCCTCAACACGCGTCCCAGTTTCCTGGGGAAGAGGCGAACGGTCGCAGTCATGCAACTGCTCACATCCCACGACGCGCCAATGGCGAGTCGGCGCGTTCTACAACGGCATGCGGCGCGCATGCGACCTCTGCCAGGACAGGCGTCGGCGCAATTCCAGTCGCCATTAAAAGCGCACTATCCGTCCACGTGGCCACGGTAGCCCCCAAAGCGGCAATGCCAGCGGCGCGTGCGCGCCTCTACTTTGCCTGGGCGCCAACTCCGCTGCCACCCGTTCAAAGGGTAGGGACAGAGCGCGCGTGCCTCATTTGACTTGGCGCCGGCTCGCGCCACCCGCTCAAGGGTAGGGGACGGGCGCGCGCGCTCGGCCGACTTCGGAGCCAGCTCCGCGCCACCCGCTCGAAGGGTAGGGACGGAGCGCGCCGACCGGCAGGCGCCGGCTCGCGCCACCGTTCGAAGGTAGGGGACGGAGCGCGCGCGCTTGACCGGCAGGTGCAGCTCGCGCCACCCGCTCGAAGGTAGGGGACGAGCACGCGCGCCCTGCTTGACTTGGCGCCGGCTCGCCGCGCGCTCAAGGGTAGGGGCGGAGCGCGCGCGCCTCTGCCGACTTAGGCGCCAGCTCGCGCCACCCGTTCGAAGGTAGGGGACGGAGCGCGCGCCTCTGCCGACTTGGCGCCAGCTCGCGCCACCCGTTCAAGGGTACGAGACGGAGCGCGCGCGCCTCTCGCCGACTTAGGCGCCGGCTCGCGCCACCCGTTCGAAGGGTAGGGGACGGAGTGCACGCGCTCTGGTTCGACGGCGCCAGCTCGCGCCACCCGCTCAAGGGTAGGGGACGGAGCGCGCGCCTCTACTTCCACTTGGGCGCCAGCTCCGCTGCCACCCGTTCGAAGGGTAGGGGACGGGCGCGCGTGCCTCTACTACGACTTGGCGCCAGCTCGCGCCACCCGCTCGAAGGGTAGGGCGGGCGTGCGGCGCCTCTACTACGATCGGGCGCCACCGCTGCCACCCGCTCGAAGGTAGGGGACGGAGCGCGCGCCTCTGCTTTGACTCGGAGCCAGCCCGCCGCCACCCGCTCGAAGGTAGGGGACGGAGCGCGCGCCTCGACCGGCAGGCGCCAGCTCGCCGCCACCCGCTCGAAGGTAGGGGACGGAGCGCGCGTCCCTACTTTGACTTAGCGCCGCTCGCGCGCCCGTTCAAGGGTAGGGGACGGAGCGCGTGCGCTCTCGCCGACTTGGGCGCCAGTCGCGCCACCCGTTTGAAAGGTAGGGGACGGAGCGCGCGTGCCTCGCCGACTTGGCGCCGGCTCGCTGTCACCCGCTCGAAGGGTAGGGACGGAGCGGCGCGCGTAACCACCGACATCGCCACGGCCGCTGCGGGCGCCCAAGCACGTTAACATTATGCAAGACCGAGAAGTTCACGGGCGCAGGGACGAGAGGGCCAAGGGACTCGGCAACATGGCCGGCCCGGTGAAGCCCTTCACCATGAGAGGCTCCTGTAGGGGTGGCCCCACCTAAACCCAGCAGAGCTGTTAGAATACAAAGACCAGAGTAGAACATGTGTAATGACTCAAATACCCTTAGGGGGATACACAGATGTAAGGGCATGATTGTAAAAGCACCCCCCACATGAATATATATAATAGGATGAGGGGAGGAAGGCAAGACACTTCCCACTCCCCACTACCACTTCTCTCTCTGTTTGGTCTGTAACCACAACAGTTTCCTTGTCAGAAATATTTATTCTGACAGTTTTTAACTGTCACGACATTTTTGGTTTCTTGTAGCGACATGCAAAATATACCTTGGAGGCCACTGTCGTTGATTTTGTCAGCCTTTGCTTGACCTTGTCACAGCAGTTGGCTACTCTGTCTGCTATTCTCCTTCCGCCATGCATGGTCGAAAACCATGCAAAACTTCACGTGACGTCCTTTTATGAGTTATGACCATGACTTCATAATGTTTATCATAATATTTTCATATTCTTTTCATATTTTTATCATAATGTTTTCATATTCTTTTCATTTTATATTACCATGACTTCGTGGTTAACTCTCCTCCACTCCAAGTAGACTACGCCCAAAATCTGGACGTTTTGACAAAACGTTTCCTACTAATTATATGTTTTCATATTTTATTGTTCCACACATTTAATAACTTTTCTTATTTGCAATTACTGAAAAAATAGCTTATTCTGCTTGCGCACTTTATTTTTCTACTAAGTATTAACGTATAAAATTCATTGTTAACATGTATCAACCTTTGATCAGCCATAGTGCACTCACATATCTCATACAGAAAATTAAGAAGAAAGCATGGAACTAAAATTGCTTGAACATAATTACTATATTATAGTGGTTAAAGAATATTATGAAGGAAGAGTAAATGTTTGTATTTATACACATGCAAAAGAGAGTAGCTTCAGGGAATCATTGTTGTTGCCCAAAGATAAAGATAACCATTGCGCAACTAGTGTAGTGGATCTCGATCATGCGCATTATTAAGCGAGTAAGAACCGCAGACACACATGGAATAATTTTTGACATGTCATACGCACGATAAAGTGAATGATAATAATTTTGTCGCCAATAGCACGGAAAACAACTGAATGGCACGTTTACTGAACACCCTCGTTTTCTCGATTGGCATGGAAAAGAGCTATCTTTGTTCATGATGGACTATTGCATTCTGTTGTCAGATGAAGTTGCAACCATAGTTTACTGAAAAATCACAAATCATTGACCGTGTACGTAGATTATTTAGTTTAGTACCACAAATAGAAACAACTCAACACACTTTTTCACAAGCCTATCTAGTATTATTTTGTCTTTCAAAAGAAGGGATCGTTTATTAGAGAGATCCACTACTACAAGAAGCATATATAATATTAGACGGAACATCACAGATGATTCTCTAAAACCGTCAGTGTAAAATTGTAAGACTCCAGTTTGATCTTTATTGCAAGTAAAAGAAATGTACTAAATGTTGTTGCACATTTTATTTAATTAACATCAAGAACACATCATGGTTGTCACGAACCTACCTAGGTATTGCTATGCTTCTATTAGAAAGTAATACTTTCTTATTGGGAAATATATCCCCTGAAGAAGATCAGCCGCGCACTAGTCTACTGAATATGAAATCATGATTTGCTAGCGTAGTCTACGAAGACAGATCAAGTTTTAGGTTGCCCTTGTTTCTCTTATTATAAATATCATAAGATATATCAGACCGCTATGTTAATTAATCCTTTTTTTGCCTCACTCATAAACCTAATTAAATTTAATCTCAGAATATATGGAACAGCATACATATTTAGATGTGCTTTTGTACTTCAAAATAATTTTTTGTTCTATCATATGAACTCGTCAAAAATTTGATATTACTTGTTGCATACTGCACTGCACGTCTATATAATAAATAGGGTATATTTTATTCTTTATTGACTTGCACCAGATCAAATGATCACGAATCCTCTACATTTTATCCCAAATCTGGACCATAGATAAAAAAAAATGAATGGCTCTTGTTCGCAGGTTCATACTTTACGGCAACAAAAAGAAGAATGAAAACAGGGGGCAAAACGAGAAATACATGGAAATACATGGTTGTGGAAGCAACAAAGGCACACATGGAAATAAAACGAGAACGGAAGCAACAAGGGCACACATGCTCGTCTCTGCCGTGGAAACTAATTCTTAGCATTAGCTAGAATGTTGTGGTTTACTCATGGATCGAAATACATGGTTGTGGAGTATGTTTGGAAATCATCATTTTCTGACGAAACTAACTAACAAGAAATATATCTGTGACGGTTTATTCTGAAGGGAAAAAATGATGGAAATAGGCCTAGCCAAAACGAGACAACAGGTAATTTCCGTCCAGACAGTATTCAACCGTCAGGCCCTTTACATTTCGGTGTCGGCCAACTCCTAATGGTTTCCTTGTCAGGAATATATTTCCTGACGTTTTTTAACTGTAACTAAATCTTTGGTTTCTTGTAGCGACATGCAAAATAGATATTTTGATTGAATCTAAATTTGCAAACAACACGAAGTGTACGAAAGTAGTATTCACTTTTATTTTATCGATATGAAGGTTCCTGAGGCAAATTGCTTTATTTTTCTCAGAAGGCTTCCGAGGCATCTTGATCAGGAGGTATGAGCAACTTGTTTGGTTTGCCTCGGTAGTAGGTTGGTTTTCCTTCTGAGTCTTTTGAGGCTGCTTGTTGGCCTTGAAATACTTTTTCTGGCAAGGATACCTGCGTCATGCATTGCCTGCCTCAAAATGACTTCTGGTTGTTATTTTGCCATTTCTAAGACTTCTTTTGCTGGTGTCCATAGACCGTAGGTCATCCATGCATCTTGTAATGAAGTTACCTTAGACACCACTGTCGTTGATTCCGGCAGCCTTTGCTTGACCATGTCACAGCAGTTGGCTACTCTCCTTCCACCAATTATCATGGTCCAAAACCATGCAAAACTTCTTGTGACGTCCTTTGCTTTATCCAGTGCTAGCTAGCTTATCCAAGGAATGTGTCTATTTTATTTTTCATATTTTTGTCATTATGTTTTCATGTTGCTTTTTATTTTATTTTATCATGACTTCGTGGGACTTAATTAACTCTCCAACTCTCATAGTTAACTATGTCCATAATTTGGACATTTTGACAAAAAGTTTCCTACTAATTATATGTTTTCATATTTTATTGTTCCACACATTTAATAGCATTTCTAATTTGTAATTACTAAAAAAATACATTATCTTGCTGGCCCATTTTATTTTTCTACAAAAATTAATGTTTAACATGTATCAACCTTTGATCAGCCATAGTATACTCACATCTCACATAGAAAATTAAGAAGAAACCATGGAAAGTAAGATTGCTTGAACATAATTAGTATACTATAGTGGTTAAAGAATATCATGAAGGTACATCATGAGACGATTCCCTAAAGCGCGATGTTAAATACAAGCACGCAGACGGTTTAAGTTTAGAGATCGCGTGTTCTTGCAGCGCCAAAACCGCTCTGTGAAGAGATAATATCATAGACGGTTCATGGTGAGAATTATCGTAAAGTATCACAAACGGTTCTTATCATGAACCATCTATGATATTGCCAAACATCACATATGGTTTCTATTTAGAACCATCTGTGATAATATCTATCACAGACCACTACTACAGAAAGCCTAATAGTAGACGCCTCATCACGACGGTTTTGTGAAACCGTCTCTAATGAGCACTATTACGACGGTTGTAATTTGGAGGACGCTCGTGGTATTTGTGGCGGAAAATGGATTATCACGAGACGGTTATTAACTATGAACCGTCGTGATACGTTGTATCACGAGACGGTGCGTATTAAAAACCGCTCGTGATAATCAGGATTATCACGCACGGTTTTTAAATATAAACCGTCTGTGATAATTTGTTATCACTGCACGGTTAATAATTAAAACCGTCAGTGATAATTCACGACGGTTTTTTATTAAAACCATCGTGATAATGTCGATGAGGCATTTATTGCGCCGCTCGGACCGCATCCGTCTTCATTTCGATCCAGATCTAGCCATCGCTGCGCACTTTTTCACTCGGGAGGAAGCTAGGCGATTTCGTGCCTTGTTAATTTGGTGGGAAGAGGCAGAGATTGAGCTTTGAAGATTCATACTTTGCTGGTTGTTCTAGATATGGTTAGTAATGCAATTTATTTTTCTTTAATTGCATTACAATTTAGTTCTAAGTAATCCATGAGTGGTTATTGAAGATGGTTAATTTGCAAAATTGTTGGTTATATAATAGCTGTTGTGTTTGTAATATGAATCTAGCAAATAAAGTCTCAATATAATAAATGTGGCGTATATATGTAGTTATAATTAGTTAATCTAGATTTTAATACTAAGTTGTTATATATGTACGTAACGTAGGACGAAGCTGGATGTATGCCGCGAGCCGTGTGAGTGAAGAGTACATTAATGGCGTTTCGCTTTTATAAGAGCCGCCGAGGAGGATATGTTGAATAAGGGGCGATATATATGTGCAGTCCATGCACCGATCGAGAATGTGAAGATGTTTAAGAACCGAGGCAAATTGAATCGCACTTGATTCGGAGGGGTTTCAAAAAGGATTATACGTGTTGGACCAGTCATGGCGAAGTGAATGATCATATGCCGCGGATGACATCGCGGTGAAGTGAATGATATGCCCCGGATGACATCGCTGTGAATCGAATGACATGCGCCGCGGATGTCGATTGTGGGTCGGATTGAGATAGGTTGCACGATGATAATCTGGATGAGATGCCGCGATGTTGAAGAGAACTATGATGAGAGAGTATGTTAAATTCCGTGGCTTGATGGAGGACTCGGAGAAACCTTTGTACACGGGATGCAAGCACACGAGGTTGTCGGCGTGCTTGAACTGTTGAAATTGAAGGCAAGCAACGGTTGGTCGGACAAGAGTTTCACGGCGCTGCTAGGTCTTTTAGCGGACATGCTTCTGGAGGGAAATGAGTTGCCTAAAACCACGTATAAAGCCAAGAAGGTTCTTTGTCCGTTGGGAATGGAAGTAGAAAGAATACATGCATGCCCGAACGATTGTATCCTCTACCGTAAAGAGTATGCAAACATGCATGTATGTCCGGTGTGCAACGCATCCCGATACAAACGTAACAATCAATCAGTTGATGGCGAGGGAACAGAGGCGAAGAAAGGACCTCCTGCTAAGGTGACATGGTATTTTCCTATAATTCCCCGTTTGAAAAGGTTTTTTGCAAATCCAAAGGAGGCAAAACTACTGCGTTGGCACTCGGAGGAGCGCAAGAAGGATGGAATGATAAGACATCTTGCTGATTCCGCGCAGTGGAGAAACATCGATAGGAGTTTTGCAGAGTTCGGTGCAGAACCAAGGAATATAAGGTTTGGACTGAGTACAGATGGAATGAATCCTTTCAGTAGCATGAGCAGCCGACATAGCACATGGCCCGTGAATCTCTGCATCTATAACCTTCCTCCTTGGTTGTATATGAAGCGAAAGTATATTTTCTTTGTCGATACTTATCCAAGGGCCAAAACAACACGGGAATGATATCGATGTGTTCCTATACCGTTGGTGGAAGATCTAAAAGTAATGTGGAACGAAGGGGTACAGGTATGGGATGCGTACAAACGAGAGAACTTCACTCTGCGCTCCTTATTGTTCTGCACCATAAATGATTATCCTGCCCTTGGTAACCTATCGGGCCATAGTACAAAAGGTGCCAAAGCTTGTACTCACTGTTTAGATGGTACCGAGAGTGTGTGGCTGAGACACTCACGCAAAACCGTCTACATGCGTCACCGCCGGTTCCTTCGGAGGGCTCACCCATACCGCAAGATGAAGAAACAATTTGATGGAGAGAAGGAAGATGGTTCAGCTCCAAGGCATTTAAGGGGACGCGAGGTTTATGATATGGTTAAGGATTTAGATGTTGTCCTCGGAAAGGGACGTAAATTGAGGGCTCATGAGAAGAACACCTGGAAGAAGAGATCAATATTTTGGGACTTACCTTATTGGGAGGACCTAGATGTTCGGCACTGCATCGACGCCATGCGTGAAAAGAATGTGTGCGACAGCTTGATTGGTCTCTTACTGAACATCCGTGATAAAACAAAGGACGGTGTGAACGCACGGCTTGACTTGGCTGACATGGACATCAGGCCTGAGTTAGCACCGACAAGCACTGATAATGGACGAACGTACCTTCCCCCTGCGTGTTACACTCTGCCCAAGGTGAGAAACAGAATCGTGCTGCTTGCATGGTGTGAAAGTTCCGTCCGTTACTCGACAACGTGAAGAAACTTGTTTCGATGCAAGATTTGAAGTTAAATGGCATGAAGTCTCATGATTGTCATGTGCTGATGACACGATGCTCCCTATTGCAATTAGAAATATTTTGCCGATCAAAGTCCGAGAGACAATCATGAGGCTATGTTATTTCTTTAACACAATTGCTCGAAGGTCATCGATCCCGAAGGACTAGATGCTCTGCAGACGAGGTGGTGATGACTCTATGTCACCTTGAAATGTATTTCCCTCCTTCGTTTTTCGATATCATGGTCCATCTCATTGTTCACGTTGTGTGGGAGATAAAATGTGCGGGCTGTATTCCTACGCAGCATGTACCCATTTGAGAGGTTCATGGAATTCTCAAGGCCTACGACGGAATCGTTCTCGCCGGAGGGCAGCATCGTCGAAGGTTATGCAAGCGAAGAGGTGATTGAGTTTTGTGTCGATTATATGGCTCGATTCAACCGATAGGTGTCCTCAATCTCGCCATGAAGGGAGGTGAAGGGTCTCGGAACTATCGGAAGGAAAGCAATCACCCGGATATGGACACGTATACTCAAGCCCATTTCACGGTGTTGCAACACATGACTGAAGTGGCGCTTATGTGGACCAGCACAAGGATGTGCTTGGCAATAGAATCCAGAGCGGCGGATGTTTGGATCATGAGGCAACACAACCGCTGGTTCAACCAATGGTTGAAGGAGCAAATTGCTAGGAGCTCGCCGAGTGAGACGCTGAGATGGTTGGCAAAAGGGCTGACATTTACAGTTGTGACATGGCAAGGATATGACATAAATGGGTACACATTCTATACGCATCTCGGGATGTCAAGAGCACTAACGAACAGCAGAGTCCGCATAGATGCATTCAGACCGATGGGTCGAGAAACTCGTACTATGGCTTAATAGAAGAGATTTGGGAGCTCGACTATGTGGTTTTCAAGATCCCTTATTTATTTGCCGTTGGGTGCATCTCCCACAGTGAAGGTTGACAAGCACGGTGTCACGACCGTGGACCTCCAACGTGTCGGGTACAAAGACGAACCATTCGTACTCGCCAATCAAGTTGTTCAAGTTTTCTATGTAACCGACCCGGCAAATAAGAAACGCCATGTAGTTCTTCATGGAAAAAGGAGAATTGTCGGAGTGGAGAATGTAGTGGACGAGGAGGAATACAATCAATTTGACGAGTTACCTCCTTTTGGAAATGGCATAAGGGTCGACGATGAACAACGTGACGAAACTAGTTACGTACGCATTGATCATGATGAAGGGCTAATTTTTAAAGCAAATAAGCAAGTACAATAAGAATGTATATGTGAAAATGTGTGACAATTTTGAGATGTATATGTGAAAATGTGTGACAATTTTGAGATGTATATGTGAAAATGTATGATGTAGTCAATTTTGAGATGTATATGTGAAAATGTGTGATGTAGTCAATTTTGAGATGTATATGTGAAAATGTGTGACAAAATGTATATGAGTATTGGCATTTATGTATATGTGTGATGCACATGTGATGGTTGATATGAATGCAGCTGGTTGGTGTTGTATATGAATGCAGCTGTTTGGTGGTGGATATGAATGCAGCTGTGGTTATTGGTGTTGTCTTAATAACTACAGTAGCAAAGGCTTATCACAGACGGTTTTAAACTTAGAACCGTCTGTGATATCAATAAAACAGACAGTTCTAAGTTTAAAACCGTCTGTGATAATATGACTATCACAGACGGTTATACACTTAGAACCGTCTGTGATATTTATACTATCACATGCGGTTTTAAACTTGGAACCGTCTGTGATATTAATATCACAGACGATTTTTGAGTTAGAACCGTCTGTGATAACCTCCCTATATATACCCTCTGGCTAGGGTTTTCCCGTGCGCGCGCGCATTATTCGATCTAGATCCGTAAATCCCGAGCCCGTCGTCGCCTCCGCCTCCCCGAACCCTCGTCGGCCGCCTCCTCGAGCCCTCGTCGCCTCCGCCTCCGCCGAGCCCTCGCCGCCTCCGCCTCCCGAACCCTCGTCAACCGCCTCCCGAGCCTCGCCGACCGCTTCGCCGAGCCTCGCCGCCTCGGCCTCCCGAGCCTCGTCGACCGCCTCCGTCGAGCCCCTCGCCGCCTCCGCCTCCCGAACCTCGTCGACCGCCTCCCGAGCCTCGCGGCCGCCTTGCCGAGCCCTCGTCGCCTCGGCCTCCCGAGCCCTCGTCGACCGCCTCCGCCGAGCCTCGTCGCCTCCGCCTCCCGAACCCTCGTCGACCGCCTCCCCGAGCCCCTCGCCGGCCACCTCCCCTCGATTACCGACTGCATTGTGAGCACTTTCTGTGATGGACTAGGGTTTTGAGCATTGTGAGCATTGTTTACTGCAGTAGCTTAATTAGTTTGCTATTTGGTACATATTACATGGTACATTGTTTACTGCAGTAGCTTAATTAGTTTGCTATTTGGTACATTGTTTACTGCAGTAGCTTAATTAGTTTGCTATTTGGTACATTGTTTACTGCAGTAGCTTAATTAGTTTGCTATTTGGTACATTGTTTACTACAGTAGCTTATTTAGTTTGCTATTTGGTACATTGTTTACTGCAGTAGCTTAATTAGTTTGCTATTTGGTACATATTACATGGTACATTGTTTACTGCAGTAGCTTATTTAGTTTGCTATTTGGTACATTGTTTACTGCAGTAGCTTAATTAGTTTGCTATTTGGTACATATTACATGGTACATTGTTTACTGCAGTAGCTTATTTAGTTTGCTATTTGGTACATATTGCTATTTGGTACATTAATTGTTTACTACAGTTGCTCGATGATGATAAAATCATATACTGAGATTGGTTCATTCAGTGCTTGAGCTCTAATAGCTGTCGGTTCATGCAGTTTTCAGGTTATAGCATGTTTACTGCAGTAGCTTATTTAGTTTGCTATTTGGTACATATTGCTATTTGGTACATTAATTGTTTACTACAGTTGCTCGATGATGATAAAATCATATACTGAGATTGGTTCATTCAGTGCTTGAGCTCTAATAGCAGTTTTCAAGTTATAGCATGTTTACTGCAGTAGCTTATTTAGTTTGCTATTTGGTACATTAATTGTTTACTACAGCATTATTGGACAAGTTAAAAGACTGAATTATTGGGCAAAGTTAACTTGTGTGGCATTTAGAGTTTGTATCTAGAGCTCAAAATACTGAATTCATTATTTGGCATAACCAATCAAGGAAGAGTATATGATTTAGTAGCGGGACGGCCAAGATTAATCTTGTGCAACCCTACAATTTGAGAGCACATATTCATGTATATATGTAGGTATGTATATGTATATGTATGTATATACACATATAGTATGTAGTATATAGTATAGGCACATAACCCCTCTCTGTGTCCACATCACCCCCTCCCTTCTCCCCCTTCCCTCTACTCCTCTCCTCTCTTCCGAACATTGAGCATCATGTTTCACTTTTCGTGCTTCCTCACTTTGAACATTCTCATCTTATCTTAATAGACCCACAAAATGAGCAACATGTCACCCGCGCATTCTTCATCATCATCGCCGAGGCGCCCGCTCCAACATCAAGACGCCAAGGAAGAGGGCTATCAAAGAAGCCTCGAGCGACAGGACCATCACACGTAAACGCAGTGGGGTCCCTATCCTTCCTAAGCAAGCGGTAAACGCATTCCGAACCATGGTCGGAATAGTTGCACGACAACGAATTGAGATCACATACAATTCGTGGAAGAACGTGCCTGACACTCGGAAACGTGAGCTATGGACCGAAATCTTGGCATCGCTCGAGTTCCCGTAAGAACACTTACACGCTGTGGAACGACAAACCTACCAAGCGGCGTGCAAAGCATGGAAGAACTTCAAGAGCACGCTTGTCGAAATACGTGGAGACGGACGAAACGCCTTTACTACATACCCATTCCGGAACCACAATGGGAAGAGTTCAAGGCGATGAAAACGACCAAGAATTCAAAAGTACAAGTGTGGCGCACAAGGCCCTCCAGCAAAAACACGCACCCCACGGACTTGGCATACTGGGTATGCGGGTAAAATCCGCAGATGGAGGTTGGAGGATGTGGCGGCTGCACAGACATCGCCCGCCGTTTTCCAATATCCCGGATGACCGCGCTCGAAATTGGCTTAGAGCAAGGTCATCTACAACGACATCGGGGACGTCTCCTTCGAAACCCTGCAGACCAGCAAGTGTCCCAATACTGGTAAGATATCGATCGAACTACGTAGCTTGTAATTACTCCACAACTTCGCATTTAATTGAAATGACATGTCGTGCTCTTGTAGGAAGAGCTGAGTTTTGAATCTACCCAGGATCATTCCAGGAACAAGGGAGAATGATATGCTCTCCGTGTACAGGAAACAAGGAGCACCGGGTCGCACGAGAGGCCTTGGGCTTTACGTTCCTTGGAAACATGGTTTCCAAGATGACTCGAATGTATCGGCGTAGGAAGAGAAACAAAGCCGAGCGTGAGGAGCAGCTACGAGAAGAGATCAAGGAATCTCTTCGAGAGGAGCTATTTGCTCGGATGGGTGATGTAATCAGAGAAGAGGTGCGAAGCAGCATGAGAAAGTCGCAGGCCGCCACCGCCATCGCTATGCTAGGTAGCCCGCACAACCGTCCGAGTAGTGCGCGCCCAATCCGACGATACCACCCAAATTTCCCGTGGACGACATCCTGGTAATAATTATTACCTCTCGAATGCTTGCTCCATTGGTAGGCCTATTCGAGTAGCTAATTTTGTATCGTTATGTAGGAGCCTACGAACCGCAAGCTCCAAGTGAGATATGGCGCCATTCCTTGTACGCTTGGGGCGGGCATATTCGTCGTAACGGGCCATGGTGCACGCCAAGCTTTAGCGCCAGCTTCAAAAAGTTAATGTGGATGGTGTGTATGTCAATTTTGAGGTGGTCCCGCCACAAGCCCCCAACGACGAGATCGCGACTCTAGGACAGGCCATTGGAACATTCATCCAGTGGCCCAAAAGCGACATCTTCCTGGAGGCTTCTTCACCGGTGGCAGGACCAGAGCAACATGCACTGGTGCCATCTCCAGTACAAGACCAGTCGGTTCCACCACCGGATACTACAACGGTGCTACCTCCACGGGCCCTATTCTCGCCAGAGCAACTTGCACCGCTGCTACCTTCAAAGTCGACTTCCGTGAAGTCGACCTATAGCCGAGGCAGCAAGGCCAGCAAGGGCAAAGCAAAGAAGACCAATGATGATCTTCCGTACCACCCTTTGGCCCGCAAATTCGTGCTTGGCGAGCCGTTGCTCGAGCAAAAAGCCCTCCAAAAGCTACCATATAGTTGCATGCAATTGCACACGTGGTATATGCAGCAGTCCAATAAGCCAGAGGGAGAACGGACTTCAAGTATCACTGTGAAATTCTCCGAGGAAGATTTACACCACAATCTTCAAGAGTGTACATTCGTGGTCGCCTTTGAGGATTTATTCGAGCTGTTCATGCTCAACGCTCTTGACGCCTCAATCGCTCGATGCTTTGGGCCGTAAGTGTGTACAATCACGTCTCCGTTAATGTCATACCGATAAATGCCATATCTAATTTTTGCTTTCGTGTATATATATAGACACATGCTGATTAAAGCTAGAGTATCGAACTCATCAGCTGGTTTCTTGGACCCACAATTGGTCGCCAAGACTACCATCGACGTGGAGGCATCCCTCGTCGAGAGGTACATTGCATCAGGCCTGCTGAGTTGCCGCAATAAGGACTATGTACTTATGCCCTTCAATCAGAGCTTTCATTGGATTTTAATAGTAATTGTACCAAAATGGAACAAGGTATATTACCTTGATTCCCTAAGTAAGAATAAAATGGACTTCACATTTGTCACCAAGTAATTGATAGGTAAGCACATATTCCCCATACATATCTACATTGTACTCTTTCTTTCCTTCCGAATGATTAAGGTTAACCTTTTGAATTACGTAGGGCGTTCGCGATGTACATTGAAAAGGAGGTGACTCAAGCGGGGCCAACGGCCTCACGACACATGTTCGAGATTTTAAGGTATTCGCTATTTCACATTAATTAATCCTATGCAACAGATGGTACTAATGCCTTTTGAACTAACACATTCCATTTTTTGCAGTGCCACCAGCAGCAGCCGGGCAACACATGTGGATACTACGTTTGCCAACATATGGAACTACTCCTCGATTCCTCGAGGCTCACCAATCTCAAGGTTTGTCACTCTTCCCATAATTACTTCATACTTATCACGTTACATATATATGTACATTGATATTCCTATCGACAGGCTGTATCAATCCCGTCAACTGCATTGAAACAGTCTGAGCTTCGAGAGGTTCAATCAGAGTTGGTGTTCTTTTTGCTGACTCAAGTCATACAGCCAGAAGGACGGTTCCACTGCGCACACTGATTTCTTATTGGTCTTATCACTAAGTGTATATGCAGTGTAGATCTTTTGTAACTGTGCATTTGTTAATGGATATTTCAGTTCAATTGATCAATTAATTGATTTGCGAAATGGATGCATGCTTTATGTCTCTGAGATGAAGTGCGATGTCAATTGGATGTTTTATGTCCGCGAAATGTACCGAAAGCAAATGAGATGTGTGAATTGTATGTTTTTGTCCGTGATTATCTGCTTGTTTCAGAGGGCATGGCTAGCATTTCCGAGGCTAGCCAATAAATGTAAATAGATTTTGGTTTAGGAGGAAGGAATATCACGACGGTTTTTAATTAAAAACCGTCGTGATATGTATCCGACGGTTTTTAATTAAAAACCGTCAGCGTATATCGATAATCACGACGGTTTTTAATTAAAACCGTCGTGATATCTAATAATCACGCAGCGGTTCGAAACCGCTCGTGATAACCTTCGATCATCATCGACCCATAAATTCAGACGGTTCAGAAAACCGTCTGTGATGACGTTTCTGAACCGTCTGTAATGTCGATTTCTGTAGTAGTGGACGGTTCTAAAGTTGAATTGTTTGTGATTATTCGCCTATATATATTGCGCTCTAGGGTTTTTACCGCTGTACTAACGCCACACCTGAGCTCTCCTCCTCCCCCGAGCACGGCGCCTCCCCTGAGCTCTCCTCCTCCCCTGAGCGTGCCGCCTCCCTGAGCACGCCGCCTCTCCGAGCACGCCGCCTCCCCGAATACACCCCCTCCTGAAGAAGTACCATTTGTCGCCTCTACTCCGTGTAACATGGAATCATGATATCCTTGCTTAGTCTGGTAAAATGGATCTAGTCAATAGCTTCACGTTCCTGTCTATTCAAATAATTGCCGACCGGAGGAACTCAAACATCTAACAGAGTACAATCTATCGTGGCATGAAAATTGAAATATCTCTAAGTAGCTAGTATATAAATGTCAAAATTGAAGCGTATGGGTATATATACAGAACCTGTATACAACTGCCAACCTAGTTTTCCTTGCCTATTAATATTCTCCTATGGTTTTTTTTTCAGCAATGTTAACTTCTGTGCAAATGCATGTCACTTATATCGTCAATTTTGATGGACCTAACTTGTAAATGCAGTCAATATTGATCAGTTTGATGGAATTCAATGGAAGATATATAGGTAGGGTTAATGAAACTCTAGTTTTCATTAGTTGCCTTTGTCCCATGTTTCTGTGTGGTAATGGTTTTAGCGTAAACTCGTGAAGGCTCTTGACATGGAGTAGAATCTTTTGTAAGTTTTTAAGATTTTATCTATGTTAAGTTTTCCTCAAATATTTCATGAAGTTCACTATTTTATTCAAAATGCACTTTTTGAATTTGGAAAATTTTCGAAATGTACTAAAAAATATTCCAAAATTTATTTCCAACACCAAGAACTTATATGTAATTTTTTTGGGATGTTCTACTAATGAAGTTCGAGAAATATTTTTCACTGTGAATTCTCCTATGCCACTTTATGGATCATCTTTACACATTTGAATCTTGTTTCAATTTCAATTTTATCAATTGTGCATTCCTTTCCTAAATTAGTTTTAATAAATTATTTTCTAGAGAAACTCTAGTTAAAAGCAATGAAAACAAAATACAAGCAAAAAGTTTCAAATTTTATGCATTTTTTACCTCCTAAAATTTGAAATGTTATAGTTTGCAAAGAATATTATGCATGCGTGTATGTTTGTTTAAAATCACCATACTTGTGGGTAACAGAAGCTATTCCCACTTGTATGCATTACCCCTCCTTGTGAATTCGATATCCTTACTGCTATAGCCCTTAGAATATAATGTGGACATTATCTAATGTCCTTTTTGGGAATAATTGTCACTTCTAATATTTAGACACTTAGCCCCACATTAGTTTTTTCTTAAGATTTGAGAATTGATTTAAACTTGCTCTTGGAATTGGGCTATTTGAATATTGGACCAGAGGGGTATCCTCTGTTAATTTGGAATAAAATGAAATGAAAAAACCCTAGTTTTTTTATGTAGGCGAGTTATATTATAAACTAAAAATATGGGAGTGTGATCTCGCACGTATATAGGGAAAGATTCTTGCCTAGGTCGATTAAGAAGCGAACAAAGGCACACATGCTCGTCTCTGCCGTGGAAACTAATTCTTAGCATTAGCTCGAAGGTTGTGGTTTACTCATGGACATACATGGTTGTGGAGTATGTTTCGAAATCATCATTTTCTGACGAAACTAACCAACAAGAAATATATCTGTGACGATTTATTCTGAAGGGAAAAATGATGGAAATAGGCCTAGCCAAAACCAGACAACAGGTAATTTAAGCGATGGTATTTTCCAGACAGTATTCAATCGTCAGGCCCGTTACATTTCGGTGTCGGCCAACTCCTAATGGTTTCCTTGTCAGGAATATATTTCCTGACGTTTTTTAACGTAACTAAATCTTTGGTTTCTTGTAGCGACATGCAAAATAGATTTTTTTGATTGAATCTAAATTTGCAAACAACACGAAGTGTACGAGATAGTATTCACTTTTATTTTATCGATATGAAGGTTTCTGAGGAAAATTGCTTTATTTTTCTCAGAAGGCTTCCGAGGCATCTTGATCAGGAGGTATGAGCAACTTGTTTGGTTTGCCTCGGTGGTAGGTTGGTTTTCCTTCCAAGTTTTTTGAGGCTGCTTGTTGCGCGCGGCATGCATTGCCTGCCTCAAAATGACTTCTGGTTCTTATTTTGCAATTGCTAAGACTTCTTTTGCTTGTGCCCATAGACCATAGGTCATCCATGCATCTTGCAATGCAGTTACCTTAGACACCACTGTCGTTGATTCCGGCAGCCTTTGCCATGACCATGTCACAGCAGTTGCTACTCTGTCTGCTACTCTCCTTCCACCAATTATCATGGTCCAAAACCATGCAAAACATCTTGTGACGTCCTTTGCTAGCTAGCATATCCAAGGAATGTGTCTATTTTATTTTTCATATTTTTATCATTGTGTTTTCATGTTGCTTTTTATTTTATTTTATCATGACTTCGTGGGACTTAATTAACTCTCCTCCTCTCATAGTTACTATGTCCATAATCTGGAGATTTTGACAAAACGTTTCCTGCTAATCATATGTTTTCATATTTTATTGTTCCACATATTTAATAACATTTATAATTTGTAATTACTAAAAAAAATACCTTATCTTACTGTCCCATTTTATTTTTTCTACTAAGTATTGATGTATAAAATTAATGTTTAACATGTATCAACCTTTGATCTACCATAGTATACTCACATCTCTCATACATAAAATTAAGAAGAAACCATGGAAAGTAAAATTGCTTGAACATAATTAGTATACTATAGTGGTTAAAGAATATCATGTAGGAAGAGTAAAATGTTTATATTTATACATACAAAAGAGTGTAGCTGCAAGGAATCATTGTTGTTGTCCAAAGACAGATATATAACAATGGCGCAACTAGTGTAGTGGATCTTGATCATGCGCATTATTAAGTAAGAATCACTTAATTTTTTACATGTCATACACACAATAAAGTGAATGATAATAATTTTGTCGCCAATAGCACGGAAAACGACTGAATGCACATTTACTGAACACACTCGTTTTCTCGAATGGCATGGAAAAGAGCTATCTTTGTCAATGATGGACTATTGCATTCTGTTGTCAGATGAAATTGCAACCATAGTTTACTGAAAAATTACAAATCATTGAACGTCTACTTGATTATTTACTTTTGTACCACAAATAAAAACAACTCGGCACCCTTTTTCACAAGCCTATCTAGTATTATTTTGTGTTTCAAAAGTAGGAATTGTTTATTAGAGAGATCCCTCCCGAAAAAGTACCAATTGTCGCCTTTACTCCATATAACATGAAATCATGATTTCCTTGCATAGTCTGGTAAAATGGATCTACTCAATAGCTTCACTTTCCTGTCTGTTCAAAGCATTGCCGACCCGAGGGAACATCTAACAGAATATAGTCTATCGTGGCATGAAAATTGAAATATCTCTGAGTAACTAGTATATCAAAATTGAAGCATATGAGTATACAGCACCTGCTTATAACTGCCAACCTAGTTTTTCTAGCGTATTAATATTCCCATATGATTTTTTTCAGCAATGTTAACTTCTGTGCAAATGTATGTCACTTATATCGTCAATTTTGATGGACCTAACATGTAAATGCAGTCAATACTGATCAGTTTGATGGAATTCAATGGAAGATATATAGGTAGGGTTTCCGAAACTCTTGTTTTCTTTAGTTGCCTTTGTCCCATGTTTCTGTGTGGTAATGGTTTTAGTGTAAACTCGTGGAGGAAAACCAAACTATTTTCGCATTTATTGATTATCTCATCAATCATCACAAATTAAACTACTGCGTAACACAACATAATTCAATTACTCTAGCACTAATGTTTGTCTCACTTCTCCTTCCATGCATACAGTGGGCGCGGGTAGCCCGAAAAACAGTACCCCGAAAATTAACAGAAAAGTCGATGCACCAGCGCATAGATGCTGTGCTTTCCGCATGCACCACTTGCCGTTAATGAACAATGATTGCAAGACTTGTCTTCACAGGGACCAAGTGATTTTTGATTGAGGTGATCCAGGTACGTGTTGAACACGCACATATTAATGAAGTAGACAAGAGCATCTAGCTAGCAAGCAGCTGACAGACTTGCCAGAAGCACAGAGCGTAGCATGCACACAAAGTGAACGAGAAAGCGAGCAGAATACGACAGAAAAGAGTGTGCTGAATGCATGGAGAACGAAAGCTTTATTTTTCAGACAAGAATGCCAGAGTGGTCAGCATATAGGTCATTGTATGTATAATTGCAAAATGTAACATATATGACTACCTAGTACGCATGGGATTCAGTGACAACTGGTAAATGCCTGATGTATTCTCCTAGTTCTGAGAAGATGCAGTAAACTAGGTAATAAGAGTGTCAATCAAAAATTCAAAATACTGAATGTACCTTTGATAATTTGGGACATGACTGTATTGATGATGTAATCTCCTTGCATAAGATTTCTCAATTTCATGGAGAAATTCTAAGTGAGTTTCTTGCAGTAATTTTTTCTTAATTACATATCCTCAAGTCATCAGTTTCTGCTTTTGTTTCTGAATACTGATTATTTGGCACAGTAACGAATAGTATGCGGAGCACTCCTAGTTCAATAACAGAGAGCTATGTGAATTAAGGGTCATCAACCCATGCATCAAACGGGTGTTATGTTTAACTAATGTTTTCATTAACTTGATTAAGATAAAGCAGTAAGAGCTAACTCCTTTTAGATCTTTCATTAATTGCATGCATCATATTATTTCAACTCTGTATTGTGAAAAATGAAATTTCTTATCACATCTACGTCTAAGCAGAACACTCCATTTCAAAGTTTTGCATACCACTTTGAAGATGCTGTGATTCAATCCTTTTCTTTGCAGCTTTTCAGTTTGTAATTTTAGTCACAAATTTATGTTCAGAATTTTAATCTACATATTTAAGTCCCTAATTTCAATTAACATATATTCCAAATCAGAATTTAATTTAAATTTGGAATTTTCTTCTATTTTTAATTCATTATTATTTTTTTTATTTTTGATCATTGTGGATTTGATTTTTCTACTTCAAATGCAACTACACTATATCTTTTTATTTTCTTGCAAAAAAAAGTATGACTAGCGCACGGTATACCGTCACGTTCTATCTCGACGGGATAGCATCCTACCATTGGATCATGTTTCATCGGACGACCCACAACTCTCCTCGACTCGTGTACAGTGTTTGCTTACAATGCCCACTCACAGACACCGTCTTCCGTTGCAAGCTTCCCAACACCTTGCCTCATCATCCACCACCTCCGGTTTTCCTCCGCAGCGCGTGAAACCTCGCTGCCGTCTTGTGGCTATGCGCATTGAAGCGCACACCAAATGACTAGTCTTCCTCCCCTCGCACGGCCGTATAGTATGGCGCTACCGGCTTCCTACAACATTTGGTGTATTCCGTCAACATCCTCCTCATGCAGGGAGCCATTCGTCGTCCTCCTTTGTACGGTGCTTACTCTATTTTATTGATCCTCCAAAGAACATTACACTTCACATTTCAGTGATCCAGAACAGAGCTACCTTTTAAGAGATTGCATTATTGATCGAAATCATCGGTCGGTTGATTTTTTTACTTTGTCTGTCAGGATATCATCCCAGTCGAAGGTTTGAAACTAGATGACATCAAGCCTGGAATATACATGCTACACTGCTTACATCTAAGGCTGGTTGGAGTCGGGGTTCACCAATCAGGTGCATCTTTATCAAGTCATCACTTCGTCGCTGCTCTTGTTGAAGGCTAATGTATCATGCCAGCTGATGCTTCCATTCTGGCTGTTGTCTTGGTGCATGTCCACCTCTGTATAAAGAAAATGCTGCATGTCATGTAGATATATGTTTATACTGCCAATAAAGCCGCAGCAATATTTCAGCATTTCCATCGACAATGAAAATTTAGCAGTACTACCGGTAAGTCAGTGGTGTAGAACAAACTTGAAAAATACGTATGGTCCCACTAGCCATTTTGTAAACACTAGGCTCTTTTTCATTCTTGATAAAGCTAAACCCTTTGACTACCTCATCAAATCGATGTTCCAACTCCGAAAAGCTTGCTTTAGTCCACAGATAGATCTCTGAAGCTTGCATATCTTTCTAGCATTTTGGAGATCGACAAAACCCTCAGATTGTGTCATGTACACATCCTCACTTAGGTTTCCATTTAGGAAAGCCATTTTGACATCCATTTACCATATCTCATAATCAAAATATACAACAATAGCTAGAATGATCCGGACAGACTTAAATATAGCGACAGGCGAGAAGGTTTAATCATAGTCAGCACCTTGAATTTGTTTGAAACCTTTGCCACCAATCATGCCTTATGGATATGAACATTTTTATCCATGTCTATCTTTTTCTTAAAACCTCATTTATATTCAATGGTTTTTACACTATCAGGTAGATCAACCAAGTTCCAAACTTGATTATCATACATGGATTGAATTTTGGATCTCATGGCTCCAAACCATTTCTTAGAGTTCGGCCCTATCATTGCTTCCTCATAAGTGTTAGGTTCATCATTGTCTAACAATAAACTGTCATGTCGATATCTTATCAGCAATTGACATGGCCATTCAAATCTACGTGGGCCTGGTGCTTCTTCCACAGTTTCTACAACATCTAGTACACCCTGTAAAGTTTCAGTAGGAGTTGAAATATTTTTTGATATCTCTCGAATTTTTTCGAGTCTCATCGTGCTCTCACTAATTCCTTTTGAGAGAAACTCTTTCTCTAAAAAGACACCATTTAATATCCTTTAGTTTCCTTAGGATACCCCCACAAAGAAGTACTTATCAGATTTAGGTGTGAGTTTGTCAGACGTCAAATGTTTTACATATACGTCATATCCCCATATTTTGAGAAATGACAACCCAGTTCACTTCCTAGTCCATGTCTCATATGGTGTCTTCTCTACAGTATTTGATGGACCTCTATTTAATGTGAACGCAGCTATTTCTAGAGCATACCCTGAAATAGACAATGGCAGATTAGATTGGCTCATCGTAGATCGAACCATGTCTAACAAGGTCCGATTCCATCATCTAGACACCCCATTCCATTGAGGTATTCCTGGCAGAGTTAGCTATGAAACAATTCAACATTGCTTTAGATGATCGCCAAACCCGTGGCTCAAATATTCACCTCCACGATCTGATCGTAGGGCTTTAATTGTCTTGCCAAGTTGATTTTGTACCTCATTGTGAATTCCTTGAACTTTGGAAATGATTCAGACTTATGCCTCATTAGCTTGATGTATTCATATTTACTAATGTAATTGATAAAAGTTATAGAGTACTAAAAACCAATTCTGGCCATTGAGCTCATTAGCTCATTAGTCATTTGCCCTCTCACCTACACCAGTGAAAGGTGCCTTAGTCATTCTGCCAAGAAGTAGTCGTTTTGCCAAGAAGACTCGCATGTTTTAAATGATTAAAATCAAATGAGTTTAGAAGACCATCTTTATGGAGCTTCACCATGCACTTCTCATTTGTGTGACCCAAACAACAATGCCAAATATAAGTGGGATTCAAATCAATAGGCCAAAGCCTTTTAGCATTAATGTTATAGGAAATCACATCCTCAAGATTTAAAACATATAATCCATTTTTCAATGGAGCATGACTATAAAGTATATCATTCAAATAAATTGAACAATAATTGTTCTTTATTCTGAACTCATAACCTTCTGCTCTCAAACATGAAGCAACAATTATGTTTTTGCTTAAGCCAGGAACATAATAACAATTATTCAATTCCAAAACTAATCATGAGGGTAAAGATAATGGTAAACTGCCAACAGCCAATGCAACAACTTTTGCTCTATTTCCCACACGAAGATCAACCTCACCTCCTTACCTCCTTATCAGCCCCAGCAACAAATTGCAAATATAAGCAACCGATCTGGTACCAAATACCCAAGAACTAACATGGGAAGTAGCTACATTTATTTCTATAACATTTATACCTGAAGAAATAGTCTTACTTCTCTTCTTCTTTTGCAGTTCTGCCAAGTACATCTTGCAGTTTCTCTTTCAATGTCTAGTCCCCTAGCAATGGTAGCAAATGGCATCAAGTGCAACACCAATCTTGAGCTTCTAAAATTTAGATTTGGTACTCGAGATCTTATGTTGGGTTTTGCTTGTACTTTTCTTTTGCTCAAGGCTTTCGAATTCTTTTTTTTGAAGTTGGTAGTCCCCATGCAACTCGATCATTGACTTCACCATGCCATTCATATGAAAGTTCAAAATAACTGGCTCAAAGGTCGGAGCGATCAACTGGAGAATCACATCAATAGCCAACTATTGGATATGGTAAAAGCTAAGCTTTTCCAAACTCTCAATGTAATCCAATTATCTTGATCACATGAGGGCTAACCGAACTTCCACCATATTGCTTCTGAAGCTCATAGTTCGTGGTGGCAAGCATGCAATGATCTAAAAGGCAGCCTAGTCGACCACCTAGGCCCTGCCTAGGTGCTGGGCGGCCACCCAGTGCCTCGCCTAGGGTGCTGTGCGGTGGAGGAATCGTCGAGGTGGTGGGGCGGCCGCCTAGGCAGCGAGGTGGCCACCTAGGCGGTGAGGCAGCATGAAGTGGCCAAGGCATCCGGAGCTCTGAAGATAGAGGAGTCATGGGACCATAAGCCACTCCATAGGACCGTAAGAGTAGGAAACAGGAACGAGCTAGGGTTTTTCTATGCCGCCGTCTTCGTGTTGTCGCCACGCTGCCTCCGCACCATCATCATGACCTCTCTGAACCCGCACCATCACTGCATCCACAGATTCGCCGTTGCCATGCACTCATCCAGGAGCTCATTCGGCGCGGAGAGGAGCTACCAAGCTAGTACAAGAACAAGAGCCAAGAGGAGAACTAGTACCTCTACATCAGGGAGGAGCTAGTGGGGAGGAGCACCGGCCTATGGGGAGGAGCGTCGGCCTACGAGGAGGAGCTAGTGGGGAGAAGCATTGACTTATGGGGAGGAGCACCGCTACGCTGGCCTGCAGGGAGGAGCGTCAGCCTATGGGGAGTAATGCTGGCCTGCGGGGAGGAGGCGAGGAGCTAGTGGGGATTGGGGGGAGCGCCAACTTCAGTGCTTCACCTGTGCATAGGACCCAGGTAGTCAATTGTTAATTGTTGTGCTCTCTGTTTTGAGTATTCTCCCGTGCCAGCTAGTGAGATACAAAGGCATAGAGCTAGTAGTTGCATGTGTAATACACTAATTTGTGTATGAATAAATGATACTAAACTAGGATGTCATCTACCATGTTAGCTCTTGAGGTGGGCACCGAATATAGCCTCAAGAGAAAGTTAGGTGACGTAGGGTGGGAATATAGGGTGTTAGTGAACCCAAACAATTTGGACAAGGTGAAATGTATCTTGTGCAGAAAGATTGTTTCCGGGGGCATCTATAGGATCAAGCAACATATTGCACATATTTAAGGAAATGCTGCAAGATGTCCCAAATCTACAAAAGAAGACCAAGCAAAGTGCCATAATTCTATTGAGGAGGCAAAAAACAAGAAGTGCAAGAAAGCACAAGAAGATGAGGTTAGAGAAAATGTGAGCATAATAGGTGGTCATGAAAATGAAGAACTTGAAGAGATCGGAGGATCGGCACCAAGAAAATTAGGGCCTATAGACAGATTTGTGAATCTGATTGATCCTCAACAGAGCGCTTTGAGCACTCAAGAGTTGAAGAGGCAACAAAAAAATTATGGAGGCAATTTAGAAAGAGAGACATCACAAAGTGAAGCAATATGTGGCAAGATGGCTTTACATTTCTGGTAAAGATCACAATTATCATTCATTTTATTCTTTTTATCTTGTATGCCATTAATTCATTCTTTGTTAATCTTACCTTGTGGCTTATATATTTGCTCTTTACTCTTTAGGTATTCCTTTCAATGTGTTTTAGTGTAATCTCGTGAAGGAAAACCAAACTATTTCAGCATTTTTTGATTATCTCATTAGTCATCACGAATTAAACTTTTGTGTAGTACAAGATAATTCAATTACTCTTGCACTAATGTTTCTCTCACTTCTCTTTCATCCATCCAGTGGGTGCGGGTAGCTCGTAGGAATGGGGAAACTAGACATACGAACATAAGCTTATATAGCTAAACTTTTGACATAAGGGTCAATATAACCTCCCTTAATGGGAGAGAAAATCCCAAAAAATGAGAGAGAAAACACCGTGCATGATTTTTGGATTTTAAATTCTATTTTTCTTTATAATGGAAAACCTAGATTTATTGCGTCATTAAATTGATAGGTGGGGTCCACTTGTCTGGATTTTATTATTTTTTTGAAATTGCTAACATGTGGGGGCACATGTCAATGGCTCATGATTTTAAGGCTAGTTTAAAAGCAAATCTGCCTAACTAATCAAATGGGCCCACATGTCAGTGAATGCTTAGTCTTAACCAAAGTCATTAATGCCAATCTAATCTCACCCCATGGGCCCACTTGTCAGAGAGAAGCAGAGTTGTGAGTTGGGCATCATGCCTGAGCTTGTCAGCGGTGAGGGAGTGGTGGAGGGGCACGGTTGACCTCAGGGATGGGAAGAGGCGACCACGGTGAATCTTTTGGTGGTGGTGTCAAAGCTTAGAGCTCACTGAAGTGGTGGCGGGTGTGGCCGGAGGGGAGCCAAGGTGGGCCGGCAACGTGCATGGCGGCGGCGCGGAGGAGGTCACCGTGGCCGGCGCGCTACGGTGAAGGGGAGGGCAGGGCGGTGCTCGGGGGAGGGCTGTGGTGACTAGGTGATGCTTCCGGCGAAGGGAATTGGGCCAACGTCCACTGAGCTAGCACCAACGGCGGTAATGGCGGCAACGGCCGGACTCGGGGTAAAGGGCCACTCTGGCGAGCTCGGGACTTTTGGGGGCGATTCACCGCGGCGGGGAGATGAGGGGGATGAGGTGAGGCGGATGGAGGCGCTCTCCCGCTTTTAAGGACCCCGAGCCGACCGGGCGACGTGCGGGTTGGCCGGTAGGGCATGGGTGTGGTCACTACACCACAACACCAAAATACCGTCAGATGTCTGTCGCTAAAAATGTATAATTACTGATGGACAGTTAGACGGTAAAAGTTGGTGACAAATCGTCAGTCGGTAATCCTACCTTTGCCGATTGACTGTTTGTTGGTATATCTATTTACATTAGGCGTTGAACTGTCAATCGGTAATTCATGCTATATACGTTGAACCGTCTGTCGGTATAGATGACCAGAGCCCTCGCGCACGAATTGTAATGGGCCCAACCCACCTACAACATCAAAACCCTAGGAAATGAAACCCTTGCCGCCGCCAACCTCCTCTTTCCCTCGTCTCTCGCCGCACCGCCCGCCAAAACAGCGCACGGGCCGCCAAATTTCCTCGCCCTCGCCCGCGCCCGCCCTCCATCAATCCGCTCCCGCGCCCTCCCTCCATCAATCCACCCCCAAATCTCACGAATCCGCCTCCACTCCACGAGCCCAAGCACAGGCCGCCGCTCTTACCATCCAGGCCTCAGCGCGCCTCAAGCCGCTGCCTCGAGGAGCAGGCTGCCACCTCAGGCCATTGCTCTGCAGCATCAGGCTCCGCGTGCCTCAGGCTGTCGCCCAGCTGTCCAGCCTCAGCACGCCTCCAACCAGCGGCCCGAGGAGCAGCCTCAGCGCCCTGCAGCCTCACGCCAACTTTGGTCGCCACGCCGCCGAGGAGCGGGCCGCCGCCTCGTCTCCATGACAAGTAGACCGCCGCCTCGTCTCCATGACAAGAAGACTACTGCCTCCTCGACCTGCCACTTCCCTGCCCCGACAAGGACAGGCTGCCGCTGCCCAGAGGACGCCCCAAATCTGTTGAGTTCCAAGCACTCCGGATCTCGACCAGTGAGGTAAAGTTGACTCAAATCCCTCTCTATAGCAGATCCCCCAATTATTTGCATGTAATTTCCTTCTAAAATTGTTTGCAATGATGGCTTTTGGGAAGGTGAACTGGTGCTTCTGTGCAGTGGTACCAATAGTGGTGCCAGAGTGTTTTTTCTTCTATGTAAAATAAATTTTGTCTTGTTTAACTAAGAAGCAACTTTTTATTGAGTGTAAGTTCATTTAAATTTGCAGCTTATAGTGATCTATTTTGCTAAATTATATGTGCTGCTATGTCCTTCTATGCTCCATTTAGTTTGCATTTGCATCTTGTTAAAACTATGTTTGAGATGCTTGCTCGACTTTTGTGGCTACACAAAGAACCTCCTTGCCCCTCATCCGGTGATCTCTGATTGACCTTGCCGACTCAAGTGAAGGCTCATATTGCAGGCCAAGGTAAAAATCTATTTTCAGTGAGTGTATTATTCATGATGCATAGGATGGATTTTATTTTATACAAAACTGGCTCTGTTTAGGTAGGATCTCTAAAATTTATGTACTAAGAACTTGTGGTTAGAGTTGTTTAACTGTAGTAATTTAGTGAATTTTAAAAGCTCACGTGTAATGATGGTTATGTCTTGTGAATATGTCTCATGTATGCAGTTTAAAAAATCGATGATGACAATCTTCAGCCAAAAAACTGATGTGAGATACATGCAGTTTCATTACTGTATCTGCCAAAAACTTGTGGTTGGTTTGTATGTTCTAATATGAAATAATCTCAGGATGTATATGTTCAGTTGCATGGCCATATAGGAAGCAAATAATCTCAGGATGTATATGTTAAACAAACACTACTACACAAGTACAGTTGGGCTGTTGGCTCCATTTCTTGATAATATATATACTACTTTTGCAGGAGCAGAATTTGTAGCTGCAAGCATTTGGAATTTCTCTGGACACCTACAGTTGGGTGAAGGAGCTTGAGGATATATTCTTAGCGCGGTTTGATCTCCCTATAAAGGCGTATGGATAAAACATGGATCAATAATGAGCCTAGGTACAACACAACTACTTTTGAAATGTTAAAAGTGTTTTGTAGTTAACATGAGATTTTACATAATATATTGCATGTAGGCACACAAAGAAATATTTACAAGGAGTGAACGGTTTCCTAGTAAGCGATGCTTATATGATTATACGATTATACGATGAGTATGGCTGATGCTTATATGATGTCAATTGCGTGGCCATATAAGCGAGTAATAAACTGCACTTGACATCATTTCTTTTTTCCTTTTGATGCGTGGCTAATGTTCCTAATTAATGTACTTTATATAGCTAAAGGTTTGCAGCAAGGCATCAAGATCTTCCCAGGGTACTGCAGGTATTTTGTGCCCTTTCTTACTCTTCCTTTGAGCTGCAGATGTATGTTATGGTCCGATTCATGAACATAATTGGATTACCTCACCATTTTTTGTTTTAATAACTCATGAACACAATTGTCAGGAAAACAAGCATAACTGTTAGTGTATTTTATTTACCTCATTCTAAGTAATTATTTCATAAAACAGTTCCTTTTGTTCAGGAGCACCTTTTAAGATATATAAGATGTCATAATTGTTAATTATTTTCTCCTATACTAACTAGCTTTGGTATCTAAATAAAGCTGAACTAAGTTCTTCAGCATTACCCAATTCCAGTTCACTCACAAAGCCATAATTGTTAATTTATGTACTGTTTGTTTGACATATTCAGTGAGAATAAAAAACACAAGGTCGTACTGAGATTTGAGAATTGCAGCTTGCACAAACCAACTAAATCTTGTTATGATTTGAGAATTCGAAGGAAATACACAGTACAATGATTACAAACATTTTATGAGTCACAAGAAATGTAGTCAATTATGTGTTCTTTTTGCTGGTTATGTGAAAGAAGGCATTTCTGGGAAGAGGCAACTAAAGCAAGTTTACTGTACAACAACAATCCTGTATACACGCACAATAAACTAGAATGGTTGTAGACTTGTAGTATATTTGTGTTTTACTGAATAAAGATAATCATTTGGCATTCTAACTCGGGAAGTGTTGTGCGCCACTAGCTGGATACAACTGGACTGCTTACAGCTGAACCGGTCACGACTTTGCGGAACTATTGCGCCTTTGCATCCAAGTATTTTTTTTGTTTTTTGGGTTTCTGGAAGAACTTGTTCACACAACTCAATGGCATGTGCAAAACAATCTTCTACAATCTGCTGTTGGATCCATGCATCTCCTTTTGGTTTCTGAGTTTCTTAAAGTGATTGTGTACTGCAAACAATCTAGTACATTTTGATGCACTGCCATGTGTGTCTTTTGTTTTTTTGACTTGGTGCAAGGAAGACAAACCTATATGTATCTGGGGACTGAATTTGTGATGGTGAATGTGATATGGTGGCTCTCTAATTATTAATGAACTTGGTTTACTATGTACTAATTCTGCCAAAGCAGATTTTATTTTTTTAATCTATTTTCATTGTATCGTTGGACAATTAGTCGGTAAAACATATCTATACCATCAAATAGTCTGTCGGTATATGTGGTAACACACTGTCTGACGGTAAATCTTATACCGTCTAACAGTCAGTTGACAAAAGTACGGTCAGTCGGTATATGTTTTACCGACCACTATACCATCTGTCGCAGAGTCGATCGGTATATGTTTTATACCGACTGACCGTCCGACGCTAAAGCTGCCTATGCCGACTGACCATCCAACGCTGTTTTGGGGTTGTGGTGTAGTGGGTGCGGAGGTAGGCGGCAGTGGCAGCGGAAAGACCGGGCGGCGTTGCAAGTGGCATGGCAGAGCAGCGAGATCGCGACTGGATTCGGCATGATGGTGTCGCGCAGCTTCGGCCGAAACGGAGAGGAGGGGGGGCCAGGCGCACGGGTGAAAAAGAAAGAAAGGGAATGAGGAGAGGAGGGAGGAGAGGCGCGGCCAGAGAGAGAGAAGGAGGAGTGAGGGCAGGGGCGCGGGCCCGTGTGGCAGGGGGAGAAGGCGGAAGGGGGAAGGTGGAGCTGGGCCGGGCTGTTTCGGCCGGCCTGGCTTCATCTCGCCTTTTCATTTTTTTTATTCTCTTACTCCATACTCTCTCTCACAAAATAGCCAAAAGCCATAAGCCATAGCTATAAGCCGCAGCCAAAAAGGACAGGCCCTGGCATTGTTGTGGTATGTATTGACATTGGGTAATTACTGTAGAAGGAGTAGCATTGAGGTGATGTCATCTTTTAATCAACCCGATCATTGCACCTAGGAAAGATAAGTGTATAGTAGAATGATAGTTGATAGTTGATAATTGCTCATTATTATTGAATTATTCATGCCATGCAATAATTGATTACCCTTTTGTTTAGTGTGATATAATTCGATGATAAATACGATATGTGGTTAAATGATGGAAGGTTGCACTCATGACATGATATAAGCATACGAGCCTGGGCGATGAGTAAGTCAAATAGCAATAAGTAAAGCTGTTTAACTATTCTAGAGTGCACTTGAGTAAGCATTCGAGCCAGGGCAGTAAGTAAATCAAATAGCTATGAGTAAAACTATTTCACTATTTTCAGAGTGCTCTTAAGTAAGACCTATAGAGGTGGACGCCTCCACGGGATGGAGAAAAAATCTACTTTGGTAGGCACCTCCACAGAATGGAGGTAGAGGGTGAACATAGTTGGGTGTTCCCTTAGGTATACCGATATGAGCTCAAAAGGTGCATCTGGACATCGCGTTGCATTATGCTTTGTTGATGATAAGAAAATAGAAAGAGTTGGTACTGTGGTAAATGTGGTTTATGGATGATAAAAGAAGAGAAAGAGATGGTACTGTGGTAAAACATTGAATACTGTGTATGTTGATGCTATTGTTTTATTATGTACTTGATGAGTCGTAGACTTACCCCTGCTTTGTTATTGTTTTTAGGTGAACATTGAAAGCGACATGCATGGGTGCAGGTAGAACATGTGACCTTGCACTTTCGTAGCTCTTCATTCAACCTAGCGACCAATAACTTATTTTCATAATAAACTTTGTGCTATCCGTATAATAATTAGATGTTTAATGGATTCCTTTAACTCTTTATGATTCTTAATGTTGCTACTTGATGCATTCCTTGGTTTAGCTTTACCCATTATTGGATCTAAATCATGTCTCTAGTCAAACAAGGATGATGCTTTGAAAGGTGCACATGGATTTGTACAAGACAAAGATACATTGGTAGATTGATATGGTTATGCAAAAGATGCAAAGTGCGAAAGCATATTTTTGGTTGTTTTGGTAGGTGGTGAATACTGACTTAAGGACTGAGGAAAAATTGGTACCTTATTTTGGAAATTCACTACAGAAGCAACTTGGCAGGCTTGTGATTTAGATTTCATCTTGTAGGGACATGGCAAGCCATGCAAGGACCTTGGTAGTGATTTGTACTTAGAAGAAGGTGAAACCACCCTAGAGTATGCAAGGGAAGAGCTTAGATATTAGCCCCTCAAAACCCTAGTCAACGGATTGAATTTTCGCCAAACCCCAGCTCACAAGGATTGTTAGGAACAAACTGCCATGACAATGGCAATGATGGCACTACATCAAAAAAATCCCACAAGAATGTCATTTGCTTCCGTTGTGGGGATTCCAGACACTACGCAAAAATTTGTCCTTAGAAGAAACTAGAAGGTCAAGTTAAGGATATTATTGTCACTAATTTTAGCATTGGCAAAAGAAGGCGTACCAATCAAAATGCCCTAGGAAGGGACAAGCTAGGTCTATCCCTACTACCAATCTCGGAGGCTAAGCCAAATGCTACTTGCATCGAATGCAATAGGACATGACATGTCACTGAATGTTGTCCCCCAATACAACAAGCCAAAGGTTGCACTTGCTTTATGTGTGGGCAAATAGGACATTATTGCTACACGTGCCCGGTTACCTATTGTCCCAGTTGTGAGGAATACCATCAACCAAAAAATTGTCCTAGGAAATAAATAACAAGCATCTGTTGTGGCGAAAAAAGGACATTATGCAAGTCATTGCCATGTGAACTGCCCCAACTGCGACAAAGACCATGAACCTAGAAATTACCATACAGGAAAGGTCACTTGTTTTCTTTGTGAAGGACAAGATCATGTCCCCAAAGTCTACCCCTCAAAGAATACTACTAACCAAGACAGCCGAACTACAATGCAATAGCCTCCAAATTGCCATGAGGCTTGCAATGTCCAAGTTGGTAAAACTGTGCCAGTTCCTCCATGACCAATGGTACATATCCTCTCCCCTATCTCTGGTATATTTTCCTTCTAGCCAATCCAAATCTCAGGATGAGATTCTTTCTAAGGGGTTTGGTCGATAACATCCCAATTTCTAGGATGTCCAAAATTTGGGAAGAATTAAAAACCTTTTGCTTACATCATCATTTATTTTGTTTTGACTGAAGTTCCTTTGGAAAAATTATTTGTAAACATTAAATTTTGGAACAAAAATGTGTAATGGATAAAATTTGAATTGAATTAAAAATTGAATTTGAAAAGGATGATCGATAAAGTGTAGGAGAGGGGGTAATTGGGTGACTGTGTTAGCTCCAAGGTGGCTAGGTGGTGCTACAAGGTGAGCATGGGGACCTATGGTCTCCAGAGCTTCGCCGGTTCCATGCTTCCATGGCAGTGACATGGATGGCTATAGTGCAAGCTATGTAGCAGTAGTGTATTCCCAAACCTAACTAGCGTGCATGTATCTAGGGACTAACAAGAGTGTACCGACGAGGTTGGCAATAATGAAGAGGCTCTGGAGTGGCCGAACGACAAGAAGTAGTGGTAGTGCAGAGGACGTCCATAGTGAGGGAGCTCCATGGTGAGTGACAACTGTGGAGAAGGGGTGCATTAGCTTAAGGGAAGGTCAAGGATGCTCTGAAGGAGAGGAATCAAGCTAGGTCTCATTGAAGAGGCGATGGCATCATTGGTGGCGGTTCTAGCTAGACTCGAGGAAGATAGCTCGAATCCGATGACTGTCAGCATGAATCACAAAATAAGTTGAGGGGAAATTCTCTAGGGGATATGGAACACAAAGTGACATGGTTAGAAATGCAAAAGGTTCACTAGAGAGCTTGGGCCATGGCAGAGTGCAGCGGAGCACGCTCATTGACGCTGGTGGCAACGGCTTGGTTTCTCGTGAAAATGAGATGAGGGAGAGACAAAGGAGATGATGACACGGTATATGAGGCTTGGTTGGCACCGGACGGCCAAGAATGATTCGTGAGTTGTAGTGAGTTTCAGTGAGAACAATAGAAGAAGACAAGGCGGGGAGTTGTTGCATGGTAAGATAGCAGCTTGACGTCAGGTAATAGAGTAGGAAACCATGAGCAAAGGCATCAAAACCCGGTGGCTTCAATCTTGCCATGGTTTTGCAGAGCATTTATCGAAGGTGGAAACTTCCCGCAATTGGGCCAGGCGCATTAGCGAGCTAAGGAGCGACATCCTAATCAGTAGGGTCTAGTCCCATTCATCAGCATCGGGTTTTAAATGGACAAAAAGATGGTTCTATATATAGAACCGTCTGTGAATTAGAGCACAAATTTTATATACCGATGCAATATAAACAACTAGTCTGAAAAGATAAAATAGCAAAATTTTATATAGCTTATATATACTCATTTGAAAGGTTTCGATGAGATCTACAACTTTTCAGTTGAAGCAAAATCCAAATTTCAAAAGGAAGACCAAGAAAAAGGGCAAAAACAGAAACCAAAAACTTGCGACGCAGGTTCAGGTCCAAAGATAGACGATTTTCAGGGTCTTGGAGAGCGACTGATGCAAGCGGGTCATTTTTTTGGATCGGGCTTGTCGTTAGCTTTCCAACGAGTACAAGAACGTCGAAAACGGACACAGTATGCAAAAGTTATGCCCGTTTTACTGAAGGTGTCTCAAAACTGAATCATACTCGGACTTAAGCGGGAAACGTATCACAGACGGTTTTGTGAAACCGTTTGTGATGTACACTATTACATACGGTTTTATAATAAAAACCGTCTGTTATATTCCAGAGTATCACAGACGGTTTTTATTATAAAACCGTCTATGATATTCCAGTATCACAGACGATTTTATAATAAAAACCGTCTGTGATAATCTGGAATATCACAGACGATTTTTATTATAAAACAGTCTATGATATTCCAGTATCACAGACGGTTCAGAGGTAAGAACCGTCTGTGATACTCCTTTATCCCGCCACAAATACCACAGACGGCCTCCAAATTAAAAACGTCTGTAATAGTGTACATCACAAACGGTTTCACAAAACCGTCTGTGATTTGGCATCTAGTATTAGGCTTTCTATAGTAGTGGTATGTGATCTTCATGAGGCATCTCCATCTCTTACATGTTCTTGCAACCAGTAAGATCAAGAAGGAAGAGGAGAGAGCAAAAACACCAACCAAAATAAGTGTAAAATCAACAAAATCAAGAACACATCATAGAGATGAACAAGATCAGGAGGAAAGCAGAGGTCAAAAACACCAACCAAATCAGAAATTGGACCTATATTGAACACATGAGTATACATAGTTCAAGCCATGCTCATGAACTAAACATATGTACACGTACTTTATATGTTTCAGTAGTTGCAAAAGCTACCTCCCATCAGTGGCGAAGCTAGAGCAAATCAGAGGGAGGGTGCGCATGCTTTATAGATCGGTAGACTTGAGCCGTAGCTATGATGAAAAATTGATCTACTCAATGATATTCTATTTTTTCATGGGTGTATCCGCATCCACAATGTTGTATATAGCTTCGCCACTACTCCCATTGCATACCATTTTTACTTAATTAATTAGGTATGCCACTGACGTATCCTGGATGAACTCTTTATTTCAAGTCTGCAGAGATCGAATCAGCAATGGAAGCCTCTCTTTTTATTCAAACACATTAATCATGTGGGAACATATATGTACGTATGGGCATATGGACTCTCAACCTAAGCCAAAGATTATATCCGTAGGGGAACTTGGATGATCAGGATCTTTTCCCTTTTATCCGATTAATATAAGAATTTCAAGCTATTTTTCCTTTTGTCTAATTAATGTGGTAATTTTTATTTATTTTTACCTCTTCAGGATTAACGTGGAGGCTTCCAGAGGAGCCTCCAATTTTAAAGATAAAGATTCAAGAAAAACAACCATTCAATATAAATGCAGTTCAAATGATACAAATGAAGATAATTGATCAACAATAGGAGAGATGAAACTCATAATATTGGACATTGCTCCATTTATATAACTAGTATTCCCTTGACATGCAATGTCAGTATACATGCAGATTCCACGTGTTACAAGCAAACATATCACTATAGTATATATCCGTATGCATATAGAGAACGTCCTGGAAATTTATTTCTTTTAGTTTTATAATAACAGCAGAAAGACGCTGTTACTCTAGGACATCGATAGCTATATCATCGTTGCTAAGGACACTCCGGGGCAGGTCTTTTAATTGCCTTCATGTACGTGCAGTAGTCTTCAGGTTTAAAAAAACCGCCATCTGTTGTGGCGGTGAGTTTTCTTTGAGTTTCAAGGCCAGTGATAGAATTCTTTCCTTCCTTCGTGGCACCAAACTTTGCGCGAGTATAATCACGAAAACCGTGATTTTTACCTTTGATTCCACGAAGAGTAAAATTAATTTCAGCTTCTCCTTGCACATCAGCAACCGCAAATCCTAGCAACAGGATAACCAAGATGGCTAATGCAACAATATTTGCTCGTGGGATGCTCATGATTGTACCTATATATTTAAAAAGGAACATGACATAAGTGTTTTTTGGACGTGTCATTCATATCAAAACAATCTAAACAATTGTTTCTATGGTTTAAAAGATGCCAAAGTAGAAACTCACCTTTGGGGTTTTCTTTCGTTGAGGAAGACAAGTTTGGATTGCTGATATCGCTAGGGCTGTATTTATAGCTTCAAACTATATTTATTTTAATAAAAAATTATTTGTCACTAAATGGTACCTCTATGTGCTGTTTTAAGTCACGATTTCCGGTGGTAAGAGTTCATGAGGCATTATCTGATGAAAACGACGGACACTAATAATTCTGAAACAATAAATTAAGTATATTAAGAAACTACACAAAATTCCTAATATTGACAGTAAAGGCCAGAAGGTTCCGTTACAAAATACCAGGCATATTCTTGTTCCTTTATAGTATAAGTGTAGGTCTGTACCAGCAGGCCATCGTGGCAAGTCAGGATTATTCAACTGGCAACGTTCTGCTTCACAGATGTAACATGCACTACTATAGAAAGCCTAATACCAGACGGCCAATCATAGACGGTTTGACAAAACCGTCTGTGACCGACACTAACACAGACGGTTTTAATTTGGACACCGTCTGTGTTGGTGGCGTCGGAGAAAACGCGTATCACAGACGGTTATTACCGATGAACCATCTGTGATACTAAAGTATCACAGACGGTTTGTATTAAAAATCGTCTGTGATAATGAAGCTAGGCATTTATTGCGCTGCTCAGAACCGCATCTATCTTCATTTCAATTCAGATCTAGCCGGTGCTGCACTCTTTCGCTCAGGAGATAAGCTAGGCGATTTCAGGCCAATTAATTTGGTGGCAGGAGGCAGAGATTGAGCTTTGAAGATTCATACTTTCCTGGTTGCTTTAGATATGGTTAGTAATGAAATTTATTTTTCTTTGCATTACAATTTAGATCTAAGTAATTGGTGAGTGTTATTGAAGATGGTTTGCAAAATTGTTGGTTATACAATAGCTGTTGTGTTTATAATATGAATTAATCTAGCAAATTAAGCCTCAATGCATGTGGCCGGTATATATGTAGTAATAATTAATTAATTTAATTTTTAATACTAAGTTGTTATATATATACATAACGTAGGACCGAAGTTGGATGTATGCCGTGAGCCGTGTGAGTGAAGAGTACATTAATGGCGTGTTTGCTTTTATAAGAGCTGCCGAGGAGGATATGCTGAATAAGGGGGTGGAATATATGTACTGTCCATGCACTGACTGCGAGAATTTAAAGATGTTTAAGAACCGAGGGCAAACTGAAGCACACTTGATTTGGAGGGGTTTCAAAAAGGGTTATACGTGTTGGACTAGTCATGGCGAAGTCAATGATCATATGCCGCCGGATGACATCGCCGGTGAAGTGAATGACATGCCACCGGATGATGTCGATTGTGGATCGGATTCGGATAGGTTGCACGATGACAATCTGGATGAGATGATTCGCGATGTAGAAGAGAACTACGATGAGAGAGAGTATGTTAAATTCTGGGGCTTGATGGAGGACTCAGAGAAACCTTTGTTCACATATTGTAGGTCAAAGTACACGAGGTTATCGGCCGTGCTTGAACTGTTGAAATTGAAGGCAAGCAACGGTTGGTCCGACAAGAGTTTCACGGCGCTGCTAGGTCTTTTAGCGGACATGCTTCCGGAGGGAAATGAGTTGCCTAAAACCACGTATAAAGCCAAGAAGGTTCTTTATCCGTTGGGAATGGAAGTAGAAAGAATACATGCATGTTCGAACAACTGTATCCTATACCGTAAAGAGTATGCAAACATGCATGTATGTCCGGTGTGCAACGCATCCCGATACAAATGTAACAACCAATCAGATGATGGCAAGGAACAGAGGTGAAGAAAGGACCCCCTGCTAAGGTGGCATGGTATTTTCCTATAATTCCCCGTTTGAAAAGGTTTTTTTTTGCAAATCTAAAGGAGGCAAAACTGCTGTGTTGGCACTCGGAGGAGCGCAAGAAGGATGGAATGCTAAGATACCTTGCTGATTCCGCCCAGTGGAGAAACATCGATAGGAGTTTTGCAAACTTTAGTGCAGAACCAAGGAATATAAGGTTTGGACTGAGTACAGATGGAATGAATCCTTTCAGTAGCATGAGCAGCCGACATAGCACATGACCCGTGACTCTCTGCATCTATAACCTTCCTCCTTGGTTGTATATGAAGCGAAAGTATATTTTGCTGTCGATACTTATCCAAGGGCCAAAGCAACCTGGGAATGATATTGATGTGTACCTAGCACCGTTGGTGGAAGATCTAAAAGTACTGTGGAATGAAGGGGGTACAGGTATGGGATGCATACAAACGAGAGAACTTCACTTTGCGTTCCTTATTGTTCTACACCATAAATGATTGTCCTGCCCTTGGTAACCTATCGGGCTATAGTACAAAAAGTGTCAAAGCTTGTACCCACTGTTTAGATGGTACCCAGAGTGTGTGGCTGAAACACTCACGCAAAACCGTCTACATGCATCTGTAGGATCGGAAATGGCAACAGAGGGGGGTGAATGGTGCCTCTTTAAAAATTGCCCCTCGAAAGTATCCACTAAAAATCTCCTCTCCGATAGTTATGAAAAACTATGAAAAGAAAATACATGCTCTCTGGAAATTTAGACTAAAGAAGCAAGGCACAAAAGCTATAGCACAGCAAGCAGCAAAGGACAAAACACAGGGAAGAACAACAATCAATAAACAGCACAGCATGGGGGCCGGTCTGACCACAGTGCACTGGTCGATTAGACCGCCTGCACCATGCCGGTCAGACCGCCGTCACCCGGTTGAACAGACTTGAACCGGCCGGTCAAACCGCCCCTTCCACGCCGGTCAGACTGCATATAGACCTCCGGTTAGACCGGCATCACCTGAGCGGTCTAACCGCCATGTGCCAAGCGGTCTGACCGCTAGGGTTAGCGGTCTGACCGATCTCGCACGAACAGAATAGTCAGTGGCTGAACTAAAACTCTAAAATTACTCAATCTTGAAGATTTCATGGAAATACAAAGAATGTTTCTGATCTTCTAAGGCCAAGAGAGTAAGACTTTGTTTTAAACAGCATCTAGACCTAAGAAACAAAAAGATTCAAACCAAGGAAGCAAGAAAAGAAGATCTGAGTAGAAATCAGATAATGAACTGAAAAATGACAGATTTCCTAAATAATTCTCATTCTCCATTTGCTCTCAAGGATGTACTGGCCAAAGGGCCCAGAGGCTCTATCCCACCATAGAGAGCAAAGGAATACTGCCACAAGACTAAGAAATCAGCTCAAACTTCAAAAAAGCTGACACGAGCAGAAACATGCAAATAAAATTCAGAGAAATGCCAGGGAACCAAAAGAGCTCAAACTCAATCCATTGATTCATTGTGATGAATGATTACAAGAGGAATACAACCACTAAGTCCCCATACGCGATTGGTACAAGGGAATCACACTACATGCTTCACTTCTGAAGAACTCACACGTAGGAGATGAAACCCTAGCTACTGCACAACACACAGGGCATACTCCCTCATTTCTTGCACTCTCCTGAATGCTCTCTCTATTGGAATGCCTTGCAGCTGCCTTCCTCTCCTCTTTTTGAAGGCAAGACCTCACCCCCATATGGAAAATCAAGAAGTGTCATACCATGCCCACTCCCTTGCTCCATACACACAAGAGGCAATAGGTCAACAAACAGATTTTGGAGGGAAATCACCTCCTCCACTCATTTGCTTGAGCCAATTTACCAAATTTCCCCTCAAGCACCTTCCCGGAAGCTTCCGCATCCAGTACCTTGACCGTCTGAACCTTGAATCCTCCCTGAGTCTAGTCCGGTCTGCTCCGCTGCACACGATCGCACCCGGCATCCTGATCGTCTGGACCTCCGACTCCTCCCTGAGCCTAGTACCGATCCACTCATCGCTGCCCGTCGTGTCCACCCGACACCGACCGAGACCTCCGACTCCACCTGACTCTAGTCCTGGTCTGTTCCGTCGCGCACGACCGCAATCGACCTCCAACCGTCTGGACCCCCGACTCCTCACTGAGCCTAGTCCCGGTTCTCTCGTTGTCGCCCGCCATGTCCGTTACCGGTAGCTCCAGCTCCGGTTCGTCGTCTCCCGACTCGCAACTACCTCACCAGCCTCGATCATCTTCGGCATCACCGACCGTCTAGACCTCAGCACCTCCTGTGCCTAGTCCCGGTCCTCCTCGCCTCACCATGACCTAGCTCCGAAGTCCTGCAGTCACACAGACAAGCAAACCGTCACATAGCACCGCACAAAACAGCATATCAATAATAACATAAGTAAAAGGTACTCAACTCTAGAATACCCAAACAAACTCAAACTTACTAAACCAACCGTCAATTACTCATCACAAACATGGGGATACCTCCACATGGTCTCTCAGCGTCACCACCGATTCCTTCGTAGGGCTCACGCATACCGGTGCAGCAACTTCCACCACCGGTGCTACCTTTATAGTCGACCTACAGCCGATGCAGCAAGGGCAGCAAGGGCAAAGCAAAGAAGACCAATGATGATATCTCGTACCTGCCATTGGCCCGCAAATTTGTGCTTGGCGAGCCGTTGCTCGAGAAAAAGGGCCTCCAAACCCTAGTAATTAGTTGCCAGCAATTGCACAAGTGGTATATGGAATACTCCAATAAGCCAGAGGGAAAACGGAGCTCAGGTATCACTGTCAAATTCGTGCCGGATCATTTACAGCACAGTGTTCACGAGTGTATCTTCATGGTCACCATTGAGGATTTATTCTATCTTTTCACGTTCAACGCTCTCTACGTCTCACTCATTCGATACTGGACATTGTAAGTGTGTACAATCACAGTCTTCGTTCATGTCATAACAATAAATGTCATATATAATTTGTTGCTTTCGTGTGTATATATATAGACACATGCTGACTAAAGCTACATCATCCAAATCATCGGTTGGTTTCTTGGACCCACACTTGGTCGCCAAGTATACCATTGACGAGGATACATCCTTCGTCGAGAGGTACATTGCATCAGGACTGCTGGCTTACCGCAATAAGGAATATGTACTTATGCCCTACAATCAGAACTATCATTGGATTTTAATAGTAATTGTACCAAAATGGAACAAGGTATATTACCTTGATTCCCTAAGTAAGAATAAAATGGACTTCACAGTTGTCAGCCAAGTAATCGATACGTAAGTACATTTTCTCCATACATACCTATATTGTACTCTTTCTTTCCTTCCGAATGACTAAGGTTAACTTTTTCGAATCACGTAGGGCGTTCGCGAGGTATGTTGAAAAGGGAGGTGTCTCGATGCAAGGGGCCAAAGGCCTGACACATGCTCGTGATTTTAAGGTATTCGCTATTACACATTAATTAATCATATGCAACAGTTGGCAGTAATGCCTCTTGAATTAACACATTCCATTTTTTGCAGTGCCACCAACAGCAGCCGGGCAACACATGAGGATTTGAGAGACCATGTGGAGGTCACCTCATAGTTGTGATGAGTAATTGACTCTTGTTCTTGGAAGAGTGAGTTTGGTTTTTGAGGTTTGAGCTGCCTCTGCAAAGTCGTAAGCCTTGAGAATGGCTCTTTCTGTTGGGTAGGCTTGAGACCCTGTGGTAAAAAGGGGTTTTACGACTTGGTAGTCGTAGTCGAGCTTACATCTTAGTGTTCAGCAGAGTGTCAAGCTTTATCGAGTGGTTATAGATTGCCTACGACCTCGGTGTGTTGTCTCTGTGAGGTCGCAAGTTCCTTCGGTGGTCGCGAATGTTTACGACCATCTTGTGACTATTGAGTGGTGGTGGACGGTTTGCCATGGTCGGAAGTCACCGGGAGGCGCACGACCGATTTTAGCTGTGGTCGAAGGCCATCCGCAAGTTTCGACCACTTGTTTGAAGTCGAAGGCCACGAAAGTTTACGCCACCGTTGAGTAGGTTACGTGCGATCGTAGCATCTAGGAGAGGTCGGAATCCTTTTATCGACTTTGTTGTTCTGGTGAACACGGTAAAATTGTTGATCGAGTGGTCGAAAGGCTTTACGAGCACGTTGGTCGTGGTCGGAAGCTGTGCGACTGTTTACGACCACGTTGTCATGAGTGAAGCGGTGGAAGTCGTAAGTCGAAGCTACGACCATGTTGTAGCAGTGCGATCGAGTCGGCGCTCAAGTTTCTGGCAGACTGCGACCACGTTGTGAGGCGATCGAATGTGGTCGTAGCTCGATCGTTTTGCGATCGTAAGTGGTCGGAAGGGCCGACAACGATAATATTCGGGTATGTGGTGCGAATGGGTTTCGACCACGATGGAACCTCTGGTTTTGGTCGTAGCCACTTGGAATCGATCGTGTGGACTGTTGGCGCGGTCGGTTTAGCTGGTAATCAGTCGTATGATCTTTTGGGCTAGTCGTATTTATCTGAGATGTGGTCGTAGGACTTAAGCAAGTCTTGATCTATGGTTTCGACCAGTCGTAAGTTGGTACGACTTGGTTGGGCAAGTTGGAGCTGAAACTTGCGATGGTCGTAGCTGAGCTGTGTGTGGTCGTGGGCCACTGAATGAGGTCGTAGGCTGCGGGAAGACTCTGATGGGCTCGAGTGCCTCTTATTGTGTCTAGAATTTGAGCGATAAAGTCGTAGCAATGTTGTGTGCGGTCGAGGCTCGAGTGCGACTTGGTGATCGCTTTACGACTCGGTAGTCGTAGCCGCTGTGTGTGTCGTTGCAAGCTTGCGATGGTCGTAGCTTGTGCCTTGGCGGTCGTAGCAGCCTAGAGAGTGGTCGCAGGCTGCTGGCACTTCATGTGTTGTGCATTGGATTGGTCGTAGGGGGTTTACAACTAGGTGTTGCACTGGAAAACTTGTTGGTTGTACCGATTGATGGTTTGATTGTTTTGTGCGGTGCTATGTGATGGTTTGCTTATGCGTGATGGTTGCGGACTTGGAGCTATTTCATGGTGAGCCGTGGGAGGACCGGGACTAGGCACAGGAGGTGTTGAGGTCCAGACGGTCGGAGACGCCGAAGATGATCGAGGCTGGTGAAGTGGTTGCAAGCCGGGGAGACGAGGAACCGGAGCAGAGCGCCGAGGTGGACACGACGGGCAATGGTGAGGTGAACCAGGACTAGGCTCGGGAAGGAGCCGAGGTCCAAGCGGTCGGACGCCTAGTGCGTGGCGGTCGGATGCGGCAGATCTTGGAGACAAGTCTTGGTGAGGCTGGAGTGGTCGGGACGAGACACGGTGGTGTCGGGGTCCGAACGACCGAGTGAGGCCGAAGAGGACTTGGTCTTGTGAGATGGTTGCAGGACCTTGGAGACAAGTCTTGGTGAGGCTTGGAGTGGTCGGGACTAGACATGGGAGATGTTGAGGTCGAGCAGTGGGTGAAGCCGAAGAAGACTTGGGACTCAAGGTGGTTGCGTCGCGGACCGGGACTAGGCTCTGGAGGAGTCGGAGGTCCGATCGGTTGGAGGTAGGTTCGGTCGTGCGTGATCGGCAAGGAAGCGGGAAGCTTAGGGAAGGTGCGTGAGGGCAATTTGGAGAATTGACTCAGGCCTGCAAAGGGAAGCGGTTTCCTGTAAAAGCACTGAAATCCTGTCGGCTGTCAGCTGTAACGGGTTGCCGCGTGTGCGCGGTGTGTAAAACCCGGTGTTAGGAGGGGGTTTACGGGTTAGCCCCAGTATGGACTAATGGATGGATCCATTAGGGTTAGTCTCGGGTGTGAGGCTATAAAAGGGAGAGGGGAGGCACGAGTGTGATGGGGTTGGCATTTGGGCCTTGAGGCAGCCGCCTCTCCCTCCCATGGGAGTCTGTGAGTGTGTTCTTGGGATTGTGTGAGAGAGAGAGGATGAGTGGAGAATCCATGTATGAATAATCGAGAAAGAGAGAAAGAGAAGAGGTGTGAGCTCCTCTCTATGCTCTCCGGGCGTATCGGGATTCCTTGTACTCCTTGATGGTTGGAATGGAAACTCTGAGTTGTGTTCTCTGTCTTGTGTTTGAATGATTTGTTTGCGCTCTCTTTGTTCCTTCGTATATCTGTGTTCTTGGCTTTCTGAAATCGCAGTGACATGTGGGTTTTACTCCAAGCCATCTTGGCTATTCTAGTCCCACGAGCGGTTCTATTCATCAACTCTGGTACTTCTTGCCTTGAGTTGTGTTCTTGGTTTGAGTAGGCCTAGTTTTGATTTGCTCAAAACAGGGAATCTGTCTCAAGGCTATTTGGCCAGTTCATTCCCGAGAGCAAGAGTCGAATCGGAGAAGTGTTTGCGTCTCGCGATGCGTGCGCGAGTACATGCTCTGCATTCGCTACGACCACGTTGAGACTTTTGTGCATGAGTCGACCGAATTCTCTGTTTGGTTTCGACCACGCCGTTTGTCCGATCTCAGCAAAGAAGTTTTCAACGCCTTGGTTTTCTCTGTCAAAGGACGTTAGCAAACATTGTCTAAAGTCTCATACCCGATTGCTTTGTGAATTGCAAGATATTTGGAAATCAAAGCAAGTGGTCATGAGCTCTGGCTTCTCTTGTTGGTCGTGCGCGCCTTCTCTGTTTTCGGTCATTACTGTGCAGTCTCTTTTGTCGGTCAGATCTCGGGTTTTCAGTGGATCGTCTGTCTTACCGAGTGACTCGATCGACCACGAGTTGGCGTTCGATCTCTCTGAAACAGATGGTCTATCTCTTTGTCAGAGTTATCACGATAGATCCTTTCGACTGCCTTGTTTTATCCTCGGCCAGCGGCAGTTCTAGTTCGCGTGTCAGTCTGATCTTCTGTTCTCCAGTGAACATTCGATCTTCCTCTTCATAGCTTTGTAGCTATTGGAGAAGAAGATTGTGTGAATACTTGGAGAGATTTTAAGGCACCATTCACCCCCCCTCTGTTGCCTTTTCGGTCCTACAATTGGTATCAGAGCAAGGTTTGCTCTATATTTGATCTTAACCGATCTGGAGCATGGCAACTAGTAGGGGATCTTGTGAGCTTTTCTTTGCATCTTGCTTGGGGTGTTTTGCCAATGATGTCCTTTGCGACAAGAGGCTGATTTCGGTTGGAGGGTGATGTTATTTGCAAGCACGATCACCGATCGAGAAGCGGCGATGAGAGCGAGATTCGCAGTCTTTGGGACATGGTCATTAAGAGTTATGACCACAGTCTCGGTGGCCCCATCTGCGACTACACTTCGTCGACACGGTGCTTTCCTCGGTGCACACTCTCGATACTTTGGTTTGTCTTGATTTACCTGTTCTCCGACCGGATGTTGAAAATTCTTTGAGGAGAGGAGTGCAATGATACGAGCATCGCATCTTGAGACTTTGTCACCTCTTTCATTTAAGATGTGGACCCTTCCTTGAGCATAGTTCTTTTGTTGTCAAGCACTTGTGCCTTTTGCTTAGTTGGCTAGTGCTTTTCTTGTTGGCTCTTCTCGGTTAGTCCAAGGGATTTCTCTTTTTAAGCAAGGATGGTGCTTTGTCCTTTTGACCATGTTTCATGGAGGACACTTACATCAATGCTCATTTTGAGAGAAGGATGGACATCTTGACATCGTAGACTTGTTTCTTTTGTTGTTGCTCTTTGTCCAGCGTCTTGACACGAGGAAGGACTTCCACGCTTCTTATTTGGTAGACCTTGTTCGCCCAAGCGAGGTGCGCACCTACTGTGAGAAGGTGTGAGTCTCCTTTGATGCTTTGGTTGGTTCTTTTCTTGGTCGTTCATGTGCAGGATCAAAAGAACACACGGATGATAATGCTAAGAGGACGAACAACAACTCATCATGAGCAAGGTAAAATGTCAATATGACCTTGGCCTTGTCCAAGATGAATATACTTGCTCTTAGGGATAATATGAGTGCCTAGATGGTAAACTGCTAGATCGTTCTTGCTAGGTTGAAATCTCATTTAGCATGTATAGGTTGTGAGTCTTCCACTACAGATGGCGATAATTTAATTTCCCTTCTTGCATGTTAAAATCTAAAAATGAGAAATTAAAATTTTGACTCACCACACTTGTGTAGAGGAGCTTGTTTCTGCTAGAATCTGGTTTAGTAAAAGCCAAGTTCCTCTACTGTGTCGTCGTTGTAGTCGTAATGTCTTACGATCACAGCTTCGGCTTCTCGGATGTAGTCGTAGCTTCATACGACCACGTCTTCTGGCGGACACTCTTACCTGTCATCATGGTCGTAAGTCCATACGACTTCGTCTGCTGCTTCTTAGCACGTTGCTGCACGGTCGCCATGGTCGAAACTGCATTTTGATCACGCCGCAATCCCCAATTGTGGTGAAAGGCTTTACGACCTGTCTCTCGGTGTAGTCATTCAAGACTATGCCTCTTGTGCTCTGACCACGCTCATGTCTTCTCGGCCGTAGTCGTAGCACGTAACGATCACTCATTTCTCGCTGAGTGGTCGGTGTGTCAAAGTCTTGGGTTCTCAAGTAATTGCTTGCTAACTCTTGAGACCCAAGACTTGGGCACTCTGTTCTTGTCATTTGTAGGTCTCTAGGCGCTTGTTGGAAAACATGGAATTGATTGGAGTTTTAGTCTTACGCCTCATCATATGACTAGAACATTTATTGGCTCTCCACTTCATGGCCTCCAAGAGACATATGCTCTCACGTTGGTGTCTTCACCTACTTTGTGAGCTATTCTTTACCTTCATGTCTCTATATACATGTGTTAGTCTTAATTGGCATGTTGTGTTTGTTCAGGTGCTCACTTATACCATCTTGGCATGTTCTTTCTTCAATACTTTCATGTCATGCCTTTATGTGTATGTTGCTTAAGTATCCATATATCTTGTCATATTTGTTAGATGCTTAAGCTTTGACCTGACTTCATGAGCGAAGTAGAATGTGTATATTAGAAGTCAAGTATCATCATGACCTTGTGTTCTGTAGTATCTATCATGGTTCACATCTTGCTCCTTATGTTCATTCATCATTATTTATACATGTTAGCATACTTTTCATGATTCTGATTTGTCATGTTGTATGTCTACATGATGTATGCACATGTATGGATAGTATGAGCTTGAGTATATCTTGGATAGATTTTCTATGTCATGATGTTTTGTTTATTCATGCCTCTTATCTTTTCTGGTATACATGCTTATATCCATGCTAGCATATGCTTCTGTGATCTTTCCTTGTCACCTGCTATGTGCATGGTTGTGATTAATTGAGATACATGTTTACCTTGATCTTTCTCATTCCGGTTTTTGGCATGACATAAAATGTACAACACCTTGGTAGCATTAGTCGTGCTTATGCTTAGACATCATGAGAAGCGTGGATAGGTCACAAGCTTCTTCTAGTATTGGGTGGCTCTAGGCTCGCTGTTCTAGATGCTTTTGATGAGGGCTAGATTGAGCTTGTGGGGGGTGTGTTCTCATGCATTAATATTTGTAATGCTACTGTTTGTGGTCTTTTGTCTCGATCTTTGGATCATGCTCGTATATCATTTACCCCAGTACTAGGACACCAGTTGTTCCCTGTGGTTAAACTGCAGGCTGTGTGTGAGGGGGAGACTGGTACAGCTTTACGACCACTCCTTTGGTCATTACGACCACGTCGTAGCTACCACGACCATGGTCTGGACACTCGGCCGAACTCGTTTTATGACCTCGGCGGGGACGCGCGACCACGATCCGGACTCATCTGCGACTACGACCAAGACACAATTACCACCACGACCTGGTTTCGTGTTCGACCACCCGAATTGGACTACGATCATGAGTGAACACATCTCGACCATGGCGAGGCGACTTCGATCACTCAACCGAGGTCGGGACTCCTATACGACTACTACCGGGACTCTTCTACGACCACGACTACCAACCAAGCGACCATGACAGAGGTTTGTTCTCCCTTGTGATCTTTCAGTGTTTTGCTTCCCTCCACTTGGCTTTCCTTTGTTTATCTGTTCTAGTGGGAGGAAGGGTCCGATTGGTTAGACAGGAACCGTCTCTAGGTGATATTGTCTCGATCACACTTCTCGTCCAAATGGTTCTCTAGGATTATTTACTACCTAGTTTGGGCTTTGGTTCTCTAGGATTCTCTTCTACCTAGATTGAACCTTTTCTTGGCCACTAGAGTCTTGTGCATTGACATAGTGTGCTTTTGCCCGTGGTATGAGGTTCTGAGACTAGAGACCATGTGGATAGGGTGTGTTTGGGAATCACCTCCTTGAGTTAGAACCCTCTTTTTCTGGTTTTTGCGCCAAATTTCTTGGTTCTTCTCGAGTTGCCTTCTCTAGGGGGAGTTGGAACCTTTCTATCTGTTCGGGCTAGCTTTCAGGGGGAGTTCATCTCGTGTGCATTCTTTTGTCTCATAATGCATAAAATTCACATGAATGCCTGTACAGTCTTTGGAGCCTTGTCTATTATCTTTATGTGACATGATATCATGCTTTATATCTTGCCATGTCTTGTGATAGCTTGATTTATCATGCCCTTCTATGTGCTGCTTAGCTCTTGCCATACTAGCTTAATTAAATGTGAACAACTTAAAGTAAAACATGTCTTGTTCAATCTTGTGACTAGTCTGGCTTTAGTGATCCTCTCTTGATTCAGGCCATGTCGAATAGGCTAAGTTGAGTCTTGAATCTGTTTTTGAGGTTTAGATTGAGCTAAGTTAGTTCATTAGTGATGCATGAGTTAAGTTTTAACTCTTTGTTCATGAACTAACTCAAGTAAATGCAAAAAGATCTCTTTTGTGCGAAAAAACTGATCTCACCAATTCTTTCTCATGAGATGGCTTGCTATTGCACTAGGCATGAACTCAGGGGGAGTTTTGGATGACCAAGATCACCTCCTTAAGCTTATTGCTTGGAGTGATCGCATAAGGCTTGAGATCTAGCACATGGCTATGAAAACAAAAAAAATTCTTGTGAAAAATGGTTGAAACCAACCATGAATTTCTGATAAAAGCCTAATGTGCTAATTTTACTCAACTACAAATCTTCTTCAAGTGGTATCCAAAGTGCTACAAGTGATACCTAGTGCTTGAACAATATGTCTCATTTTTGGGCTTGTAGCTCTCTAAATCAACTCAACTATAGCTTCTTGATTTCGCTTAGAATATTGACATGGCTTGACTCACGTTTGGATACCTTCTTCTAGACTATAATCTTGAGTGACTTGACATGCTAATTAAACATTTAATTCAAAGATCATGACTTATTTGGCTTGAGCTTAGCAATACATAGTTTGTTATGATCCAGATAGCATTGTCACTTTTTATGGCTTGGTATAATCTGTAAAATCACTTAGGATAATCTTCATGGCTCCCGTGCTTAAAATGAAGCAATTGTAGGCACTCCATTTCATTCATGCTCTATTCTTTTGTTCCCTGCATCTTGATGATTCTATTGCCAAAAGGGGGAGAAGGATATAGAAAAAGGCATTAAGGAGTGCAAAAGGCACTAAAATGGGCGAATGCATTAAGAGATGGGAGAAGGATAGAAAGAGGCATTTAGGGGGAGAATGCTTGTTCATCTTGCTATGACAATGGTCATGTGAGCAACAGCTTTTTGGACCATGAGCAAGATTGGATTTTTTTTGTGTGATTTGGAGCTTTAGTAGAAAATCTGATCCTTCTCTATTTGCTTCTTTGCACTCTGTGTCAACATGGTCATAAGTTCCTTCTTCACCTCTTTTAGACCATGTGTGGCTTTTGCATCTCCTTCCTTTTCTCTTCAAAACCAAACTCATCTTCATGCTTTTTCTGTGTTTGTCAATATACTCATCAAGGGGGAGATTGAGAGACCATGTGGAGGTCACCTCATGGTTGTGATGAGTAATTGACTCTTGTTCTTGGAAGAGTGAGTTTGGTTTTTGAGGTTTGAGCTGCCTCTGCAAAGTCGTAAGCCTTGAGAATGGCTCTTTCTGTTGGGTAGGCTTGAGACCCTGTGGTAAAAGGGGTTTCGACTTGGTAGTCGTAGTCGAGCTTACATCTTAGTGTTCAGCAGAGTGTCAAGCTTTATCGAGTGGTTATAGATTGCCTACGACCTCGGTGTGTTGTCTCTGTGAGGTCGCAAGTTCCTTCGGTGGTCGCGAATGTTTACGACCATCTTTGTGACTATTGAGTGGTCGTGGACAGTTTGCCATGGTCGGAAGTCACCGGGAGGCGACGACCGATTTTAGCTGTGGTCGAAGGCCATCCGCAAGTTTCGACCACTTGTTTGAAGTCGAAGGCCACCGAAAGTTTACGCCACCGTTGAGTAGGTTACGTGCGATCGTAGCATCTAGGAGAGGTCGGAATCCTTTTATCGACTTTGTTGTTCTGGTGAACTGGTAAAATTGTTGATCGAGTGGTGAAAGGCTTTACGAGCACGTTGGTCGTGGTCGGAAGCTGTGCGACTGTTTACGACCACGTTGTCATGAGCTGAAGCGGTGGAAGTCGTAAGTCGAAGCTACGACCATGTTGTAGCAGTGCGCGTCGAGTCGGCGCTCAAGTTTACTGGCGATGCGACCACGTTGCGAGGCGATCGAATGTGGTCGTAGCTCGATCGTTTGCGGTCGTAAGTGGTCGGAAGGGCCGACAACGATAATATTCGGGTATGTGGTCGAATGGGTTTCGACCACGATGGAACCTCTGGTTTTGGTCGTAGCCACTTGGAATCGATCGTGTGGACTGTTGGCGCGGTCGGTTTAGGTAATCGATCGTATGATCTTTTGGGCTAGTCGTATTTATCCGAGATGTGGTCGAGGACTTAAGCAAGTCTTGATCTATGGTTTCGACCGATCGTAAGTTGGTACGACTTGGTTGGGCAAGTTGGAGCTGAAACTTGCGATGGTCGAGCCGAGCTGTGTGTGGTCGTGGGCCTTGAATGAGGTCGTAGGCTGCGGAAGACTCGATGGGCTCGAGTGCCTCTTATTGTGTCTAGAATTTGAGCGATAAAGTCGTAGCAATGTTGTGTGCGGTCGAGGCTCGATGCGACTTGGTGATCGCTTTACGACTCGGTAGTCGTAGCGCTGTGTGGTAATCGTTGCAAGCTTGCGATGGTCGTAGCTTGTGCCTTGGCGGTCGTAGCAGCCTAGAGAGTGGTCGCAGTCGCCGGCACTTCATGTGTTGTGCATTGGATTGGTCGTAGGGGTTTACAACTAGGTGTTGCCTTTGGAAAACTTGTTGGTTGTACCGATCGATGGTTTGATTGTTTTGTGCGGTGCTATGTGATGGTTTGCTTGTCTGTGATGGTTGCAGGACTTCGGAGCTATTTCATGGTGAGGTGTGGGAGGACCGGGACTAGGCACAGGAGGTGTTGAGGTCCAGACGGTCGGAGACGCCGAAGATGATCGAGGCTGGTGAAGTGGTTGCAAGCCGGGGAGACGAGGAACCGGAGTAGGAGCTGCCAGAGGTGGACACGACGGGCAATGGTGAGGTGAACCAGGACTAGGCTCAGGAAGGAGCCGAGGTCCAAGCGGTCGGACGCCTAGTGCGTGGCGGTCGGATGCGGCGAGATCTTGGAGACAAGTCTTGGTGAGGCTCGGAGTGGTCGGGACGAGACACGAGGTGGTGTCGGGGTCCGAACGACCGAGTGAGGCCGAAGAGGACTTGGTCTTGTGAGATGGTTGCAGGACCTTGGAGACAAGTCTTGGTGAGGCTTGGAGTGGTCGGGACTAGACATGGGAGATGTTGAGGTCCGAACGACGGGTGAAGCCGAAGAAGACTTGGGACTCAAGGTGGTTGCGGCGCGGACCGGGACTAGGCTCGGAGGAGTCGGAGGTCCGATCGGTTGGAGGTAGGTTCGGTCGTGCGTGATCGGCAAGGAAGCGGAAGCTTAGGGAAGGTGCGTGAGGGCAATTTGGAGAATTGACTCGGGCCGCAAAGGGAAGCGGTTTCTGTAAAAGCACCGAAATCTGTCACCGTCGGTGTAGCAGGTTGCAGCGTGTGCGCGTGTGTAAAACCCGGTGTTAGGAGGGGTTTCTGGGTTAGCGGTATGGACTAATGGATGGATCCATTAGGGTTAGTCTCGGGTGTGAGGCTATAAAAGGGAGAGGGGAGGCACGAGTGTGATGGGGTTGGCCGGCTGGGCCTTGGAGGCAGCCGCCTCTCCCTCCCATGGGAGTCTGTGAGTGTGTTCTTGGGATTGTGTGAGAGAGAGAGGATGAGTGGAGAATCCATGTATGAATAATCGAGAAAGAGAGAAAGAGAAGAGGTGTGAGCTCCTCTCTATGCTCTCCGGGCGTATCGGGATTCCTTGTACTCCTTGATGGTTGGAATGGAAACTCTGAGTTGTGTTCTCTGTCTTGTGTTTGAATGATTTGTTTGCGCTCTCTTTGTTCCTTCGTATATCTGTGTTCTTGGCTTTCTGAAATCGCAGTGACATGTGGGTTTTACTCCAAGCCATCTTGGCTATTCTAGTCCCACGAGCGGTTCTATTCATCAACTCTGGTACTTCTTGCCTTGAGTTGTGTTCTTGGTTTGAGTAGGCCTAGTTTTGATTTGCTCAAAGCAGGAATCTGTCTCAAGGCTATTTGGCGATTCATTCCGAGCAAGAGTCGAATCGGAGAAGTGTTTGTGTCTCGATGTCGTGCGCCGAGTACATGCTCTGCATTCGCTACGACCACGTTGAGACTTTTGTGCATGAGTCGACCGAATTCTCTGTTTGGTTTCGACCACGCCGTTTGTCGGATCTCAGCAAAGAAGTTTTCACTACCTTGGTTTTCTCTGTCAAAGGGCGTTAGCAAGCGTTGTCTAAAGTCTCATACCCGATTGCTTTGTGAATTGCAAGATATTTGGAAATCAAAGCAAGTGGTCATGAGCTCGCTTGTCTAGTTGGTCGTGCGCGCCTTCTCTGTTTTCGGTCACATGCGCGTCTCTTTTGTCGGTCGGATCTCGGTTTTGGTGGATCGTCTGTCTTACCGAGTGACTCGATCGACCACGAGTTGGCGTTCGATCTCTCTGAAACAGATGGTCTATCTCTTTGTCAGAGTTATCACGATAGATCCTTTCGACTGCGTTGTTTTATCCTCGGCCAGCGGCAGTTCTAGTTCGGGTGTCAGTCTGATCTTCTGTTCTGCAGTGAACATTCGATCTTCCTCTTCATAGCTTTGTAGCTATTGGAGAAGAAGATTGTGTGAATACTTGGAGAGATTTTAAGGCACCATTCACCCCCCCTCTGTTGCCTTTTCGGTCCTACAGGATTCTACATTTGCCACCATATAGAACTACTCCTCGATTCCTCGAGGATCACCAATTCCAAGGTTTGTCAATCTTCCCATAATTACTTCATACTTATCACGTTATATGTATACGCACATTGATATTCCTATCGACAGGCTGCGCCCATCCCGTTAACTGCATTCAAACAGTGCGACCTTTCACGAATTCGAGGAGAGTTGGCGTACTTTTTGGTGGCTCGAGTCATAAACTCAAAAGGAGAATTCCACTGCGCACAATGATTTTTTATTGCTCTTATCACTCCGGAATCGAGGTCTCGCGAACGGATCAATAATCAACGAACTTGTCAGCTGCACAAGCAATACTTGAATGGCAATCATGCACCATCCAAGTATAGCTTGTTCAGACTGATAAGTTCGTTGATTATGGATCTGTTCCTTTCGTGAGACCTCGATTCCGGAGTGATAGAGCAATAAAAAATGCAATGTTACCATCTAAGTGCAAATGCAATGTAAATCTTTTGTAATTGTGTATTTGTTAATGAATATTTTATTTCATTTCAATTAATTGATTTGCGAAATGGATGCTTTATGTTTGTGAAATGAAGTGCGATGTGAATTGGATGTTTTATGTTTGTGAAATGAATTGAGATGTGAATTATATGTATACATGTACATGTTGATCTTCTTGTTTCAGAGGGCATGGCTAGCATTTCCTGAGGCTAGCCAATAAACAGGAATAGATTTAGGGGTAGAAAAGAATATCATAGACACGGTTTTTACTTAAAAACCATCTGTGATTATCAGCTATCACAGAAGGTTTTTAGTTACAAACTGTCTATGATATTTACACCACAGACGGTTTTCTGTGATAACCTTCGATTATCACTGACCCATAAATTCAGACGGTTCAGAAAACCGCCTGTGATGACGTTTTTGAACCGACTGTAATACGGTTTTCTGTAGTAGTGATGTGTTCTCCACAAATTAGGAATGCCGAATAATCAGTTTGTTCAAGTTTAAGATTCATCAATAAGATGTTCTTAGTGTCCCACTAATTGTTTTTTCCGCTTCTTCCTGCATCACCACTAGTTGGTTCTGAGGGAAATTGTTGGAGACCACAAATATACATCAGTAATTAAGCTCATGATTCCATCTACTCTTTGTTAGAAACCAATGATTGTGATAGTCAGATGACTGTCACAATTGCTGTTATAACACTATCACCAAAAGGGCCATCACAGGTGGTTTAAAACCATCATCATAGACCATTTCTAAATCGTCTGAATTTACATATCAGTAATAACAAGTGGTTACCATTACAAAGCATTACATGGAGCCCTGGAGATTATTTAGATGAATCGTGCTTGGATCACATGAGTCGTGCTTGCATCACATGAGTCCTTATTAGGACCGGTTACAATTTATTAGTCCTGGTCGACATCAATGCCGGGAAATACATACATTTAAACATAGGTTTACGGGAAACATGCATGTTGGTACCAAAGTTTACGCATGCATATAGCAAGCAGACATATCTGTATCAATCTAGGAGACACTCATGACGTGCAATTTACGAAAGCCTCACGTCCAAATGCTAATACTTGTTGGCACCATCTACCTACAAAATATTGGGAATAACAATTTAGATGTGACTATTGTATTTGTGTACTTTTTATCAAGTGTACGATGAAGAAAACTAAAGGTAAAAATTGCATATAATAGAATTGAAAGATGTCAGACCCCCGAGCGTGGAATACTTGTAATCCTCATGTGTGTATCATACTAGTCCAATGATCAGTGGTTAGTACACACATACAAAACATTGAAATTATATCTATACACATTGTATTCATACAACTTATAACAATAGATCATACATAAGCGATATATATCAAGTTTGCACAAGTAAACACAAGTAACCATAAGTGCAGTCGAAGACAAGTTAAATAAACCAAAATATGTCCAGCGCACTACTACAGAAAGCCTAATACTAGACGGTCAATCACAGACGGTTTTGTCAAACCGTCTGTGATTGACACTAACACAGACGGTTTTAATTTGGACACCGTCTGTGTTAGTGGCGTCGGATAAAAGGAGTATCACAGACGGTTCTTACCGATGAACCGTCTGTGATACTAAAGTATCACAGACGGTTTTTATTAAAAACCGTCTGTGATAATCTGGGATTATCATAGACGGTTTTTTATTAAAAACCATCTGTGTTGTGTAGACTATCACAAACGGTTGTTGTTAAGAACTGTTGTTAATGTTCACAGACGGTTTTTAACAAGATCCGTCTGTGATGTCCCTTTGTCTGTCATATTCTGTTCATGATCAGAGGTTAATATATAAATACACATTGCTTCTAATAACTTAACTACAGAACTACTGAGACAAGAGATCACAAATTAAAGGCAAATTTATTAGTTTCAATTAGATGCAAATTTACTACAAATGTCGCACAGGTAAAGAGTTTCCCAGATTGTAATCTTTTGGGCTTCGTACGCTTCTTCTTCGACTTTGGACTTGGAGGATCAGCGGCTGAATTCTCGAACGCCGTTAAGATTGCCCTTGTCCTCAGCACTTCCTCCTCCAGCCTGGGCAAATAATCAGCAGCATCCATAATGTCGTAGAGGATAGCATGAAAAGATTCCTCAGAATATACCGTTTTTGCTTGATCGGCAAGGCTATCCATCAGTCTCTCCAATGCGTGTAGAGCTTCTTCCGCATTGCACACATTGTGGAGAAAAATCAGGGTGAGGGCTGTTTCCCTTTCTTGAGCGGCAGCGAGACGCCTCCGTCGACGGCGGATGATCAGGTCGAGCTGACGGATGCAAGAAAGTCGGGGAAGGAGAGCAGGGCGTGTGAGGAGAAGCTGCTCCAGATGCAAATTGCTGGCCGCCTGTGTAAGGTTCCGGCCGAACAATTCTTGATGAACAGATGAGAGGAAGGAGATGATCACAAGAATAGTAGAAGCCATATTGTACGACGTACGTAGAAGAGACCTAGATTAGGCGCGCATATTTAACCTTTAGCACAGACGGTTCGTATACCCAAACATTAATGATATAGACGCTTCGTATAACGATCGAGAGACGTTAACTAGACGATCGAAACACGAAGCGTTCTGGCAATCGAAACACGAAGCGTTCTGGCAATGGAAACATGCGCGAAGCGTTCTGGCATGAAGCTTATGACAGACGGTTTTTTATAAAAAACCGTCTGTGATAATATTTATCACAGACGATTTTAATAAAAAATCATCTGTGATAAGCTGGTTATCACAGACGGTTTTTAATTAAAAACCATCTGTGATAATTCACAGATAGTTTTTAGTTAAAAACCATCTGTGATAATGAGTAAGGCATTTATTGCGCTGCTCAGACCGCATCTGTCTTCATTTCGATCCAGATCTAGCCACTGATGCGCACTTTTTCACTCGGGAGGAAGCTAGGCGATTTCAGGCCAGTTAATTTGGTGGAAAGAGGCAGAGATTGAGCTTTGAATTAAGATTCAGACTTTCCTGGTTGCTGTAGATATGGTTAGTAATGAAATTTATTTTTTTCTTTAATTGCATTACAATTTAGGTCTAAGTAATCCATGAGTGGTTATTGAAGATGGTTAATTTGCAAAATTGTTGGTTATATAATAGCTATTGTGTTTGTAATATGAATTGAGCTAGCAAATTAAGTCTCAATATAATAAATGTGGCCGGTATATATGTAGTTATAATTAGTTAATCTAGATTTTAATACTAAGTTGTTATATATGTACGTAACGTAGGACTGAAGCTGGATGTATGCCGCGAGCCGTGTGAGTGAAGAGTACATTAATGGCGTTCGCTTTATAAGAGCGAGGAGGATATGTTGAATAAGGGGTGGAATATATGTGCTTGTCCATGCATCGATCGCGATAATTTGAAGATGTTTAAGAACCGAGGGCAAATTGAAGCGCACTTGATTCGGAGGGGTTTCAAAAAGGATTATACGTGTTGGACCAGTCATGGCGAAGTGAATGATCATATGCCACGGATGACATCGCGGTGAAGTGAATGATATGCCCCGATGACATCGCGGTGAAGTGAATGACATGCCGCCGGCTGATGTTGATTGTGGCTCGATTCGGATAGGTTGCACGATGATAACTGGATCGGATGCTTGCGATGTAGAAGAGAACTATGATGAGAGAGAGTATGTTAAATTCGTGGCTTGATGGAGGACTCAGAGAAACCTTTGTACACGGGCTGCAAGTACACGAGGTTGTCGGCCGTGCTTGAGCTGTTGAAATTGAAGGCAAGCAACGGTTGGTCCGACAAGAGTTTCACGGCGCTGCTAGGTCTTTTAGCGGACATGCTTCCGGAGGGAAATGAGTTGCCTAAAACCACGTATAAAGCCAAGAAGGTTCTTTGTCCGTTGGGAATGGAAGTAGAAAGAATACATGCATGCCCGAACGACTGTATCCTCTACCGTAAAGAGTATGCAAACATGCATGTATGTTCGGTGTGCAACGCATCCCGATACAAATGTAGCAATCAATCAGATGATGGCGAGGGAACAGAGGCGAAGAAAGGACCTCCTGCTAAGGTGGCATGGTATTTTCCTATAATTCCCCGTTTGAAAAGGTTTTTTTTGCAAATCTAAAGGAGGCAAAACTGCTGCGTTGGCACTCGGAGGAGCGCAAGAAGGATGGAATGCTAAGATACCTTGCTGATTCCGCCCAGTGGAGAAACATCGATAGGAGTTTTGCAAACTTTAGTGCAGAACCAAGGAATATAAGGTTTGGACTGAGTACAGATGGAATGAATCCTTTCAGTAGCATGAGCAGCCGACATAGCACATGGCCCGTGACTCTCTGCATCTATAACCTTCCTCCTTGGATGTGTATGAAGCGAAAGTACATTTTGCTGTCGATACTTATCCAAGGGCCAAAACAACCTGGGAATGATATCGATGTGTTCCTATAATCGTTGGTGGAAGATCTAAAAGTACTGTGGAACGAATGGGTACAGGTATGGGATGCATACAAACGACAGAACTTCACTCTGCGCTCCTTATTGTTCTGCACCATAAATGATTATCCTGGCCTTGGTAACCTATCGGGCGATAGTACAAAAGGTGCCAAAGCTTGTACTCACTGTTTAGATGGTAACGAGAGTGTGTGGCTGAGACACTCACGCAAAACCGTCTACATGCGTCACCGCTGGTTCCTTCGGAAGGCTCACCCATACCGCAAGATGAAGAAACAATTTGACGGAGAGAAGGAAGACGGTTCAGCTCCAAGGCATTTAAGGGGACACGAGGTTTATGATATGGTTAAGTATTTAGATGTTGTCCTCGGAAAGGGACGTAAATTGAGGGCTCATGAGAAGAACACCTGGAAGAAGAGATCAATATTTTGGGACTTACCTTATTGGGAGTACCTAGATGTTCGGCACTGCATCGACGTCATGCACGTAGAAAAGAATGTGTGCGACAGCTTGATTGGTCTCTTACTGAACATCCGTGATAAAACAAAGGACGGTGTCAACGCACGGCTTGACTTGGCTGACATGGACATCAGGCCTGAGTTAGCACCGACAAGCACTAATAATGGACGAACGTACCTTCCCCCTGCGTGTTACACTTTGTCCAAGGATGAGAAAACAGAACTGTGCCAGTGCTTGCATGGTGTCAAAGTTCCGTCTGGTTACTCCGGCAACGTGAAGAAACTTGTTTCGATGCAAGATTTGAAGTTAAATGGCATGAAGTCTCATGATTGTCATGTGCTGATGACACAGATGCTCCCTGTTGCAATTAGAAATATTTTGCCGATCAAAGTCCGAGAGACAACATGAGGCTATGTTATTTCTTTAACGCAATTGCTCAGAAGGTCATCGATCCCGAAGGATTAGATGCTCTGCAGGACGAGGTGGTGATGACTCTATGTCACCTTGAAATGTATTTCCCTCCTTCGTTTTTCGATATCATGGTCCATCTCATTGTTCACGTTGTGTGGGAGATAAAAATGTGCGGGCCCGTATTCCTACGTAGCATGTACCCATTTGAGAGGTTGTGGGAATTCTCAAGTCCTACGTACGGAATCATTCTCGGCCGGAGGGCAGCATCGTCGAAGGTTATGCAAGCGAAGAGGTCATTGAGTTTTGTGTCGATTATATGGCTCAGATTCAACCGATAGGTGTCCCTCAATCTCGTCATGAGGGGAGGCTGAAGGGTCTCGGAACTATCGGAAGGAAAGCAATCACTCCAGATATGGACACGTATACTCAAGCCCATTTCACGGTGTTGCAACACATGACTGAAGTGGCGCCTAATGTGGACCAGCACAAGGATGTGCTTCGGCAACAGAATCCAGAGCGGCCGGATGTTTGGATCATGAGACAACACAACCGTTGGTTCAACCAATGGTTGAAGGAGCAAATCGCTAGGAGATCGCCGAGTGAGACGCTGACATGGTTGGCAAAAGGGCCGACATTTACAGTTGTGACATGGCAAGGATATGACATAAATGGGTACACATTCTATACGCAGTCTCAGGATGTCAAGAGCACTAACCAGAATAGTGGTGTCCGCATAGATGCATTCTGTACCGATGGGTCGAGAAACTCGTACTATGGCTTCATAGAAGAGATTTGGGAGCTCAACTATGTGGTTTTCAAGATCCCCTTATTTCACTGCCGTTGGGTGCATCTCCCACAGGTGAAGGTTGACAAGTACGGTGTCACGACCGTGGACCTCCAACGTGTCGGGTACAAAGACGAACCATTCGTACTCGCCAATCAAGTTGTTCAAGTTTTCTATGTAACCGACCCAGCAAATAAGAAACGCCATGTAGTTCTTCATGGTAAAAGGAGAATTGTCGGAGTGGAGAATGTAGTGGACGAGGAGGAATACAATCAATTTGACGAGTTACCTCCTTTTGGAAATGGCATAAGGGTCGACGATGAACAACGTGACGAAACTAGTTACGTAGCATTGATCATGATGAAGGGCTAATTTTTAAAGGAAATAATCAAGCAAGTATAATAAGAATGTATATGTGAAAATGTGTGACAATTTTGAGATGTATATGTGAAAATGTGTGACAATTTTGAGATATATATGTGAAAATGTGTGATGTAGTCAATTTTGAGATGTATATGTGAAAATGTGTGACAAAATGTATATGTGAAAATGTATATGTGTGTTGGCATTTATGTATATGTGATGTATATGTGTGATGTACATGTGATGGTTGATATGAATGCAGCTGGTTGGTGTTGTATATGAATGCAGTTGTTTGGTGGTGGATATGAATGCAGCTATGGTTATTGGTGTTGTCTTAATAACTACAGTCGCAAAAGCTTATCACAGACGGTTCTGAACTTAGAACTGTCTGTGATATCAATATCACAGACGGTTCTAAGTTTAGAACCGTTTGTGATAACCTCCCTATATATACCCTCTGGCTAGGGTTTTCCCTGTGCGCTGTGCAGTTATTCGATCTAGATCTAATTAAATCCCGAGCCCGTCGTCGCCTCCGCCTCCCCGAACCCTCGTCGGCCTTCTCCCCGAGCCCGTCGCCGGCCGCCTCCGTCGAGCCTGTCGCCGGCTGCCTCCCCCGAGCCCGTCGCCGGCCGCCTCCCCCGAGCCCCTCATCGAGCCCGTCACCGGTCGCCTCCCCCCGAGCCCCTCGTCGAGCCCGTCGTCGGCCGCCGCCCCCCAAGCACCTCGCCGAGCCCGCCGCCGCCGCCTCCCGAGCCCTCGTCGAGCCCCTCGCCGCCACCTCCCTCGATTACCGTGCATTGTGAGCACTTTTTGTGATGGACTAGGGTTTTGAGTATTGTGAGCAGTTTCTGTGATGGACTATGGTTTTGAGCATTGTGAGCATTGTTTACTGCAATAGCTTAATTAGTTTGCTATTTGGTACATATTACATTGGTACATTGTTTACTGCAGTAGCTTAATTAGTTTGCTATTTGGTACATTGTTTACTGCAGTAGCTTAATTAGTTTGCTATTTGGTACATATTACATTGGTACATTGTTTACTGCAGTAGCTTAGTTTAATTTGCTATTTGGTACATACTACATTGGTACATTGTTTACTGCAGTAGCTTAATTAGTTTGCTATTTGGTACATATTACATTGGTACATTGTTTACTGCAGTAGCTTAGTTTAATTTGCTATTTGGTACATACTACATTGGTACATTGTTTACTGCAGTTGCTTAGTTTACATTGGTACATATTACATTGCTCGTTGTGTTAGTATATAGTATATAGTATAGGCATATAACCCCTCTCTCTATCCACATCACCCCCTCCCTTCTCCCCCTTCCCTCTACTCCTCTCCTCTCTTCCTAACATTGAGCATCATGTTTCACTTTTCTTGCTTCCTCATCTTATCATGTTTCACTTTTCTTGCTTCCTCATTTAGTAGCGGGACGGCCAAGATTAATCTTGTGCAACCCTACAATTTGAGAGCACAAATTAACCAATCAAGGACCACTCTAGTGTATATGCCACATAGACCTTCAAGGGGCATGAAGTAAGTGACACACTGAGTGTTCCTTCAATGAACCGGATACACTAGTTTGTGTCATTTGCTTCATAGAACTTTGTTTAGAGACCTTGTAGTAATAGTATATGCCGATTAATACCGAGATGTGATGTTCACTCACAATCCTTCTTTTCCTTCTTAAATTCAAGGCAATTTTATTACAAAAGTACAAAAAAGACATTCCCAGATTCTTCGTGAGCGTGAGACATAGCCGACTTCTTGGTGGCGACTATCCATCTGCTTCTTCCTACTTCTTTTCTTCATCTCGGTTTCGGATCACGTGCGCGAAGAGCGATGATTCGTAATCATCGCATCATGGCGCACGTGATCCGCAGAGACCGAGATGAAGAAAAGAAGTGGGAAGAAGCAGATGGATAGTCGCTCACCGAAGAAGTCGGCTATGTCGGCTGCTCACCGAATAATCTAGGAATGTCTTTTTTTTGCACTTTTGTAATAAAATTGCCTTGAATTTTGCGGGAAAAAGAAGGATTGTTGGATTGGAGAATGTTGTGGATGAGGTTCCCAGATAAGGAAATCTTGCGATTGTTCCCGGATGACCGCTCGAAATTGGATTAGAGCAAGGTCATCTACGATTTACATCGGGGCGTCTCCTTTGAAACCTGCGGACCAGCAAGTGTCCCAAAGACTGGTAAGATATCGATAGAACTACGTAGCTTGTAATTACTCCACAACTTCGCATTTAATTGAAATGACATTTTGTGCTCTTGCAGAAGAGTGAGTTTTGAATCTACCAGGATCATTCCAGGAACAAGGGAGAATGATATGCTCTCCGTGGCCCAGGAAACAAGGAGCACCCGGTCGCACGAGAGGCCTTGGGCTTTACGTTCCTTGGAAACATGGTTTCCAAGATGACTCCGGGATGTATCGGCGTAGGAAGAGAAACAAAGCCGAGCGTGGCGCACAGCTACGAGAAGAGATCAAGGAATCTCTTAGAGAGGAGCTATTAGCTCAGATGGCTGATGTAATCAGAGGTGAGGTGCGGAAACAGACAGAAAGTCAGCAGGCCACTCCTGTGCTAGCTAGCCCGCACAACCATCCGAGTAGCTACGCGTCCAATCCGACGCAAACCCAGGCCAAATTTCCTGTGGACGACATCCTGGTAATAATTATTATCTCTCGAATGCTTGCTCCATTGATAGGCCTATTCGAGTAGCTAATTTTGTATCGTTATGTAGGAGCCTACGATGTGCGTGCTCCAAGTGAGATATGGCTCCATTCCCTTGTCTGTTGCTTGGGGCCGGGCATATTAAATGCAGTATCGGGGCCATGGTGCACGGTCAAGCTTTAGCGCCGAGCTTATAAAAGTTAATGTGGATGGTGTGTATGTCAATTTTGAGGTGGTCCCGCTACCAAAGCCCCCCAACGACGAGATCGTGACCCTAGGACAGGCCATTGGAACATTCATCCAGTGGCCCAAGAGCGACATCTCCCTGGAGGCTTCTTCACCGGTGGCAGGACCAGAAGTGCAGTGCGAACCACAGCAACATGCACTGGTGTCATCTCCACACGGCGGTCGCGGCGAGCTACTGCACCGGTGCTATCTCCACGGGTGCTATTCTCGCCAAAGCAACTTGCACCGTCTGTACCATTACAGTCGACTACCATGAAGTCGACCTGCAGTCGAGGCAGTGGCCATGGCAAATCAAAGACGAAGGATGATGATGATATCTCGTACATGCCATTGGCCCACAAATTCGTGCTAGGCGAGCCGATGATATTCCCGGAAGAGCACCTCTTAACCCTAGGACTTGGTTGCCAAAGATTCCACACTTGGTATATGAAACAGTCCAATAGATCAGAGGTAGAACTGCGCTCAGGTATCATGGTCAAATTCAAGCCGAAACATTTCTTGCACAAAGTTCAGGAATGTGTCTTCCCAGTTACCTTTGATGATATATTTGCTGTTTTCACGCTCAACGCTCTCGACGCCTCACTCGTTCGATGCTGGACGCTGTAAGTCTGTACAATCACAGTCTCTATTCATGTAATACCGATATATATCACAATTTGTTGCTTTTCTGTGTATATATATAGATTCATGCTGACCAAAGCTAGATCATCGAAATCACCAATTGGTTTCCTGGACCCACGCTTGGTCGCCATTGATACCATCAACGAGAATGCATCCTTCGTCGAGGACTATATTACAAAAGCACTGCTGGCTCACCGCGATAAGGAATTTGTTCTTATGCCATACAATGAGAACTTCCATTGGATTTTAATTGTAATAATACCAAAATGGAACAAGGCTATATACCTTGATTCTCTAAGTAAGAACAAATCCAAGTACACAGCTATCGCCTAAATACTCGATAGGTAAGTACATTGTACATTGTACTCTTTCTTTCCTTCTGAATGACTAATCTAACTTTTTTGAATAACGAAGGTCGTTCGTCACATACGTTCAACAAACAAGTGGCTCGACGATCGCCAAGCCCTTGAAACATGATCGCAATTTTGGGTATTGGCTAGCTACACATTAATTAATCATATACAACACTTAGTAGTAATGCCACTTGATTTAACACATTCTATTTTTGCGGTGCCACCAAGAAGAAAGGGCAACACGTGTGGATACTACGTGTGCCACCATATGAGACTACTCCTCGATTCCAGCAAGATCTCCACTCCTAAGGTTTGTCAATCTTTCCACATTTATTTCATACATGTCAAGTTTTATATGTGCGCGCGTTGATATTCCTATCAACAGGCTGCGCCCATCTCTACATCTGCATTGAAACAGCCGGATTTTGCAAAAATTCGAGGAGAGTTCATTTGGTTTTTGTGGACTAAAGTCGTAAGATCAGATGGAGAGTTCCACTGCCTAGAAGATTTTTTATTGTAATTCTAAGTGCAAATGCAGTGTAGATCTTTTACAATTGTGTATTTGTTAATGGATATTTTATTTCAATTCAATGAATTGATTTGCGAAATGGATGCTTTATGTTTGTGAAATGAAGTGCCTTGTCAATTAGATGTTTTATGTCTGTGAAATGAATTGAGATGTGAAATGTATCTGAAATGAAATGAGATGTGTGAATTGTATATGTTTTATGTCTGTGATTATCTGCTTGTTTCAGAGGGCATGGCTAGCATTTCCTGAGGCTAGCCAATAAACAGAAATATATTTAGGGGTTGAAGGGAATATCACAGACGGTTTTTGAGTAAAACCCGTCTGTGATAGCTGATAATCACAGATGGTTTTGACTCAAAAACCGTCTGTGATAATAAGTATCACAGACGATTTTTAACTCAAAACCATCTGTGATTATCAGCTATCACAGACGGTTTTGACTCAAAAACCATCTGTGATAATAAGTATCACAGACGGTTTTTAACCCAAAACCGTGCAGGATTATCGCTATCACGCAGCGGGTTTTACTAAAAAACCGTCTGTGATAGCTGATAATCACAGACGGTCTGAAAATCGTCTGTGATGACCTTCGATTATCACTGACCCATAAATACAGACGGTTCACAAAACCGTCTATGATGATGTTTTCGAACCGTCTGTGATGACCTTTTCTGTAGTAGTGGCGGTATGCCATCCAAACCCCATAGGCAACCAACAAGGCACTAGGCTCTAGAATGACCCGTCATTGAACCCTCTAGTACCGGGCGCAAAGTATGCATCATCAGGAACAGTTTCTTACTCATGCTCTGAACAACAATTAATCACTACTACAGAAAGCCTAATACTAGATGGCCAATCACAGACGGTTTGACAAAATCGTCTATGATTGACACTAACACAGACGGTTTTAATTTGGACACCGTCTGTGTTAGTGGCATCGGATAAAACGAGTATCACATATAGTTCTTACCGATGAACCGTCTGTGATAGTAAAGTATCACAGACGGTTTTTGTTAAAAACCGTCTGTGTTGTATAGACTATCACAGACGGTTGTTGTTAAGAACCGTCTGTGAATGTTCACAGACGGTTTTTAACAAGAATCGTATGTGATGTCCCTTTGTCTGTCATATTCTGTTCTTGATCAGAGGTTAATATATAAGTACACATTGCTTCTAATAACTTAACTACAGAACTACTGAGACAAGAGATCACAAATTAAAGGCAAATTTATTAATTTTAATTAGAGGCAAATTTATTACAAAAGTCGCACAGGTAAAGAGTTTCCCAGATTGTAATCTTTTGGGCTTTGTACGCTTCTTCTTTGACTTTGGGACTTGGAGGATCAGCCACTGACTTCTCGAACGCCGTTAAGATTGTCCTTGTCCTCAGCACTTCCTCCTCCAGCCTGGGCAAATAATCAGTAGCATAGCCCATAATGTCGTAGCGGATAGCATGAAAAGATTCCTCAGAATCTGCCATTTCTGCTTGATCGGCAAGGCTATCCATCAGTCTCTCCAATGCGTGTAGAGTTTCTTCCGCTTTGCGCACATTGTGGAGAAGAACCAGGGTAAGGGCTGTTTCCCTTTCTTGAGCGGCAGCGAGACGCCTCCGTCGAGCTGACGGATGCAAGAAAGTCGGGGAAGGAGAGCAGGGCGTCCGCGGAGAAGCTGCTCCAGATGCAAATTGCTGGCCACCTGTGTAAGGTTCCGGCTGAACAATTCTTGATGAACAGATGAGAGGAAGGAGATGATCACAAGAATAGTAGAAGCCATATTGTACGTATGTAGAAGAGACCTGGATTAGGCGCGCATATTTAACCTTTAGCACAGACGGTTCGTATACCCAAATATTAATGATATAGACGCTTCGTATAACGATCGAGAGATGTTAATTAGATGATCGAAACACGAAGCGTTCTGACATAAAGCTTATGACAGACGGTTTTTTATAAAAAACCCTTCTGTGATAAGATTTATCACAGACGGTTTTTAAACTTAGAACCGTCTGTGATATTGATATCACAGACGGTTCTACATCTAGAACCGTCTGTAATAAGCCTCCCTATAAATACCCTCTCGCAAGGGTTTTCCCCGTATGCTGCAGTTATATTCTACATCTAAATCCCGATCTGTCTCGTCGCCGCTGCCTCCCCGAGCCCTCACCGGCCGCCTCCCCGAGCCCTCGCCGGCTGTCTCCCCGAGCCGTCCGCGTTCGAAGACCGACGCTCTGCTCGCCCGTCGCCTGCGGTCGCCTCCCCGAGCCCTCGCCGGCCGTGTAATTGAGTATAAATATGTTGCATGGTGTGGAGCCTTGATAGAACTTTGTTTAGAGACCTCGTAGTAATAGTATATGCCACATAGACCTTCAAGGGTGGCATGAAGCAAGTGACACACTAGTGTATCCTGTTCAATGAACCGGATACACAAGTTTGTGTCATTTGCTTCATAGAAGTTTGTTTAGAGACCTTGTAGTAATAGTATATGCCACATAGACCTTCAAGGGGCATGAAGCAAGTGACACACTCTAGTGTTCCCGTTCAATGAACTGGATACACTAGTTTGTGTCATTTGCTTCATAGAACTTTGTTTAGAGACCTTGTAGTAATAGTATATGCCACGTAGACCTTCAAGGGCATGAAGCAAGTGACACACTAGTGTATCCTGTTCAATGAACCGGATACACTAGTTTGTGTCATTTGCTTCATAGAACTTTGTTTAGAGACCTTGTAGTAATAGTATATGCCACATAGACCTTCAAGGGGCATGAAGCAAGTGACACTCTAGTGTTCCCGTTCAATGAACCGGATACACTAGTTTGTGTCATTTGCTTCACAGAACTTTGTTTAGAGACCTTGTAGTAATAGTGTATGCCACATAGACCTTCAAGGGGCATGAAGCAAGTGACACACTCTAGTGTTCCCGTTCAATGAACCAGATACACTAGTTTGTGTCATTTGCTTCATAGAACTTTGTTTAGAGACCTTGTAGTAATAGTATATGCCACATAGACCTTCAAGCGGCATGAAGCAAGTGACACACTCTAGTGTATCCTGTTCAATGAACCGGATACACTAGTTTGTGTCATTTGCTTCATAGAACTTTGTTTAGAGACCTTGTAGTAATAGTATATGCCACATAGACCTTCAAGGGGCATGAAACAAGTGACACACTCTAGTGTATCCTGTTCAATAAACCTGATACACTAGTTTGTGTCATTTGCTTCATTGAACTTTGTTTAGAGACCTTGTAGTAATGGATATTTTATTTCATTTCAATTAATTCACTCTGTAATTGTGAATTTGTTAATGGATATTTTATTTCATTTCAATTAATTCATTTGCGAAATGGATGCCTTATGTCTGTGAATGAAATGTGATGTGAATTGGATGTTATATGTTTGTCAAATGAATTGAGATGTGAATTGTATGTATACATATACTTGTTTATCTGCTTGTTTCAGAGGGCATGGCTAGCATTTCCTGAGGCTAGCTAATAAACAGAAATAGATTTATGCGTAGAAAAGAACATCTCAGACAGTTTTTAGTTACAAACCGTCTATGATGACATATCACAGACGGTTCGATAACCGTCTGTGATAACCTTCGATTATCACTGACCCATAAATTCAGACGGTTCAGAAAACTGTCTGTGATGACGTTTTTGAACCGTCTGTGATGACCTTTTCTGTAGTAGTGAATCTATGCAGGGTTGAGCAAGAATTATTGTAGGATCGGATATGGCAACAGAGGGGGGTGAATGGTGCCTCTTTTAAAAAATGCCCCCAAAAGTATCCACTAAAAGACAATATTCTCCGATAGCTACAAAGCTATGAAGAAGGCATGCACAAGTTCACTGGCAACCAGAGAAAGATCAGCATCCAAAGAAACAAACTAAGACCAGCAGCAAAAATTAGCTCACAAGAAAATCAGAGAACTAAAGCTCACTGAAAAATGCAGGCCAGTCTGACTGCCATAACTAGGGCGGTCAGACCGCTTGCAAAGCGCCTGTCATACCGGTATACCTCAGCCGGTCATACCGGTGACCTATGGCCAGTCAGACCGCTTCAAACAGGCCGGTCAGACCGCTCGGCAAGCACCGGTCTGACCGCCCATGTAATCCCGGTCAGACCGCCAGCCAGGAGCCGGTCAGACCGGGCCAAACCCTAGCGATCTAACCAGTCCCCCCGAAAACCTGAGCAAGAGCAGAGACTGAAGCATTTTAGACTGGGATTACAGCAGACAACCCAGGACAAGCAAATTTGCTAGATTCTGCTATTCTTCTCAAGCCGCAAGAGAGGGACTATAAACTAAAAAGCAGGGAGACCTCACCAAACAAAGGAATTCATCAGGAAGGCAAGGAATTTGAAATTTGAACACAAATCTGAAAATGAGTTGGGAATGAAGCTAATTGTTGGATCGAAATCGACGACAGTGGGGGGATGAGTGTCGTTTTCAAAAATTGCCCTCACAACGACTTCTTCTCTCCGGTAGCTATAGAAGCTAAGAAGAGGAAATCAAATGCTTCTCTGAAAAAAAACATGCTTAACTGGATACCCCAAAGCAAATGAATCAACACCAAATCACAACACAAAGAAGAAAAAGGAGACAGGAGCATCTCAAATAAAATTGATTCATCCCGATGAATGCTTACAGAGGAATGATTACATGAATTTCCTTATAGCCAACTCAACTCCAAGAACAAGACTCAAGAACTCATGCCATCACTAAGCCCCCACACACACACGGGAGACAAAGAACAACAGCCTCCTGCCCTCTCAACCACTAAAGCATAAAAGCAAAAACTAACTCTCCAAAGCTATCAACCCCTCTAACAAGCCATACAACATGCAGCAGACACTCCTCCTTTTATAACCTCCCACTAATGGGTTTGCAACATGCTTTGCCCATTAAGCTTTTACGCTTTACCCACAAACTCAAATCCACTTCCTTTAGTGCAGCTTTGCGTATTCACCAAAATGCCCCTCCTGCACCTTCTGGGAAGCTTCCTCATTCCTTGTCGTCCAAGCCTCGCAACTACCTCGAGTCCTCGCCATCTTCGGCACACCTCGACCGCTTTGACCTCGGCACCGCCTGCGCCTAGTCCGGTCATCCCGTGCCTCGCCACGACTCCGCCTCAATGTCCTGCAACCATCACAGACAAGAAACACATTACATAGCACCGCTCGAAATATGTAATCACGATTAGCATTAGAAAATCATACTCAAGCACGAAATTCCCCAAAAGATCAATCGGGAAGAAGAATACGCCTCAAGTCCATCTAACCAAACCCGACTGCGCCAAGTGCTGACTTGGCACGAACCACACAAACCAAAACTCAATCTTTCCAGAACACTCGTCAATTACTCATCACAAACATGGGGTCACATCCATATGGTCTCTCAATCTCCCCCTTGATGAGTATATTGACAAACCCAGAAAAAGCGTAAAGTTGAGTTTGAGTTTGAGAAAGAAAGTCAAACATGGTCTAAGAAGGAAGCAAAGAGGAACCAAGACCATGTTGACAACGGGAACACTAGAGCGAAAACAGAAAGAGCAAATTGTTCTCCAAAGCTCCAGAAAGTTCCCAAATGGCTTTTTCTCCGCTATTCTCCCCCTTTTGGCAATAAAATCATCAAGATGCAAGGAAGAGAAACAATCATGAGAATGGATGCAATGGCTGAATATTATTCAATTGAAGCATGATGAGCCATGAAGATTATCCAAAATGACCTTGAAGTATTACACCAAGCCATAACATATAAGAATGCTATCAAGATCATGACCATACATGTATAGACAAGCTAAGCCAAATAAGTCATAATCTGAAAATTAGTCGAATTTCTTAGCATGTCAAGTCATCCATGAGTATAGTCTAGCTAAAGGTATCCAAAGATGATGCAGGCCATGTCAATAATCTAAGTCAAACCAAGAAGTTAGTACTGAATCATTTTAGAGTGCTACAAGTTCAAGAATGAGATATTTGTTCAAGTACTTGGTTCTGTTTGTAGTTAAACAAATTGAGCACATATGACATGATTTTTTTTAAAGCTCATGGTCGTTTCCAACCAACATTTTTAGTCATGTGCTAGATCTCAAGCCTTATGCGGCTACTTCAAGCTAGAAGCTTAAGGAGATAGTCTTGGTCATCCAAAACCCCCCTGAGTTCATGCCTAGTGCAATGGCAAGCAGTCTCATGAGAAAGAATTGGTGAGATCAGTTTTTCGCACAAAAGAGATCTTTTTGCTCACTTAAAGGTTGTACGAACTCATGCTTCATCAAGAAACTAGTATAGCTCAATCTAAAGCTCAATAAAGATTCAAGACACAACTCAGCCTATTTGACATGGCATGAATCATAAAAGGATAACTAAAGGCAGACTAGTCTCAAGAGCTAACATGACATGAATTAGTTCAAGTTGAGCATTTTAATCAACCTATCATGACAAAGACTAAACTACACATATAAAGTCATGATAAATCTAGCAAGTAAGCACAGATCACGGCAAGATGTAATTCATTGTAAACATGTCATAACATGATAATAATCAAGGCTCCATGTAGTTATATTACAATGTAGAAATGCAGAAAATCCAACTCCCCCTCAACATGAGATGCACTTTTAGTTCAAGGTGAGTTTTGTCAACATTAAGATATAGAAGCACCCAAATGAACTCCCCCTGAACCAAAGCTAAAAACAAGAGAAGCCGGCAATAAAAACAGAAAAGGCAATCCTTAAAGCATAGATAAAATATAGAGAATACTATGGCTTAGACTGACTCTCATCTACCCCATATGACTCTAGGACTATCAGCTGATCATCTAACACACTAAGGAGCAAACACGTACCCCGTCTACCCGAGGGTGGCCCAACCCTCGCTAGAACCTATAAGAAGTGAGTGAGCTCAACCTAGTGAGAAGTGAAATAGCTAACAAGCAACATCCTATAGTCACAAGATGAGAGGAAGAAGTCCAAGCAACTAGACTAGAGAAACACTCTAACCTATGCTAGAAGGACTAACCCCAATGCACCCATATGCAATGCAACAGAAAGGAGTAAGAGCATAATAAACAAGATAAAGCGTGAAGCACAAAACTCCCCTCACAACAGTCCATAAGGACAAACCACCCCAAGCTCTCCCCGCAGAGCTGAAAACCTAGAGCTATCCAAAGGCTTGGTAAAGATATCGGCCAACTGGTGGTCACTCTCCACAAACTGGAGCACTATGTCACCCTTCTCCACATGGTCTCTAAGGAAGTGATATCGAATATCAATATGGTTGGTCCGAGAGTGCTGCACTGGGTTCTTGGCAATGTTAATAGCAAAAGTGTTATCACAGAAGAGTGGAACACTGTCCATAACTAACCCAAAGTCCCGCAGGGTCGAGGCCATCCAAAGCACTGGCTGCGAAAGAATCGGCAAGACAACGCACTCGTCTCGCGGTGGGTGTGCAACACGGATCGCTTCCTCGAAGACCAGGAAACAAGAGAAGTGCCAATAATTGGCAGGTGCCAGAGATGCTCTTCCTATCTATCCTACAGCCAGCAAAGTCTGCATCCGAGTAGGCTCTACACCTGTCTCACCGCAAAACCTCTCAAAGTAAGAATTCTTGAACTCCGTGCCATTGTCACTGCGGATCGCTCGTAAGGCACCCGAGAGCTCAACAGAAAGCTTACTAAACAAACCCCGAAAATGGGTATATGTCTCATCCTTCGAGGCTAAGAAAAACACCCAAGAATACCTCGAGAAGTCATCGACCACGACAAGAACATACCACTTCCCTCCTGCTGACTGCACTCAAGCTGGTCCAACTGTGTCCATATGGAGCAGCTGTCCTGGTGCATCGGTCATAGTCACTGTTATCGGAGGATGAGAAGCGGCAACCATCTTGCCGTGCCGGCATGGACCACAAACTAGATCTTTGACCATCTTGAGTTTCGGCAAACCACGAATGAGGTCGTGACCGCTAACTCGGGTCAAATGGTGAAATCCAATATGACCAAGTCTCCTATGCCAGAAAGTAAGGTCACGGGACTTAGAAGCAACTAAACACTTGAGAGGATCACCAGAAGACTCAATAAAATCAGCACGAAAGATCCTCCCATAACGAGAAATCCCGCAAACCAGACTACCCGAAGAATCAGGAATTTTGCAATTGTTTTTCTTAAAGCTCACCTCATAACCGTCATCGGTAAGCTGGGAAACAGAAAGCAAGTTGTACTGCAGCTTACTCAATAAGGCAACATCTTTTAAAATAAATGAATCATTAACGCGCACAGTACCTTTAGCGATGACGCGCCCAGACGAAGCGTCTCCAAAGGTGATAGTCTCATCACCTGGAGCTCGGGCTAGGGAAGACAACCAACGGGAGTCTCCGGTCATATGACGAGAACAACCGGAGTCTACAAGTCGAACCTCTCCCTTCCCAGCCCGGCAAACCTGAGTCAAACAGAGAGTAAAGGCTCAGTACTGGGATAAATCAAGAGTGATTTTGGCACCCAATACTGAGTAACACGTCGAGTAGAAGAAGTAGTCACACACGACTGACCTCTAACTACCCTACGCTCTCTGTCGCTCAAAGAAGCAGAAGGTCTATGTGCAGACCTGAAGCTATTGCTGGGTTCAACTGCTGTGGGAGAGCGAGTCGAAACACCAACAACACGCTGATCACGCCGTGGGTAGCCATCTCGACGGGGGAAACGAGATCTACCCTCAGAACGGCGGAAATCACGACTAGAGGCATATCGAGGACGAAAAGTAGAAAACTCAGTAAAACCAAATCTTCGATGCTGCCCAAACCCATCAACTGAAGAAACTCTCGACTTCGTGTTGGTCTTAAATGCACTCAAGGTCTGGGGCTGACCCTGAATACGCCTAAGTGCCTCAACATAGTCTCTATGCGCAATATTGACATGCCTGAAGTATCTCTCGACCGAGTGTCCGTTCTTCTGATAGAAGGTACAATGATACTTCACCTTTTGAGAGGTAGAAGTAGCATGATGGGGCTTCGCCTTCTGAGAGGTCGAAGCAACAAGTGGAACCACCTTACTGTCAGAGATCCCTTGGATAAAGCCCGCTAACTTGAATTTAACTTTATCAGATCCGGGCTCAATCTCGATCACACCTGCTGCTATGGGTCTCAGAACAGCAGGTGGATGCTTCCTCATATCCTCAGAAAAATCGTATCCTAGATCTTGATTAAATTTGCAAATCTTGGATTGGTCTAGAATAAGATTTAGCTTCTTCTTGCCTCCTACAAACCTCTTGAGAGTGTTCATAAGATATTGACACTCCCGAAAGAGAGAGATGCAAGAAGAGCAGGGGGAAGAAGAGACAGTAGAAGGTAAGGGAGTAGAAGAAGAACCAATAGCAGAAGAGCGAATGGCTTGTGTACGCGCAGCCAACTGAGAAGGGACAGTCCTACTGCTGGCCATTTCGTTCACGTTGCTAAGCGTCTCTACCTTACCCTTGGGCTCCTTCCCAACATCAGCACACACATTACAAGCAAATGATGGCTTCTCTAGAAGGTCCTTAGTTAGCTTCACACATTTTTCATCCAATGCAATAAAGTCAGATTTTAGTTTGTTACAATTATTGCATGGTGAGCTAACAAGGTCCTTAGAAGCATATTGAGCCAATTTGTTATTGTTATCAATCATCTCTTGAAACTGTTTGGAAACAGATTCAAGCTCAGCAGTCAACTTGGGACAGTTCATACATGAAGCAATGGCTCAAGTAGGAAAGTTTGTAATTCAGCAATTTTATGATCTGCCCTTTTTAAATTCATCTTTAAATTATTACAATTTTCACAAGTCTCGGGCAGATCGAGAAGCATGATATAAAGACCTCTAAACGCATTGTCCTTATCCTCACATGAGGTGCAAGATGTAGTCTCATCTCTAGTTCAGCAAGAAGACTAATATTCTCCACCTTAATCATGTCAAGCTCAGAGGTCACACTATCATGCAAAGTCCTTAGCTTCTCCATGTCTCCAACAAAGTAGAGCAAACATCACAGTCGTGACGGGAGGGAGCAGATATAAGTGAAGTAAGCTCACGTGACAATCTATCTACCTCCTTCTCCAACTCGCTACACCTAGCTCTAGATCTAGCATGAAATCTACCTAGCTTAAGAAAAGCATCATTAAGCTGGTCGTAGGAGGGGTATACCTCGTCGGAGTCAGAGTAAAGCTCGCTATCGCTCACGTCGCCCTCAAGGGTCATGAAGCACATGCCGGAGAAGTCGTCACCACCCTTGGGGTCTTGCGCGTCCTTCCCATTGTCGTCACTCCACCCTTCTACCTCGCTGAGGTCGAGGTCGTCGAAGGCGGTGAGGACGCGATGAAACAGTTTCTTGGCTTTGCCAAGGTTGCGAAACTTCTTCTCTTTGCTTGGCGGCTTCTTGTTGCGGTTCTTGTCAGTGTAGACGTTCTTGCTTGAACTGCCATAGTCGTTCTTGCCCTCCAGCTTGGGGCAGTTTGCTCGAATGTGGTTGGGGCCACCACACTCAAAGCTAATCACTCGACCTCCTCCTCTCTTTCTCTCCCTAACCCTCTTGTATGCATGGGAGAATTTTCTGGCTAAGAGGGCTAGCTGGTTTTCCGGAAGTGTTCAAGTAGGTCATCACTCATCTCACAAACAGCAGCAAGAGAAAAACCAGAAACACAATCAGGAGAAAACTCAGAAGTCGAACTGGGATCAGTGACCAAAGCCATCGACTGTGACTTTGACTTACGAGAGACATTGTCAATCTCGTGAGTCTTGAGGCGTGAGTACAATGCATCAAGAGTCAAAGTCGAGAGGTCCGTGGTATCCTTGATGGTGGTCACTTTCATCTCCCACACACGCAAGTCCAAGGCCGCAAGCATCTGACGAGTGTCCGAGTCAGGGTATGTGAGACCGACCACTCGGAGGTTGCTCAAGATCTTGTGGAATCTCGCAAAGCATTCATCTAGGGACTCTCCAGCGAGCATTTCAAACTTGTTGTAATCTCTCTTGAATTGGTCCTGTCGAACTGTTTTAATTTGGGTGGTGCCCTCATGGAAAGCATCGAGGGTCTCCCAAATGTTGAAGGCCGACGAAAGATGACAAATACGATCAAATTCATTTCAGCTCAAACCTTGGATGATGATGTTCCTTACCTTAGCATTCGCCTCAATATCAGCCATGTTTCTGGCATTGATGTTCTCATCGGCAGGAATAACAAAGCGAACTTTGACCTTGCGCCAAATCGCATAGCCCTGAGCCTGAATATATGTCTCCATCCGATTCTTCCAAAAGGGATAGTCGATCCCATCGAAGATCAGTTAAAGATCTATCAAGAAGAGCTAACCTGGCTCTGATACCAATTGTAGGATCGAATATGGCAATAGAGGGCGATGAATGGTGCCTCTTTTAAAAAATGCCCCCAAAAGTATCCACTAAAAGACAATCTTCTCCGATAGCTACAGAGCTATGAAGAAGGCATGCACAAGTTCACTGGCAACCGGAGAAAGATCAGCATCCAAAGAAACAAACTAAGACTAGCAGCAAAAATTAGCTCACAAGAAAATCAGAGAACTAAAGCTCACTGAAAAATGCAGGTCGATCTGACTGCCATAACAAGGGTGGTCAGACCGCTTGCAAAGCACCGGTCAAACCGGTATACCTTGGCCGGTCAGACCGGTGACCTACGACCGGTTAGACCGCTTCAAACAGGCCGGTCAGACCGCTCGGCAAGCATCGGTCTGACCGCCCATGTAATCCCGGTCAGACCGCCGGCCAGGAGCCGGTCAGACAGGGCCAAACCCTAGCAGTCTGACTGGTCCCCGCGAAAACCTGAGCAAGAGCAGAGACTGAAGCATTTCAGACTGGGATTACTGCAGACAACCCAGGACAAGCAAATTTGCTAGATTCTGCTATTCTTCTCAAGCCACAAGAGAGGGGCTATAAACTAAAAGGCAGGGAGGCCTCACCAAACAAAGGAATTCATCAGGAAGGCAAGGAATTTGAAATTTGAACACAAATCTGAAAATGAGTTGGGAATGAAGCTAATTTTCAGATTCTTCATGTTCCTTCCATTCTTTGCTTATGAACTCTTGTATTTCGGCTAGAGATGGTCACACAACCATAAACCTCAGACTTAGAACAAACAAATCACCAAGGAACTTGAGAATCACATATGCTCTAGGTAAAAACCCTAGCTACAGTAGAAAACAGAGGAGGTGCAGTTCATGAGTGAAAAATGAGATTCCTTTGATTCTATCATTTTGGCTCTTTGGGAATCAACTGACCAAATGGTCTTTAGACTAAATCCCATCACAGACCCAGAAATCAAAAGCTAATCTCAAGAGCTCATCCCAAAACCACAGAGAAGCAACCAGAGCAGAAAACAAACTAAACTTCCCAAAGGATTCATTTCCATTAAAGAGTACATAAGAGATACAATCAACTACGTCCCCATACGCTATTGGATGAAGGAAATGCTACCTCCTCACTACATGCTTGAGAGAGGAGCTTACACACGCAGAGGCTCACATACACAGCACACTGCTCAACTCAAGCACACTCCAGACCACTCCACACTTGCTTTTCTATCTTGGGTGAACTAATTCCTGCTGCCTCCCTCTCCACATTTTGAAGGCAAGAGCTCTCCCCAAAGAAGAAATACAAGAAGTGGCATACACTATCCACTCCCTTGCTCCATACACACAAGAGGCAAGGGTCAAAGTCAACATGACCAGGATTTGGAGGGAAAACCAGCCCCTCCTCTCATTGCTTGAGTCAAATGTCCAATTTGCCCCTCAAGCGCCTTCCCGGAAGCTTCCCGCGTCCAGTACCTTGACTGTCTGGACCTCGACTCCTCCCTGAGTCTAGTCCCAGTCCGCTCCGCTGTACACGACCGCACCCGGCATCCTGACCGTCGGGACCTTAGCTCCTCCCTGGGCCTAGTCGCGATCCACTCACTGTTGCCCGTCGTGTCCACCCGACACCGACCGAGACCTCCGACTCCACCTGAGTCTAGTCCTGGTCTGTTCCGTCACGCACGACCGCAACCGACCTCCAAACCGTCTGAACCTCCGACTCCTCCCTGAGTCTAGTCCCGGTTTTCTCGTCGTCGCTCGTCGTGTCCTCCACCGGTAGCTCCAGCTCCGGTTCCTCATGTCCCGACTCGCAACCACCTCAACCGCCTCGATCATCTTCGCATCACCGACCGTCTGGACCTCAACACCTCCTGTGCCTAGTCCCGGTCCTCCTCGCCTCACCATGACCTAGCTCCGAAGTCCTGCAGTCACACAGACAAGCAAACCGTCACATAGCACCGCACGAAACAGTATAATCAATATTAGCACAGGTAAAGGTACTCAACCCTAGAATACCCAAAACAAACTCAAATTCACTAAACCGACCATCAATTACTCATCACCAACATGGGGATACCTCCACATGGTCTCTCAATTATTAATTTTAAACATGATTACCAATTATTAATTTTAAACTTGATTAACCAAGTTAATGATCTTCCTAACAAATAAGGCCATCGGTCAGAGAGAGAGAGAGAATGGGATAGAGGAGTATGGCTCAGCAGAGCTCATTAATGAGCTCGTCGTTAGTGATGTGGCAGCGGAGCGGGCTCGGAAAGCGGCAAAATGGAAAGGCAGTGTCACAACACACCTCTGGGTAGCGGTGGCCACCAAAATGGTGGGCAGAGGGTGGTAGCATGAGGTGGCGAAGCGGTAGAGGGTCTCAGACTTGCACTTGAGTGGGCAAAGGAATGTAGGAGAGGGTGACCAAGTGATCACGTTAGCTCTAGGGAGGTTAGGTGATGCTACAGGGTGAGCATGGGGACTTATGGCTGTCGATGTAGGAGATACAATGGCAACCAGCGGCGGCGCCATGAACAGCTACGGCAAAAGCTAGGCAACGGCGAGGGAATTCCAAATCTAACGAGTATGCAAAAGCATCTAGGGACTAATAGGACTTTACCAAGGGGGTTCGCAGTGATGGAGAGGCATCAAAGAGGCTTGTCAGTAGTGAACAGCAGTGGTTGGGAGGACGTCCACAGTGAGGGAGTTCTGTGGTGATGGGCAGCTACAAATGACGGATGTATTAGCACAAAGAGAGGTCAGGGATGATCTATGGGAGAGGGATTAAACGGCAACTAAGCAAGGAGATGGGCAATGGCGCAACAGCAATGATAGGCTTGAGTTGAAGAATATGACTTGATTAGTTGATTCTGTCCAATTACTGCATGAATTAAGAAATTTGTTTGGGGAAATACTCTAGTGGATGTGAAACGCAATGTGACATGGTCAAAAATGTGAGAAGTTCACTTGGGAGTTGGGAACAGTGATATCATCATAGCGGCTGCAGTGGATGCACCCACCGGCATTGAGGACATCGTGTGCGTTCCCAGCAAAATGAGGAGCAAGGTGCTCGACTTCTCGTGAAAATGTAATGGAGGTGAGAAAAGGGAAAAAATAATGTATTTGGTGGCCGCTTTGTAGGCATGAGATGGCCAGGAGTAGCTCATGATTTTTCGTGAGCACGGTGGGACAGAGCGGCTTGGGTTCTCCCCCACGAATGCAACGTGCAGTAGAGAACAAGGGGAAAGAGATGATGTGCAGTGATGAGATAAGTCAGCGAGCAGACAATGGAGCCAGAAACAGTGAGCAGTGGCATCAAAAATAGGGGCAGATCTACCATGCTTTTCTAGTTTGGTGGCTAGATGTGGAAGAAGAATAGAAGATACCCGCAGTTGGACGCCATGTAGCGGTGAGAGAGAGAGAGATGAGGTGGGCTAAGAGGTTTGAGGAATTTTTAGATATAATAAACGTGTTCCAAAATTTATAAAAAGTTTTGTGAAGGCTCCTAATACAGTGTAGATTTTTTTTGTAATTTTTCTAGAATTTTATCTACTTTAATTTTTTTCTCAAAATTCTTTGAAGGCCACTATTTTATTCAGAATGTACTATTTCTCAAAAATACTTTGAGGTCGTCTAGTTCTTAATAAAATTTAATTCTACCATTTACCAGCTCCTAGTTTTTCTTGAAAATTAATTGGTTGTTGCAGCTTTAAGGTAGGATTTTTAATTATTCAAATGCAAAGAAGGTTCAAAATCATGCCAAAATATTTTCATGGACTTCTGCCAAAGAACTGAAACAAAATAGTTGGAAACTTTGAGACATTTTTAGTAAAGCTGTAAAATTCAGTTTGGACAGGTGAGAATTGGGAAACATATTTGAAATTCTTGAGTAGAGTTTTGAGCCCAAGAAAAATAGTAAACTAGCTCCAAAAATTCCAAAGATTGTTGAGGAGATATTTTGAATATTTAGAAATTAACTAAATTATTTCCAAGCTCTGCTTAACATTTTAATAATTTTTGAAACTATATTTCCAGTTGCTATATAGAAATTAGAAGAAGCTTTAATAATTGCTGTAAATTTTTGAAAATATCCAAAATTCAGAAATAATGTATTTGACAATCAATAGACATATTTTGGAAACTTGGGGAGTTACAAAAGTCAACTATGATGGGTGGAATTGTACTCCCACCTCTTTATCATCTAGCCAACGGCCGTTGGGATCGAGGAAGTTGCCACTAGCATTTTCATAAGAAAACTGCTCTCTCTCCCTCCCTCTCTCTAAATCTGATGTTTCTAGCATCTTCAAAACTAATACTCACTTAATCATTAATACCAGAGTATCTGACATCTTGAAATTGTATCTGACATCTTGAAATTGTACCAAATGAAGAATTACCTTGTGCATGTCAACAAAACCTTCTATATGGTACTCTAGATACAGTAAAAGTTTGAATTGTTTTGTAGTATCAAATCAATGTTGCATATAACAATTAACAATGGGAAATGCTTTTTTATTCCCTAAGAACCCATCAATAATATGAGATTGTAAGTTAGTGATAGCTAGGAACACAACTAAAAATACAAAGAGCTTAAAATAAGCCGTCTATCTTATTCTATCTAGTTGATTTAAGGTCCTGCTCGGTTGGACTGAAAAGTTGTGGCTTATGACTGAAATTGCATTGTAGCGGCTGAAATTTCACTGTAGCTGAAGGTGGCTTATTTGGCGTAATTAATTTTTAAAAAAATTAAAAATAGAAAAAATATGCTAGCTCATCACAGATAACACAAACGAATACAGAAAAAAGGCAAAAAAGCTCAAAAAGCCAAAAGTTCTGAAAAGACGAAATTTATGAATAGTGAAAAATAAGCCAAAAGCTGAAGCCAAAAGACCTGGTCATGAAAATGCTTCTCAAGAGCATCGTAGTCTGCACCTTTCGTTTTCTTGGTGCTTGTGGTTGTCCATTATGGAGAATGCAGGTAGCTAGATATTATCTTAATTAAGACAAGTTTATACATATATATATATATATATATATATATATATTACATTTTTATACATCATGATATACAAGCTTTAGCTAGTTTTGGATAAAAAAAAGTCGAGAAGAAGTTAACCAGAAAATTTACTCATAACTTACCTATATGTATTCTTCTTGTTCCAAGGTGTCATGCAGATTTTTTTTTACATATGACGGAATTGGCAGGTGGCATCAACTGTGCTTGTAAAGTACATCAACCTTTCCTAATTGGTTTGAAGGAAGGCCAGTACATCACAAATTCAGCTAAGCCAGCTAGCCATGCATGCCTACCAGCTAGAAAGGTCATAGCTGACGAGACAAAATCATCTCTAACCACGCCACAAGCAGCCTATCTCTTTTCGTATGTCAATTGCACTTGTGCTTCCTAGCTAACTAGACCTTAACTTTCATTATCGATTGGCACTCGTTACTTAACACACTAAGTAACTTTGCAAGACTCCAGTTTGATCTTTTATTGCAAGTAACATAAATGTACTAAATGTTCTTGCACATTTTATTTAATTAATATCAAAAACACATCTTGGTTTTCACGAACCTACCTGGCTATTGCTATACTTCTATTAGAAAATAATCCTTTCTTATTGGGAAATATACCTCCAGAAGAAAGATCAGCCGCTGTCACTAGTCCACTGAACATGAAATCATGATTTGCTATCGTAGTCTACAAAGACAGATCAAGTTCCTTTTTTCTCTTATTATAAACATCATAAGATATATCACACCACTATGGTAATTAATCCTTTTTTACCATATCTCACAGAAACCTAATTAAATTTAATCTCAGAGTATATGCAACAGCATATATACCTACTTAGATGTGCTTTTTTACTTCCAAATTAAGTTTTTCCATCAACAAAATATATGAACTCGTCAAAAATTTGATATTAATTGTTGGACAGTGCAGTGCTAGTATATATAACTAATAGGGTATATTTTATTCTTTATTGGCTTGCACGAGATCAGATGAACAGGAATCCTCTATATTTTATATCGCTACCGCGTGGAGGGGGTAGCATTAGCTGAAATCTAGGCCATAGATAAAAAAAACTGAATGGCTCTTGTTCGCCGGTTCAAACTTTATTGCGACAAAAAGAAGAATGAAAGCTCGTCTCTGCCGTGGAAACTAATTCTTAGTAGCAGCTCGAAGGTGGAGGTAGGTCTTGATTTATTTATCTCTTGCAATCACCCTGTTCAGCTTGCGGTTTACACGTGGAAATACATGGTTGTGGAGTATGTTTTGAAATCATCATTTTCTGACGAAACTAACCAACAAGAAATATATCCGTGACGGTTTATTCCGAACGGAAAAAAGATGGAACTAGGCCTAGCCCAAATGGGACAACAGGTAATTTCCCCGCAGGTATTTTCCTTGTCAGAAACATTTATTCTGACAGCTTTTAACTGTCACGAAATTTTTGGTTTCTTGTAGCGACATGCAAAATATACATTTTGATTGAATCTAAATTTGCAAACAACATGAAATGTATGAAAATAGTATTCATTTTTTACTTTTCCTTTGTTGATACGAAGGTTTCTTAGGCAAATTGCCTTATTTTCCTCTGAAGGCTTTCGAGGCATCTTAATCAGGAGGCTTTTGAGAAACTTGTTAGGTTTGATTGGGCAGTGGATTGGTTTTCCTTCTAAGTCTTTTGAGGCAGCTTGTTGGACTTGAAATACTTTTTGCGACAAGGATACCTTAGGCACATTGCCAACCTCACAATGACTTCCCGCTCTGATTTTGCCATTTCTAAGGCATCTTTTGCTAGTGTCCATATAGACCATAGGTCATCCATGCATCTTGTAATGCGGTTACCTTGGAGGCCACTGTCGTTGACTTTGTCAGCCTTTGCTTGACCTTGTCACAGCAGTTGGCTACTCTGTCTGCTATTCTCCTTCCACCATGCATGGTCGAAAACCATGCAAAACTTCTCGTGACGTCCTTTTATGACCATGACTTCATAATGTTTATCATAATGTTTTCATATTCTTTTCATATTTTTATCATAATGTTTTCATATTCTTTTCATTTTATATTACCATGACTTCGTGGGACTTAACTCTCCTCCTCTCCAAGTAAACTACGCCCAAAATCTGGACGTTTTGACAAAACACTACTAGAAAACGGATCATCCCTCATGGGCTTTAATTTTCCTGACGGGCCCGCATAGAACGTGAGGGATATAAATTTTTGTGACGGGCCCACGTATGACCATCACAAAAATGCATTTTTCTGTCGGGCTCCTTTAGCCGCCAAGGAAATAAACTATTTTTGTGACAGTATTACATGAACCGTGAGGGTACACTACAAGAGATATGACCTTCTACGACAATTTTCTCATGACGATGGCTAAATTTGTCGCTAAGTCATTCTGTTTTACGACGTTTTTTGGTGGGAGTATGACTTTATGACGAAAATTATATCCGTCACTAAGATCTAGTAGCGATCGTCAGAAGCGAAAGGATTTCCATATTATGACGAACTACAATTTGTCATGCTATGCCAACAGACAATCGTCACAATTTATTATTTAAATTTGAACATGATAAGCTCAACTCCACGTATCATATTTTGGAATACAATTTTTTGAATTGTCCAATAGTCAATTTGAGTTGTCACATGTTGAAATTCAAAATTTTTAAACGACCTCGGATGGAAAAACAACCAGAAGAAAAAGTGTATATATCGACAAATTATAAAACTTTCCAGTTGAAACTTTTTTCATTTGAGTTCGTTTAGGGCCTCAAAGAATCATTACAATATCTAGAAAAGTCAATACTTTTCGTCCTCAATTTTTTTCTGTTCTCAAAAACCAGCCCATTAGACCCACCAGTCAGGCACCCGTCTAGCCAAAACCCTAGCTAAACACCGTCCCCAAAATTTTCAACCGCAACCGTCCTATCTCTCCCGCCGACGCCGCGCGCTCGCTCTTTCTCCCGATTCCAAATTTTTCAGCCGCTTCTGTCTGCGTGCTCGCGATAACAAAATCGCCGTGTCGCATGCTCTCACCGACCAATCCTCCAAATCCGCCCTCCTCCCCCATCGCCCGCCGCCCTCCGCCCTCCTCCCCCGCCGCCCGCCGCCCTCCGCCCTCCTCCCGCCGCCGCCTCCTCCCCGCCGCCCTCCACCTCCGCCTCCTCCCGACGCCTCGCCTCCTCCCCGTCGCCTCCGCCCCTCCCGAGCGCCCTCGCCCCGCCGCCCTCCGCGCTCCTCCCTCGACGCCCTCCGCACTTCTCCCCTGACCGCCCTCCGTCCTTCTGCCCCGACGGCCCTCCGCCCATCTCCCAGGTGAGCCTTCCTCCCCCGACGAGGAACCGACGGTGCCGTCCGCACTTCTCCCCCGACCGCCCTCTGTCCTTCTCCCCCGACGGCCCTCCACCCATCTCCCCGGCGAGCCTTCCTCCCCCGACGAGGAACCGACGACGCCCCCCGCCTTCCTCGTCCGCCAACGAAGTCTGTATCAAGATGGGTCCTGGCCGGAGGGCGAGGAACCGGATCTCAACCTCCCGTCAACCAGTAGGTAATACACGTGCACTGGTCCCTCTTACTTTGCAATCCATGTGGTGGGGATCTCTTGATTAGTCAGAAGTTTAGCCGTGGTGGTCTGGCAAGTAGTTTATGTGCTTATGTGTGATCTGTATGTTAGGTGAAATTGAAGGATACCTGTCTATTGTCAAAATAGAGAGCAGCATGTGCCACAATTTGGATGACATCCTGTGTGCTGATATATGCATGTTAGATTTGAGACTAGACTTTTATAAATTAACTTGTTTGTTACATTATATAGTTAAATTATAAATTAACTTGTGTTACATTTGAGTCTAGACTTTTATGTGTCTGAAATCGTCCAAGTATTGTAATAATAAAGTATATATCATAGTTAATTCATTCCCTATTGTAATAATAAAGTTTTAGGCCTTTCACGAGGCATTTGCGTACTACTACTGCTCCATTTGTAATCAGTTATATTTAATAAGTTAGATCCCTAGTTAAGAGTTCTGGAATAATTAATAGCTCTGGAGTAGTATATATTATGTCTATGCTCAATTAATAACTTATCTGGGTAAACGAGTTGTGCATGAAGTTAGTTTTACAAAGCCTGTGTTTACTGGCTAATGGTTCTGATATGTTAATCATGTTGTCGGCTGTACTAGATTCATAATGCATCTAGTGCAGGTCGTTTTTTTGTTTTCAAGTAATTAGTAGTTCAGTTTTTCTTGTAATAAGTGGGTCAGTTCCTATTGTACAAATGCTATATAAGGAGGAAGTAAAAAAATGAAAATGCTGCAGACTGTGGGCAGCGCCAAATCCTCTTGCGTTTGTGCGTATTATCGCTCAAGTTCTAGTCATAGCTGAAAGCTGAGAGTAGACTCCAACGAGCGGAAATAACAAGGTCTTCCTAGTCTGAAGACCAACTACTCCACTGCAAAGACGTAGACTTCGCACGCCAAGCGACGTACACTTGATGTAGGCTGTTTTTTACAGAGGCATATAATTTCATTATATTCCAACTTTCTAACTATTCTCAAATGATTTTCTGAGCGCCTACTACTGAATATGAGCGTTTAAGGGCTGAAGAAATAATAAGAAACAATCGAGAGCTACAAAGGCTTGGTATCAACACATTAGTGTCCATAGTTAACAATGCATCAGTGAAGAGAAAGGGTGAAGACCGTGAAGTTTCTGGGTCGTTGTATACCGGTGAGGAGAGTGAAGACTATGAAGAAGTGGAGGTTAGTAAGGTAGCTAGTCTTCTAAGCATATGTTTGTTTGTCCTTTATTGTTTCTCATTATGTGTCAGTATGCTGTTTACCAAATTTGGCACCAATTCTACTTGTTTTCTGCCTATTGAGGCTTCACAGGTTGCTAAGGTTGCACATACAAAGAATCCAACCAGTTCTGAGAACATCTCTGTTAGAGGAGCACAAGCATCAAAGAGAGTGGTGGCACAAGCACCTCAGGAACAACATGTGCTTGCAAGAATGACTAGGAAAAAAACAAGGGATCTAGCTCCAGCTTTGAGCCCAGATCCACAGGAAGTGCTCAACTTAGGCCTGTCTAATGCCACGCCCACACATGATCCCTCCCAGCAACAAGACTTGGTTGGCATTACAGATGAAGGCTAGTGACTGTATCTACCTTGTGCATGAACCTTTCACTTTTTTCATTATTTGCAATTTATTCTGATGTAATGATTAGTTTTTAGTAATATCCTTTGTCCACATGTGACTGTATCTACTAGTACAATGCTGAATGCTAATATTAGTATGTCATTGTCATAAATTTAGTGCCTTCTAAATTCAGTTGTACTTCTAACTAGGTTTTCTTTACTTTCATCTATTCATATCCACAACCTTTGAATTGTGCATGAATGGACTGGTTCAAAAATTGCAGTCTGAATCTAGTTTCTTTAGTTCTTGATGACATGTTGTATTTTTGTTACATGTAAATCTATGAACCAATGTTGCCATTGTATTGTCATTTGTGCTTCACACCTGTGTAAATGTATGAAACCGTGCTGTATTTTTGTGTTCAATTAGTACAATAGCAAGAAATATTCTTTTTTGATAGCTTACATACATGAGTTGCATGTGTACTGCAAATAGCAACTACGAGATTAAGACTAACATTATATTGTTGTTAGGTGCACTTGTTGCAAGAAAAGATCCGGATAGGATAAGGGGAAGAAGCGTAGGCAGAGAACTAGAAAGGCTAAGTAAAGGGTTATGCATGAAGATGCCAATCCATGTTTCTGAAGGGAACAGACGGCCAGAGGCACCTATCCAAGCTGCCAAGCTTGCATCAGAGGGTGGGATCGCACTTAGGCAGCACATACCAATCCTTACACACTGGAAGGAGTACAAGAACAATAAGTCACATCTTGAAAACTACATTGGCAAAATTGGTGTAAGTTAAATTCAATTCTGCTTGTTTCATCAAAGTTCATTCAATCCTTTGCATTCACAAATTCTAATTTTCATGCTCTTTACTAGGCCCAATTCACCATTGACACCAATAGTGATGCAGTCCAATATGCATGTGCTGATTTGCTTAAGTGTGGACAACGTCAGATGAGGCACAAGCTGAAAAAAAGTACTTCAATGGGGTACCAGCAAGTCAAGTGAGGACTACATCGCCTGTGGACTACAGGCTGAATCTTAGAAAAAAAAGCTGCCTTGTGATGCATATGCATTTGATATAAGGAATAAATGCCTAGCTGTTCAGTTTGATTTAGGAATAAATACGTAGTTGTTCAGTTTGAATATACTAGTACCTAGCTGTCCTGCTCTTGCACATGAATTGTTGTCCCTTAGCTGGGCATATGCATTTGATTTAGGAATAAATACCTAGCTGTTCAGTTTGAATCTACTGGTACCTAGTTGTCCTGCACATGAAACAGTAAACCCAATTTGAATCTATTGGTACCTAGCTGTTCAGTTTGCACACAATACTAAAGAAATCAACATATATGGTCTTCATTCACAGGTGCAAGAGCTTCAGGCTGAGCTTGAGATTGAGAAACAATCAAAAGAAGACCTTCGGCATGAGTTCGAAGCCATGAAGAAAGAATCTGAAATGGCAATGGACACTTTAAAGAAAGAATCAGAAATGGCATTGGCAAAACAGGCTGAGGAGATCGAAAATTTAAAAAAGGCATCACAAGAAACCATGTCCTTCCTTCGTCAAATGCTAGGTCCTAGAGATGGTTGAACTTGGTTTGGTGGCCGGTTGTTTACACCTAGGTATTAGTAGCTCTAACTTTTGGACTGTGCTGCTGATTGCATTGTTTTGCAACCTTTGAGCTGTGCTAGAAGTATTGTGTGGCCTATGAACTTTGAACTTGTGGCTGCTATAATTTTGGTCAGTGCATATGGTCTATGAGATGTATTGTGGCCTGTGAACAAAACTTTGGCCTACTACTTTGCTGTCAGTGGATATGGCCATTGAAACATGTATTGTGGCTTGCTGCTGTAATTTTGGTTGGTGAGTTTGAGCTTTAGTTAACTGCTGAATGATATGATCAATTTGTGGCCTATATTTTATTATGTATTTGCTTGTGTTGATCTGTGTATTGATTATGGATTTAGCCCACAGATAATTGTGTCGTATATTATATCACTACATTTGGGCCTTGAATTGAGCCTAAAAAGGGTCTTAAGAGGCATTTTAATGAATTGTGACAATAAAATTCGTCGCAATATCTTGCCATGTGGCATTATGGCACTTGATAGTTAGCGACGTTTCTTCCTGAAACAACGACAATATGGAGATGTCACAAATTTTGTGACAAAGCAGTATCGTCAAAAATTTAGCGACGAAAAAACTCGTGTTCATCACCAAAGGTGTTTAGACACGTCAGATAGGCGACAAATGCGAATTCGTCACGCAACCGTCACAAAATCCATAACTTGACGTAAGTTTACTCTTCAACGACAAAAGTTGATTGTCGTAGAAGGTCATATCTCTTGTAGTGGTAATTGGAACATAAGCCCGTGAGGCTTCTGATCTAGCCCACTCGCTAATTTCGTGCAGCGCGCGGCTGGAAACCCTAAACCCAATTTTTCCCCAATTTTGGTAGCCGCGCGCGCCCCCACCCTCCCCGCCTCCTCCGCCCCAAACCCTCTCGCCCACCTCCTCCGCCCCAAACCCTCGCGCGCCCGCCACCTCCTCCCCATCCCCTCGGCCGCCTCCTTCGCCCCAGACCCTCGCGCGCCCGCCGCCTCGTCCCCATCCCCTAGCCTGCCTCCTCCGCCCTAGACCCTTGCGCGCCCGCCGCCTCCTCCCCCATCCCCTCGGCCACCCCCTCTGCCCTAGAACCTCCATCTTCAAATTATTACAACTTTCACAAGTCTCGGGCAGATCAAGCAACATGGTATAAAGACCTCTAAACACATTGTCCTTATCCTCACATGAGGTGCAAGATGTAGTCTCAACAATAGTGGATGAAAGAGGTGCTACCCTACTCATCCTAGTTCAACAAGAAGACTAACATTCTCCACCTTAATCATGTCTAGCTCAGAGGACACACTATCATGCAAGGTCATTAGTTTCTCCATGTCACCAAGCAGAGCAGTACATACATCACAATCGTCACGGGCGAGAGCAGATCTAAGTGAAGTAAGCTCCTGTGACAAGCTCTCTACTTCCTTCTCTAACTCGCTAACCCTAGCTCTAGATCTAGCATGAAATCCACCTAGTTTAAGGAAAGCATCATTAAGCTGGTCATAAGAGGGGTATACCTCGTCGGAGTCGGAGTACAGCTCGCTGTCGCTGATCTCGCCCTCAAGGGCCATGAAGCACATGTTGGAGAAGTCATCGCCGTCCTTGGGTTCTTGATCACCCGTCCCGTCATCGTCGCTCCATCCCTCCACCTCGCTGAGGTCGAGGTCGTCGAAAGCGGTGAGGACGCGGTGGAAGAGCTTCTTGGCTTTGCCAAGGTTGTGAAACTTCTTCTTACCTTGGGCATGAGCTGAGGGCTTCTTGTTGCGGTTCTTGTCGAAGTAGTCATTCTTGCTCACGCCGCCATTGTCGCTCTTGCCCTTGTCCAGCTTGGGACAGTTTGCCCGAATGTGGTTGGGGCCACCACACTTGAAGCAAATCACGGGTCCTCCTCTCTTTCTGTCCGTCCTCCTCTTGTAAGCATGGGAAAATTTTCTAGCTAGGAGGGCTAACTGATCATCTGCAAGCTGCTCTAACTGATCATCAGTTACATCACAGAGAGCAGCAAGAGAGAAACCAGCCAGCGACTCAGAAGAAGAACCAGGAGCTGAAGTGGGATCGATGACTAAGGCCATCGACTGCGACTTCGAGTTACGAGAGACAATGTCAATCTCATGAGTCTTGAGGCGTGAGTACAACGCGTCAAGAGTCAAAGTCGAGAGGTCAGTGGTGTCCTTGATGGTAGTCACCTTCATTTCCCAAACACGCAAGTCGAGAGCCGCGAGCATCTGTCGAGCATTGTCTGAGTCGGGGTATGTGAGACCGACCGCCCGGAGATTGCTCAAGATCTTGTGAAAACGCACAAAGCACTCATCGAGGGACTCACCAACGAGCATTTCAAACTTGTTGTAATCTCGCTTGAACTAGTCCTATTGAACTGTCTTGATCTGGGTGGTGCCCTCATGGTATGTATCGAGGGTAACCCAGATGTCGAAAGCCGACGTCAAATGAGAGATGCGATCGAGCTCGCTTCAGCTCAACCCCTGGATTATGATGTTCTTACCTTTGCATTTGCCTCAACATCAAGCATATTTCCAGCGTTGATGTTCTCATCGGCAGGGACAACATATCGTACTTTGACCTTACGCCAGATTGGTTAGCCCTGAGCCTGGATGTAGGTCTGACCGCCGGCATTATCCCAGTCTGACCGCCCATCGATTTTTCAGAGCTGGCTGAAACTGAAAACTGACAGTAAGTTGCAAAAATCCCCGACTTCAAACACAGAAGCAATATGAGGTTTTCCCTTGATCTTTCTGGCCCAGAACAGCAAGAATACAACCTCAATAGCCAGAAAAGCCTAGACAAATAAGAAAACCCACCAAGAGAACAAGAATTTCAGATTTGTGCCCAAAACTGACAAAGTACAAGGAGCTGCACCAAAATCCAAATTCACCTCCAATCCTTGAATCTTTGACCAAGAAACTTTGAGAATAGCTACTTAATAGCCTCAAGACTTAACATGACAAGTTTCATGCCATCTCATGAAGGGAAACCAGATTCACTCCAAACCCTAGAGACAAGAATAGATAAGAAAAACAGGGCACTGCTGAAAAGAAATGGATTCTTGCGATTAAATCAATTTGCTCTTGGAACTAGCTGACCAAAGTGTCTAGAAATACAATTCCATCACAGAGCAACCCATTTTACTACTCCTCAGCAAGAATCAACACAAAAACTGAAAAACAAGAAATCAAGTAGAGGGAGCATCGAAGGGAAACAGGCAAGAACAGGAAATAAACTTCAGAGATTTCATTTCCAAGCTAGCAAGGATTACAGAGGAGTCCTGATACGTGAATACAAACAAAGGAATGATTACATGGTGCCTCAACTCATCCTCTCCCTCTCACAAAGAACAAGAAAACCAAGAACACTCAAAGGGAGACCTCAAGAACAGAGAAGCTACGGGAGACAAGCAACATAACACCCTCTGTCCATCTCTCCTGCTCTCAACCACCCCTCACCAACTAAATCCTCAAAGCAAAACAACCTTCCCAAAGGCCATTTTGACTAAAAGCAAAACCCTAAAGCCATGCACTCCCTTACAAGACCTGCATGCACCTGAGAATCCCTCTCCTATTTATAGCCTTTGGCTAACGGGTCTCCAACCCATTATGCCTGCTAAATCCCGAACGGAACCGCTTCCACCTGTGCAGCTTTGCGCTTTTACCGAAACGCCCCTCCTGCACCTTCCGGGAAGCTTCCGCGTTCCTTGTCATCCAAGACTCGCAACCACCTCGAGTCTCCGCCGTCTTCGACACATCCGACCGTTCTGACCTCGACACCACCTGTGCCTAGTTCGGTCACCCCGTGTCTCACCACGACTCCGCCTCGACGTCCTGCAGCCATCACAGACAAGAAACACATTAAATAGCACCGCTCGATACATGTAAGCATAAATAGCATCACTGAATCATACTTACGCATGAAAGAGCCCAAACCTGTCGAATCAAGAGAATAAGCATCCTAATCCCTTCCACCAAGTTTGACCAGGTCCGACCGAAGCCGATTGCACCATGCAACGACATGGTCCGAAACCCACAAACCAAACTCGACTTTCCTAAACCGATGTCAAATACTGTCGGAACCCGGAGTAATGACTCCTGGATCCTCTGTGTAAATCGCGATAGTCCAGGATCAGCTAGTGCACACAGTCACAACAAAGATAAATACCAAGCACAAATGACTTCATATATTAAATAAAGAGTACGGCCTTATGGCCAAGTCTTACATCAACGCCCATTGGCAAAATAAATAAAGGAAATAACTGCGGAAGCAAACTGATAAGAAGCGAAGCCCAAGCCTGCCCACAGGCAAACGACAGTAAGACGCGGCCTACTCGTCCAAATCTCCACCGTAGTCGACGACATCTTCCTCTGTGTAGGGGGTGCAAGGTGAGTACAAACTTGTACTCCGCAAATCACACGGAGAAATGCAATATAATGATAAAGGCTTCAAAGGAAGGCTTATAGGGTTAGTTTGCAAAAACAGCTTTTAATGAAATACAATAAGTAGATTGAATTTGCTGAATTTAATACGGTAAGTAAAAACAATACTGGTAATTGAAAATATTACCATCAGTGCAGGCTCCGACCATACACCAACCTATCCACGGGCATCCCACCCGGACCATCTTTTCCAAAAGAACATGTACAGATTCCATCCATCCACACGTTTCCAAACACTCATGGATTCCATCCATCCACAAGCTTCCAATCTCTCTCATGGGTTCCATCCACCCACAAGGTTTTCATTCTCTCATGGATTCCATCCATCCATAAGGTTTTCGAAAACATTTTTGAAAAACAAAGTCTAATCCATGAAAAACTTTTACTCAGCATGCCCATGACCGTGGGCACGGCTATCCAGGATAGATTATACACTCTGCAGAGGTTGTACAGCTTTACCCACAAGACACGATCATCCCATATTGCCACCGGTTTACACACTTCCTTAGGGTGCGGCGAGGAGTTGTAACAAGGCCTTTACAATGCAAAGCCTTCAACCTGGTCGAGCCAACTCTAAGGTTTCACCCCAGTAAGGAATCCACCAGACCGGGACCCCCTCTTGAGCCTAGACGAGACTTCTCATGGCTTAACCACGCTCGCCCAAGTGAGACTTCACATGGCACCAACCACGCTCACTTTCAACCTACGACTCGACTCAGATTGGGACTTCACAAATTATTCAACCAGGGCTGTCCCATACCAGCCATGTGGTAGTACGATTAGGGCTTTGCAACAATAGATCACAGACCGGTCCTTAATCTGACTTAGGTCCAACCACATACCCCCGTGCACGACAATCAACCACTGCGGCTCCAACCAACAGGGCATGCCTGCACCCACCACTCTAACCAATTACCTAAGTCTAAACCAGTTTTATATTTTGTTTTCAAAATATTTCATAACACTCCTTGACTCACCAAAGTCAAGAGTACATATCAAAAGTATATCATTTCATGTGAAAGGTTCATCATTTTATGTGAGAAAGTATCCCAAAACAAATATAGGACTAAGCATGCCTAGCATTTGATATAAGAATTCTCTAGTCATACTAATGTATTAACTAGAGTTTGATTCTAGGGTGACAAAGTATTGAGGAATTCAAATTCAATGGAGGAATTAACAAGTAGGCAATAACTAAATTTAAAACTGAATTGAAATACGTTGAATATAAATATGCATGCAATATAGTTTAAAACAACATATTTTTATTTGAAAACTGGGATCAACATGATCAACGAGTGTGACTTGCTTGCTCTTCAAATTGGTTTGAATCTTCGTCGAAGAAATCTCCCGAATCGTCGAAGTCTACACGTGAAAATAATCCACCAAATTCAAATAAATTCAAACTAAATTCAAATTGACTTCAAATATTTGAATTGAGGCTAAAAATGGATAGAAGGGAATTTTTGATGAATTTAGAAATTTGAATGGGCTAAATCGGAGTTAGGGCGAAGAAGAACGGGCTCCGGGAACATTAAATTCAAAGAAAATGGAAAAAGGGATTTTTTGGATTTATTTTCCTAAAGGAAAATCTGAATTATTGCGTTAGCGGAGATTTTATTATTTGGCTGAATTATTTTTCTGAAGAAAAAGCTCTTTATGATGCAATGCTGACGTCGGCAGAGATTTGAATTTTCGGGCATGCCACTGACATGTGGGCCCAGGTCCATAAACCGGGTCCACGGAGGGACCGGACGGCCGTGGTGGCACGTGCGCTTGCGTGGCGCTGACGGTGCGGGCTGGCGCCGAGGTGGTCGAGCCGTGGCGCCGCGTCACCGGCCACGTAGGCACGCACGCTGACGGGGCCGGCCGGCCGGAGGGAGGCTCGGGCCCCGGAGGAGGGAGAGGAGGCGCGGGGGAATGCGGTGGTGGTGGCGGTGATTACCGGGGGTGGACGGAGATGGCCGGCGACGAGGAAGAGGCGGCGGAGGTGCTTGGGCGACGGCGGGGGTTGTGCTCCGGCGGCGGAGGGGCTCGGCCGATGGGTGGCCGAGGAGCGCACGGGCGCGGGGAGGCTTGCGAAGGCGGCGGCGGGGCCTGAGGGCGGGCGGCTCGACGGCAATTGCTCGTTTGTCGAGACCCGAATATACAAATCCGGACTCTACTGTGTGTTCTGCACTAGTCCAGGATCACGCTAGTGCACACAGCGTAAACAAAGACAAATATCATCCACATCACGATACTCTAAAGGAAATCCAAATTATATTAATAACCATCAGAGTACGACCTTATGGCCAAGCTTACAATTATGAGCCTGAAGGGCTTTTAAAGAAACTAGCAGCGGAAATCCAAAATTAGCGTAGTAGCCACTCGACATGCCCACAGGCAATCGATCGGGAGCGAAGTCCTAATCCGTGAAGTCCTCGTAGTAGCCTCCTTCTAGCAACTCCTGCGATCTGGTCCCTCCTCTTCAATCGAGCAACATGGGCATAAAGCCGTGAGTACATTGGTACTCAAGCAAGTCGCTTGTAACAAATGAATGCAATATAATATGCAAAGCTTAACAATGGATGGTGAAAGGTTAGTTTTGCATAAAACAGCAATTTAGAGTAAATATGATAAATAGATTGAAAAGCAAATTTAACAATGACACTAAGTAAATAAATCAAAGGAATTGAGACCAACCACAAGTGAACTAGCCATTCACCCAAGGAATCCACCATGAACCAAGATCCATGAAATGAACCACCAGTGAACTAACCATTCACTCTCCAACTTAACCCAACCAGTTTTTATGAAAACTCTACCCTCGTGTGAAATCACCGAGCATTGTCCATGACCGAGGACACGGCTATTCGAATAGTTTTACACTCTGCAGAGGTTGCACAACTGTACCCACACGATGTGATTAGCCTCGGCTTAAGGAAATCACAACAAGGCTTTTACAATGGTCCATCTCCACCGATCCCACTCGCTAAGGATTCGCGTCGAGTAGGGTAACCCCTAGTCGATAATTGCCCCTCTTGCGCCACACAACATCGTAGTAAAACCAAAGTGGAGACTTCACAAATTATTATGCCAGGTCTATCCCATACTAGACATGTGGTTTGCACGGTTAAGCTCAGATCAATGGCGCACAAAGTTAAGTCCTTAAGAGTTACCCAGGCGAAGCATCCACATCCCAATGTGCAACCTGCACCCCCTTTATCGCACGATCATTCGCCCAAGTGAAAGCCAAGTTTGTATAACCAATGCCCATGACACTACCCATGTCATGACATACAAATTTTATAACGTGGCTAACCACCACGTTCAAGTAAACCATTAAGTCGATTAATTAACCACATGCGATGACGGATCGAACTAATAATAAGCGAGCTAAGCGGTTGAACGTAACCCCATGTGACAATTATTATTTATCACTAAATAATTCCCAATCCTAAGGTGTCAATGGAATCATGGCAATCAAGTTATCATGGAGGATTTAACCAATTAGGAGTATAACTACCAATTACGAGGTTTTATTAACAAATAGCCATGCATGATAATTTGAAACAAAATAATACATAATAGATTGAAAACTGGGTTCAACATGATCAAAGAATACGACTTGCCTTGGCCTTGCTCAGATGAGGGCTCTTGGTCTTCAAATCCAACTTCCGCTCCTCGAACACGCGATCTAACGAGAGAGAAAACGAGACGAAAGAGAAAATAAATTCAAATAAAATTCAAATGAACTCCAAAACTTTCAAACCTGAACCAAAAGGTAGAGCTCAATTTTAGATGAATTTAGAAAAAGAACGGGTCAATCGGAGCTAGGACGAGGAGAACGGGCTCTTGGAAAAAATTGGATTTTCTGAAAATCGGGAAAATTGGAAAAGTGCATTTGTCTTTGTGGACCGGCGCACGGAAGCTGGGTCTACGGTGGACTCGGCTCACGGAACAAGACGGTGATCGGGGCTTTGGCGCAGCGCGGCGGTGCCGACGTGGCGCCGACGGGCGGACACGCATGCCCTAGGGTCGGCGTGGTTTCTTGATCGGGCGGCCGACTCGGCTTGGTCCACGGGTACGGCCGACAAGCGGGCCCCACCGACGAGACTCGGTGCACGGTGGACGGAGTCACGGAAGGCGAAAAGTCACGGCGGTGGCGTCGGCCGACGTCGCGCGATGCGCGGCGCGCGGCGGTGCGGCCGAGGCGGCGGGGTTGCGCGCGCGTCCGGCGCGTATGGCGGCGGGGTGCATGCGGCGGCCGCCGGCGACGAGGTGACGGCGGCGATCGCCAGCGGTGACCGAGGTGGCGGGACGAGAACGACGGCGGCGGGGCTCACCGCGGTGGCGAACGGCAGACGAGCGGCGGCGGCTCTGGCGGCGACGGCCGGCGCAAAAAGATGACGAGGGCGACAGGCTGGCGAAACTCCGCGGCGGCGGCGGCGAGCGGCGGCTCGGGATGCGAAGCCGAGGCGGCGGCTTTATACACGGACCGAGGTGTCCGCGACGGACGGCAGCGGCGGCGAGAGTCCGGCCGAGACGGAAGACGAGTCCGGTCGGGACGACCGACAGTGGGCCCCACCGCCGGTGGCGCGGTGAGCAGCGGCCGGGATGCGGGGCGCGGCGCTGGCGCAGCGGATGACGGCCACGTGGCGATCATCGGGAGGCCAAGCGCGCGCGGCGCGGATGCTCGAGCGCAGGCACGCGCGCGCGCGCTGGGTGGCGGAGCCGAGGCGGGTTGGGCGGTGGTGGGTTTCGCCCATCGGCGGTTGGGGGATTTTTGGTATTTTTCTTTTTCATAAATTCATTTAAATCCTTTTGAGCTCTAGAAAATAGCAAATAAATCCAGAAAAATCCAGAAAAAATCCAATAAATTCCTTGAGACACAAGGAACTCAAATAAAATAACTTTGGCAAATGTTCATGTTCAGATTATTCATATTAAATCCTTTTAATTCATAAAATTTCATTTAAGCTTTAATTAATTTCAGAAAAAAAATTCAAATGGTGAATTTTATTTTAAAAGCTTCAAAAATACTCTGAAAATCAGGATGTTACAAACCTCCCCCCCTTAAACGGAATCTCGACCCCGAGATTCTGGCTCTCTAAAGAATAGGTTTGGAAACTCCGCTTTGAGATCCTCCTCGCTTTCCCAGGTTGCTTCCTCCTCTGAATGATTGCTCCACTGAACTTTGCAAAAACGAACGACCCTCCTTCTGGTGACACGCTCTGACACTTCCAAGATCTTGATGGGATGCTCTTTATAGGACAGATCCTCCTGGAGATCCACAGCCTCAATTGGCACTGCCTCCTCTGGCACTCGCAAGCACTTCTTTAATTGAGACACATGAAACACATCATGTATCCCGCTCAAGTTCTCAGGTAGCTCTAGCTGATAGGCAACTTCTCCCTTGCGCTTCAAAATCTTGAATGGCCCCACATATCTTGGTGCTAGCTTTCCCTTCATTTGAAAACGCTTAACACCTTTGAAAGGTGTGATCCTGAGATACACATAATCATTGGGCTCAAAGCTTAAATCTCTTCGGCGAGTATCAGCATAACTCTTTTGCTCGGCTTGAGTCGCTTTCACCTTGCTTGAATCAAGCGCACTTTTTCTTCGGCTTCTTGCAAACACTCTGGCCCAAATATCTGCCTTTCTCCTGTCTCCTTCCAATTGAGAGGGGTCCTACACTTCCGACCATACAAAGCCTCAAATGGTGACATCTGCAAACTGGCTTGGTAACTGTTGTTATAGGAGAACTCTGCGAAAGGTAGGCAATCGTCCCACTTGGCTCCGTGATCCAAAACACATGCTCTCAGCATATCCTCTAAGATCTGATTTACACGCTCTGTCTGACCATCAGTCTGTGGGTGATAGGCTGTGCTAAAATTCAGATGAGTACCCATCGCTTCGTGGAAACTACCCCAAAATCGTGAAGTGAACTGCGATCCACGATCCGACACGATCCTCTTAGGAACTCCATGGAGACTCACAATTCTGGACATATACAATTCTGCCAACTTATCTCCAGAATATGTGGTTTTGACTGGAAGGAAATGGGCTACCTTTGTCAATCGATCCACAATTACCCATATCGAGTCATATCCTTCCTTGGTCCTAGGTAACCCGGTGATGAAGTCCATGCCCACATCTTCCCACTTCCACTCGGGAATTTTCAACGGTTGCAACAATCCTGCGGGTCTTTGATGCTCTGCTTTCACTCGCTGGCAAACATCACATAGCGCTACATACTCCGCTATTTCTCTCTTCATACCTGGCCACCAATACTTATCCTTGATATCTTGATACATCTTGGTCTTGCTGGATGAATTGAATATAATGACTCGTGTGCCTCCTTAAGCAACAATTGCTTCAACTCTTCCTTATTGGGTACGCACAATCGCTTCTTGTACCATATGATACCCCGATCATCCTCCACAAAACACGCCGCTTTTCCTTCTTTCAATCCAACCTTGATCCATTGGATATTTTCATCCTCTGGTTGCGCTTGACAAATCGACTATCAAAGTCAGTTTTGCAAGTCCAAGGTGGCTAACATCCCTTCTTCAACCAACTCCAAGTGAGCTTTTGAAATTCCTCGTGCAATGCTGGTTGACTCTCCTTGACCATAACCGTGTTGCAATACACCTTCCTGCTCAACGCATCTGCCACTACGTTGGCTTTTCCTGGGTGATAGTGGATTCCAATGTCATAGTCCTTTATCAACTCCAACCATCTTCTTTGTCTTAGGTTAAGGTCCGATTGGGTGAAGATGTACTTCAAGCTCTTATGATCCGTGTAGATCTCACATCGGTTACCCATCAGGTAATGACGCCATATTTTCAAGGCATGCACAACTGCTGCTAACTCCAAATCGTGCGTAGGGTAATTCTCCTCATGTGGCCTTAACTGGCGCGATGCGTAGGCTACCACTCTTTTGTCTTGCATCAATACGCATCCTAAACCCTTGCGAGATGCGTCACAATAAATCTCAAAGTCTTTCTTGATATCTGGCAAAATTAGGACTGGCGCTGTTGTCAGACTTTCCTTTAGCTTCCGAAAGCTCTTCTCGCACTCTGGCGTCCATTCAAACTTCTTTTCCTTTTTTAATAGCTGGGTAAGAGGTCGGGCTACACTGGAGAACCCTTCTATGAATCTTCGATAGTAACCTGCCATTCCTAGGAAGCTTCTGACCTTGGTCACTGACGTGGGTGCCTTCCAGGTGAGCACATCTTGTACTTTCCCTGAGTCAACGGACACTCCTCTGCCGTCAACACATGACCCAAAAGGCAACTTCCTTCATCCAAAATTCACACTTGCTGAACTTAGCATACAACTTGTGCTCCGCAATCTTTGCAATACCAATCTCAAATGCTCCTCATGCTCCTCCTCATTCTTGGAGTAGATCGAATGTCATCAATGAACACAACGACAAACTTGTCCAAGTAATCCATGAACACCTTGTTCATCAGGTACATAAAGTAGGCTGGGGCATTGGTTAAGCCAAAGGACATCACGGTGAACTCGTATAATCCATAACGAGTTGAGAAGGCTGTCTTGGGTATGTCCTCGGTCGAATCCTCATTTGGTGATACCCCGATCTCAAATCAATCTTGGAAAACACTCCAGCTCCTTTTAATTGATCGAACAGATCATCAATTCTGGGCAACGGGTACTTATTCTTGATAGTAACTTCATTGAGAGCTCGGTAATCCACGCACATACGCTGGCTACCATCCTTCTTCTTGACGAACAATACGGTGCTCCCCATGGAGAGGTGCTGGGTCTAACATATCCTTTATCCGGTAACTCTTGTATCCGCTTCTTCAATTCTCGCTAACTCATTGGCGGGCATTCGGTAAGGTCTCTTGAAATTGGCGAGGTGCACGGTGCTAACTCAATTGCAAACTCCACTTCTCTTTTGGTGGCATCCGGGAGATCATCGGGAAAAACATCGGGATATTCTCGCAACTGGTACTTCATTTAGGGCAATCCCTTTACTTTGGCACACCATCACTTTTTCGGTTGCTTCATGTCGGCTTCAAATCTTACTTTGCTTCCATCGGGACCGTCCAAGGTATTGCTCGGCTTCCACATTCCAACACCGCTTGATGCTTCTTGAGCCAATCCATACCCAAAATTACGTCTAACATTGGATATTCAGACAACCAAATGCGGAGAACTCTACTCCTTGGATGGCTATCCTAACTTTGGGGCATCCTAGGTTTGTACTCATCTCGAGCACGGGATTGAACCAATAAATGGAACCAAGTGCAACGACTTCCAACTTATGCTTTAGAGCAAAACTCAGAAACAAAGCGAATGTGAAGCTCGAATCAAACAAAGCGTGGCGGTGCGAATTTATCGGGAACTTACCGATCACCACATCCGCGCCGCTTGAGCCTCCTCCATGGTGGCGTGGTTCACTGGCCACGCATCACGGTCTGCGATCCTTTGTTGGGTTGATTTGATCCTTGAGGTGCTCGCCCCGACCTGCTGCAGTGCGTATGCAGTGTGGCTCCCAAGTTGAAGCGAATCGGTGTCAATGCAGATTCTGCGGGCATTTGTTGGCATAATGTCCCGTCTCATTGCATTTGAAACAAGTGATCGCGACATGGGCTTGGTAATCCTCTGCTGTTGGCTTCCCACTGGATTTGGTTTTGGCGCTGAAGAAAGCGACGGGAGCCGTGCGGGAGTTTTGAATCCCGATCGCCGAGGAACTCGAGTGGCTGAAAATTGCTGAAGCGGGCTCTCGAGCTTGGTGCATCTGTGATCCTTGCTGCATCATTCTTCTCTTGCGAGATTCTTCCAACTCGCGATGACTTTCCTCAATGAGCATTGCTTTGTCCACCATGTTTTGGAAACTGGCATAATCATGTCCCACTACCTGAACTTTCAATCCTGGGTTCAATCCTTTCTTGAACCTCTTACGCGAGCATCATCTGTGGCGACATCTTCTGGAGCATAACGGGCCAACTGAGTGAACTTGTTGAGATATTCACTCACGGACATGTTCTTCTGCTGCAACTCCCGAAATTCTTCCTTCTTCATTTCGATCACCCCATCCAGGATATGGGCATGACGAAAAGCTTCTGCGAACTCAGCCCAAGTGATACTCTCTGGATCCTCATGAGCGGCACAATAATTTTCCCACCACTCGGCTGTAGCACCCTCAAGCTGATGGGCTGCATACAACACCTTCTCGCGATCTGTACACTGGGCAAGGTTAAGCTTCTTTTCCACTGAACGCATCCAGTCATCGGCTTCTAGTGGCTCAGAAGACCGTGAATAGGTAGGAGGCCTTGTCCTCATAAATTCTGCAAACTTGACCGTTTGGCGAATCTGGTGGAGGCATGGCCATGTCTTGATTCTGTCGATTCATCATGGCGTTCATGTTCGCATCATGGTGTTCATCAAGCGATGCAGGCTGCCATGAACCGACTCAAGGTTGGATCCATCCAGCTGGTTTGCATCTTTGCTCGGAGTTGCCGACGCCTCGGGATCGACTCATCGACCACGTCTGCGGAGCTCCGGTATCAACCATCTGAAAGAAAGATCACTTGCTTGAGGACTGGCTTCACAGGCTTACGGTAAGAGGAAAAGCAAAGATAAGTGGTAAGTTCGTCTAAGGGGATATTCTAATGGTAAATCCTAAACTAAACAATCACTTAGCGAAAAGCTAACAAAAGAACAAATAAATCACTTCAATAAAAGATTTGATATGACTGCAACATATTGCTTTTGAGGGCAAAACTGCAGCTCACATCACACTCAATGCAAACAAAAACCACTTCCTAACCGATGCTATCCTATGCTACGGTCTACTCTTCCGGCTCCCACTCAGGTCCGGCGAGGTACGGTGTGCGATCTTCCTCTTCTTCCTCTGCATCGCTGTAGAACGTCCATCGGTTGCGGAACTGCATTGTAGGCGCTGCTGCTGGAATGACGAGTTGAAGGTACTCTCGGCGATCATCTGCCATGCGTTGCCTTTCCTCCGGTGGGGCGTGGCGAAGGTGGAGGTGTTGGCGTCCGCGGAGTGTACTCCTCAGGTTCATACTTTCTCTTGTATTCCTGGATGAACTTGGTCATACTGATCTTATACCGTCGACAGAGTTGAGCAACGGCCTTGCGTGCAGCTGCTTGCGGATTTGAACCTTTGAAGCTGTGGTGTACGACGTGACCTCCAAGCTTGATAGTGAAGTACAACCGTGTGAAATGGTACCCTCTTACTTCATCATCCATGGGCTGTACATTGGTGTTCTTTGAAACCAAGACTTCTTAGCGAGACTCAAGCACTCTCCTCCATCCTCGACCTGCTATAGTTGCTTTGCGACATCTACAGCACGGCACAAGATAAGAGTCAGTTTAAAAATTTTCATTTTCGCAGAAATTTTAAGGTGAGAGGCAAGAGTCCCTAAGAATAAGGTAAGAGAGTAAAGAATTTGCTAAATATCAGGTTTGGTTGTTTTGTCTTTAGAAAATAGGTTTTTGAATTTTTGAGACAACGACTAACTTAGGTTTTCGTCCTCTGATCGATATGGCTCGATACCATCTCTGCCGAGACCGAATATACAAATCCGGACTCTACTGTGTGTTCTTGCACTAGTCCAGGATCACGCTAGTGCACACAGCGTAAACAAAGACAAATATCATCCACATCACGATACTCTAAAGGAAATCCAAATTATATTAATAACCATCAGAGTACGACCTTATGGCCAAGCTTACAATTATGAGCCTGAAGGGCTTTTAAAGAAACTAGCAGCGGAAATCCAAAATTAAGCGTAGTAGCCACTCGACATGCCCACAGGCAATCGACTGGGGAGCGAAGTCCTAATCCGTGAAGTCCTCGTAGTAGCCTCCTTCTAGCAACTCCTGCTGATCTGGTCCCTCCTCTTCAACTGAGCAACATGGGCATAAAGCCGTGAGTACATTGGTACTCAGCAAGTCGTTTGTAACAAATGAATGCAATATAATATGCAAAGCTTAACAATGGATGGCTGAAAGGTTAGTTTTGCATAAAACAGCAATTTAGAGTAAATATGATAAATAGATTGAAAAGCAAATTTAACAACAGACACTAAGTAAATAAATCAAAGGAATTGAGACCAACCACAAGTGAACTAGCCATTCACCCAAGGAATCCACCATGAACCAAGATCCATGAAATGAACCACCAGTGAACTAACCATTCACTCTCCAACTTAACCCAACCAGGTTTTTATGAAAACTCTACCCCTCGTGTGAAATCACCGAGCATTGTCCATGACCGAGGACACGGCTATTCGAATAGTTTTACACTCTGCAGAGGTTGCACAACTGTACCCACACGATGTGATTAGCCTCAGCTTAAGGAAATCACAACAAGGCTTTTACAATGGTCCATCTCCACCTGATCCCACTCGCTAAGGATTCGCCGTCGAGTAGGGTAACCCCCTAGTCGATAATTGCCCCCTCTTGCGCCACACAACATCAGTAGTAAAACCAAAGTGGAGACTTCACAAATTATTATGCCAGGTCTATCCCATACTAGACATGTGGTTTGCACGATTAAGCTCAGATCAATGGCGCACAAAGTTAAGTCCTTAAGAGTTACCCAGGCGAAGCATCCACATCCCAATGTGCAACCTGCACCCCCTTTACTGCACGATCATTCGCCCAAGTGAAAGCCAAGTTTGTATAACCAATGCCCATGACACTACCCATGTCATGACATACAAATTTTATAAGCGTGGCTAACCACCACGTTCAAGTAAACCATTAAGTCGATTAATTAACCACATGCGATGCGGATCGAACTAATAATAAGCGAGCTAAGCGGTTGAACGTAACCCCATGTGACAATTATTATTTATCACTAAATAATTCCCAATCCTAAGGTGTCAATGGAATCATGGCAATCAAGTTATCATGGAGGATTTAACCAATTAGGAGTATAACTACCAATTACGAGGTTTTATTAACAAATAGCCATGCATGATAATTTGAAACAAAATAATACATAATAGATTGAAAACTGGGTTCAACATGATCAAAGAATACGACTTGCCTTGGCCTTGCTCAGATGAGGGCTCTTGGTCTTCAAATCCAACTTCCGCTCCCTCGAACACGCGATCTAACGAGAGAAAACGAGACGAAAGAGAAAATAAATTCAAATAAAATTCAAATGAACTCCAAAACTTTCAAACCTGAACCAAAAGGTAGAGCTCAATTTTAGATGAATTTAGAAAAAGAACGGGTCAATCGGAGCTAGGGCGAGGGAGAACGGGCTCTTGGAAAAAATTGGATTTTCTGAAAATCAGGAAAATTGGAAAAGTGCATCATCTTTGTGGACCGGCGCACGGAAGCTGGGTCTACGGTGGACTCGGCTCACGGAACAAAGACTGGGCCGATCGGCTCTTGGCGCAAGCGCGGCAGTCCGGCGTGGCGCCGACGGGCGGACACGCATGCCCTAGGGCGGCGTGGTTTCTTGATAGGCGGCCGACTCGGCTTGGTCCACGGGTACGGCCGACAAGCGGGCCCCACCGGACGAGACTTCGGTGCACGGTGGGCGGAGTCTCACGGAAGGCGAAAAGTCACGGCGGTGGCGGCGTGGGCCGACGTGCTGCGTGCACGGGCGCGGGCGGCGCGCCGAGGCGGCGGGTTGCGCGCGCGTCGGCGCGGCGGCGGCGTCGTGCTGCGGCGGCGGCGACGCAGGTGACGGCGGCGATCGCCAGCGGTGACCGAGGTGGCGGGGACGGAGAACGACGGCGGCGGGGCTCACCGGCGGTGGCGAGCGGCAGACGGGCGGCGGCGAAGCTTCGGCGGCGACGGCGGCGCAAAGATGACGCGGCGGCGGCGGCTGGCGGCGGCTCTCCGCGAAGGGCGGCGGCGAGCGGCGGCTCGGGATGCGAAGCCGAGGGGCGGCGGCTTATACACGGACCGAGGTGTCCGCGACGGGACGGCAGCGGCGGCGAGAGTCGGCCGAGACGGAAGACGAGTCCGGTCGGGACGACGACAGTGGGCCCCACCGCCGGTGGCGCGGTGAGCAGCGGCCGGGATGCGGGGCGCGGCGCTGGCGCAGCGGATGACGGCCACGTGGCGATCATCGGGAGGCCAAGGCGAGCGGCGCGGCGCGGATGCTCGACGCAGGCACGCGCGCGCGTGGCACTGGTTTGCGGAGCCGAGGCGGGTTGGGCGGTGGTGGGTTTCGCCCCGCGGCGGTTGGGAAATTTTGGTATTTTTCTTTTCATAAATTCATTTAAATCCTTTTGAGCTCTAGAAAATAGCAAATAAATCCAGAAAAATCCAGAAAAAATCCAATAAATTCCTTGAGACACAAGGAACTCAAATAAAATAACTTTGGCAAATGTTCATGTTCAGATTATTCATATTAAATCCTTTTAATTCATAAAATTTCATTTAAGCTTTAATTAATTTCAGAAAAAAGAATTCAAATGGTGAATTTTATTTTAAAAGCTTCAAAAATACTCTGAAAATCAGGATGTTACATCGTTGGAGCGTGGCCGGGGCTCGGAGGGAAGGAGGCCGTGCAGCGGGGGCGTTCGGGGGTTCGGGAACTGAATTGTGAGGAGGGGTGGTGAGCGGTGAGAGGAGGTGGAGCCGAGGGGCCTTTTTATAGGGGTGGAGGAGCGTGGGGGCAGCGCGGATTTGTCGCCGGAGTGGGGGAGTGGCGGCTGCGGTTTCGGGGAAGCGGGGGAGTGGGAGATGGGCGTCGGGTGCGGGGAAGAGGGGACGTGGGGCACGGGTCGTGCGGAGGAGGTGGGCACGTGGCCACGGCGTGCGTAGGAGGGAGGGGGCGCCGGGTTGGGCGGGCGGTGGTTGCGCAACGGCGGCGGTGGGAGGAAGACGAGGGCCGCGCGGGAGGGATGACAGGTGGGGCCGGGGGCGCAGAGAGAGGGAGGGGGCGCGGGAGGCTGCCGGGTGGGGCCGGGAAGGAAGAGAGAGGGGGAAGCGGGCGGCGGAGATGAAGCCACAGAGAGAGAGAGAGAGAGGGGAATCGGGTGGCCGAGAGAGGAGGCGGGTGGACAGGCCCGATGGGCCGAGGCGCGCATCGGGCGGTTCGGGTCCAGCCACGTGGCGAGTGTGGAGAAGGGGTAGGCGGGATGGGGGCGACGGCCGGATGGCGGGCGACGTGGCGAGATCCAGTCCGTCCACGTGGCGCCCGGAGGGGGAGGATGGGATTTATTTTTTGGAAATTGATTTTGGATTTTCAAAAAAGCCTAGAAATTCCATTAAGCCTCAGAAAATACCAAATGACCTCCAAAAATTCCAGAAAAATTCCTAGAACCTCCTGGAGACATTTGGAACTTAATAAAAATATAACTAAATTTGGTATTTAATTTTCATACTTTAAAATACTTTTTAATTTCAAAAATACATTTTAAACTCCTGAAACTCACAAAACTCAAATAAAATCCAAATAACCCAAATATTTAATTTGACATAGGATTTTTATATAAAATCAAAATACCATTTTATTTAATAATATTTTTAGGTTTTTCTGAAAATACTTTTCAAATACAGATTCTTCAAAAACAGAAAGTCAGGGCAAATCCAAATTTAAAATTTAGGCACAAAATTACTTATTTTAATTTAAAATTTTATTTTATATTATTTTTTTTATTTTAGCAAAAATTTGGGATGTTACAAATACTCATCACACAACCGGGGTCACCTCCACATGGTCTCTCAATCTCCCCCTTGATGAGTATATTGACAAACCAAGAAAAAGCGTAAAGTTGAGTTTGAAAATGAAAGAATGTCAAACATGGTCCAAAAGAAAGATCAATTGAGACTCATGACCATGTCGACAAAGGAGCAAAAGAAAGAGCAAGTTTTCCTCAAAAGCTGCAAGTCTTTTTCTCCACTATTCTCCCCCTTTTGGCAATAAACACATCAAAATGCAAGGAAGAGAATCAATCATGATTTTGGATGAAATGGCTGAATTTTATTTAATCTAAGCATTTAGAGCCATGAAGATTATCCAAAATGACTTTTGAAGTATTACACCAAGCCATAATGCATAAGAATGCTATCAAGATCATGACAAGACATGTATAATCAAGCTAAGCTAAAGAATCACAATCTGAAATTTAAAGGATTTGCTTAGCATATCAAGTCATTCATGATTCTAGTCTAGCTAGAGGTATCCAAACATGATGCAAGCCATGTCAATAGTCTAAGTGGAATCAAGAAGCTAGAATTGAGTCAATTTAGAGTGTGACAAGTTCAAGACTGAATCACATGTTCAAGTACTTTATCTTTTTGAGTAATTAAGCAATTATAGCACAATTGACATGTTTTCCTTTTGAAATCTCATGATTGTTTCCAACCAGATTTTTGTTGTCATGTGCTAGATCTCAAGCCTTATGCGACCACTCCAAGTCAGAAGCTTAAGGAGATGATCTTGGTCAACCAAAACTCCCCTTGAGTTCATGCCTAGTGCAATGGCAAGCCGTCTCATGAGAAAGAATTGGTGAGATTAGTTTTTTCGCACAAAAGAGATCCTTTTGCTTTTTAACAGGTTGTACTAACTCATGCTTCATCAAGAAACTAGCATAGCTCAATCTAAAGCTCAACCAAGATTCAAGACTCAACTCAGCCTATTTGACATGGCGTGAATCATAAAAGGATAACTAAAGACAGACTAGTCTCAAGTGCTACCATGACATGATTTAATTCAAGTTGTGCAGTTTTAAGCAATTAATCATGGCAAAGACTAGACTACACATATAAAGTCATGAGCAATCTAGCAAGTAAGCACAGATCATGGCAAGGTGTAATGCATTGTAAACATGTCATAACCGGATAATAATCAAGGCTCCATGTAATTATGTTACAATGCTAAATGATATGCAATGCAAGAAAAATCCAGCTCCCCCTCAACATGAGATGCACTTTTGATTCAAGTTGAGTTATGTCAATATTAAGATCTAGAAGCTTCCAAATGAACTCGCCCTGAACTAGAGCAATATAATCGAGAAGCTGGCAAAGAAAATCAGAAAAGGCAGTCCTTAAAGCATAGATAAGATAGAGAAGACTATGGCTCAGACTGACTCTCATCTACCCCATATGACACTAGGACTATCAGCTGGTCTACTAACAAACTAGGGAGTAAACACGTTCCATGTCTACCCAAGGGTGGCCCAACCCTCGCTAGACCTAAAAGAAGTGAGTGAACTCAACCTAGAGAGAAGAGAGACAGCTAACAAACAACATCCTAGAGTCACAAGATGAGGGAAGGAAGTCTAAGCAACTCGACTAGAGAAACACTCTAACCTATGCTGGAAGGACTAACCCCAATGCACCCGTATGCAATGCAACAAAATGGAGACAGAAGCATAATAATCAAGATATATCATAAAGCACAAAGCTCCCCCTCACTACAGTCCATAAGGACAAACCACCCCAAGCTCTCCCCGCAGAACTGAAAACCTAGAGCTATCCAAAGGCTTGGTAAAGATGTCAGCCAACCGGTTGTCACTCTCCACAAACTGGAGCACTACGTCGCCCTTCTCTACATGGTCTCTAAGGAAGTGGAATCGAATATCAATGTGCTTGGTCCGAGAGTGCTGCACTGGGTTCTTAGCAATGTTGATAGCAGATGTGTTATCACAAAAGAGTGGAACACTGTCTAAGGCTAACCCAAAGTCCCGTAGGGTCGAAACCATCCAAAGTACCTGGCTGCAGCAACTAGCGGCAGCAACGTACTCGGCATCTGCAGTGGACTGTGCAACACCGGACTGCTTCCTAGAAGACCAAGAGACAAGAGAAGTGCCAATGAATTGGCAGGTGCCAGAAGTGTTCTTTCTATCTATCCTACAGCCGGCAAAGTCTGCATCTGAGAAGGCTCTCAAGGAAAGACAGGATGAAGAAGAGTACCAGATACCATAGTCAATGGTGGCTCGAAGGTACCGAAAGATGCGCTTCACCGCCTAGCGGTGAGATACGTGAGGAGAAGCCTGAAATCGAGCACACAGACACACGGAGAAGTGTATGTCCGGTCTCGAGGCAGTGAGGTAAAGGAGGGAGCCGATCATACTTCTGTACTCTTTCTAGTCAATTGGCTCGCCATCCTCATCTGGGTCAAGATAAGTTGTAGAAGCCATCGGAGTTAACACCGGCTTACCATCACTCATGTCAAAGTGCCTCAGGAGGTCACGAGTATACTTGCCTTGATGCAAGAAAGTACCCTTCCAAGTCTGCTTGATCTGGAATCCAAGGAAGAAGGTCAACTCACCCATCATGCTCATCTCAAACTCGGTGCTCATGACATCCGAGAACTGTGAAACCAGAGCATGAGAGGAGCCACCAAATATGATGTCATCCACATAGATCTAGACAAGCAGAAGGTCATTGCCATACCTACGAATGAACAAGGTCTTATCTACCTTACCCATCTCAAAACCATGACTCAGCAAATAGGACTTAAGCCTCTCATACCAAGCTCTAGGGGCCTACTTAAGTCCATACAAGGCTTTGGAAAGCTTATAGACATGGTTTGGGTATTTGGGGTTCTCGAAACCTGGAGGCTGTCTGACATAGACTTCTTCCTCAATAAAGCCATTGAGGAAGGCACTCTTGACATCTATCTAGTAGAGCTTGAAACCCTTAGAAGCTGCAAAGACAAGCAGGATTCTAATGGTCTCAAGTCTAGCTACAGGGGCAAAGGTCTCCTCGAAATCTAGACCCTCAACCTAGGAAAACCCCTGAGCTACCAGTCTAGCCTTGTTTCGAATGTCTACCCCATCCTCACTTTGCTTGTTTTTGAACACCCACTTGGTACCAATGACATTGTGACCTCTAGGGGGCTCAACAAGCGACCAGACCTTGTTTCTTTCAAAGTTCTATAACTCCTCGTGCATGGCATTGACCCAAGACTCATCAGATAGAGCATGACAAACATCCTTGGGCTCAAAGGAGGCAATGAAGGCAGAATGGAGACAGAACTGAGACAAGCCAGTCTTTGAGCGTGTGACACGCTCGAAAAGGTCTCCGATCATCTGCTCTAAAGGATGGTTTTTCTGGATGTGTCTGGGAGGTCCTGGATGAGATGAAGAAGTGGCCTCTACCTCATGAGCAGATGAGGTAGGAACAGAGCCACTAACTCCAGAAGATGCAGAAGGCATGGGCTGATCACCTCGAGGTGCGATGGTAGAAGCAGGCACCTCAAGGGGAGGAGATACTGGATTGGGTAGACAACCCTCATCTCCATCCTCCTCATCATCCACGAAGATGGTCTCGGACTGCTCTAAAGAACCTGAGATATCGGGCCTAGTCCCCGGATTAGCCTCATCGAAGGTCACCTCGCAGGTCTCTACCATTTTACTAGACTCGCAGTTCCAGACCCTAGAAGCCCGCGAAGAAGTCAAGTAGCCTAGAAAGATCCCATCACAAGAACGTGACACGAACTTATCTAGGTTCCCGGACTTCAAAATAAAGCACTTGCAACCAAACACACGAAAATGAGAGACGCTGGGCTTTTGCCCATATCTCAACTCATAAGAAGTGCGGTGCAAGTGTGCCCGAAGAAAAACTCTGTTCGAAACATGGCACGCGGTCGCAATAGCCTCAGCCCAAAACTTCTGCGGTGTAGAGTACTCATCAAGCATCGTCCTGGCCATCTCGACCAAGGTACGGTTCTTCCTCTCCACGATGCCATTTTGTTGGGGGATGTGCGGAGAAGAGAACTGGTGCTCTAGACCTGTCTCAACACAGAACCTCTCGAAGTAGAAATTCTTGAACTCCGTGCCATTATCACTACGGATCGCTCGTAAGGCACCCGGGAGCTCAATAGAAAGCCTACTAAAAAGTCCTCGAAAATGTGTAAACGTCTCATCCTTCGAGGCTAAGAAAAACACCCAAGAATACCTCGAGAAGTCATCGACCACGACAAGGACATACCACTTCCCTCCTGCTGACTGCACTTGAGCTGGTCCAACTATGCCCATATGGAGTAGTTGTCCTGGTGCATCGGTCATAGTGACTGTGACCGGAGGATGAGAAGCGGCAACCATCTTGCCGTGCCGGCATGGAGCGCAAACAAGATCTTTGACCATCTTGAGTTTGGGCAAACCACGAATGAGATCGTGGCCGCTAACTCGGGTCAAATAGTCAAATCCAATATGACCAAGTCTCCTATGCCAGAAAGAAAGGTCATAGGATTCTAAAGCAACTAAACACCTGAGAGGATCGCCAGAAGACTCAACAAAATCAGCACGAAAGATCCTCCCATAACGCGAAATCCCGCAAACCAGACTACCCGAAGAATCAAGAATTTTACAAGCATTTTTCTTAAAGCTCACCTCAAAGCCGTCATCGGTAAGCTGAGAAACTGAAAGCAAATTATACTGCAGCTTACTAACCAAGGCAACATCTTTTAAAATGAAAGAGTCATTTACGCGCACTGTACCTTTGGCGATGACGCTCCCAGACGAAGCATCTCCGAAGGTGATAGTCTCATCACCTGGAGCACGGGCTAGGGAAGAGAACCAACGAGAGTCTCCGGTCATATGATGAGAACAACCGGGGTCTACTAGCCAAACCTTCCCCTTCCCAGCCCGACGAACCTGAGTCAAACAGAAAGTGAAGGCTCAGTACTGGGATAAATCAAGAGTGATTTTGGCACCCAATACTAAGTAACACGTCGAGCAGAAGAAGTAGTCAAGCACGACTGACCTCTAGCTACGGGAGAGCGAGTCGGAGCACCGGCAACATGCCGATCACGCCGCGGGCAGCCATCTCGACAGGGGAAACGAGATCTACCCTTAGAATGGCGGAAGTCATGACCAGAGGCAAAACGAGGACAAAAAGCAGAAGACTCAGAAAAACCAAGTCCTCGATGCTGCCCAAACCCATCTGAAACAACTGAAGTAGATCTAGACCTCGTGTTGGTCTTAGACGCACTCAAGGTCTGGGGCTGACCCTAAATACGCATAAGAGCCTCAACACGGTCTCTACGCGCCATCTTGGCACGCCTGAAGTATCGTTCGATTGAGTGTCCATCCTTCTGACAGAAGGTGCAATGATACTTCACCTTCTGAGAGGTAGAAGTAGCATGATGAGGCTTCGCCTTCTGAGAGGCCGAAGCAACAGGTGGAATCACCTTGCTGTCAAAAATCCCTTGGACAAAACCCACTGAATTGAATTGAACTTTCTTAGTTCGGGGCTCGATCTCGATCACACCTGCTGTGATGGGTCTAAGAATAGCAGGTGGATGCTTCCTCACATCCTCATAATAATCGTATCCTAGACCTTGATTAAATTTGCAAATCTTGGATTGGTCTAGAATAAGATTAAGCTTCTTCTTGCCTCCTACAAATCTCTCGAGAGTGTTCATAAGGTACTGACACTCCCGAAAGAGAGAGGTGCAAGAAGAGCAGGGGGAAGAAGAGACAGCAAAAGGTAAGGGAGTAGAAGAAGAACCAACAGCAGAGGAACGAATAGCTTGTGCACGCACAGCCAACTCATAATGGACAGTCCTACTGCTAGTCAAGTGGTTCACGTCGCTAGGCGTCTCTACCTTACCCTTGAGCTTCTCCCCCACAGCAGCACACACATTACAAGCAGAAAGCGGCTTCTCTAGAAGGTCCTTAGTTAGCTTCACATATTTTTCATCTAATGCACTCAAGTCAGATTTTAGTTTGTTACAATTAATGCATGGTGAGCTAACATGATCCTTAGAAGCATTTTGAGCCAATCTGTCATTATCATCAACTAATTCTTGAAACTGTTTGGAGATAGATTCAAGTTCAGCGGTAAGCTTGGGACAATTCACACATGAAGCAATAGGCTCAAGTAGAAAAGCTTGTAATTCAGCAATTTTATGATCTGCCCATTTTAGGTTCATCTTCAAATTATTACAACTTTCACAAGTCTCGGGCAGATCAAGCAACATGGTATAAAGACCTCTAAACGCATTGTCCTTATCCTCACATGAGGAGCAAGACGTAGTCTCAACAATAGTGGATGAAAGAGGTGCTACCCTACTCATCCTAGCTCAGCAAGAAGACTAACATTCTCCACCTTAATCATGTCTACCTCAGAGGACACACTATCATGCAAGGTCATTAGTTACTCCATGTCACCAAGCAGAGCAGTACATACATCACAATCGTCATGGGGGGAGCAAATCTAAGTGAAGTAAGCTCCCGTGACAAGCTCTCTACTTCCTTCTCCAACTCGCTAACCCTAGCTCTAGATCTAGCATGAAATCCACCTAGCTTAAGGAAAGCATCATTAAGCTGGTCATAAGAGGGGTATACCTCGTAGGAGTCGGAGTACAGCTCGCTGTCCCTGATCTCGCCTTCAAAGGCCATGAAGCACATGCCGGAGAAGTCGTCGCCGTCCTTGGGTTCTTGATCACCCGTCCCGTCGTCGTTGCTCCATCCCTCCACCTCGCTGAGGTCGAGGTTGTCAAAAGCGGTGAGGACGCTATGGAAGAGCTTCTTAGCTTTGCCAAGGTTGCGGAACTTCTTCTTACCTTGGGCATGAGCTGAGGGCTTCTTGTTGCGGTTCTTATCGATGTAGTCATTCTTGCTCACGCCGCCGTTGTCGCTCTTGCCCTTGTCCAACTTGGGACAGTTTGGCCGAATGTGGTTGGGGCCACCACACTCGAAGCAAATCACGGGTCCTTCTCTCTTTCTGTCCCTCCTCCTCTTGTAAGCATGGGAAAATTTTCTAGCTTGGTGGGCTAACTGATCATCTGCAAGCTGCTCTAACTGATCATCAATTATGTCACAGAGAGCAGCAAGAGAGAAACCACCCAACGACTCAGAAGAAGAACTAGGAGCTGAAGTGGGATCGGTGACTAAGGCCATCGACTGCGACTTCGACTTACGAGAGACAATGTCAATTTCATGAGTCTTGAGGCGTGAGTACAACGCGTCAAGAGTCAAAGTCGAGAGGTCAATGGTGTCCTTGATGGTAGTCACCTTCATTTCCCAAACACGCAAGTCGAGAGCTGCGAGCATCTGTCGAGCATTGTCCGAGTCGGGGTATGTGAGACCAACCGCCCGGAGGTTGCTCAAGATCTTGTGAAAACGCGCAAAGCACTTATCGAGGGACTCACCAGCGAGCATTTCAAACTTGTTGTAATCTCGCTTGAACTGGTCCTATCGAACTGTCTTGATCTGGGTGGTGCCCTCATGGTATGCATCGAGGGTCATCCAGATGTCGAAAGCCGACGTCAAATGAGAGATGCGATCGAACTCGCTTCGGCTCAACCGCTGGATTATGATATTTTTGCCTTTGCATTTGCCTCAACATCAAGCATATTTCTAGCGTTGATGTTCTCATCGGCAGGAACAACATATTGTACTTTGACCTTACGCCAGATGGCGTAGCCCTGAGCCTGGATGTAGGTCTCCATCCGACTCTTCCAGAAGGGATAGTCGATCACATCGAAGATCGGGGACTTAGTCGAGTACTTGTCTATCGCCATGGCTCTAGAGACTGGTTAAGATCTATCGAGAAGAGCTAACCGGCTCTGATACCAATTGTTGGACCGAAATGGCGATAGAGGGGGGTGAATGTCGACTTTAAAACTTGCCCCCGAAAGTACCCACAACAATTTCCTCTCCAATAGCTATGCAAGCTATGAAAAGGATTCAAGTGCTCACTGAGACTCAAGCTAACACAAGGAAAAACAACGAGTAAAAGATTAAGCCGCAAACACAAAAACCAAGAGAACCAGCTGCCAAGGCATGCAGGGCCGGTCAGACCGCCTTATATGGGCCGGTCAGACCGCTCCCTGGCAGCCGGTCTGACCGCCCATATAGGGCCGGTCTGACCGCCCATGGTGAGCCGGTCTGACCACCGGCATTATCCCGGTCTGACCGCCCATCGATTTTCAGAGCTGGCTGAAACTGAAAACTAACAGTAAGTTGCAGAAATCCCCAACTTCAAACACAGAAGCAATATGAGGTTTTCCCTTGATCTTTTTGGCCCAGAACAGCAAGAACACAACCTCAATAGCCAGAGGAGCCTAGAGAAAAAAGAAAACCCACCAAGAGAACAAGAATTTCATATTTGTGCCCAAAACTGAGAAAGTACAGGGAGCAGCACGAAAATCCAAATTCCCCTCCAATCCTTGAATCTTTGACCATGAAACTTTGAGAATACCTACTTAATAGCCTCAAGACTTAACATGACAAGTTTCATGCCATCTCATTAAGGGAAACAAGATTCACTCAAACCCTAGAGACAAGAACAGACAAGAAAAACAGGGCACTGCTGAAAAGAAATGGATTCTTGCGATTCAATCAATTTGCTCTTGGAACTAGCTGACCAAAGGGTCTAGAAATACAATTCCATCACAGAGCAACCCATTTTACTACTCCTTAGCAAGAATCAACACAAAAACTGAAAAACAAGAAATCAAGCAGAGGGAGCATCGAAGGGAAACAGGTAAGAACAGGAAATAAACTTCAGAGATTTCATTTCCAAGCTACCAAGGATTACAGAGGAGTCCCGATACGTGATTACAAACAGAGGAATGATTACATGGTGCCTCAACTCATCCTCTCCCTCTCACAAAGAACAAGAAAACCAAGAACACTCAAAGGGAGACCTCAAGAACAGAGCAGCTACAGGAGACAAGCAACAGAACACCCTCTGTCCATCTCTCCTGCTCTCAACCACCCCTCACCAACTAAAGCCTCAAAGCAAAACAACCTTTCCAAAGGCCATTTTGACTAAAAGCAAAACCCTAAAGCCATGCACTCCCTCACAAGACCTGCATGCACCTGAGAATCCCTCTCCTATTTATAGCCTTTGGCTAACGGGTCTCCAACCCGTTATGCCTGCTAAATCCCGAACGGAACCGCTTCCACCTGTGTAGCTTTGCACTTTTACCAAAATGCCCCTCCTACACCTTCCGGGAAGCTTCCGCGTTCCTTGTCATCCAAACCTCGCAACCACCTCGAGTCTCCGCTGTCTTCGACACATCCAACCGTTCTGACCTCGACACCACCTGTGCCTAGTTCGGTCACCCCGTGTCTCGCCACGACTCCGTCTCGACGTCCTGTAGCCATCACAGACAAGAAACACATCAAATAGCACCGCTCGATACATGTAAGCATAAATAGCATCACTGAATCATACTTACGCATGAAAGAGCCCAAACCTATCGAATCAAGAGAATAAGCATCCTAATCCCTTCGACCAAGTTTGACCAGGTCCGACCGAAGATGATTGCACCACGCAACGACATGGTCCAAAACCCACAAACCAAACTCGACTTTCCTAAACCGATGTCAAATACTCATCACACTACCGGGGTCACTTCCACATGGTCTCTCACCGTTTAAAAAAATGTATATATCTCGGTCTACAATTTTCTTTACTGTGCAACATCTTATATGGTGTATTTGTCATGTATGATTTGAAGAAACTTGTGGACACCTATTTTGACGAAGCTTTAGAATTTTTGAAAGCTAGGACCCCTCTTCTCCCCAGGCCTGGCAACTCGGCTTCTTATGAGTGATGTCATGAATATGTGATAAGATAATGATAGAGAGAGAAAAAAGATGATGTCAATGTTTGTCAAAGGTCCGAATCCAGCAGTAAGAAAATACAACATCCAAATTGGGCATAGTTAGCGGTAAATCTTTTAAGAAAGAGAAAATTGCAAATACCCCGACTATTCTATAATATAATTAGTAAGGAGTTGCTATGTGTGTTATCTCGCGATAAGATTTCAGCTAATTAATTTTCCTCAACTTCAATTCCTATGGCCACTTAATTAATTTCTAAGCTATGTCCAGAAAAGCATATCATGAGTAGCTTTCAACGAGAGGGGCTATTGTGAGTAGTTTTGATTTGGATTTTGCCTTTGATCTTCTCTCGCAGATGAGACGGCCAAGTGGGAGAAAATCACCGGGATCGTGACGTGCACCCTCCTGGCAGCGTACACCCTCTCCAAGGGGCACCCCCACCACGAGGAGCCGCCGGTGAGATCTCGTCCTTGGTATATTCATATACACAAAAAGGCAGTTTTTCGGCTCTTTTGAGTATGCATGTACATTTCCTCCTTGATCTTCCTCTGATATGCATGGAAAGAAATTAATCCAATTTCTTTTTTCTTAATTGCCCACAACAAATATTAATTGGTGTTACTCTTAATTACTCATTGCAGAACAATATACATGCTTGTAATTTTTCATATCTTTTGCGATATTTGAAGCAATGCATATATGAACAAGCAATTAAGTGTACTTCCGTAGCTTTCTGAAATCTTTTAGATAAACATCTCTAGCTAGCACTAATGAGTATGCGATATGTACTTGCCAATTTGGTGATATGTGATTTCCTAAAACGAAATTGGTTGAATCCTCAACTTCTTCACATTTGCCCAACAATCTTGACTCTAGGTCAGCATAGTTTGATAGCAAAGAATGATGGTGATGCAACAAATTCTTAAACTGCTCAATAGATCCTCCAAACCGATTAAACAGAGCTTCAATTGGTTCCTCCGAATTATATCCTACACCTGCTTCATCTGAATTTCCAAATGAGTCGCGTAGAAGTTCCTGCAGGGACTGGTACCTCTCAAAGAGCTGAGCTTATTGGTTACTTCACCGAGCAAATCTTCTAAAGATGTCCTCTCCTTCTCAAGAATGGAAATCCTTTCTGTCACATCCTTCTGCAAAAGTTCTGCTTGATCAACGAGCCTTCCAGCATGAGTATCTGCATCCTGTTGTACATTAGCAAGCTGATTGTGCAATTGATCAATTGTCTTATTGTAGTTGATTAGCTTCCCAGCAAGCCCATCCATTTTGGCCTCAAGAATTGCAGTATGTTGTCTTTCTGCTTCATGCTTCACTGCAGACTTATTAGAAAGTCACTACTACAGAAAGCCTAATAGTAGACGCCTCATCACAGACGGTTTTGTGAAACCGTCTCTAATGAGCACTATTACAGACGGTTGTAATTTGGAGGACGTCTGTGGTATTTGTGGCGGGAAAATGGATTATCACGACGGTTATTAACTATGAACCGCTGCGTGATACGTTGTATCCTGACGGTGCGTATTAAAAACCGTCGTGATAATGCTGGATTATCACGAGCGGTTTTAAATATAAACCGTCAGTGATAATTTGTTATCACAGACGGTTAATAATTAAAACCGTCGTGATAATTCCTGACGGTTTTTATTAAAACCGTGCGTGATAATGTCGATGAGGCATTTATTGCGCTTGCTCGGACGCATCTGTCTTCATTTCGATCCAGATCTAGCCATCGCTGCGCACTTTTTCACTCGGGAGGAAGCTAGGCGATTTCAGGCCTTGTTAATTTGGTGGGAAGAGGCGAGATTGAGCTTTGAAGATTCATACTTTGCTGGTTGTTCTAGATATGGTTAGTAATGCAATTTATTTTTCTTTAATTGCATTACAATTTAGTTCTAAGTAATCCATGAGTGGTTATTGAAGATGGTTAATTTGCAAAATTGTTGGTTATATAATAGCTGTTGTGTTTGTAATATGAATCTAGCAAATAAAGTCTCAATATAATAAATGTGGCCGGTATATATGTAGTTATAATTAGTTAATCTAGATTTTAATACTAAGTTGTTATATATGTACGTAACGTAGGACCGAAGCTGGATGTATGCCGCGAGCCGTGTGAGTGAAGAGTACATTAATGGCATTTCTGCTTTTATAAGAGCTGCCGAGGAGGATATGTTGAATAAGGGGGCGATATATATGTGCTGTCCATGCACTGACTGCGAGAATGTGAAGATGTTTAAGAACCGAGGGCAAATTGAATCGCACTTGATTCGGAGGGTTTCAAAAAGGATTATACGTGTTGGACCAGTCATGGCGAAGTGAATGATCATATGCGCGGATGACATCGCGGTGAAGTGAATGATATGCCCCGGATGACATCGCTTTGTGAATCGAATGACATGCCGCGGTGATGTCGATTGTGGGTCGGATTCGAGATAGGTTGCACGATGATAATCTGGATCGAGATGCTTAGCGATGTTGAAGAGAACTATGATGAGAGAGAGTATGTTAAATTCCGTGGCTTGATGGAGGACTCAGAGAAACCTTTGTACACGGGATGCAAGTACACGAGGTTGTCGGCCGTGCTTGAACTGTTGAAATTGAAGGCAAACAACGGTTGGTCGGACAAGAGTTTCACGGCGCTGCTAGGTCTTTTAGCGGACATGCTTCGGAGAAATGAGTTGCCTAAAACCACGTATAAAGCCAAGAAGGTTCTTTGTCCGTTGGGAATGGAAGTAGAAAGAATACATGCATGCCCGAACGATTGTATCCTCTACCGTAAAGAGTATGCAAACATGCATGTATGTCCGGTGTGCAACGCATCCCGATACAAACGTAACAATCAATCAGTTGATGGCGAGGGAACAGAGGCGAAGAAAGGACCTCCTGCTAAGGTGACATGGTATTTTCCTATAATTCCCCGTTTGAAAAGGTTTTTTGCAAATCCAAAGGAGGCAAAACTGCTGCGTTGGCACTCGGAGGAGCGCAAGAAGGATGGAATGATAAGACATCTTGCTGATTCCGCGCAGTGGAGAAACATCGATAGGAGTTTTGCGAGTTCGGTGCAGAACCAAGGAATATAAGGTTTGGGTGAGTACAGATGGAATGAATCCTTTCGATAGCATGAGCGCCGACATAGCACATGGCCGTGAATCTCTGCATCTATAACCTTCCTCCTTGGTTGTGTATGAAGCGAAAGTATATTTTCTTTGTCGATACTTATCCAAGGGCCAAAACAACACGGGAATGATATCGATGTGTTCCTAGCACCGTTGGTGGAAGATCTAAAAGTAATGTGGAGCGAAGGGTACAGGTATGGGATGCATACAAGCGAGAGAACTTCACTCTGCGCTCCTTATTGTTCTGCACCATAAATGATTATCCCGCCCTTGGTAACCTATCGGGCCATAGTACAAAAGGTGCCAAAGCTTGTACTCACTGTTTAGATGGTACCGAGAGTGTGTGGCTGAGACACTCACGCAAAACCGTCTACATGCGTCACCGCCGGTTCCTTCGGAGGGCTCACCCATACCGCAAGATGAAGAAACAATTTGACGGAGAGAAGGAAGATGGTTCAGCTCCAAGGCATTTAAGGGGACGCGAGGTTTATGATATGGTTAAGGATTTAGATGTTGTCCTCGGAAAGGGACGTAAATTGAGGGCTCATGAGAAGAACACCTGGAAGAAGAGATCAATATTTTGGGACTTACCTTATTGGGAGGACCTAGATGTTCGGCACTGCATCGACAGTAGCAAAGGCTTATCACAGACAGTTTTAAACTTAGAACCGTCTGTGATATCAATAAAACAGACGGTTCTAAGTTTAAAACCGTCTGTGATAATATGACTATCACAGACGGTTATACACTTAGAACCGTCTGTGATATTTATACTATCACAGGCGGTTTTAAACTTGGAGCCGTCTGTGATATTAATATCACAGACGGTTTTTGAGTTAGAACCGTCTGTGATAACCTCCCTATATATACCCTCTGGCTAGGGTTTTCCCTGTGCGCTGCGCAGTTATTCGATCTAGATCCAAGTAAATCCCGAGCCCGTCGTCGCCTCCGCCTCCCCGAACCCTCGTCGGCCGCCTCCTCGAGCCCCTCGTCGCCTCCGCCTCCGTCGAGCCCCTCGTCGCCTCCGCCTCCTCGAGCCCCTCGTCGCCTCCGCCTCCCCGAACCCTCGTCGACCGCCTCCCCGAGCCCCTCGCCGGCCGCCTTCGTCGAGCCTCTCGCCTCGGCCTCCCGAGCCCCTCGTCGACCGCCTCCGCCGAGCCTCGTCGCCTCCGCCTCGCCGAACCCTCGTCGACCGCCTCCCCGAGCCTCGTCGGCCGCCGCCGTCGAGCCCCTCGTCGCCTCGGCCTCCCGAGCCCTCGTCGACCGCCTCCGCCGAGCCCTCGTCGCCTCCGCCTCCCAACCCTCGTCGACCGCCTCCCGAGCCCCTCGCGGCCACCTCCCCTCGATTACCGACTGCATTGTGAGCACTTTCTGTGATGGACTAGGGTTTTGAGCATTGTGAGCATTGTTTACAGCAGTAGCTTAATTAGTTTGCTATTTGGTACATATTACATGGTACATTGTTTACTGCAGTAGCTTAATTAGTTTGCTATTTGGTACATTGTTTACTGCAGTAGCTTAATTAGTTTGCTATTTGGTACATTGTTTACTGCAGTAGCTTAATTAGTTTGCTATTTGGTACATTGTTTACTACAGTAGCTTATTTAGTTTGCTATTTGGTACATTGTTTACTGCAGAGCTTAATTAGTTTGCTATTTGGTACATATTACATGGTACATTGTTTACTGCAGTAGCTTATTTAGTTTGCTATTTGGTACATTGTTTACTGCAGTAGCTTAATTAGTTTGCTATTTGGTACATATTACATGGTACATTGTTTACTGCAGTAGCTTATTTAGTTTGCTATTTGGTACATATTGCTATTTGGTACATTAATTGTTTACTACAGTTGCTCGATGATGGATAAAATCATATCTGAGATTGGTTCATTCAGTGCTTGAGCTCTAATAGCTGTCGGTTCATGCAGTTTTCAGGTTATAGCATGTTTACTGCAGTAGCTTATTTAGTTTGCTATTTGGTACATATTGCTATTTGGTACATTAATTGTTTACTACTGATTTGCTCGATGATGATAAAATCATATACTGAGATTGGTTCATTCGGTGCTTGAGCTCTAATAGCGATTTTCAGGTTATAGCATGTTTCTGCAGAGCTTATTTAGTTTGCTATTTGGTACATTAATTGTTTACTACAGCATTATTGGACAAGTTAAAAGACTGAATTATTGGGCAAAGTTAACTTGTGTGGCATTTAGAGTTTGTATCTAGAGCTCAAAATACTGAATTCATTATTTGGCATAACCAATCAAGGAAGAGTATATGATTTAGTAGCGGGACGGCCAAGATTAATCTTGTGCAACCCTACAATTTGAGAGCACATATTCATGTATATATGTAGGTATGTATATGTATATGTATGTATATACACATATAGTATGTAGTATATAGTATAGGCACATAACCCCTCTTTGTGTCCACATCACCCCCTCCCTTCTCCCCCTTCCCTCTACTCCTCTCCTCTCTTCCGAACATTGAGCATCATGTTTCACTTTTCGTGCTTCCTCACTTTGAACATTCTCATCTTATCTTAATAGACCCACAAAATGAGCAACATGTCACCCGCGCATTCTTCATCATCATCGCCGGAGGCGTCCGCTCCAACATCAAGACGCCAAGGAAGAGGGCTATCAAAGAAGCCTCAGAGCCGACAGACCATCACAGCCAGAGGGAGAATGGACTTCAAGTATCACTGTGAAATTCTCCGAGGAAGATTTACACCACAATCTTCAAGAGTGTACATTCGTGGTCGCCTTTGAGGATTTATTCGAGCTGTTCATGCTCAACGCTCTTGACGTCTCAATCGTTCGATGCTGGACGCTGTAAGTGTGTACAATCACAGTCTCCGTTAATGTCATACCGATAAATGCCATATCTAATTTTTTGCTTTCGTGTGTATATATATAGACACATGCTGATTAAAGCTAGAGTATCGAACTCATCAGGTGGTTTCTTGGACCCACAATTGGTCGCCAAGACTACCATCGACGTGGAGGCATCCTCGTCGAGAGGTACATTGCATCGAGCTCGCTGAGTTGCATAATAAGGACTATGTACTTATGCCCTTCAATCGAGCTTTCATTGGATTTTAATAGTAATTGTACCAAAATGGAACAAGGTATATTACCTTGATTCCTAAGTAAGAATAAAATGGACTTCACGCTTGTCACCAAGTAATCGATAGGTAAGCACATATTCCCCATACATATCTACATTGTACTCTTTCTTTCCTTCCGAATGATTAAGGTTAACCTTTTGAATTACGTAGGGCGTTCGCGATGTACATTGAAAAGGGAGGTGACTCAAGCGCGGGGCCAACGGCTCTTGACACATGTTCGAGATTTTAAGGTATTCGCTATTTCACATTAATTAATCCTATGCAGCAGATGGTACTAATGCCTTTTGAACTAACACATTCCATTTTTGCGGTGCCACCAAAGCAGCAATGGCAACACATGTGGATACTACGTTTGCCAACATATGGAACTACTCCTCGATTCCTCGAGGCTCACCAATCGCAAGGTTTGTCACTCTTCCCATAATTACTTCATACTTATCATGTTACATATATATGTACATTGATATTCCTATCGACAGTGTTGTATCAATCCCGTCAACCGCATTGAAACGATCGAGCTTGAAGGTTCAATCGAGTTGGCGTTCTTTTTGTCGACTCAAGTCATACGACCGAAGGGCGGTTCCACTGTACACCGATTTCTTATTGGTCTTATCACTAAGTGTAAATGCGGTGTAGATCTTTTGTAATCGTGCATTTGTTAATGGATATTTCAGTTCAATTGATCAATTAATTGATTTGCGAAATGGATGCATGCTTTATGTGCGTGAGATGAAGTGCGATGTCAATTGGATGTTTTATGTCTGCGAAATGTACCAAAGCAAATGAGATGTGTGAATTGTATGTTTTTTGTCCGTGATTATCGCTTGTTTGAGAGGGCATGGCTAGCATTTCCGAGGCTAGCCAATAAGCGAAATAGATTTTGGTTTAGGAGGAAGGAATATCACGAGCGGTTTTTAATTAAAACCGTCAGTGATATGTATCGACGGTTTTAATTAAAACCGTCGTGATTATTAGATATCACGAGCGGTTTTTAATTAAAAACCGTCTGTGATATTCGATAATCACGAGCGGTTTTAATTAAAACCGTGCGTGATATCTAATAATCACGAGCGGTTGAAAACCGTGCGTGATAACCTTCGATCATCATCGACCCATAAATTGAGGCGGTTCGTAAAACCGCTGCGTGATGACGTTTCTGAACCGTCTGTAATGTCGATTTCTGTAGTAGTGAGTTCTATTCTGTTATACAGTTCAGCCACGTATTTTTCAGTCTTTGCAAGATCTGAAGTCATTGCCTTCAACCTTTCCACAAGGTAGCATATCATCTCCCGAGTTAATTTTTGTAAATCATCATGCTCCCCCTCAGACATACCAGGATCTTCCTGATTTCCTTTTGACTCAAAAGATTGAATGAGTTTTGATAACAGAACACGTCCATCGGACCTAGAGGAAATCCTCTCTACTAATGAAAAAAGAGAGCTAGAACAGAATCAAAATGAGCTAGAGGATCTATCAGAACACGTCCATCGGACCTAGAGGATCTATTGAGCAGTTGAAGAAGTTGAAGGCTGCTGATGGCATGAACCAAAATGAAAAAAGAGAGCTAGAACAGAATGATCAAAATAATTTCTAAGAGCACCCGCTGACCTCATCTTGAACTCAAAAGGGGGTTTTGCTATGCGTATGGACACAATAGAGCTTTTCTATACGTTTGTTGTGTTGTATATTCTGCATGCCTTCTGTTTTTATATTGTTATACACATACTAACAAATGGATATGACCTGTAGATGCTTTTTGAGAAGATGGGTGAACATCTACACAAGCACAGGTAATATCGTCTAATACCTACAATTATTGCCTTGTGTACAAATAAAATTCTCTACGAAGTATTATTTTGCCTTGTTCTAGAGTTCAACTTCCATCTATCACCTTTGTCATACGGAGGACCATTTGTACTATACAACTAATCTTTTTTGGTGTGTCGATGTCAACAAGCGATGCAATGTTGTGGCGAGTGGATTCATGTTGAATGTTCTAAATATGGGCATAACCTGAATCTCATTTACTTATAGTTGATGGTAAGGTGGCAAATGACTTTTCTACTAGTTAGTACACCCATACTTGTGAGTTGTTTACGAGGCTAAACTAATCTTGAGTATATGCCAACCTGCAGCTAGCAAAAGCAGTAGCATATATAGCTATTTTCTTTGCACAATTTTATGTTGAATTAACAAGAAACTTAGATCCTTTTTTTGTTGCTATGGTCTTTTGTGTAGTTATGAAAACTAGCTACCGTGCATATTGTACAAGATATGATATTGTGGGATGTGTATTTAATATAGGACTATGATAATTCAAATAACATTACAAGGCATTACGGCTTCTTCAACTCAAGTTGACATAATGTTTTCACCTTGCAGCAAGGGACTAGGACTGGGCTTGGGACTGGATCCTCTCATGTGGGCTCACAACCGGATGATGGTGCTGTCGATGGTAACGTTGATGTAAACGATAGGGACAACTGCAGTGCCGACATTGATGGCGACAACAACCATGCTGCCATGTGATTTTCAGTGATCTCTTGTAGTTCTTTTGACTAGCTGAACTTGAATGTAATGGAAATAGAGACTTTTGTATGTGGTACTTCATTTTAGATGTCTTTTGGATGGATGAACCAATCTGGAGGTGAAGTTTATGAATTGGTATGCTTGTGTGAACATGAATCAATCTAGGGATTGTTTATGAAAACTGAATTTTTTATATGTTTGTTTAATTATATGTTTCTGGATCGATGCAAGGATGGTGTTGTGATTTAGATATTAATGCTTATCTCGTAAGTTGTTTGCTAATTCATTGTCAACTGAACAAATCTGTTATAATTAGCATGTTAGTAGTTTTTGCTGACGGATCAAACCATCAGCCTATATTTTCTTCACGGTAACACAAACAGTCAATGAAATCAATTTTCCTAACATCTTGGCCCCCTCAAAAAAAATCATTTTTTGTTGTGGGTCAGGCTATTGTATTGACGGTGACTGAACTGTTAGTAAAATGTATTTTCTTGACGGTTTTGGCCCCTGAGAAAAAAAAGTCATTTTCCTGTTGGTCAGTACCGTCAGTTTAATTTTTTCCCTGGCGGTTTGGCCCCCGGGAAAATGCAGTTTTCCGTGACGGGCCAAACCATCAGGTTAAATTTTCCTGACGGGTAACCGTCAGCCAAATTTAATTTTCCTTGCCAGCCAGCCGTGACGGGTTTTGCCTGACGGGAACCCGTCAGGGAATTTTAACCTGACGGTTTTTTCTATTTTCCTGACGGTTTTAAACCGTGAGGGATGATCCTTTTTCTAGTAGTGAAACGTTTCCTACCAAATATATGTTTTCATATTTTATTGTTCCACACATTTAATAACTTTTTTTTATTTGCTATTACTCAAAAAATAGCATATTCTGCTTGCCCACTTTATTTTTCTACTAAGTATTAACGTATAAAATTCATTGTTAACAGGTATCAACCTTTGATCAGCCATAGTGCACTCACATATCTCATACAGAAAATTAAGAAGAAAGCATGGAACTAAAATTGCTTGAACATAATTACTATATTTAGTGGTTAAAGAATACTATGAAGGAAGAGTAAATGTTTGTATTTATACATGCAAAAGAGAGTAGCTTCAGGGAATCATTGTTGTTGTCCAAAGATAAAGATAACCATTGCGCAACTAGTGTAGTGGATCTCGATCATGCGCATTATTAAGTGAGTAAGAATCGCAGACGCACATGGAATAATTTTTGACATGTCATACGCACGATAAAGTGAATGATATTAATTTTGTCACCAATAGCACGGAAAACAACTGAATGGCACGTTTACTGAACACACTCGTTTTCTCGATTGGCATGGAAAAGAGCTATCTTTGTTCATGATGGACTATTGCATTCTGTTGTCAGATGAAGTTGCAACCATAGTTTACTGAAAATCACAAATCATTGACCGTGTACGTAGATTATTTAGTTTAGTACCACAAATAAAAACAACTCAACACACTTTTTCACAAGCCTATCTAGTATTATTTTGTCTTTCAAAAGAAGGGATCGTTTATTAGAGAGATCCACTACTACAAGAAGCATATATAATATTAGATGGAACATCACAGATGATTCTCCAAAACCGTCAGTGTAAAATTGTGAGACTCGATCTTTTATTGCAAGTAAAAGAAACGTACTAAATGTTGTTGCACGTTTTATTTAATTAATATCAAGAACACATCATGGTTGTCACGAACCTACCTAGGTATTGCTATGCTTCTATTAGAAAGCAATACTTTCTTATTGGAAAATATATCCCCTGAAGAAAGATCAGCCGCGCACTAGTCTACTGAATATGAAATCATGATTTGCTTGTGTAGTCTACGAAGACAGATCAAGTTTTAGGTTGCCCTTGTTTGTCTTATTATAAATATCATAAGATATATCAGACCGCTATGTTAATTAATCCTTTTTTTGCATCTCTCATAAACCTAATTAAATTTAATCTCAGAATATACGCAACAGCATACATATTTAGATGTGCTTTTGTACTTCAAAATAATTTTTTGTTCTGTCATATGAACTCGTCAAAATTTTGATATTAATTGTTGCATACTGCACTGCACGCGTCTATATAATAAATAGGGTATATTTTATTCTTTATTGACTTGCACCAGATCAGATGAGCCCGAATCCTCTACATTTTATCCCAAATCTGGACCATAGATTAAAAAAAATGAATGGCTCTTGTTCGCAGGCTCATACTTTACGGCAACAAAAAGAAGAATGAAAACAGGGGGCAAAACGAGAAATACATGGAAATACATGGTTGTGGAAGCAACAAAGGCACACATGGAAATAAAACGAGAACGGAAGCAACAAGGGCACACATGCTCGTCTCTGCCGTGGAAACTAATTCTTAGCATTAGCTAGAATGTTGTGGTTTACTCATGGATCGAAATACATGGTTGTGGAGTATGTTTGGAAATCATCATTTTCTGACGAAACTAACTAACAAGAAATATATCTGTGACGGTTTATTCTGAAGGGAAAAAATGATGGAAATAGGCCTAGCCAAAACGAGACAACAGGTAATTTCCGTCCAGACAGTATTCAACCGTCAGGCCCTTTACATTTCGGTGTCGGCCAACTCCTAATGGTTTCCTTGTCAGGAATATATTTCCTGACGTTTTTTAACTGTAACTAAATCTTTGGTTTCTTGTAGCGACATGCAAAATAGATATTTTGATTGAATCTAAATTTGCAAACAACACGAAGTGTACGAAAGTAGTATTCACTTTTATTTTATCGATATGAAGGTTCCTGAGGCAAATTGCTTTATTTTTCTCAGAAGGCTTCCGAGGCATCTTGATCAGGAGGTATGAGCAACTTGTTTGGTTTGCCTCGGTAGTAGGTTGGTTTTCCTTCTGAGTCTTTTGAGGCTGCTTGTTGGCCTTGAAATACTTTTTCCGGCAAGGATACCTGCGGCATGCATTGCCTGCCTCAAAATGACTTCTGGTTGTTATTTTGCCATTTCTAAGACTTCTTTTGCTGGTGTCCATAGACCGTAGGTCATCCATGCATCTTGTAATGAAGTTACCTTAGACACCACTGTCGTTGATTCCGGCAGCCTTTGCTTGACCATGTCACAGCAGTTGGCTACTCTCCTTCCACCAATTATCATGGTCCAAAACCATGCAAAACTTCTTGTGACGTCCTTTGCTTTATCCAGTGCTAGCTAGCTTATCCAAGGAATGTGTCTATTTTATTTTTCATATTTTTGTCATTATGTTTTCATGTTGCTTTTTATTTTATTTTATCATGACTTCGTGGGACTTAATTAACTCTCCAACTCTCATAGTTAACTATGTCCATAATTTGGACATTTTGACAAAAAGTTTCCTACTAATTATATGTTTTCATATTTTATTGTTCCACACATTTAATAGCATTTCTAATTTGTAATTACTAAAAAAATACATTATCTTGCTGGCCCATTTTATTTTTCTACAAAAATTAATGTTTAACATGTATCAACCTTTGATCAGCCATAGTATACTCACATCTCTCACATAGAAAATTAAGAAGAAACCATGGAAAGTAAGATTGCTTGAACATAATTAGTATACTATAGTGGTTAAAGAATATCATGAAGGTACATCACAGACGATTCCCTAAAACTGCCAGTGTTATATACAAGCACAGACGGTTTAAGTTTAGAGATCGTTTGTGTTGCTGCCAGCGCCAAAAACCGTCTGTGAAGAGATAATATCATAGACGGTTCATGGTGAGAATTATCTGTAAAGTATCACAAACGGTTCTTATCATGAACCATCTATGATATTGCCAAACATCACATATGGTTTCTATTTAGAACCATCTGTGATAATATCTATCACAGACGGTTCTAAAGTTGAATTGTTTGTGATTATTCGCCTATATATATTGCGCTCTAGGGTTTTTATCGCTGTACTAACGCCACACCTGAGCTCTCCTCCTCCCCCGAGCACGGCGCCTCCCCTGAGCTCTCCTCCTCCCCTGAGCGTGCCGCCTCCCTGAGCACGCCGCCTCTCCGAGCACGCCGCCTCCCCGAATACACCCCCTCCTGAAGAAGTACCATTTGTCGCCTCTACTCCGTGTAACATGGAATCATGATATCCTTGCTTAGTCTGGTAAAATGGATCTAGTCAATAGCTTCACGTTCCTGTCTATTCAAATAATTGCCGACCGGAGGAACTCAAACATCTAACAGAATATAATCTATCGTGGCATGAAAATTGAAATATCTCTAAGTAGCTAGTATATAAATGTCAAAATTGAAGCGTATGGGTATATATACAGAACCTGTATACAACTGCCAACCTAGTTTTCCTTGCCTATTAATATTCTCCTATGGTTTTTTTTTCAGCAATGTTAACTTCTGTGCAAATGCATGTCACTTATATCGTCAATTTTGATGGACCTAACTTGTAAATACAGTCAATATTGATCAGTTTGATGGAATTCAATGGAAGATATATAGGTAGGGTTAATGAAACTCTAGTTTTCATTAGTTGCCTTTGTCCCATGTTTCTGTGTGGTAATGGTTTTAGCGTAAACTCGTGAAGGCTCTTGACATGGAGTAGAATCTTTTGTAAGTTTTTAAGATTTTATCTATGTTAAGTTTTCCTCAAATATTTCATGAAGTTCACTATTTTATTCAAAATGCACTTTTTGAATTTGGAAAATTTTTGAAATGTACTAAAAAATATTCCAAAATTTATTTCCAACACCAAGAACTTATATGTAATTATTTTTGGGATGTTCTACTAATGAAGTTCAAGAAATGTTTTTCACTGTGAATTCTCCTATGCCACTTTATGGATCATCTTTACACATTTGAATCTTATTTCAATTTCAATTTTATCAATTGTGCATTCCTTTCCTAAATTAGTTTTAATAAATTATTTTCTAGAGAAACTCTAGTTAAAAGCAATGAAAACAAAATACAAGAAAAAAGTTTCAAATTTTATGCATTTTTTACCTCCTAAAATTTGAAATGTTATAGTTCATGCGTGTATGTTTGTTTAAAATCACCATACTTGTGGGTAACAGAAGCTATTCCCACTTGTATGCATTACCCCTCCTTGTGAATTCGATATCCTTACTGCTATAGCCCTTAGAATATAATGTGGACAGTATCTAATGTCCTTTTTGGGAATAATTGTTACTTCTAATATTTAGACACTTAGCCCCACATTAGTTTTTTTCTTAAGATTTGAGAATTGATTTAAACTTGCTCTTGGAATTGGGCTATTTGAATATTGGACCAGAGGGGTATCCTCTGTTAATTTGGAATAAAATGAAATGAAAAAACCCTAGTTTTTTTATGTAGGCGAGTTATATTATAAACTAAAAATATGAGAGTGTGATCTCGCATGTATATAGGGAAAGATTCTTGCCTAGGTCGATTAAGAACCGAACTCTATTGTCACACAACTAGGTCTAACCATACAACCACATGTGCTATTATGGGCTCTGGCTTTAGCTAACTAAGTTATGTAAGACTAGACTTACGTTTTGGTAAGCTGTAGTAATAATAGCATACCAGGTAGATGCTCATAGGAGCACCCTTTACTGAGCCGTTGGGACCAAAGTTTGCCAATATAATGGTGAATGTCTCACTAAAGGAAGGGTATCCGCTGAAGTGAGGGTTTGTCATTCACTAGGCTGGTGCAAGGTTAGGTCTAGATGATGTAAATGCTATATGATAATCAATTCGTCACATGCCTAAGGAAGCATATCTTGGCCAACAGTATAGTTAATTATCTCATGTGAGTAAAGCAGTACAATCTCAACAGTATAGTTTTTATTTTTGATAAAAAACAATTTTGTTGGAAATGTGGGATGTTATGTTGCAACGTATGTGCCATGTTTGTGGCAGAAATTTAATCATTGATTGCAGCCAAGGAGGGTTGTGATTTACTATTATTCAAAGTAATATACTTGTGACCACTTTACACAGCATTCACACTTTAAATTTCTGTTGCAAATTATTACTTATCAATATTGCAAATAAAAACTTGCTTTGCGCAGAAAATAACTTCTAGCATAGAGCCTCATCCTTTGTTTAGCCTTGTATTTATATATTATGTTGTGATATACTACATGTCTTCCTGAGTATTCAATGTACTAACCTTATTTTAATTTTTGCTTGGAGAATGGAGAAGAAACAATACCCAACAATGCATACTTTGCACCTAGTACCGGATGGTAGGATGATGGGCCATTCTAGGGCCTAATCCCTGTCAGTTGCCTATGAGGAATGGATGGCATACCGCTGGATGTAGTTTTCATTTATTTACCTTGTCATCCGCTGCACTTTGTTGGTACTTGTATTTATTTGGCCGGTGGACCTTTTCTTCATAAACTTGATATATATCGCATATGTATGACCTATTGCTATAAGTTGAATGAATGCAATATTAGCCACTAATCATGGGACTAGTACGGTACACACACGAGGATTAGGGTATTCACTGCCGGTGGTCCGACACGTATACCAATTAACAAATGGGAAATGCTTTTTTCAATTGCACTACGAACCCATCGATAATATGAGATTGTTAGTTAGTGATAGCTAGGAACACAACTAAAATAGAAAGAGCTTAAAATAAGCCATATGTCTTATTCTAGCTAGCTGATTTGAATCTATATTTGTACTTTATGGGATAATTAACAGAGATATGAAGCTCTCGTCATGAATGCTTCTCAAGAGCGCTAGCTTACTCCATGGAAGACCTATTGTGCTAAGAGGGTATTCACAGTCTGCACCTTTCGTTTTGTTGGTGCTAGTGGCTTTCCTTGTATGGGGAATGCAGGCAGGTATTATCTTAATTAATACAATTTCGTGATAGATATATTACATTTTTATATGTCATGATATAGAAGGTTTAGCCAGTTTTGGAACAAAACAAAATCGAGAAGAAGTTAACCTGAAAATTTATTCATAGCAGCACAATTTTGTTAAGCGCATGGCATTCAGTACACAGCGAATTAATAGCTAGCTAAACATCCGTACCCTATGTTTCAGCTCTATAGTCGATGAACCAACAGCAGGCTGCTGACCACGGCTTTCCGCTAAGTCGATTGCTTGTACGCGTGGTGTATTCGACCGACATTCGTCTGCAGGCTTTATTCTTTAGACATTGTCGAGAAGTAGCAGGCTTTGCAGCAACTTGACTGACCTGATGGGCTACCTTTGAATTCATGAGACTTGAAATAGACCAAACAGTAACAAGCGAGGGGAATTGAGGCTGCTTGTTGGCCATGAAATACTTTTTACGACAAGGATACGTGCGGCATGCATTGCCTGCCTCAAAATGACTTCTGGTTCTTATTTTGCCATTTCTAAGACTTCTTTTGCTGGTGTCCATTGACCATGTCACAGCAGTTGGCTACTTTGTCTGCTACTCTCCTTCCACCAATTATCATGGTCCAAAACCATGCAAAACTTCTTGTGACGTCCTTTGCTTCGCAAAGCCCCCTGCTGCTGGACCACGCGTGCTTTATCCAGTGCTAGCTAGCTTATCCAAGGAATGTGTCTATTTTTATTTTTCATATTTTAATCATTATGTTTTCATGTTGCTTTTTATTTTATTTTATCATGACTTCGTGGGACTTAATTAACTCTCCTCCTCTCATAGTTAACTATGTCCATAATCTGGACATTTTGATAAAATGTTTCCTACTAATTATATGTTTTCATGTTTTATAGTTCAACACATTTAATACAAATTTCTAATTTGTCTTCTTCTTCCTCTGTCCGCTCTCTGTCTCCGCCTGACCGGCCGGCCCCGCCTTCGTCGCGTCACCTGTCTGGCCACCGGCGTCTCGGCGCTCGCGCCCACGACGCCGCCCATACCTTGCACCACCTGCTCCCATCGCCTCGCCATCACTTCGCCATGCCTCCGCGCAAGACTCTGCTCGGCGCACGTTGCCCTATTGCATCCCCTGTCGTCTTCCCCCTTTTCTCTCCCTTGCTTTTTTTTCTCCTGATGCAACCCGATAGACTGTGAGCCATTGCCATGCCCCGTGTCGCCATCGCCGCGCGAATCCCGGCACCACACCCTGTGCGCGCACGTCGCCCGGCCTGCACCGCTTGCGTTGACCATAGTCGTCGTCACCCCATCCCGGCCACTGCACCCCAGTCAACGGCAACAGTGCCTCTCTTTCGGCTATAAAGGGGCCTAGGCTCCTCCCTATGTAGCCCCCCTCCTCTCCTTGCTCCCTCCATTGCGGAACCATGCGCCAGCTTGTGCATTCCGCTGTAGCCTGCTCGCTGATTCCACCGCTCTGGCCATCTCCTCCACGAATCGACCGCGTCACGGCATGCCCCCAGGAGTCTCCAACCTCCTTCCTCATTTAATCAAACTCCAATGCCCCCGACTTGCCGCACGGTTGATCTTCCTCACCTCCAGCTAAAGCCGACTCCGCCGCCGCCATTCCCTCCTTGAGCACCACCGCCTGATTCCTCGCCTTGGGAGCATCCCCTCAGTGTCCTCAAGCGTCCCCCACCATCACCGGAGCTCCTCCCTCGCCCCAACTCACCCCCGCCGAGAAGCCCCTTTGCCACCCCCTAGTCTCCACCACCAGCCCACCTCGGCACCCCTCCGGCTTGGCCAACTGCACGGTGGGGTTTCTAGCCCCTTTTACCAGCCCATGCTCCCCCTACTTTCCTTTCTCTTCCACCACGGCATCATCGCCCCATGGCCACCTCACCACCGGTCGCTCAAGCAACTGCCCAAGCCGATCTACGCAGTCCCGGGACGCGCCACCTCCTCCACTAGCTCCCGGAACCCATTTTGCCGGTCACTACCGTCTCCCCGACCACCGCCTACCGCCGGCATAGCCAGCACCGATCGGCGCCGAGTGCTCTGTTTTGAGCCGATCCTAGCACTCGCCTCATCTAATTTAAACCCCCCTCCCCTTTGCAAATGGGTAGCCGCCCGGTTGGTTAGCACAATCACACGTTAATCCATAGGTCTCGGGTTCGATTCTTCTCCCCGCACCTTTTTACTTTTATTTTTATTAACCCATTTCAATTAGGAAATAAATCAAGGAAATTTAGGAAATAATCCAGGGAAGCTAATAAATTTGATTAGGATTTCAATTAGGAAATAAATCAAGGAAAATTAAGAAATAATCTAGGGAAGCTGATAAATTTGATTAGGATATAAAATAAGATTATCTAAGATTTAATATTAGATTAAATATCATATATTAGTAACTAATGTAGTTTGAAACATTTAATTAAAGTCTAAATATTAATTAAAGGCATAGTGAGAAATTGAGTAAAAATCTTGTTTAGGTCCATGCTCTCATGAAATGATGATTTAATAAATGAAGATTGCCTAATGAATAAATCATAATTCCTTGCGTATCAGTAAAGATCATAGAACTAACCACTAAATGGTTTAAACCATAACTATTATTTCTATGTCTTAGAAATTATGAGAGTCCTTTTTCGATATTGATTAAATGACTTGAGTATTAAGCCACTAACATTTAGACTGTAATACCCAAATTAAATTAGAGGCTATATTGCATATAATTGACTAAGACACTAAATATAAATAGTAGGCCATTAAAAGGTATTTTAAACTCCAGTACTAACAAAAGACACCCTTGACAAATAGATTGGTGTGAAAATCTAATTATCCTAAGAGTCTTGCTAACCTACACATTAATGAACAAAGTGATACTAAGATAAATTGATTAGGCCATAGTGAAGATAATCCGTTAATGCACAAATAGATAGTAATTTAAAGAATAGTAATGCATAGACATAACAAAGAATTGCATTCTTTCAAGATACGTTTAAACCCTAGAAAGGTTCAAGAGCCGCGGATCAATGGTAAATAATAATTAAAGCTAACCAATAAAAAGTGATAATTGGCTAAATAATCCCATGCTTATATAAAATATGGGGCCGACTATTTAAACTAATAAATTCAACTTACTAATAATTAAAACACCATAAAACACCACATCATGAATTTACAAGAATTATGAACTCTATGATTTATTCAACAAAGTAAAAATGTACACATTATGTGTAGAGCTCATGCCTGACTCTTAAAAGTTAATACTGATAAAACCCCGATCAAAATCTCACATCTATCTATAGGTCTAACCTGACTCATAGAACTTTTTTAATAAATATAAAAAAATATAAAAGGAGTTATTAATAAAAAGACCGAGTCATCGTATTCTACCATTGGCTATGCCTAGCCATCCTCATGCTGAAGCGGAATATTCCTATGAATATTCCTATCTCTTGAACCCTCCTTGACATCCATCTCGGTAGATTTCCCTGTTGGCATTTCCTCACTTTACTCAAGCTCTGTCTAACTCCGTCAATACTCTGCATCCCATCGACCTTGCCTCGAATCACCCAAATCACCCATTAACTCATAATAAAGCTAAATTGAGTTTATTCAAATTTATTTGGACTTTTGAGTTATTTGGATTTATTTGGATCCAGTCATTTAGTGCGTAATTAGAATTAGAGTCCTGAAGATTCTATGGATCAAGCGAGACCAAGATCAAGGTGAAGATGAAGACTAGAAGCTCAAGCTCATCGAATGAGGAAGCTTTGAGTGAGCTCAAGACTACGGTAAACTGCGCAAGTCGAGTCAATACTTTGATCATGTTGAATCTACATTTTCTACAAATTGCTTTTGTTTAATCTATCAAATTGCATACTGTTATTTCATATGCAAATATATGTTTGTTTTAAGATTCTAGTTATATGCCTATTATGTAACTTGTTAGTATTAAACCTCCTTTGGAACATTGAATATTTGAACCTTGTCACCCTAGCAAGATTATAATGGTAAAACTTTCGAAAATAAGTCCTTAATTATACGCTCTGCTTTTAATCATGAGAAACTGATTTGGGAAGTCATGGTGGAAATGATTGGTGTATTTTGATATGAGTATTTTATGCTCCCAAAAATCCCAACTTGCTTAAATATCTGGGCGGATGGTATGGGGGCTAGTATGTGGTGCAGTGGAAGCACAGTGTGTGGATTGTGGTAGAACCGCCCAGATACCACTAAGGACTGAATCTTGTCATTACCTCCTATGTAAAACAGTACAACCACAAGTCTGCAAATTGCAACTTGACTAAATAAATCTATCGAAACCCCTAGACTCATCTCACCGGTAGTAGAAAGGAGTGGAATATTGCAAGGGAAAGGGGAGGCCTAAAGGGACACCAAGAGGAGGGTGAAGTTTCCCGGTCATGCTAGCATTGTGGAGAGTGGAGTCTGAATGCGCTAGTATCCATGGTGAACATCCCGTGCAACGTATGGGACCCACCACAAGTGAGAGCAGCCCATAGGGTGAGATGACAAAAGGGGCCATATATTTTGAAAAGTTACTGTGATGGTCTACTCAACCACATGACTAAGGAATCGTATGGGGCAACGAGCGGATTGTCTCTTGTGAGTAAAGTGTACCACCTTTGTAGAGTCAAAACTATTCGAATAGCCATGCCCATGGTCAAGGGCGGACATAGGAACTTAACCAGATATAGTTCTATTTCAAAAACTTTGTGGGTGGGATTGGAAAAGTGGAGGGCAATGGAAAGCCCTGATTTGTGTTGCCCTAGGTGTCGCCCTAGTGATAATGTAAGCGGATATAACGCTGAAAGGTTAGCATATGGTGTAGAAGCCATATAACGGTGGATGGAATCTAGATCACTATTATTATTGCATTCTTTCACACATTATGTTGTAGTTCAAATTGTTAGGTCTCAAGAAATTTCTATGTATCATATTTTAAAAGCAATTTATGCCAAATAAAATAACTCAGGCCTTTCCTTGGTAAGCCATACATGTTATCTATTTGCGTCCTATGTATTGGCTCGCGAAGCATGGTGGTTTGTGCTCACCCTCGCTCACTTAATTAATCCAGAATCAAGAGCTAGATCGCTATGCTTTAGCAATAAACCTGGTCATGATGGCGAAGAAGATGAAGAGAACAAGGACTAGGTCGCGAACCCCCAGTTGGATGCCTGTGGGCACGTCCTGAGGGTCCCACCTGTGTGCTTCATTTCCGCTACTGCATTTTAATGATTTCAGCCTAAGCGGCCTATGAGTAAGTCTACTATTATATTTACGCTTCCGCATGATATGTATTTTGATGTTCAATACTGTATCTATGGGTACTATCTAGTGATCTAAAGAATAGTGCAGTGGAATCACAGAGGATTCTGGATTGTAAAATCTGGGTCCGACAATATTGTTAAACACAAAAGAACAATAACTTCTCAAGGAATTAGGGCTTCAAAACTCGATTACCTGACCTCAACATTTCCAAACCATTTCCAAATACACTTATGATTCGCAGTTGGAATCACCCATTAAACACAGCTTCATTTACCGAAAGCACGGTGTATTCGAATACCATTAATCATGACTCCGCGGAGTTGCCCAGATTTACCCACAAGATCTGTCAACTCCCACAACAGAGTTAAGAAAACAAGGCTTTTTACTGCTCAATACTTTATATTGCCTCTACCCAGCAGGTGATGTTTCCCAACAAACTCGGGTGGCCCGCGGTCTCTCCCGATTGGATGCCGATCTACTATTGTTAAGTATGGTTTTCCCCTCCCATACTACAAAAACTCCATCAGTCTCCCTCCACCCTTTGTAGACATTCAATCGAACTTGAGCAGCTACTAAACCAAGTTTGATGAATCAACGCTTGTGGTTGAGCGATCACTATGTTCTTTACTTGGCATAAGGTTCTAGTCCTTATATTTTCACCAAGATAACTTCCATCCACAAACCCTTATTTTAGTGCCCATCAGCACTACCACCTTTTCAGTTTAAGCCTCCATCCTAGGATAAGGTCATGGGACCCTTCCATCTAGTGGCTTCCCATTGTCGAACCCCAAGTTTACTAACCTGGAATCCTCTGTGATTTCACTTCAATATTCCTTAGATCAGTAGATAGTGCTCATAGGTACATTGCTGCATCATTTCATACACGACAATACCATAACATTACATTACCAGAGTTCAAATAGACCGCGTCGGGTCGAGTTTACAATAGGGCCGCCAGGCCAAATGTTTACATTACATAAAGTGCAGAAGCGGAAGCGTACATAAACGTGGTAAGGCTCAACTCGCCACAAGCAAGAAACTGAGACAACTTAGGTGCCACCGATATTAGTTAGAAACCTAACTAATAATAGATCCACCCACAAGTTAGCCTGGTCGACTAGACTTAGGTGAGAGGCAAGACTACTGAAGCCTATCCTAGTTTCCATCATCTTCAATGCCTTCATCACCCTGGTCCTCATAGTAGACATAGTTCCCTTGGTTTATGGTCTCTGAAGGGGGGTTAAGAGCGATGGTGAGCACAAACAACCATGCTCCATGAGCCAACACACAAAATGTATGTAATTACAGATGCAAGGCTGAACAAGGGTGGCTCAGGTTCTTTTATTTTCTTAAAGTGACATTTGGAATAATCATATCTAAAATTTCCTATGACTTAGCATTTTACAAAGACATGCTTTTAAGAGTTTCAAATTGTGCAGTATTTATAGCGGTGTAGGTCTCATCCACCGATTTCATGGTTCCATCCACCTATTCTAACTTTTGATCATCAGGTTACTTCCACCTTATCAATAACGCTAGAGTTCATCCCTCTAGGAAAAATTTCCAAAGTTAGGTTTACATCCGCCTGACAATTTCCTTCCCACCCTCAAAAGTTTTGAAATAGAACTAGCTCAAAAAAGTTCCCATGTCCGCCCTTGACCGTGGGCATGGCTGTTTGAACAGTTGTATACTCTTAAGACATTGTACATCTTTACCCACAAGAGACAATCATCCCGACAGACCTACATGATTCCTTAGTCACGTAGATCGAGAGATAATCACGAGGCCTTTACAGTACCTCGCCCTCTAGCACCTCACTCCTATGGGGTTGCTTTCATAGGTTGTGTGAGATGTCTACCATAGGTTAGCGCAGTCAGACTCCACTCTCCACAAACGCTAGCCTTGGTAATGTCACCTCCATTCGGTGTCCCATTCCATGTGGGGTTTTTATTACCCACCTACACACGTCCTCCGTGAGATGACTAGGAGTCTAGTAAATTATTCAGCCAAGCCTGCATTTTGCCAGCTTATGGTTGCACTGTTGTACATGGAGAGGTCATCATAGGATTAACTCCTTAATTTTCCTAGGCGGTTCATTCCACTAACCACAGACCTTGTGTTACATTCACACCCACCACTCTTACCATCTGCCCAGACAGGTATAGCAGATTTTTAGGGTTTTGAGAAGCATAAAGTATGTTATCGCAATTATTCAGCCACTTAAATCCTGTGACTACCCAAAACAAGTTCTCATGTTTAAAAATTGATGATTAGGGCAACTAGTGCCCTGGACTCTAGACAAGATCTTTGCACAGCGTTTAAGTTTGACTTATAGCTGTCAAGATTAATAGTGCAATCTAGGGTGACAAGGTTCATGGACAATCAAGTGTCATGGATGGGGTATCATATTCCTAGATCGACTAGTGGGTGTTTAGCTACCTTATGAGTAACATACGTTTGCATATAAAGTGAAGCATGCAATTTTGATAAGTTAAATGAACATAGTTTCACATGAAATATAGGTGAAAAATGATCAAAGTGTTGACTCACCTAGATCAAAAGCTTGGGGTCTTGTCCTGCTTCGATCGGGGGCTCGTTCACTTCTTCGAGCTCTACTCGGAAGAACGTACCAAAAAAACAATGCAGACGAGCAAAAACAAGTGAATACAAAATAAAATAAGACAAAATTCAAATGAATTTAAAATTGAACCAAACCAGAACCAATAGGTAGATCTTGATTTTAGAAAAATTTAGAAACAAGTTTCGTTAAATTAGGAGTTACGATGGGGAAGAACGAGTTCCTCAAAGTTTTAATCTTGGGAAAATCCAGAAAATCAAAAGAGAGAGAGTGTGATTCGTTGACAGGTGGGGTCTGAGGAGAGATTAATAGCATTCAGATTCCTAACTGCTCTACAGTGGCTGATTGTGGGCCCGCACTTATCAGCGTTATTAACAGTTAATGGTAGATTAGGACAATAAATAATTAACTTAATTATTGTGCTAATTAATTACTCTACTTTGGTTCATCTCGCCCGTGAGGGAGGCAGAGCTGACTGGCGGCGAGGGGGTCACTACAGTGTGACGGCGATGGCAAAAAGGGTTTCATGGCCTTGCGCGCACCTCGGGAAGAAGTGGGGCGGCTTGATTTGGCCCGACGGTGACCAAAAGCGAGCACAGCGGCGACCAGAATAGGGGAAGATTAAATCCGGTGACTCGAGCCATTAGAGTCCGATTGCTCAGCATGGGAGCTTCCATGGGCGGTCACGAACTCACCTAAAGCTTGAGCAGCGGTCGGGGTGGAGTCAAGGGAGCTGGCGGTGAGGGAGGCCTTAGCGGTGAGGAGGGTGATGGTGCTGGCTCACTGGAGGGGGAGAGGAAGCTCGGCAAGGTGGGGGTTGGCTTCGTGGCAGCTGGGCAATGCTTCAGGTGTGAGCAATTGGGTCGGGGTTTGATGGTTCATCGAGGAGATTTGGCGCCAGAGTCAGTGAAGGAGAGGCTCGCCAGCAGCCTGTGGGGTGGAAAAACCGATTAGGCGGGGGACGAGAGGGAGAGGCCAGCAGCAGACTTAGAGAGTGACCTAGGGAGTCCCGAGATCCACCAAGTGGCGCTGGCGGTGGAGACTGTTGGAGGAACATCTATGGTAGAGGAGGTGGCCGAAGGGGATTTGAGCAAGCAGTGGTGGGAGGGTGAGGTGAAGCTTGGCACCCTTTTATAGGGGGTCGGGGGAGAGAGAGGGGCGCCAAGGAGGCTTGGGCGGCAGGGCGTCGGTCGTGCGACTGTAAGCCCCGAGTAGCTACAGCCTGGGCACAGCAGTCGAAGCTTGTCGCGGCATGAGTGAATTCCCGGCGTAGCGTCGCTTAGCCCAATGGTCACAGGGGGTGCGGAGCGAAAAGCAAGGCTGAGGAGACACTTGTTAGGGCTAGCGGGGCCGTGATGGCGCAAGTGTGGCAAAGCAGGACCACAGCGGTGCAACGGGGGAGGAAGACGACAAGGCAGGGCTTCAGTCCATGCGAGAGGTCAGCGTGAGCAGGGGAAGCACAGTGAAGGAGACAACGGGACAAGCAGTGATGGACGGCGAGCCGATGTGTGGGCAGGGCGCCGGACCATGGTGATGTTGTGCGCGCATGAGGGAGACGGGCCCGAGGTGCTGCCGCGATAGTGCACTGAAGGCTAGGTCACCGGCACTGAAGACGAGGTGGTCATAGTCCTCTCCGGTCGTCGGTGGTAGGGGGAGGAGAGATGAAGGGGAGGGAGAAGAGGGAGCGGTCGGCGATGGGAGGAGGGAGAAGAAGGAGCGGTGGGAAGAGGAAGAAGGAGGAGCAGCGGGGGGAAATTTTCTTTTTCTCTTTTTTCTTTTTCTCTTTTTTTTCTTTTCTTTTGGAAGGTAGTAGTAAAATTCAAAATCCCTGAATTTGGAGGAAGACATTGAATTCTTCATTAGGCTAGCACAATGTTTATTTACTCATTTTATTTATTTATTTATATTTTTTCTTTGAATGGCAATAGGAATTCTAGATTGGAAAATTCTTTGAATTTGGAACATAAACTTTGAAATTTTTTCCTTAGCACAAATCTTCCCCAAAAATGGGATGTTACAAATCCCACCCCCCTTAAATGGAATCTCGACCTCAAGATTCGGGCCACTCTGGGAACAAAAAGGGGAAGTCAACTCTAAGCTGGTCCTCACGCTCCCAGGTTGCTTCTCACTCTGAGTGGTTGCTCTATTGGATGTTGCATAGGCGGATGGTTTGGCATCTCGTTTGCTCAATGGTATCGAGGATCTTGATTGGATGTTCTGGGTAGGACATGTCTTTCTAGAGCTCAATGGTCTCTACTGGGGTTTGCTCTTTGGGAACTCTGAGACATTTCATGAGCTGAGAAACGTGGAACATATTGTGCACATCGGACAGACTTGCTGGTAGCTCCAATCGATAGGCCACTTCTCCACACTTGGCAATGATAGGGACCAGCCCTATGTATCTAGGAGCAAGCTTGTCCTTCACCTTGAATCTTTGGATTCCTCGGAGGGGTGACACCTTGAGGTAAACATGATCCCCGACTTGGAAAGTTAATTCTCTACGACGGTTATTGGCATAGCTCTTTTGCCTATACTGAGTAGACTGTAGGCGATCTCTGATCAATCAGACCTTCTCTTCTGCCTGCTTCAGAGTATCTGGTCCAAAGATGTACCCTTCTCCTACTTCTGACCAGTGTAAAGGGGTTCTACACTTCCGTCCGTAAAGAGCTTCGAAAGGAGACATCTTGAGGCTTGATTGATAGCTATTATTGTAGGAGAATTCTACGTAGGGTAAACATCTCTCCTAATCTGCAGTGAACTCCAGAGCATAGGCTCGAAGCATGTCTTCTAGAATCTGGTTTATTCTTTTAGTCTATCCATCTGTTTGGGTGTGATATGCGGTGTTGAACGCAAAGTGGGTTCCAAGAGCATCGTGTAGACTATTCCAGAAATGCGAGATGAACTGGGAACCTTGATCTGAGACTATCCTCTTGGCACACCATGTAGACATACAATGCGAGCCATGTACAACTCAGCCAGTTTATCCCCCTTGTAGGTGGTCTTCACAGGGATAAAATGGGCAACTTTAGTCAACCTATTGACTATTACCCATATGGAGTCATATCCTGACTTGGTGCAGGGCAAGCCAGTTATGAAATCCATTCCAACTTTCTCCCATTTCCACTAGGGAATTTGCAGGGGCTGAAAGTAATCCAGCAGGTCTCTGATGTTCAGCTTGACCCTCTGGCATACATCACAATAGGCCATATATTCAGCGATATCTCTCTTTATACGGGGCCACCAATATAAGGTCTTCATTTCTTGCTACATCTTGGTGCTTCCTGGATGTAGGGTGTAAGCAGAACTATGGGCTTCCTTGAGTATTAGGTCCTTGAGGTCCTTCTGATGGGGAACAAAGAGGTTCTTCTACCATCTTAGGGGCTCTTCCCTGGGCTATGAGGTGTTGAACCTCTGGACTCCAGGGTGTCCTTTCTGAGCTGCCTTAATCTGCTCCTCAAGAGTTGGGTGTACTTCCATGGAAGCTAAGGTACCATGTGGAAGCTAAGGCATCGGCTACTACATTAGCCTTCCCTGGGTGATAATGGACGTCTAGATCATAATCCTTGATTAACTCTAGCCATCTTCTTTGTCTAAGGTTGAGGTCGGTTTGAGCGAAGATGTACTTGAGACTCTTATGGTCTGTATAAATATCACAATGATTCCCAATCAAGTAGTGTCACCAAATTTTTAAAGCGTGCACTACTGAGGCTAGCTCCAGATCATGGGTTGGATAATTATCCTCATAGGGACAGAGTTGTCTAGATGCATAAGGCACAACTTTTCCTCCTTGCATAAGCACATAGCCTAGACCTTGGCGTGATGCATCACAATATACTTCAAAATCCTTGTGTATATCTGGCAGGACTAGCACAGGGGCTGAGGTCAACCTTTTCTTTAGTTCTTGAAAGCTCCTTTCACATGCCTCTGTCCATTCATACTTCTTCTCTTTCTTGAGCAAGTGTGTCATTGGCCTGGATACCTTGGAGAAACCTTCTATGAAGCGTCAGTAGTATCTGGCTAGTCCTAGAAAGCTACGCACTTCAGTGACTGAGGTGGGCTACTTCCACTCTAGAACTGCCTCTACATTGGAGGGGTCGACTGCTACTCCCCCAGAGGATACGATATGTCCAAGTAAACGGATCTCATGTAGCCAGAAATCACACTTGCTGTACTTGGCATACAACTAGTGTTCTTTAAGTGTCTCGAGGACTACTCGTAGGTGCTCTGCATGCTCTTCGGTGGTCTTAGAGTAGATCAGGATGTCATCTATGAACACGACCACAAATTTGTCCAAGCATTTCATAAACACTTTGTTCATCAGGTTCATGAAGTAGGCTGGAGCATTGGTTAAACCAAATGACATGACTGTATATTCAAATAGGTCACACCGCATGGTAAAAGCTGTCTTAGGGATATCCTCTGCCCTGATCTTGAGCTGATGGTATCCTGACCTTAAGTCTATCTTAGATAAGACAATAGCTCCAGATAATTGGTCAAACAGGTCATCTATGCGAGGCAAGGGATACTTGTTTTTTATGATTACCTCATTGAGGACTCTATAGTCCACACACAATCTAGCGGTGCCATCCTTCTTTTAAACAAAGAGTACTGGTGAACCCTAGGGGGATGAGCTGGATCTGATGAATCCTTTTGCTTGGAGATCTTCAATTTGAATTTTTAGTTCTTCCTGTTCATCTACTGCCATTCGGTATGGTCTTTTAGCAATTGGTGCAGTTCCTGGCTTTAGGTTGATCACAAATTCTATATCCCTATCTGGTGGCATGCCTGGTAATTTTTCTAGAAAGACTTCTGGGTATTCTCGTACTACCGGCATTTCCTCTAATGGTCTTTCTTTAAGGTGATGGATTGCGTGACCCGAGGAGGGGTGATCCACACTAACTTTTATTGCTAGCCCAGGGTACTTGGTGAGTACTACCTTCCTATTAGCACAGTCTATCATTCCTTGATATTTGGCTAGCCAGTCCATCCCTAGGATGATAGGTCTGAGATCGTAATACCAAAAGGTCAGCTAGGAAACCAAAATCTTCTATAGTGACTTCTACCCTAGGGCTAACTAGAGTAGCAGTTAGGGGTCCTCCTGGGGAACTAAGTACCATAGGTCTCTTTAATCTAAAGGTTGGCAGCTTAACCTTTTCAACAAACTCCCCCAGAAATAAAAGAATACGAAGCCCTAGAATCAAATAGAACTTGTGCGGGTACCGACTTAACAGAGAACGTACCCATGAGTACTCTGGAGGCATCCTGGGCATCTTCTGTAGTGACATGGTTGACACGGCCCTGGTTTGGAGTTGATGCCATTCGTGAAGCTTGAGGTGCCTGATAGACTTTGCCTGGTGCTGATGACTGGACTTGGGATGGGGTGACTCCCGAATTGAACTTCCCTGGGATGACCTGGCGATCTGGCATTTGTTTGCAAAATGCCCTTTTGCTCTGCAGTTGAAACAATGGAGGTTTGCTACTGTTTTGGTTGACACTACCGCTGGAGCGTGGCACTTGGATGGGAGCCTTGGGTGCTAACGTTGCCACTTGGCGGAAGGAGGGGCTGCCCTGGTACATTGGCTTAGACTAGAAACTGCCCTGAGGTCTTTGAGCTATCCACTTCCTCTTCCTGTTGGCTTCTAGGATTCTCCTCTCATTTTCTAGGACAAGGGCCTTGTTAACCAAGTGGTGGAAGTTAGGATGGTCATGCAAAATCAGTTGTGCTCTCATCTCTTCATGCATCCCTTCGAAGAAACGATCAATCTTCTCTTCTTGATTAGCTACATCCCTTGGGGTGTAGCGAGCTAGTTGGTTGAATCATGTGAGGTACTCATTGACAGACATATTTCCCTGCTTCAGGTTTTGAAATTCATTCTTCTTCATCCTCATGATACCTGTTGCTACAAAGTTTTGCCGAAAGGCAACCTTGAATTCAGCCTAGGTGATGACAGACTTGGCTACTACTGACTCTTCTTCCTCATCATGGTCCTCTTCAGTTGCTTGTTCTTCTTGCTGAGCACCAGCTGCTGGGGTCTCAACTTCTACTTCCTCTCCTTCTTCTTCCAAGTTATTGCCTAGGGGACTCTCTTTCCCACGACAGGCGAGGTAGTTCTCTCACCATGCTACTGTGCCACCCTTAAGCTGATGTGTGGCAAAGTCCACCTTATCCTCTTCAGTGCAACAGGCAAGTCTGAGCTTCTTTTCAGTATCACGTAGCCAATCTTCAGCTTCTAGAGGCTCATTGGCTGAGGAAAGGTCAACGGTCTGGTCCTCAAGAAATCAGCTACTTTGAGTTACAGCTAGCTGCACCTGCTTGCTGACTAGTGAGCATTGCATGAAGGATTTGCGTTTGTTGTGCCATCACTTGTGCCATGGTCAGGGGTCCTCGTGGTGGTGGTGGTGGCAGGTTTAGACCACGGCCTCGGCCTCTTCCACGAGCTAGGGTCGCTGGAGCTTGACCCCTACCACAGGCAATAGACTTTCTAGGCGCCATCTGGAATGAACTAAGGCTTTTTAGGGCTCAAAAAGAGAAAGAGAAGACATATATGAGTGTTCGCTAGCCCCCTAATAGCATAGCAGAAGAACCAAATAAAAGCGAAGCAATGCAATAAAAAGCATCAGGCTTAAGATAGTTCATTACAGCAAGAGGGTTAAGTGTTACATGACTGCTAGACATGGCATATATGCTACGTCCAGCCATGACACCAGATACACAACGTCTACTAAACTGGGTACATAGGGGGTACAACTAGATAGAAAAGTTGCGTGCACACCAAAAGGACTACCTAGTCATATTGCTGCCTATCCTACAATAGACTACTCCTCTGGGGAGTGGCTCCGGCCACAGAAGATGCAATCCCCTGGGAAGCGGGAATGGGAGAGGCTCTGACTAATGCTGGGAGACTGGGAGCGAGAACGGGATCAGGAGGGGATTGATCTGTCGCTGGGGGAATGGGAACGGGAGGGACGACACTCCCTGCTGGGCCCTCTGAGGTCGCTCTTGGGCGGTGGGTGCGCGCTCTTGTGTGCCGTGAGGAAGGTGCGGGGTCCCTGGTGCTAAGCCGGTGCTCGTACTGGTGTTGGCGCTCGTGCTTGTATCAATGGTGGCAAAGGTAAGGGGTACGCCGCCCTCGACCGAAGGTACTCCAGCCCAGCCTCGGTAGCAATCCTCTCATGCTCTGCCGCCTGGAGGGCAACCTGGCAACGAGTGAGCTGGGCGTGGAGGACGTCTGAGTGCTCATAGCTCAAAGTTAGGAGAGCACGTAGCTGCCCAATCTCCTATAAAGCGTGGGCATAGGTGACCGCCATCGCCTGCACCAACTGGATCTGGTGTGAACATCGAGGGGCATCCACCCTAGCGTCGAGGCGCTCTGGAAGGTACTCCCCCTAGCGGATGCGAGGGAAATGGGAGAAAGGTGACTATCATAGCCTCTCCTCGTGCTCCTGGCACAGGTGGGTTGCAGCTAAACGCGTCATATCCTAGATGGAGTCTGAGAGGTGCGTCCGAGGAGGTCCAGCCTGGATGGTGTGGGAGTGGAGCTCCCTATCCCCATCCCGTGCATAGAGAAAAACCTCCATGGTCCACAATTCCCGGTTCTGAATCCGGGCTCTCCTGCCCCTGAAGATGGGCTGACGGCTGTACCCTAGGTACTGCATAAGCTGTCGCAGGAGCTCAACAAACTCTCCGTCGTCTCTCCATGGGAAAAGTGATCCCACTGACCAATTGGCGAAGCTCCGGCCATCTAAAATTTTGAACACCAAGATGTTAGAACAAATGAAGATACAAAAGAAAGTCTGGAAGAGTAAGGGAACTAAGAGAGTTAAGCAAAGTAGTATTACACTATATTTTGTCAAAGCCTTTCATAGTTTCTGAAAATAGGACTTAGGCCTTAGAACGCGACCAGTCTAACTAAGGTTTCTACAATCGTATGCTCTGATACTAGCCCTGTCGGATCCCAAGTTTACTAACCTAGAATCCTTTGTGATTTCACTGCACTATTCCTTGGATCAGTAGATAGTGCTCACAGGTACATTGTTGTATCATTTCATACACGACAATACCATAACATTACATTACCAGAGTTCAATAGACCGTGTCGGGTCGAGTTTACAACAGGGCCTCAGGCCAAATGTTTACATTACATAAAGTGCGGAAGTGGAACGTACATAAACGCGGTAGGGCTCAACTTGCCACAGGCAAGGCACTGAGACAACTTAGGTGCCACCGATATCTCTACTCCTTAAAAGTTTGAGTTAGTGACAGTAGGTTCATTCTCCTTTGACTCTCAGCCGACCGATTTAAACAGTACGATCTTCACCGTCCGTCTCGTCATCCTCCCCCACCCCCCTCTCAAGTGATCTAACAGCCCTCCACTTTCAGCTTCAGTTACATCTCCTTCCTCTTCTCTCCCCACCTCACGCAACCGCTGCTTTGCTCCGACGGCAACCGCGATGGCCATTGTGGTCCTGCTCCTCGCTTTCTTCGCAAGCGGCACGGATGAATCTAGCCATCTGAAGCTCTCGCGTTGCGGGCCGTCGCCAGTCACTGCGAGCGTCGGAGCCATTGTTGCCAGCGCCGTGGAAGAAGAGGAGGTGGGACCCGTTGCACTCACGGCGGACGACCTCGCCGCCTTCCCCACCGCAAGGGAGAAGCCACCGCCCCACTTGCCGTCTCTCTCGGCCCTTCCGCGATGGCGGTGTCGATGGCGTCGTCGCGGGAGCGGTCGATCCGGGAGGCGGTGCTGGAGAGCGTGGCGGCCTACCACCAGCAGCAGCGGATGAAGCACAAGTTCCGCAAGAGCCTCTCCTACGGCGATGAGCTCTCCTTGGCGAGCCGCGCCTGTGGGGAGGGCGCGTCCTCGTCGTCCTCGGCCACCTCGCTCTACAGGCCCGAGGAGGACGAGCCCTTCTGGGAGGAGGAGGAGGGCACCGTCGAGCTCATCCAGCTAAGTGCCAACTGCGCCAAGAACGTCCTCATCCTCATGAGAGACACCGGCGGCGGCCACCGCGCCTCCGCGGAGGCCGTCAAGGACGCCTTCCGCATCGAGTTCGGGGACGAGTACCGGGTGCGGTCTTGATCTAGCTGCGAATTTTTCCTGCCTTTTGTGAAATCAAGACGGTTATAGGTTCCAATCTGTCAATTGGCACTAAAGATTTTGGTTTCTATTTGGGCATGTCAGGTCTTCGTGAAGGATCTGTGCAAGGATCACGCAGGGTGGCCCCTGAACAACATGGAGAGCTCATACAAGTTCATGGTGAAGCATGTGCAGCTCTGGAAGGTGGCCTTCCACAGCACATCGCCTAGATGGGTCCATTGCTTCTACCTTGCCACCTTGGCCTCATTCTATGCCAAGTATGGATACTTCTATTTCACGATTCAAGAAGGAATTTATTAGTTCTTGGAACGTTTTCCTTGTTTCACCACAGCTTTGGGATTATAAACAATTCAGTGGTGATATGTGTTTTCATGGTTACGTGATATCGTTTTGCTGTTGTTGCTTGGTGCATTGGATTGCAAATTGCGGTAATAATTTTATAGGGCCCATTCCCTCGAGTGCAATCAGAAAATTGTGAGGTGTTCTACCTTGACTAGAGAGTAGAGATGCTAAAATATTTGTGCCAAATTCATTGTCATGTAATGCATGTTATTTGCTGTTGAAATGCAATTTTCTGAATAAACTGGTACTGAAGTCAGATATTCAGCCATGTGGACCAGTTCAGGCTATGCATATGGGTTGGCAGGGTATAGGACAGGACCAGAAAGCATTTCAAGAAATTCAACTTGTGCCATGTGCATCAACCCATCAAAACGCCCAATATTGTCACCCTATGGGTGTGGTTACTTTTGCATACGCGGGGGCACTATAATTAATTGCATTGTTGCCATTCCTTGAGCATCCTTAAGTGAGTTGAGAACAACATATGTGCTTGCAGAATTGCCAGCCTGTCATTGCATAAAATTGTTTCCAGATTATGATCCACATATTATACAACATAATGGCACATGCGACTGTTTATTTTTTGAATTGCTGTTTCATCCCATATTCCCATACTTCAAACCACTAACCTTGCCAACCGATTGGCACTTCAAAATCAATTTAATATGCGCTCCATTTCTATTATATCTATATTTGTTAACAGTGATGTATGATCTAATTACATCAACAAGGCCTCAAGCTATTGCAAGACGGTTACGTGTGTGTGTAAATAATTGGCTATTGTAAGCTATTGTAGTATATTCTAAGCCCATCGATTCATTACATACATTAGACTTTTTCTCTACATCAAGAGGGTACATGGAGTACCTTTTCTGAATAGCTTCTTGTTTATGGATGAAGGAAGGTTGAGGCTGGACTGAAGAAGTACAAGCCAGACATCATAATTAGTGTCCACCCCCTCATGCAACACATTCCTCTATGGGTAATCAAATGGCAAGGTCTGCAAAACAGAATAGTCTTCGTCAACGTCATCACCGACCTCAACACTTGCCACCCTACATGGTATGTTCAGCTACAATAAGGGAAAAACCTGGAGTGTGCTAATTATTTTCTCTAAAGAGGAGATCAAAGGTACACCAACCAACAATGCCAGCGCATTTTGGTTTGCAATTTGATTATGTTTTTATGCTCCTGCTTTCGATAAACAGCTTCTCCTGTCTATATGAAGGGTGTGATATTATATGCCATGCCTTTCTTGAGTTCGGTTTAATAGCTTCTTTGCCGGATGTCTAATTGTCCTTCTTCACTGCATTTAATAGTAGGACATCTCTTCTAAGCTGTAACAAAAGAAAGCTAATTGGTTAGTATATTCCTTTTGATTCACTCATAGTATGCACAATCAAAACTCAAAAGATCTTTGTCAAATCATTACAAATCTGTTTCAGAAGAATCAGTGGTTGGGCCCGGTCATACTGAATTATTTCAACAGCAATTTTAAGTTGGTTTTGGTATGTATTAAGTGTTGGATGCTCAAGCAATCAGTTGCGATGTGAGGGTTGTAGAAACTAGAAGGACCTGGAGCAGATGAGATGGTGAGTGAGTAATTGCTGTTCTGCATAACATCATGTACTCTTCAGACATTCGCCTATCATTTTGTGACAAAAACCCTTGCTGCTTGTTCTTGCTAACAATACTGCAAAAATGTTCAACAAAAGCAACTTGGACATCTTTGGACTGCAGTGCCTTAATTTGATCTTCTGTTTTGCGTAATTGCATGAATTAGTCCTTTTGGAAGTATTGATAAAAAAATGGATAGTAATCTAAGCATACAATGATGATGCCCATGGTGTAAAGAACAATATTTTACTTGGAAGAATCATTATGCTCTTGCAGTCTTTGCTCTTCCCAAATTTCTTAAAGATCAGTCATAGTTTGGTTATTTGCTAGACATACTGATACTGCCCATGTTTCATTTCATCTGAGGTTTGTAGTAGATAAGCCTGCGTGATGTGCCCAAGTTTACTCCTAAAATGCACAGTCCACCCTGTATTTTTATGGGCTTGCTACAGTTCATCCTGACCTGAATACCTTCCTTACAGGAACCATATGATGTCAGCTGAAACTTAATAAATGAAACCAGGAGATGAACAACAAAAACATAAGATTCAGGAAGAAAAAAGCAGCGATGTACAAATGAAGAGCACCATTCTTTACTCATCCCAGTAAGTTTAAGCACTTCATTTACTTCCGTGGCCTCCATGTTTACAGCCTACATTTTACCCTCCTTGACTGAGTCAAGTTTTATGTTGACTGAGTCAACTGACTACCATTTTCTTTCTGGCTGCTTATCACTGCAAGAAGCCAACCAAATATTTTTTTTTCATTTATAATTAGAGCTCAGATGTATATTTCCCCCAGCTTACAGAACTAGCTAGAAGCCTAGAACTATAGAAGGGCAATTTACCATCTTTCCTTTGATACAATTTAGTTATGATTATCTTTAAAAAGATAGATAATGACATATAATGACTTGATTTACATAAGCTTAAAAATATTGGTGCAAATATGTACTCATGGTCCTTAATTGATGCACATTGCATCTAATTGATATTTCCCTTTCAGTATAAACATTGCTCAAATGCTCATGCTTACAGTTGCCTTACAATTTATCCATGGTAATGTACACTACTACAGAAAAGGTCATCACAGACGGTTCGAAAACGTCATCACAGACGGTTTTGTGAACCGTCTGTATTTATGGGTCAGTGATAATCGAAGGTCATCACAGACGGTTTTCGAACCGTCTGTGATAATCAGCTCCCTTCGACCCCTACATATATTTCTGTTTATTGGCTAGCCTTAGGAAATGCTAGCCATGCCCTCTGAAACAAGCAGATCAAAGTGTACATGTATACATCCAATTCACATCTCAATTCATTTCACAAACATAAAACATCAATTTTTATTAAGATTAGAGTATACCATTACAATATCTCAAAACAACGAGCAGGTTACACAACAAGAACAACGAGCAGGTTACACAACAAGAACAACGAGCAAGTTATACAACAAGAACAACAAGAACAACGAGCAGGTTACACAACAAGCAAAGATTCTCTATGCCTTCTCGCCCCTGATGCAACGCATGAGCTGAATGTCTTTGACGACCACCATCGTCAGCGTTGATTGAGCGTCTGCCCGGTTGGCACGAGCTAGATGCTTCTGCGTCGTCTGCAAGGAGGAGGACAGCAAGGAGGAGGAGAACAACTAGGAAGAGGACAGCAAGGAGGAGGAGAACAACAAGGAAGAGGACAACAAGGAGGAGGACAGCAAGGAAGAGGAGACCAGCAAAGAGGCTATTATATTTATAGGGGAGGGAGAGGGAGGGAGAGGCGGGAATTCAAAATTTTTGGCGCGGGAACGGAAAGGCGAAGCTACGATTCGTGGGGCTGAGGATTGACGGGCCCAGCGGTCAGATTATCACAGATGGTTCTATATATAGAACCGTCTGTGATGAATGAATATCACAGACGGTTCTATATATAGAACCGTCTGTGAATTAGAGCACAAATTTTATATACCGATGCAATATAAACAACTAGTCTGAAAAGATAAAATAGCAAAGGTTTATTAGTTTATATATACTCATTTGAAAGGTTTCGACGAGATCTACAACTTTGCAGTTGAAGAAAAATCCAAATTCCGAAAATAAAACCAAGAAAAAGGGCAAAAACAGAAACTAGAAACTTGCGACGCAGGTTTAGGTCCAAATATGGCTGATTTTCGGGGTCTTGGAGGGCAACTAGCACAAGCGGGTCATTTTTTTAGATCGGGCTCGTCGTTAGCTTTCCAACGAGTACAAGAACGTCGAAAACGGACACCGTATGCAAAAGTTATGCCTGTTTTACTGAAGGTGTCTCAAAACTGAACCATACTCGGACTTAAGCGGGAAATTATGAAATTTTGAGGGATTGCAAGGTGGGAAACGTATCACAGACGGTTTTTATTATAAAACCGTCTGTGATACTAGAATATCACAGACGGTTTTATAATAAAAACCGTCTGTGATAATCTGGAATATCACAAACGGTTTTTATTATAAAACCGTCTGTGATATTCTAGTATCACAGACGGTTCAGCGGTAAGAACCGTCTGTGATACTCCTTTTTACCGCCACAAATACCACAGACGGCCTCCAAATTAAAACCGTCTGTAATAGTATAAATCACAGACGGTTTCACAAAACCGTCTGTGATTTGGCGTCTACTATTAGGCTTTCTGTAGTAGTGGTAGTATTTAACCTGTCCAAATTAATATAAGGTATTAGTTCTGTAGGCTGTGCTTGCAAATCTGAAGCTTAAATTACACAAGCATAGATGAAATGCTATCATCCAATAGGGTGAGATTTTTTCTTAGTTTTGTTGGAGATGTTCTGGTGCAACATTTTGTATTTGATGCGCCTGTCAAACTCCAGGACATGACGTACTTAAAGGCCCAATAAGAACATCAAATTTGGAGTTTCGTTTAGGTTCTGCCAGTAAGGTCCCGTACATGGATATAAAGATGATAGAATTTGTAATCCATATCAAGCTAGCTGGAGTATGAGCTCAAAGGTAATCCCTTTCTCAAAGTTTTGTTTTCTTTGACTTTAGGAGGGAAAATTGGTTAGGCAATTTTAGCTTACTTGAGTTCCTTTTATTCAGAGTGCTATTATTTGTGTTTTGCTCTAAACCCCGAGCAGATTATTACTTGCCTATAGTTGTCTGTTTGAATGTAGGTGTCGGAGGACCAGGAAATAGAACCATATGTGCCTTTTTAAAATGAAAAAACAACAAGTTGGAGTATTATTGTGCCTCAACTTTCAATTTGTGTTTTCCTTTGCTAGCTTCTCTCATGCTTGTTTGTTTCTTTTTATCAGTTCTTCCAATCACCAAGGAGGTTTTAACATCAAGTAGAGTATTAACCAGCCAATGGAAGGTCAGGCAACTGCATCTCACATTGTGATGGAATTAATTTCCTTCTTGTTGTAGTCTGTTTTTATCAGTGTTGTGTTGAGTGTTGACCTGTTGGCTTTAGACATGCCTCATAAGCGGCAATGTATAACACCTACAGGCAGTGCAAGGTATGGATTGTTTATAATTTTCTTTTTACTTGCAGAAATAGGAGGAATTAGTTTATGTGACTGCTTATGACATTCTCTTTGGTCAGGATTGTCGTTTATTTGAATTGACTAAATTAGTTCCACAGTTTCATGCATTTACTATAATTTTTTTTCAAATCATCTTCCTATAGAATGGTTAAACATGAATTTCGGGTTTGATTAAACACCTATCTTACCATTGTCCCTTATAATGTGTTTGGAAGATGCTCCTTATGTAGAGTTATGTTTCGCTTTGACACGTGTGAAACAAAATTTATATTTATTGTAAATTTTAGAATCATACTGATATTATATATCACCTTTTTTGAGAATCCGTTGCAACGCACGGGCATAGTACTAGTTAGCCAAAAACCTGACTAATAACAGATCCACCCACAAGTTAGCCTGGTCGACTAGACTGAGGTGAGAGGCAAGACTACTGAAGCCTATCCTAGTTTCCACCATCTTCATCGCCTTCATTGCCCTGGTCCTCATAGTAGACATAGTGCCCTTGGTTTATGGTATCTGAAGGGGGGTTAAGAGCGAGGGTGAGCACAAACAACCGTGCTCCGTGAGCCACACACAATATGCATGTAATTACGGATGCAAGGCTGAACAAGGGTGGCTTAGGTTCTTTTATTTGCTTAAAGTGACATTTGGAATAATCATATCTAAAATTTCCTATGACTTAGCATTTTATAAAGACATGATTTTAAGAGTTTGAAATTGTGCAGTATTTATAGCGGTGTAGGTCCCATCCACCGATTTCATGGTTCCATCCACCTATGCTAGCTTTTGATCATCAAGTTACTTCCACCTTATCAATAATGCTGGAGTACATCCGTCCAGGCACGAGCAATCAGGTCGGGGTTCGGCGGTTCATCGAGGATACTTGGCGCTAGAGTCAGTGAAGGAGAGGCTCGTCAACAGCCTGTGGGGAGAGAAAAATCGATTAGGCGAGGGAGGAGAGGGAGTGGATAGCGGCGGACTCGAAGAGTGACCCAGGGAGTCCCGATATCCATCGAGTGGCGCTGGCGGCGGAGACTACCAGAGGAGCGTCTGTGGTAGAGGAGGTGGCAGAAGGGGGATTTGAGCGAGCGGTGGTGGGAGGGTGAGGCGAATCTTGACACCCTTTTATAGGGGGTCGAGGGGGAGAGGGGCGCCGAGGAGGCTCGGGCGGTAGGGCGTCAGTCGTGCGGGCGTCAGCCCCGAGTAGCTACAGGCTGGGCACAACAGTAGAAGTTTATCGTGGTGTGAGTGAATTCCCGGTGGAGCGTCACTTGGCCTGGCGGTCACAGGGGGCGCGGAGCGGAAAGCAAGGTCGAGGGGACTGCTTGTCGGGGCTGGCAGGGTCGTGATGGTGCAAGTGTGGCAAAGCAGGACCACGGCGGCGTAGCGTGGGTGGAAGATGACAAGGCGGCGCATGGTCGAGGTGGGGCTTCAGTCCGTGTGAGAGGTCAACGTGAGCAAGGAAAGCATAGTGCGGGAGACGACGGGCCGAGTAGTGATGGACAGCGAGCCGATGTGTGGGCTGGGCGCTGGACCACGGTGATGCTGTGTGCGCACGAGGGAGATGGGCCTGAGGCACTGCCACGGTAGTGCGCTGAAGGAGAGGTCGCCGGCGCTGAAGACGAGGCGGTCGTCGTCCTGTCCGGTCGCTGGTTGTAGGGGGAGGAGAGATGAAGGGGAGGGAGAAGAGGGAGCGGTCAGCGATGAGAGGAGGGAGAAGAAGGAGCGGCGGGAAGAGGAAGGTGGAGCAGCTAGTGAAAATTTCTTTTTTTTTTGTTTTCTTTTTCTCTTTTTTTGTTTTGTTTTGTTTTGTTTTCTTTTTCTTGTCAAGGTGAATATGGTTGTCAAGTTAAACAGGGCTTTTCCAAGTGGTAGGACATAACTAATATCATGTCATTCTAAACATTTATTGTACAAGAAATAACAGTGCATAAATAACATAATGAAAATACTGATAAATAAATAATTAAAGGAATGTAGGTTCAACATGATCAAAAACATGTAACTTGCCTCTTTGTCCATAGGACACTGACTTCTTTAATTACTCTTGTAGCTCTTCTGATGACCGGCTCATTAGGTCTGAATACTAACGTGGAAGACGAATACAAATGAGTTCCTGATTTGCAGAATACAAGCTGGAAACAAAACACAAATAAATAACCAAATGACATAAGACAAATAGGTTTGGGTGGTTAGGGTTTAGGTGATACTTGGTTTGGGTGGGTTAGGATGGAGATAGATTAAATGGGCTTGAGATGGACGGAGTGATTAGAGATGGGTTTCCGTGAATAGTGATAGGTCTAGAATAATACTAGTTTTGGATTGAAATAATGTTGACTCGAGTTGTGCATAGGATTAGGTTACTATAATAGTCTTGACTTGGTTTAAGTTTTATTTGAGCTTATTTTTGGTAAAGTGGAACTAAAATGGCGGAGATGGGTTGAAGTTGTCGATAGGGTATATTTGGATTAGATGGTCCTTGGTGAGGGAGATGGGCCGGAGGACTAACTTGGACAAGGTTAGGCTTGGTTCAAAATAGTATTTGGCTTGCTACGGTTTCATTAGAGCATATTTAGACTAAATAGAATTGAGAATGGACTTCATGGCTTAAAATGGCAAAGATGGGTATATTGGTTTCGATAAACAATAAAACCTTGGATCATGTTGGTTTAAGATTTGAAGCTGTGTTTTGGTGGTTTAGGTTTTATCGATGTCTGATATAGGAAAACAGAGCTGGGAAATGGGTAAATAGACTTGAAACCATCGAAATGGATGTATATATGTATTTTAGGGTTCTGTGAACAGTAACAGGTCTGGTACTGTTCATCGCGGGTTTTACTGTTCACAGTGAGTTTAGTCCTTATCAAGTTGTCATTGCATACTCGGAGAACAGAGTTACAAGTACTCTAGTGGTCTCAAGTATGACTACGAAGTCAGGTGGATGGTCAAGGTTTGACTTTGAGCGTGAAGTCGGCGAAGATCGGACGGTGTACGAGTTGCAATGGAGGAGGGGTTTTGGGGAGGTGCAGATGGATCAGGGCCTCCCAAACGAGATCTCCTCTGGGAGGCCACCACGGGCGGATATGCATGACGTCCGCCTTGTTCTTGCGGCCTCCAGCATGGCCGTCAGCTGGGAGTCCATCTGGGTTCTAGATTTTGTCAGTTAGGAGGGGGTGTACAGTGGAGACAGCGACCTTGGTTGGGCTAATGGGCCTTGGGCTGTAATGGGAACTGACAAGTGAAATGCGAATGAACAGTGACGTTTGTTTATTCATTTGTCCAGTTGGATGGCCCAAAATTTGACTGATTAATCTAAATGAATTTGTCAAAGCATCACTTTGACAATTTCTTTTTTATGTTTTTTTTATAAAAAGTTTGCTTTTTGGTCCTTGAGAAAGTAATCCCTATGTTTATATGAGTGGTCTATGTTCAGTGAAATTACTCCAACTTAAGCTACTAAAAAATACAAATGTTGTCCCTATATAAAAGTTACCAATATATTTGTCACAAAAAAATATTTTGTTGATATTGTAGTTTTATATCTGTTTGCTAATATGTATGCTAATAATCAATGGTACGCCTTGGAGACCATGTTATTTCTAAAACATTCATGAACAAATTTAGCAACGTTTGTCATTTTAATGGTTTTGTTTTGTATATTCTCATTTCTTTTCACCAAAATAAGACATCTTTCTACACCAAAATAATTCTATCTTTCAACTTATTACATTAGTAAAATTGTGTTAATCTGCCGGCCGCCGTCTTCATCTTTGTCTTCGTCTTCATCAACACCGTTCGCCACCACCACCGTTGGTGGGCCTATTACGACTGTGAGGACCGAGACCCCGGCCAGGAAAATAGTGAGAGACCATGTGGAGGTGACACCGGTTGTGTGATGAGTAATTGACATCGATTTAGGAAAGTCGAGTTTGGATTGTGTGGTTTGGACCATGTCGTTGCGTGGTGCAATCAGCTTGGTTGGACTTGGTCAAACTTAGTCGAAACAATTAGGATGCTTATTCTCTTGATTCGATAGGTTTGGGCTCTCTCATGTTTGAGAATGTTTCATTGATGCTATTTATACTTACATGTATCGAGCGGTGCTATGTGATGTGTTTCTTGTCTGTGATGACTGCAGGACGTCGAGGCAGAGTCGTGGAGAGACACGAAGTGACCGGACTAGGCACAGGCGGTGTCGAGGTCAGAACGGTCGGATGTGTCGAAGACGGCGGAGACTCGAGGTGGTTGCGAGGCTTGGACGACAAGGAACGCGGAAGCTTCTCGGAAGGTGTAGAAGGGGCGTTTCAGTAAAAACGCAAAGCTGCATATGTGGGAGCGGGTTCCGTTCGGGTTGTAGAGGGCATAACGGGTTGGAGACCCGTTAGCCATAGCCTATATAAGGAGGGGGTGTCTCCTTGAGGCTGCATGCATTCTAGGGTTTGAGAGTTGGTTAGGGCTTTGCTTTAGTCAAAATGGCCTTTGGAGAGGTTGTTTGGCTTTAGGCTTTAGTGGTTGAGGGAGGCAGAATGTTGTTGGAGTGTGTCACCTCTTTGTGTGTGCTCCCGTGCTCCTCTCCAAGCATGTAGTGTTCTCGGGTTTCTTGAGCTTGGGAGAGGGAGAGGATGTGTTGATGCCCATGTAATCATTCCTCTTGTATCAACCGCGTATGGGGACTCCATGTAATCCTTGATTGATTAGGAATGAAAGGACTGAAATTTATTTCCTATTCGTGCCCTGTTTTTCCCTTCATTCTCTTCTCTGCTTGATTTTTGAGTTTTTGTGTTTTGGCTCATTTCTTGCTGAGTGGTAAAATGGGTTGCTCTGTGATGGAAATGTATTTCTAGACCCTTTGGTCAGCTATTTCCAAGAGCTCAATGGTTGATTTGGAAGAATCAAGTTTTCTTGCCTCCTTGTGCCCAGTTCATTCTCTGTTCTTGGTTCTAGGGTTTGGTGTGGATTTTGTTCTTCTTCATGAGTTGCCCTAAGATTTGGCCTTGTAGGTGCTAAGCCTATTGCTAATCTTTCTGCAAAGTTGCTTGGGCAAAGGGTGGTTGATTCTTGAGCAATTTGGTTTTTTGGTTCAGGTTTGGCAATAGATTCAGATTTTTGTCATAATCTGAATTCCTTGCTCTTGAGATGTTTTCTCTTGGTCTCCTAGGCTCTGCATGCTATTTTGATCATAGTTCTGCACTTCTGGGCTGAGAAATCCAGAGGGAAGTCCTCAATTTTCTCTCTCGGTGAAGTCTCGGTTTTGCTCTGAAAATTCAGCTTGCTGCTGTTCTGATTTTTCGGGGAGCGGTCAGACTGGAGGAGGCGGAGCGGTCAGACCGGACCCGGCCAGTCAGACCAGCCCATACACGGCGGTCAAACCGGCGGTGTACAGGCGGTCTGACCGGCCCATGTACACCGGTCTGACCGGTCACTTGCAGTGTGTTCTGTTTTCGCTTTTGTGGTTGTGTTCTCTCTGATGTCCTCTAAGTTTCTTGTGCTTCTTATCTTAAGGGTTTAGAGAGCTTGAGACTCTTACTCTTCATAGCTTCCTAACTATTGTAGAGGAGAAGTTCTCTTGAGTTAAATACTTCTTGGGGGATTTATTTTAAAAGTCGACATTCACCCCCCTCTGTCGCCATTTCGGTCCAACAAATAGAAATCATGTTTGTAGAATCCCAATTTAACAACATTTTTTCCTTTACGAAGATGATGCTCAATTTGAAAAGCCAAAATTCCTCAAGTATCGGTGTTGCACAAGTGAGTTGCCAGCAAGATGAGAAACACAAGTATCGGTGAACACGACTGCAAAACCATCAACAATAGATTCTGTGTAAGCAATTGCACAAATAAAGGCTGGATGAGAACAGCAGGACTAATTCAGCATATGAACCAGAAGTGTCATGCTGGGATTGAGATTTGAATCAGATGGCGACAGTAGGCTATCCTGGTCACACACAGTATATAAGCACAAGAAAGAGTACAATACTTAGCCACTGTCAATCTAGGATTTGAAAAAAAAAAATAGAACAACGAGAGGTAGACACAGGCTTCACAACAATGTTGGAACGAATCGAATGATAAATCTGAGGCTCTGGAGCAAGCTCACCTCAGAGCCTGATGCAACTGCAACAGCAATTCAGCAAAAATAACCTCAGCACTGCAACATTGCACCAAAGAGCTGCAAAGAGGCCCAATTAAGGTTAGGGAACTGTTTACCCAGTACTACATGCTGGAATCTGAATTTTGAAGTAACAGACTGCAGCAGTGTAAAGTGTAAACCATGCCAAAGTGTCTCTTGGTTTCTTTATCATCCCCACGCGGATGCCAGCAAGACCAGGCAAGAAATTAACTGCCTACATTTGAGGAGCTGAGCAGCCACTGTTCTGTGGCCCTCCGATGTCATTAATGCAGTTACAAGTTACCAGGGTAGTATCTCTTAGAAATTTTTCTAGAAGCATGAGTCTAAAACAATCAATCTGCATACACACACAATATTGATTTCCTCTCAACTAGTATCTCTCGGTGATAACATACTGGAGGAGGACACGCACACAAGGAAAAAACACACAGAGAATACTTCTTCTATTCCCTGTACTACACATGGAGTTTCTTTGCGCTTCAACTCATAGCATTACTAATGACTCACTAATATATAGCCAGAAGAACCTCCTAAACATAACTGAAAGAAACGTCTGATCCATGAATGACGCTGGCTGCTGACTCTTCAGTTCAGAACGTTTCAGCCGGAGGCAAATAACTAGACGCGAGTTATGAAAGCGAAACTGACGAATAACTACGCGCAGGATTATTGGTGACGAGGCCTTGTCAACAGAGACTATGGATGATATGGGAAGATTTTTGTGAGGGATTTCGGTGGTTTGAGAGGGGAGGAAGTAGGTATCGCTGGGAATTTGGGTTTGATCGCAGGGGATAACGGGGAGTAGGCTCCAGCCGGGGATTTTCACCGGCCAGGACGCAACTCTGGAGCTCAGGAAGAAGAAGATTGTTTCTTATTGCTTATTCCCAAATTACAGACTTTGGTCTCTATATAAATGACGGAGTACAAGACTCCCTATATCATACGTAATCAAGTCTAAGAAGCACACTCGGAATCCCCTGCTGAATGGGAATAGAATTCGACTCCTAATCTTGTCATATAACCTACCAAACATTTCCTAACTAATCTCCCCTTCCCATACCAAACCTGCTAATTGGCGACGGCTGTAGCTTATCACTTACGCTGTAGCACGTCCAGACTCTTGCCATTGCCACCAACTGCTGAATTCTGCAGCACTTCTGACCTCCTGCTGTCATCTGATGTCGGCTGCCTTGATCTTCTAGTATAATGCTTACCCCAATATGAGTCCACAACATTTCCCCCCTTCTACTAAAACAGCTCATCCTCGAGTTGGAAATCTGGGTATTGATCATGAAATTCATTAAGAGGAATCCAAGAAGCCTCTGAAGCCAAACACCATTGAGCTAGCTCCTCCCACTGATCATGCCAACGACGAGCATGTGAAACCATCAAAGGATGCAGCAGAACCCTACCGTGATGAGTGTCCGGTAAGAGAGGAATGTCTGCCAGAGGTTCCCCGTGAAAGGGCTTGAGCAACATTGTGAAGTTTGGCACGTGCAGGCAACCGAAGACGATAAGCCACAGACCCAATTTTTTTCGATGATCTGAAAAGGTCCATAGAACTTGGGAGCCAACTTAGGCGCCACCTAGCCAATGAGCGAGGAAGCCGGCTACTGAGATAATCTTAACCAAACCCATTGATTCACTCAAATTGGACCTCCTGATGATGACAGAGATCCTGATGTTGCTTCATGGTAGCCTGTGCTGGTAACAAGCGGTCACAAATCTCATCTAAAAATTAATCCCGATCAGAAAGCTATTGGTCAACGTCAGCCACACATGTTGCATTGAGCTCATGAACCAATAATGCTGGTGGGTCACGACCATAAACAACCCAGAACGATGTCATGCGCAAAGCAGTCTGATACAAAGAGTTATAACAAAATTCGGCCCATGGAAGCCACTGAACCCATTGTTTGGGATGATCATCAAACAAACATCACAAATACATCGTAATGATGCGATTCATGACCTCCGATTGACCATCTGATTGAGGATGAAAAGTAGAACTAAGACGTAACTTGACCCCAGCCAAACGAAACAGCTCCCGCCAAAAATTACTTGTAAAAATGAGATAACGATTACTAACAATAGATGAAGGAATGCCATAGAAACGACAATTCTTTCAAACAAAACACAAGCAATGGTACTTGCAGTATACGGATGAGACAACGCAATGAAGTGTGCATATTTCGAAAATCTGTCCACCAATGTCAAAATAACTGCTTTCTCATGTACCTTCGGCAATCCTTCAATAAAATATATTGCAAATTTGCAATGTCCGCCCACACTGTTCAGGGAACCTCTAAAGGTTGTAAAAGGCCAGCTAGATGAAGATGATCGGTTTTATGACGTTGGCACACTGAACAACCCTTGATAAACTCTCAAAGTAGCCGCAGCAACCCCGATGGAACATTTTATGCACACCTTCATGTCTTGCCACATGAATGGCAGATAACATGAGCTGCAAAAAAGGAGATTCGGCAAAGATGAATATGCGACCATTATACAGCATGAGCTAATCTGCCACTAACCTAGATGGGCCTTCTTGACCAGCCAAAACTCATGCTCGAAAGACCGACTGTGTAGGCGAAGAATTAATTTTGTTTCTCAATTGATCGAACCAATCAAACAAAGGTCCAGAGATCGCACAGACCACTGCATCACTTATGTCTACACGACAATGCATCTGCAGCTGCATGTTGTTGACCCGGTCTGTATTCCACTAAAAAAATTATAGCCAAACAATTTACTAACCCAGTGATGAATGATGTTGCGAATAGTAGAGAGACGCTGATCCAACAGAAACTTTAGGCTATAGTGATCCGTTCTGTACGGTCGCCAGTACCTAACCGCCTTGACCAATCCAATGAGTTCTCATTCATACGTTGCTAACTTTGCATGGTGAGCAGCAACTAGGTGGCTAATGAAAGTGACAGGACTCTCTCCTTGATGTAAAACAGCACCAAACCCAGAACCGGAGGTATCACAATCTACCACAAATTGGTTTGGAAAAATCCAGTAATTGCAAAACTGGTGCCGAAGTTATCACCGACGTTAAGGCAGCGAATGCCTCCTCTGCCTTTGAAGACCACACAAACCCTTCCTCCTTCAACAACTTAGTGAGAGGGGTAGCCACGACGTCGTAATTCTGAACAAATTTGCGGTACTAACCTATCAAGCCAAGGAAACCCTACAATGCTCATATGGACCGTGGAACAGGCCAGCCCAAAACTGCAGCAACATTCTCTGGATCCATTGCCACACTGTCACTCGAGATGATATGACCCAAGTACGTGAGTGAAGTTGCACCAAAGGAACATTTTGATCTTTTAATAGCCAATTTGTGAGTATGTAGCACCTAAAATATTTGTCGGACATGTTGTAAATGATTATACCATGAGGCACTATATATGAGGATATCATCAAAGAAAACCAAAGCAAAGTGCCGGAGGAACTGTCAGCCGGAGGAACTATCATAATATCTCATTCATGAGGGCTGTTGATGGCGTGTTTGTCAGGCCGAAGGACATGACCAAGAACTCAAAATGCTCATGATGTGTACGGAACGCCGTCTGGTCAATATCGTCCAAGTGCATATGCACCTGATGATGGCCACTCCTTAAATCAAGCTTTGTGTAGTATCGTGCCCCCTGTAACTCGTCAAGAAGTTCATCCACCATTGGGATCAAAAATTTGTCCTTCACAATCTGTGTATTCAATGCCTTCTAATCCACACAAAAGCACCAAGTATCATCTTGTTTCTTGACCAGCAAAACTAGAGATGAAAATGCCAACGTGCTAGGTCGGATTATGCCTTAGGCCAGCATCTCGTCACATTGTCGCTTGATCTCGTCTTTGAGAAGGTGTGGGTAACGGTATGGATGCACCACCACTGCTATTACACATGGCACTAAACGGATTCTATGATCCTGTCGCCTCTCCAGAGGTAAGCCATGTGGTTCATCAAAAAGGTCTTCAAATTTCCACAACAATTCTACCAATAAATCATGTCCCATAACATTGGAGGCACCGGAGATTGTTCTGCTGGCCTGAACGCCCATAAGAGCATGCAATGAAATCTCCACATCGCTTTCCTCTGTGACCACGTCGTCTTCGTCTTCCTACTCGAGTAAATAGATACCTTTCATGGAGCACATGTGATTGTGTCCAAACTTCTCCAGATAATTAAAACACAGCCTGATGAACCATGTGGAGGTGGCCACATGTGTATGATGAGTAATTGACATTGGTTATGTTTAGTCGAGTTTGGTTTGAGTGGTTCGGAGTCGAGTCATTGCATGGCGCAACTGGACTCGGTCGGACTTTGGTCAAACTTGGTCGTATGTGATTAGGCTGTTTATTCCGATGATTCGACAGGTTTGGACTTCGTCATGGTAAGTATGATGTTATTTATGCTTTCATGTATCGAGCGGTGCTATGTGACGTGTTTCTTGTCTGTGTGGCTGCAGGACGTCGAGGCGGAGTCGTGGCGAGACACGGTGGACCGGACTAGGCGCAGGTGGCGCTGAGGTCAGAACGGTCGGGATGTGTCGAAGACGACGTGGACTCGAGGTGGTTGCGAGGCGTGCGAGGCAAGGAGCGCGGAAGCTTCCCGGAAGGTGCACGCGGGGCGAATCGGGAAATTCGCGTGGCTGCACAAGCGGGAGCGGGCTCCGTTGGAGTTAGCGGGCGTAACGGGGCGGAAACCCGTTAGCCATGAGGCTATAAATAGATTGGAGGGGCTGCATGCCCACTTGAACACTTGGAGAGAAAATTAGGGTTTGCTAGAGTCAAAAGAGGCTTTGATGGCTTGCTTTGGCTTTAGGCTTTAGTGGGTGAGAGTGGTTAGAGGAGGCAGAGTGTGTTCCCTCTGTGCTCTCTGGTTGTCTGTTCGTAGCTTTGCCAGTGTGGTGTTCCCCTTCTCCAAGCATGTAGTGTGTGATTCTTGAGAGGGAGAGGGAGATGAGGGATTGAGAGTCTTGTGATCAATCTTCTTGTTCTAATGTCCAGGCGTATGGGGACTCCTCTGTTTTCTTTTGATCTAATGAATGAAATCTGAAGTTTGCATTCCCTGTTTCTTATTTTTCCTTCGATGCTCTATTCTGGTGATTTGTGAGTTTTTGAGTTTCTTGTTGTTTGATGCTGGGAAGTGCCAAAATGGGTTGCTCTAGGTTGGGATATGGCCTCAAGATCATTTGATTGAATTCCCAAGAGCATACTTCGCTTAATCTCAGATTTCTCATTTTGAACCTCCCCTGTTCATATGTTGTCTTCTAGGGTTTTGGTCCAGATCTTGATTCCCTTGAGGAAATGACTTGATTTTTGGGCTAATAGGTCCTTTGGTTATTGCTTCCATGTCTGCAAAATTTCATTAGCAAAGGATCAAGGGTTTAGGAGAAATTTGGCCTTTTTGGTTCAGCTCGTGCAAAATTTCAGAATTGTGTCTTTTCTAGGGTTTTGAGTTAAATCTTGATTCTCTTTGCAAGATGACTTGAAACTTGGTTTCCAGAGTCTTAAGGCTATCTATTAGATATCTGGAAAGTCTCATTAGCAAAGGATTTGAGACCATGGAGAAATTTGAGTTTTTGAGTGCTCCTCTCTGAAGATTTTCAGATTTCAGTCCTTTCTACAATTTGGGGCTGTTCTTAATTCCCTTCTCGAAAAATAACGAAACTTGGCATGCAGATTCCTATGGCTATTAAGTAGCTATCCTCAAAGTTTCGTGGCCAAAGATTCAAGGATTGAGTGGGAATTCAAGTTTTTGTAGCTGCTGCCAGTAACTTTCAGTTTCTTGTGCAAATCTGAAATTCCTCTTGTTGAGTTGGATTTTTGTGGTCTCTTAGGTTCCTTGGGCTGGTATAATCATTTCCTTGTTATACTGGACCAAGAGAACAAATGGAAGTCTCAATTCCTTTGGTTTTGTGAAGCTTCAAGCCTTATCTTCTAAAAAATCAGGTTTCTGGATTTTTTGCCCGAGGGATGGTCTGACTTGTGCTTGTCAGGGGTTGAGTTTTTCAAGAGTGTAGAGCGTCATTCACCCCCCCTCTGTCGCTATTTCGGTCCAACAATTGGTATCAGAGCCGGTTAGCTCTAATCAATAGATCTTAACCGGTCTCAAGAGCCATGGCGACGGACAAGCACTCGACCAAGCTGCCTGTCTTCGATGGCATTGACTACCCCTTCTGGAAGAGCCGAATGGAAACGTACATCCAGGCTCAGGGGTACGCCATCTGGCGCAAGGTCAAGGTCCGGTTTGTTGTTCCTGCCGATGAGAACATCAATGCTGCAAACATGCATGATGTTGAGGCAAACGCTAAGGCAAGGAACATCATAATCCAGGGCCTGAGTCGTAGCGAGTTCGATCGCATCTCCCACTTGTCGTCCGCCAACGATATCTGGGTGACCCTCGACGCATACCATGAGGGCACCACCCAGATCAAGACAGTTCGACAGGACCAGTTCAAGCGAGAATACAACAAATTCGAGATGCTTGCTGGTGAGTCCCTAGATGAGTGCTTCACACGTTTTCACAAGATCTTGAGCAACCTCCGAGCGGTCAGTCTCACATACCCCGACTCGGACAACGCTCGTCAGATGCTTGCGGCACTCGATCTGCGTGTGTTGGAGATGAAAGTGACCACCATCAAAGACACGACAGACCTCTCGACCTTGACTCTTGACGCGCTGTACTCACACCTCAAGACTCACGAGATTGACATTGTCTCTCGTAGGTCGAAGTCACAGTCGATGGCTTTGGTCACCGATCCCAGTTCAGCTTCTGGTCTCTCTTCTGAGTCCTCTTGCGGTTTCTCCCTTGCTGCTCTCTGTGACATAACTGATGATCAGTTAGAGCAGCTTGCGGATGAGCAGCTTGCCCTCCTTGCTCGAAGATTCTCCCACGCTTACAAAGGGAGGAGGGACAGAAAGAGAGGAGGACCCGTGATTTGCTTCGAGTGTGGTGGCTCCAACCACATCCGAGCAAACTGCCCCAAGCTTGGGAAGGGCAAAGGTGACTACGGCGCTTCAGGCAAGAACGACTACACCGACAAGAACCACAACACGAAGCCCTCAGCACCAGCTCAAGGCAAGAAGAAGTTCCGCAACTTCATCAAAGCCAAGAAGCTCTTCCACCGCGTCCTCACCGCTTTCGACGACCTCGACCTCAGCGAGGTGGAGGGATGGAGCGACGACAACGGGACGGGTGACCAAGAGCCCAAGGATGGCGGCGATGACTTCTCTGGCATGTGCTTCATGGCCCTCGAGGGCGAACTAAGCGACAGCGAGCTGTACTCCGACTCGGACGAGGTATGCCCCACCTACGACCAGCTCAATCATGCTTTTCTTAAGCTAGGTGGTTTTCATGCTAGAGCTAGGGCTAGGTGTACTGAGTTAGAGAAGAAAGTAGATAGATTGTCACTAGAGATTATTGCTCTTACATCTGCTCCTGCTAGTGATGAGTGTGATACATGCTCTGCCTTGTTGGGTGATTTGGAGAAGTTAAGGACCTCGCATGATAGTTTGTCCTCCGAGCTTGATACTGTTAAGGTGGAGAACATTAGTCTGTTGGCTGAACTAGAGATGAGTAGGATTGCTTCTATTTCATCTGCTCCTGTTGAGACTAGTGCTTGCACCTCATGTGAGGATAAGGACAATGCTTTTAGAGACCTTTATACCATGTTGCTTGATCTGCCCGAGTCATGTGAAAACTGCAATAAGCTGAAGTCGAACCTAAAACGGGCAGATCACAAGATTGCTGAGTTGCATGCTTCTTTACTTGAGCCTGTTGTTTCTTGCACCAATTGTCCAAAATTAACTCTTGAACTTGAATCTGTTTCTAAGCAATTCCAAGAGATGATTGATCAAAACAACAAATTGGCTCAGTTTGCAACTAAGGATCCTGTTAGCTCACCATGCATTAGTTGTGACAAACTAAAACTTGAACTCGTTGCTTTGAATGATAAATGTGTGAAGCTAACTAAGGACTTATTAGAGAAGTCATCAACTCCTTGTGATGTGATTGCTGAGGAGGGGGAGAAGCCCCAGGGTAAGGTAGAGACGCTTAGCGACGAGAACCAACCTGCTAGCAGTAGGACTGTCCATTCGAGAGTGGTGTGCGTGCACAAGCCATTCTTACCTCGCTGTTGGTTCTTCATCCGCTCCCTTACCGCTGCTGTTCCTCTTCCCCGCTCTTCTTGCACTCTCTCTTTCGGGAGTGTCGGTACCTTATGAACACTCTCGAGAGATTTGTAGGCGGCAAGAAGAAGCTTAATCTTATTCTAGACCAATCCAAGATTTGCAAGTTCAATCAAGGTCTAGGATATGATTTTTATGAGGATATGAGGAAGCATCCACCTGCTATTCTCCGACCCATCGTAGGAGGTGTGATCGAGGTTGAGCCCAGATCCGATGAGGTTAAATTCAAATCAGCGAGGCTTTGTCCAAGGGATCTCGACGCAAGGTGATTCCACTGTTGCTTCGCCTCTCGGAGCGAAGCCTCTTCGTGCTACTTCCACCTCTCGGAAGGTGAAGTACCACTGCACCTTCTGTCAGAAGGATGGGCACTCGATCGAGAGATGCTTCAGGCGCGCTAGGATTGCACGAAGAGACCGTGCAGAGCCACTTTGGCATATTCAGGGTCAACCCCAGATCCTGAGTGCACCTAAGACTAGCACGAGGTCCAGGTTTGCTTCTGACGTGTTTGGGCAGCATCGAGGACTTGGTTTTTCTGAGTCTTCTGGTTTGCGTCCTCATGCTGCTCTGGGTCGTGACTTCCGTCGTCCTGAGGGTACATCTCGTTTCCCCCGTCGAGACAGTTACCCACGGCGTGATCAGCGTGTTGCCGGTGTTCCGACTCGCTCTCTGTGTGATCGGACCGCATGCCTTCGTGTCCGCTCATAGACCTTCTGCTTCTTTGAGTCATGGAGAGCGTAGGGTAGATAGAGGTCAGTCGTGTTTGACTACTTCATCTGCTCCACATGTTACTCGGTATTGGGTGCCAAAATCTCTCTTGATTTATCCCAGTACTGAGACTTTACTCTCTGTTTGACTCAGGTTCGCCGAGTAGGGAAGGAGAAGGTTTGGCTTGTAGACTCCGGTTGTTCTCGTCATATGACCGGAGACTCCCGTTGGTTCTCCTCCCTAGCCCGCGCTCCAGGTGATGAGACGATCATCTTCGGAGACGCTTCGTCTGGGCGCGTCATCGCCAAAGGTTCTGTGCATGTTAATGCTTCTTTTATTCTTAAGGATGTTACCTTGGTTAGTAAGCTGCAGTACAATTTGCTTTCCGTTTCTCAGCTTACCGATGACGGTTTCGAGGTGAGCTTCAAGAAAAACGCTTGCAAAATTCTTGATTCTTCGGGTAGTCTGGTTTGCGGGATTTCTCGTTTTGGGAGGATCTTTCGGGCTGATTTTTCTGAGTCTTCTGGTGATCCTCTCAGGTGTTTAGTTGCTTCTGAGTCCCGCGACCTCTCTTTCTGGCATAGGAGACTTGGTCATATTGGATTTGATCATTTGACTCAAGTTAGCGGCCACGATCTCATTCGTGGTCTGCCGAAACTCAAGATGGTCAAAGATCTAGTTTGCGCTCCGTGCCGGCACGGCAAGATGGTTGCCGCTTCTCACCCTCCGGTCACAGTTACTATGACCGATGCACCGGGACAGCTGCTCCACATGGATACAGTGGGACCAGCTCGAGTGTAGTCAGCAGGAGGGAAGTGGTATGTTCTTGTCGTGGTCGATGACTTCTCGAGATTTTCTTGCGTGTTTTTCTTGGCCTCGAAGAATGAGATATTTTCACATTTCCGAGGTCTTTTCGGTAGGCTTTCTGTTGAGCTCCCGGGTGCCTTACGAGCGATCCGCAGTGACAATGGCACAGAGTTCAAGAATTCCTACTTCGAGAGGTTTTATGATGAGACAGGTGTAGAGCACCAGTTCTCTTCTCCGCACGTCCCACAGCAAAATGGCGTTGTGGAGAGAAAGAACCGTACCTTGGTCGAGATGGCCAGGACGATGCTTGATGAGTACTCTACACCGCGGAAGTTTTGGGCTGAGGCTATAGCCACCGCATGCCATGTCTCAAATCGAGTTTTTCTTCGGGCACACTTGCACCGCACTTCTTATGAGTTGAGATACGGGCGAAAGCCCAGCGTCTCTCATTTTCGTGTGTTTGGTTGCAAGTGCTTTATTCTGAAGTCCGGGAACCTAGATAAGTTCGAGTCACATTCTTGTGATGGTATCTTTCTAGGTTACTCGCCTTCTTCGCGGGCTTATAGGGTTTGGAACTGCGAGTCTAGTAAAATGGTAGAGACCTGTGAGGTGACCTTCGACGAGGCCAGTCCGGCGACTAGGCCCGATATCTCAGGTTCTTTAGAGCAGTCCGAGCCCATCTTTGTGGATGATGAGGATGATGGAGATGAGGGTTGTCTACCCGATCCAGTCCTTCATCCACCCCTTGAGGTGCCATCTGCTACTGCACCTCGAGGTGATCAGCCTCTGCCTACCGCTTCTTCTGGAGCTAGTGGCTCTGTTCCTACCTCATCAGCACATGAGGTAGAGGCTACTTCTTCATCTCATCCAGGTCCTCCTCGACATATCCAGAAAAGACATCCTTCAGAGCAGATGATTGGAGACCTCTTCGAGCGTGTGACCCGCTCAAAATCTGGCTTATCTCAATTCTGTCTCCATTCTGCTTTCATTGCCTCCTTTGAGCCCAAAGATGTTTCTCATGCTCTTTCCAACGAGTCTAGGGTCAATGCCATGCATGAGGAGCTAGAAAACTTCGAAAGAAACAAGGTCTGGTCGCTTGTCGAGCCCCCACGAGGTCACAATATCATTGGGACTAAGTGGGTGTTTAAGAACAAGCAGAGTGAGGATGGTGTGGTTATTCGAAACAAGGCTAGACTGGTAGCTCAGGGGTTCTCCCAGGTTGAGGGTCTAGATTTCGAGGAGACCTTTGCCCCTGTAGCTCGACTTGAGGCCATTAGAATTCTGCTTGCCTTTGCAGCTTCTAAGGGTTTCAAGCTTTACCAGATGGACGTCAAGAGTGCCTTCCTTAATGGAGTCATTGAGGAAGAAGTCTACGTCAGACAGCCTTCAGGTTTCGAAAACCCCAAATACCCAAACCATGTCTTCAAGCTTTCCAAAGTGTTGTATGGACTTAAGCAGGCCCCCAGAGCTTGGTATGAGAGAGTTAAGTCCTACTTGTTGAGTCATGGGTTTGAAAATGGGTAAAGTAGATAAGACCTTATTTATCCGTAGGCCTGGCAATGACCTTTTGCTCGTCCAGATCTATGTCGATGACATTATCTTTGGCGGCTCTTCCCATGCTCTGGTTTCACAGTTCTCGGATGTCATGAGCACCGAGTTTGAGATGAGCATGATGAGCAAGTTGACTTTCTTCCTTGGCTTCCAAATCAAGCAGACTCGGGAGGGTACCTTCTTGCATCAAGGCAAGTACACTCACGACCTCCTGAGACGCTTCGACATGAGTGATGGGAAGCCGGTGTCAACTCCGATGGCTTCTACAGCCTATCTTGACCCAAATGAGGATGGCGAGCGCTTGATCGAAAAGAGTGCGAAGTATGATCGGCTCCTTCTTTATCTCATCGCTCGAGACCGGACATACACTTCTCCGTGTGTGCGTGTGCTCGTTTTGAGCTTCTCTCGCGTATTTCACCGCCAGCGGTGAAGCGCATCTTTCGGTACTTTCGAGCTACCATTGACTATGGTATCTGGTACTCTTCCTCATCCTATCTTTCCTTGAGAGCCTTCTCGGATGCAGACTTTGCCGGCTGTAGGATAGATAGGAAGAGCACCTCTGGCACCTGCCAATTCATTGGCACTTCTCTCGTTTCTTGGTCCTCGAGGAAGCAGTCCGGTGTTGCGCAGTCCACCGCAGAGGCCGAGTACGTTGCTGCAGCCAGTTGCTGTAGCCAAGTGCTTTGGATGGCTTCGACCCTGCGGGACTTTGGGTTGGTCATAGACAGTGTTCCACTTTTTTGTGATAACACTTCTACGATTAACATTGCTAAAAACCCAGTGCAGCACTCCCGGACTAAGCATATTGATATTCGCTTTCACTTCCTTAGAGACCATGTAGAGAAGGGCGATATAGTGCTCCAGTTTGTGGAGAGTGACCACTAGTTGGCTGACATCTTCACCAAGCCATTAGATAGTTCGAGGTTTTCAGCTCTGCGGGGAGAGCTTGGGGTGGTTTGTCCTTATGGACTGTAGTGAGGGGGAGCTTTGGGCTTTACTGCTTTACTATATTGATTATGCTTCTGTCTCATTTCTGTCGCTTTGCACTCGGGGTGCATCGGGCTTAGTCCTTCTAGCATAGGTTAGAGTGCTTCCCTTGTCTAGTTGCTTAGACTTCTTACTCTTATCTTATGCTTCCAGGATGCTTCTTATTAGCTGTTTCTTATCTCACTAGATTGAGCTCACTCACTTCTTGTAGGATCTAGCGAGGGTCGGGCCACCCTCCAGTAGACAGGGTACGTGTTTGCTCTCTAGTGTGTGGTTTACGGTCAGCTAATAGTCCTGGAGTCATATGGGGTAGATGAGAGTCAGTCTGAGCCATAGTATCCTCTATATCTTATCTATGCTTTAAGGACTGCCTGTTTGGTCTTCTTTGCCAGCTTCTCGATTTTATTACTTTGGTTCAGGGGGAGTTCATTTGGGAGCTTCTGGAGCTTAATTCTGACATAACTCAACTTGAACTAAAAAGTTGCATCTTATGTTGAGGGGGAGCTGAATTTTCTGCATTTTCAGCATTTTTGCATTGTAATATAACTACATTGAGCCCTGATTATTATCCTGTTATGACATGTTTGCAATGCTTTACACCTTGCCATGCCTTGTGATTAAGTTGCTAGTTTGATCATGACTTCATATGTGTAGACTAGCTTTTGCCATGATAAGTCAATTAAAATTGCTCAACTTGAATTAAAACTTGTCATGCTAGCATTTGAGTTTAGTCTTTCTTGAGCTATCCCTTTATGATTCATGCCATGTCAAATAGACTGAGTAGAGCGTTGAATCTTTGATTGAGCCTTCGATTAAGCTATATTAGTTCTTGATGATGCATAAGTTAGTACAACATGTTTAAAAAGCAAAATGATCTCTTTTGTGCGAAAAAACTGATTTCACCAATTCTTTCTCATGAGACGGCTTGCCATTGCACTAGGCATGAACTCAGGGGGAGTTTTGGATGACCTAGACTATCTTCTTAAGCTTCTTGCTTGGAGTAGTCGCATAAGGCTTGAGATCTAGCACATAACAAAAATTGGGTTGAAAACGACCATATGCTTTCAAAAGACAATGTTTTATGTGCTCAATTTGTTTAAGCTACAAAAAGAACTAAGTACGTGAACAAATGTTTCATACTTGAGCGTATAGCACTCTATTTGGTCTCAAATGTAGCTTCTTAGTTCTACTCAGCTTATTGACATGGCCTGCATCATCCTTGGATATCTCTAGTTAGACTTTGCTTATTGATGACTTGACATGCTCATAAATTGCATTACATTTCAGATCGTCATCTATGTGCTCTAGCTAGGCTATACATATCCTGTCATGATCTAGATAGCCTTTTATTGAGTTATGGCTTGGTGTAGTTCATTATGGTCATTATGGATAATTCTCATGGCTCAACATTCCTAGAAATAATTAAACTTCAGCCATTTCGTCCATGTTTGTGATCTTATTCTCTCTTTTGCATTCTTGATGTGTTTATTGCCAAAAGGGGGAGAATAGAGAAGAAAAAGCTGGTTTGGGTTCCTTTTAGAGCTTTGGAGAACAATTTGCTCTTTCAGGTGTTGCTCTAGTGTTCCCTCTGCCAACATGGTCATTTGTTGGTCATTTGTTTCATTCCCGTCTTTGGACCATGTTGGATTCTTCAAACTCAAACTCTTCTTTGCGCTTCTTCGGGGTCTGTCAATATACTTGTCAAGGGGGAGATTGATGAACCATGTGGAGGTGACCACATGTGTATGATGAGTAATTGACATTGGTTATGTTTAGTCGAGTTTGGTTTGAGTGGTTCGGAGTCGAGTCATTGCGTGGTGCAACTGGACTCGGTCGGACTTTGGTCAAACTTGGTCGTATGGGATTAGGCTGTTTATTCCAATGATTCGACTCGAAGTCACAGTCAATGGCTTTGGTCACCGATCCCAGTTCAGCTTCTGGTCTCTCTTCTGAGTCCTCTTGCGGTTTCTCCCTTGCTGCTCTCTGTGACATAACTGATGATCAGTTAGAGCAGCTTGTGGATGAGCAGCTTGCCCTCCTTGCTCGAAGATTCTCCCACGCTTACAAAGGGAGGAGGGACAGAAATAGAGGAGGACCCGTGATTTGCTTCAAGTGTGGTGGCCCCAACCACATCCGAGCAAACTGCCCCAAGCTTGGGAAGGGCAAAGGTGACTACGGCGCTTCGGGCAAGAACGACTACACCGACAAGAACCGCAACACGAAGCCCTCAGCACCTGCTCAAGGCAAGAAGAAGTTCCGCAACTTCAGCAAAGCCAAGAAGCTCTTCCACCGCGTCCTCACCGCTTTCGACGACCTCGACCTCAGCGAGGTGGAGGGATGGAGCGACGACAACGGGACGGGTGACCAAGAGCCCAAGGATGGCGGCGACGACTTCTTCGGCATGTGCTTCATGGCCTTCGAGGGCGAACTGAGCGACAGCGAGCTGTACTCCGACTCGGACGAGGTATGCCCCACCTACGACCAGCTCAATCATGCTTTTCTTAAGCTAGGTGGTTTTCATGCTAGAGCTAGGGCTAGGTGTACTGAGTTAGAGAAGGAAGTAGATAGATTGTCACTAGAGATTATTGCTCTTACATCTGCTCCTGCTAGTGATGAGTGTGATACATGCTCTGCCTTGTTGAGTGATTTGGAGAAGTTAAGGACCTCGCATGATAGTTTGTCCTCTGAGCTTGATACTGTTAAGGTGGAGAACATTAGTCTGTTGGCTGAACTAGAGATGAGTAGGATTGCTTCTATTTCATCTGCTCCTGTTGAGACTAGTGCTTGCACCTTATGTGAGGATAAGGACAATGCTTTTAGAGGCCTTTATACCATGTTGCTTGATCTGCCCGAGTCATGTGAAAACTGCAATAAGCTGAAGTCGAACCTAAAATGGGCAGATCACAAGATTGCTGAGTTGCATGCTTCTTTACTTGAGTCTGTTGTTTCTTGCACCAATTGTCCAAAATTAACTCTTGAACTTGAATCTGTTTCTAAGCAATTCCAAGAGATGATTGATCAAAACAACAAATTGGCTCAGTTTGCGACTAAGGATCCTGTTAGCTCACCATGCATTAGTTGTGACAAACTAAAACTTGAACTCGTTGCTTTGAATGATAAATGTGTGAACAAATGCTTCCACCGAGTCTCCGGAGGTGTTGTAAGCAAGGGAGGTGTGGTCACCACTAGCCCAGCACCCTGCAGCCTTGATGTTAGGGTGGGAGTAGGCTTTGGGATTGTTGGTGCCGACGCACTGAGCTATGATCCTGCTACTTGGGTTGCTAGTAGAGGCCTTGGCACCCTCACGTCAACTAGCTCCTCCATGATTTGTTGCTCGTATGCTCGAGCTAGGCTCATTGCCGTCTGGAGATTGCTTGGATTTTGTAGTTCCACGTCTATACTGTGAGTTTTTAAGAGGCCTACCGTAAAAAAAGCTGAACTTGTTGAATCGGCGACAATGGTTCTATGCGGCACAACAAGGCCATGAACTGACGTTGATATTCCTTGACGGTGCCAGTGCGCCGTAGCTGTGCAAGTTCTCCCAAGGGGTTGCTCCGGATTGCAGGGCCAAAATGCATGTTAATGAAATCTGCGAAGTGGGTTCATGACAATATGCCCTCATCGCATTCTAATTGATAATACCATTTGAGTGCCAGATCTTCTAGTATAGTGCTTACCCCAATATGAGTCCACAACAATAGAACCTACCTTTCCAGTAATACATGTACAACTGTACTGCCTCCCGATTCCTGTATGGTGCTCTCCTAGGAAGATCCTTTGCTCAAGACAATCTTGTGCTTTAGGAACAAAATGCTAGCAATCCTTAGCATCTTGTGCCGGAGTTAACATGGACCTGATCCAGGCAATCGGTTTTTGTAAATTCCCTTTCTTGTGCTTTGAGAGACCATGTGGAGGTCCTCCCGTGTGTGTGATGAGTTATTGACATAGGGTTAGCTAAGTTGAGTTTGGTTTGGGTGGTTTGGACCTTGACGTTGCGTGGTGCAACGGGCTCGGTCGGACTTGGTCAAACATGGTCATATGGGATTAGGACACTGATTATTTGATTTGACAGGTTTGGACTTCATCTGTGGTAAGTATAATGGTATTTACGCTTTCATGTATTGAGCGGTGCTATTTAACGTGTTTCTTGTCTGTGTGACTGCAGGACGTCGAGACGGAGTCGTGGCGAGACACAGTGGACCGGACTAGGCGCAGGTGGCGCTGAGGTCAGAACGGTCGGGATGTGTCGAAGACGATGTGGACTCGAGGTGGTTGCGAGGCGTGCGAGACAAGGAGCGCAGAAGCTTCCCGGAAGGTGCAGAGGGGCAAATTGGGAATTTCGCAAGACTGCACAAGCGGGAGCGGGCTCCGTTGGAAATAGCGGACGTAACGGGGCGGAGACCCGTTAGCCGTGGGCTATAAATAGGTGGAGAGGGCTGCATGCTCACTTGAGCACTTGAGGAGAATTAGGGTTTGCTAGAGTCAAAAGAGGCTTTGAAAGCAGTGGCGGACCCAGAATTTTACCAAAGGGTATGCCGCATCAAAATTTTTATATGCAATTCGGTAAAACCATTTACCAATTCAGTAAATAATTATAAAATTTGCACCATAATTCGGTATACAGACACTAAATAATATGATAAGTCTTAAATCCAAGGATAAAGTTGGAAACTTGCACAAATTACAATATAAATAGTTCAAACACCATACTAATAGTCTCAAATATACATAAAAGAGACTTACAATACTACTTGTCTGACTTTTTTAGCCTACGCTTTCTAAAGGACATGAAAATCTCGATTATATCATCTTCATCTATTTCAAAGAAAATATCCCGCTCAATGAATATGACTAGGCAATCATCCAAAAGACTATCACCCATCTTATTTCTTTACTTTGTATATATTTTCCGAACTGTGAATTTCAAACTGTATATATTTTTGAACAATTTTAATATCATTTTAAGTCTCTAACTAAACAAGTTCACTCTGCAGATTTAATTAATTGGTGGCCTACATCCGCCCTGGAAAGCAAATCGACATTAGTTTGTAAATCCAGTCTCATTAGTTAATAACTAAAAGATAACTCTTGCATCACAAAATAGAGGCAATACTAGTTTTAATCTTTTCCGCAGAGATTAAATAATTATACCTTCAGAATGTATAGATATATTCAAGCTGAGCTAAGCACTCTGAAATGTCAATAACATTTCATTAACAAAAAGCATGCAAATTAAGAAAAGAAAGGCTAGCATTGCTAGATTTACTAGTCTTTGTCCAAGTGTCCATAAAGTAAAACATGTTCTTGAAACACAATCAGCAAAGCAGTACACAGCAACTTCTCTACTGGTGAATGGGAGCAAGAAGTCCAAGAAGAAAAGAAAAGAAATAAGATGGAAATAGGGAAGACAAGTCTCTACCTAGATGATTATCAGAAATCTAGGTACTCAACTTGATTCTCCATTTCCCCCCAGCACATTGAAAAGTACTCTACTGATGAAGCAACTTAACACACGCGATATTGAGAGATCTAAGACGAAACCCTACAACGCGACATGAGGGAGTTAGGGCCACTGCTAAGATCAAATTTGAGGTTTGCTAATTATCTAGCTAGAATGGAGTGACGCCCATCTTTGGCGCAGTGCAGCAGAATGCCGCCGTGGCGTGACCTAGAGACCATCCTTGAGAAGCATGTCTTCCGTGCCATCCCGCAAATGACAGAGCAGGGAAACAACTACATATAGATGCTCACAGCCCACAGGGTATGCTGCGGCCCACCCGGCATACCCTGTGGGTCCGCCCATGTTTGAGAGTTTGTTTTGGCTTTAGGCTTTAGTGGGTGAGAGTGGTTGGAGAGGCAGAGTGTGCTCCCTCTGTCCCCTACGATGTGTTCTATGTGATTTCCCCTCTTTGAAGCATGTATGGTTGAGGGATTGAGAGTCTTGAGTGGAAGAAGAGAGGATTGAGTAGAGAGTCTTGTAATCCTTCATATGCTAATGTCCATGCGTATGGTGACTCCTTGTAATCCTCTTGATCAATAGAATGAATGGATTTGAGCAAATCTTCAGTCTTGCCTTCTCTGTTTATTTTTCCCTTCGATGTTCTTCATGGCAGATTCTTGAGCTTTTTGAGTTTTGAGTTGATTCTTGTCGGGAAGGCCCAAAATGAGTTGCTATGATATGGGAGATGCTCAAAAGCCATTTGGCTAGTTAATCCTCAGAGCAAACCAAGTTTAATTTCAGATTTAACCTTTTGGTCTCCTCTGTTCATGCATTTCTTGTTCTAGGGTTTGGTTCAGATTTTGTTTCCCCTCACGAGATGGCATGAAACTTGGCAAGTTTAATCTTGAGGCTATTAAGTAGCTATCCTTAAAGTTTCATGGTCAAAGGATCAATGGTTGGGGAGTAATTTGATTTTTAGTGCAGCTCCTGTACTTTCTCAGTTTTGGGCACAAATCTGAAATTCATGGGTTTCTTTTGATTTCCCTTGGTCTCTCTTGCCTCAATCCTATTTAGGTTAAGGTTCTGAGTTTGGTTTCTGAAAAGTTTGGAAGGATTTCATCCTTTTCCCAGTTATTCCAAGTTCTAAGTATTTTTGGTCTCCTTTTGTCAAGACTCTGAATGCAGTACCCTCTCGGCAGAGCAATAGCTTCATTCGGCCAGCTCATTGTGACGGCAAAGTTCAGCTAGCCAAATAGCGTTTGCTGCGTATTAAAAATTTCTTTTGGCTGGTTTGATTGCTTGCTATTTCTTTTCTTTCCTCCAGCCGATTTTTAGTCTCCAGATCGATTTCTTTGCTGCTTTGTCTTCAGTGCATTTATTGCTTTCTGTCTGCAGCCGATTTGGTCATTCAGTAAGTTGTTTTTTTTTTTTTGGGTTTGGGCATGAAGCTGAATCAGACCTCTAATGAGGGACCTCTAATGAGTCTGCAGTATCATCCCGTTTGGATTAATCCTTCTTTTCTTCGCTACATTAATTCTTGAAAGTTTGGTAGGCATCCTTCTTCTTTCGGCTTTGTGCAGTTAAAAAAAAACTCAAAGCAATCTTGTTGGCCGAACTGCATCTAGTTCATGAGTGTCTCTTTATTTTCTTGTGCTGATTTTCTCCGATTTTGCATGCAGATCAAACGGCATTATTTTCAGCTGAAATTTTTACTGGTTAATCTCTGATTTATGCTGAATTTTTTAGTATCGCATGCGGTCCGGGTTTCCGTAAAATTAATTTTCTGAGTGGCTTTGAAAAATCTGTGTACGAATTCTCGGGGCGATTTTGATGCGAACGACATTCACCCCTCTCTGTCGCCATTTCGGTCCTACATGCTTATTTTATGGTCAAACATGAAAGGAACCCTAGATCCTTCACTCCAGGGTTGACATCATATCAAGAAGATTTTCTGTAAGATAATCATCTTTATTAATATTCCAAAAATGGACCCTCTGAGATTATACTCTGTTTTCACGAAATGGACCCAGGAACCAATGCAAAGCATTTGAGTGCCAGATGCCCCAGATGGAAACATGGTTTGCTGGTGAAGGGAAATGACAAGTTTGTTCCAAAAAAAAGAAGAAAGAGAAAATTGTGCCACATGGAAGCATCACTTATAATGGTTAGCAGGTAAAGGAAAATGACAAATATAATTGTGCCATAGTGGCTGTCATAGATTGTTCTGTTGCATATTTTTCCCTCAAGTTCTCAACAGATTGACCATAATTGACAGAAAAAGATCAAAAATATATTACCCACACTTGAAACAAAGGAATATAATCCTGTGACCAAACCGTGATGGATTCTAGTAAAAAAAATAGAATTGTGATGGAGCATCTCACTAAATAGTTAGCTCCGTTGCAAAACATTCAGACTTACGCAACATCAATTCTTCAGTTCAAAAAAATATAAACACATGGGAATATTTCATCTTGACAAATACTCAAATGCTACACCCAAATGATTCCTAAGTTTGTAGATGAGAATATAGATGCAGTAAAGCATTCATCAATGTTGACATTCATCGTACCCACCTTAGCCTTAAAGGGATCGCATTGTCCCGTACTTGAACTTTCAACCAGATGTTCCAGAGCATTGCATGTCTGGTTGGTATATATGCGCACAGAACGAACAATGTATGCAACCAAAAGACATCCAAAACCTCTTGATCATAATTTTAGCTAACCATTACCATCAATTCAGAAAACATTACATCGAAAACATTTTGATCATAATTTTAGGAACCAATTACCATCAATTTAGCTAAGTAGTTTGCATATATAATATGTACATGAGACGTACATCAACAAAGCAGCTAGTGTGGGCTCGAACTTCATTAAAATCATAGAGATTGCATTACATAAAACATAGATGCTCACAAACGTAAGAATATATCATAAAGAAGCACCTCCTCAGTATGAAGCTATCAGACAAAAGGTGAAATTGAAGCATTGGCTCTTTTGTCCTGTTGTTCCCAAAATGATGTATGATGAACAAGGCTTTCTTTGAGCTTATACAGAACAATCAGCAAGCTGTGGTCATGGTAATGGAAATTGCCCAGCAATTTGCCCTCAATGTCAACGTGAACCAGCCGGTTATAATTGGATACAAGCACACCGCCCTCCTTGTATACAACAATCCATATCAAATGCCGAAGCTCAGTAAAAAGCCTTATTTCTGCCACTGGCAATTCGACACGGTACGTGAATTCCCAGATCTCGCCCTTGTAGTCTTGCAGAACCCATATATCTACCGCCGTCACACCATGGTTGCTGCTAAACACCAAGAACTAGATGCCGAGCTTGCCATCCATCCCAAACAAACATGCTCATTCGGAAATGGCTGGGGCACCCATCCACCGAAACGACTCGGCCGTGGTGCTAAACACCATTACTATGTTACCGCTGCAATGCTGCTGTACTGGGTAAAAGTGCAGGCTGCCACGGACAGGATAGATGGGCAGTTGGCCGCCGTCTTGACAATGCCCTTTGCCAACGCTTCTTCCACGGACGCCGCCGCCGCTGGCCGCCCTATGCACCTCCGCTTCCGGGATCCCACTGTGAGGATGTAAAAGACAGCTTTACCGCCGAAGTTGCGGCCTCGGCGCCGGCCGCTGCCTTACAGCGGTCTGTACTCTCCGGAAGGGCGGTGCGGGTAGAACCCCAAGAACTAGGGAAGAAAGGGCAGGCGAGTCTACTGTCTCGTGGCCGGGTTGCAGATGTAGAAGTTCACTTGATTCATGGAGAGGAGGATGAGGCCGTCACAGGAGGCCCTGACCTGGAAGCCAGGGTGGCGAAGCGGGGCGACGGGCAAGAGCCCGGTGGCCCGGGTATCGATGGGGCGGAGAACGTGGTGGCAAGGATGGATGCAGGAGACGATGGAGAGGGAGGGCTGGTGGCGGTGGTGCGCGAGGAGGACGTCGCCGGTGGATGTGACGCAGCGCCAGGAGCGGCAGACGGTGCGGCAGCGGAGGACGGCCTTCGCCGGCAGGTGGACGAGGATCTCCCAGACGACGATGGCAGCGCGGTGGCAGAGGAAAGGACGAAGGGCGTGCCTGCGTGATGTGGTGGCGGGGTGGGAGTGGGGCTGGGGGATAGGATTTGAGGCGTGAGATGTGAGCGTTAGGATTGGAATCTAACGATTCAAAAAAAATTGATTGAAATATGTGAAATTTTTAGTTGAGTGATATATAGCCACCCCCATATTAGCTTCGCTGTTTATTTCTTTTGTAAAGTAAAAGCAAAAAAGCTATTTATCTCCATTAAGTTTTATAAGTCGTGTTTTGACCGAGCACATATAGTGCGAAAGTTTAAGATTGAGAAAGTCGCCCAGGAGAATGACTGCTGTACCATTCCATTCGGGCGTCCGCAGTGTAGAGATCCTTGACAAGGCCTAAGAAATGGCATATCAAGCAAGCAATAAGTTCGGGAAAACACTACGTGCCCTATGTCCGATGCCTTTGCTTGCATCGGATGCTTTGTCCACCAAAACAGCACGTAACCTCCTGTAGCCGATTCAAACACTTCAACTCGTTTCCACTTATCTCTTCGTTCTCATCCGCTCACTCCCTAACTTAGACATTCTTCTCTTCTTCCTATAGAAGCTTTTTTCCTCTCAATCCTCTCTGCTCTCCCTTCTCCTCTCCAGCCGAGCCAACCTCCGTCGACCATGCCAACACCGCCACTACAGCAACGGATCATGGCCTGGCAGCCACGAGTAGTTGGCTACGCCCCGCGTCGCGCAAAGCACCACGCGGTCCACGCCTGACTGCCTCAGCCGCATGCCGCATGCTGGGCTGCCGCATTGCCTGGAGGCGCCAGCGTGCCCCTACTCCGACGCGCTCAAGCTCAGCTGATGCGTCCTCGGCTTGGAAGGCCTTCTCCTCCAGCGTTGGATCTAAGCCACGCATGCCACCTTCCCGCCGCTGCCTCGCCCAAGGGCCTCGCCACCACCTGCCTAGGTGGAAGTGTTTGTTTTTTTGCTGCAACATTCTGAGTTCATATATGCAACAATAAGCAATAACCGCTGCAACATCGAGATTTTTATCAAAATATTTTGTTGCATACATGGCCGAAAATTGTTACATACATGAGGGATGAATGTTGCAGCCGACTATATGGCGCCAGTGTCTAGATCGGACGTCCGAGCGCTAGCAACTCCCTTTTTCTCCAGCGCTTAGCACTTAAGCACCCCAACCTCTCTCTAAACTTGGACAACTAAATAAAATGTCACAACTTTTACTCTCACCCCACACAAATTCTCTCTCCCTTTAATATTGAAAGTGGGCCCATGATTTTTTTCCTTGGGTTAGTACCAGAGCAAGTTCTAGGCTTCTAGCACCATTGCCTACGTTTTTTTCTTTTTTTGTCTTGGTACCTCTACCTTTGTTGGAAGAATAATCTTACCCCTTCCACTAATGGACCCCGCTCTATAGAAGACACACACACATATGTAGATCAAGGAATGCAGTTATACTCAAAAAGGACGATTATACCCCTTATTTGTACCCATAGGGTAGTTATCATTTGTACAGGTCCAAGAGTCTATAAATACCCCATGTAACCCTCATTTGAGGGGGAGGCTTTCTTAAGCCGTCATGAGCAATAAAGAATTGCATTTAAACTGGTAAGCCCTTAGGGGCTCCCTTCCAGAGGTAATCCCCTGACTCACCGACAGGAGTAAGGGAGTCTTCTCGGACCTCCAATCTGTATAAATCTATGTGTCAGTTTTACTCTCGTGGACGACAACTGGACGACAACCCGTAACATGGTTAACGTCTACCCCCTCACTTGTGTTTGGGTTTTCACACCAACAACATTGGCGCCGTCTGTGGGTACCATAGCTAATTGACAAAAGGCTATGGCTCCTACCAATAAATACTCTAAGTCCACGAAAACTCCTCCAACTCTAGAGTGCAATGAGCTCATGGATGACAAGTTCACTTTCCAGAGGAGCTTGGGAATGCACCATCATCGGGGATCAAGGCTTCCACATCGGGTGGACAACGTCTTACCTGCCTTGGGGCTCCCGAGCGTGTCCTCCCTTGCGCTGCTCGCTGTAGGATCAAGCCAAGGGCAAGAAGCTCAAAGCACCCTCGCCAACATAGCACTAGGGGTGATGGGGCCAACCACTGCCCCCAGAACCCTTGACGTCGCTAACTACAAAGCAATGAAGGCCAGCTATGAGAGCTACCCCTAATGCGTTATTGTTAGGGGAATATTCCTGATCTAAAAATCTTATTGCCCTCACTTGGGATCTCGAGACACTTTCCCCATATGGGATTTCACCCCTGTGGTGCATAGGGCATACGACCTCCATGGTCTCCCTAGCAAAAGCCCAGGTGGTCTGGCCGTCCATCACCTCCACCATGGTGGCTTGCTTGATGGATGTGCTAAGGACTCGTCCCCCTTAGACTCCAGGCCGTGTGCCGAATGACCCCCGGGTCACCATATGCCTCACTTTGTTGCTTGGCAAAGGTTAAGCATTCTCATGCATTCCCGATCACTAGAGAAAAACCCCTGCCTATGGGGTAAAAGGGCACAACCCTCATATTTCGGTGCCACATGACTTAGTCTTATAGACACCTCTCCAGTGTGCCTATGACTTAGTGTCTGGGCACACGTCCAAGGTGCCCGTGAGTAAGTTTCATGGACGCCTCCAAACCCACTTGGGGATACCACACCTAGTGGTCATTTGGTGTACCACGACTTAGCCTCGTGGGCATCCCACTGGCGTGCCTATGACTTAGTGTCTTGGGCAAGCCTCTAAGGTGCCTGTGAGTAAGCCTCATGGGCACCCCTAAGTCCACTAGAGGGCTATCACCCCTAGTGGCCCTTCGGTGCCCCATGACATAGTCTCATGGGCACCCCTCTAGTGTGTCCTTGACTTAGTGTCGTGGGCACAACTCCAAGGTGCCCGTGAGTTAGCCTTATGGGTACCTCCAAGTCCACTGGGGCTACCACCCCTAGTGGCCATTCGGTGTACCATGACTTAGTCTCATGAGCACCTCTCCAATGTGACTATGACTTAGTGTCATGGGCACACCTCCAAGGTGCCTATGAGTAAGCCTCATGGGTGCCTCCAACCCACCTAGGGCTACCACCCCCGGTAGCTATTTAGTACCCCCACAATTTAGCCTCATGGGCATCCCCGGTATGCCCGTCACTTAGTGTCATGGGCACACCTTCAAGATACCCATGAGTTAGCCTCATAGGTGCCTCCAAGTTTGTTGGGGGGCTACCACCCCAATGGTCATTCGGTACCTTATCACTTACTCTTATGTGCACCCCTCCGATATGTCCATGACTCAATCTCATGAATGCACCTCCAAGGCACCCTATGATTTAATCTCACGGGTACTCTCAAGCCTACCGGAGAATGCAACCCCTAATAACTCTATATTGCTCTTCAACAATACACGTGCATCTCTCCCAGGTAGCTCAAATCATCTATCATCGACCTAGCTCAAATATGAATCAAGGGTTGTCTTGCCTACATAAGGCTATCACCTCAGAGATATCAGTATCTAAATTAATGGGACTCTACCTATCCCACAGTAATGACTTTGATCATCTATCATGTCGAATGATTTCTATCTTGATACGAGAAATGAGTGTTGATCATTTTTCTCTCTCATTTCCAATCCTGCACTCCAATCTCATGTTATCTATCTGTCTCCACGACGTTCCTAGCTCGAGTATTGATCATTATCCCACAACATCTCCGAGCTCACATTCGCTTAGTGGATGATCCCCGCCTTCTCCTCAGAAACATTTGGCTTTTCCTCAGGAACCCTTAATTTATTTTTGGAGGTTTACAACTTATTTTTTATGTCTCTTAGATTCCTTTTTGCAGCTCTAAGTCTCTCATCACCCACAAGCATCGCTCTACCGTTCTCCCACCTCGAAGGCTATGCCTCGGGTGGCACCACGCCTCCGACTTTGCCTCTATAGGCTTTGCTTTGATGCGTGCCCACCTCGAAAGCTATGCCTCGACAGAGTGGCCCTGCTTCTCCGATTTCTCCTTCACAGGCTTCGCTCCAATGCGCTGCCTTCCTCGTAGCCTACGCCTAGGTAGGGTGGCCCCGCATCTCTGACTCGGTTCTACAGGCGCCGCTCTGATGCGCCGCCTACCTCGAGGGCTATGCCTTGATAGGATGGCTCTGTGTCTCCTACTTCACCTTCATAGGCTTCACTCCAATGCGTCTCCCACCTCAAACGCTATACCTCGGTAGGGCAGCCCAGCATCTGCTACTTTGCCTTAGTAAGCTTCACGCCAAAACACCGCCCACCTCGAAGAGGGGCTGGTTGTGCTTGCAACAAGAAGGTTCCATGGCAACTAAAGCCCTACCCTGGTAGCGCTTCCATCACGACGGGCCTTGAGCTCTCAGTTGATGTGAAGTCCTCGCCCATCTCATGGGTGCCCTCAAGTGGACCCATCAGGCCTCGGGCCTTGCGTGACATCCTCGTCTCTCGGGTGGGGCACTCACATGATGTGAAGCCAAAAATTTGACTAAGTCTTGGATATCCGCATGCCCATTAACAAAAATTTTTAGCTAAGTCATGGATACATCTTGCGTGTATTCCTCGGCCCTCATACGTCACATGGCATCAAGCCAGAACTAGGATATCTCAGGTGTCTGTGCTCCCATCAAAACTGAAAGTCCTTGACGCCCTATAGAAGTGCTCGACAAAAGCACCCCACTAAAAGCACAGCGAAAACGCTCTATGCTTCGACAAGTGTGCGCATGTGAGAACCATGCCAAGCGGTTCCACGTGCCCCCGATGCAACGCGTCTTGGTGCACGCCGTGCGCTCCGGCATCCTGATGCCCTGCGTGCTCTACATACCCCAGCGCCCTACGCGCTCCACGTGTCTCGACGCCCGTGGGCCCCGTGTGCTCCGTGTGCCCCAACGCCCTGGCACCTCAGCCCCATAGCGCCTCGGCGCCCTGCGCACATGATGCTGTCATGCCCCTGTGCCTGCGCCATGGTGCCTTGGCGACTGCGCCTTCTGTTCTGCTCTGGAACAAGTGTGTGGCATACTACCGGCAGTTCAACAACAAGCACCTGTTGGAGCGTGTGAGGATGTCACACCACTCGGTGCACGAGCCCTGCTGTGGCATCTGCAGAAAGCACGGCTACTCCTTGGTGGCACTCTAACATCACCTCGGAGGCTCGCTGCCCAAGCCGGCGAGCGCGTCCGAGGCGTTTCGGTCATGGATGTTGTAAATAATCTTGTTTAGAAGTCGTACACAAGTTTTGGAAGTAATCGAATCCAAAACGAGTAAGAAATCTGAAGTCGTAACCGAGTCGAAGTCGTATAAGACTCGGAGTCGGAGTAGGTGCTGAGAACCCGTGTTAAAGTAGGACAACCGGGTATAAAAAGAGGCTTAGAGCCATGTATTCGTTGGACCAAGCAATTGAGAAAAGACCAAAAAGAGGGAGAAACACAGAGCATTGTTTTGTCGTGTGTTTGCGTAAGACGTGGTCGGAAGGACTCACGATCACCGCAAGCGTGATCAGGAGGAGTTACGACCACGGCAAAGTTCCAGCAGCGTAGTCGGAGGCGCTACGACCACGGCAAAGGCAAAGTGATTTTACGACTACGGCTAAGGAGCGAACAACGTGGTCGTGGGGATCGACTACGCGAGGAAGGCTACGACCACGGTGAATGTGGTCGTAAGGAGTCGAAGGTGGTCGTAACGAGCTACGACTACACCGGAAGGCGAGCGTGGTGAAGCGACTCGACCACGTTGAAGGACGTGAACGTGGTCGCACGGGTGTTCGACCACGGTGAGCGATGATCGCCGGCATCACTGCGTGATCGTAGAAGGCCGATCACGGTATCTTGGCGGTGAAGGAAGGGCGGCAGCGATATCGCGGAGCGGTCGTAAATTGCTACAGTAAATTTACGACCACGTTGAAAAGGCGATCGGAGGAGGTTGAAGCGTTCGGAATTGGTCATCCTGAGAGGTCGTAAGACCTTACAACAGTGGAGGCAGCGGGGGCTGTAGCGCATGTCGCCAGGGGAGCTCTTGCAACTCTCCATGCCTGACTACTACTGCGGCCCATTCGCCGACACAACTTGCACGCCCGGACGTCATGCGCTCTGTCAGCTGGTGCCCAACACTGCGCCACCCAGCTCACCCGATCTTCAGTGCCCATCATGCTCAGGGGTTCTCCCAGGTTGAGGGTCTAGATTTCGAGGAGACCTTTGCCCCTGTAGCTCGACTTGAGGCCATTAGAATCCTGCTTACCTTTGCAGCTTCTAAGGGTTTCAAGTTTTACCAGATGGACGTCAAGAGTGCCTTCCTTAATGGAGTCATTGAGGAAGAAGTCTACGTCAGACAGCCTCCAGGTTTCGAGAACCCCAAATACCCAAACCATGTCTTCAAGCTTTCCAAAGCTTTGTATGGACTTAAGCAAGCTCCTAGAGCTTGGTACTACTTGTTATGTCATGGTTTTGAGATGGGTAAAGTTGACAAGACCTTGTTCATCCGCCGGCATGGCACTGACTTTCTGCTCGTCCAGATCTATGTCGATGACATCATCTTTGGCGGCTCTTCACATACTCTGGTTTCACAATTCTCGGATGTCATGAGCACCGAGTTTGAGATGAGTATAATGGGCGAGTTGACCTTTTTCCTTGGCTTCCAAATCAAGCAGACTCGGGAGGGTATATTTCTTCATCAGGGAAAGTACACTCGTGACCTCCTGAGGCGCTTCGACATGAGTGATGGTAAGCCTGTGTCGACTCCCATGGCTTCTACGGCCTATCTTGACCCAGATGAGGATGGCGAGCCAGTTGATCAGAAAGAGTACAGAAGTATGATCGGCTCCCTTCTTTACCTCATCGCCTCGAGACCGGACATACACTTCTCGGTGTGTGCGTGTGCTCGTTCGAGCTTCTCTCGCGTATCTCACCGCCAAAGCGGTGAAGCGCATCTTCGGTAGCCGAGCTACCATTGACTATGGTATCTGGTACTCTTCCTCATCCTATCTTTCCTTGCGAGCCTTCTCGGATGCAGACTTTGCCGACTGTAGGATAGATAGGAAGAGCACTTCTGACACCTGCCAATTCATTGGCACTTCTCGTTCTTGGTCTTGAGGAAGCGATCGGTGTTGCACCGCCCACTGCAGAGGCCGAGTACGTTGTCGCTGCCGATTCTTTGCGATCAGTGCTTTGGATGGTCTCGACCCTGCGGGACTTTGGGTTAGCGATAGACAGTGTTCCACTCTTTTGTGATAGCACTTCTGCGATTAACATTGCTAAGAACCCAGTGCAGCACTCTCGGACCAAGCACATTGATATCCGATACCACTTCCTTAGAGACCATGTAGAGAAGGGTGATATAGTGCTCCAGTTTGTGGAGAGTGACCATCAGTTGGCTGACATCTTCACCAAGCCTTTGGATAGTTCGAGGTTTTCAGCTCTGTGGGGAGAGCTTGGGGTGGTTTGTCCTTACGGACTGTCGTGAGGGGGGGCTTTGGGCTTTACTACTTTACTATATTGATTATGCTTCTGTCTCATTTCTGTTGCTTTGCACTTGTGGTGCACTTGGGTTTAGTCCTCCTAGCATAGATTAGAGTGATTCTCTTGCCGAGTTGCTTAGACTTCTTGCTCTTATCTTGTGCTTCCAGGATGCTGCACATTAGCTGTTTTTATCTCACTAGATTGAGCTCACTCACTTCTTGTAGGTTCTAGCGAGGGTTGGGCCACCCTCGGGTAGACAGAGTACGTGTTTGCTCTCTAGTGTGTGATTTACTGTCAGCGGATTGTCCTGGAGTCATATGGGGTAGATGAGAGTCAGTCTGAGCCATAGTTGCCTCTATATCTTATCTATGCTTTAACGACTGCCTGTTTGCTGTTTTCTTTCCCAGCTTCTCGATTTATTGCTTTGGTTCAGGGGGAGTTCATTTGGGAGCTTCTGGAGCTTAATATTGACTTAACTCAACTTGAACTTAAAGCTGCATCACATGATGAGGGGGAGTTGGATTTTCTGCATTTTCAGCATTTAGCATTGTAATATAACTACGTTGAGCCCTGTTTATTATCCTGTTTTGACATGTTTACAATGCTTTACACCTTGCCATGACTTGTGCTCTATTTGCTAGATTTATCATGACTCCATATGTGTAGACTAGCTTTTGCCATGATCAGTAAATTAAAACTGCTACTTGAATTAAAACTTGTCATGCTAGCTTTTGAGTTTAGTCTTTCTTGAGCTATCCCTTTATGATTCATGCCATGTCAAATAGATTGAGTAGAGCGTTGAATCTCTATTGAGCCTTAGATTGAGCTATTTTAGTCTTTTGATGTAGCATGAGGTAGTACAACATGTTTACAAAGCAAAATGATCTCTTTTGTGCGAAAAAACTGATTTCACCAATTCTTTCTCATGAGATGGCTTGCCATTGCACTAGGCATGAACTCAGGGGGAGTTTTGGATGACCTAAACTATCTTCTTAAGCTTCTTGCTTGGAGTAGTCGCATAAGGCTTGAGATCTAGCACATGAAAAAAAATTGGGTTGGAAACGACCATGAGCTTTAAAAAGACAATGTTTTATGTGTTCAATTTGCTTAAGCTACAACAAGAACCATGTACTTAACCAATGTTTCAATCTTGAGCTTATAGCACTCTACTTGGACTCAATTGTAGCTTCTTAGTTCTGCTTAGCTTATTGACATGGCCTGCATCATCCTTGGATATCTCTAGTTAGACTTTGCTTATTGATGACTTGACATGCTCATAAAATGCATTACATTTCAGATCGTCATCTATGTGTTCTAGCTAGGATATACATATCTTGTCATGATATAGATAGCGTTTTATTGAGTTATGGCTTGGTGTATCTCATTCTGGTCATTATGGATAATTCTCATGGCTCAAAATGCTTCGAAATAATCAAACTTCAGCCATTTCATTCGTTGACATGTCATATTCTCTCCTTTGCATTCTTGATGTGTTATTGCCAAAAGGGGGAGAATAGTGGTAGAAAAAGCCATTTTTGGAGCTTTGAGGAAAACTTGTTCTTTCGTTTGCTCCTTGTGTCGACATGGTCATTAGCTTCATATTCCTTCTTTGGACCATGTTGGATTGTTCAAACTCAAACTCAACTTATTGCTTTTTCGGGGTTTGTCAATATACTCATCAAGGGGGAGATTGATGAACCATGTGGATGTGACCACATGTGTATGATGAGTAATTGACATTGGTTATGTTAGTCGAGTTTGGTTTGAGTGGTTCGGAGTCGAGTCGTTGCGTGGCGCAATCGGGCTCGGTCGGACCTTGGTCAAACTTAGTCGTATGGGATTAGGATGCATATTCTAATATTTTCGACAGGTTTGGACTTCACCTGTGGTAAGTATGATGGTATTTACGCTTTCATGTATCGAGCGGTGATATTTGATGTGTTTCTTGTCTGTGTGGCTGCAGGACATCGGGCGGAGTCGTGGCGAGACACGGTGGACCGGACTAGGCGCAGGTGGCGCTGAGGTCAGAACGGTCGGGATGTGTCGAAGACGATGTGGACTCGAAGTGGTTGCGAGGCGTGCGAGACAAGGAGCGCGGAAGCTTCCCGGAAGGTGCACGAGGGGCGAATCGGGAAATTCGCGTGGCTGCACAAGCGGGAGCGGGCTCCGTTGGACTTAGAGGGCGTAACGGGGCGGAGACCCATTAGCCGTAGGCTATAAATACATGTGAGGGGCTGCATGCCCACTTGAGCACTCTAAGGGTTTTGATTGAGTCAAAAGAGTCTTTAGAGGGTTGTTTAGCTTTGGCTCTTTAGTGGTTGGGAGAGACAGAGTTTGTTAGAGTGTGCTCCCTCTGTGTCTCTTTGTCTCTTCGATGGTTTCCAGAGTGGTGTCTCCGCCCTCTTGTGTGTGTTCTTGAGTTGTGAGGCTTGAGGAGAGGTTGGAGATGGAGTGAGAGGCTTGTAATCACTTTCTTGTTCTAATGTCCATGCGTATCGGGACTCCTCTGTGATCCTATTGCTTTAATGAATGAAAATCTGAAGTTTTCCTGTTCGTGCTGCTCTCTGTTCTTCGTTGCTCCATTTGCATGATTTCTGAGCTTTTTGATTTTTGAGTTCTTGCTTGCTCTAGAGTACCAAAATGGGTTGCTATGACATGAGAGATGCTCAAAAGCCATTTGGCTAGTTGATCCAAAGAGCAAACCAAGTTGAATCACGAATTTCCTCATTTGAGATCCTCTGTTCTTGCTTTTGAGTTTCTAGGGTTTGGTGGAACTCTTGATTCCTTTGGAGAGATGGCATGAGATTTGGTATGGAGAGCTCTGAGGCTATCTAGTATCTAGCTCTAAAATTTCATAGCCAAAAGATCAGTAAAAAGTTGGCAATTTGGTTTTTTGAAAGGTCCCTGTTCGTGTTTTGCAGTTTCTAGGGTTTTGTCCAGATTTTGATTCCCTTCGAGAGGTGATTTGATTTTTGGTTTGAGGAGTCCTTTTGCTATTGCTAATATACCTGCAAATTCTCATGAGCAAAGGATTTGAGACCATGGAGTAATTTGACTTTTTGTGTGTTGCTCTCTGAAGGTTTTCAGGTTTTTGCTGTTTCAAGGGTTTGGAGTAATCCCTTGATTTTGTCCATGGCTAGAACTAATTTCCGGTCTGGGAGGTCCCTCTGCTATTGCTAATATATCCCCGGAGTTTCGTGTGCAAAGAATCAAGGGTTTGTGAGAATCTTGAGTTTTGGTTCAGTTTTGCAAAACCTTCAGTTTCATGTGCAAATCTGAATTGTCTTATGTTGAGTTGTTTTTTTTTGTTGTCTCCTAGGTTCCTTGAGCTGATATTATCTTTTCCCTTGTTGATTGAGGTCTCCAGGCTATTTAGATTATAGTCTGATGATTGCTTGTTGGAGCTGTTCTCTTATTTCTCTTGGCTGCAGCTTGTATGGTAGCAAAATTTGTCTACTCTGAAACTCTACAGCAGCAAGCGCAAGCTATTTTCTTCAGTTTTTGCTTCCTGCCGTGCGCAGCATCTTTAGTGCCTTTCCTTTTTTTCTTTTGCTGATTTCAACCATTGTGCATGCAGATCAAACGGCATTATTTTGAGCTGAAATTTTTACTGGGTAATCTCTGATTTATGCTGAATTTTTCGGTGTCGCATGCGTTCCAAAATTCAGAGAAATTAATTTTAATTTTCTGTGAGGTGCTGTGTTTTGCATCTTTCTGAAAAGTCAGTGTTCGATTTCTCGGGGGCGACTTTGAAGCGAGCGACATTCACCCCCCTCTGTCGCCATTTCGGTCCTACAATTTGTCTCATTTACTTTAAATTTTGGAACAACGTACCATTCATAGCTTCATGCAGCTGACTGCAAATGTTCAAATTGACTTAGCTTGTATCTGACGGATTCAATCTCTCTCCCTAGATGAAGCTACAGAATAACTAGAACATCTAGAGCATCCTTCTATTTCCATGCTCTATTCCACCTGAAAGAGCCAAAGTTGTATCTTTGGAGGTTGTTCTCCATCCTGCGATGCTGCTACATTTCTCTCTGGAACAACGTACATATAGATTTCTGAGTCGATTTGGCCTAGAACTGATAATTCCTGTTATATTCAATGTACGTATCGGCTTTATTCAAGTATTTACAATTTACTGAAACTATTAGTAGCATATATGGCAGGAAATCTGGACTTGGTGTATGACAGCTCAATACATTGGTTGCAAGCTCGTTGGCTCAACCATTTAGTTTTGTGATTTTGATTGTTGCTACCAATGTGGTTTCTTGTTTCTTTTTCTTTCTTTTTGCCTGTTATACCAAAATGATAGCAATAGCAATAAAAAGAATTGCAAAAGCAAAGCCAAGCCAGTTTTTCATGTTGCCCATTCCAGTAAAACATGTACGGCTCATGAGCCGGCTCAAGCCTCCTTGCAAACTGAGCCAAGCATGGTTTCTTGCTGTTCACTTAATGAGCCGAGCCAAGCCACATGGCCAATCAAGCTTGGGAGCGCCTGGCTTAAGCCGGTTCTACTCAGCTCGTTTTCACCCCTAGAACAACCCACCCACCCCTATCCCGCTAGCATAGTTGGATCCATCTCCGTTGCCCCCAAGATCTTCCCCCGCCCTTGTCTCTCATGGGGATTTTCCTCATGGGCCCTGCCTGATTTTCCTCACGGGCTTTCCATTATAGAGGAATTGCCATCTCTAATCTATTACAATTGGTATATTTATTGTACTTTTAGATACATATAAATTTTTTTTGCGTTCAAATATCTGCATACGAAGCCAAGTTAAAACTAAGGCTAATTACGTTAAAATTGATGGAAAGATAGGGGCATTTTTAGATGGAGGAAACTTATGGTGGTTCATTGCAACAAAATAACTTAGCCACGCTCATGCAACACTGGACTGGAGGGGCCTTCTACCTTCAGGTCTCGCTAGTCTGGCCACCCAGAAATCGGAACTTTGTAGAATAGTGTTTCCATGTTTTCACTTTAATAAGAATAATACTAATCTCAAAGCATATGAAAGGGTAAGTAATCACTATCCATTATTTCATTCTGCTTTAAAAGTTATGCAAATTATGTTGAGAAAAAGTATTAAAGCACCTCCCAACTTTGCAATATTTGAACGCAAACTCAAATTCGATTTTCCCTCAAGTTTAGGTGTCTGTGTCAACTACTCATAGCCTCCATTGGGATTTGTGAAGCTCATACATGTGGTTTATGATAACCAGATGCTAATCCTAGCTACAAAACCAACTACACATTTGGTAAATTGGATTGAGACCTAGTAGTTCGAATTCAATCTACTTAGTTTTTCGTGTAGTCATCGGTGACATGTGGCGGTGATAGTTAAGACGACGACGAGGAATAGATAACGTCGAATAGGTTTACTAATCAGTTTATCTAAAAATATAAGCTGTTGAGGAAACATGACAATATTATTTTGGGAGTGTATAGACATTAAACATCCGGATGACGTTTAACAAAACCCTATTATTTTTAAAGATAATACTGTGTTAACCATATCTTAAACTCAATAGACTCTGATAATGGCATGTACTAACTAGTTCACTAAAAAAAGCTTAAACACAGTAGAAAAGGTGAGCGATTTAACACTCTTATAGAGATCCTGTGCCTTTGTGGTCACTGGACAACAAAGGAAGGAGCATTCAGGAGTTGGAGTCGACCAGAGAATTGCAGATGGAGACCATGGGTGGGAACTGGGAACTGGCAAATAGGCAGCGGTCGGCAGGGAACAAGAACGTGAGATGGAACAATTACCAAATTGCCCACATTATTTAAAAGAACCTTATTTCTAATATAACCTGTTAGACCATGTGGCCAGGTCTAGGTTATTTTAGATGATGAATAATTGACAACGTTGGTTATAGTATTACTATATTATTTATGGTGTGTTGCTTCTTTATATGCTTGTGATAGCATGGTGATATGATAGGTTGCATGATACGCTTGTGTGAGGTATTGTGCGGATTGACTTGAGTCAGGTCGTGGATTTGTGCTCGTACGCGGTTGTTTGTTTATTCATGTGCAGGTGTTGCTTGAGGTGGAACATGGTCGATGACGGAACTAAAACTAGTTTCGGGACTAAGTTCAGGGAGGAACTGAGATCCTATCGGTCAAGGATGTCACGCGGGATGTCCAGGCTAGAGAACAATGCGCATGGAGATGATGCGTGGAGAAGATACAGGAGGTGCGGTCCTGAAGGCTTCGACACGTGGAAGGTTGAAAAAATCGGAAGCGTAAAAAGAATTAAAAAAACCCATGTTATGAAGGGTTTTGGGTCCCTTGAAAAGTAGTAGGCCAAAAAGCCTGGTTGAGGCAAAAAGGCTTAGGATGAGTTGTATTAGGGTTTGAGTTTGTTTGTGAGTTTATTTCGGATTGGTGGATGTGCTATAAAAAGGTTAGGGCTGGTGGCCATGTGCTATACGGTTTTTGGTGGCGCAAAAAAGAAATCTGATTGATCTCCACGCCGTCGCTGCTTTATCTTCTGACAGCGTCTCAATTCGTGGCGTGTTTTTCTTCTCGGATCGTACGCCGACGCCTCAATCTAATAGGCACGTCCGAGGCTTGATCGACGCTCCTCTTGTGGCTTGGTGCGTGTGCATGAACTTTGTGTGAGCGTGCGTCACCGAGTACGTTTACTGTGTTAAAGTCGTGGCTGTTTTGATATGCATGAAGGTATGATTTTTGTTTCCCTCGTGATTGCATTGGAGGCTTGAAATTAGTTAGCGGCCGGCCGGATGGACATCATTAGAGGGAAGTAATTAGGGGTACTAATTAGAGTGCAGATGGTTGCATGCGTGGTGCATTGTGGCCATGGTTTTTGAGATTAAAAAATGGCTGGCGTGACTTCTGTCAATTGAGGAGAGAGGAAAACATAATTAGTGCTAGGGGATTGGATGAGGCTAATTAGGTTTATGTTTTAGGATTTTGGCATTAAATCTTAAAGCTTTTGCTTCATGTATGTATCAGAAAAAATATAGTTAGGGCATCAAGTTTGTGATCTGGAAAGTTTGGTTGATTAATTCTTTACGGTTTTTGTTTAGTTGCATAATTAGGGCTTAATTCTTTCTCGTCATTATCTGCATCAGCGATCTTGTTTATTTTATATCTCAAGTTCTAGACCTCCGATTGACGTAATTCCAGTTGGGTTAGTTCAATAATTTTATCTAGTTTATTCTGACAAAGTTTGAGGTTAATCGGAGTTACGGTTTTTTATCGGGATCAGTTTTAGTGAGAGTACATTATTCTGTCCAGAATTTTTAAACGAGGCTTAAATAGGTTTTGTGTTTAGGGGAGAGTCTTAAATTTTATTTTTAGCTTCCGCAATCATTCACCCCCTCTGATTGCCTATCTTAGTGTGAATGATTCTACATAACCTCATACTAATTAACGGTCGATAGAGTGGATATACGGTATACCACGATGCTAGTACCTTCCATGCAAGCACTGTAAAACAACTCAACAAAAATTTCTTATTTGTATATTCTTTTCTGGTCTGCATATATCAGTGAGTATTCGTTCATTGAGAGATCAAAACTGATTTACAAATGTACAAAAGAATAAAGGCATTAAATATGGAAAAAAAAGGTTGCAATTAGACTCCGCTCATCTCTTCTTCAGTAAAATCATGGCTGCAAATGCGACGATCCTGAAGAACAGACCATACATAAACAGAACCAAAATGCAAAGCATGTAGTTGTGAATATCGAAACCACTCCTGAACAACAAGCCGCAGCGAGTTATCAACCAAACTCCAGGATACCTGTAAGAAAACCAAAAAAACACATTTGTTAAAGTGCAAATTTACAATAGCGACTTTTATAAAGTGAAAACTCTGTATTTAACAAGAAAGAGTGATGAGCAAGCACTAACTTCTTGGCGTTTACAATTATGAAGCCCTGGAGTGCCCAATTTGAATAGCACAATCTCTTCAGAAACATCGGGGTATTCTTTTGAGTGGATAACAAGGTCAGAACAACTGGTATTAGTGCGGAACACTGCCAAAAAAGAAAATTCAGGATTAGAGACTATATATGTAACCAATCGTACAGAAGCTGCACTAGACCACTAATCAGCATGATACATACCAGCTGCGCAGCACCAGGACTGAAGCAGATGGCGAAAGTATATCCTATCCCGGTCACACAGTACACAAGTGCGAGAAGTACTATGTAGTTGTCACCAATTGATGATCTCGGGTTGTTGAAGTAGTAGAACATGGAGAGGTAAATGATCGGTTTCACAGCCGTGCTGAAATGATCAATTGTGTCCCTCGCAAGAAAGTATGCCAGCGAGCTCATCCCGGATTCTCTTTCCCTCCAGTACTGCAATCGTTCAAGCGAAAACGACCTCAATGCTGCAATCTTGCACAGGAGAGCTGCATCGTACTAACTTATGTCAGTGACTTTATCATCATGTCATAGTGCAAGGACAGTGGAGTCTGAATAATTATACTTACAAACTGCAATTATGGTGTAAATGTAGCCAGGCATCCCGAATGTCGGATCACTGAGCTTCGCAATTGTCCCCAGGCAGATCCCAGCAAGCCCAAGTATCAGAAAATCAACCGCAAGCAACCTAGCTTCACGCAACCGCTGTTTTGTGACCCTGCAATGGCAAATATACAGTAGAGAACTGGTCAGATAGCTGTTCAAAATTTTCAGAAGACTGTAAATGTTGAATTGAGCCTACCTTCCTAGGAAATACTTGTACTGTCTAAGGATCCCTGGTGTTCTTCTGCTGGACAGATCCTTTGGTTTGGACAAATGGTGCTCGAGACGGTCACGCTCTTCTACAAACGCGTTCCTGACATGGGGGAGACAATGAGGGGTTGATCCAGACATTGAAGGGCTGAGTCCGATATGAGGTCTTTGTTCACCCATTGCCTTGAGATCATCTTTCATGTCACCTGGCACTTCATAGCCATTGTACAGCATCCAATGCACTGGTAGATGCTTCACGTTGATAGCCGACTCAGGCTTCACAATGCCCTCCAGAATGTCAATATAGTGGTCTGGCGGGTTCACACGGTCAGGGACATGGATTCCTAGAGTTGTAAAGTACTCCTCTATGGTCTTGACCGGACCATTGTAAACAATTAGGCCTCCTTTTGCCAGAAGTATCAAATCATCAAACATGTTGTACAATGTATAGCTGAAGAACAAAAACAAGAAATTATAAGAAATCTTTCAGAAAGATCAGTATTATCTCCAGAAAATATGACTGATTTGAGAGCAACCTTGGTTGGTGAACAACGGCGCAAATGTTCACCCCTTCAAGTGCTTCGTGACGAAGAGCTCTGAGGAGCAGTTGTGACGAGGAGCTGTCCAGGCCAGAGGTTGGTTCATCCAGGATTAGAAGGGACGGCTCCATCACCATCTCAATCCCCACATTGACACGCTTCCTCTGCCCGCCAGAGATCCCACGCTTCTCCACCGTCCCGACCAACGAATTTCTGACTCCCTGAAGGTCAAGGGAATCTATAACCCTCTCCACAATGAGGACCTTGTCACGATGCGGCATTCTCGCGGAGAGTCTGAAAGTTTCCGATAGAAAAGTTCAGTAACTGATGAGCTAATAACTGAAAGTGTACATGGTATGAAATCATTACCTGCACTTTGCACTGAACCAAAGGTTCTCCTCCACTGTTAAGTTCCCATGAACAACGTCATCTTGAGGCACAAAGCCAATGATCCTCTTGTAAGAACGGATACTGCCATGCTTCCCGTTAACAAGGACTGAACCGGTCATCTTATAACCAGTTACCTTCCCGGCGACAGCATTGAGGAATGTGGTCTTGCCGGCCCCTGAAGGGCCCATGACGGCGGTGACACGGCCAGGCCGTAGTTCGCCAGTGATTGACCTTAACAGCTTCTTGTGATCTCCAAGTGTCAGGGTCAGGTCCTTGAACTCAACCTTGAGCAAAGGCCTAGTTATCTCCTTCTGCTGCTCCTTTACCATGGCAATCACTCCGGTGAAGGTCAGGTTGTTATTCTCTTGCTGCCTGACCTTCTCCTTCTCGATCTCACCATACGCATACTTGAATATCTGAGTGTGGGTCGACCTGTGCTTGCCTTTTGGCGCGGATTTGTCCTTGGCAGCTACAATTTCTCCATCATCGCTTACGTCCACGACAACCGAAGGAATGACTTCAGATATCTCGCTTCTGCTCTCAGCTGCAAACACGGGAGAGTCTGACAGTTCCTGTGCCTTGACCGGACCCATCAGTGGCGCTTCCTGCACCCTACGGCTGGAATTCTCCGGGTCTGGCTGCTGACGAAAGGACTTCCTGCGTGAGAATGTGCCAGAAAGAGGACCCTGCATGCCGTTTACATGCCTCCTTGCGAGCTGTCTCGCCGCCTTCCATCCCTCGTGCGCTTTGAGCTGCTGCCGAGCCAGCTCAATGGCGTTCTCCCTTGATCTCGCTTTCCTCCGTTCACGGATAGTTAGGAACTGGCCTGAGCAGTTGTATATGATCAGAAGCAACACACCCAATGCACCCTGCATCAAATGTCAATCCTGAATTCTGTACTCATAGATGCAAAGGCACCTTGCTTTGCTAGCACAGTGCTTGGTGAACTGCAAGTCTGCAATCCACTAGGTTCATTGGATCGGAGACTTGCAATGAGCAAATTACTCTTGAAATTTGAGTATAATTTTACAGAAAGGAGGTAAGCTAGCAAGCTAGTGAAATTATAAATTTGGATAGGAGGAGTTACCACTAAGCTAGCTCCAAAAATGACGAGGTTTTGATTCTCTGCCTTTTCCCCACAGAATCCCTTTATCATGCATTCTGAGGATTTAATCTAAATTCAGCTAACTGAAGGATAACTACTAACACTGCATGATTAAAGACGAAACTGCAGTATAAAAAGTTATTCTGATGACGCTTACTCTTTTCAGTGGTGGAACCCAATTTGCAAAAGTGCCTGCAGAATAAACAAACATGAAGCAACAATCACCAAATGTCTAAATCAAACTAGTTCCTAAAGATTTATATAATTTGTGATGCAAGATAGAGACAGCGTAAGATTAAATCAGTACCCACGGCTACAAGGAACTTTTGAATTTGTGGTTGGACAGTAGTAACCGGCCGGACAGAACATCTCTTCAGTGCTCCCGAAATCAGCCCACATGTCAGCACCACCACAACCGTTGGTTGAGTTTGGAGTTATCTGATACTTGTATCTGATCAAAGTACAGAAATTTAGCCACTGGCATTCTGCACGTGTTTATCAAGAAACCAAATGCAAAACAACTATATCAGAAAACATCTTACGGATCACAAAGACCAGTGGTTGTGTTCACTTTGGCACGCGGACAGTATGAGCCCAATGGACAAGCTACAGTAAAATGAAACACAAAACCAAGTCATTTCAGAAGGTTATATCTGGTTTCCCGGCACAAATTATTTGACAATGAGGACAGTTCTGTGGGAATTGTTGAAATGACTCACGCAGCATGCAAGTAAGACCACGGGGGCAGAAGAAGCCCTCACAACACTGTTGGCAATTGCTAGTTCTCAGTGGAATACCGTTGTTGTCTCTGTTGCCGGGGACAGGTTCTGAACCTACAGTAGAACAAGCCCATCCAGGCTCACACCCCTGCACCCAAGAGGACCGGTTGCAGTTTATGTTCGTCTTCAGGAAGAGATTTTTCTCGCCTTTCCTGTCGTACAGGCTTGAGAAGTAGAATTTCACTTCATCCGGTTGGCACAGACGGCCCGCCAAATCATCTGAATGAATCATCTTGTTCACATTAGAAGCCTCATCTACAATCTGAAGCTGGGGACTTCTGTATGATACAATGTGAAAATGAAGGATGTGACTCTAGACCTAAAAACAACATGACATGATCATAGCAATGGTTTTCTCGCAGTCAAGGGAGTTGCCAATTTGAAGCTTCTAGCTACTGCAGAAATGAACCTAAGTATTGAATTGGATTAAAGTGACATGCAAAAAATAATAAGGGCATATTTATCCGATATGGGAATGAGTCAAAGGGTCTAACTACTGAAGATCATACAAATGACCAGGTAGCATTAGTTAGAGTTGAGCATGTCAAACTCCATGGTGTTAAAGTCATATTCAGCTACCATTAACAAATAATTTTTACTTTTCTTTGTTTGAATAAAGGAATAAATGGTTACTATAAGATTGCACTCCACTTGTGTGCATGATTCAAAGTCTATGATATATGTCTGACCGTTTGGCCTTATCCTAAGTCCTAACCAATGTTGAGAAAATGTGCAGGAGAACAATTCCAAAGAACAGCATCCCAATCAACTTGTTGCTTTCAGGACACAAATATGAATTTTCTAAGAGATGAAAATTAGAAAGTGAAGATGCTTACAGAACAGGTAAAAAAACATAATAGGGTAAAACTTTTCAGTTTTGCAGTTGTGAATTATCTCCGAATAGAAAACCATAGCTGAGAATTTCAAGCTTGATCATCCTGCCAACGAATTCTCATATAATCATCTGAAGTGCCATTATCTAGAAGTATAATTTGAAAAGAATTTAGTAGGAAATAGATAAAACAGGAGATCTGCGTCCAGAACAAATAATAAAACCAAGTCAAGTTAGCAAAGTGCATTGGACAGGAGCATTTGGACGCATTCCACTCCAAAGATTAGTAAACATAGTTCGCCGTCACCAACTACTACTAATCTATTCGACGGTCCTTAGCCAAACAAGCTTCTTCAATTCAGAATAAACAAACAAAGAAGAAGCAAGCAATCTTTCCCTCAAAGGAGGAGGAGGGTACTAATCAACTAAACCCAGATCAAAGAAGAAGTAACAAGCACACGAACAGCGTGAACCAATCAATCAAGCAACAAGAGGACACGAAATCAAATGCATTTACTTCTGGTTTCGGTGAGGCACTGCTGCACGAAGCCGAGGTTGGAGGTGTAATTGAAAGCCTCATTCCAATCCTCCACCCTGAACACCAAAACACAACCCAAATCATCACCAAATTTTCCGGAAGGAAAAAAGAACAGAGCAAACCCGACGGTACCATCGGCATAGCAGAGCCTCCGGCCTTTCTTTCACCGATGGCGCCGTTGGCCAAGAACGAGAAAGGTCGGACTCGGAGGAGGGGAACGAAACCAACTTACGGGTCGGCGACGCAGAAGCTGAAGCGGTCGGAGATGGTGCGGGCGACGTCGTTGGTCAAGTCGTCGAGCTGCGCCTTCACGTCCCGCAGCTCCGGCGCCAGCGGCGACGGCGGGAGCGGCGGCAACGGGCCCTGCTGTCCGACGGCGACGCCGGCGAGGAGAGCGAGAACCAGCAGCAGCGCGGGGAGGAGGACGACACGCGCACCCCGCCGCCGCTGCAGGGGCTTCTCATCGCGCATTCCGAGGCAGAGGAGGAGCTGGAGCTCTAGGCAAGAGAGGGAGGCAATGGTGAAGGAGAGAAGGAGCACGTTGCAGTATATAGTTTGGCTGATTCGTCAGTGGCAGAGGAGGATCTGGAGCTTTACGTAAGAGGGAGGCAAGGGTGAGAGGGAGATACGATCATACGAGCGCGTTGCAGTATATAGTTTGGGAGAATTGGTTCGGTCCACGTAGAGGTGTTGGAGGTGTTAACACCTCCACTGCATCTAGCCGTTAATTAACGAGGGGTATAACTGCACCTAGCACCACTCCTGCACACCACTCAGAGACACCGGAGGTGTTAAGATCATGAGAACCGTTGGATGAGCTATATTGAACGGCTGAGAATAAGTGAATGTACCGAACCAAAACTCTTTGGGAGAATTGGTTGATTCGCGTGGTTGGTGAGAGCCGGGCTGCATACCTTTCCATGTTTTTAGATCGATGGACTGTTTCTTGTACTTGTCAGACACACTGTATGTATTTTTATGAGTTGAATAAATATTGTTCTGGATTTCAGTTTGACGAGGCTCTTGGATAGGTTATTTTAGTCACTGGACCTTCTGTTCATATTCCATTTTGGTCCTTTGGTATATAGTATCTCCTCTATTTATGAATACATATCGTTTTAGACATTGGTAGGATCTTCCAAACTTAAGTTTGACCACTAATTTATATTATAATATATTTATAAAATCTACTAAAATTATAATAAAGTGAGAAAATCTATACATATGATTTTTTCATGTAATTTTAATATTTAAAATGATAATGATAGTCGAAGTTTTGAAAGTTGATTTGTATGCATCCCAAAACGACATGTATTCGTGACTAGAGAGAACTTCCGTTCTAAAATAGATGTTTTAGAATACGTACAACCATACTTTTAAAACTTAAACCTCTAGTATTAACTTGACACTAGTATATTTGCCATCAAATGTACTCAAAACCATTATAACCGGCCAATTTACGTATTGAAGACTGCCTAATTGTCTAAAAACATCATCTATTTTCAGAAATGAATAGAGATAGTAAAAGGCATCAATACATACAGCAATTCAATCCAATGGCAAAGGTAAATTGTGATGATGTGGCGCACAGAGAGAAGAGAAAATTCAGCTGGGGGGACCAATTGTATGGATATATAGGATACGGCTGACACACTGACACGGGAGGTTCCTTCTCGACGTGAGCACAAAATTGAGGCACCACTTCCCCGCTCATTTTAGCTTCAGTTTTTGACTTCTAACTTATTTTTCACTATTTATATTTTTTTTTGAACTTTTGGCTTTTTTTGAGCTTTTTCCCGGTTCTTTTTTTTCGTATTTGTTTGTATTGTCCGTGATAAGCTAGCATATTTTTTCTATTTTTAAAATTTTTAAAATTTAATTATGTCAAATAAGTCGCCTTCAACTACAGTGAAATTTCAGTCGCTATAGTGCATTTTCAGTCATAAGCCACAGTTTTTCAATCCAACCGAGCGGGCGCCGAAAACTTCATGATTTGGAAACAAAACAGCGCTAGATATCCTTTTCCTCAATAATAACGACAGCAACGCGATGGAAGAAGCGTTCAAACTTGATTTGGTGGTTGCTTTTTGGACGCAGAGCATCGCAGGCAGCTCGATTTTCCAATTGTCCAAATCAAAGCAAAGCCATCAGGGGCTCCGTGTATCTTTCTGTATGCTTCGGCTTGTGTCCAAATCGAGCAAGTCTTTCTGGTGCGTAAGGACTGACAAATGCCAATCAGCTGGTTCCTGCTTGGCAGATACACGACCTTGTCCGTCTAAAAGAACAATTGATATGCGAGCTTGTGCCGGCTGTGCGTGCCAGTTCTGTTTTGGAAACGTACCTATTGTAATATAAACATTCTTTTTTTTCTGTGTGGTAATTAGTGTAAACAACGTCTTGGTGGAGCAGTAGAGTTGTGAATGTACAATTTCATCTATTAAGGTTTAGATCCCGATATCTTCTTTTATGCGTATATCTTCTTTTATACGTACATGAATGTGCTTTCAATAGAAATTCTATAAGGTTAGAGATTTGTCTCCGTCTCCGCCATTTAGGCATATGCTAAGAACGTGCATTCCGTGTGGTGTATATGCATAGTGGTGTTTGCGCTTGGATGACTTCTTTATAATCGCCAAAATATTGTAGGTTTGTGTAGAGAGATTTTTTTTAAAAAAACAAATTCGTCAGCAGCTCTGACATTCACTTAAAGAAAAGGAGGAAGGCACCTGATTTCGAGTCCACGTGTACGGGGTGTTCGACGACGTACCAAGTGAACAGCGCTCGGTGAATTCCTTTGTTTACAGATAACTCACCAGTGCTACCTTAAATAAAAGAGTTTCTTTAGGGTCCGGCAATTTCATTTCGGCAGAGCACGGAAGCAATGGAAAAAGCTATTTTGTCAGTACTTCCCGGTAAAAAATCGCCGTGTAGATGTACGTTAAAGTTCAAATACAACACAAATTCTACCTCCTCCAAGAAATACGTGCTAGAAAGAAGACTTCGAAAACGTGTGACAGCGTAGACAAATCAACAACGCGAGTTTGCCGGTTACGGATTCAACACGGGATCGATGAAGTCGTTTGGAAACACTGTACGAATCGATCCGCGTAACAGAACGTTGATTGGCTAAATATTTTCTTTTGGGTGTCATCTCCAAACTCCAACAACGTAGAATTAATCCTTGTCAACACAAACGGATATAAAAATTGCCATCCAGGGGTGATTTGACAACGTTTGACATCTGCGGTCAACGGCTTAGCTCGGACATGGACCTTCCAGGCAACTGTGTGCGAGGAATCTGTGTGGCAGCTCTGCATGTGGCAAAGTCTGTCGAGACAGCCTCACGTTGACTTGGGCAAATGATGCAAAAATTTTCATGCTTGTTTTCTGAGGAGACCACTGGTATACGTACTAATTCTTATATGTACGGATTTTTTTCTGTGGGCATATATGTATGGATTAAACTAGGTGCTAGATTTGGTCGGGTGGTGTAGATAACGTGAGATTGAGTGCTAGTTACCAAATTCTTATATCATTTTTCTGCGTGGTGATTTAGTGCAGAGTTGTTAGCGATGTGATATTATGGTACGTTTATACTTACCTAAATAAAGAATCTTAATAGATTACTAGTCTCTTTATTTAAGATGTAAAAACGATACCCCTTCACTACTACAGAAAAGGGTCATCACAGACGGTTCAAAAACGTTATCACAGACGGTTTTGTGAACCGTCTGAATTTATGGGTCAGTGATAATACGAGGTTATCATAGACGGTTTTCGAACCGTCTGTGGTGCAAATATCACAGACGGTTTTTAACTAAAAACCGTCTGTGATAGTTATAATCACAGACGGTTTTAGTTATAGTTATCACAGACGGTTCTTAACTAAAAACCGTCTGTGATATTTATAAATCACAGACGGTTTTTAAATAAAAATCGTCTGTGATTAACTATCACAGATAGTTTTTAATTAAAAACCGTCTGTGATATTCCCTTCTACTCCTAAACCTATTTCTGTTTCTTGGCTAGCCTCAGGAAATGCTAGCCATGCCTTCTGAAACAAGCAGACCAACATGTACATATATACATCCAATTCACATCTCAATTCATTTCACAAACATAAAACATCCATTTTTATTAAGATTAGAGCCTACCATTACAATATACCAAAACAACGAGCAGGTTACACAACAAGAACAGAGAAAAAGCAAAGATCATCTATGCCTTCTCACCCCTGATTCAACGCATGAGCTGGATGTCTTTAACGTCCACCATCGTTGACGTTGATTGAGGGTCTGCACGGTTGGCACGAGCTAGTTGCTTATGCGGTGTCTTACCTCCCGTAGACTTGTGCATCGTCTGCAAGGCATCGTCTGCAAGGAGGAGGACAGCAAGGAGGCTGGGTTTTGGTATATTTATAGGGGAGGGAGAGGCGGGAGTTCGAAATTTTTTGGCGCGGGGACAGAAAGGCGGAGCTACGATCCGTGGGGTGAGGATTGGTGGATTTCTATTGGCTAGGATTGGGTTGAGGAGGATCGACGGGCCCAGCAGTCAGATTATCACAGATGGTTCTATATAGAGAACCATCTGTGATGAATGAATATCACAGGCGGTTCTATATATAGAACCGTCTGTGATGAATGAATATCATAGACGGTTCTATATATAGAACCGTCTGTGAATTAGAGCACAAAATTTATATACCGATGCAATATAAACAACTAGTCTAAAAAGAAAAAGTAGCAAAGTTTTATATGGCTTATATATACTCATTTGAAAGGTTTTGACGAGATATACAACTTTTCAGTTGAAGCAAAATCCAAATTCCGAAAGGAAGACCAAGAAAAAGGGCAAAAACAGAAACCAAAAACTTGCGACGCAGGTTTAGGTCCAACGATGGCCGATTTTCGGGGTCTTGGAGGGAGAGTGGCTCAAGCCAGTCGTTTTTTGGATCGGGCTCGTCATTAGCTTTCCAACGAGTACAAGAACGTCGAAAACGGACACCGTATGCAAAAGTTATGCCCATTTTACTGAAGGTGTGTCAAAACTAAATCATACTCGGACTTAAGCGGGAAAATATAAAATCTTGAGGGATTGCAAGGCGGAAAACATATCACAGACGGTTTTATAATAAAAACCGTCTGTGATAATCTGGAATATCACAGACGGTTTTTATTATAAAATCGTTTGTGATATTCCAGTATCACAGACGGTTCAGCGGTAAGAACCGTCTATGATACTCCTTTTTCCCGCCACAAATACCACAGACGGCCTCCAAATTAAAACCGTCTGTAATAGTGTACATTACAGACGGTTTCACAAAACCGTCTGTGATTTGGTGTCTAGTATTAGGCTTTCTGTAGTAGTGCTTCTACTACTATATAAGAGGGAAGGGGCTACACATTGTATATACATATATCGCCTACGGGAAAAGATCAACAAAGTTAAGAGGGTGTCGGGACTATATGTTTTGTCTACTTATATTTTGTGTGTACTTGATTGTTGGTAACACGATTACTACTTAACACAGTTAGGTATACACGTGGCTTTTTTTCTTGAGACGACATGGCATCTCCTTTATCAGGGTTAGTGTTAGGGTTTCACTGGGACCCTGCGGTTTAGAGGATGGGAGAGGTGGCGGGCGACAGTGTGATGAGGGCAGCGAGGGCATCGCTAGCCATGGGATCGGAAGAAGGCAATGGATAGTGGTGGCGGGCGACATGATGATGGGCAAGATGAGTTAGGTTGGGCGAGATGAAGCTCGCGGAGCTCACCAGAGAGGAAGAAGGTGACAGAGGTAGAGCAAGAGAGGCGCCGGAGAGGAAGAGAACTGGGGGTGGGGTGGAGCTTACCGGAGAGGAAGCGGTGCAGGCGTTTGCCAGAGATGCTACAGGGAGGGGGCTGTCACTAGGACTAGCAGCGTAAGCGCGGCGGCACGCCACGCTAGCTACCGTGTGGACCAAAGTAAAAGAGACGACAATTCGCAGGAAGTTTTTTTAAAAAAAAATCGAGAACACATGCTAATTTCGGAAAAACCAAAGGTCATTTTCGCAAAAGCCGAAGACCTGTAAGCACCTGTACGTAACTAAACGAGGACCCATACGTAATTTTGGAAAACTGTGGGGTGCTATCCTACAAAAGGATATGCAATTCCGGTGAAGTGGAGGGGGTTTTCAGAAAAAACCTAGCAGGGACCTTTTTGCAGAAACCAAGGACTTTTATGTGATTTTAAAAAATACAGAGACCTTTTCGTAAGAAATCTGACGCGGCATGAGTGGGAGACTGGGAACTCCCCTAGCTTTAATATAGTGATGATTTGCTTGAGCGTTCGGTGTTGCTTTTGTGGCTTGAGAGGGAGGACGCGGTTGAGTGCAAGAATGGATAAGGTCTGGAGGGGGATGCATACAAAAGTGTGTTTGATCGTAGTTACGGATTGAATCTTTGTTAGACCCAAAAATTTTGCATTGTTGAGAACAAATCTTGCACTTCACACCCTTCAGGTATACTTCTGTACTTCCCCCTCTTCGTAACATGATCCAACTAGTTATGAACAATTCTGAAAAAAAACTCATTAGCATTGAAACTAAGGTTGTTAAAAATCGTGATTTTAGTCGTAGAATCATACGGTTCTACGAAACCAATCCGGGTCAAATCGCATATTTAGTCGTACCTGGTAGAATCACGATCCTAATCATACAATTGTGTGGAATCATAGTAAAATCGTGGTAGAATCCTGGTAAAATCATTGTACATCATGTAGAATTACGTATCATTCAAGATTATGAAAGACTTAGATGTTAGGTTGTGTCCTATCCCTTAATTCATCAAGTTCTATCTTAAGTAGTAAGTAGTTAATAGTGTAGAAATTGACATTCAGAAGTTTGGAATAATAAAAAAATTAATTTAATTATATATTTATTTTACCTTTTTATGTAAATGATCAGATTATGGCAATATTGATAACATCATTCTTCTAGTCGTAGCTCTCAATTGCATAGAGTTCAAATCATGATCTTAATCGTGAATAAGATATATTTACTAATCAAATTAGATGCCAAATGACTAAACAAATACTTATATCACTCTTGGAATACATGGTAAATTGAAAAAAAAATATGTTTTTGATAGAATTGGGTAGGATCTTAAATTCTATGATTCGATCCTAGAATGCATTCTACTAGAGTGTCTCTGATCCAATTCAAGACCTCGATTCTGATAATCTTGATTGAAATAAAATCAATCTATCATGCCACAAAATTTCAAATGTAAATTCAATCTAAACATTGGGAAACAAAACGAACAAATTGTGCTGAATAGGAAATCAGAAAATAAAAAGGGAAAAAACCTAAGATAAAATATACTATTCACTAAATATTGTCTTTTTTTGTTTATCCTAATGTAAGTGACGTTTGTAGTTGATTTTTTGTAGTATACTTGACTATATCATAACCTATCTAATCGATTACGAAGCAATATCTTAGGTTTTGTCTAGCATGCGTGCATGTGAGCTTGTCCAGTTTGTATTTGTGAAAGCTATGCACCCCAGCAATATTATATGTGAAAACCGAAGATCAGGACGGACGCAATCTTTGAAGGTTGAACAGAGACCATAGAAGAAGGAACGACTAATTATAGGTTGCATAATGTTAGAAATTGGCGTATATGAGTAAAGTTTATTTTCTTAATCCTAAAATATGCACAGTTTAGTACCATATTGCTAAGGTAAATTAGGGGAAATAAATTTATAAGATAGAGTCATCACCACTTCTTGAATATAGATAGAGATGGCACGAGGAGAGTATTAGCTAATCACGCACGTGCGTATTCGCGCATTTTCGCGTGAAAATCACGTGACGTGGCACACCACCTTGTAGACCATGTCCATCCTTATTTTTTGCTGAACCCTGCATCACACTCTTTCTGTTTGAATGATATTCAAACGTTTAAATTTGAGGTTTTATTGGGGTTTTGATGACAAGCAGTTCCAGTGGGTAAATGATTAGTTAAATGTGTCAGTTACCAGTTGGTAAATGGTTGTTTAAGTTTGTCAGTTCACAGTCTGTCTATATATATATATCTGGAGACGTCCAAAGTGTATAACTGAAAATCTCATTGCCTCCATTTCCTTCTTATCTGCAATCTTGTGTTTTGTACCGCACCGTCTGAACTTCGCCAACCTTTCTTTCCGGCGTGCACCTGGGAGGAGAGAGAGTGACTATCTCCGAACAATTGCTGCAGAGAGTGCCTGCACGGGGCGGCAATAAGGTTTCGGGACAGCTCATTTGCGTGACCGCTCCTGCATTGCATCGTTTTACATTCTGCGCTGCATCAATCTTGCACTGCCTCCTGCTCTTCAACGAGCCCAATTGTAAGTCATTCGCTGTTCGTTCGACTTTGATACTATAATTCATTTATGTATATTCTGAAGTATGATGAGTAGCCTGTTGTTAGTTGTAAGTTTTGTATCACTAGTTTATTAATTTATCTTCTAGTAAAACTTATAATTAAAATATTGCTCATATTTTCAACGGCTAATCTAAGCAGCTATTGTTAACGCGCAAATGGGCTGAACAGCTGAGGTCATAATAGTGTCTGCTTGTGGACAACACGAATAATGTAAGCTCGAGGAACAAAACAATCGACGAACAGTCAATTCAGCGCATGCTAGTGGAGTACTATCACTGATTATGAAATTAGTTAGTTGGTTCGACAAGGTCAACGCATGGTGCTTGACCAGCACTTTGCCCGAGTTGCTACGAAACTCCTGCAGCGACACGCACGATCCTCCTTTGATCTTTCTTCTCTGGCACTCACACTACATAAGAATTCGTTTAGGGTTTTTCTCAGATTAGTTTAGGTTTCCCAAAATATCCTTAAAAAAATGCGGCGTATCGAAACAGGCCCTAAATGAGAAATTGACGCTACGGATCGACCAAATTCGAAAAATGAGGAACATGTATTAAAACAGTGTGATAAATCAGATCATTGTTTGTGAATTGGTCTAGTTCATGTACTGCTCTTGTTTTTCTTCTTCTTTTTCTTCTTCGAGGTTCTTCGCAGTCCATTCCAACAGGGATCTTGAAAGCTTTTCTTTTTCACTGTATTAACCTGCAAAAATGTTTGTAAATACGTGTCCAATCAACTTGGTGAATAGATAAGCACCTCAAACTCACAAATTTGCACCCTGGTCTTCAGTGATTGACCAGGATTGAAAAATTAGGTATGGCGGCATAGAACATTGCTTATATCCAGTAATAAAGACAGCATATTTAGACAAAGCTGCATTCACACCATTGGCGCACTGAAATGAATCAAGAACTACGGTCCGCGTGTCAACACACAGATATTAGTTCTTCGCCTAGACAAACAGTGCTAAAGTATCCCTTCAAATCCTTTTCTAGCAAATCATTTAATCAACCATTCAAAATCTTGAAGCAGAAATCACAATCCATCGTCCATTATTCCATTTGAGGCAAGCATGTGCAAATTAGATTTGAAATTTGAGAGGCGAGAGTACTCAACGTTAGTGCTAGGCTTAGTCGACATTGCGTCACTGCCCCTTGCCGCGGTGCCACCGACCGGTCTCACTCACCTTATGGCCCAGCCACCGCCCACCGCCGCCACCTTCTGGTACCTCCACGGCGCCAACCACGCCGGGCGCCCCCGGGGGCTGGTCCCCCAAGGAAATTTTTTCTCTATTATTCACTATCTCACTAATTTGTATGTATTATGCATGTATGACCCCTCTCATAAAATTGTTGGTAAAAACTGCTAAAAAGGTAAAACCTAACTCCTAGTACGCCAACCCAACCAAATTTAGCCCTTTTCCCAATCAGCCCAATAGTCAGAGAGAGAGAGAGAGAGAGAGAGAGAGAGAGAGAGACTGACTAGCAACTAGCGCATGCACAGCTGCACATGCTACTCGTTTTCTCGAGAGTGGAAAGACACCGTGCAACCCTTAGCCAATCTTGATTTGTATTCTTATATCACAAAATTTTTCAACAAAGTCTTTTTTTATCATAGCAAATTAGTTAGCAAAAACCAACATCAATGTAATGTACAGTCTATGATTTTGATAAGAAATCATCAGTCAAAATTGCTACCCCTTTTACTATGATGATCGATTTGAAGTTACAAAATGACTAATAGCGCGTGCCATCATAATAACACCGCACTATAGTCATGTCCTTGTTCCTCCTCGTTCTTCAACCCTGGCTCCACCCCCAAGAGCAAGATCACTCGATGCCCAAATCTGGGACCATGCCAGAGCTTGCCAGAATGTAGGGTCCGCCTCTCTACTGCTCGTACCTATTTGCAGTGTCTTACAAGTTCAACTATGGGCTTATTTGGTTGTCTGCATGAACTGATGCAGGCTGCATGAACGTGGTCAGACTGAGGAGGGAAGCTCCTCAGCCGCGTTCCTCAACCTGGCTCCAGTTGTTTTTTTTGCATCCGCTCGTGCAGGCTCTCTCCTCTCCGCAGCCAACCAAACACCATCTCCTTGCATACGCTGGTGCGAGCCACCCGCATGCAGGCAACCAAACAGGCCCTATGTTTTTCACTTGAGCTGTGTTGTGTGGGCTGTAGACCAACCTTTCATTATTACTAGCTGAATGTCCATGTGTTGCTACATATTTTTAAAAGAAACTTATGGGTGATAAATTTTTTTAGAATATGCATATAAACATGTTCTAAAAGTTTTTAAATCTGTAACAACACACGGGCATTCAGCTAGTGCAGGTTAATTGTCAAAAGACAAGAGGAATCAGGGGCATAATTCAAATGATGATGAGTTAATTTTCATTAGTTTCTAATTATATAAATTTCACAGATTTACATCATCAAGAAAAATAGGATATATAAAAAATTATACAGTCGAGGGAGGGACACGAGTAAAAAACCAGTGCCTGCAGCAAACTGGAAGAAAATGGGCACACAAGAAACAACGTTGCTCTGCCTGTCTGCTTGGCACGGACTCCACAACAGAATGCCTTGCAAATTGCCAAAGCGTGAGCCGAATACAAATACTACCAGATGCCTGGATAGTCGAGCCCTGTAAAGACATCAGGGGAGTGGACACTGGCAAGAAAAATGAAGGACCGGGTCTCAAGCTTATGACCCGATCTTAAGTAACAAAAAAAGAAAAAATAGCACAATCATGCAGCTGCACGCATGGGTGGATGTTGTTGCCGCCAACAGGTTGACGTGTCCCCGGCCACCGCCGCCGGATCCGGCCACCACAGGGTCAAGGGAGGAGGGGCGCCTTCGGATCTGGCGGCGAGAGGGGCATCGCCGCTGGATCCGGCCTTAGCTAACATTGTCACGTCGCGTACATTCCCAATGCCTCCTCCTGCTTCCATGGATCTGATGATCATCAATAGCTCTACACGGTCTCATGGTGTACTACAAAAGAGGGAAACAAATAACCGATCAGGTTACTTTCTTCCTGCCAAGTAAAGGAAATCTGGGCTTTGCTAGACATTGCTCAGTATCTGCATCATTGGTAACACTGTACTTGAGTGGCGCGGCTGCAGGCGGCCCGCTGTAGCCCAACACCGCAAAGCGAGCGGTCGAAGCAGTTAAGTGGTTTTGGCAGCAAGCCCACTAAGAGATTCGTCTATGTACAGAACACTATGAACTCTGAAGCACAAAATTTCACAAAAAAATTTTGGAAAAAATTCAAAAATTCAAAAATTTTTTTTTTGGAAAAATCAGGAGCATTCCAAATCGGGTACACCAAGTTAGCTTACACATTGGTATATCAACTTCCATCATAAAACACATGAAGCTGCTACTTCCATAAATGTATCATCAAACATTGGCATTACACAAAGTGCCCTCGAATGTATGATCGTCCCAAAGTTGAGCTTTTACTAGCAAGCTCACCCTGTTCTGCCGCTCTTAGTCATATGCAGGCAATGTTATACTCCTGTAGTAGTGCACGAATGTAGGTAGTTAACTAGAGCTCCTCTGGGACACTTGCAGTTGCAGCCTTGAGAGTCAGCTTAAGCTGGTGACAGTGCTTAGTCAAGCTTCTATGCAAAGCGTTGGTAGTAAATGTGGATTGCTTCTACTGCATGAAAATTGGTTTCCTGTATGGTAGAATCTAAATCACTACATAGGAACCACAATACTCACTCCTGCCACTATTAGTTACCGACTCTGGATAGACATAATCCATCAGCCATTATATCTTTATTTCCTTCATTTGGAAAGTCGGTTGATATTTAGATACCTGTTAATTTAATATTTCTAAACTCACATTGCTTCTTTGAGAAAAATACAATACCCTAGAATACTCCACAGTAAAGTGCTAACACAAAATTAGTGCACTTGCAGATAATTGTTTGTAAGACATAAGACTCGCCAACAAGCATTTCTGGCGCCGTTGGTGGGGAAGCAATGGGCTAGGATATCATTTTGGCATCTATATATTTATCTACTGCTTTCCTTAACCAACGTATCATGTTCTTGCTTTTTTTTGAAAGTGCAACAAGGACGCACACACGTAACACCACACATATTCATATTACACACATACACTATTACAAAAAGGGTCATCACAGACGGTTCAAAACTATCATCACAAACGGTTTTTTGAACCGTCTAAATTTATATCTCATCAATATACAGCTTTCCACTGCTCTTAAGGATGTTAGTCATATAGAGCATCTCTACTCTAGAGCCTCAAGTACAGACATCTTTGTGTTTTTGATTGCACCTGTTTTGTCCTACTGCAGCCTCGTGAGTGCATTAAACTGTCAGCCCAGTCAGTTGAGTGTGTGTTTCTAGATTACAGTTCTAAGCATAAGGGTTATCGCTGTTATGATCTTTCTGCTCGACGGATCAGGATCTCCCGAGATGTTGTTTTTGACGAATCTAGACCTTTCTTCTATCGAGTTTGGCTCCTTATCCTATTTCCACCGTTGAGATGTATGTCAGTAAATATATAGTATCACAGCTTCTTCCTCAACCATTCTTAAATTTCAATGCAGATTGACCATGGCTATGTTTCCCCTCAATTTGTGACAAACCTTGGTAAATCAATTGTGGAGTTTGAGAATGCTAAGGTTCTTATAACTGATCAGAAGATCACAAGCATAAAGGAAATTCTTCCAATTTTGGAGAATACTACACAGTTGAGAGCTCCGCTGTTCATTATTGCTGAGGATATTACTGGTGAAGCTTTGGCAACTCTTGTTGTTAATAAGCTCCGAGGAATTCTCAATGTTACAGGGATCAAAGCCCCAAGTTTTGGTGAGCGGCGGAAGGCTGACCTTTAGGATATTGCCATCGTGACAGGTTTTTCCCGCAACCAATAGTGATGACCTTTTCCTTAAATTTGACTTTATACTACTACAAAAAACCGTATTATAGACGGTTCAAAAATGTCATCACAGATGGTTTTCTGAACCGTCTGAATTTATGGGTCAATGATAATCGAAGGTTATCACAGACGGTTTTCGAACCGTCTGTGGTGTAAATATCACAAACGATTTGTAACTAAAAACCATTTGTGATAGCTCATAATCACAGACGGTTTGTAAGTAAAAACCGTATGTGATAGGTGATAATCACAGATGGTTTTTAACTAAAAACCATCTGTGATTATTAGCTATCACAGACGGTTTTTAGTGAAAAACCGTCTGTGATTATCACCTATTACAGACGGTTTTTATTTACAAACCGTCTGTGATTATCAGCTATCACAGATGGTTTTTAGTTACAAACCATCTGTGATATTCTTTTGTACCCCTAAATCTATTTCTGTTTATTGGCTAGCCTCGGGAAATGCTAGCCATGCACTCTGAAACAAGCAGATCAACATGTACATGTATACATATAATTCACATCTCAATTATTTCACAAACATAAAACATCCAAATCACATTTCAATTCATTTCAGAAACATAAAACATCCAATTCACATCGCACTTTATTTCACAAATATAAAACATCCATTTTGCAAATCAATTAATTGAAATGAAATAAAATATCCATTAACAAATACACAATTACAAAAGATCTACATTGTATTTGCACTTAGATGGTAACATGCATTTTTTTATTGCTCTATACTCCGGAATCGAGGTCTCACGAAAGGAACAGATCCATAATCAACGAACTTGTCTGGCTGCACAAGCAATACTTGGATGGTGTATGATTGCCATCCAAGTATTGCTTGTGCAGCCTGACAAGTTCGTTGATTATGGATCTATTCCTTTCGCGAGACCTCGATTTCGGAGTGATAAGAGTAATAAAAAATCATTGTGCGTAGTGGAACTCTCCATTTGATCTTATGACTTTAGACAACAAAAAGAATGCGCACTCTCCTCGAATTTGTGCAAGGTCCGGCTGTTTCAATGTAGTTGTAGAGATGGGCGCAACCTGTCGATAGGAATATCAATGTGCATACATATATAACCTGACAAGTATGAAATAAATGTGGGAAGATTGACAAACCTTACAATTGGTGATCTTTGAGGAATAGAGGAGTAGTCTCATATGATGGTAAACGTAGAATCCACATGTGTTGCCCGGCTGCTGCTGGTGGCACTGCAAAAAATAGAATATGTTAATTCAAGAGGCATTACTACCAAGTGTTGTATAGGATTAATTAATGTGTACTAGCGAATACCCGAAAATTGTGAACATGTTGCAAGGGCTTGGCCCCTTTCGTCGAGCCACGTGTCTGTGCAACATACGTGGCGAACGACCTTCGTGATTCGAAAAAGTTAGATTAGTCATTCGGAAGGAAAGAAAGAGTACAATATAGTTATGTATGGAGAAAATGTACTTACCTATCGAGTAATTGGGCGATAGCTGTGTACTCGGATTTGTTCTTACTTAGAGAATCTAGGTATATAGCCTGTTCCATTTTGGTATAATTACAATTAAAATCCAATGGAAGTGCTCATTGTATAGCATAAGAACAAATTCCTTATCGTGATGAGCCAGCAGTGTTGATGTAATATAGCTCTCGACGAAGGATGCATCCTCGTTGATGGTATCAATGGCGACCAAGCGTGGGTCTAGGAAACTAATTGGTGATTTCGATGATCTAGCTTCGGTCAGCATGTATATATATATATGAAGGACTACGGGTAGGCTACGCTAGCGCAAATTAATAAAAATTATGCCCGTAAACCAAGATCACTGCAGTTATAGATCACGGAATTACCACTAGACACGCAGTGCGGAATTGATGCAGACGTCGGGGCGAGTAGTCGTACACGTCGATGCAAAGACGTCGGGCGAGTAGTCGTACTACTTCCTCGTCCTCGTCGCGGCGTCCAACGTACAACTCCTCTCTTGCGGTTCGTCCAAACGCTACGAGATGCAGCGCCGCCAAAAGGTATCCACACGCACGGGAGAAGCGGCGCACGCCGGATTACTAGATCGCGCGGCGCCGTGGCGTGGGAGGGTGGCGGCCAGGGTTTGAGGAGGTCACGGAATTCTCTTTCTACCCTGTGCGCCCTAGCCCTCCTTTTATAGACGTCCTTAAAATGGGCTTGGTGAATGGGGGCCCATTAGGACTCAATACCCACCCAACCGGATCCAATCCGAATTAGGCTTCACCCTTAAGTGTGTGACCCTATGGGTTCACGTATGTTTAGACATGACACGAGTTTACCTACTCGGTCAATAGTTGGTAGCGACCTCTAGCAAGACGTGCCAACTCCTAAACATACATAAAGATCATATCGAACGAACCATCACAACTTTATGTACATGCCAATCCCTTTGTCTCACGATATTTGGTCGAGCTCCAAGCTGACCACTCTTTCTCGATCCGTGATCCGAATCCCTTACTAGGTTAACTCTTAACCTTAAGTAGCATGGCCATGCATTTGGATCCGATCACTCGAGGGCCAGAGATATCTCTCTCGGGTAGAGAGGGAAAATCCCATCTCGACCGACCATGCCTCGCAAACATGCTTCATGACAAACCCAAAGCTACCTTTATAACTACCCGATTCACGAGCAGCGTTTGATAGCCCCTAAGTAGGTCGATTCACATCTCAAGTACATGCGACAATCTCAGGTCTAAGGACAAGGCGTACACATTGTGTAGAGAGAGAACCATAAGTATAATTGTTATGTCTCATGTTGGGTCGGTCCAACCCCATGTTCTAAACATGTGTCCACATTATTGGTTTGACATCTCCATGTCTATGACCGTGAAACATGGTCATCAACCGATACATGTGCTAATCCATTATTCACGTGTGTCCACACATGAACTTCGACTAGGGACAACTTTAGAATAACCATACAAGTAAAGAGTTTCACAAACAAGTCACATACTTGTTAATCAATACAAAGGCAATATTCAAGGAACATTTATTAAATCATGGATACAACGAAATATCATCATCTCTATGATTGCCTCTAGGGCATATTTCCAATGATCTCCCACTTGCACTAGAGTCAATCTAGAAGATATCTAATACCCATAGCTCTTGTGTGCGCCTCGTGCTTAGGTGTGGGAGAGGCTTCATCAAAGGATCTGAAATATTCAAATCCGTATGTATTTTGCATATCTTTAAATCTCCTCGATTGAGGATCTCTCGAATGAGATGAAACCGCCGCAGATATGTGTTTGTTCTTTTGGTGATTCCTTGGCTCCTTGGCTTGCGCAATGGCCCCACTTGTTATCACAAGAAAGATCCGAGGACTGCACGCACTAGGAACCACACCTAGTTCGAAATGAACTTCCTTATCCAAACACCTTCCTTTGCTGCTTGAAGCCGCAATGTACTCGGCCTCCGTTGTAGAGTCGACAACGATCTCTGCTTGGAACTCTTCCAACCGACCGCACCACCGTTCAAAATGAACACAAAACCCGATTGCGATTTGTAATCGTCTTTGTCGGTTTGGAAGCTTGCATCGGTGTAACCATTTACAATGAGCTCTTCCTCACCTCCGTAGACTAGGAACACATCCTTAGTTCTTCTCAAATACTTGAGGATGTTTTTAACCGCTGTCGATGACTCTCACGGGATCACTGGTATCTCGCTTGTAACACTTAGAGCATAGGAAACATCAGGCGAGTACATATCATAGCATACATGATAGATCCAATGGCCAAGCATATGGAATCTTACTCATGCGATCTCGCTCATCGGTTGTCGAAGGACACCGAGTCTTGCCAAGATTTATGCCATGAGACATGGGCAAGAACCCTTTCTTTGCCTCCTCCATGTTGAACCGTTTCAACACTTTGTCAATGTAAGTACTCGGCTTAATCCTATTAGCCTTTTGATCTATCTCTATAGATCTTAATACCTAAAATATATGCCGCTTCCCTAAGTCCTTCATTGAAAAACTATTTTTCAGTGAGGTCTTAACGGACTCGAGCATAGGAATATCATTTCCAATCAGTAATATGTCATCTACATATAAGATTAGAAATACGAGCGAGCTCCCACTTGCCTTCTTGTAAACGCAAGATTCTTCTTCGTTTTTGATGAAGCCAAACCCTTTGACCACTTCATCAAAACGAATGTTCCAACTCCGAGATGCTTGCTTCAATCCATAAATGGATTTTTGAAGTTTGCATACTTTTGTAGCATTGATTGGATCGACAAAACCCTCGGGCTGTATCATATACACGTCCTCGGTTAAATTTCCATTAAGGAAAGCCGTTTTGACATCCATCTGCCATATCTCATAGTCGAAATATGCAGCAATAGCTAGAATGATCCGTATAGATTTAAGCATCGCTACAAAGTGAGAAGGTCTCATCGTAGTCAACTCCTTGAACTTGCCGAAAACTTTTGCGACAAGTCGAGCTTTATGGATATGAACATTTCCATCCATATCAATCTTCTTTTTATAGATCCATTTGCACTCTATGGTTTTAACACCATCAGGCGGGTCAACCAAGTTCCAAACTTGATTGTCTCCCATGGATGCTATCTCGGATCTCATGGCACTTTGCCATTTCTCAGAGTCTGGGTCCATCATTGCTTCCGCATAGGTCGTAGGCTCATCATTGTCTAACAATAACATATCTCGCATATTGCGGAGTCTTTCCAACCTTCGTGGTGGTGGTGCTTCCTTCGCCATGGGTTCCTCAACTTGTTCTGCCACGTGGGCATCATTCGTCGAGTCTTCCCGATTGGTTCATCTTGAACCTCTTCAAGCTGCACCGTTCTTCCACTTGTCTCCTGTTGAGAAACTCTTTCTCTAGGAAAACACCACTTGAGCGACAAACACTTTGCCCTCTAGTCGGTTGTAAAAGTAATATCCAAAGGTTTCCTTGGATATCCCACGAAAATGCATTTATCCGACTTGGGTGTGAGCTTATCCGACTTAAGTCTTTTGACAAATGCCTCACATCCCCAAATCTTTAGAAAAGACAAAGCGTGACTCTTCCCATCCATATCTCATATGGTGTCTTAACTACGGATTTAGACGGTACCTATTAAGTGTGAAAGCTGCCGTTTCTAGAGCGTAACCCCAAAATGATAATGGTAGATCTGATGGCTCATCATCGATCGAACCATGTCCAACAAGGTCCGACGCGCTCGGATACCCCATTTCTTTGAGGCGTTCCGGCGGTGTTAGTGTGGAACAATTCCGCAACTCTTGGATGATTGCTAAATTCATGACTCAAATACTCGCCACCACGATCGGATCGTAGAGCCTTAATTTTTTGGCACGTTGATTTTCAACCTCATTCGGAACTCTTTGAACTTTTCAAAAGTTTCAGACTTATGCTTCATTAAGTAGACATATCCATATCTACTAAAATCATCGATGAAAGTTATGAAGTAATGAAATCCACCTCTAGCGATCGTGCTCATTGGTCCACATACATCGGTATGTATGATTTCCAACAAGTCGATGCCCTCTCAAAAGAACCTTTGAAAGGTGACTTGGTCATCTTACCAAGCAAACAAGCTTCACATGTCTCGTATGATTCAAAATCAAACGAAGTTAGAAGACCATCATCATGGAGCTTCTTCATGCGCTTTTCACTTATGTGACCCAAACGACAATGCCAAACATAGGTGGGATTCAAATCATTAGGTCGAAGTCTTTTAGCATTTATGTTAAAGATGGGCGCATCATCAAGATTTAAAATAAATAACCCATTCACAATGGCGCTAAAGCCACAAACATTTCATTTTAGAGATCAAACAACCATTGTCTTTACTTGCAAATGAATAACCATCTCTCATCAAACATGAGGAGATAAAATGTTTCGACTCATACTAGGAACATAATAACAATTATTCAATTCCATAATAAATCTTGAAGGAAGCTGAAGTTGCATGGTGCCGACGGTCAACGCAGCAACCCTTGCTTTATTTCCGACGAAAATCAACTTCACCTCTTGCGACTCCTCTACTTCTTATTAGCCCTCGCATCGAGTTGCAAATGTGAGCAAGCGATCCGGTATCAAATACCCAAGAGTTAATAGGAGAATCAGCAAGAAAATGTCTAAAACATTTATGACAAGTGTACCATGGGTGGAAGTCTTACTTCAAAGATTCTTCTTGCATTCCTCGTAATCCATGTACTTCTTGCGTTTCTCTTCCAGTGGCGATCTCTTTACAATAGTAGCATACTTGTCTCGGCTCCAGTCCAGCTTTAGGCTTAGGCGTTGGCTTTGAGATCATATCTTTAGCCTTGCCCTTATTCTTTGCCCATGGCTTCTTACCCTTTTTCTTGAAGCTAGACTTGTTCTGCATGACACCATCACATGGCTAGGCCCCGCACACTTCTTAATGTCACTCTCTGCTGTTTTGAGCATCCCACAAAGCTCATTAAGGCCCTTTTCCACCCCATGCATATGGTAGTTCGAAATGAAATGTCCATAGCTAGGTGGTAGAGACGCCTAAAATGAAATCGGTTGCCAACTCTTGGCTAATTGGAAAACCAAGTTTATCCAAAGTCCGATCAGTAACCAACCATTTTGATCACATGTGGGCCTCTACGGGTGCACCTTCGTTAACTTGCATTCGTAAAAGCCTTAGACACATTGAACCTTTCAGTCCGGCTCGTGTCCGAACATGTCCTTAAGCGCCATGGTCATATCATACGCTTCTGATCCTCAAACCGCTTTTGAAGGTCAGGTTCCATGCATGCAAGCATAAGACAACTAATCTCAAGAGAGTCATCACATGCTTTCTTGTAGGCATTTTTAACACAGCAATCGCATTGTCGCAGAGTTCTTACGGGATTTGGGTGTCTAGAACGTGTTCCTTTTATCCGCCACGAGAACAATTCTCGAGTTACGGACCGATCCGAATAGTTTGTTCCATTTAATTTTTCTTTCTCAAGAATCGATCGCAAAGCAAAAGGGTGTGCGCGGTTGTTAGATGCCATTGATCTACAACGAGAAAATGCAAAATACTAAGACAAATAGAACCATGATAGAGTAAACTGTATTAAACAAATTTAATAGAATGTACTCCCACTAAAATCAATATCCTCTATTGATTCTTAGCGATTCAAGATCCGCAATTAACTAGTCTACTAGTGAGCTTTTGCATCACCGCTAGGAGACAAGGTAATTCGGTAAGTAACACCTTACTAATCATATCTCTATATGACTCTTGTTGTTGGGTGACATCTCTATGCCTCGCGCCCAACCTTTATGCCCCAAGGCCCATAACCTTTATGATAACCTTGTTAAGTTCACCAACCCTTATGCATGTATGTATCCGATACAAACCCATCTAGTCAAGGAAAGTCGATGGTGCCCTAATTTTATAGACCCACCATCAATTTACAAGACATGGGATGGTGCAGGTTTAGTTGGGAGGGCATATGTTTAACTTAACATTTTGTGAGGATCGTTATACTTCTACCATTCAAACATGCATAGGAGTAAAACAAACAGAATAGCATTCACACATTGTGACTCAAGATGGCCCATTTTCTCATGGTGATCTTCATCGCCATAGAATCATCCACCATGATGATCTCCATCTCCATGGTTAATGTGTGCCATCCTCCAAGTGATGTGTCCTCCAAGTACTAATATAAGCTATTACTCATAACAGCTAGTAATCAAATACATGGATACAAGGAATCATCACAAGTCGGCACGCAGCCGTTAATACAATACTTTGACAACACTATGGCTCCAGTAGTGTTGCGAACCCACGACACGCAGTCATGAAAATATTATAAACATGCATCACATACACATTAGGCCATACTGGTCACATACATCCTGCAAAAACAAGTTATGCATAGATTCGCAATCTACCGGATAAGGGGTCGAGGGGTTTCCCCATCAAGGTTCGAAGGGCAGCGCCCTGTCCGACATTCGTAAAAAGCAGATCCAATCTATGCAATTTTTACTTAGGATTTTGATCGGCAAATCATATTTACCCCAAATCGACTATTGTTCGATTCGACCAATTTGCATTGATCTTCGCGTCGCAACCGGTTTTACGTGTCACCGTCTACCCGATGGTGATACCGACCGGTAGGGGTATGTTGTGGCACGACCTTAGCAGCACAATCACGGAATATCGATTATTAATCTAGGTTCCGATTCGACCAATCATATTGATCTTCGCATTCCGCAATCGGTTTTACGTGTCACTTTCTCACCCGATGGTGATACCGACCAGTAGGGGTAAGTTGTGGCACGACCTTAGCGAATGATCACGAAACCAGATCTATCCATTACGTAACTATACAATCGATCACATCGATCATAACGACTTACATATCGCCATATGCAAATCACCCAACCTATAACATGACAAAGAATGGCTCGATACCACGAAGGACTACGGGTGGGCTACGCTAGCGCAAATTAATAAAAATTATGCCCGTAAACCAAGATCACCGCAGTTATAGATCACGGAATTACCACTAGACGCGCAGTGCGGAATTGATGCAGCACGTCGGGGGAGTAGTCGTACACGCCGATGCAAAGACGTCGGGCGAGTAGTCGTACTACTTCCTCGTCCTCGTCGCGGCGCCCAACGTACAACTCCTCTCTTGCGGTTCGTCCAAACGCTACGGATGCAGCGCCGCCAAAAGGTATCCACACGCACGGAGAGAGCGACGACGCCGGATTACTAGATCGCGCGAGCGCCTGTGGCGTGGGAGGGTGGCGGCGGGGTTTGAGGAGGTCACGAAATTCTCTTTCTACCCCCGTGCGCCCTAGCCCTCCTTTTATAGACGTCCTTAAAATGGGCTTCAATAATGGAGGCCCATTAGGACTCAATACCGACCCAACCGGATCCAATCCGAATTAGGCTTCAGCCCTTAAGTGTGTGACCCTATGGGTTCACGTATGTTTAGACATGACACGAGTTTACCTACTCGGTCAATAGTTGGTAGCGACCTCTAGCAAGACGTGCCAACTCCTAAACATACATAAAGATCATATCGAGCGAACCATCACAACTTTATGTACATGCCAATCCCTTTGCCTCACGATATTTGGTCGAGCTCCAAGCTGACCACTCTTTCTCGATCCTGTGATCCGAATCCCTTACTAGGTTAACTCTTAACCTTAAGTAGCATGGCCATGCATTTCTGGATCCGATCACTCGAGGCCCAGAGATATCTCTCTCGGTAGAGAGGGCAAATCCCATCTCGATCGACCATGCCTCGCAAGCATGCTTCATGACAAACCCGAAAGCTACCTTTATAACTACCCGATTCACGAGCAGCGTTTGATAGCCCCTAAGTAGGTCGATTCACATCTCAAGTACATGCGACAATCTCAGGTCTAAGGACAAGGCGTACACATTGTGTAGAGAGAGAACCATAAGTATAATTGTTATGTCTCATGTTGGGTCGGTCCAACCCCATGTTCTAAACATGTGTCCACATTATTGGTTTGACATCTCCATGTCTATGACCTGTGAAACATGGTCATCAACCGATACATGTGCTAATCCATTATTCACGTGTGTCCACACATGAACTTCGACTAGGGACAACTTTAGAATAACCATACAAGTAAAGAGTTTCACAAACAAGTCACATACTTGTTAATCAATACAAAGGCAATATTCAAGGAACATTTATTAAATCATGGATACAACGAAATATCATCATCTCTATGATTGCCTCTAGGGCATATTTCCAACAATATACACAGAAAAGCAACAAATTATATATGACATATATCGGTATTACATGAACAGAGACTGTGATTGTACAGACTTACAGCATCCAGCATCGAACGAGTGAGGTGTCGAGAGCGTTGAGCGTGAAAAGATCAAATATATCCTCAAAGGTCACCGCGAAGACACAATCCTGAATTTCGTGCTGGAAATGATTCCGCCTGAATTTGACAGTGATACCTGAGCACCGTTCTACCTGTGGCTTATTGGACTGTTCCATATACCAAGCGTGTAATCTTTGGCAACCAAGTCCCTAGGGTTAGGAGGTGCTCTTCCAGGATTATCATTGGCTCGCCTAGCACAAATTTGTGGGCCAATGGCAGGTACGGGATATCATCATCAACCTTCTTTGGTTTGCCCCTGCCTCGGCTGTAGGTCGACTTTATGGTAGTCGACTGTAAAAGGTAGCACCGGTGCAAGTTGCTTTGGTGAGAATAACACCTATGGAGATAGCACCGGTGCAGGTAGTGGTGGTGGAGATAAGTCTTGTGGAGATGGCACTAGTGCATGTAGCTCTGGTTCGTACTGCCCTTGTGGTTCTACCACCGGTGAAGAAGCCTCCAGGGAGATGTCGCTTTTGGGTCACTGGATGAATGTTCCAATGGCTTGCACTAGAGTTACGATCTCGTCGTTGGGGGGCTTCGGTAGTAGGACAACCTCAAAATTGGCATGCACACCATCCACATTAACTTTTGCGAAGCCTGGTGCTATAGGTGTACGGTGCACCATGGCCCAAATAGCAGACGGATATGCTTGGCCCCAAGCAGTGTACAAGGGAACGGAGGCATATCTCACTTAGAGGCTGCACTTTGTAGGCTCCTACATAACGATACAAAATTAGCTACTCCAATAGGCCTATCAATGGATCGAGCATTTCAGAGATAATAATTATTACCAGGATGTTGTCCACAGGAAATCTAGCCTCGCTTTCCGTCTGATTGGACGCGCAACTACTTGGACAGTTGGGCGAGCTAGCTAGCACAGGAGTGGCGGCGGCGGCCTGCTGATTTCCTGTAAATCTTCGCATCTCATCTCTAACATAATCAGCCAGCTCCTCTCTAAGAGATGCCTTGATCTCTTCTCGTAGCCGTGCGTCACGCTCGGCTTTGGTTCTCTTCCTACTCCGATACAATTTGGAGTCATCTTGGAAACCATGTTTCCAAGGAACAGAAAGCCCAAGGCCTCTCGTACAACCCGGGTGCTGCTTGTTTCCCAGGGCCGCGGAGAGTATATTGTTGTAGGGGTGGCCCCCACCTAAGCCCAGCAGGCCTGGTAGAGGAATGTAAGGCCCAAAATGGGACATGTGTAATGACATAGGTACCCCTGAGGGGAGTACTCGGATGTAAGGGTATAATTGTAAAAGAACTCCCCATATGGATAATATATATATACAACACAGGCCATGGGGAGAAACCCTAAGCCATTGCTGACCTAACTCTCCACTACTATACTCTCTCTCTCTGTTTGGTCTGTAACCACGACAGTTGGCGCCAGATCCGAAGAAGGATGGCACCAAAGAAAGCTTCATCGTCGGCGGTGAAGAAGAAAAAGGTGGGAGCGGTGAAATCTTGCGTAAATACCACAGCTTCGGCATTGGCAGCCGCAGGCGTGGGTAGCGATGCAGGCGTGACGGTCGCCAACACTGGTGTTCACGACGCGACGCTCGACCCCGCCACCACCGCCGCGACACTCGACCCCACCGCCGCCGCGACGTCCGATCCCGTTATCGACCTCGGAGTCCACCACGCCACCATAGCAGGCAGCCATGGAGCACAGGCCGCGACTGCCGCCAACGCCCTGCCGACGGCCCTCGGCACGCTCCGACGAGAGCTGGCGGATCTCCGTGGGGCCGTGCAGGATATGTGAGAGGCTCGGAGTCGGCAGACCCCCCCCGGCGATCGTATTGGATCCCGCGCCGGAAAGGGCGGATAGCCGCGGTGCCCCCGCGTCCAACCACATCCTGCCGCGGCGCATGGACCTAGAGTCTCCGCTTTCTGCAGGTCTGCAGCAGGCGGCGTGGCCGGAGGACTTCAAGTTCCCTAGTGCCATCGACCCGTACAAAGGCGACATGGACCCTCGGAAGTTCGTGCGCGTATACGAGACTGCTATCGAAGCCGCAGGCGGAGACAACACTACGAAGGCGAAGGGACTTCCTCTCGCGTTGCAGGGAGTAGCGCTTTCTTGGTTTTTCACCATCAAGCCAAACTCCATCTACGCCTGGGAGCAGATCCACGACCGCCTCGCGCGCCTTCCAAGGAAACTACGCCGGCGCGTCGATGCGGGCGCTCTTCGCCGTCAAGCAGAAACCATCGGAGAAGCTCCGTGACTATTACAAACGCTTCGCTAAGGTACGCTGCCAGATCAAAGATGTCAACGAAACAACCATCATCAATGCAGCAATACAGGGTCTTCGCCCGGGGCCGCTTGCCGAATATACCGCACGGACAGGGTCTTTGCCCGGGGCCGCTTGCCAAATATATCGCGCGGAAGCCAGTCAAGTCGGTGGCGAAGCTCTTTGACAAAATGGAAGAGTACGCCCGGGCAGAGAAAGATGCGCGAAGGCGCAAGGGTGACGACTCCGACACCACTCAAGCGGAGGAGTTGTCGCAAAAAGGAAACGCGAAGGGCGACCTGAGAGCAAAATGCAAGCAAGCATCCGGGGGAGACGCTTCCGAATGTGTTGACGCCGGGGTGTACGAGAACTCGTCAAGCGGCAGGCACAAGCCCCGGCGTAACCAGCGAAGGTCCCAAAAGGCTCGCCACGTCTTTGCCACACAGGGCGTTCCCCAAGAACTTATCCTCGCCCCGCGACTGGGTAGGGAGCCCAGAGGAAGCCGCGACGCGAGACCGTGCGCGGAGCAGGAAATCCTGGACTACGACAGATGGTGCAAAGTGCATGGCTATGGTGACCACTTCACGCGGGCATGCACCGAACTTATGGCGCTACGACAACCAACAGCTCGAGTTTGGGCCCCGGGAGCGCCGACCGTTGCAGCAGCCCATGTGCAGCCGCCGCAAGGAAGTCCCCTGCGAGTCGGAACCCCGGGAGGGACCCAGCGCCGCATCATTAGCGTCATCTCTGGAGGCTCCTCGTCGAGAACCTCCTTGGTGCAGCCACCCCAGGGGATGCCGCACTGCAATATCACCTTCGCGCCAGCCAACGCCCAGGGCGTGGAGTTCTCCCATCAAGATCCTTTGGTCATCCAGGCCGACATTGCAGGTCACGACGTTAGGCGCACTCTCTTCGACGGAGGAAGCTCTGCAAACATCCTATTCGTAGAGGCCCTCGATCGCATGGGAATACCTTGGAGTCGCTTGAGACCATCGGAGACCCCTCTCCAGGGTTTCGGCGGCCAGCCCCTGAAGGCCTTGGGTCACGTGCGCCTCCGAGTCTCCTTGTGCCAGGCCGACAATGCCATAAGTGAGGACATCGTCTTTGATGTCGTGGACATCCTGCACCCATACAACACCATACTGGGCCGACCCGCCATTAATTCCTTTGAGGCGGTGCCGCACCATGCCTTTTTATGTATGAAGCTCCCGGGCCCACGGGGTGTCATCACCATCTTCAGCGACCAGGACCTCGCTAGGCATGTCGAAGCCGGCGCCAGAAGTCCGCACCGCAAGGTACACGCCCTCGCTGACAAATCCGAGGCGGATACGCCATCCGGTCCAGGATGGACACCTAAGCCCCGCCCGGAGGGCGGGGTCAAAAGGGTGCCTCTCCAAGCGGAAGGGCAGTTCGTGTCCATCGGCGAAGGTCTCCCTCCGGAGGTGGAGCAAGACTTGCTCCAGGTTCTCCGGAGTAACGCAGATGTCTTCGCGTGGTCCCCGGAGGACATCAAAGGCGTGGACCGCGCTCTCATCGAGCACAATTTGGTGGTTTGCCCCGACTCCAAGCCGATCAAGCAGAAGCTTCGCCGTATGTCCCTGGACCGGCAGCAAGCGGCCAAGGTGGAGGTGCCGAAGCTTCTCCAGACTGGCTTGCCAATCCGGTGCTGGTCAAGAAAGCCAGCGGCGCCTGGCGGATGTGCATCGACTTCACCGCCCTCAACAAGGCATGCCCAAAGGATGACTACCCTTTGCCGCGCATAGATCAACTGGTCGACGCCACTGCAGGGTGTGAGCTCATGAGCTTCCTGGACGCCTACTCCGGCTACCACCAGATCTACATGGCCAAGGACGACGAGTATAAAACCAGCTTCATTACGCCGGTTGGGACGTTCTGCTTCGTCAGGATGCCCTTCGGCTTGAAGAACACGGGTGCAACCTTCACCCGCCTCGTCGCGCTGGCATTAGCCGCTCAGCTCGGGAGGAATGTGGAGGCCTACGTCGACGACGTGGTAGTGAAAACCAAGCAGCTTGCCTTCCATGGTCGAGACCTCCAGGAGACCTTCGACAACCTCAGGAAGGCGGGCATCAAGCTCAATCTGGACAAGTGTGTTTTCGGCGTACAAGCGGGCAAGCTCTTGGGCTTCCTCGTGTTCGGACGAGGCATCCAGGCGAACCCCGACAAGGTCGACGCCATCCTGGGCATGGAACCACCCAAGACGACGAGGGAGGTCCAGAGGCTGGTCGGCCGCATGGTGGCCTTGAGCCGCTTCTTGTCTAAGGCAGCGGAATAAGGCTTGCCATTTTTCAAGACTCTTTGTGGTTGCGACGGATTTCATTGGGATGACAATTGCGCAAAAGGTCTTCGATGACCTCAAGAAACACCTCGCAAGCCTTACCACTCTAGTTGCCCCGGCGTCAGAGGCTCCCCTCCTGCTCTACCTTTCCGCCTCAGCGACGGCGGCCAGCGTCGTCCTTGTCCTCGAAGAGGGTGCTCTCCAACGACCCGTGTATTTCGTTTCTGAAGCCCTCCAGAACGCCAAGACGCGGTATACGGAACTCGAAAAGCTCGCCTACGCGCTGGTCATGGCCTCAAGAAAGCTCCAACACTACTTCCTGGCCCATCGGATAACGGTGCCATCCTCGTTCCCCCTGGCAGAGATGCTGCACAATAAGGAGTCCACAGGGCGAATTGGCAAATGGGCAGCTGAGCTTGCCCCATTCTCCCTAACGTATGCCTCCCGAACGGCGATTAAGTCTCAAGTTCTGGCAGACTTCCTCGCGGAATGGACCCCCCAGCTCAGCCTGTCCACCAGCCCGAGGATCCAGTGTGGATGCTCAACACTGACGGAGCCTACGGCGTCGCGGGTGCGGGCGTCGGCGCAGTCGTCACTACACCTGAGGGGCACCGCCTGTTGTACTCGGCGCGTGTAATATCCCAAAAATTTGCTTTCTAAAAAATTTAAATTCAAATTAATTACTTTAAAGTATTTGAGTTTTATTTGGATTTGCCCAGAATTTCTGTTTTAAAAAAAATGGATTTGAAAAGTATTTTAAGTAAAACCTAAAAATATTGTTAAATAAAAAGATATTTTGAATTTATATAAAAATCTTAATTCAAATTAATTATTTGGAGTTATTTGGCTTTTATTTGGTTTCCTGGATTTTCTAGAGTTTAAAAATGTATTTTTGAAAGTTAAAAAGTATTTCAAGTATGAAAATTAAATACCAACATTAGTTGGAAGTATTTTTATAAAGTCCAAAACTCATCCAGAAACTTCTGTGAATTTTTCTGGAATTTTTGGAATTTATTTCATATTTTTCTGAGCTTTATTGAATTTTCTTGCAATTTCTGAAAATCTGAAATCAAAAATCAAAATCCCCTTCCCTCCCCTCCGGCCGCCACGTGGACGGCCAGATGCCGGCCACGTCTCCCGGCCGATCCCGCCTCCCCCTCCTCCCCGCTTGCCACTTGTCCGGCCCAGATGGCCCGCCTCGTGCGGCCGACTCATCTCGGCCGTCCATCCCCCTCTCTCCCCATGGCCGCCCGATCCTGCCCTTGGCCACGCGGCCAAATCCTTGCCACCCGCGCCCCCACTCCTCTCTCTCCTCACCCCGGCCCACCTGTCGGTGCGCCTCCCCTCCGCCTCCGTCTCTCTGCCCGCGGGCCCCGCCTGTCAGTCGCCCCTTCCTCCCTCTCCCGCTGCCGCCCGGGCCCGCTTGTCAGCCGCTCCTTCTTCCTCCCCGCCCCTTCTTCCTCCTCCCGCTCGGCCGCCTCCGCCATCAACGCCGCTTCTCCCGCCCCTTTCCTTCTCCCGCGTAGCGCCGATTCCCTTCCTTTCTTCCCCCGCAAGTCGCGCACCCGCCTGCTTCCCCAATCCCTGTGCCCCTTTCCTTCGTTCCCCTCCCTTTCCTTTCCGCTGCCCACCATCTCCGGCGAGGAATCCCCGCCAGCTCCCCCTCCCCGACCCCTATTTAAACCCCTCCCCAGCTCCGCTTCTCCTCGCTCCACTTCCCCCTCTGCTCCCCGTTCCTCCTCCGCCACCCGAGAGCGCCCGCGCCATGCGGCATCTCCCCGAGCGCCGGCAAAAGCAACGGCGAGCAATCGCCGCCGTCTCCGGCCTTCCAACGCCACGCCGTCGCCTCCCTCGGCTTCCTCGCCTCGCCGCGAAGCCCCTCCACCTCTCCGCCGTGCTCCCCGGCCACCGGAGCGTCGCCGCGCCGTTGAACCCGAGCCGCACCGCCGTCTTCCTCGCCGCCGGCCCTACTCTGGCCACCTCCGTAACCCCGCCCACCGCCGCACTCCTCGCCCCTCTCTCCATTTCCGCCCTCGCGCCGCCGCCGCCGCGCCGAGCACCGCCGTCGCCGCCACCCGCGGCGCCACCCCGCCACCGCCCACGTCGATCGCCGCGTGGCACGCCACGTCGGCCCCTCCCTGCCCGGTCAGCGCCACCTCGCGCCCGTACCACCTCGGCACTCCCTTCTGCCCGTGGACTTGGTTCATGGACCGGGCCCACCGGTCGATCGGACCCCTCGTGGTGACGCCAACGTGTATGAGAAACCGATTTTTCTGTTGAAAAATAAATCAACCAAAAAGAAAATCCCTGCTGACGCAATGCTGAGGTCATAAATTATTTTTCCTTTAGAAAAATAATTCCAGAAATTCCCCTTTTTCTTTTTCTCTGAATTTGAACTTCCCGAAGCCCGTTCTCCTTCATCGTAACTCCGTTTGAGCCCATTCAAATTTCTAAATTCATCAAAAATTCCAAACTATCCATTTCTTCCATCCTTTAATTTGAAATTTATTTGATATTTCAAATATTTAAATTTCAAATTTCAATTCCTAGTTTAGTTTCAAAGCCTCAGTTCCATTCCGAATTTTCTGTGCACTTTCAAAATTCAAATTCAAATCTAGCAAAGTATCCATAAAATCCATTCTATTTTCCTTGGTCCAAATATTGTCTCAGTAATTTCTTTTCCCAACCGATCTTCCAGATATTCGTTCTCCCTCGTGTGAACCCCAAATCCGCTGAACCTTTCTCCTAAATTCTTCTAAAATCATAATCTATCCAAATATGGCCTCTATTTGAATTTTTGAGTTTATTTGAATTTTTGTTTGTATTTATTTGTCTTGTTGCTTTGTCTTTTCTCGCGTAGATTCCAACGTTGTCGATGATCTCTCCACTCGCAGTAGGAAGACCCAGAGAACCTGCAAGAAGGCAAGTCTCCTTTGATCATCTCGAACCTATGATTTTGAAATGTTTTAATTATTTTAAATTATGTGCATTTCTATTTATATACAAGATTAGTTCAAATCTTAAGGTATTAGTTACCCCAATTTTGTTATGCCCTCAGTTGAAATTGAATGCCATGTATCCTTGTCTCCTTAGGATTTCCTTTGGCTCTTTAATAAGAGTATTATAATCATTTGTGAATAATAGAATGGTAGTATAATGCTTAGTCACGCTATTTAATACCCTTGAAATCTTGAAAATGAGAAATTATGATTTGTTGTAATAACTTGTGTTTCTAAAGTCTAGTGGTGATTGGAGTTGCCACTAATCCTTTAAAAATAAAACAAAATGTGGAAATTGGTTTAGATTAGGGTGGATGGTTGGTTTGGATTGGTGCAGGAAGCACGAGATCTTGTAAAGTGTATGTTCCACCCTAGCCAGTTAAGGACCGACGCTTGTGTTTGTCGCATCGAGCATTAACCGCATACAACCACAAGTTTATATGGGTACGACCTAGTGACTAACTTATGATAGTCTAGTTTAGGTGCCACCGATGGAAAGTGGGTGCCGTGGATGGACTGGTTATTCACAAGAAAGGACAGGGATTTACTGTACTTATAAGGCGCAAGAGGGGGCTTCGGTTCGGGCAGTTAGCCTACCTGCGGTGAAACCTCAGCGGGTGGTATCTAGCTAGATTAGAATAAGGTAAAGGCTTTGTGATATTTTATCTGGGTCTCATGCCAAAGGAAGCGTGTTGACTTTTAGGATAATTTAACTCTTGTGGGTAAAGTTGTACAACCTCTGCAGAGTGTAAAACTATTCGAATAGCCGTGCCCACGGTCAAGGGCGGGCAAGGAATGCATTCACATGGTAGCTTTTTGGTTTTGGTTTAAAAATTAAAGTTTTGTATTCCGAGAGTGGAGGGAACTCTTGGAAGGGTATCCTGGCAGTTGGAGCCAGAGAAGGTGGATGGAACCCGCAGTTTTAAACTTGACCAATTGTAATTGGTTGGCTAGTGTTGGTAGATGGAACCTTCACTAGAAAGTTAATGATAGTTTCTGCTAAAACATTTACTTTATTAAATTGATGCCTTCGAAAATAATTAGAAGTAATTGAATGAAAATATTGCTTTGTGCAAAAGAACCATATAGCCTTCCTTTGTCAAGCCTTGCATCTATTGCATTTTTCCCAAGACTTGCGGAGTACTTTATGTACTAACATGCTACACTCAAAAATAATAACCAGAGGAGTATGAAGCTCAAGAAGGCGACTACGACTTCTTCGCGGGTGGATTCGACGAAGGATTCCAGGAGTTCTAGGTCGCGCTTCCCACCAATTGCCCGTGGCGTATTGATGGGTCTTCACCGAAGTTTATCTTTTGCTTCCATGTGTTTCGTAAAAGCGAGGTCTTGAAACCTCAATTGTAATAATGAGACCTATCGGTCTGTACTCTTTAATATTGTAATAAAGCGTTGCTGGTTATGTATTCATTTTTGTTTAACTGTGTGCACTAGCTTTGATCTGGGACTAGTGCAGTAATACACAGAGGGTCCGGGTTCGGAAATCCGGGGTCCCGACAGAGATGGTATTAGAGCCAATTTGACTGTAGGACGTGACCTTGTTAGAATGGTCGTTAAAAGAAGAACTCCAAAATTTATTTTATAAAATAAAAATTTAATATTGTGCTATCCTTGTCTTTTCTTGGCTTTCTATCCTTACCTTCGTCATGGCATTCTCCCTTATCTATCTACTTATTTATTTTTGGAATGGTAATTGTACCCCCTTTCCTTTGTAATTTCTATAGACGGCTTAGTGAGGTTGCGTATGAGGAGCACCTGGAGAAGCGCGTCATCATGAAGGAGCAAGGACTATTTCTTTAGTTATGATACCCAAGTAAAGTCCTACGATTTTAGAACGCTTATATATTACTTGTTTGTGTGTAGGTAGACTGTACCAAGTCTTTGTATACTTGTAGTACAGCCATCCTTAAAAACTATTTTGATTTCAAGCTAAGCTTCTCCTAGTCGTGGCTTGTTTCTTTCTTGCGTGTTGGTTTGGGATGTTGTTTAGTTTCCCCCTAAATCTCTTACCTATGCTAGTTCCCTCTTACCTTTTGCTAACCCTGGAACCGCTCCAGATGGTGAACACAAGGGGCAACCCTGGCAACATCCGTGACGCCAACAATCAGCCGGACAACAACATTCCACCACCTCCTGCTCAAGCGCCCAACTTGGAGCAGATGATGGCCATGCAACTGCAGCTTCCGCAAGCCTTAGCTCAAAACCAAGTACAGCAAGCTCCACAGGCACCCAACCAAGCTCCACAGTCTAAGTTGGGAGAATTTATGAGGACAAGACCTCCTACGTTTGCTGGATCAGTGGATCCCTTGGAGGCAGACGATTAAATCAAGGATGTGGAGAGGAAGTTGAACTTAGCTCAGTGCAATGACCACGAGAAGGTGTTGTATGCTGCCCACCAACTCAAAGGAATTGCTGCTAATTGGTGGGAAAACTACTGCGCCGCCCATCAAAATGTACAAACCATCACTTGGGATGAATTTGTTGAGGCTTTCCGCACTGCGCATATTCCTACGGGAATAATGGAGATGAAGAAAAGGGAGTTTCACAAGTTGCAGCAAGGAAACCTTAGTGTTTCCGAGTACCTGAATAGGTTCACTCAACTATCCAAGTATGCATCAGAAGATGTTGCATCAGAGTCAACGAAGATTTGGAGGTTTATGCAAGGACTTGATCCCAACCTCAAGGTGCAGTTGGTGTCCAAAGATTTTCCGACATATCAGCATATGGTAAACAAGGCCCTTGTCCAGGAAGATGCTCAATATCAATTACATGACTCTCGTAAGAGAAAGATGGCTTTTCAGACACAGTATAATGCAAGCAGTTCAAGACCCCGAATGAATCCACCCCAATTCAACAAAGCTCCAGCAGCAACAAATGCACCAAGAACTCCAGAATCTGTGCCCCGTTCAGAGATGCAAGAACCCCACATCTTTACCGGAGTCCGTCCTCAGCGAAGCAACACCTCAGCCGCAGGAGTGCAATGTTTTCGATGTCACGAGATGGGGCATTATGCAAGCAATTACCCACAGAAGCCTCAGGTTACCACTCCAATTCCTTTCAACTTGGGAAATACACCAGCGCGAACTCCAGTTGTAGGACAAGGACGGGAAGTATCTCCAACTACAGGAAAAGCTCCAAGAACTCCGCAATCACAAGGAAGAGGACGAGTTAACCACATCACCACAAAAGGTGCCCCGGAGGCAGTAATCATGCAAGGTAAGCTTCAATTTGGATCAAAGAAAAAAGCAGCTTGAGAGCACGGCAAGGGAACCACGAGCTGCGTTTTCCACTCTTTTCTTTTTCCTAGTCCGTCCGAATCTCGGGGGCGAGATTCTTTCTAAGGGGGGTAGATTTGTAACATCCCAAAAATTTGCTTTCTGAAAAATTTGCTTTCTAAGGGGGCCAATTGTCCATGGACCTCCATGATGGAGACCGGGCAAGCGCAACCCAGCACGTCATAAAGTATGCGCGGCAGATGGTACGCGCTCGAGATCGCTCCATGTACTCGCGCAAATTCCAACCGGGGGACCTCGTCCTCAAGATAGCACTCCATGCGGAGACGGTAGGCAAGCTGGAATCCAGATGGGAAGGCCCGTACAATGTCACGGAGGCCCTCCAGAAGGGAGCATACCGCCTCGCCACATTGGAAGGGCAGACGTTTCGCCAAACATGGAACGCAGACAGGCTGCGGCGGTACTACGCCTAAGCCGGGGGCGCAAGCGCGAGGATCCTTGGCAGCTTCGGGAAATACCTTGCCAGGCTCCCGCGTGAACTCCTCCAGCACTAGAGGCTCACATCGAGCACGGCCTCATCACCGGGTAACGACAGCTGCGGCTGTTTACGTCTAAGCGGTCAGTGGTTAGTCCCTCACCTTTTGTAATCGCTTACCCGCACAAATGGGAATTTAATAAAGTTCACCGTTTGCAAAAAAATTGTCTTCTTTCCCGCAAGAAGCGCACGAAGGATTACCTTCGCGCGCACTCTTCATGAGTATGAACAAAGACACGCGTCCGCGCGCACACTCTCCATGAAAAACACGGGCATGAGTATAAACCAAGACACGCGTCCGCGCGCGCACTCTCTGTGAAAAACACGAGTATGAGTATAAACAAAGACGCGTGGAGGGACGCCTCCGCCCGCACTCCACGGAGTATAAATAAGACGTAGCGTTGAGGTCCGCCTCTGCACGCACCCTCATCGCCCGCAACGCACGTTGGCTCGCCTCCGCGTGCAGTCTACAGACTCTAAATAGGACGTAGCGTCGAGATCCACCTCCGCACGCACTCCACGGAGTATAAATAAGACGTAGCGTTGAGGTCCACCTCCGCACGCACCCTCACCGCCCACAATGCACAAAGTCTCGCCTCCGCGCGCAGTCTACGGACTCTAAATAAGACGTAGCATTGAGGTCCGCCTCCGCACGCACTCCGTGGAGTATAAATAAGACGTAGCGTTGAGGTCCACCTCCGCACGCACCCACACCGCCAGCAACGCGCGGAGGCTCGCCTCCGCGCGCAGTCTACGGACTCTAAATAAGATGTAGCGTCCAAGTCCGCCTCGCACACACTCCACGGAGTATAAATAAGAGGTAGTGTTGAGGTCCGCCTCCGCACGCACCTTCACCGCCTGCAACGCGCGGAGGCGAGCCTCCGCGCGCAGTCTACGGACTCTAAATAAGACGCAGCGGGGGGACGCCTCCGCGCGCACTCTACGGAGTATAAAGAAGACACACCGTGAGGCCTACCTCCGTGCGCACTCTACAGAGTATAAATAAGATGCGGATGTTGTCCCTGCACACTCTACTGAGTATAAACAAGACGCGGACATCCCCGCGCACGCACAGGTGTTGTCCTTGCGCGTACTCCCCGGAGTATAAACAAGATGTGGTCGAAGTTCCCACGCACCCAAGCTCTAATAAGCATCTACTTCGAATAGGCGCCAGCTCCGCTGCCACCCCTTTGAAAGGTAGGGGATGGAGTGCTCGCGCGTCTACTTTGATTAGGCGTCAGCTCCGCTGCCACCCCTTCGGAAGGTAGGGGACGGAGCGCTCGCGCGTCTACTTTGACTAGGCGCCAGCTCCGCTGCCACCCCTTCGGAAGGTAAGGGACGGAGCGCTCACGCGTCTACTTCGACTAGGCGCCAGCTCCACTGCCACCCCTTCAGAAGGTAGGGGATGGAGCGCTCGCGCGTCTACTCCGACTAGGCGCCGGCTCCGCTGCCACCCTTTCGGAAGGTAGGGGACGGAGCGCTCGCGCGTCTACTTTGACTAGGCGCCAGCCCCGCAGCCGTCCTTTTCGCGAGTCCACCTCGGACGCTACTATCTACAAGTCTGGCGGAGCTGAGCGCAAAAATCTACCCTACGGGCCAATCGCCTAGAGTGGGGGTGTGCAAAACCACGAACATATGGGGCAGGAGCTGCTTCATTCATATAAAAGAGCAGGTTGCGAAGCAACCATACAAAAACGTGTACATGATGCAACACACCCAACCCCGGCATCACTCTTGATCTGCGTCGTTTCCTTCGCGCCGAGGAACTCCCTCGAGCCACCGGAGGAGGTCCCCCTCTTTACGCAGAGTGCGTCGCAGCGTGATCTTTGCTGCGTCTTCCCCAACATAGCTCCAGATCCTATCATAGAAATTCTGTACAACTGGCTGGGTGAAGCGGATGGCGTCAGACATCACCTCGGGCTCGGCCGGTAGATTTAGCTGAGAATCCAGCAGCTCGTTGACGTGCCTCACCCCCGGGCGTGAAGTAAGGCAAGGGCGAAGGAGGCACCCATGAAGCCGCAGTGATCGCCGAAGGACTTGGCACCGCGGAGAACAAGGTCCGAGCCCTCTTCGATCCGCCCAAGCGTCTCCGTCAGATTTTCAGGGCCATGCGTAACCTCGGGTACGTCGACGACGAGGTCCCGGAGGGCTCCTTCCAACGACCGCATCGCCCTCCATGCCGCCAGGGATGCGTTGTCCAGGGCCTCGGTCCTCTCTGTAAGGGATGCGCCGAGTTGGGTCTTCTCCTCCTCCAGCACGGAGATTTGCTGAAGAAAGGCGGTGCGTTCCTCCGTCGCAGCGCGCTGGACCTCCGCCGTGGCGCGTCGCACCGCCGGCATGACGTCCTCCGCGTTGGAAGCTATCATCGCCTTTTCTGCCTCCAGCCTGCAGATCTGCTCGTCTTTGGCAGTGTGAGCATCGTCTGCAGCACGAAGTTCACTCTGCAGCGCCCTTCGCTCGCGAACGCGAGTCTCCTCCAAGGCTTGGCTCAGGGCAAACTCTGGGAAGGACCACGTAGGTTAGAACGACCTCAAACTGTAGCTAAGGCTGTAAACCACTTACCCTTATCTCCGAGGCACCCAACGCGAGCGCCAGAAGGTCTCCCCCGCATGTCGCCAGTGCCGGCACATCCAAGCTCCTACCGACGCGCTCCGCAGCCTGGCTAAGAACGCGAAGCATCTCCGATCGCGGGATGAAGTCAGAGATGACGGGCCTCAGCCCAGTAGCTTCCGCAACACTGGACATCTGCGCCAAGTCCTGCATAGCAAGGTCCACGACTTCGCGTGTACCCCCGTTGCTCGATCCTTGACCGCGTCCGGGAGACCTCGTCTCGCCTGGTGTCAACGGCAGAATGAGCGAGCAAATCGGAGAGAGTTTTGCGAAGTCATGAGAGGAAAAGGAATCGCGCCTACCTTCGACACCCTCGGCCACGGTGCGGGAGGGTGCCCGTGCAGCCTCCATACAAAGAATGGGGGCTTCGTCGGCCCGAGGAGCGGTGCCTTCTCCCCCAACCTCGTCGACCTCCTCATAGGGTGCCAGGATCCCACTAACCGCGCCAGTAACTCCGAATTGCCCCCTCATAGGCGGAGACAACTGTACTCGAGGGCGCTTCACCCTTGGGGACGCAGACGACCCTTCCTCAACCACACCGGTAGTAGGCGGCAAATCCCCGATGGCCGTCGCAGGCAAGACCCTCGGTGGTATTGCTGGCAGCGCCAACTCACCTCTAGGGTCAACAGCACCAAGGCCCGCCACCTCACCGCCATCTAAACCCTCAGTAGGGGCAGCATTCCCCCCGTACCGGCCGGTTCAGCCTGGTGCCGGCCGCGCCTCCCGCTTCAGTCGTACCTCCCAGCGGCGCGACTGACGAGCCGGGTTTGGTGGCCTCAGATCGAGCCTTGCGCCGAGGCAGTCGCGCCTCCACTTCGCCATCGTCATCATGACGGCTCGGGGTCTCCACCGGCACCGCGCGCTCGGGCACACTAATCCCCAAGACCTCGCAGACCCGGTTTATCCGCCCCTGTTTCGCTGAGGAGGTCGCGGCCTCGCGCAGCCTGTGCTCCTTCGCCGTGTATGGCCCGAGGAGTGCAACGACTGCGCGCTCTGCATCTTCTAGCCGGGGCACTACGCACAAGAATAGAACATCATCCATAGGAAGTCACGTGATTATGCGAGCATGCGCATATCCGATGGTCCAGGGACTTACAAGGAGCGGAGGGTCTCAGAAGGCAGGATACAGTCGGGTGGACGCCATCCACGCGGATACTGCCCCGTACATCGTACTGCGCATGTTGAACCGGCGGGCGATACTGGCAAGCCTCCGCGCCTTCTGCGCGTCGTCGGACATCGGCTCCACGTCTGGTGAGCTGTTGAACGATATTGGCTGTCCCCGGCATGACAAACCGCTCTTTCTCATCACGAGGTAGTAAAACCACCGACGCGTCCAACCGGACTCCCATTTCCCTCGCACGGCCCATGCAGGGAAGAGCCCCGCACACTACTTCCTCAACACGAAGTTGACGCTACCGAAGTTCGATTCTGCTCCCCCCTCGAGCTTCTTAGGCTGACAGCGCACGTCGTGCATAATAGCGAACAGACTCGCACTGGGACGGCGACCCTCTGTTCGCAGGGCCCAAGCAAACACAGCCAGGCGGACTATCACGCTGGGGGTCAGCTGCGCCAGCTCCAACTCATACGCCCGCAAGACCTCGCCGACGAAGAGTGTCGAGGGCATCCGCAGGCCGGCATCAAAGAACGCGACAAAGACAATAGCTTCCATCTCCGCCGGTTCCGGTTCCGTCTCGGCGGGGCCGGGTAGACGAGCCCCGTCACGTTCCGCGATCTTCCCCTCCCGGACGAGTCTTTGGAGCATCTCTTCAGTAACGCGGCTGCGCCCCAATATGCGGGAGCAGCGGCCTCCCGAGTGCTCCATGGCGTCCCACCGCTTGTTGACGTGCGCTCTTCCTCGCACCACCAGCGAGTACTTCCCTGGGGGAGGCGACAGATCGTACCGGTCAGACGAGGCGCTGCCCCTGAGCTGGCGAGCAGGATCGTCGCGGCAAGCCATTCCACTCCGAGATAGAGCGCTAAAGCAGCAGGAGCAGGGGTGGGTTGCGCGGGCGGCAGAAGAAAGAAGACAGACTGAAATGACCAATGCGAAGGAACGTACCCATGCTGATGGCGATGCCTTATAAAGCTGGCTCAACCCCCCCACCAGTGTGGCGCAACCGGCAGGAGACCAGCGGTTTGGCTAACCACGATCGGGAAGCGCAACCACTGGCAACTGGGGGCGCGCGCGGGTAGGTAGGCAGACGGCGCACGACACGCCCATAACACCCTGACACGTCTCCCGCCTCCTAGGAAAGGGCCGAACGGCCGCGGTCGTGCGATCACTGACAGCCCACGATGCGCCAATCATGGCATGCCGCGTATACACCCCAAGTACAAAAGCACATACGGCTGTAGCGACCTGCTCCTGCCAGCCCAGAGGTCGGCGCGATTCCAGGAGCCATTAAGGCGCACTACCGGACTGCGGAGCCACACCCACCTCGCCCCAGGAAAAGCCACTGGCGCGAGGTTTGCCTACGCACCAACTCTGACTTCGACGCCGACTTCGACTCCGACTCCTATGCCGACGTCGCCCTGTGGACGACGAACACTTCGTCAATCGCCCAGCGCCATACCCTCGCGGCAGGACGAACACTACACCAAGCAGTAAGGCTCCGCCGAACGTTGGGAAAGCTCATAGGCCGCAGGGACGGAGGGGGCCAAAGGGCTCGGCAACATGGCTTCGGCCCGTGAAGTCTTTCACCATGAGAGGCTCCTGTTATAGGGGTGGCCCCCACCTAAGCCCAGCAGGCCTGGTAGAGGAATGTAAGACCCAATATGGGACATGTGTAATGACATAGGTACCCCTGAGGGGAGTACTCGGATGTAAGGGTATAATTGTAAAAGCATTCCCCATATGGATATATATATACAACACAGGCCATCGGGAGAAACCCTAAGCCATTGCTCACCTAACTCTCCACTACCATACTCTCTCTCTGTTTGGTCTGTAACCACGACATATACTTTCTCCCTTGTTCCCTGGAATGATCCCTGGGAAGATTCAACACTCAGCGCTTCCTGCAAAAGCACGACATGTCATTTTACTTCCTACGAAGTTGTGGAGTAATTACAAACTACGTAGTTCGATCGATATCTTATCAGGCGCTGGGACACTTCCTGGTCTGCAGGGATTCAGAAGGAGACGTCTCTCGATGTCGTGGTAGATGACCTCGCTTTAATCCAATTTCGAGCGCGGTCATCCGGGATATTGGCAAATGGCGGGGCGGTGTCCCGCAGGATTGCCTGTTCGTCCTCCCTCCTCCACTGCGGGATTTTACCCGCATACCCAGCTGTTCCAAGTCTATGGGGGTGTGTGTTTTTTGCCTGGAGGGCCTTGTGCGCTGCACTTGCACTTTTAAAATCTTCGGTCATCTTCATCGCCTTGAACTCTTCCCATTGTGGTTCCAGGAATGAGTATTTATGAAAGGGCGTTTCATCCTTCTCCACGTAGTTCTTGACAAGCATGCTCTTGAAGTTCTTCCATGCTTTGCACGCCACTAGCAAGGCATGTCGTTGCATAGCGTCTTGGTGTTCTTCTGGGATCCCGAATAATGCCAAGATTTCTGTCAGCAGCTCACGTTTCTGAGTCCCAGTCACGCTCTTCCACGAATCGAATGTGATCTCAATCTGTTCTCATCCAACTATTTCGATCATTCTTCGGAATGCGCATGCTGCTCGGCGAGGAAGGAGAGGGGTCCCAGATGCATCGACGTCTGTGATGGTAAATCGGCCCTTAGGCTTTTTCAATAGCCCTCTTCCTTGGCGTTTTGATTTTAGAGCGGACGCATCCGGCGATGATGTTGAAGAATGCGCGGATGACATATTGGATATAAAGATGACTTCTTCAAGATATAAACAGGTGGAAATATTAAGCCATCTACACATCATGCAATAGTCTAAAACCAGCATATATTCAGATTTGAGACATAAAAGACTAAAATCAGCATGTTAGAGTGGTTTTAGTTGCTCTCAGATGTAGGGTTACACAAGATTTTAATCAAACCTTGAGCTCTAAGAAATGTGAATTAGTAGCTCTAAGATTTTAATCTTGGCCGTCCCACTACTACGGTCTTATACTCTTCACTGATTGAATCTGTCAAATGTGAACCAAACCTTGAGCTCTAAGAAATGTGAATTCGTAGCTCCAAACCTTGAATCTACAACATGAACTACTAATCTAGCAAAACCGAAAGGACTACTAATCTACTAAACAGGTGATCACAGACTGCACAGAATTCTAACTACTCTAGCAAAACCACAAGGACTACGAATCTAGAGCTCAAGATTTGTGATCCAATCTTAGTACAAGACTAGTTACTTCATAGAGCATATGACAGTTCCCACAAGTATCTCTTTTCACAATAATCAGCCAGTATAATTAAGCAATATTAAAGCACATTTCAAACAGTATATAAATGACCTAAATTGCATATAAACATGTAAAAGAGAGGAATTTGCCACAAGAGAATCCCTAGGATTCTTCTATATTTATACTCATGAACAGTGTTTACAGATTAGATTACAACTTGCAAAGCAAGGAAGTTTAAAGTGTTCGGGATAACTACAGATTTTAATTGTTCATATTATTATACACAAATATATAAGGGTGGCATTCTCTAACATATATTAGATTATGCTTACATCATACGACTGTGGACATGATTAAAGAGAATAGCTTGAAAATGACACTAAGCAACCTATAATAAAAGAACAATACCTGCCCTTCTAAAGTACATTTCATACATGTCCGTACAAACAAGGCAAACATACCTTTGAAAGGGGAGGAGGAGAGAGTGCTCACCGGTCACCACGGCTCGGGTTTGAGGAGGCGGCAGTGACGGCGTGGATGGGCGTCCGAGGGGGAGAGGAGAAAGGGGAGGAGAAGGGAGTGCTCACCTGTCACCACGGCTCGGATCCGAGGAGGTGGCGGCGACGGCGTGGACTGGGGAGATCCGAGGAGGCGGTGGTGACGGCGTGGACTGGGGAGATCCGAGGAGAGGGCAGCGACGGCGTGGACTGGGGAGATCCGAGGAGGAGGCGGCGACGGGCTCGATCGGGAGCGGTGACGGCAGTGTACGCGCTATGTGTGCAGTGCAAGCGCAAAACCCTAGCCTGAGGTATATATAGGAAGGCTTATCACAGACGGTTCTAAACTAGAACCGTCTATGATATAATATTATCACAGACGGTTCCATTTCAGAACCGTCTGTGATAAGCCCTTTATTACCTACACCAACCAGCAGGTTAGCAAAATAACTCATTACACCAACCAGCTGCAGGCACTGTAATAAGACCTCACAGAGTATATATCACACATTTTCACATATACATAAATGCAAATTCATAAATACATCACACACATTCATTGTTATATACATGAATGCAATTTTACAATTACATCACACACATGCATTGTTATATACATAAATGCAAATTCACAAATATATCAACACACATGCATTGTTATATACATAAATGCAAATGCCCATATATATCGCATATTCTCATTCCACTTACTTATTTCCTTTAAAAATTAGACCTTCATGATGATCACTGCGTATGTAACTAGTTTCGTCACGCTGTTCCTCATCAACCCTTATGCTATTTCCAAAAGGAGGTAACTCGCCAAATTGATTGTATTCATCCTCGTCCACTAAATTCTCTACTCCGACAATTCTCCTTTTTCCATGAAGAACTACATGGCGCTTCTTATTTGCCGGATCGATTACATAGAAAACTTGAACAACTTGGTTAGCGAGTATGAATGGTTCATCTTTGTATCCGACATGTTGGAGGTCCACGGTAGTGACACCGTACTTGTCAACCTTCACCTGTGGGAGATGCACCCAACGGTACCGAAATAAGGGGATCTTGAAAACCACGTAGTCGAGCTCCCAAATCTCTTCTATGAACCCATAGTACGAGTTTCTCAACCCATCGGTATTGAGCGCATCTATGCGGACACCGTTGTTCTGGTTAGTGCTCTTTACATCCTGAGCCTGTGTATAGAATGTGTACCCATTTATGTCATATCCTTGCCATGTCACAACTGTAAATGTTGGCCCTTTTGCCAACCATGTCAGCATCCTACTTGGCGAGCTCCTAGCGATTTGCTCCTTCAACCATTTGTTGAACCGACTGTTGTGTTGCCTCATGATCCAACATCCGGCCGCTCCAGATTCTGTTGCCGAAGCACATCCTTGTGCTGGTCGACATAAGGCACCACATCAGTCATGTGTTGTAAGACCGTGAAATGGGCTTGAGCATACACGGCCATATCTGAAGTGATTGCTTTCCTTCCGATAGTTCCAATACCTTTGAGCCTCCCCTCATGATGAGATTGAGGCACACCTATCGGTTGAATCTGAGCCATATAATCGACACAAAACTCAATGACCTCTTCGCTTGCATAACCTCTGACAATGCTGCCCTCCGGCCGAGATCGATTCCGTACATAGGACTTGAGAATTCCCATGAACCTCTCAAATGGGTACATGCTACGTAGAAATACGGGCCCGTACATTTTTTATTTCCCACACAATGTGAACAATGAGATGAACCATGATATCGAAAAACGAAGGAGGGAAATACATCTCAAGATGACATAGAGTCATCACCACCCCGTCCTGCATAGTATCTAGTCCTTCAGGATCGATGACCTTCTAAGCAATTGTGTTAAAGAAAATAAAATAGCCTCATGATTGTCTCTCGGACATTGATCGGCAAAATATTTCTAATTGCAATAGGGAGCATCTGTGTCATCAGCACATGACAATCATGAGACTTCATGCCATTTAACTTCAAATCTTGCATCGAAACAATTTTCTTCATGTTGCTGGAGTAACCCGACGGAACTTTGACACCATGCAAGCACTAGCACAGTTCTGTTTTCTCGGCCTTGGACAGAGTGTAACACGCAGGGGGAAGATACGTTCTTCCATTATTTGTTTTTGTCGGTGCTAACTCAGGCCTGATGTCCATATCAACCAAGTCAAGCTGTGTGTTAACACTGTCCTTTGTTTTATCATAAATATTTAGTAAGAGACCAATCAAGTTATCACATACATTCTTTTCTACGTGCAGGACGTCGATGCAGTGTCGAACATCTAGGTACTCCCAATAAGGTAAGTCCCAAAATATTGATCTCTTCTTCCAGATGTTCTTCTCATGAGCCCTCAATTTACATCCCTTTCCGAGGGCAACATCTAAATCCTTAACCATATTATAAACCACTTTTCTGCTTAAATACCTTGGAGCTGAACCATCCTCCTTCTCTCCGTCAAATTGTTTCTTTATCTTGCGGTATGGGTGAGCCCTCCGAAGGAATCGGCGGTGACGCATGTACACGGTTTTGCGTGAATATTTTAGCCACACACTCTCGGTACCATCTAAACAGTGAGTACAAACTTTGGCACCTTTTGTACTCTGGCCCGACAGGTTACCAAGGGCAGGATAATACTTATGGTGCAGAACAATAAGGAGCGCAAAGTGAAGTTCTCTCGTTTGTATGTATCCCATACCTGTTCCCCCTTCATTCCACAGTACTTGTAGATCTTTCACCAACGGTGCTAGGTACACATCAATATCATTCCTAGGTTACTTTGGCCCTTGGATAAGTATCGACAACAAAATATACTTTCGTTTCATACACAACCAAGGAGGAAGGTTATAGATGCAGAGTCACGGGCCAAGTGTTATGGCGGCTGCTCATACTACTGAAAGGATTCATTCCATCTGTACTCAGTCCAAACCTTATATTCTTTGGTTCTGCACCGAAGTCTGCAAAAATCCTATTGATGTTTCTCCACTGGGCGAAATCAACAAGGTGTCTTAGCATTCCATCCTTCTTGCGCTCCTCCGAGTGCCAACGCAGTAGTTTTGCCTCCTTTGGATTTGCAAAAAACTTTTTCAAATAGGGAATTATAGAAAAATACCATGCCACCTTAGCAGGAGATCCTTTCTTCACCTCTGTTCCCTCGCCGTCATCTGATTGATTGTTACGTTTGTATCGGGATGCGTTGCACACCAGACATACATGCATGTTTGCATACTCTTTACGGTAGAGGATACAGTTGTTCGGACATGCATATATTCTTTCCACTTCCATTCCCAATGGACAAAGAACCTTCTTAGCTTTATACGTGGTTTTAGGCAACTCATTTCCCTCCGGAAGTATGTTCGCTAAAAGACCTAGCAGCGCCGTGAAACTTTTGTCAGACCAACCATTGCTCACCTTCAATTTCAACAGTTCAAGCACAGCCGACATCCTCGTGTACTTTGACTTGCAGCACATGAACAAAGGTTTCTCCGAGTCCTCCATCAAGCCTCGGAATTTAACATACTCTCTCTCATCATAGTTCTCTTCTACATCGTGAAGCATCTGATCCAGATTATCATCGTACAACCTATCCGAATCTGAACAAAAATCAACATCATCCGGCGGCATACCATTCACTTCACCGTTGATGTCATCCGGTGGCATATCATTCACTTCACCAGCGATATATCATTCACTTCGCCATGACTGGTCCAACACGTATAACCCTTTTTGAAACCCCTCTGAATCAAGCGCGCTTCAATCTGCTCTCAGTTCTTAAACATCTTTAAATTCTCGCAGTCAGTGCATGGACAGTACATATATTCCACCCCCTTATTCAACATATCCTCCTCGGCAGCTCTTGTAAAAGCAGACACACCATTAATGTACTCTTCACTCACACGGTTCGCGGCATACATCCAGGTTCGGTCCTACGTTATGCGTATATATAACAACTTAATATTAAAAATTAAATTAATTAATTATATATTACTACATATATACCACATGCATTAAGGCTTTGCTAGCTTAATTCATATTATAAACACAATAGCTATTTCCCCAGCGATCGCTGAAGGTATATAACCAACAATTCTGACAAATTTGGCCTCCCACATGACGGGAACTAATCTATAGCTCAAGTAGATTCAATCCATTTTCAATAATACTCACCAAAACTTAGATCTAAATTGTAATGCAAAGAAAAATAAATTTCATTACTAACCATATCTAGGGCAACAAAGAACGTATGAATCTTCAAAGCTCTATCTCTGCCTCCTCCCACCAAATTAACTGGCCTGAAATCGCCTAGCTTGCCTCCTGAGCGAAATGAAGACAAAGCGGCTAGATCTGGATTGAAATGAAGATAGATGCAGTTCTGAGCGGCGCAATAAATATGTAGCAGGATTATCACAGATGGTTTTAAATAAAAACCGTCTATGATATTGGAATATCACAGACGGTTCATCGGTAATAACCGTCTGTGATACTCGTTTTCTCCAACGCCATCAACACAGATGGTGTCCAAATTACAGCCGTCTGTATTAGTGTCGGTCACAGACGGTTTTGTCAAACCGTCTGTGATTTGGCGTCTAGTATTAGGCTTTCTGTAGTAGTGTTAGTTTGGTTTACACTGTTGTTTGTTCTGTGCTGTGGCTGCATTACCTTTGAATGATCTAAGCTTTATTAGTTGCTTGATTTATATGAGAGATGTACGCATTAAATATAGCTTTTGCTCCATTCTTGGAGCAATGTCACAACAAATAAAATGATATGTTTTTTCGTTTTATCATTTCATTTGTCTTAACTCTTAGGGCATGGCCTTTTTTCTATAATGAATCCAAAAGACCTTAATTTGATCAGTTGTGTCATAACCTCTTGCCTTTTGTTGACCAAAATTGGATGGAAACAAATGAAACATTGCCTTTTCAGTTGTATCTTTCATGGTATTGCAGCTTACTGAATATGATAAGAGCTCGCAGCAAGCAAGGCAATACCTTAATGGATGGTCCGGAGATTGTCTCCATGCTCAACATTTAAATATTTTCATTAGATTGTTTATTTATGTTTCTTCTTTTCATTCATCTATTGACTGTTTATAGGGTATAACCTTTTTTTTTACTATCTTTATTATTCTTGCATTTTTATTTCTCAACATTTTTTTGCTTATCCTATAACTGCTTCCAGGCGCTGAATGTTGGGAAAATAGTCCCACATAGATTGTGGGAAAGGAAAAAGCACAACTTATAAGTGTGAGGGAGCCTCCACCCATTGGACTAGTCTTTTGGGGGGAGAAGGCCCAATACCACTTATAAGGTTGTTGCTTAAAGGGCTTGCTTGCGGGCAGCCCGTGGGCTCAGATGCGTGGGGTGCGCAGCCCATTTAAGACCTGAGGACCGGGGCACGGGTGCGACGGGTCGGGCGTGGGCATATGACGCATGGCGTGTGGGCCCGTAGCGGACACACGGCATGGTATATGCGCCCACCTTTGGACGACGGACGTGTGCTAATGATGGTATCGAGCGGGCACCCAACATCTCCCAGAAGTGCGGTGTGCACAATCCATGTGTGAGGGGGAGATTGTTGGGAAAATAGTCCCACATAGATTGTGGGAAAGGAAAAAGCACAACTTATAAGTGTGAGGGAGCCTCCACCCATTGGACTAGTCTTTTGGGGGGAGAAGGCCCAATACCACTTATAAGGTTGTTGCTTAAAGGGCTTGCTTGCGGGCAGCCCGTGGGCTCAGATGCGTGGGGTGCGCAGCCCATTTAAGACCTGAGGACCGGGGCACGGGTGCGTACGGGTCAGGGGCGTGGGCATATGACGCATGGCGCGTGTGGGCCCGTAGCGGACACACGGCATGGTATATGCGCCAGCACTGGACGTACGGACGTGTGCTAACACTGAATTCCTAGCAAAAGACCTGGGTTTGTTGGTAGAGAATGCAACGGTAGAGCAACTTGGAACAGCAAGGAAAGTCACAATTCATCGGGCTACAACAACCCTTACGCAGCTAGTAAAGATGAGATCCAAGTATGGGTTGCACAGCTAACGAAGGAGCTTGCTGAAACTGATTCGATGTATGATTCTGAGAAATTGGCCGAGAGGATTGTGAAGCTTTCTGGTGGTGTGTCTGTCATCGGGCTTGGAGCTGCAACTGAGACTGAGCTCGAGGACCGCCAGCTACAAGTTGAGGATGCAAAAAATGCCACTTTTGCAGCTATTGAGGAGGGCATTGTTCCTGGAGGGTATAGCGTATGTGCACCTGTCTACTGCTGTCCCTGCGATCAAAGAAAAGATTGAAGACCCTGATGAGCGCCTTGGTGCAGACATTATTCAAAAGGTAACCTGCTAGATTTCTATCAATGGATTGAACTGCATCAGTTGTCATGGCATGAAATGCATTACCAGAGAACCAGTCTCATAGTTTTGTCTTTGCAGTATGTTTATCTATATTTCTAGAATGCAACTAGGACCCATCATTTAGGACATGCATAGCTAAGTTGATTAGTAGACGAGCAGTGACTGAATAATTTTGCAGGCATTGGCGTTGCATAGCTCCATACTAGTTCTTGTCAGAGCTATGTATCTCCATGCTACGGTTCAGTAGAATAACAGCTCTTTACATTATCTTGTCGACTCTGCAGGCGTTGGTAGCACCTGCTTTACTGATTGCACACAACGCTGGGGTGAAGGGGGAAGTGGTGGTTGAGATCAAGGATAGTGAGTGGGAAGTGGGCTACACTGCGATGATTGACAAGTATGAGAACCTGATTGAGGCTGGTGTTATCGACCCAGCTAAGGTGACAAGATGTGCGCTCCAGAATGCCTCTTCGGTGGCTGGAACGGTCCTGACCACACAGACGATTGAGAAGCCGAAGCCCAAGGCTCCTGTGGCCGAGCCAGCGGAGGGAACCATTACTGTCTAAACTGTAACATTCTTCAGGCCTTCATTTAGATGGTCCAGATCAACTCAGGGTAGAATTTTGGTTTGGGAGTTCAGATCAACTGAAAGGTCTAGTGTAGGATTTCCATTTTTGGGAATGAAGGGTATAGCCTGATTTGAACTCATGGGAACCAAAGAAATTTACGTCATCATTTTTGAAATAAATCTGTGGTGATGTTTGCATTCTATGTGAGTTATTCAATTTATTTTGATTTTTGACGGCATGAGTGCACTACTACAGAAAGCCTCATAGTAGACGCCTCATCACAGACGGTTTTGTGAAACCGTCTGTGATGAACACTATTACAGACGGTTGTAATTTAGAGGCCGTCTGTGGTATTTGTGGCGGGAAAAAGGAGTATCACAGACGGTCGGTCTATATTAAGAACCGTCTGTGATAATCCCAGATTATCACAGACAGTTTTTAGCCACCTTGCACTTTTTCACTCGGGAGGAAGCTAGGCGATTTCAGGTCAGTTAATTTGGTGGGAAGAGGTAGAGATTGAGCTTTGAAGATTCATACTTTCCTGATTGCTCTAGATATGGTTAGTAATGAAATTTATTTTTTCTTTAATTGCATTACAATTTAGGTCTAAGTAATCCATGAGTGTTATTGAAGATGGTTAATTTGCAAAATTGTTGGTTATATAATAACTGTTGTGTTTATAATATGAATTGAGCTAGCAAATTAAGTCTCAATATAATAAATGTGGCCGGTATATATGTAGTAATAATTAGTTAATCTAAATTTTAATACTAAGTTGTTATATATGTACGTAACGTAGGACCGAAGCTGGATGTATGCCACGAGCCATGTGAGTGAAGAGTACATTAATGGCGTGTCTGCTTTTATAAGAGCCGTCGAGGAGGATATGTTGAATAAGGGGGTGGAATATATGTGCTGTCCATGCACTGACTGCGAGAATTTGAAGATGTTTAAGAACCGAGGGCAAATTGAAGCGCACTTGATTCGGAGGGGTTTCAAAAAGGATTATACATGTTGGACCAGTCATGGCGAAGTGAATGATCATATGCCGCCGGATGACATCGCTGGTGAAGTGAATGATATGCCGCCGGATGACATCACCGGTGAAGTGAATGACATGCCGTCGGATGATGTCGATTGTCGTTTGGATTCGGATAGGTTGCACGATGATAATCTGGATGAGATACTTCGCGATGTAGAAGAGAACTATGATGAGAGAGAGTATGTTAAATTCCGGGGCTTGATGGAGGACTCGGAGAAACCTTTGTACACGAGCTGCAAGTACACGAGGTTGTCGGCCGTGCTTGAACTGTTGAAATTGAAGGCAAGCAACGGTTGGTCCGACAAGAGTTTCACGGCGCTGCTAGGTCTTTTAGCGGACATGCTTCCGGAGGGAAATGAGTTGCCTAAAACCACGTATAAAGCCAAGAAGGTTCTTTGTCCGTTGGGAATGGAAGTAGAAAGAATACATGCATGCCCGAACGACTGTATCCTCTACCGTAAAGAGTATGCAAACATGCATGTATGTCCGGTGTGCAACGCATCCCGATACAAACGTAACAATTAATCAGATGATGGCGAGGGAACAGAGGCGAAGAAAGGACCTCCTGCTAAGGTGGCATGGTATTTTCCTATAATTCCCCGTTTGAAAAGGTTTTTTGCAAATCCAAAGGAAGCAAAACTGCTGCGTTGGCACTCGGAGGAGCGTAAGAAGGATGGAATGCTAAGACACCTTGCTGATTCCGCGCAGTGGAGAAACATCGATAGGAGTTTTGCAGACTTCGGTGCAGAACCAAGAAATATAAGGTTTGGACTGAGTACAGATGGAGTGAATCCTTTCAGTAGCATGAGCAGTCGACATAGCACATGGCCCGTGACTCTCTGCATCTATAACTTTCCTCCTTGGTTGTGTATGAAGCGAAAGTATATTTTGCTATCGATACTTATCCAAGGGCCAAAACAACCTGGTAATGATATTGATGTGTTCCTAGCACCGTTGGTGGAAGATCTAAAAATCTTGTGGAGCGAAGGGTGCAGGTATGGGATGCATACAAACGAGAGAACTTCACTCTGCGCTCCTTATTGTTCTGCACCATAAATGATTATCCTGCCCTTGGTAACCTATCGGGCCATAGTACAAAAGGTGCCAAAGCTTGTACTCACTGTTTAGATGGTACCGAGAGTGTGTGGCTGAACCACTCATGCAAAACCGTCTACATGCGTCACCGCTGGTTCCTTCGGAGGGCTCACCCATACCGCAAGATGAAGAAACAATTTGACGGAGAGAAGGAAGACGGTTCAGCTCCAAGACATTTAAGGGGACATGAGGTTTATGATATGGTTAAGGATTTAGATGTTGTCCTCGGAAAGGGACGTAAATTGAGGGCTCATGAGAAGAACACCTGGAAGAAGAGATTAATATTTTGGGACTTACCTTATTGGGAGTACCTACATGTTTGACACTGCATCGACGTCATGCACGTAGAAAAGAATGTATGCGACAGCTTGATTGGTCTCTTACTGAACATCCGTGATAAAACAAAGGACGGCGTCAACGCACGGCTTGACTTGGCTGACATGGACATCAGGCCTGAGTTAGCACCGACATGCACTGATAATGGACGAACATACCTTCCCCCTGCGTGTTACACTCTATCCAAGGCTGAGAAAACAGAACTGTGCTAGTGCTTGCATGGTGTCAAAGTTCCGTCTGGTTACTCCGGCAACGTGAAGAAACTTGTTTCGATGCAAGATTTGAAGTTAAATGGCATGAAGTCTCATGATTGTCATGTGCTGATGACACAGATGCTCCCTATTGCAATTAGAAATATTTTGCCGATCAAAGTCCGAGAGACAATCATGAGGCTATGTTATTTCTTTAACACAATTGCTCAGAAGGTCATCGATCCCGAAGGACTAGATGCTCTGTAGGACGAGGTGGTGATGACTCTATGTCACCTTGAAATCTATTTTCCTCCTTCATTTTTCGATATCATGGTCCATCTCATTGTTCACGTTGTGTGGGAGATAAAAATGTGCGGGCCCGTATTCCTACGTAGCATGTACCCATTTGAGAGGTTTATGGGAATTCTCAAGTCCTACGTACGGAATCGTTCTCGGCCGGAGGGCAGCATCGTCGAAGGTTATGCAAGCGAAGAGATCATTGAGTTTTGTGTCGATTATATGGCTCAGATTCAACCGATAGGTGTCCCTCAATCTCGTCATGAGGGGAGGCTGAAGGGTCTCGGAACTATCGGAAGGAAAGCAATCACGCCAGATATGGACACGTATATTCAAGCCCATTTCACGGTGTTGCAACACATGACTGAAGTGGCGCCTTATGTGGACCAGCACAAGGATGTGCTTCGGCAACAAAATCCGGAGCGGCCGGATGTTTGGATCATGAGGCAACACAACCGTTGGTTCAACCAATGGTTGAAGGAGCAAATCGCTAGGAGCTCGCCGAGTGAGACGTTGACATGGTTGGCAAAAGGGCCAACATTTACAGTTGTGACATGGCAAGGATATGACATAAATGGGTACACATTCTATCGTGATCTCGGGATGTCAAGAGCACTAACGAACAGCGGTGTCCGCATAGATGCATTCAGTACCGATGGGTCGAGAAACTCGTACTATGGCTTCATAGAAGAGATTTGGGAGCTCGACTATGTGGTTTTCAAGATCCCCTTATTTCGCTGCCGTTGGGTGCATCTCCCAGAGGTGAAGGTTGACAAGTACGGTGTCACGACCATGGACCTCCAACGTGTTGGGTACAAAGACGAACCATTCGTCGTCGCCAATCAAGTTGTTCAAGTTTTCTATATAACCGACCCGGCAAATAAGAAACGCCATGTAGTTCTTCATGGAAAAAGGAGAATTGTCGGAGTGGAGAATGTAGTGGACGAGGAGGAATAGAATAAATTTGACGAGTTACCTCCTTTTGGAAATGGCATAAGGGTCGACGATGAACAACGTGACGAAACTAGTTACGTACGCATTGATCATGATGAAGGGCTAATTTTTAAAGGAAATAAGCAAGTACAATAAGAATGTATATGTGAAAATGTGTGACAATTTTGAGATGTATATGTGAATATGTGTGATGTGTCAATTTTGAGATATATATGTGAAAATGTGTGATGTAGTCAATTTTGAGATGTATATGTGAAAATATGTGACAAAATGTATATGTGAAAATGTATATGTGTATTGGCATTTATGTATATATGATGTATATGTGTGATGTACATGTGAATTGGCTTGCATTTATGTATAGAACAATGCTGCAGTGTGATGTATTTGAGAATGACAAAATGTATCAAGAAATACACTGTGAATGCAGTTGGTTGGTGTTGTATATGAATGCAGCTGTTTGGTGGTTGATATGAATGCAGCTGTGGTTATTGGTGTTGTCTTAATAACTACAGTCGCAAAGGCTTATCACAGACGGTTCTGAACTTAGGACCGTCTGTGATATCAATATCACAGACGGTTCTAAGTTTAAAACCATCTGTGATAGTATAACTATCACAGACGGTTATAAACTTAGAATCGTCTATGATATTCATCACAGACGGTTCTAAGTTTAGAATAGACGGTTCTAAGTTTAGAACCGTCTGTGATAACCTCCCTATATATACCCTCTGGCTAGGGTTTTTCGTGTGCGCTGCGCAGTTATTCGATCTAGATCTAATTAAATCCCGAGCCCGTCGTCGCCTCCGCCTCCCCGAGCCCTCGCCGGCCGCCTCCCTGAGCCCGTCGCCGCCGCCGTCCCCGAGCCCGTCGCCGGCCGCCTCCCCCGAGCCCCTCGTCGAGCCTCTCGCCGGCCACCTCCCCTCGATTACCGTCTGCATTGTGAGCACTTTCTGTGATGGACTAGGGTTTTGAGTATTGTGAGCAGTTTCTGTGATGGACTAGGGTTTTGAGCATTGTGAGCATTGTTTACTGCAGTAGCTTAATTAGTTTGCTATTTGGTACATATTACATTGATACATTGTTTACTGCAGTAGCTTAATTAGTTTGCTATTTAGTACATATTACATTGGTACATTGTTTACGACCGAAGATTTCAAAAGTACAAGTGTGGCGCACAAGGCCCTCCAGGCAAAAAACACACACCCCCACAGACTTGGCACAGCTGGGTATGCGGGTAAAATCCCGCAGCGGAGGAAGGAGGATGACCTGGCAGCTGCACAGGACATCGCCCCGCCGTTTTCCAATATCCCGGATGGGCGCACTCGAAATTGGATTAGAGCAAGGTCATCTACAACGACATCGGGGGACGTCTCCTTTCGAAACCCTGCAGACCAACAAGTGTCCCAGCGCCTGGTAAGATATCGATCGAACTACGTAGCTTGTAATTACTCCACAACTTCGTACGAATTGAAATGACATGTCGTGCTCTTGCAGGAAGAGCTGAGTTTTGAATCTACCCTGCGATCATTCCAGAGAACAAGGGAGAATGATATGCTCTCCGTGGCCCTGGGAAACAAGGAGCACCCGGGTCGTACGAGAGGCCTTGGGCTTTACGTTCCTTGGAAACATGGTTTCCAAGATGACTCCGGAATGTATCGGCGTAGGAAGAGAAATAAAGCCGAGCGTGACGCACAGCTACGAGAAGAGATCAAGGAATCTCTTAGAGAGGAGCTAATGGGTGAGCTGGCTTATGTAATCAGAGATGAGGTGCGGAAACAAACAGAAAGTCAGCAGGCCGCTACCGCCGCTCCTGTGCTAGCTAGCCCGCACAACCATCCGAGTAGCTGCGCGTCCAATCTGACGCAAACCCAGGCCAAATTTCCTGTGGACGACATCCTGGTAATAATTATTACCTCTCGAATGCTTGCTCCATTGATAAGCCTATTCGAGTAGCTAATTTTGTATCGTTATGTAGGAGCCTACGAAGTGCAGGCTACAAGTGAGATATGGCTCCATTCCTTGTCTGTTGCTTGGGGCGGGCATATTCGCAGTATTGGGGCCATGGTGCGCAGTCAAGCTTTAGCGCCAGGCTTTGCAAAAGTTAATGTGGATGGTGTGCATGTCAATTTTGAGGTGGTCCCGCTACCGAAGCCCCCCAACGACGAGATCGTGACTCTAGGACAGGCCATTGGAACATTCATCCAGTGGCCCAAAAGCGACATCTCCCTGGAGGCTTCTTCATTGGTGGCAGGACCAGAGCAACATGCACTGGTGCCATCTCCATTACAAGACCAGTCGGTTCCACCACCGGTAACTGCATCGGTGCCATCTCCATTACAAGACCAATCGGTTCCACCACCGAAACTGCACGGTGCTATCTCCACGGTGCTATTCTTGCGAGCAACTTGCACCGCTGCTACCTTCAAAGTCGACTACCGTGAAGTCGAAATATAGCCGAGGCAAGCAAGGCGGCAAGGGCAAAGCAAAGAAGACCAATGATGATATACCGTACCTACCTTTGGCCCGCAAATTCGTGCTTGGCGAGCCGTTGCTCGAGGAAAAAGCCCTCGAACGCCTAGCATATAGTTGCATACAATTGCACACGTGGTATATGCAGCAGTCCAATAAGCCAGAGGGAGAACAGACCTCAAGTATCACTGTCAAATTCACGTCGGATGATTTCCACCACAGTCTTCAAGAGTGTATGTTCGTGGTCACCTTTGAGGATTTATTCGATCTGTTCACGCTCAACGCTCTCGACGTCTCAATCATTCGATGCTGGACGCTGTAAGTGTGTACAATCACAGTCTCTGTTCATGTCATACCGATAAATGTCATATCTAATTTGTTGCTTTCGTGTGTATATATATAGATACATGCTGACTAAAGCTAGATTATCCAACTCATCGGCTGGTTTCTTGGACCCACACTTGGTCGCCAAGGATACCATCGACCGGGATACAGCCCTCGTCGAGAGGTACATTGCAGCAGGACTGATGGGTTGCCTCAATAAGGAATATGTACTTATGCCCTTCCATCAGAACTTTCATTGGATTTTAATAGTAATTGTACCAAAATGGAACAAGGTATATTACCTTGATTCCCTAAGTAGGAATAAAATGGACTTCATAGTTGTCAGCCAAGTAATCGATAGGTAAATACATATTCTTCATACATACCTATATCACTACTAGAAAATCCCCCTAACGCAACGGCGGAAAATCGTGGCAATAAGGTCAAAATCGTGGCAACAGCTACCAATTACCACAATATCACTTCGTTGGCAGTCGTTGCAAAAAAGTAAGTGGCGAAAGGTCTTTGCAACGGTTTTGCGTCCTGTTGCAAGAGCAATGCTAATTGCAACGTAATCATGCGTTGCAGTTGATAGGTGTTGCAACATACCATATTGTGGCAATAAGGTATATTGCCACGTTTCAATCCATTGCAAAAGGCTCTATTACCACGCATATGTTTCGTGGCAGCAGGAGCTAATACCACGTCGTTGTTTCGTGGCAATAGGTTATAATGCCACGCTCATTGCTTCATTGCATTAGAGCATTGTTGCAATGCGATACGTCCAGTGGCAATAGTCCCTATTACCACGGAAATAAGTATGTGGTAATAATCTTTTTTGCAACGGAGGATGTTTCATGGTAATAATGTTTGTTGCAACGGAGGATTTTTCATTGCAATAGAATATTTTGCAACGCAATTTATCTGGTGGCGATAGGCTCTATTGCCATGGAAATTAGCTCGTGGTAACAATATTTGTTGCATCGGAGGATGTTTCATTGCATTAAAGCATTTTGCAACGCAATCTGTCTGGTGGCAATAGGCCCTTATAACAACGAAGTACAAATGTTGCATTTACATGTATTGCAACAGAAGGTTTCTGTGGCAATGTATTTTGCATTCTGAATTCGGTTATTAAACATTATTGCAACAGAATGAAATAATTATAAATTTTGCAACAACAATATGGAATGAAACCATCATTAATTGTAATATATTGCCAGCAAAATAGTTTGTACAATCATCAAGCAAAAGTTACTATTACTATAACAATGTCGTTGAAAACTGGTAACTAAAATTGATATAACATAAATATTCTAGCTATATTAGGCTTCGACATAGCTTGTTTGCATCAGCATTCTGCTATCTTGTCTTGACCATGCCATGACTCTGAGTCCGAGTGATCCTGTATGTATATATGGAGGGATGCGCAGATTTAGCATGCACATCACCCCAGCAATGACCTGTGTTGACACAGTTAAATCACTATTGCAAGAAAAGATTATGGCAACAAAGGAACCTCAAGACAAACAGCTACCTTATCCACAAGTCCATGAATGACAAGGCTTGCCTTTTTATCCTTTGGAGTTGCCTGAGTGGAAGGGAAAGACTTGAAAATGTTAAAGCATTCGATTGCATATCTATTGGAGATTTATCACATGCCATTGGAAAGTTCCAATATTGTGGATCTACCATCACAAAGATGCATATATTGTTCTGTGTATAGTATATACCATTGCAAACTCCAATTTTTGAAGTGACCAAGTTTTAGATAAGCAATTTGAACTACAATTTTTTTAAATGCGCAAAGAAACTGCCAAATAAACAACACTTCAAATTTCTAAAATGGGCCAAAGTTATCTTAATCATTTAAGAGTTGAAACATGGTTCAGCACTAGATAGAAACATTTTTAACTTTATAATGGTAGATCCATAATGTTTATATTTTTAGTAGTTTGTAACTAATTTTTCCTAAATTATTAGTATAATGTGCCTATAAAATAGGGATAGGCATGCAATTTAGTGCTTCTTTTCTCCACACTGCGGATAACTTGTCTTTTAGTTGCATGTACCTGAAGATTTACAATAGCCACCTTCCCCCCATTCTTGAGTGACATCAGAGGCATATTGCTTGCTGGAGCAATCTGTAGGCTGCACAGTGTTGGATATTAGAAATAAAAAAAAGGAACAAAAAACATAACTCGTTATTAGCATAAAGCCATTCAGCAAGCAAAAGCGACAAGGTAGGACATTAATACCTACCACCAAAGACAAAATTAACAACGAATTAACATAAAGCAACACTGATCAAATTGGTCAAATGAGAGGGACATAGGACACAATGCCTTCGATTGGATTGTGGGGAAGAATATAAACAACAAAGACATGGCACAAGTACTTTGTGTGGAAACAATGCTTTCCTCATTGAGACAACTCTACACAGCTCCTAACTGAGCCTCCACTACATTTGAGTCTACCTATAGAAGACATGAAATTTGGCGAGATTTGCCATTACTGCTGCAAGCTAGCTCTCTGCATGATTGTCTATAGCTATTGAAGAAATTTTTCATGAGAACCCTAACCAATTAGGTTGTATCAGTTATCACAGAAAAATTAAGCATTAATATTTTCAAACATGTCTGTAAACGCTGGCAAGCTTTCATAAATTCATATTTTAAATACATCAAAAATGATGGGAAAGGTACCGACTCTAATAAACAAAAACAACAAAGGAGTTTTCTTAAAGCGGATCTTAAGAGTTTATTTACAAATGAAATAGGGCAACAATATCATAATTGCTAGCTTCTGTGCTACTCAAAATGTGCAGGACATTGATCAGTTACAATATTTCTGCTGATATATACCAACATTCCCAGAAGTAAATCCATATTCTCACTGCTCTAATTAGTCATGACATAATTGAGTAACTGAAATTAAAAATTATGCAACCATAGCATGGATGACATGAATATATCGCGTACACGATAGTCAAACCAATCGTTTAGACAAAATGTAACGAATTTTCACAATATGCAACGTCTATTTCATATATACTATTCTGGATTTCTAATTGGATTTCCCCCTTACATTGGGCAGTTGAATTCTCTTCAAGAATTAACTGATTTTTATATCCCCCGTCAGCATGGTTTCCTAGCACGTGAGCTTCAGGATCTAAAAGATCTTCGTCATTTACATTTCGACGGTCTTGAAAATGTCAATATAGAAGAAGCTGCTTTCGCTAAGCTGAGCAAAAAGGAAAATCTTGTTATCTTGTCACTCACTTGGGGAGTAGCCAACGGAAGCGATAATGAGGAAAGAGTACTAAATAACCTTCACCTCACATAATATTGCCAAGCTGAAGATTGGGGATATAATGGTCCCAGAGCTCCATGTTGGATGAAAAATCCCATTCTCACTAACTTGACATATATTTCTCTCTCTAGTCTGTCATAAGCGCAACGCCTTGACCTCTTGGCACGCTACCTTCACTCAAATATCTCTACATAAGACACATGAATGCAGTGAAAAGAATAGATCATTCCTTTTATGGATGCCGAACCCTTTTGGCTTCCAATCTCTTAAGTTACTCTATATCGAAAGCCTTCCTAAACTAGAGGAGTGGGTTGGAACGGAAGGCGTGAATCTGTTTCCTCGGCTTAAGGCGCTATATATCAAGGGTGCATAGCGTTGAGAAATGTACCAGTACTACCATCTACTCTTGCCTATCTCGAAATATATCATGTTGGTTTGACTACTCTTCCTGCAACTTATCAGCCCAGTGAAGCAACACTACCCCAAAAACCATTACTTTCCAGGCTGAAGATCTCTAACTGTCCAAACCTAGTAGCACTGGAGCAAGACTACTATTTTCATGGTGCGGAGGAATTAGACGTTGCATATTGTGAAAATTGTATTGCAGAAGCAGGTGTTGATTAAAAAAGCAAAACCCTTGAATCAACAAAGTTGTTGTCATCAAAATATAACATCTGCAGTTCATACTGTCCGTTCCTTGCCGATTACACGTTTGACGCAGCATTCCTTAGACTTTGTGAGGAAATGTAATACGCTGAAGCATTGTGTTTTTTGAGAAGTGCCTCCTTTTTTATTTGAACGTTTGTTGCCAACAGTGTTTGTTGTGTCAGGCGTAGCTGCAGAAGGATTAGTTTGGACGATGCTCTCAGGATCAATCTGCATACAAAAAATGATGAAACAATTTAGCTTGCATAAAGTTTCCAAGACTGGAGTTGGTGCAAACAATGATACAATTTTTATACCTGTTGTAATGTGGATTCCCTTTGTTCTGCAAGGGCTGCAAGCATTTCTTTCCTCATTTCTTCTCTTAATACTTGTCTTTTCTTGTCCTCTTCCTCTTGAAGCTGTTGCATTTTTTCTTCCAATATCCTTTCCGTTCAGTGACTTCTTTTCAAGTTTCTCTTTTAACAATTCTACCTCACCTTGGAGCTCAATATTCTTACGGTTGGTTGCAGCTGTAGCACGAGCTTGTTCTAGGAATTGAACATTCAGCATACGACTTTGTGTTGGATATTTCGACAAGTACCCGTGACCATGAAGTCTAGTTGCTTTGCATCCTGTGGTTTCCTTGTACGATGACTGGAAAAAAACATTCTCCTCTTCTCTTGTAAGGCTGGATAAGTCATATTGTTGTTCGCTCTCCATAATTCGGTTGCATGCATTATCCTAAGAGGAAGGTCATAATTGAAGTAAGTAGAATTCAGAACTGAATGGATGCACAATATATTGAAGCATCTTTGTGACTAGTGTAATTTCTGATTTACTCACATAGACATCCTTTGAAGCATTATTTGACCATTGTCCATTCTTCATGTGAGTAGTCATCCAAAGATTCAAATCATTTGGCTCTTCACCAGTTACAGGGTCTCTCTAAAAGATGGGAACAATGTATTATATGAGTTTGTCATTGATGAAAAGAACTATATTAGTATGTCATAATTACCTGCTCATAGCTTATTAGAAAACGTTACGCTTCCCATGATGTGCATAGTCTTTTGTTTATAACGGTTTTCAGAGTTCTGGCTGCTAATTTTCTGAAATCAGTAGAAAAATGCATTAATTAAAGGAAATGCTATCTATCCTGGAATTTGTATTATACCTTGGTTGTTCACACTAAAAACACTCTTCTCAGCAAGTAATTTCACTAAAGCACCTTCTGTTTCAGAGAATATAGCAAAGAAAATTGAAGCCGGTCAAGAAAAATTCATGTTTCCTCTATTGCTCCATACTTTGTTGCTCTAGGAAAAAAAGATAGCGTGTCTAGATATTTTTTCTTGCAAGTGAAACAAGCAGCCAATCTGAAGGGCTAGCTGTTGGAGTGATAGTGGCAATACTTTGTTAAAGTGATAATCTGATATTGTGCTTCAAAAGATATATGAGATCATTAACTGAATATTTATTTGACAAGCCTATATTTAGAGGAAAATTAAGTGTATACTAGTTAAAATAAGTAAATTTGGTACTGGCAAATTAAAAAAATGGAAGGTGAATTTCATTGTTTATGGTTATATTTAAGAGGTAATGATTAATGTAACATGTATAACAGAAATGGTGCATGAGAGCATGTCAAATAAAGTGCTTGCATCCAGTTGTCAGGTCGCAGGAATAATTATGAATAAAGGAAACAATGAAAAAAAGAGAAACAGAATCTAGATGGAAATAGTGTGGTTAAATGGAACTCTGTAACTGTTCAACAGATGCACACATTATTGTTGACATTCAAAGCAAATCATGTGAGAAAGGAATACAGTAGGTTAAACACAGCGATAGATATCATTCCATGATCCATAAGCTATGGAATATAACAACTCCACTCAAAATACATCTACTTGTTAAACTAAGTTAACTACGGTGGAGAGGCCGATGAATGACATATCTGATTGCTATGAAAATGTGATTAGAAAATGAAATATTGAAAGAAACAAAATGTTCACAACTTTCATCTATTTTGGTCCATATTTGCAAGTGTATAGTGAAATTATAGGAAATGGTACCGAACCTGGAATTTTTCAGATCCAAAATACAACTGCAAGTAGTGCCACTCAACAATGTCTACATCTGCGGGCTTATTTTTCATCCTCTCAGCATAAGTGTTGTATGCCTTATATGTAGAACTTAAAGCTGATCGCCATCCTTTGTACCTCTCTTCGGCAATCGACCATATCTTTTCATTTTCATCCACAGTGCTTGGAATGTCCCACCTTTGCTGTTTTAAGTTTAAAGACAAAGAAAAGGTGAATTATTTGGTAACCTGGGACTGTGCATGCTTAGGCAACAAAAAAATATGCACGTACCAGTACATCGGATGCTATTGAATTTCTGACATTAGGCTCTATATCCTTCCACTTTTTTACTCCAATGAGTGGTGCCCTTTTCTTTGTAAACAGTACCACTTCATCCACAAAAGCACGGCTGTTGTCTTCTATGGGACCTCCAAGCCTAGATGAAAATTCAATCTTAAGTTTCTGATCACCACTCTTTATTCGCTTGTTGGCTGCTGCTATACCCTTAAGGGTACCACGTCCCTCTTTTTTGAAGCCTCCGCCGGAAGCTAGTTAGAAACCAATTACAATTAAATGATTAGACACATTCAGAATGGAAGTTTTGAAGCTTAAAATAAAAATTGTTCAAAGGAAAATATACCATCATGCTTTTTCCTTTGACGTCTAGCATGAGATGGCCAACACGGAGGAGTTTCGCTGCTGCCATGACTTTCCTCTTCAGCGAGTATTTCATCATCTTGGCTATGCTGATCTAAATACGATACTGCATATATATCCAACATCAGATGCAAAGGTACACAGAAGGATTTCTATGATCAGGTAAAATAATCTTCTGTGCTAACAGACCAAACACTGTAAACATTTAAGAAGCATTTAAGATTTCAACTAAAGGGGATGCAGTAAGCTAGAATTCTAGATGGGCAATCACCAATCAGATACAAAACTGTCTCTAATCTCTACTCTCTGGAGTCTGGATAATGAATAATAATCCCTACAAATCCTACTGGCTACTATAACTGTCTCTAACCGTTTGCAAAAATTACATTGCATGTTAGTACTCTGACAATGATCAAAAGAAATTACAGATTTCTGGAAGATCGCCTTGCTGCCTTAGCCATGCTTTATAAGTTAGGATTGTTTCCTCCCTGTAGTCATCTTGTAAAGCTGCACTTAACGAATATGTTAGCTGTTTGGTCCAAACAACACATCTTATATTAAATGCAATGAGTATGGCATCTTAACTTACGTGTCTCTGGGTCTTCGCGTTGCAGTATTGCAAGCCATTTCTTGTATGCATCAATATCTACTCCTGAAGTTGGTTCATCACCATTTGGCCGCTGCCTTGGTCGCTTGATGGGGGTTATGCTCACTTGCAGACCTCTCGGTTGATCTTTTGTCAGCACAAACCTGATTTGTTTCTCCCTCTCATTCTCTGCTAGCATGGCTTCTGTTTGGTGGTTAAAATCGAGCGCCTCGAGCTTTGCCTGAGCCCTGCCACATCGCTTCTTATAAAATAAGAAGTCCCTCCCAGAGTACCCAAGGTTCGATTTGATATACATCAAGTTGTAAAATGTGATATAAGCCTGTCAAGTTCTAACTCGACAATTTCGACTTACGGATCCGCCCAAAGCAATCAAACTTGATATTCCAAATCTCTCCGATGAACCTTGCACAGTATAAATTGAGAAAAGTGACTGTATTAACATGATGCCTAATAAGTAATGATTCAGAATAGTAAATGTACAAGTACTGTTAGCTGTTACAAAGCATGAATTTTTAAATATGAAACTTTGTTGCAAACGAATTTTTCATGGATAGAAAAATCTCTGGATAGAAGGATGTATTGATTAATATGTTCTTGATAGAAGCAACTAACAAAGTAGTAGCAGGCCTGAGGATTCATTAATATTACAAAAAAACTAATTTGCACAGCTACCTTCCTGACGTAGCCCTGAACTAGTATCACTTTAGAATAAAATTATTGGTACACCATATGTAATACAAGTTTAATCTACCACCAGGGGCCAAATACACGATAGTACAGAGTAATATAGAAGTATGCCCTGCGTATCAGCTAATCCGATTTGTTTCTTATTTTGCAGTGTCACAAACCCAACATGACCCTCACATCAATCCGCACCACAGACAATTTATAAGATCTGCTATGCCTAAATGGAGTTCCTAAAGAATCTGCAACACCATAGGGCATTGAATCTCAAACCAACCGTGAATGCCGGTTCGATCCATCGATTAGGGTTGGATGCAGCAGAAAACTTACTTGTCGGGTCGGGGAAGATCCAGCGATTTCTCCCCAGCCTTGATCGCGTCAATTATAGAAATGTCAGGTTGGCCGATGTCATCAGCGGTGGCAGTCGCCGGCGGCGTGCTGCCTGGATGAGTCGGCATCGCGGTAGGAAGGGCGAGAGAGAGGAGAGCGAGGGAGGCGGCGTGGGACACTGGGGCGAGAGACCGGGGAGGAGGCGACTGAGGGAGCTAGGGTTTCGTGGCCGATGCACGCGCGCGTGGGGTTATGGGGCCGTCGCCGGCGGCGTGCTGCGTGGTTGAGTCGGCATCGCGGCAGGAAGGGCGAGAGAGAGGAGAGCGAGGGAGGCGGCGTGGGGCACTGGGGCGAGAGACCGGGGAGGAGGCGACTAAGGGAGGCGGCGTGGGGCACTAGGGCGAGAGACCGGGGAGGAAACGACTAAGGGAGGCGGCGTGGGGCACTGGGGCGAGAGACCGGGGAGGGGTGACTAAGGGAGGCGACGTGGGGCACTGGCACTAGGGTTCCGTGGCCGACGCACGCGCGCGTGGGGTTATGGGCCCAATTCCTGGCGTGCCCTTTAGATTAGATTGGAATATGGAGGACTTTTGGCGGGTAATGAATTCCTTGTAAAAATTTAGTGGGAAACAATTTGATCATATTTGGTGGGAAACAACTCCTTGTAAAAATAGTACCAAATGAATCCTAATCTTGATCAAGTTTCACTCAAGATGGCGTCCCAAACTTTGTTCAATCCAAATTGGGTTTAATCAGACAGAGCGTTCATTTATTTAAAAGCAAATGATAGTGGAAAATAAAGGATCTATCACCAAAAATTACCGTGATCTTGAACAATGCAAGTTTGTCACAATTCTTAATTGGAGTCCAATTTGAGTTCCTTAGTGCATAGCATTCCTTTGCACATAGTATTCATAATTGTACATAGCATACACTTTGTTTAGAACAAATCATAGTGGACAAGTATCTATCACCAACTTTTCCTAATTCTGAGCTATTTTATCTTGTTTTTTCTTGAACACACATGAGAGCTGCGTATCATTATATTAAAGAAGAAGGACCACAAAATTACAGACGCGCCTATTTGCTATAAGTACACATGACCTGGAACGACCTAACCCCTAGGAACAAGGGCCGACAAGAAAAAGATCACTTGCGCTCCAGCCAATGCCCAAAGTTGGGCCTCCTCCTTAGCAAGCAGCAAGGCGTACAACACCGTTTGGCTATATCAACCTATGTGGGCCTGTTCAAGCGAGCAGTCATGTGCAGTACGAAATGAACTTTGGCGGCGAATTCCAATGGCAAGCCAGCAGTACAGATGAGAGCCAAACGTGAAATTTTCAGCTCATTCAAAGTAGGACTGCTCGCTTGAACAGGTCCACATAGGTTGATATAGCCAAACGGTGTACGTACTGCCTTCTACGATTTTTCATGTACAGTACAAAATGAAATTTGACGGCGAATTCCAATGGTATGTCAACGGTACAGATTGGAGCCAAACGTGAAATTTTCAGCTCATTCGGAGAACAACTGCTCGCTTGTATAGGTTGATATAACCAAACGGTGTATGCATCGCCTTCTACGATTTTTCATGTACAGTACAAAATGAAATTTGACGGCGAATTCCAATGGTATGTCAACGGTACAGATTGGAGCCAAACGTGAAATTTTCAGCTCATTCGGAGAACAACTGCTCGCTTGTATAGGTTGATATAACCAAACGGTGTACGTACTGCCTTCTACGATTTTTCATGTACAGTACAAAATGAAATTTGACGGCGAATTCCAATGGTATGTCAACGGTACAGATTGGAGCCAAACGTGAAATTTTCAGCTCATTCGAGAACAACGCTCGCTTGTATAGGTTGATATTACCAAGCGGTGTGTACGATCGCCTTCTACGATTTCTCATGTGCGATTTAATTGAACTTTGCGGCGAATTCCAATGGCAAGCCAGCAGTCCAGATGGGAGTCAAACGTGAAATTTTCAGCTCATTCAGAGTATGACTGCTCGCTTGAACAGGCCCACATAGGTTGATATAGCCAAACGGTGTTGTACGCCTTCTACGATTTAGGAGTTGATGCCTTGTTGCAATTTGCCATCGACCATCTCATCAGCTCTATACCACCAGTCCTCAAAAGAAGCATCATTGATCGTTGGCGGTAGAGTTTGCGGCCCAAAGCGATTTAGGAGGGAGAACCAGAATTGCCTTGCAAACACACAGCTGGTGAGCGAGTGATCAATTGTTTCCTTAGCTTGACCACAATCCACATAAAGAAACGACAACGCCCTGGAGCCTGTGTTTTCCAAATACGATCGAAGACCGAAATTTGTGTAACCTTGGAATTTGACCGAAATTTATAAATTCAGCAAGGATCCCAACCGAGAGAGCTCCATGTATATCTCGATCCAATCGTGATTAGGTATTTTATCTCATTTGACTCCCAAAGTATGAGCTAGGTTTACCTAGTGTTCGCCTACACGTAAGTCTAACCCGTCTAGACGCTAGTCATGGGGTTAACGACTAGTTTAGCTTATAATTTAGTTAATTATCGTATCATGATATAGCTTATAATTTATCTAATTATCTGATCTGATGATGATATAGCTTAAAATTTAATTAATTATCATATCATATGTTATCAAATCATAGTGGTTCATATGTTATCAAATTATCATAACATTGTCTTTCTGTTTTTGATGCTAGAGTACAATTAGCCAATTGTCAATTCAGTTTTAAATACATATGTTTGACCCAATTGTCAATTCAGTTTTAAATACATATGTTATGTAAAATGAATTCAATTTATAAATTTGATACCAAAACAATAAATGGTTGGCAATTTATCTATCACCGGCGCTACCGCAAAAGGTTTTGCAAGAGATGCTCCACCAGCACAAATCACGCTCCCATGTACAAGTGTTGCCCCTCCGGCACTCCCCGTCCGCTCGGCCCATCAGCGAATCAGCACGGCCCACCGCCCACACCACACGCGATGACCTCGCTCGCTCTCGCCTTGCCTCGCCTCGCCATCTCCTCCCTTCCCCAGTTCCCGGTCCCCACCCGAACCCTAACTCGCTCCCGCCCGGCCGCCCCCAAATCCCTCCCCGGCATCCCCGCCTGTAGATCTCACCACCGCCGGCGCAGCAACCAAAAGCCCTCTCGTTCTCGTCTCCCTGTTCCCTTCCTCGCTGTCGCAGCCGGTAAGTCCCCTCCCTTATCCCTCCTGTTCCCTTCCTCGCCGTCGCGGCAGCGCCATGCCCCACCGCACCGCCCGCCGAAGTCGACGACGAGGGCCCCTGCGCGACCTCTTCGTGCTCTCCGCGACCCAGCGCACCCGCGCGCGCTGCTGGTGGTGCAGCCGTGCCTCGCCCGGGCTCCTCCTCGATTCCAAGCTCGCGAGGCGCTCAACCTCGCCAACTCCTCGAGGAGCCCGTGGCGGCTTCTACTACGTCGACCTCGCCGCCAAGGGCACGCCGCCGCACTCGTCGCCCGAACCCTCCTCCCGTGGCCACTCACACGCGGTATCCAACTATCCATCGTTCCATTCCCGGAGCTTACTGCTTAGCTCAATTGGGAGTATTTTGGGTTATGATGATGGTCGATCACCTTTATACTAGGATTCTACTTTGTTTAGAATTAAGATCCTTCATGCAAATATTATGCCCTTCTAGGATTTAACTTTCATGTCCACCATTTAGTCGCTGCCTGTTAGATGTCAAATGCAGCTCAAGTGTCCACTTTCATGCCCTTCTAGGATTTAACTTTCATGCAAATGTTCTACTTTGTACCTCTTTCATGTCCACCATTTAGTCGGTGCCTGTTAGATGTCAAATGCAGCTCCAGTGTGATATGCCCTTCTAGGATTTGGGTGTTAACACTAATACCTATATAGTATGATGACAAGGGCCAAATATTCAGTTTGTTGACACACTAATACCTATATGTTCAGCCCAATTAGAGCTACTTGTATGTTAACAGTTTGCATAAATACCTGTATGTTAACAGAAGACTTTAACTGAGTTGTACATTTTAATTGTTCCAGTTTGCATAAATACTTGTCCGCATGTCCGCAATTTCAAAACATACTAAATTAAGGTTCAGGAGCGTGATAAATTATAGTATCCAAAACAAACTATGTAACATAAAATTTTTAAACAAAAAAATCATCATCAGCTACTTGCCCAGAACCGTGCACTGGTGCTACATATCCATCATCAATGTAGGTGTCCTCATCATCTTCTTCATCTGCTAATCCAATATCATTTGGTTCATCTACGGATTCAGCAATCGCTTTTTGAATTACAGAAGCATCACCAGTAACACCTTCTATGTCAGACCTTCTCCAGTTCATCAAGACTTCATGGCTGCCTGAAGCAATCATGTCTTGCACTCCCACATCCAGTGAGTCAAGATCGATTCCTCCTCGCTTCTGAATTTGCTGATTCGGCATGGCAAATAAATTTCTGGTTTCATTCTTACAACAAGGCGCGACCGGTTTCTTTGCGCCGTTCACATAAAACACCGCTCAGCTTGTGTACCCGAATATAAGGCTCATCTAAATAACGCAATCGAGTTGTATCGATATCAATAATTCCATACCGATCCCTTTGGTACCCTCTTCCTTTGTTCTTGTCGGCAGCAGGAACATCGAACCAGTCGCACTGAAACAGTATCACTTCCTTACCAAAAGGAAAATCTAGTGCGATAATCTTTTTAATCATGCCATACCAATCAATATTGCCAGAACTGCCATCTCCTGAAACAACAACACCACCGTTCTGTGTGTTAAGGTTCTGCTCTATCTGAGTTGTACGAAAAAGAAATCCATTGATGAAGCATCTGTTGAAAACACGTGCTCGTTGGTCTGGTCCTTGTGAAAGACCATACATCAGATCACTTGTTCCTCCTTCTTCATTAAGTTTGCTGATCTGCAACCAGTAATAAACCATTTTAGTTCTGTACAGAATTGTCAGTTAGTCAGCAAATATACAAAGAAAAAATTCCAACTCATCATGCGCTCAAACCAGCCTACAAATTGTTTGGTGTCGTTGCTCAACACTCCAGTACTGATTTTCTAAGTTCATCCATATGCTTACTACAATATTGAAAAAGAAGGCTTCAAGTAAATACAATTAAATAAAACTTGGTAATTCATACAAGCAGAATATGTATTTTTAAATAATATCTTACTTGATCCACGGAATGACATCATCACAGTTTCTTAAGATGTAGTGCCTCATCCGCTGCAGCGCAATTGGAGTAAGTGTCTCGATAGTAAATCCTTTCTTGGTATAGTCAATGTTGGCAAATATGCTTAGACCAGATGGTGGTTCATTCACTTTGGCAGCTTCATGGCGCTCTGGACGATTAACCTTGGTTTCGATGTCTGCTAGGAAGCGAGAGCAAAATGTCATGCACTCCTCTGATATATACCCCTCGGCTATTGAACCTTCAGAGTGTGCTTTGTTCCGCACATAGCCTTTAACAGTACGTAGATATCTCTCAATTGGATACATCCATCGATAGCACACTGGTCCTCCAAGTTTAGCCTCTTCAGCTAGATGAACTGGCAAATGCACCATGATATCAAAAAAAGATGGTGGGAATATCATCTCAAGCCGACAAAGGGTTTCACTAATCAAGGTGCTTAATTGTTGTAACTCTTCAGCACTCAACTCCTTTGAACATATTGCATTGAAGAACCTACTAAGCTGAATCAACGGGATAGCAACATCTTCTGGCAAAATGTTTCGAACTGCTATGGGTAATAGTTTCTGGAAAATAATATGGCAGTCATGAGATTTGAGTCCAGACACCTTGCACCTGCTCACGTCCACGCTCCTCTTGATGTTGGAGGCATAACCATCAGGCATCTTCACACCTTCTAGAAATTTGCATAAGTATGTCATCTCATCCTTACCCAGAGAGTACAGTGCTGATGGCACTGTGTATTTTTCATTCTCCACCACGAGATGTTGATCCTTCCTAATGCCCAAATGTTCCATGTCTAGCCTAGCCTTCTCGCTATCCTTTGATTTCCACGCCATGCAAAGCAAAGTCCCCAGTACGCTCTCACAAATATTTTTCTCGATGTGCATCACATCCAAATTATGCCTTACAAGCAAATTTTCCCAGTAAGGTAGTTCAAAAAAAATACTCTTCTTCCTCCAATTATGCCACCTACTTTCTTCTTCACGCTTCCTCTTCCTAGCGGACTTCCCAAAAGTCACTTGCTCAAAACTTTCGATCTTGTTGCAGCACCCTTTACCACTCAATGGCACCGAGACTCCTGGTTTCCACTTTGTTATTGAAGTGCTCTTGTTCTTGCGCCACCTGTGGTCCATAGGCAGAAAGCGGCGATGTCCCATATAGCAATGCTTGGACCCAAATTTCAACCATAAAAAGTTTGTATCCTTGTGGCAGTATGGACATGCAAACTTGCCTTTGTGCTCCAACCGGATAGCATCCCATATGCTGGAAAATCATTAATTGTCCACAGGAGAATTGCACGCAACTTAAATTTTTTTTCACCTTGCCATCCCATGTCTCAACACCCTCTAACCAAAGATCTTTAAGCTCATCAATCAGGGGCTGCAAATATACATCAATGTTATTTCCTGGAGAAGTAGGACCCGGTATCAACATTGACATCATCCAATAAGGTTGTTTCAAGCACAACCAAGGTGGCAGGTTGTAAGGGATTAAAATGACAGGCCATGTAGTATATGAAACATTCAGCATCCCAGAAGGATTAAAGCCATCAGATGCAAGTCCCAACCTAACATTGCGAGGATCCAAAGCAAAATCCTTGTACGTTTTATCAACATGATTCCATGCCAAGGAGTCAGCAGGGTGCCGCATTTTTCCATCTCGGACCAGGCCCTCGTTATGCCAACGCATATATGCGGATGTGGTCGCATTCATGTACAACCTTTGCAATGAGGAGTGGCGGGAAATACCTTAGGACTTTTGTGGGACACGCTTCTTGGCTACCTCCTCCTTATGCGTGGAAACAATCGATTTCCATCTGGACTCACCACATGTTGGACATGTATCCAACTTAGCATAATCCTTCCGAAATAACACGCAATCATTCACACAGGCATGTATCTTTACGTAGTTGAGGCCAAGATCCCGAACAACCTTTTGCACTTCATCCAATGTGTCTGGAACACAGTGACCTTCAGGGAGAACAAGTGAGAACAACTGAAGTATGTCCTCTAATGCACTGTTACTAATACCATACATGCACTTAATCTGAAAGAGCCTGACAATGAAAGATATCTTAGTGGCCTCCTTGCAACCTGGATACAATTCCTTCTTCGCCTCTGTTAATAATTTAAAGAATTTCTTTGCTTCTTCATTTGGCTCTTCATTAATAGTAACTATGATGTCTCCATGTATAGCACCCCTTATTAGTGTTGAAACCAGTTCATTCACAGCACTACGGTCACCTGTTGCGCCATCATCGACATCTGTTGCAGTGGTGCCCTCATGTAAATCATCTTCTCCTTGGATGAAGCTTTCATCAAACCCTCTGAGAACCAAATGACTCTGAACCTCTATTTTTGATGTGGCACCAAGTAGCACTACAACTTCTACAACTTTGGTTAGTGCTTGTAGTTCTGTGCACAATGTTCAAGAAGCTTTGAATACCAATTCTGAGGTTTCTAATGTGCACAAAAGACATATTTGGAAAGCTAATGAAGTCTATTTTTCAACGAATCAAACGACACTTGATTTGGAGCTTCCTACACAAAGTTATGACAATTTCATTGGATGCTGCACGAGCTGTCTGGAGAGACACGCGAGACTTGCAAAACATAAAGAGTTCGAGTATTGCAATGCAAGTAAGGGTAAAATCCGACCACACCATGACTTTCTAAAGGTTGAGAAGGATTCCTTTTCAGGTTCCAAACGGATTTGGAAGCCCCTTGAACCAGAAAACAAAACATATAAAGATTTGAAACCGATTCGGACTCGGATTGAGACAGCTAGCAAGACCGATACTAAAACGTCCATAACTTTCACAAACGAAGTCCGATTTGGGCGTTCTTGGACTCGTTGGAAAGCTATTTGGAAGCCCCACATAATGGACAAGGTGCCAGCCACGAAATCCTCATAGTCAGATCGCAAATTAAGAGAGAATACAGAGGTAGCAGTTTAGGTATTTCCTTTTTAGTTCGTATTGGAGTTTGTTTCGGCCTTAGGCCAAGTAGTGCGTGAGTTGTAATCAAGGCCGTGCATTGTGCACCAATATAAGGCCAGTTTCCTTAGCCCCATTGTAACTTAGACTTTGATTGGAGAAATAGAAACTAGAAAATTACCATGGTTTGGTGGCCATTGTCGGCGTGTTCTTGAGATTTCCATCGAGGAATTGCTCTTGGTGTGTTGAATCCAATTGTGGTGTTGGATTCAACTCGCTGAAACTTCGGTTTCTCTACCCTTTGTTCACGTGCTGCGGTGTGCGTGGGAGAAGGGTTATCTTGGAGAGGGCATCCAACAAGGCGTATCGTGAAAGATCAGGGCCAAAGCAACGGGGTTCAGCTAGCTTACTAGTGGATCCGCATCATCTTGGTATCAGAGCGTGGTTGATCACGGTACGAGGTTGCTGAATTTTTTTTTCTTGATGGCGGGTTCTATGAAGATTGAAGATGGCAAGGCGCGACATAATCATGCCGAGCCAATCGGGGAGGTGCCCCAATATGCGGCGTCTTTGCTGCCCGAGGTGCGACACGGGTTTGAAGTGACACGTGACTACTTCTTAAGTTGTCACCAGAAGCTTGAAGGCAAGATTGATGATTTGGGGGCACGAATTGATGCTTTGACGGAGGAGATACGCATCCAGCCACCACAAGTTCAGCATGCTAAACGGGGACCTCAATATCCCGAACGGCATGCACCATATGAAGACGACGAACACGAGGAGATCTTTGATGGTGCAGCGGGCTTTGCTCCACAACCGCGCCATGCTCGGGACTACTGTGGTGCTGACCGTGGTAGGGACATGCGTGGCAGAGGTGCTGCCCATGGTGGAGGTATGCGTGATGGTGTCGGGTTTGCTCAGCGTGTTGTCGTGGATGATGGAATTGGGCGGATAAAAATTTCTATCCCATCATTTAATGGTAAAGCTGAACCGGAGGAGTACTTGGATTGGGAGATGCGTGTCGAACAAATTTTTGACAGCCATCACTATACTGAGGATAAGAAGATTCGGTTGGCGACAATTGAGTTCACCGGATATGCTCTTGTTTGGTGGAACCAATTGTGTCGGGTAGGAGCTCGTCCGGATACTTGGGTACAATTGAAGAATATTTTGAGGCGTCGTTTTGTCCCGGCACACTACACTAGGACCTTGTACAATCAGCTACAACAACTACATCAAGGTAATTTCAGTGTTGATGAATATTATAAAGAGATGGAGATGTTGATGATCCGTACAGGGACAGAGGAGCATGATGAGGCTACTATGGCACGTTTCTTTAATGGGTTAAATGAGGATGTGCAAGATAGGGTGGAGATGGTCCATTACTACAACATTCAAGACTTGGTGCATAAAGCCGAACGTGCTGAACAACAATTGAAGCGCAAACAAGCTAAGGGTGGACATGCCAACACTCAAACTAACCCATGGAGGCGTGCATCACAGCAAGGCGATGATGTTGGTTCACACTCCAAGGTGGCGACATCAAGCCGTTCAAATGGGGCTCTTTCAAGGGAGGCAAGCAATAGAGGTAAAGAAGCAACTAAAACTGATTCTAGTTTGCCTTCTAATGCTCGTGCTAGAGAAATTGAGTGTTTCAAGTGCAAGGGAAGAGGTCATATGATGCGTGATTGTCCAAATCAACAAAGAGTGCTTCTCAATAAAGACGGCTATGCTTCAACAAGTTCTAGTAGTGATTCTGAAAGTGAAAAATCCGATGATTCCAAGGAAGATATTGCCTATTGTTATCCAGAGTTGAATGGTGTTAATCTTTTGGTCCGAAAGGTGCAAAGTAAAGAAACTGAAACAAAAGGACAGCGGTGGAGTGTTTTTCAAGCGGAGTGCAAAATCAAAGATAAAGCATGCAAGTTGATCATAGATGGTGGAAGTTATACCAATGTGATTAGCAAAGATTTGGTGTACGCTTTAGGGCTGTCCACGTGGAGGCATCCTCAACCACATCATGTGGAGTGGCTACACAACTCCGGAAGGCTAAAGATAACTCACAAGGTGCGTGTTCCGTTTGTTGTTGGTGACTATGTTGACAAGGTGGATTGCGACGTAGTTCTAATGGATGCATGTGGGTTATTGTTGGGAAGACCATGGCAATATGATCGTAATGCTACGCATGAGGGCCGGTCCAACACATATACATTTGTACATGAGGGAAAGAAGCATGTGTTGAAACCAAAATTGGAGAGTGCTATTCATGTTGATGAAGAAATTACAGCCAAGAAGAAGTAAGCTCCCAAGATTACCCCAAAGCCGAGGACGGCTTTGCTTCAAGGAGAGGAGGATGATGTGGCACCAAGTAGCACTACAACTTCTACAACTTTGGTTAGTGCTTGCAGTTCTGTGCACAATGTTCAAGAAGCTTTGAATACCAATTCTGAGGTTTCTAATGTGCACAAAAGACATATTTGGAAAGCTAATGAAGTCTATTTTCCAACGAATCAAACGACACTTGATTTGGAGCTTCCTACACAAAGTTATGACAATTTCATTGGATGCTGCACAAGCTGTCTGGAGAGACACGCGAGACTTGCAAAACATAAAGAGTTCGAGTATTGCAATGCAAGTAAGGGTAAAATCCGACCACACCATGACTTTCTAAAGGTTGAGAAGGATTCCTTTTCAGGTTCCAAACGGATTTGGAAGCCCCTTGAACCAGAAAACAAAACATATAAAGATTTGAAACCGATTCGGACTCGGATTGGGACAGCTAGCAAGACCGATACTAAAATGTCCATAACTTTCACAAACGAAGTCCGATTTGGGCGTTCTTGGACTCGTTGGAAAGCTATTTGGAAGCCCCACATAATGGACAAGGTGCCAGCCACGAAATCCTCATAGTCAGATCGCAAATTAAGAGAGAATCCAGAGGTAGCAGTTTAGGTATTTCCTTTTTAGTTCGTATTGGAGTTTGTTTCGGCCTTAGGCCAAGTAGTGCGTGAGTTGTAATCAAGGCCGTGCATTGTGCACCAATATAAGGCCAGGGCCTTAGCCCCATTGTAACTTAGACTTTGATTGGAGAAATAGAAACCAGAAAATCACCATGGTTTGGTGGCCATTGTCGGCGTGTTCTTGAGATTTCCATCGAGGAATTGCTCTTGGTATGTTGAATCCAATTGTGGTGTTGGATTCAACCCGCTGAAACTTCGATTTCTCTACCCTTTGTTCACGTGCTGCGGTGTGCGTGGGAGAAGGCTTATCTTGGAGAGGGCATCCAACAAGGCGTATCGTGAAAGATCAGGGCCAAAGCAACGGGGTTCAGCTAGCTTGCTAGTGGATCCGCATCAGTTTTTGTTCTGTAGTTCATGCAATGACATCTTCTACACGGACATGGTGCAGTTTCTCCTGGAGCAGTCCCACCAAATTTAATTTCAATAAATTTCTTGAAACCTTTTTGCCACTTGTCTGTCGTAAAATGCATGCGCATCCAACTCCTACCATCAACAGGCATGTTCTTCCAGTCCAAATGAACACAAATAACTAGTTCAGCCACTGCAACACAAACAAAGACAAAAGTAAACATATATATTTCAAATCATAATTACTGTATAGTACCCCCTCAGTTATATTCAAACAACTTACTTTTAGTCAATACTGGACATGAAACGATTAAACATTTTCTTATCAAATAGATCAACTCTATTACTCCAAAAAATTTATTAAAGTGCTTCAAATGATCAACTCTATTCGATTCTGGAGTATTGGCTTGGTTTGATTTTGTGGTGCAAGAAGGCGGAACACTAGCAGTAGTATTTTCTATTTGGTTTGGGGAAGTATCCTCTAATTACATCACTTCTTGAGGAGTTTCGGCCAGACAACCAAATAGATCAATTGGACTCAGAGACAATCACAGATCAACACGGCTTAGCAATGAGGTAATTATGACTGGGTACGAACTTCTCCAAACATCTAGCAAGTTTGTCAGAACCTGCAAAGAATGAGTCTAAAGACCATTGCTGTTTTCTGAAGACATACCGCTTCAACACTTCAGTTTATTATTGTTGAACGGCCAAGATTTGCCGCAAGCCTAATGTCAGAACCTGCAAAGAATGAGTCTAAAGACCATTGCTGTTTTCTGAAGACATACCGCTTCAACACTTCAGTTTATTATTGTTGAACGGCCAAGATTTGCCGCAAGCCTGGGAGGATGCATCCAAATTGGTCTCAGTTAATGCTAGTTAGTAGTTGTGTGAGTTTACTTTGTTTAAGGCTTAATATGGTGTTAATCTGGATGTGTTACTGTAATGGCACTTAAGTTGATTCGGAACTCTGTACTCAGATATATATGCACTCAATGGAAGAGAACGGAAGAAGCTTTTGCCGACTCAATATTTTAGCACTTGATGATATCTTCGCAACTGCTATTAGACACTGGGATCCGGGAGGGTATCTTATGTTGTATATTTCTAGGCTAAGCTGTTTAACACTTGTCTCTGCACACATAAGAAACAACACTGAGTTTGGGAGTGAGCCCGGCAGGTTGTTAAGGAGTACGGGTTTACTTTGGTATCTTCCACCCTGGCCAGATTTAAGCCTTTGTGAAGTTTATGGGATGGCCAAGGGCATGCCAAAGGGAGTTGGAACAGTATCAAAGAGGAATGCATATGTCAATGTTGTTGCTGGGCAGAGCAAGAATCAATTTCAACCAACAAAGAACAAACAACTTACTGATGACACAGTTTTGAAGAAGGAAACAACCTTGAAACCCTTTATTCCAAGGAATTGCAAATATTGTGGAGGCAAGTGGGTTCTAGGACACAAATGCAAACAGTACCAGCAAAAGAATTTGAGGACAGCTGAGAGTGATGAAACAGACCCAGTCAAACCTGATCAGGTTGGAAGGTCAGAGGATAATGTGGAAATTGTCTCACCCCAAGCTGAAGCAGAAAAACAATTGATGCAAATTTCCTTACAAGCTGCGAAAAGACTGATGGTAATAACCACATATACCTTAGAGAGTCATGTGAAGATGCTGAAAACAGTTGCCTTCGATGTGAACTGCAGCGTCTGATGGATCGATCAAATCTAAATTTATTGCCATTGAGGGCATTGACAAAAGTGAGCAAGAGCTATTCTCTGCTGGGATTCACTTGAAGAATGGGAGTGGCCTCGCTGATTACAACATCATGACTAACTCTTCTGTTGACCTCTACATAACTGATGGGAAGGTGTTGGTTTCATTAAAGGTACACTTCCAGCATTCTATCCTCAAACCATTCGCTCTTGATTTTCTGATTTCCATACTTGAGGACAAGTATTCTCTTGAGGGGAAGGAAATGTCAGAACCTGCAAAGAATGAGTCTAAAGACCATTGCTGTTTTCTGAAGATATACCGCTTCAACACTTCAGTTTATTATTGTTGAACGGCCAAGATTTGCCGCAAGCCTGGGAGGATGCATCTGCGGTCCAGATTGGTCACAGTTAATGCTAGTTAGTAGTTGTGTGAGTTTACTTTGTTTAAGGCTTAATATGGTGTTAATCTGGATGTGTTACTGTAATGGCACTTAAGTTGATTCGAACTCAGACTCGATATATATGCACTCAATGGAAGAGAACGGAAGAAGCTTTTGCCGACTCAATATTTTAGCCCTAGTTGTAGCCCTAGTTTCCAGTAGCTCTCGCGATACTCGTTCTCTCCTTTTCCCTTCATGATTCCCAGATTTTACCGTGAAAATCCAGGTTCCAGTCGGATTCCTCACCGGGATCGACAAAGTTGGCACTAGTTTCGTTCGGATGGCAACAAAAGACTTAAAGAGTTTTATCTTACGTGTGTGGACTTGGATGGGATTTGGATCACAACATCACGCCGGATTGTTCAGTGCTCAATTTGAACACTGAGAGTCCATGTGGAGGTGACCACATGTTTGTGATGAGTAATTGACTCTTGTTTTAGAAAGTTTGAGTTTGGGTTGGGCTCTTCCTGCCAAGTCATAGCCTTAGAAGTGATCGGAATCGCCTTCTGTGCAAAGTCGTAGCTTCGATCGTGGTCGAGGCTCTTACGACCACATTGGTTGTGGTCGGAAGCTTTGTCGGGCAGGTTATGAACTTATTGTCGTCAATCGAGCCGGCCGGGTTGTTTACGACCACTCTATCAGCGATAAAGCCGGAAAACAATGTTTTACTCTTTTCCGCCGTGGTCGAAAGGTCAGACGACCACATGGCGTTACGACCACTCGACCTTGGTCGTAGGTCACGAGGAAGTCACGACTGGTTTTGCCGTGGTCGAAAATCTATTCGACCACGTTGGCGTGGTCGGCCTAGTACGACCACGATTGGTCGTGGTCAGCGCGATACGACCACACCGACGGAGAACGCGGTCGTAAGGCGTAGTCGGTGGTCGGCGATCATACGACCACGTTGTCGCAGACTTTCGAAGCGGTTTCGACCACGTTATGGGCGAACATGGTCGTAGCTCGGTCGGATGCGGTCAGACGAGCTTGGAGCGTGGTCGCAAGTGGGCGACTGCGGTCGGAAGTGTTTGTTGGAAGGGCTTCGACCACAGTGAACCAAGTCGTACGTGATCGAGAAGGGTTTCGACCACGGTGGAAAGCGATGTACGTGGTCGGAAAGTGGTTCGACCACGATGGAATCTCTGGTTTTGGTCGTAGTCTCTGGGAAAGCGGTGCTATGTAACGGTTTGCTTGTCTATGTGGCTGCAGGACTTCGGAGCTATTTCATGGTGAGGCGTGGGAGGACCGGGACTAGGCACAGGAGGTGTTGAGGTCCAGACGGTCGGAGACGCCAAAGATGATCGATCTTTGGTGAGGTGGTGTGAGCCGGAGACAAGGAACCGGAGCTAGAGTTACCGGAAGTGGACACGACGGGCAACGGTGAGGTGGACCGGGACTAGGCTCAGGGAGGAGATAAGGTACAGTCGGTCAGGTGCCGGGTGAGGTCGTGCGCAGTGGAACGGACTGGGACTAGGCTCTGGAGGAGTTGAGGTCCGATCGGTCTGGAGGAGTTTATGACTAGGATCTTGAGACAAGTCTTGGTGAGGCTTGGAGTGGTCGGGACTAGACATGGGAGATGTTGAGGTCCAGAACGACTGGGTGAAGCCGAAGAAGACTAGGGGCTCAAGGTGGTTGCAAGCGTGATCGGCAAGGCGGGAGGAAGCTTCGGGAAGGCGGTGGAGTGGCATTTTGGAGAAATGCGAAAGCTGCAAAGGGAAGGCGTGTCTCTGCCAATGCACAGGAGTTGTTGGCACTAACGGGCAAGCGGTGGAGCCGTTGGGTGTAACGGTAAAGCACTGGAGCTCGTTCTCGCTAGTGGGTAAAGTGAGTTGAAAACCCGGTGTTAGGTGGGGTTTGCGGGTTTCCCCCTCTTTGGTGTGTGAGTGTGTGGCTATAAATAGAGAGGGTAGAGCTCGGGTACTTGCGAGATTCTCGATCCCGAGTTGCTCTGTTCTTCCTTTGTTATTTGTGAGTGTGTGGGTTCTCGGGATGGAGCAAGTGTGCTCATGTATCTCCCATTGGAGTGGTCAGTAGAAACCTCCATTATCAATCATTCATCTCTCTTCCTCTATTTGTTTTCTCATCGTCTTGAGATGTTGTGATTGACTTGTTTGCGATCTGTTTTGAGAGCTTGGTCTTCTTGCTATCCTTTCTCTCTCTCTTCTTCGTGAGTCCGCTGCGTCTTTGTGTGCTTTGATTAGCTCAGAATCGAATTGTCTCAAGGCCACTTGGCGATTCATTCCGAGAGCAGGAGTCGAATTAGAGAAGTTCACTTTACCGGATGATTGTGCGCCTCGAGTCCGTCTGTTCTTAGTTCATCCTCTCAGTTATCACTGTTTGATTTCTTTTGTCGGCTCAGGCAAGTGTTCGACCACGTGGTGTTCGACCATCAGTTGGCTTACGACCACGTGTGTTCGATCGAAGAAGCTAGTTCTTTCGCCCGATTTGTCGTGTGAGTACTTGGGGAGTTTTTAGAAGGCACCATTCACCCCCCCTCTGTTGCCATTTCGGTCCTACAATTGGTATCAGAGCCGGTTAGCTCTAATTCATAGATCTTAACCGGTCTCAAGAGCCATGGCGACGGACAAGTACTCGACCAAGCCGCCCGTGTTCGATGGCATCGATTACCCCTTCTGGAAGAGCCGAATGGAGACATACATCCAGGCCCAGGGGTATGCCATCTGGCGGAAGGTCAAGGTACGATTCGTTGTTCCTGCCGATGAGAACATCAATGCCGGGAACATGGCTGATGTTGAGGCGAATGCAAAGGCAAGGAACATCATCATCCAGGGGTTGAGTCGTAGCGAGTTTGATCGTATATCTCACCATGCCGTCCGCCTCGACATCCGGGTGACCCTCGACGATACCATGAGGGCACCACCAGATCAAGGCGGTTCGACAGACCGGTTCAAGCGCGAATACAACAAATTCGAGATGCTTGCTGGTGAGTCCCGGACGAGTGCTTTTCGCGATTTCACAAAATCTTGAGCAACCTCCGAGCGGTCGGTCTCACATACCCCGACTCGGACAACGCTCGCCGATGCTCGCGGCACTCGACCGCGCGTGTGGGAGATGAAAGTGACCACCATCAAAGACACGATGCAGACCTCTCGACCACGACTCTTGACGCGCTGTACTCACGCCTCAAGACTCACGAGATTGACGTTGTCTCTCATCGGTCGAAGTCACGATCGATGGCTTTGGTCACCGATCCCGCCGCGCCTCGGTCTCTCTTCGATTCTTCTTGCGGTTTTTCCTCGCCGCTCTCGTGACATAAGCGATGATCGATTAGAGCAGCTTGCGGATGATCGGTGGCCCTCCTAGCCCGAAGGTTTCACATGCCTACAAGGGTAGGAGAGACGAGAAGAGAGGAGGACCCGTGATTTGCTTCGAGTGTGGTGGCCCTAACCACATTCGGCAACCGCCCCAAGCCGGAGAAGGGTAAGAACGACTACGGCGGTTCGAGCAAGATCGACTACACCGACAAGAACCGCAACAAGAAGCCTCCAGCCCGGCGCCGGAAAGAAGAAGTTCCACAACCGGGAAGGCCAAGAAGCTCTTCCATCGCGTCCTCACCGCTTCGGCGACCTCGACCTCAGCGAGGTGGAGGGATGGAGCGACGACGACGGGACGGGTGACCAAGAGCCCAAGGATGGCGGCAACGACTTCTCGGCATGTGCTTCATGGCCTCGAGGGCGAACTCAATGACAATGAGTGTACTCCGACTCGGACGAGGTATGCCCCACCTACGACCAGCTAAATCAAGCATTTCTTAAGTTAGGTGGTTTTCATGCTAGAGCTAGGCTAGGTGTACCGAGTTAGAGAAGGAAGTAGATAGACTGTCACGGAGCTTACTTCACTTACATCCGCTCCCTCCCGTGACGATTGTGATACATCTTTGTGTTTTTTTGGGTGATTTGGAGAAACTAAGGACCTCGCATGATAGTGTGTCCTCCGAGCTTGATGTTGTGAAGGTGGAGAATGTTAGTCTGCTTGCTGAGTTAGAGTTGAGTAGGATGGCTGTTACCCTACTTACTACTGATGAGACTACTTCTCCCACCTCATGTGAGGTTAAGGACATTGCTGCTAGAGGACCTTATGCCATGCTCCTTGATCTGCCCGATTCTTGTGAAAATTGCAATAACCTGAAGATGAACTTAAAACGGGCAGATCATAAAATTGTTGAACTACAAGCTTCTTTACTTGAGCCGATTGATTCATGCTTGAACTGTTCTAAGTTAACTGCTGAACTTGAAGCTGTCTCCAAACAGTTTCAAGATATGATTGATCATGATAGGAAGTTGGCTCAGTATGCTTCTAAGGACCCTGTTAGCTCACCTTGCAAAAATTGTGAAAACTAAAATTGACTTGATTACATTGGATGAAAAATGTGTGAAGCTAACTAAGGACCTACTAGAGAAGCCACCATCAGCTTGTACTGTGATTGTTGAGGCGGGGGAGAAGCCCCAGGGTAAGGTTGAGACGCTTAGCGACGTGAACCAAACTGCTAGAAGTAGGACTGTCCCTTCAGGGTCGGCTGTGCATGCACAAGCCATTCTCTCCTCTACTGTTGGTTCTTCTTCTGCTCCCTTATCCTCTGCTGTTCCTTCTCCTCCCTGCTCTTCTTGCACCTCTCTCTTTCGGGAGTGTCAGTACCTTATGAACACTCTCGAGAGATTTGTAGGCGGCAAGAAGAAGCTCAATCTTATTCTAGACCAATCTAAGATCTGCAGATTTAATCAGGGTCTAGGATACGATTTTTATGAGGATATGAGAAAGCACCCACCTGCTATTCTTAGACCCATAGTAGGTGGTGCGATCGAGGTCGAGCCCAGATCTGATGAGGTCAAATTCAAATCAGCGGGCTTTGTCCAAGGGATCTCTGACAGCAAGGTGAGTTCACCTGCTACTTCGGCTCCTCAGAAGCCGAAGCCATCGCGTGCTACTTCCACCTCTTCGAAGGTGAGGTACCACTGCACCTTCTGTCAGAAGGATGGACATTTGATCGACCGATGCTTCAGGCGCGCCAGGATCGCGCAGAGAGACCGTGTTGCAGATCTTAGGCGTATTCAGGGTCAGCCCCAGACCTTGAGTGCACCTAAGGCCAACACGAGGTCAAGGGTTATTTCAGCTGATGGGTTTGGGCAGCATCGAGGACTTGGTTTTTCTGAGTATTCTGTTTTTTGTCCTCATGCTGCTCCTGGTCGTGACTTCCGCCGTTCTGAGGGTACTTCTCGTTTCCCCCGTCGAGACAGCTACCCGCGGCGTGTTCAGCCTATTGCCGGTGCTCCGACTCGCTTGCCTGTAGCAGCCGGACCCAGCAACAGCTCTAGGTCTACTCGTAGACCATCTGCTTTTTTGAGTGAGAAAGAGCGTAGGGTAGATAGAGGTCAGTCGTGCTTGACTACTTCATCTGCTCGACGTGTTGTTCAGTATTGGGTGCCAAAATCACTCTTGATTTACCCCGATCGAGACTTTACTCTGCTTGACTCGAGCTCACGGGGTGGGAAGGAGAGGTTTGGCTTGTAGACTCGGGTGTTCACGACACATGACCGGAGACTCCGTTGGTTCTCTTCCTAGCCCGTGCTCCAGGTGATGAGACGATCACCTTCGGAGATGCTTCATCTTGGCGCGTCATCGCCAAAGGTACAGTGCGCGTTAATGATTCGTTTCTTTTGAGAGATGTTGCCTTGGTTAGTAAGCTGCGTTATAATTTGCTTTCGGTTTCTCAGCTTACCGATGACGGTTATGAGGTGAGCTTTAAGAAAAATGCTTGCAAAATTCTTGACTCTTGGGTAGTCCGGTTTTATGGATTTCACGTTATGGGAGGATCTTTCGTGCTGATTTTTCTGAGTCTTCTGGTGATCCTCTCCGGTGTTTGGTTGCTTCGGAGTCCCGCGATCTGACTTTCTGGCATAGGAGACTTGGTCATATCGGATTTGACCATTTGACCCGAGTTAGCGACCACGATCTCATTCGTGGTTTGCCGAAACTCAAATTGGTCAAAGATCTTGTTTGCGCTCCGTGCCGGCACGGCAAGATGGTTGCCGCTTCTCACCCTCCGGTCACAGTTACTATGACCGATGCACCGGGACAGCTGCTCCACATGGATACAGTGGGACCAGCTCGAGTGCAGTCAGCAGGAGGGAAGTGGTATGTCCTTGTCGTGGTCGATGACTTCTCGAGGTACTCTTGGGTGTTTTTCTTAGCCTCGAAGGATGAGACATTTTCACATTTCCGAGGTCTTTTCGGTAGGCTTTCTGTTGAGCTCCCGGGTGCCTTACGAGCGATCCGCAGTGACAATGGCACGGAGTTCAAGAATTCCTACTTCGAGTTTCGTGGTGAGACAGTGTAGAGCACCGTTCTCTTCTCCGCACGCCCCGCAACAAAATGGCGTTGTGGAGAGGAAGAATCGCACCTTGGTCGAGATGGCGGGACGATGCTTGATGAGTACTCTACACCGCGGAAGTTTTGGGCTGAGGCTATAGCCACCGCGTGCCATGTCTCAAATCGAGTTTTTCGAGGGCACACTTGCACCGCACTTATGAGTGAGATACGGCGAAAGCCCAGCTCTCATTTTCGTGTGTTTGGTTGCAAGTGCTTTATTCTCAAGTCCGGGAACCTAGATAAGTTCGAGTCACGTTCTTGTGATGGGATCTTTCTAGGTTACTCGCCTTCTTCGCGGGCTTATAGGGTGAAGGCTGCGAGTCTAGCAAAATGGTAGAGACCTGTGAGGTGACCTTTGACGAGGCCAGTCCGGGGACTAGGCCAGATATCTCAGGTTCTTTAGAGCAGTCCGAACCCATCTTCGTGGATGATGAGGACGATGGAGATGAGGGTTGTTTACCCGATCCAGTCGCTTATCCACCCCTTGAGGTGCCGTCTTCCACCGCACCTCAGTGACCACCCTTGCCTTCGCTTCCTCTCGGAGCTAGTGGCTCTGTTCCTACCTCGTCAGCTCACGAGGTAGAGGCCACTTCTTCATCTCATCCTGGACCTCCCCGTCATATCCAGAAAAGGCATCCTTCTGAGCAGATGATTGGAGACCTGTTCGAGCGTGTTACTCGCTCAAAATCTGGCTTATCTCAATTCTGTCTCCATTCTGCTTTCATTGCCTCCTTTGAGCCCAAGGATGTTTCTCATGCTCTTTCCGACGAGTCTTGGGTCAATGCCATGCATGAGGAGCTAGAAAACTTCGAGAGAAACAAGGTCTGGTCGCTTGTCGAGCCCCCGCGAGGTCACAATGTCATCGGGACTAAGTGGGTGTTCAAAAATAAGCAGAGCGAGGATGGAGTGGTTATTCGAAACAAGGCTAGACTGGTAGCTCAGGGGTTCTCCCAGGTTGAGGGTCTGGATTTCGAGGATACCTTTGCCCCTGTAGCTCGACTTGAGGCCATTAGAATTCTGCTTGTCTTTGCAGCTTCTAAGGGTTTCAAGCTGTACCAGATGGACGTCAAGAGTGCCTTCCTTAATGGTTTCATTGAGGAAGAAGTCTATGTTAGACAGCCTCCTGGTTTCGAAAACCCCAAATACCCTAACCATGTCTTCAAGCTTTCCAAAGCGTTGTATGGACTTAAGCAGGCCCCGAGAGCTTGGTATGAGAGGCTTAAGTCTTACTTGTTGAGTCATGGTTTCGAGATGGGTAGAGTAGACAAGACCTTGTTCATTCGACGACATGGCAATGACTTTCTGCTCGTCCAGATCTATGTCGATGACATCATCTTTGGCGGCTCCTCGCATGCTCGCTTCCCGTTTTCCGATGTCATGAGCTCGGAGTTTGAGATGAGCATGATGGGCGAGTTGAGCTTCTTTCTTGGCTTCCAAATTAAGCAGACTCGGGAGGGTACCTTCTTGCATCAAGGCAAGTACACTCGAGACCTCCTGAAGCGCTTCGATATGAGTGATGGTAAGTCGGTGTCCACTCCAATGGCTACCTCAGCTTCACTCGACCCAGATGAGGATGGCGAGCCAGTTGATCAGAAGGAGTACAGGAGTATGATCGGCTCCCTCTTGTACCTCACTGCCTCGAGACCGGACATACACTTTGCTGTGTGTCTTTGTGCTCGGTTTCAGGCTTCTCCTCGCGTATCTCACCGCCAGGCGGTGAAGCGCATTCTTCGGTACCTTCGAGCTACCATTGACTATGGTATCTGGTACTCTTCCTCATCCTGTCTTTCCTTGAGAGCCTTTTCGGATGCAGACTTTCTGGTCAGAGGATAGATAGGAAGAGCACTTCCGCACCGCCGATTCATTGGCACTTCTCTCGTTTCTGGTCTTCGAGGAAGCACCGGTGTTGCACATCCATCGCAGAGGCCGAGCACGTTGTTGCTGCCGCCGCTGTCGCAGCCAGTACTTTGATGGTTTCGACCCTGCGGGACTTTGGGTTAGCCTTAGACAGTGTTCCACTCTTTTGTGATAACACGTCTGCTATCAATATTGCTAAGAACCCAGTGCAGCACTCTCGGACCAAGCATATTGATATTCGCTTCCACTTCCTTAGAGACCATGTAGAGAAGGGTGACATAGTGCTCCAGTTTGTGGAGAGTGACCACCAGTTGGCTGATATCTTCACCAAGCCTTTGGACAGTTCGAGGTTTTCAGCTCTGCGGGGAGAGCTTGGGGTGGTTTGTCCTTACGGACTGTAGTGAGGGGGAGCTTGGGCTTTACTGCTTTATTATATTGATTATGCTTCTGTCTCATTTCTGTCTCTTTGCATTTGGGTGCATTGGGTTTAATCCTTCTAGCATAGGTTAGAGTGCTTCTCTTGCCTAGTTGCTTAGACGTCCTACTCTTATCTTGTGCTTCCAGGATGCTTCTTGTTAGCTGCTTCTTATCTCACTAGATTGAGCTCATTCACTTCTTGTAGGTTCTAGCGAGGGTTGGGCCACCCTCGGGTAGACAGGGTACGTGTTTGCTCTCTAGTGTGTGTTTTACGGTCAAGCTAATAGTGCTGGAATCACATGGGGTAGATGAGAGTCAGTCTGAGCCATAGTATCTTCTATATCTTATCTATGCTTTAAGGACTACCCGTTTGGATTTTCTTTGCCAGCTTCTCGAATTTAATGTTTTGGTTCAGGGGGAGTTCATTTGGGAGCTTCTGGAGCTTAATATTGACTTAACTCAACTTAAACTAAAAGTTGCATCTAATGTTGAGGGGGAACTGGTCTTTCGTGCATTTTCAGCATTCTAGCATTATAATCAATCTGCATTGAGCCTTGATTATTATCCTATTATGACATGCTTCAGTGCTTTACACCTTGTCATGACTTGTGCTTAGCTTGCTAAATTTATCATGACTTCATATGTGTAGACTAGCGTTTGCCATGATAAGTTAAGTAAAACTGATCAACTTAAATTAAACTTGTCATGCTAGCATTTGAGTTTAGTCTTTCTTGAGCTATCCTTTTATGATTCATGCCATGTCAAATAGGTGAGTAGAGCGTTGAATCTATATTGAGCCTTAGTTTGAGCTGGTTTAGTCTCCGATGATACATGAGTTAGTACAATGTGTTTAAAAAGGCAAAAGATCTCTTTGTGCGAAAAACTGATCTCACCAATTCTTTCCTATGAGACTGACTTGCCATTGCACTAGGCATGAACTCGGGGAGTTTTGGATGACCTAGACTATCTTCTTAAGCTTATTGCTTGGAGTAGTCGCATAAGGCTTGAGATCTAGCACATAAACAAAAATTGGGTTGAAAACAACCATATGCTTTCAAAAGACAATGTTTAATGTGCTCAATTTGCTTAATCTACAATCAGAACCAAGTACTTTAACCAATGTTTCAATCTTGAGCTTATAGCACTCTATTTGGACTCAATGTTAGCTTCTTTGTTCCGCTTAGCTTATTGACATGGCCTGCATCATCCTTGGATATCTCTAGTTAGACTTTGCTCATTGATGACTTGACTTGCTCACTAAATGCATTACATTTCAGATTGTCATCTATGTGCTCTAGCTGGTTTATATATATGTTGTCATGATCTAGATAGCGTTTTATTGAGTTATGGCTTGGTGTATTACATTATTGTCATTATGGATAATTCTCATGGCTCTAAATGCTTAAGTAAACAAACTTCAGCCATATTCATCCATTGACATGTCATATTCTCTCTATTGCATCTTGATGTGTTTATTGCCAAAAGGGGGAGAATAGAGAAGAAAAAAAGTCTGTTGGGATCATTTTAGAGCTTTGGAGATCAATTTGCTCTTTCAGTTGTTGCTCTAATGTTCCTTCTGTCGACATGGTCATTAGCTCCATTCTCTTTCTTTGGACCATGTTGGATTCTTAAAACTCAAACTCTTCTTCATGGTTTTTTTTTTCTGGGTATGTCAATATACTCATCAAGGGGGAGATTGAGAGTCCATGTGGAGGTGACCACATGTTTGTGATGAGTAATTGACTCTTGTTTTAGAAAGTTTGAGTTTGGGTTGGGCTCTTCCTGCCAAGTCATAGCCTTAGAAGTGATCGGAATCGCCTTCTGTGCAAAGTCGTAGCTTCTGACTGTGGTCGTAGGCTCTTACGACCACATTGGTTGTGGTCGGAAGCCTGTCGGGCATGTTATGAACTTATTGTCATCAATCGGGAGCCAGCCGGGTTGTTTACGACCACTCTATCAGCAGTCGAAAGCCGGAAAACAATGTTTTACTCTTTCTGGCCGTGGTCGGAAGGCTGTACGACCACATGGCGTTTACGACCACTCTGACCTTGGTCGTAGGTCACCAGGGAAGTCTACGACTGGTTTTGCCGTGGTCGAAAATCTATTCGACCACGTTGGCCATGGTCGAAGCCTAGTACGACCACGATTGGTCGTGGTCAAAGGCAGTTACGACCACACTGACGGAGAACGCGGTCGTAAGGCGTAGTCGGTGGTCGAAAGCAGTCATACGACCACGTTGTCGCAGACTTTCGAAAGCGGGTTTCGACCACGTTATGGGCGAACATGGTCGTAGCTCGGTCGGATGCGGTCAGACGAGCTTGGAGCGTGGTCGCAAGTGGGCGACTGCGGTCGGAAGTGTTTGTTGGAAGGGCTTCGACCACGTGAACCAAGTCGACGTGATCGAGAAGGGTTTCACCACGGTGGAAAGCGGCGTACGTGGTGGAAAGTGGTTCACCACGATGGAATCTCTGGTTTTGGTCGTAGTCTCGGGAACCGGTCGTATGGACTTCGAGGTAGTCGTATCATCTTGAGATATGGTCGAGGACTTAAGAAAGTCTTGATCTATGGTTTCACCAGTCATAAGTTGGTACAACTTGGCCTGTAAGTTGGAACTGAAACTTGTGATGGTCGAGCAAGCTTTAAGGCGGTCGTAAGGACCACCGGGTGGTCGATGGTCTATGGTAACGATCGAGGTCTTGAGAATTAATGTTTAAGTATTTTTGACCGATCGTAGTGAATGTACGATCTTGTGAAGCATGTTTTGAGTTCCTTTTATGCAGATGTCTGTACACATTGTGTTGTGCGGTGCTATGTAACGGTTTGCTTGTCTATGTGGCTGCAGGACTTGAGCTATTTCATGGTGAGGCGTGGGAGGACCGGGACTAGGCACGGAGGTGTTGAGGTCCGCACGGTCGGAGACGCCAAAGATGATCGATGCTCGTGAGGTGGCTGTGAGCCGGGAGACAAGGAACCGGAGCTAGAGTTACCGGAAGTGGACACGACGGCAACGGTGAGGTGGACCGACTAGGCTCGGGGAGGAGATAAGGTACATCGGTCAGTGCCGGGTGAGGTCGCGGCGCAGTGGAACGGATCGACTAGGCTCGAGGAGTTGAGGTCCGATCGGTCCGAGGAGTTTATGACTAGGATCTTGAGACAAGTCTTGGTGAGGCTTGGAGTGGTCGGGACTAGACATGGGAGATGTTGAGGTCCAGAACGACTGGGTGAAGCCGAAGAAGACTAGGGGCTCAAGGTGGTTGCAAGCGTGATCGGCAAGGCAGGAGGAAGCTTCCGGGAAGGCAGTGGAGTGGCATTTTGGAGAAATGCGGAAAGCTGCAAAGGAAGGCGTGTTCCGCCAATGCACAGGAGTTGTTGGCACTAACGGGCAAAGCAGTGGAGCCGTTGGGTGTAACGGGTAAAGCACTGGAGCTCGTTCTCGCTAGTGGGTAAAGTGAGTTGAAAACCCGGTGTTAGGTGGGGGTTTGCGGGTTTTCCCCCTCTTTGGTGTGTGAGTGTGTGGCTATAAATAGAGAGGGTAGAGCTCGGTACTTATAGAGATTCTGATCCCCGAGTTGCTCTGTTCTTCCTTTGTTATTTGTGAGTGTGTGGGTTCTCGGGATGGAGCAAGTGTGCTCATGTATCTCCCAGTTGGAGTGGCTGTAGAAACCTCCATTATCAATCATTCATCTCTCTTCCTCTATTTGTTTTCTGTCGTCTTGAGATGTTGTGATTGACTTGTTTGCGATCTGTTTTGAGAGCTTGGTCTTCTTGCTATCCTTTTCTCTGCTCTCTTCTTCGTGAGTCTGCTTTCGTCTTTGTGTGCTTTGATTAGCTCAGAACTGGGAATCTGTCTCAAGGCCACTTGGCCAGTTCATTCCCGAGAGCAGGAGTCGAATTAGAGAAGTTCACTTTACCGGATGATTGTGCGCCTCGAGTCCGTCTGTTCTTAGTTCATCCTCTCAGTTATCACTGTTTGATTTCTTTTGTCGGCTCAGGCAAGTGTTCGACCACGTGGTGTTCGACCATCAGTTGGCTTACGACCACGTGTGTTCGATCGAAGAAGCTAGTTCTTTCGCCCGATTTGTCGTGTGAGTACTTGGGGAGTTTTTAGAAGGCACCATTCACCCCCCCCCCCTCTGTTGCCATTTCGGTCCTACAAACACCAATTTCATTAGTGGCCGACTTCCACGTGACGACTACTATTTGATCAGAACAAAGCTGGCTTGCTAAGCATTCAAATCGGACACAACCAAGAATTTTCTAGCTTCAGCCGAAACTCAATCAAGATTTTTTTTATGTGCTAATTAAGGATTCAGCTAGCAAAATTTTCTAAGGTTTATGTGGATACAACGATTATGCGACGCAAAGAAATACGACGATCAGCACTAAACAAAAATCTAATGGACGAAAACTTAACAAAACTCACGAAAATAACAGATGCAAAAACTAGTGTTTAGATTTTTTTTGGCTTTTTGTGTATAGGAAAAAATAAATCTAACTAAGGGTAAATTGATCATACCGTGTCAACCGCGCTCTGATACCAAGATGATGCGGGGGATTACCCGATCTTCACAGCGTAGGATCGATGAAGATAATTGGATCTGTGCAACTGGTTGCATCTATGTGTCAAACCTTAGGAAGAATAAACGTATAATCCTCTCTGAAAATAATAGATTGATTCATAGTGGTCTGTCCCTCAGACTCATGTATGCAAAAATATTTAAGGTCGGCTCCGGCCTCCAAAGTGTTCAGCCGAAACAAATACAAGTCCGACTCAACAACTAAAACAAGCCAAACGTCCGACCGCGACGTCCATGACCGACTCAGTAAATAAAAACACTAACTTCCGAGTAGCACTCTAATGGCTTCACGTTTCAGAATCTAATCCATGTCATATGGCCGAACAACACATTTAATGCTTCACGTGATCACGTCTCTTAATCCATCTTCACATGCTGCTTATGGCCACGTATGGATACATGCATGCTTGAATAGTGCATCAACTAGAAGTGAACTTCATGGCTTATGCACAAATTTTGTATTTGGAATAGTAGCTCTCTCGTAGACTCTTGAATAGCCATGCATGCACACACCCAAATCATCTCACGTTAATAGAATCCGATCAAAACCAGTTCGGCCTCATGGGTGGCAGTAAAAACCAAGACTCTATTCCCATGCAGACTTGATCAATGCTTTATTTTCATCTTTGTTGTTTCATCTAAAGCTTTCTTTTATTTGAACCTGAGAATAATTAAAGAGTGCCTATTATGTAGTATATTATTTTCATATAAATAAAAATCAAATCCAATTAAGAAAAAGTACACCTGTTGATTAATCTTTTTAGCTTGTGCTCGTGTAATCAGTCCGATTGGAATGTTCTCATCATCCTGTACACTCGAAGTGATGAACGATGCACCAAAGTGTCGACAAGACCTTCTAAACACATTTTCACTTTAGGCTTGTACAGATCGAGTATGGGCCTGTATATATTTAAATAAAATAGTAGTAGCTCCGTATCTCCAAATATAATTATTAAAGACCCAATTAAATTAGAGTTCACCTGATAATATTTAATACGGCTCAATAGTTCCTTCCAATTAAATAATATATTTAACTGAGAAGTGCAAGACATGAGCGTATCCGCGTCACTTTACCTATTGCAACGCTTTACAATTTCGTTGCAACATATACAAACCTTTTACAACACTAGTTAAAGATTATAACAACGCAATCAATTCGTGGCAATAAAACATTTATTTATGCAACGCTTTACAATTTCGTTGCAATACATATCAACCTTTTGCAATGTAATTTAAAGATTATGGCAACGTAATAAATTCGTTGCAATATTGTCAACTCATCGCAACCACTTAGAATTTCGTTGCAATAACATCAACATATTGCAACGAAATTCAAGATTATCACAACGCAGGAAATTGCGTGTCAATATTGTCAGCTAATCGCAACGATTTTGAAAGTAGTAGCAATAACACCTACCTCTTGCCACGAAAGTCAAGATTTTTGCAACGCAATAAATTAGTGGCAATATTGACCACATATCGCAACATTTTTTCCAAACTGTGGCAATAAGGCCGACCTATTGCAACAAATTTTGTGCCGTTGCAATGTGTTTCGTGGCATTAGGGGGATTTTCTAGTAGTGTATATTGTACTCTTTCTTTCCTTCCGAATGACTAAGGTTAACTTTTTCGAATCACGTAGGGCGTTCGCGATGTACATTGATATGGGAGGTGTCTCGAAGCGCGGGGCCAAAGGCCTGCTGACACATGCTCAAGATTTTAAGGTATTCGCTATTTCACATTAATTAATTCTATGCAACAGCCTCTTGAACTAACACATTCCATTTTTGCGGCCACCAAAGAAGGCCAGCAACACATGTGGATACTACGTTTGCCAACATATGGAACTACTCCTCGATTCCTCGAGGATCACCAATTCCAAGGTTTGTCAATCTTCCCATAATTACTTCATACTTATCACGTTACATATATACGCACATTGATATTCCTATCGACAGACTGCGTACATCCCGTCAACTCCATTGAAACAGCCTGATCTTGGACGGATTCGAGCAGAGTTGGCGTACTTTTTGCTGACTCAAGTCATAAAGTTAGAAGGCCGGTTCCACTCCGCACCATAGATACATAATCAACGAACCTTTTTAAGTGCAAATGCAGTGTAGATCTTTTGTAATTGTGTATTTGTTAATAGATATTTTATTTCAATTCAATTAATTGATTTGCGAAATGGATGCTTTATGTTTGTGATCAAATGAAGTGCGTTGTCAATTGGATGTTTTATGTCTGTGAAATGAATTGAGATGTGAAATGTATCTGAAATGAAATGAGATGTGTGAATTGTATGTTTTATGTCCGTGATTATCGCTTGTTTCAGAGGGCATGGCTAGCATTTCGAGGCTAGCCAATAAGCGAAATAGATTTAGATTTTGGAGGAAGGAATATCACGAGCGGTTTTTACTTAAAAACCGTCATGATATGTGATAATCACTGAGCATTTTTTTAATGAAAACCGTCGTGATATCTGATAATCACTGAGCGGTTTAAAACCGCTCGTGATAACCTTGGATTATCAATGACCCATAAATTCAGACGGTTCAGAAAACCGTCTGTGATGACGTTTCTGAACCGTCTGTAATGTGGTTTTCTGTAGTAGTGGTGGTTGCATTTTGTCATGACAGGTTAACTGGTATGTTCATAGGGCCACACAATTCTATAGTGTTTGTTATTGAATGCAGCATGTCTTGATACAAAGAGCAAGCTAGAGTGCTGCACAGCACAAGATTGCTGCTGCATCAACTCTCAACTTGTGGAAATTTCCAAAATTCTCAAAACACTGAACAGAGGTTGGAGAATCCTGAACAAATAGAAGCATGACAGACATAACAGGATGCGCTCGTATCTACAAAGTCATAATTCTCAAAATTGTATAGTTGTATACTCATTACTATTTTTCAGGTGGTAACATTTGATGGGGTGTTTTTTTGGCTGCGATTGATGCATTTTGTCTGTGCTTTTCGACACGGCAGCGGATGACGGAGGCGCCGATGATATGGATGATATACATGCTTTTAGGTATAAAAAACCGTTTGAAGAATCTATTTCAAAATACCACTTTGTTTCAATGTTTGATTTTTTGACTTCCGAAGAAACTAAAAACTAAAAGCAGAAGTAAAAATAAAAAGGGTTGATTTAGATCCCAGGATTTGAATTAGAATGGTCTGGTAGGAAGGTCGTAAGATGTAGTGTACGGAAGGAGAAGCTGACAACCTACGCACCCTAATACCATGATATCCTGAAAATTCGGTTTCAATTTTCAAAGTCTGTTTGGGCACCACTACCGTATATAGTGGAGAGTTTTTGTTCACGTCGCTTTCGACCTTTGCTTCACCTTTTACCAATAATGCTTGGTCAGTCTTTATCTTACACCTATTAAGCAATCCCTCATGAGTTTTAAGAGATCCTACTACCTCTTCTATTTTTATGTTCCGAAAATCACTTGAATATAAAAGAGTTGTGACTGCTGACATGAATCTCTCGGGTAGGATATGCCTCCAAGAGATCAAATCTCATTGACCATAACAGTTAATTTATTTGCAAACTTATCTGCAAACTGAATTTCACCCATATGCAGTGCCTCATATTCTCCTCGAAGAGTTTGTAGCCGAACCTTCTTCACTCGATCCACTCCTTCGTGCATAGTCTAAAGAGCAATCCAAATTTCTCGTGCTATATCTTTTCTGACAAGTTGACTGAGCATTTAGGTATGGCAGCGTAGATGAGCGCCAAGACAGTTTGATCGGTCTTCACATTAACTTTCGAAGCCTTTCCTTTTGGATCGACTTTTCCTTTAGCGTTGACCGGATCAGCTACAGCGTCCCAGACACCCTAGGCACACATATTCATCCGCATCTTCATAGTCCAAGCTGGGTAGTTTTCTGAGTTGAGAATTTGATTCTTCTTTCATTGTCGATGAAGATACGCTCGTTACCATGTGCTTCGTCTTCTACAAGTTGATCAACACCGAGCTCTGATATCAAATGTTGGTTACAACTGCTTAGCACTCATAAAGTTTAACCACTTAGCACGTACTCGAACTTCAACTGGATAGCATGTACTCAAACTTCGACCGTTTTGCACACACTCGGACTTCAATCGCTCTGTGCTTGTGAGCTTCAACTAGTTCGCACTCGAACGCTTCAATCTCTTCTCTATGGTACTCGTAAGCCACAAGTGCTACAATACACATGATCTTCGAGTACTCCAGTCACTCATAATCTCCGAATACTCGTGTCTCCTTTGGTAGTAGAGTACGACGGCGACAACACAAAAACAACCGAGAGATAGAACAAATGAAATCTTTTGGTGGTGCTCCAATCGCTGCACCTTTTCCTTGGTTTTCTTCACCATTTATATATAAATTTATATGTTAAACATAGATAATACTTCTACGTATCTGAACATGACTCAAATGCAGAAATCGACTTTGAAACCTGAATTTCTATTTCTAAACTGACTAGGACTCAACTCGATATAGACTCTGATACAGATTCAGTGGGATTAGTTCCAACAAACAATAATTTGATGCGCAAACTTATATGCATTGTGTTGAAAATGTAGGCAATATTTTAATTTCAAATTTTACTAGGAGATAAATACAATAAACTAGTGATGCAAAACTCGCAACTAATCGCAGGCTACTCATCATACTTCAGAATAAACACAAGGAAAGTATAGTAACACAATCGAACGAACGCGTGAACGACTTACTATTGGGCTTGATGAAGAACAGAAAGCAACGTAGGCTTGATGTAGTGCAGAGCATAGACGATGTAGTGCAGGAGCGGTCGCGCAAATGCACTACCCAGAAACCTTATTGCTGCCTCGTGTAGATACTCTTTGCGGCAATGGTTCAGAGATAGCCGCTCTCTCTCCTTCCAAGTACACATCGGGAAGAAAGGTAGGCGAGGTTCAAATGACGCAGCACAACAGCACAAATTCGCAGAGAAGATAGTATAGAAAGTGTGATTAGCCAAAGCCCTCCTCATGCCACCCCCATCCATATTCAAGGAGTGGCAATAACTCCACCTTATAAATTGGTCTTCTCTACTTTGCCTAAGCAATATGGTGCTAAACTATGTGTTGTGGCTACAGGCCAAACAGAGAGAGAGAGATGGTAGTGGAGAGTGATGGAGATGAGTAAAGATGGCTTGCCCTCTCCCCATGGACTGTTTTCATATATATATATATATGCGCATGAGGAGTGCTTTTACAGTTATACCCTTACATCTGGTTATCCCCTCTGGAGGCAGTTATGTCATTACACATGGCCTATTCTGGGCCTTATAACCTCCTACCGAGCTCGCTGGTTTAGGTGGGGGCCACCCCTACAACAGGAGCCTCTCATGGTAAAGGGCTTCACGGGGCCGAAGCCATGTCGCCAAGTCCTTTGGCCCCCTCCGTCCCCGCGGCCTGTGAACTTTTCCAAACTTGACCCGGGGCTGCGCTATAGTCGAAGCAGACGCGCACGCTCCGTCCCTCACCCTTCGAACGGGCGGCGGCGGAGGTGGCCTTAGCCGAAGTAGACGCGCGCCGGGGGCGTTGCACTGGCACAGGTAAGCGTAGTGGGCCCCTGAGTCGCCGCGTGAGCCTTAAGCGATAAGGGACGTGCCGCGACGCTCGCTCTTCCGGCCATCCACGTGGTGAAGCGTGCTTGGCGCGGTGCGGGCCTTGAGGCGTCGTGACGATTAATGTGACGGCCGACTCCCGGCAGTTGGACTTCGCCGATTGACTTCCGCGGTTGGCTTCCTGCGATGGGGTATATATGGCGCTGGTGCGGCGTTGTTCTTGCGTATATTGTGATAGAATCTGCTCCCTTAAAATGGGCCCCTGCCGTGCATCAACATTCCTGGGTGACGCTGAGCGGCTTGGGGAATGCTGATGCACAGAAGGAGGTCCATTTTTCTTGGGAGCTTGGTCAGCGCCGGTTATCGACAGCCAGCCGCGCTTCCTGCGCTCGCACCGTGCTTCCGCAGACGACACCTAGCTCGAAATAGACGCGTGCGCGCTCCGTCCCCTACCCTTCGAATGGGTGGCAGCGGAGGCTGGCGCCAAGTTGAAGTAGACGCACGCGCGCTCCGTCCCCTACCCTTAGAACGGGTGGTAGCGGAGGCTGACGCCGAGCTCGAAGTAGACACGTGCGCGCTCCGTCCCCTACCCTTCGAACGGGTGGCAGCGGAGGCTGCGCCTAGTTGAAGCAGACGCGCGCGCGCTCCGTCCCCTACCCTTCGAACGGGTGGCAGTGGAGGCTGGCGCCTAGTTCAATGTAGACGCGCGCGCTCCGTCCCCTACCCTTCGAACGGGTGGCAGCAGAGGCTGGCGCCTAGTTGAAGTAGACGCGCGCGCTCCCGCCCCTACCCTTCGAACAGTGGCGCGAGGTCGGGCGCCAGTCGGCAGACGCCCGCGCTCCGCCCCTACCCGCCGAACGGGTGGCGCGAGGCCGGGCGCCTACTCGGTTGACGCGCGCGCTCCGCCCCTACCCTTGAACGGGTGGGAGCGGAGGCGGCGCTTGTCGGCAGAGCGCGCGCTCCGCCCCTACACTTCGAATGGGTGGCGCGAGGCCGGGCGCCTAGTCGGCGAGACGCGCGCGCCCGTCTCCTACACTTCGAACGGGTGGCGCGAGGCCGGGCGCCAGTCGGGCAGACGCGCGCGCTGCGCCCCTACCCGCCGAACGGGTGGCAGCGAGCTGGCGCCGCCGCCAGACGCGCGAGCTCCGCCCGCTACCCTTGGAACGGGTGGCAACGGAGCTGATGCCTAGCCGAGGTAGACGCGCGCCCGCCCCTACCCGCCGAGCGGGTGGCGCGAGCTGGTGCCTGGTCGAGGTAGACGCGCGCGCTCCGCCCGTTACCCTTCGAACGGGTGGCGGCGAGCCGACGCCAGACGAGGTAGACGCGCGCGCCGGTCCCCTACCCTTCGAACGGTGGCGCGAGGCCGGCGCCAGTGGTCGCAGACGCGCGCGCGCTCTCCCCTACCCGCCGAACGGGTGGCGCGAGGCCTGGCGCCAGTTCGGCAGACACGCGCGCGCCGCCCCTACCCTTCGAACGGGTGGCGCGGAGGCCGCCGCGTAGTTCGGCAGACGCGCGCGCACCGCCCCCTACCCTTCGAACGGGTGGCGCGAGGCCGGGCGCCAGTTGAAGTAGACGCGCGCGCGCTCCGCCCCTACCCTTCGAACGGTGGCGCGAGGCCGGCGCCAGTTGAAGTAGACGCGCGCTCCGCCCCTACCCTTCGAACGGGTGGCGGCGAGGCCGGCGCCAGTCGGCGGACGCGCGCGCGCTCCGCCCCTACCCGCCGAACGGGTGGCGCGAGGCCGGCGCCAGTCGGCGGACGCGCGCGCTCCGCCCCTACCCTTCGAACGCGTGGGAGCAGAGGCCGGCGCCAGTCGGCGAAGACGCGCGCGCGCTCCGCCCCTACCTTCGAATGGGTGGCGCGAGGCCGGCACCTGGTCGGCAGACGCGCGCGCTCCGTCCCCTACCCTTCGAACGGGTGGTAGCGGAAGCTGGCGCTCGGTCCGGTAGGGCGCCTTTAATGGCGGCTGGGATCATACCGACGCCAGCTCGCCAAAAGGCGGTTGCCGCGCGTGCGATGTCCGCTCACGTGGGGGCACGCGCGCTCGTGAATCGAGCACCGCGATGGGTCAGGGATTGCGTGGCCATGACCGCTTGCGTTGACGGTCCTTGGTTCTGCGGTCGCGTGTAGCGTGTATCGCCACGACGCCTCGTCTTCAGTTACGGGGAATCGTGCGGGGCGGACCTTTACACCACTGCGGTTGTATCCGGCACGCGGATCGTTGCGACGCTTCGGTAGCGGCGGTATGGGCGAGGTGGCTTGAAATAGCCCCCTGTAACAGCGTCCCCGCACCTTTACGCCCTCTTTCCTGTCTGCTCCGCCCTCTACACTTTCGCGATATTTTCACCGCTTCAATCTCTCCGTGGGAAGCGATGGCCTCCGGTGGCAAGCGCGGCCAGGCGGTTGGTGGCTCTGGCATTCGCCGGCGGTCTTCGCTGTTGGAGGTGAAATACGCGCTCCAAGAGCGCGACCCGGCGGTGGCGGACAAGGAGCGGTTGGTGGCGGAGGAGGAAGGCACGTTCTCCGGCGAGCTAGGCCCCTCGCTCGTGACCGAGAAGACGATCCAAGGGCTTCTGCGCGCGGGGAAGTTGTCCGAGCGCCAGGAGGTACGATTGCCCGCCGCCGATGAGACGGAACCGCATCCCGAGAGGTCGGAGGCGGTCGTGTTCGTTGCCTTTTTCGACGCGGGGCTCCGCATCCCAGCGGCGGCTATCGTGGGCGACGTGTTGCGGACCTTCGGGCTGGAGCTGGCGCAACTGACTCCGAACGCCGTGGCCCGGCTCGCGGTGTACAGCTGGGCCTTGCGCTCGGGGGCGTGTTGGCCCAGCGCCTCGTTGTTCGCCTACCTTCACGAGGCACGGTGCCAGCCCAAGGACCGGAAGGACGGGACGCTGTCGAGCTTCGGTAGCGTCACCTTTATTCTTCGTCCGTCGTGCAAGAAGCTCTTCCCTGTGAACTCAACTCGCGGGAAGTGGGAGTCTTACTGGATGAAGCGGTGGTTCTACCACCGTGTGGAGAGCGGGAGCGGCCTTGAGTGCACAGGCCGACCGATCGCGTACAAGCCCTCGCCCGGCCGGACGCTCGATGATGAGGACAGGCGGAGGGCCCAGCAGCTCGTAGGCGTGGCCGCCTGCTTCAACATGCGCGACCTCGCCGAAGAGTACGTGATGTAAGGCGTGGCACCACTTGCCCGCGACTGGCGTCTTGCCGCCGAGAAACGTCGAGACGACAATGTTTCGCCATCAGTCTGCTTGCTGCCGGCGCCATCCAGTCTTCGTTAGTCTCGACCGCGTCTCTCCTTTGTTCACGCGAAATGCGTTATATGCTGATGCTATCTCCTTTGCCTCAGGGATTTGCTTGGAGGAGGCGGAGCAAGCCGCACGCGTATTCCTAGGGCCGTACACCGGTAGGGAGCACGAGCAGCGCGCGTCTGCTATCACCGAGGCGGGGCTGGGGCGAATAAACCGCGTGTGCGAGGCCCTGGGCCTTGCCATGCCGGACTGTGTCGCTCCAGACGACGGTGCAGCGAAGAAGAAGAAGAAGACGCCGTCTCGGAAGAGGGGCCGCAGCGGGGCGCCCGCCACGCTTGGCGCGGCAGCTGCCGCTGCTGCTGCTAGTGCTCCCGAGGGCGCGGCGGACGCGGAGTCAGACTCGGCGAGGTATGCCGATTCAGGCTTGGGTGGCGCAGACGCCGAAGGCGAGGTATCTTCGGCGAGCGCCCCGGACGGCGGGTTTGCCGCGAGCAGCCGGAGGGGGGAAGTTTCGCCGCCCACCGAAGTTGCCGAGGCGGAACCCGTGTGGACCGGCGATGCTGAGGTGGAGCCTTCGGCCGTGGCTGCTGTGGTGCCGGAGGCGCCCTCCACGGGGGCGCACGGAGCTGTGCTGCCTCTACCGACAGCGGCAGAAACCGCGGTGCCCCCTGCAACGATTTCTACCGCGGAACCTTCGCCCCAGCGCTGCAACGCGAGGCTCCCTCACCGCGATCGCGGGCGGTATCACCGCTGGTTGCCCACGAACGGCCGTGTGCGGCCGGAGCTCCACCGGACACCGCGGGGATTCGTCGTGGCCACGGGCATCAGAAGCTTGTGGGACTCCAGTGCAAGTGCCGGAGACCCTGCGGCATATGCGCCTTCCGCCCCCTGGCCACGCCGCCCGCCGCGCAGGGACAGCCGTCGCCTGCCCCGAACGCGGAGGCTTCTGCCCGCGGCGGGACCATTCCTTCTGCGGGGGCTTACGCCACCGCCGCCCCGCCCGGGGATGAGGGGGCGAGTCCCCGAGACCCTCCTTCTGCTACCGAAGGTAGGGTGGCTTAGCTTACTCTGGTGTATTCTTTCATGCCTTGCGATGCTCACCTGCAGCCCTGTTTGCAGCGTTGCTCATTCTGGAGGGAAAACACGGGACCTCCGCGCGCGTAGGCTCCGCGGACTTCGTGCCGCCCCCGGAGACGCTGAGGGCGTGGCGCGGGATTGTGAATGACGCGGCCACCAGCGTCAACCCGCAAGTGCTGCAGGCCTACGGGGCGGGGTGCCTCGAAGACGCCTTCGAGGTGTCTAGGGTGAGGGTAAGTACTCATGCGACAACGCCTGGGCTGGCTGAGCTTGCTAAGTCTTTCCCTTCGCAGACACTTGTGCCGGGCGGGCCTTGCAACGCCTATACTCGTGGCGGAAGGCGCCGAGGATAGGGCGCGGCTGCCGAGGAGGAGCTACGCGAAGCCTCCGAGCCCGCTCGCCAGACGCCCGCATCCGCCACCGGAAGCGGAATGCGCCGGCGAGGCACACGCCGAGGACTTGTTGCGCCGGCGGCGAGTCGGCCGCGAAGCCGCTCAATGGTTTGCGGCGAGCGGACGGACTCTGGAACAGTCGCCTCGCAAGAGAAGGAAAAGGCGAGCTTGCCTTGACTGCGCGCGAGCGTAACTGCACGCTGGCGATGCCTCGGTGGTTGCGTGGGACGCCCGCAAATGCTGGAAGTCCACCTCCAAAGACTTGTGGTGGAGTGCGGACCACACCTTCGCCCGGAGGAGTTGTTGCGACCTTCGCCGATCCATGACGCCGCCGGCGTTGCGCGCGGGCTGCGATTTAACTTTGGCGACCACTGTGCCTATGTGGCGTCGTGCTCGTGTGCGCCTCTTTCGCACCGTGGTGCACACATCGCCGAGCCGAGAACCTCACCGAGATGCCCGACGGGGCGGAGTGATGTCCGGTGAAGTCCGTGCCGTTCACCGCCCGCCAAATTGTTCTACGAGCGGATCCGGGACTACATCGATAGCCGCCACGCAGTCGAGCCAAAGTCCTTCGTGGTGGGGGCCTCGCCAATTTCGGGACGAAGTCCCGCGCGCGACGAGGTGGCGCCGAGGCCTCGAAGATGCCAAGGCTCACAGGTGCGGCGCCAACGTGGCTAGGTGTGGGCGTGCGTTGTAACATCTGCCCCTTAATTGAATGAATAAAGTGCGTGTTTGCTTCACGAACTGATTACTTGCCTTTATCCCGGGCAGCTTCCTTGCTGGGGGCGACTGCTCACGTCTGGCCTTGCGACCCGACGGTGACTTCGACGCTGGCAAAGGGCCGAGGAGTCGCTGAACTTTTGGGCAGGCCGACCTACTTCGAGCGAGGCCCCAACTTTAGCGCGTGTTAAGAACGAGCCCGCGGGATAGCGGCTTAGAACGGCAAGGATGCTGCCGGACCTTTGTACTTGTGTGATTTTTCCGATATGCAGAATTTCTATCATCTTAGGATATGCGCTGTGTGTTGATGCCACTTCGGGTGCTCCGGTACGCCACATGCTGCGCGGGGACGGGATCTCCGCGTTCGACGCGCGCTGTTGGCGAAGTAGTCGCGCAAGGGTTCCTTAGAACGGCGCTTGCGGGGGCAGCCCTTGGCGCCTCACCTTTTGACAGTTCGCAAACGGGCGTGTGCGGAGGTGGACCTCGACGCTTCGCCTTTTTATAGTCCGTAGACTGGCGTGTGCGGAGGCGGACCTCGGCACTCTGCCTTTTTATAGTCCGTACATCGCGCGCGCGCGGAGGCGACTCGACGCCGCTTTTTATAGTCCGTAGACTGGCACGGGCGAGGGTGGAAGTGCGCGCACGTTCCGTTCCTCTTGCTCCTCATGGCGGGGGTAGCCTCTGGCGCGCTGTCTTCGGTAACGCGCGCTGCGCTCACCTCCCTGCCGGTACGCGAGGGTGAGCCTCGCTCCGCTGCGATTAATACTCGTGTCCTCCGCCCGCGTTGCGAAACGCGTGGGGGGCTTTCGTAGTTTTATTTATACTCCGCAGAGTGTGTGGGGTCAACTTCCACGTCGTATTTATACTCCGCAGAGTATGCACAGGGACGAGGTCTCTGGCATGCGCGGAGGTCGCGTCTTGTTTAGACTCTGTAGAGTGCGCAGGGAGAACATCGGCGTCTTATTTATACTCCGTAGAGTGCGTGCGAAGGCGGACCTCGACGCTCCGTCTTATTTAGAGTCCGTGGACTGGTGCGTGCGGAGGAGAACCTCAACGCTACGACTTCCTTTATAGTCCGGAGACTCGCGCGTGCGGAGGCAGACCTCGACGCTGTGTCTTATTTAGAGTCCGTGGACTGGTGCGTGCGGAGGCGAACCTCAACGGTACGACTTCCTTTATAGTCCGGAGACTCGCGCGTGCGGAGGCAGACCTCGACGCTACGTCTTATTTAGAGTCCGTGGACTGGTGCGTGCGGAGGAGAACCTCAACGCTACGACTTCCTTTATAGTCCGGAGACTCGCGCGTGCGGAGGCAGACCTCGACGCTACATCTTATTTAGAGTCCGTGGACTGGTGCGTGCGGAGGAGAACCTCAACGCTACGACTTCCTTTATAGTCCGGAGATCGTGCGTGCGGAGGCGCACCTTGACGCTACGCCTTATTTAGAGTCCGTGGTGAGTGCGTGCGGAGGCGACTCGACGCCACGACTTTCTTTATAGTTCGGAGACTGGTGCGCGAGGGCGTCCCCCCGTTGCGTCTTTGGTTTATACTCAGGCCCGTCACCCTTGGCTACGGTGAGTGCACACGCGGACGTGCGACTTTGTTTATACTCAGGCCCATCACCTTTGGCTACGGCGAGTGCACACGCGGACGTGCGACTTTGTTTATACTCAGCCCCATCACCTTTGGCTACGGCGAGTGCACACGCGAACGTGCGACTTCGATTATACTCACCCCGCACACAGCCACGGCGAGTGCACACGCCGAACGTCGTCTTCGATGATACTCAGTCCCGCACTGCTACGGCGAGTGCACACGTGAACGGCGTCTTTGTTTATACTCGGCCCGTCACCTTTGGCTACGGCGAGTGCACACGCGAACGCGCGACTTCGATTTATACTCGCCTCGCACTCGCTACGGCGAGTGCACACGCGAACGTGCGTCTTTGTTTATACTCAGGCCCGTCACCTTTGGGTACGGCGAGTGCACACGCGAACGTGCGTCTTTGTTTATACTCAGGCCCGTACCCCTAGCTACGGCGAGTGCACACGCGAACGTGCGTCTTTGTGTATACTGTGGGAACGCGCGCGCTGGCCAAGCCTGCGCGCGCCTTTGCCGCGTACTGGCGCGTGATGAAGAAAGATTGGTGACAAACGGCGATCTTCATTACATCCCCGTTTGCGCGGGTAAGCAATTACAGGGGGTGGATATACTAACCGTTTGTCCTTGATGCGGCCGAAGCCTCTAGTCGCAGACCTCTGCAGGGCCCGCCAAGGCGCCTCTGAATGGCCCCGCGGACCTCCGCGCTGTGACGCCAGCTCTAAGAGCGCCGTTGGGCTTCGCGACGCGGGTACCTGGTACCTGGCTCGATGCGCCGGGCCATATCCTGGTCGCCTCGAACGGTGATGATGATCCGGGGACCCGGGATCTTCATGCATAGATAGCCGTGATGCGTACCGCGCCGAAGGAGTTGAGGATTGGGCGCCTAATATGGCATTGTAGGGTACGGAAGGTCGACCACGCCGAAGGTGGCATCTTCGCCCGCACATTGTCATCTTGGCCGAAGGAGACTTGAAGACCTATTTGGGCCGCAGGGCTGTCCTCAAGCCCCGCGGTGGGATTCCCGAGGCCCTAGGCGGCTTAGAGGATCCCCATCCGGTGAAGGCCGCCGCAAACAATACGCTCGAGGAGCTACCGCCGCCCACCAAGGCACACCCCACGCCGCATCCCGCGATAGTGACCGGATGACCGGGGTCCCGATGAGGGAAGTCCACGCCTTGGCGCCGTCGGGTGTGAATGTAACCGTCGCGCCCGATCGGCGGTGCTTGCGCTGGTATGCCGCCACGTGATGTAGTCTTCGCGTATAGGCCTTCTGCTGCCGTGCTAAGGCGAATTCCAACGCAGAGCCTCCGGATATGACGTTAATGACCTCGCGGTGGGTTGCTCCGGGCTCGCAGCGGCGTGGAGACCCTCCCGAGGCTGCAGACGTGAGCTTGGATCCGTGAGGGGCCTTCCGAGGTTGCATCCCTTGCGCTCGCACTTGCATGGGGGCCTCGACGGAATTGACGGGCCACCGCAGCGACGATCTGCGGGTTCCCGCCCCAGCGACGCTATCGCGGAGCGCCGCGATGGAGGTGCAGGTGCGGGTATCGTGGTTGCCACGGCCGTGGACTACGCACCAGAGTCCCTGGTGCTGGTCGTCGTAATCTCCACGACTTTTATCGTCGCGGCCCCGGCCACGGCGCCCCCGACCGCCTCGGCCCGCTGGAGCGCCTTCGTCGGAACCGCCTTCAATGTCGAGGACGTACCGGTTTCTCCTCGACCTCTGTTGGCCGCGCTTGGGCCGATCGGACGACTCCTTGCGAGGCGCCCTGCGGCCGGCGCATCCTCGGACGACTCGCACGTTTTCTTCAAGAACCGTCCTTGGCGGATCTTCGCTTTGCCGAGGCTCCACCGTTGGTGTCTGAGTCGCCACCTTGCCTTCGCCGCGTCTTCTTCTCGCCCGGCGTATTCCTCCATTTTGTCGAAGAGCCGCCACCGCCTTGATTGGCTTTCGCGATTGTACTCGCCATCGGGCCCGACGAAGGCCCCGTATGGCTGCATTAACAACGGTGGTTTCATTAACGTCTTTAACTTGGCATCGAATCTTGGCGGCGCTTGAAGTAGTCCCGAGCTTCTCAAGGTTTTTGCTTCACAAATAAGAGTTGGTCGCGCCGACTCGCCGCATAGTTTCCTTGGAAGTTGTTGTGAAGGCGGTCGCGAGCTGCTCCCCGCGTAGATGGAGCCCGCTCTATGGTAAAGAACCAAGAGAGCGCCACTCCTTGCGGCAGGGGAGTCCTTCGCCGTGGTGTCGTCTCCGCCCGCGCCGATCGCGTTTCGCCAGACACGCGCACAAACTCGCGGGGTGCGTGTCGCCTTTATACGGGTCGATGGCGCTAGGAAACTTGAAGTCTTCGGGCCATGCCGCCTGCTGTAGCCCCGCCGAAAGCGGGGACTCCGGATCTACGCGCCGGAACGGCACGCGGCTAGACGGGGCCGCGATCGCCCGCCTCTCCGGCGTGGGCTCGGCGCGACATCGGCGCGGCCTGCTGGCTCCGAGCCTCTTGCATATCTCGGACGGCACCGCGAAGGTCCCCTAGCTCCCGCTGGAACGCGTTGAGGGCTGCTAGTATGGCGCTTTCCACCGCAGGTGCTGTCGGGGCCGCCAGAACACCCAGCGGACGGGTCGGTGCAGGGACCATCGCCCCACGATCTCCAGATCCATCGGATGCTTCCTTGCTTGCGGCTACCCCGCCGCTCGATCATGGCCGCCGGCGAGGGTGGCGGGTGTCGTTGCCGCGCGCCGCCGACGCCGCGACCATCGCACTGCGCGCGCCGCTAGCTCTTCTTCGGCGCCGATGCCGGCCCCGTATTCACGCGCCGCTCCGACCCAGCCGTCTTCTTTCCCTTCGCCGTCGCTGATGAAGCTTTTTTCGGTGCCATCCTTCTTCTTCGGTCTTGAGGCTTGTCCTTGTCGTCCCCACGGACGACGCCAACTGTTGTGGCTACAGGCCAAACAGAGAGAGAGAGATGGTAGTGGAGAGTGATGGAGATGAGTAAAGATGGCTTGCCCTCTCCCCATGGCCTGTATTCATATATATATGCGCATGAGGAGTGCTTTTACAGTTATACCCTTACATCTGGTTATCCCCTCTGGGGGCAGTTATGTCATTACACATGGCCTATTCTGGGCCTTATAACCTCCTACTAGGCCTGCTGGGTTTAGGTGGGGCCACCCCTACAACACTATGCATGCTTTGGAATTAAAGGAAATAGGCCTCATTCATATGGTCCTATTTCTAACACATTGCACCTTGCTATTCCGTTGGTGCATGATGAGGGAAGAAACATACATGGGCACACAGGGGCGGAGGGCTCAGTATGGCAAGGTATGGCGCTCGCCATACCTTGAATTCCCAGCGATTTTTACCCCCAAATCACTCTGTATCATAGACACATCAAGAAAGATGAAGTTTCACTGTAATAAACTCTCAGCCAGCGGCGAGAGGAAGAAGAACAGTAGTGAATGTTACCTGGACGTTCTCCTGGGCTGTCGGCTGCAATTGCCTACCTCACCTAGACGCAATTGAAGTTCATTATCACTCGGTTAGTCTATTGACTTCACTTGTATCTTTCTATTTATTCTAAATATTTTTACTTATATAGTAGGTGACGATCATGATATGTTATATGTGTATAAACCAATTTAGTGAGAAATCTTTGATATCTATATTATCGATTTCGCCATACCTTATTTTTTTTCCGTCCTCCGCCACTGTGGGCACACGAAAAGAATGGCGTGTTTACCGTTCCATGCATCAAAACCAAATGATACCTTAGTGAAGCTTCAAATGGAACAAATCGGCATAGCAAGATCATGAATGTTGGGGAAGCTGAAGGTACGGTCCAAACGTCAAAGTAGAAAGTGTTAATAACGTGTCGTAGAAGGTGGAGATTGCATCGGATTCGGTTGTCCTTTAGCATGTTGGGGGAACGTGTGTATATAGCACATCAAAACCTAGCTAGTGACTAATACGGCTTCTAAAGCTATTTGCGCTAGCAAAGAGTTGATCAGAGGCAAGGAATTTATCTCGCTTTTATTGTTAAGCAAATGCTGATTTATACTTTTATAGTTATAGACATCTGAATTAAAGTACCACCACAGCTAGTGTTATCTTTCCATCCAAAGTTTAATGCCAAATAATATGAAAAGTTAAGACTGATCCTCGTTGGCATATGTGCTTGGTATGATGCGTCTTTGTCGACTATGGCAATCAACCGCCTCTAATTTGTCGATTGAACTTCATGTAACAACTTTTAGCATCAGATTTAGGGTACAAGGAACAATATGAATGTTATAGCTCTGCCGACTGCTTTAGGATTTTTATGACCACATTCAAGTCTCTACAACCACCTCCTGTAGCTGTACGACCACATTGATGAGGCTACGACCACCTCCTGTGTCGTTACAACCGCTCTGCTGGTTCACCGACCACGCTAATAGTTATTACGACCATGTTGTAAACCCTCCGATCACTCGCTGCTCCGACCACGTAGTCGTAACTTCAGCAGAAGTTACAATCACGTTCACTGCTGCTGTGCTGCACTTCTTTCGACCATGATCAATCACCGTAGTCATAGCTCCTTACGACCACGCAGTGATTCTGTCGATCGCTGTGGTCGTAACGACTTACGACCACGTCTCCCTGCTGTGGTCGTAACGACTTACGACCACGTCTCCCTGCTATGGTCGTAACGACTTACAACCACATCTTCCTGCTGTGGTCATATCGATTTATGACCATGTCTTCAACTCTATGACTGTGCTCATAACTACTTACGACCACATCTTTAGCACTACGAACACCTTCGCTCATTGCTATGGTCATAACTCTATTTACGACCACGTCTGTGAACACAATGAACTCTATAGAGCCAAATCATTTTTCTCTTCTCTTTATTTCTTTCTCTCAATCACACCGATCGCCTTGGCCTCTCTTGCCCTTCTTGCCCCTCTTTTTCGCTGTACTCTCTCGATTACATGGCTCTGCCTTTTATACCCTGCTCTAAGACTCTGACTCGGTTATGACCATGACTACTACTCGTACTCGGTTACGACTATGAAGCGACTCGAACTCGACAACGACACGGACTCATGTACGACCACAACCCGAACTCATATACGACCACTACCTGGACTCATATACGACCACAACCAAACTCGTACTCGACTCTGACCACTCGTACATGACCAGGACTACAACCATGACTAGAAAAACAAGATTACAACTCTAACAATCACCTCCTTAATCTTGATTTTTCATCTTGATCACGTTGACCTTCTCTCTTGCTGCTGCTTCTTCCTTGCATGCCTGCCTAGGCTGGAGCACCTGCTCCCGCTTCCTCCATGAGCACCTCCTCTCACTGTCGTGTGCCATTGCTTTCGACCACTGTCCTCCACGTTGTGCTTCCTCCCGCCACCTCGGGACCCATCTATGACTTCCTTCTGCTGCCCGCGTGAGAGCTCCTCCCGAGCCTCTGCTTGCTACGACCATGCCTGCTGCTTGTGGTCGGTGCCGACCAATCGAGCCGACCCTTTGACCACCCGTGCCAATCTTTTGCTCCTCTCTGCCTACAAGTGCTCGTCCAAAGTCGGCTGCATGCATGTGCGCACCTCCTGCACCACCTGTTATGACCAGTGCATGCCTAGTGCATGCCCTTCCAGAGCCACTACTCGTTACGACCATGCCCTCTGCCTCGTCTCGCTTCTCTGCCGACTTGCTCATTATGACTTCATGCTTGCCTCGTGCTGCCCGTTGATGAAGTCATCCGTGCTCTAGCTCCTCCAGATCGCTCTTTACACAAACCGGTCTACAAATTTTCAAAGGAATTTTGTATAACTGATTTGGAGACCTCTTCGTCTTCATCAACAAATCTCTGTTCTTGTCATACACTCAGAAAAACTCATCCTCTAGCACCACCTTGCACCCTCTCTCCATCATCTGCCCGAGATTTAGTATGTTGTTGCATAGACTTGGTATATAATTGATTCTTGTCAACAACTTCTTATCCCCATTCCTGCATTGCAGCATCATCGTCCATTTGCCCTTTATCTCCACCATGGAGACGTCGCCAAACTTGACCTTGCCCCAAACCTTCTCATTGAGCTTGTGGAACATGGAGCGATCTCCCGTCATATGGTTGCTTGCTCCATTATCCAAGTACCATTGATCCATGTGATTATGGCATCCTTCCTTCGTGCATAGTTTTGGAACTACGTTCTCCTCATTCAGTTCTACCATGACTGACTCCTTTTTAATATATGAGGAGATAAGTACTAGCTCTTCATCATCTTCTTCTTCATCTTTGGTAAGGTTCGCTTCCCCGTCATTCTTCTTGCTCTTGCAATCCAAAGCAAAGTGCCCAAACTCGTTACAGTTGAAGCACTTTTTATTGCTGTGGCATCTTATCGTCTAATGCCTGTATTCACCACATTCAAAGTACTTGACATATGACAAATCATGGGATCTCTCACCACTGCCTTGCCCGGCCATGTCTCCACGGCCACTCCTGTTGCCTCGACCACTCTGGCCACCTCGACCACGCCACCTCTTGCGGTTGTATGATGAGCCACAACCATCTCTCGAATCTCCCCTTACTAGCAATGCCTGCTCATTATGAGATCCCTGCTCCTTGCGCAATTGAAACCCCTTTAGTAACACATCATGCGCCTTGAAAGATCCGGTGATCTCCTCTATCTTCTTCTTGTCTAGATCGGGGGAGTACATAAGTGTTATAACAACAGGTATGTACTTCTCCGGAAGCATGCGCAGGTACTTCTTCACCGCCACATATTCCTCCATCTTGTTGCCAAGAGAGTAAATCTGATTGTATAACGAACTCAGCTTGCCAGCGAACTCGTCCACTGACTAGGTTTCTTCCATCTTCAGATTCTTGAACTCGCTTCGCAAATTCTAGAGCTGCACCTCCGTGACACGATCAACTCCTGCATGCATGGTCTGAAGCGCCTCCCACACTTCTCGTGTTGTCTCCTTGCCGACGAGCTGATGCATCATCGCATCTAGCACCGCCTGGTAGATGAGGGACAAAGCCGCCTGATCTACCTTGTTGTCCACCTCCTTATCCTTCCCCTTTGGATCGACTGCGCCCTAGACTCCCTAGGCCAGCATGTTTGCCTTCATCTTCATTGCCCACACTGGTTAGTTGTCGATCGTCAGGAGAGGGTACTGAAGGGAGATCTGAGCCTTTGCCTTGTCACCCATGCTTTGATACCACTTGTTACAGCCCTGCCGACTGCTTCAGGATCTTTATGACCATGTTCAAGTCTCTACGACCACCTCCTGTAGCCGTACAACCATGTTGATGAGGCTACGACCACCTTCTGTGTAGTTACGACCACTCTACTGGTTCACCGACCACACTAACAGTCGTTATGACCACGTTGTGACCCCTCCGATCACTCCTCGCTACTCCGACCACGTAGCCGTAACTTCAGCAGAAGTTATGACCACGTTCACTGCCACTGCATTGCACTTCCTTCGACCACAGTCGATCACCATAGTCGTAGCTCCTTATGACCACGCAGTGATTTTGTCGACTGCTGTGGTCGTAACGACTTACGGCAACGTCTTCCCGCTGTTGTCGTAATGACTTACGACCACGTCTCCCCGTTGTGGTCGTAACGACTTACGACCACGTCTCCCCGCTGTGGTCGTAACGATTTATGACCACGTCTTCAACTCTGTGACCGTGGTTGTAACTACTTACGACCACGTCTTTAGCACTACAAACACCTTCACTCGTTGCCGTGGTCGTAACTTTATTTACGACCACGTCTATGAACACAATGAACTAGATAGACTTCTAGAGCCAAATCACTCTTCTCTTCTCTTTATTTCTTTCTCTCGATCACACCGATCGCTCTCTCTTGCCTCTCGATCACACCGATCGCCTTGGCCTCTCTTGCCCTTCTCGCCCCTCTTTTTTGCCGTACTCTCTCGGTTACCTGGCTCTGCCTTTTTATATCCTGCTCTAAGACTCCAACTCGGTTACGACTATAACTACTACTCGTACTCGGTTACGACTATGAGCGACTCGAACTCGACAACGACACGGACTCGTGTACGACCACGACCCGAACTCATACACGACCATGACCTGGACTCGTATATGACCACGGCCAAACTCATACTCGACTCCGACCACTCGTACATGACCAGGACTACGACCACGACTGGAAAAACAAGATTACAACTCTAACAATGAATTATAATACTCCCTCCGTCCCGCAATATAAGTCCGTTGCAGAGATTAAATGTGTACGTAGTTATTACAGAATTTTCATCATATACCCTTCTTTTAATGCTGAAAATGTAGATGAGTAGTTGTAACATACCATTTAATAGGGCCATACATGGTTTAATAACATTAACCTTATCTTAGATTTAGTATTTTTCTCGGTCTATGCGTATGGTGGACTATGGTACTCATAAGCCACGAGTGCTATAGTACTCATGATCTTCGAGTACATCAGTTACTCGTAATCTCTGAATACTCGTGTGTCTCCTCTGGTACTCGAGTACGATGGCGACAACATAAAAACAACCGAGAGATAGAACAAACGAAATCTTTTGGTGGTGTTTCAATTGCCATACCTTTTCCTTGGTTTTCTCCAACAAACAATAATCGACATCGTTGCTACCGGATAAGACTTGGCCATTAATTTGACGCGCAAGCTTATATACATTGCACCTTGCTATCCCGTTGGTGCATGATGAGGGAAGAAACATACATGGGCACACGAAAAGAATGGCGTGTTCACCGTTCCATGCATCAATACAAAATGATACCTTAGTGAAGCTGCAAATGGAACAAATCGGCATAGCAAGATCATGAATGTTGGGGAAGCTGAAGGTACGGTTCAAACGTCAAAGTTGAAAGTGTTAATAATGTGTCGTAGAAGGTGGAGTTTAAATCGGATTCGGTTGTCATTTAGCTTGTTGGGGGAATGTATATATATAGCACATCAAAACCTAGCAAGAGACTAATACTGGCTACTAAAGCTATTTGAGCTAGCAAACAGGAATTGATCAGAGGAATTTCATCTCTCTCTTTTTTAAAGCAAATGCTGATTTCTACTTTTATAGTTACAGACATCTGAATTAAAGGACCACCACAGCTAGTGTTATCTTTCCATCCAAAGTTTAATGCCAAATAATATGAAAAGGTAAGACTGATACTCGTTGGCATGTGTGCTTGGTATGATGCGTCTTTGTCGATTATGACAATCAACCGCCTCTAATTTGTGGATTGATCTTCATGTAACAACTCTTAGCATCAGATTTAGCGTACAAGGAACAATATGAATTATAATTCATCATGCTTAGGGAGGGTTGTCCCACGATATAAGCTTGTTGCGAAGATCAAATGTGTAGTTATTACAGTATTTTCACGATACTCCCCTCTTTTAATGCTGAAAATATAGATGTGGAGTTGTAGCATACCATTTAATAAGGCTATGCATGGTTCAATAACATTAACCTTGTCTTAGATTTAGTGTTTTCTTTCTGTGCGTATGGTGGGCTATGAACTTAATTATATTGTGGGATAGAGGGAGTACTAACTTTATCTCAAACCTACGAGCTTTTTGTATTTAATTTGGAAGAGGAAGTCTGTCCTAAATATTCAACTTTATTTTAAATCGTTCTAAATCTTCAGCTTTGATAACGGACACCAAGCACTGCATGAGATTTAGGGCCTTTTCCCACTAAACTTTGAGGGAGGTGATCATGTAACACTCTTCTTCATATATGCACTTTATGGAGCCATAAATTTTGCTCTTTGTTTTAGCTTCATCTATAAACACATGCATCGATTCCCTTTGATCGTTCGACTCGTCTTTTAAAAAATTCTTCGCTTGTGGGCTGACAATAACTTATCCTTCACTCTTTTTTTGGCTTTAGTTAAAGTAACTTGCTGGTTCCTATGGATACATTGACTATATAAGTCGAGCATGTCACAGTTGAAAAATCTTCAGTTGGCTCGGTGCAGTGAAGGTTTAATAATCCACGTAACCAACCAAATATATTGGAGCTTTCGCCAAGAGGCGGAAAAAAAGGTATGTATATCTCTCTACTATGTGTGAAACCGCGCTTTGCAGAATTTTTCAAAAATTTGCTGTTTGATAGCTCATCCCTTGCTTTATATTCGGTGAATGCAAACTAGTAGATACAGATCTACATAAGTCTATTACTTAGTTGCAATACCTGTTGACGTAACTATGAAAGAATGCAAAAAAGTAGCTCTGCAAATTCGGAACGAAATTTGATAGCGGTGGTTATGGTACAAACACATTTTTATGAAGGTTGCGAATATATGGTGTTACATCGCCAAAATTAGGTCCAGCGCAAAACTTTTATGCAGGTATCGGAATTTTTTTTAGGAATAATATATTTTTATTCGAAATAACAGAAATATATCCACGGCAACATTTTTTACACAAATAGACTCCAGTTGCCGGGGGGCGATTGGAGGCAATCGCCCAACGGCCAGGTGACAGAGATCCAGTCACCCGACCATTGGGCGACTGGAATCAGTCACCCAACCATTGGACGATTGGATCTAGTCGCCTAACGGAGGGGCGACTGCATTTGAGAGTCACCCACCCAGAGGGCAACTGCAAACTGCCCTCGTGAATTTTGTAGATTATAACTGGAATATAATATGCTGGATTTGTAATAAAAGTTTATGGTCGTAGTATGTTGTAGCTGCGTAAAAACACATTTTTTATGAAGGTTGCGAATATATGGTGTTACATCGCCAAAATTAGGTCCAGCACAAAAAATTTATGCAGATATCGCAACTGGTGATTTATCGTATTTATCGGTGATATATCGTGTGTCGCTATAAACGATATACCGTGGATATTCGTCACTTCTCTTTTTTCAGCTTTGTGAGAAAAGTTTTGGCCCAGCCTACTAAGCCACCAAGGCCCAATTGCAGTATAACCACTACATTAAGGTTCACTTCTCCCTTTTAATCCTAGCCTTTGGTTGAGTTATTAAGGCACGTAGATGGTATGTACTAGCTATGGTTTTTCTGTATGGCATTTTGATTAATGCCAAAGAAGAAATTGCCCAAAGGTTTAATCACAAAGAAGCGAAGTACAATGTTGTTTTGGCAAATAATTGATAATAGGTGGGAAGAGAAGTTAAAAACTCCACTGCATATGGCTGGTCATTACCTAAACCCATACTACTGCTACTAAAATAGGATGGAAATTGAGAGATGCAAAATTTCGAAAGAGTGTGGTATCCTGCATGGAAACACTGTTTCCAAAAGAAGAAACACAAAGAGAAAATTTTGGATGAACTCAACAAGTACCAAAACGGTGAGGATTCTTTTGGCCGAGCCATTTCTAAAAAGCTACGTAGTCTTGTATTGTAGATATATCTTGTCATCTGGTGCGTTCTATTATTTTTTTAACTACGCAAAATTATATGGAGATGAACTTATAATCACATTTTTTCAATGTTTATCGGCTGATATATCACGCTATATCGAGCAACGCTCAGCAGACCCCCAATTCTATACACTATTTGCAACCTTACATTTTATTAAAAAAACATTATCAATCTTCCACTACCTCATATATTTTTCTACTTGTCAATCCCACTCTTATAGGATGAGCAGTGTTGGAAAGTTGAAAACATTTATGTAAAGTGCACAAAAAAATGTATCATATAGTCTCCAGGAATTGATAAAACTACTCATTTTTCTAGAGTGAAATATGTCCTTTATATTTGGATATACTTTTTCCTGCAACCTCGCCATAATGTAAGGGAAATTTAACAACACTGGGAAATTTAATCTCAACGTGTCTTGAATTGTAAATTCAATCACGTCAAAATTACACGCCTAAAAACGAAATATGTTGATTCCATCATGAACTTTCCACGAGTATACTTTTGTTCCACCAAATGTACTACTCCTAGGACTGCCTTCACTCGAGAGCAAGCGAAAATTCTGCATAACTATTCAAAAACATACAGTGAATTAATTAAATCAGCTTTCCGCGTATTTTTAATATTCCTGTGCTCTGGAAGAGCTTAAGATAATTTTAAGCTTCCTTAGCTTCCGATTTTATTTAAAAAGGATAGGTATTGTGCAAACCAGGAGCATCATGCAAACCATCTTGGTTTGAGCACCAAATAAATATGAAAAAATTCCGAATAAAAACTTTTAGAAGTCACGTAGTATATAGAAATTTGCATCGACTTCCAAAGTTGAGGTTTAAACTCAAATTGAACAAGTCAGCATAACAACTGCTATGGACAACAGCTTTTGTCTTTCCTAGTTCCATTTTCTCTGTCTGTCAAGAATTTGTCTCTTTTCTTCCTCAGAGTTTTCCATGTTGATTTCTTGTTGAAACCAAAGTGTTTTGCACGACCGCGGCTAAAATCAGACAACGTTTGTAGTAGATATGTTTCATTGTTAAATGTGTTGAAACTACACGTAAGGAATGTAAAAGAAACATATGTACATATACATCTCATGAGGGAGCAATATTTATAATGTTAAATAATATGTTAGCCGACAAGAACTGATGTATAGCAACAGTTCAGTCAAATGCTGCGACAGTTCACTATGCAGCAGTACAAAAAAAAAGAGTGAAAAGTACAAAAGAAAATCGGAGTACATGCAACGTTAAATATTCTGTTGAAAATTAAGATGTAAACTTTTAGTCAACTAATTGTAGTATTCTGGAATAGTTTATTTACCATTTTCGGCGCATTATTGCAACTTGGACAATGACATTTGTTGTGGCTACGGGCCAAACAGAGAGATGGTAGTGGAGAGTGATGGAGATGAGTGAGAATGGCTCGCCCCCTCCCCATGACCTGTCTTCATATATATATATATATATATATATATATATATACACACACACACACACACACACACACATGAGGAGTGCTTTTACAGTTATACCCTTACATCTGGTTATCCCCTCTGGGGGTACTTATGTCGTTACACATGGCCCATTCAGGGCCTTATAACCTCCTACCAGGCCTGTTGGGTTTAGGTGGGGGCCACCCCTACGACAGGAGCCTCTCATGGTGAAGGGCTTCACAGGGCCGAAGCCATGTCGCGAAGTCCTTTGGCCCCTCCGTCCCCACGGCCTGTGAACATTTCCAAACTTAACCCGGGGCTGCGCCAGAGGCGGCAGACGCGCGTCGCTCCGGCCTCACCTCGAACGGATGGCGTGAGCCGGGCGCCAGCCGGTAGACGCGCGCGCTCCGTCCCCACCCCTCGAACGGTGGTGGCGCGAGCCGGCGCCAGGCGAAGTGGACGCGCGCTGGGCGTTGCACCGCAGTAAGCGTGGCGGGTCCTCGAGCGCCGCGTGAGCCTTGCGATAAGGGACGTGCTGCAACGCTCGCTCTTCCGGCCGTCTACGTGGTGAAGCATGCTTGGCGCGGTGCGGGCCTCGAGGCGTCGTGACCATTAATGTGACGGCGGGCTCCCGGCATTTGGACTTCTGCCGATTGGACTTCCGCCGGTTGGCTTGCCTGCTGCTGGGGTATATATACGGCGCTGGTGTGGCGTTGTTCCTGCATGTATTTGGGTAGAAACTGCTCCTCTAAAATGGGCACCTTTCGTGCATCAGCATTCCCTAGCGCCGCTGAGCGGCTTGGGGAATGTTGATGTACAGATGGTGGTCTATTTTTCTTGGGAGCTTGGTCAGCGTCAGTGATCGGCGGCCAGCCGCGCGTGCTGCCTTCGCGCTGCATTCCCGCATGCGATGGCAAGGTTTGCCCTGTTCTCCTTAGCAGACCTACCTACAGCCGGTGTTCCTTATGGAACCCGCCCGCATCCCTCTGAAAAAATGGTGATGCACTGTAGGTGGCCTATTAAGGAGAACGAGGCAGACTTTGCGGAACGTGACCCTCGCTTTTGCCTCTGACGCGCGTGGGTCCATTTCTCGAAGGCAGGGTCCAGGCCGAAGCCGCGACCAAGCTGTTGTGGTGATCGAGAAGATGGCTTTCTGCGCGTGCGCCGCGCTCTCCTATGAAGATGGCAAGGTTTGCCCTGTTCTCCTTAGCAGACCTACCTACAGCCGGTGTTCCTTATGGAGCCCGCCCGCATCGCTTTGAAAAAACCCAGCAGGCCTGGTAGGAGGTTATAAGGCCCAGAATGGGCCATGTGTAATGACATAAGTACCCCCAGAGGGGATAACCAGATGTAAGGGTATAACTGTAAAAGCACTCCTCATGTGTATATATATATATATATGAAGACAGGTCATGGGGAGGAGGCGAGCCATTCTCACTCATCTCCATCACTCTCCACTACCACCTCTCTCTCTGTTTGGCCCGTAGCCACAACAGTTGGCGCCGTCCGTGGGGAGGACAAGGACAAGCCTGAAGACCGAAGAAGAAGGATGGCACCGAAAAAAGCTTCGTTAGCGGTGGCGAAGGGAAAGAAGGCGGCCGGGCCGGAGCGTCGTATGATTACCAGGGCTTCGGCATCGGCAGCGGCGAGCGCGGGTGGCGACGCAGGCGCGGTGGCCGAGGACGTCGACGTTCGCGCGGTGACGACCAACCCCGTCACCGGCACCGCGACGACCAACCCCGTCACCGGCACCGCGACGACCAACCTCGTCACCGGCACCGCGACGACCAACCTCGTCACCGGCACCGCGACGATCAACCCCGTCACCGGTGCTGCGGCGACGAGCCCGGCAGTCGCAGACGTCGACGCTGGTGCGGCGACAACCGACCCCGCCGACGCAACGACGGCCGACCTCGCCGCCCCGCCGGACCCTCGCGCGCGGCGCGGGCCGGGCGGTTCGAGTAGAAGACGACGGAGCGACCGCAGCTCGGGAGCTCGCGACGCGATCGTTCGCGCCGATCCGCCGTTGGGAGTAGCCGCGACCCGCCGCGTGCAGACAGCGGTGGAGCGCGCGCTGGCGGCCCTCAACTCGTTCAGCGGGAGCTAGGGGACCTTCGCGAGCCGTCCGAGATATGCAAGAGGCTCGAGCCAGCAGGCGCGCCGATGTCGCGACCGAGCCCACGCCGGGAGGGCGATCGCGGGCCCCACGTCTAGCCGCGGGCCAATGCGCGCAGATCCGAGTCCCCTTTGGCGGGGCTGCAGCAGCGGCATGGCCGAAGACTTCAAGTTCCCTAGCGCCATCGACCGCATAAAGGCGACACGGACCCCGTGAGTTCGTGCGCGTGTACGAAACCGCGATCGAAGCCGCGGGCGGAAACGACACCACGAAGGCGAAGGGGCTCCCTCTCGCGCTGCAAGGAGTGGCGCTCTCTTGGTTCTTCACCATAGAGTCGGGCTCCATCTACGCGTGGGAGCAGCTTCGCGTTCGCCTTCACAACAACTTCCAAGGAAACTACGTCGACCGAGTCGACGCGGACCAACTCTTTGCTGTGAAGCAAAAACCCTCGGAGAAGCTCCGGGACTACTTCAAACGCTTCGCCAAGATTCGATGCCAAGTGAAAGACGTCAATGAAACCACCATCGTTAATGCAGCCATACAGGGCCTTCGTCCGGGCCCGATGGCGAGTACAATGCGCCAAAGCCAATCCCAGGCGGTGGCGGCTCTTCGACAAAATGGAGGAATACGCCAGGGCGGAAGAAGACGCGCGGCGAAGGGAAGGTGACGACTCCGACACCAACCAGGCCGGAGCCTCGGTAAAAGCCGAAGATCCACCGAAGGACGGTTGTTGGGGAAAACGTGGCGTGAGTCGCCCAGGTGCGCTGGCAGCAGGGCGCCGCATAAGGAGTCGTCCGATCAGCCCAAGCGCGGCCAGCAGAGGTCGAGGCAAAACCGGTACGTCCTCGACATCGAAGGCGGTTCCGACGAGGGCGCTCCCGCGGGCCGAGGCGGTCGGGGGCACGGCCGTGGCAGGGGCCACGACGATAAAGGTCGTGGAGATTACGACGACCAGCACCAGAGACTGTGGTGCGTAGTCCACGGCCGCGGCAACCATGATACCCGCACCTACACCTTCATCGCGGCGCTCCGCGATAGCGTCGCTAGGGATAGGAACCCGGAGACGCGTCCGCCTGCGGTGGCCCACGTCCAATTCCCGTACGAGGCCCCCATGCAGGTACAGGCGCAAGGGATACAACCCCAGGAAGGCACCTTACGGATCCAAGCTCACGTACAGCAGCCTCGGGAGGGCCTCCTGTCGCTGCAGGCACCGGAGGCAACCCACCGCAGGATCATTAACGTCATATCCGGAGGTTCTGCGCTGGGATTCGCCTCAGCACAGCAGCAGAAGGCCTATGCGCGAAGACTACATCATATGGCAGCATACCCAGCGCAAGCACCGCCGGACTGGGCGCAGCACGAAGTTACATTCACACCCGACGACGCCCAAGGCGTGGACTTCCCTCATCAGGACCCCCTGGTCATCCGGGTCACTATCGTGGGATGCGACGTGGGGCGTGCCTTGGTGGACGGCGGTAGCTCCGCGAACGTATTGTTTGCGGCGGCCTTCGACCAAATGGGGATCCCTCGAAGCCGCCTAGGGCCCTCGGGAATCCCACTCCAGGGCTTCGGGGGACAGCCCCTGCGGGCGCTAGGCCAAATAGGTCTTCAAGTATCTTTCGGCCAAGATGACAATGTGCGGGCCGAAGATGTCACCTTCGACGTGGTCGACCTTCCGTACCCCTACAATGCCATATTAGGGCGCCCAATCCTCAACTCCTTCAGCGCGGTACCACATCACGGCTATCTATGCATGAAGATCTCGGGTCCCCGGACCATCATCACCGTCCGAGGAGACCAAGATATGGCCCGGCGCATCGAGCCAGGTACCAGGTGCCCGCGTCGCGAAGCCCAACGGCGCTCCTAGAGCTGGCGTCACAGCGCGGAGGTCCGCGGGGCCGTTCAGAGGCGCCTTGGCGGGCCCTGCAGATGTCTAGCGACTAGAGGCTACGGCCGCACCAAGGGCAAATGGTTAGTATATCCACCCCTTGTAGTTGCTTACCCGCGCAAACGGGGATGTAATGAAGATCGCCGTTTGTCGCTAATCTCTCTTCATCACGCGCAAGTACGCGGCGAAGGCGCGCGCAGGCTTAGCCAACGCACGTGTTCCCGCAGTACAAATCAAAGACGCACGTTCGCGTGTGCACTCGCCGTAGCCAGGGGTACGGGACTGAGTATAAATCGAAGTCGCACGTTCGCGTGTGCACTCGCCGTAGCCAAAGGTGACGGGCTCGAGTATAAACAAAGACGACGTTCGCGTGTGCACTCGCCGTAGCAGTGGGTACGGATCGAGTATAAATCGAAGTCGCGCGTTCGCGTGTGCACTCGCCGTAGCCAAAGGTGACGGGCACGAGTATAAACAAAGACGCATGTTCGCGTGTGCACTCGCCGAGTAGTGGGTACGGGACTGAGTATAAATCGAAATCGCACGTTCGCGTGTGCACTTGCCGTAGCCAAAGGTGACGGGCCTGAGTATAAAGAAAGACGCACGTTCCCGTGTGCACTCGCCGTAGCCAGGGGTACGGGACTGAGTATAAATCGAAGTCGCATGTTCGCGTGTGCCCGAGGCTGCAGCGCGAGAGGGAGCCCCTTCGCCTTCGTGGTGTCGTTTCCGCCCGCGGCTTCGATCGCGGTTTCGTACACGCGCACAAACTCACGGGGGTCTGTGTCGCCTTTGTACGGGTCGATGGCGCTAGGGAACTTGAAGTCTTCGGGCCATGCCGCCTGCTGCAGCCCGTCAGCGGGACTCGGATCACGCGCCGCAGCCGCACGCGGCTGGGACGGGGGCCGCGATCGCCCGCCTCTCGGCGTGGGCTCGGCCGCGACATCGGGCGCGGCCGATGGCTCGAGCCTCTTGCATATCTAGGACGGCCCGCGAAGGTCCCCAGCTCCCGCCGAACGCGTTGAGGGCCGCGGCCAGGCGCTTTCCACCGCTGTGCGGGCGGGTCGCCGGTACTCCCAACGAGGCGGATTGGCGCGGCACGACGCGTCGCGAGCTCCCGAGCTGCCGGTCGCTCCATCGTGGCTACTCGAACCGCCCGTCCGCTGCCGCGCCGAGGGTCACGGCGGGGCGGCGAGGTCGGTGTCGTTGCGTCGGCGGGTCGGTTGTCGCCGCACCTGCGTCGACGCCGCGACCGCCGGGTTCGTCGCCGCAGCGCCGGTGACGGGTTGGTCGTCGCGGTGCCGGTGACGGGGTTGGTCGCCGCGTGCGGTGACGGGTTGGTCGTCACCGCGCGAACGCCGGCGTCCTCGCCACCGCGCTGCGCCGCCACCGCGCTCGCCGCGCCAATGCCGGGCCACCGTACTCATGCGACACTCCGCCCGCCGCCTTCTTTCCCTTCGCCACCCGCGAAGCTTTTGGTGCCATCCTTCTTCTTCGGTCTTCAGGCTTGTCCTTGTCCTCCCCACGGACGGCGCCAACTGTTGTGGCTACGGGCCAAACAGAGAGAGATGGTAGTGGAGAGTGATGGAGATGAGTGAGAATGGCTCGCCCCCTCCCCATGACTTGTCTTCATATATATATACACATGAGGAGTGCTTTTACAGTTATACCCTTACATCTGGTTATCCCCTCTGGGGGTACTTATGTCGTTACACATGGCCCATTCTGGGCCTTATAACCTCTTACCAGGCCTGTTGGGTTTAGGTGGGGGCCACCCCTACGACAACATTGTTTTCATAATCTTCCATAATTAGCTTAACTCAAGTGTCAGGAACTATATTTCAGGAAACACAAATTATTCATACAACTATCGAAATTATCAACACAATTGCACTGCTAGATAATAAGGTCTTTGTTATACAACTCTAATTCGTATGGTTGAAAATACAACTGCATTTGTTATATAATTGTAATATCTATGTATTAGTAATTTGCACTATTATAATCTGATTCCACTAATATAAGCGGTGTAGACCTTTTTTCTCGATTAATGAGAGAATTTCTAAACTTTTTTAGGAATATTGTGGAATTTTTCTACCCTCAAAACAAAGGAGGTGTCTTGAATTTCACCGAGTTGTATATACAGCCTTTGTTGTTTACTAGTTGTTGCAGACATTAATGTGGTCTCCGCTACATAACTTCGATCATATATACCATTTTCTAGTTATAGGTTAGGAAAAATTATTGAAAGTATAGTATTTTGGAAGTAATTTTGAAGACAAACCTAAGTATTATCACTTTTATTTTTAGAATTTAATTTAGCAATGTATAATTACAAAAGGTAGTGGACAAAATTGTGTATTCAAGATATCTAAAATAACATGTACTATTTGAAACATACGGAGTAATAATCACTGGTCATCCAGCTAGGAGGTCGTGATGGGGTTCAACCCTCCGGTGCCGCAGCAGGACAGCAATTGGGAGATTCGCATCGGCGTGCTCCTCAGCCTCGTGTTCCAGGTCGTCCTCATCTTCGCCGGCCCACTCAGGAAGCGCTCCTCCTCAGCCTTCATCCGTTTTGCCATCTGGTCCTGCTACCTTCTCGCCGACTGGGTCGCTGACCTCGCCCTCGGCCTCCTCCTCAACAATATGGGCAACATCGGCGGCGGTGGTGGAGGCAGTGTTGGTGACTTGGCTCACCGAGCCAACGCTGCAAGCTTAAAGCGCGTGCCGGCAGGAGGAGGAGGCGGCGGCGGTGGCGGCAGCCCCATCATCTTCGCGTTCTGGGCGCCATTCTTGCTGCTCCACCTGGGTGGGCCAGACACCATCACTGCGTACTCACTTGCGGACAACGAGCTCTGGCACCGCCACCTCATTGGCCTCCTCTTCGAGCTCTTTGCGGCAGCAGTGGTCTTCTTCTGCTCCCTGCGGGGCAACAAGATGGTCACGGCGACCGTCCTCATGTTCGTCGCCGGGATCATCAAGTACGGCGAGCGCACCTATTCGCTCTACTCCGGGAGCAGTGGCGGTTTCCGAGACTCTATCCTTGGCAAGCCCGACGCCGAGTCGATCAAAGTCTTTACGCGACTGATGCGGGAGTTCTCCCACAGGACAAGGTCCGGCTTGCCTGCCGACCTGCTCTTCATCGGCCCTGGCGAAGTGTTCTCCACCTCCACCATGGACTTTCAAGAGGCACACGAAGAGATGAGGGCGTACAATTTGTTCCTCATCTTCCGACCCCTCTTCGTCAACGGTGCCGTCAGCTCGCTAGAGGTGAAGATGACCAAGGACTTCTTTTTGAAGCTGGAACCTACGACGGCCATCGAGATCTTGGAGCAGGAGCTCAACTACACCTACGACATTCTCTACACCAAGATGCCAGTGCTCCGAACCATGGCCGGATACATCCTCCGCTTCGTCGGCTGCTGCTGCGTCATCTCCAGCCTCGTTATCTTCACGCTCATGGACAAGGCCGGCATGCTTCCAGCCGATGTCTGCATTACCTACGCGCTTCTGCTCAGCGCTATCGCGATTGACGCGGCCGCACTCACGATGCTGCTCTTCTCCGACTGGACGCTGGTGTTCGTCCACGAGTCCAGCAAGTACTCCAAATGGCTGGCGTGGCTGGCGAACGCCTCTCGGGTGGCCAAGCAGTGGTATACAGTGCGGCGGTGGTCGCGAAAGGTCAAGCAGATGAACCTCCTCGACGACATCCCTGAGACCACCACGCAGCGCGTCAGGGAGATATTTTCCGACTTCATCTCTACCTGCCTGGGAAGAAAATCCGATGAGGGAGAGACTCACCTTGAGGCCCCCTCATCAACCGTTGATCCATCTAGATCAACGCTGGATGGGACGAGACCCTCCCCTGCAGAAAAGCCTTCCCCCTGTCGGGCCCGGGCGGTGCCCCCTGATGATATCATGGCCTTCATTTTTGAAGTATTCAAGGATGCGATCAAGAACAACGAACAGGTCAAGGAGCTGCGCATCAAGGACAACGAACAGATCAAGGAGCTGCGCGACTGCCGAGGCGATGGATTTCTTGGGTGGCTTTGTGGTGGTGAAGCACGATCAAGCTCCTTGGGCGTCATCCTGAGCAGCGTCACCGAGACGGACTTTTATGAGTCCTTGTTGATGTGGCACATCGCGACGAACCTGTGCTACTTCCACGTCAGTCCTACGGCTCCGAGAGAGGAGACTCACAAGATGCCGAATTACATGTTGATCAGCAAGAACTTGTCGGATTACATGCTGTACTTGCTAATCAAAAAGCCGGAGATGATTTCGAAGACCATAGGGATCGGGCTGTTTCGATACCGCAGCGCACGCGCAGCGATGCGCCTGCTCCTCAACATTAGCGGTGACCTCAGGCCCCAGGACGTCGCCGAGGTGCTACTTGGCACGGATTTCAGCGCCATCAGCTTCTTGGATAAAATCATGGAGGGTGACCGGAGCAGGATACTGGTGTTCAACGCGTGCCTCCTGGCCAAGGCGCTGAGGGCGGAGCTGGACGGCGATTTCATGTGGGAGGTGGTGGCCAGGGTGTGGGCGGAGATGCTAACGTACGCGGCCGCTAGGACACCGCTGATGGAGCACCTTGCGCAGCTAAGCCAGGGTGGCGAGCTCATCACGTTGGCGTGGTTCTTGATGGAGCACATGGGCTTGTCCGGTAGTGTAACGTCCTCATTTCCGAAGGCGTTACTAGGGAGTGTATAGACAACCTCCGGCCACGGCCGTTCCTATCATTTTGGAGGCCCTAGGGCATAATAAATGTGAGACCCTTCATTCTAATATAAATATGTAACAATACATTTTATATCAGTTGTAAAAGGTAAAGTTCAATACAGTAACCATTAGACAGTACGTCACAAAATACAAAGTACTTATTGGCAATATTAGGCTTAGTACATTACAAAATGCAAAGTACTCATTGTCGACAATCCACTAGCACATTAATATTATTAATAAGTCTTAGAAAACTATAATATGCTACGAAGGACAAAACAATTTAGGAGAGACCATTCAACCTTTCATGTGACATTGATGACTTCAAATAGTTTTTCCAACCTCTCTTAGATCTAATGGACATCTATATATATAAAAAAGAGAATGATGTTACAAGAAAGTCAAATATTTTTGTTCTAGATAGTGTAAATATTGCGTTGGAGACTTGAAGTGGTATTTACTAAATAATCAAAGAACAAAAATTTATAAAAATGTACCATATATGCAACGGCTATATGAGTAGATTTCGAGTAAAACTGTTACAAAACGAAAAAATTGAAGGCGAATTGGTTGAAAATTAATGAAATTGGGCTCTCCTCTATTGATGGTGACACTTGTTTTGGGGGAAGAGAAGACCAAAAGAGGAGTGGAGAGGTCAAGGGGCGCAGGTGGTGTGCGTGGTGGATTGGATTTGGTGGATGACTTGATGCGTTCTCTCTATAAATGTTCATGTTTAGATATTTAGGGAGCGCTCAGTGCTAGATGCACAACATAGACCAAATGAGCCATTACTTAACTTTAACAATTAACCCAACTAATTATTAATCAATTATATCTAATATTCAATACATAGGCTATATCATACATGTATACATACTAACATATATGGGCTAAGAGCCCCAAGTTTTCGTGGGCCCTAGGCGGTCGCCCTTGTTGCCCATGCCTAGAGCCGGCCCTACCTCCGGCTGTTTTCTTCCTAATTATCATCTAAATTTGTGACCTTTGGATTAGAGATAAAAGGGTCCTTTGTTTTTAAAGGAGGAGATTTTTTTCAAGGGGAGGAGGTAGAATTCAAGGAGAGGGGGGAGAATTCATGGCCATTGGATCTCTAATCTAATGGTCATAAATCTGGATGATAGATAGGAAGAAAACATCTAGATAACGTTTAACAAAACCCCGTTACTAATTCGCGTAACTATTTAGGACTGAACAGCTAAGGAGTACTGTACATGAATACACATCACAATAACACATGCTTACAGCAAAAGAACCAAACTTTTATTACAGACATAAGTTTATCAACCTGCTTTTAACACAGCGAGCGAGCAAGCCCAAAGCTATCTTACAATATAAGAAACTCCCAGAAATACTTGAGTGCAACTAAGACGTAAAACCAGTAGTCCTCGAAGAAGAAAGGTTCTTCAGGAACTTCATCTTTGGCTTGGCGTCTTGGTTCCACTGGACATCTTGATTACATTGGTCTTCTGTTTATTGTTTAGCAAGTACTGAATACAATTTTACCCAGCAAGTCACAAAAGTAAACCCTAATTTAACTACTTGCAGGAAAAAACAAAGGTACGGTTATAATGGTTTTATTAATTTGAGTGGATCCAGTTTTATTTGCAAATCAGAAAGATAAAGAACAAGCTCCTTAAGAGAAGGGGGTTTTCTTTCAACAGTTAGTTATACAACTGCCCAGATTAAACCATTATGAACTCTACTTATACTTCGTTGATGTAATCACCCAATTAACACAGCTTCATTAACCAGAAGCACGCCGTATTCGAATACCATTGATTTCACTCTGCAGAGTTGCCTAGCTTTACCCACAAGATTTTTTAACCCTCATGACTGAGTTAAAAAAACCAAGTCGTTTCACTGCTCATCTTTTTATATAGGCTGTACCCGATAGAATCACCCAGACATGGTTCACACACAAACCCAAATCTCTTCTGCCTGATCTGAGTGACCTCTATCGTTGTTAGGTATGGTTTTACCATTTCGCATACCTAACTCCCCATCATCAACACTCCCACCTCCTGTAGAGATTCAATCGAGTTGAACAACTACTAAACCAGGGTTGACAAATCAACTTTGTGGTCGAGCGATTACTGTGTTTTTTACTTAGCATAAGGTTCTTATCCTTACTTTTCACTTGAGGCACCAGCCATATTCCCAACAACTATGCCTGATGGCACTACCACCCATCTGCTCAAGCCTTCGCCCTAGGGTATGGTAGTGGACGAAGGTCACTTTGTGGCTTTCCACTGCACACCCTTACCCTAGTACCAATTTAACAAATTCTACTGGCCAAAAGCTGTCACTTAGTAGTACAAAATTTTGAGTAAGCCAATCTACAATTATTTATACAATAATTTAAATATTCCTAAGGTTGTCAAGGTGAATGTGGCATCAAATTAAACATGGCTTTTATCGGTGGTAGGACATAACTAATTAGCATATCATTCTGAACATTTATTTTAATCAATTAACATTTCACAAATAACAATAACGTAAATACGGTAATTAAATAATTTAAATTTCTTGGGATTCAATATGATCAAAAACTTATAACTTGCCTTGCTGGTCTAAAAAATTCCACTAGCTCGTAAACTTCACTGCCTGGTTCCGGTACTTGTATCGTCGCTTCTAAAAGGTTGGGAGCTAGCATAGACACATAAAATAATATAAGTTCGTGCTTGAGCCTAATCAAGCTAAGAAAAATAATCTAATTAAAAAGGAGTAAAATGCAATAAAACTCAAATAGAGGGGTTTGAATTTATTTAGAGCTCAATTTGGTGGAATGGAGGTCAAAAATGGATTCGCGGCGTCGAAATGATCGAGACGATGTATTTTTGGAGTTTTTGGAATTTTCTTGGATTTTTCCCTGAATTTTTGGATTTCCTTAGGTGAACAGTGTTGGGCCGGCCCACAAGCACAGTGCGGCTCCCCCGGGTTTTCTCATGTGCAACCAAATTGGCCAACTGGCCTCGACCTACGCTGTGTAAGGCCGCGGGGCCCAGTGTGTGTGCACACGCACGCGCCCGATGGGTGATGTGGAGGCAGCTCGATGCATCGCATGCGAGTGGCCCGAATCAGATGACAACGATGCGCAAGCGGCCGAGATTGGGCCACGTCGCACCCCGGGTCATCTTCTACCTCCCACCATTGCTCCCTGGCAAAAAATAGAGAGCGACGACTCAGGCAGACTGGCACCAGCATGGCTTCTCTGGGGAAATGTGTGGTATGCTAGGGTTCTTTGGAGGGTGAGGAATCCATTTTGGGGCTTTGAGAGGCGGTAGCGTTTGCGACGGTGGCTGGCAGCAGGAAAGATGGTCGGAGGCTTTTCTGTGGTCGGCGATGGGAGAGACCTTTCGGCCAGCGGTGGCTTCCGCTGCCAGGGCTTCCGGTGAACGCTCGTGTCCAAGTTGTTTACCAGAGTGTTCAGGGAGCAAAGCAGATCTTATCAGCAAAAGCAATCAAAATATAATGGACTGAGGAGTGAGATTGCCATTTGAGCTCACCGGGCGCACGGGAGGTCGGCGGCGGCGATGCGGTGAGTTGAAGCTCAAATGGGTTGTTCTGGAGGATATTTGAGAGTGGTGTGAGGCTTTTGGCAGTGGCGGAAGGGCTTTAAAAGCGGCGTAAGGCGGTGGCAACAGTAAAGCGGTTCAACACTCTCACGCGCGCGGGCGAGAAGAGAGGCAGGTCTCTGCGGAGGAAGTGATGGCACTGTGAGGTGGCTCTATAGACTCTGTGAGAGTTGGTGAGAGTTGATGCGGCAGGTACGGAGTGGGGTGCACGTCGGCTGGAAGCTGCAAGCTGCGGCGAGAGAGAGAAAGAGTGCGTGCGAGCTGAGCTACGAGCAAAGTGAGGAGGAGGCCAGGAGCTGAGCGACTGGGCGGTGGGGCCATGCGCCTGAACAGTGTGAACGGGAGGGCTAGGCACGGCCGCAATCAAGAGGGGCGATGGCATGGTGCGTGGAGGCAGAGCACAGTGCGGCGGTGGAGAAATGGCGACGCTCGGAGGTGCCAGCGAAGGGAAGAAGCAGAAAGACAAAAAGGGAAAGCAAGTTTTCAAGGAAAATTGTCAAATTGGGTAAGATTTGAGAATTCAAGTAAAATTCAAGAATATTTTTAAAATTTCCGGGGCATTTCGGGTAGCACGTTTGAGACTATTAGTTTGGTCGTATCACCGGCATTAGCCGCTGCCCAGTGCCCAATGGTGCTGACAAGTATTATTATATCACTTGTGTCATAGACGAGGCGGTTTCAGTAAATATTTAAATAATATTTTAGAATTGTAAACAAAAAATAAAACATGTTTCAACATATATTAAATAACATGTGTATAAATAAAATAATTGTAAGATCATAAATCTATACCATGTTATTTGAATATGAAAATCGATTTTGGATTAAAACAAGATCAGTGCTCAAAAAAATTATTATTAATTGATCAGTACTGGCAAGTTGATTACCGATCAGTATTGAGTTCAAGAATTATCTTTTTTGCCTACATGCACTCCCGTGGGATGTACTTTGCATGTACATGCGAGAATGCATGCATATGATGCATAATGAGGTTGTTGGTTCTGTTTTTATCCGACTAAGATGCCAGAATAATTTTGCCGGCCGACTATGCGATCTCAACAATGACGACTGTTTTCCAGGTGCCGGCCGATTATGCGATCTCAACAATGACGACTCTTTTCCAGGAGAAGATCTTTAGAGTAGTATCCGTTGATGAACCGTCACTGGTGACCAGTTCGATCGATTCTTCTGTTATATAAAAAACAGACCAATCATAGAAGACGTAAATAGTAGATTGAAACGCAGAGATAAGGAGAACTCCTGGTTTTTCTTTATTGCTTCCTTCTCTCATATATGTACAAAATAGCCAATAGAACTTCCTATTTATAGCCCAGTGGTGAGGTGCCCACCTAGGCTAAGGCTTCAAGCCCAGGCCCAGATTTTCCAACACTCCCCCTTGAGCACTCATCCGACACGTTCATACCTTATCAAAACTCCATAAAAACCCAGTGGGAAAAATGTGGAAAAAGAGTACATGATACATGTTATGCTGTGTTGCACAAATTGCCTCATTGAAAACCTTGGCCGAGAAACTTCAGGAAAACTCGTCAAGGGAAAAACAGTATAATCCACCCAATTTCATTTAATCTTCAGGATTTATTCTTTGGGTACTCGATCTTCGTGATCAAGTTTTAATAACGAGCTTGAGAAAAATCTCCCCCTGAATTCTACACTTCTCTAAGTCTCATCATTCTAATTCCTCGTACGCATCTTTTAAAACTAGATGCTGAGATTGACTTAGTGAATAAATCTACAAGATTTTCATATGACTTAGTATGCAATACATTAATTTCGTCCATCTTTTGCAATTAATGAGCATAAAAGAACTTGGGGTTGATATACTTTGTGAGATGGCTCTTCACGTAGCCCGTCTGCACTTGTGCAACACAAATTGCATTATCTTCATAGATAATTGTGAGAGCTTATATGATATTCATCCCACATGATTGCTGGATGTGGTGAATCATTCGTGGGAGCCAATCACATTCTCGTGCGGCTTCGTACAACGTTATAGTTTTCGAGTGGTTCGTCGAAGTCACTACATGACTTTCCTTTGACGATTTCCATGAAATTGCAGTTCTACCACACAGGAATACATAGCCTGTTTGTGACCTTGCGGTATGCGGGTTCGACAGGTATGCATCTGCATAGCTAATTATATTCAAATCTTGGTTCTTTCTGTAGAATAACCCAAGGTTCTTACTTCCTTGGAGGTATCGAAAGATGTTCTTTATTCCCTGCTAATACCTTTTGGTAGGTTCTGCTCTATGTCTTGCTAGTAAGTTTACAGCACATGCAATGTCCGATCTAGTGCAGTTTGCTAAATACATGAATGCTCCTACTACACTTAAGTATGGGAATTCCAGTCCCAGGACTTCCTCCCCCTCTTCCCTAGGTCGGTACGGATCCTTATCTTACTACAAAGATCTTCCGATCATCGGTACTTTCGATGGGTACGCCTTCTCAAAGCTGAACCTTTCTAACACTTTCTGGGCATAGGCTGACTGATGTACTAATATTTCTTTAGGGACATGCTCGAGCTGTAAGCCTAAGCAATATTTGGTTTTACCCAAATTTTTATTTCAAATTCTGACTCCATGTAAGAATTTGCTTCTTTTATGTCTTATAAGGTCCCGATGATATTCAGATCATCTACATATACTAAGATTATACAAAATCTATTCTGGGATCATCGTATAAATACCAGGGATAATCTTTATTGTTTGTGTAGCCTTTCTTGCATAGAAAGTCACTTAAGCAATTATACCACATCCTGCCTAATTGCTTGAGTCCGTACAGTGATTTCCTGAGTTTCACACTGTACAAGTTTCTATTTGCTCTGTCTTAGTTCGGGATAGGGATACCCTTATGTACCTTTATATAAATTTTCGAATACAAGTTTTCATAAAGGTATGCAGTTACCACATCCATCAATTTCATTTCTAGGTTCAGGTTTACTACCATTGAGATTAAGTATCTAAAGGTGATTTCACTCATGACTAGGGAGTAGGTTTCTTCATAATCAACTCCTGAACGTTGAGTGAAACCTTGTACAACAAGCATTGCTTTATATCTTACAATTTCATTTCTTTCATTTCTCTTTGGAACAAATACCCACTTATGTCCTACATCGTGCACATTGGGAGGTGCAGCTTACAGGCCCAAACACCTCTCTTTTGTTCAGAGATAATAATTCAGTTTCTATTGCCTTCTTCCAATATTCCCAATCTGATCTTTTCTTACATTCAACGAGCGATGCAGGCTTTAGATCAAGATCGATGATTGTGGCAATTTTCTTTGCAAAGTAGATATTAACACTGCCTGTTGTCCTATTCATGGATTCTCCCGTGTGCACATAGTTTATAGCTATTTCGTCATGAGTTGATTCTTCTTGTGCTTCTACTTGCTCACTGCTCCTTCCAGTTGTGGCGACAAGTCCTATTAGTTTTTCAGCTCTGATGTGTATGCACACATCTATGTTGATTTTTCCCTCCATGGGAATGTTCAAATCTGGTATGCCCTTTTCTGAAGGTGTCATACTAGTGCTAGGTCTCAGCTGGCTCCCCTTTTGGTTCTAGAGAACTTCAGTGATTGGCTGTGTTAAGTCCTTCTTATCCTTTTTCACCAGGCATCCTCGGTTACTTAGGGTTCGAGGGCCTGGAGTTCTTGTCCTTTTATTCTGAGGCCTCTGGACAGGATTAGGGATACCTTCAACTTTCTTTGGCATTGCGTGCAGGCACATACGACTTGGTCACACTCTTCAAATCACTAAAGTGGTTAGGCATTTGGTTTGCTAATACTTGCAAGTCAATGAACTTCTGGATTTCTCTATTTGTTTCACTAGTGCGCAGGTCATGTGCATGGATTCCAGTGGCTTGCCACGTAATCAATGTTCCAGTAGGCGCTAGGCAGGCGGCAAGTAGGGGCCTAGCGCCTAGGCCGCCTAGGCGGGTCCTAGGCGGCCGACTTTAGCATGATGTGCTACTGCCGATATCAAGACATATATGATGTTTGGAGGAAGAATAGTTACCTGGAATAACTTGTAATATTGTAAATATGACAGATAATGATGGATACTTCATCATTTGATGTAAATTCTTGATGTAAATGCTTCATGTAAACCTGCACATTAAAAATTAAGCAATACATGAGACTCTTGGTATGTGGATCAATTTATATAACTATTGCCCTTTAGACTTCTATGTAAGTATGAAAGAATGAAAGAAATAAGAAATGACTGCAAGACAATAAAACATAGCCGCATAGATCAAATAAAAGTATAAAATAAGTTCACAATCACACGTAGACATAGTCCACAACATCTCACACCAAAAGTTCTGAATCACACATAGCAAAATAATTCTTAAAGAAACTTTAACAAGGTAGCATGCATAAATAAAATGGTCAATCTTCGTCCTCTTGACCGTAATCCTTTGTTGGAATCACTTCATCTAGATCGGATTCAAACTCAACATCCTTAAGTTCCTCGGTCACCTCCTCTTCCTCTTCACTTTCGGATTCAAAATCATCCTCATAAAGTTCTCTTACTCTTTTGCTCCTACGAGGTTATGTGGCTTCATTAGCCCCACTTGCTTTTTCAATGAGTTTCCATGAAAGGCCTGTCTCGCGGTCAACCTCCTCGTCCCCACCTTTAATAACTCATCCTTGAGCAAAAGTAGTATGTGAAGCTAAAAGGACATCTATGTTCTTTGATTTGCTCATTTCTTTTTGTTCATAAGTCTTGCATTGAATTGAACATAGATAAGATTGTTGAGGCGGTAAGCATCTAATTTATTTCTCTTCTTGGTATGTATCTACGAGTTGCAAAATAAAGGTTAGTTAAGAACTTAAATTGAAATAGAAACACAACTACATAAGAGATGGAACTTAAGAGTTAATGTGTTAGTGAGTAACCATGTTAAAAGTGCTCCAATTTCTTTCACACCCGGATGAACTTAAGGTAAATGAAAGAATTCTTATAGCCAATCTTTGCAAGTGAGGAACATGACATCCATACTTAGATCACCAATTGGCTACATAATAGGAAGCAAAATATTAGTAATGGAGAAAAGACAATTTTCATGCATTAGTTCATTTTAATTGAGAAGTGAGAATATGTTTACCGGGAATAAGATCAAACTTTTGACATCCAAGTCGTGCAGGAGTTTTCCCAAAGGTTTCTCTTTTTTCCTTGAAAATGTCTAAGTCAACATTGAGCACTTGATCCATCACTTCTTCATCACCATGATAAAAGATTTCGACACATTCAATAAATCCATCCATTATGGTTTGTTCTAAAAAGATTGACCGATCACGATAACTGCAACATGGATTCAATAAGTATGCCACCATGTGCAATGAAGAATCAAGTCTTCATTGCAGAGAACTTTGACCGTGCGGCCGTGCGGCCGTGCCCCTCCTCTCTCTAAACCCTAGCCGGATTCCTCGCTGGATCTCCCCAGCGGCCTAGCGGAGGTGGACGGGAGGCCAGAGGCGGAGGGGGAGGGGAGGCCAGAGGCGGAGGCGGAGGCAAAGGGGAGGCTGGAGGCGGAGGGGAGGAAGTGCAACACATACCTGGGATAATCTGGCGAAGGGGGAGGCCAAAGGTGGAGCAGAAGCTCGGGCTGCTCAGCCAAATCCGGCGAGGACGAGAGGCGGAAGGATCCGACAGTTCGACGGCGTCGATGCGTGGGAATCCCTGGAGGTGGTGGCGGCTCTGTAAGTCTCCCCCTTTTCCAACCCTAGCTTTTGCACACTCTGTTGAAATGTCACACGCACGCATCGTTTCGTCCTTCTTATGTCGCCGTCCCCACGCTTAGGCGTCCTCGGCGGCTGCCTAGCCGCCGCGCCCGCCTTTTACCGCCTACGCCCGCCCAGCTGCCTGACCTCTTGCCAAGGGGCCAAGGCACGGCGGCCGGCTGCTGCCCACCACCTAGGTGCCCCTCGACGGCCGCCTAGGCCGTCTTTTGCATCGCTGCACATAATTTTCCGATATTTTTCATCAAGGGGTTGATTTCCTCCCCCTAATGTTGGGAAATTATCCTCATCAAATATGCAATCAGCAAAACAGGCAGTATGCAAATTTCTTGTCATAGGTTCTAAATACCTGATTATGGATGCTGTCTTATAACCAATGTATATCCTAGTCTTTCGGAAAGGACCTATTGCAGTATGTTGTGGAGGGGGTATAGATACATAAACCTTGCATCCAAACCTCTTGAGATGAGAAATTTTCGGTGTTGACTCTTGCGCTAGTTGCATAGGTAAATGAATGTTGTAGGCTGATGGTCCAAAGTTGATGGGAGTTGGTGCATGCAGGACTGCATGTCCCCAACATGTAGCTAGTAAATTACAATTCTGCAAAAGTGGTCGGGCAATAAATTTAATTCTCTTGATTAACGCCTCTACTAGACCATTCTGGGTGTAGACATGCGGTACAGAATGTTCAACTGTAATTTCTATTGCCATGTAATAATCATCAAATGTCTTTGAAGTAAATTCTCCAGCGTTGTCTATTTTGATGGACTTTATGTGATGATCAGGGAACATATTCCTGATGCAAATTATCTGCGAGATCAGCTTTGCGAAAGCATGGTTTCTCGTAGACAATAAACATACATGCAACCATTTCGAGGAAGCATCGATGAGCACCTTGAAATATTTAAATGACCCTGATAGTGTCTGTGTGGGACCGCAAATGTCTCCTTGGATGCGTTCTAGGAATGCAAAAATTTCATCCTTCACTTTCAGAGTAGAAGGTCTAGTAATTAATTTTCCGGTGGCACATGCAGAGCACACAAAATCTTCGTGATTCGAGAAATTCTTTATATCGATATTGTGTCCCTATGTATTGTTAATTATATTTCTCATCATCCTATGATCTAGGTAGCCTAATCTGTCAGGCCAGAGACAGAAAAGTTCAAAGCTTCTAAATATTATTTTCAAGTCAGTATAGACTATAGGTGCCTTGATGTTAGTGTAATATAGCCCAATTTCTAATGAAGGAAGTTTTTCTAACACCCTTTTTCCATTTGCTTCGTGCTTTGTAATGATCAGGTATTGCTTACCATACTCTTCTTCAGTCTCAACATGGACACCATTAGCGCTAATATCCTTGAAACTTAGGAAAGTTCTAGTCGATTCTAGGTACAATAAGGTTTCTTGAATAACCAACGTTGTGCCTATTGGGAGTATAATTGTGTCTCTTCCTAAACCTATTATACAAGCATCGCTACCAGCGATTGTTGTAAGGCTATCAGCATTCTTACTAATCGACTAAAAGTATGTTGTCTTTCTTAAGATTGTATTTGTTGTGCCGCTATCGGCTAGCACACTTTCTTCATAGGATGCCACATGTGTTCTAATATAAAGTATTTTATTAATATGTAGTAGAAGGCAATCAACACATAAATAAAATACTTCAATATCAGAACATATCATGCCATTATAAACTGAATAAATGAATGAACTATTCAATACCATCCAACCATCATGAGAAATTAAAATTGTTTGAGTACCATCCATGCAAATCCTAACTTATTCCTTCCACTCATAAAGAAAATGACAATTAAAGTCTAAATACATTCTATGTATTAGACTAAATCTGCTAAGAATTTAGAGACTTCGGCCGCTATTTTCTCAGGGGTCATATGCTCTTCTAGAGATATCATGGCGGTGACAGCTGCAATGTCAAAAGGGGGTGCTGCTGCCGAAATAGTTTGAACCTCCATCGGCGTAGTCAGCTACTCAGAACTCTCCCCCTCAATAGATGCAAAGTGGGTTTCATGCTGCCCTTTGCCATTCTTCTTCTTCTGAGCTTGGAAGGCATTGATGACATGCTGTGGCTCTTTACAGATCCGCGACCAGTGCCCCACTTGCCACACTTGCAGTAGGCTTGGTCTTGCTGACCATAGGGCTTGCCGTCCCGCTTTGGCTTGCTTGCCTTATTCTTACGTGGAGCATCTGACTTGCCTTTCTAGGCTGCAGCCTTACCCTTCCTTCCCTTTTCTTCATTATGGGCTTTCGCACCTTGTAGCTCCCGTCGTTGATTTCACGGTCAGCGGAGCTCCCAGGTGGCTGTGAGACATAGTTCTTGTGGAGAACTTCATCCTGAGCCTCAGCAATCTGCATCACATCAATCAATTCAGCATACTCCTTGTAGCCATCTTGACGATAATCATGTGCAGACTACACTGCATCAGGGTGAAAGGTGGATAGGAACTTCCCAATCTTCTGCTTATTTGTGATCTGCTTGCCACAAAGTTGAAGATTGGTACAAATTATGTGCATAGCAGAATTGTACTCCCCATCCGTTTTGAAGTCGGCAAACTCAATTGGATCCATTCTTACCTGCCTCAGGAAGAATGGTGTACTTTAGCCTCTCGAAGCACTTCTTGAGTGCATTCCATAATGCTAGCGCGCTCTTCTTTACCATGTACTCAATCTTGAGAGTAAGACAGAGATGGTGCCTGAGGAAGTGAAGTGCCTGATCATTTTCCTCAGGGGTGGGTTTGGCATCCTGCGGTGTACCAACCCCAATGACAGCGCGGAGCTTCTTCGCTCCAAGTACTGTCTCGACATCAGAAGCGCAAGTCAAGTAGTTTTGGCCATGCTGGGCTAGCTCCTCAAACTCCCAGTTCATGATGCCTGTCATCTACATGTGCATGAAAGGAAAAAATAAGTTTACTGCCGGTAAACATGCATGGAATAAATTTACTACAGGGAAATGAATTGGATAATGGTACAAAAGATTCTCATAATGTTCCAGAATTTTCAATGCATTTTCAATAAATTAATTGTTACTTTCGGTGATTAAAGACAATTTAAATAATTACGATTAACCAAAACAGTAAATAAACACAAAGAACGTAGAAAATAATAATGACAGTACTAAACATGCTTCAAATGCTAAAAATAATTTCAAAATATGAATTCCCGAGCCCCTTTTATGCCATAATATGAATTTTTTTGAGATTTTTGCAATTTCTGAGGGCCCATACGCAAAATTTCAATTCAGAGAAAATTTTCTCGTAATTCTCTGATTTTTTGAGGGCCTTTTTGCAAAATTTAGGACCCGTATGAAAGTTCTAAGGACCCTTCCGTAATTTCTAGAATTCGGGGGTCTTTTGCAAATTTACCAGCACCGGCCTGCTTCCCCCTTTTTTCTTTCCTTTTCTTCCAGCCTATTTGGCCCGCTTGGCCGACACAAAGTGGGGCGGGTTAGGGTTTCCCCCCGTTCTCTCTGGCGGCGGCGACTTCGGTGGTTTCGGGCGGTGGCGGCGGCGGCGCATCGAGCGGCAGGCGGGTTTGGGCGGCGCCGAGCGGCGGGCTTCGGGCGGCACCGAGCAGTGGCGGCGGCCTTAGGCTCACCGTGCAGCCGTGCGTGGCTGTGCAGCGGTGCGGGTCGACGTGTGGGGCCGTGCGTAGTGCGGGAGCGAGGCGGCGCAGGCAACCGTGCAGCGGCCGTGTGCGGCGCGGGGACAGAGGCGGCGGTTGGGTTGCTCCTTCCACTTCTTCAGTCAACGGCGGCGGCAATGTCAAAAGGCGGCAGTGGGCGCATGCGACTGGCGGCCCCAAGCGGTAGCTTCGGGCAACGGCTTCCGGGAGCCGACGGCATGCCGGCCGGTGCGCGATAGGAGGCCGGCGGCAGCTTCGGGCCAGTGCGTGTGAGGAGGCCGGCGCCCGGTGCTGGCTTCATGCACGGCGGTCGTACGGTTCTAGCCGTGCATGATTTTTTTTCCTTTTTTTTCTTTTTTTCAATCTACAATGAACTCAACATATACTCTTTCATGTAATCTACTGATCGCCATTGTGCTGGCGACTTCAAGTTTGCTCGTGGTAGGTTAGAGCAGTTTTGCATAGTAGAAAATAATGTAGAAAGCGAAATCTGTGGAATTTAAAGCGATCTAGATGTAGACAATTCAATCTACTAATGCTTCAATGATTACCTTTCGATTCACCGGAGCAATTCGTGCTGATAACGTGTTGAGGAACCATTGCTGGCTACCTGTGCGATCGATTCCTCTGTTATGCAAAAGACAGACCAATTATAGAAGATGCAAATGGTAGATTGAAACACAGAGATAAAGAGAACTCCTAGTTTTTCTTTATTGCTTTTTTCTCATACATGTACAAAATAACCAATAGCACTCCCTATTAATAGCCTAGTGATGAGGTGCCCACCATAGACCAAGGCTTCAAGCCCAGGCCAAGATTTCCCAACGGCATCTTCTGCAAATATAATTAACTTCCTTATGCACAGAAGATTTCCGCCGCTGTCGTTCAATCCGTACACTTCGGACGCGCTCCCCTTGCGCGTTGCGTGTTTCCTTAGACGCCGTTCATTCCGTGCTCTGGTCTCCGTGACCTCGGAGGTGGAAAATTGCCAAATTGGGTAAGATTTGAGAATTCAAGTTAAATTCAAGAAAATTTCAAAAATTTTAAAATTTTCCAGGCATTTCGGATAGCACGTTTGAGACCCAACGAGCCAGCATTGTTCCAAAGTTGCTCGTCGACTACTAGCTTGGTCGTATCACCGGCATTAGCCGCTGCCCAGTGCCCAATGGTCCAGACAAGTATGATCATATCACTTGTGTCATAGATGACGTGGTTTCAGTAAATATTTAAATAATATTTTATAATTGTAAATGAAAAATAAAACATGTTTTCAACATATATTAAATAACATGTGCAAAAATAAAATAATTGTAAGATCATAAATCTCTACCATGTTATTTGAATATGAAAATCGATTTTGGATTAAAACAAAATCAGTGCTCAAAAAAATTAGTATTAATTGATCAGTACTGGCAAGTTGTAACGCCCCCATTTCTGGATACATTACGGAACCTCGTAACCGTACAAAAATGAACAGTTACAACGTTCAGAAAATGAGCGATCATCACAACAGCACAAGCTTACAATAAAAGATCCAACTTTATTACAACATATAGTTATCACCAATTTAGACAGCGGGCGTGCAAGCCCACAAACCACTGTACATTACAAAAACTTCCCAGGCGGCCTGAGCGAGACTAAGACCTAAGACCAATCCTCCTCCAAGAAGGCTGGTTCCTCAGGAGCTTCTTCTTCAGCGGCCTCAGCTTGTCTCCATTGACTTTCTATTGTTGTTTTTAGCAAGTCATGAGTACAACCGTACCCAGCAAGTTACAAGGGTAAACTCTAATTTACTACTTGCAAGGATAATCAAGGATGGGGATATATTGGATTTGTTACATTGATGGATGCAGTTTTATTTGCAAACAAATAAAATTAAAACCTTTGCTCCTTAAGATCATAAACTCTACATATGCCTTGTTGTTGGAATCACCCAATTAACACAGCTTCATTAACCGGAAGCACGGCGTATTCGAATACCATTAATTTACTCTGCAGAGTTGCTCAACTTTACCCACGTGATCCCTTACCTCCCGCGACAGAGTTAAGAAAGCTAGGTCGTTTCACTGCTCAATTCTTTATATAGGCTCTACCCAGTAGCGTCACTCAATTAGGCAAAAAATTTAACTTATGCTCTCCCTTGCCGTTTGAGTGACCTCTACCGTTGTTAGGTACCCACAGCGTACCTAACTCCTCGACATCATATCGTCTTATCCTATAGAGTTTCAATTGAACCGAGCAGCTACTAAACCAGTGTTGACAAGTCAACTCCTGTGGTTTGAGCGATCACTATGTCTTTTACTTGGCACAAGGTTCTTGTCCTTATACTTTTCACCTGAGGCACCAACCACAACATTCCACTGTGCTCAACAGCACTAACCATCACCATTCCAAACCAGCCTCCATCCTAGGGTAAGGTCGTGGGCATAGATCACATCATGATTTCCCACAGCACACCCTCACCTAGTTTTCCCTAAGGTAAAGTCATGGGCATAGATCACGTTGTGATTTCCCACAGCAGACTCTTACCTTAGTACCAGTTTTCAAATCCTATTGGCCAACTGCCAAGTCACTTAGTAGTACAAAAAGTTAAATGAGATGGTCTATAAATATTAATACAATATTTTAATTGTTACTAAGGCAGTCCAGGTGAATGTGGCCATCAATCAAGGCATGGTATTTTCTTGGTGGTAGGATTTATCTAAGTAGCATGCCATTCTAAACATTTTATTTTAAGAAATTAGCAATTCACAATTATCAATAATGAAAATACATTAATCAAATAATGTAAATTTTATGGGTCTCAATACGATCAAAGACTTGCAACTTGCCTTGATGCTCTAGGATCTCAACAATATCGTACAATTGGGCGACCGGCTCCGGTTCTGGAACTGCAACTTCAGTGAACTCGGAAGCTAGCGTAAACACATAAAATAACAACATAAGTCCAAACTTGACTCTAATCCAGCTAGGAAAAATAATCTAATTAAAAAGGAATAAATTGCATAAATCTCAAATAAGGAAATTCGGAATTGTTTGGGTTTGGATTTGGCAAATTGGAGAGATTTGAATTTATAAAATTTCAATTTGGTGAAATAGAGGTCAAATTGGAATTCAAGATGTTGAAATGGTCGAAATGGTGTATTTTTGAGATTTTAGGTATTTTTGGAATTTTTTGGATTTTTTTGGGGGTTTTTAATGAATTTTCTGGATTTTTAAAGAGTGAACAGTACTGGGCTCGGCTTGGTGAACAGAGTGGCCCAGCCCGTTCTTCCAGCGCGGCCGAGCGGGCTGACAGCCAGCCATGCCCACGACTGAGCAGGACGAACGGCCTACGGCCCACGCGAACCATGCAAGCATGTTGTTTCCTCTCCCTGGTCGCCGCCGTCGCCCTAGTCAGGATGCTACCACCATGCAAGCATCAGCGTGCAGACCAACCAAGAGGTCGATTAAGCTCGTGAGTTTCCTCTCCCTGTTTATCTATTTTGCAATTTTTGGTCTCGATTACCTCGAATGTGGGGATCTAGGTTTCCCTGCAGACCCATGGCCAACTAACAAGGACGAGCCTACATGTGGTTGCAGTTCCGAGCGAAGGCGAGCGGAAGAGATTAGGCCCATGGCAGAGAAGGACGGCTCGGCCCATGGTGGTCACAGTGTTCTACTCGCCGTTCCTCCTCCCCATGCTCCAGGCTGAATATGTTACTATTGTAGCTTAACATCTAATACTGATCTTCTCAGTGTCTACATAGCTAAACAGCTATCAAAGTCAGGTGATGTCAGACCCAGATTTTACAATCCGGAATCCTTTGTGATTTCACTGCACTATTCTCTAGATCAGTAGATAGTGCTCACAGATACAGAAATGAACATCAAAATACATATCATGCGGAAGCGTGAATATAATAGTAAACTTACGCGTGGGCCGATTAAGCCGAAAGTAATAAAATTCAGCAACAGAAATAAAGCACACACGTGGGACCTTCAGGACATGCCCACAGGCAGCCAACTGGAGGTTCGCGACCTAGCCCTTGACAGCTTCATCTTCTTTGCCACCAATTGTGTTGCTGAAGAGTAGCGATCTGGTTCCTGATTCTGGATTTGTTGTGAAAGCCAATACACAGGATGCAATTAAATAATATGCATGGTTTATCAAGGAAGGTTCGGGTTATTTCATTTGCCATAAATTGCTTTTCAAATATGATACATAGAAATTTCCTGAGACCTAGCAGTTTGAACTGAAACATAAGGTGTGAAAGAATGCAATAATAATAGCGATCCAGATTCCATCCACCGTTACATGGCCTCTGCACCATATGCTTAATCCTTCAGTGTTATAACCGCTTAACTTATCACTAGGGCGACACCTAGGGCAACACAAATTAGGGCCTTTCTCTGCCCTCCACTTCACCAATTCCACCCACAAAGTTTTTTGAAACAGAACTATATCTAGTTAAGTTCCCATGTTCGCCCTACACCGTGGCATGGCTATTCGAATAGTTTTCACTCTGCAGAGTTTGCACACTTTACCCTCAAGAGATAATCTACTCACTGCTCCTCATGATTCCTTGCCCATGCGGTTGAGTAGATCATCACAGGGCTGTTACAATGCATTTTTCCTAGCAGAGTTACGTCCGCTAAGGTTTCACTTCCTTCGGGGTACGACCACCCTTTCAGAAGCCCCCTCTTGCGCCGTCACGTCGGAGGATGTGGCCATCCTCTACCCGCCCGTGGTCACACCAGCGCAACCCTTATTAAGTCGATGCAAATTAGTTAGCCCTGCCTATATTTTGCCAGCTTGTGGTTGTACTTGTTGTACACTGGGAGGTCATCACAAGATTCAGTCCTTAGAGCTATCTAGGCGGTTCTACCACTATCCACTTTTGTACTTCCACTGCACCACACACACACCCTCGAACCATCCACCCAGATAATTAAGCAACTTGAGATTTTCTGGGAGCATAAAATATCCATAACCAAATATACCAGTTGTAGGATCGGATATGGCAACAGAGGGGGGGTGAATGGTGCCTCTTTAAAAACGCCCCTCAAAGTTTCCACATGCGATTCACCTCTCCGATAGCTACGAAAAGCTATGAAGAGGAAAGTTCATTCTCTCTTGATGAGATATGCAGCCGTAGAAACAGCCTCCGCCTAGAATTATGGTGGAACATGGGAAGAAAAAAGAAGAATGCGAGCAGTCTCAAGTAGATGACGATGCTTGCGTTCAGCAACCCCATTCTGAGCATGAGCACCAGGACAAGATGACTGGTAAAGAGTGCTTTGCTCAAAAAGAAATTGTCTAAAAGCATAGAACATTACTCTCCAGCAAATCACAGCGAAAAGTACAGATAGATGACTCAAACTGAGTACGAATCATCGTGGCAAAGCTACGATAGATCGCAAGAAATTGACCACGATTAGACATAGGGAAAAGTCAAGTGAAATGAGAATAATCATCAATGAAAATTACATAGAATTTATGCTCGCCTTTTGAGATAATAGGCGTAGGTCCCCATACATCTGAATGAACTAAATCAAAAGGACGAGAAGACATGGACTCACTAGAATGATAAGGAAGTTGTAGCTGCTTGCCCAACTTACAACCCTGACGAAACATTAACGTGTCAACTAGAGGGCTCGACCCATTCCTGAGATTGAACAACAAATTGTCAAACACGGCGAGGAGGATAAAAGCCTAGAGCAAGAGACTCTTTCCTTTTAACAACTGCAGTCACTTATGGCCCAAGAGGTCATCCTTCGACTGGATATCGCACAAGAGAGTTGACCCCTATCAGCAGAAGAGAGAAACCTTCGAGCTTGCCTCAAGAAAAGGGTGACAGGCCTTGCGGTAATTGAGAAGTCCAGGAAGAAGAAGGTGGCCTGAATGAACTGGCTCCGCGAAGGAGATGCTAACACAAAATTCTTCCACTTCAAAATAAACTCCCACAGATGGAAGAACTTCATCCAACAGCTCTCCACAGGCTAGGGCTGGGCTCTATCTCACGACAATAAGGCAGATGTGCTCCTAAATCACTTTAATTAGATCTTCGGCCACTCCCCGGGCTCTACCGTGTCCTTTAATTGGGACACCCTCCAGTTGTCCCGCATAGACCTAGACACCCTAGCTACCCCTTTCACCAAACAGGAGGTGCGTGATGCAATCCTGCAACTTCCAATTGACAAGTTTCCATGATTGGATGGGTTCAACAGAAACTTCTACTGAGCATCCTGGGACACTATACAGACAACTTCATGGTGGCCCTGTAGGCCTTCTACAACATGAGAATCAACAATTTCTCTTGCTCAAACATTGCTAATCTAACCTAATCCCAAAGAAGGAAGGCTGCCAAACTACAGGAGACTATAGACCCATTAGCCTCATCCACAGCATAGCCAAAATCATTACCAAAATTTTGGCCTTAAGGCTAGCGCCCTTCATGAATGATCTAATTTCCCTAAGTTAGAGCACATTCATCAAAGGTAGATGTATCCGAGATAACTTCCTCTATGTGTGCAACCTAGCGAGAAAATATCACTGAAATAGAACCCCATCCCTCCTCCTCAAGCTAGATATTACAAAAGCATTTGACTCGGTATGTTAGGAGTACATGCTCGACCTGCTATAAAACAAGGGATTCCCACTGTGTTGGAGGGACTAGGTTGCTTGCCTCCCCTCCTCTGCCACCTCCACGATCCTCCTCAATGGGTTCCTGGGGGAAAAGATACTCCACCACAAAGGACTACGATAGGGCGACCCATTATCTCCATTCCTTTTTATCGTAGCGATAGATCCATTGCAGAAAATCCTCGACATCCCTATGCATCTTTGAGGATTACGCCCTTGGGTGGCTGCATGCCGACCCTTTGAACCTCCCTCTATGTGGACGATGCCGCCATCTTCCTAGCGCCTAAGGAAGAGGACATTTGTACTTTAGTCAGTTTACTTTATAAATTTGGAGATGCCACAAGCCTCCACACCAACCTATACAAAAGTCAGGTAATACATATCACGTGTGACCAAATTGATCTACATCAAATCTTGTAGGACCTGCCCGCCCAACTAGCATCCTTCTCGCTGAAATACCTTGGACTACCTCTGACCACCAAAAGACTATGTAGGGTGGACTTCCAAGTGCTCGAAGATAAGTATGTGAGTCGTTTGGCAGGATGGACTGGCAAACTGCTCACCTTAGCGGGTAGGAAGACCCTCATCAAATTGGTCCTGACAGCGCAATCCATTTACTTCCTCACGGCCATCAGACCACCGAAATGTGTAATTAGAACTTTAAATAGAAGGATGAGATGGTTCCTCTGGGTGGGAACAGAACATCAACTAACGGGGGCAATGCAAGGTCAGCTGGGACAGAGTCTGTAGGCCTACGCACTTAGGCGGCCTCGGCATCCTTGACCTAGAGCGCTTCGCCAGGGTCCTCAGATTAAGGTGGCTCTAGCATCAATAGCTCAAATAAAACCTTGACATAGAATGCAATCCTATGCAATGACATAGATTGACACCATTTTGCAGTGGCCATTACCATAACAATAAAGGATGGATCGAAGGCTTTGTTCTGGACTTCACTATAGGCGGAAGGGAACAGACTGTGTGATATTGCTCCCACCATCTTCAAAGCTTCCATGAGAAAAAACTGCAACCTAAACACTGCCTTACATGGGAACAACTAGTTACATGAACTACACTGGGTGGGAGGCCTTACCACACAACACATACAAGAACTAGTCTCCATTTGGGGGAGCACACTACCGGAGAAATACTATTAGTAGACACCAAGTCATAGAAGGTTTGACAAAACCGTCTGTGACGTACACTATCATAGATGGTTTCAATTTGGAGACCGTCTGTGTTGTTTGTGTCGGAAAAAACGAGTATCACAGACGGTTCTTGCCGATGAACCGTCTGTGATACTAGAATATCACAGACGATTTTTTATTAAAACCCGTCTGTGATAAGCTAATTATAAAAAAACCATCTATGATAATCATTTATTGCGCTGCTCAGAACCGCATCTATCTTCATTTTGATCCAGATCTAGCCGGTGCTGCACCTAGAGGAGGCAAGGCTTTCAGGCCAGTTAATTTGGTGGGAGGAGGCAGGAGAGCTTTGAAGATTCATACGTTCCTAGTTGCCCTAGATATGGTTAGTACTGAAATTTATTTTTCTATGCATTACAATTTAGATCTAAGTTTTGGTGAGTGTTATTGAAGATGGTTTGCATCTACTTGACCATACATGATCAGTTCCCATCATATGGGAGGCCAAATTTGTCAAAATTGTTGGTTATAAGTGGTTCGTCGATCGCTGGGGGAAATAGTTGTTGTGTTTATAATATGAGTTAAGCTAGCAAAGCCTAAATGCATGTGGTATATATTTAGTAATAATTAATTAATTTAATTTTTAATACTAAGTTGTTATATATATGCATAACGTAGGACCGAAGCTAGATGTATGCTGTGAACCGTGTGAGTGAAGAGTACATTAATGGCGTGGCTGCTTTTATAAGAGCTGCCGAGGAGGATATGTTGAATAAGGGGGTGGAATATATGTATTGTCCATGCACTGACTGTGAGAATTTAAAGATGTTTAAGAACCAAGAGCAGATTGAAGCGCACTTGATTTGGAGGGGTTTCAAAAAGTGTTATACGTGTTGGACCAGTCATGGTGAAGTCAATGATATGCCGTCGGATGACATCCCAGTGAAGTGAATGATATGCCACCGGATGATGTCGATTGTTGTTCGGATTCGGACAGGTTGCACGATGACAATCTGGATCAGATGCTTCGCGATGTAGAAGAGAACTATGATAAGAGAGAGTATGTTAAATTCCAGGGTTTGATGGAGGACTCGGATAATCCTTTGTTCATGTGATGCAGGTCAAAGTACACGAGGTTATCGGTCATGCTTGAACTGTTGAAATTGAAGGCAAGCAACGATTGGTTCGACAAGAGTTTCACGGCACTACTAGGTCTTTTAGCGTACATGCTTCCGGAGGGAAATAAGTTGCCTAAAACCACATATAAAGCCAAGAAGCTTCTTGGTCCATTGGGAATGGAAGTAGAAAGAATACATACATGTCCGAACGACTGTATCCTCTACCGTAAAGAGTATGCAAACATGCATGTATGTCTGGTGTGCAACGCATCCCAATGCAAATGTAACAATCAATTAGATGACGGCGAGGGAATAGAGGTGAAGAAAGGACCTCCTGCTAAGGTGGTATGGTATTTTCCTATAATTCCCCGTTTGAAATAGTTTTCTGCAAATCCAAAGGAGGCAAAACTACTGCGTTGGCACTCGGAGGAGCGCAAGAAGGAAGGAATGCTAAGACACCTTGCTGATTCCGCCCAGTGGAGAAATATCAATAGGAGTTGTGCAGACTTCAGTGCAGAACCAAGGAATGTAAGGTTTGGACTGAGTACAGATGGAATGAATCTTTTCAGTAGCATGAGTAGCCGACATAGCACTTGGCCCGTGACTCTTTGCATCTATAACCTCCTCCTTAGTTGTGTATGAAGTGAAAGTATATTTTGCTGTCGATACTTATCCAAGGGCCAAAACAACCTGGGAATGATATCGATGTGTACCTAGCACCGTTGGTAGAAGATCTAAAAGTACTGTGGAATGAAGGGGTACAGGTATGGGATGCATACAAACGAGATAACTTCACTTTGCGCTCCTTATTGTTCTGCACCATAAATGATTATCCTGCCCTTGCTAAGCTATCAGGCCAGAGTACAAAAGATGCCAAAGCTTGTACTCACTGTTTAGATGGTACTGAGAGTATGTGGTTGAACACTCACGCAAAACTATGTACATGCGTCACCGCTGGTTCCTTCAGAGGGCTCACCCATACCGCAAAATGAAGAAACAATTTGATGGAGAGAAGGAGGACGGTTCAGCTCCAAGGCATTTAAGCGGAAAAGAGGTTTATAATATGGTTAAGGATTTAGATGTTGTCCTTGAAAAGGGACGTAAATTGAGGGCTCGTGAGAAGAACATCTGGAAGAAGAGATCAATATTTTGGGACTTACCTTATTGGGAGTACCTAGATGTTCGACACTGCATCGACGTCATGCACGTAGAAAAGAATATATGTGACAGCTTGATTGGTCTCTTACTAAACATTCGTGATAAAACAAAAGACGGCGTCAACGCACGGCTTGACTTGACTGATATGGACATCAGGCCTGAGTTAGCGCCGACAAAAACAGATAATGGACGAACGTACCTTCCCCCTGCGTGTTACACTCTGTCCAAGGCCGAGAAAATAGAATTGTGCCAGTGGTTGCATGGTGTCAAAGTTCCATCTGGTTGCTCCGGCAACATGAAGAAACTTGTTTCGATGTAAGATTTGAAGTTAAATGGCATGAAGTCTCATGATTGTCATGTGTTGGTGACACAGATGCTACCTATTGCAATTAGAAATATTTTACCGATTAAAGTCTGAGAGACAATCATGAGGCTATGTTATTTCTTTAACACAATTGCTTAGAAGGTCGTCGATCCCAAAGGAGTAGATGCTCTGTAGGACGAGGTGGTGATGACTCTATGTCATCTTGAGATGTATTTCCCTCCTTCGTTTTTCGATATCATGGTCCATCTCATTGTTCACGTTGTGTGGGAGATAAAAATGTGCGGGCCCATATTCCTACGTAGCATGTACCCATTTGAGAGGTTCATGGGAATTCTCAAGTCCTATATATGGAATCGATCTCGGCCGGAGGGTAGCATCGTCGAAGGTTATGCAAGCGAAGAGGTCATTGAGTTTTGTATCGATTATATGGCTCAGATTCAACTGATAGGTGTGCCTCTATCTCGTCATGAGGGGAGGCTCAAGGGTATCAGAACTATCGGAAGGAAAGCAATCACCCCAGATATGGACGCGTATGCTCAAGCCCATTTCACGGTCTTGCAACACATGACTGAAGTGGTGCCTTATGTCGACCAGCACAAGGATGTGCTTCGGCAACAGAATCTGGAGCGACCGGATGTTTGGATCATGAGGCAGCACAACAGTCGGTTCAACCAATAGTTGAAGGATATGACATAAATGGGTACACATTCTATACACAGGCTCAGGATGTAAAGAGCACTAACTAGAACAGCGGTGTCCGCATAGATGCGCTCAGTACCGATGGGTTGAGAAACTCGTACTATAGGTTCATAGAAGAGATTTGAGAGCTCAACTACGTGGTTTTCAAGATCCTCTTATTTCGGTGCCATTGGGTGCATCTCCCACAGGTGAAGGTTGACAAATACGGTGTCACTACCGTGGACCTCCAACGTGTCAGATACAAAGATGAACGATTCGTACTCGCTAACCAAGTTGTTCAAGTTTTCTATGTAACCAATCCAGCAAATAAGAAGCGTCATGTAGTTCTTCATGGAAAAAGGAGAATTGTCGGAGTAGAGAATGTAGTGGACGAGGACGAATACAATCAATTTAACAAGTTACCTCCTTTTGGAAATGGCATAAGGGTCGACGACGAACAACGTGACGAAACTAGTTACATACGCATTGATCATCATGAAGGGCTAGTTTTTAAAGGAAATAAGCAAGTGGAATGAGAATATGCGATATATATGTGGGCATTTGCATTATGTATATAACAATGCATGTATGTGATGTATATGTGAATTTGCATTTATGTATATAACAATGCATGTGTGATGTATTTGTGAATTTGCATTTATGTATATGTGAAAATGTGTGATATATAGGTGAATTTTCAGAATGAGTCATATATATGTATCTCTATGTTTATTGGACTGTTGTAAAGAAATACACACTGTGAGGTCTTATTACAGTGCCTGCTGGTTGGTGTAGGTAATAACTCCAGTGCGTGGGAAGGAAAGGGCTTGTTATATCGTTATCACAGACGGTTCTAAACTAGAACCGTCTGTGATATCATTATTATCACAGACGGTTCTAGTTTAGAACCGTCTGTGATAATTATATCACAGACGGTTCTCAACTAGAACCGTCTGTAATAAGCCTTCCTATATATACCCTCAAGCTAGGGTTTTGCGCGTACACTACAGTTATAGCTATACCAACCAAAGCATAGAGACATAAAGTCGCCGCTCTCCCGATCGATCCCGTCGTCGCCTCCGTCCCCCGAGCCCGTCTCTGGCCGCCTTCCCTGAGCCTGTCGCCGGCTGCCATCCCCGAGCCCGTCGCCGACCGGTGAGGTTGCTTCGACAGCGAGGTCCCCGGCGGTGGCGGTGGTGACTTCTCCGGTGGCAACCGGACAGAGGATGGGTAAACTGATGGGAAACAGTGAGCAATTGATTTGTATCTATATGGTTCTTGTTGTTTGTCTGACACATTCTTGGGCATGTGATTTCTTGCCAAATTTTGTGGAACCGAAAACCTCACTGCGTAAACTCTTGGGCATGTGAGATCTCTCCCTACTTTCTCAGCAAATCTAGTTTATTCACTCTATTAAGGATTGTAGAATTAAAGAGGCAATTATTAAAGAGAGAAAATTTGCAATAGGTTCTGATTTGTTTTTGACGCAAGACATCTAGTATTAGAGTAGCCGTGAAACAATAGGCTTGGTTTTGATACAAGAGGCCTTCCCTTTTTTTTCCTTTTTTTTAAATTTTTCTTGGCATGATTGAGGCTGCGTGGCACTGCAGGTATTGTCTACGAAGGCTCAATCTTCAAAATAAATGGAGGCTCTGATTTCTTGGCATGATCGAGGTTCTGTGCTGCTGTAGGTGTTCTCTTCTATGAAGTCATGTATGGTCTTTCTCCTCCTGCTTGAGTGAAGTCATATTCTCATAGAAGACTAACTAGGCACTAGGTTTCTTGCTCTTGAATGAAGTCGTATATGCTTTAATTGTAGTGAAATGTCCCTGTAACTAGCAGAACAGTTCTAATTTTACGATTGCACTACCAAACTATGCTAATGGCAAAGTTCTTTACAAAAGAAAACAGTATGTGCACTATTTTGTTAATGGTAGCATTCCTCTTTTGTTGGTTGCCGCATTAGTTGAAAAGAAAACATTGGTTAATTCATGTTCTTTAGAAAAGAAAATAATATATTGATCTTGATGTTGTAGCCATATAGGAATGTAGCTATCGGTAATGTTATATGTAACATTTAAATCTTACTTTTATGAATATATAGTTGTTTCATGAATATATGTTAAATGTTACTTGTTGTTGTTTGTGTATATGTTGCTGTTAAATCTTACTGTTATGAGTATATAGTTGTTTCATGAATAATATACTTATGAATATATGTACTTTCATGTAATTCCATGTCATTTTCATATTGATATATACATATATACATATATATATATATATACATATACATATATATATGCTATATTGCGCTTTTCATATATGATAAGGCCAACATGTCATCCGTGCATTCTTCAACATCATCACCGGATGCGTCCGCTCTAAAATCAAAATGCTAAGGAAGAGGACTATCGAAAAAACTTGAGGGCCGATTTACCACCACAGAGGTCAATGGATCTGGGACCCCTCTTCTTCCTCGCCGAGCAGCATGTGCATTTCAAAGAATGATCGGAATAGTTGCACGAGAATGAATTGAGATCACATTCGATTCATGGAAGACCGTGACTAAGACTCGGAAACGTGAGCTGCTGGCAGAAATTTTTACATCGTTTGAGATCCCAGAAGAACACCACGACTTCGTGCAACGACATGTCTTGCTATCGGCGTGCAAAGCATGGAAGAACTTCAAGAGCGTATTTGTCAAGCAGTACATGGAAAAGGATCTAACGTCCTTTCATAAGTACCTATTCCTAACGTCCTTTCATAAGTACCTATTCCTGGTACCACAATGGGAAGAGTTTAAGGAGATGAAGACGACCGAAGATTTTACAAGTGCAAGTGCGGCGCACAAGGCCCTCCAAGTAAAAAACACACACCCCCACAGACTTGGCACAGTTGGGTATGTGGGTGAAATCCCGTAGTAAAGGACGGAGGACGAACATGCAATCCTGCGGGACACCGCTCCGCCATTTGCCACAATCCCGGATGAGCGCGCTCAAAATTGGATTAGAGCGAGGTCATCTACCACGTCATCGGGGGACATCTCCTTCCGAAACCCTGCAGACCAGGAAGTGTCCCACCGCCTGGTAAGATATCGATCGAAATACGTAGCTTGTAATTACTCCACAACTTCGTAGGAAGTGAAATGACATGTCGGACTCTTGCAGGAAGCAGTGAGTGTAGAATCTTCCCAGGGATCATTCCAGGCAATTAGGGAGAAAGATATACTCTCCGCGGCCCTGGGAAACAAGGAGCACCCGGGTCGTAGAGAGGCCTTGGGCTTTATGTTCCTTGGAAACATGGTTTCTCAGATGACTCCGAATTGTATCGGAGTAGGAAGAGAACCAAAGGCGAGCGTGAGGCACGGCTACGAGAGGAGATCAAGGCATCTCTTAGAGAGGAGCTGGTTGATTACGTCAAAGATGAGATGCGAAGATATACAGAAAATCAGCAGCCGCCGCCGCTTCTGTGCTAGCCCCCCAACCGTCGGAGTAGTTGCGCGTCCAATCCTTCGACAGAAAGCGAGGCCAAATTTCCTGTGGACGACATTCTAGTAATAATTATTATCTCTGGAATTCTTGATCCGTTGATAGGCCTATTGGAGTAGCTAATTTTGTATCGTTATGTATGAGTTTACGAAATGCAAGCTCCAAGTGAGATATGCTTCCGTTCCCTTACGCGCTGCTTGGGGCCAGGCATATTTGTCTGCTCACGAGGCCATGGTGCACCGTACACCTTTATCACCAGGCTTTGGAAAAGTTCATGTGGACGGTGTGCATGCCAATTTTGAGGTTGTCCCGCTACTGAAGCCCCCCAATGACGAGCTCGTGACTCTAGGGCAAGCCATTGGAACATTCATTCAGTGTCCAAAAAGTGACATCTGCCTGGAGGCTTCTTCACCGGTGGCAGGTCTACAAGGGCAGTCCGAACCAGAGCTACATGCACTGGTGCCATCTCCACAAGGCCTATCTCCACCACCACTACATGCACCGGTGCCATGTCCATGGGTGCTATTCACGTGAAGCAACTTGCACCAGTGCTACTTTTACAGTCGACTACCATGAAGTCGACCTACAGCCGAGGCAGCAGGGGAAAATCAAAGAAGACCGATGATGATATCGTGTACCTGCCATTGGCCCACAAATTCATGCTAGGTGAGCCGATGATCGTCTCGGAAAAGCACCTCATAACCCTAGGACTTAATTGTCAGAGATTACACGCTTGGTACATGGAACAGGCCAATAAGCCACAGGGGCGCTCAGGTATCATTGTCAAATTCAGGCCGGATCATTTACAGCATGAAGTTCATGATTGTGTCTTCGTGGTGACCTTTGAGGATTTATTTGATCTTTTCACGCTCAACGCTCTCGACGCCTCACTAGTTCGATGCTGGACGCTGTAAGTGTGTACAATCACAGTCTCCGTTCATGTAATACCGATATATGTTATATATAATTTGTTGCTTTTCTGTGTGTATATATAGACACATGGTGACTGAAGCTAGATCATTCAAATCACTAATTGGTTTCCTGGACCCACGTTTGGTCGTCATGGATACCATCAACAAGGATGCATCCTTCGTCGCGAGATATATTACAACAACACTGCTGGCTTACCGCGATAAGGAATTTGTACTTATGCCCTACAATTAGGGGTTCCAATGGATTTTAATTATGATTATACCAAAATAGAACAAGGCAATATACCTTGATTCTCTAAGTAAAAACAAAACCGACTACACAGTTATCGGCTAATTACTCGATAGGTAAGCACATTTTCTCCATACACATTAATTAATGAGAGACCATGTGGAGGTGACCACATGTTTATGATGAGTAATTGACAAGTTTGTTGCAAAGATTGAGTTTGGTTTGAGTTATTTGTGCCAGGTCGGCATTTGTCGCAGTCGGGTTGATTAGACGGTCTTATTGCATGTTATGTCTCCCGATTAGTCGGTTGGGCAATTTCGTGCCTGTGTTTGGTTTATTGAAGCTATTTATGCTTACATGTGTTGAGCGGTGCTATTTGATGTGTTTCTTGTTTGTGATGGCTGCAGGACGTCGAGGTGGAGTCGTGGCAAGACACGGGGTGACCGGACTAGACACGGGCGGTGTCGAGGTCAGAACGGTCGGATGTATCGAAGACGGCGGAGACTCGAGGTGGTTGCGAGGCTTGGACGACAAGGGGCGCGGAAGCTTCCCGGAAGGTGCAGGAGGGGCGTTTCGGTAAAAGCGCAAAGCTGCACAGGTGGAGGCGGTTCCATTCGGGATTTCGCGAGCGTAACGGGTTGGAGACCCGTTAGCCAAGTGCTATAAATAGGAGTGAGTGGTTGCATGTATTCCAATAGCTTTGGGAGAGAGTTAGGGTTTGCTTTAGTCAAAAGAACCTTTGGGAGGTGGTTTTGGCTTTAGGCTTTAGTGGTTGGAAGAGGGCAGAAGGTGTCTCCCTGAGTTGTGTTCGTGTGTTTTTCCTCTCCAAGAAACATGTAGGGTGTGAGTTCTTGGCTTGGGGAGAGGGAGAGGATGGATTGATGAACTTGTAATCATTCCTCTTGTTCTAATGTTCATGCGTATGGGGACTCCTCTGTAATCGTTTGTTTGGGAATGAAATTTCTGAGTTTAACTCCCGTGCTCCCTGTTTTTCCTTCGATACCTCTCTGCATGATTTCTTGACTTTCTGATTTTCTTGTTGTTTCTTGTTGAGAAGGGCCAAAATGGGTTGCTGTATGTTGGGATGATGCCTCAAGATCATTTGATCAGTTAAAATCCCAAGAACCCTTTCTTGATTCCAGATTTTGGTTTTTGGACTTCTCTGTTCTTGTTTTTCTCTCTAGGGTTTTGGTGCAAATCTTGTTTCCCTCTTTGAGATGGCTTGAAACTTGGCATGTAAAGTCCAGAGGCTATTATCTTGCCATCCTCAAAGTTTCATAGCCAAAGGATCAAAGATGAGATGGAAATTTGAGATTTTGGTGCTGCCTCTGTATCTTTTCAGTTCTTGGTGAAAATCTTTATTTCTTGGCCATGAGTTTGTCTTCTTTGGTTTTCTAGGCTCCTATGGCTATTTAGGGTGTATTCCTGTGTTTCTGGGCAAAGAAATCCAGGGCAATCTGTGTGAAGATTCATTTGTGCTGTCTGAAAATCTGAATTTCAGAGTGTCTGCACCCGAGGGGCGGTCAGACCGGCCGGTATTTGGCGGTCAAACCGCACCCTTCAAGGCGGTCAGACCGGCGGCACAAGCCCGGTCAGACCGGCATGTATGCAGCGGTCTGACCGGCCCATCAACACCAGTCTGATCGGCCTGGGGTTTTGGCTGCTGATTTGTCTTGGTAGTTGTCTTGTTTAGTCCTTTCCTTTTGAAGTGTTTTCTCGTCCTTCTCAAGTGAGCTTAAATCATTTTCTTCATAGCACTCATTGCTATAGGAGAAGAACACTTTGTTTGGAGACTTGTGGAGATTGAATTTTTAAAGAGTCGACATTCACCCCCCTCTGTCGCCATTTCGATCCAACAATTGGTATCAGAGCCGGTTAGCTCTTTTCCATAGATCTTAACCGGTCTCTAGAGCCATGGCGACAGACAAGTACTCAACCAAGCCTCTGATCTTTGATGGCATCGATTATCCGTTCTGGAAAACCCGGATGGCGACCTACATTCAGGCCCAAGGATATGCCATCTAGAGGAAGGTCAGGGTCCGATTTGTTGTTCCTGACGATGAGAACGTCAACGCTGGAAATATGCATGATGTTGAGGCAAATGCTAAGGCAAGGAACATCATAATCCAGGGCTTGAGTCGTAGCGAGTTTGACCGCATATCTCATCTTTCATCCGCCTTCGATATTTGGGAGACCTTCGATGCTTACCATGAGGGAACCACCCAAATAAAGACGGTGCGACAGGACCAGTTCAAGCGAGATTACAACAAGTTTGAAATGCTCGCTGGCGAGTCCCTCGATGAGTGCTTTGCGCGTTTTCACAAGATTACGAGCAACCTCCGATCGGTCGGTCTCACATACCCCGACTCGGACAACGCTCGACAGATGCTCGCTGCTCTCGGTCATGTATCAAGCATCGCATGTACTGTAGTCTTCTTCAAGAGATCAGATCATCTATCACTCATGTACTTACACTTGCTAATAATTTAATTACTACAGTAGCTTCTTGATGCATTGCGAATCTTGACTCAAATTTATTCTATATATAGTCATGCATAGTTTCCCTGCTTTCTGTAATTATATTACTAGCCAAGCCTCCATTGATTAACCTTCTCTGAAGTGGCATATTGCTCTGCAAAACACTTGTACCTGACTCCTTCACACTATTTATCACAGCTGTGGACCTTTGGATATGGGCCGGATATGCTAGTGCATGCATGTAAGCATGCTTAAAATAATTAAACCTGAATACTGTGACGAAATGTTTGTAAGATATAAGCAGTACGTACGTCATAATTTATGTCCGATGTTCATATTTTTCACAGGCAAATTCAACAACAATTAGGACTTTACCTGAGATATCCCATGGGGCGCGCATTGTAATGGTTACATTCACATTTACTGAGAGGAAATTCTCTACGTAAATACGACACGAATGAATTTGTACTCTTTATATATGCGTGATTTTCAGATTTGAAATTCGTATTGAAATTTCAAAACCAATTGCCATACCTATTCAAATTGCGAATATGTTGTGCGAGCGATTCTTTGTCTCGAACTCGCTACAACACTACTACATGGCACTTCTGCTTCCTAGGCTGATTGGGCCGGCCGGCTTGGTCAGGCTCCTTGTTCTAGTCTGGTCGAGCCTGACTGGACTGCTGGCCCTATTCAGCCTATAGCACAAATTTTATTGTTTTGTCAAATTTTTCTTCACAAATTCGTTAGTTTTGTCAAATCAAATATTTTTCGAATTCCTTCACGTTTTCTGACTTCAAATAAATTTTGTTATGTGAAATAAATATTTTTAGAATTCCTTAGTTTTGTCAAATCAATACTTTAGGAATTCCTTCACGTTTCTAGACACACGAACCATATCAAATCTTCTAATACATTTTGTTTTTGTCAAATGTTTCTTCACAATTCGTTAGTTTTGTCAAATCAAATATTTTTGGAATTCCTTCACGTTTTCAGAAACACAAACCTTTTCAAACCTACGTACGCTAAAAGGCTATGTGAGGAACAAAGCGCACCCTGAATGATCAATAGCCGAGGGATATATCTCAGAGGAGTGCCTTACATTTTGTGCAACATCTTCTTTGAAGATGTTGATACGAAGCTTAATCGACCGGAGCGTTATGAAATCGCCACCGTTATTGAACCACCATCTGGTCTTAGCATATTTGGGAACATTGACTACAATAGGAAAGGAAGTAGTATCGAGTTGGTTTCCAATTTTGAAATGCATCCAAATTATAATCGTGGTAATAATTTCCATTGCAACGAAATGTGTCACGTGGCGCGAAAAACACTTGCAACAAAATGATGCACGTGGCAAAAGGTTCTATTGCAACGACAGTTTTGTCGTGGCAATAACGTTTATTGCAACGGAGCATGTTCGTGGCGCCAAACACTATTGCCACGGCGTCACTCGTGGCAATATTTGCAATCGCAATGCAATAAGTTTGTGGCACTAGAGGTTATCGCCACCATGACAGTAGTGGCAAAAGCCTCTGTTGCCACAAATAACTTCGTTGCATCTCCTATGTATCGCCATGCTCCACTTCGTGGCAATAAGCATATCTATTGCAACGAAACACAAAACCGATGCGCAAACTTTAGAGCACGCTAGCACTAGCAACGCTTGGCAACGAAAGTGATTTGGTTGGCATTGGTACCTATTGCAACCAAACTGGGCCTATTGCAACGTTTTCGCGTCGTTGCGAAACACCTGATTCCTTGTAGTGACACCACCGACCTCTCGACTTTGACTCTTGATGCGTTGTACTCACGCCTCAAGACTCACGAGATTGATATTGTCTCTCGTAAGTCGAAATCGCAGTCGATGGCCTTAGTCACCGATCCCACTTCTGGACCTTCTTCCGAGTCGACTTGCGGATTCTCCCTTGCTGCTCTCTGTGACATAACCGATGATCAGTTAGAGCAGCTTGCGGATGAGCAGTTAGCCCTCCTAGCTCGGAGATTTTCCCATGCTTACAAGAGGAGGAGGGACGGGAAGACAGGAGGACCCGTGATTTGCTTCGAGTGTGGTGGCCCCAACCACATTCGGGCAAACTACCCCAAGCTGAAGAAGGGCAAGAACGACTACACCGACAAGAACCGCAACAAGAAGCCTCCAGTTCATGCCCAAGGAAAGAAGAAGTTCCGCGACCTTGGCAAAGCCAAGAAGCTCTTCCACCACGTCCTCACCGCCTTCGACGACCTCGACCTCAGCGAGGTGGAGGGATGGAGCGATGACGACGGGATGGGTGACCAAGACCCCAAGGGCGACGACGACTTCTCCGGGATATGCTTCATGGCCCTTGAGGGCGAAGTGAACGACAGCGAGCTGTACTCCGACTCCGACGAGGTATTCCCTTCTTACGACCAGCTCAATCATGCTTTTCTTAAGCTAGGTGGATTTCATGCTAGAGCTAGAGCTAGGGTTAGCGAGTTGGAGAAGGAAGTAGATAGATTATCACGGGAGCTTACTTCACTTACATCTGCTCCCTCCCGTGATGATTGTGATACATGTTGTGCTTTGTTGGGTGACATGGAGAAATTAAGGACCTCACATGATAGTCTGTCCTCCGAGCTTGACATGGTTAAGGTGGGGAACATTAGTCTTCTTGCTGAGCTTGAGATGAGTAGGGTAGCTCCTTCTTCATCTACTACTGTTGAGACTATTGCTTGCACCTCATGTGAGGATAGGGATAATGCTTTTAGAGGTCTTTATACCATGCTCCTGGATCTACCCGAGTCTTGTGAAAACTGCAATAATTTGAAATTGAACTTAAAAAGGGCAGATCATAAAATTGCTGAGTTGCATGCTTCTTTACTTGAGCTTATTGTTTCTTGCACCAACTGTCCAAAATTGACACTTGAGCTTGAGTCCGTTTCTAAGCAATTCCAAGAGATGGTTGATCATGACAACAATTAGCTCAGTTTGCGACTAAGGATCCTGTGAGCTCACCATGCATTAGTTGTGATAAACTAAAACTTGAATTTTTGGTTTTTGGACTTCTCTGTTCTTGTTTTTCTCTCTAGGGTTTTGGTGCAAATCTTGTTTCCCTCTTTGAGATGGCTTGAAACTTGGCATGTAAAGTCCAGAGGCTATTATCTTGCCATCCTCAAAGTTTCATAGCCAAAGGATCAAAGATGAGATGGAAATTTGAGATTTTGGTGCTGCCTCTGTATCTTTTCAGTTCTTGGTGAAAATCTTTATTTCTTGGCCATGAGTTTGTCTTCTTTGGTTTTCTAGGCTCCTATGGCTATTTAGGGTGTATTCCTGTGTTTCTGGGCAAAGAAATCTAGGGCAATCTCTTCAATTTTGTTGCTGTGTGAAGATTCATTTGTGCTGTCTGAAAATCTGAATTTCAGAGTGTCTGCACCCGAGGGGCGGTCAGACCGGCCGGTATTTGGCGGTCAGACCGCACCCTTCAAGGCGGTCAGACCGGCGGCACAAGCCCGGTCAGACCGGCATGTATGCAGCGGTCTGACCGGCCCATCAACACCGATCTGACCGGCCTGGGGTTTTGGCTGCTGATTTGTCTTGGTAGTTGTCTTGTTTAGCCCTTTCCTTTTGAAGTGTTTTCTCCTCCTTCTCCAGTGAGCTTAAATCATTTTCTTCATAGCACTCATTGGCCATTGCTATAGGAGAAGAACACTTTGTTTGGAGACTTGTGGAGATTGAATTTTTAAAGAGTCGACATTCACGCTCCCTTTGTCGCCATTTCGATCCAACAATTAATCCTATACAACACTTGGTAGTAATGCCTCTTGAATTAACACATTCTATTTTTTGTAGTGCCACTAGCAGCAGCTGGGCAACACGTGTGGATTCTATATTTGCCACCATACGAAACTACTACTCGATCCCTTGAAGATCACCAATCCTATGGTTTGTCAGTCTTCCTACAATTATTTCATACTTATCAGGTTATATATGTACGCATATTGATATTCCTATCGATAGGCTACGCCCATCCCTACAACTGCATTGCAACAGCCTGACCTTGCACGAATTTGAGAGTGCTCGTACTTTTTTGTGGCTGGAGTCATAAAATCAGATGGAGAGTTCCACAACGTACAATGATTTTTTTGTTTGGGATAAGATTGACATTGATTGTAATTGTGTATTTGTTAATGGATATTTTATTTCATTTCAATTAATTGATTTGCGAAATGGATGTTTTATGTTTGTGAAATGAATTGAGATGTGAATTGGATGTATACATGTACATGTTGATCTGCTTGTTTTAGAGGGCATGGCTAGCATTTCCTGAGGCTAGCCAATACACATAAATAGATTTAGGGGTAGAAGAGTATAGTACAGATGGTTTTTGACTAAAAACCGTCTGTGTTAGTTGATAAACAGTTTTTAGTTAAAAACTGTTTGTGATTATCAACTATCACAGACGGTTTGTAATTAAAAACCGTCCATGATATTTACACCACAGATGGTTCGAAAGCCGTCTGTGATGACCTCGTGTCATTACTGACCCATAAATTTAGACGGCTCACGAAATCGTCTGTGATGACGTTTCTGAACCGTCTGTAATACGGTTTTCTGTAGTAGTGGCACCTCCAATATAACCCTACGGGACGATGTCCATGACACAATTGCGTGGAAGCTAACCCCTAATAGAGCGCGACTTTTAGGGGCGATTCAAACTTCCTTCAACCCCCAAGTCTGGAAGGTTTGGGCACCACAACGTTACAAAACCTTTGCTTGGTTAGCTATTCAAAATAGGTTATGGATGGCAGACCACCTTAGTACACGGGGCTGGCCCAACCACCATACCTATCCACTTTGTAGACAAGCGCCTGAGTCTGCCACTCATCTCCTGGTCGAGTGTCATCACTTAAGAAGAATTTGGACCTCCATAGCACTTTGGACAGCTTGTGATTCACTAAACCCAACATCTTAGAGAGATGGCTACTCAATTTGGGAATGGTGGGAATTGTGGTCCTTAAGCTTGGAACACCCCATAAGGCAACGACATCTTTAATTAGTAATGCTTATCTTTTGGCACATTTGGAAGGAGCATAATGCCAGGGCATTCCACATGACCATGACTGTGCCAATATCCTTGGTTGCCATAATGAAGGAGGAGGCTACAACCTGGATGCTTACGGGTGCTTCCAAGCTCCCAGGTCTCTCAATCACCCCTGTAACAATCTAGATTCTTGATTGTCATGGGCACCCCTGGCCACCTGTTTCCCCTTCCCCCTTAGCCCCCCTTTCTTTCTTCTTTATGTGACTTTTTAACTCTCCCTTTGAATTAATAGAAGGTAAGCTTCTTGCCCACATTCAAAAAAAAATCAGCAAATTTCAATTTTTTTGGATCAGCTAGTGTTATTTTGTTGCTTGCCGATCCTTGGCTCTGAATTGACCTCTCTTGGTCTGGCCATCTCTTCTGACCCACAAATAATCAGCGCTTGAGTAACAATATTTTCCTTTTTTCGGTAAGCCGATTTTATGTTCATGAATATGACATGAACCGTCACTTAACATCACAATTCGCTCTTCTTTTAAATGATTTTTATTGACAGCCAATTGCTCACTTTCACTTGACGAATTATTTTCAGGCAGACGTGTCAATGGCCATTCAAGCTCGTGCCTGATACAAGGCTAAGAACAGTTGATTTTTAATAATAGCCGATTGCTTATCATTACACGATGGATGTTCTAAATGGCCTGATGGAGTTCTCAAATAATTTTAAATAGCTGTCGAGCAAGAGCCAAAGGATCGATTCTTAACTTGGAATCGGCCAACGGATCGTATTGTAAAAATCTGGTCCATGCAACCTATCCGCAGGACGAATAAATATTTCTACTGTGGAAAGAGTATCGCCCACAGAAAATTTAACAGTATCATCCTCACACGCTTATGAATGATTATGACAATTTAATTCTAACGAACCTCGGCTATTACCGTGGGAGCCAATGTTACTAACTATAATCGCTCGCTTCTCATTAATAATTGCATCGGATTTATTAAGCTGAGAAGTATCAGGCTATAATATTGCTACAAGAATTCATGTTGGCATGATGGCTTCGCCAATGGCTCTGCTCATTTCGGTTTAAATTTTTGGTTTATTTTTCACTATTCATAAACTTCATCTTTTTTTGATTTTTTGCTTTTTTGATTTTTTTTTACCGGTTCTTTTTTCGTATTCGTTTGCATTGTCCGTAATGGGTTAACCTGTTTTTTCTATTTTTAATTTTTTAAATTTAGTTATGTTAAATAAGCTATCATTAGCTACAATGTAATTTTAATTAGTTACCGTATAATTTCAGCTATAAGCAAACTTATCTCCTGTGAAATGTCTTCATCAGAAATAATCTCCCAAGTACTTGTGGCGTAGAATGGATATCAATATTTCCACCCCGGCGATTGTTTTGAGACGTCGGGTAATCAATTGGTTGTTCTCCGTGTTGCCCGATTGACCACGTATGCGACGCGATCTACCCCCGGGCATAAAAGTCGTATGTACCGATCTACCTGTAATCGGCTGAGTTTTTGTTATATGCCGATTGATGATGTGTGCGATATGGCCTACATACGAATCTTGGGAGGCATCACCAAAAAGTTGTGGCGAATTCAGTTGTGTTCCGAATTGTCCCGTGCTTGCATATTTTTGTACAGATCGGTCATAAATAATTTCAATCGTATGCTGACCCGATCTTATATTTTTGCTCCTCAATGTATCGCGTTCGAGATTTGACTGGGAAACCGGCGGCTGGTATGTGGGCAAATCCCACTGATCAAACTGGGAATAAACCATTGACGACACCATTAGTACCGATCTGTAATTAATTGGTCTTGTATCGTCATAGCCTAACACGTTCGGCTGATGCCATGTCAGCCTAAAGCCATGTACAATAATATGACGTCAGCTGTTTATATGATTTGCCATGTAGAATGTAAGATGATATGGAGGAGAAAGAGAAAGTATAGAGAATTAGACCGTCTCTCATGCAACAGTCGACTGTAATATAGAAACAAGGCATATTATATTCTAGAAAAGTTATCTATAGAAACATATAAAAAAATAACTTATCATAAAAATTATCTTTTGTACTGTTTATATGTAACAGAGAATATTGTATCCAGCAATTGCAACAGAGGACAGCATTCGTACTTTTGGCCGTACAACCGAATAATGACGATCTGGTTTATGAGTGTATGGACTGTACGCATTGAAAGTTGAAGCCGCATGAGAGTTGGCTTAGAACCACAATTGGAATCCAAATAATCACGATTTACCAAACTATTTTCATGCAATAAATTACCATTACACACTTACGGCCGTACGGCCGATTGCTGGTGATCGACGTGACTAGCTGTTCATTGTTTGGCACGTAAGCATCCCATGTATTCATATACGCTTGTACAGATTGAATCCTATCAGAAGGATCTGACAACCTAACCTTCTGTGTGTACTTTAATTGCGAATAAGGCACAGATGAATCGGCATGTTTTCCGATTCTATAGGTGCGATTGAGCATCAGTACATAGCGCATGAATTTGGTAGTGCACGCCTGATTCCTAGATATCCGCAAGCATGCCGAACTCGTCGGTACGTCAATTTGGGCAACCGTGTTAGAAATATAGGTAATATTTTAATTTTAGATTCTATTAAAAGATAAATAACGTAAATAATTAATGATGTATAAAATAGTGCTAACAAGGGTAAATTATTATACTTCAAAATATATGAAAAAAATAGAATTTAAACAACTCGATCAGTCACGACTTACAATTAGGTGTGAGAAAGATCAGGAAGCAGCATAGAATGTAGATGTTGCAACAAAGCGAGCGGTTGCGCAAATGTGTGCTGCCCAGAAACTTTATTGTCGCCCTCGTGCAGGTCTTCATGGCAGTAATAGCCGTTTCTCTTCTTCACGGTACATGTCAGGAAAAAGAGTTGATTAGATGCAGAGAACGCAGTACAAAACATGATGATGTTCTTGTAACTCCTCAAAACCCCTGCCTCCAAACCCTCTCCCACTTCATATAAAACCACAATCTCATCCCTAAACCCCTCATTCTGCCTCCAAAATCCTCCTCCCCTCCACCCTATCCTCAACTCAGCGCCAGCTACCAACTTCCCTCCTCCCTCACCGAGCCTCGAATGGCCTCCGCCAACGCCGTCTCCACCGCCGCCCTCCTCCGCCCTTTCTCCTCTCAGGTCAACCCTGCTTCTCTCATATGCGGTCTTTTGCACAGTTGTAGCATTTATTGTTTCCTAGATTGTGGTTTCATGGGCAATTAAGGCCTTTATTGTTTCCTGAATTGTTGTTTCTTGCGCAATTCAGGTCTTTCTTGCGCATTGAATTATGATTTTTTGCTCAATTTTGTTATTTCTTGGTTCTTGAATTGAGGTTTCTTGCGAGCTGTAAAGGTCTCGTGTGTGACTTGCGTTCTTGGCTGCAGGCAGGGAAGGATGAGGAGGACCAAGAACGGCCGGTCGCAGCGGCTAGTGGTGCGGGCGGACGCGAAGGACATCGCATTCGACCAGCGATCCCGGGCGGCTCTCCAGTCCGGCGTCGAGAAGCTCGCTAACGCCGTCGGCGTCACCCTTGGGCCGCGAGGTGATGCTCAGCTACTTTTAACACTAGCTTTTAGATTGCACTGAGATAATCCGTTGTGCCTAGGCCTTGTGAATTGTGTTGTGACCTCCTGGAGGGAGGGTGTTGGCCGCTAGGTTCAGACTCATTTACGTTTCCTTCCCAAAATTGCTACTTGCATTGACTATATCGCTAGCTTTTCTGTGTTATTGTGGTGCCCATAGTTCCATAAGGTTATCAAAAAGCTTCATAGGTGATTAGGTTAAATGTCTTTAGTGACAGCTGACGAAGTGTTAGTTAGTTGCTGATTTCATCAGCATCACCTGCGGTCCGTTATGTTAAACAGTTTTGGCGGTCTAATTTTGAGTTACTAGAGGGCCACAAAATAGCATGAAGTCGATGTAACTTTGGAGTTTGCCACTGTTCCTTCACTGTTGGTGGTCAATGCTTACTGTACTGCAAGACTCTATAATACAATCTAACATATATGGTTGATGTCTGAAGGTGTCCTGGTGATATTTGATCATTGTGGTATTCTGATCCTCAAAAGGCTGATTGTGCGCCTCATTGGCATATTTAGATGAACTCCTCTTGTCTGGTTGCTCAGATAAACATGTTGCATTTTGCAGTCTTTGCATATTTGTTTTGTAACATTCAGTTTTGTTTAGCTGAATTTGCAGTTTTTGGTCATGCAAGCTCTGATCCTTGGGATGTTTTACAGGGAGGAATGTAGTGCTGGATGAGTATGGCAGTCCCAAAGTGGTAAATGATGGGATTACTATTGCCCGGGCTATTGACCTAGTTGATCCAATGGAAAATGTTGGTGCAGCATTGCTTCGTGAGGTGACTTGCTTTTTGATTGAGATATGTTATATCATTGTGTAATTTCGAATTCCTAAGGTGTGTTCTCCACTTTTTCATTGGTTCAAGGTTGATAGCAAAACCAATGATTCTGCTGGTGATGGGACTACAGCTGCTTGTGTCTTTGCTTGAGAAATCATCAAGCTGGGCCTTCTGAGCGTAACTTCTGCGGTAAACCCTACCGTGCAGGGTCTAGTTGAAGAGCTTGAAAAGAAGGATAGACCAGTCAAGGGCGGTGGTGATATCAGAGGTGACTCTTGTTTTTGTCATATTCTAACATGTATTTCTTACTTTTCACATCTTAGCGTCAAGATGTCAAGGTTGGTAAGAAATATTTTGACTTAAAAAATGAGATTGGAGTTAAAACAAAACGAGGATTCAGAAGATAGTATGTGCCTAATTTGGAGTTTGTTTTGTATTACAGCTGTTGCCTCTATTTCTGCTAGCAATGATGAATTTATTGGATCCATGATTGCTGATACTATTGACAAAGTGGGTCCATATTATCTTCTTTCTATCGAGTCTTCTTCATCTTTCGAGACTACTGTTGATGTTGAAGAAGGAATGGAGGTTTGTTGAAAATTCCACCTATACATGTGTTGCCTTTTTATCAAGTAGAAACTTCAAGTTTTTACTTATTGTTAAGGATAGAATATGATTGTTTTATTTATTTCCTTATGTGCCTTGGTTTGCTTATCTGTATATGGCATATTTCTCTGTATACCCCATTGTACTCCCTATATATTGCCCTTTGGGCCTCATGATACACACACAATATTCATAACATAGTATCAGAGCTCTAGCTCTGACCTTGTTCTTCCACTATCTTTGACGGCGCCCAGGCCGTCGCCGTTGCCCAAGCCGCCGTCACTGCCCAAACCGCCATTATCACCACTTCATCCATAGCCGCTGCATGGTGTCCATCATCCGGTTTGCCATCACCGACAGGTCGCCGCGGCCTAACGAAGCCCTCGTCACTGAGGCTCATGGTCGCCCTTGACCACTGGTCGCCACTCGTCAACCTCGCCCAGATGTTGTTCGTTTGGCCGCCGCCCGCTCGTCGGAGCCGGCCCAGCAGGAGCACCTGCCCGTCGGAGCCAGCCTAGCAGGAGCACCCGCTCGACGGAGCTGGCCTAGCAGGAGCGGTCGTCGCCAGTTGCCTGCCTGACAGGTGCCTGCCACCCACCCGATTGCTGTTGTCCGCCCGCTGCCTCTGCCTAGCTCTTAGCCTGTTGACGCTAGATCAGATCCAGATCTGATCAGTTTGTGTATATAAAAAAAGAAAAAAAAAGAAAAAAAACGTTGATCTAAACGCCGTGCCATTCAGTGCCACCTGTTAGACTTTGTTGCCTTGGTCGTCGTGCTGGCCAGCACGGCCTACCATGGCTTTTGTTCCATCAGCTACGATCCCATTCTCGGGAACAAAGCTTCATGAGACGAATTACAGGTTGTGGTCTCTCGTGGAGATCACGCTCGATGGTCTCCGCCTCTAGAGACATGTCACCGGTGCATGACCTTCTACGCTACCGCTGGTTCAGTCTCCTCCCAGGCATTCTACTTCTGCTTGTGCTGCACAAGATGAGGCCGCCAAGAAGGAAGTAAAGGCGGCTGTTGCTGCTGCTAACACTGCTGATGAGGCTTTTCAGTATGCCATCGACGCTTTCGAGCACTAGTGTGCTGATGAGGCCCGTGTTCGCGCCATCCTAGTGGTTAGTGTTGGACCATGTGGAGGTGACCCTGAGTGTGTGATGAGTAATTGACATTTGTTTTAGGAAAGTCGAGTTTGGTTTGTGTGGTTCGGACCATGTCGTTGCACGGTGCAATTGGTTTTGGTCGGACTTTGTCGAGCTAGGTCGAACGTGCTTAAGTCGTTTATTTTTCGTTTCGATCAGGTTGGGCTTTGAGTATTTCGTCTGATGCTATTGTATGGTTAAAATATTTCGAGCGGTGCTGTGTGATTTGTTTCTTGTCTGTGTTGGCTGCAAGACATCGAGGCGGATTCATGGCGAGACACGGTAGACCGGACTAGGCGCAGGTGGCGCTGAAGTCAGAACGGTCGGGAGGTGTCGAAGACGGCGAGGGCTCGAGGTGGCTGCGAGGCTTGCAAGGCAAGAAAGGAGGAAGCTTCCTGGAAGGTGCGCGAGGGGCGTTTCGGTAAAAACGCAAAGCTGCACTAAAGGAAGCGGGTTTGGATAAAGCATCGAGTAGGTCGTGACCTAATGGGTAAAGCATGTGCAAACCCATTAGTGGGAGGTTATAAAAGGAGAGGGAGATGTTGTGCTGAAATTGAGAGAGTGTATGTGAAAGTTAGGGTTTTATTTGGCTCTCCTTTCTTGAGTTCTTGTTTTCTCAAGCATGTATGGGGACTTAGTTTGAGTTCCTGAGAGTAGTGGACAGCATGTAAAAACTCTATATCAAGCATGTATGTCTCCGTATCATTTTAAGAAATCTTGTATTTGAGATGTCTTGAGTAGTTCTCCTTGTTTTGCTTTTATTTCCTGCGTTTTTAGTTCTCTGTTAGCATTTGGTGTGCTTCTCTGTTCTCGTTTTCTTTTCTTTGTTGAATTTTAGACCGATCAACATCTAGTGCTAGTCTTGGTCCAGAGTGCCCCACGTTTGTTAATCTAATTTTCTATTCTTTTGATTTGAGAAGGGTTGTACTCATTTAATCATTTTCTTGGCAGCTCATTCCTTCAGATCATTTATTGTGCCAATCATTGACTGGATTACACCCTTCTGTTCAAGCTTTTTGCAACATCTCTCTTCCTGCAATTCTCTTTTGCTTTAAGTTTGTCCAGAGGTTTAGGTCCTCTTTTTAGTCTCTAGTTTGTTTTCTCCTGCTAGAAGTCTGCTCACGGCAGATTCTTTAAGTGCCAACCTGGGTAGCAACTTGCTGTAAAATGCATGCCTTTTGCTCTTTTCTTTTCATTGCATGTTAGGACTGTTTTTCAGCAAGTTCTCTCAGTTTTGTGCACAGTTTTCAGCTTTTGGATAGCAAGATTCTCTCAGTTTTTCACTGGTTTGTGCTTTGCCATTTGCAGTGATGCTAAGTTCTTTTCGCTTCAACGTGAGTTGGAGATGCTTCGCCAAGGAGACTCTTCTATTGATGACTTCTTTCAAGCCCTAGCCAGTCTTTAATGCTAGCTGGATGAGCTGGCCTCTCCACTTTGTCAGGAGTGTCATAAAGTGCAAAAGGCGGATCATGATCACCTTCGCCTTTATGATTTCGTCTGTCGTCTTCGCCCAGAGTTTGAGCCTGTTAGGGCTCAACTGCTGAGCCGCTCGCCATGAATGACCGTCACCGAGGCTCTTTCGACGCTTTGGGCCGAGAAGCTTTGCCTCAGGTTAACAACACAGTCTGTTCCAACTGTGCTTATTGCTCCTTCTTTGACTATACCGACGATTCCTGCTATGACTACGATCTCTCCCTAGGTGCCTGTTTTCACTCATGTTTTCGCACTAACTGGAATTCAATGCAACTACTGTAAGAACTTTGGTCACGACTACTAGAGTTGTGCGGTCCAGAAAAAATGGAACAAGGCATGTGGAGGTGGATGATTCAAGGGAGGGATGGGAGGCCCTTCCTTCACAGGGATACAGACTAGCTCGTCAAGTTCTCAATGAGGTGACTCTGTTCAACTGCTCTATCAGGCTCTATTTCAGCTCTCCCATAGCTCAGTAGGTTCTGCCAGTCTAAGACGTCTCATTCAGGTACCTCTTGGGTTCTAGATTCTAGTGCATTTTTTTCATATGACACCGAACTTCGCATCTCTTACTTCGGTAGGACCTCTTGTTTCTCCTATCTCTGTTCAGACCGCTGAAGGTACTCCTTTGTCTGTCAGCTATCAGGGCACCTTTTTGTCCACTGATTTTTCTGTTTTAGTTGTTTCCCATGTCCCCCAGCTTACTATGCAGCTTCTCTCGATGGGTCAGCTCACCGATCTCGGTTGTAGGGCTGGTTTTGACTCTCACACCTGTTTTGTTCAGGATCGACAAACAGGGATGGTACTTGGGACTGGCCTACACCGTAGGGATCGTCTGGATCTCTACATTCTTGATCGCCTCCACCTTCTGTTCACTTCAATTTCTCCTGATACATCCACGTCTATTTCCATCGCCACTGCTGCACCACCTCTGGAGCTTTTGGCAATGGCATCACCGATTAGGTCACTTATATGGGTTCTGTCTTTCTTCGCTAGTCTGTTGGAGTGTTCTTGGACGTGGTACTTTGACATGGCATGTTTTATCAGGGTTGTAAGCTGGACAAGCATCTACAACTTCTTCATTATTCTAGTGGGTCCTTGTCTTCTTGTCCTTTTGATTTAGTTCATTCAGATGTATGGAGGACCTGCGCCTATTATCTCTAAAGGTGGGCATAATTTCTATGTAATTTTCATTGAAGATTATTCCCGTTTTACATGGCTTTTTTCTATGTCTAATCACGGTTAGTTTCTTGTGATCTATCATAGCTTTGTAAGGATGGTTCATACTTAGTTTGAGTCCTCTATTCATACTTTTCGTTGTGATTCTGTTGGCAAGTACTGTTCTAACACTTTTAGGCAATTCCTTTTTGAGCAGGGCACTCTTTATCAGTTTTCTTATCCAAGTGCCCATGCTCAGAATGGGGTTGATGAGCGCAAGCATCGTTATCTAATTAAGACTACCCGTACTCTTCTTCTTGCCTCTCACGTTCCACTACAGTTTTGGACTGGGCTATTTCTACGGCTGCATATCTCATCAATATGCAGCCTTCCACTGCTCTTAAGGATGTTAATCCTACAGAGCATCTCTACTCTAGAGCCCCATGTACAGTCACCTTCCTGTTTTTGGCTGCACCTATTTTGTCCTACTACAACCTCGTGAGCACACCAAACTGTCAGCCCAGTCAGTTGAGTGTGTGTTTCTAGGTTATAATTCTGAGCATAAGAGTTATTGCTGTTATAATCCTTCTACTCGACGGATCAGGATATCCTGAAATATTGTCTTTGACGAATCTCGACCTATCTTCTATAGAGTTTGGCTCCTCGTCCTGTTTCCACCACTGAGACATATGTCAATAAATATATAGTATCACAGCTTCTTCCTCAACCATTCTTAAATTTTGTAGGATCGTCGATGGCAATCAGAGGGGGGTGAATGATTGCAACGCCTAGCGGAAGCTTTTTCTCAAAATAAAATAAAACAGCAAGAAAGATATATATATATATATATATATATATATATATATATATATATATATATATATAGTTCTGTAGCAACTAATAAAAATAACCAAAACTAATTGCTCTTAGCTACCCGTGTGCAATAAATGGTCATGTGAATACAGTGTTCTAATCATGAGAGAAGAATTAAAAATACTAAACTCATGCAGGCTCATACTAATGTCGCTGCATACATTGAAAAGCATGAATTGACTTTGCTAGTCAATGAATACTTCCCTAGAGCGATGGAAGCAGATGGCGCACGAGGATCTTTCACGCACGGACCGAGTTGCCGCTGCTTGATCGAGAGGTCAAAAGCCTGCTGCGGTTACGTGTGGATGTGCTCGCGTGAACAAACTCCTGCGTGACGCCTGGCGAACAAAGTGCGGAAGAAAAACTCACGTACGAGCTGCCTCCAATTCTTTAATCGATCAATCAACTCCCATTAAAAGTCTCCACAGCATGCATTGAATATTCATCAACTCAATCTTGTCTACAGCATGCAGCCACCCTTTTTCTTCCTATTTTTCTGTCCGCAACCGGCCGGCCGCTCGGCTATTTAAATCCTCAAGACGTCCTAGTCTCACACGGAAACGACGCCGTAATCAAAACTAAGTTTACAGCCGCCGCTCCGGACACCGCTCCGGACACCAATTCTAAAAGTCCGCTCTCAATCCCAATACAACTCGTCTAGCTGGGTTTAGGCCTTTTATCTCAACCAGGCTTTTAGCCCACTAATTTTAAGGGACCCGAAACCCTTTCTAACACGGGTTTTCAACCTTCCGACTTTTCAACTTATCGCATCACGTATTGAAGCCTCCAGGACCGCACCTCCCGTAGCTTCTCCACGTATCACCACCTTTGATCTCCATGCACCCCAAGCATGAGCCCGACCATCTCGTGACCTCCTTGACCGTCCGAACCTCGGATCTCTCCATCCTAGTCCCGATCCACCTCGTCACCGACTATGATCGACTCCATGCTCAACCTGCACATGCAAAGACCAAAGAATATTCTTCCGGCACAAGTTCGTCCAAACTTGACCAATGTCAATCCGCACACACGCAACACAACTCGCATAACGCCGCTAAACAAAATTACCAAATATTCATCATCACAAATTAACCATTGTCAATTATTCATCACAATAATATTCTAGACCTAGCCACATGGTCTAACAAATTTCGATGCAGATTGACTGTGGCTATGTTTCCGCTCAATTTGTGACAAACCTTGATAAATCAATTGTGGAGTTTGAGAATGCTAAGGTTCTTATAACTGATCAGAAGGTCACAAGCATAAAGGAAATTCTTCCAATTTTGGAGAATACTACACAGTTGAGAGCTCCATTGTTCATTATTGCTCAGGATATTACTGGTGAAGCTTTGGCAACTCTTGTTGTTAATAAGCTCCGAGGAATTCTCAATGTTGCAGCGATCAAAGCCCCAAGTTTTGGTGAGCGGCGGAAGGCTGTCCTTCAGGATATTGCCACCGTGACAGGTCTTTCCCGCAACCAACAGTGATGACCTTTTCTTTAAATTTGACTTTAATTTGGTAAACACTGTTCTTTGTTCTGTTCTGTGGCTGCATTCCCTTTGAATGATCTAAGCTTTATTAGTTTCTTGCTTTATATGAGAGATGTACGCATTAAATATACCTTTTGCTCCATTCTTGGAGCAATGTCACAACAAATAAATGATATGTTTTTTTTTGTTTTCTCATTTCATTTGTCTTAACTCTTAGGGCATGGCCTTTTTTCTATAATGAATCCAAAAGACCTTACTTTGATCAGTTGTGTCATAACCTCTTGCCTTTTGTTGACCAAAATTGGATGGAACAAAGGAAACATTTCTTTTTCAGTTGTACCTTTCATGGTATTGCAGCTTACTGAATATGATAAGAGATCGCAGCAAGCGAGGCAATACCTTAATGGATGGTCCGGAGATTGTCTCCATGCTCAACATTTAAATATTTCCATTAGATTGTTTATGTATGTTTCTTCTTTTCATCCATCTATTGACTGTTTATAGGGTATAACCTTTTTTTTACTATCTTTATTATTCTTGCATTTTTATTTCTCTTTTTTTTTTTGCTTATCCTATAACTGCTTCCAGGTGCTGAATTCCTAGCAAAAGACCTGGGTTTGTTGGTAGAGAATGCAACGGTAGAGCATCTTGGAACAGCAAGGAAACTCACAATTCATCGGACTACAACAACCTTTATGCAGCTAATAAAGATGAGATCCAAGTAAGGGTTGCACAGCTAAAAAAGGAGCTTGTTGAAACTGATTTGATATATGATTATGAGAAATTGGCCAAGAGGATTGCGAAGCTTTCTTGTGGTGTGGCTGTCATCGAGGTTGGAGCTGCAACTGAGACTGAGCTCGAGGACCGCCAGCTACAAGTTGAGGATGCAAAGAATGCCACTTTTGCAGCTATTGAGGAGGGCATTGTTCCTGGAGGTGGTACAGCGTATGTGCACCTGTCTACTGCTGTCCCTGCGATCAAAGAAAAGATTGAAGACCCTGATGAGCGCCTTGGTGCAGACATTATTCAAAAGGTAACTTGCTAGATTTCTATCAATGGATTGAACTGCATCAGTTGTCATGGCATGAAATGCGTTACCAGAGAACCAGTCTCATAGTTTTGTCTTTGCACGTATGTTTATCTATATTGCTAGAATGCAACTAGGACTGATCATTTAGGACATGCATAGCTAAGTTGATGAGTAGACGAGTATTGACTGAATAATTTTGCAGGCCTTGGCGTTGCATAGCTCCATACTAGTTCTTGTCAGAGCTATGTATCTCCATGCTACGGTTCAGTAGAATAACAGCACTTTACATTATCTTGTCGACTCTGCAGGCGTTGGTAGCACCTGCTTCACTGATTGCACACAACGCTGGGGTGGAAGGGAAGTGGTGGTTGAGAAGATCAAGGATAGTGAGTGGGAAGTGGGCTACAATGCGATGGTTGACAAGTATGAGAACCTGATTGAGGCTGGTGTTATCGACCCAGCTAAGGTGACAAGATGTGCGCTCCAGAATGCTTCTTCGGTGGCTGGAATGGTCCTGACCACACAGGCAATTGAGAAGCCGAAGCCCAAGCTAGGCTCCTGTGGCCGAGCCAGCGGAGGGAACCATTACTGTCTAAACTGTAACATTCTTCAGGCCATCATTTAGATGGTCCAGATCAACTCAGGGTAGAATTTTGGTTTGGGAGTTCAGATCAACTGAAAGGTGTTAGAAATAATCTTGATTTAGAGTCCAAGATATAGTAGAGTCCATCTCCGTGTGTAACTCAAGTTGAAGTTATGCCCAATTTGAAATCCGAATACGTATGCTAGTAGAAAATTATTAGCCTATATATTAAGTAGGCTTGTAGCCAGTTTTGTAAGAGAAAAGTAAGAAAAAGGAGAAGCAAACAAGATAATAGAGAAATTCAGAAATTCTCCTGTGTTCTCTCCGTTTATTTGCGATGTGTGTGTTTTCTTCTGGATCAAAGTTTTAACAAGTGGTATCAGAGTCTAGGCGAGAAGCAAGTTGCCGAAAAAAATCTTCTTGACGATTTTGTTTCGCGCTCGGCTCGAGCAGCGTTCCTAAGGCCTTCGTGTGCGCCTCTTGGTCCTTCGGTCTGTTTGCTCAGTGCCGGCGCAAGGAAAACCGAGGTGGAGATTAGCAACAACGCGAAGCAAAACAACAGAGAGCGGATCCAACACAGCAAGAAAAGTCACCAAGAAAAACAGTGTAGTTTTTTTTTCTCCGTTCCCTCAGTCCAAGAGCAACTTCAAAGTAGCCCGAGTTCTTGATCCATGCTCAAGATCATGTCGCGTTCTCCGTGAAGTGGTGTCATCAGTGATGAGATATCATACAGTATGATGGCGAAGGAGAATTCCGCTATCTCGCTGCATTATCCGATGCTCACGACAAGCAATTATGCAGCCTGGGCAATCAAGATGAAAGTGTTTCTTGCTAAAGCGCTCAGCAATGATGAACCAAAACTGCTCTAATGATGAGTTGAGTCAGGGACGTTGAAAAGATGTGTCGCCGTCCAAACTCAAGTAAGGTGGAAAAATCGGAACGTTGAGAAGATGTGTCATCGTTCTGTACCAAGTATGAGTTTAGTAAATTGTAGTTGAGACCGACTGCCTCAATGTTTTAGAGTCTTTGCATCTGGATGGACTCATACCAGTTGATTTGAGTTCCTACATGTAGCTTGCATGTAGAATGCTTCATGTGAAGGCGTGATTGGTAGTTCATAATGCATTGAGATTAAAACTAGAGTATGTCAAGTCAAGATTAAAGGGAAGATTGTTAGAAATAATCTTGACTTAGAGTCCAAGACATAGTAGAAGTCCAAATACATAAGTAGGAGATTATTAGCCTATATATTGAAGAGACTTGTAGCCAGTTTTGTAAGAGAAAAACAAGAAAAAGGGAGAGCAAATAAGATAATAGAGAAATTCAAAAATTCCCCTGTATTCTCTTCGTTTATTTGCGATATGTACATTTTCTCCTGGATCAAAGTTTTAACAAAAGGTCTAGTGTAGGATTTCCATTTTTGGGAATGAAGGGTAGCCTGATTTGAACTCATGGGAACCAAAGAAATTTATGTCATCATTTTTGAAATAATTCTGTGGTGATGTTTGCATTCTATGTGAGTTATTCAATTTATTTTGATTTTTGACAGCATGAGTGGTTGCATTTTGTCATGACAGGTTAACTGGTATGTTCATAGGACCACACAATTCTATAGCTTTTCGACACGGCAGCGGATGACAGATGCGCCGATGATATGGATGATATACATGGTTTTAGGTATAAAAAACCATTTGAATAATCTATTTCAAAATGCCACTTTGTTTTGATGTTTGATTTTTTTGATATCCGAAGAAACTAAAAGCTAAAAGCAGAAAGTAAAAAAACAAAAGGGTTGATTTTGATCCCAGGATTTGAATTAGAATGGTCTGGTAGGAAGGTCGTAAGATGTAGTGTACGGAAGGAGAAGCTGACAACCTACGCACCGTAATACCATGACATCTTGAAAATTCGGTTTCAATTTTCAAAGTCCGTTTGAACACCACTACCGTATATAGTGGAGAGTTTTTGTTCACGTTGCTTTCGGCCTTTGTTTCACCTTTTACCAACAATGCTCAGTTAGTCCTTGTCTTACACCCTTTAAGTAATCCCTCATGAGTTTTAAGAGGTCCTATTATCTTTTCTATTTTCATGTTTCGAAAATCACTTGAATATAGAAGAGTTGTGACCGCCGACATGAATCTCTCGGGTGGGACACGTAAGTACTTCTCGACCACCGTAGTTTCCTCCAATATACCTCTAAGAGATCAAATCTCATTGACCACAATAGTTAATTTACCTGCAAACTTATCTACTGACTGAGTTTCACTCATAAGCAGCGCCTCATATTCTCCTCAAAGAGTTTGTAGCCGAACCTTCTTCATTTGATCCACTCCTTCGTGTATAGTCCAAAGAGCAATCCAAGTTCCTCGTGCTATATCTTTTTCGATAAGTTGACTGAGCATCAATCAAGTTGGGTATGACAGCATAGATGAGTGCCAAGGCAGTTTACTCGGTCTTCATGTTGATTTTCGAAGCTTTTCCTTTTGGATCGACTTTTCCTTTTTAGCGTTGACTGGATCAACTACAGCATCCCAGACCCCCCTGGGCACGCATATTTATCTGCATCTTCATAGTCCAAGCCAAGTAGTTTTCTAAATTGAGAATTGGATACGGAAGAGAATTTGGTCCTTCTTTCATTGTCGATGAAGATACGCTCGTTGCCATGTGCTTTGTCTTCTATGAGTTGATTGGCACCGAGCTCTGATACCATATGTTGGTTATGACTGCTTAGCACTAGTAAAGTTTGACCACTTAGCACATACTCAAACTTCAACTAGATAGCATGCACTCGAACTTCGATCATTTTGCACGTACTCGAACTTTGATCGCTCTACGCTCGTGAGTTTTGACCAGTTAGCACTCGAACGCTTCGACTCTTCTCTATGATACTTGTAAGCCATGAGTGCTACATTACTCATGATATTCGAGTACTCTAGTTACTCATCATCTCCGAATACTTGTGTCTCCTCTGGTACTCGAGTATGGCGGCAATAACACGAAAACAATAGAGAAATAGAACAAATGAAATCTTTTAGTGGTGCTCTAATCGCCGCACCTTTTCCTTAGTTTTCTCCACTATTTATACATAAATTTACATGCTAAACATAGATAATATTTCTATGTATACGAACATGACTCAAATGCAGAAACCGACTCTGAAACCTGAATTTCTATTTTTAAACTGATTCAGACTTAACTCGATATAGACTCTAATACGGATTCAGCAGGATAAGTTCCAACAAACAATAATCAACATCATTGCTACTGGATAAGACTTGGCCATTAATTTGACGCACAAGCTTATATACATTGTGTTGGAAATGTAGGCAATATTTTAATTCCAAGTTTTACTAGGCGATAAATACAATAAACTAGTGATGCAAAACTTTCAACTAACAGTAGGCTACTCATCATACTTCAGAATATACACAAAGAAAGTATAGTAACACAGTTGAACGAATGCGCGAACGACTTACTATTGGGCTTGATGAAGAATAGAGAGTAGCGCAAGCTTGATGCAGTGCGGAGCGTACACGATGTAGTGCAGGAGCGGTCGTGCAAATATGCTGCCCAGAAACCTTATTACCACCCCGTGCAGGTACTCTCTGCGGCAATGGTTTAGAGATAGCCGCTCTCCCTTCTTCCATGTGCATGCCGGGAAGAAAGGTTGGTGAGGTTCAGACGGCGCAGCACAACAGCACAAGTTCGCAGAGAAGAAAGTATAGAAAGAATAGAGGTGGAATACTCCATACCTTTCCTGGACGTCTCCAAGCCCTTTTAAGGGCACTGCGGTTATTCACTAGTAATAGTCGCAAGTCACACGATTTTCACATGAAAATACGTGAACACACGCGCGCTGCATGCGCGCTTGTGTGATTAGCCAAAGTCCTTCTCACGCCACCCCTATCTATTTTCAAGGAGTGGCAAGGATTCCACATTATAAATCGGTCTCCTCTACTTTGGCTAAGTAATATGGTACTAAACTATGTATGCTTTGGAATTAAAGAAAATATGCTTTATTCATATGAGCCTATTTCTAACACATTGCACCTTGCTATCCCGTTGGTGCATGATGAGGAAACTTACACGGGCACACGAAAAGAATGGCGTGTTACCGTTCCATGCATCAAAACCAAATGATACCTTAGTGAAGCTTCAAATGGAACAAATCGGCATAGCAAGATCATGAATGTTGGGGGTAGCTGAGGGTACGGTTCAAACGTCAAAGTAGAAAGTGTTAATAATGTGTCGTAGAAGGTGGAGTTTGCATCGGATTCGGTTGTCCTTTAGCTTGTTGGGGGAACGTGTATGTATAGCACATCAAAACCTAGCTAGTGACTAATACGGCTAATAAAGCTATTTGCGCTAGCAAAGAGTTGATCAGAGCCAAGGAATTTCATCTCTCTCTCTTTTTAAACAAATGCTGATTTATATTTTATAGTTATAGACATCTGAACTAAAGTACCACCACAGCTAGTGTTATCATTTCATCCAAAGTTTAATGACAAATAATATGAAAAGTTAAGACTAATACTCGTTGGCATGTGTGCTTGGTATGATGCGTCTTTGTCGACTATGGCAATCAACCGCCTCTAATTTGTGGATTGATCTTCATGTAACAACTTTTAGCATCAGATTTAGGGTACAAGGAATAATATGAATTATAATATACTCCCTCCGTTCCGCAATATAAGTCCTCATTCTAGAGAAGCGTTGTCCCACAATATAAGTCCGTTGAGGAAATTAAATGTGTAGTTCATTCTAGAGAAGCGTTGTCCCACAATATAAGTCCGTTGAGGAAATTAAATGTGTAGTTATTAGAGCAGGTACAATAAGGCTTAGTCAGCAGGCTATAGCAAATATAATATCAACCAAATCTTACGTGGCAGAGAGAGAAAGGAAGAGAGAGAAGGAAGCTGGCTACTAAATTACAGCTAGCTATAGCACGTAAAAATATGCATTTCACTCTCATACACGTGGGGCCAAATAGTTATTGTAATAGCTACCTTATTGTATGAACTATTTTTTTGAAGGCTATAGATGAAATGGACAAATGTTATAGCCACTAGTTGGCTATACTATTGTACTTGCTCTTACAGTATTTTCATCATATACCCCTCTTTTAATGCTAAAAATGTAGATTTGTAGTTGTAGCACACCATTTAATAGGGCCATACATGGTTTAATAACATTAACCTTATCTTAGACTTAGTGTTTTTCTTGATCTGTGCGTATGGTCGACTATGGATTTATATTGTGAGACAGAGGGAGTACTAACTTTATCTCGAAAACCTATGAGTTTTTTCTATTTAATTTGGAAGAGGAAGTCTGCCCTAAATCTTCAACTTTATTTTAAATCGTCTTAAATCTTCAGCTTTGACAACGGACACCGAGCACTGCATGCATGAGATTTAGGGCCTTTTCCCACTAAACTTTGAGGGAGTTGATCATGTAACACTCATCTTCATATATATACTTTATGGAGCCATAAGTTTTGCTCTTTGTTTTGGCTTCATCTATAAACACATGCATCGATTCCCTTTGATCAAACGAATAACTTGAATAGTACGTAGACTCATCTTTTAAAAATTCTTTGCTTGTGGGCTGACAATAACTTATCCTTCACCCTTTTTTTTGGCTTTAGCTAAAGTAACTTGGTTCCTATAGATACATTGACTATATAAGTCAAGCATGTCACAGTTCAAAAATCTTCAGTTGTCTCGGTGCAGTGAAGGTTTAATAATCCACGTAACCAACCAAATATATTGGAGCTTTCACCAAGAGGCGGGAAAAAAAGGTATGTATATCTCTCTACTATGTGTGAAACCGCGCTTTGCAGAATTTTTCAAAAATTTGCTGTTTGATAGCTCATCCCTTGCTTTATATTCGGTGAATGCAAACTAGCATGCATATACAGATCTACATAAGTCTATTACTTAGTTGCAATACCTGTTGACGTAACTATATATGAGAGAATGCAAAAAAGTAGCACTGCAAATTTGGAACAAAATTTGATAGCGGTGGTTATGGTACAAACACATTTTTATGAAGGTTGCGAATATATGGCGCAAAAATTTTATGCAGATATCGCAACTAGTGATTTATCATATTTATTGGCGATACATCGTGTGGTGCTATACACGATATATAAGGTGGATATTCGTCACTTCTCTTTTTTCAGCCTACTAAGCCATTAAGGCCTAGTAGCAATATAACCACTACATTAAGGTTCACTTCTCCCTTTTAATCCTAGCCTTTGGTTGAGTTATTAATGCATGTAGATGGTGATGTACTAGCTATGGGCCGGTTTTCTGTATGGCATTTTGATTAATCACAAAGAAGCCAAGTACAATGTTGTTTGGCAAATGATTGATAAGAGGTGGGAAGAGAAGTTAAAAACTCCATTGCATATGGCTGGTCATTACCTAAACCCATACTACTGCTACTCAAATAGGATGGAAATTGAGAGATGCAAAATTTCGAGTGTGTGGTATCCTGCATGGAAACACTGTTTCCAAAAGAAAAAACACAAGAGACAATTTTGGATGAACTCAACAAGTACCAAAACAGTGAGGATTCTTTTGGCCGAGCCATTGCTAAAAAGCTACGTACGTAGTCTTGTATTGTAGATATATCTAAAAATTTATGTAAAGTGCACAAAAAATGTATCATATCGTCGCCCGGAATTGATAAAACTACTCATTTTTCTCGAGTGAAATATATCCTTTATATTTGGATATACTTTTTCCTGCAACCTCGCCATAATGTAAGGTAAATTTGACAAAAGTGGGAAATTTAATCTCAACGTGTCTTAAATTGTAAATTCAATCACGATAAAATTACACACCTAAAAACGAAATATGTTGATTCCATCATGAACTTTCCACGAGTGTACTTTTGTTCCACCAAATGTACTACGCCTAGGACCTTCACTCGAGAACAAGTGAAAATTCTGCATAACTATTCAAAAACATACAATGAATTAATTAAATCAGCTTTTAGGGTAGTTTTTAATATTCATGTGCTCTGGAAGAGCTTAAGATAATTTTAAGCTTCCTTAGCTTCCGATTTTATTTAAAAAGGATAGTTATTGTGCAAACCAGGAGCAAAATGCAAACCATCTTGGTTTGAGCACCAAATAAATATGAAAAAATTCCGAATAAAAACTTTTCGAAGTCACGTAGTCTATAGAAATTTGCATCGACTTCCAAAGTTGAGGTTTAAACTCAAATTGAACAAGTCAGCATAACTGCTATGGACAACAGCTTTTGTCTTTCCAAGTTCCATTTTCTCTATCTGTCAGGAATTTGTCTCTTTTCTTCCTCAAGAGTTTTCCATGTTGATTTCTTGTTGAAACCAAGTGTTTTGCACGACCGCAGCTAAATCAGACAACGTTTGTAGTAGATATGTTTCATTGTTTAAATGTGTTGAAACTACACGTAAGGAATCTAAAAGAAACATATGTACATATACATCTCAAGCGGGAGCAATATTTATAATGTTAAATAATATGTTAGCCCACAAGCATTGATGTATAGCAACAGTTCAGTCAAATGCTGCGACAGTTCACTACGCATCAGTACAAAAAATATAGTGAAAAAATTACAAAAGAAAATCGGAGTACGTGCAACGTTAAAAATAACTTGGCGGAAATATTCAGTTGAAAATTAAGATGTAAACTTTTAGTCAATTAATTGTAGTATTCTGGAATAGTTTATTTACCATTTTCGGCGCATTATTGCAACTTGGACAATGACATTGTTTTCATAATCTTCCATAATTAGCTTAACTAAAATGTCAGAAACTATATTTTAGGAAACACAAATTATTCATACAACTAGCAAAATTACCAACACAATTGCACTGCTAGATAATAAGGTCTTTGTTTTACAACTCTAATTCGTATGGTTGAAAATATATATAACTATATTTGTTATATAATTCTAATATCTATGTATTACTAATTTGCACTGTTATAATCTGACCCCACTAGTATAAGCAGTGTGGACCTTTTTCTAGATTAATGAGAGAATTTCTAAATTTTTTTTTAGAATTATTGTGGAATTTTTCTATACTCAAAACAAAGGAGCTGTCTTGAATTTCATCGGGTTGTATATACATCCTTTGTTGTTTACTAGTTGTTGCAGACATCAATGTGGTCTCCGCTACATAACTTTGATCATATATACCATTTTCTAGGTATATGTTAGGAAAAATTATTGAAAGTATAGTATTTTGGAAGCAATTTTGATGACAAACCTAAGTCCTATCACTTTTATTTTTAGAATTTAATTTAGCAATGTATAATTAGAAAAGGTAGTGGACAAAATTGTTTATTCAAGATATCTAAAACAACATGTATTATTTGAAACATACGGAGTAATAATCACTGGTCATCCAGCTAGGAGGTCGTGATGGGGTTCAACCCTCCGGTGCCGCAGCAGGACAGCAATTGGGAGATTCGCGTCGGCGTGCTCCTCAGCCTCGTGTTCCAGGTCGTCCTCATCTTCACCGGCCCACTCAGGAAGCGCTCCTCCTCAGCCTTCACCCGTTTTGTCATCTGGTCTTGCTACCTCCTGGCCGACTGGGTCGCTGACCTCGCCCTCGGCCTCCTCCTCAACAATATGGGCAACATCGGCGGCGGTGGAGGCAGTGTTGGTGACTTGGCTCACCGAGCCAACGCTGCAAGCTTAAAGCGCGTGCCGGCAGGAGGAGGTGGCGGCGGCGGCGGTGGCGGCAGCCCCATCATCTTCGCGTTCTGGGCGCCATTCTTGCTGCTCCACCTGGGTGGGCCAGACACCATCACTGCGTACTCACTTGCGGACAACGAGCTCTGGCACCGCCACCTCATTGGCCTCCTCTTCGAGCTCTTTGCGGCAGCAGTGGTCTTCTTCTGCTCCCTGCGGGGCAACAAGATGGTCACGGCGACCGTCCTCATGTTCGTCGCCGGGATCATCAAGTACGGCGAGCGCACCTATTCGCTCTACTCCGGGAGCAGTGGCGGTTTCCGAGACTCCATCCTTGGCAAGCCCGACGCCGAGTCGACCAAAGTCTTTACGCGACTGATGCGGGAGTTCTCCCACAGGACAAGGTCCGGCTTGCCTGCCGACCTTGTCTTCACCGACCCTAGCGAAGTGTTCTCCACCAGGGACTTGCAAGAGGCACACGAAGAGATGAGGGCGTACAAATTGTTCCTCATCTTCCGACCCCTCTTCGTCAACGGTGTCGTCAGCTCGACAGAGGTGACGATGACCAAGGCCTTCTTTTTGGGGCTGGACGACGCTGAGGCCATCGAGATCTTGGAGCAGGAGATCAACTACGCCTACGACATTCTCTACACCAAGATGCCAGTGCTCCGAACCATACCCGGATACATCCTCCGCTTTGTCGGTTGCTGCTGCGTCATCTCCAGCCTCGTTATCTTCACGCTCATCGACAAGGCCGGCATGCTTCCAGTCGATGTCTGCATTACCTACGCGCTTCTGCTCAGCGCTATCGCGCTTGATGCGGCCGCGCTCACCATGCTGCTCTTCTCCGACTGGACGCCGGTGTTTGTCCACGAGTCCAAGTATTCCAAATGGCTGGCGTGGCTGGCGAACGCCTCCCGGATGGCCAAGCGGTGTTGGACAGTGCGGCGGTGGTCGCAAGAGGTCAAGCAGATGAACCTCCTCGACGACATCCCTGAGCGCAACATATGTTGCCGCTGCTTCAGGGAGATATTTTACGACTTCATCTCTACCGGCCAGGCAGTGCCCCCCGAACAGATCGAGGATATCTTGGCCTTCATTTTTAAAGTATTCAAGGAGGCGGTCAAGTACTCCGAACAGATCAAGGAGCTGCGCATCAAGTACTCCGAACAGATCAAGGAGCTGCGCATCAAGTACTCCGAACAGATCAAGGAGCTGGGCATCAAGGACTCCGAACATATCAAGGAGCTGCGCGACTGCCGAGGCGATGGATTTCTTCGGCGGCGTATGAATATGAAAGATCAACCAGAACAACCAGCAAGAAAAGTCATCCTGAGCAGCGTCACCGAGACGGACTTTGATGAGTCCTTGTTGATGTGGCACATCGCGACGAACCTGTGCTACTTCCAAGATGCGGCGCCGAGAGAGGAGACTGACAAGATGCCGAATTACAAGTTGATCAGCAAGAACTTGTCGGATTACATGCTGTACTTGCTTATCAAAAAGCCGGAGATGATGTCGGCGACCATAGGGATCGGGCTGTTTCGGTACCGCAGCGCACGCGCAGCGATGCGCCTGCTCCTCAAGTTTAGCGGTGCCCGTTTGTCGACGGACCAGCACTTCACACACCAGGAAGTCGCCAAGGTGGTACTTGGCACGGATTTCAGCGCCAGCAGCTTCTTGGATAATATCATGGGGGGTGACCGGAGCAAGACGCTGCTGTTCAACGCGTGCCTCCTGGCCAAGGCGCTGACGGAGCTGGACGGCGATTCCATGTGGGAGGTGGTGGCTGGTGTGTGGGCGGAGATGCTAACGTACGCGGCCGCTAGGACACCGCTGATGGAGCACCTTGCGCAGCTAAGCCACGGTGGCGAGCTCATCACGTTGGTGTGGTTCTTGATGGAGCACATGGACTTGTCCGGTAGCACGTTTGAGACCCAACGGGCCGGCATTGTTCCAAAGTTGCTCGTCGACTACTAGCTTGTGTCGTAGATCACCGGCATTAGCCGCTGCCCAGTGCCTCAGTAAATATTTAAATAATATTTTAGAATTTTAAACGAAAAATAAAACATGTTTTCAGCATATATTAAACAACATGTGCAAAAATAAAATAATTGTAAGATCACAAATCTCTACCATGTCATTTGAATATGAAAGTCGATTTTGGATTAAAACAAAATCGAATGCTCAAAAAAATTACAGTTTTGCTATTGCACAGGCGACTGAAATTTTTTTATCTTTTAGTCACATGAAATTGCACTCTCAATCAACTGAAATTGCAGCCCCCTCCAAAAAAAAACATCTGCAACTTCAGGTGATTCAGAGTGCAACTTCAGGTGACCTGAAATTACACTCTCAATCAACTAAAATTGCAGCCCCCTCCAAAAAAATATGTGCAATTTCAGGTGATTCAAAGTGCAACTTTAGGTGACTGAAAGATAAAAAAATTTCAGTCGCCTGTACAATAGTCTATCCAAAAAAATATTATTAATTGATCAGTACTGGCAATTAAGTTGATTGCCCATCAGTATTGAGTTGAAGCGTTATCTTCTCTGCCTACATGCACTCCCGTTGGATGTGCTTTGCATGTACATGTGAGAATGCATGCATGTGATGCATAATGAGGATGTTGGTTCTGTTTTTATCCGACTAAGATGCCAGGGTAATTTTGCCGGCCGACTATGCGATCTCAACAACGACGACTCTTTCCCAGGAGATCTTCAGAGTAGCATCTTATGCAAATAATAATATCACCTATATTAAAGCCGGGGAAGCGCCCCGGGGCGAGCGTTGTCATGTCAGCTTTTTTGCGATAAAGTTCACTGAATTTTGTGAAATTACGTTTTGGTCCTGGGTTCTATACAAAGATCCCTGTCATGTTTTTTTTCTGAAAACCTCCCCACTTCACCGAAATTACATATCCTTTTGCAAGATAGCACCTCGTGGTTTTCCAAAATTACGAATAGGTCTTCGTTTAATAACGTATAAATCCTTACAGGTCATCCGTTTTTTTACGAAAAAAGCCTTTAGTTTTTTTGAAATTACGCATGTATTCTTAATTTTTTTAAAAAAAACTTTTTATAAATTAGTGTCTCTTTTATTTCGATCCATATGGTAGCTAGCACGGTGTTATATGCCGCTTGTACTTCCTTATGCGCCGAAGATTTCCACTGCTGCTCCCCCGCGCGCCGCGCGTTTCCTTAGACGTCGTTCGTTCCGTGCTTTGGTCTCCGTCCGTCCCGTGCGTTTGCCATTCCGTCGTGGCCTCCATCCTTGCCTTCGGCGGTGGCCGACGCGTTGTTCCAGACAGCCATGCCTGGCCCTCGCCCTCCTCGCTCCTGCATCCCCGCTCGGCCTCCTCCTCCCTTCATTCGCCGCTTCCACCTGTCCTTCCCGAACCGCCTCCGCCTCCACCTCCTCCGGGCGCGGCCTCCCCAGCGCCACCGCCTTCTCCGCCTCCGCCGCGCTCCTCCGCGTAGCCTGCTCTACCCGTCCGGCTCCCCCGCAGGGCCGCCGCCATCACTATCCGCCTCCGCCATCGAGCAGGGATTGGCGGATCAGGCGGCCACGGCTTAGATCCGGCCGCATCCCCACCCTTCTCCTCCCCATGTTGCCTTCGTCTCCTTACCTGTGCCGCCGCCGGCCCCATCTTCTCACGGTGCCGCCGTATTCTCGCAGCTCCTTCCCACCAGGGCGCCGCTGCCGTCGCCCTGGTCAGGACGCCACCGCCATGCAAGCACTAGCGTGCAGACCAACCAAGAGGTCGATTAAGCTCGTGAGTTTTCTCTATCTGTTTATCTATTTTGCGATTTTGGTCTCGATTACCTCGGATGTGGGGATCTAGGTTTTACCGCAGACCCATGGCCAACTAAGGACGAGCCAACATGTGGTTGCGGTTTCGAGTGAAGGAGAGCGGAAGAGGACAGGCCACATGGCAGAGAAGGACGGCTCGGCCCATGGTGGTCAGTGTTCTACTCGCCGTTCCTCCTCCCCATGCTCCAGGCCTAATAGGTTACTATTGTTGCTTAACATCTAATACTGATCTTCTCAGTGTCTACACAGCTAAACAGCTATCAAAGTCAGGTGCTTAGAAACTTTAGATGGGCCTAAATGAATTCTGCATGACAGATGTAATTTTCTTTAACAAACAGTTTGGGTATGTGATGTAGGGAGCAAAATAAGCAAAACTTGTGTACTACTACAGAAATCCACATTACAGACGGTTCAGAAACGTCATCACAGACGGTTTTCTGAACCGTCTGAAATTATGGGTAGTGATAATCCAAGTTATCACAGACGGTTTTCGAACCATCTGTGATTATGCGATATCACAGACCCCCCAGCAGAATCTATTTCTGTTTATAGCTAGCCTCAGGAAATGCTAGCCATGCCCTCTGAAACAAGCAGATAATCACAGACAAAAAACATACAATTCACACATCTCATTTCCTTTCAGATACATTTCACAGACATAAAACATCCCATTGACATCGCACTTCATTTCACAAACATAAAGCATGCATCCATTTCACAAATCGATTAAATGAATTGAAATGAAATATCCATTAACACATCTCATTTACAAAAGATGTGCACTGCATTTGCACTTAGTGATAAGATCAATAAGAAATCATGGTGCGCAGTGGAACCGTCCTCCTGGCGTTATGACTTGAGTCAGCAAATGTACGCCAACTCTCCTCGAATCCCTCCAAGAACAGGCTGTTTCAATGCAGTTGACGGGATGGACGCAGCCTGTCGATAGGAATATCAATGTGCGTATATATGTAACGTGTTAAGTATGAAGTAATTATGTGAAGAGTGACAAACCTTGCGATTGGTGAGCCTCGAGGAATCGAGGAGTAGTTCCATATGTTGGCAAACGTAGTATCCACATGTGTTGCCGGCTCCCGCTGGTGACACGCAAAAATGGAATGTGTTAGTTCAAGAGGCATTAGTACCAACTGTTGCATAGGATTAATTAATGTGAAATAGCGAATGCCTTAAAATCTCGAACATGTGTCAGCAGGCCTTTGGCCCCGCGCTTCGAGTCACCTCCCTTTTCAATGTAGGTGGCAAACGCCCTACGTAATTCGAAAAAGTTAACCTTAATCATTCGAAAGGAAAGAAAGTACAATGTAGATATGTATGGGGAATATGTGCTTACCTATCGATTACTTGGCTGAGAACTGTGAAGTCCATTTTATTCTTACTTAGGGAATCAAGGTAATATACCTTGTTCTATTTTGGTACAATTACTACTAAAATCCAATGAAAGTTTTGAAGGAAGGGCATAAGTACATAATCCTTCTTGACGCAACCCAGCAGTCCTGCTGCAATGTACCTCTCGATGAGGGGTGTATCCTGGTCGATGGTTTCCTTGGTGACCAATTGTGGGTCCAAGAAACCAACTGATAAGTTGGATGATCTAGCTTTAATCAGCATGTGTCTATATATATACACACGAAAGCAAAAAATTAGATATGGCATTTATCGGTATGAAATTAACGGAGACTGTGATTGTACACACTTACAGCGTCCAGCATCGAATGATTGAGACGTCAAGAGCGTTGAACGTGAACAGATCGAATAAATCCTCAAAGGCGACCACGAACAAACACTCTTGAAAATTGTGGTGTAAATCTTCTTCGGTGAATTTGACAATGATACTTGAAGTCTGTTCTGCCTCTAGCTTATTGGACTGCTGCATATACCACATGTGCAATTGCGTGCAACTATATGGTAGCTTTTGGAGGTATTTTTCCTCGAGCAACGGCTGACCAAGCACGAATTTGCGGGCCAAAGGTAGGTACGGAATATCATCATTGGTCTTCTTTGCTTTGCCCTTGCTGGCCTTGCTGCTTCGGCTATAGGCCGACTTAACGGCAGTCGGCAGCAGCGGTGCAAGTTGCTCTGGCGAGAATAGGACCCGTGGAGATAGCACCGGTGCAGTATCCGGTGGTGGAACCGACTGGTCTTGTAATGGAGATGGCACCAGTGCAAGTTGCTCTGGCGAGTATGACCAGTGGAGATAGCACCGTGCAGATCCGGTGGTGGAACCGACTGGTGTTGTAATGGAGATGGAACCAGTGCATGTTGCTTTTGTCCTGCCACCGGTGAAGAAGACTCCAGGGAGATGTCGCTTTTGGGCCACTGGATGAATGTTCCGATGGCCTGTCCTAGAGTCATGATCTTGTCGTTGGGGGGCTTCGGTAGCGGGACCACCTCAAAATTGACATGCACACCATCCACATTAACTTTTGCGAAGCCTGGCGCTAAAGCTTGACCGTGCACCATGGCCCCGATACTGCATTTAATATGCTCGCCCCAAGCAGCGTACAAGGGAACAGAGCCATATCTCACTTGGAGCTTGCAATTCATAGGCTCCTACATAACGATACAAAATTAGCTACTCGAATAGGCCTACCAATGGAGCAAGCATTCGAGAGGTAATAATTATTACCTGGATGTCGTCCACAGGAAATTTGGACTGGATTTGCGTCGGATTGGACGCGCAGCTACTCGGACGGTTGTGCGGGCTAGCTAGCGTAGCAGCGGCGGTGGCGGCCTGCTGACTTTCTGTCTGTTTCCGCAGCTCATCTCTGATTATATCACGCTCGCCTTTGTTTCTCTTCCTGCGCCGATACATGTCAGAGTCATCTTGGAAACCATGTTTCTATGGAACGTAAAGCCCAAGGCCTCTCGTACGGCCCGGGTGCTCCTTGTTTCCCAGGGCCACGGAGAGCATATCATTCTCCCTTGTTCCCTGGAATGATCCCTCGGTAGATTGAAAACTCAGCTCTTCCTGCAAGAGCACGACATGTCATTTCAATTCGTACGAAGTTGTGGAGTAATTACAAGCTACGTAGTTGGATCGATATCTTACCATGCGCTGGGACACTTGCTGGTCTGCAGGGTTTCGAAAGGAGACGTCCCCCGATGTCATTGTAGATGACCTTGCTCTAAGCCAATTTCGAGTGCGGTCATTCGGGATATTGGAAAACGGCGGGGCGATGTCCTCTGCAGCTGCCAGCTCATCCTCCAACCTCCATTGCGGGATTTTACCCGCATACCCAGCTGTGCCAAGTCTGTGGGGGTGCGTGTTTTTTGCCTGGAGGGCCTTGTGCGCCACACTTGTACTTTTGAAATCTTTGGTCGTTTTCATCGCCTTGAACTCTTCCCATTGTGGTTCCAGGAATGGGTATTTAGTCAAAGGCGTTTCGTCCGTCTCCACGTATTTCCTGACAAGCGTGCTCTTGAAGTTCTTCCATGCTTTGCACGCCGCTTGGTAGGTTTGTCGTTCCACAGCGTGTAAGTGTTCTTCTGGGAACTCGAACGATGCCAAAATTTCGGTCCACAACTCACGTTTCCGAGTGTCAGGCACGTTCTTCCACGAATTGTATGTGATCTCAATTCGTTCTCGTGCAACTATTCCGACCATGGTTCGGAATGCGTTTACCGCTTGCTTAGGAAGGATAGGGACCCCAGCTGCGTTTACCGCTGTGATGGTCTGTCGGCTTTGAGGCTTCTTTGATAGCCCTCTTCCTTGGCGTCTTGATGTTGAAGCGGACGCCTCCGGCGATGATGCTGAAGAATACGCGGGTGACATGTTGCTCATTTTGTGGGTCTATTAAGATAAGATGAGAATGTAATCATATTGAATTGGAAGAGAGGAGTAGAGGGGAGGGGGAGAAGGGAGGGGGTGATATGGACATAGAGAGAGGGTGATGTGCCTATCTTAGCACCTACTTTAGTTGCTAATACTATAAACCAAATAATAGAATCAATAACAGTCTCAACATGAATATGTGCTCTCAAATTGTAGGTTGCACAAGATTAATCTTGGCCATCCCGCTACTAAATCATATACTCTTCCTTGATTGGTTATGCCAAATAATGAATTCAGTCTTTTGAGCTCTAGATACAAACTCTACAATCTCAAGATCAAGATATATTCAGCATGCATATATTCAGACATAATAGATTAACTTTTAACTTTTCAAGATGAAATCCTAACAGATCAATTTAATAACATGCCATAACTGTAAATCCCACAGGCAATCTCAGTATATGGAAGATTGTATATAACAGCTATTAGAGCTCAAAGACCGAATGAACCAATCTCAGTATATGAATTTATCATCATCGAGCAACTGTAAATCCCACAAGCAATCTCAGTATATGGAAGATTAACAAACTTGAATATACATGAATGCAACTAAGCAACTAACCATAACAGTAAGCATAACAAACTTGAATATACAGTAAGCATATACCATAACAGTAAGCATATAACAGTAAGCCCTAAACCCTAACACTCAGTATGAAGTATCAAGCATCAACCCTAAACCCTAACAGTAAGCATGAAGCTCGGGGAGGGATTTGATGACCTTAGGGTTTTGGTGACGGAGGAGGAGGCGGCGATGACGGAGGAGGAGGAGGAGGCGGCGGCGACGGAGGAGGAGGAGGCCCCGGGCTCGGGGAGGCGGCGGCGACGACGGGCTCGGGGAGGCGGCCGGCGACGACGGAGGAGGAGGAGGAGGCGACGACGGGCTCGGGGAGGCGGTGACGACGGGCTCGAGGAGGCGGCGGTGACGACGGGCTCGAGTGAGGCGGCCGGGGAGGGCTCGAGTGAGGCGGCCGGCGAGGGCTCGAGGGAGGCGACGGCGAGGGCTCGGGGGAGGCAGATCGGGATTTAGATATTAGAATAACTGCAGAATACACACGGAAAACCCTAGACACGGGTATATATAGCGGATTATTACAGACGGTTCTAAACTTAGAACCGTGTGTGATATGAATATCACAGACGGTTCTAAGTTTAGAACCGTCTGTAATAAGCATACTATCTCGACGGTTCTACGTTTAGAACCGCTCGAGATAGAGCTTATCACGACGGTTCTAAACTTAGAACCGCTCGTGATATGAATATCACGACGGTTCTAAGTTTAGAACCGCTCGTGATAAGCCTATGCCCGATCAGTAGTCATTCATGATCAACGACCAACCATCTGCATTCATGATCAACTACCTACCAGCTGCATTCATTTACACATTTTCTCAATCTACATTCATTTTTGTCACACATACACATCTGAAAATTGACTACATCACACATTTTCACATATACATCTCAAAATTGACTACATCACACATTTTCACATATACATCTCAAAATTGACTACATCACACATTTTCACATATACATCTCAAAATTGACTACATCACACATTTTCACATATACATCTCAAAATTGACTACATCACACATTTTCACATATACATTCTTATTGTACTTGCTTATTTTCCTTTAAAAATTAGCCCTTCATCATGATCAATGTGTACGTAACTAGTTTCGTCACGTTGTTCATCGTCGACCCTTATGCCATTTCCAAAAGGAGGTAACTCGTCAAATTGATTGTATTCCTCCTCGTCCAGTACATTCTCCACTCCAACAATTCTTCTTTTTCCATGAAGAACTACATGACGTTTCTTATTTGCCGAGTCGGTTACATAGAAAACTTGAACAACTTGATTGGCGAGTACGAATGGTTCGTCTTTGTACCCGACACGTTGGAGGTCCACGGTCGTGACACCGTACTTGTCAACCTTCACCTGTGGGAGATGCACCCAACGGCAGCGAAATAAGGGGATTTTGAAAACCACATAGTCGAGCTCCCAAATCTCTTCTATGAAGCCATAGTACGAGTTTCTCGACCCATCGGTACTGAATGCATCTATGCGGACACCGCTGTTCTGTTTAGTGCTCTTGACATCCTGAGACTACGTATAGAATGTGTACCCATTTATGTCATATCCTTGGCATGTCACAACTGTAAATGTCGGCCCTTTTGCCAACCATGTCAGCGTCTCACTCGGCGAGCTCCTAGCGATTTGCTCCTTCAACCATTGGTTGAACCAACGGTTGTGTTGCCTCATGATCCAAACATCCGGCCGCTCTGGATTCCGTACGTAGGACTTGAGAATTCCCATGAACCTCTCAAATGGGTACATGCTACGTAGGAATACGGGCCCGCACATTTTTATCTCCCACACAACGTGAACAATGAGATGGACCATGATATCGAAAAACGAAGGAGGGAAATACATTTCAAGGTGACATAGAGTCATCACCACCTCGTCCTGCAGAGCATCTAGTCCTTCGGGATCGATGACCTTTTGAGCAATTGTGTTAAAGAAATAACACAGCCTCATGATTGTCTCTCGGACTTTGATCGGCAAAATATTTCTAATTGCAATAGGGAGCATCTGTGTCATCAGCACATGACAATCATGAGACTTCATGCCATTTAATTTCAAATCATGCATCGAAACAAGTTTCTTCACGTTGCCGGAGTAACCAGACGGAACTTTGACACCATGCAAGCATCGCACGATTCTGTTTCTCGGCCTTGGACAGAGTGTAACACGCAGGGGAAGGTACGTTCGTCCATTATCGGTGCGTGTCGGTGCTAACTCGGGCCGATGTCCATGTCGGCCAAGTCAAGCCGTGCGTTGACGCCGTCCTTTGTTTTATCACGGATGTTCAGAAGAGACCAATCAAGCTCGTCGCACACATTCTTTTCTACGTGCATGACGTCGATGCGATGCGAACATCAAGGTACTCCCAATAAGGTAAGTCCCAAAATATTGATCTCTTCTTCCAGGTGTTCTTCTCATGAGCCCTCAATTTACGTCACTTTCCGAGGACAACATCTAAATCCTTAACCATATCATAAATCTCGTGTCCCCTTAAATGCCTTGGAGCTGAACCGTCTTCCTTCTCTCCATCAAATTGTTGCTTCATCTTGCGGTATGGGTGAGCCCTCCGAAGGAACCGGCGGTGACGCATGTAGACGATTTTGCGTGAGTGTCTCACCACACACTCTCGGTACCATCTAAACAGTGAGTACAAGCTTTGGCACCTTTTGTACTATGGCACGATAGGTTACCAAGGGTAGGATAATCATTTATGGTGCGAACAATAAGGAGCGCAGAGTGAAGTTCTCTCGTTTGTATGCATCCCATACCTGTACCCTTCGTTCCACAAGACTTTTAGATCTTCCACCAACGGTGCTAGGAACACATCGATATCATTCCCAGGTTGTTTTGGCCCTTGGATAAGTATGGACAGCAAAATGTACTTTCGCTTCATACACAACCAAGGAGGAAAGTTATAGATGCAGAGAGTCACGGGCCATGTGTTTGTGCATTTGCTCAAGCTCTTGAAAGGATTCATTCCATCTGTACTCACCCAAACCTTATATTCCTTGGTTCTGCACCGAACTCTGCAAAACTCCTATCGATTTTTCTCCACTGCGCGGAATCAGCAAGGTGTCTTATCATTCCATCCTTCTTGCGCTCCTCCGAGTGCCAACGCAGCAGTTTTGCCTCCTTTGGATTTGCAAAAAACCTTTTCAAACGGGGAATTATAGGAAAATACCATGCCACCTTAGCAGGAGGTCCTTTCTTCGCCTCTGTTCCCTCGCCATCATCTGATTGATTGTTACGTTTGTATCGGGATGCGTTGCACACCGGACATACATGCATGTTTGCATACTCTTTACGGTAGAGGATACAGTCGTTCGGGCATGCATGTATTCTTTCTACTTCCATTCCCAACGGACAAAGAACCTTCTTGGCTTTATACGTGGTTTTAGGCAACTCATTTCCCTCCGGAAGCATGTCCGCTAAAAGATCTAGCAGCGCCGTGAAACTCTTGTCGGACCAACCGTTGCTTGCCTTCAATTTCAACAGTTCAAGCACGGCCGACAACCTCGTGTACTTTCAGCTCGTGTACAAAGGTTTCTCTGAGTCCTCCATCAAGCCACGGAATTTAACATACTCTCTCTCATCATAGTTCTCTTCTACATCGCGAAGCATCTGATCCAGATTATCATCGTGCAACCTATCCGAATCCGAGCCACAATCGACATCAACCGGCGGCATGTCATTCACTTCACCGGCGATGTCATCCGGGGGCATATCATTCACTTCGCCGGCGATGTCATCCGGGGGCATATCATTCACTTCACCGACGATGTCATCCGGCGGCATATGATCATTCACTTCGCCATGACTGGTCCAACACGTATAATCCTTTTTGAAACCCCTCCGAATCAAGTGCGCTACAATTTACCCTCGGTTCTTAAACATCTTCAAATTCTCGATCGATGCATGGACAGACATATATTCCACCCCTTATTCAACATATCCTCCTCGCGGCTCTTATAAAAGCATAAATGCCATTAATGTACTCTTCACTCACACGGCTCATGCATACATCCAGCTTTCGGTCCTACGTTACGTGACGTATATAACAACTTAGTATTAAAATCTAGATTAACTAATTATAACTACATATATACGGGCCACATTTATTATATTGAGACTTAATTTGCTAGCTCAATTCATATTACAAACACAACAAGCTATTATATAACCAACAATTTTGCAAATTAACCATCTTCAATAACCACTAATGGATTACTTAGACCTAAATTGTAATGCAATTAAAGAAAAAATAAATTACATTACTAACCATATCTAGAGCAACCAGGAAAGACTGAATATTCAAAGCTCAATCTCTGCCTCTTCCCACCAAATTAACTGGCCTGAAATCGCCTAGCTTCCTCCCGAGTGAAAAGTGCGCAGCGATGGCTAGATCGGATCGAAATGAAGACAGATGCGATGAGCAGCGCAATAAATGCCTTAGCCATTATCACAGACGGTTTTTAACTAAAAACTGTCTGAGAATTATCACAGACGATGTTTTTGATTAAAAACCGTCTGTGATAACTAGCTTATCACAGACGGTTTTTATTAAAAACCGTCTGTGATAATCTGGGATTATCACAGACGGTTTTTAATACAGACCGTGCGTGATACTTCGTAATAACCGCTGTGATAATCCATTTTCCCGCCACAAATACCACAGACGGCCTCCTAATTACAACCGTCTGTAATAGTGTTCATCAGAGACGGTTTGACAAAACCGTCTATGATGAGGCGTCTACTATGAGGCTTTCTGATGCTTCTCCTACATCGCTTAAGGCCTATGGTCTGTACTGTGTCCAACTTTACACCATTTATTTACTTGCGAATCGATGTAAGTGGATCGACACTGAATGATCACAGTATTCTCCCATTGAGATCCAGGATTAGGTCAACTAGCTAATGATTTCACTGGTTTATGGTGAGGCACACCGATTCTAGTTAGACCATAATATTGTTCTCTCAACGTAACCCACTCTCAATTTATTTTTTCTGGAGGGTTGTGGGTTTCGGGGGTTCTATATTTTTTGGTGAAAACCGTTCAAAAACTTCGCTTTTTGTTAAGAACCGATTGTGGGATCGGTGCTAAAACCTTTCCTGGCTGGGAACCATTTCTGGCAGCTGAGAATTCCTGGATGTTAAATGTTGGGAATAGTGAACATTATAGGTAGACATCATGATTTTAGTTTAATATAGACAACAACAACAAAGCCTTTATCCCAAACAAGTTAGGGTAGACTAGGAATAAAATCTTTTCAAGATCAAAGAGATATGAGTCTTGAAATGAAACCTACAATGCTAAAACCCTAAGCTGTACGACTTACTATCTAAGCCAAGAGCCTAAACACTGCCTCTAACTTTCTTATGATTCCAGTACGTAGATCGCTAACTTCCATGCGCTCCTATCCAAAGCTAATTCTTTAGATACATTTCAATCCATCAAGTCTTTTTTAACTGCTTCCTCTCACGTCAGTTTTGGTCGACCTCTATCTCTTCTTTCATTTTCAGTATGTCTTAAAATTCCACTACGTACCGGTGCCTCAGGAGGCCGTCATTGGAGATGTCTGAACCATTTCAAACGATGTTGGATAAGCTTCTCTTCAATTGGTGCCACCCCCACCCCATCACGTATATCATCATTGCGGATGCGATCCCGCCTTGTATGACCACAGATCCACCGCAGCATCCTCATCTCCGCTACACTCATTTTCTGTATATGTTGTCTTTTAGTCACCCAACATTCTGCTCCATATAGCATTGCGGGTCTGATCACCATCCTATAGAACTTACCCTTTAACTTTTGAGGGGCTTCTTTGTCACACAGGACACTAGATGCTTGGCGCCATTTCACCCACCCCGCTCTTATCCTATGGTTCACGTCTTCATCAATCTCACCGTCCCACTGTAGCATCGATCCTAAAAATAACGAAATGTGTCCTTCTTAGGCACTACTTGTCCATCCAATCTAAAATCTTCATCATCTACCCTAGCAACACTGAAATCACACATCATATACTCAGTTTTAGTCCTATTAAGTCTAAAGCCCTTCAATTCTAAGGTCTTCCTTCATAACTCGAGTTTCCTATTAACATCTATCGTACTCTCATCGACCAACACCACATCATCAGCGAAAAGCATACACCAAGGGATATCTCCTTGTATTTCCTGTGTGACCTCGTTCATCACTAGGGAAAAAATGTATGGACTCAACGTTGACACTTGGTGTAGTCCTATCTTAATGGGAAAGTCATTAGTAACACTACCACATATTCTGACATTAGTCACAACATTTTCGTACATGTCCTTAATTAGGGTAATATATTTTGTTGGGACTCTTTTCTTTTGAAGTGCCCACCACATGACATTTCTTTGCACTTTGTTGTAGGCTTTCTCTAAGTCAATAAATATCATGTGAAGGTCCTTCTTTTGCTCGCTATACCTCTCCATCAACTGTCGTAGCAAGAAAATCGCCTCCGTGGTCGACCTCCCCGGCATAAAACCCAATTGGTTTGTCGTCACGCTAGTCACTTTTCTTAAACGACGCTCAATTCCTCATCGAAGCCAAAGTCTTTCCCTACTTCTACAAATCAACATAAGGCTTGTATTTGGAGCTTGGTAGGGTAAATGCTCAGCTAAAAACCTTGATATTGCAAAGTCAAATAAGGATTCACACTAAATTTTTAGAAGTCTTGTCAAAAAGGCCATTAGAACACAATGATGACGATCAATGTGGAGGGAGAAACGAACACACGCTTTAGAAGATGTCCTTGTGCAAGTGGCAAAGAGTGATCCTGAGGCATAGATGAAATCCTTGTTATCAGATTGCACAAGGGGGAAGACAAAATTTCATGCCACGTTGAAGAAGTGAGCATGCCTGTCAGCTAACCGAAGAACTTGATCCTTTGCACTTTCTCCAATGTCACAAGGGTACTTAGTCTTCATGTTCCCTCAACTCATCTTCCTTTTATTTATTATTTTCTTCTCTTCTTTTTATCCTTTTTCTTTCTCTTTTTTGATCTGGAGGATGAAGCTTTTGGAACAATCCACTACTTTCTTCTTTTTATCCCAACATAACTGGTGCAATGATTTTTGACAAAGATAACTAGGCTGAATGCTCAAAATAGCGCAATGGCAATTGAAATTTGTCGATAGGTAGGTATGATGACATAGAGGAACTAGTTTACAGGGGAAATATTCAGCAAGTTTTTCTCAGAACCTAGGGCAGGATCAACAGTACTGAATATGAAGGGCTAGCAATTGGTAAAGGATACACAAAAAGGAGGGCTAGCTTCTAAGACTTCTTACTTCTAGGTGGATAAAAACTTGATAAAGGTCACCAAATCAACATATGGCAATTAGGGGTGAAGACGGATCGGATAGTTTCCGCCGGATCCGGACGGATACGGATTGTGTCGGATCGGAATTTTTTCGGATAGTTCTCGGATCGGATACGGATACGGATTTTTTTTATCGGATACGAATACGAATATAGTAAGCCTAGTATCCGTCGAATACGGATACGGATAATCCGGATAGTGGCTGAATTTTAACAAAAATGGTATATGGAACACATTGGAGTAGCCACTAGCTCTAGTGCCTAAGATAATATTTCAAAATATGGAACACATTGGAGTATTGGACCAACCTATAATGCAAACATTGAAGATTCTGCAGATCTTGTGACTATTATAGAATATATGAAGAATTAGGCTTGTAAATTGGCAATACGAATTGTTGCTACTTATGTAGTTATGTTATGATCGACTATTGGGTATATTTTCATTGTGGATAAAAAGACTATGCTCGTTTAGATTTCATGAATGTTTTGACAAGATGAACTATTTATGCATTTTCATTAATTTTGGATGTATAGTTTAAGGGGTTTTCATGTTCCGATAAATATTCGTAACCGTATTCGTTTCGATTCATATTCGATCCGTATCTGTATTCGATATTATTCGTATTCGTATCCGTATCCCAAAAAAAATATGAAAACAAATATGGTAGAGGCATTATCCATCCGTATCCGATCCGTTTTCACCCCTAATGGCAATGTGGATGTTTCAAATGCCCTAAAACTACTTTTTTGTTGTGGTGGGATAGAAAATAACATATCATTTTTTAATCAAAGGGTACTACAACTTAATCAACATCATTTTTTTTATCAAAGGGTACTACAACTTAATCAAGGGGAAGAGGGTCTTCGATCATATATAAGTACCTATAAAATCTCTGGTTTCAAAATTTACTAAGGAACAACCCACAAATAAAGGTAGAAAAATCTATTTAATCAATGAATGACTATGGGTTAAGGCATTCATTTCCAAGTGTTAAACCACCACTAATAACATCATCAATTTTCAACTAGATAGTGAATTGTTTAAATAAAAGATAATAGCACTGATCAAAATAAACTTAACTTTCATCATTTCCCAAACAATGATAGCTTAATAAGTAAACTACACCCTCCCCACACACAAATTTTGCATTGTCCTCAATGTAAAGGAAATAAAAGAAAGGAAGAAATGTGGTTTACTTGATTGAAGCGCTGATGGTCTTCAGATCATTAGTGTTGTGGCTACCTTGCAGGTGCTCATTTTAATGTCAAGAGCTAGACCCATGAGTTTGCTTCTAACCTGCAACCATTTCATAGATATCAAATTATTCCATCTTTGGTCTGTCAAGTTCCAGGTATACCTTGAGTCGGTGGCCATTGACTTTGATGAAATTGTCCTTTAAATCTTTGATGACAACAACACCAAATTGGAGAACTTTGTACATTATGTATGGACCATCCCATTTGCTTTTTAGCTTCCCTCTGGCAAATAGCTTGAATTGTGAATTAAAGAGAAGGAACTTTGTCTCCAGCAGTGAATTCCTTCTTGATTAGCCTCCTGTTGTGCCACCGCTTCATTTTCCCTTCTAAATGCTTACATTGTGGTAGGTTTGAAGTCGAAGTTTGGACAGTTCACCGATCTGAATTTTTCTCTTTATTCTAGCAGTGTCGACGCTAAAATTCATCTCCTCAATTACCCAGTAAGCTATACGTTCCATATTCAATAGGAAGATGGTAGTTTTTGTCTTACACCAATTGATAGGGTGTCATTCCAATGGGTGTTTTATGAGTTGTTCGATATGCCTAGAGCACATCATTTAATTAACTTTAAAGACCAATTCTTTTCTAAGTGAGTGACAGTCTTCTTGAGAATATCCTTGATCTATTTGTTGGATGTTATATTGGTATGGAAAGCAGCGTTTTCTCAAAAAAAAAAGTATTGGAATTTTACTTTCACCTTTCATTAGAAAGTAATGGAAAGGATTAATGTGTTGATATTGCAATTCTGATGATCAAAATCCAATGGTACGTAGTAGAGAAATGCACATCTATGCTTAGAAATTCCGACATAAAATTATTGAGGGCATGTTTGGAACACATGGTCAAAAAGATAGGATCGGGGAAAATCCTAGGAATATAAAAGGAATGCATGCACAAAACATAATAATGGAAAAATATAGGAAATTTGTAGGTATGAGTGTTTAGAACACAGGAATAGGAAGAATATAAGAATTTTGGAGGAGTCATAGAAGTGATTAGTAACTTTTTTACTTAAATTAATTGAACAATTTTTTTAATTTTTTTCAAGCCACTAATAAATGCACCCAGTAAACTAAATGCCCACATGTGAATTTTCTTATCCCCTAACACTCGATGGATGTCAGCCACACACACATTAGCTCTTCTCTTTCCCATTGTCCTTGAAGACTCATGAAGCACCATTTCCACATTGTTGGGCACTCTCTTCCTTGTCGTTTCCTCCAACGACGGCACGCAAGAGCTAGTGTAATGGCAGATGAATTAACGGTTTGGGGCATAGGTCGCTTGAGCTATGGCTAATTGGAGCGGAAAGGGCTTTAGTGGCCACAGATTGAGGCAGTGGCGGCATGACGACGATGGTTGCGGTCGTTTGGTGGCACTCGGTGAGTTCTTGATTCAATGGGAAGGCCAGCTAAGCAACTATTCTCTCTCTCTCTCTCTCTCTCTCTCTCTCTCTCTCTCTCTCTCTCCCACCCTTTGATTGCCTCTCGATCTAACATGAAATCGGAGCTTGGACTGGATGTTTGTTTTTCCGTAAAATCGATGGAATGGCATACTTCTTTTTTTATGTGCATCTTTCTCTTGTTATAAATAGTGAGAGAAGAGAAATCTTTTAGAATGTGTTTCTTATGCTTTTTCTCCATTTCCCCCCAAATCCAAATGGGGCTTGAAAAATCTTGCAAACTCAATTTTTACTGGACTTAAGCAAAACCCACTTATTTTTATTTTTCTATCTTATTCTCTTCACCCTTGTTGATGTGTGTTTCTATGTGTATTTTATAGCCTCTCACATAGTAATTCTCTATTTTTATGCTTCACTAATTCTACGTATTGTGTTACTAATAATCTATATTTAAGATATACGTGCAAAATTGTATTGTATTGTACAAAAATATAACTTTTCAAGCCAAATCACTCATTTGGAGAAGTTTGCTCGAGAATTGGCAAATCGTCTGATTTCTAATATCCTTTCTATAACCTTTCAATGACCAAGACATCTTCAAATATCAATTTGGAGGCTCTCATAATGATTATCTCATTGAGATGATCGAAATGCATATATCATTTGCCCTATTCAGAGTTCGAACGGAAAAGTTGTGATAGAAACAACGAGCTTTTGACTAGGTAGTGATATGACAACGTGGACGATTGCTATGTGCACACTAATTTATGATGATAATTCAATGTGGGACCCAAAATTGAGTATAAAAACTTGCTTCCAGATACTTACAAGAAATTCTTGAAGAAAGAACGACCCAAAAGAGAAATTGAGAGATTCCATATTTGCCATGCCAATAAACGAGACAGAATCTATCCATTATCTTGCAACATGATTTCGGTGACCAAAAACGGCTTCACATGGATAAACTTATAACTACAAAGTTATAGATATTTTCATGGGCTATAATTTAGTGTACTTATGGACCTAAAATGGAGTTTTGACATTGGAGTTATGGGCCTCAAAAGGCAAGCTGCACAGAGAATCAAAGTCCGTAACAGAGTTAATATCCAAGGAATATTTGGCAACAAACACAGCATTTTCACAACTTATCCACAACTACAAAGTTGAAGATATCTTTGTTAGATAAACATACAAAAAATAATCACCTAATTGGAGTTGGTATGGCCGAGATATGCCCTCCGAAAGATTTGTTGCACAGAAGGTGTATACATACTGACTTGAATACGAAGGAGATTCTGAATTCAAACTTTGTATTTTGGTTGTTTCCTACTCTACCCCATCGAAACCATGATCCTCCAGCACCTTGGCCCTTAAATAGGTCCCCAGGGATGCACTCTATGCCATCCCATCAACATCCAATTGCCGAGTTCTCAAGTCACGGCTCTGGCAAGACCGAAGCCAAGTTTTCTAGTAGTTCGATTAGTCTAGGGACTAGAGAAGGCTCTAATTAGCACTCTAATCAAATTAGAGAGCTTTAATTGACTTCTATAATTATGCTTCTAATTAGCCTCTCTAATTAGAGGGGTTTCTAATTAGGCTCTAATTAGGGATGTTTCTAATTAACAAATGAGGTTTCAGAGCTGTGACTTCGACTTGTAAGTCAATATCTTCTCATCATTGTCTAATTACTTTCTAATTATCTTTCATTGTTGATTAGTCAACTTTTAGTTGCTTCTACTATTTTTATCCTGCAATTGTCTGGTTCGTGCAATTTGCTTTCTTTTGACCTATTTACGTAGTAGATCATGTTAGCTAATCGATTAGATCATGGTGATTAGATTGATCTAGTAGAACCTTGAATGTGAGCACAACTTTAGTTAAAGAATGATTTAGATAGATTTGTACATTCGGGGATTGCAGTCGTGCACAGTGGTGATAGCACTAGGGTATAGAGAACGACTTACCGCCGACAGCTAGCTTATGTTTGACGTCTAATTCATTGCTTATGCATTAGATAGGGAGACGAGTGTGCATGACTAGGAAATGGCATTTATAAATCTCTGGTGAGAGATCTTTTGCAGCAATTAGCGAATAGTTATAGTTAGATTAAATTAGCTTCTGGGTAGTAGTAGTATCAACTTTTGCTCAAACCTTCTAATCCTTGATTATATGAACATAGGCTCGTAATAGAATTCCACATTTCATCTTTTACTCATACTTTGATTCTCTGGGTAGTTAGATGATTATTGATTAGAAAATCCTAAGGTGATCGATAGCCTATTCTCTATGGATTCGATACCTTGGTATGTTCAAGTGAAAAGCTACAATTGACCTATGCACTGCGGTTATATTTGATCGCATGTAGTTTGTGTCAAGTGATGATATATTTTATTGTTTCTTTCCTTTCCTCATTACTTCTATTCCTTTTATCTTCCTCTCCCCTTTTTTTCTTCTTTTCTCCTTTTCTTTTCACCTGCCGCCACCACCTCGTCTTCTTTTCCTCCCTTCCTTTTCTTTTCTTCTTCTTCCCCACCTATCATCGTTGTTCACTGCCATCCCTCCTTTTGTCCCCTCCTCATCCACTCCCTCCACCGCACCTCCTCCCCAACATCTGAGTGGACATCCTGGATGCTGCTCCCCGATCAGATCCAGCTAGATCTAGGCAGGCCCATCCAGATCTATTCATCGCATCTGCTCTAGAGGCTTGTCGCCACTGTTGCTCTGGATCTCATTACCGCCACCTTCGTTTAGTCAATCTGGTGGCTTCAGTTCTTCCAGTCATCATTGTCACCCAGCCCGATCGCCCTTACTCGGTCAAGCCATTCGGCCTCAATGCCACTGCCCATGCCATCCAGGTCACAATGTCACCACTCTTCGTGGAGGGTCACCAGATGAAGTGAAGAGATTGGAGGTCAGATCGAGGTCTCTCGTCATGGCCGCTACCGTAGTATCTTCCTGGCACCATTCTCGATTTGGAGCGTTCATTGGCGTCTAGATCCGACCGGTTCCATTCAACAGTGGTCTAGATCTGACCGGATCCATTCAACAGTGGTCTAGATTTGACCGGATCCATTCAATAGTGGTCTAGATTCGGTCACCATTGACCACCGTGTGGAGGGTCATCTTCCTCGATGACGGTAAGCGTGGCGGGGAGTCAGCGGCGGAACATGCGAAGGATAAGGCAGTGCCACACATAGAGAAGATGGAGGCACGGTGGCAGTTGGGAGGAACTAAGGGAGAAAGGGGAAGGGTTCCTTCCTCCACTCGATTGGGTGGGCTACATCCATCCCACCTTAGATTGGATGGCTCTGGATTAAAGCACGATGTGGACCAATGAGAAAGCTATAATCCTAGCTGGTTTTAATTACACACACACACACACACACACACATCTAGTGCTAATGCACTATTCAGTACTAACATACTAATACGAACGTTGGTTATCCGATATGTCCCGAACGGCTCAGATCTGGGCGTGTGGGATGCACTGCCTCACTTATACATTTTGCACTTAACCCCCACCTCCCCTTTAGTGTTTTGCGCCATGCCATTCCTCGCCTCCCCTTCCACCAGCCTTGCGTCGCCTCCTTCGGCCTCCCTCGGCGCCGCCCCCTGGCCTCCCCTAGCGATGCCCCCTGACCTTCCCCGGTGCCTCGCCCTAGCTCCCTTCCCGACTTTCCCCAGCGTCGTCCTCCCCTATCGCACCGCTCCCCTCCTCGCTAGCCCCTTCCTCGCCACATCCTTCGCACCACTCCCCTCCTCCCCGGCCACGTACTGTTTTGACCACGATGTTTCGACCACGGTACTTTGGCATGGCCCTTCGACCATGGTGCTTCAACCACGATGTGTCGACTGCAACTAGATTATTGACTCACAGAGGTGCCGATGGAGAAGGGGAGGGAGAGGCGCTGATGGAGGAGGGGGAGCCACCAGAGGGGAGGGGTAGGCGAGGCGTTGATGGAAGAATGGGAGCTGCGAGAGGAGAGGGGGATGGGCCGATCAAGGATGGAGGGGAGCTGTCAGAGGGGGGCGGCTCGGAGGGTGTTGGTGCTTGGGGAGGAGGTTGGGTCGGAGGGATGAGGTGGCGCTGAGGGTGGATGGAGACGGCGCCGCCGAACAGTTTCTTCGCACCCGCCACTTTCGTCTAACCCTACTCAGCCGCATGATTGAAAAGGTTCTTAATTCACCAATTTCCCAAAAAAAATCTTTTTATTACCATACATGCAATTATATTTGAGAATACATATAATTTAAGTGGTTGAAAACCCATGTAAACAAAAACATCAATTTATTAACAAATCAAAATTTCAAACATGTTGTGAAGGCACTGGACCTGTAACGGCAGAAACATGTGGGCAATAGTCCTAGTAAAATAAAAGACTATGGGCAAAATAACACACAAGAAGACCTGTCCATGGCACGACATGGATATCCAGATAGGACACGATCCGATTAGGGCAGGACACGATTGGCTCTAATAAGTTACCATATCGTACCATCATAGCCCATGTACTTTTCTTCCAAATCAGGCACGACATGAAGTAAAGTTGTGCAGTGCCAGACCACCCGAGCACGTTTAGTCAAATAGGCCACCGATGACCCGATGGCTCATTGATTTTACTGTCAGTGGCAAGTAATTTTACTGCTAATCACAAGTAATTTTACTGCCAGTCGTTGAGTCGTAAGTATTTTTACTGCCAATCGTAAGTAATTTTACTACCAAGTTGCCCGTCTACGCTCAAAAGAGTGTAGTAATTCTAACACAAGTAATTTTACTGTAAAACACAAACAATTTTGGTGGAGAGTTACTTATCATGCTATGCCAAGGTGCTAGCCCAAACACAGCACGTCTAGTAAGGTCGGACCTATAAGGTCCATTTACTATTCGTGCTGAGTCGTGTCTAAACTAAGCCAACAGTATCATACCTTAGACCGGCACATTTATTCTGATCCGTTTGGCTAGGTCTACATTGAAGCACAAGACAACAAATATTATGACAGTACATCATTTAGGAACAGCATTTGTTACAGCCTTACGGGTACAGTCAGCCCAAAGTATACGGCAAGATGCAGAGAATTCGTTGGGTTGGAGCATACATTCTCACTTTCCATGGCAAACCAAAAGCACAAACAGTCCAGAATCACTTTGGTGGTTCCCGGTGTACCATTTCCGCCCGGCCTTCGTGGTTCTCCCCCTCTTCCTTCACTTGGTTTCCCCCTGTTTCCCAAGTCCGGTCCCTCGTCATCTATTCCTATCCTTATCCGGCCATCCTAGGACCAAGTACTACAATGCAGTCCAAAAAAGAAATAAAATTACGTCAAAGTTTTGGAGGACCGAAATGCAAACAGCATAACCTTCCAAAACCAGGAAATGCATCTAGCCGGAGTTGGTGGAGACAGCCAGCGCTGACCGGAGCTTGACCGCCGACCGGCTAACAAGGCCGAAAAGAACTAGAAGACGACGGAGGCGGAGAAGCTTCTCCTTGGGAAGACGACGGCACTTCACTCCCCAAACTGTACATAGAAAAGAAAAATCAAACCCTACGGAGCCGGGACCCCTCCCGCTCCGCCGGCGAGCCACCGGGAGGAGTTGGAGGGGTGGAGAACAGTTGTTTGGGGGAGGAGGGGAAAGAGGCCTGCAGATAAAGCTTATTGTTTTCTTAAAGAAAAAGGCCAATGAAGCTTTGAATGATAGCTGGCAGCCCTTCCCGTATTGTATGTCACAAGATAATACAGAAATTAGCCAAAATACTCTGCTCATATGAGATTCAGCTTTTAGCCTTTTAATTTTACCTTTTTTTAGTTTTTTTTAGTTTTTTTGTTTTTTTCTCCTTGTTTCTTTACATTATTGGTGATTATATATATTTTATTTTTTCAAATTTATTTACGCTAAAAAGCTACTAATAGCTATATTATATTTTCAGTTGCTATAGTGCAAAAAAAAGCCATAAGAATAAGCTTTTAAACTCAAATGAGCACCACCAAATAATCATCTCTCATGAGAATCACATAGTAAGAAAGACATTGCAACCAGGTTTTTCACGTAATAAAAATAGAGCCACTTTATTCTCCGAAATAACATCTCACCTTTTAATTAACCAACATTACAAAATGGGGCATGGTCAAACCATGTTCCACGAATGAGTAAACACGACACATTTGTTGACTAAATGTCCATTACAATGGCAGTAAAAAATTATTCAACTACAAAATAAAGAAAATATATTGTATGCAATAGCTTGGCCAAAGTAAACAACATTTTCAAATCGAAGTATTTCACCTAAAAGATCAATGCCTTGTTCAGTTGTTCCAAAAGCCAAAAGCATATCAAAAACATTGGAAGCAAATCCTCATGGCACGACACACCACGCACCTAGAAGGATTACAAATGGCAGTTCTTCTGATTTTGTCGCGAAATGTAAATCACAAAAGGTAATTAGGCTCCACAGGAGTTCTACTCCCAAACCAAACCAGATAACAGAATAGAAGCTGAAAAATGAAAAAAAAAAGGCAATTTAGTCCGTGCTAAAAAAATACGTCATACTAATCAAGCACACCTCGAAAAGAGCATTGTTCAGCAACAAAATTGAGCAAGCCGTATATTTTAGGATCATCATAATCCTTTCAAGCCCACATTTAGGGAACTGAAAAATAAAATAAGGAAAAAATCATTGAAGATTGCATTAACAATATATAAGGGGCAAATTTAAGTCTGTTAATGTCATTATGTTGTTAGACCATGTAGCTAAGTCTAGAATTTTTATGATGATGAATAATTGACAACATTGCTTAGTATTGTTATTTGAGGCGTGTGCGTGGACTAATGTCGGTCGAGTTGGTGAGAACTTGTGCCGGAAAAAATGTTCTTTGGTCTTTGCATGTGCATGTTGGGCGTGGAGACGGTCATGGTCGGTGATGAGGAAGACCGGGACTAGGAGGGGGAAATCTGAGGTCTAGGCGGTCGAGGGTGTCACGAGGTGGTCGGGCTCACGCTAGAGCACATGGAGATCAAATGTGGATTATGCGTGGAGAAGATACAGGAGGTGCGGTCCTGGAGGCTTCGACACGTGATGAGTTGGAGAAGTTGTAGTTGGAATTTTGGAAAACCCGTGTTAGAAAAGGTTTCGGTCCCTTATTTGTTGGAATTGGATTAGAATTTGTGGGTTTAGGATAAGTCTAGATTTTGGGCCTAGACTATAAATAGAGATGTGAGGTTGGAGGTTAACCGTGGGGTTTTTGGAGATGCAATTTTCGTTCTAGGATTTGAGAGGTGTCAGGAGGGCACTTTGTAGTCACTATGATTCAGAAATAAAATAGATCTATTAGAGGGAAAAAAAATTTCTGTGCGTTGGTCGTTTTGGTGATCGAGCGAAAAAAAGAAACAGATCGGCGGCGATTCCAATTGCGTGCGTCTTCGATCTCTCTGTTGGCTTCGTCACGTGCTTTGCAGCCACGCCGTCGAAGAAAAAAAGAAACAGCGCATCAGAACTTCAGTCCGGCGCGTCATCTCGTGGCCGTGTGAAATCTTCAAGCCTCGATCCAGCGCATGTGCGTGTGGCGCGTTTGCTCGGTCGGCTGTGTCCGTTTGTTCGTGAAGCAGGCAGCCCGTCCTCGGTTGGTGTGCTGGAATCGACGAGATCAAAAAGCAACAGCAGTACGTGGCGTTCACAAAGTGAGCAAATTACTGCAGTTGATCTAATCTCCAAGCATTGCTCAGACAAAGGCTTGTTCTTTTTACCTTGCTTTCCGTGCAACAACATAAGAGCAAATTTAATAGTATAGATAGCTGCTACCTCCAATACATTTCCATGTTATCAAAAGGTAAGATACAGCCAACTCATATAATAAGCTGGCTATAAGTTGTCTCTACAAGAGCTCTCAATCATTTAATACATACATGGGTATTGGTCATTTAATACATGCATGGGTATAGCAGTTAGTTCTATTGGTACATGCATGGATAACACCTCTTTTCCTGTGCTATAGCCTGACTCTTGCATGGGAGCCGGCTTGGCTCTCTCTCTCCTTTTCTCTCCCCTCCACATAGAACTATGCTGACATGGATTCCCTTATAGCTAGCACAGTCAGCCTTTTTAAACTTGCTCTAAGCATAACTTGATTCTTCTGGACACGCACAAGGAAGCACTAAAAAGACAAAACAGCATAGTACTTTTTGGAGAGAGAGTAAGAATTAATTTTATTCTTTTGGCTATTTTCTATTGTGTAGTTTTTGTGTTTTTGCTTTTACTGCAGGTTAGTCATCCAGAAAATAAAGAAAATTTTTTCGCTGTGCACTGCAATCATTCACCCCTTCTGATTACCATCGACGATCCTACATATGTGTTTCACAAACCTTTGAAATTTCAATCCCACAAGAGTGCCATCACACATTAATGAGAACCATGAACATGCCATTGAGACAATGAGTGCTGCTACCACGCGTTCAAGAAAGCTTAAGCTGCTTATCTGTGTTAACCAGGAGAGAGATCTCATTTGGAAACAAAAAATTCTTACAAAATTGGTAACCCAACTGAAATCATTTCAGGTGTATTAGGCCAATAAGGGTCTCATGCCATCATGGTTATTTATGAAGGAAGTATTTAGGAGCAATGTGACTGGAAGATAGGAGTTTGCAAACAACTGCTTCCAGCAAGGGGAGAGGTAGGGCATGTTTGGATCTCTTGCCTAGCCTTGCCTGGCAAAGTTTGTTGGCATAGATGTGTTTGGTTTCCTTGCCTAGCCCTGCTTTTGGGCAAGGTGAGCAAGGATTTCCTTGCCTTTATGGCTCTCGTCCACTAGCAACGCAAGGGAATACAAATGGCTGTGACAATAGGTGAACGCCCCTGGTGCCATCTGTATTGATGGTGCAGCTTAAGATATGGCCAGTGTTGCAGGCAACTCTGGTGAAAAAGCAGGTGCCATCATCAAACGCCTCGAAACATCAGGAGTAGGATCCATGGTGACATCATTATGACCCGGAAGATGAAGGATAAAGCAGAGAATGCAAAGGATATGAGTATGAAGCTATCCAATGTCTCTTATCAGGTTGAAATGAAAGCATGATGAGGATGGTGGGACAATGCAACAAGCTAAGCATGGAGTGGAGACCAGTCAAGTAGAAGAGCCACTTGTAACAAAAGAGTACATATTTATTATACCCATGTCCTAATAAACAATGTATTTTTGACTGTATGGAAGGTTGGCATAAAACCTTAATGTATTCTGTTGTCCAAATAAGGAAAAGGTATTAGCCTGCAGGATACCTAGCAAGAATACACCTACTTAAGCTTAACTGTGTGATCGCGGTTCACGAGAACGGGGCATTCTCTAGAAAGTTCATGAGCAGATAAGGGAGCATGACCATATAACGCTCCATTTAGGCGTGGTTCATTGGCAACCTAATACTAGTTGAGATTTCAAGTGAAATCTGATCACGAAAAGCTGTGAATTCAAGGTATAGTCCATTCATCAGCTGTGAGAAGGTGAATCTTGTCATTTTAGGTGCAAGGTGAATCTTGTCATTTTAGGTGCAAGTTCAACCCGTACGGGACTTACACTAAAAGACTGGTATATTAATAGTACTTCAGCACAATATCTTTATCATCCGTTACTTCCTGCTTTGGAATTGGTAGGGGATTGTTAGAAATTGGCCCATTTATTTATGACCCATTTCCTTCATTCCAAAGCATGCATGGTTTAGAACCATATTGCTACGGAAAGGTGAGGAAGACCGATTTATATGGTGCAGTTCTCACCACTCCTTGAATATGGATAGAGATGGTATGAGGAGAGTTCTGTCTAGTCACACACACGTGCACGCGCGCGCGCACGTATTCGCGTATTTTCGCGTGAAAATTGCGTGACTTGTGACTTGCGATGCGCGACCGTACCGTGACGTGGCGTGCCACTTGGCAGACCAAGTCTATCTTTATTTTGCTTAACTCTGCACCACTCTCTCTGTGTTTGAATGAGATTCAAACGTTTGAATTTGAGGCTTTACTGGGGTTTTGATGATAGACAGTTACTAGTGGATAAATGGCTGGTTGAATGTGTTAGTTACCAGTGGGTAAATGACTGTTTTAATCATGCTAGTTATCGGTCTGTCTATATATGCCTGGAGACGTCCAGAGTGTAAAAAAAGAGAGAATCTCATTGCCTCATGTTGTAGGGGTGGCCCAACCCCCCGTGACTAGGACGTGCAACTAGTCCAACATGTAATAGACCCAATAGTGTAGAGGAATATACCAGTGTAAATATACCAATGTACCCTCATCCTTTGTAAGATTTCCCATTCTACCCCACTCATATATATAAACCTCCAGGAGGGGCAAAGGGGGAGGACATCCTCTCATTCTTACCAGCTCCCCACAGACATAGCTCCCTCTTCCTCTTCTACTAGTCCCCTCCTCCTCTGTTTGGTCTGTAGCCACAACAGATGGCGCCGTCCGTGGGGACCGACGAGAAGTTGCGTCTAGAGGAGGCTTCTCCAGCATTCAACGAAAGATAAGTAGTTCGTTCGTTAAAAATCTAGCCATTTTTTGATTATGGAGGCGTACGGGCTCTGCCTGCAAACTTGGCTGTATTTTGTAGATGCGGCATTGAGTAGATCTAGTGGGATGGCCCAGATCCATGAGGTTGATCGAGTGGCGCAGGCGCGCCGCAGGCCACCACGCCGCTCTGAGCTCCGCGTCGACTTCGCCGTTGGCTTTACATCGACTCTAGGCCGTCAGGCCGTGCCGCGTCAAGGTCTTCGTCGAGCGATGCCTCTGCTTGTTGGCCCAAGACTCCGCAGAGCGCAAGGACAGCGGGCGCACCAGTTTGCATCGGACAGACTCGCGTAGACGGCGGCTCCGCACGTCTTCGAGCCAAGTACGCATCGACGAAGTCTTCCTCGAGCAGGAATCCGCTGCGCCACAGCTCCGCGGCGCCGATCTCGTCTTCGCAACACGCGTCTTCGAGCCGCGTCCCCGCGAGTATGTATGTGTGAGCCGCTCACGCGTATTTATACGTACGTACTACTCCATGCGTGAAATGTCGGCACGCGTATGTCCAGGCACGCATTAATGTCTATCCATGCATAATTATCCATTTGCATGCCCATCCACGAAAAGGTCCATTCACTGCATCCCGTCATGCATGCATATTATCCATTCGCGTGTACACATCCACCTGCGCACGTCCGGAGTATACATGCGTGCATGATTTCCTCTCTCTTTGCGGCGCTCGCGTCTGACGCCCTGCGCGGAGGCCGGTTCCTGCCGCGAGGGCGAGCGGAGATTCCAGCTCGGCTTCGTCTGTGCGAAGGCGGGCGGTGACCGGAGCCTGTCTTCGTCGACGCGGCGGACCTGCACTGGCTTCGGTGTCGGGCCCGCCGAGCTTCTCGCCGAGGGTGCCGATGATGTCGAGGGCAACGTAAGGTGGGTATGCGCCACGCGTGGTCTCCGTTCTGCAGGGCCTCTCCATGCCGCAAGTGTCCAAACACGTCGCACCGCCGCGCGAAGGAGGGCGGAAAGCGGACAGCAGGAGGGCGCGCTGGCACGTCCCAGTCTCCACGCGCGCAGCCTCCTGCGTCCATACGAGCTCTATCCAGACATGAAATATCCATCCGCAACATCCTGGAGAGCAAGGCGTCCTTCTTCAACTGGTCCTACCTCTGCGTCTGTTGGAAATCTTATGACCTCCCAGGATCTTTTACGACCGGTAAGAGTCGTTTACGACCGATGAGAAACAAATACGATCGGTTCAGAGTACTTACGACCAATTCTGAACGCTTCAATCTCCTCCGATCGTTTTTTCAACGTGGTCGTAAATTTACTGTAGCAATTTACGACCGCTCCGCGATATCGCTGCCGCTGCCTTCCTTCAGCCGCTCAAGATACCGTGATCAAAGCCTTCTACGATCACGCAGTGATGCTGGCGATCACTGTTCACCGTGGTCGAACACCCGTACGACCACGTTCACTTCCTTCAACGTGATCGGAGTCGCTTTCAATCATGTACTAACTTTCTCGGTGTAGTCGTTGCTCCTTACGACCACCTTCACCGTGGTCGTAGCCTTCTTAACGTGGTCGAACGCTTTACGACCACGTTCTGCCCTTCTTCAATGTAGTCGTAAAATCACCGTTCCTTTGCCGTGGTCGTAGCACCTATCGATCACGCCTGCGAGAACTTTTGCGTGGTCGAGCGCTCCCGATCACGCTTGCGGTGATCGTGAGTCCTTCCGACCACGTTTTGGGCAAACACACGACAAAACAAAGCTTTGTATGTTTCCCTCTTTTTGGTATTTTCTCAATTGCTTGGTACAACGAATACATGGCTCTAAGCCTCCTTTTATACCCGGCTGTTCGACTTCAACACGGGTTCTCAACACCTACTCCGATTCTGATTCTAATACGACTTCGACTAGGTTTCCACCTACGACTTTGAATTGCGGTTGCAATTCGACTTCGATTACACCCAAATTGTGCACATGACTCTAAAACAAGATTATTTACAACAGCGTCGACTTCGGCAGCTGGGGCCTCAGCTTTGACGATCCTCTACTCCTGATGTACACGCCTGTGATGCCACGCGCGTCGGCGAGGTCCCGGCGAGGCTCGCTCCGAAGCAGTCCGCGCTTCCCCACCTTCGAAACAGTTCCGGCGAGGCCCTCTCTGAGGCGCTACTGCGATATCCGTCTACCTGCGTGCATGGGATGTCCACCTGCGCACCTCCGCTCGAGACTCCGTCTGGCCTTCGTCGTCGCGCAGACCTGGTCTTCAAATTTGCAAAACCGGTGAGCCCGTCCCCGCATTGACGGCTCCGCGCTCGCGAGAGGTCCGCCACCGGCTACGCGCCTACGAGGTCGGTGCCGCCGTCTCCGCGCCTGCGAGGCTCTCCGCCGCCGGCTCCGTGCCTGCGAGGGCCACGCCCCTCCAGGCGATGCTATGGAAGACCTTGGTGTCGGAGCCCTCCGCGGCGTCCCCACATGGAGATGGATAGCTTCGCACACTGCCGGAGCCTGTGCCGCAACTCCGGCGTCCGCGCCCTCGGCATCTACGCGCGGGGCTCCATGCACGCGGGAAGTCTCCCGCCCGAAGTCTCCGGCTCGAGGTCTCACGCGCGAGGTCCCGAAGTCTCACGCGCGAAGTCCCAAAGTCTCCGGCTCGAGCTCGACGCGGATGGATGTACGCAGCCAGTTCACTCTGCGTGAGTGCGGCAAGCGCTGGTGAGCCTCGCGTGTGCGCTCCGCATGGCCTCCACGTGAGCCTCCATGCCTTTCCGTCGGACGTCACCTCCGCAAGCGGTGGGCTCCTCGCTGCTCCTTGCCGCCCGGCGTTGGTCTGCGCCACGGCGAACCACGCGGCGAAGTCTACCCCGCGCACACCTTCGCCGCGGCCTGCGCTCCAGCGTATACGCCGCCTGGTGCCTGTGCTTTGGTTCCATCTCCGCCGGCCGGGTGACGCGTGCCGCCTGCTCCTGGCGCCGGCTCAAGCCTCCACGTCGAGATTGGCCTCTGACTTGAAGCCTTCGCCTCGACCCCTCAGCTCCGCGACGACTTCGTCGGCTCGCCAGCGACACTTTGTCTCGGCTCCGAGAAGTCTTCAACGGCCCTCGCCTTGGCTCCGCGTTGCCTCCCCGACATGTCACGGATGCCACGTGCTGGCGCATGCATAACGAAGCACGGAGCGCAAGCAGGCTCACTACATCGTGTGCATGGTCCACGCACAGGACTGGCGCATGCGCTTCGTCTCCACCATGTCAAGACCAGGCATCACACGCGGCCGCAACCAGGGCAGTTGACTCACGTCGTCACCGTCCCGCCCGGTACGCACTGCATTTGATTTCGCACGAGGCTTCAATAATCCCTGCTGCAATTTTTGCGTGCATGGCGGTAAACAAATGGTTGTTCATCATATTAATTATTGAGGCCGCAGTCCCATTCTGAGAGCACTCGATTTGACCGTACTTGCTTCTTCGGTTTTGGCCTGTTTTGGCCTACCGTAGGCTTTTCCAGTACTGCATTCTGGAGTGTTTTGTTGTCACAAGTCTTCGGCCATTTCTTTGCTGCCTCTGTTTTAGTTCTCATTTTTTGTTTAAATCGCACGATCACCTCGAGCGTCGGCGTAGTCTACGGACTTTAAATAAGACGTAGCGTCGAGGTCTGCCTCCGCACGCGCGAGTCTACGGACTATAAATTAAGACGTAGCGTCGAGGTACGCCTCCACACGCACCAGTCTACGGACTTTAAATAAGACGTAGCGTCGAGGTCCGCCTCCGCACGCGCGAGTCTACGGACTATAAATTAAGACGTAGCGTCGAGGTACGCCTCCGCACGCACCAGTCTACGGACTTTAAATAAGACGCAACGGGGGGACGCCTCCGCGCGCACTCTACGGAGTATAAATAAGACGTAGCGTCGAGGTACGCCTCCGCACGCACCAGTCTACGGACTTTAAATAAGACGTAGCGTCGAGGTCCGCCTCCGCACGCGCGAGTCTACGGACTATAAATTAAGACATAGCGTCGAGATACGCCTCCGCACGCACCAGTCTACGGACTTTAAATAAGACGTAGCGTCGAGGTCCGCCTCCGCACACGCGAGTCTACGGACTATAAATTAAGACGTAGCGTCGAGGTACGCCTCCGCACGCACCAGTCTACGGACTTTAAATAAGACACAACAGGGGGACGCCTCCGCGCGCACTCTACGGAGTATAAATAAGACCTCGGCGTGCGTAGTCCCTTGGCTTACGCCGCAAGCGCCCGCTCTGCGCGGGCACTGTTTTTGAAGGTAGGGGAACGGCGCCTTCGCCTCTCTACCTCGGCGTGCGTAGTGCCCTCGGGCTACGCCGCAAGCGCCCGCTCTCGCGGGCACCGCTTTTTGAAGGTAGGGGAACGGCAGCCGCTTCTACCTCGGCGCGCGTAGTCCTCGGCCTACGCCGCAGCGCGCCGCTCTCGCGGGCACTATTTTTGAAGGTAGGGGAACGGCGCCTTCGCCTCTCTACCTCAGCGTGCGTAGTGCCCTCGGCCTACGCCACAAGCCCCCGCACTCCGCGGGCACTGTTTTCGAAGGTAGGGGAACGGCGCCTTCGCCTCTCTACCTGCCCTCGGCCTACGCTGCAAGCGCCCGCTCTCCGCGAGCACCGTTTTTGAGGTGACCGTCCGCCTCGTAGGCATCGCCTCGGCGGGACGGCACGTCCTCCGCGCTCGACGACACATCTTCGGCGCGCGGCTGCGCCGTCCGCCTCGTAGGCATCGCCTCGGCGGGACGGCACATCCTCGGCGCTCGACGACACGTCTTCGGCGCTCGGCTTCGCCGTCCGCCTCGTAGGCATCGCCTCGGCGGAACGGCACGTCCTCGGCGCTCGACGACACGTCTGCGGCGCTCGGCTTCACCGTCCGCCTCGTAGGCGTCGCCTCGGCGGGACGGCACGTCCTCGGCACTCGACGACACGTCTCCGGCGCTCGGCTTCGCCGTCCGCCTCGTAGGCATCACCTCGGCGGGACGGCATGTCCTCCGCGCTCGACGACATGTCTCCGGCGCTCGGCTTCGCCGTCTGCCTCGTAGGCGTCGTCTCGGCGGGACAGCACGTCCTCCGCGCTCGACGACACGTCTTCGGCGCTCGGCTTCGCCGTCCGCCTCGTAGGCATCGCCTTGGTGGAACGGCACGTCCTCCGCGCTCGACGACACGTCTTCGGTGCGCGGCTTCGCCGTCCGCCTCTAGGCATCGCCTCGGCGGGACGGCACGTCCTCGACGCTCGACGGCACGCGCTCGACGATACGTCTTCGGCGCTCGGCTTCGCCGTCCGCCTCGTAGGCATCGCCTCGGCGGGACGGCACATCCTCGGCGCTCGACGGCACGCGCTCGACGACACGTCTTCGGCGCTCGGCTTCGCCGTCCGCCTCGTAGGCATCGCCTCGGCGGGATGGCACGGCTCCGGCGCTCGACTCCGCCGTCCACCTTATAGGTGTCGCCTCGGAGGGATGGCGTGGGATTCAGCGCAGGAGCTCACTGATTTCTTTGTAGGCATTGCCTCGGGGGTCTGCAAGCTACTAGTTGCAATGTCTCACCACTCGGCACCCTCGTGCTTGCTGTCGGGGAACGGGGGGTTGGGGTGGTTGATCGCGTCAGCTCGCCCATCGGGACCTCAGCGCTTGCTGTCAAGGGAGTACTGTTGTAGGGGTGGCCCAACCCCCCGTGACTAGGCCGTGCAACTAGTCCAACATGTAATAGGTCCAATAGTGTAGAGGAATATACCAGTGTAAATATACCAATGTACCCTCATCCTTTGTAAATACTAAGGGGTAGAATGAGGATTTCCCATTCTACCCCACTCATATATATAAACCCCCAGGAGGGGCAAAGGGGGAGGACATCCTCTCATTCTTACCAGCTCCCCACAGACATAGCTCCCTCTTCCTCTTCTACTAGTCCTCTCCTCCTCTGTTTGGTCTGTAGCCACAACACCTCCATTTTCATCTTTCCTGTGATTTTGTGCTCAAGTACTGTGCTGTCTGAACCTCATCGACCTTTCCTGCCGGCATGCACCTGGAAGGAGGGAGAGCGGCTATCTTTGAACCGTTGCCGCAGAGAGTACCTGCACAGGGCGGCAATAAGGTTTCTGGGCAGCGCATCTGCGCGACCGCTCACTGCACTGCGATACCTACGTTCTGCACTGCATCAGGCCTGCGTGGTTTCCTGTTCTTCATCAGGCTAACAAATAAGTCGTTCGTGTGCACGTTCGACTTTGTTACTATATTGTTTTTCTTGTGTATGTTCTGAAGTATGATTAGCTTGCTGTTAGTTTTGAGTTTTGCATCATTAGTTTATTATTTTTGTCTCCTAATAAAACTTGGATTTAAAATATTGCCCACATTTGTATCATAATATATGCAGTTTAGTTTCACCTCTGTTCATATCAGGATATTTGTAACTCAGTGACATGTCCCTCGCAAGAAATATGTATGAACAGTTGCACAGTACCACCTTTGGGTAAAACTCATAATAAAGATAATGACAAGATAATAGCATTACTCATTGACGGGTAAATGCCTAGACAACTCTGACATCCAAAAAAAGCACAATAATCTATGGACTGAGTGATCAAGTGGTCTGAGAAAAATACATGCAAACTTACATATTGAAAGGAACAAGATGGCATAGTAACGTGCAAGAATCACGTACTTCACACATTGATCTTGAGAGAAGTTGCTGGCATCCACATGGCTTCACACTGCTTTGGGTCGCTGCAGCATCATAATGCTTCATAATAACTTACGAGGCGTTTATATTGGGTTTTACTCATGACTTTTAGCTGTGATTTATGGGTCTTGACTAAAAATAAATAATTGTGACAGAAAGAAATAGCTTTTAGAAGAAAGGGGCGAGCGATGCAAAAAGTAAGAAAGAGATACGTACACGTGACCAGAGCGAAAGAAGTGGGGCGAGTGATGCACCTATGACCTACTTATCTTATCCCAGAACGAGGCAGTGGTGAGAGGAGTGAAGAAATCGCTTTAAAAAACCAGATATTCATACTGAATTTTCTACGTAGAAACCAATATGAATATAGCCTTTGAAAGATCATGTCAAGAAGCTCCATCTAAAACAAAAAGAATATAAAATTACATCCAAACCTGAATCTGTACAGCCATATTAATGATTGCAAAGTGCATGATCTAGCCGAAGCATTCAGGTCAATAAATTGACTGGATCTTCAGGGGCACACTTAATGCACTCATAGATTGCTATTGATCAGAAATGCGTTCGGAAAGAAATTACTACAACCATCATATAAAGTCGAAGTCATCATCATGTTGAAGCTTAAAAGTAGAATTTGTTTCTTAAACATAGAGACATCAACCAAACGGAAGATGAAAATGTAATAATTGCTAGTGCTATTTTCTCTTGTGCACGGAATTAAATATATTCCAAAGTACGTAATTGAAGAGTACAGGTAGAGCATATCATTGCAACAAAGAGAATATTGATACTCCAGATGATTGCACAGCCCTTTATGAGAAGTTTATATTCGCTCATGGAAAAGGACATGCATTTTATTTGACTTCCAAACAAGTAAAGTAGAGACGCAAACATGCATTTGATGTTAATACTGTCCTGGCCGCCCAAATACAATGAGATACAATTGCGTGATACATATAACCTAACAACTAAAAGCCATCGAAAAGAATGCCAAGCTAAACTTTGTATTGATATTCTTTGCATTTGAGTTTGCAAAAGACGGAAACAAGCAAAAGGTTACAATCAGACAAGCAACAAATAAGCCATTTGATTGCTTTCCAAATCCCACAATCACCGGTTCCTCTTATGATCTGCTGCATAACAAAACCAACAACATGCCAATTTCATCTGCTGCATAACAAAACCCTGTTCCTAGTCAGGCCAAACACCAAAGCAAATCAACTACATGCATATAAAGAGAACATACAGGAATAAAAGGCCACGCTCACCATGAGATAAAAATCAGCAGCATTAAACCAGTCACAAGAACTGAGACACGGTTCCCTTCCAACATCAATAGCACTCACTCAGCCACCACTAAACAGAAAGCTGTCACTTTTCTGCCTCTTAAGATGTTACCATTTGAATCCCCCTCCCTTGTTTACCTGAAATTCCCATCTAAAGAACCTAACCGGCGTCACCATAAGATTAAATTATTCAGGAGGGGGAGACCCAACACTAAAGAACCCAATAAACCCTAACACACTAAGCCTAATAAGCCCCTAACCCTAGCCGCACTTATTAATTTACTAGTAAGATGCTTGTGCGTTGCAACATGATTCCAAAAGAAAGTGATACATATCATTAAACATGACTTAAATCATATAATGAATATTAAAAAGATGGAGGCATCTTATCATCAAGGGTGAGGTCGACATGGCCGGATCTGCCGTTGCGAGATCGCCACTCCGGATCTATCCTCCTTGACCCCACCAGCTTTTCGGTACTTCCTTACCTCCAACAATGTACACCACATTCAAGCCGGTGTACACTGTCTTCCTATTCGTCATTCATGCCGGTATACTCCATGTCCCAATCATTGATCTTAGTGGTGTACACTTCTGTTCTGTAGTCGTCCTCAGTGTACACCAACATCTCATCACCTACACCAGTGTGCTCCTCTTTTTCGCCACCAAGTACTGCTCCATCTCCCTCTTCTTCATCATTCTAGTGTAGCAGCAGCATGGCAATGCACAGGAGGAAGAAGTAGCGGAGGCTCCAAGGGGCTAGGCTGAGGGACCAAAGAGGCTAGCCACATCACCTTTTTTATAGCTGTCGGATTGAGATCTAGTGGCTACGATCGGCTGAGGGAGGAGGTTGCCCTATATGAAAATAAAAAAATGCACTCAGCCCCTCCACTCCCATTTGATGTCGCTTCCTCCCATCCTTCGTCTCCCCTCGCCTCCCCCCGCTCGTGCTACCACTGCGTCACCTCTACTCCCCGTGCCTCGTCCCAGTTGACGGCTCCACCCCACACATCAGCGGGCCCATTGCTATTGGATCCACCATCCTCGAGGTCACCACTGCCAGATGCATTGTCTCCGAGGTTGCCGCCTTCAGATCTGGCTGGTATACCTTCGCCTCCACCTCTAGTACTCTGTCGAGTTATTGTGCTCCTCACCGATGTCCCCAACCCTGTGACCACATTGTCCTCCCTAACGTGGCAAATCTGGCAGATCCGAAGGTCTCCACGTCTGGATCCAGCATCCCCGAGGTCACCACCGTCAGATCTGGTCGTCCTCACCTCCACCGCCGTCAGATCAAGCTTCCCTCAAATGGGATAGTGAGGGTGGCGCAGATCAAGAACATGGAGCTGACCGACCATATCGGTAGAAAAGGAGAAGTGGAAGACGACAGCACCGAATGAGGAGAGTTGGAGAGAGAATTCTTTACCACTGGACCCGATCGTCCCTACGCACTGCACTAGACCTAAGGGAGAAGCTGGAGTCCGGTGGATCTAGTGATCCTTGACTACCGCACCGCTAAATCTGACCATCCTTGACCTTGGTAGGGCATGATATAACCATCCTCGATCCCTAGCACCACCGTCCTCCTCCTCCCTGTCACCTTCTCCTCGCTCGCTGAGCTTAGCTGTCACTTGGCGATGACCCTTCTACTTGTCACGGGCATTGGTCACCAGCGTCGCCACTCATCGCAGACCTACCTTGCAAAACCAGCAAAGCACTTGTGTAGGGCATGGAAATAGCGTTGATTAGGACAAGAGAATTACGAGAGTGACCAACTGATGATACATGCCTACATGTTAGTGCATGTCAAGAGGAGATGCGGGTGTGCACTATGGTAGGGAAGAGGAAGGGGGTGGTGATGAATGAACAAACACCTCTTTTATATTAGTAGAGATTATTTTCCTCAGCGGTAGTGATGGAGGCAGATGTGAAGGAACACACGTAGGCTACGAAAGCAGAAAACAAAAAATTTCTACCGCGCATGCTAGGACATCATGCTAAGGAGGGATCATGGATCGTTACCACTAGACGCGCAGCGCAGCGGAAGAAGAGTTGGAGAAGCCGATCCAACCACGCGCGTTGAGGTAGTAGTGGAAGTAGCCGATCGTCCCGAACAGATCGTGTCCTCCACGCGATCAACCTCACCACGAGCAGATCCAATCTGTAGATTGTTGATGCCGATCAACGCCGCAACGAGCAGCGCCTCCAACGGTATCCACACGTCCGGTATCCGCAACGAGCAGTGTACCAGCACTCGCGAGCGGCTAGGGTTTGGCTCGGGAGGTGGCGGCTAGGGTTTGGCTCGGGATTAACAGAAGCATGCACCCCTCAGCCCCTTGCCTCCATATATATAGACCTCCTCACTTGGGCCTCGTGGACCGAGGCCCAATAGGAGTCTATCCGGATCTCTATCCGAATTGAGCCCACATCCGAATCACATTCGAATTAGTGTTCCAACCCGTTAAGTGTGCGACCAGAGGTTCACGTATACTTGGTCGCGACCGAAACGCCTTGCCGGTCACCACGTTAATAGCGGCCTCTAGTAAGACATATTAACCCCAAAGTATACGTAAAGATCATATCGGCTGAACTGTAATGTTCTCATGTACGAATCCCTTTGCCTCACGATATAGATTGAGCTCAAGGCGAGACCGTGTCATCCTCTTAATAGCTCAATCACTCTCTCAATTCCGTGATGGATTATAAACTCGTGATTGACTCTCAATCACTTTGGCATGGCCATGCACTTTCATAATCCATTACATCGAGGCCGGAGATATCTCTCCCATAAGGAGGGACAAATTCTATCTTGATCATTCACATCCCACTACATGTTTCATGGCAAACCCGAAGACTACTTTTATGACTACCAGCGATTCACGGAGTAGTGTTTAGTAGTCCCAAAATAAGCTACTACGCATGTTGGGAACCATGATGATCTCAAGTCTAAGGATTCTACATAAACATTACTTGAGACCAACCGATGACACATGGAATCTCTGCGATGTCTCATAGCGGGTCTATCCAACATATGTTCACTAACACATGTCCATATTATTGATTTGGTATCACCATACCATGATCCATGAGACATGATCATCAATCAATACATATGTTGATCTTTGAATCATATTTGTTCCCCATATGATATATGATCGGGATCATTTAGAAATAGCAACATTTTAGCATTAAGAGTCTCATGAATAAGTCACATACTCATTGATCAATAATGATAATGTTTATTTCAAGGAACAAAGTAATGCATCATAAACATAGTATGTGATATATATATATATATATATATATATATATATATATATATATATATATATATATATATATATATATATATATATATATATATATATATATATATATATATATATATATATATATATATATATATATATATATATATATATATATATATATATATATATATAACATCTCCATGTTGCCTCTAGGGCATATCACTAATAGCTCCCACTTGCACTAGAGTCAACCATGTAGGTATCTAATACCCATTGCCCTAGTGTGAGCCTCATGCTTTGGTGGGAAGCGGCTTTATCAACGGATCTGCAATGTTCAAATCCGTTTGTACTTTGCATATCTTCACATCGCTCTCCACAATCTCGCGGATGAGATGAAATCGCCGAGAATGTGCTTGGACTTCAGTGCGATCTAGGCTCCTTGGCTTGCGCAATGGCCCCACTATTGTCACAATAGAGGTCCATTGGGTTGGAGGCACTAGTCATTACACCAAGCTCAAACAAATTTCTTAATCCAAACAGCCTCTTTAGCATCTTGAGAAGTTGCTATGTACTCGGCTTCGTTGTAGAATCAAGAACCGTCTCTCGCTTGGAACTCTTCCACTCACCGCACCGCCATTCAGCAGTAACACAAATCCAGATTGCGATCTGAAATCATCTTTGTCAGTTTGGAAGCTAGCATCGGTGTAACCATTTACAACGAGCTCTTCCTCACCCCCATAGACGAGGAACACACCTTTAGTTCTTCTCAAGTACTTCAAGATATTCTTTACGGCAATCCAGTGACTTTCACCTGGATCTAACTGATATCTACTCGTAGCACTTAAAGCATATGAGACATCTGGACATGTACAAAGCATGGCATACATAATGGACCCAATAGCCGAACCATATGGAATCGCATTCATTTTATCCCGCTCATCAGGTGTACTAGGACACTGATTCTTGCTAAGATTTATACCATGTGACATAGGTAGAAAGCCTTTCTTGGAATCCTGCATGTTGAACCTTTTCAACACCTTGTCAATGTACGTATCTTGGCTTAATCCAATTAGCCTTTTTGATCTATCTCTATAGATCTTGATGCCCATAATATATGCCGCCTCTCCTAAGTCTTTCATAGAGAAACTATTTTTCAATGAAGACTTAACAGATTCGAGCATAGGAATGTCATTTCCGATCAGTAATATGTCATCCACATATAAGACCAGAAATACGAGTGCGCTCCCACTACCTTTTTGTAAACACAAGGCTCTTCTTCGTTCTTGATGAAACCAAACCCTTTGATTACTTCATCAAAACGAATGTTCCAACTCCGAGATGCCTGCTTTAATCCATAAATGGATCTTTGCAGCTTGCATATCTTTCCAACTGATTGCGGATCGACAAAACCCGTGGGCTGTGTCATGTACACATCCTCACTCAGATTTCCATTAAGGAAAGATGTTTTGACATCCATTTACCATATTTCATAGTCGAAATATGCAGCAATCGCTAGAATGATCCGAATAGACTTTAGCATAGCGACGGGCAAAAAAGTTTCATCATAATCAACACCTTGAATTTGTTTGAAACCTTTGGCCACCAATCGTGCTTTATAGATGTGAACATTTCCATCTATGTCTATCTTTTTCTTGAAAACCCATTTGCACTCAATGGTTTTAACACCATCAGTGGATCAACCAAGTTCCAAACTTGATTCTCGTGCATGGATTCAATTTCGGATCTCATGGCTTCAAGCCATTTCTCGAGTCCGTCCCACCATCGCTTCTTCATAGGTCTTAGGCTCATCGTTGTCTAACAACAATATGTCCCGTTGTTGAGTAGTCAAGAACATGTACCTCTCGGGTGCACGACATGACCTCTCGACCTCACGTGGTGCGGTGTGTCCACAACAGTTGTTCAATGCATTGTTCATCCTGTTGTGGTTCTCAGAGGAGCTGAAACGTTTTTGTGTTTCTCGAATTTCTTCAAGTTGCACCGTGCTCCCACTATCCCTTCTTGAGAGAAACTCTTTCTCTAAGAAGACACCATCTTAGGCGACAAACACTTTGCCTTCTTCTTGATTACGAAGCAATATCCTTTTGTTTCCTTAGGATACCCGATAAAGAAGAATTTATCAGATTTAGGAGTGAGCTTATCAGATTGTAAACGTTTTACATAAGCCTCACATCCCCAAATCTTAAGAAAAGACAAGCTAGGACATTGTCCTATCCACATCTCATATGGTGTCTTTTCTACTGATTTTGATGGAACCTGTTTAGTGTGAAAGCGGTGTTTCAAGAGCGCACTCAAAAGACAAAGAAGATCACTTTGGCTCATCATGGAGCGCACCATATCTAGAAAGGTGCGATTTCTCCGTTCAGATACCCCATTCCATTGAGGTGTTCTGGCGGAGTCAATTGTGGAACAATTCCACAATCCTTCGATGATTGCCAAACTCATGGCTCAAATACTCGCCTCCACGATCGATCGTAGAAACTTGATTGTCTTGCCTAAATGATTTTGCACTTCATTTTGGAATTCTTTGAACTTTTCAAAGGATTCAGACTTATGCTTCATCGTAGATATACCCATATCTACTAAAGTCATCGATAAAAGTTATGAAGTACTGAAAACCACCTCTGGTCGTTGAGCTCATTGGTCCACATACATCGAATGTACGAGTGCCAATAAGTCACTTGCCCGTTCACCTTGACCGGTGAAAGGTGCCTTTGTCATCTTGCCAAGTAAACAAGATTCGCATATCTCAAATGATTCAAAATCAAATGAGTGTAGAATACCATCTCTATGGAGCTTCTCCATGCGTTTACGATTTATGTGGCCTAGCGGCGATGCCAAATAAACGTGAGATTCAAATCATTCGGACGTTGCCTCTTTGCATTAATGTTATAGACCGGTGACTCTTCAAGAGTAAGAACATATAACTCATTCACCAATGGAGTATGACAATAGAACAAATCTTTGAAATAAAGAGAACAACCATTGTTCACAGATCTAAAGTCATAACCTTCTGCTTGCAAACATGAAGCAGAAATAATGTTCTTGGAAAGAGATGGAACACAATAACAATTATTCAATTCCAAAACTAATCCTGAAGGTAAAGACAATGGCATGGTACCAACAGCCACCGCAGCAACTTTTGCTCCATTGCCAACGCGAAGATCCACTTCGCTCCTCCTCAAACTTCTACTTCTTTTTAGCCCCTGCAACGATTTGCAAATGTGAGCAACCGATCCGGTATCAAATACCCAAGAATCAGTGGATGAAATAGCAAGATTGATCTCTATAACATTTATACCTGGAGGGGAAGTCGTACTTCCCTTCTTCTTCTCAAGATCCTCCAAGTACTTTGGGCGCTTTCTTTTCCAATGTCACGATTGCTTACGAGAGTAACAATCGCATTAGGAGCAGCGCCCTTCTTGACTTGCTTGGCCTTAGAACTGCTCGCGATCTCATCGGAGCTAACTTTCTTTGACCGCGCCTTTCTTGACATTGGGCTTGCCCTTGCCTTTCTGCATCATCATCACATGATTGCTGCTTTTCTTAATGCTTTCCTCGGCACTTTTAGCATCCCATGCAACTTTGCGTGGTCTTGTCCATGTTGTTCATGTGATAGTTCAGTATGAATGGCTCAAAGCTCGAGGAGCGATCGTGAATCACATCAGTAGCCAACTCTTGGCTAAGGGAAAACCAAGCTTTCAAGACTCTCAATGTAGCCAATCATCTTAATCACATGAGGGTGACGGGATTCCCTTCGCAAGCTCGCACGCAAACAAGGACTTTGAAGTGTTGAACCTCTCACCCTTGCTTGGTTCTCAAACATACCACGCAACCCCACAATGATATTGTAGGCATCTGTGTTCTCATATTGCTTCTGAAGCTCAGAGGACATTGTGGCAAGCATGAGACAGCTCACATCAAGGCAATCATTCGTTTGCTTCTCATAAGCTCTCCGTGCAACCGCAGTAGCATTATCAGGCAAGTCATCAGGATAAGGAGACTCAAGGACATATTCCTTGTGCTCTTGCTTGAGAACAATTCTCAAGTTGCGATACCAATCCATAAAGTTCGTTCCATTGAGTTTTTCTTTCTCAAGAATAGATCGCAAATTAAAAGAACTGGATGCGGCATTAGCTGACATGATCTACAACAAAGAATATGCAAAGTTTAGCACTATGTTTATGTTCATCTTTTATTAAACTATTTAACAAAAGACTCCCACTATGTGTTTTGCAACAAAACTCCCTCTATGTTACATAGTGGGTCAAGATCCTCATTTCACTAATTCCTAGTGAGCTTTGGCATCACAGCTAGAAAACTAGTGACATGGGTAAGCAACACCTTGCTAATCACATCCCTATGTGACTCTTACTTGTTGGGTGACATCAATATGCCCCGGCCCCAACCTATGCCCCAAGGTCCAAAACAGTTTTGATAACCTTGTTAAGTAAACCAAATGCTTCCGCATGTAGATGTCCGACATCTACCCCAAATAATGATGATAACCGACGGCACTCTACTTTGGTAGACCTACCATGCGGTGATCATTATCTTTTGGTGCAACATATGGAAGGGCATTAACACCTAATTTTTATGAGGGATTCTATCCTACCAAAGCAACATATCACATATATCATTGCATAAGAATAAGACAGATAACAGCACAGATAAACACATTTAACTGTGAAGTAGTATGGCCCAAAAAAATGGTGATCTCCATCTCCATGTAGGTGTAGATGATCTCCATCCTCCACATCACTCCTTTAGGCCACCATGCTTGAAAGCTTGTAACCTCAAAACTACGCTACTACCTATAATAGCTAGAAATTGAAGATTACAAAGATAGATTCAAGCATTAAGGTCGACACGCAGGTCGTTAAATACAATATAGACAGCTAACAATAGCTGAAATAATAATAACACGCAGGCCATGAAAGAATGTTACATGCATCACATACATCTCATACATTCCAATAAGCTATAGGGCCATACTATTCACATCATTCCCAGCAAAAACAAGTTAGACGTAGAATCGCATTCTACCTAACGATGTGAACCCATGACGCTATACAGGGGGTACAGGCGGGTTTCAGGGCAGCGCCCTGAACACCCTACGAAATTTACAGATCCAATCTATGAAATCGCAATGGAAAAACTATTCGGCACAACCACCTTATGCCGATCCGAGACATTCTCTAGGACGCTAGTTTTTCCACTAGGCCGAGGCCATCAGATCCATAACCTACTAGTATTCGACATAACCACCTTATGCCGATCCAAGACTTTCTCTAGGACACTAGTTTTTCCATTGGCCCGAGGCTATCAGATTCATATCATACTAGTATTCGACATAACCACCTTATGCCGATCCGAGACAATCTCTAGGGCACTGGTAGTGATACAATCTGCGCCTCATCTAACCCCTATTCACCGATTGATCTCATCAACCTGTGCTACCATCGATTCATCACATGAACCGACTGATCTAGACTGTAATAGATCCAATCTATTACAACCGCATATCAACATATGCGCTGATCCAGATCGCAAACTAAGCAAGATGGCTCTGATACCACTGAAGGAAAGCGTGTAGGCTATGAAAGCAGAAAACAAAAAATTTCTACCGCGCACGCCAGGACATCATGCTAAGGAGGGATCATGGATCGTTACCACTAGACGCGCAGCGCAGCGGAAGAAGAGTTGGAGAAGCCGATCCAACCACGCGCGTCGAGGTAGTAGTGGAAGTAGCCGATCGTCCCAAAAAGATCGTCTCCTCCACGCGATCAACCACACCATGAGCAGATCCAATCTGTAGATTGTTGATGCTGATCAACGCCGCAACGAGCAGCGCCTCCACTGGTATCCACACGTTCAGGGCTGGAACGCCGATCGCGAGTGTACCAGCACTCGCGAGCGGCTAGGGTTTGGCTCGGGAGGTGGCGGCTAGGGTTTGGCTCGGGATTAACAGAAGCATGCACCCCTCAGCCCCTCGCCTCCATATATATAGACCTCCTCACTTGGGCCTCGTGGACCGAGGCCCAATAGGAGTCTATCCGGATCTCTATCCGAATTGAGCCCACATCCGAATCACATTCGAATTAGTGTTCCAACCCGTTAAGTGTGCGACCCTGTAGGTTCACGTATACTTGGTCGCGACCCGGAAACGCCTTGCCGGTCACCCTGTTAATAGCGGCCTCTAGTAAGACATATTAACCCCAAAGTATACGTAAGGATCATATCGGCTGAACCTGTAATGTTCTCATGTACGAATCCCTTTGCCTCACGATATAGATTGAGCTCAAGGTGAGACCTGTGTCATCCTCTTAATAGCTCAATCACTCTCTCAATTCCGTGATGGATTATAAACTCGTGATTGACTCCTCAATCACCTTGGCATGGCCATGCACTTTCATAATCCATTACATCGAGGGGCCCAAAGATATCTCTCCCATAAGGAGGGACAAATTCTATCTTGATCATTCACATCCCACTACATGTTTCATGGCAAACCCGAAGACTACTTTTATGACTACCCAGTTACGGAGTAGTGTTTAGTAGTCCCAAAATAAGCTACTACGCATGTTGGGAACCATGATGATCTCAAGTCTAAGGATTCTACATAAACATTACTTGAGACCAACTGATGACACATGGAATCTCTGCAGTGTCTCATAGCGGGTCTATCCAACATATGTTCACTAACACATGTCCATATTATTGATTTGGTATCACCATACCATGATCCATGAGACATGATCATCAATCAATACATATGCTGATCTTTGAATCATATTTGTTCCCCATATGATATATGATCAGGGATCATTTAGAAATAGCAACATTTTAGCATTAAGAGTCTCATGAATAAGTCACATACTCATTGATCAATAATGATAATGTTTATTTCAAGGAACAAAGTAATGCATCATAAACATAGTATGTGATATATATATATATATATATATATATATATATATATATATATATATATATATATATATATATATATATATATATATATATATATATATATATATATATATATATATAACATCTCCATGTTGCCTCTAGGGCATATCATTAACAAGATGCGGTGAGGGTCATCAAGGGCTCATCAACGTTGGTTGGCTGCATAAGGAGCATAGTGTAGTACGGGACTAGGATGAATGGGACACCATGGCTGGTGGAGGAGTCAATGGGGACAACGGCGGGGGATGCCTCCTCGGGGGAGACACCGGTGCCCATGGTAGCAATGATGGAGGGCTTGGCCTAGCAGAGGAGACACTCCATGGTCTCACCATCGGTACAGTGGTTGAGCTTGCAAGTGAGCTAGAAGACGTGGGCGGTGACCATGGCAGGGATGCGCACGCGGCAGCTGCAGCTGGTGGCCTTGGACTAGTGGGCAAAAAAGGAGCCCACGAGGCAGCATCCCCAGCCATGGTGCAGGAGGTCTAAGGGAGTGGTGACGGAAATGGAGAGGTTGGCAGTAGGAGGAGGTGTAGGGTTTGGGAGGGGACGAGGTTGTAGAGGATGTGTTCGAAGGAGGAAGACATTATTAGATTGGGACCAGATTTTGGGGCCGGCGAGGCGGGGGTGGAGATGCCTGGTAGTGGGGCTAAGGGGCATTCATATTGTCTTTTGTTGATGATTTTTTACTGTAGCTTATGGCTTTTGGCTGAAAATGAATAGTAATGCTTGAAAGAAGTGGCTTTTAGAAGAAGAGGGTGAGCGATGGAAAAATAAGGGAGAGATACGAGCGCATGATGGGAGAAAGAGGAGTGGGGTGTGTGATGCACCTGTAACCCTTTGCTATATCCCTAGAGTGAGATGGTAGCGAGAGGAGTGGAGAAGGAACTTCAAAAAGCCAGATATTTGTATTGGCTTTTCTAAGCAAAAACCAAAAACAGAAGCCAATAGAATAGGGCCTAAGGCCATTTTCAGACAGCTTCTAGCTTCAAAAGCAAAAAGCCGAAAACGTAGGCACTATTAGTTTAGGCTTAGGTTTTTTGGCTTATAACTTAAAACCAGCATTTTAGCTTAAGTAGCTTAAAAGCATTTCTTTTTTAAGGCAAGTTAGGTTGTTTGGTAGTCTATGTTTTGTTGGCTTTGAGCTATGGCTTATTGTTGAAATGTTTGATATGCCCTTGGTCCTGATGTCACGATGGATTCCCTTACATCCAACAATTTTGAAGTTCATGGTCTCCTGAGATTTGACCAATGATGACATGAATCATTTAGAGAAAAATAAATCGAATCACAGCAATTTTGGTAGAACACAAAATAATTGATGGTAATTTAATTCATGACCATGAACATGATAATAATAATTCAATTTAGAAAAATGAGAAACAAAAAAACCACATCTTTACCAGTGCCGCCAACTCTAGCTCAGGCCAAGCCCTATAGGTGACAAAGGCAACAACGAGGGATGAGGGAGGCAATGGCAATTGCAATTGCAGTGGCATCAGGGAGGAGCTGGCAGGAGACGAGGGAAGCGACGACGTCGAAGTCGGGTGAGGAGGGAACCGTCGGTGTTGGGGAAGGAGGGAGGTGGCAGCATCGGCATCAAGGAAGGAGGAGGCAACGATGACATCAAACAAGGAGGATGGCGACACCGGCGAGGGGGAACCAATGGTGGCATCGATGTAGGAGACTGGTGGTGGTGGTGCCGATAGAGGAGCCGATGGCAATGTCGTGTGAGGAGTCAGTGGTGGCATCAGAGAGGAAGCACCGATGGCATCAAGGAGGAGGCCTATGAGGTAGCGACACTGGTGGCGATGTCGCAAGAGGCCAGCGATGCATCGCGGGAGGGCAGCGTTGCTGGTGCTTGTGAAACCCTAATCGCCTGAAGGCGATTTGGGCCAAGAGGGGAGAGGAAGAATTGAGGAAAAGAGAAGGATTGTGAATATATATATCAAAATTTCATGGGTAGTTTTGATGAAGTTGAGTGGTAAAGAGCTATTTCCATCCCGCAAAAGCCAAAAAAGCATCTCACGACTGGCTTATGGCTTTTAGTTATGATAGGATTTTGGCTCTTCCAAAAGTCTAGATGAAAAGTCCCCCGTTTGTTTGGGCTTCATCATTTTTACTTTTAAGCCAAAGGAAAAGCCTAAACAAATGGCACCGTATCGAGTTCTTAATGTGGTTTTTTTTTCTTGTTAATGTGTTGGCTTCAGAAGCCAAGAGCCTAAGGGATTAGATGGGCATAGGATTGAGGAGGCTAGACTCTCTATGTCTCTCTGCTGGGGAGGGTCATTGAATTGGATTGGATGTTTTGAGTTTTGATTGACTTGTTTTCATTCTCTATTTCCCCTCCTTTTCTGTCTTTTGTTTAGAGGTGGCCCAACGGCCTATGTAGGCATGGCTCATTTAAGCATGACTCGATTGGTCCAGTAATCTAAATAGGTTGTACCGTACTGGCCCACTGGCCCAGCCTTAGACCCAGGTATGGCCCAATGAAGTGTTGGGCATGACGTGCTGGACCGAGCAAATGTAGCATGACTGGACAAGGATGGTCCATTTAGCATGCAACCCGCCGCCATCTCCTCTTTTCTCTCTCTTAGTCTCTCAACTCTCCCCGTAGTCCTGCTTCCCTCTCTCTCCTCCCTACTACTGGCACCACCAGTGGATCCCACCGCTCGACGCTCTCCCTAGGCCACTGTAGGTCACTTTGTGTTCCCCTCCACCAGATCTACCGTGTCTATATTCCTCTAGCTCAGATCGAGCCCACGGTGCTCGCCCTGGTCGCCGTCAGTTCTCAGTCGCCTTGGCCATGGTGTTGACCTGACCTCACCGATGCCAAGATGACTTTGCTCCTTTTAACGCTATCATGCCATCCAACCGTTATTGCCCACCTCCAGCCTTCTGCCCCTTCTCACTACCTTCTTCGTCATGCTACTCCACCCGCCCACCTATCCCTGCCTCCTATGCTGCTCCACCCCTACCTGATCCACTTCCTCTACCACTCGGCTGCTCCACCTGCCCACCACCCTATCTCCAAAGCCACTCCACTTGGCTCCCCTACCTCCTCCAACCGCTTCGCCCTTGCCTCCTTCGGTCCCTCACTCCCTCCTCTACCACCACGCCGCCTCCAACCCACCCTAGACCCCTACTCCCTTCACAGCCAACTTCCTCAGCTTCTCCACCACCGCCACCCGCTAGATCCACCGTCGGTTGCCTCCTGCCCCTACCTCCCAGCTCGGCTCCCACACCGTGGGGCCTAATAGGCCATGCTGGGCTAACACAGCATGGTAGTGCGCGTGTGGAGCTAGGTAGGCCCGTTGGGCCAAGGTCATGACACAAGCACGACACATCATGTTAGGCTAGCCCAGCACAACCCATTTAGTCCTAGGTCGTGCCGTGCTTTGGCCAAGCAATAATACCATGCTTCGAGCTGACACGGTTAGCCCCACCCATTTGACCACCTCTACTTTTGGACATGTTTTTTTATTGAACATTCCTTTTTGTTCATGGTAGATAATGATAATTTTCAGAAGGATAAAACTACCCCTAATTTATGTTATGAGCATAGACATTACATGGTTAAAAGAAAAGTGCAAAACAACCTCCTAAGATTGAAATACCCACGCATTTTTGCATGCAAATCACGTGATTTGTGATGGGTGATCTCACCATAACATGGCATGGCACAACACATGGTCTCTATCTCTCTTTAGTTTATTTGAATGCAGTTTCAAGTGTTTGAATTTGTCTTAATTCGGTTTAGTTGTTTTAATTACATTAGTTACCATGTGAGTGATTGTTGTGTCCTTAAAAGGACCTTGGCACATTCAAAAATAGATCACTGAATTCCTCGCTTCCTTTCTCCCATCCTTCTTCCTTCTCTAGTGATATGTGCCAAGAAAGGGGGTGAGTGGTCATCTCTGGGCTGTTGCAACAGAGTTCACCTGTACGGGAGCAGTAGTGTCGGTGCTAGGTTAGGCATGGCATGTAGAACAGAGGAAGGAAGGAGGAGAAATAAGAGAGAAGGAAAGGGGTGGGGCCATATTGACAGAGAGAGGAAAGAAAGAGAAAGGGAAGAAAATGCTAGCAAAACTTGGGTGTTCGAATTTGATTTAAAATTCCTTTTTTGTGTTTTGAATTTATCTTTGAATTCAAATTTGAAATCTCAGCTCAAATATCTTGCATGAGAGTTTTAATCTTCCTTTGCTTTTTCCTTTAATTGAATTTTGATTTTAAATTTTGTTTTCTGATTTAAATTTCAAATTCAAAATTGTGCTCAATTTGATTTGCAACTGCTTTGCTCCTCAATCCTCCATTTTTGTTTTTATATTTGCTAGTTGAATTAGTTTGGCAAATACCAACTCAAAATTCTAGGAAAATTCAAATAACACCGAAATGCAATAAAAAGATTCATATTTTTCTCATTTTTCAATATTTCATAAATTTGGGATGTTACAAATCCTACCCCCTTAAAATGAGTCTCGCCCCCAAGATTCCGGTAGAATACAAAGAAAGGGGGTGGGGCTAACTGGCCAGTAGTAGGTTCCAAGGTTTTGATTGACGGGTTGTCCTTCTTCCTTGGTGTAGGTAGGAGAGAGAAAACATGCACAGTGGGTTAAGACTTGGGGAAGAAGGAATGTAGAGAGAAACCTTGTTCTTCCCTATAGGTCGTAGTTGTCTTCACTTCATTGTAGGGTGTTTGTTCTTCCAAGTGCTTGTTCCTCAGTGTTGTGATCTTTTCAACACATCAGAGGGTTGAATAGTCGATTCATCTACTAGCCTTATGATGATAAGAGATTTCCTATATGATGGATTGATAGTAGTTGTCTATCACCGCGGTATTCTGACACTTCTGTGCATTCTGACTACCCCCTTTAAATAAAGGGTGACCGACATTAGATGTCTTTTCTAGCTCTGGCATGATGAGTCCCATGGTGGCTTGGAGACTTGCCCGTTGTATCTCAGTTGCCTTGATTGGCAACAAGCTCATGGAGCAATCTTTACAGCAGTGATCTTGTCCTTCATAGAGAGAGAGCGTGACTTTACTCATTGGGCATTATCTGGGTTGGTGGTCTTCATCGTAGTTGGGCCAGGTTACAGAACATTGGTTTGTCTTATGCCCTTTTTCTCCACAACATCTACATGCTATTTGGTTCATAGGGCAGTCTTCTGGTTGATGGTGTTCCTTGCAATGGAAACAATAGGGAACTGGGCACTCATAGCAATAGTATCTTATTTGTCCGCAGGTGAAATATGTTCCACCCATAACTTGTCGTAGTGGAGGACATGATTGGGCATCATGTCCCGTAGAACTTTGGCAGGCACAACTTGCTCCTTACTGTGGCTCTTGAGATTGACAAGTTCTTCTTTGTCGAGGCTGAGATTGGTGGCGATGGCGTTCTTTGCTAGTTCTTTTAGATTCCGTTAGGGGCATCTGTTCACATAGTGTCCCATGTTGCCACAATGGAAACATTTGGCTTCCTTACCTTGCTTCTTCTCAGGGCACTCATGGGTGTAGTGTCTAGTATTTCCTTAATGAAAGCAAATGGCATACTTTTGGGGCCCACCTGGTGTAGTGGTGCAATTGTCTTCAACACAATGGATTCTTCTTGGTAATCCTTGCGGAGTGGGGTTAGGCAAAAGCTTGTATGGATGGTAAAGGCTATGATGAGTAGAAACTATAGGTCCCTTTTTCTTACTTCCACCTAGGATAGTTGTCTTATTCATGGCCATCATGTCTGCTTGATGAAGATTTGATCAACAGTTGTATTGTGAGGCGATAGGGTCTAACTAACAACTTGCAATAATGCAATGTCTATCGGTGGGGGCACACATATGAGGGTTCAGGGTTCAGCACACGAAGTCCATTTAAAACAAGACTATCTTATCTTCACAAACATCTTTGACGTCCCTAAACTTAAGTTTATTAAGTAAGGGAACGGAAAGGGAAAACCAATTTCCTTTTGTAATCAGAAGTAGAGAAAAAAGATCACCAAGATGTGCTTTGGCAGTAATACTCAGGTTCTTATTACTATTTTTGGAAATAGAGTTTTCCAAAAAAGATTTTTAAATAGGGGTTTTGAAATACTAAAGTTGGAAACATTTGTTTTCGAAAGAGAGTCTTATCGATAGTTTGCAAAGCAAGTGGATCCCCAAGTTTTGGTTTTGAAAGCAAGTTCTTGGGAACGAGTTTGGATTTTCAAATACTTGGGCTAAGTTTCAAGGGTGACATTGAAATCAAGTTTCTTTGCAAAGGTACACAAACACTCATTTGAAAATAGACCTTTATGGCACGAAGGATCTTCCAATTGTAGTTGGAAACACTGAATTTTAAATATCTGCTTTGAAAAGAGAGTTCCCTCGTTAGCTTTGTGAAGAGAATGGATCTCAAAATCTTGGTTTGAAAATAAGTTCTTGGAAATGAACTTGGAAAAATAATTTTCGGTGTCTAGATTTCATGGCTAATTTTTAAAATCAAGTTTCTCTACAAAAATTTGAGGCAAGGGGTAAAGAAAGAGAGGATTAATTATCTCTTCAAATCAAAGGAGGGGAAGGAAGGACATCTAGAGGTGAATTGATCGATGGTAATTCTCATGTTGGTATTACTATTTTTGAAAGTAGAGCTTTGAGCAAAGCGATTTTCAAATGGGGGTTTTTGGAATACCAATTTTGATATATTTGTTTTGAAAGGGAAGTGTTATCTATAATTTGTGAAAAGAAGGGTTCTCAATTTTTTTCGTTTTGAAAACAAGTTTTTGGATACGAGTCTAGACAAATAAATATTAAGGCCTAGTTGTTTTTTTTTCAAAATATAAGTTTCAATGTTAAGCTTTGTAATGTTGTCCAAAAATTGGTTTTCAAGATGCCTTCAAAGAGGGGTTTACATGTGTCCCAGAAATTTATCATTCTGAATTTTGTGCTAAGGAAGCTATGGAGTCAAAATTGTTATAGCTAGATAGAGGTAAGATAAGATCTTCTAGGAGGGATGAGAAGGAGCATTAATTCTTATATTTTAGAAATAGATTTGAAAGATAATCCTAGTTGTGAAACTAATGACCATGCTAACTAAAGGTCACGACTTACAGTCGATATGCTCTAATACCAGCTTTATTAGATCCAGATTTTGCCAATCCAGGATCCTTTGTATTCCACCATACAATTCCCTGGATCAGTAGATAGTACTCATAGATACATCACCATACATCAAATACATATCTTGTGGAAGCGTAAATAAAATGGTGGACTTATACATGGGTTGATAAGGCCATAATCATTAAAAACAACAGCGAAAATAGAACTTCACACAGGTGGGACCCTTAGGGCATGCCCATAGGCAGCCAACTAGGGTTCGCAACCTAGTTCTTAGCCTCATCGTCTTTCAGCTTTGTTGACTCCTTTAGATGGCCGTGGGACTTGACTTTTTCATGGTTCAAGGTTGTTAGCAAAACCAATGATTCTGCTGGTGATGGAACTACAACTGCTTGTGTCTTTGCTTGAGAATTTATCAAGCTAGGCCTTCTGAGTGTAACTTCTGGTGCAAACCCTGTATCACTTAAGAAAGGAATAGACAAAACTGTGTAGGGTCTAGTTGAAGAGCTTGAAAAGAAGGCTAGACCAGTCAAGGGCGGTGGTGATATCACAAGTGATTCTTGTTTTTTGTCATGTTCTAACATGTATTTCTTACTTTTCACATCTTACCATCAAGATGTCAGGGTTGGTAAGAAATTTTTTGACTTAAAAAAAATTAGATTGGAGTTAAAACAAAGTGAGGATTCAGAAGATAGTATATGCCTAATTTGGAGTTTGTTTTGTATTACAGCTGTTGCCTCTATTTCTGCTCGCAATGATGAATTTATTTCTTTCGATTGAGTCTTCTTCATCTTTTGAGACTACTGCTGATGTTGAAGAAGGAATGGAGGTTTGATGAAAATTCCACCTATACATGTGTTGCCTTTTTATCAAGTAGAAGCTTCAAGTTTTTACTTATTGTTAAGGATAGAATATGATCATTTTATTTGTTTCCTTATATGCCTTGGTTTCCTTATCTGTATATGGCATATTCCTCTGTATACCCCATTGTACTCCCTACATATATTGCCCTTTGGGTCTCATGAATATACACATAATATTCATAACATGTTATCAGAGCTCTAGCTCTGACCTTGTTCTTCCGCTGCCTTCGACGCCGCCCAGGCCGCCACCACCACTAAGCCACTGCCACTGCCCAGGCCGCCACTGCTGCTCAAGCTGTTGTTGCTGCCCAGGCCGCCATTGTCACTACTTCATCGGTAGCCGCTGCATGGTGTCCATCATCCGGTTGGCCATCATCGATCAGACCACCGTGGCCCCATGAAGCCCTCAACATTGAACCTCATGGTCGCCCTTGACTATTGGCCGCCGCTTGTCAACCCTACTCGGGTGTAGTTTGTTCGGCCGCTGCTCGCCAGTCGAAGCTGGCCCAGCAGGAGCACCCGCCCGATGGAGCCGACCTAGTAGGAGCGGTCATCGCCTGCTGCCCGCTTGATCGGTGCCTGCCACCTGCCTGACTACTATTGTCCACCCACCGCCTCTGCCTAGCTCTTGGCCTGTCGACGCTCGAGCAGATCTAGATCTGATCGATTTGTGCATATAAAAAAGAAAAAAACATTGATCTAAACGTCGTGTTGTCTAGCCTTGCCTATTAGACTTCGTTGCCTTGGTCGCTGTGCTGTCCAGTACCACCTACCGATGGCTTCCGTTCCATCCGCTGCGATCTCATTCTCGGGAAGAAAGCTCTATGGGATGAATTATAGGTTGTGGTATTCTCTCGTGGAGATCACGCTCGATGGTCTCCACCTCTGGGGACATGTCACTGGGGCACGACCTTCCCTGCCACCGCCAGTTCAGCCTCCTCCCAGGCAGTCTACTTCTGCACCTCCTACACAAGATGAGGCCACTAAGGAGGCAAAGGTGGCTGTTGCTATTGCTGATGCTGCTGATGAGGCTTCTTAGTATGCCATCGATGCTTTCGAGCGCTGGTGTGCTGATAAGGCCTGTGTTTGCGCCATCCTGGTGGTCAGCGTCGATGACTTCATCTAGGTAGACATTATTGGTCTGCGCTCTACTCGACAGATCTTAGAGTACTTGCGTGAGCGATACCAGTAGAGCAGTGATACTCAGTTCTTTTCGCTTTAGCATGAGTTGGAGATGCTTCGCTAGGGAGACTCTTCTGTTGGTGACTTCTTTCGAGCCCTGACCAATCTCTAGCACTAGTTGGATGAGTTGGTCTCTCTACTTTGTCTGGAGTGTCAAAAAGTGCAAAAGGCGGATCATGATCACCTTCGCCTTTATGATTTTGTTCGCCGTCTTCGCCTAGAGTTTGAGCCTGTTAGGGCTCATCTGCTGAGTCGCTCGTCGTCACTAACTATGATCAAGGCCTTTTTGACGCTTTGGGCCGACGAGCTTCACCTTGGGCTAACAGCACAGTCTGTTCTGACTGTGCTTGCTACCCCTTCTTTGACTACACCGACGGTTTGTGCTACAACTACGGTCCCTCTCTAGGTGCCTATTTTCGCTCCTATTTTTTGCATGAACTGGAGTTCAATGCAACTACTACAAGAACTTCGGGCACGACTACTAGAGTTGTGCTGTTTGGAAAAATTGGAACAAGGCGCGTGGGGGTGGACGATTCAAGGGAGGAATGGGAGGCCTTTCCTTCACAGGAGTACAGACTAGTTCATCAGGTTCTCAGCGAGGTGACTCTGTTCAGCAACTCTGCCAGGCTCTACTTCAGCTCTCTCACAGCTCAGCAAGTTTTGCCAGTCTAAGTCAGACGTCTCCTCCAGGTACCTCTCGGGTTCTACATTCTGGTGCATCTTTTCATATGATACCAGACTCCACATCTCTTACTTAAGTTGGACCTCTTGTTTCTCCTATCTCTGTTCAGACCGCTGACGGTACTCCTCTATTTGCTAGCTATCAGGGCACCTTTTTGTCCACCAATTTTTCTCTTCCAGCTGTTTCCCATGTCCCACAGCTTACTATGTAGCTTCTCTCGGTGGGTCAGCTCACCGATCTCGGTTGTAGAAATCGTCAGGAGTTTTGACTCACACCTGTTTCATTCAGGATCGATAGACAGGGATGGTACTTGGTTCTGACCAGTGCCATAGGGATCATTAGGATCTCTACATTCTCGATCACCTCCACCTTCCGTTCACTTCAATTGCTCCTGCCACATCCATGTCTACTTCCATCGCCACTGCTGCCACCACCTCTGGAGCTTTTGGCAATGGCATCACTGATTAGGTCACTTATGTGGGTTCTGTCTTTCTTCACTAGTTTGTTGGGCTGTTCTTAGACATATTACTGTTGACATGGCCGTGTTTTATCAGGGTTGTAAGCTGGGCATGTAGCTATAACTTCTTTATCATTCTAGTGAGTCCTTATCTTCTCGTCCTTTCAATTTAGTTCATTCAGATGTGTGGGACCTATGCCTATTATCTCTAAAGGCGGGCATAAATTCTATATAATTTTCAATGATGATTATTCCCATTTTATATGACTTTTTCCTATGTTTAATCATGGTTAGTTTCTTGTAATCTATTGTAACTTTGTAAGGATGGTTTATACTCAGTTTGAGTCCTCTATTCATACTTTTCATTGTGATTCTGTTGGCGAGTATTGTTCTAACGCTTTTAGGCAATTCCTTTTTGAGCAGGGCACTCTTTATCAGTCTTATCCAGGTGCCCATGTCCTGATTGAGACTGCACGTACTCTTCTCCTTGTCTCTCATGTTCCACCACAGTCCTAGGCTAAGGCTATTTCTACGGCTGCATATCTCATCAATATGCAGCCTTCCACTGCTCTTAAGGATGTTAGTCCTATAGAGCATCTCTACTCTAGAACCCCGGTACAGTCATCTTCATGTTTTTGGTTGCACTTGTTTTATCCAGGGCCGGCTCTGGGGGTAGGCCGGAGGGGCGCCGGCCTAGGCCCCGGCCGAGGCCCCGCCAGACTACGGAGGTGTTGCATTACTTTTGTATAAGCTTTTTTTCATGATGGGTCATCTGACGTTGAGTTCAATGATTTTTTCTCTGAATTAAAAGTGCTGCAAGTCACCTTGCCAAATGATAAGATGTTGGCATCTGAGATTCTTGATTCGTTCTGTTTGATTGCTACCCAAATGTCTCTGTTGCATATCGAATTCTCCTAATGTACTGTGATGTGTAGCCTCACTGAAAGGAGTTTCTCAAAATTGAAATTGCTGAAAAACTATTTGCGGTCTACTATGTCACAAGAAAGATTGAATGGCTTGGCTATGTGCTGCATTGAGAAGAATATCTTGGACGACATTGATCTCGATGTTATTATTAATGATTTTGCATCAAGAAGTGCTAGAAAAAGTTCCTTTTTATGAAAGACATTGGATATTTGTCGCTCCTATTTGAGGTAAATTAATTCTTACTAGTTACATTTGGTTTATGAACTAGTTAGTACCTAATTAGTTTATCATATTAGAACTATTGATTTGTGTCACTTTAGACAATATAAAGTTTAAACTGCATATTTTATAAGTAGAAAAAAAATTTATAGTAAAGGGTCCATAGAGCCGAATTCGCCCTAGGGCCCTTGAAAACGTTGAGCCGGCCCTGGTTTTATCCTACTGCAGCCTCGTGAGCGCATCAAACTGTCAGCCCAGTCAGTTGAGTGTGTGTTTCTAGGTCACAGTTCTGAGCATAAGGGTTATCGCTGTTATGATCCTTCTACTTGACGGATCAGGATCTCCTGAGATGTTGTCTTTGACGAATCTCAAACTTTCTTCTATCGAGTTTGGCTCCTCGTCCTGTTTCGACGATTGAGACGTATGTCAATAAATATATAGTACCGCACCTTCTTCCTCGACCATTCTTAAATTTTGATGCAGATTGATCATGGCTATGTTTCCCCTCAATTTGTGACAAACCTTGATAAATCAATTGTGGAGTTTGAGAATGCTAAGGTTCTTATAACTGATCAGAAGATCGCAAGCATAAAGGAAATTCTTCCAATTTTGGAGAATACTATACAGTTGAGAGCTCCATTATTCGTTATTGCTGAGGATATTACTGGTGAAGCTTTGGCAACTCTTGGTGTTAATAAGCTCCGAGGAATTCTCAGTGTTGCAGCGATCAAAGCCCCAAGTTTTGGTGAGCGGCAGAAGGTTGTCCTTCAGGATATTGCCACGGTGACATGACAGGTTTTTCCCGCAACCAACAGTGATGACCTTTTCCTTAAATTTGACTTTAATTTGGTAAACACTGTTGTTTGTTCTGTGCTGTGGCTGCATTCCCTTTGAATGATCTAAGCTTTATTAGTTGCTTGCTTTTATATGAGAGATGTACGCATTAAATATAGCTTTTGCTCCATTCTTGGAGCAATGTAACAACAAATTAAAATGATATGTTTTTTTTTTGTTTTCTCATTTCATTTGTCTTAACTCTTAGGGCATGGCCTTTTTTCTATAATGAATCCAAAAGTCCTTAATTTGATCAGTTGTGTCATAACCTCTTGCCTTTCGTTGACCAAAATTGGATAAAACAAAGGAAACATTACTTTTTCGGTTGTATCTTTCATGTTATTGCAGCTTACTGAATATGATAAGAGCTCGCGGCAAGCGAGGCAATACCTTAATGGAGATTGTCTCCATGCTCAACATTTAAATATTTCCATTAGATTGTTTATTTATGTTTCTTCTTTTCATTCATCTATTGACTGTTTATAGGGTATAACCTTTTTTTACTATCTTTATTATTCTTGCATTTTTATTTCTCAACTTTTTTTTGCTTATCCTATAACTGCTTCCAGGTGCTGAATTCCTAGCAAAAGACCTGGGTTTGTTGGTAGAGAATGCAACGGTAGAGCAACTTGGAACAGCAAGGAAAGTCACAATTCATCGGACTACAACAACCCTTATGCTGTTATGCAGCTAGTAAAGATGAGATCCAAGCAAGGGTTTGCACAGCTAACGAAGGAGCTTGCTGAAATTGATTCGATATATGATTCTGAGAAATTGGCCGAGGGGATTGTGAAGCTTTCTGGTGGTGTGGCTGTCATCGGGGTTGGAGCTGCAACTGAGACTGAGCTCGAGGACCGCCAGCTACGAGTTGAGGATGCAAACAATGTCACTTTTGCAGCTATTGAGGAGGGCATTGTTCCTGGAGGTGGTACAGCGTATGTCCTGGCATGAAATGCATTACCAGAGAACCAGTCTCATAGTTTTGTCCTTGCGCGTATGTTTATATATATTGCTAGAATGCAACTAGGACTCATCATTTAGGACATGCATAGCTAAGTTGATGAGTAGACGAGTAGTGACTGAATAATTTTGCAGGCATTGGCGTTGCATAGCTCCGTACTAGTTCTTGTCAGAGCTATGTATCTCCATGCTACGGTTCAGTAGAATAACAGCTTTTTATATTATTGTTAGACCATGTGGCTAGGTTTAGGGTATTTTGGTGATGAATAATTGACAATGGTTAATTTGTTATGATGAGTATTTGGTGATTTTGTTTAGCGATATTATGCGAGGCGTGTGCGTGCGTGCACGGACTAATGTTGGTCAAGTTCAGACGAACTTGTGCCAGAAAAATGTTCTTTGGTCTTTGCATGTGCAGGTTGAGCATGGAGGCGATCATGGTCGATGACGAGGAGGATCGGAACTAGGATGGGGAGATCCGAGCTTCAGACGGTCAAGGAGGTCGCGAGATGATCGGGCTCATGCTTGGGACGCATGGAGATCAAAGGTGGATGATACGTGGAGAAGCTACGGGAGGTGCGGTCCTGGAGGTTTCGACACGTGACGCGTTAGAAAAATCGTGAGTGTGAAAAACCCGTGTTAGGAAGGGTTTCGGGTCCCTTGAAAATTAGTGGGCTAAACGTCTAGTTGAGGTAAAAAGGCCTAGTTGGAGTTGGATTAGGATTTAAATTAGAGTTTGAAGAGGTGTTTTAGGGGCTGCATGTATATATATATGCAGCCGTCGGTTGGGAGCGTATCTGGAAAAAGGAGACGCGTTTTTTGGGCGGCGGTGTAACCAAGCGCTTTTTGCTGAGACGGAGAAAAAGAAACAGGGTGTGTGGCTGTGTGGCGTGAGGAGAAAAGGCAGAGTATGAGGATCGAAGTGAGTTAGACATGATGAATAGTGTCCGCAGTTTTTGAATAAAGTTTGTGAGTTTTTTATTTCGCATCTATTATCCTTTTTCTTAGTTTTTTTATTCCTATAAATTCTCTACGCATTGATCTATGTCTAGGTATTTTTGTTGCTTACATACATGAATTAGTTTTAATTAAAAAATTGATTAGAAGATTAAGAAAAAAACGTGCACGTTTAGAGATCGTTCGGAAGTTTTCGCTGCTACAGTGCTTCACTATATTATGCTACAGTACGATACAGTATTTGCTACAGTACGCTACGGTAACAGCTACATTGCGCTGCAGTGGAATTAGAAAAAAACTGTTTTTTTGTTATTTCTAGTTTTTTTTGCACATTAAAAGGTAGAAAATCTAAAAAAAGGTTTCCGTTGTGTGTTGCAATCATTCACCCCCTCTGATTTCTATCAACAATCCTACAAGTGTGTGTTGCAATCATTCACCCCCCTCTGATTGCTATCAATAATCCTACAAGTGGTATCAGAGCAGGTTTATTTTTCTAATTGATATTAACCGGTGATTAGAAAATATGTCGACGGATAGGTATTCCACAAAACATTGTGTTTTCAATGGTGTTGATTTTCAATATTGGAAAGCGAAGATGGAGGCATATATTCAAGCTCAAGGCTTTGCAATATGGGAGAAGGTCTACAAGCCTTATCAAGTGCCCGAGAATGATGCTGTGTCAGCAGCAAATTTAGCACAAGTGGAGGCAAATAGCAAGGCAAGGAACCTGATAATTCAAGGACTAGGAAGGAGTGATTTTGATCGTGTTGTGCATCTTAAATCCGCATATGAGGTATGGAAAGCACTATGTGATTATCATGGGGGTTCATCTACTATTAAAGAGGTACGTCAAGATATGTACAAAAAGGATTACATGCATTTTGAGATGAAACCTCGTGAATCAATAGATGAATACTTTGCCCGTTTTAATAAAATTCTTAGTAACCTACGTGCTGTTAATGTTATTTATACTGATGCTGAAAATGCACGTCAATTACTTGGAGCATTAGATATGTCTATATGGGAGATGAATGTTACATCCATTAGAGAATCTATTGTCATGAGTACGCTTACATTAGATGTCCTTTATTCTAAATTGAAAACTAATGAATTAGATCTTTTTGCTAGAAAAAATAATGGTAATAAATCAATTGCCTTAGCTTCACAATCTAGCAAGTCTAATGGTGATAATTATTCTACTAGCTATGCTTTGTCTTCTTTGTCTTCACTAACCGATGAATAGGAGCAACTTCCGGAAGATGATTTGGCACTCCTCTCTACACGTTTCACAAGAGATTTGCAGAATGTGAGATCAAGAAAGAGAGGAAATTTTGGTCCTCAAAGGTGCTATGAGTGTGGTGATCTCAATCATATTCGTCTCAAATGTCCAAAGTTTCTAGCAAGATTTGCAAGGGAAGAGAATGAGAAGGAAGAAGAGATGGAGAAAGAAAAAAGGAAGAATAAAAAGAAGGGCTATATGAATCGCAAGGTGGTGCATCGTGTTCTTGCCGCTCTTGGGCAAATTAATTTGAGTGATGTGGACACGGACAGCGAGGATGATACTTCCAAAGGCAATAAAGATTTAACTGGGTTGTGTCTAATGGCAAGTAGCAAAAGCTCCACCAACAATGATGATCTTGACAGCGACAACTACAATGAGGTAGAACCTTTTTATGATTATTTAACTAAAGTTGTTGCTAAACTTGGTACTTTGCTAGAAAAGAAAGATAAAAAGATTAAGAAATATGATACTTTGATTGAATCTCTAAATTCTGAAATTGTAAGACTTAGAGTTTTAATTCCTGATGATGAATCTTGTGAGTCTTGTCAAATTTTACATTCTGAGTTAGAGAATGCTAGGTCACTGAATGCTTTAAACATGGATCAACTTAGAGATGTAACTACTAAATTTGATGAATTAAGATTAGCATATGACTCTTGTGATGAAAATTTGAAATGTGCTAATGATGAAATTGGAAAGCTCAAGTTTAGCTTTTCTTCATGTTTAGAATCAAGTATTTCAAATGTTCATTCTAAAGCTTGTTCTAAATGTGAATTATTAGAAGCTAGACTTAACTCATCTCAGGAAACAATTCAACAGATGCTTTATCATGAGATATCTTCTTGCTCAAATTGTCCTAAGCTTAACAAGCTTAACATTGAAATAGAAGCTTTGACTAGACAACTTAATGATTTTGCTGAAAAAGAAAGATTGGCTTAGTCTAGTACTTCTAAAAATCTTGTGAATGAATCTAATAAACACACAACTTGTCCTACTCTAGCTAAAGAGAATGAGTACCTGAAAGACACTTTAGAGAGATTTTCTTTTGGCAAGAAAAATTTAAATATGATTCTAGACAAGTCAAAAATAAGTATGAAAAATCGTGGTTTAGGATTTAATTTTGTTGAGCATGCCAAGAATAATCCTCCTAAGGTTATTAAGTCTCTTGAACCTGGAAAAATTGAAGTGAAATATGAACAAAATCAAACGGTGTTTAAATCTGCTGGCTTTGTGCAAAGTTCATCAAATAATAATGTAGGTGTTAGCTCATCATCTCAAAAGAATTCTGGTTATGTTAATTTCATTGCACCTACTGTGGAAGGGATGGACACTTGAATGAATTTTGTTTTAGACGTGTCAAGAAAGAGAGAAAGGAAAGATTGAATGCTTTGAAACAAAAACATGCAATGTCTTTTGTTCCTAGAACTAATGTGAAAGCTATGTTTTTTGAGAACTTTCATGATGGCTTTAAATCTGCTTCACATGCTAGATTGGGATTTAATTCAAATGATTCACGTTCTTTTCGGCATTCTAATCATCCACATGCACGTGATTTTGGTTCTAGCTTTGTTACTCCTGTTCGTCGTGTGTCACAGTACTGGATTCCTAAATCTTATTTCACTAACCCCAATACTGTGAGACCGATGTTTCCTGTCATGTAAGAATAGCTGACAAGGATGGAGAACATGAGCTAAATTGGGTTCCGGTTTTTTTTATCATCGCTTGATTGGAACACTTGATGGTTCTTCACTCCTTTGATGGTTTGCAAGAGATTTTCACTTTTTGAAAGACCATGTGGAAAAGGTGATGTTGTCTTACATCTTGTTAAATTCTCAAGTTGCTAATTTGCACATGAAATCGTTTGATACTTCTCGTTTTCCTCAATTGCGAAGTGAGTTGGGAGTATTACATCTTATGGGATTATTCTGAGGGGGAGCTTGTTGTTTAAAAATTTTGGAAGCCTTGTTTATTATCCTTGTCAAATAACTCATCAAATCCAAGTCATTGAAACCAATTGAGTAGTAGAGCTCTCTTTATCATATCTATTCATATGTTGTGTAGCTTTGATCATGACTGTTTATAATTAAATTGTTACATTTGAATTAAAAGTATGACATGGTGGAATAATTTGACTACATTAATTATATTTATTACTTTGTGATGTCCATCGAAAAGGATTAGCTTGATTGTGAGTCTTATTTTAACTCTTGGCTATGAGGCTCGTATGTTTCATGTTACAATTTTGGGGCTTAAGCGTTCATGCCCTTGTTTTAAAGCGAAATGGTGATTTTACCCTCATTTTTTAAACTTTGTGATTTTACCCCTGTGTTTTTGAACTGAAGGGAGAGTCTGCCCCTATTCCGTTAAAGCCAGTTAACGGTGTTAACTTTTGCACGAATAGACAAGTTTGCCCATGTGATTTTACCCCTGTTTTGTTAGAGAACTTTGTGATTTTATCCCTATTTGGTAGGGATGTTGTCAACAGAATTAGACACAAATTTATGCATTCGTTTTATTAATATAAATCTGGACAAAATTTGTCAAATTTTGCAAAATTTGGACATCATTTATGCCAAAATTCAGAGAAACACAATTTTTTATCACACAACTTGCATGTAAACATCAAGAGATTACGGATAACCAAGAGATATCATGCCATACATGTACATGTCACATTAATGTCTAGATGACATACCAACATATCCATATGACATGGCAACGTACAGGTCCGCATGACATGTCAAACAAAAGTAGCAACTAGCATTGGGTTTTTAGATCTCTATTGGCAAACATCACATTCAACCATTAAGACCTAACAAACTAGCAAGTCTCCCAGCAGTTCCTCCTCCTCTCCTTCCCCTTCCTGAACCTCTTCCCCTTCCCCTTCCTGTAGCAACACCACTTCCACGTCATATGGAGAGAGTGAAAACAAGTTAGTACAGTTAGAAATGCTATAATTTCCAAAAAAACTGTAGTGGACAACAATACGTTCATGAATTACATTGTCTCATTATTGTCGTCTCCTGACCCTCCTCCCCTTCTTGACCCTCTTCCTCTTCCCCTTGCTGTACCAGAACCACTTCCCCTACACATGGAGAGAAGAAAACATATTAGTAAAGTTAGAAATGATTAAATTTGAAAAAAAATAGGAATGGACAGCAAGGGATGTATGACTTACATTGGCTCATTAATGTCCTCTTGTGACTCCCTTCCCCTTCCCCTTCCCCTACCCCGTCCCCTTCCACTTCCCCTTCCAGTTGCACTAGCACTTGCACTTGCACTGTATGCGTGAGAAAAGAATGTGTTACTACAACTACCAATTAGTAAATGAGGTAAAAACAGTAATACATGCATGACTTACATTGGGTCATTGCTTCCTTGTGCAGATCCATCTTGTGGTGTTGAGAGCCTCTTCTTTTGACTAGCTGTAGGACCTCCTTGGCAATGTTTAGCTGTATAGCCTAGTTCATTGCACTCAGGACATACTTTCCTTTTCTTACTAGTGCCAACTTCATCATATGGTTTGATCCTAGATTTTCTTGGTCTCCCAGGTTTCCTTCTCAATTTGGGCTTCTTGATTTTGTAGCCTAAATCAACATGAGGCCACCGATCTTTGGATGTCATTGGATTGAATTTGCATGCATACGCCTTCCTGAACCTATCAACAGAGAAGTACTCATGGACAAAGTCATCCATCTGTACCTCCCTGCTGATCTTTGCAATGAAAGCCAAAACATGGCTGCAAGGTTTTCCAGTCACTTGCCAAGCTCTACAAGTACAAGTCTTTTGCTCCAAGTTGATTGCATGCCTGAATCTATTCACAGTGACTTCAGCTTTCCCAGACCCACATATTAGAATCTCATGGTCTTTGATACTCTTGCTTTTAGCATTCAAATAATTGGTAATAGATGGGATTATTATTCTTGACATATTACTACCAATCTTGGACCTCAATACAAACTTCTCAATAATCATTTGTCGTATCTTGTCAAGCATTTCAACAATCTGAAAGTCCTTTGATTTTGACACCCAACTATTGAAACATTCAGAGAGGTTGTTATTGATATAATCTACCTTGCAGTCTTCACTGAATTTGCTTCTACTCCACACATATGGATGATTCTCATCCAACCATTCAATGGCCTTAGGATCCTTCTCCTCTATTTTCCCCATGAAGTAGTTGAAATCTGAAATTGTGAAGCTCTTGGCAGCACACCACATATTCTTGCCATAAAGAGTACCACTGAAACTTTTCTTCATGTTCTTCCACAAGTGCCTCATACATTCTCTATGTTCCACTCCAGGATACACATCATCTACAACCACTTCTATTCCTTTGCCTGCATCTGTACTAATGACCAAGCCTGCATGAACATTTTGCACTATGTCAGAAAGTATTAGAAACTTGAAAATTGGAAAACAGAGTTAGAAATGTATATACCTGGAGGTGTACCAATAGCCTTCTTCACATTATTGACAAACCAAGTCCAACTTTCCTTAGACTCAGTCTCAATCACTCCATATACCACTGGGAACAAGCAATTATGACCATCTACTGCAACAGCTGATGCCAACTGACCTCTCGACCTTCCTGTCAAGTGTGGTGCATCCATGGCAATGTATGGTCTGCACCCTTGTAAAAATAAAAAGCCATCGATGCATGGTTTAAGAGCAACAAAAAACCTCATAAAACACACATCACCATTATGCTCTTCAGTCTCTAGCTCGACAACACTACCAGGTACTGATCTCAGAAGCTCAGCTTGATAAGTAGGCAACAAATCATAACTATCATCCCACTTTCCATATATCATGTCTAGTGCTCTCAACTTCCCTCTAGCAACTCTGTCATATGGAACATCCACCGAGTATTTCTTCTTCAGTTTGTCCCTCAACTCAGCCGGTCCCATTTCAGGGTTTTCCCGCAACAAGTCAATCACTCTGTCAGCCACCCATTTATTAGAGGCCATTGTCTCACCACACTTGTTGAATGAACCACAGGTATGCTTTGGTCCACTTGTCTTAACCTGCAACACAAAAATGTGCAAAAAGAAACCATCAATGTTCTATGAATACATTATGTTATCAATGAACTCAAGAGTCGTCATTTACCTTGCATCCAACGTATTTCTTGCTTGTAGATGCAAAAAAGGTCCACTTGCAACCTTGTTCAGCTCTCTTGCATATGGCCCTAAATCTTTTCTTGTCTTTTTTCACAATATGGAAAGCATTATCATGCAAGATAGCATGATATGTGACTGCTGACTTGCACTGATCCACATCTGGGAACACCACATTTACTTCAATACATGGATCATCAGCATCATATGAAAACATGGGAATATCATACTCATCATCCTCATCAACAATTTCACCATCAGGATCAAACTCAGGGTCAGAGCAATCATCGTCAGAGTCAGATGATGCAGCCAAATCAGTGTCATAGCTGCTATCACTTAGTGCCGTAAGTGAATCCGTATCGGAGTACATCCCCTCTACATCACTTGTGGCTCTCTTTTTTTTGGTGGTGACTCTCTTCTTTTTAGATGTGGCTGTGGCTGTTTCATTTGTGGTTGCCTCAGTGGTGGCTCTCTCATTGGTGGCTCTCTCATTTGTGTCTCTCTCATTGGTGTCTCACTCATTTATGTCTCTCTCATTTGTGTCTCTCTCATTTGTGCCTCCCTCAATTAGGAGTACACTACTCCTCACAGTAGGGTGAAACCTTCGCTTTGTCAGTGAAAATTGCAGTGGCCCCTCAAAATCATTTATCTGAGCATTGATGCATACTAATCCCTTGTCTACATTGATTAGAAACCACTCTAATAGATTTTATCTCCACAGAGTCATTCTCGGCAATGAAATCAACTAGCTGCAGCAGGCCAAAGCTATGCGTGTCAACAACCTTGGTTGGCAAAGTTCTACGTTGCCACCACGACTTTGGACCACCATCCGGCAAGCTAAAAAATGATCGAACTCTAACAACAAGTTTCAATTCTCTGTGATTTGGCCTACAAATCACAGCAGCGAATATACAGGTTAACAAATCTAGACACCGCTGTTATTTCGTACTATACCATTCATCTCAAAGGTTGAAGAAAATACCTAGGCTCCATGGTGGCTGTCGTGCAGAATCCCGAGTAGCCCACACCCACTGGTGGCCTAGAGGTAGCCGCGCCTAGAGGACGGTAGCCGCGGCTGGGGGCCGGCCGCGCGCCTGGAGGATGGCCGTGCGCTTAGAGGACGGCCGCAACTTCGGTGCGCGCGCCGCGCGGGGCCACCGCCGCCGCGAGCCGCGCTGGTGCCGCTGGAGGCCGCCGCCGCCACGAGCCCGCTGGTGCCGCCGCCGCCGCAAGCTCGCTGGTGCCGCGCGCCTCGGAGGCCGCCGCGCCGCGAGCCCGCCTGGTGCCGCTGGAGCGCCGCCGCGCGCGCCTCGGCTGCCACGCCGCGCTGGGGCGGCGCGCGCCTCGAGGCCGCCCGCCGCGAGCCCGCTGGTGCCGCCGCCCGCCTCTGCAGCTCTGAACAGGGAAACCCTAGCCCGAACCCAAAGACCGACCGACAGACCGATGAGCTGGGCGTGGGTGGGATAAGGATAAGTAAGGGTATTCTTGTCTTTTCGCGTGGGCATATTTTGTTTTCTTTTTTTTAACCATTTAATCCTCCAGTCTTAATGGTCTCACAGAACAGGGGTAAACGGAGTCTTCATTTCAAAATCGCGAGGGCAAAATCACAAAGTTAAAAAAGTAGGGGTAAAATCACATTTGCAGTCGAGAACAGGGGCAGAAACACCAAATTCCCTACAATTTTTATGACCACTCAATTTGGCATGTTATTGTTTTAAAAAAAAGTATATAAGAAAGAGATAATTGAAAAGATGTATGCTTCAAGCATGCCATGGTGAACCAAAAAAAAGGCACAAAAGTGCACAAAATGAAAAGAAGTATGCTTCAAGCATGCCACCATCACAAAAAATATCATTATGAAAAAGAAGTATGCTACAAGCATGCCACATGCCTAAGAATTGAGTGTGGAGCAATAAGTTGTTACATGAGACTGCTAGCCCGTCTAGAGTTAAAATTTGCTTCACTTTTAGGTTTTGACTTTTCGTTGTGATATCTCATTGTGCTCTTTATGATTGGTTTGGTCATTGTTGAGATGCTTGTCATTGATATAAATTGCTTAATCATATTGAAAACTTGTTTTGACATTGCTATATGATATATGGCTTTATATGATCTAGATAGCTCTACTCAAAAATATGACTTGGTTGTGTTTTTAAACCAATGCAACGTGACTTGGATAATATACAAAGCTTCTAGATTTTTATTATCATTGCTCTTTCTTAGAATTTTTCCTTCTTTGAATTTTCTTGATGATTACATTGCCAAATGGGGAGAGATTTAGTGTGCTTTGCGAGAAATTAAAGAGAATTTGGTGAGAATAAAATTGCCTCTCTTGTGTTGAGGGGGAGAGATTTGAGACTTATGGTTTAAAATATTTTTTCGGCTTCAGTTCTTCACTTATATCTATTTGAAGCTAATTCATCATACAATTTTGTAGTGTTGTCAATGTATTCATCAAGGCGGACATTGTTAGACCATGTGGCTAGGTTTAGGATATTTTGGTAATGAATAATTGACAATAGTTAATTTGTTATGATAAATATTTGGTGATTTTGTTTAGCGATATTATGCGAGTCGTGTGCGTGCGTGCACGGACTGATGTTGGTCAAGTTGAGATGAACTTGTGCCAGAAAAATGTTCTTTGGTCTTTGCATGTGCAGGTTGAGCATGGAGGCGATCATGGTCGGTGACGAGGAGGATCGGAACTAGGATGGGGAGATCCGAGGTTCAGACGGTCAAGGAGGTCACGAGATGATCGGGCTCATGCTTGGGGCGCATGGAGATCAAAGGTGGATGATAGTGGAGAAGCTACGGGAGGTGCAGTCCTGGAGACTTCGACACGTGACGCATTAGAAAAGTCATGAGTGTGAAAAACCTGTGTTAGGAAGGGTTTCGGGTCCCTTGAAAATTTGTGGGCCAAAAGTCTAGTTGAGGTAAAAAGGCCCAGGCCTAGTTGGAGTTGGATTAGGATTATAAGTCCTAATTGGAGTTGGATTAGGATTTAAATTAGAGTTTGAAGAAGTGTTTTAGGGGCTGCATGTATATATATATATGCAGCCGCCGGTTCGGAGCGTATCTGGAAAAAGGAGACGCGTTTTTTGGGCGGCGGTGTAACCGAGCGCTTTTTGCTGAGACAGAGAAAAAGAAACAGGGTGTGCGGCTGCGTGGCGTGAGGAGAAAAAGCAGAGTACACTACTACAGAGAGGCTAATAGTAGACGCCAAATCACAGACGGTTTTGTGAAACCGTCTGTAATGTACACTATTACAGACGGTTTTAATTAGAAGGCCGTCTGTGGTATTTGTGGCGGGAAAAGGAGTATCACGAGCGGTTCTTACCGCGACCGTCGTGATATGGAATATCACGAGCGCTTTTATTAAAACCGCTCGTAATAATCTGGGATTATCACAGACGGTTTTTTATAAAAAACCGTCTGTGTTGTGTCGACTATCACAGACGGTTGTTGTTAAGAATCGTCACCGTCTGTGATGTCCCTTTGTCTGTCATATTCTAGATCAGAGGTTAATATATAAGTACACATTGCTTCTAATAACTTAACTACTGAGACAAGAGATCACAAATTAAAGGCAAATTTATTAATTTCAATTAGAGACAAATTTATTATAAAAGTCGCACAGGTAAAGAGTTTCCCAGATTATAATCTTTTGGGCTTCGTACGCTTCTTCTTCAACTTGGGGACTTGGAGGATCAGCCGCTAAATTCTCGAACGCCGTTAAGATTGCCCTTGTCCTCAGCACTTCCTCCTCCAACCTGGGCAAATGATCAGCAGCATCCATAATGTCGTAGAGGATAGCATGAAAAGATTCCTCAGAATCTGCCGTATTTGCTTGATCGGCAAGGCTATCCATCAGTCTCTCCAATGCGTGCAGAGCTTCTTCCGCTTTGCGCACATTGTGGAGAAGGACCAGGGTGAGGGCTGTTTCCCTTTCTTGAGAAGCAGCGAGACGCCTCCGTCGACGGAGGAGGATCAGGTCAAGTTGACGGATGCAAGAAAGTCGGGGAAGGAGAGCAGGCGGAGTGCGGAGAAGTCGCTCGGATGCAAATTGCTGGCGCGCTGTGTAAGGTTCGGCGAACAATTCTTGATGAACAGATGAGAGGAAGGAGATGATCACAAGAACAGTAGAAGCCATGTTGTATTGTATATTGTATTGTACGTAGTAGAAGAGACCTGGATTAGGCGCGCATATTTAACCTTTAGCACAGACGGTTCGTATACCCAAACATTAATGATATAGACGCTTCGTATAACGATCGAGAGACGTTAATTAGACGATCGAAACATGAAGCGTTCTGGCATCGAAACACGCGCGAAGCGTTCTGGTATGAAGCTTATGACAGACGGTTTTTTATAAAAAACCGTCTGTGATAATATTTATCACAGACGGTTTTAATAAAAAATCGTCTGTGATAAGCTGGTTATCACATATGGTTGTTTAGTTAAAAACCATCTGTGATAATGACTGAGGCATTTATTGCGCTGCTCAGACCGCATCTGTCTTCATTTCGATCCAGATCTAGCCACTGCTGCGCACTTTTTCACTCGGGAGGAAGCTAGGCGATTTCAGGCTAGTTAATTTGGTGGGAAGAGGCAGAGATTGAGCTTTGAATTAAGATTCAGACTTTCTGGTTCTTTGTAGATATGGTTAGTAATGAAATTTATTTTTCTTTAATTGCATTACAATTTAGGTCTAAGTAATCCATGAGTGGTTATTGAAGATGGTTAATTTGCAAAATTGTTGGTTATATAATAGCTGTTGTGTTTGTAATATGAATTGAGCTAGCAAATTAAGTCTCAATATAATAAATGTGGCCGGTATATATGTAGTTATAATTAGTTAATCTAGATTTTAATACTAAGTTGTTATATATGTACGTAACGTAGGACCGAAGCTGGATGTATGCCGCGAGCCGTGTGAGTGAAGAGTACATTAATGGCGTTTCTGCTTTTATAAGAGCCACCGAGGAGCATATGTTGAATAAGGGGGTGGAATATATGTGATGTCCATGCACTGACTGCGAGGATTTGAAGATGTTTAAGAACCGAGGGTAAATTGAAGCGCACTTGATTCGGAGGGGTTTCAAAAAGGATTATACGTGTTGGACCAGTCATGGCGAAGTGAATGATCATATGCCGCTGGATGACATCGCCGGTGAAGTGAATGATATGCCCCCGGATGACATCGCTGGTGAAGTGAATGACATGCCGCCGGCTGATGTCGATTGTGGGTCGGATTCAGATAGGTTGCACGATGATAACTGGATCGGATGCTTGCGATGTAGAAGAGAACTATGATGAGAGAGTATGTTAAATTCCGTGGCTTGATGGAAGACTCAGAGAAACCTTTGGTACACGGGCTGCAAGTACACGAGGTTGTCGGCGTGCTTGAACTGTTGAAATTGAAGGCAAGCAACGGTTGGTCCGACAAGAGTTTCACGGCGCTGCTAGGTCTTTTAGCGGACATGCTTCCGGAGGGAAATGAGTTGCCTAAAACCACGTATAAAGCCAAGAAGGTTCTTTGTGGGAATGAAAGTAGAAAGAATACATGCATGCCCGAACGACTGTATCCTCTACCGTAAAGAGTATGCAAACATGCATGTATGTCTGGTGTGCAACGCATCCTGATACAAACGTAACAATCAATCAGATGATGGCGAGGGAACAGAGGCGAAGAAAGGACCTCCTGCTAAGGTGGCATGGTATTTTCCTATAATTCCCCGTTTGAAAAGGTTTTTTGCAAATCCAAAGGAGGCAAAACTGCTGCGTTGGCACTCGGAGGAGCGCAAGAAGGATGGAATGATAAGACACTTTTCTGATTCCACGCAGTGGAGAAACATCGATAGGAGGTTTGCGAGTTCGATGCGAGAACCAAGGAATATAAGGTTTGGACCGAGTACAGATGGAATGAATCCTTTCGAGAGCATGAGCAACCGACATAGCACATGGCTCGTGACTCTCTGCATCTATAACCTTCCTCCTTAGTTGTGTATGAAGCGAAAGTACATTTTCTTTGTCGATACTTATCCAAGTGCCAAAACAACACGGGAATGATATCGATGTGTTCCTAGCTCCGTTGGTGGAAGATCTAAAAGTCTTGTGGAGCGAAGGGGTGCAGGTATGGGATGCATACAAGCGAGAGAACTTCACTCTGCGCTCCTTATTGTTACGCACCATAAATGATTATCCTGTCCTTGGTAACCTATCGGCCATAGTACAAAAGGTGTCAAAGCTTGTACTCACTATTTAGATGGTACCGAGAGTGTGTGGCTGAGACACTCACGCAAAACCGTCTACATGCGTCACCGCCGGTTCCTTCGGAGGGCTCACCCATACCGCAAGATGAAGAAACAATTTGACGGAGAGAAGGAAGACGGTTCAGCTCCAAGGCATTTAAGGGGACACGAGGTTTATGATATGGTTAAGGATTTAGATGTTGTCCTCCGAAAGGGACGTAAATTGAGGGCTCATGAGAAGAACACCTGGAAGAAGAGATCAATATTTTGGGACTTACCATATTGGGAGTACCTAGATGTTCGGCACTACATCGACATCATGCACGTAGAAAAGAATGTGTGCGACAGCTTGATTGGTCTCTTACTGAACATCCGTGATAAAACAAAGGATGGTGTCAATGCACGGCTTGACTTGGCTGACATGGACATCAGGCCTGAGTTAGCACCGATAATGGACGAACGTACCTTCCCCCTGCGTGTTACACTCTGTCCAAGGCTGAGAAAACAGAACTGTGCCAGTGCTTGCATGGTGTCAAAGTTCCGTCTGGTTACTCCGGCAACGTGAAGAAACTTGTTTGATGCAAGATTTGAAGTTAAATGGCATGAAGTCTCATGATTGTCATGTGCCGATGACACAGATGCTCCCTATTGCAATTAGAAATATTTTGCCGATCAAAGTCCGAGAGACAATATGAGGCTATATTATTTCTTTAACATAATTGCTCAGAAAGTCATCGATTCCGAAGGACTAGATGCTCTGCAGGACGAGGTGGTGATGACTCTATGTCACATTGAAATGTATTTCCCTCCTTCATTTTTCGATATCATGGTCCATCTCATTGTTCACGTTGTGTGGGAGATAAAAATGTGCGGGCCCGTATTCCTACGTAGCATGTACCCATTTGAGAGGTTCATGGGAATTCTCAAGTCCTACATACGGAATCGTTCTCGGCCGGAGGGCAGCATCGTCGAAGGTTATGCAAGCGAAGAGGTCATTGAGTTTTGTGTCGATTATATGGCTCAGATTCAACCGATAGGTGTCCCTCAATCTCATCATGAGGGGAGGCTGAAGGGTCTCGGAACTATCGGAAGGAAAGGAATCACTCCAGATATGGACACGTATACTCAAGCCCATTTCACGGTGTTACAACACATGACTGAAGTGGCGCCTTATGTGGACCAGCACAAGGATGTGCTTCGGCAACAGAATCCGGAGCGGCCGGATGTTTGGATCATGAGGCAACACAACCGTCGATTCAACCAATGGTTGAAGGAGCAAATCGCTAGGAGCTCGCCGAGTGAGACGCTGACATGGTTGGCAAAAGGGCCGACATTTACAGTTGTGACATGGCAAGGATATGACATAAATGGGTACACATTCTATCTGCAGATCTCGGGATGTCAAGAGCACTAACGAACAGCGGTGTCCGCATAGATGCATTCAGTACCGATGGGTTGAGAAACTCGTACTATGGCTTCATAGAAGAGATTTGGGAGCTCGACTATGTGGTTTTCAAGATCCCCTTATTTTGCTGCCGTTGGGTGCATCTCCTACAGGTGAAGGTTGACAAGTACGGTGTCACGACCGTGGACCTCCAACGTGTCGGGTACAAAGACGAACCATTCGTACTCGCCAATCAAGTTGTTCAAGTTTTCTATGTAACCGACCCGGCAAATAAGAAACGCCATGTAGTTCTTCATGGAAAAAAAGAGAATTGTCTTAGTGGAGAATGTAGTGGACGAGGAGGAATACAATCAATTTGACGAGTTACCTCCTTTTGGAAATGGCATAAGGGTCGACGATGAACAACGTGACAAAACTAGTTACGTACGCATTGATCATGATGAAGGGCTAATTTTTAAAGGAAATAAGCAAGTACAATAAGAATGTATATGTGAAAATGTGTGATGTAGTCAATTTTGAGGTGTATATGTGAAAATGTGTGATGTAAGCGCTTCGAGCCACATGAGAGGCGAGCGGCCTTTATAAGGTGCCAGTGTTGAGGTGGAGGCACCCTTGCTTGCTTTTTGTTTGTTTTTGATCTGCCGCTTTGCTTCCGCCCGTGCTAATTGTAACGCCAGTTGCTCCTTTTCCTGCTTCGTTCTCCCTGGTCGCGAAGAGCGATGGCTAGCCAGGACGACGCCACCTACCATCCCTGCAGCGGTTCCTTGCCTAGCCAGGGCGAGGTGCCCCATTCTTCCAGGGAGTACGAGCTGGTGCCGCGGGGAGCTCGCGCGCCAACAAGTGGTGGGACGCCATGGAGCACTCAGGAGGCAGCTGTTCCTGTGTGTTGGGGAAGAGCCGTGTGACCGAAGGGACGCTGTAGCGACTCGTGGATGAGAGGAAGATCGTGGATCACGATGGGGCTCGCCTACCCCGTCGGGACGAGACGGAGCCGAAGCCCCGGGCAATGGAGGCGATTGTCTTTGTCGCGTTCTTCGATGCCGGCCTTCGAATGCCCTCCACGTTGTTCGTGGGTGAAGTCCTACGGGCCTAAAAGTTGGAGCTAGCCCAACTGACGCCCCACGCCATACTCCGCCTAGCTGTCTTCACATGGGCGATGCGGACAGAGGGGGGCATCCCAGCGTGAGCTTATTCGCCACACTGCACGATGCACGCTGTCGACCCCGAAAAGTTGACGGGGCGGTGTCCAACTTCGGCGGTGTGGACTTCGTGCTTCGGCGTCGTCGCGCGGCGTTGTTCCCACGCCACCTCGCGAGGCAATGGGAGTCCGGCTGGACTCGGCAGTGGTTCTACTACACCGTGACTGACAAGAGCGGAATGCAATGCCGAGGTGGACCGATCTCGTTTAACAGTACGCCGAGTCTGAAGGCGGAGACTGACGACACGCGAAAGCTACAGAGTCTTGTCGGTGTCGCTCGTCGAATGAGCCTGCGCGACCTAGCCGAGGAGTTCACAATGTATGGGGCGGCGCCACTCTGCTCCCGGTGGAAGTATGTTGGACAGAACGGCCCCCGCGAGGACGGGTTCAGCCCATCCGTATCTCGCCTGCTTCCGCCCTCCGCTCCTTGTAAGTCGCCCAACACGTTTTACGCGCGCCATTGTGTCTGTTTGGTCTCCGCCTGACTAACGTGATCTCCTGCGCAGTGGCTCGGCTAGAAGATGCGAGCGCGGTTCTGGCGCTCCTCGGCCGTACACGCTTAAGGAGCACCGGGCTCGCGAGGCGCGATCAAGGCGGCTAAGCAAGGCGGGTAAACCGCACATGCGAGGCTCGATCATTCGCGTGCCGAGCGCCGGTGCGGAGGAGCTTCCCGCTGGGACTCCGGGCATTCAGGACGGTGATAGCCCTGCGGGGGTGTTATCCGCTGGGACTCCGGGCCCGTTCCCCGTCTGCCGTATGCGACCCCGCAGGCCCCTCGGCGACTAGCACAGCTGATACGGGGCGTGCGACCGGCGGTGGGCCCGGCCACACTGCCTCGGAGGGGCGCGCCTCCTCGAATCCCCCAGCACCCTCTGCCGACGCCAACGAACCCGTGCTCGCGGCCATCATTGAGCTGGAAGTCGCCCACCCGGGGGGAGCACCGTTCCCGGCGAGAAAACCACGGTTGATGGTGCGCTATCAGCCGCAGCGGCCGGCGAGGGCGCGCCCCCTACGGAGGAAACCGCGGGGGCGACGAGAACCACAGCTAGTGTTGCCCCAGAAGAATCGCTTGTGCGCGCAGCGAAATGCCCTCGACGCAGCCCCCCGCCGCCGAGGGTAGATCTGCCGTTGCGGGGCCTTGTCGCGGGATTACGGCGTCTGGCGCGGCCGAGAAGACCTCCTCGCCGACCACCGAGGCGCCCACCTCCCACTTGGCCGTCGAAACGGCGCCACTTCCTACCGCGACGAGAGGCACAGGAGGTAGGCGTGAGTCCCTTTCTTCTCATGACTTCGCGAGACTGTCTCCGATCTGCTCGCTCATTCTGCCAACATCAGGCGAGACGAGGTCTCCCAGACATGGCAAAGGATCAAGCAACGGAGGTATGTGCGAAGTCCAAAGCCTTGTGCAGGGTGCCCCGCAGGTGTCCGTTGCTGTTGACGTGGCCGCGGCCTCGGTAAATCCTGGCGCGTTGGGGCGGGGCTCGCTTCGCTTCGGACTTGCTCCTCGCCGAGATATTTCGCGTCCTCACCGCAGCCGCGAGCGTGCCGACAACGGCCTTGACCGAGAGATGTTGTCGCGTCATGCGCGGGGATCTCCTAGTGCTCGCGCGCAGCCTCGAGATGAGGGTAATCATGTGCGCCGGCTTGCAAGGTACCTGGGGCGCTGCTGAATTGTTGTTTTTGCCAGACGCTTGCCCTTAGCCGGTCCTTTGACGAGGCCCGTGTCCGAGAGCGGAGGGCTCTGGAAGCCAGCCTTCGTGAAGCACACAATGCGCTCGCAGCGAAGGATGAAGAACTTCGCGCGCTGGAGAGCGCCATGGCGGCCGCACAACTCGAGGCCACGGAAGCCAAGTGCGCCGCGGCTGAGGAGCGCACGGCCTTCCTGCAGCAGATCGCTGTCCTAGAAGGGGAGAACGCCCAGCTGGCGGAGTCTGCTGCATGGAATAGTCTCGTCTTGGAAAATGCATCCCTGTCGGCGTGGCGGGCCATGGAGTCTCGAACCAGGCCGCCCGAGATCGTGCGTCGAGTGCGGACACTACGCCTGCAGCCGAGGCCCTGCCGAGACGCCGGGTTGATCGAGGAGGCGGGGTTGCTCTTCGTGGCGCCGAGCGTTTGGCGAGCATCTGCGGCTATCTTGGTGCATGCTTCGCCCTCGCCCTGCTTCACACTCGTGGGTGCAGACATACCCATGAGTGGCAAATCCTCAATCTGGATCCGCCCGCCGACTGGAGGTTATGTCGGACGCCATTCGCTCCATCGGGCCTAGCTCGAGAACTTTCATCAACGGATGCAGGGCCGCCGGGAAGATGCGCGAGGGTCGCCGTGCAGCACACACTGCATGCATGGGGAGGACCTCCTCCAGCGGCTCGAAGGAGTCGTTCAGCGTCACGGCGACGACGGCACGGGTTCGTCCGCACCACGCCATGGCTGAACGGTTGGTCGGGTAGGGCGGGGGGATGATGTACTGGTTCGTATGCTTGTAACCGTGTAACCCCTTTGCTTTTATAATGAAACCAGGTAGTACCTTTCTTGGTGTTACCTGCCGCCGAACGCGAAGGGAAAACCTCCGCATCTTGTTTATACTCCGCAGACTGGCGCGCGCGGAGGCGAACCTCGACTCTACGATTTTCTTTATAGTCCGGAGACTCGCGCGTGCGGAGGCGGACCTCGACGCTACGTCTTATTTAGAGTCCGTGGACTGGCGCGTGCGGAGGCGAACCTCGACGCTACGACTTTCTTTATAGTCTGGAGACTCGCGCGTGCGGAGACGGACCTCGACGCTACGTCTTATTTATAGTCCGTAGACTTGTGCGTGCGGAGGCGGACCTCGACCCTACGACTTTCTTTATAGTCCGAAGACTTGCGCGTGCAGAGGCGGACCTCGACGCTACGTCTTATTTAGAGTCCGTAGACTGGTGCGTGCGGAGGCGGACCTCGACGCTACGTCTTATTTAGAGTCCAGATCGTGCGCGCGGCGTCCCCGTTGCGTCTTATTTAGAGTCCGTAGGCGAGTGCGTGCGAGGCGGACCTCGGCGCTACATCTTATTTAGAGTCCGTAGATCGGTGCGTGCGGAGCGGACCTCGGCCACGTCTTATTTAGAGTCCGTAGATCGGTGCGTGCGAGGCGGACCTCGACACTCACGTCTTATTTAGAGTCCGTAGGCGGTGCGTGCGAGGCGGACCTCGGCGCCACGTCTTATTTAGAGTCCGTAGATCGGTGCGTGCGAGGCGGACCTCGACGCCACGACTTCCTTTATAGTCCGGAGACTTGCGCGTGCGAGGCGCACCTCGACGCCACGTCTTATTTAGAGTCCGTGGACTAGTGCGTGCGGAGGCGGACCTCGGCGCTCGACTTCCTTTATAGTCGGAGACTCGCGCGTGCGGAGGCAGACCTCGACGCTACTTCTTATTTAGAGTCCGTGGACTAGTGCGTGCGGAGGCGGACCTCGACGCTATGACTTCCTTTATAGTCCGGAGACTCGCGCGTGCGAGGCGCACCTCGGCGCCACGTCTTATTTAGAGTCCGTGGACTAGTGCGTGCGGCGGACCTCGGCGCCACGACTTCCTTTATAGTCCGGAGACTCGCGCGTGCGAGGCGCACCTCGACGCTACGTCTTATTTAGAGTCCGTGGACTAGTGCGTGCGGAGGCGGACCTCGATGCTACGACTTCCTTTATAGTCCGGAGACTCACGCGTGCGGAGGCAGACGCTACGTCTTATTTAGAGTCCGTGGACCTTGTCCTACTCAGCGTGGACAGAGAATGCTCTGGGAACAGCAATCTTTATTGAACTCCCGTTTGCGCGGGCGAGCATCGTATAACAAAGGGCTGGCGGCTCTACGCTTGTTGTCTTACTTCTAGGCGTAGTATCGCCGCAACATGTCCGCATTCCACATGTGCCGGAGGGCTTGTCCTTCGAGCGTGGTGAGGCGGTACGCCCCCTTCGGCAATGCCTCCGTCACAATGTACGGGCCTTCCCACTTGGACTCCAGCTTGCTAGCGGTCTCCGCCAGGAGCGCCACTCTGAGAACGAGGTCCCCAGGCTTGAATCCCCGCGGGCATACAGAGCGGTCCTGAGTACGCATTGTCTGCTGCGCATACTTCTCAACATGGTGGGCTGCATCTGCCTGCAGCCCGTCGAGGAGGTCCAAGGACACACGGCGCTCCTCTTCGGGTGCTTGGACGAGGACCCTCCGCGAGCCGGCCTTGATTTCCTCGGGCGTGACTGCTTCGTCGCCGAAAAGGAGCTTGAACGGCGTGAATCCCGTCGGGCGCGTTACCAGCAGCGGCGACCAAAGAACGCCAGGAAGCTCGCTGGCCACTTGCCCTTCGCAACCCGACCAGCGCTTTTGATGGCAGCGAGATGGCGCCATTCGCCTGCTCGACCGCCCGTTGGATCGGGATGCCCTACCGAGGCGAATCGGAGGTGATGCCCATTTGTCAAAATAGTCTTTGAATAGGGTGGCGTCGAACTGCAGGCCATTGTCAACCGTGAGCTCCGGGGCACGCCGGCGACATATGATGTTTTGCCGAGGAAGCGCCGTATGGCGCGAGGTTACTTTAGCGTGGCGATCGCTCGCCATCCGAGAAATACTCGGCGCGACCACCACGAACCGGAGGTCCCTCGGAGCTCGGGCAAGCGGTCCTACTATGTCGACGCCCAGCGTGCGGTGGCCACACCGAGGAATAGGGTTGAGGCTCGTCGGGGCTGCGGATGATGCGCGCCATCCATCGGCACCCTTGGCACCGACGGACGAGGTCTGGCGTCGGTGATGGCGATTGGCGAGAGAAGCCTTGCTCAACGCCTTGCCAACTAATGACCTCGGTGCGGTGGGATCCGCGACGCGCGCGCGTGGATCTCCACAAGGAGCTCCTTTCCCCCTTCAGTCGAGAGGCAGCGCAGGAGCGGTGTGCAAACCCCTCTCTTGTAGAGTATCCCTTCGAACACCTAGAAGGACCTTGCGCGGTGCTGCAAGCGCCGAAGCTCGGCGGGGTCCTCCGGCTCGGCGATGCCTTACAAGAAATTGAAGATGGGCTCGCCAATCACAGGCGGTCAATGTGGTGGGCGAGTGCGCGCCCCGGTTGTCTCCGCGATGGCCGCTGCACTAATATCTCGTGAAACGCCCCATCGGGGCGATTCTTGGTGGCCGCCTTAGCGAGGCATCGGCCTGCTCGTTCTCCGCGCTGGGATGGCCTTGACGGTGACACCCAAAAGTGCCTTTCCTCGCCCTCACACCGCGAGGTACTTGGCCAACTTCGGGATCCTTGGCTTGATATGACTTGTCCACATGACCAGCCACCAAGCGCGAGTCGGTGCGGACTAGCACCCGTCTCGCGCCGACCGCCTTGAGCCGCGAGCCAAAGAACAGCGCCTCATATTCAGCCGTGTTGTTGGTGGCGGGAAGGCAAGCGCGCCGAGTATAGCAACGCCGTCGCCGGGCGTGACGATCACCGCACCTACGCCTGCGCCCGCGACGCCGTAAGCTCAGTCAATGGTGAGCGTCCAGATGGGGTCGTCGTGCATCTGGACGGGTTGGGCCGGCGGGGTCCATTCGGCGAGAAAATCCGCCAGGACTTGGGATTTGATTGCCGTTCGTGAAGCATACGTCAAGGAGAAGGGGGCGAGCTCGGCAGCCCATTTGCCGATGCGCCCTGTGGACTCCTTGTTGTGTAACATCTCTGCCAGGGGGAATGAGGAAGGCACTGTGATCGGGTGGGCCAGAAAGTAATGCCGAAGTTTCCTGGAGGCCATGACCAGCGCGTAGGCGAGCTTCTCAAGCTCCGTGTATCTTGTCTTGGTGCTTTGGAGGGCTTCAGAGACAAAGTATACGGGCCGCTGCATGGCGCCTTCCTTTAAGACGAGGACGGCGCTGACCGCGGTGGCTGACGCGACCAGATAGAGCAAGAGGGGAGCCTCTGGTGCTGGGGCGACCAGAGTGGGAAGGCTTGCCAGGTGCTCCTTGAGCTCGTTGAAGGCCTTCACGCAATCTCCGTCCCAACAAAATCCATCGCACCCGTGGAGTGTCTTGAAAAATGGCAGGCCCCGCTCCGCCGCCCTGGATAGGAAGCGGCTTAGTGCTGCCATGCGGCCCGCCAGCCTCTGGACCCCCCTCGTTGTCTTGGGTGGCTTCATACCCAGGATGGCATCTACTTTGTCGGGGTTCGCCTGGATGCCCCGTCCGGACACGAGGAAACCTAGGAGTTTGCCCGCCTGCACCCCGAAGACACATTTGTCGGGGTTGAGCTTGATGCCCGCCTTCGGAGGTTGTCGAAGGTCTCCGGAGGTCCGGCCATGCGAGCAAGCTGCGGGTTTTGACCACCACGTCATCGACGTAAGCTTCAACGTTCCTCCCGAGCTGGGCGGCCAGGGCAATAGCGACGAGACGGGTAAAGGTAGCACCTGCATTCTTCAAGCCAAAGGGCATTCTAACGAAGCAGAACGTCCCAAGTGGTGTGATGAAACTGGTCTTCTCCTCGTCATCTTCGGCCATGTACACCTGGTGGTAGCCGGAATAGGCGTCCAGGAAACTCATGAGTTCGCACCCCGCGGTGGCGTCGACCAGCTGATCGATGCGCGGTAAGGGGTAATTGTCCTTTGGGCACGCCTTGTTGAGTGCCGTGAAGTCGATGCACATACGCCAGGCCCCGTTGGCCTTTTTGACTAGCACCGGGTTAGCGAGCCACTCTGGATGGTGGACCTCGCGGATGACCCCGGCGCGAAGAAGCTTCGCCACCTCTGTCTTGGCTGCCTGCTGCCGATCCATCGACATACGCCGAAGCCTTTGCTTGACCGGCATGGCGTCAGGGCGGACCGCCAAGCGATGCTCGATTACTTCTCGGTCTACGCCCTTGATGTCCTCCGGGGACCATGCGAAAATGTCAACGTTGTTCTGAAGCACTCAGAGCGATCCGTTCGACCCGGTGGAGCCCTCGCCGATGGACACAAACGCCCCTCCGCTCGAGCGGCACCTTCTTGACTCCGCCCTCGGGCCGAGGCTTGGGCGTCCACCCAGGGGCGGAGGGCCCATCACCGAGCGTGCCGGAGAGGGCGTGCACCGGACGATGCGGAACGCGGCTGCCGACCTCGGCACGCCTGGCCAGGTCCTGATCGTCGAAGACGGTGATAACACCCTCTGGGCCCGGGAGCTTCACACACAAAAACGTGTAGTGCGGGATCGCCTCGAAAGAATTGATAGCGGGTCAACCCAGTATGGCGTTGTAGGGATGTGGGATATCTACGACGTCGAAGATGACATGCTCGGTGCGGATGTTACCCTTGTTGCCCTCCTGACGGAATGTGACTGGAAGGGACACGTGCCCCAAGGCCTGCAGCGGTTGACCCCCGAAGCCTTGAAGTGGAGCTCCTGGCTGCTCTAGCCGGCTTCGTGGGATCCCCATACGATCGAGGGCTTCGGCGAACAAGATATTCGCGGAGCTTCCCCCGTCGACAAGGACGCGCCTGACGTCACAGCGTGCTATGTGGGCCTGGATGACTAGAGGGTCCTGGTGAGGGTACTCCACACCCCTGGCGTCATTCATGTCGAAGGTGATGTTGCGGGGCGGCATCCACAGTTGCGGCTGCTCCCCAGGGGCCCTTGAGGAGGAGCCTCCGGTGATGACGCTAACGGTGCGATGCTGTGCGCCCTCCGTTGCGGCGGCTCGTATGGGGCTACCCCTTGGGTGCCGCGTGGGCTCGGCGGGGCCGAGGAGGCGAGCTCGAGACCCGCCATCACCCTCCGCAGCTCCATAAGCGTGGTGCATGCCCTGTGTAATGATCACCGTAGTCGTGTACCTCGCACCACTTGCCATAGTGTAGGAGCTCTTGTTCTGCGTGGGGTTGGCGCGCAATCAAGTCCGCCTTCAATCCCGGTCCCCCTCCATGAGGCGGGTCGGGTCCTGTGGCGCGCTCGGTGTCGAGGACATGATGGGCGCTTTGTGACTGCTGTTTGGCGCCGAGGTTTATGCTGCTCCTTGAAGAGCCTTCCGCACCCGGTGTCGCTGCCTCGGGAGGGCCTCCCGGGGCTCTCGGCCGTGGCCCCGCCGAGAGGGACCACCCGCCCCACTGCGCGGGCGCTCCTCATGGGCGAGGTCGAGGCGGTAATGCTCCGCCGCGCATCCTCCTCCGCCCGCGCATACTCGTCCATTTTGTCGAAGAGCTTGGCGATCGTCTTGATTGGCCTCGCGCATTGTACTCGGCCATCGGGCGGGACGAAGGCCTGTATGGCTGCGTGCGACGGTGGTTTCATTAACGTCTGTTACTTGGCATCGAATCTTGGCGGCGCTTGAAGTAGTCGGGCGTCTCGAGGTCTTTGCTTCACAGCGAAGAGTTGGTCCGCGTCGACTCGCTCGACATAGTTTCCTTGGAAGTTGTTGTGAAGGCGGTCGCGGAGCTGCTCCCACGCGTAGATGGAGCCCGGCTCTATGGTAAAGAACCAAGAGAGCGCCACTCCTTGCAGCGCGAGGGGGAGTCCCTTCGCCTTCGTGGTGTCGTCTCCGCCCGCGGCCTCGATCGCGGTTTCGTACACACGCACGAACTCGCGGGGGTCCGTGTTGCCTTTGTACGGGTCGATGACGCTAGGAAACTTGAAGTCTTCGGGCCATGCCGCCTGCTGCAGCCCCGCCGAAAGCGGGGAATCCGGATCTACGTGCCGCCGCGGCACACGGCTAGACGTGGGGGCTTCGCGAGGGTCGGGCGCGGTTACTGGCGCGGCCTGCTGGCTCCGAGCCTCTTGCATATCTCGGACAGCTCCGCGAAGGTCCCCTAGTTCCCGTTGGAGTGCGTCGAGGGCTGCTAGTAGGCGCTTTCCACCGCAGTCTTTGCCGGGCCGCGGAACACCCAGTGGACGGGTCGGTGCAGAGGACCATCGCCTCAAAATCTCCAGATCCGCCGGATGCTTCATTGCGGCTATCCCCGGCCGCCTGATCCGCGCTGCCGGCGAGGGTGGCGGGGGCTGCCGTTGCAGTGCCAGCGACGGGGTTGGATGTCGTTGTAGCGGCACTGGCAAGGTCGGTCGTTGTAGTGCGAGCGTCGACGCCCGCGACCCTTACGCCTACGCCGCCGCCAACTCCTTCGACGGCCGATGCCGAAGCCCTGGTATTCACGCGCCACTCCGACTCAACCGCCTTCTTTCCCTTCGCCGCCGCTGATGAAGCTTTTTTCGGTGCCATCCTTCTTCTTTGGTCTTCAGGCTTGTCCTCGTCCTCCCCACGGACGGCGCCAACTGTTGTGGTTATAGACCAAACAGAGAGAGATGGTAGTGGAGAGGTGGGAGTGTTCTGCCTCATCCTCCCCCTCATCCTGATATATATATTCACATGGAGTATGCTTTTACAGTTATGCCCTTACATCCGTACCCCCCTATTAGGGGCACTTATGTCATTACACATGTTACTCTGGTTCTTATAACCTCCTAACAGGCCTGCTGGGCTTAGGTGGGGGCCACCCCTACGACACTCATCTTATCATGTTTCACTTTTCTTGCTTCCTCATTTAGTAGCGGGACGGCCAAGATTAATCTTGTGCAACCCTACAATTTGAGAGCACAAATTAACCAATCAAGGACCACTCTAGTGTATATGCCACATAGACCTTCAAGGGGCATGAAGTAAGTGACACACTCGAGTGTTCCCGTTCAATAAACCGGATACACTAGTTTGTGTCATTTGCTTCATAGAACTTTGTTTAGAGACCTTGTAGTAATAGTATATGCCGACTACTGCCGAGATGTGATGTCCACTCCCACAATCCATCTTTTCCTTCTTAAATGCATGGCAATTTTATTACAAAAGTGCAAAAAAAAGACATTCCCAGATTCTTCGTGAGCAACCACATAGCCGACTTCTTTGGTGGCGACTATCCATCGCTTCTTCCCACTCCTTTTCTTCATCTCGGTCTCTCGGATCACGACGCGATGCGATGATTGATCGGCTATGTGGCTGCTCACGAAGAATGCAGGAATGTCTTTTTGCACTTTTGTAATAAAATTGCCTTGAATTTTGCGGGAAAAAGAAGGATTGTCGGAGTGGAGAATGTTGTGGATGAGGTTCCCAGATAAAGAAATCTTACGATTGTTGCAAAAGATACATGGACCATTTGGGTGGAAAGATGAACTGTTTCGTCAGGCGCCTAGAACTGCGTATAGAACTTTGTTTAGAGACCTTGTAGTAATAGTGTATGCCACATAGACCTTCAAGGGGCATGAAGCAAGTGACACACTCTAGAATTCCCGTTCAATGAACGGGATACTCTAGTTTGTGTCATTTGCTTCATAGAACTTTGTTTAGGGACTTTGCTATTTGGTTTATAGTATTAGCAACTAAAGTAGGTGCTAAGATAGGCACATCACCCCCTCTCTATGTCCATATCACCCCCTCCCTTCTCCCCCTCCCCTCTACTCCTCTCCTCTCTTCCAATTCAATATGATCACTTTCTCATCTTATCTTAATAGACCCACAAAATGAGCAACATGTCACCCGCGCATTCTTCAACATCATCGCTGGAGGCGTCCACTCCAACATCAAGACGCCAAGGAAGAGGGCTATCGAAGAAGCCTGAGGGCCGACAGACCATCACAGCGGTAAACGCATCTGGGGTCCCTATCCTTCCTGAAAAAGCGGTAAAAGCATTCCGAAGCATGGTCGGAATAGTTGCACGAGAACGAATTGAGATCACATACAATTCGTGGAAGAACGTGCCTGACACTCGGAAACGTGAGATGTGGACCGAAATTTTGGCATCGTTCGAGTTCCCAGAAGAACACCTATACGCTGTGCAACGACAAACCTACCTAGCGGCGTGCAAAGCATGGAAGAACTTTAAGAGCACGCTTGTCAGGAAATACGTGGAGACGGACGAAATGCCTTTTCATAAATACCCATTCCTGGAACCACAATGGGAAGAGTTCAAGGCGATGAAGACGTCCGAAGATTTCAAAAGTACAAGTACGGCGCACAAGGCCTTCCAGGCAAAATACACACACCCCCACAGACTTGGCACAGCTGGGTATGCGGTAAAATCCCGCAGTGGAGGAAGGAGGATGACCTAGCAACTGCACAGGACATCGCCCCGCCGTTTTCCAATATCCCGGATGACCGCGCTCGAAATTGGATTAGAGCAAGGTCATCTACAACGACATCGGGGGATGTCTCCTTTCGAAACCCTGTAGACCAGCAAGTGTCCCAGCGCTTGGTAAGATATCGATAGAACTACGTAGCTTGTAATTACTCCACAACCGTGCAATTGAAATGACATTTTGTGCTCTTGCAGAAGAGTGAGTTTTGAATCTACAGGATAATTCCAGGAACAAGGGAGAATGATATGCTCTCCGTGGCAGGAAACAAGGAGCACCCGGTCGTCTGAGAGGCCTTGGGCTTTACGTTCCTTGGAAACATGGTTTTCAAGATGACTCCGAATGTATCGGCGTAGGAAGATAAACAAAGCCGGCGTGGCGCACAGCTACGAGAAGAGATCAAGGAATCTCTTAAAGAGGAGCTCTGGATTATTGGCTGATGTAATCGAGAGATGAGGTGCGAAGCAGACAGAAAGTCGAGCCGCCACCGCTTGTTGCTATGCTAGCTAGCCCGCACAACCGTCCGAGTAGTGCGCGTCCAATCCGACGCAAACCAGTCCAAATTTCCTATGGATGACATCCGGTAATAATTATTACCTCTTGAATGCTTGCTCCATTGGTAGGCCTTTTCGAGTAGCTAATTTTGTATCGTTATGTAGGAGCCTCTGAGTGCGGGCTCCAAGTGAGATATGGCTCCATTCCCTTGTGTTGCCAGGGCCGGGCATATTAAATGCAGTATCGGGGCCATGGTGCACGGTCAAGCTTTAGCGCCGAGCTTCGCAAAGTTAATGTGGATGGTGTGTATGTCAATTTTGAGGTGGTCCCGCCATCGAAGCCCCCAACGACGAGATCGTGACTCTAGGACGAGCCATTGGAATATTCATCCGGTGGCCCAAAAGCGACATCTCCTCGAGGCTTCTTCACGGTGGCGGGACGAGCAATATGCACTGGTGCCATCTCCATTACAAGACCGATCGGTTCCACCACCGGATCTTTGCACGGTGCTATCTCCACAGTCCTATTCTCGCAGAGCAACTTGCACCGCAACCAGCAGAGGCTATAGCCGAGGTGCTACCTTCAAAGTCATTGCAGTGAAGTCGAGCTATAGCCGAGGCGCAAGGCGGCAAGGGCAAAGCAAAGAAGACCAATGATGATATTCGTATGCACCTTTGGCCCGCAATTGCGTGCTTGGCGAGCCGTTGCTCGAGCAAAAGACCTCCAAAAGCTACCATATAGTTGCATGCAATTGCACACGTGGTATATGCAGCAGTCCAATAAGCTAGAGGGAGAACGGACTTCAAGTATCACTGTCAAATTCACGTCAGAAGATTTACACCATAGTCTTCAAGAGTGTATGTTCGTGGTCGCCTTTGAGGATTTATTCGATCTGTTCACGCTCAACGCTCTTGACGTCTCAATCATTCGATGCTAGACGCTATAAGTGTGTACAATCACAGTCTCCGTTAATGTCATACCGATAAATGCCATATCTAATTTTTTGCTTTCGTGTGTATATATGTGGACACATGCTGATTAAAGCTAGATCATCCAACTCATCAGCTGGTTTCTTGGACCCACAATTGGTCGCCAAGGATACCATCGACCAGAATACACCCCTCGTCGAGAGGTACATTGCATCGGATCTTTGGGTTGCGCAATAAGGAATATGTACTTATGCCCTTCCATCGAACTTTCATTGGATTTTAATAGTAATTGTACCAAAATGGAACAAGGTATATTACCTTGATTCCCTAAGTAAGAATAAAATGGACTTCACGATTTGTCACCAAGTAATCGATAGGTAAGCACATATTCCCCATACATATCTACATTGTACTCTTTCTTTCCTTCCGAATGATTAAGGTTAACTTTTTCGAATTACGTAGGGCGTTCGCGATGTACATCGACATGGGAGGTGACTCGAAGCGCGGGGCCAAAGACCTGCTGACACATGTTCAAGATTTTAAGGTATTCGCTATTTCACATTAATTAATCCTATGCAACAGTCACTACTACAAAACATGGATACTGTAATACATTCCTGTATCACATTCGTCAATGTGTTACAAAGAAATTCCATAGTAACATAAAACAATGTGTTACAGACAATGGTTGTAACACAAAGCACTTGTTTTATAAAAATGTGTTACTGAGAACAATTATAGTAACACAAAATTAATGTTACAAGTAAAATGTTACAAAGATTGTACTATGTTGTAACACATAAATGGAACATGTAAAATGTGTGCCAAATATATACCCTATAGTAACACAAAACAATGTTACAACTAAAGTGTTACAAAGAAACATATATATGTGACGTTCCAATTCATGGTCTGCAAGTACGTCGGTGTCGTCTTGGTTGTTAGGCAATCACATCGTGGTCCTCACATGACCCTTGAGCAGCAACTATTAGGCAATTGAAAATGTCGTGTAGTTGCTGGAGCCCACTTCCAAACCTGTTGGGTTGAGCACAAGCTACGTATAGATATATCGTGATCATGAGAGGAAAAAGTACGACGGGAGGAAACATGGGAAAACAAAAAAACTACGTAAAATTAAATAGGAGAATAGTAGAATTCTTTTGATTGTGTGGGCGATCACTACTTACCTCCTCCCTACAATTATATAAGGTGATTTAAACTTTATCTTTTAGGTTGATAAGAAAATCAAATAGATTTGAACTCATTTTCACATGATCTCGCTTTCTATGCTCCAATGCCGAGTGCAAACATTTATTGGTTACGAGTCTAACAAAAAGCTATGAAAAACAGTTCTCTCTCTACTTCTTTCAAGCTCGAGAAGAGAATAAACCATCTTATCTTTTCATTTCAGTCACAATGCCATCTCCAACACTTATCCTTATATAACAAGAAACCTAATTTGAATTCAAAATGAAATATTCTTCACCACACGCTTTTTCGATCCAACAGATCAACCAATCTAACTTGGTTATTGTGAAGAATTGTGATAGATCTTGGCGGTATGGTAGTAAAACAAATTGTTAAATCAAAAGAGTAATCATTGGACAAAAAATTGACTCATGATCTATATTTCTATGCAAGAGGCAATGTTGTAGAATGCCTAAAAAGGCCACAAAGAAGGCATTTAAGTATGGCCTACAATAATGTTTGAGACAATTTAAAAAATGCCTTCACAAAAGCACCAGGCAAGGTGTTTATGAGTTGATATCTAGAATAGCATGAACCATCATCTAGACCATTTTACATATAGCATATGAACTCCAAAAGACTTGGAGAACAAAAAAAAAGCCATGTATGCTCTCCAACTTCGCGACCATGCATCGATCATACTTAAGAGCTGGAACAAAGTCACTAGGGATGCCACAAAACATCAGTAATCTGCAATGCCATAAAAATAAAATATTAAAATAATGTTGCTATACTACATTTGTAAAAAAACAATAAAGGATATGAAACTAAGACAATTTCAATATATGTTGTGCTAGACTTATTATAAATAACTATATCAATATAGCTATAACTACTGACGTTAAGTGACTAGTCTATACCAACATGAGCAAATTGCCTCCAATGTCTCCCTTGTTAGGTCGTACACCTATTAAAAACCTATAAAAAGAAACATGGTTAACCATCAGATCACCTGCAAATTGTTGGTTCCTTTATACAATTTCATTACACTATTATATAGGTATAGTTTTATATTGTTACAATCATGCCATTGACCATCCCCAATAAATTCCATTGATATAAATTACCATTATAGTAGAAATTAAATAAACTTTAGAAGAACTTAAGAACTTATACAATTAAACAGAGCAGAAAAGGAAGGAACACAAACCATTGAAGAAACGAGTTTGCCCAATGAATATTTATGGAACTGTAGCTCATGAACTATTATTGGCCATTCAATCCACTGGTGCTAGCATCCACTGTGGTTCCCTCAATGTCTCTTCTGACCCATTGATACCTAATATTTGAATTATTGAACAAATCTCCAATGTGTGTGACATGGAATGGCTCGTTTTCTACATCATCTTCCCATTTCTCACAACATGTGTCATATGTATCTCTTGGTTTCATCTTCATTACCACAGACCACCCAGGATTATTTTGGTCTTCAACATAAAACACCTGGTCAGCTTGGTTAGGAAAAATGTATGGTTCATGACCAATCTTTTCTCCTGTATGTATCAGGTGTGAGAAATTGACAAGTGTGTACCCATACTTGTCCTTTTTTATTCCTCTTTTAGAAAGTACATCAACCCATTCACATTTGAAAAGTCGTGCGAAAAAATTCCCGAGTAGTTCAGCTCAATAATATCAATTATTCTCCCATAGTAAGTCACATCACCTAAAGCGGTGTGGCATCACTTGCACCGCATAACTTGATGTTTTTGCAGTTAGGACTACACCACTGCTTTTGTGTCACCCCATCCAACCGTTTGGGCCTAAAGCGGAAACCTCGACTATTCAAAGCACGATACCTTTTGCCGCCTCAATCTGGGCCACGAGCTAGCCATCTAATGTCATCTTTAACACCGTCAATGCCATTTTCCCTCTCTAACTTCATTATCTGTACATTTATTCAAGTTTAGTTTTATACTTTAGTTTTAGATTTAAAGTATATTGAGATAAGGTACTTACATGACATCGAAACCAGTGATGGAACTTCTCATTTTGGATTTTCTCAACATCTCTATGGCTGGCTCGACGTCCCTTATTTTTTTTCAATCATCTCTTGAGCATGAGCTCTGCAATAGACCTTGTAAGAAAATTTGTGCAAAAAAAAATTTTATGTTAATGTGTTTGAGACATTACCTAAGGTATGGATTGACATCAGAACAATTGAATAACACATATCTATGTGCTTGTACTTTAGCCAAACCTCTTATGACATAACTACTTGGCTTCCCAAGTGGTTTCCCAGGATGAGGAAAAAGAGTTGATGCCTGTCTAGTAGAACATCCGAGTGTTTCATCATTATCATCGTTATGCGAAAGCCTATTAGACAAGGTCTCAAAACCATCAAGAAATGTTGAACAAAATGCCATAGCCTCTTTTGCCAAAGCCGATTCAGCAATGGAGCCCATGGCAACCCCATATAGTATATCCACGCAGCATTCCATTACACACTAAGTGCTCATACACTGTTTCTTGCGTATGTAACGGCCTATTGACACATTTGACACAAGGACATCGAATCTTCGAATCTGATCGTTTCCCACTGTAGGCAAACTTGAGAAAACCCTCTACCCCGGCTATGTAGTCATCACTTGGTCTTTCAGATTGCAATAGCCTCTTAATAGCACTTAAGTCCATTAATTCACTAAAAACAAGAAATACTATTATTGCATTAGTAATGTGGTACTTCAATATCTAGAATAGAAAGTTGTGAACTACATAAATGAGCTCTAAAATTACCAAATGATAATAGAACCTATGAGTTGAAAGTGGAGAAATTCATTACCATTGTTCTGATCACTTTAGCTATCTTAATAAACACATTACCATTGTGCTATCCTCGACATGTTTATAAATAACAAGTGCAGCCATTAACTACCTAGTGGTTCTGCAAGCTCCGCGGAATGCAGCAACCAGAACTCCACAACCAAATAAATAGGAAAGGATGGCAACTCCTATCCTAGACTGTTGAAGACTATTGTAAGCTTACTTCTACATTTTCACTATACGTGAACAAAAGCATTATCAACTCTTTAGCATAATGGGCATGGCATCTCACTGAGGTTTAAGATACACACAACACAAAAGGCAACTTCTAGCAATGTGCAGTAATATGATCCAAGTATCCTACTGGCTACTGCAAGGAAACAAAATACCCACATATATTATAGGTCAAACAACCCAATTGTGAAGACAAATCGAAGCAGAAATGCACACGTAAATCCGAGTTATCTACAAAACCTAAGTAAAATCAACCAACTAAAAAGGCAATTTGTTTTGCCCCTGAAAAAAAAGGTGGCTTTAGCCATCAGATGTTTTGAACAATGCATACCTCTACCATATATAACTGCAGAAAGCATAGAGCAATGTCTGTTGATGATTTTGAGGCAAAAATCTTGTCTAAGTAACAGCTCTGAAACCAATCTGAAATTTCTGATAAGCTGAAATAATTGCAATGATCACTGCAACCTTGCACTATTTGGCCAAACATACGATCTCTCTTCTTACATGAACATTGCAGTCTACTACCATTTTCATTGGAAGCCAAACATATGCAACAACTAAGGAACAAATGCATATCCTGCCTTTCTAAGTGCCGAGTCGATTTATCCTGAATCTCACCCAAACCTACAATGCTTGACACGAAAGGGGATCATTCTAAACAACTCTATGGTTTAGCAATATATCGCAACCAAGGTTCATTAAGAAGATCCTAAAAGTGTCATCGAAGTAATTTCAGCCAACAAACAATATGCGAGCAATTCTGCTACATGTAAGGTGTAAGCCACATCATTACCATCTTCATTCAAAAAGAAATGACAGACTGATGAGTGTCTGACTACACATTGTTTTAATTCATAAAAAAACCTTGATATGCACACTGGTCAACAAAGAACTATGCTTAGTTCATTATTATTATTATACAGAAGAAATCAAAAAGTTCATGTAGCCAACACAGAAGAGCTCTAAAATTACCAGAATTTTATGCTTTGAATATTGAGACATTGTGGGACATCTTGTTGCTCTTGTAAGAAAGGCACTAACGTAGGAATTACATCAACAAGCTTAGCATCAGAAGCCTAAGAGTCCGTCTTACAATCCCGCCGTTGCCCACGGTCCAGATCCCAGTCCCCGGCGATATGGGGAGCAAACCTGAAATATTGTCAGCCTGAAATTGAAACACACACAAAGCAATCACTCAAAGAAATTCTTGAAATAGGAATAGTATATTGTATTCTGTGGATTAAGAGTCAGACTAAAGGAGCCCAAATTCAGTTTGCATCTATGGAATGTCATGCTCATCAAACCCATACGGCGTACCGGCAGTCGTCTGCCGGCAGCGACGCCATGAAGTCGTCGTAGTTAAAGCAAGCAAGCAAGTTGGTCAAACTGTTAAAATTGGATGTTGTATCTTAGATTTCTTTATATCTAAGAGCATAAGCATCGTAACACAATCCTGTAAAAAATAATGTATACATATGACTTGATGTTCCAGTTGAACAACTTGGTTGGATATCGTAAATGCCTTCTGAAATAATTGGATAAGTAGGTTCCTTTCATAAAGCATGGGAAAATGACCTCTGCATTTCTATAGGGCCACTTCTTTTAGAATTATGTTGGCCATAGAGTATAGATTGCATAGTTTTAAGAGCATATATTTCGTCTGTGGACTTATTCATGGGCAACAATTGGTTATAGGTCTTTCTATTTCCTAGAGCCTGTTCTTTATGTTAGCCTTTTTTTGAGGTATAAAACACATATACACATCTGCATGCCTTAATTCAGAGTTGTCAAGGGAAAATGGGCAATCAAATGTTGCTGTGCCTTCTGACTTAAGGCATGCACGATCTGTTGCTTTTTTTAATTCTCATATCGGAACTTCATAACTTGATGCCATCAGTTAAGATGATTATTTTCTTGTATAGGAAGTTCATAACGATGCCTAAGCAATAGTTTCATCATCCATCACAGCAATAGTTTCATCATCCATCACAAATTAAGTTTTGCTTAATAGCTGCAACAATGCAACCTGATTAATAGTTTCATCAATCAGCAATAAGATACTAAGATCAATCAATCCATGAGTAAATTTCATCAATCAATAGTAAGATCAGCAACTAATCCACAAGAATCATCACTAACTTACAGCAAACGGCGGCCGGCGGAGGCGGGCGGAGGAGGCGGCCGGCGGAGGCGGAGGCAAGCGGCCAGCGGAGGAGGCGGAGGCGGAGGCGGGCGGAGCAGGCGGAGGCGCTCGCGCAGACCGGCAGGCGGCAGACGCGCAGTGGAGAACTGGAGAGTGGAGATGGCCAGATGGGGGTCTGCGCGTCGAGAGGGAGTTGGGGATGGCCGAAATGCCGAATGGGTCAATGGCTCAATGCGGACTCGGCGTCACGGCCGTCAGGCGTAACCGCGTAACGCAGATCTGGCGTCTCCGTAGATCCGGCGGCCGGCGCAGATGAGATCTGAAATGGGGAGACGAGAGATGAGAAGGCTCCTCCCGCCACGCCTGCGCTGAGAGAGTGAGACCGAGAGAGCCGCTGGGCGCTGGCCCGCTGTGATAGCACGGTGCTGCGCTGAGTCGCTGAGCCGGAGACCGGAGAGGCGGAGATTGGTGGAGAAGAGAGCGAGACAGCGAGTTCGGGAATGGGCGACCGAGCGAAGAGCGGAGTGGGCGGACTGCGTAAGGCGTCGGCGCGTCGCGCGTCCGCTTGGGCTGTTGGGTTGGGTCAGTTTTGTCTGGCTCGGCCCAGCAGTCCAGAAATATAAATATTAACCATTTAAACCTAATTGCTATTATATATATGTATTATAGCTAATATATAGTAATTTTTTGTCAAAAATTTTGGATATTCAGCTGAATACCCATGAATTACTGTGCATCCGCACTGTGACTTATCTATGTCTACTTGGAAGCACTGGGAGCTAGTTGTTCATATGTATCAGCTTTTTTGCCTGCTTAACTTGCTGTTGAAGTTTTGAACTGTTGATATCTTGCATAGGTGTACCTACGTAAGCAATGGGGTATTAGTTGATATAATTGCTCAGGCATTGTACTTATTGTTTAATGAGTTACTTAATTGCTTCTTTCTAACAGAACCTTCTAATAGAACCTATTAGGTGTTCAACTAGTGCATTCACAACTGCATTACCAAGCTAACCTTTCTGTTCACATTTATTTTGTGCAGCTGTTGAAGTTGATGTACCATGCTATGTTCTCGTTTCATGTCTCACTGAACTACTCGAGGCATGACAAGATAAATTTCTTTGTGAAAGCAGTAGCTCTTGAGCGAACTGTTCATGCCTTGATGGACATAGTGGTAGCACAAAATTATTGAGGATACTTGTTATAATCAAGAACAGGATGATAAACACTTGTCAGGTGCATGGCTGACATTTTCCATTATAATACAGTCGAAGGCGATTGCGCTGTTATCTACCCAAAAAAATTGATGTTTAAGAGGCTCTAGATCACGACGGTAGTCGATGTCGTCAAGGAATAAGCTGGATGTATTGAATGGCGGTAGCGCTACCTTTGTAGCACGATGGTGGAGAGAATGGATGGGTGAGATCGAAATCCTGGGGATACGCCACGGATCGGTGATGTGTCATTATCAGAGACGGTTTGTTATACGAACCGTCTGTGATAATAACATATCAGAGATGTCTGTGATAATACACATATTAGAGACATGGGAGCGTCATGTCATATGGCGCCCTTGGCGCTCCGCCACCTCCTCCTCCTTCCTTCGCCAGCGACCCCTCCTCGCGGGCGTGCGGACACCTTCATCTCCCGATTGCAATCTGCGTCTCAGCTAGGGCAGCAACTAGACGACTGGGCGTTAGGTCATTGCGGACGGCCAAAAGCACATCGATAACGATCGAAAATCATGGAGACGATATTTAAGAAACGATAAACACGTTAAACTATAGAACACGACAAGAGTCATATAACTTGACCTATATCGCACATGACACTTAAGAATCATTCACAATTATACAGTGGCATACTAGGGCGTCGCCGCCGTCGCCGTTATCATTTCCGTTTTTTCGGTTACCACTATGTTTTCTTTTAGGTTGAAAATCGAAAAATTCTCGAAAATGATTTCTAGAAATCGGAAATTACCGTTTTTGTTTTCAAATAACCCTATTTATTTTTATTCAATTCTACTAAATTCTTCGCGTTAACTAGTGCTCGAATGAATTTGCATTCTTTAATTTGAAATACATATTCGAAGATCCAAGGTTGTTCTGCAGATTGGTTAAAATATCTCTTATCTCTACGACTTGTCTATCTCTGCTACTATATGAAGAAGGCAAATAGATTCTAGACAAATAGAGGTACACCTTTTCAATGAACCATTGAATAAGATATATTTTACTTGCAATGTCAAATTTATTCAAGATAAGTATTACATAACTTTGTAAAAATGTATAAATAGAGGTACACATTTTCAATGAACCATTGAATAAGATATATTTTTACTTGCAATGTCAAATTTTCTACTTGTTATGTAATACTTGCAATGTTCTACTAGCAGGTGCAGTTCATTGAAGAAGGCAAGTCATCCTCGCGCGCTCGCGATCCTCACGATCGTCCGCGCGCGCCTTTTTTTTTCGTTGCGCTCGGCTCCGAGTCATCCCTCTGGTTTTTCCCCACGAAGCCCACGTTCACCCAATTTTACAGGCCTCACAACTGTCGATCTGCACCTGCTCTCCCGTAGGCCGTCGTCGCCCTGAGTCACCCCCACCTACTCTTCGCCAACACCCATCGCCTCTACTCCTCCTTCTCCGTCGCCGCAGTTCCCAGAGACCCAAGCCACCCCATGCAGCCAGCGTCACGCCCGCCAATTCCCCACCAACTCCCACAGCCATGCCGGAAGAGCTTCGCCGCCGCACCCGCCCAACCACTCACCTCGCCGCCCGCTTTTCCGCTGTATAAGAACCCGGTGGAGCTTCCAAAGCGTCGCCCGAGCTCCTCATCCTCCCACAGAGAGCAATTGGCCTCCCGTGCCTCAACTCATCGCTGGCGCCCCTTCTTCTCCACGGCCGGCCGCGTGCGATCTCCCCATCCACACCACCGTAACCCAATTCCTCTCCCTCGGCCTTCCTTGGAACACCGTGAGCACAATTCCACACTTTCCGGGCTTGCCAATCCTTCTCCGGCGCCGGCGACGATCCCCACCCGAGTGCTCCGCCGCCGACCCCTCCCCGGCCTCCCACGGTCCCGGCTGACCACTCCAGCGAACTCTACTCGGTGCAGGGAACCCGTTTTGCCCGTCGCCCACACCTCCCCGGTCTCCCCTTCTCCGGTGACCCCGCCGCCCGAGCGCCACCGAGTTCCTCTGACCCGAGCCCCCTTCTACCGCTTGGTTTAAAACCAACTCACCCCCTTTTACAGCAGGTAACATCTAGTAGCGCAGTGGTCAGCCCGTTCGCCTGTCTGCTCGCCTTGACTCCGCAGCGTCAGCTGGGTTTTGGGGTTTTTGTATTTTTGTTTTTTTGTGAATATTTGAGTTTACAATAATCTTGGCCTCCCACAGTCCCGGCCGACCACTCCAGGTGACATACAATGTTCGGGGGGTGAGTTTACAATAATCTTGGCACGAGATTATCTACTATACTTCAAAAACTATAGTTGGGCTGCATTGCTTTTGTTTACCAACTTTTCTGTTTGAGATGTGAGAAGCTTTCAGGAAATTTGAGTCTCTAGTAACAATGATTTCATTTCATTATAGGAAAGCTATAGAAGTGAATTTGTGGGATATCACATCTTCTAATAAGATATGGTCTGCTAAATGTGTAAGTGCTTATTTGTTTGTTCACTTCTTAACTAATGTTATAGCAAACCTTCATTTATTAATCATTTGATTTGATTTTTTTACTGAAGCCTCGAGCTAACAGCCTTGGTATATTCACACCACCTTGGTTCACTTCTGGAACTTTCCTGTGCAAGGATGATCATCGTAAAATTGTAGCTTGCACAAATAATCATCAGGTATCATATACTTATCACTCACTACTGCTGACATGCTAATAAAAATTCCCATTGACAACTAGTTTGGATAAAAATGGCTCTATGTTTGCATTACTATATAATTAATTGAACCGATCCAGCATTCCAGCTCTCTGATTGCAAGGCTGCTTGTTGATGGGGTTTAGTTTTGATGATTGTTAATTTGTTATTTGTTCAGCTGTGCAGTCCCTCATAGCTCACAAATTATGAACCATTTCATTTGTTTAAAACATTGTTCTGCACTGGTGATGATTTCTCAAGACTATTAATTGATTATTTATTTATTTGCATTTCCCAGGTTCGCTTATATGATACTGCTTCCCAAAGAAGACCTGTCATTTCAGTTGATTTTAGGGAGTCACCAATCAAGGCAGTTGCTGAGGATCCAAATGGGCATACTGTCTACATTGGGACAGGAACAGGGGACCTCGCTTCCTTTGACATGAGAACAGGTATGATAAGCAGCTGGTGCGTAATACTTTTTGCTAACACTGAGGATTTGAAAACATATTGAATGCTCTTTAGAATGTTACACTAGCTCAGTTGCAACTTTTGTAACTAGTTTCCGATGGCTCGTGTTGAAGGTTTTCATAGAACTGCACTTGCATTTTTATATCCCTTTTTCATTTCTTCAAAGTTCAATCTACATGTCACTATTTTATTCCATTATAATTGTCACATATACTTCATACTCTGGTGCCTTTTATAGGTAACAATGGTGTAACATATTGTTCCATGTCTCTTTTTTATTTGATCGAGAGTTAGCCCATGATATGCAGCTAAGGGGCAGGTTAGAACCTGTTATGCTGACATATTTATCGAAACCTACACATGTTATAGTTATATGTATACATGTTAACACTCCAGTTTAGATGATGTTGAACTAACAGATATATTCATCAGCAATTTGGGTATTAGTTTTTGGAAAAGCTATCATGTTCATGCTTATTATTACATATAATAAGATGAATAGATGATATATGCTTACAAAAATCTAGAGTATAATCTATGATTCTATGGTGAATTGCTATTTTCCAGCTTTGTGATCAGTGTTTACTTTTTTTACTTTGCCATTTTGCAGAATTAACCTTTGTTTACGTATTTTTCCAGGAAAATTACTGGGATGCTATGTTGGTAAATGTAGTGGAAGTATTAGATCGATAGTTAGACATCGCGAGCTACCTTTGATAGCATCTTGTGGTGAGGCTACGTACTTTTTAATATATTTTCATTTATTTTTGTTTAATTTTTTTAGTGTAATTTATAGTTTAGTGAACTTTTGTTGTACACTTTTACTAGTTAATGGTTACCTCTGTTTGCACTTACTTTTACTAGCTAGTAGTTACCTCTGTTTGCACTTGCTTGCAAGGTTCTAAAAATCGGTAACCGGTACTCAGCCGGTCACCCAACCTAGTAGTAATTATACAGCATAATTGGTCTATTACGCAGATAACCGGCTAATAGGTAGGGGCACCCGTTACCTGTATATAAAATAATGTACATGTCCATAATTGTGTGCATGTGAGCATGTATATTTAATGAGTTGGCAGCAGCTCAGTAAAGGGTAGGGTAAGGGAAAGAATGGAAGGAAAATGCATAAAAGTAAATTTGTGTGGTGCAGAGAATTGATTAGCATGAAGGGGTATTGTTAATGTTATCCTTATTAGTTCTGCAATATGAAGTGTCGATTCCATTTTCATAAAGATATAGGCCGCACTTACTCTTAGCAACATGTGCCGCTATCTTGATATATATAACAAATGCTTGTTGGTCGCTAAGTGATTATGTCAAATTAATGCAGGTTGGGTCCACAGTGCTACTCATGACTGCCAAATATCCAAATAAATAAATAGTGGCATATGCAACTATTATTAGCACTAATCCAAAAGCAAATGTTGGTGGAGTTGAGACAGGAAAACAATTCTACAAAGTGTGTATCAATCATCCCGTTGAAAAAGATGAGCCATTAGTGAGGCCTATGCCTACCTACAACAACATTGGTGATGCCCATGCCAAAGGAGTACCAATTGCTTGGCCTTCGATATTTGTATGTTTGAACTAGCTTTCTAAACTTTACTTTACTGTGGTGTACATGGATAGAATAATACTTAATGTTACAACTTGCTACCTATTTGCAGGTTCAAATGATCAATGGCTGAATTCCTATATATCGATGCGTACAAGAATGGATGAAGAAGTGATGGATTTTAAGAATATTAGATATTGCATTTTTGTTTCTAGTAGTATAGACTTGTACTCTTCACTACTATGTCTGTTTACTCTCTAGAGTCATATCATTGTGTACATATACTATCACTTCATCTGAGCAAGTACTATGTTTGAAACCTTTCTATTATCTGTGGATCTTTATATGATTATTGAAACTTATATATTATGTGATTCTGCAATGTGTCATGTTTACTATGAAAAATCAATAATAACACTATATGCCACATACAAAGGTAAAATAAATATTTTTTCCCAAATTTCAAAGTGTTACAATAGGTACAACATGTGTTACAAACCATATATTCCTTTGTTCCAAACTATATGCTCTTCAAAAATGAGGAAGTGTTACTAGAGCTAAAAAAAAGTGTTACAGTAGAGAATCACTGTAACACTAGACAAATGTTCCAGTATATAAGTAAATGTGTTACAGTTTAGTAACACTTTTTTGAATGTAAAAGAACACATATATGGTGTTCCAATAGACCAGTATATAGTAACATGGGCAATTGGAACACATAAAAAATGTGTTACGAGGAGAGCTAGTAACACTTTCTTTAACCTATAGTAACACATGTTGGTGTTGCTATATCCCTGTTGTGTAGTAGTGAGTTGGTACTAATGCCTCTTGAACTAACACATTCCATTTTTTGCAGTGCCACCAGCAGCAGCCGGGCAACACATGTGGATACTACGTTTGCCAACATATGGAACTACTCCTCGATTCCTCGAGGCTCACCAATCGCAAGGTTTGTCACTCTTCCCATAATTACTTCATACTTATCACGTTACATATATATGCACATTGATATTCCTATCGACAGGCTACATACATCCCGTCAACTGCATTGAAACAGTCTGATCTTGGAGGGATTCGAGGAGAGTTGGCGTACTTTTTGCTGACTCAAGTCATAAAGCCAGGAGGACGGTTCCACTGCGCACCATGATTTCTTATTGGTCTTATCACTAAGTGCAAATGCAGTGTAGATCTTTTTGTAACTGTGCATTTGTTAATGGATATTTCATTTCAATTCAATTAATCGATTTGCGAAATGGATGCATGCTTTATGTTTGTGAAATGAAGTGCAATGTCAATTGGATGTTTTATGTCTGTGAAATGTATCTGAAAGGAAATGAGATGTGTGAATTGTATGTTTTTTGTCTGTGATTATCTGTTTATTTCAGAGGGCATGGCTAGCATTTCCTGAGGCTAGCCAATAAACAGAAATATATGTAGGGGTCGAAGGGAATATCACAGACGGTTTTTGAGTAAAAACCGTCTGTGATAGCTGATAATCACAGACGGTTTTAACTCAAAAACCGTCTGTGATAATCAGTATCACACACGGTTTTTAACTAAAAACCGTCTGTGATGATCAGTATCACAGACGGTTTTTAACTAAAAACCGTCTGTGATTATCAGCTATCACAGACGGTTTTTACTCAAAAACGTCTATGATAGCTGATAATCACAGACGGTTCAAAAACCGTCTGTGATGACCTTCGATTATCACTGACCCATAAATACAGACGGTTCACAAAACCGTCTGTGATGACGTTTTCGAACCGTCTGTGATGACCTTTTCTGTAGTAGTGGTATGAGGATCGAAGTGAGTTAGACATGATGAATAGTGCCCACAGTTTTTGAATAAAGTTTGTGAGTTTTTTATTTCGCATCTATTATCCTTTTTCTTAGTTTTTTGATTCCTATAAATTTTCTATGTATTGATCTATGTCTAGGTATTTTTGTTGCTTACATACATGAATTAGTTTTAATTAAAAAATTAATTAGAAGATTAAGAAAAAAAAACGTGCACGTTTAGAGATCGATAGGAAGTTTTCGCTGCTATAGTACTTTGCTACAGTATGCTACAGTACGATACAATATTTTGCTACAGTAACAGCTACAGTACTTTGCTGCAGTACGCTACAATGAAATCAGAAAAAACTGTTTTGTTTTTGTTATTTCTAGTTTTTTTTGCACATTAAAAGGTACAAAATCTAAAAAAGGTTTCCACTGTGTGTTGCAATCATTCACTCCCCTCTGATTGCTATCAACGATCCTACAATTACCTTATCGACTCTGCAGGCGTTGGTAGCACCTGCTTCACTGATTGCAAGGGGAAGTGGTGGTTGAGAAGATCAAGGATAGTGAGTGGGAAGTGGACTACAATGCGATGATTGACAAGTATGAGAACCTGAGGCTGGTGTTATCGACCCAGCTAAGGTGACAAGATGTGCGCTCCAGAATGCCTCTTCGGTGGCTGGAATGGTCCTGACCACACAGACAATTGAGAAGCCGAAGCCCAAGGCTCCTGTGGCCGAGCCAGCTGAGGGAACCATTACTGTCTAAACTGTAACATTCTTCAGGCCTTCATTTAGATGGTCCAGATCAACTCAGGGTAGAATTTTGGTTTGGGAGTTCAGATCAACTGAAAGGTCTAGTGTAGGATTTCCATTTTTGGGAATGAAGGGTAGCCTGATTTGAACTCATGGGAACCAAAGAAATTTACGTCATCATTTTTGAAATAAATCTGTGGTGATGTTTGCATTCTATGTGAGTTATATATTCAACTTATTTTGATTTGTGACAGCATGAGTGGTTGCATTTTGTCATGACAGGTTAACTGGTATGTTCATAGGACCACACAATTCTATAGTGTTTGTTATTGAATGCAGCATGTCTTGTTACAAAGAGCAAGCTAGAGTGCTGCACAGCACAAGATTGCTGCTGCATCAACTCTCAACTTGTGGAAACTTTCCTAGGGCTGTCAATCTTGCAAAACACTGAACAGAGGTTGGAGAATCTTGAACACATAGAAGCATGACAGACATAACTGGATGCGCTCGTATCTACAAAGTCATAATTCTCAAAATTGTATACTCGTTACTAATTTTCAGGTGGTAACATTTGATGGGGTGTTTTTTTGGGCTGCGATTGATGGATTTTGTCTGTGCTTTTCAACACGGCAGCGGATGATAGAGGCGCCGATGATATGGATGATATACATGGTTTTAGGCATAGAAAACCATTTGGAGAATCTATTTCAAAATATCACTTTGTTTTGATGTTTGATTTTTTGACATCCGAATAAACTAAAAGCTGAAAGCAGAACTAAAAAAACGGGTTGATTTATATCCCAGGATTTGAATTAGAATGGTCTGGTAGGAAGGTCGTAAGATGTAGTGTACGGAAGGAGGATATGACAACCTACGCACCGTAATACCATGATATCTTCAAAATTCGGTTTCTATTTTCAAAGTCCGTTTGAACACCACTACCGTACATAGTGGAGAGTTTTTGTTCACGTTTCTTTCGACCTTTGCTTCACCTTTTACCAACCATGCTTGGTCAGTCTTTGCCTTACACCCTTTAAGCAATACTGCATGAGCTTTAAGAGATCCTATTACCTTTTCTATTTTCATGTTGCGAAAATCACTTGAATATAGAAGAGTTGTGACCGCCGACATGAATCTCTCGGGTAGGACACGCAAGTACTTCTCGACCACCGTAGTTTCCTCCAATATACCTCTAAGAGATCAAATCTCATTGACCATGCACAATAGTTAATTTACCTGCAAACTTATCTACTGACTGAGTTTCACCTAAATGCAGCACCTCATATTCTCCTCAGAGTTTGTAGCTAAATCTTCTTCACTCAATGCACTCCTTCGTGCATAGTCCGAAGAGTAATCGAAGTTTCTCGTGCTGTATCTTTTCTGATAAGTTGATTGAGCATCAAGTTGGGTATGGCAGTGTAGATGAGCGCCAAGGCAATTTGATCGGTCTTCACGTTGATTTTCGAAGCTTTTCCTTTTGGATCAGCTACAGCGTCCCAGACCCCCTGGGCACGCATATTCATCCGCATATTCATAGTCCAAGCCGAGTAGTTTCCTGAATTGAGAATTGGATACAGAAGAGAGTTTGGTCCTTCTTTCATTGTCGATGAAGATACGCTCGTTGCCATGTGTTTTGTCTTCTATGAGTTAATCGGCACCGAGCTCTGATACCAGATGTTGGTTACGACTACTTAGCACTCGTAAAGTTTGACCACTTAGCACGTACTCAAACTTCGACTAGATAGCACGTACTCAAACTTCAACCGTTTTGCACATACTCGAACTTCGATCGCTCTGCGCTCGTGAGTTTCGACCATTTAGCACTCGAACACTTCGATCTCTTCTCTATGGTACTCGTAAGCCACGAGTGCTACATTACTCGTGATCTTCGAGTACTCTAGTTACTCATCATCTCTAAATACTCGTGTCTCCTCTAGTACTCGAGTACGGCGGCGATAACACGAAAACAATCGAGAAATAGAACAAACGAAATCTTTTGGTGGTGCTCTAATCGCCAAACCTTTTCCTTGGTTTTCTCCACTATTTATACATAAATTTACATGTTAAACATATATAATACTTCTACGTATCTGAACATGACTCAAATGCAGAAACCGACTTTGAAACCTGAATTTCTATTTCTAAACTGATTCGGACTCAACTCGATATAGACTCTAATACGGATTCGGCAGGATTAGTTCCAACAAAAAATAGTCAACATCCTCTACTACAAAAGAGGCTAAACAATAGTCAACATCACACACGGTTCCTAGGAACCGTCTGTGCTGCAAGTATCATAGACGGTTCATACGAATAACCGTCTGTCTATTTTCACAGACGGTTTTTAATACAAACCGTCTGTGATAATGGCAGACGTCACAGACGGTTCATGATATGAACTGCCTGTGATACTTCACAGACGGTTTGTATTAAAAAGCCGTCTGTGATATGTTTCCCGCCTTGCAATCCTCCAAAATTTCATAATTTCCCGCCTAAGTCCAAGTAGGATTCAGTTTTGAGACACTTTCAATAAAACGGGTATAACTTTTGCGTACGGTGTCCGTTTTTGACGTTCTTATACTCATTGAAAAGCTAACAATGAGCCCGATCCAAAAAAACCAACCCGCTTGCACCAGTCGCCCTCTAAGACCCTCCAAATCCGCCATCTTTAGCCCAAATTTGCGTTGCAAGTTTTTGGTTTCTGTTTTTGCCAAAATTTTCAATCTTCCCATTGGAATTTGGGTTTTTGCCTCAACTGCAAAGTTGTAGATCTCATCGCAACCTTTCAAACGAGTATATATAAGCTATATAAAACTTTGCTATTTTATCTTTTTAGACTACCTATTTATATTATACTAGTATATTATCTTTGTGATATCATAGACGGTTGTTGTTATGAACCGTCTGTGATGTCTCTATGATAGACAGTTTGTAATCTGAACCGTCTGTGATATACCACCACGTCACCGATCCACAACATATCCCCTAGGATCTCGATCTCACCCGTTCGTTCTCTCCGCATCGAATGGCAAGCACCGTTCTCCTCCCTACCTCTCGCCCCTTATTAAACCCCTCTCCTACTCGAAGAACCAATACCACGAGTACTACTCTAACTCATTTGTGCGTGGCAAGGGTATGAATGGTTCAGCAAGAGCGACTGAAATTTCACTTGAAGCAAGATGGAAAGGAAGAAGACAATGGCAAGATGGAAAGGAAGAAAGCCGACATGGAAAAGAAGAAGGCAGTGGCAATGGTAAGATGGAAAGGAAGAAGGCCAGCATAGAAGCTAAAAATGGTGTTCGTTGCCCTTTTATTTCTGCTACATGAAAATTTTTCTGCACCACTTGTTTTAGATTGTAGTTTAATGTAGTGTAAGCATTTTCTGAATTTGTAGCCGTGAAGTTTATCTTTGTAAAATTGTAAGTGTTCTCTTATGTATGCAGTGTTGTGGGTAACCTACTCGATATCTTGTGATGTTATAACGGTGGATTCTAATCTTAATAGAAATAGAATGTGTTGTTGTGTTTGTTGCTGTATTTGCTTGTTTTTAGATGATATAGTTAACATTTCTTAAGGCTAGCTAAAAAATAGAAAAATTTAGGTATAGAATGAACTATCACAGCCATTTTGCGGTATAAACCGTCTGTGAAGAATTATCACAGACGCTCAAACCAGAAACCGTTTGTGATGGGGAAGTATCACAGACGGTTCTATATACCAACCATCTATGATACTCACACATCACAGACGGTTGGTAGCTAGAACCGTCTGTGATGTGTGTGTATCACAGACGATCGTAGCTAGAATCGTCTGTGATGTGTGAGTATCACAGACGGTTCGTAGCTAGAACCGTCTGTGATAGTGTTTTTCACAGACAGTTCTAGTTATAAATCGTTTGTGATGTATTTATCACAGACGGCTCATAAACCATCTGTGATAACTTCTGCTTATCACTGACACATAAACTCAGACGATTCAAAATACCATCTGTAATGACCATTTTGAACCGTCTGTGATGACCATTTTTGTAGTAGTGATCATTTCTACTAGATAAGACTTGATCATTAATTTGACGCGCAAGCTTATATACATTGTTTTGGAAATGTAGGCAATATTTTAATTCCAAGTTTTACTAGGAAACAAATACAATAAACTAGTAATGCAAAACTTGCAACTAACAGTAGGCTACTCATATACTTCAGAATACACACAAGAAAAGTATAGTAACATAGTCGAACGAACGCGCGAACGACTTACTATTGGGCTTGATAAGAACAAAAAGCAATGCAGGCTCGATGCAATGTGGAGCGCAGACGATGTAGTGCAAGAGCGGTCGCGCAAATGCGCCACCTAGAAACCTTATTGCCACCCCATGCAAGTACTCTCTACGGTAATGGTTCAGAGATAGCCGCTCTCTCTCCTTCCAGGTGCACATCGGGAAGAAAGGTCGGCGAGGTTCAGACGGCCCAGGAGAACACCGGGAAGAAAGGTCAGCGAGGTCAGACACCGCAGGACAACAGCACAAGTTCGCAGAGAAGAAAGTATAGAAAGAACGGAGATGGAATACTCTATACTTTTCCTGGACGTCTCCAGGCCCTTTTAAGAGCACTGCAGTTATTTACTAGTAATGGTCGCAAGTCACAAGTCACGCGATTTTCACGCGAAAATATGCGAATACAAGCGCTGCATGCACACATGTGTGATTAACCAAAGCCTTCTTCATGCCACCCCCATCCATATTCAAAGAGTGGTAAGGACTCCACCTTATAAATTGGTCTCCTCCACTTTGTCTAAGTAATATGATATTAAACCATACAAACTTTGGAATTTAAGGAAATAGGCCTAATTCATATGGGCCTATTTCTAACACATTGCACCTTGCTATCCCGTTGCTGCATGATGAGGGAGCATACACGGGCACACGAAAAGAATTCTGGCGTGTTCACCGTTCCATCATCAAAACCAAATGATACCTTAGTGAAGCTTCAAATGGAACAAATCGGCATAGCAAGATCATGAATGTTGGGGAAGCTGAAGGTACGGTTCAAACGTCAAAGTAGAAAGTGTTAATAATGTGTCGTAGAAGGTGGAGTTTGCATCGGATTCGGTTGTCCTTTAGCTTGTTGGGGGAACGTGTATATATAGCACATCAAAACCTAGCTAGTGACTAATACGGCTACTAAAGCTATTTGCGCTAGCAAAGAGTTGATCAGAGCCAAGGAATTTCATCTCTCTCTTTTTTTAAACAAATGCTGATTTATACTTTTATAGTTATAGACATCTGAATTAAAGTACCACCACAGCTAGTGTTATCTTTCCATCCAAAGTTTAATGCCAAATAATATGAAAAGTTAAGACTGATACTCTTTGGCATGTGTGCTTGGTATGATGCGTCTTTGTCGACTATGGCAATCAACTGCCTCTAATTTCTGGATTGATCTTCTTAATTGTAACAAATTTTAGCATCAGATTTAGGGTACAAGGAACAATATGAATTATAATGTTCTCCCTCCGTTAATATAAGTCCTCATTCTTGAGAAGCGTTGTCCCGCAATATAAATCCATTGCGGAGATTGAATGTGTAGTTATTACAGTATATTTATCATATACCCCTCTTTTAATGCTGAAAATGTAGATGAATGGTTGTAACATACCATTTAATAGGGTCATACATGGTTTAATAACATTAACCTTATCTTAGATTTAGTGTTTTCTTGGTCTGTGCGTGTGGTGAACTATAGATTTATATTGTGAGACAGAGGGAGTACCAACTGTTAGATGGGTTTTAGGATCTCCTAGGGTTTAGATCTAGCGGGTTCTCTGTTCGGGTTCTTGAGATAATACCGAGAGGGAGAGAGGGGTACCAACCGTCCGATGTAGAGGAGGAGGGGTTGGCCATCGCGGTTCGTCGGCGAAGTCTGCGCACGGGCAACGACAGTCGGGGAAGAAGGAGCGACGTCTGGCGGCGGCGTCTACCGGGCGGCGGCGAACGGTGGCAGAGATGGCGGCAGTGGAACTTCCCGTCGCTGGAGCGCCCCCTTCTCAGATCGGATTAGGGTTTTGTCGGTGGGGTTTGTGGCGGCACGGTGAACCTCGTCGTGTGTGCCGCCCCGGCCCCCACCTCTATTTATGTGGCGCTGGCGACAGGGGCCCACCAGCCAATTGGGCTGGGCGCCCAATCGTATGCGCTGGTCAAGGGTTGGCATTTGGCCGTTGGGCCAAATGCCTGAGATCACCCTAACATTCTCCCCCTTGATCTCAATCTATGCTTTAACTTTAATTACTTTTGACTTTACTCATTCCATCGCAAATTAGTGCATAGAACATGTCTCATCGTCACGGTCAATCGATAGATTTAATGACTACAATACACCTCTCTGCTCAAATAGTTACTTTAATCTTTTGGGCCATCTTTTAGTCCAGAATTATAGGCTTTCCCTTAAACCCATGCCGCTACATGTTCTCTCGAACACGTTGGGTGGTAAGCCTTTAGTAAGTGGATCCGCTAGCATCTTTGCGGTACTTATATGCTCAAGACTTATAATTTGATCCCGAACTTTATCTTTCACAACATAGTACTTTATGTCAATGTGTTTGGCAGCACCACTTGACTTATTGTTGTGGGCATACGTTCATCGCGAGTTCATTATCGCAGTACAACTTAAGTGGTCTATTGATGTCGTCAACCACTTTCAAACCGGTATGAACTTCTTTAGCCGTTCACTGCCGTAGCCTCATAACATGCTACAAACTCGGCATACATTGTGGACGATGTAGTGACAGATTTGCTTTGAGCTTTTCCACGATATAGCTCCTCCAATGAGTGAACACATATTCGGATGTAGACTTTCTATCATCTCCCGCAAAATCGAATCAGTATACCCCACTATATGGAGTGAATCGATCTTCTCGTATGTCATCATGAGGCCTTTTGTTCCTTGCAAATAACGCAAGACTTTCTTTATCAATTTCCAATGTTCTATTCCAGAATTGCTCTGGAATCTGCCAAGTAACCCGGTAACAAATGCTAAGTCAGGGCATGTGCATACTTGAGCATACTGTAAGCTTCCGACAGCTGAAGCATATGGAACCGCTTTCATTTGATCGATCTCATACTAGTTCCTGGGGCATTGAAAATCCCCATATCTGTCGCCCTTGACTATAGGTACAGGTGAAGGACTACATTTATGCATACCAAATTTCTTTAAGATTTTCTCTATGTATGTCTTTTGCGATAGTCCCAATGTCCCTTTGTTTCTATCCCGGTGAATTTCGATCCCTAGAATGAACGAAGCTTCACCAAGATCTTTCATATCAAAGTTTGAGGACAAAAACTTCTTTGTCTCCAGTAGCAGACTAACATCACTATTAGCTAGTAGGATATCATCCACATACAGGATTAGGAAGATAAACTTCCCATCTTTAAACTTTGCATAAACACAGTTGTCCTCTACATTTTCTTTAAACCCAAATTTTCTTATTGTACTGTCAAACTTCAAGTACCACTGTCTTGAAGCTTGTTTTAACCCATAAATCGATTTCTTTAGGCGGCATCCCATTCTTTCATTTCCTTCCACGACAAAACCTTTCGGTTGTGCCATGTAAACATTTTCCTCCAAATCCCCATTAAGAAATGCCGTCTTTACATCCATCTGATGTAACTCTAAATCATAATGTGCTACTAATGCCATTATGATTCTGAAGGAATCTTTACATGAGACTGGAGAAAAGGTCTCATTGTAATCAATCCCTTCTCTTTGCGTAAAGCCTTTTGCCACAAGTCGCGCTTTGTATCTTTCTACATTCCCTTGGGAGTCAAGCTTTGTCTTGTAGACCCATTTACTGCCTACTGTTTTGGCTCCTTTAGGAATAATTTCCAAGTCCCAGACTTTATTAGCCTTCATGGACCTCATTTCCTCTTCCATGGCCTCAAGCCATTTTGAGGAATTTTCGCTTCTCATGGCTTCTTCAAATGAGGTGGGATCATCCTCCATTTGAAATTGCTCTATATGATAAATCTGATAATCGTCAGAAATAGCTGATCTTCTTACTCTTTGAGACCTCCTCCGGGCCTCCTCATTTGGTACATTTTCTGTTTGAGGCTGTTGTTGCTCCCCCTCATCTGTGGCAATGGGTTCTATAGGATCCTGAAGAACAGGTTCCTCATTCTCATTCATTGTTGCCACAGGAGAAACAATAACAAGTGCTGGCACTACAGTGTCTTGCACCGTCGGTGCAGCGACAGCAGGTAGTGTGAAGAATGGCTCTTGAATCATCGGAGTGGGCGCATACACCCGCTTCTCTTCAAGGTCAATCTCTCGAGCTAACATGCTTCCCCTCATCATTTCATCTTCTAAGAAGACAGCGTGTCTCGTTTCTACAAACGTTGTATATCTGTCTGGACAGTAGAAACGAAAACCTTTTGACTTTTCAGGGTAGCCAATGAAATGGCAACTTACTGTTTTGGGATCAAGCTTCCCAAAGTTTGGGTTAAATACTTTAGCCTCAGCAGGACTCCCCCACACACGTAAGTGGTTTAGTGAGGGAACTCTTCCTGTCCACAACTCATACAGTGTTTTGGGCACCGATTTACTAGGCACTCTGTTGTGAATATGAATGGCGGTTTTCAACGCCTCCATCCATAAACTCAATGGCAGTGTGGAATAGCTCATCATGCTTCGCACCATATCCATCAGGGTACGGTTGTGTCTTTCAGCTACTCCATTTTGCTGAGGTTCGCCCGGTGTAGAATACTGGGCCACTATGTCATTTTCTGTAAAAACCTTGCAAAGGTCCAGAACTTGTCCATATGGGGTATGTCGATCGTAGTACTCCCCACGATCGATCGGACTATCTTAATCTTTAAATCGTGTTGGTTTTCAACTTCAGCCTTAAATATCTTGAATTTATCCAAGGCTTCATTTCTTTCTCTGATTGGATAAATATATCCATAACGGGAGTAATCATCCGTGAATGTTATGAATGAGTCATATCCATCCACACTTTTCACAGGAAAAGGACCACAAATGTCTGTGTGAATAATTTGTAGAACTCCTATGCTTCTTTTGGCGTCTTTCTTAATTTTCTTTACATATTTTCCTTTAATGCATTCTCTGCATTGTTCTAAGTCGGAGAACTCTAATGGAGGAAGAATATCATTCTTAACTAGTCTTTCTATTCTCCCCCTCGAAATATGGCCTAAACGACAGTGCCATAATTTCAACGACTCATCTAGAGTTCTCTTTCGTTTCCTGTTTACATTCGTAGACGAGGATTCAATCACTTTCTCACACGCGACGTTCCCATTATCGCATACGACATTCACATCATCACATAATGATAACAAATAAAGCTCATTTTGTAAGATGGCAAGACCAACACATTCTTTATTAAACATTATTTCACACTTGCCATTTCCAAAATTACAATCATAACCATCATTGTCCAAATTTGAAACACTAATCAAATCCCTCTGTAAAGAGGGAACATAAAGGACATCTTTAAGTAAAAGAGTGAAGCCATTAGCTAGCTCTAATGAAAGATCGCCAACGGCTTCAACTTTAGCTTGGACTCCATTTGCGACTTTAATGCATCTTTCTTTTTTTCTTTGCGTAGTCCTCGTCGAACGGAATCCCTGTAAAGAATTAGCAACATGAACAGTTGCTCCTGAGTCAATCCACCAAGTGGATTTCGAATATTGCACATACAGGGATTCATTTATATAGGTAATAATGTTCTCACCTTTCTTTGCCATTATCATCTTTAAGTAATCGTGACAGTTCTTCTTGTAGTGTCCTGTCTTCTTGCTGATGAAGACACTCGATCTTTGTCTACAAAGAAACTTATTCTGTTGAGGTGATGGATGAGGCTTTTCCTTGTTCTTTGAGAAGGAGTTACTGTTGAAGTTCTTTTTCTTGTTATCCTTCACATAGTTGATAGAACCACAATGTGAGGATTTAATTCTTTCCTCCTCTTGCACACACATAGCTATGCACTTTTCCAAGTCCCATTTCTCGGGCTGCATATTGTAGTTGACAACAAAAGTGTCAAACTCTTTCGGCAAGGAAGCAAAAACCAAATGAATAAGGAACTCATCCTTGAGAGCCAAATCCATTGGTTTAAGCTTGGATGCCAAGTTGCTCATCCTTAGTATGTGCTCTCTTATGCCACTACCATTACCAGAGTACCTTTCTGTCACAAGCTGCTTAATCAGCTGTGTAGCATAAGTCTTTGAAGAGCCAGTGAACTGACTCTTTATTTTATCAAGGTACTCTGTGACAGTGTCACACTCTGCGATTGAGCCCACAATTGCAGGCTCAATTGTGTTCTTTATCACAGCCATACATTTCTTGTTGGCTGTGGTCCATTTCTTATGCTCAAGGTCATAAGACATCTGTAAGGGAGCATGATCCCTCTGTCTTTTCTGCCAAGCAGTATCATCCTCATTTTGATCCCTCACCGGTGCCATAGGCTCAGTGGGACGTGCTGTAGTGAGGACCCAGTCCACCTCAGCCAAGATAAACGCTAAGTCTATCTTTTTTTTCCACTCTCCACAATTATCTCCTTTGAGAGTGGGGATCTCTCTGATACAACTCATCAAGTTGTATCCTCCTGAAAAATAGTTCAAATAAAGTGAGAACGTAACAGCAAAATTATATGCCTTATTTCCAACGTTGGTCAAAAATACGACATACAATTAAATCAATTTTATCTATACATTAAATCTACATCACCGTTGAACAGAAATAGAAATAATGCATAAAATCATCAATTAAAAATTATAATACTGTTATTATCAACGTTGGTCAGAAAATAACAATATCATAAATCTCTGGAAATTATATCTATTTTTTCAAAATTAAATTCTCCCGTTGGTTCGAATTTAATAATGAAAAATTAATCAACATTAACTTTTGCAGCAGAAACTGTAATTATTCTAAAAATAATTCATTATACAGAAGCATTATACTGTAATCATCAATCTCTGGAAAAATTAACACGTTGGTGCAAAAATTTACAGAGATTTTGGTTCAAATTGCATTCAAATTCACTAAAAAATGCTTCTGAAAATCAATAAAAATCATTTTCGGGATTTTACTAGTCATACGCCAATCGGCTGTTCGGCTGGCCACGCCCACGGCGGCTCGCTCGCCGCGGCCTCGGCGGCTCGCTCACGCGGCAACGCGCGCGCCTCACTCGCCCCGCGCGCGAGCCACGCCCAAGGTGGCCCAATCCAGCGCAGCTGCTGCTGCGCTGCGTGCCGCGCTGCCGCCCGCGCCGCCGCAACTGGGCTCGGGCGGGAATTCCTCTGCCGCTGGGCCAAAAGAAGCCGCGCGCTTGGCACGATCTCAGCCGTCTGTCGCCATCCGACGGTGGCGTCGTTCGCCGATCAAAACCAGCTCGCGGCGGACGCCCCCGAAAACCCTAGGTCATTCTCTCCTCTCGTCCTCTCCCCTCTTCAGCCTCGCGCCCGAGCGAACGCGGCGGCGGTGGCGGCGACTTCGTCCACACCGCCGGAGAAGGAGAAGCCAGCGCCGCCGGCGTGCGCGCTCCCGAGAGGGCGCTGCCGCCGAGCGGCTCCGTGTCGGCGCCCTCGTCCCGCTGCGTCGACGGTGGCCCGCACGAGGAGCGCCGGCGAGCCCACGGCTCGGCCGGTCTTCCCGCACGCCAGCGACGACAGCCGGGCGACGACGGCCAGGTAAGTCCCGACCGTTTTTCAAATCTAGGGTTAGGGTTTCGATCCGAGTCCTTCCCCTCTTTTCTTTCTTTCTTTTCCGTCTAGATCTACGCCTAGGGAAGCTCTGATACCATTGTTAGATGGGTTTTAGGATCTCCTAGGGTTTAGATCTAGCGGGTTCTCTGTTCGGGTTCTTGAGATAATACCGAGAGGGAGAGAGGGGTACCAACCGTCCGATGTAGAGGAGGAGGGGTTGGCCATCGCGGTTCGTCGGCGGTTCGCGCACGCAACGGCGATCGGGAAGAAGGAGCGACGTCGCGGCGGCGCTCACGGGCGGCGCGAACGGTGGCGAGATGGCGGCGTGGAACTTCCCCGCTGAGCGCCCCTTCTCAGATCGGATTAGGTTTTGTCGGTGGGGTTTGTGGCGCACGGTGAACCTCGTCGTGTGCCGCCCGCCCCACCTCTATTTATGTGGCGCGGCGACAGGGCCCACCACCAATTGGTGGCGCCCCAATCGTATGCGCGGTCAGGTTGGCATTTGGCCGTTGGGCCAAATGCCTGAGATCACCCTAACACCAACTTTATCTCAAACCTATGAGTTTTTTCTATTTAATTTGGAAGAGGAAGGCTGTCCTAAATCTTCAACTTTATTTTAAATCATCCTAAATCTTCAGCTTTGACAACGGACACCGAGCACTGCATGAGATTTAGGGCCTTTTCCCACTAAACTTTGAGGGAGTTGATCATGTAACACTCATCTTCATATATATACTTTATGGAGCCATAAGTTTTGCTCTTTGCAGGGCCGTGCCGTGAAATTTGGAGGCCCTGTACAAATCTCTAAGTGAGGCCTAAACCAGTAACCACGAGGGCAACAATAATACTACTCCAAGGGAATGTATGCGTAGGCGTATAGGCTAACCAGTAACCACATGTGCGCTTCACAGCTTCATAGGGATGGAATACTAGCAGCTCCTAAGAAATTTTGACGCAAGAGGGGGGGCGGGCGCAACCCAGGTTGGCCGATGGGTAGCTCCTCCAGTGCTCCCATGCCATGTGCTTGACCCGTGGGCGAGCCAATGATGCTATCTAGGTGCTGATTTAGGTGGTGAATACTGAATTGAGGTGAGTGACTGAGTGTGTGATGCTATTTTCTTTGATTTGTTTGCTAAATTTTGGATGAAGGATGTCGGTTCAAGTATTTGCTTGCTAGATTGTGCCTTGTTTGCTGCTAATGCAAGAACAGTGTGTTTGACAATTTGCACTAGAAGTGATCGATGAAATGCCTGCTAGAACACTCATGTTTAGTTTAGATATGAAGTATTCAGTGCTGCACAAATTCTGTTATGATGGACCTAAGATGATTCAGCTGTACTGCAACTGATTATTATATTCATTCACCGTGGCATTTTACTTGTAGATTGAGGCTATATACGAGCAGCTGCTAGCTACTGCCCTTCATCAGAGCCCCTCATCAGTTAGTTTGTACAAGATGGCCTCTAGTTTCAGCACCCTCCTTCATGTAACTTGCAGCTCTGAACCAATGTGTCTTGACTCACTGATTTTGAGGCCCTGGAATTGTTGGGGCCCAGTACGGTCGTACGGCTTGCACGCCCATGGGCCCGGCCCTGGCTCTTTGTTTTGGCTTCATCTATAAACACGTGCATCGATTCCCTTTGATCAAACGAATAACTTGAATAGTAGACTCGTCTTTTAAAAAATTCTTTGCTTGTGGGCTGACAATAACTTATCCTTCACCCTTCTTTGGCTTTAGCTAAAGTAACTTGGTTCCTATGGATACATTGACTATATAAGTCAAGCATGTCACAGTTCAAAAATCTTCAGTTGGCTCGGTGCAGTGAAGGTTTAATAATCCACGTACCCAACCAAATATTGGAGCTTTCGCCAAGAGGCGGAAAAAAAGGTATGTATATCTCTCTACTATGTGTGAATCCGCGCTTTGCAGAATTTTTCAAAAATTTGCTGTTTGATAGCTCATCCCTTGCTTTATATTCGGTGAATGCAAACTAGGATGTACAGATCTACATAAGTCTATTACTTAGTTGCAATACCTGTTGACGTAACTATGAAAGAATGCAAAAAAGTAGCACTGCAAATTCGGAACAAAATTTGATAGCAGTGGTTATGGTACAAACACATTTTTATGAAGGTTGCGAATATATGGTGTTACATCGCCAAAATTAGGTCCAGCGCAAAAATTTTATGCAGATATCGCAACTAGTGATTTATCATATTTATCGGCGATATATCATGTGGCACTATACACGATATACCATGCATATTCCTCACTTCTCTTTTTTCAGTTTTGGGAGAGGAGTTTTGGCCCAGCCTATTAAGCCAGTAAAGCCCAATTGCAATATAACCACTACATTAAGGTTCATTTCTCCCTTTTAATCCCTGCCTTTGGTTGAGTTATTAAGGCACGTAGATGGTGATGTACTAGCTATTGGTTTTCTGTATGGCATTTTGATTAATTATCACAAAGAAGCCAAGTACAATGTTGTTTGGCAAACTCCATTGCATATGGCTGGTCATTACCTAAACCCATACTACTGCTACTCAAATAGGATGGAAATTGAGAGATGCAAAATTTCGAGTGTGTGGTATCCTGCATGGAAACACTGTTTCCAAAAAAAGAAACACAAGAGAAAATTTTGGATGAACTCAACTTTTTGGATGAACTCAACAAGTACCAAAACAGTGAGGATCCTTTTGGCCGAGCCATTGGTAAAAAGCTACGTAGTCTTGTATTGTAGATAATATATCTTGTCATCTCGTGCGTTCTATTATTTTTTTAACTACGCAAAATTATATGGAGATGATCTTATAATCACATTTTTTCAATGTTTATCGGCTGATATATATCGAGCAACGCTAAGCGGAACCCCCACTGCTATACACTATTTGCAACCTTGCATTTTATTAAAAAAACGTTGTCAATCTTCCACTACCTCATATATTTTTCTACTTGTCACTCCCACTCTTATAGGATGAGTAGTGTTGGAAAGTTGAAAAAAATTATGTAAAATGCACAAAAAAATGTATCATATAGTCTCCCGGAATAATTGATAAAACTACTCATTTTTCTAGAGTAAAATATGTCATTTATATTTGGATATACTTTTTCCAGCAACCTCCCCATAATGTAAGGGAAATTTAATCTCAACGTGTCTTGAATTGTAAATTCAATCAAGACAAAATTACACACCTAAAAACGAAATATGTTGATTCCATCATGAACTTTCCACGAGTATAATTTTGTTCAACCAAAGGTACTACTCCTAGGACCTTCACTCGAGAACAAGTGAAAATTCTGCATAACTATTCAAAAACATACAATGAATTAATTAAATCAGCTTTTAGGGTAGTTTTAATATTCCTGTGCTCTGGAAGAGCTTAAGATAATTTTAAGCTTCCTTAGCTTCCGATTTTATTTAAAAAGGATAGGTATTGTGCAAACCAGGAGCAACATGCAAACCATCTTGGTTTGAGCACCAAATAAACATGAAAAAATTCCGAATAAAAACTTTTAGAAGTCACGTAGTCTATAGAAATTTGCATCGACTACCAAAGTTGAGGTTTAAACTCAAATTGAACAAGTCAGCATAACAACTGCTATGGACAACAGCTTTTGTCTTTCCTAGTTCCATTTTCTCTGTCTGTCAGGAATTTGTCTCTTTTCTTCCTCAGAGTTTTCCATGTTGATTTCTTGTTGAAACCAAATTGTAGATATGTTTGTAGTAGATATGTTTCATTGTTAAATGTGTTGAAACTACACGTAAGGAATCTAAAAGAAACATATATACATATACATCTCATGAGGGAGCAATATTTATAATGTTAAATAATATGTTAGCCGACAAGAAGTGATGTATAGCAACAGTTCAGTCAAATGCTGCGACAGTTCACTATGCAGCAGTACAAAAAAAATAGTGAAAAAAGTACAAAAGAAAATCGGAGTACGTGCAACGTTAAAATAACTTGCGGAAATAGTCAGTTGAAAATTAAGATGTAAACTTTTAGCAATTAATTGTAGTATTCTGGAATAGTTTATTTACCATTTTCGGCGCATTATTGCAACTTGGACAATGACATTGTTTTCATAATCTTCCTTAATTAGCTTAACTAAAATGTCAGGAACTATATTTCAGGAAACACAAATTATTCATGCAACTAGTGAAATTACCAACACAATTGCACTGCTAGATAATAAGGTCTTTGTTATACAACTCTAATTCGTATGGTTGAAAATATAACCGTATTTATTATATAATTCTAATATCTATGTATTATTAATCTGCACTATTATAATCTGACCCCACTAGTATAAGCGGTGAAGACCTTTTTTTCCTCGATTAATAAGAGAATTTCTAAAAAAAATTAGAATTATTGTGAAATTTTTCTACCCTCAAAACAAACGAGGTGTGTTGAATTTCACCGGCTGTATATACTACATCTGTTGTTGTTTACTAGTAGTTGCAGGCATGATGCAGTCTCCGCTGCATAACTTTGATCATATATACCTTTTCTAGGTATATGTTAGGAAAAAATATTGAAATATAGCATTTTGGAAGTAATTTTGATGACAAGTCTAATATTGTCACTTTTATTTTTAGAATTTAATTAAGCAATGTATAATTAGAAAAGATGGTGGACAAAATTATGCATTCAAGATATCTAAAACATGTATTTTGAAACATACGGTGTAATAATCACTGGTCATCCAGCTAGGAGGTCGTGATGGGGTTCAACCCTCCGGTGCCGCAGCAGGACAGCAATTGGGAGATTCGCATCGCCGTGCTCCTCAGCCTCGTGTTCCAGGTCGTCCTCATCTTCGCCGGTCCACTCAGGAAGCGCTCCTCCTCTGCCTTCACCCGTTTTGTCATCTGGTCCTGCTACCTCCTCGCCGACTGGGTCGCTGACCTCGCCCTCGGCCTCCTCCTCAACAATATGGGCAACATCGGCGGCGGTGGTGGAGGCAGTGCTGGTGACTCGGCTCATCGAGCCACTGCTGCAAGCTTAAAGCGCGTACCGGCAGGAGGAGGAGGAGGAGGAGGAGGAGGCGGTGGCGGCAGCCCCATCATCTTCGCGTTCTGGGCGCCATTCTTGCTGCTCCACCTGGGTGGGCCAGACACCATCACTGCGTACTCACTTGCGGACAACGAGCTCTGGCTCCGCCACCTCATTGGCCTCCTCTTCGAGCTCTCTGCGGCAGCAGTGGTCTTCTTCTGCTCCCTGCGGGACAACAAGATGGTCACGGCGACCGTCCTCATGTTCGTCGCCGGGGTCATCAAGTACGGCGAGCGCACCTATTCGCTCTACTCGGGGTGCAGTGGCGGTTTCCGAGACTCCATCCTTGGCGAGCCCGACGCAGAGTCGATCAGAGTCTTCATGAGACTGATGCGAGAGTTCACCTTCAGGACAGGGGCCGGCTTGCCTGCCGAGCTTGTCTTCATCGGCCCTGATGCCAGGGACCTTGTCTTCATCAGCCCTGACGAAGAGTTAGACGAAGAGATGAGGGCGTACGAATTGTTCCTCATCTTCCGACCCCTCTTCGTTAACGGTGTCGTCAGCTCGACAAAGGTGACGATGACCAAGGACTTCTTTTTGAAGCTGGAACCTACGACGGCCACCGAGATCTTGGAGCAGGAGATCAACTACGCCTACGACATGCTCTACACCAAGATGCCAGCGCTCCGAACCATTGCCGGACACATCCTCCGCTTCGTCGGCTGCTGCTGCGTCATCTCCAGCCTCGTTATCTTCGTGCTCATCGACAAGGCCGGCTTGCTTCCAGCCGATGTCTGCATTACCTACGCGCTTCTGCTCAGCGCTATCGCGCTTGACGCAGCCGCGCTCACCATGCTGCTCTTCTCCGACTGGACGCTGGTGTTCGTCCACGAGTCCAGCAAGTACTCCAAACGGATGGTGCGGCTGGCGTGGCTGGCGAATGCCTCCCGGATGGCCAAGCGGTGGTGGACAGTGCGGCGGTGGTCGAGGATGGTCTCGCAGATGAACTTCCTCGACGACCTCCCTGAGCCCACTAATGGCCGCTGCTTCATACTTACGCAGCGCGTCAGGGAGATATTTTACGACTTCATCTCTACCGGCCGGGCCCAGGCAGTGCCCTCTGACGATATCATGCCCTTCATTTTTGAAGAAATCATGTATGCGGTCAGCGAAGCCGGGGACCTCGAACAGATCAAGAAGCTGCGCGACTTCCGAGGCGATAGATTTGTTGGGCAGCTTCGTCATTGTGAAGATGTGTGTGAAGCACACTTGGACGTCTTCCTGAGCAGCGTCACCGAGAGGGACTTTGATGAGTCCTTGTTGCTGTGGCACATCGCGACCAACCTGTGCTACTGCTGCTTCCCCGTCAGAACTACGGTGCTGACAAAGCAGACTCCTAAGAGGATGTTGATCAGCAAGAACTTGTCGGAGTACATGCTGTACTTGCTCATCAAAAAGCCGGAGATGATGTCGGCGACCATGGGGATCGGGCTGCTTCGGTACCGCAGCACATGCGCAGTGACGCGCCTACTCCTCCCGTTTATAGGTGACCGCTTGTGGCGCAAGGACCTCACACACAAGGACGTCGCCGAGGAGCTACTTCGCATGGCTTTCCCCAGGACGTTCTTGGATAATCTCATGGAGAGCGACCGGACCAAGACTCTGATCTTCAGCGCGTGCCTCCTGGCCAAGGCGCTGAGGGAGCTGGACGACGACTTCATGTGGGTGGTGATGGCCAAGGTGTGGGCGGAGATGCTAACGTACGCGGCAGCTAGGACACCGCCGATGGAGCACCTTGCGCAGCTAAGCCACGGTGGCGAGCTCATCACATTGGTGTGGTTCTTGATGGAGCACATGGGCTTGTCCAGTGGCACAATTGATACACGGACCGACATTGTTCCGAAGTTGATTGTCCACTACTAGCTTGGTGGTAATTCGAATCACCGGCATTAGCCGCTGCCCAATGCCCAAGGGTGCAGACAAGTATTATATCACTTGTGTCGTTCAGCAAATATTTAAATAAAATTCTAGAATTACAAATAAAAAATAAAACATGTTTCCATCATATATTAAATGACAGAAGTAAAAATAAAATGATTACAATATTACAAATCTCTACCATATCATTTCAATATTAAAGAGAAGGTCATACTAGATGCCTCGTCGCGGACAATTGTATAGAATCCGTCATGTTAGGCTGTAGCGTAGTTATCTCAGACGGTTTTAATACTGTGACCGTCTATATTGTAACCGATGATAAGAACCGTCAGTGATATCCTACTTATCATAGACGATTTTTTACACAAACCGTCTGCGATACATCATAGACGGTTCGTAATAAAAACCGTCTGTGATGTATGAGCTTATCACATACGATTTTTTGAAATGTTGTCTATGATACATAGATAACAAAGACGGTTTTTTATATTAGCCGTCTGTGATAATATTCTTCTATATATACAAGGCAAAAACCTAACTCACTACTGCACCGCACATTTCGATTTTTCAACACACCCGCATGCCTTCTCAGCTCCCCCTTCTCCACCTCTAGCACCACCGCCACACCTCCGTTGTGCCTCCGCCAAATCCCACCGCCTAGCTTTTCCTCCTCTTCACCATTAGCCGCCTAGATCCTTCCCTCCAGCGTGCAGCCCTCCTCCCTCCTCAGCTGGGATTAGCCACCGCCAAGTGGATCGTCCTCGGCCTCTTCTTCCTCAACAAGACCACCATCCTCATCAGCCTCGGTCTCATTTTCTTCCTCATGGCCTTATTTTACATGTTGACTTCTTTCTTCAATGGTATATGAGATAGCTAGCTCTAAACAATGGTATTTGAGATGGCCTAATCTGTGCAATTGTATCAAATTACAAGTGCATGTTTGTTATGTGCCTAAAGTTTTCTTCTGATGATAACTGACTGTATGGTTTCTCTCAGTGTTAGTTGAGAAATAATGTTATGGACATTAGGCATTTTTATGCTAGATGGGGACATTAGCTATTTTATGCATGAACTCCCGCCATGATTAACAGTTGCATAGACACACGCTATAACTAATACAAGAAATCAACTCAACTCACTCAAAATCCCAGAGGCTGGACGAACCGCCAACCAATGGCTGGTCGGACCGCCAAGAACCGACTTAAAACGTATCAGTGAAAGAGAACTAGTTAGACCGTAGCACCCATGCTGGTAAGACCGCCCAACAACCTTCGGTCGGACCGCCATTACATGGCCAGTGACACCGCCCTCAAAAACTGCTCACAACTCAATGAGCATCTCTCTGGAATAAACTTACCAACTAGAAATTGGTCACACCGGACCACGGTCAAACCACCACCCATGGCCGGTCTAACTGCTCATGCTCAGCGGTCAAACCGTCTTATCAAGCCAGTCAGACCACTCCCACCTAACAGCAAAAACCAGAGAGGAAATGAGACAATCAAACTCAAACTTCGATAACAAAGCAAAGCAAAATCAAATACTCATCACAAAACATAGGATGATCTCTACATGGTCTCATATATTGGATCTGTAAATTTCGTAGGGTGTATAGCGTCCTGGGTTCACATCGTTAGGTAGAATGTGATTCTACGTCTAACTTGTTTTTGCAGGGAATGATGTGAATAGTATGGCCCTATATCTTATTGGAATGTATGAGATGTATGTGATGCATGTAACATTCGTTCATGGCCTGCGTGTCATGATTATTGTAGCTATTGTTAGCTGTCTATATTGTATTTAACGACCTGCGTGTCGACCTTAATGCTTGAATCTATCTTTGTAATCTTCAATTTCTAGCTAATATAGGTAGTAGCCTAGTTTTGAGGTTACAAGCTTTCAAGCATGGTGGCCTAAAGGAGTGATGTGGAGGATGGAGATCGTCTACACCTACATGGAGATGGAGATCACCATTTTTTGGGCCATACTACTTCACAGTTAAATGTGTTTATCTGTGATGTTATCTATCTTATTCTTTTGCAATGATATATGTGATATGTTGCTTTGGTAGGATAGAATCCCTCATAAAATTAGGTGTTAATGCCCTTCCATATGTTGCACCAAAAGATAATGATCACCGCATGGTAGGTCTACCAAAGTAGAGTGCCGTCGGTTATCATCATTATTTGGGGTAGATGTCGGACATCTACATGCGGAAGCATTTGGTTTACTTAACAAGGTTATCAAAACAGTTTTGGACCTTGGGGCATAGGTTGGGGCCGGGGCATATTGATGTCACCCAACAAGCAAGAGTCACATAGGGATGTGACTAGCAAGGTGTTGCTTACCCATGTCACTAGTTTTCTAGCCGTGATGCCAAAGCTCACTAGGAATTAGTGAAATGAGGATCTTGACCCACTATGTAACTTAGAGGGAGTTTTGTTGCAAAACACATAGTGGGAGTCTTTTGTTAAATAGTTTAATAAAAGATGAACATAAACATAGTGCTAAACTTTGCATATTCTTTGTTGTAGATCATGTCAACTAATGCCGCATCCAGTTCTTTTAATTTGCGATCTATTCTTGAGAAAGAAAACTCAATGGAACGAACTTTATGGATTGGTATCGCAACTTGAGAATTGTTCTCAAGCAAGAGCGCAAGGAGTATGTCCTTGAGTCTCCTTATCCCGATGACTTGCTCGATAATGCCATCGCTGCTGCACGGAGAGCTTATGAGAAGCAAACGAATGATTGCCTTGATGTGAGCTGTCTCATGCTTGCCACAATGTCCTCTCGAGCTTCGAAGCAATATGAGAACACAGATGCCTACAATATCATTGTGGGCTTGCGTGGTATGTTTGAGAACCAAGCAAAGGCCGAGAGGTTCAACACTTCAAAGTCCTTGTTTGCGTGCGAAGCTTGCGAGAGGGAATCCGTCACCCTCATGTGATTAAGATGATTGGCTACATTGAGAGTCCGGAAAGTTTGGTTTTCCCTTAGCCAAGAGTTGGCTACGATGTGATTCTCCGCCGCTCCTCGAGCTTTGAGCCATTCATACCGAACTATCACATGAACAACATGGACAAGACCCGCAGAGTTGCATGGGATGCTAAAAGTGCGAGGAAAGCATTAAGAAAAGCAGCAATCATGTGATGATGATGCAGAAAGGCAAGGGCAAGCCCAATGTCAAGAAAGGCGTGGTCAAAGAGTTAGCTCCCGATGAGATCGCGAGCAGTTCTAAGGCCAAGCAAGTCAAGAAGGGCGCTGCTCCTAATGCGATTGTTACTCTGTAAGCAATCGTGACATTGGAAAAGGAACCGCCCAAAGTACTTGGAGGATCTTGAGAAGAAGAAGGAAGTACGACTTCCTCCGTATAAATGTTATAGAGATCAATCTTGCTACTTCATCCACTGATTCTTGGGTATTTGATACCGGATCGGTTGCTCACATTTGCAAATCGTTGCAGGGCTAAGAAGAAGTAGAAGTTTGAGGAGGAGCGAAGTGGATCTTCGTGTTGGCAATGGAGCAAAATTTGTGCGGTGGCTGTTGGCACCATGCCATTGTCTTTACCTTCGGATTAGTTTTGGAATTGAATAATTGTTATTGTGTTCCATCTCTTTCCAAGAACATTATTTCGCTTCATGTTTGCAAGCGAAGGTTATGACTTTAGATCTATGAACAATGGTTGTTCTCTTTATTTCAAAGATATGTTCTATTGTCATACTCCATTGGTGAATGGGTTATATGTTCTTACTCTTGAAGAGTCACCGGTCTATAACATTAATGCAAAGAGGCAACGCTCGAATGATTTGAATCTCACGCTTATTTGGCATCGCCGCTAGGTCACATAAATGAGAAACGCATGGAGAAGCTCCATAGAGATGGTATTCTGCACTCATTTGATTTTGAATCATTTGAGACATGCAAATCTTGTTTACTTGGCAAGATGACAAAGGCACCTTTCACCGGTCAAGGTGAACGGGCAAGTGACTTATTGGCACTCGTACATTCGATGTATGTGGACCAATGAGCTCAATAGCCGAGGGGGTTTTCAGACTTCATAACTTTTATCGATGACTTTAGTAGATATGGGTATATCTACCGATGAAGCATAAGTCTGAATCCTTTGAAAAGTTCAAAGAATTTCAAAATGAAGTGCAAAATCATTTAGGAAAGACAATCAAGTTTCTACGATCTGATCGTGGAGGCGAGTATTTGAGCCATGAGTTTGGCAATCATCTGAAGGATTGTGGAATTGTTCCACAATTGACTCCGCCAGGAACACCTCAATGGAATGGGGTATCTGAATGGAGAAATCGCACCTTATTAGATATGGTGCGCTCCATGATGAGCCAAAGTGATCTTCCGTTGTCTTTTTGGGGGTACGCTCTTGAAACAGCCGCTTTCACACTAAACAGGGTTCCATCAAAATTAGTAGAAAAGACACCATATGAGATGAGGACAGGACAACGTCCTAGCTTGTCTTTCCTTAAGATTTGGGGATGTGAGGCTTATGTAAAACGTTTACAATCTGATAAGCTCACTCTTAAATCTGATAAATGCTTCTTTATCGGGTATCCTAAGGAAATAGAAGGATATTACTTCTATAATCAAGGAGAAGGCAAAGTGTTTGTCGCCCGGCATGGTGTCTTCTTAGAGAAAGAGTTTCTCTCAAGAAGGGAAAGTGGGAGCACGGTGCAACTTGAAGAAATTCGAGAAACACCAAAACGTTTCAGCTCCAATGAACCACAACAGATGAACAAACTGTTCAAGAACCTGTTGTGGACACACCGCACCACGTAGGTCGAGAGGTCACGTCGTGCACCGAGAGGTACATGTTCTTGACTACTCAACAACGGGACATATTGTTGTTAGACAACGATGAGCCTAAGACCTATGAAGAAGCGATGGTGGGACCAGACTGAGAAATGGCTTGAAGCCATGAGATCCAAATTGAATCCATGCACAGAATCAAGTTTGGAACTTGGTTGATCCACCGATGGTGTTAAAACCATTGAGTGCAAATGGATTTTCAAGAAAAGATAGACATAGATGGAAATGTTCACATCTATAAAGCGCGACAGGCCAAAGGTTTCAAACAAATTCAAGGTGTTGATTATGATGAAACTTTTTCGCCCGTCGCAATGCTAAAGTCTATTCGATCATTCTAGCGATTGCTGCATATTTCGACTATGAAATATGGCAAATGGATGTCAAAACAGCTTTCCTTAATGGAAATCTGAGTGAGGATGTGTACATGACACAGCCCACGGGTTTTGTCGATCCGCAATCGATTGAAAGATATGCAAGCTGCAAAGATCCATTTATGGATTAAAGCAGCATCTCGGAGTTGGAACATTCGTTTTGATGAAGTAATCAAAGGGTTTGGTTTCATCAAGAACGAAGAAAAACCTTGTGTTTACAAAAAGGCTAGTGGGAGCGCACTCGTGTTTCTGGTCTTATATGTGGATGACATATTACTGATCGGAAATGACATTCCTATGCTCGAATCTGTTAAGTCTTCATTGAAAAATAGTTTCTCTATGAAAGACTTAGGAGAGGCGGCATATATTCTGGACATCAAGATCTATAGGGATAGATCAAGAAGGCTAATTGGACTAAGCCAAGATACGTACATTGACAAGGTGTTGAAAAGGTTCAACATGCAGGATTCCAAGAAAGGCTTCCTACCTATGTCACATGGTATAAATCTTAGCAAGAGTCGTGTCCTAGTACACGATGAGCGGGATAAAATGAATGCGATTCCATATGCTTCGCTATGGGGTCCATTATGTATGCCATGCTTTGTACACGCCCGATGTCTCGTATGCTTTAAGTGCTACAAGTAGATACCAATCAGATCCAGTGAAAGTCCACTGGATTGCCGTAAAGAACATCTTGAAGTACTTGAGAAGAACTAAAGATGTGTTCCTTGTCTATGGGGGTGAGGAAGAGCTCGTTGTAAATGGTTACACCGATGCTAGCTTCCAAACTGACAAAGACAATTTCAGATCGCAATCTGGATTTGTGTTCTACCTGAACGGCGGTGCGGTGAGCTGGAAGAGTTCCAAGCAGGAGACGGTTGCTGATTCTACAACAGAAGCCGAGTACATAGCAGCTTCTGACATAGCCGAGTACGGTGCTGACAAAGCAGACTCCTAAGAGGATGTTGATCAGCAAGAACTTGTCGGAGTACATGCTGTACTTGCTCATCAAAAAGCCGGAGATGATGTCGGCGACCATGGGGATCGGGCTGCTTCGGTACCGCAGCACATGCGCAGTGACGCGCCTACTCCTCCCGTTTATCGGTGACCGCTTGTGGCGCAAGGACCTCACACACAAGGACGTCGCCGAGGAGCTACTTCGCATGGCTTTCCCCAGGACGTTCTTGGATAATCTCATGGAGAGCGACCGGACCAAGACTCTGATCTTCAGCGCGTGCCTCCTGGCCAAGGCGCTGAGGGAGCTGGACGACGACTTCATGTGGGTGGTGATGGCCAAGGTGTGGGCGGAGATGCTAACGTACGCGGCAGCTAGGACACCGCCGATGGAGCACCTTGCGCAGCTAAGCCACGGTGGCGAGCTCATCACATTGGTGTGGTTCTTGATGGAGCACATGGGCTTGTCCAGTGGCACAATTGATACACGGACCGACATTGTTCCGAAGTTGATTGTCCACTACTAGCTTGGTGGTAATTCGAATCACCGGCATTAGCCGCTGCCCAATGCCCAAGGGTGCAGACAAGTATTATATCACTTGTGTCGTTCAGCAAATATTTAAATAAAATTCTAGAATTACAAATAAAAAATAAAACATGTTTCCATCATATATTAAATGACAGAAGTAAAAATAAAATGATTACAATATTACAAATCTCTGCCATATCATTTCAATATTAAAGAGAAGGTCATACTAGATGCCTCGTCGCGGACAATTGTATAGAATCCGTCATGTTAGGCTGTAGCGTAGTTATCTCAGACGGTTTTAATACTGTGACCGTCTATATTGTAACCGATGATAAGAACCGTCAGTGATATCCTACTTATCATAGACGATTTTTTACACAAACCGTCTGCGATACATCATAGACGGTTCGTAATAAAAACCGTCTGTGATGTATGAGCTTATCACATACGATTTTTTGAAATGTTGTCTATGATACATAGATAACAAAGACGGTTTTTTATATTAGCCGTCTGTGATAATATTCTTCTATATATACAAGGCAAAAACCTAACTCACTACTGCACCGCACATTTCGATTTTTCAACACACCCGCATGCCTTCTCAGCTCCCCCTTCTCCACCTCTAGCACCACCGCCACACCTCCATTGTGCCTCCGCCAAATCCCACCGCCTAGCTTTTCCTCCTCTTCACCATTAGCCGCCTAGATCCTTCCCTCCAGCGTGCAGCCCTCCTCCCTCCTCAGCTGGGATTAGCCACCGCCAAGTGGATCGTCCTCGGCCTCTTCTTCCTCTACGGAGACCACCATCCTCATCAGCCTCGGTCTCATTTTCTTCCTCATGGCCTTATTTTACATGTTGACTTCTTTCTTCAATGGTATATAAGATAGCTAGCTCTAAACAATGGTATTTGAGATGGCCTAATCTGTGCAATTGTATCAAATTACAAGTGCATGTTTGTTATGTGCCTAAAGTTTTCTTCTGATGATAACTGACTGTATGGTTTCTCTCAGTGTTAGTTGAGAAATAATGTTATGGACATTAGGCATTTTTATGCTAGATGGGGACATTAGCTATTTTATGCATGAACTCCCGCCATGATTAACAGTTGCATAGACACACGCTATAACTAATACAAGAAATCAACTCAACTCACTCAAAATCCCAGAGGCTGGACGAACCGCCAACCAATGGCTGGTCGGACCGCCAAGAACCGACTTAAAACGTATCAGTGAAAGAGAACTAGTTAGACCGTAGCACCCATGCTGGTAAGATCGCCCAACAACCTTCGGTCGGACCGCCATTACATGGCCAGTGACACCGCCCTCAAAAACTGCTCACAACTCAATGAGCATCTCTCTGGAATAAACTTACCAACTAGAAATTGGTCACACCGGACCACGGTCAAACCACCACCCATGGCCGGTCTAACTGCTCATGCTCAGCGGTCAAACTGTCTTATCAAGCCAGTCAGACCACTCCCACCTAACAGCAAAAACCAGAGAGGAAATGAGACAATCAAACTCAAACTTCGATAACAAAGCAAAGCAAAATCAAATACTCATCACAAACATGGGATGATCTCTACATGGTCTCATATTAGTTTTAGGTAGTAGATCCAATCTACTCTCGGTAATTTAATATTGATCGATATTGCTTCGTATCGACGTGTTAATCTTTATCAGTTATGCCTATCTGAAAATTGTTCCTGGTCGACGACATTGATTCATATCGATGCATCTTTTAGGATCAATTTTCGTCCAAATTATCCTACTGTCAGCAATCACCGCTGGTTCTCAACTTCTTGCCCACTTTGGTCAAATCGGCTTATCGGCTGCCATGCCTTTGTCCACAATATACTAATTGATCTTCGCATTCTTTATAGGAACACGGTGCTGTTGATCCGAAACTTTCCCGGGGGCAACAACCTTAAAAATCGACTTCTAACACAACCAATTCAGTCATTTTTACCTTTACAGCAAACCTACTTGCTGTCACCTAGCAAGATTAATAACAGCTAGTAGAAAGATTTGACTCACTACTGTTAGCAAGATTAATAACAGCTAGTCGAAAGATTTGACTCACTACTGCCAAACAACAGTACAGACTACAGAGCTCCATTGCGGACATTGGTGCACCCACTGTAGCTTAAACCGACTTACCAAAGACAGCTTACATTATTATTTCTTCTTACAGCTTACCATACACTACAACAAAATGAACATATTAAGACGTTTTGTTTAAGACGCTTTGAATCATGTCTCTCTTTTTAGAACCACAATTGAAATAGAGACGCAGTTTGAGACGCTCTAAAGGGTTGCACACTATTAAATACTATTAAAACGGCTGCTGAGACGTTTTGAAGTACGTCTCATGTATAGAGACGAAATTTTAGATGTCTTATTTATCATTTGAGATGTCTTATCTATTATCTCCGTATAAGAATATTATAAAAAACAAAATGGTGTAAGTAACGGTATATATATAAAAACAAAATGGAATATTATCTCCATGTAAGTAACGCGGAAACGCAGCACGGCCCAGCCCATTTTGCACCTGCGCAGGCGGCAGCGACAGATCCTGCCCGTGCCCGAGGCGCCGAGCCCGACTCCCCAACCCTAACCCTCGCGTAGTAGAGTAGGCGAGCAGCAGCCCGCGTCTGCGCGTCGATCGCTCCTCCGGCCCGCCGCGCCCGCATCAATCTGGCTCCGCGCCGGCGCCGTGCGACCGGTCGACCGCACCTTCGCCGTGCGACCCGCCGACCGCACCTTCGCGCGGCGACCGCCGACCGCATTTCGCCTCCGCTCCGCCGGCACCGCCAGATCTGGGCTCGGCTCGCGCCGCACGCCGACGACCGGCGACGCGCGCCGCCTCCGCCCTCGCTCGCCGCGGCACCGCCAGATCTGGCTCGGCTCGCGCCGACGCGCCGCGACGACCGGCGACGCGCGCGCCGCCCTCCGGCCCTTCGCTCCACCGGCACCGCCAGATCTGTGCTCTGGCTCCGCGCTGGCGCGCCGCACGACCGGCGACCGACCGATTGCGCCTCTGCCCTCCGGCCCTCCACTCCACCTGCGGCCGCCGACCCGCCGTCCAGCAGGCAGCAGTCCAGCTCCGCTGCTCCGGGCCTCCGGCGATCGGCCCTCCACTCCACCTGCATCTGCCACTGGCAAGTCGCAACTGAAATCTTTCTAGTCCTTCCGAGAATCAGCAACTGAAACTTCATCCTTCAGGCTTCAGAGGTCAACGTTTTCACATGCTATTTAATGAGCTCGTGTGCAACATTCGGTTATCTTAATTAAGGTTTGTTTAGTGACACACTATAAAACAGAGAACACAAGAAGTAAATATATTAGCTCTGTATTTAGAATAGCAAGAGTTACTCCAGGAAATTATAATCTCCAATCATGGAACAACAATGCTGCCACTGCCCATAAGCTTCATTTGGGTAAAAGATGCATAATAGTGGCCACAAGAACACAAAAAGTTTTGTATGTGAGTATGCAGTATGTGAGTGTGTTGAAAATGAGCAATGCTTGTATGTGAGTATGTGCTTCATATTATTTATCAATAATCACACATTGTCCGCCGTCCAACTGAAGCATCACCGAGTTAATTTGTGAACTTTTGCAATTGTTTTGTAATTTCTTCATATTATTTGAGATATTATCCCTAGTACGAACAATTGTATGCTAACTATTGCAACTTAGCAAATTTTTTCAGGCTATTTATATATTTTATTAGCTTAGTTCAGAGTTCAGTGGGGCAAAATATGACTTATTGTTTCGCTTGCCATGTATTTTGGTACAGGTAACTGAGTATGTCAAAGAGAGGATTTTGGCTTTAAGAGCATCAAATCCAAGACAGTATGACAACATATCTCATAGCGCACCAATTCGATGAAATACATCCCAAACTACTTCCGGAAGGCTCACTTTCCAAAATGTTCTTCCTGCTCTCGATCCTCACTTCAAGGAGAAGAATCACCGCGAAGAGTGATCAGCATGCGCTGTTCGATGAGTATGCTTATGTGATGGAAGTGGAGGAATCATATATACTATTACTGATGTAGAGGAGCTTGGTACTTGGATGCGGTCATGTCCGGAGAAACACCCACTATTTGAAGTCGTTCCAGAGGAAGATATAAAAGGCGATCCAGTTGTCAAGTTATCGTCTCATCAGAATCAAGAAGGCCGTAAGGTAGCCGAAATGGAGGGCAAACTTTCCGTGCCATCTTCAGCGCATCTCCTTACAAGAGGAATAGGGTACTTTGGAGGTTACTAGCTCTAGTTCTAGTGCATCTCCCTAGATTGCATTACATGGATTTGTGTTATTTCTATACATTTGTGTAGCAGAATTTTTGTTGTTTGAGGTGTATTGAGTAGTACTTACCATGGTTCTGCAGTCCCAAATGTTTAGCTCTCCTTTACAAGCTTCTTTCAGAAGATTGCAATGAGTTTTAAGCTCTCGCACTGATGAGTTTCGTGATTGTGTCCGAACTCCCTTTTGTAGCTACTTGCACGTGCCCATTGCATGTCTAGAAAATTTATAATCTTGTGCAAGCATGTTCGTGTTTCGCTTTCACTGAATGATGCATTTCTCGAATGTTGATATTTATGCAAGTCTGTCTTAAGTAATGATTTCTCATTTGCCAGTAAAAGAATGTTTTCATAAGATATTTATTATGTACTCAATAAATATATGGAATACTATATTCTCATACGGATATGTATTTGTGTGTATAGAAGAAAATATATACCAATCAAAATAAAAATACATACTACATAGGACATCTTGAGATGGCACATAATGTCTCAACGCACGTGCCTATATTAATTGAGATGTGGTGCAGCCGTTTTTATAAAAGCGTCTCTAACTTTATAGGGATACAGTGCAGCTATCTCTAATGAACGTCTCAAATAATATTGGCATGCCTTAGAGAGCGTCTCTATATTTTTGAGACAGTTCATGTAGAGACGTTTCTATGACGCTTTATAAAAGCGTCTCAGTTGTCTGTGGGAGACGAAACAGAACGTCTCTAACCTACAAATATGATGTCTCCCCACGGATGTTTTGTTATAGTGATATCTCTTTCTTTTAATCCCTTTTCTTCTTCTCTTTCGTATTGTAGTAGCCAATTTCACATTTGATCTGTTTTAACTATGCGTAAACATGATAGGGCCTAAATCAAGAATAGTACTAGCAACAATTAATAATAAATTGTTAGTGATATGCCCTAGAGGCAACATGGAGATGTTATATATATCACATACTATGTTTATGATGCATTAGTTTGTTCCTTGAAATAGACATTATCATTATTGATCAATGAGTATGTGACTTATTCATGAGACTCTTGATGCCAAAATGTTGCTATTTCTAAATGATCCCTGATTATATATCATATGAGGAACAAATATGATTCAAAGATCAGCATATGTATTGATTGATGATCATGTCTCATGGATCATGGTATGGAGATACCAAATCAATAATATGGACATGTGTTAGTGAACATATGTTGGATAGACCCGCCATGAGACACTGCAGAGATTCCATGCGGCATCAGTTGGTCTCAAGTAGTGTTTATGTGGAATCCTTAGACTTGAGGTCATCATGGTTCCCAACATGCGTAGTACCTTATTTTGGGACTACTAAACACTACTCCGTAACTGGGTAGTCATAAAAGTAGTCTTTGGGTTTGCCATGAAACATGTAGTGGGATGTGAATGATCAAGATAGAATTTGCCCCTCCTTATGGGAGAGATATCTCGGCCCTCGATGTAATGGATTATGAAAGTGCATGGCCATGCCAAGGTGATTGAGGAGTCAATCACAAGTTTATAATCCATCACGGAATCGAGAGAGTGATTGAGCTATTAAGAGGATGACACAGGTCTCGCCTTGAGCTTAATCTATATCGTGAGGCAAAGGGATTTGTACGTGAGAACATTACAGGTTCAGCCTATATGATCTTTATGTATACTTTGGGGTTAATATGTCTTACTAGAGGCCGCTATTAACAGGGTGACCGGAAAGGCGTTTCCGGTCGCGACCAAGTATACGTGAACCTGCTGTGGTCGCACACTTAACGGGTTGGAACACTAATTCAATGTGATTCGAATGTGGGCTCAATTCGGATAGAGATCCGGATAGACTCCTATTGGGCCTCGGTCCACGAGGCCCAAGTGAGGAGGTCTATATATATGGAGGCGGGGCTGAGGGTGCACGCTTCTGTTCCTCCCGAGCAAAACCCTAGCCGCCACCTCCCGAGCCAAACCCTAGCCACTCACGAGTGCTGGTACACTCGCGATCGGCGTTCCAGCCCCGGACGTGTGGATACCGGTGGAGGTGCTGCTCGTTGCGGCGTTGATCAGCATCAATAACCTACAGATTGGATCTACTCGTGGTGTGGTTGATCGCGTGGAGGAGACGATCTGTTCGGGACGATCGGCTACTTCCACTACTACCTCGACGCGCGTGGTTGGATCGGCTTCTCCAACTCTTCTTCCGCTGCGCTGCGCGTCTAGTGGTAACGATCCATGATCCCTCCTTAGCATGATGTCCTGGTGTGCGCGGTAGAAATTTTTGTTTTCTGCTCTCGTAGCATACGCGTATTCCTTCATCAACATCATTGCTACCGGATAAGACTTAGCCATTAATTTGACGCGCAAGCTTATATACATTGCACCTTGCTATACCGTTGGTGCATGATGAGGGAAGAAACATTGGCATGGGCACACGAAAAGAATGGCGTGTTTACCGTTTCATGCATCAGCATATACACATCAAACAATTATGGAACAATTGTTTGATAAATTGATACCTTAGTGAAGCTTCAAATGGAACAAAAGGAAGATCATGAATGTTGTGGAAGTTGAAGGTACGGTTCAAACGTCAAAGTAGAAAGTGTGAATAATGTGTCGTACAAGGTGAAGTTTGCATCGGATTCGGTTGTTCTTAAGCTTGTTGGGGGAACGTATATATATAGCACATCAAAACCTACTAGTGACTAGTAGTCGCTACTAACGCTATTTGAGCTAGAAAACAGTTGATCAGAGGCAAGGCATTTATCTCGATTTTATTGTTAAGCAAATGCTGATTTATACTTTTATAGTTATAGACATCTGAATTAAAGTACCACCACAGCTAGTGTTATCTTTCCATCCAAATTTTAATGCCAAATAATATGCAAAGTTAAGACTGATATAGTCGTTGGCATGTGTGCTTGGATGCGTCTTTGTCGACTATGGCAATCAGCCGCCTCAGATTTGTGGATTGATCTTCATATAACAACTTTTAACATGAGATTTAGGGTACAACGAACAATATGAATTATCATAACTTTATCTCGAAAACCTACGAGTTTTTCCTATTTAATTTGGAAGAGGAAGTCTGTCCTAAGGGCCTGTTTGGGAGAGCTCTACCACTGAAAACGTGGATCTGGAGCAGCAGCTCCACCATGGAGCAGCTCCACCGTGGATCTGGGATCCCACCATGGAGTGTTTGGTTTGTACAGCAGCTCCAGATCCACCAATTGAGGTTTTGGTGGGAATGGCCACTTTTGGTGAGATGGGGTATGTAACCAGTGGCATTGGTGGGTAATTACCACCCAACTCCACGGTGGAGCACCCCTTGAGGAGCTCCATGAAATCCATGGATCTGACCCTCAGATCCAGGATTTTGGTGGATCCATATTTAGCGGAGCTGGAGCGTTTGGATAAAATTTCGTGGAGTGAAGCTGTTTTTCGTGGATCTGGAGCTGATGGAGTTCTCCCAAACAGGCTCTAAATCTTCAACTTTTTTTTAAATCTTCCTAAATCTTCAACTTTGGTAACGGACACCGAGCACTGCATGAGATTTAGGGCCTTTTCCCACTAAACTTTGAGGGAGTTGATCATGTAGCACTCATCTTCGTATACATACTTCATGGAGCCATAAGTTTTGCTCTGTTTTAGCTTCATCTATAAACACACGCATGGATCCCCTTTGATCAAACGAATAACTTGAATGGTAGACTTGTCTTTTAAAATTCTTTGCTTATGTGCTGACAATAACTTTTCCTTCACTCTTTTTTGGCTTTAGCTAAAGTAACTAGCTTGGTTCCTACGGATACATTACCTATATAGTTCAGGCATGTTACAATTCAAAAATCTTCAGTCGGTTCGGTGAAGTGAAGGTTTAATAATCCACGTAACCAACCAAATATATTGGAGCTTTCGCCAAGAGGCGGAAAAAAAAGGTATGTATATCTTTCTACCTGTCTTCAACTATGTGTGAATCCGCGCTTTGCAGAATTTTTCAAAAAATTTGCTGTTTCATAGCTCATCCCTTGCTTTGTATTCGGTGAATGAAAACTAGCACATACAGATCTACATAAGTCTATTACTTAGATGCAATTTGGCCCAGCACAAAAAATTTATGCAGATTCGCAACTGGTGATTTATCGTATTTATCGGTGATATATCGTGTGAGGGCTATACACAATATACCGTTGATATCCATCACTTCTCTTTTTTCAGCTTTCTGGGAGGAGTTTTGGCCCAGCCTACTAACCCACTAAGGCCCAATAGCAATATAACCACTATATAAGGTTCACTTCTCCATTTTAACCCTAGCCTTTGGTTTAGTTATTAACTGTAACATCCCAAAAAGGGAATTATTGTGATTGCAAAAGTTATAAAATCTTTTCATTGCTTTTTCAGTGTATCTCAAATTTTTTTGACATAATTCAAATTTCTTGATTTGGTTCCTTGCTAAAAACTCGAATAATAAAAATCAAAATCTTGGTCAAAAAATCGAGACTGTGAAAATTCAAAACCAAAATAAAAATTTAAATCAAAGTTAATATTAAAAATTTTCCAATCCAAAATTCAAAATCGGAAGTTCTGAATTATCTCTCAGAACTCGATGATCTTAAATTCAAGTTTGAATCTAAAATTTAAACCAAAATTTCAAATTCAAAACCTAATTACAAATCTAAGAGAGAAGTCAAAATTCAAAAATCTCCAAAAGAATTTTTGGTCCCTCAGCCCATTTCTCCTCCTGGCCCCTTCCTCCCCTCCTTTTTCTTTCCTCCTCACTCCGCTCATGGCGCTCGCCCAGGCTGACGGCCCAGCCCCGTGCACCCACGCTCCAGCTGCCCACTTGCTGGCCATGCCAAGTCGCCCCCGATTTCATGCATCGCCCCTCCTTTCCCTGTTACATCTGCCTAGCTACCTTGCCCTAGCTGCCGCGCCCTACCAACCTCGCCTATGCCCTACGCCTGCCACCCAGCATTACTCCTCCGCGTGCACGCATTCAATGCCCCAACGGCCGACTGCCTCTACTCCGCCTATAAAGCAGTGGAGGCTACCCTATTGCTTCTCCCTCCACACCTATTTTCTTCTTCCCTAGGGCCGAGCTCAGCATGAGCCGCACTGTAACACCCCAGCCCCTCCCTGAGCCCAAAGTGCTACCACCTACTCTATAATGTTACTAATTCCCACCTTTGCCGCTAGTCTTGTAAAACAATTATTCTATTTAAGTACCAACCAAATGGCAAAAGCTGGTACACTTGACACTAAGCGCAGCAGAGATATAACTTTGCTAATTACCAAAAAGGTACTTAGACTATCCAAAACAAAATATGTCCACTGTAGATGATCTGTGAATCAATGTGGCACGTGAACGACTGTGTTACTCCCGCCCATGCATGTCGTCTTCAACAGATTCCTATAAAAACAACGTTAAAGCAAGGGTGAGTCCGTAGACTCAGCAAGCACACGATAAAACAGTAACTTCACTATAGCAACTCAATCAATTTCACGAACTGTAAGCTGTAAATCCACCCTATGATTGTAAACTGTAATTTAATTCTGTAACTGTAAACTGTAAATCAACTCTGTAGCGGTAATCTGTACCTCAACCCTGTATCTGTAATCTGTATCACTTTCTGTCACTTTCATGGAATGCATCTGTTATGCAATGCAATGCATCTGTAATGCACCTACAATTGTAGCTCATACCAGTATAACGGAGCGTCCACCTATCGATGGACCACTCAATTGCCTACCTCTGTAGGTCTTACTCCAGAGCACTCTGGAATAGTCACTTGACTTTCTCACCGACCTTGCTCTTATTCAAGAGCACTCCGGACTAGTCATGACTTTCTCACCGGCCTGGCTCTTATGCATTTGTATGATGCAATATGCTTTAAATATGGATGTCTAATCATAAGCGGTACTCATCCAGGTATGATTAGCACAATTCATATACCTCTCACAAGTACTGTAAATCATAGCATGGAAACCCAAATCACAAACATTCACCCCAATTTGCTGTTCTACCCTGTACTTGCCTGACTATCCCCGTGGACGATGCGTGGAGGAGCGTCAATTCGAAACCTCCACCTGGAAGCATCACCCGAACACTCAATTTAATATTTTAATTTATACCAGCATGCAAATGACATCGATTCTATGTATATAGCCAATCGACAGCGTTTCTTCGTGTAAATTCAATATCAACCACCTCTCTCTCACCGGACACCTTTTCGATGCTCCGGTACTCCAACGATTATAATTTAATGATCGTCGTTTAATAATCGCAGACAAATTTTATTTATGCGTCTACCATTTTTTTCTCCTTCCTTTTCTCCTCTCTCTCTCCCTCTCTTTTTTTTTCCTTTTCCCTTTTCCATTCGGCCGACGCCTTTGCTCTTTCTTTTCTTTTTCCTTCCACCGTTGCTCCCTTCTCTCTTTTTTTTCCAACTGCCACTCCATCTCCCTGTCTCCGATCGGATACGCCGCCCCCTCTGCTCGCGACTTCTCCCGCTCCTCTGCTCGTCGCGCCGCACCGGTCTCTCTTCCTCATCTCTCTTCTTCCGACTCTAGTCATTCGGCGCCACCCCTTGGACTCCCGTGCCGCCCCGCCATCTCGGCTCCTCCTCCCCTCTCGGCCCCCCCGCCGCGCCTTCTCCTACCTCACCGCCGCGCCTCCCCTCGCCGCACGGTAAGATACAGCCAGATCCATGGCCTAATGCCTAGTTCTGGCACCTCCTTCCCGATTCGGACCAGATCCACTCATTTTCGAGTTGCTACTTTTGGGTTGCTCTCACAGTTGCTTGAGGTGCTAGGTTGGGAGGTGGGTTGCCCCGGTTAGCCACGGCCGGCTAGCCGTCGCCGGTACGCCGGGGGAGTGCCTGGTGGCGGCTAGAGGCATGGCTCGGCTGGTGGTAGCACGTAGCCACCGCCCTCTTCGGTAAGAAAGATTGGTGACAAACGGCGATCTTCATTACATCCCCGTTTGCGCGGGTAAGCAATTACAGGGGGGGTATACTAACCGTTTGTCCTTGGTGCGGCCGAAGCCTCTAGTCGCCAGACATTTGCAGGGCCCGCCAAGGCACCTCTAACTGGCCCTGCGGACCCCCGCGCTGTGACGCCAGCTCTAAGAGCGCCGTTGGGCTTCGCGACGCGGGTACTTGGTGCCTGGCTCGATGCGCCGGCCCATATCCTGGTCGCCTCGGACGGTGATGATGGTCCGGGGACCCGGGATCTTCATGCATAGATAGCCGTGATGTGGTACTGCGCCGAAGGAATTGAGGATTGGGCGCCCTAATATGGCATTGTAGGGGTACGGAAGGTCGACCACGTCGAAGGTGGCATCTTCGGCCCGCACATTGTCATCTTGGCCGAATGAGACTTGAAGACCTATTTGGCCCAGCGCCCGCAGGGGCTGTCCCCCGAAGCCCTGCAGCGGGATTCCTGAGGGCCCTAGGCGGCTTCGAGGGATCCCCATCTAGTCGAAGGCCGCCGCAAACAATACATTCGCGGAGCTACCACCGTCCACCAAGGCACGCCCCACGTCGCATCCCGCGATAGTGACCCGGATGACCAGGGGGTCCTGATGAGGGAAGTCCACGCCTTGGGCGTCATCGGGTGTGAATGTAACTTCGTGCTGCGCCCAGTCCGGCGGTGTTTGCGGTGGGTATGCCGCCATGTGATGTAGTCTTCGCGCATAGGCCTTCTGCTGCCGTGCTGAGGCGAATTCCAGCGCAGAGCCTCCGGATATGACGTTAATGACCCTGCGGTGGGTTGCCTCCGGGCTCGCAGCGGCGGAGGCCCTCCCGAGGCCGCCAGACGTGAGCTTGGATCCGTAAGGGGCCTTCCGGTTGCATCCTTGCGCTGCACCGCATGGGGCCTCGTGACGGAATGGACGTGGGCCACCGCAGGCGGACGTGTCTCTGGGTTCCTGTCCCTAGCGACGCTATCGCGGAGCGCCGCAATGGAGGTGCAGGCGCGGGTATCGTGGTTGCCGCGGCCGTGGACTACGCACCAGAGTCCCTGGTGCTGGTCATCGTAATCTCCACGGCTTTTATCGTCGCGGCCCCGGCCACGGCCGCGCCCCCGGCCACGGCGCCCCCGACCGCCTCGGCCCGTGGGAGCGCCTTCGTCGAAAACGCCCTCAATGTCGAGGACGTACCGGCCTCGCCTCGACTTCTGGTGGCCGCGCTTGGGCTGATCGGACGACTCCTTGTGCGAGGCGTCCCTACGGTCGGGCGCATCCCTGGACAACCCCTGCTTACATTTTCCCTTCGAAGAACCGTCCTTCGGCAGATCTTCGGCTTTTGCCGAGGCTCCGGCCTGGTTGGTGTTGGAGTCGTCACCTTGCCTTCGCTGTGCGTCTTCTTCCGCCCTGGCGTATTCCTCCATTTTGTCGAAGAGCTTTGCCACCGTCTTGATTGGCTTTCGCGCATTGTACTCGGCCATCGGGCCCGGACGAAGGCCCTGTATGGCTGCATTAACGATAGTGGTTTCATTAATGTCTTTCACTTGGCATCGAATCTTGGCGAAGCGCTTGAAGTAGTCCCGGAGCTTCTCCGATGGTTTTTGCTTCACAGCGAAGAGTTGGTCCGCGTCGACTCGCTCGACATAGTTTCCTTGGAAGTTGTTGTGAAGGCGATTGCGGAGCTGCTCCCACGCGTAGATGGAACCCGGCTCTATGGTAAAGAACCAAGAGAGCGCCACGCCTTGCAGCGCGAGGGGGAGTCCCTTCGCCTTTGTGGTGTCGTCTCCACCCGCGGCTTCGATCGCGATTTCGTACACACGCACGAACTCGCGGGGGTCCGTGTCGCCTTTGTACGGGTCAATGGCGCTAGGAAATTTGAAGTCTTCGGGCCATGCCGCCTGCTGCAACCCCGCCGAAAGCGGGGACTCCGGATCTACGCGCCGCAGCGGCACGCGGCTAGACGTGGGGGTTTCGCGACTGTCCGCCCTCTCCGGCGTGGGCTCGGGCGCGATTACTGGCGCGGCCTGCTGGCTCCGAGCCTCTTCCATATCTCAGACAGCTCCGCGAAGGTCCCCTAGCTCCCGCTGAAACGCGTTGAGGGCTGCTAGTATGGCGCTTTCCACCGCAGGTGCTGTCGGGGCCGCCGGAACACCCAGCGGACAGGTCGGTGCAGGGACCACCGCCTCACGATCTCCGATCCGCCGGATGCTTCGTTGCGGCTACCCGGCCGCTGACGGCGCTGCCGGCGAGGGTGGCGGTGGGTCGTTGCGCAGTGCGCCGACGGGTTGATGTCGCGTAGCGGCGCCGGCGGGTCGCCCGAGCGCGAGCGCCGGGTCGGATGTCGCAGCGGCGCTGGCGGGTCGGTTATTGTAGCGCGAGCATCGCGCCGCGACCACGGCACTCGCGCGCCGCCGCGCCTTCGGCGGCCGATGCCGGCTCGTATTCACGCGCGCCCGCCCAGCCGTCTTCTTTCCCTTTGCCGCCGATGAAGCTCTTTCGGTGCCATCCTTCTTCTTGGTCTTCGGCTTGTCCTTGTCCTCCCCACTGACGGGCGCCAATCGCTGTGGCTACGGGCCAAACAGAGAGAGATGGTAGTGGAGAGTGATGAAGATGAGTATAATGGCCTCGCCCCTCCCCATGGCCTGTATTCATATATATATACACATGAGGAGTGGTTTTACAGTTATACCCTTACATCTGGTTATCCCCTCTGGGGGCAGTTATGTCATTACACATGGCCTATTCTGGGCCTTATAATCTCCTACCAGGCCTGCTGGGTTTAGGTGGGGACCACCCCTGCGACAAGTATGTTATCAACATACAAGCACAAGATCACTCCTTCTCCCCCACCATAGCGATAGTACACACATCTGTCAGCTTCATTCACAACAAAGCCAGCAGATGTCAAAGTTCTGTCGAACTTCTCATGCCATTGCTTAGGTGCTTGCTTTAGGCCATACAAAGACTTTAACAACTTGCACACCTTTCCTTCTTGACCTTCTACCACAAACCCGTCTAGCTGATCCATATAAATCTCCTCCTCCAACTCTCCATTTAGGAAAGCTGTCTTAACGTCCATTTGATGAACGAGCAGACCATGAGAGGCAGCCAGGGCAAGTAGTACTCGAATTGTGGTCAATCGGGCAACAGGTGAATAAGTATCAAAGAAGTCCTCGCCTTCTTTTTGGGTATAACCCTTGGCCACAAGCCTTGCCTTGTACTTTTCAATTGTACCATCAGGCCTAAGCTTTTTCTTGAAAACCCATTTACATCCTACAGGTTTACACCCATAAGGACGGTCAATGACCTCCCAAGTTCCATTAGACATAATAGAGTCCATCTCACTCCGTACTACTTCCTTCCAATAGTCAGCGTCAGGAGAAGAATATGCCTCTTCCATGGTTCTTGGAGTGTCATCCACGAGATATACAATGAAATCATCACCAAAAGACTTTGCAATCCTCTGTCTCTTACTCTTTCGAGTAACTTCATTGTTATCCTCTTCAGGATTTTCCATAGGCGTTTCCTCAACATGTTCTATCGGCACAAAAGAATCAAGGGAAATTATAGGTTCTTGACTAGATGAGCTAGGTACATCACATTTCATAGGAAATTCATTCTCAAAAAATGTAGCATCTCTGGACTCTATGATTGTACCAACACGCATATCAGGTACTCCAGTTTTTATAATTAAGAACCTATAACCCACGCTGTGCATAGCATAACCAAGAAATACACAATCTACGGTTTTTGGTCCAAGTTTGCGCTTCTTGACAATTGGCACGTTAACTTTGGCCAAACATCCCCAGGTGCGCAAGTATGAGAGAGTCAACTTCTTCTTTTCCCATTCCTCGAATGGTGTTACTTCTTTGTTCTTTGTAGGAACTCTATTCAGGACATGACACGCGGTCAATATAGCCTCACCCCACCATTCCTTAGAAAGTCCCGTAGTGTCTAACATGGCGTTAACTAAATCAGTTAGAGTGCGATTCTTTCTTTCGGCAACCCCGTTTGATTCGGGAGAATAGGGAGGCGTCCTCTCATGAATAATTCCATGTTCCTCGCAGAATAAAGTAAACTCATTTGAAAATACTCTCCCCACGATCGACCTTACCCGCTTGATTTTCCTCTCAAGTTGGTTTTCTACCTCAGCTTTATAGATCTTAAAGTAATTCAACGCTTCATCTTTTGTTTTCAATAAGTACACATAGCAAAATCTAGTGCAATCATCTATAAGCGTCATGAAATATTTCTTCCCACCTTTAGTCAACACGCCATTCATCTCGCACAAATCGGAATGAATGAGTTCTAATGATGCCAAATTCCTCGCCTGTTTACGCCTTGTGAGACTTGCGAGGTTGTTTCGATTGAACACACGCATGGCACTTAGAACCTTTGACCAAAGTGAATTTCGGGATTAAACTCATATTAGCTAAGCGCGTCATACACCCAAAATTAACATGACAAAGTCATGAATGACAAACATTAGATTCATCATCATCGCATGCACATGGTTCACAAATTTATTATAGGAATCCATCAAAGAAAATGGAACAAGCCTCCGCTCATAGCCTTTACCAACAAATGTTCCATACTTAGACACGACACATTTATTGGACTCAAATGCAAGCCTAAAACCATCTCTACACAGTAGAGATCCGCTGACGAGATTCTTCTTTATGGAGGGGACATGCGGCACATTCTTCAGCTGCACGGTCTTTCCCGAAGTAAACTTCAGATCGACCGTACCAACACCATGAACAGCTGCATGCGATCCGTTTCCCATCAACAAGGAGGAACCTCGACAGACCTGATAAGATGAAAACAAGGAAATATCAGCACACACATGAATATTAGCACCAGTGTCAACCCACCACTCAGGTGATTGACAAACAGAAAGAACTGTAGGTAAATAATTACCGTACCCCGATGTTCCTCCAGCATCACTAATAACCATGTTGGCAGACTTCTTCTGCTTATCCTTGCGGTCTGGACAATCCTTAGCCCAGTGGCTAGAATCACCGCACACAAAGCAGTCACCCTTTCCTTTGTCTTTCTTCTTAAACTCAGTAGTAGCCTTGGGCTTGACAATAGGCTTATTTTTCTTCTTATTGTGGGAAGCCTGATGGTTCTTCTTCTGCACCAAATTGGCACTAGAACCTCCCTTAGCAGCAACTTTCTTGCCACGAGTATCTTTTGCCCTCACCTTCTCTTCAACACCAAGAGTGCCAATGAGATCAGTAACACTGAACTCCTGCCTCTTGTGTTTTAGAGAGGTAGCAAAATCCGACCAAGAAGGTGGTAACTTGGCGATAATACCGCCAGCCACAAACTTGTCCGGTAACTCGCACTTATTATTCTCAAGCTCCTTTGCCAGCGCCTGAATCTCATGAGCTTGTTCTACTACAGAACGGTCATCGACCATCTTGTAGTCATAGAACTGCTCCATGACATACAGCTCACTGCCAGCATCGGAAACTCCGAACTTGGCCTCAAGTGCATTCCACATCTCTTTGCCCGTAGGCAAATGCATGTACACATCCACAATGTCATCTGCCAGTATGTTGACAAGTGCACCTCGAAACAAGTTATCCGCTACATTGAACTTGCGTTCGTCCTCAGCAGATAGAGGCTCAGCGGGCTAGTCTTGTGCAACATGAAAATATTCCATGGCAGTAAACCACAGGATCGCACGTGCACGTCATCTCTTAAAATTGGAACCATCAAACGGAGGGTGCGACTTAAGCGACACAGCAAAGCCAACTACCGAAAAAGACCTATCAAGTTTTTGGATTGTTGAAAATCTAGTCAATTTTCGGCATATTTTCATCCAGAAATTTAGCATATAAAACATGACATACAAAAGCATGGGTGATTCAACGATGATGTATTCATATTCGCTAACGAATAAGCTAACAGCAACACCTATTAACATATTCATAGCGCACAGAAACAAATACATCAAAGAAGTTTTCAGGTTATACCCTCGGGCGGGGCCAGTTTCGGTGGCACTGGAGGCGCCGTTACCATCAGTCGACATGATGGCCTATTCGATGTAGTCGATCGAGGCGTGATGCAGGACGAGGCGTGATGCAGGAAGATGCGCCGTGCAGTCTCGCGTACGTCACAGATTGAGCAGTCGCGCCAATGCGCTCCCCAAAAACTTGATCGAATGTCTACCCGTGCAGGTACACAAACGGACGGAGTTTCGGAGGCCTACTCGCCCAGAACCCTTTGCGCGCAAGGTTCTGGACCGGAGATTGCAGAGAACAGCAACAAAACAGAACAGAGTTTCGTATGGAGTAGAGAGCCTTTTATGCTCCTCTTTTGTAACAGCAAAAACGAAGAGGCCAGAGTTAGTCACTAGTAACTGCAGCCATTACTCGAAAGTAACCGCAGCCATAATTCACTAGTAACTGCACCGTTACTGCCAGCCAATCATTAATACTATTTACTGCGAGTCAGTGCGTTTCGATTTTCGAATAGATAAAGAAAACGCACCGCACCGACACGCTGCTACAGACGTTAAAGACGCACGCACGGCTCGGCGTGGCGAGGCGAGCGAGCGAGTGAGCGTGCGCGCGTGTATTGGCTCTCTCCAATTCCACAAGGGGGTTACCACGTTCCACTTTTTAAAGTGGTGTAACTCCCATTCAACTCTCCATATGGGACTAAACAATTTTCCATGTGGGCCTAGGAATTTCATTTGATTAATTGCTAAATTAAAATGGACCAAGCCCAATTAATCCAACAATGGCTTGGTACAGTGAAGGTTTAATAATCCAAGTAACTGATAGAATTAATCTTGTTTTTTGGTAGGTTCTAAAGGACTATGTAAGAAGGTCCTGATTGATGTTGTGGTGAACCATTGCGATGTTTACGGAGTGGATATTTGGTTTTGCAAAGATAACATCTTATCTAGACTATTTTCTTAGCTTGTCAGGAAAATCCGTAGTTCCGTAGGTTTTGGCGCGGTCATACCGCATGACAGTAGTACTGGATTTGGGTTTTGGTCATACCGGAGGGTGGTAGTACCAGTTTTCGGTTCCGGTCATACCGCAGGTCAATAGCTTCGATTTCTAGTTGGTGGTATGTTATTTCTAGAGAGGTCTAGTTTTGAGGTGCGAGGTATAGTTGTACTGATCCAAGGGAGCGGTAGTACCGTTTTGTGCAGAATTTGAGAATTTTGGGTTTAGAGTAATGGATTGAGTTAGGGTGATCTGGTTCATCACATTAAGGTTGCATGATGCATGTTTTGACTAACGTGGGTCAAGTTGCGAAGAATTTGTGCCCCAAAATGATTTTTTTTGTCTTTGGATGTGTAGGGACACTTGTAGTCACTATGGTCAGCAATGAGTATCGGAGCTACGCTTATGGAGAAACCGAGGCCTAGATCAATCGAGAATGCTGGGTGAAGTGGTAACCTCAAGCATGGCATATTAATTTATATTGTAATATAATTATAAAATCCAATAAAATTATGAAAATAATTTTCATGACAAATCTACATTTATGATTTTCATATATCCAATCTAAATATTTAAAAAGATATAGATAGTCAAAGTTTTAAAAGTTTGACTGCATGCGTTCGAAAACGATGTGTATTTGTGACTAGAGGGAGTAGCAAAAATATGACTAATCATAAATACTGCTCCTTTATCATTAAAGAATCTAAACTAGGGATTCCATGTATCTTATATATACTTCCTCCATTTTTTTAAGTGACGTCCTAGAATTATACTGGCTTGATAAGAGTTTGCACAAACAGGATTTTAAGGTCCGTATGCCATATTTGAAGCTGAATTAAAATAATGTGTAAAAATATGATGTTGACATACTTCTAAGTTCAAAATAAAAAACCAAATAAATTTAGTAAACAAATATACATAAATTTTGAAGTACAAGTTAGACACATGCTACAAATTTTAAACCTTTAGAATTTGGAACTATAATTTGAAACTAAAAAATATACGTCAAATTCATATTGATTAGGATCTAAAGGTTGCAAAAATTATAAGCCCTAAAAAACAATGTTAAAAAGAGTAAATTTCGCAAAACTCTAGGTTTATTGTCAAAACTATCATATAAGTAACAATTTCGCAAAACTACAGATTTAAGAGACGTTTCACAAAACTACATGTTTTGAGATTTCCGTTATATGCTACGGTTGCATAAAAGCAGGGCACACCTGGTAGTGAAATGCGAAAACTGCCAATGAAATGGAGATTTCCGTTATATGCTACGGTTGCATAAAAGCAGGGCACACCTGGTACTGAAATAACCTGCCAATGAAATGGATGTGCTAGGTTACTTTGTGTGTGGGTCCAAGTGTCTAGAACCATAGCATATGACTGAAATCTCAATAACGGTAGTTCTTTGAAACATTTTTCCATTAAATCAGTAGTTCTATGAAATTCCTGGTAGTGAAACGCAAGACCTGCTAATGAAATGGACGTGCAAGGCTACTTTGTGATGCTGGCGTATGGGTCCAAGTGTTTAGAACCGTAGCATATGACTGAAATCTTAAAACTTGTAATTCTGTTAAACACCTATAGTTTGTGATAGTTTCAATAATAAACATGTAGTTTTCTAAAATTTACTCTATTAAAAAAATGTTACATGGACTCATCCCGAAATTTACTCTATTAAAAAAGTGTCACATGGACTCATCGGATGCACGGGTTGATGACCGGTGATTACTAATGTTAGGGCAACATTTGCAATGAATTGACCAAAGTAGGTGTTCACCAAACAGGAGCAGAGCAGTGTGTTGCATGTAAATGCACTTCAAATATACGATATGTGATGGCTTACCCGTCGCCACTAATCAGCTTAAACGACCATTTTTCCGGAACACTAGTTATCATCGAGAGGAAGCATATCACTAGATAGTGTTATCACTGTTGTGGAAATTTTCTGAAAAAGGGAAATCCATATCCGATCAACCATTTCTTTTCTAATAAGTCCTGTTTTAGTCAACAATCATCCAACTCGCTGGTGACCAACTCTGAATACTTTTGGGACCAATTGCTTAGATCAGCTGCAAAGTCGAAGGCTCGGACCTAGTTCCTCCAACTGCCCAGAAAAGAATATGATATAAATACACAGAAGCACCAAATGAATTAGGCAACTAAAAAATGATTCAAATTAGCCACCGGCCAGGGAGAACAGAGGAAGAAGATATACAAAGAGTAGACAGTGCTGGAACAAACTGTGTGGTCTTTTCTAATGGATCAACAGAGGTAATTTCTCTGGAACTCCTACCAAAATATCAATTTTGGTTTTCATTCCACGAAGAGTGGCTTGATTTTTAAGTTGGCTAGCCGAGCTTAACACAATCCTTCTCTTTTTTTTCTGACTTAGGATAGGCTACGTAGAAAACTACTATGACGAAGTTAGGAATCTATAGTAATAGGTGTTGATAGTAGTCTAGAGTTATAAAGGAAGACAATGGAATCGAAGGGTTTTAGTCTTAATATTAATAAAATTGAGTATATGATATGTGATTTCAGCGATACTAAGATAAGATAGATAATAGAGATGTTAGTTTTAGTGTATAAGAAAGATACGTTTCGATATTTAGGATCGATGCTATAATGGAACGGTGAAATTGATGAAAACTTTAGACATACGATAAGAGCGAGTGTATAAAGTGATACCAAGTATCAGGTATCGTGTGGATAAAAAAGTCGACCAAAAGTTGAAGGGTAAGTTAAGGCACAACATACGGTCGGACGCCAAGGGAGCCCACTGGCGCTAGTGGTTATGGAAGGTGATGATGAGGAGTCTGTCGCAAGAGGCTTTGACCATGAAGCTGCCGTGAAGGAAGAAGGGACGGAGCTCGGCGGAGCCCCGGAGGTGGACGGTGTATAGGCAGGGATCGAGGTTGCCGCTGCCATCAGCGGTCCGTAAGGAGGTGACGAGGGGGAGCGTCGTCTGGCGGCGGTGGTGGGCGAGGAGGAAGGCAAGGTCGGAGGTGAGGCGGCACCACGGCCAGCAGACGGTGCGGCAGCGGGGGACAGACTTCGCCGGAAGGCGGACCAGGATCCCCTGCAGGATCTCTTCGGGGAGGCTGGCGAGGCGATCTGGCCTGTCCTTCTTGTTCTCGGGATGGTTGCCCGTCCGACCTCCACGAGCCACGGTGGCTGACGTCTCCGGCAAGGTGGCGGACAAGGAGACCAGATCTGGTCTGGTGATGGGTGGTGAGAGGAGGGGCTCGGGTGGCGCTGCGCGGCGAGGGGAGGAGAGGCTTGGGTGGCTGTGGGAGATGGCGGATGAATAAGTTGGGGTGAGAGGAGAGGATGCTCGGGCGTAGCGTCGGGGCGTGGGGTGGATCGACGGCCAGTTAAACGGTGCGGCGATTGGGCGACCGCCGTTTGGATCGAAGCAGAGGCGATGAGGAGACTTTTCTAGAACATTGATACAGGTTGACTTAATATTATTTTCTTAATACAATTTTTATTTACTATTATTCTATTTGTAGTTTGAAATTATTGTAGCGTAGCGAATCTAATTTCACTTAAAGACATCTCATTTTAATATTTTACCAATTGATAAGTATAACCATTGTGAACCGTACCAATAAGCCACACTAGGAGCTTTTTTTTCACACTAGTGGTATCTGTGGGATTGGTGGCTTAGGGAAAAAAAATATTTTCCTAAAGGTGGTGTGTGTAAGAATATGTTTATATTGGCTGCCGCGGATAGTTGTTGGCCTTTTTTTTTTTGTCATTTTGGTTTTTTTCAAAAGTCGAAATAAACAGGATGGCTTCTTATAGCGGATTCTTTAAACAGCTTCACAAATCCAAAACCGTATGCATCGTCCGTGTCTCCGTCGTCCGCTGTTGTCTCAAAAAGTGCAGACAAAAGTCATCAGCCGTAGCCCAAAAGAATATTGCCTTTGGCTGCGGCTAATGGCTTTTAACTGAAAATGAATAATAGTTGCTGAAAGAAGCGACTTTTAGAAGAGGAGGTGAGCGGTGGAGAAAGTGAGGGAGAAACGCGTACACAAGACGGGAAAGAGAAGAGTGCGGTGTGTGATGCGTCCGTAACCCCTTGCATTATCGCCGGAACGAGAGAAGTGGAAAAGCCACTTCGGGAAGTCAGATGTTTATATTAGCTTCTGTGTTTTCCAAACAGAAGCCAAAAATAAAAGCCAATATAAATAGGTCCTAATATGCAACCCTTACCAATCCTTGTATAGTGAGAGATACAGAGCATGAAATAGAATAAGCAATATATGACTAAGTACTACCCCTATTATTTCCAGGGGACTCCCCGCGAGGAGACCACGTCCACGTCGCCCCTTTGCCTCCCTGCGGCCGCCGCGTGGCCGAAAAAATTTCGTACGGTCAGGGGAGGCGTTTTGCAAAAAAGTCCCTGTATTTTTCTGAAATTACGTAAAGGTCCTTAATTCTCGCAAAAAGGTCCCTGCCAGTTTTTTTAAATTTTTTTTTGAAAAGACCCCTCCACTTCACCGAACTTTTGTATACTTTGCAGGATAGCGCCCCGCGGTTTGCTAAATTACGTACGGGTCCTCGTTTAGTTACGTACATGCCCTCGATTTTTTACGAAAAAGACCTTTGGCTTTTTCGAAAATACGCACGTGCCCTCGATTTTTTTTAAAAAAACTCCTCACAAATTATTGCCTCTTTTACTTTGGTACACATGGTGGCTAACGTGGTATGACGCCGCGCCTATGAGGCTAGTTATTCTAATGAGCCTTGTGTGCGAACTACCCTTAATAGATCCGATTTAGGTAAAATATACATCTAGCCCTCAGAATAGATTGAGATACAACAATCACTATGAATTCCATATAAAACAGGAATTTCCATACTTGGTTTCCTAATGAATTTATTTATTCTTTAACTTTTATTTAGTTCATTTTTATTGATGATCTCTGGTCCAACTTATTTTTAAATCTGGCTCTTTTGGCCACATCTCAACCCATAGCATAACAAGAATAGATTGTCATGCCAGTCATCATGGCATGACTAAATTCTGCTACTTCACCACAAGTGGCATGATAGTGTTGTTGGCCACTCTACTCTAGTGTTGTGGCCAAAAGTGCCACATAGCTAGACTTATCTCATGGCGTGTATCGTTGTCTTGTCACGTCATAGATGAGCACATGACCTGTAGAAATAAGTTGGACCAAGGATTATTAATAAAATTAACTAGAAAAAAGGTTAAATAATATAATTTGCTCTTTCCTAATGCATATCCTCACACGTGTAGTCGTATTGTCACCATTATATAAAAGCTTACATCGCATCAGATCAAATTCCTACTGAAAAAAATAGTAGTTTGGGTCAGCTCGATTTCAGTTAAACAAACTGAGTTGTGAGGTCGATCATGCCATCAAGCACAAGGTTCGATTTGTATGTGGTTGTATACTTCCTCCTAAACTGTATAAATTAGTATAAATAGTTGGTTAGGTTAGAAGCATCTAGTTCGCCCTGGAGGACTTAAATTTTTAGGATTTCTCTCGCAAGCTCAGGTAAAAAGATAAGATATAAACCACCTATTTACTGATCTAGATTATAATATTATAGATTTATCTACCAAAGCTGAATTTTTAATAGAATAACGAATATATTTTTAAGATAAATTGTTGAGTGCCCATGATTTGTAATGGAAACCCAAAATTTACAACTTATTAATACTAGTTAATGTCCGTGCTTTACTATAAATATAAAAATATCATATTACCTAACATGTCCGGTCGATGTCATCGGAATCGCTCTGTCCTTGACTCCCCTTTGTGCTCGGCGGAGCTTCAACCAAGATGTCATCGTAAGATAAAGAGGATGGCAAGACGGTGTCTCCCAAAATAGATGTCGTCTCTGGACTCCTTCATGGATGTTGTTGTTGTTCCCGGGAAGCAACCCTCGAAAGCCAATTGAGATTGTGCATTAGCATATCGTGAGCAAAGAAACATTATGTTCCTCGTGAGACAAGAAGCAGAGGAAGAAGTGAAGGATCACTTGCAATGGAAGAAGACATATTATGGCCATGACCTGTAAAGGATATTGGCAAAGCAATGACAATTTGGTGTGTTTTGTGCTGTAGGACACGACACTTCAGCTCAAATACTACAACATGGATATGTTGGGACAGTGGTGACTTACTATATGCATGCATTGGCTCAGCAACTTCAAAATAAATGTTCATGGCTTAACATGAATATCACTGTCCTTTTTCCATTGAATATAAGGCTGAAGGTGTGCTCTGTGGTTTCTGTGGAGACCATGACGATCCAAGTCTCCATATCCCCATGGCTGCAGCTTCGACGGCCGAGTGTCTCCCTTCCTCCCCAATCTAAGCCCCCTGACTGAAGCCCCAAGCCATCATATTTGCTCCACTCTGCCGCCCACCGTCGTCATCCACATGGGTTGAGATGTCCCTCCTCCCCTCGCTACTGTTGACATCCCCACCCGTCTCACCCGGCTATCCTCCCTCTCTGCCTCTCCAATGCCACTTCACCCCCACCCCGCAAGAGCCTAGATCTAGATCTGCCTCCCCAAAGCCCATTTTTATCACCAGAAAGCTATCTTGGAGCTTTGACAAGGAAGTTGAAGTGGACCTATAGACCCCAAAGTCGCATATCAAGGCCAGAATTGCAGAGACAAAGTCTCAGCCTCGGTGACCTCAATTCTGCCTCCCGCTATCACAGAAGCTACCTCAGACGCTGCAACAGCACAAGCCGATCGTCCAGATGTTTGGAGTTGACATGCCATGGTGAGACCCTTAGGAAGTCAGCTAGCTCGACCCCTACAAGCACATCAAATCCATTGTAATCGCCCTTGACCAAACTTTGCATGCCTGTGGCCAAGGGGACAAAAGTGGTAAAGTCCAGCCTCCGCTGCCAAGATCTTCCACTTTTCTTCGGCACCGCTCCACCTTGCCACCCCTCTGAGTCAGAACGAAGGGTTCCGCAGATGTAGAGACAAGGAGGGCAGATTGTGATCCCATAGCTCAGGACGATATCTAAGAGCATCATTAGCAGCAGTCAGGCCATGTTTCTGGTGGCAATGAAACGGCTTCCCAAGATGACCTCAGTGGCCTCTCCCTGCAGCGGTCAAGTGCTTCAAGCCACCTCTGAGCTTCTTCATAAGCTGAACCAGAGGCCGATGCTTCAATTGTCTAGCAAGGGATGATTGGGCAAGCTCTTGCTGCAACCCAATCAAATGTTTGCTCTACATATGAAGCGGTCATTGGGCAAGGGACTGTCGCCTTCATCGGCTTAGGCCACCCCTAGCTGAAACTCTTAATGCTCCACCACCTCGACAAAACCACGATGTCTGCAGCGACACCTCCAATTTGGAGGCAACGATGCTAACGACAATAGCAATAATGACAGTGGACAAAGAGCTCAATACCACTGACAACTGACATGGCACAACCTTGCAATGCTTCCAGCCTAGACAATACTTCTCCGGCCACCACCAGTAGAGATCAAGGTCGAGAGTCGAGACTATTGCCACCCTTCAAGATATGTTCAAAGCCTTTGTTGTACAACCTCTTTAACAACAAGCTTAATCAAGCAATAGAGAGCCTTTGGAGTTGGCTTCACTAAATATTTTCTCTCATTATGGTTGTTTCAATGTTGTTATTTTGGTTCTCTTTATGAGATTTATTTTTTTCATTTCTTAATACTGTGCATGGTCGTGTTGTATCTCACAAACTCCAATCTAATGCGGGGCTACTGTGCACAAGAAGGGGCATCAGAGAGTAACAAGTGGCATCAAAGCTAAGACTAGATTAATCTGATTTGTAAGAAGATTAGTAAAATATCAGGTGGCACAAATCAAGATCAATATTGACAATGTGGAATTAAGTAGAGAAATTTAATGGCGGAGAAAATATCAATGTGTGGCAATATGTGGTGAAGGATGTCATTATCCAGTAGTGATGCTCTTGAAGCGGACAAACCAAAAAACACATCCGCTAAAAACTAGAAGTGATGGAGTGGAAGGTTATCAACACAATCCATCTATATCTCTCCGATTAGGTAAAGTAATCAGTGATCAAGAAGAATTCACTAAAGAAATTATATGAGGACTTAGAAGAATTGTATATGGCAAAGTCGCTAATAAACCGGTGGGTGCTGAAGTAACAATTGTACATGTTGCATATGAAGGAAGGTACATGGTTCGTTGATCATCTCAATGTCTTCAACAAGCTTTATCATATAGCTGATTAGTGTACATGAAAAAAATTTAGGAGAACTACAATGTTATCATACTGGCATCATCTGTACCGCTATCATGGGAGTAATTAGTGATGAATATTCTCATCAAAAGAAGTACTCTCAATTTCAATGGGGCAGTTGCATATCTATTAGAAGCGGAGTCCATGAAGAAGTCATTGGAATCTTCATCTTTAGGTGATTACGCATTGGTTGTAATAGGTATTACAGGCAAAAACCAAAGTCACAAGAAGAAGAAGGGCAAGAGCAAGAACACATGTGTATGTTATCTATGTGATGGGAAATGTCACATGATAAAAGAATATTTGAGTTTAAAGCAAATAAAGGGTGTATGCTCAACGACGGTAGAAAAGAATGATTTGGATGTACTAGTCAATAGTCAATTAGGTACTTCTCAGAGATGAATATTAGATTTATCTTGTTGCTTCCACATATGTTCGGTGAGGGAGATCTTTGACAAAGAATCTCTATGTCTGGCACATGAAATTGATCACTTAGCAGATTAAAAAGTTTATGCAATTACTAAGGTGGGACGGTTACATTGAAGATATATGATGGAGCACATCGCACATTAATAGGAATTCGATACATTCTTGGTTTAAAGAAGAACCTAACATTTGTTAGGCCACTTGAACTCAAAGGTTGTGAGGTATCACTTTGAGTGGAGTCATGCGAATTACTTGCCAAGAGTATGCGATCATGAAAAGTATTTGGAGCAATGGAGCATACCAATTGATGGGTGCACATAAAGGAAGGGCAACCAATGGGAGGTTTGATAAAAATCCTTGCCAAAAGAAAGAAACTGTATCGTCAACAGTAGGTATTTAGATCTCATCTGTAGTTATGCGCGGAACTACAAAGATGGTTAAAAAATCTAGCAGACGCAAAGTCAAAGGTACAAGCTATTGGAAGAAAGAAGATGTGGTGGGACTAACCACGCAGTACTGACAAACAGGTGGAGCTCGGAGGTGGTACAAATCTATGGCATGGAAGGCTATAGGAACAGGAGGTGTGGTTAAACAAACTACATAACAATAAAGCTCTTAAGTGAAGGGTCTGGACAGACTAGTCTAGACACTAACACGTACATTGCAGTGGTGTGCATGAGCCCCGGTGGTAGGGGTACTCTTAAAGGTGGGAGGAAAAATAAAAAAAATACGGAGTCGACTTGCTACGAGTTCTTGGAGGGGCACAGTGACTTCAATGGATAACCGTTAAAGTGAATATTGTTGAGTGTGGTGACTCATATCCTAACCTTTTAGGATTTAGAAAGGTGTGCTATAGGAAATCCTAGATGAATCCCTACTTTCTTTTAGAATCGAATTTCTACTCCACTTTGGAAGAGGGCTAGCGGGACCATATAAAGCCATAGGCTGTGATCATAGAGAATCCAAGCAACCACGCAACAAAGAAAAGAAACTACTCATCCAAGGTAGAGGTGCATGAGAGGATTAGAGTCTAGGTTATTCTTTAGTACTAGATTCTTATATAGAGTAAGGATCTGAGGGACCTAAAAGATTTGAGAGGGTTGTGAGAGAGTGATAATCCCTTTTACACTTTTGAGATTGTGCTTAAGAAATTTGCAGTTGGCTTCGCTAAATCTTTTCTCTCTCATCGTGGTTACTTCAACGTCATTATTTTGGTTCTCTATGTGAGATTTATCTTCTTCATTCTTAATACCATGCATGCTCATGCTGTATCGCACAAACTTTGATCCAATCTAGATACTACTGCGCATAAGAAGGGGTATCAGATAAAACACTACTGTCCAAACTAGCACCAATATGGCTATGCATGCTCAGCCTTTGGTAGCATGTGCATCAACTAATGCCACTGTGACCCTGGCAACCCCGGTTGCAGAAGTCGTTGTCATGTCAAATGACTTTGAGGTCCACTCTGAGTTTTCTCCCACAGAGCCGAGTACAGACCCTCTGCGGGAACACATTGGAACTATCTAGTGTGATGGGCCTATAGAAGTGTTGCCTGCCATCTTCGACACTACGCAAGCTACATCGACCACATTACCTGAGGTAGATGTTTAAGCAAGCATGTAGGTGACACTTGGTGAAACTCATGGGACCACCACAACTGATCATACCATGAGTGATCTTAGTGACCTCTACACTGCCCCTCCCCCACATCACCACCCATCCTGCCACAACCACCACCCATGCTGCTAGTCTCAGCCCCACCAAAGCGCGCTCGTCGATCATCCGTCATAGTGCTCACCTCGCCATCATGTCTCGGACAATTACTATGACCCAAAGGGCACAACAGAACCTATTCCACAAGCTAGGTCTTCTGCAGGATGACGCCACCCCCCTTGAGATAGCCCTCAAGGAATACATGGCCATTAGGGGTGGACATATGGCTCGAGGCTCGCAGCTCGGCTCGGGCTCGATACAGGCTCGGCTCGGCTTGGCTCATGGCATTAACGAGCCGAGCTGAGCCAGAGGTTTAGCTCGGCTGCTTAACGAGCTGAGCCCGAGCTGGCTCACGAGCCGGCTCGTAGGGCTCGTTTGGCTCGGTCACACGTTGTTGTCTCGGGCGGTCGGGCGGCCCATCTCAATCATCTGCGCGGCCGACCCATCTCAGTGACTCGCGAGTGAAGACACCGCACCGAGCCACCGACACCGCAGTCCGCAGGTCCGCAGCACAGATCCCCGATCGGCCGATCCCCTTCCGATCCCCGATCCCCTAGATCCGGCGCCGCCGCGACGGTGCGGCACCGCACCCTCGCCGTCCGCCGGCGCCGGCCCCTCCCCTCCTCCTCGCCTCAGACCCTCAGTCTCCACTCTCCACCGCCCTAGATCCGGCGCCCTCCCGATCCCCTCGCAACCCTAGATCCGCCGCCACGGTGCCGCACCTCCCCTCGGCCCTCGCCGTCCGCCGGCGCCGGCCCCTCCCCTCCTCCTCGCCTCAGTCTCCACCGCCCTAGATCCGGCGCCCTCCCGATCCCCTCTCAACCCTATCCGCCGCCACGGTGCTGCACCCATGTTCTTCAGAATTTATCCATGCTTCTGCTGTCGTCATTGTTATGTGCCGTGCCCCGTGTGACTGTGTGAGGCTATAAAGATGTATTACTGGTTCTTGAGAATTTATCCATGCTCCTCCTTTTAGGCTTGGTTTTCATCCATAATGGCCTAATGTATTACTGGTTCTGTAGTTGTAGCATTGTTGGTAAATTGTAATTGCTGTCGAGTTTGTAAGGGCTATTTCTGTGTTCGAAGTTTTGTTGCTCAAGTCCAAGTGGTAATGGCTTGTAAGTTGTATGTTCTGACTTCTGAGTTGGGGCAATTAGAGTTTCTTGATTGTTACACATTAGCAGGAGCATTTGAAGTTTTGAGTAAGAGCATTAGATTATTAGAGGATCTTTACAGATGGATTGCACACCTACAAAAGCTGCAAAGACAGCAAAAAAACAATAATATTGCTGTCTGTCTGCCCTCTGCTGCTGAATATTGTTGTATTGCTGCTGTAAATATTTTGCTGTCTGTCTGCTCTCTGCTGATGTTACAAGCTTAACGAGCCTAACGAGCCGAGCCGAGCCTGCTTTTTAGCTCGTTAGTCTAACGAGCCGAGCCGCTCTTTTACCGAGCCGAGCCGAGCCAGCTCGATATCCACCCCTAATGGCCATGTTCAATGGCCCGATGCCACCTGAATGATTGCGACACTCAAGGCATTGTTCAAGTTTGACGACAACAAAACTGTAGAGCTAGGCACAACTCTAATTAAGCTTGGGTGATTTTCTGGATGATGGTAATGCTGTGGAAGTGAATTATCCCTTTTGTGCCAGGGAAAACAATTTTGGTTTAGAAAATTTTTGGACCCCTCAAAGAAAACCAAATTTCAAAAATTTCAGATTTTTTTCAAAAAAATTCAGTCAAAAAATTCAAATATACAATTTAAATTTAATAAATACAAATATATTTAAAAATTACCGATGGCAGCAGCCGCATCCGTGCAATGGCCACCTCCCTCTCTCCCTTCCCAGCACCGCCTCCCCCTTCCTTGTTGGTGTCGCCTCCCTTGCTGCCGCCGCTGCCCCCCTCTCCTTCCCATGCTAGCGCCGCCTCCCCTTCTCCCACACCGGTGCCATGCCAACTCCCCTCCCCCCTACACCGCTTCTCCCATGCTGCCTCTTCTCGCGTGAGGGAACCCTAGAGTGAAGGCACCAAAAGCCCATTGCGTGAGGGAGCCAAGGAGGTGCAGTGCAGCGGGTTGGGCCAAAAATTTCAAAATGGGTTGATTTTTTTGACCAAAATGGTTATTTTTGGGGTGGGCCGAGAAATCCAAATTTTCACTAAAATTCGGCCGAAAATGTGTAGGATCGTCGATGGCAATCAGAGGGGGGTGAATGATTGCAATGCGCACAGAAGATTTTTCTTTGAAATCTGCTGTCACCTGATGGTCAATCTGTTCACAAGAACAGAAAACAAAACAAAACAAATAGACAACTAAAAGATATATAAATTTTTATAACGCTTGACCAGGCTTCAAGAAAAACGACTGCTTTCTATGATACGAACTGTCGGTCGTAGCTAATACATGCATGCAGCCTTGGATTGAATATCAGAAAAACCAACTGCTACTCCCCTTGCAATCTCACAGCTAGACCTCACCAAAAAGTACTCATGAAAACAATATAGTATCTCGGCCACCACACGCATCAATATGGCAAAAGCAATACCTCACATGCAAGTACTGATCTAAAAGAAATAACCATGACGTGAAAGAGCTAGCCTCTAATCCTTTAGCCAAATCTTGGAAAATCTAATTCAATACCTCACAGGCACTTTGCTGATTACACGGTCTCGACCAGAGCACAGGCTTACAAAACCGATCGGCGTCTTTTGTCAAAAACTAGCGACAACTCACCTGCATGCAGCGGCTGTATTCACGTCCGATCATAGCAGCTCATATTCGGCTACCCCAACATGCATGCGAACGATTGCTTTTTCCGCGATGCCTGCGCACGAGAAAACCAAGACGTCGCCGATTTGGAAAGATCAGAACACGCCGCCGCAAATTTTTTTCCATCGGTCAAAGCGTCCAGCCGCCGCTCTCAATATTCCCTTTTTCTGTTCACTCGATCACGGCTCCAGCGCCGCCGCACACATCTATTAGTTTTTATACCCCAAACTCTTACCTATTCAATCTCTAATTAAAACCCCAATCCAACTCCAACTAAGTTTGGGCTTTTTTTTACCTCAACTAGACTTTTGGCCTACTAATTTTTAAGAGACCCCAAACCCTTCCTAACACGGGTTTTCACACTTCCGATTTTTCAACTAATCGCATGTCGAAGCCTCCAGGACCGCACCTTCTGTATCTTCTCCACGCATCATCCACCTTTAATCTCCATGTGCTCCAGTGTGAGCCCGATCACCTCGTGACATCCTCGACTGTCCGGACCTCAGATTTCCCCCTCCTAGTCCCGGTCTTCCTCGTCACCGACCATGACCGTCTCCACGCCCAACCTGCATATGCAAAGACCAAAGAACGTTTTTCCGGCACAAGTTCTTTCCAACTTGACCAATATTAATCCACGCACACACGCCACACATCTCAAATAACAATACTAAGCAATGTTGTCAATTATTCATCATTATAAAAATTCTAGACCTAGCCACATGGTCTAACAAAATGATTTCCCTGTTTTGGGCAGATCCTCTTGAGAGCAAGCCGCACCAAGATTTCCTTTTGCTACTGTTGGCTGATATGCTTGCTGTTGTTACTCGCCTGCAAGGGAAGATGTTGAGTAGCATGTTGTAACATCCTAAATTTTGAAAGTTTAAAATTATGAAAATTTTAAAACTTTTTCTTGCATAGGATTGTCATTCGAATTCCTTCTGTAATTTTATTTGGAATTTTCTAAATTTCGTACAATACAAATTAATAACTGGGAATAACTCCCAAGCGAAATGCTAATAATAAAATTGGAAATCCCAATTGAATTACAAAAATCTAAAATGTAAATGCATATCCAATCCTGAAAAATTCAAGTTCAAATCAAAATCCAAATTTCAAAATTTTGCCTGAGCCTTTCATTTTCTCTCTTTCTTCTCTTCCCCTTTTCCCTCTCTCTTGCATGTTGGCATGTCCACCTTTTCCCCTCTCTCTCCTCCTCCCTTTGGCTTTTTCTCCTGGTGCAGCACGGCCTCCTCCCCGTTCTTTCTTCTTCTCTCGTACCTCATCTCTGTTCTTCACTCTTGACCGGCCTGCCCCCATCGCCGTCACCCATTCCATTTGGTCGTCGTCGTCGTGAATTGCGCGCACGAGCTCCAGCTCTTTCTTGCCCCATCATGTCACCATGGCCCGGCCTCCTCCCCTCTCTCTTCTTCCTCCCTCCTCTGTGTTTTTCGACTTTGCACTGCACCTCACGCCTCCACACCCTTTGCACTCCTGCACTGCACGTCGCCGCTCCACCTTCTCCCGTCAATTGGCCTTCACATCGCTATCCCTCTACCATGCCCTAGCACACCACCACGCCCTGCAACACGTCGCCTCACCACACCACGCCCCTCATCGGCTACGTCGTCGCCCATGCCGAGTCCTGCTTCTGGGTCATCGGCAATAACGCTGCTACAACCTCCCTGTTGTGGCTATAAATGGCCCCCTGAGTTTGCCTTGTCTCGCACCTTCATGCCCCCATTCCTTTCCTTTCTTCCATTGAGTTGTGCGCTGGCCACCGCCGTGGCTCCATGCCGTTCCCGTTGCTCCAGTCATCCACTCCAAAAATTAGCTACGTCACGGTGTGTCCCTAAGCCCCTTCTATCGTCCCTCCAACTTAATTGAAGGTTCATGAGTGGAGTTTGCCAGAGTCTCCATTTCACCGATTCCGGCTGCCGGCGCTCCTACCTAGGCTATTTCCTCCACAAGGCACCCCGGCTCGATTTCTTCCTGTGGAAGCATCTTGGAGGTGTCTCCTACATTCTCCAACCATCGCTCATCCTCCTCTCCGTCCTAGCTCACTGCCCACGGCATCCCTCTTTACGTCGTCGCCCACAAGCCAGCACACCTTGGCATCCCTCCGGCCACGCCAACTGCCTGGGTAAGTTCCACTGGCCTCTCTCATGCTCATGCGCTTGCCACTTTTCCCTCTCCTCCACTCCAGCGCTGCCGCCTGTGCAGCCTCCCTGCATTAGCCGCCGCATGCCACTGCCGCCCATGCCCGGCGCCGCCCCAAGCCAAAGCCCCACCATTTCTTGCTTCCACGTCCTCCCAATGACTCATTTTGGTGGTTTCCATTCCCTATTCGGCCACCAGCCACCGGTGGCAAAGCCAGCACCGAGCGCCACCTGGGTGCTCTGTTTTGAGCCCAGCTCGTGGCCTGCCTCTTCTAGTTTGTCCCCCCAACAATTAACAAAAGGGCAGCTGCCCTGTTGGTTAATCGATGCATGCTTCACACAGCAGATGCTAGGTTCGAGTCCCCTTTGTGCCACATTTTGTTTTTATTTTTATTAGCCCATTTCAATTAGGAAATATTTAGGAAATAAATCAAGGAAGCTAAGATAATTGATTTGGGTTCAAATAAAATTTACATATACATCAGAATATAGAATTATATGCAGATTAACAATTAAGAGATTAATTGGCTAATTAACAAAACAAGTAGGAAGGTGAAATGGGAGCTTATGTTTCGACTAACATCCCACATGAAATGATGATTGATAATTTGAAAAATTCCTAAACAATAAATCCTAAAATTGCTTGCATGGCAAAAGAACTATACAATTTAGTAATACAAAATTTAACCCTATAAAATATGATCGTCCTTCCTATGAGAATCCTTTTTGAACAACGATTTGAAGTATTAAGCCACAAATACATAAACTATGACGAAGCTACTTAAAATTAGAAATTGCTCTGCACATAATTAAATAAGTCCCAACGATAAATAGTATGCCATTAAAAGATTTAAATTGGGGGTGTCCACCTTAATTAAGGACTTTTTTTTGAAAATAGTTAAAAATAGAGGACATATCTATAAAGCCTAACATTTTAGAAAATTCTTATATTCTCCGTAGGCCCTATTAAAAATATAAACCATGTTGTTAATCTAACATTGATAATTAAATCTTAATGGTAAATTTAGTTAATAATGATAGTGAAATATAGTTGTGTATAGCAAACTCGGCCCTATGTAAATAAAATTTAATTAAGATTAAATTATGCCAGATGCTAAGTAAAGGGATAAAATATCAATGTCAGTTGATTTTTAAAGTGCCTCCAATTAAAAGGTCATATTAGCATATAGGTACTAAAATGTAGTAGCGCTAGGTCATCAGACATTGAAATGATCTCATGAATATATATTCTGAAATAAATATTTAACCAACTATACAATTAATTGATAATTAGGACCGCATAAAATGCTACATATCAAATTACTAGCAATATTAATTAATTCGATAAACTAAAAGTCGTAAACATCGCCTATGAAACCCCTGCCCTAATTCATAAATGGCAACACTCAACCAATACAATACTTAAGACCCAACTAAATTCATACACCTATCCATATGTCTAGCTTGACTCATAGAACTTCCTTAATAAATATAAAAATACTCAAAAGAAGTTGTTAAATTAAAAGATCGAGGTATGGCTATTCGCGGAATGTTCTCGTGAATATTCCTTTATCATGAACATTCCTTAACATCCATCTCGGCGAATTTCCCTCAGCCATTCATCACTTCGCTCCAACCCTATTTGACTCCGTCAGTACTCCGCATTCAATCAACCTTGCCTCAAATAACCCATTAACTCATAATAAAGCTAAATTGAGTTTATTCGGATTTATTTGAACCTTTTGAGTTATTTATATTTATTTGGATTCAGTTGTTTAGCGCATAATTAGAAATTGGAGCCCTGAAGAATCAACGGATAAAGCGAGACCAAGATCCAGATGAAGATGAAGACCAGAAGCTCAAGACTATCGAATGAGAAGACTGTAGTAAACCGCGCAAGGTCAGTCAATACTTTGATCATGTTAAACCTACATTTTCTGTAAATTATTTTTGTTTTAAATTATCAAATTGCATACTGTTATTTCATATGCAAATATATGTTTATTTTAAGATGCTATTTATATGCCCATTAATTGACTCGTTAGTATTACACCTCTTTTGGAACATTTGAACCTTATCACCCTAAGAAAATTATAATGGTAACCTTTCAAAAATAAGTCTATAATTATGCGCCATGCTTAGTACTACTTAGATACTCAGGGGCATCAAAATACCCTAAGCATCACTTTTAATCATGAGAAACTGATTTGGGAAGTCATGAGTGAATATAACTAGTATATTTTGACCTTGATATTTTATTTGGACGGATGGTACGGGGGTGTGGTGCGCTGGAAGCACGAGAGTGTGGATTGTGGTAGAACTGCCCAGATAACCCTAAGGACTGAAACTTGTCATGACCTCCTATGTAAAACAATACAACCACAAGTCTGCAAATTGTAACTTGGCTAAGTAAATCTATCGAATCCCTGGATTCATCTCATCGGTAGGGGAAAAGAGTGGAATATTGCAAGGGCAAGGGGAGGCCTAAAGGGACACCGAGTGAAGGGTGAAATTTGACTGTCGTGCTGGCATTGTGGAGAGTGGAGTCCGAATGCGCTAGTATCCATGACAAACATCCCGCGCAACGTATGGGACCTACCGCAAGTGGGAGTAGCCCATACAGTGAGATGATAAACGGGGCCAGATATTTTGACAAGTTATTGTGATGATCTACTCAACCGTATGACTAAGGAATCATGTGGAGCAGCGGGCAGATTGTCTCTTGTAGGTAAAGTGTACAAACTCTACAGAGTGAAAACTATTCGAATAGTCATGCCTACGATCAAGGGCTGATATGGGAACTTAACCAGATATAGTTCTATTTCAAATTTTTTGTGGGTGGAATTGAAAAAGTGGTGGGTAGTGAAAAGCCCTGATTTGTGTTGCTTTGGGTGTCACCCCAGTGATAAAGTAAGCAGTTATAACGCTGAAAGGTTAGCATATGGAGCAGAAATAATGTAACGGTGTATGGAATCTGGATCGCTATTATTATTGCATTCTTTCATACATTGATGAAATTTTTTTAGTTAAAACTGCTAGGTGGCAGGAAATTTTTGTGTATCGTATTTTAAAAGCAATTTACGGCAAATAAAATAACCCGAGCCTTTCCTTAATATGCCATGCATGTTATCTATTGCATCCTGTGTATTGACTCACGGAGTACGATGGTTTGTGCTCACCCTCGTTCAATCAATTAATCCAAAATCGGGAAACAGATCGCTACGCTTCAATAATACATCTGGCCATGATGGTGAAGAAGATGAAGAGATCAAGAATTAAGTCGCAAACCCCAGTTGGCTGACTGTGGGAACGACCTGAGGGTCCTATCTATGTGTTCCGTTTTCGCTGCTGTATTTTATTGATTTCGGCCTGATCGGCCTATGAATAAGTCTACTATTATATTTACGCTTCCACATGATATGTATTTTGATGTTCAGTACTATATCTGTGAGCACTATCTACTGATACAGAAATAGTATGGTGAAATCATAAAGAATTCTGAATTGTAAAATCTAGGTTCTACACGTGTTGTCAAGCCGTTGCAAACTTCTTTGTACTTCTGTTTCTTCAGTGTGCTGATAGAAGCCGTGGCTTTACCTGGTAAGTCTCAACAAGACCAAGAGAGTCCTTGTATGGCCAGCGACCCGGAGCACACTGTGGCCAAAAGCAAGGGGAAAGCAAGGGCCTGATCCCTAGCTTGAGAGAGGTGCCGAGCGCAAATTCCTGGCCGGCGCGTGGCTTCAATTGTATATTAGGGCCTTTGGGCCACTCGAGAGTTTTCTCCTCTTTTTTTAACCTTTTGTGATCCTTTAGGGTCAGATCTCTGTTTTATTTCTGCTTTATCAGTATAATAGGCAACTCTCCTATCTATTTCGTTTTAAAAAAACACGAATATCATGGACCTAGTTGTTCAGTATTGATCGATCATATTAGCCCCAGGCAATATCTCGAATCAGGCGACCATAAGATCGACTAATTCTAGAGCTGGACACACCTATGTATGAGGTCTTCTGAAATAGGGTCAAAGGGCAAACAGTTTAATTAGTAAAATAATTATGTTTTACACGTCCAAATTTTCTATTGTGCATGCATATATCGAGAAAGAGGACATGAACTAGATACACATTTCCAAATGTCTGATCTCATAGAGGAGGTTATCCCCCTTATACAATGGAAATCTGGTGGCTGCTTTAGCTGTTGGGTTTAGAAAAAGATGGTAAGGAATGATCAATTCAAGTACCGTTGGCAATGTTCTTTTGATTTTGTGCAATGGGTTGATCAGTTTTTGTCCCTATCTGGTCAGCTAGCCAGCAGCCCAGCAAAACATGCATCATCTGAGGAGATGGATTGTCCTCGGTATTCTAAATTATGAACACAATTGTATACGAAATGAACTTTAATAAATGATTTAAAAGGAAATACTCCATCGAGTTCATAAAAATAAGTCATTTTGAACATTGATATGGTCTCCAAAATACAACTTTGATCACTAATAACTATTATAATATATTTGTAAAACCCAACAAAATTATAATATTATAAAAATATTTTTTGAGATGAATCTATGTATATGATTTTTATGTATCTAATCTAAATATGTAAAAGAATATCAATAGCCAAAGCTTTTAAAGTTTGACTGCACGTATTTTAAAACGACTTGTATGTTTTTATTAACTGGAGGGAGTAGCAGGACTAGCCACTCATCTGCGCGAGCGTTTTTGAAGTATCTCGTCGATCAACTAACTTCTCTAGCACTATCCAATCGAAGGTGTGTCGTGCCCAGGTACACCTCCTTCGGTTAATCGGGTCATCTTTGAAAGAAATCAGGTAGTTGCTAAATAACGAATGTCCCAAGTTGCTCATGTACCAACTACAGAAGCAACAGGCATCCCAAGCTTGTCAGCGTCGTGATACCAGGAAGAGGAAGTCTACTTATCGGACGGGAAATACTAGATTACAATCACAATACAACCGACGTGCTAATCCACAGCATTGGAAACAAACTTGAAAAGATGGGCACGGTGAAACGTGCGTACAACAAGCTCTTATATAAAAACTTTCAGAGGTAAGAACTAAGAACTAGAGATAGGGTTTAAAAAACATGTTTCGTAGAGATTACAGATGGAGGTGGCGGCCGGAGTGCATGGTCGCCAAACCAGTGGAAGCCCATAGGTAGACGTTTTCATATGATGTGCCAAGTGCTCCATCCGTTCTCGGTTATTTGACGTCTTCGGATATGTGCCGTCAAGTTTGACCGCTAAAAGATTTAAAAATACCTAGTTTGGCTATATATAAAAATCATATTATGAGATTTGTCATTAAAAGTACTTTATAATATTATAATTTTGTTGCACATCTTAATATAAAGTTATAAAAAATAATAGTTACAGTTATATTTGGAAGACTGTAAATATTTAAAAAAATGTAGATAAAAAAGAACGGAAGAAGTATGACAGTCGTCCAAAGCTGTCAGCATCGTGATACTAGTAAAGTAGTAAGTCTGCTCTACTTGTAGGAAGGAGTATCACAGGCGTCCAAAGCTGTGAGCATCGTGATACTAGTGAGTCTGTTGTAGATGTTCGTCCATTGCCACTAGTTCCACACCCAGAAGTGCATGCAGGCTTGTATATGTGTATATATATGAACGATGGCGCGAACCAATACTAGAACAGGTAACTAAGAAAGAGAGAGAGAAACAATGGCGCGAACCTATGTTCTGTTTCTCGTGCTCTTTTGCTCCAGTGCTGCCCTAACTTGTGGTGCAGGCCTCCACATCGAGCTCACACACGTCGACTCCAAGGGAGACTACACCATGGCGGAGCGCGTGCGCCGTGCCGTCGAGCGCAGCCGGCACCGCTTGGCGTCTACGTCCGCCGGCGGCGTGAGCGCGCCCATCCGTTCCGCTCAGGGAGAGTACATCGCTCAGGGAGAGTACATCGCGGAGTACCTCATCGGCAACCCGCCGCAGCGCGCGGAGGCCATAATCGACACCGGCAGCGACCTCGTCTGGACTCAGTGCACGGCCTGCGCCCCAAACAACTGCTTCAAGCAGAACCTCCCGTACTACAACGAATCCGAGTCACGCAGCGTCCAGCCCGTGCCTTGCACGGACAACCTCTGCCTGGCCAACGACCCGCACGCCTGCGCCCCGGACGGCAGCTGCGTCTTCGGGGGCGGTTACGGCTCCGGCATCATCGTCGGGCACCTGGGCACGGAGGTCTTCACGTTCCAGTCCGGCACCGTGGATCTCTCCTTCGGGTGCGTGAACGACAGCAGGATTGAGCCGGGAGCCCTCGTTGGTGCGTCTGGAATCATCGGGCTTGGACGCGGCAGCCTGTCGCTGGTCTCTCAGGTGGGCGCAAGCAAATTCTCCTACTGCCTCACGCCCTACTTCAGCAACGACTTGGCACCCAGCCACCTGTTCGTCGGAGCCTCGGCGAGCTTGAACGAAGAAAGCCCCGTCATGTCCATCCAATTCATGAAGAACCCCAGAGATTACCCATACTACACGTTCTACTACCTCCCTCTGGTGGGAATGACCGTAGGCGAGATCAAGCTGCCCATTCCGAGCACACTGTTCGATCTCCGGCAGGTCGGCTCCGGGAATTGGTCCGGTGGGGTCATCATCGACTCCGGCAGCTCAATTTCGACGCTGGTCGACGGCGCGTACAAGGCTCTGAAGGAGGAGCTGACCAAGCAGCTCGGCGCCAGCAGCCTGGTGCCTCCGCCCGCCAATGCAAGTGGGCTGGACCTGTGCATCGCGCGGGGCGACGCTGACCACAAGGTGCCAACGCTGGTGTTGCACTTCAGTGGCAGCGCGGACATGGCGCTGCCGCCGGAGAACTACTGGATGCAAGTGGATAACTTCACGGCGTGCATGGCGATCAACAGATCGGAGGACAGCAGCAGCATCATCGGCAACTTCCAGCAGCAGAACATGCATCTGCTCTACGACCTCGGCAGGGGACAGCTCTCCTTCCAGTCCGCGAACTGCAGCGCGCTCTGATCAGATCAGATGCAATTTTGTTCCTACATACACATTACACACACATATATATGAACGTACGTGCATGACACGCACGTAAATAAATTTTCCTGAACCTCCCAATGAATCATACACTATCCTATTGCCGTATGTTGCTCTGGTTTTTCTGTTGTGTTGCATGATCATACAACTAAGTGAGTTGTATACATCAATCACTTTACTCAAAACTTAAGCTTTAGAGGAAAGATGGACTACAAGTGAGTTGTAATATATATATATATATATATATATATATATATATATATATATATATATATATATATATATATATATATATATATATATATATATATATATATATATATATATATATATATATATATATATATATAAGGCACCTTGGTGCCTAGGCACCAACATCAAGAACCGTCCGATACATGTGTATGATTGATTTTTTGAGTTTGGGTATCGAAATGTTTTATACCCTTGATATATTTATGGTAAGTAAGTTTTGAACTCAGTTCAAACTAGTTTGAACTACTTTTGAGTTCAATGCGACTACAGTGAGTATATACCATAAAAATAGTTCAAACTAATTAAATTGAAGTTGAATTTAATTTTTTTCGGAGTTTGACATCTCAAATATACTTTTTTATGGTTATATGAAGATACCCACATCAAACGTTGCAAATCTCAAAGCAAATCAACGGTAACGGGTATTGATATGGGTGCCTAGGCACCAAGGTGCATGAAACATATATATATATATATATATATATATATATATATATATATATATATATATATATATATATATATATATATATATATATATATATATATATATATTTTTTTCCTATATATATATATATATATATAGGAATGCTCTTTTCTACTCCCAGGTGTAATTACACCATATATCGTATCTCACAACGTAGGGAGTATCTCGCGTAACGAGGGGTATGTACATGTAGTATACGAGTATTTAATATCATATAGGTGGTATGAACAATTTTTCAAAGGTGGTATGTACATTTTTTTCAACATACTCCTTTTTATGTACGTATATAAAGGTATTTACAAAATACGCTAAAACTATAGACTCCCTTGCAATTTTTTTTGTGTGGTTCACATTAGAATATCTTATAATTAGTATACGAGTATACCTAAAGTGATAAAGGAGTATATATATATACACACACACACACACACACACACACACACATATATAGCCTCTTTTCTACACCCGGGTGTAATTACACCCTATGTCATATCTCACAACGTAGAGAGTATCTCGCGTAACGGAGGGTATATACGTATAGTATATGAGTATTTAAACCATCTAGGTGGTATGAACAATTTTTCAGATGTGGTATGTACATTTTTTCGATATACTTCTTTTTACGTGCGTATATGAAGATATTTATAAAATACGCTAAAAACTAAGGACCCCATTACAATTTTTTCATGTGATTCACATTGGAATATCTTATAATTAGTATATGAGTATACCTAAAGTGATAAAGGAGCATTTCAAGTTTGTTTAGGTGGTATATTAGAGGTGGGTGTAATTACACCTGGGTGTAAGAGGTATTGCCTCTTTTCTACTCCCGGGTGTAATTACACCCTATATCGTATCACACAATATAGGAAGTATCCCACGTAACGGAGGGTATGTACGTATAATATACGAATATTTAAGACCATCTAGGTGGTATGAACATTTTTTTAGAGATGGTATATACATTTTTTTGACATACTCCTTTTTATGTGCATATATAAGTGTATTTACAAAATACGCTAAAAACTATGAACTTCCTTACAAGTTTTTCATGTGGTTCACATTGAACAATTAGTACAGAAGTATACCTAAAGTGATAAAAGAGTATTTCAAGTTTGTTTAGGTGGTATATTAGAGGTGGGTGTAATTACACCCGGGTGTAAAAGGTATTTTTCATATATATATATATATATATATATATATATATATATATATATATATATATATATATATATATATATATATATATATATATATATATATATATATATATATATATATATATATATATATATATATATATATATATCTCATGTAACTGGAGGGTATGTGCGTATAATATACGAATATTTAAGACCATCTAGGTGGTATGAACATTTTTTAGAGATGGTATATACATTTTTTGACATGCTCCTTTTTATGTGCATATATAAGTGTATTTACAAAATACGCTAAAAACTATGAACTTCCTTACAAGTTTTTCATGTGGTTCACATTGAACAATTAGTATGTATATATCTAGAGTGATAAAAGAGTATTTCAAGTTTGTTTAGGTGGTATATTAGAGGTGGGTGTATATATATATATATATATATATATATATATATATATATATATATATATATATATATATATATATATATAGGAAAATTACATAAGGCACCATGGTGCCTAGGCACCAACATCAGATACACGTGTATGATTGATAATTTTTTTGAGTTTGGGTATGAAAATGTTTTATACCCTTGATATATTTATGGTAAGTAAGTTTTGAACTCAGTTCAAATTAGTTTGAACTACTTTTGAGTTCAATGCAACTACAGTGAGTATATACCATAAAAATAGTTCAAACTAATTAAACTGAAGTTGAATTTAAATTTTTTCAGAGTTTGACATCTCAAATATACTTTTTTATGGGTATATGAAGATACCCACATCAAACGTTGCGAATCTCGAAGCAAATCAACGGGTATTGACATTGGTGCCTAGGCACCATGGTGCATGAAACACTCGTCCTATATATATATATATATATATATACACACACACACACACACCACATATACATACATATATGTACACACACATATACATACATACATATATACACATATATACATATACAAATACATACATACATACACACAAAGGCCGATAGCCCATTTACAAAATCACTCGCTGGCGGACGACGAAAAGCCCGTGCGCCTGAGCAAATCACCAGGGTGATGCCCTCCGTTTCTTTTTTTCGTTCTTTTTCCCCTTTTATTTATTTTTTTCTTTTTCATTTGATTGTAGGGGCTTTCCAAATATTGTGGTGGTTTCTTTCCCATGTTCATGTTTTCCCAACTATTTTATTCTATTAATATTTTTGTTTTTTTAACTAATTGCCTAATTTGTATCCAATTTAGTCAATTCACCTCGTCCTACCATTGGAACATTATCGACATACTATTGAAATATCGTCAATGAATTATTAAAACATCGTATATGAATCCTTGGAACATTGAAATCGAAAACGTGGAACATTGGCTGTCCCCTTTTATAACTTAATGCGTGGGATATTGCCAATAAATTATTGGAACATTGAAACCAGATACATAAAGCACTTTATTTTACCAACCGGAACCTCCAACACTCATATGGTTCATTCCTCCTAGCCAAATTGAAAAAAATACGGTTTGTAATATCATTTATTAACTAATGGAACATGGGCAAATAATGTATGAGATATTTTATTTTATTTATTAGAACATATAGTATGCGATATCATTACTAAGTTAACATATATGTCAGTGGAGTCATTTTTAACGATCTTATTATAAGAAACACTATGATTCAAACGGATTATGAATTAGACTCTCGGTTTAGACGGCACAATCACAAGCAGCACGCATACAATTAATTATAGACGGTCCCATGAACATTTGGACCTAACTGATAATTGAGGCCCGTTAGTCAACAGTACATCCACCCGGCCTTTTCCATCAGTTAGGCCCGTGTATATTAGCAAGCCACACGTATTAGCTAGCTAGCTGGGCTGGTCAATTTACTCCAGCCCATGGATGTATTAATTAACGATCCCAAGAACTGCATAAATGATTGACCATACACCCGGTGGAGCTAGCTGATGCTGATGAGATGGATAAATGAATAAGCTATGGATGCACCCAGTAGTATTTCCTGAAATTGAAACGAGCGGAGCCACTAGAGGTCCTTTCGCATGGTAAAAAAAATATTAAATCCGGAGAAAAAGAGGGGGAATGGTATTTCTTCAATCTAAACTTATTCGAGTGGTGTGGTATATCAGGAAAGTCAATATTTAGAATTGTGTTTCTAACCAAGCCAATCTTTGGAACAGTATATCAGGGATTTTCCTATGAAGAAACTGGTTGGAAAGAAGAAAGAACGGAAAGGAAATGGAAAAGTAGCGAGTTGCAAAGATGGACCGTGTACACAGCAAGGCGGATGGTTTGTGTCTCGCTCCAAATTGTTGTTGTTAGATTTTTTTTGAGTCATTGAATTAAAGGAAAATAAAGAAAAATAAGGCATCACTCATTTCGGCTTTAACTTATAATTTTTGCCTTTTAGTCCACTATTCTTTGATTTCGTCTTTTTCTAGTTTTTTTGGTTTTTGAGCTTTTTGCCATTTTTTTGTATTCGTTCGCATTGTCTGTGATGGACTAACATATTTTTTCTATTTTTAATTTTTTAAATTTAATTACGTTAAATAAGCTACCATCAGTTATAATATAATTTAAATCAACTACAGTATAATTTTAAATAGCAATTTGCTTATTTCAGCTGAACTAATCAACGCCTAAAAAGAAGGGCGTCCGTCCAACATAATGGGCCGTCGGCCGAGGTAGACCTCGACTCACTATTTGCAACGTTCACACACACCACATAACGTTTCCGCGGATGTGCAACATTATCCAATTGCATCCTATTTTCTACAATTTATTGGTCCATTTTATGAATTTTGCTATGTACTACATGGAGGAGGATATAACTAGCTACTCCAATACTAATCCCTCTAAAAAGTACTAGTTGCAGAAGTGCGACGCCATACTAGCTATCATATGGACCAAAGTAAAAGAGCCAACAATTCGTGGGTTTTTCTGAGAAAACAAGGGTCCGAATGTATTTTTGGTAAAATCGGGGGCTTCTTTGAAAAAAATTAAGGATAATATGTAACAACGAGAAAACCACGGGGTTTTATGCTGTAAATGGTGGGTCCCTCTACAAAATCAAGGATTCATACGTAATTCTCGGAAATTCATAGGGAGTTTCCGCGAAAATGCTGATATGGTGAGGTCTTTTGCAAAATTGAAGGACCTATATGCGATTTCAAAACAGTCGGAGCGCCTTTTGCAAAGCTGATGACGCCGAGGGCCTCCCCGGGGAATCCTTCTACCTTCGACGACGTTGAGGCTAGCGTCGACAGGTAGTTGAGCCGGCCGCATCAATCGGCTCGAGGTCTTCCAGCAGGGTGCCAGATCTAGCCGGCCTCGACAAGCTCGGACTGAAGTCGTGGCAGAGTTTCCGTTCGATCTGGTCAAAAGCCGATGGCGGCGGTTCCGGTTGCCGCTGCCGACGTGCAATCCAGTTGGTGTCGCTCCAGGCGGTTATGGCGATGGCCAAGTCGTTCGGATCCAGCTCGGTTCCGCGGGATCTGGTCGAGGAGAAGCTCTTCCCCCCTTGGCCTAGTGCCCGTCGTCTTGGTCATTAGTGTGCCTCGGCAGCGCACCGTGCTTCTTCGCCAGATCTGTTCTTCTCGGCAAATCCGGTGATCCGTCTTGGTCGACGAATGCTTGGTGCGGGCGGCTGCGGTGTGCTATGGCGTGGCTGGCTCCTGCATTGAGGCGGTGCATGAGTCACTCATCGTCGGTCCTATCCTCCGCCGCCTCCTCGGGACTTCTGGTGTTTGTTCCCCGGACGGTGTGCTTGAGAAAGATGTCTGGTCTTGCTGTGTTGTTGGGGCTCTCGTCGTGGACCGTGCAGCAAGCAAGCTGGTGGTCGTTGTGGAGGCCAAACTTTTGGGCGCTCTGTGTTGGATCATGGCCCTGACCTGAGGTGTCGTCGTGGAGGCCCCGTGAGTTGCACTTGTTCCAGGTCCTTGAGCGGGAAGGCCATCGTTGGTGAGCCTATGGGAGGACGGGGAAGGAGTTTCTGCACGTCGTCCCTTTCGTTGCGGCCCCCTCGCCCTCTTCTTTCTGTGGTTATCTTGTCGATCATTTTTCGATGCATAATTTGTGCGTTTCCGGTGTTTTTGTTGTGGCTTGTCACGGTAGTAGTTCGTTACCAAAGAAAGAAAACAACTCAACGAGGATATGTGGCTGCGTTGCATTGCTTCCTTGCATTGACAATAAATTTGAAGAAACATATAAAGAAACGAAGAAAGAAAACAACTAAATGAGGATTTGCGGTTGCGTAGCATTGCTTCCTTGCATGGAAGATCTAAATATACGCATAACAGGAAACTGCTAGCTTGTCCTGATATGAAACGGAAATACATTGCATTGGTTGCAAGTGACACTAATAGACTGGTGGAAGGAAGGAACGGATTAGCAACACACCTTACTGGTGGCCACACGGAATACCCCCTCCTCATATGTAGCAGCAAACGTGTGGAGCTCCTGGGAATAAGGGGCGAGCTGTCCCGGACAAATTATTTGGGCCAATCTGTTCACTCTGAACACAGAGTTGGACAGAAATGGGGTTCAGATATACCAAAGCTAGAGATAACCATAACAACATGCATGTTGAGCTGAGCTTGTATGTATGCCAGAATTAATCTGGACCCTGCAACTAAGCATCTCTCTATATACCTTTCAGACAATGAAATGCAAATCTATTAATCCCTCAATATAGGCATTAAGCCTACTTACTATTAAACAATACAATACCATCCATCATGTTGCACACAGAATATGTGATCAATGCACTTGGCAGCTAGAGCAGTTTTCAACTTTGGAAAAGTTCAGCATGCATTGTGCGTACTAAGAGACTACAATATCATATGGGAAAATTTGTTCTGAAGCACTGAAAGTTCACTGCTTACGGAAAATACCACCGAAAGAACCTGGTTCCAGAAATTATCACCAAAAGATTCACCTCGCTTCGGGACTTAGCAGTCTGTTAGTTTTTCATGTTGACGGTGTTAACTGAGACAAAAATGCCCTTACCTGTTTATTGCTGATTTGTTTGCGCTCGTCGAGTGCTACTAGGATTTGATTTTGATGCGCATTTCGCTGCTCAAACGAGATTCTTTTGCCAAGAAAATGCGCAATTGATTACTCTTGTTGGCTCATCTGTTGTCTTGGCAAGAAATTACTACCGCCATGTAAAGAAATGGTAAGCTCTTAGCAGTAGTAACTAGTGGTGATGGCTAATGCGGTGCAGGAGCGAGTGGTAGTGTATAGTAGAGATGGTGTCGGAGCCGGAGCCGGAGCCGGAGGTGGTCCTGCCGATAGGCGCGCAGAAGCACGACCCGGCGTGAAAAGCATTGCCTAATGGTGCGGTCGGCCGGCCGTGTCAGGCTCAAGTGCATGTACTGCCACAAGAACTTCCTCGGCGGTGGCATCCACCGCTTCAAGGAGCACCTCGCGCGCCGCCCCGGCAACGCCTGCTGCTGCCCCAAGGTGCCCCGTGAGGTCCAGGAAACCATGCTCCACAGCCTCGACGCCGTCGCCGCCAAGAAGAAGCGCAAGCAGTCCCTCGCTGACGACATCAAGCGGATCTCCCACCCGGTGGCCTCTCCCTCTGGCCCCAACAGCGGCACCGGCGCTGCCCAGGTCGACGGCTCTGGTGGCGGCGCCGAGATGGAGAGCCCCATCCACATGATCCCGCTCAACGAGGTGCTCGACTTGGGCGCCGTGCCACTCGAAGAGACCCCTCCGGTGACCAGGGAGATGAGGGGGAGCATTAGTAAGAAGAAGAAGAAGGTGGCGGCGAGGCACGCCTCTACCCCTCCTCTTGCTCCTCAGACCCAGCAGCATCTTCAGCCTACTCCTGCGTATGTGTAAATCAGCAATAAACAGGTAAGGGCATTTTTGTCTCAGTTAACACCGTCAACATGAAAAACTAACAGACTGCCAAATCCCGAAGCGAGATGAATCTTTTGGTGGTAATTTCCGGAACCGGGTTCTTTCGGTGGTATTTTCCGGAAGCAGTGAACATTCAGTACTACAGAACAAATTTTCCCATATCATATTGTGAGCTGGATACAGACAAATTGATTGAAACCAGCAATTAAGTAATCTTCTCCAACCCCAGGATCAAAACCAACCCCTAGTACTCCCGATAAACCCATCTGGCTAGCTAGTTGCAGACAGAATCCAAGATCACCACACTGGATTGATTGATTGGTTGTCAATTCTGGACCCCCACAATTGCTAGCTAAGGCATGGAGTGATGATCAATCGAACCAAGTAATCGGAGAAACACGCACGTAAGCTCAATCGCAACAACGACAAGATCGGCGTGGTCGCATTGCACGCCGTCGCCACCGACCCGGACGGACAGACCAAACCCTCCCTCCCGCACAAGCAGCAGGGCTAGGTAGAGCCCCCCGGGCGGCGGCGGCGCCGAAAGCCCTAACCACATCGATCCTACGCTACAAGGTAGCGGACGGACGCGCCCCGCGCTAGATCCGAACCAAAAACTAAACCTCCCTGTCAGAAACGGCAAATGACTGAAGAATTGGCGATAGAAGAGAAGTCTGAAGATAACGCTTCAATTTTCCCAGGCAAGCTACAACCGACGGCACAGATTATATCTTGCTTCTTTGGCGGAATATCAACGCCTCAAGTTACTCCTGACATTGGCTGGTTTAGTGATTGGTTAATCCAGTGTGATTAGTGCTTAATACTCTGTTAATCTGGTTGTTATTTTTGTAATCGAGTCTTAGACTCTAATATCAGATTATGCACTCATATATATGCCTTTCTGCGGTAGAATGAGAAACCATCGCCGTCAAAGTTCAACATACTGTAGCCCTAGTTTTTACTCTTAGCTATTGTCCAGATTTTTCCCTTTCTATCTTCAGATTTTCGTTCTTTCCACCTGCGATTCGGATCACCCTCTTGGGGATCTGACAAATTGGTATCAAAGCATCGAAGTCCTTGGCGGAAGCAGTGGAGTGATTGGGTTGGGGAACTCCGGGTTCTCCGTAAAATCCCTGGTCTCTCTCCGAAGGTGACGGCGGCGAGGATTAGTGCGAGGGGAAGGTTCCGGAGTCACTCCGTGGTAAAATCCCTAATCCTTGTATCGATTCGGGAGTGGACGACAAAATCGATGGCGAGGAACGAAGCGGAGGCGTCCGAGCTGACGGCGGCGAGGCAAGTGGTGATGAAGGCCAGCTACAAGGTAGATGTCGTTCAGCGTCAGATGGGTGACTTTCAAAAACAAGTGATGGGCATGCAAGAACAGATGAATCGCATGGAATCACTACTGCAAGGGTTAGTCAATTCTCAAGCGAGGGTAAATGAGCAGACTGCGGGCAGAAGTGCATCCAACCCACGACCGATAGAAGAATCAAGAAACCAACAAGACTTGGTTCAGCCGGGTGAATTGGAGATGGAAGACATGGGGCAGATCAACCTCAACAGTACACAGGGAGTACAATTGCAGGGAATGTCTGAAGGTAATTTCATTCCCCCTTCTATGGGTTACTCTGCAGTACCAAATGGGGGATGTCAGAATCAGCTACCACAAGTTTTTGTTTCCTCTCCTACCTTGAACAACTTGAGTCCCAATCGTGGTCCTGATTTGGTTAATCAGTGGAGATTGAACCCTAGAGACTATTGGAATCAACCCCAATCTCATTACCATGCCAGACAGTGGAGCCCTAATCCCAGCAATGATAGGATTCACAATTTCTATAAGTCCATTGCCAATGGTCCCAAGCTTGATTTCCCTAAATTTGATGGTGGAGAACCTCTGGAGTGGATTAGGCAGAGTGAAACATACTTCGCTATGGCAAATGTCCCTGATGAAGCTAAGTTCGATTTAGCACAAATATACATGGTGGGTAGGGCTGACAGAGGGTTAAGAAGTACTAGATTGCTTTGGAACCTCCCACCGTGGCCTGACTTTTGTGCAATGGTCTGTGATCGTTTTGCTCAACATAGTGATTACGAAGTGTTGGAGAATTTTCACTCAGTGAAGCAATAAAACCATAGTGTCTTAGATTACACTGACAAATTCGAAGAGCTCATGGCTGTTTACAAGAGTAATCGATGAAGATGAGACATGAGGTGGAGGAAGAAAGGAAGATGTTGCAGATGGCAGAGGTTTGGCGTGAAGAGAGGGTGCAGATGAAGCTTGTTGATACAAAGCTGACACTAGACAGCAAGTATTCACAGCTGAACAAGTTTCAGTCTGACCTTGAGGATTTCCTCAGTTTCCACCGAGGCAATAGTGTAGATAAAGAATCAGTAAGAGATGCAAAAAGGCTCAGGGAAGCAATTTGCTCGATGAAGTTTCATGATATTAAGGAGTTCTCTTACAAACCACTGCTTCCTTTAGAGGACATTTTCGTAGCGTTTGAGGAGCTCAGACAGAGTGTTGTAGGGGTGGCCCCCACCTAAGCCCAGCAGGCCTGTTAGGAGGTTATAAGAACCAAGAGTAACATGTGTAATGACATAGGTGCCCCTAATGGGGATGTACGGATGTAAGGGCATAACTGTAAAAGCATACTCCATGTGAATATATATGTCAGGATGAGGGGGAGGTGAGCCAGAACACTCCCACCTCTCCACTACCATCTCTCTCTCTGTTTGGTCAGTAACCACAACAGTTGGCGCCGTCCGTGGGGAGGACAAGGACAAGCCTGAAGACCGAAAAAGAATGATGGCACCGAAAAAAGCTCCGTCAGCGGCGGCGAAGGGAAGGAAGACGGCTGGGTCGGAGCGGCGCGTGAGTACCAGGGCTTCGGCATCGGCCGTCGAAGGATCTGGCGGCGGCGTAGGCGTAGCGGTCGCGGGCGTCGACGCTCGCGCTACAACGACCGACCCGGCAGCGCCGCTACAACGACATCCAACCTCGACGCTCGCGCTACAACGACCGACCCCGCCAATGCTGCTACAACGACACCCAACCCCGTCGGGCGCATCGCAACGGCCGACCCGCCGGCGTCGCTAACGACACCCAACCCGTCGCGCGCTGCGAGCGACCCCGCCACCCTCGCCGGCGCGCGATCAGCGGCGGGGTAGCCGCAACGAAGCATCCGACGGATCTGGAGATCGTGAAGCGATGGTCCCTGCATCGACCCGTCCACTGGGTGTTCCGGCGGCCCCGACAGCACCTGCGGTGGAAAGCGCCCTACTAGCAGCCCTCAACGCGTTCCAGCGGGAACTAGGGGACCTTCGCGGAGTCGTCCGAGATATGCAAGAGGCTCGGACCCAGCAGGCCGCGCCAGTAATCGCGCCCGAGCCCACGCCGGAGAGGGCGGACAGTCGCGAAGATCCGGAGTCCCCGCTTTCGGCGGGGCTGCAGCAGGCGGCATAGCCCGAAGACTTCAAGTTTCCTAGTGTCATCGACCCGTACAAAGGCGACACGGACCCCCGCGAGTTCGTGCGCATGTACGAAACCGCGATCGAGGCCGCGAGCGGAGACGACACCACGAAGGCGAAGGGACTCCCCCTCGCGCTGCAAGGAGTGGCACTCTCTTGGTTCTTTACCATAGAGCCGGGCTCCATCTACGCGTGGGAGCAGCTCCGCGACCGCCTTCACAACAACTTCCAAGGAAACTATGTCGAGCGAGTCGACGCGGACCAACTCTTCGCTGTGAAGCAAAAACCCTCGGAGAAGCTCCGGGACTACTTCAAGCGCTTCGCCAAGATTCGATGCCAAGTGAAAGACGTTAATGAAACCACCGTCGTTAATGCAGCCATACAGGGCCTTCGTCCGGGCCCGATGGCCGAGTACAATGCGCGAAAGCCAATCAAGACGGTGGCGAAGCTCTTCGACAAAATGGAGGAGTACGCCAGGGCGGAAGAATACGCTCGCCGAAGGTGAGGAGATGACTCCGACGCCAACCAGGTCGGTGGCTCGGCTAAAACCGAAGATCCGTCACAGGACGGCCCCTCGAGGGGCAAACGCAAGCCGAAGTCATCTAAAGCCGCGCCCGAACGCGGGGAAGTCCCGCACAAGGAGCCGTCCGATGGGCCTAAGCGCGGCCAGCAGAAGTCGCGCCGAGGCCGGTTCGTCCTCGACATCGAAGGCGCTTCCGAAGAAAGTGCTTTCGCTGGTCGGGGCGGTCGGGGGCGTCGAGGCCAAGGACGCGGCCGTGGCCGCGGCCGCGATGATAAAAGTCGTGGAGATTACGACGACCAGCACCAGGGACTGTGGTGCGAAGTCCACGGCCGAGGCACCCACGATACACGCTCGTGTGTCTCCATCACGGCGCTCCGCCAAAGCGTCGCTAGGGACAGGAACCCGGAGACGCGTCCGCCTGCGGTGGCCCACGTCCAATTCCCGTACGAGGCCCCCATGCAGGTACAGGCGCAAGGGATGCAACCCCAGGAAGGCCCCTTACGGATCCAAGCTCACGTACAGCAGCCTCGGGAGGGCCTCCTGTCGCTGTAGGCCCCGGAGGCAACCCACCGCAGGGTCATTAACGTCATATCCGGAGGCTCTGCGCTGGAATTCGCCTCAGCGCGGCAGCAGAAGGCCTATGCGCGAAGACTACATCACGTGGCGGCATACCCAGCGCGAGCACCGCCGGACTGGGCGCAGCACGAAGTCACATTCACACCCGACGACGCCCAAGGTGTGGACTTCCCTCATCAGGACCCCCTGGTCATCCGGGTCACTATTGCAGGATGCGACGTGGGGCGTGCCTTGGTGGACGGCGGTAGCTCCGCGAATGTATTGTTTGCGGCGACCTTCGACCAGATGGGGATCCCTCGAAGCCGCCTAGGGCCCTCGGGAATCCCACTGCAGGGCTTCGGGGGACAGCCCCTGTGGGCGCTGGGCCAAATAGGTCTTCAAGTCTCGTTCGGCCAAGATGACAATGTGCGGGCCGAAGATGCCACCTTCGACGTGGTCGACCTTCCGTACCCCTACAATGCCATACTAGGGCGCCCAATCCTCAACTCCTTCGGCGCGGTACCACATCACGGCTATCTATGCATGAAGATCCCGGGTCCCCGGTGTTGGTGATATGCCCTAGAGGCAACATGGAGATGTTGAATATATCACATACTATGTTTATGATACATTGCTTTGTTCCTTGAAATAGACATTATCATTATTGATCAATGAGTATGTGACTTATTCATGAGACTCTTAATGCCAAAATGTTGCTATTTCTAAATGATCCCTGATCATATATCATATGAGGAACAAATATGATTCAAAGATCAGCATATGTATTGATTGATGATCATGTCTCATGGATCATGGTATGGAGATACCAAATCAATAATATGGACATGTGTTAGTGAACATATGTTGGATAGACCCGCCATGAGACACTGCAGAGATTCCATGTGTCATTAGTTGGTCTCAAGTAGTGTTTATGTAGAATCCTTAGACTTGAGATCATCATGGTTCCCAATATGCGTAGTAGCCTATTTTGGGACTACTAACCACTACTCCAGAATGGGGTAGTCATAAAAGTAGTCTTCGGGTTTGCTATGAAACATGTAGTGGGATGTGAATGATCAAGATAGAATTTGCCCCTCCTTATGGGAGAGATATCTCTGGGCCTCGATGTAATGGATTATGAAAGTGCATGGCCATGCCAATGTGATTGAGGAGTCAATCACAAGTTTATAATCTATCACGGAATCGAGAGAGTGATTGAGCTATTAAGAGGATGACATGTGTCTCGCCTTGAGCTTAATCTATATCGTGAGGCAAAGGGATTCGTACATGAGAACATTACGAGTTCAGTGATATGATCTTTACGTATACTTTGGGGTTAATATGTCTTACTAGAGGCGCTATTATGCAGGGTGACCGGAAAGGTGTTTCGGGTCACGACCAAGTATACGTGAACCTCTGGTCGCACACTTAACAGGTTGGAACACTAATTCGAATGTGATTCGGATGTGGGCTCAATTCGGATAGAGATCCGGATAGACTCCTATTGGGCCTCGGTCCACGAGGCCCAAGTGAGGAGGTCTATATATTTGGAGGCGGGGGTGAGGATGTACGCTCTGTTCCTCCCGAGCAAAACCCTAGCCGCCACCTCCCGAGCCAAACCCTAGCGCTCGCGAGTCTTTGGTACACTTGCGATCGGCGCCCACCCCGGGCGTGTGGATACCGGTGGAGGCGCTGCTCGTTGCGGCGTTGATCGGCATCAACAAACTACAGATTGGATCTGCTCGTGGTGTGGTTGATTGCGTGGAGGAGACGATCTGTTCGGGACGATCGGTTACTTCCACTACTACCTCGACGCGCGTGGTTGGATCGGCTTCTCCAACTCTTCTTCCGCTGCGCTGCGCGTCTAGTGGTAATGATCTATGATCCCTCCTTAGCATGATGTCCTGGTGTGCGCGGTAGAAATTTTTTATTTTCTGTTATCGTAGCCTACGCACATTCCTTCACCCGGACCATCATCACCATCCGAGGCGACCAGGATATGGCCCGGCGCATCGAGCCAGGTACCAGGTATCCGCGTCGCGAAGCCCAACGGCGCTCTTAGAGCTGGCGTCACAGCGCGGGGGCCCGCGGGGCCATTCAGAGGCGCCTTGGCGGGCCCTGCAGATGTCTAGCGACTAGAGGCTTCGGCCGCACCAAGGACAAACGGTTAGTATATCCACCCCTTGTAATTGCTTACCCGCGCAAACGGGGATATAATGAAGATCGCCGTTTGTCACCAATCTTTCTTCATCACGCGCATGTACGCGTTGGAGGTGCGCGCAGGCTTGGCCAGCGCGCGCGTTCCCGCAGTATAAACAAAGACGCACGTTCGCGTGTGCACTCGCCATAGCCAAAGGTGACGGGCCTGAGAATAAACAAAGACGCACGTTCGCGTGTGCACTCGCCGGGGCGAGTGCGGGTGAGTATAAATCGAAGTCGCACGTTCGCGTGTGCACTCGCCGTAGCCAATGGTGACGGGCCTGAGTATAAACAAAGACGCACGTTCGCGTGTGCACTCGCCGTAGCCAAGGGTACAGGACTGAGTATAAATCGAAGTCGCACGTTCGCGTGTGCACTCGCCATAGCCAAAGGTGACGGGCCTGAGTATAAACAAAGACGCACGTTCGCGTGTGCATTCGCCGGGCCTGAGTATAAACAAAGACGCACGTTCGCGTGTGCACTCGCCGTAGCAGTGCGAGGCGAGTATAAATCGAAGTCGCGACGCCGCGTGTGCACTCGCCGTAGCCAAGGGTGACAGGCCGAGTATAAATAAAAGGCGTGTGAGGGACGCCTACGCACGCACTCACGGAGTATAAATAAGACGCGGATGTTCTCCCGCGCACTCTACTGAGTCTAAACAAGACGCGAACTCGCGCATGCGAGGACCTCGTCCCTGTGCATACTCTGCGGAGTATAAATAGGACGTGGATGTTGACCCCACGCACTCTGTGGAGTATAAATAAGACGCGGATGTCCTCCCTGCGTACTCTACGGAGTCTAAACAAGACGCGAACTCCGCGCATGCCAGGGACCTCGTCCCTGTGCATACTCTGCGGAGTATAAATAGGACGTGGATGTTGACCCCACGCACTCTGCGGAGTATAAATAAAACTACGGAGGCCCCCCACGCGTTTCGTAATGCGGGCGGAGGACACGAATATTAATCGTAGCGGAGCGAGGCTCACCCTCGCGTACTGCGGGAGGTGAGCGCAGCGCGTGTTGCCGAAGACACAGCACGCCAGAGGCTACCCCCGCCATGAGGAGCAAGAGGAACGGAACGTGCGCGCACTTCCACCCTCGCGTGCGATCTACGGACTATAAAAGCGCGGCGCTGAGGTCCGCCTCCGCACACGCCCGATCACGGACTATAAAAGGCGGCGTCGAGGTTCGCCTCCGCACCGCCGATCTACGGACTATAAAAGGCCAAGTGCGAGGTCGCCTCGCACACGCCGATCTGCGGACTATAAAAAGCGGTGCGAGGTCGCCTCGCACACGCGAAGTCTACGGACTATAAAAGGCAAAGTGCGAGGTCGCCTCCGCACACGCCGATCTACGGACTATAAAAAGCGGCGTCGAGGTCCGCCTCCGCACCCGCCGATCACGGACTATAAAAGCGGCGTCGAGTCGCCTCGCACCCGCCGATCACGCACTATAAAAAGCGGCGTCAAGGTCGCCTCGCACCCGCCCGTCTACGGTGTAAAAGGTGAGGCGCCAGGCGCCCCTCGCAGCCGTTCTAAGGAACCTTGCGCAACTACGCCGCCAGCGGTGCGCGTCGGCGCGGAGATCCGTCGCGCAGCGGTGGCGTGCGGTGAACCGGTGGCATCAACACACAGCGCATATCCTAAAATGCCAGAAAATCTGCATACCGAAAAAATCACACAAGTACAAAGGTCCGGCAACATCCTTGCCGTTCTAAGCCGCTATCCCGCGGGCTCGTCCTTAACACGCGCTAAGGCTGGGGCCTCGCTCAAGAAGGTCGGCTGCCCAAAGTTCAACGACTCCTCGGCCCTTTGCCGTCGAAGGTGCGCCGGTCATAAAGCGACGCGAGCGATGCGCCCCGAAGGAAGCTGCCCGGGATGAAGGCAAATAATCAGTTCGTGAAGCAAGCACGCACTTTATTCATTCAATTAAGGTGTAGACGTTACAACGCACGCCCACACCTAGCCACGTTGGCGCCGCACCTGTGAGCCTTCGGCATCTCCGGAGGCCTCGGCGCCACCGTTGTCGCGCCGCGGGACTTCGTCTAGAAATTGGCCGAGGCTCCCCTCCCCATGAAGGGACTTCCGAAGCTCGACCTGCGCGGCGGCTACCCCGGCGTAGTCCCAGATCCGCTCGTAGAAGAATTTGACCGGGGGGGGGGGGGCGAACGGCACGGATTTCGCTGGACATCACTCCGGCCCCGCCGGGCATCTCCAGCTGAGGGTTCTCTAGCCCGGCGATGTGCGTGCAACCACGGTGCCGAAGGAGGACGCACACCAGGCATGCAGCCACATAGGCACAGTGGTCGCCAAAGTTCGTCGCAGCCCCACGCGCAACGTCGGCGACATCATGGATCCAGCGAAGGGCCCGCAGCAACTCCTCTGGGCCGAAGGCGTGGTCCGGCACCGCACCCACAAGTCTTTGGAGGTGGACTTCCAGCATTTGCAGGGCGTCCCACGCAATGACCGAAGCCTCGCCAAGCGTCTGGTTGCGCTCTGCTAGAGTCGAGGCAAGCTCGCCCTTTTCCTTCTCCAGCAAGGCGACTTGCTGCAGAAGGCCGTCCCTCTCCGCCGCGAACTTTATCCGCGCCGCCTCAGTGGCCGACTCCCGCGCCGACGCGGCAGCCCCCTCAGCGTGTGCCTTCGCCTCGGTGCACTCCGCCTCAAGCTGGCGGATTCGGGCATCCTGGGCGGACCGAACCCCAGCGGCCTCATGCAATTGCTCCTTGGTGGCCTGCAACCTATCTTCCAGCGCCCTTTGCACATGAACATAAGCCGTCTGCGGGGCTCGCCTAGCACCGAGTGCAGTAGGGCAAAGCGATTCAGCAAGCGCAGCTTGGCCGGGTGTTATCATATAACTACGTACTTACCCGCACCCCCGACACCTCGAAGCCGTCCCTCAGACGGTCCACCCCGTACGTGGGTAGCGCCTGCTGCCTGACGCTGGCAGCCGCGTCATCCACAATGCCATGCCATGCCCTCAGCGTCTCCGGCGGGGGGACGAAGTCCGCGGGGCCGGAGCGCGGAACGCTCGTGCCAACAGCGCCGGAACCCTCGCGTTCCGGCAAAGGCTCCTCCTCCGGGATAAGCGACGCTGCAGGCAAAAGTGCGTGTGAGCACACCACAAGGAGCAACAAAAACGTTCCAGGATAACCCATGCCAATTTACCCTCGGTGGCAGCCGGCGGAGTTTGGGAGCCTTCCCCCTAGTCCCAGGAACGGGAACAGTGGCGCAAGCCCCTTCCGGAGGTACGGTTCCGCAAGGAACAGAGGCTTCCGCGTTTGCCGTCACCGCAGATCGCTCCGGCAAGGTGGACGGCGTGGTCTGAGGCGTAGGGTAGGGGACGGAGCGCGCGCATCTACTTCGAACCAGGCACTAGCCTCCGCTGCCACCCGTTCGAAGGGTAGGGGACGGAGCGCGCGCGCGTCTACTTCAACTAGGCGCCAGCCTCCGCTGCCACCCGGTCGAGGGGTAGGGAATGGAGCGCGCGCGCCTCGGCTTCGACTTAGACGCCAGCCTCCGCTGCCACCCGGTCGAAGGGTAGGGAACGGAGCACGCGCGCCTCGGGTTCGACTTAGGCGCCAGCCTCCGCTGCCACCCATTCGAAGGGTAGGGGACGGAGCGCGCGCGCGTCTACTTCGAACTAAGCGCCAGCCTCCGCTGCCACCCGTTCCAAGGGTATGGGACGGAGCGCGCGCGCGTCGCCGAACCAGCGCCCGCCTCGCGCCACCCGCTCGAAGGGTAGGGGACGGAGCGCGCGCGCGTCTATTTCAACCAGGCGCCCGGCCGCCGCCACCCGATCGAGGGTAGGGAACGGAGCGCGCGCGCCTCGGCCGACTTAGCGCCGCCTCGCCGCCACCCGTTCAAAGAGTAGGAACGGAGCGCGCGCGCGTCTGCCGAACCAGCGCCGGCCTCGCGCCACCCGCTCGGCGGGTGGGAACGGAGCGCGCGCGCGTCTGCCGAACCAGCGCCGGCCTCGCGCCACCCGTTCAAAGGTAGGGGCGGAGCGCGCGCGTCTGCCGAACTAGGCGCCGGCCTCGGCCGCCACCCGTTCGAAGGGTAGGGGACGGAGCGCGCGTCTACTTTAACCAGGCGCCGGCCGCCGCCGCCGGCGGAGGGTAGGGAACGAGCGCGCGCCTCGGCGCCGACTTAGGCGCCGGCCTCGCGCCACCCGTTCAAGAGTAAGGAACGGAGCGCGCGTCTGCGCCGAACCAGCGCCGGCCTCGCGCCACCCGTTCAAGGGTAGGGACGAGCGCGCGCGTCTACTTCAACTAGGCACCTTCCATCCCGGGCCTCGGGCCCCCAACCACAAGCTTGGAGAAATTCACAGCCGCAGGGACGGAGGGGGCCAAAGGACTCGGCGACATGGCTTCGGCCCTGTGAAGCCCTTCACCATGAGAGGCTCCTGTTGTAGGGGTGGCCCCCACCCAAGCCCAGCAAACCTGTTAGGAGGTTATAAGAACCAAGAGTAACAAGTGTAATGACATAGGTGCCCCTAATGGGGATGTACGGATGTAAGGGCATAGCTGTAAAAGCATACTCCATGTGAATATATATGTCAGGATGAGGGGGAGGGTGAGCCAGAACACTCCCACCTCTCCACTACCATCTCTCTCTCTGTTTGGTCAGTAACCACAACACAGAGGGAAGGTGCTAATGAGAAGGAGATTGGGCAGTGTAATGAAGGTGACACCGCTAAGCTTGAAATCCAGAGTAAGTTGGATAAGGAGAAGAAGATACTCTCCATTCGGGATAGGGGTATCGGTATGACCAAGAAAGACCTGATTAAGAACCTTAGAACCATTGCAAAATCTGGAACTTCAGCTTTTGTGGAAAAGATGCAGTCTGGAGGTGACCTCAATCTGATTGGGCAATTTGGTGTTGGCTTCTATTCAGTGCACTTGGCTGCTGACTATGTTGAAGAGGTCAGCAAGCATAATAATGACAAACAGTATGTGTGGGAGTCCAAAGCTGATGGACCAATTGCTATCTCTAAGGATACTTGGAGTGAATCCCTAGGTCGTGGAGCTGAGATAAGACTACATCTCCGAGATGAAGCCAAGTACTTGGAAGAAGACAAGCTAAAGGACTTGGTGAAGAAGTACTCTGTATTCATCAATTTCCCCATTCACTTGTGGGCAACTAAGGAGGTTGATGTTGAGGTGCCAGCCGATGAAGAGGAATCAAGTGAGGAAGAGGAATCAACCACAGAGACTACAGAGGAAGAAGAGACAGAAGAGAGTGAAGAGAAAAAGCCCAAGACAAAGACAGTAAGGGATACCACCACCGAATGGGAGTTTCTGAACGATGTGAAGGCTATATGGCTTCGTAATCCCAAGGAGGTTACTGAAGAAGAATACTCCAAGTTTTACCACTCCCTAGCTAAGGGCTTCGGTGGTGACAAGCCTATGGCTTGGAGCCACTTCAGTGCTGAGGGCGATGTTGAGTTCAAAGCTTTGCTCTTTGTTCCCCCGAAGGCCCCACATGATTTCTATGAGAGTTACTACAACTCTAACAAGTCTAGCCTCAAGTTATATGTTAGGAAAGTTTTCATCTCTGATGAATTTGATGAGCTTCTTCCTGTTGCCGCACGAAATTGATCCGTACGTCAACAAGGTAATTGACGGAGAAACAAGAACTACTTTAATCTAAAGACTAAGAAAAACAAAGGTACGAAAATAATGTTGTATCGATTGTCTGATGATCCTTCTGCAATCGGCCTTACCCTTCATATTTATAGGGTGCCTGGTCTATGGCAAATAAAATCGGCATCAAATCAAGATTTATGGCAAGTAAAAACAAATTAATCACATCCGCTAATGAGCCCGATTTCTTTCTCTTCTTTGCTTCTCCGATGTCGAATCCTCTTCAGATAACTTCCCATAACGATTCAGTATTCCCAAATTTTTAACCGCTTTCTTGTTATATCTGTCAGAGTTTCCAAATCGTGATCGAACTCCTTGCGACCACCTTTAGTATGGTCGTAGCCTTCAATGCAGTCGTGGGCTTCTACGTGGTCATATACTCCAACGCGGTCGTAGACCCCAATGTGGTCGTAGACCCCACCGTGGTCGTAGCCTCCAACGTGGTCGTAGACTCTGTCGTGGTCGTAACCTCCGACGTGGTCGTAGACTCCAACGTAGTCGTATACTCCACCATGGTCGTAGACCCCACCGTGGTCGTAAGTTCAACTGCCGACTATCAACCTTGATGTCATCGTCTGTGAACCAGGCTTCTGATCATGGCCAATCGTAGTCGTAGCAGCGTCCGATCCAAAATGGTTGAGCCACTTTTGACCATGCCAACGTGGTCGTAACCGCCTTCGACCACGGCCAACGTGGTCGTAATCGGTCCAGCCGGCTTCCGATTAATGGTCGTAAATGCTGCAACGTGGTCGTAAAACCACCCGGCAACCGCCAACGTGGTCGTAGCGCGCCGACCACGACCAACGTGGTCGTAATCGGTCCGGCCGGTTTCGATTAGTGATGACAAGGTCGTAAATGCTGCAACGTGGTCGTAAACCACCCGCCGACCGCCAATCGTGGTCGTAGCGCCTTCGACCACGCCAACGTGGTCGTGTCGGCCCCACCGGCTTCCGACTTGCTTTGCCGTGATCGTAACTACTCACGACCATGATATCTGCGGCGTTTCCTTGTTAACTTGCTTTCGCTTTACGATGATTGTCAAGCCAAATTTGATTATCAACACATGCCCCTGTTTTTGGCAACACTTGTGTGCCAAAAATAAGAATTACTTGCTCGACCAACAAGGCCAATGTCAACACATCCATTGGCCATGTTTATATGTCTAAGGCGATAATTTATTATCGGCCATGTTATAAAGTCTAAGGGCGATAAAATGTATCACCATAAATAATATTTCTCGGGACGATGACTGCAAACACCGCCATATTTTCTCATGCATTTTGCCACACACTTGGATAGTACCTTTTAAATATTTTCCATTAAGTGCTCTAGGCAACCTTTCTCCATGCAAATTTTGCACAAAATAACTATTTCAGGAACAATTTCTATAACTTTATACGGACCATCCCAATTTGGAGACCATTTTCCAAACTTATTATCCTTTGACCCAATAGGTAAAATCGTCTTCCATACTAAATCTCCAATTTGAAACAATTTTTCTTTACCTTCTTATTATAGGCCTTAGCTACTCTTAATTTGTCTTTCTCAATTTCTCTCAAAGCTTTTATCCTCTCATCGTAACCGTCTATTCTATCCATCATTAAGTCATGATAATCCACAGTGACAAATCATTTTGCTCGCCAACCTAAGAGCGCCAGATTCACCTCAATCGGTAAAACGGCCTCCTGCCCAAATACTAACTCATATGGTGTTACTTTTGTAGCACCATGCTTAGATATACGATGAGCCCATAATGCCTCGCATGTAACCTCATGCCATCTCTTAGGATATTCTTCTATTTTCTTTTGATAAGTTTAATTAAAATCTTATTACTAGACTCGGCTTGCCCATGCTTTGAGCATAGTATGGTGAAGAATTAAGTAATTTAATTTTCAATGATTCGGCAAACTCACGTACTTGATGAGACATGAAAGACGACCCTTGATCGATCGTTAAAGTCGTGGTATGCGAATCTATGAATAATATGCACCAAGATAAAATAAATTACTTCTTTATGTGTCATGTTTTTAAGAGGAACAGACTTCATCCATTTTGTAAAATAATCTGTAGCTACTAAAACAAAACGATGACCTTTAGAAGATGCAGGCATATCGGCCGATAAAATCTAAACCCCACCCACGAAACGGCCATGGTTTAATAATAGGTGCAACACGGCAGTGGTGCCAATTGTATATCACCAAATTTTTGACAGACTCACAACCTTTATAATATTTAAAACAATCTTCTAACATAGTCGGCCAATAAAACCAGCTCGCCTCAACAACCATTTCATCTTATGGGCTGATGATGTGTGCCACAAATACCTTCATGTACCTCACCCATAGCAATTTTAGATTGGTCTGAACTTAAACACTTTAAAAGCAATCCTTCTCTGATTCGCGATATAATTCTCCATCAAGCAATGTATACTTTAAAGCCTGTCGCGAATTTTTCTATCTACTGATTTCATGGGATTTTCTAAATAACTAAGTAAAGGTTTTCTCCAGTCATTGAATTCAGCCATATTTGCCGTTTCTAAAACATCCGAATCTGCTGCTTTGTTGTTCACCATATAAACAGAACATTTTTGTGCATCGGTTTTCTATCACAAATAGCTTGCCTCTACTAACATGATAACCGTGTGCTTGTTGCGCAAGATCATTAGCTCTAAAATTATCTCCTCTAGATATATGACTGATAGTAAAATCATCTAGGTTTGATACGATCTCTAAACACTTTTCTAAATATCTATTCAATGAACCATCAAGGCAATCGATAAATTCGAAACTTGTTGCACAACTAATAACGAGTCACCAAAAGCTTCTATATTTTTACTTCCATGGATTCTAAAATTTGCAATCCTAATAAAAGTGCTTCATACTGGCTTGATTATTAGTACAAAAATATTCCAAACGGACCGATGTTTCAAAAATAGCACCTCTAGGTGAAATTAAGACAATACCAACACCTGTCCTTCTTTACAAAGCCGAGCCATCAAAATATAGCTTCCATGGAGATACGGACAAATAACTAACCACTCCATACCATTATCAACTCTATGATCTACAATAAAATTTGCTACAATTTGGCCTTTCATGGATTTTAAAGATTCATAAGCCAAATCATATTCTACCAATGCATAAGCCCATTTTCCGATTCTACCACTTAAAATCGGTGTTGCAACATATACTTAATAACATCGGTCCGACAAGTTACCACACAAGTATCTTGGACAATAAATAATGCCTTAAACGGGTACAAGCATAATACAAGGATAAACACAATTTTTCAATAAATACATACCTTGTCTCTGCTCCCGTAAGACGTCGGCTCAAATAAGTGATAACAAATTCTTTGCCTTCTACCTCTGCGTTATACTGAACCAATAACACCATCTTCCGCAGCAATATATAGCCGAAATGGCGTCCCGGCTTTAGGCGCCCTCAAAACAGGAGGAGTAGACAAATACTTCTTAATTTCATCAAAGGCTCTCTGTTGTTCTGCCCCCCAAGTAAATTCGGTTTCCTTCTTTAACCGAAGTATGGGTGTAAATGCATCAATTTTCCCAGACAGGTTAGATATAAATCTTCTCAAATAGTTTATTTTTCCTAAGAATTTTTGCACGTCTCTTTTACATTCTCGCGCTTTATTCTTTGAATGGCCTCTAATCTAGCAGATCTATCTCTATTCCCTCTCATGTATGAGGAATCCTAGAAACTTTCCAGCCGACACGCCAAAAGCGCATTTGAGTGGATTCATTTTTAAACCATACCGACGCATCCTTTCAAATACTAATGTCAAATCGGCCAAATGATGATCCACGTTATCCGATTTAACTACTACATCATCAATATATATTTCTAGTATGATACCGAGTAAGTCATGAAAAATTAAATTCATAGTAGCGCCGGCATTTTTTAAACCAAATGTCATGACAACCCACTCAAATAATCCTACAAAACCAGGACACCTAAAGGCCGTTTTAGACATATCTTCTTCGGCCATAAAAATTTGATTATAACCAGCATTGCCATCTAAAAGCTAACAACTCTATGTCCCAAGCATTATTAATCAACATGTCGGCTATAGGCATGGGATATTCATCTTTGGAGTAGCTTTATTCAAATCTCTAAAATCAACGCAAATGCGTAATTTGCCACTACTCTTCTTCTCAACTGGCACAATGTTGGATATCCACTCGGCATATCTACATGGCCTAATAAAACCAGCTCTCAATAACCGGTCTATTTCCTCTTTAATACGGTCATACATATTAGGATTAAACCTTCTAGGTGGCTGTTTGTGAGGCCTAAAACCAGATTTAATGGGCAACCGATGCTCTACTAGCTCTCGGCTAAGGCACGGCATTTCGTGGTACTCCCATGCAAAGCAATCAACATAATTTCTAAGCAACTCAATCATTTTGGCTTTGCAGTCATTCGCCATGTTTTTATTCACAAATGTCGGCCTAGGAATATCACCACTACCTATGTCCACTTCCTCTAATGAATCAGCCGATGTAAAACCATATCCTAATTTTTCTACTTCATCAAAATCATCAATAGCTTCACACATATCGTTCTTACTTGACCGATAATGCTCGCTCGCTCGCCAACCAATCCAAACTATGCTCCTTATCCATTTATAACATCATATTGCTAAGCCGGGCTGCACAAGCTACTGCATGATCTGTGTACAAAACCATCCTTAGTAACACTAACATAGTCATAATCGAAAGATCTATGCCCGTTAAACACTGAATATTACCATGCTGCCAATCAGGTGAAGCATCGCCAAAGCAACATAAGCCGATGTGTGCGCTGAATGACTTCTATATCATCATCTACCCATCTGTACTAAAGTTTGATGCAAGGTGGAAGGAATGCAACGATTAGCATGAATCGATCCACGACCCAATAAAACACTATAATTACCTTGCACATCGACGACAAAGAAAGCTGCAGTAAAGTTTTGCTCCCAACAAGAAGCTCCATTGAGATGACGCTTTGGCTTGATTGGCTCGCCAAATCCATTAAGCGTCAAATTAGTCTTCATAAGCTCACTTGTCCTCTTTGCCTAATTTCTTAAAAACTGAATATGGCATTAAATTTACAGTAGCTCCACCATCTACAAGCATCCTAGAAATCGGCCTTCCGTTAATATGCCCTTAACATATAACGGTTTCAAGTGTCGACACGATTCATCGGGTTTTTCAAAGATAGCTTCTTTGGGGCGAGACACAATTGTGCAACCTCCTCATCAATAGCTCGAAATTCAGAAGGTAGTGTAAAAACCATATTAATATCCATACCTTTCGGAAGTGGAGAGCCATCTTTAACTAGTGGAGACCCCTCATAATCTAACAAATCATGCTCATCATCACTATTTGTCTGCACTGACTCTTCAATTTTCTTCAGCTTCCATTCTTTCTTAGTAGGTATCATAGGCTTGATTTCATTGAATAAATCATCCCTCATTTCTTCACCTCACCTCTCTCAATTCTTCTCTACTGAGCAGCTGCAACCTCCTTTTTGTGAATGTGAGAGCCACCGTGGACACCATCCGGGCTGCCGTTCCACACCGCTAACAATGGAATCTTCTCTTTATTTTCAGGAGCAACCACACTATTTTAGCCATTGTCCACAAGATCGTGTTCATCGGTGCAGCATTATTCACCTCTGAATTTTTACTCGTTTCACTTCCTTCTTTGATGCGGTAAATTCTTCTTGGAGATTTATCATCTCTCTCGCTCACAAAACCGATTATTTTTATTAAATCGGTCATTTCTAGGCCATGATGACTGTCAAACACCGCCTTCTTGGCATTTCCCATCTGGATGAAATGGCTCAAAAACATTGGAGTTGGTGGTATCCATGGACCGCAAAAACCCCATGGTGGACAAGGAGAAAAACCACCGGGAGGAGGACCCCATGGCACGAGCAATAGCGGCCTAGGCATAGGATGTGGTGCGGCTGCAGGAAATTTTCCCATCGGTGATTCCAACCACCGAACTCTTGCCTTGGAGGAGATCTTGGTCGCTTCAAATTATAGGGCCGACTAAAACTGCTTTGGCGGTCTTACCATCTTCATATTTGGCGAAGCTCTTTAAATGTGGGCTTGGTCTCTCAACCCATTTGTTTGTCCTATTCTTTCCTCATTAATTTTCCAATGACCCACTTAGGGCTTTTGGTTTTATCATCCTTGTCCTCCCATTCTCATGCACCCTAGGAGTTGTAGAACCTCTGTAATTTTGATGGACTCATGGCCTTGAGGAGTATTTTCAATTTGGACTGTTCTAACCACACCTCTACTTTCTTCAGTAGATTCACTACTATCCTCACCAATCATCACATTTTTTCCTCTCGTTGATTCGGCTGTGATGGCGAACTAGCACCTTCTTATTTTTGAAATCAATCACATTGGTGGAAAAGGTTGAGTGTCTAATGCATTTTGAGCTCTCAAGCAAACTTCAATCGCCCTTCGTTTATGGCGATTGAACTCATCAACGAAAAATATTGCGATCGTTAGTAACATGAGAATAAGAATTATGCCATTTACAATATGCACGTCTTTTTAATTCTTCAGAGGTGGTATGACATGTCCGATGGGCAATTTTATTTGTTTCTCTTGCAACAAATAATCAAAAATCCTATCACATTTAGCGATATCAAAAGTATATTTTATGTCTTCATGCCGATTTTTTCGTAGAAGCGGCCTCAAAGCGAGCAAGCGAATGGTTTAGATTTTGAATCCCATGCCCATTCGGCTACACACATATCCACACTCTCATCATCAGATGACGTGGAGTCATGTTCTACTAAATTAACAGGATGGTTTGTTTTATGTTTTTCATTGGTCCTATGAAATTTTTAGATTCTCTAGCCCGGCTTTCTTGAACCAGAGCCCTTTGCAACACTTGACTCACATCTAAGAAATCCTGCCCTTCTAGTTTTTCCTTCAAATGTGAAAGCAACCCAGAATAGGCTAACTCAGCAAGATCCTTATCAGATATTACTAGATTAAAGCATCGGTTTCTTGTATCTCTAAATCTCCTGATATATTCAGCAACAGGTTCATTATATTTCTGCCTAACCGATGTCAAGTGTGATAATCTAAATTCAGTATCTCCCGTATAAAAATACTCATGAAATTTTTGTTCTAACTCAGGCCATGAATGAATAGAATTAGGTGCAAGAGATGTGAACCAAGTGAACGCAGTACTAGACAATGACAAAGGAAACAATCTTAATTTTAAAGCATCACTAGCATCGCTTCACCGCATTGTGCAATAAATTGACTAACATGCTCTAAAGTGGTTCGCCATCATCCTCAGTAAATTTAATAAAATCAGTACTCTGAATCCACGGGGATATGGAACCAGTATCATAGAAATCAGGATACGACTTTTGATAAGTACGCATTCTACACTTAGGCTCTACCCCAAACGTTTCTCTAAATATGTTAGCTACTTGCTCTCGATATTTTCATGCCTAACAAATGGCTCACCATAGGCGATTATTCGCCACATTAGTGGTTGTGGCCTAAAAGCATTAGGTTGTGGCATGTCACAAATTTGGGGTGTGGATAGGGAATATTAAGCACGGGAGGATTAAAATAAGCTTCGGTGTTGGCCCATATGGTATTCTGATCCTGTGGTGGTATTGGAGGTATCTTGTATGCTCTGATTTGATATGGAGGTGCATGCATTCGATTAAATTTTCAGCAACTCGTAGTAATTGGAGTGAGACGAACGCATTAGTTGTGACAAGCGATGACGTAGCAATATTGGCGAAGTAGGCATGTGGTTTCGCCACCATGAGTGTCACTCAATAAACTGTGGTTTCGCGGTGCACCAAATTGTGTAATAAATGCAGATGAACCATGTGGCAAAGTTTCTTGTTCTACCGAATGACGAAAATTTAAAGCACTAGCATCACTCGTCATAGGTTGTTTTTTATTGTGTTCATCCTGAACTTGCAACATCACGGCTCTAATACGATTAGTCAAAACATTATCCATAGCAACACCAACAGTTTGATTAATCATATGAGCAATATCTTCATAAGAAGGAGAGATTTTACTTACAGTGTTTTTACCTCAGGGTTGGTGGAGCAGATGGCGGTGCGGTTTCTTTCATAATAATGCCTTGTCTTGTCTTACGAAACACGCCAACATCGTCTTCTCATACTCTAACTTGCGTCGCTCGATCTCCTCACGATGTTCTTCCGGCAGCTCGTCAAACGTGGGCGTAATGACGTTGTTGGGATCTACCTCAGAACCGTTTGACACCATGGTCTGAAGCTCTGACTAGGTCCCTTGTAGATCGCGTGTGATATTGCACCTCTGCTGCTACGTTGCTGCCTTCGGTTGCTACGTGCGAAGCAGGCCGGTCGCCCGAGAAGGATGCAATCGGCTCTTAGCCGATTAGCAGATTGATTCACCGGCGAGATGAAGAAATCGATCTTTCGGCCGAGTAGATTGATTTCAATGGAGAAGAAGAACCGATTAGAAATCGATTCCCCAGCGGAGTCGCCAATTTTGTTGCCGCACGAAATTGATCCGTACGTCAACAAGGTAATTGATGGAGAAACAAGAACTACTTTAATCTAAAGATTAAGAAAAACAAAGGTACGAAAATAATGTTGTATCGATTGTCTGATGATCCTTCTGCAATCGGCCTTACCCTTCATATTTATAGGGTGCCTGGTCTATGGCAAATAAAATCGGCATCAAATCAAGATTTATGGCAAGTAAAAACAAATTAATCACATCCGCTAATGAGCCCGATTTCTTTCTCTTCTTTGCTTCTCCATTGCCGAATCCTCTGCGAGATAACTTCCCATAACGATTCAAGTATTCCCAAATTTTTAACCGCTTTCTCGTTATATCTGTCAGAGTTTCCAAATCGTGATCGAACTCCTTGCGACCACCTTTAGTATGGTCGTAGCCTTCAATGCAGTCGTGGGCTTCTACGTGGTCATATACTCCAACGCGGTCGTAGACCCCAACGTGGTCGTGAGACCCCACCGTGGTCGTAGCCTCCAACGTGGTCGTGACTCGCCGTGGTCGTAACCTCCGACGTGGTCGTAGACTCCAACGTAGTCGTATACTCCACCATGGTCGTAGACCCCACCGTGGTCGTAAGTTCAACTGCCGACTATCAACCTTGATGTCATCGTCTGTGAACTAGGCTTCTGATCATGGCCAATCGTAGTCGTAGCAGCGTCCGATCCAAAATGGTTGAGCCACTTTTGACCATGCCAGCGTGGTCGTAATCGCCCGACCACGCCAACGTGGTCGTAATCGGTCCAGCCGGCCCGATTAATGGTCGTAAATGCTGCAGCGTGGTCGTAAAACCACCGGCGACCGCCAACGTGGTCGTCGAATCGCCGACCACGACCAGCGTGGTCGTAATCGGTCCAGCCGGTTTCCGATTAGTGATGACAAGGTCGTAAATGCTGCAACGTGGTCGTAAAACCACCCAGCGACCGCCAATCGTGGTCGTAGCTGCCTTCGACCACAACCAACGTGGTCGTAATCGGCCCAGCCGGCTTCCGACTTGCTTTGCCGTGATCGTAACTACTCACGACCATGATATCTGCACGACGTTTCCTTGTTAACTTGCTTTCGGCTTTACGATGATTGTCAAGCCAAATTTGATTATCAACACTTCCTAAGTATCTCATAGCTTTTTGAAGGGCATCGTTGACTCAAATACACTGCCTCTCAAGGTATCATGAGAGATGCTTCAACAACATAACAGTTTGAAGACCATCAAGAAGAAACTAATCCGCAAAGCTCTTGACATGATTAGGAAAATTGCTGAGGAAGATCCTGATGAGTACAGCAACAAAGAAAAGACAGATGAAGAGAAAAGTGCAATGGAGGAGAAAAGGGGCCAGTATGCCAAGTTCTGGAATGAGTTTGGCAAATCAATTAAGCTGGGAATCATCGAAGATGCAACTAACTGGAGACGTCTTGCGAAGTTTCTGAGATTTGAAAGTACCAAGTCGGAAGGCAAATTAGCAGTGCTTCAGTTCCAAATGCAAATCAAACAAGAATTTGAGTACATGGTTTTTCGGCTTGAAAATATTCCAGGCAGTTCTGAATTACTAAGTGATCCCTTTCCTCGTGACAACATTTTGGCTGATGCAGAGAATGCTATGGCTGCTAAGGACAAGGCAAAATAGCTTTCACGGAATCTAAAGAGTATCACTCAACTATACAACGACTATGCTGTTCCGTTTAATCTTTGGGAGGTTGGCCTGGAAATGCTCAACTTTGCAAATTGCTCTGGAGATGCTGTTATATTTAACACAACCTACCGCACAAATAAATATAGCCTGATATGTGTCCCTTTTGTTGGAGTTAACCACCTTTGGCATAATGTTGTTTTTGGCTGTGCGTTCTTAACAGTTTCGTATGTTTGGTTATTTAAATCATTATTGGAGTCGATGGGTGGCCGATCACCAAAATCAATTTTCACTGATCAGGATGAGGCTATTATGCAGGCAAACAAGCAGGTGTTTCCTAACACACAGCATTGTTTTTCCTATTGGCATATTCTGAAGAATGCACAATCTCATTTAGGCACAGTAAACACTTTTCAAGCATTTCAAAATATGTTTATGAAGTGCATGCAAGGGTCTGACTCAGAAATGGAGCTTGAGGAATCTTGGGCTGCTATGCTTCATGTATACAAACTACAGGACAATAACTGGCTTAATGACCTTTATAGGTTCCATCATAGATGGTGCTCAACGTTTAACAAAGATACTTTTGATGGTGGGATCAATTCATCTCAGTGGGGGGAGGTATCAAACAATATCCTCACTGGAATTTCTGATGAATCTATTTTTCTTTTACGATTTGCCCTCTTGCTAGAAAAGGTTGTCAAGGTTCTGCGGAGAAATGAATTTGAGGAGGACTTTCTCTGTAGCCAAACTGCTCCAGTTCGAGCAATTAAGCACAGTACAGTTCTGAACAGGCTGCGGAATCCACTTCAGAACTTCTGGATGGATGTACAAATTATTTGAGGCAGAATTTCTGGATGGATATGGAGCCACTTCATGCATGAAAGTTCTTGTGATGGAACATTCCCAGAGTTTTACTCCCGGACATACTTGAGGGCAAGTATGTTGCTGAGGGAGGGGTAATGTCAGAAACGGCAAATGACTGAAGAATTGGCGATAGAAGAGAAGTCTGAAGATAACGCTTCAATTTTCCCAGGCAAGCTACAACCGACGTCCCAAATTATATCTTGCTTCTTTGGCGGAATATCAACGCCTCAAGTTACTCCTGACATTGGCTGGTTTAGTGATTGGTTAATCCAGTGTGATTAGTGCTTAATACTCTGTTAATCTGGTTGTTATTTTTGTAATCGAGTCTTAGACTCTAATGTCAGATTATGCACTCATGTATATGCCTTTCTGCGGTGGAATGAGAAACCATTCGCCGTCAAAGTTCAACATACTGTAGCCCTAGTTTTTACTCTTAGCTATTGTCCAGATTTTTCCCTTTCTATCTTCAGATTTTTGTTCTTTCCACCTGCGATTCGGATCACCCTCTCGGGGATCTGACACTCCCCCCACCCCAAAAAAGAAAATCCCCCAAATTTGAACATGAGCGGAAAGGATGGAGAGAGGATAGAGAGGGATGTGCGCGCGCGGCGGTGGATACGGTGAATGGATGGATAGAGGAGTGGGCTCGTACATCTTGTCTAGCACGCGTAGGCGGATGTCCGGCTCCACCTCCACCAGCCAGTGGTCGCCGCCGCCGCCGCGGGTCTGGGCCATCGGAATCCGACCGGGAGCGAATCGATGGAGGGGAGCAAATGGATTGTGATTTGTGAATCTATGATGGCGTGTGGTGGAAGGGAAGTGTGGTTTACGGGCGGCGGAAGGGAAGCCGCGAGCAAGCGCTGTTCTAGGTGATTTAGAATTGCATGGTGGGTACATGCTTTTCTCAATAATAATTTATATAACTTTTAAAGTATAATAAATAATGAATAGATATTACATATCTCTTTATTTACTTTGAAATTAGTACTATTCTTATTAGAGAGGAAAGCTTTAAAACACTGTTCTTCAGAATTTATTCTTGTCAAGCGAAACGAGAGAGAGTTCTCGCCACTTTGTGTAGTTAGAGCTCTACTGATCGAGGGTTGTGGGGACACGTGTCTTGATGCTAGTAACATGGACCGCCTGAGTCACAAGTGAAGGAGAGGAAAAGTCACATAAATTATCATCTGAATTTATAATAAATTACCAGAAGAAAGTTACATACATTATCATTTGCTAGACCCTAAGTTATCATCATTAACTTAACAATTCACCAACATAAGTTTAAAACTACCATCAGTTTATGAATTTGAGAAAAATTTAGAAATTACCATCATTCAAACCCCAAGTTATCACTATAGTTTTAAGAAATCATCATCCTAAATTCAAAATTATCACCATTTCTATAAATTTGAAATATTTTCAAACTTATCACCAATTATACTAAAGTTACCATCAGCTGCATCTTTGAGTTATCATCTACATTTATAATAAATTACCACCCTATTTTCTGAATTTACCATTATTTTTAAGTTATCATTTACATGGAACACATTGTGCATATCTGCCAGGCTTACAAGTAGTTCCAATCTATAGGCGACTTCTCCACACTTGTTGATGAATGGAAATGGGGCCTATGTACCAGGGTGCAAGCTTGCCTTTCACTTTGAACCTTCGAACTCCGTGATGTGGCAACACCTTGAGATAGACATGAAGCTCTCTGCGGCGATTATTGGCATAGCTCTTTTGTCTGAACTGAGTAGCCTGAAGATGATCTCTGATCAGTTGAACTTTTCTCTTCTGCTTGCTTGAGAGCATCTAGCCCAATGATATACCCTTCTCCTGCTTCTGATCAATGTAGAGGGTTCTGCATTTCCTACCATAAAGAGCCTTAAAAGGGGATATCTTAAGGCTGGATTGATAATTGTTTTTGTAGGGGAATTCTGTATAAGGCAAGTATCTCTCCCAGTCAGTATTGAACTCTAGGGCACAAGCTCAGAGCATGTCCTCCAGAACCTGGTTTATCTTCTCAGTCTACCCATCTGTATGAGGGTAGAAGGCGGTGCTGAAAGCAAGATTGGTTCCAAGTGCATTATGTAGACTAGCCCAGAAATGCGAGGTGAACTGGGAACCCAGAAAGGCGGTGCTGAAAGCAAGATTGGTTCCAAGATTGATTTGAGAAATGAGTCGTCATCTGGAGAACTCTCTCCTTTGCGAATAGCAAGAAAATTTTCCCGCCACGCTGTTATTGCACCTTTAAGTTGGCGGGTGGTGAAGTCCACCTTGTCATCATTTAAGCAACATGCTTGTTGAAGTTTCTTTTCTGTATTTTGTAGCCAATCTTCTGCTTTCAAAGGCTCATTGGCTGAGGAGAATGTTATTGGCCTGGTCCTCAGGAAGTCTGTTAGCTTGGAGCTTCTACAACTAACTACCCCCTCTCGGGGTGGTCTCCTCCACAAGTGGAGTAGTCCCCTGGTGAGCGGGAGTGGGACCGACTATGACTGACACCTGGTGACTGGAGCTAGAGTGAGAACAAGAGCGTGAATGGCGATGGCCTTAGCTGGAACCTCTGAAGTCTGCAGCAGGCGGGCGTACTCTAAAGTCTGCAGCAGGCGGGCATACGCTCTTACGAGCCATAAGCCTAGTGTGGGGTCCCAGGTGACATGTCGGTGCTACACCATGGGTGACTAGAGTACGCAGAGACAAAAGACGGGTAGTTTTGCTAGTGTTGCTGGTGCTGGTAGTACTGGAGTTGAAACTCACATGGGTACTAGAGCTAAAACTCACTCTTGTGATGACAGAGTGTAGTCTGCTGTAGGCCGACAGCACTCCAACTCGGTCTCGGCTGCTATCCGCTCACTCAAAGAAATTGAGAGTGGTCTCCACCCTGCCAATTAAGCTCAGAGGATGTCTGAGTGCTGGTAACTAGAAGTCAACAACATCTGGAGTTGCCCCTATCTCCTAGAGAGCTCGGAAGTGGGAGTCAACTAGGACCTGCTTAAGCTGCACCTGGTGGGAAAGTCGAGGGTCGTCCACTAGAGCTAGCTGGAGGTCATGGTAGGGAACTCCAGTACGGACAATGGGGAAGAAGCAATAGGGGGACTATATTAGCTCACTCCCGTGCAGCCGACAAAGCTGAGCTAAAGCAAAGTGTGATGCATCCTGTATGTCATCTGAATGATCACTCCTGGGTGTGTGATAGGGATGATGAGGGGATCAAATCCTCCCTCCCTAGCATACACAAAGGCCTCCATGGTCCAGATGCTATGGTCTAGGACCCTCGTCCTCACCCCCTAAAGATGGGCGGCTGGTTGTAACCGAGGTATTGTATCAGCTGACGCAGTAGTCCCACGAACTTGCCCTCTGCCTTAGCATGAGTGAAGTAGTCCCAGGAACTAACTAAAGAAGATCCGACAATCTATAATTTTGAACAACAAGAGGTTAGAATAGGTAAAGTATAGAGAAAGTGCGAATAAGTAAAGATCTAAGAAGGATAAGTGAAGCAAGTAGTAAGCTGCATTTTGTCAAAGTTTTCTTAGATTTCAAAATTATGACTTAATTTTTTAGGCACGACCAGTCTAACTAGGTTTTCTATAGTCGTATGCTCGATACCAGCCCTGTCGGACCCAGATTTAGCAAATCCAGAATGCTCTATGAAACAACTATACTATTACCTATATTAGTAGATAGTGCTCATAGATACATTGCTAAATCATCTCATACATAATACATACCATAGCATTCATTAATGTTACAATATAAGAGTTCAAATAATCCACACTGAGACAAGTTTACAAAAGGGCTGCCAGGCCAAATAAGTTCATTACATAAATGAGAAAGCAATAGTAGAAGCAAAACGGAGGGAGCTCATCTCTTCACAAGCAAGTGACCGGGAACACCCGCATGTGTTCGATATTCGCCAAGAGCTCGGCTAATATTGAACTCACCCTGAAGTTATCTTGGTCATAAAAACTATAAGGAGATGCTATATACCTGGTCCTAATCTAATTGACACCATCTTCATTGCCCTCGTCACCTTGGTCCTCGTAGAATGCATATTGATCTTGATTCACATACTCTAAAGAGGATTGAGAGTGAGGGTGAGCACACACAACAGTGCTCCATGAGCCAACACATAGAATGCATGTGACTATAGATGCAAGGCTTAAACAAGGGTGACTCAAATTCTTTTATTTGCATAAAGTGACAGTTGTAAATATTATAATTAAAATTCCCTATGACTTAGCAAGTTAACGAAACATGCTTTAAAGAGATTTAAATTGTGCAATAAGTATAGTGGTGCAGGTTCCATCCACCTATGCTAGATTTTTGATCATTATATTATATCCACCATATTAGCAACACTGGAGTACTTCCCTCCAGAAAAAAGGTCAAAGTTGGAGTACCTCCCTCCAATACAGTTTTCATCCCACCCACAAAGGTTTGGAAATAGAACTAACTCGAGAAAGTTCCCATGTCCGCCCTTGACTGTGGGCACGACTATTTGAATAGTTTATACTCTGTAGAGACTGTACATCTTTACTCACAAGTGATAATCAACCCGATGGGCCTACACGATTTCTTGGTCATGCAAATTGAGAGATTGTCACGAGGCCTTTACAATACCTCGCCCTATGGCCAGTCCACCCCCTATGGTGAACTACCAGGGGTAGCCCCCATAAGTTAGTGCGGAAAGTAATACCCTAACACTTGATGTAACACCCTAGCCAATCAATGACCTAGAATGCTACCAAACTAATAACATAATAAGGAAAAACTAATATTCATCTTACAAAATTTCAGCAGAACCTCCTTTGTTTATTGAGTAAATCAGAGGTTTCAATAGGCATAATCAAATGATAAGTATAACAGTAAGCAATATAGTCATTTATAAGCAAAACTGGATTATGTTCATCATCGCACTCATAACAATACTACTTAGATAAAGAACGGAATCAATGTAAAAGAGTTCTAATCTTTTATTACATTTTGAACCTGATAGACATTAATCAAATACCACTTGAATTATTCAGCAAATAGTGTTTAATGTTCTTTCTTTCTTCCATGGTGAATAGACCGTGCAAGTGCAACAAAACTAATCCTTCTTTATTCCCATGCATGCCGATCTCATGTAGATACCTAAAACAAACAGCAACCACAACAACAACAACAACAAGAGTGAGTTCAACGACTCAGCAAATATAATAAGTGGTAACAAGAATAAAAGTGAACATCATTTCACAAGTTCATCCATCAATCATATAAATAAACCATGCTATGCAATATGATCAAAAATCTCTTTATCTCTTCTCTTTCGCATTTTACCGGTAATGCGGAGTGTGCATCCGTCAATGCACACCCATGCCTGTACCATCTGGTACATGGACCAATTGCCCATACTCCACAAGTATGGGGACCTTTAGCCCGTCATGTCATCAACATGACGGGGACCTCGGCGCTTGGTCATCTTGTGACCAAGACTTCAATAAATCAGCATGATGCACAAACGTGAATATCTCAACAAATAAAACTTGCATTCACAACATCTATGCATCAGAAATTCTCCTGAACACTTTCAATTGCAATCGACCATAAACAATATCAACATATCATTAACATAATCAAGATCACATATACTCATAACATAGATCAAACATCTTCAAACCAACAATCATCAACAATCCACACTATAAAGTTTAAACCATCATTATACTTGCCTTAACCGCGAGAAAACGGGGGATGAGTAGAAGGTGCGGGCCCTGGGATCCGTCCTCCTCCTGAATAATAATTATAATGGTTGCTAAGACAACATTAGCGAGTCTTTAGATTAAATAAAAACACCCCCAAACTAACCCAACATGTTTAGCTTATTCAAAACCCCAAATCCTTTCGGCCATCCTGTCCCCCTCTACAGTCAGTCAACTTCAAAAATTCGTATCTATTGGTACAGAAGTCTGAATAGGGCGTTCTCAGATTTCCTGGAGAGATAATTAAATTATGTAACTAAACCTAGCTGGTGAGTCTCCCTGATTCGGCCATCTTCTACCCGCACCATCCAGTTTTCTAGAAACAGCAGACTCCTATCGGGTCCTCTGGACAGCGCACTAAAATTGCCATAACTTTCACCCCGAGTGCCCGATTCGTGATTTCTTGACCGTTCTGGAAAGCTAAGGAAATTATCCACAACTTTCATAATATGGAGATCCTCTGATTCTCCTGTTCTCTAATCGCCCAAACCAATCTACCGAAATCTGACAGAAATTCCCCCGATCTGCAGAACAGTCTTGCTAGAAAAATCATAACTTTTGCTACACAAGTCCGAATGACGCATTCTAGCACTCCATGGAAAGATAATTACGTCCTATACAACTCACTAGGAGAAGTCTAGACCTGAATTCCCACGGATATACCCCGAAACAGCCGTCTAACATAATCTGCCCTAGCAGTCCAGAATACCGACATAGCTAGCACAATTAAAATATTCATCTACTTGGGGCAAAACAGGGATTACCCATGACGATTCGCTGAAGAACACGACGAACACCCCACGAGTGTTGCTGCGAATGATTTCTTCGCACAATCTTCTCTTTTTTCCTCTTTTTTTCCCCTCCTCTTCCCTTCCACCGGATCCAATCGTCTTGCTGCGAATGATTTCTTCTTCCGCTCGACCGGCAGCGAATAGAGGTAATGCTCACCGGCAATGGAGGAGAGGGGAGGGGAGGTGCTGCTGGGGGCGTGCAAGGGCAGCAGGGGGCGGCGCAAGGAGCAGCAGGGGCGGCGCAAGGGGGGAGAGGGGGAGGCGCAAGGGGGGAGAGGGGGAGGGGCGGCTAGGGTTGGAGGGGGTGGGCGCCTCTCCCCCCTTCTTTGGCTGGTTTCCCTCCTGGGCCTTGGCCCAGGCCCAGGTTGTCCGAAAAATTCAGAAACCCCCCCTGAAAACACTATTTTATTCTTCCCTTTAAGATCTTTTTCTCCGATTAATCGATTATTTGTCAAATCTCTTCCGGGATATTACACTTGGCACAGCTGGACCACAGCTTTCCACAGCACCGGTGAAATGGGTACACATCACATTTACACGGTGTCCCATTCATGCCGGATTTTTGGTCTGCACATGCACAACTGCACTCCCCCACCTATGCAAAGACTACGAGGTCTAGTAAATTATTCAACCAAGCCTATAGTTTGCCAGCTTATGGTAGTACTATTTTACATAAAGAGGTCATCATAGGATTAAGTTCTTAATTTATCTGGGCGGTACATACCACAAACCACATATTCTCATGTTACCTCCACAACAACCACTCTTACTATCCGTCCAGACAGGTATAACAAGTTTTTAGGGTTTTGGATAAGCATAAGACAAGTTGTTTCAAACTACTAGTCACTTACATCCCATGACTGTCCCAATTAAGATTTTATGTTTAAGAATGATGATTAGGGCATACTAGTGCCCCAAGGCTTGACAAGGCTAGCTGGCATTTATTCAAGACCTATAGCTAATCAAGTTATTAATATTATCTAAGGTGATAAGGTTCGGGGATTCTCAAGTTTTCAAGGATGGCATAATTATATTACTAAACTAGCAAATAGGTGAGAGCTACCTTACAAGCAACATATTCTTGTACATAAAATAAAGCATGCATATTTGACTAGATTGAAATAACATAATCTGCATGAATTATAGGATCAAAATGATCAAAAAGTTGACTCACCTGGGTCATAGGTTAGTGGGTCTTGCTACTCTTGCGATGCGTCGACTTGAGGCTCAGTCACATCTTAGAATTCTACTTGGACGAACACGCCGAAAAACGGACGATAGGCAAAGATAGCAAATAAATATCCCAATATTTAAAATGAACTATAAATTGAACAAAACTAGATCCAAAAGAAAGATCTTGAATTTAGAAAATTTTAGAAACAAGTTTCACTACATTCAGAGCTAAGACGAGGGAGAACAGGCTCTTCAAAGTTTATTTCCAGGACAAATACCAAAAAAATAAATAGAGGAAAGAGTTCTCTCTGTGACAGGTGGATCCCACAATTTTTATTTGAATTTTTGAAATATTTTTAATTTTTAAGAGTTCGGTGTATGACATGTGGGGCCTATTAATTATTTAAATTATTCCTTTAAAAGAAAAGGCCCAGAGGCTGACATGTGAGGCCTCGACACTGTGTAAACAGTGTTTTTGGGCCCACATGTCAGTGGCCCAAAACTTTAAACCAAGGATTAAAAGATTTCTTATCTGAGGTGGGGCCGCATGTCAGTCTAATTACTGAAGATAAAATTAATGTTGATGACGGCAAGGAAGGCCACGGTGGCACGGGAGCATTTCTAAAATGGGTTACTCGTGCTCGCGCGCACCTTGGAGTGAAGTGGTGTGGGCTGAGGGGAACCAGAGAGTTGCTGGTAGCTAGCTCGGCGATGGCGGGAATAGGGCAATAGGCCCAATGGAAAACTACTTGATTAGAGATAAATTAAATGGGAGGGGAGCTATTGGGAGAAGTCAGGAGCTCACTGGGATGGAAAGAGGAGCTAGGAGAAACTGGATGTGGGCTGGTGACGATGGACCAGAGCGACAGAAGAGGGTGATCGGCATAGGTGAAGATGGGGTCGTGGTGCTCGAAATTGGCATCGGGGTTAGCTTCACGGGGTGATGAGGGTGCTCTGGACAGGAGGAATCAGATGGCGGTGGTCAGAAACACGGCGAGGAAGGGCGACCAGAGTCGAGGAAGACACAACCTCCAGCGAGCTGCAAAGGAGGAGACTCCAATTAGGCTAAGCATGAGGACCGGAGATGTCAAATGAGCACAAGAGAGGGCTTGGTATGGCTCAAAGTCCATTGAGGAGAGCTAGCACTGGCGATGGCCAAAGGAGGTCTCGGCGACGGTGGTGTTGTAACACCCTGGAAAAGTTTAACTATGAAATATGTGCAGATCTTGAATTGTTTTGCTATGTATTTCATTTGAATTAGGAGTTTATGGGATTTTCTGAAAAATTTGGTGAATGATTCCAAAGGTTAAAAAGGAACAACAAGAAACCAAACATGTTTAAACAATAGAGAATTAAAAATTTAAAGTAAGAATCTGCAAAGATGATCCATAAGAGACAGGGAGAGGTGCACAAAGATATAAATGTGTATAAACAAGTAAACCAATAATAGATTAAATAATAAAATGGGCACAAGTGAAATATATATATAAATATAAACAATTTATTTTAAGGTTTGGTAATGATAAAGAAATAAAATCCATCAAGGGGAAGGAATAAGCAAATACATACAGGTATACATACATACATACATATATATATACACACACACACATATACATTTATGTGTAATCAAGGACTTCCATGAAATGTACCAGCATATCCACATGAGTATGTGTAAATAAATAAATAAAAATAGAATTTAAAAAGAAGAGTGGGCTGGCCAGCTGACCAAATTGGCCCAGCCAGCCAGCTGGCCGCCCTCACGCCCTCAGCTCATCTGGCCCAAGCCCTGCTTCCCCTTCCTCTGCACGGCATCCCGACCAGGCCGCCCCTCGCTCGGACAGCCCCCGCAGCGGCCGCCTCTCTCCGCAGCCCCCTTCGGACCGCCGGACACGGCGCCACGCCGTCCGCGTCACCCTGGGCCCACCGCCAGCGCGGCGCCATGTCATGCTATGTCACCACCTGCCGCCTGTCTCTTCCACGTCGCCGCCCATGCCGAAGGCGGGTGCCTCGCTGGTCAGCGCTCCGAACAGCCACACGCGATGGCCATAGCTCCGCCGGACCACGGCCCTGTCCGCCATTGTCACCCCCACGCCAGCAACACCGCCCCGGGTCAGTCGCCGATGCTTTCCCTGTAGCCATGCCGGTCCACCACCGCCGCCCCATCCTGGTCACCTACCCATCCTCACCGCGCGACCTCTTTTCCTACTATAAAGCCTCGGCCAAGCCGCCCTTTCGCATCGCCCGAACTCCCTCTCCCTCCCCTAGCACCCAATTGGTCTCCCATGCCCCAATTCCCCGCCGGCGCCCTGTTCTTCCCGCACTTCGGCAATCGACCGCGCCGCCGTGCCCCTGCACCTCCAGCCAATTCCTCCCACCTACCCCCTATTCGGGACCAGGCGAAGCAGATCCCACCCTCCGCCGAGCTCCTCCGGGCCTGCAGCTCGCCGGTGTCGACTTCCTTTCCGGGCCGCCGCCGCCGCACGCCCCCATCGCCTTCCCCGTGACGCAAGGGTTCCATTTTTCCCCTCACCGGCCCTTCCCCGGCCGCTCACCGCCGACTGCACCACCGTTGTTTCCCAGTTTCGGCCTCCTCTGCCCCGGCCTTTGCTACCGCATAGCATAATTGCTATTTGCGCCCTATACCAGTAAGCAACACTCGAGAGGTCCCCTGGCTAGCAGCGCTGGCGCTAAAAATCCACCCTGGCCACCCGCGTTCGAGCCTCCGCTTCGCAGCGCCGGGGGTGTGATTTTTGGCTTTTATTTTTGTTGCACACAGGACTGTACAGAGAGTGAGAAATGGTGTATAGGGGTATATACTAACTCTTTTGGCATGGATAGTTAGCATGTGCCATGAAATGTTGTATATATATATACACATATCCATGTGTGTATATATGTGTATATATAATGGATAACCCTTTCTAAATCTTTAGCAAATAAATTTAATTAGTGATTAAACATAATTTAAAATGGCACATGTTGTAGCAAATATCCTATGTAACCTTGTGCAATAATTCCTACAACCTCCAACTAAAGGTATTTTAGGGACTTTGATTATGGATGTTTAGCATGTGCTAGAAAACAATACTTATATATATGTGTAACATAAGAAATTCTTTTAGCTCTTTGTCAAGTGAGAGGGTTTTGTAATAGTATGATTAGAGTGAAAGCTCACATGAAATAATGACCCATCAAATAGAAGGGTGTAGAAACTAACCATTAGCAAGATAGGCCATACGATATTATCAACAACCTAGGCTATAACATTCAAATGTAATTAGGGAATGCATTATACAAAAATGGCTATGGTTAAACTTTAACTAATCGAAATGGGATTACTCTAGCACCGAAGCAAATGAAACAAGACTCTAAATTTGTCTAAATTGCATGGCTACCCAATGAAATAAAAATCTGATAGTGGAGTTAATTGGGTTTTTGGTGGATGTTTATTTGGTTTGCTGATTGCCTTTCTCTTTTTATCCAAATTTTCGCGCACGTTAAAAATAGCGTACGAGGCTCAGGAGGAGGAAGCCGAGGCAGCAGCTCTAGAAGCTTCAGACAACCAAGAACCAACCCACTGTGACCAAGGCGAGTCAATACTTTGATCATGTTAAACCTATATTTTCTGAAAATTACTTTGTTTAAATTAGCAAATTGCATGCTGTTATTTTATATGCAAATACATGCTTAAATTAGAATCCTAGTTAAATGCCTACTGTTTAATTTGATTAATATTGCCTCTCCTTTGGAATGTTTGAACACTAGCACCTTGTCGCCCTAGCAAAAATGATAATAGTAACCTTTCAAAAATAAGTCCGTAATTATATGCCATGCTTAGTATTGCTTAGCTACTCATGGGCGCAAGAGCGTCCAAGCATCACTTTAATCATGAGAAAATGTGGCTGGGTAGTCATGGTGGGAATGACTGGTGTATGTCGGATATGGTTATTTTATACTCCCAAAAATCTCAAACTGCTTATTTATCTGGGCGGATGGTTCGGGGGATGGTGCAAGGGTGCACGAGAGTGTGGTTTGTGGTAGAACCGCCCAGATAACTCTAAGGACTGAATCTTGTCATGGCCTCCCCTGTAAAACAAGTGCAGCCACAAGTCTGTAAAGTACAACTTGGCCTAGTAGATTTATCGGACCCTGAATATCATCATCATTGGTGGAGGAGGTGTGGTAGTGCAAGCGGCTATCTGTGTGGCGGGCTTGAATGGGACATCCGCGGAGGGTGAGGTTCTGCTGTGGAGTGCTAGCAGTGTGGGTAGCCAGCTACTAGGCATTCAGGAGGAGAACATCTCGCACAATGTATGGGACCCACCGCAAGTGGGAACGGCCCATAGGGTGAGATGATGGAAGGGGCGAGGTACTTTGAATGGTTACTGTGATGGTTCGCTCAACTGCATGACTAAGGAATTGTGCGGGGCAACGAGTAAACTGTTTCTTGTGGGTAAAGTATGCAAACTCTGCAGAGTCAAAACTATTCGAATAGCCGTGCCCACGGTCAAGGGCGGACAGGGGAATTTAACCAGATATAGTTCTTTTTCAAAAACTTTGTGGGCGGAAATGGAAAAGTGGAGGGCAGTGGAAAACCCTAACTGGTGTTGTCCTGGGTGTCGTCCCAGTGGTAATGTAAGCGGTTATAACACTGAAAGTATAGCATATGGTTTGGAGGCCATGTAATGGTGGATGGTCTCTAGATTACTGGTGTTATAGCATTCTGATACACACTTACACTTTGGTTCAAAACTGCTAGGTCATAGGGATTTTTAAGTAATTGTATTCAAAAGCACTCTACGCAAAACAAAATAACCCCAACCTTCTCTTGATAAGCCCTGCATACTACTTAATTGCATTCTGTGTGTTGGCTCGCTGAGCACGGTGGATTGTGCTCACACTCGCATTACCAAAATCAGATTCAGGAGCCCAAGATCACTATGCATATGAAGATGCCCCCGCTGTAGAAGGAGGGAACAATGCCGAGAAGTAGGGCGTCTCTTGCGTAATTTAAGTCCTAGGTAGATAGACTATGGTATAGTGTGCCTATAATTATTGCCTTAACTTGGGTAATAATCATATGGCACATATTTATCCCCAGTCGCTGCCTGTGGACTAAAGGTCTACCTTGCTTTTGCTTCCGCTACTATACTTTTGTAATGTGAACATTTGGCCTGATCGGCCCTTATGTAAAACATTGCCCGACGTGGTATAATTCAAACTCAGCCATGTAATATTACTATGTGATGATGTGATTCATGCGATGTATGAAATGATGCAGCAATGTACCTGTGAGCGCTATCTACTGATCCAGGGAATAGTGCAGTGGTTTCACAGGAGATTCTGGATTGAAAAATACGGGTTTGACAGGTGTTTAGCTCGGGAAGCAAGGGGAATTGAGGAGAGGTGGAGGAATGCTGAAAGGGGGTTGACTTGGGCCCTTTTTATAGTGGAAAGAAGGGAGTGGGGAGCGTTGGGTGTGAATTAAAGCGAGAGGTGGTAATGGTGGCACTGTGGATGAATAGGGGCGACATAGCTACGGGGGCAACTCGGCGCAGCTAGGAGGCAGAGAGGGAAGGAGAGAGGGAAGTCCATCCCCACACAAATACTGTGCTGGTTCTTTCTACTGAAGCCCATGAGCCAACTTCCAAACATATGTTGTATGTTATCAGGTGGAATGAAGCCAAAAGCGGCGGCTATCACCATGCCATACATATCTTGCCAATGGACACTTAAAAAATAAGTGATCAATGGTTTCACCAGATACACCACTTATCTTTCTTTTTCCAATTTCTCTTGAAAGGTTATCTTGAGTCAATATAATACCCCTGCCCAGGTACCAAAGGAATACCTTGATTTTCAGGGGTATCCTCACTTTCCAATTGTACTTAGGAGGAAAAAACAAAACTAGAGTTAACCAAAGCAAGATACATAGAGTGAACCGAGTACTGACCATTTTTGTGTAATTTTCATTTAACCATATCATTCTCATTTGTTAATTGAATATCATGGCACATTGCCAAAATATTGTTCCATTTCAGTAAAACCTCCACATGCAAGGTTCTTTTGAATGTGATGTTCCGATAATCAGAACCAAGCACATCAACAACAGAGCAATTTTTAGAAGAACAGTGAAACACCTCAAAAATTTCAAAGAAATTGAAAATTTTCTTGAATTTTGAGTGAATAACAAAACTTTCCCAATTTGGCAATTCCTGTTGAAATCCTGCTTTCTTCTTTTGGAAATCCCGCCTCTTCGCGCGGGCGCCGCCGCCAAACCGCCTCACTGTTTCGGCTGCACACGCACAGCGTGCTCGCATCGTCGGATTGCGGCCGTCCGGCCTTCGCTTGTTCACACTGCCTGGTTGCACGGTTGTCGGACCTCGGGTTAGCAAACCCTGATCCTCTGTGATTCCACCGCACTACTCCTTGGATCAGTAGATAGTGCTCACAGATACATTACTGTATATCAAAAACATATCATGCGGAAGCATAAATAATACAGTAATACTTACTCATGGGCCAATTAGGCCGAAAACCAAACAATGCAGTAGCGGAAACTTCACACAGATGGGACCCGCAGGACTTGCCCACAGGCAGCCAACTGGGGTTCGTGACCTAGACCATGGCCTCTTCATCTTCCAGCTCTGTCGACCCCTTTTGAGCATCGTAGGGCTTGACATTCCTGTTCTTTCTGACTGGGTGATGGTAGTTAAGCAAGAATGAGTACGATGATACTCAGCAAGCCACCACACAGGATGCAATAATAATAGATGCAAGGCTGTCAAAGGAGGCTTGAGGCTCTTTTATTTGCTTAATGCGACATTTGCAATAATCATAATTAAAATTCCTATGACTTGGCATTTTATAAACATGCTTTAAAGAGTTTGAAACTGTGCAATAAATATAGCGGTGTCGGTTCCATCCACCGATTACATGGTTCCATCCACCTATGCTAGGTTTTGATCATTATGCCACTTTCATAATATCAATCACGCTGGAGTACATCCCTCCAGGAAAAATTTAAAGTCAGAGTACATCCCTCTGATAGATTTTTGTCCCACCCACAAAGGTTTTCGAAATAGAACTAACTCGAGTAAGTTCCCATGTCCGCCCTTGACCGTGGGCACGGCTATTCGAATAGTTTTCACTCTGCAGAGGTTGTACACTTTCACCACAAGAGATAAGTCATCTTAATAGCCAACATGCTTCCTTAGGCATGAGACCCAGATAATTTATCACAAAGCCTTTACCTTACTCCAGTCTAGCTAGACACCACCCACTGAGGTTTCACCGCTGAAGGGCTACATCCACCACAGTCAGAAGCCCCCTCTTGCGCCGTATGAGTAAACCAGTGTGTCCTGGCACCCACTTGCCAATGGTGATATCCAACTAAACCTTTGTAAGTTAGTCAGCTAGGTCGTACCCATATAGACTTGTGGTTGCACTGTTTTACACAAGGAGGTCATCACAAGATTCAGTCCTTAATTTGTCCAGGCGGTTCAATCCACAAACCACATATTCTCGTGCTACTTCCGCACCAACCACTCTTACCACCCACCCAGACAGGTATAGCAGGTTTTGAGGGTTTTGAGAAGCATAAAATAAGTAGCCACAAAGTATTCAGCCACGTACATCCCGTGACTGTCCCAAAACAAGTTCTTATATTTTTGAAGATTGATGATCAGGACAACTAGCGCCCTGGACTTTGACCAGACTAGCATGGCATTTAATAAGACTTATAGCTAGTAAAGTTATCAATAATATCTATGGTGACAAGGATCAAGTGATTCAAGTTCCAAAGGATGGCATAATAAATTTAATACAACAACAAGTGGGCATGTAGCTACCTTAAGCTTTGACATATATTTGCATAACAAATTAGGCATGCAAGTTGATAGTTTAAAAGAACATAATTTTGCATAAAATGTAGGATCAATATGATCAAAGTGATGACTTGCCTTGCTTGTTTTACCACGGCCTTGATTGCTCTAATTCAAATCCTTCTCAGTCATTGATCTTAACTTTACTAGTCCTCGCTTTTACCCGAGTCTTGGTCTTGTTCGAATCCGTCGTCCTGTTGAGTCTTCATATTCTAATACACGGCAAGAAAAAGAAAGACCAAATAAATCGAAACACTTTAAATGCCCAAGTTAATTTAAATTATACATTTATTACGATTTGAGAATAGAAGGATGATGCGGGTTAGTGTGCCGTAAGCACAGCGGTAGATGAATTGGGCGAAGGAATGAGGTGGCAGAATAGCTTTACCGTGAGGGAAAATTTAGAATAAGGGGGGGGGGACCAAAATGAAGAAGTATCTACAGGAATATACCCCCTTTTGAAAAGGTAGAGGTCAAAACATAGCTGATCGGGGCAATGCGAGGTTCGACCATTTATTTGATAACCTTCTCATTATTAATTTTATATTTATCAAGGAAGTCCCGTGAGTCAGGCAGGACTTACAGATAGATAAAAGGGCTAGCGAAGATAGTAAAGAGGAATTGAACTTTGTATTTTTAGGACGCGGGAGCTTTACAGGAGATGAGTAATTTTAATTATTTAATGAAATTTGATATTTCATGAGGCAATATTTATCTGAGATTGCAGTAGTCGGCTTAACAAATCATTATGTTAATGGCTTAATCAAATGATGGGGTTAGCCATTTCAGTCTAGTCGTTATTAGGAGCAAAGTTAATCAACTGGCTTATTATCAATTATTAACAGATATGGCCAACGATTATGTTTTACTAAAAGAGATGCTATTACTTTATAGGGATCTTCTTAATAAAGCTATTCCTTTTATTATTATTATTTAATTTCGATCATTAAAGTTAAATCCCGAGATAATGATTGGGGATTTGGGTGCGAGACAAAGACTAAGGATTGCTCTTTCTTGTTTAGGACTTTCTTAACCGTATTTTATTTATCATCTTAATCTTAGTATTTTAAGATAATGTTACAGTCTTTACTACAAATATTTTTAAGCACTTTTGAGAAGATAGCCTTCATGATTTTTAGAGATAAGTAAGCCACACTTGATATTTTATGTGACGTGCAATTGATTTTTGAGGGTTAAACTTCATTAAGCAGGGTAGCTTCAATTCGTACGATGGAAATGTAATATTTGATGATCCATTCATTCAAATTATTATATTAATTACTTTTGTTACCAATGTCTTATTTGCATGAATGTAGGCAAAATGAAAAGGTATAAATCCTAAGCTTCATGATTAGATCCTTTAGTCATGATAGTATTGTAATTATTATTAGGTTATTAACTTTATGTTACTTTCTTAATAATGGGAAAATAGTTCATGTCATAGACTTACCTTAATTAATCTTCTATATGAGGATCAATGAATTAATCTTGATTGGTAAATAAATAAATTAACCATTGCTAAGTTTCAAATTTAGTTGCATGAATCTTTTCATTATAAATTTATAAATACAATCTTATTCTTACTATCATTCACAGCTTACTGTAATATATGCATGTATATCTTTTACACATGATTTTAGCATTTAGCAAAAGGGGTCACAGATCACTATGCACTTCTTGCTTAAGAACTTAACTCAGCCACTTGGTTGGGGTCCCACCTGTCATACCAGAGGGAGATAACAGAAAGGAGGGTGCTGTCTTCAATTAGTAACCCGAACAGAGCAGAGGCCGAACAGGGGAGGGAGACGTCGGGGATGGGTGGCGGCGTTGCCGGCGGGGAGTGGCCGGGGGAAGCAAAGGCGACCGGCAAAATGGAATCTTCGAGCGACAAGGAGGCTCCAGGTGGCACTGGAGCCGGCCGAGGTGGTGCCACGGCAGGCTGGCAGCGGTGCCAAGCGGCCCATGGTGAGGGAGGAAGGGGCGCCGGCGGCCGGGAAGGAGAGGGGAGAAGGTGGCGTGCGCCTGAGCAGGAGTGGAGTACTAGAAGCTTACCTGTGCGGTCGAGGTGGCCGGAGGGGGGCTGAGACGAGCCGGCGACGGGCACAGGCGGCGGCGCGGGGAGGCGACCGTGGCGGGAGAGCTGGGTGGCGGAGGGAGTCGGCCGATGGTGGGGGAGGCCTTGGGGCACCAGGGAGATGCTCCCACCGCGTGGAATCGGCCCGGAGTCGATCGACGTGGAGGCGGCGGCGGAAATGGTGATGGCCGGCCGGAGGGGGAGAAGGCACGCGCACGGCGTTCTCTGGCGATGGCGCTCCGATTGACGGCGAGGGAAGGCGGTGGACGCCCAGGCGCACGCCGTGACGCGCTCAAATCGGGGCGAGCTTGCCGGAGGTGGCCGGAACGGGGATAGGGCCGGTGGCCGGCGCTGGCGCAGGGGACTGCTCGAGCGGGCTCGGCTTGAAGGAGGAAGAAGGGGGCCAGGGAGAGCTCTGGGCGGCTCTAGCCTTCTTATAGGCGAGCTCGAGGGCGCGCGCCCGGGGGAGTACGGCCGTCATGGGCAGCGGCATGGGCGGCGGCATGGGAGAGGCGTACGTCGGCATGGACGCGGGTACGGTGGTATGGGCGGCGGGGAAAACCAGGGGCGGGACCGGTGAAACCGGGGCGGACCGGGCCGTGCGGGCTGGGCGACGGCATGGGCTGGGCTGGCGGATGGCATAGCGGTGCACGGAGGCGGACTGGCTGGGCGCGGTGGAAGAAGTGGGTGGAGGAAGGAGGAAGAAACGGGGGAGGAAGAAGGCGCCTGGGTCAGCGGCCGAAAAAAAAGAGGAGGCAGGCCGGGGGAAAAATAGGCCGGCTGGGCCGAGAGGAAAAATGGGCTGGGCCCAAAAGGGACTTTTATTAACTTTAAAAATTTCTGAATTTTTGGATTTCAACACTTGGATTGTAAGTAGATTTTGAATTTAAAAACTGGGTTCAAATTTTAGGTGCAACAATTTAATTTTAAGATTGGTCGAATTTTGAGAAATACTTTCTTAATTCTCTGGATTTGAATTTTCAGATATGAAAATTGGATGGAAGAATTTTAGATTGATTTTCAATTTCTAATCTTGGTCTTTGAATAACCAGATTTAAATTTTAAATTTTGAATTTAATACTCCTAAGGAGTTTTGGATTTTCTCAGTTTGATTTTTATTAATCGGGCATTTTGGGCAAGACATCAAATCGAGACATTTGAAATACGCCAAAACTTTTGAGAACACAGGAAAAGCGATTAAAAGATTTACATCATTTTCGCAATTACACTAGTTCCCTTTTTGGGATGTTACAGACCCTACCCCCCTTAACAGGAATCTCGCCCCCGAGATTCAAGTAGAGTAGAAGGAAGGAGGTGGGATCAAGCTGGCTAGCAATAGGTTCTAGAGTAATGCTTGGTACTACGCCCTTTCCTTGGAGCCATCCGAAGAGAGGATATCCAAACAAAAGTGGGTCAACACTTGGAGAAAACACCACATAGGAGACCTTGTTCTTCTGGATTGATTGCAGCTAGCTTCACTTTGTTGCTTGACATTTTAGGGGTTTGCCGTTTCTTCAGTGCTGATTGCTAACTTATCTTTATACCGGAGCGGTAGCAGGGCCTAACATCAAGGTGCTTCGACATTATTTATTCAGGCTACCCCCCTTGACATGACGGGTGACCGGTACTAATTGCTCTTGTCAGCTTTAGTCATGACGAGTTTGATGGCGGCTTGAAGGCTCAGTCTCTGTATCTCAGCTGCTTTGGTCAGCAACGGGTTCATGGAGCAATCCTTGGGGCAGTGGTCTTGTCCTTCACAGAGAAAACAGGTGATCTTGCTCGTTGGACACTCTCCTGGCGGGTGATCTTCTTCACAGTTGGGGCAGTTTGCAGTGCATTGACTTTTCTCATGTCCCTTTTCTCCACAACGCCTACATGCTACTAGGTTCTTGAGACAGCCTTCTGGTAGATGGTGTTTCTTGCAGTAACAACAGTACGGAGCTGGGCAATTGTAGCTATAGTGTCCGGGTTGTCCACAGGCAAAGCATGTAACCTGTCGTAGTGGAGGGCATGATTGGGCGTCATGTCCTGTCTTGCCACATTCATTGCACGCAGTGGCCAGCAGAGTTTCTGGACTTGGTAGTCGAACTTTGTCGCATGCAGTTTGCTCCTTGATGGGGTACTTGAAGCCGACGAGGTCTTCTGTGCTGTAGCTGAGGTTGATGGTGACGACATCCTTTTCTTGATTGTTCAATCCCTGTTGAGGGCAGTATCTCACATGGTGTCCTGGGTCACCGCATTTGAAGCAATTGAACCCTTTGCCTTGCTTCCTCTGGGGGCATTGGTTGGCGTAGTGTCCGATATCTTGGCAACAGAAGCAAGCAACATCCTTTCGAGGTTTGCTTGGTGCCATGCCACTGTTATTCCCATTGTGGTAGCTGCTCCTCAGCAATCCTTGCGGAGTGGGTCTGAGTGAATACTTGGTTGAGCGGTAGGGGTTAAAGTGAGTGGAAGCTTCTGATTCTTTCTTCTTGCTTCCAACCTTGTTCTTGACCATTGCTTGTTTGATGATGGCTGGATCAGTGAGTTTGCTATGAGATAGAAACTTGAGTCTTGACCCTTTCGCGGGCTAAGGCCTCGTAGTTGTTGTCCTTTTCAAAGATATTTCCTCTTTTCACCTCAAAGCTTGAAGTGTCTTGACTTGGCTATCTGCTATCTCTTGCCTACAGACCTGACGAGGTTTTCAGCAATTAGGTGAGGGGGAATTAGCATGAGATGCGCAAAGGATCACGGAGATGAGATATTCTAACCCATTCTAAGGAGTGCACACCCAGAAGCTGGGGCAGTACACAAGCCACACAGAACAACCAAGCTTTTGAAAACAAACTTTTCCTGCGATTGCGAAATACAACGCCCAAGGGCAAGAAGGTAGTGCACAGGGCCAATAAAATCTTTTTGACCAAGCAACGTCTATGCGTGGAGACACACACAAGAGAGCACAGGGTTCTGAACACTAGGTTTGCTGAAGGAGGCCACCAAATCTTCACGAGCATCCTTGACGCCTTCGAGCTTAAGCCTTTGAAGTGAGGTAAAGGGAATAGGGAAAACCAAATTTTCTTTTTATAGATGGAAGTAGCAGAAGGAAAGGGTTAAGAAGTGCTTTGGCAGTGAAGCTCATGCTTCTTATTATTATTTTGAAAATAGAGCTTTTTAGAAAGCAATTTTCAGAAATCCGAGGCTGAAAACATTTGCTTTTCCAAGGTAACCCCATCAATAATTTTCAGCGCCAGTAGATTCCCAAGTTTTGGTTTTAGAAACAAGTTCTTGGGAATTAAATTTTTGTATTTTCAAATACTGGGGCCAAGTTTTGAAGTAACTTGAATCAAACCTTCTTGCAACGAAGATACACTATATACTTTTGACATAGAGCCCTATAACAAGATTGATTTTTTTTTCTGAAATGGTTTTGAAATAATCGAACTTTTAAAATACCCCTTTTTTTTTGCAACAGTATCCTAGCATCCTAAATTACCAAGCATCAATATAGGATGTTGGCTAATGAGTTAAAGGAACTTAAGTAGCAGCTGGATGAATTGAAGGAGGAGTATATATGTCCAAGTGTATCACTTTGGTCAGCTCCAGTGCTGTTTGCTAAAAAGAAAGATGGAAGCCTGAGAATGTGCGTTGATTATCGAGGATTGAATGCAGCAACAATCAAGAATAAATACCCATTGCCAAGAATTGATGATCTATTTGACCAACTCAAAGGAGCAAAAGTATTCTAAAAAATCGATCTGCGATCGGGTTATCATCAACTCAAAATCCAAGAGTAAGATCGAGAAAAGACTGCATTTACAACAAGATATGGGTTATATGAGTTTACAGCGGTGCCTTTTGGTCTAACCAATGCACCAGCATACTTAATGAATCTCATGAACCTGGTGTACATGGATTAGTTGGATCGTTTTATAGTGGTTTTTGTGGATGATATATTGATTTATTCCAAAAGTGAGGAAGAACATAGAGAACAGCTACGCATTGCTTTGACCAAGCTCAGAGAACATCAGTTATATGCCAAGTTCAGTAAATGTGACTTTTGGATGAAAGAAGTCGCATTTTGGGCCATATTATCACTAAAGGAGTCAAAGTAGATCCAGAAAAGATCAAATCTGTTATGGAATGGAAGCAACCAACAACTATAACTGAAGTGAGAAGCTTTCTTGCATTGGCAGGTATAATCGCCGATTCATAGAAGGATTCCCAAAGATTGCTCGCCCACTTACACAACTCCTCAAGAAAGATAAGCCCTTTAACTGGACAGATGACTGTGAAGAAAGTTTCCAACAGTTGAAGACTAAATTGACGACAACACCAGTCTTAATACTTCAAAGTCCAGAAAAAGAATGTCAAATCTATTGTGATGCTTCAAGACAAGGACTGGGATGTGTTTTGATGCAAGATGGAAAGGTCGTAGCTTATGCTTCAAGGCAATTATGACCTCATGAAGAGAACTACCCAACTCATGACTTAGAGCTAGCCAAGGGGGTTCACTCATTGAAGATACGGAGGTATTATCTATTGGGTAATCATTGTGAGATATTCTCAAATCACAAAAGTTTGAAATACATATTCACTCAACCAGAACTGAACCTGAGATAGCGAAGATGTTTGGAATTAATAAAAGACTTTGATATGAATCTCCAGTACCATCCCGGTAAAGCCAATGTTGTTGCAGATGCACTCAGTAGAAAAGCCTATCAAAGTATTGTGAATGAAGTCAATTATCCACCGTAATTGATGATAGAAATGCAGAAGTTAAATTTGATCTTAGTTGAGCAAGGCATGCTGGCAACACTTGAGATCCAACCACTGTTGACAGATCAAATTAAATCAGCTCAAGATGAGGACGAAGAAATTCAACAACTCAAAAAGAGCGGTCAGGAGAAAGATTTAAATGAGTTCATTGAAGACGAGCATGGAATTTTGAGATTACATGGTCGTTATTGTATACCTAAAAAGATAGAACGGAAGGATTTGATACTAGTAGAAGCCCATTCTTCACAACTTTCAATACACCCTAGAGGCACAAAAATGTATCAAGACAGGAAGAAAAGATTCTGGTGGAGTAACATGAAGAAAGAAATAGCCGAATATGTGGCTAAATGTGATGTATGTCAAAAAGTAAAAATAGATCATCAAAGACCCTCAGGTCTGTTACATCCATTACCTGTGCCGGAATGGAAATGGGAAAGTATTGGCATGGACTTCATTACAGGGTTACCCAAGACTCGAGAAGGATATGATGCCATCTGGGTTATTGTTGATCGGTTAACTAAAGTAGCACATTTCCTTCCAACCAAGCAAACTTATGGAAAAGATAAATTAGCAGAGTTATATTTGACAAACATTGTGGTACTTCATGGAGTTCCAAAGAAAATTATTTCAGATAGAGGAGCTCAATTCACTTCAAAGTTTTGGGAGAAACTACATGAGGCAATGGGCACAGATCTGACTTTCAGTACAGCTTATCATCCGCAGACAGGAGGACAAATAGAAAGAACAAATCAGATTTTAGAAGATATGCTGAGAGCGTGTGCCACTGTTTATGGAGCAGCATGGAACACTTGTCTACCATTTGCATAATTCTCATACAATAATAGCTACCAAGCCAATATTCAAATGGCACCATTTGAAGTATTATAGGGAAGAGAATGTAGAACCCCTTTGAATTGGACTGAGGCAGGAGAACATCAATTTCTCGAACCTCAAATTGTCCAAGATGCAGAAGCTCATGTGAAGATTATCAGAGATAAAATGAAGATTGCTCAAGATCATCAGAAAAGTTATGCAGATACCCGTAGAAAAGATTTGAGCTTTGAAGTAGGAGATTTTGTATATCTCAAGGTTACTCCATTCAAAATTGTTAAGAGATTCCAAATAAAAGGAAAGTTGGCACCAAGATATGTGGGCCCATTTCAAATCACAAAGAGAGTGGGAGAAGTGGCATATGAAGTACAGTTAATGCCAAACCTAGCCAGAGTACACAATGATTCCATGTGTCTCAACTCAGAAAATGTTTGAGACAGCCTACCGATGAATTTTAGTAGAAGAGATTAAACTCCAAGATGATTTGACATATCCAGAAGAGTCCCTACAGATACTTGAGACGACAGAACGACAACTCAGAAACAAGAATATATATCAGATTTTGTAGAGTCCAGTGGAGGAACCATACTACAATAGAGTCTACGTGGGGGAGTCATATTTACAATGGATTTTCCTAACCTGCTCCTTGGACCAAGTTAATCTCAAGCTCGAGATTCTTTAAAGGGGGGTAGGTTAAAACACCTCAAAAATTTCAAAGAAATTGAAAATTTTCTTGAATTTTGAGTGAATTTCAAAACTATCCCAATTTTGTAATTCCCAATGAAATTCCGCTTTTTTCTTTTGGAAATCCCGCCTCCCACTCCCGCTGGTGCCTCTCCGCACAGGTGCCGCTGCCGAACCACCTCACTGTTTTGGCTACACACGCTGGATTGCTGGATTGCGGCCGCCCACCCTTCGCACGTTCACACCGCCTGGTCACGCGGTCCCACCGGTCACTCGCTCTCCTATGCTCCTCTCTCGCTTCGCGCATCGCTGCTCGCGCGTTCGCCTCTCTCGCCGCAACACGCATCTCACTTCCCTTGCGGTTCACACCGTGCTGTACAGCCCCATCAAATCCTTGCCAGCTCCTGCAGAGCTGCAGTGCCACCTCGCCCCTGCTTTCTGCGTGGCGGCAGAGCTCACCCTATCTCCTCGTTCGAGCACGAGAGACGTGCCCCTGAACCTCCTCAAGTGGCCACCGACACTCGTTGCCTTTATAGCCCCAACACCACTATCTCAAGCTTCCTAGCATTCTCACAAACCTCTCTCAACCGCCGATTTCAGCTCAAGTCGACCGCAACGCCACTGGCAGCCTCCCTTGCGCTCGGTAAGCCCTAGCGGAAATCCTGTGTTTCCGTCGATTATATTTTGATTCCTTGTATTGACACGGTCTTCCTTGACCCCTGAACACGCTGGTGGACTTCCCTGGGTGAGAGCGTTCGCCGGGAGCCCTGGCAGCTGAAGCCACGGCCGGTCGAAAGGCCTCTCCCATGGATAGCCTCGCTGAGTTTTCCCTGTCCCAAATCGCCGCCACCACTGTGAACCTAACATCCCACAGATGGTCAAATCTCCTTTCAATTGGCCGAAAACCCACCAGAGCACCATGGCGCCGCCTTGAAGGCCGCTGCCTTCTCTCCTGCAGCCACCACCACTGTCCATTCTCCCACCTCCCAAAGCCCCAAAATGGGTTCTCCACACTCCCAAGATCACCACCTTTCCCTCCTTTTCCACCGGCGTGCGCTGTTAGCGCCGAATCGCACGAAGTCGTCGTGCTCTGCTTTCCCACCAGAGAGAAGAGCCGGAGGTTGAAGACGACCTCCCGGCGTGACGTGGTTGTATCTCAACCATTTACGCATGTCGCCGCTGCTTTGTCTGAGTGTCCGTGCTCTACACATCGCATCTGTCCGTGTCGCCCACGCGTCGCCCATCGGCCGTGGGCCAAAGGCCGGTCGGCCCGCTCGGCAGTGCGGGAGAATTCCGGCCGGGCTACACTATGCAAACGGGCCAGTCCAACATTGTTCATGTGGGAGAAAATTCAGAAAATTAATTAAAAATCCAAGAAAAAACTAGAAAATCCCAAAAATACACAATTTCGATCGTCTCGATGCTATGAATTCATTTTTGACCTCCATTCCACCAAATTCATTTCCAAATAAATTCAAACCCTCCATTTGAATTTTATTGCATTTTACTCCTTTTTAAATTAGTTTATTTTTTCTAGCTTGATTAGATTCAAGTGTGAACTTATATTGTTATTTTGTGTATTTGCGCTAGCCTCTGATCTCTCCGAAGTGACAGTTCAAGGTTCAGACCCAAGCACCGAAGTTTACAAGCTTGTTGAAGTATCAGAGCATCAACGCAAGTTACAAGTTTTTGATGATGTTGAATCCCATGAAATTTAAATTATTTAAATATAGTATCTTCATTATTGTTAATTGTGAAATATTAATTGTTTAAAATAAATGTTAGAATGACATGCTAAATTAGTTAAATCCTACCATTGATAAATGCCATGTTTAATTTGAGGCCATATTCACCTTGACAACCTTAGTAACATTAAATTATAGTATAAATAATTGCAGTTCATCTCATTCAAAATATTGTACTACTAAGTGACTTGGCCGTTGGCCGGTAGAGTTTGTAAAACTGGTACTAGGGTAAGGGTGTGCAGTGGAACGCCACAAGATGACCTTCGTCCACGACCTTACCCTAGGGTGGAGGCTGGAATGGAATGGTGGTAGTGCCATGGGCACAGTTGGAGATGTGGTTGGTTGCCTCAAGTGAAAAGTAAGGACAAGAACCTTATGCTAAGTAAAAAACACAGTGATCACTCAACCACAGAAATTGACTTGTCAACCCTAGTTTAGTAGCTGCTCAACTCAATTGAATCTCTACAGGAGGTAGGGGTGTTGATGATGGGGAGTTAGGTATGCGGAACGGTAAAACCATACCTAACAACAATAGAGGTCACTCAGAGCGGGCATAAGAGATTAGGGTTAGTGTGTGAACTGTGTCTGAGTGATTTTGTCGGGTAGAGCCTATATAAAGAATTGAGCAGTGAAACGACCTGGTTTTCTTAACTCTGTCGCGGGAGTTAAGAAATCTCATGGGTAAAGTTGGGCAACTCTGTAGAGTGAAATTAATGGTATTCGAATATACCGTGCTTCCGATTAATGAAGCTGTGTTAATTGGTTGATTCCAGCAACAAAGCATAAGTAGATTTCATAATGTTTTAATTTGTGAAGTTGTGTAAATAACTGTTGAAAGAAAAACCCCTTTATCTTAAGGAGACTATTTTTTGTTTTACTTGTTTGCAAATAAAATTGCATCCACACTCAGATTAATAAAACCAGTAATATTCCCTCCCTTTGCATATCCTTGCAAGTAGTAAATTAGGGTTTACTCTTATGACTTGCTGGGTACGGTTATACTCATTACTTGCTAAAATAACAAACAGAAGATCAATGGAATCAAGAAGCTCCAACTGAAGACGAGGTCCCTGAAGAGCCTTTCTTCCCTAAGGATGAGTGGTTTTAGGTCTCAGCCGCGCTCGAGCCGCTTGGCAGTTTTTGTGATGTATGATAGTTTTGAGCTTGCACGCCCACTGTAAGAAAACTGGTTGTTAAACTTTATGTTGTAATAAAAGTTGTCTCTTTTGTTGTAAGCATGTGATGTCGTGGTGCGCACCATGTACAGTACTTCGCAACTGTTCAGTTTTAGATAGTTGCGGGGATTACTAGCGCCTTCAGAAATGGGGCATTACAAACAGAGTAGAGCACAAAACATGCTACTTAGGGCTTAGGCTGAATTTTGTTTCGGGTTCTCCCTATCCAAATTAAATTTTTGGGCTGAATTATCGTACGTAGGATCCAAATAATGTTGTTCCTGTGGGAATGTCCTGTTTGACATGTGAAACGCCACATTAGATGGTAGCTGCCTAGGTGGACAGTTTTTTTAGTATAACTCCACTTATTATGCCGTTACAATGTAGAAATGTAATGCCATGTTTGCTGGTGATGGAAAATGTGTCTGTTTGTCAAATATAGGATCGACCTGGGTCCAGTTTTGAAAATTTCCTTCAAAAGAATAATGAACAAAACAAATACACACATGTGACGCAAAACATAAGGCAAGGAGATACAACTTTCCTTTCCAATTTGCACGTATATTTCATCAAATTACCCACTTCATCTCATCTTATTCGTTAATCGACACTAAAACATATAACTGTAAAGTAACTAGAAACCATTCAGGGAAATTTAAAGAATCCACAATACATCCAACAATACAGAGTACAAGCATGTTAATCCATCAAATACAAGCATCTGTTTATTCAGCTTATGAGATCTCTGAATAGAAATCATCTATTATCGTTCGAAGCGCGATCGGGATCCTCACCCAGTGAGAGCCACCATCATGCCATGCTAAGCTCCCAAACATGTAGCTCCCTTGCAGCTTGCGGGTGGCCTTGAAAGTAACCTTAAAACTTCGTGTCTTGTTCTCTTTGTTGAAGAACAGAAGTGACGGCTCCACTGACATCTCCACTCCAGGAGGTGACTGAAAGAAAGCTTTGTAAATTGCATCTGCTTGCCCTACATTTGTCACTGTCCTCCACACACTTATTGACGTTTTCAGATTTGGAATGGCAATTGATGGAAGGTTCAGGTTATACGGGGTTTCGCAACCAATATCCGAAATGTTGAAACCACAGCTAAGGAATTTCATGTAATCTTTTGGATCGACATCATATGCTAGACCCGGATCAGTTGCTTTGCTAGGATCAACGAAGCCACCACCGTAATCGAAAGGATCTGCGGTCTTCTGAGGCTTCCCGTCGGTCAGTATCGGTAAGCCGTAGCTGTTAGTTGCAGCTGATCCATGTTGAAAGACTCAAATATCAGTAAGGTGAAGTGTGAACTTGGAGCTTGTTTGGTGTTTGGAAATGCGTAGTACCTGTAGTTACTAATGCTGACTTGATAATAGCGGGAGACCAGTCTGGATGGAGTGCTTTCAGCAATGCTGCTACACCGGACACATGGGGACACGCCATTGACGTTCCAGACATGATCTTATATGAATCTCCCACTGCTGCCAAAATGTTAGATCCAGGTGCTGCAATATCAGGCTGTTCAAATGAAAAACATAGTTAGCGCCATCACCAGACGGAAGAATAAAATTTAGGCTATCCTCGAACATTTCTGGACAAGACGTCTGTTGTGCCGTCAGAAATGAATAACGTAAAAGGTTCAAAGTGAGACTAAAAAAAGGGACACTAACAATATAAAATACATCATCCTTCCCCAGGAGGACATTGAGACACAAACAAGTGGACAACAGAAATCAGATGATATATGTCTGAAAATCACTCGGCATATTGTTTCACTTCATAAGTAATTGGCTCTGGAATATAAATATGGGTGAACGATCTAATTGTTTTTAAGCAATTAGCAGTTGATCAAACATTGCATGCATGTACCTTGAGGAATTGGGGAAAACGTGGACTGGGCCCTCTTGAGGAAAATGTTGAGATTCTTGGAGCATGGACTTCGCTTCCAATCCATGTACGGCTTGGAGCCACCTTAGCCACTGATGTGGTGTTTTCGTTCCTGTTAACCATTGATGTATTTAGGATGACATTTTTTTGCATGAAAGTGTCTCCTGGGCAGGGAAAAATCTCATGTAATTGTCACTTTGATACATTGGAAAAATCTCATGTAAAGTGTCTCCTGTTAACCATTGATGTATTTAGGATGACATTTTTTTGCAGTCAAACTTTTTAATACTTTGACTACTAATATACAAAAAAGTCTTTATATTTGTCACATGAAAATAATACCAGTAGATTTGTCATTAAAAGTACTTCATTATATATTTTTATAATTGAAGGAAGCATTTAAAATAGGAGGAACAAACTTAAGCTCACCTGGCTTTCATAATGTATGCTGCTATTCTGTCAGCCACCTCGAAGTCTACTAGAATGCATGCCATGGTGTCACAAGCTTCAGTAAAATCGATAGCATCAAGAGTATACATTGGAAAAATGAGCCCGCTGGCAGATGCTTCCTTTGCCGAATCTATAGCGAGGGGCAGATCATTGATTGGCAAATTTGTGTTCACAAGATTAGGAGAGTAGCAGAACACAATCCTCCCAGCAACGTCAGTGGAATTCAGAGAGCTTTGATCACATCTACATGGTCACATTCACATGGTATCAAACATTCAGCCAAAACTTGCCAGAAATATGTAAGCCATCTAGCCACGTTGGGGAATTAAGGAGTGCAGAAGGTACCTGACTCGCACAACTTCATACAACTCAATCCAGTGGTCCTTCTCTCTCTCATAGAACAAAGATTGACCCTGAAAGATCGACAAGAAATGATCACCAGACATCAAACACATGCAACCGAACAAATTTCCTCACCAAAGAAGTTGATTAAATCTCCAACTGAGATCGTATGTTACATATGCACATTTCTAAAATTTTGAGCAGGACTTCACAGGAAAGAGGAGAAAGAAGTCTTGGTGGCTGGTGCTAATATGCTGCAGAGTGAAGCTCTCAGGATACAAAAGTGAAGAGTACGCCTGAGAAGAGGAAGCTAAAGACACTCTCATGCGCAAGATAATAGATTCAGACTTTTATGAAAAAAAAAGAAAAACTAGTTTTTTTTGTCTAACTTGGTTACTAGTTTCCTCGTTTTGCTTTTTGTCGAACTGCAGCTGCCTTGGCTGTAGAACTCTCGCTTAGATCCTAGCTGTGGCTGTGCTTGGTGCAGTTTGGCAGGGGATAGATGGGGAATAACAGTAAACCCGTAATAACGGTAGCTAAAAAATAATAAAACAGAACTATGTAAATTCCGTTATATTGGTAATAGAATCCGAATTTCTTGTGTGGAAAAAAAGATGAAGATGATGAAGTATACCACTAATTTCTCGTTGTTGCCGAGGGTGAGAACGGTCGGGAAAGCACGATCTATTGTCGCTGATGCAACTGTTATAGCCCATGGGGATGCATTGGAAACTGTCCTAGGAGCAGGACCATCGTTTCCTGCTGAGAAGACCACAGTTATGCCCTTTGCCACAGCGTGCAGAGCTTCAGGGAACTCAAAGCTTGGGGCACCAAGCGATAATGAGAGTACATCAACTCCATCATGTATGGCATCATCAATCGCCTTTGTGATAGCTGCATAATCGCATCCAGGAGCAACATTATTCCAGCATGCCTTGTAGACAGCGATACGGGCACGAGGAGCGCCTCCTCTGGCGTAACCGCCTGCAAGCCCATGAAAGCTCGCGTTTGGCACCAGGACGCCAGCTGCAGTCGATGCCGTGTGCGTTCCATGGCCGTTGAAATCCCTGGTAGATTTGTACTCTTTCTCAAAGACCTTCGGGTCGAGATGATCTGCGTAGTATCGAGCTCCGATGATCTTCCGGCTGCAATTGTTCGAGTCGAATGCTTGGCCTACTTGGCAAACTCCTTTCCACCGGGATGGTACAGGTCCGAAGCCATCATCGTTGAAGCTCTGAGATTCTGGCCAGATACCTGTATCAACTATCCCGATGATGACATCATCTCCGTGTTTAGCGTCATGGAGTAAACCAGTTGGCTGGTTGTAGTCCAGTCCAAGGAAGTCCCAGCTCCGAGTTGTATGCACGGGGACTGCCGAGTTTGGCTTTATGCTGAGCACTTCAGGCAACTCTATCATATAGTACAAAAATTAAGATCATGAGCATAATCAACATCAGTTAGCACGCATCAACACATTTCTATTAGCTATATTGAGTTTTATACACTAGCAATGACCAATTACCTGCAATGCTTTGTGCTTGAGATTCTGTGAGCATGGCGGCAAACCCGGAGAAGCCATGTTTGTAGCTGTAGATCATCGAATCATGGGCTTCTCCCTTACTGCAAAATCATACGAAATTGTATCATCTTTATCAGTCACTGATTTACACAAATATATGTTCATGCATGGCACACGACGAAAAGCAAAGAAAGAAAAACATATGTATATATAGACTTGGTCTCCTTGCCTGCCAATGATCTTGGTGAGCATGTCATGGTGTGATGCAGTGGTTTTATCCGGATCTTCATGCTGTTTATCCCCAAGGTACACAATATAGAGCTGCATGGAATCAAACATTAATTGTAGGAGCAAAATGAGGCAACGGGCCCAATATATATTTATATCTGCAGTAAAATGAAGACATATATACACATGAATATTGTTTCCTACTTTTGATGATTCGCTCTGCAGGCCAACCACGTAGGATCTCTTCAATGGAAGCAGGAGAGCGAGGTGGAGGAGGAAGACGACTAGTGCTATCTGAGACAGCTTTGAGAAGTTGCAGATTGCGGCCATGGATGATGGATACTGCATGCATGCATGCAGAGCACAGCATGCAGCTACCATAATCGATGTGTATTTATATCAATCGATCTGCATGCATATAGTCGTGCGTCTAGATGTTCTGGCCGGTCAACACGATAGACCAGGTTTCCGCAATGTTTCTACGAAAGGGTCAGGCCAATAATGATGCATGCATATTTTAGTGCAGATATCTAGATGTTCTTTTCTTTCATAGGTAGATGCCTTTTTGTGTTTAACACGTGTGGCATGCATCCAGGACTCGGTTGTTCTTGATTTTGTAAGAAGAATTCATAAAGGAATAACGAAGGCGTACGCGCGTTACGAATAGTAATCCTTACTTCGATGAAGAAATGGTGCATCGACAAAATTAGCTAACCCAAATATAACTTTCTGGACATCACCGTACGGTCTCCGAGAAAAAACTGAGTAGCGAGCGAACGCTAGCTAGGCACTACATATACATAATGTTTACCAAAAATGTAATGATAACTATAAACATACACAAGTATATAAATTAATATCTCAAAAAAAATTAGAGCATTGCATGCAAAATATGACTTAAAGGTAATTAGCTAGTTAATCTACTAGGCATCTGCGAAATTATAAATTAGCTGAAGTAAGTACATATATATGTCGCTTAGGAAAGAGAATAGTAGTAACCTAACAACAACTTAATTTGACAAGTTGGTATACCGCTATCCAGAGATTGGACTGTTGCTTGCCTGAATGTGTTCGGCCGCAAAACAAATGGTTTTGACTTAGCCAATTAAAACATGCTGTTGAGAAGGTTTGCAAGACCTAGTCCTTTTTATTTTTAATTACAATCTCTTCACATTGATTTTGTCAACAAAGGAATTTATGCTTGATTGGGGTAAAGACTAACGAATATCAATGTAGGCATTGAGCTCCTCTGGAGTTTATCATCTTTCAAACACCACTATTAATTAATTGTTATTAGTAGTGGATTTGATTAGAGGAGATATGGACTACTCCCTATAGTGAAAACATATGTGACGTCCTAGAATTCCCATTCAGTCGAACTATTTTAACTTTAATCAATGATATCTTTATAAATATTTAAACTAGCATCACTGGAAATGATAAGAGTACATATTCCGTCTAAAAAAAAAGTCTGGTCAATGATGCATGCTTGCATGTATTCGTGCGTATGCCTCTACGAAAGTCTGGTCAATGATCATGCTTGCATGTATTCGTGCGTATGTCAACACATGTGGCATGCATCCAGAACTGAATCATTTTTTTATTTAATCCGTTGTATCACCTTAATTTCAAAATTAAATCTATACAACATGAAATTGTAAGTCTAGCCCTCGTCCAAGTATAAAAAATCATTTCCGCGGTTTGCATGTATTCGTGCGTATCAGCGTATGCGTCTACGAAAGTCTGGTCAATGGTGACATACGGCTCTCACGACCCATTCCGCGGTTGCATGCTAACTTCCATGATAAGAGGCGTACGTGCATTATGAACAATTAATCCTAACTTCCATGAAGAAACGGTGCATCGACAAATTTAGCTAACCCAAATATGTATTTTTGAACGTCACCGTATGGTCTCCAAGATAAAACTTAAGAGTAGCGAGTGAATGCTAGGCACTAAATATATATAAGATGTTCACCAAAAATGTAATGATAACTATAAACATGCAAAGTATATAAATTAATAAGTATATCTCAAAAATATTAGAGCATTGCATGCAATACTAAATATGACTTAAAGGTAATTAGCTAATCTACTAGGCATCAGCGAAATTATAAATTAGCTGAAGTATGTAGATATATGTCGTTTAATTTGACATGTTGGTATACAGCTATCTAGAAATTGGACTGTCGCTTGTCTGAATGCGTGCCTGCGCTGAAAATTCTTCATTTGGCATGGGAGATAATAAGACAGGTGGAGCAACGAGAGAGAAGATAATTGGACGAAACGAAATTTTATTTTGAATTCTAGGTCCCCGCAAACTATTTTTCAGCGGAAGATACATATATTTCCTTGGGGATCGAATATATTTCCACAAAACTAACACGTACGTTTAGAAAAGTCTAGATAACAGATATGGTGGGATATTGTTAGATCTCTTCAATGAAATTTCACAAGAGCTTACTGATACGGTGGGATATTTTCTCCAGATCAGCACGCGTTTGGGAAAGTGTAGATAACAGATCTTGTCCGATTTGTGTAACATACTACTACACAAAACCGTATTACAGACGGTTCAAAAATGTCATCACAGACAGTTTTCTGAACTGTCTGAATTTATGGGTCCGTGATAATCGAAGGTTATCACAGACGGTTTTCGAACCGTCTGTGGTGTAAATATTACAGACGGTTTTTAACTAGAACCGTATGTGATACCTAAATATCACAGATGGTACTAGTTAAAAACCGTCTGTGCTAGTCTCTGCTACCCCTAAATCTATTTCTATTTATTGGCTAGCCTCAGCAAATGCTAGCTATGCCCTCTGAAACAAGCAGATCAACATGTACATGTATACATTCAATTCACATCTCAATTTATTTCACAAACATAAACACATCCATTTCGCAAATCAATTAATTGAAATGAAAACAAGCAAATATAGTATGAAACACAGTACACATTTTATTTTTATTAAGATTACAGCCTACCATTACAAGAACAGACAGACAAACAACAAACAACAAGGAGGAGAACAACAAACATGTTGCCTATCTAGCTAACACAACAAGAACAGAGAAAAGCAAAGATCCTCTATGCCTAGGCCTTCTCACCCCTGATGCAACGCACGAGATGGATGTTTTTGACGCCCACCATCATCAATGTTGATTGAGCGCTGCCTTGTGCATTATTATGGTATGGGTCAAGGAGGAGGAGGAGGATAGCAAGGAGAAGGAGAACAACAAAGAGGAGGAGAACAACAAGGAGGAGGAGAACATCAAAGAGGAGGAGAACATAAAGGAGGCTGGGTTCTGGTGATTATTTATAGGGGAGGGAGTGCGAAATTTTTTTGGCACGGGGACGGAGAGGCGGAGCTACGATTCGTGGGGTGAGGATTGGTGGATTTCTATTAGCTAGGATTCGGTTGAGGAGGATCGATGGGCCCAGCAGTCAGATTATCACAGACGGTTGGTAGCTAGAATCGTCTGTGATGAATCAATATCACAGACGGTTCTATATGCCAACCGTCTGTGAATTAGAGCACAAAATTTTATATACCGATGCAATATAAACAACTTATCTGAAAAGATAAAATAGCAAAGTTTTATATGGCTTATATATACTCATTTGAAAGGTTTCAATGATATCTACAACTTTTTAGTTGAAGCAAAATCCAAATTTTGAAAGGAAGACCAAGAAAAAGGGCAAAAACAAAAACCAAAAACTTACGATGTAGGTTTAGGTTCAAAGATGGCCGATTTTCGAGGTCTTGGAGGGTGACTAGTGCAAGCGGGTCATTTGTGTTGGATCGGCCTCGTCGTTAGCTTTCCAACGAGTACAAGAAAATCGAAAACGGACACTGTATGCAAAAGTTATGCCCGTTTTACTGAAGGTGTCTCAAAACTGAATCCTACTCAGATTCAGGCGGGAAATTATGAAATTTTGGATAATTGCAAGGCGGGAAACATATCACAGACGGTTTCTAATACAAACTGTCTATGATAACTTCATTATCACAGACGGTTTTTAATAAAAAACCGTCTGTGATAATTCAAGATTATCACAGACAGTTTTAAATAAAAACCGTCAGTGATACTGGAATATCACAGACGGTTCATCGGTAAGAACCGTCTATGATACTCGTTTTCTCCGACGCCATCAACACAGACGGTGTCCAAATTAAAACCGCTCAGATAGTATCGATCGCGACGGTTTTGTCAAACCGTCTGTGATTTGGCGTCTAGTATTAGGCTTTCTGTAGTAGTGTAACTTCTCAGTAATTCACTCAAACTAAAGCTCACGGTTGACATTGCTGATCCATTAGTTTGAATGGTATGATTATGTAAGTCTTACCCGCTGATTTGAGTTTCATTTTCTGGCTTCTGGCTTATTTTTCACTGTTCATAAATTTTGTCTTTTTCTGAACTTTTGGCTTTTTGCCGGCTCTTTTTCCCCGTATTCGTTTGCGTTGTCCATGATGAGCTAGCATATTTTTCTATTTTTAATTTTTTTAAATTTAATTATGCCAAATAAGCCACTTTCAACTATAGTGAAATTTTAGCCACTACAGTGCAATTTCAGCCATAAGCCACAGCTTTTCAACCCAGCCGAGCGGGGCCTATTGAGGGGGTCGATTGATTGAATGGATCCCAAGTTTCATATATATTCAATATCTAATTCATCTCTACCATTTTTTATAACTTTTTTCTTAAAATTCTGAACTTTCTGCAAAAATTCACATTCAATTTGAACCAAAATTACCGAAATTTCGTTGATTCTGGTCCTTCGGCCACCCAATGAAAAATTTTTCAAACCGAAACAGTTCTCCCTATCATACTAAGGCGTCGGCCGGTATCGATCGTGCTGCAAAACCCAAAACTAATTAACAAGATTTGTTTAACTTGATGATCCATCGCAACTCATTAGTCATAACGGCAGGAATCGATCGCAACTCATTTGGAACTTGGGGAGTACTTGTGAATTGTGATCAAAATAAACTAGGAAATCCATATTAAATTACACAAATAATGCAGTTCTCCCTCCAGATGATAGAAGTCAAATCGTATAAGGTTTGGACTGAGTACAGATGGAATGAATCCTTTCAGTAGCATGAGCAGCCGACATAGCACATGGCCCGTGACTCTCTGCATCTATAACCTTCCTCCTTGGTTGTGTATGAAGCGAAAGTACATTTTGCTGTCGATACTTATCCAAGGGCCAAAACAACACCGGGAATGATATCGATGTGTTCCTAGCACCGTTGGTGGAAGATCTAAAAGTACTATGGAACGAAGGGGTACAGGTATGGGATGCATACAAACGAGAGAACTTCACTCTGCGCTCCTTATTGTTCTGCACCATAAATGATTATCCCCGCCTTGGTAACCTATCGGGCCATAGTACAAAAGGTGTCAAAGCTTGTCTCACTGTTTAGATGGTACCGAGAGTGTGTGGCTGAGACACTCACGCAAAACCATCTACATGCGTCACCGCCGGTTCCTTCGGAGGGCTCACCCATACCGCAAGATGAAGAAACAATTTGACGGAGAGAAGGAAGACGGTTCAGCTCCAAGGCATTTAAGGGGACACGAGGTTTATGATATGGTTAAGGATTTAGATGTTGTCCTCGGAAAGGGGCGTAAACTGAGGGCTCATGAGAAGAACACCTAGAAGAAGAGATCAATATTTTGGGACTTACCTTATTGGGAGTACCTAGATGTTCGCATCGCATCGACGTCATGCACGTAGAAAAGAATGTGTGCGATAGCCTGATTGGTCTCTTCTTGAACATCCGTGATAAAACAAAGGACGGTGTCAACGCACGCTTGACTTGCCCGACATGGACATCGGCCGGAGTTAGCACCGACAAGCACCGATAATGGACGAACGTACCTTCCCCGCGTGTTACACTCTATCCAAGGCTGAGAAAACAGAATCGTGCGGTGCTTGCATGGTGTCAAAGTTCCGTCCGTTACTCCGACAACGTGAAGAAACTTGTTTCGATGCAAGATTTGAAGTTAAATGGCATGAAGTCTCATGATTGTCATGTGCGATGACACGATGCTCCCTATTGCAATTAGAAATATTTTGCCGATCAAAGTCCGAGAGACAATCATGAGGCTATGTTATTTCTTTAACACAATTGCTCGAAGGTCATCGATCCCGAAAGACTAGATGCTCTGCAGACGAGGTGGTGATGACTCTATGTCACCTTGAAATGTATTTCCTCCTTCTTTTTCGATATCATGGTCCATCTCATTGTTCACGTTGTGTGGGAGATAAAAATGTGCGGGCCCGTATTCCTACGTAGCATGTACCCATTTGAGAGGTTCATGGGAATTCTCAAGTCCTACGTACGGAATCGTTCTCGGCCGGAGGGCAGCATCGTCGAAGGTTATGCAAGCGAAGAGGTCATTGAGTTTTGTGTCGATTATATGGCTCAGATTCAACCGATAGGTGTCCCTCAATCTCGTCATGAGGGGAGGCTGAAGGGTCTCGGAACTATCGGAAGGAAAGCAATCACTCCAGATATGGACACGTATACTCAAGCCCATTTCACGGTGTTGCAACACATGACTGAAGTGGCGCCTTATGTGGACCAGCACAAGGGTGTGCTTCGGCAATAGAATCCGGAGCGGCCGGATGTTTGGATCATGAAGCAACACAACCGTCGGTTCAACCAATGGTTGAAGGAGCAAATCGCTAGTAGCTCGCCGAGTGAGACGCTGACATGGTTGGCAAAAGGGCCGACATTTACAGTTGTGACATGGCAAGGATATGACATAAATGGGTACACATTCTATACGCAGTCTCAGAATGTCAAGAGCACTAACTAGAACAGCAGTGTCCGCATAGATGCATTCAGTACCGATGGGTCGAGAAACTCGTACTATGGCTTCATAGAAGAGATTTGGGAGCTCGACTATGTGGTTTTCAAGATCCCCTTATTTCGCTGCCGTTGGGTGCATCTCCCACAGGTGAAGGTTGACAAGTACGGTCTCACGACCGTGGACCTCCAACGTGTCGGGTACAAAGACGAACCATTTGTACTCGCCAATCAAGTTGTTCAAGTTTTCTATGTAACCGACCCGGCAAATAAGAAACGCCATGTAGTTCTTCATGGAAAAAGGAGAATTATCGGAGTGGAGAATGTAGTGGACGAGGAGGAATACAATCAATTTGACGAGTTACTTCCTTTTGGAAATGGCATAAGGGTCGACGATGAACAACGTGACGAAACTAGTTACGTACGCATTGATCATGATGAAGGGCTAATTTTTAAAGGAAATAAGCAAGTACAATAAGAATGTATATGTGAAAATGTGTGACAATTTTGAAATGTATATGTGAAAATGTGTGATGTAGTCAATTTTGAGATGTATATGTGAAAATGTGTGTTGTAGTCAATTTTGAGATGTATATGTGAAAATGTGTTTCAAAATGTATATGTGAAAATGTATATGAGTATTGGCATTTATGTATATGTGATGTATATGTGTGATGTACATGTGATGGTTGATATGAATGCAGCTGTGGTTATTGGTGTTGTCTTAATAACTACAGTCGCAAAGGCATATCACAGACGGTTCTGAACTTAGAACCGTCTGTGATATCAATATCACAGACGGTTCTAAGTTTAGAACCATCTGTGATAACCTCCCTATATATACCCTCTGGCTAGGGTTTTCCCTGTGCGCTGCGCAGTTATTCGATCTAGATCTAATTAAATCCCGAGCCCGTCGTTGCCTCCGCCTCCCCGAACCCTCGTCGGCCGCCTCCCCAAGCCCCTCGCCGGCCGCCTCCGTCGAGCCCGTCGTCGCGTCCGCCTCCCTGAACCCTCGTCGGCCGCCTCCCCGAGCCCCTCGCCGGCCGCCTCCGTCGAGCCCGTCGTCGCCTCCGCCTCCCCGAACCCTCGCCGGCCGCCTCCCCCGAGCCCCTCGTCGAGCCCCTCGCCAGCCACCTCCCCTCGATTTCCGTCTGCATTGTGAGCACTTTCTGTGATGGACTAGGGTTTTGAGTATTGTGAGCAGTTTCTGTGATGGACTATGGTTTTGAGCATTGTGAGCATTGTTTACTGCAGTAGCTTAATTAGTTGCTATTTGGTACATACTACATTGGTACATTGTTTACTGCAGTAGCTTAATTAGTTTGCTATTTGGTACATATTACATTGGTACATTGTTTACTGCAGTAGCTTAATTAGTTTGCTATTTGGTACATTGTTTACTGCAGTAGCTTAATTAGTTTGCTATTTGGTACATTGTTTACTGCAGTAGCTTAATTAGTTTGCTATTTGGTACATACTACATTGGTACATTGTTTACTGCAGTTGCTTGTTGTGTTAGTATATAGTATTATAGTATATAGTATAGGCACATAACCCCTCTCTCTGTCCACATCACCCCCTCCCTTCTCCCCCTTCCCTCTACTCCTCTCCTCTCTTCTTAACATTGAGCATCATGTTTCACTTTTCTTGCTTCCTCATCTTATCATGTTTCACTTTTCTTGCTTCCTCATTTAGTAGCGGGACGGCCAAGATTAATCTTGTGCAACCCTACAATTTGAGAGAACAAATTAACCAATCAAGGACCACTCTAGTGTATATGCCACATAGACCTTCAAGGGGCATGAAGCAAGTGACACACTCTAGTGTTCCCGTTCAATGAACCGGATACACTAGTTTGTGTCATTTGCTTCATAGAACTTTGTTTAGAGACCTTGTAGTAATAGTATATGCCGACTATTGCCGAGATGTGATGTCCACTCCCACAATCCGTCTTTTTCCTTCTTAAATTCAAGGCAATTTTATTACAAAAGTGCAAAAAAAAGACATTCTCAGATTCTTCGTGAGCAGCCGTCATAGCCGACTTCTTCGGTGAGCGACTATCCATCTGCTTCTTCCCACTTCTTTTCTTCATCTCTGGTCTCTGGATCACGCACGCTAGTAGCGATGATTTTGAATCATTGCTACTGGTGTTCCAGAGACCAGAGATGAAGAAAAGAAGTGGGAAGAAGCAGATGGATAGTCGCTCATCGAAGAAGTCGGCTATGTCGGCTGCTCACCGAATAATCTGGGAATGTCTTTTTGCACTTTGTAATAAAATTGCCTCGAATTTTGAGGGAAAAAGAAGGATTGTCGGAGTAGAGAATGTTGTGGATGAGGTTCCCAGATAAAGAAATATTGCGATTGTTGCAAAAGATACATGGACCATTTGGGTGGAAAGATGAATTGTTTCGTCAGGCACATGACGAAACAGTTCATCTTTCCACCCAAATGCTCCATGTATCTAGCCAAAAAATAGCAAATGAAGCAAGTGACCTACTCTAGTGTTCCCGTTCAATGAACCGGATACACTAGTTTAGGGACTTTGCTATTTGGTTTATAGTATTAGCAACTAAAGTAGGTGCTAAGATAGGCACATCACCCCCTCCCTTCTCCCCCTCCCCTCTACTCCTCTCCTCTCTTCCAATTCAATATGATCACTTTCTCATCTTATCTTAATAGACCCACAAAATGAGCAACATGTCACCCGCGCATTCTTCAACATCATCGCCGGAGGTGTCCGCTCCAACATCAAGACGCCAAGGAAGAGGGCTATCGAAGAAGCCCGAGGGCCGACAGGACCATCACAATGTAAACGATCCGGGTCCCTATCCTTCCTCAAAAAGCGGTAAACACATTCCGAAGCATGGTCGGAATAGTTGCACGAGAACGAATTGAGATCACATACAATTCGTGGAAGAACGCGTGCGACACTCGTAAACGTGAGTCGTGGACTGAAATTTTGGCATCGCTCGAGTTCCCGTAAGAACACCTATACGCTGCGGCAACGACAAACCTACCTAGCGGCGTGCACAGCATGGAAGAACTTCAAGAGCACGCTTGTCAGGAAATACGTGGAGACGGACGAAACGCCTTTTCATAAATACCCATTCCTGGAACCACAATGGGAAGAGTTCAAGACGATGAAGACGTCCGAAGATTTCAAAAGTACAAGTACGGCGCACAAGGCCCTCCAGGCAAAAAACACACACCCCCACAGACTTGGCACAGCTGAGTGTGCAGGTAAAATCCCGCAGTGGAGGAAGGAGGATGACCTGGCAGCTGCACAGGACATCGCCCCGCCGTTTTCCAATATCCCGGATGACCGCGCTCGAAATTGGATTAGAGCAAGGTCATCTACAACGACATCGGGGGACGTCTACTTTTGAAACCCTGCGAGACCAGCAAGTGTCCCGGCGCGGTAAGATATCGATAGAACTACGTAGCTTGTAATTACTCCACAACGCGTGCAATTGAAATGACATTTCGTGCTCTTGCAGAAGAGCCGAGTTTTGAATCTACCCAGGATCATTCCAGGAACAAGGGAGAATGATATGCTCTCCGTGGCACAGGAAACAAGGAGCACCCGGTCGCACGAGAGGCCTTGCTTACGTTCCTTGGAAACATGGTTTCCAAGATGACTCCGGAATGTATCGGCGTAGGAAGAGAAACAAAGCCGAGCGTGACACATAGCTACGAGAAGAGATCAAGGAATCTCTTAAAGAGGAGCTACTGGATTCGCTGGCTGATGTAATCAGAGATGAGGTGCGGAAACAGACAGAAAGTCAGCAGGCCGCCACCGCCACTGCTATGCTAGCTAGCCCGCACAACCGTCCGAGTAGTTGCGCGTCCAATCCGACGCAAACCCAGTCCAAATTTCCTGTGGACGACATCCTGGTATTAATTATTACCTCTCGAATGCTTGCTCCATTGGTAGGCCTATTCGAGTAGCTAATTTTGTATCGTTATTTAGGAGCCTACGAAGTGCAAGCTCCAAGTAAGATATGGCTCCATTCCCTTGTACGCTGCTTGGGGCCAGGCATATTCGTCTGGTAATGGGGCCATGGTGCACGGTCAAGCTTTAGCGCCAGGCTTCGCAAAAGTTAATGTGGATGGTGTGTATGTCAATTTTGAGGCGATCCCGCTACCGAAGGCCCCCAACGACGAGATCGTGACTCTAGGACAGGCCATTGAAACATTCATCCAGTGGCCCAAAAGCAACATCTCCCTGGAGGCTTCTTCACCGGTGGCAGGACCAGAGCAACATGCACTGGTGCCATCTCCATTACAAGACCAGTCGGTTCCACCACCGGTGGCAGGACCAGAGCAACATGCATTGGTGCCATCTCCATTACAAGACCAGTCGATTCCACCACCGGATACTGCACCGGTGCTATCTCCACGGGTCCTATTCTCACCAGAGCAACTTGCACCGCTGCTACCTTCAAAGTCAACTGTTGTGAAGTCGAGCTATAGCCGAGGCAGCAAGGCCAGCAAGGGCAAAGCAAAGAAGACCAATGATGATATTCCGTACCTACCTTTGGCCCGCAAATTCGTGCTTGGCAAGCCGTTGCTCGAGCAAAAAGACCTCCAAAAGCTACCACATAGTTGCATGCAATTGCACACGTGGTATATGCAGCAGTCCAATAAGCCAGAGGGAGAACAGACCTCAAGTATCACTGTCAAATTCACGTCGGATGATTTCCACCACAGTCTTCAAGAGTGTATGTTCGTGATCGCCTTTGAGGATTTATTCGATCTGTTCACGCTCAACGCTCTTGACGTCTCAATCATTCGATGCTGGACGCTGTAAGTGTGTAAATCACAGTCTCCGTTAATGTCATACCGATAAATGCCATATCTAATTTTTTGCTTTCGTGTGTATATATATAGGCACATGCTGATTAAAGCTAGATTATCCAACTCATCAGCTGGTTTCTTGGACCCACACTTGGTCGCCAAGGAAACCATCGACCAGGATACACCCCTCGTCCAGAGGTACATTGCAGCAGGACTGCTGGGTTGCCACAATAAGGAATATGTACTTATGCCCTTCCATCAGAACTTTCATTGGATTTTAATAGTAATTGTACCAAAATGGAACAAGGTATATTACCTTGATTCCCTAAGTAAGAATAAAATGGACTTCACAGTTATCAGCCAAGTAATCGATAGGTAAGCACATATTCCCCATACATATCTACATTGTACTCTTTGTTTCCTTCCGAATGATTAAGGTTAACTTTTTCGAATTACGTAGGGCGTTCGCAACGTACATTGAAATGGGAGGTGACTCGAAGCACGGGGCCAAAGGCCTGCTGACACATGTTCAAGATTTTATGGTATTCGCTATTTCACATTAATTAATCCTATGCAACAGTTGGTACTAATGCCTCTTGAACTAACACATTCCATTTTTTTGCAAAGTGCCACCACAGCAAAGTAGGGCAACACATGTGGATACTACGTTTGCCAACATATGGAACTACTCCTCGATTCCTCGAGGCTCACCAATCCCAAGGTTTGTCACTCTTCCCATAATTACTTCATACTTATCACGTTACATATATACGCACATTGATATTCCTATCGACAGACTGCGTCCATCCCGTCAACTGCATTGAAACAGTCTGATCTTGGAGGGATTCAAGGAGAGTCGGCGTACTTTTTGCTGACTCAAGTCATAAAGTCAGGAGGACGGTTCCACTGCGCACCATGATTTCTTATTGGTCTTATCACTAAGTGCAAATGCAGTGTAGATCTTTTGTAACTGTGCATTTGTTAATGGATATTTCATTTCAATTCAATTAATCGATTTGCGAAATGGATGCATGCTTTATGTTTGTGAAATGAAGTGCGATGTCAATTGGATGTTTTATGTCTGTGAAATGTATCTGAAAGGAAATGAGATGTGTGAATTGTATGTTTTTGTCTGTGATTATCTGCTTGTTTCAGAGGGCATGGCTAGCATTTCCTAAGGCTAGCTGTCGTAGGGATGGCCCCCACCTAAACCCAGCAGGCCTGGTAGGAGATTATAAGTCCCAGAATAGGCCATGTGTAATGACATAACTGCCCCCAGAGGGGATAACCAAATGTAAGGGTATAACAGTAAAAGCACTCCTCATGTGTATATATATATGGGTACAAGCCATGGGGAGGACCCAGGCCATTACACTCATCCTCACTCTCCACTACCACCTCTCTCTCTGTTTGGCCCGTAGCCACAACAGTTGGCGCCGTCCGTGGGGAGGACAAGGACAAGCCTGAAGACCGAAGAAGAAGGATGGCACCGAAAAAAGCTCCGAAAGAAGGCGGCTGGGCCGGAGCGTTGCATGAGTACCAGGGCTTTGGCATCGGCAGCGGCGGACGCGGGTGGCGACGCAGGCGCGGTGGCCGAAGACGCCGACGTTCGCGGCGATGACCAACCTCGCCACCGCACCGCGACGACCAACCCGCCACCGGCACCGCGACGACCAACCCCATCACCGGCACCGCGACGACCAACCCTGTCACCGGCACCGCGACGACCGACCCCGTCACCGGCGTTGCGGGGACGGACCCCGCGGTCGAAGACGTCGACGCTGGTGCGACGACAGCTGGCCTCGCCGCCCCCGCTGCAACCCTCGCCGGCAGCGCGGACCGGGCGATTCGAGGTAGCCACGACGGAGCGACCGGTAGCTCGGGACCTCGCGACGTGGTCGTGCCCGCGCCGGTCCGACCATTGAGAGTACCGGCGACCCCGCCTGCGCAGCCGGTGGAAAGCGCCTTGCTGGCGGCCCTCAACGCGTTCCAACGGGAGCTAGGGGACCTTTGCGGAGCCGTCCGAGATATGCAAGAGGCTCGGAGCCAGCAGGCCGCGCCAGTAAGCGCGCCCGAGCCCACGCCGGAGAGGGCGGACAGTCGTGAAGCCCCCGCGTCCAGCCGCGGGCCGCTGCGGCGCGTAGATCTAGAGTCCCCGCTTTCGGCGGGGCTGCAGCAGGCGGCATGGCCCGAAGACTTCAAGTTTCCTACCGCCATCGACTCGTACAAAGGCGACATGCACTTCGCGAAGTTCGTGCGCGTGTACGAAACCGCGATCGAAGCCACGGGCGGAGACGACACCACGAAGGCGAAGGGACTCCCCCTCGCGTTGCAAGGCGTGGCGCTCTCTTGGTTCTTTACCATAGAGCCGGGCTCCATCTACGCGTGGGAGCAGCTTCGCATCCGCTTCCACAACAACTTCCAAGGAAACTACGTCGACCGAGTCGACGCGGACCAACTCTTTGCTGTGAAGCAAAAACCCTCAGAGAAGCTTCGGGACTACTTCAGACGCTTCGCCAAGATCCGATGCCAAGTGAAAGACGTTAACGAAATCACCATCGTTAATGCAGCTATACAGGGCCTTCGTCCGGGCCCGATGGCCGAGTACAATGCGCGCAAGCCAATCAAGACAGTGGCGAAGCTCTTCGACAAGATGGAGGAATATGCCAGGGCGGAAGAAGACGCGCGGCGAAGGCAAGGTGACGACTCCGACACCAACCAGGCCGGAGCCTCGGCAAAAGCCGAAGATCCTCCGAAGAACGGCTCTTCGAAGGGAAAGCGTAAGCAGGAGTCGTCCAGGTATGCGCCCGACCGGAGGGACGCCTCGCATAAGGAGTCGTCCGATCAGCCCAAGCGCGGCCAGCAGAGGTCGAGGCGAAACCGGTACGTCCTCGACATCGAAGGCGGGTCCAACGAGGGTGCTCTCGCGGGCCGAGGCGGTCGGGGGCGCCATGGCCGCAGGCGCGGCCGTGGCAAGGGCCGCGACGATAAGGGTCGTGGAGATTACGACGACCATCATCAGGGACTGTGGTGCGTAGTCCACGGCCGCGGCAATCATGATACCCGCGCCTGCACCTCCATCACGGCGCTCCGCGACAGCGTCGCTAGGACAAGAACCCGGAGGCGCGCCCGCCTGCGGTGGCCCACGTCCAATTCCCGTACGAGGCCCCCGTACAGGTACAAGCGCAAGGGATGCAACCCCAGGAAGGCACCTTACGGATCCAAGCTCACGTACAGCAGCCTCAGGAGGGCCTCCTGTCGCTGCAGGCGCCAGACGTAACCCACCGCAGGATCATTAACGTCATATCCGGAGGCTCTGCGCTGGAATTCGCCTCAGCACGGCAGCAGAAGGCCTATGCGCGAAGACTACATCACGTGGCGGCATACCCAGCGCAAGCACCGCCGGATTGGGTGCAGCACGAAGTTACATTCACGCCCGACGACGCCCAGGGTGTGGACTTCCCTCATCAGGACCCCCTGGTCATCCGGGTCACTATCGCGGGATGCGACGTGGGGCGCGCCTTGGTGGACGGCGGTAGCTCCGCGAACGTATTGTTTGCGGCGGCCTTCGACCAGATGGGGATCCCTCGAAGCCGCCTAGGGCCCTCGGGAATCCCACTGCAGGGCTTCGGGGGACAGCCCCTGCGGGCGCTGGGCCAAATAGGTCTTCAAGTCTCCTTCGGCCGAGATGACAATGTGCGGGCCGAAGATGCCACCTTCGACGTGGTCGACCTTCCGTACCCCTACAATGCCATATTAGGGCGCCCGATCCTCAACTCCTTCGGCGCGGTACCGCATCACGGCTATCTATGCATGAAGATCCCGGGTCCCCGGACCATCATCACCGTCCGAGGCGACCAGGATATGGCCCGGCGCATCGAGCCGGGTACCAGGTGCCCGCGTCGCGAAGCCCAACGGCGCTCCTAGAGCTGGCGTCACAGCGCGGGGGTACGCGGGGCCATTCACGGGCGCCTTGGCTGCAGATGTCTAGCGACTAGAGGCTTCGACCGCACCAAGGGCAAACGGTTAGTATATCCATCCTTTGTAGTTGCTCACCCGCGCAAACGGGGATGTAATGAAGATCGCCGTTTGTCGCTAATCCTTCTTCGTCACGCCCAAGCACGCGGTGAAGGCGCGCGCAGGCTTAGCCAGCGCGCGCGTTCCCGCAGTATAAAACAAAGACGCGACGCCGCGCAGTGCACTCGCCAGAGCTGTGGGTACGGATCGAGTATAAATCGAAGTCGCGACGTTCGGCGGTGCACTCGCCGTAGCCAAAGGTGACGGGCCCGAGTATAAACAAAGACGCACGTTCGCGTGTGCACTCGCCGAGCAGTGGGTACGGACTTAGTATAAATCGAAGTCGACGTCGCGTGTGCACTCGCCAGAGCCAAAGGTGACGGGCCTGAGTATAAACAAAGACGCACGTTCGCGTGTGCACTCACCGTAGCCAGGGGTACGGGACTGAGTATAAATTGAAGTCGCACGTTCGCGTGTGCACTCACCGTAGCCAAAGGTGACGGGCCTGAGTATAAACAAAAACGCACGTTCGCGTGTGCACTCGCCGTAGCCAGGGGTACGGGACTGAGTATAAATCGAAGTCGCACGTTCGCGTGTGCACTCGCCGTAGCCAAAGGTGACGGGCCTGAGTATAAACAAAGACGCACCGGGGGGACGCCCTCGCGCGCACTAGTCTACGGACTTTAAATAAGACGTAGCGTCGAGGTCCGCCTCCGCACGCACTAGTCTACGGACTTTAAATAAGACGTAGCGTCGAGGTCCGCCTCCGCACGCACTAGTCTACGGACTTTAAATAAGACGTAGCGTCGAGGTCTGCCTCCGCACGCGCGAGTCCTCGGACTATAAAGGAAGACGTAGCGTCGAGGTCCGCCTCCGCACACACTAGTCTACGGACTTTAAATAAGACGTAGTGTCGAGGTCTGCCTCCGCACGCACTAGTCTACGGACATTAAATAAGACGTAGCGTCGAGGTCTGCCTCCGCACGCGCGAGTCTCCGGACTATAAAGGAAGACGTAGCGTCGAGGTCCGCCTCCGCACGCACTAGTCTACGAACTTTAAATAAGACGTAGCGTCGAGGTCTGCCTCCGCACGCGCGAGTCTCCGGACTATAAAGGAAGACATAGCGTCGAGGTTCGCCTCCGCACGCACCAGTCTACGGACTTTAAAAAAAGACGTAGCGTCGAGGTTCGCCTCCGCACGCACCAATCTACGGACTTTAAATAAGACGTAGCGTCGAGGTCTGCCTCGCACGCGCGAGTCTCCGGACTATAAAGGAAGACATAGCGTCGAGGTCCGCCTCCGCACGCACTAGTCTACGGACTTTAAATAAGACGTAGCGTCGAGGTCTGCCTCCGCACGCGCGAGTCTCCGGACTATAAAGGAAGACGTAGCGTCGAGGTCCGCCTCCGCACGCACTAGTCTACGGACTTTAAATAAGACGTAGCGTCGAGGTCCGCCTCCGCACGTACCAGTCTACGAACTTTAAAAAAAAAGACGTAGCGTCGAGGTTCGCCTCCGCACGCACCAGTCTACGTACTTTAAATAAGACGTAGCGTCGAGGTCTGCCTCCGCACGCGCGAGTCTCCGGACTATAAAGGAAATTGTAGCGTCGAGGTCTGCCTCCGCACACGCGAGTCTCCGGACTATCAAGAAAGGCAAAGTGCGAGTTCCGCCTCCACCCACGCCAGTCTGCGGGCTGTAAAAAGGGGGATGCCAAGCGACTGTCCCCGCAAGCGCCATTCTAAGGAACCCTTTCGCCGCTACTTCGCCAACGGTGGCACCCACACATAGCGCATATCCCAAAATGCTAGGAAATCTGCATACCGGAAAAATCGCAAGTACAAAGGCCCGGCAACATCCTTGCCGCTCTAAGCCACTATCCCGCGGGTTCGTCCTTAACACGCGCTAAAGTCAAGCCGCTCAAGAGGGCCGGCCCGCCCAAAAGTCCAGCGACTCTTCGGCCCTTCGCCAGCGTCGCAGGCGTCTCCGGGTTGAAAGGTCGGCCGTAAGAAGTCGGCCCCCGCAACGAAGCTGCCCGGGATATAGGCGAGAGTCAGAATGCATGCAGCAAGCGTGTACTTCATTCACAAAAAGAGGGAGCAGTACAACACACGCCTACATCTAGGCACCACGGTGTTAGACCTGCGGGTTCCCGGCGCCTTCGGAGGGACCAGCGCCGCCGCGCCACGCCGAGGACCCGCCCGAATCGGCCGAGGCTTCCCGCCCCGAAGAGCGACTTCCGGAGCTCGAGCCGTGCAGCATCCGGCCCGACGTAAGCCCAGATCCGATCGAAGAAGGGCCCGAGGGTACGGCGAGCGGAGCGAACGGTGCCGGACATTACTCCGGCCCCGCCGGGCATCTCCAGCTGGGGGTCATCCAGCCCGGCGACGTGCGTACAACCGCGGTGCTGCAGGAGCGCACACACCAAGCATGCTAACGTGTACGCACAATGGGTGCCAAAGGACGTCGCCGCGTCGCGCGCAACATTGGCGGCATCCCCGATCCAGGGGAGCGTCTGAGACAACTCCTCCGGGCCGAAAGCGAGGTCCGGCACCTCAGTTACCAGCTCTTGAAGATGGCTCTCCAGCGCTTGCATGGCGTCCCACGCAGCCACCGAGGCGTCGCCAAGCGTCTGGTTACGCTCCGCCAGAGTCAAGGCAAGTTCGCCCTTTTCCTTCTCTAGCGAGGCGACCTGCGCCAGGAGCCCGTCCCGCTCCGCCGCAAACTTTCCTTCAGCAGCTGCCGCGGCCGACTCCTGCGCCGACGCAACAAGTCCCTCGGCGTGTGCCCTCGCTTCGGCACACTCCGCTTCCAGCTGGCGGATGCGGGCGTCTTGGGCAGAGCGGGCTCCGGAGGCTTCGCGTAGCTCCTCCTCGGCGACCCGCAGTCTATCCTCGAGCGCCTTTCGGTCACGAGTATAGACCGCTTGCAAGGCCTGCCCCAGCACAAGTGTCTGCAGAGGGAGAAGACTCAGCAAGCTCAGCTAGATCAGGCGTTGTCGCATGAGTACTTACCCTCACCCCAGACACCTCGAAGGCATCCCCGAGGCGTCCCGCACCGTAGGCCTGCAGCACTTGCGGGTCGACGCTCGTGGCCGCGTCATTCACAATCCCGCGCCACGCCCTCAGCGTATCCGGAGGCGGCACGAAGTCCGCGGGGCTTACGTGCTCGGAGGCTCCGTGTCCCGCCGAGTGCTCCCCCTCCGGAATGAGCAACGCTGCAAACAGGGACACGGGTGAGCACCCCAAGGCATAAAAGCACACACCAGAGTAAGCTAAGCCACCTTACCTTCGGAAGCAGAAGGAATGGTCCCGCCGCGGGCAGAAGCCTCCGCGTTCGGGGAGGGCGACGGCTGTCCCCGCACGGTGGGCGACGTGGCCAGGGGGCAGAAGGCGCGTGTGCCGCAGGGCCTCCGGCGCTTGTGCTAGCGTCCCACAAGCTTCTAATGCCCGTGGCCACGATGAATCCCCGCGGTGTTCGGTGGAGCTCCAGCCGCACGCACGGCTGTTTAGCCGGGGCAGCCAGCGGCGACACCGCCTCCGCAGCCGCGGTTAGCGAAGCCCCCGCGGCTGCCGCGCCCGGGGGCGAAGGCTCCATGTTGGCGGTTGTCGCAGGGGGCATCTCGGTTTCTGCTGCTGTCGGTAAGGGCAGCACGGCTCCGTGTGCCCCCGCAGAAGGCGCCGCAGCAGCCACGGTCGAAAGCTCCACCTCGGCATCGTCGGTCCGCACAGGTTCCGCCTCGGTGACTTCGGCGGGCGGTGAGGCTCCCCCCTTCGGCCGCTCGCGGCAAACCCGCCGTCCGGGACGCTAGCCGAAGACACCTCGCCCTCGACGTCTGCGCCGCCCAAACCGGAATCGGCATATCTTGCCGAATCCGATTCCGTGTCCGCCACACCCTCGGAAGCACTAGCAGCAGCAGCAGCCGCCGCCTCCGCGCCAGGCGCGGCAGGCGCCCCGCCACGGCCCCTCTTCCGAGACGGGGTCTTCTTCTTCTTCGCTGCACCATCGTCTGGAGCGACACGGTCCGGCACGGCAAGGCCCAGAGCCTCGCACACGCGATTGATTCGCCCCAGCCCCGCCTCGGCAATAGGTGCCGCGCGTTGCTTGTGCTCTCTGCCGGTGTACGGCCCCAGGAATACGCGCGCGGCTTGTCCGCCTCCTCCAAGGAAATCCCTGAAACGAAGGAGAAGACCATCAGTATATAACCCATTTCGCGTGAACAAAAGAGGGACGCGATCGAGGCTTACGAAGACCGGCGCGCGGCAGTGAGCGCGCACCCATGGCGAAACATTATCGTCTCGACGCCTCTCGGCGGCAAGACGCCAGTCGTAGGAAAGCGGGGCCACGCCGTACATCACGTACTCCTCGGCGAGGTCACGCATGTTGAAGCGGGCGGCCACGCTTGACGAGCCGCTTGACCCTCCGCTTGTCTTCATCACCGAGCGTTCGGCCGGGCGAGGGCTTGAACGCGATTGGTCGACCTGTGCACTCAAGGCCGCTCCCGCTCTCCACACGGTGGTAGAACCACCGCTTCATCCAATAAGACTCCCACTTCCCGTGAGTTGCGTTCGCAGGGAAGAGCTTCTTGCACGACGGGCGGAGAATAAAAGTGACGCTACCGAAGCTCGACAGCGTCCCGTCCTTCCGGCCCTTGGGCTGGCATCGTGCCTCGTGGAGATAGGCGAACAGCGACGCGCTGGGCCAACACGCCCCCGAGCGCAAGGCCCAGCTGTACACCGCGAGCCGGGCCACGGCGTTCGGAGTCAGTTGCGCCAGCTCCAGCCCGAAGGTCCGCAGCACGTCGCCCACCACAGCCGCCGCTGGGATCCGGAGCCCCGCGTCGAAAAATGCAACGAATACGACCGTCTCCGACCTCTCGGGATGCGGTTCCGTCTCGTCGACGGCAGGCAACCGTACGTCCTGGCGCCCGGACAACTTCCCCGCATGCAGGAGCCCTTGGATCGTCTTCTCGGTCACGAGCGAGGGGCCTAGCTTGCCGGAGAACGTGCCTTCCTCCTCCGCCACCAGCTGCTCCTGGTCCGTCGCCGCTGGGTCGCGCTCTTGAAGCGCGTATTTCACATTCAACGGTGAGGACCGCCGGCGAATGTCAGGGCCACCAACCGCCTGGCCGCGCTCGCTACTGGAGGCCATCGCTTCCGACTGAGGCGGTGAAGATAGCGCGAAGGTGTAGAAGGCGGAGCAGATAGGAAAGAGGGCATAAAGGTGCGGGGACGCTGTTACGGGGGGCTATATCGAGCCACCTCGCCCATACCGCCGCTACCGAAGCGTCGCAACGATCCGCGTGCCGGATGCAACCGCAGCGGTGTAAAGGCCCGACCCGCATGATTCCCCGTAATTGAAAGCGAAGGGTCGCGAAGGTCCGCGAAGGCCCGACCCAACGCTAGAAGGTCACGACCACAGGCGCCAAGAACCGTCACAACACGGCGTTACCTAGCCGCTGTTATAGGTGCATCAGTGGGCCAGGGGATCATAACAGCTCTGGCGTCGCGCCATTCACTGCCCGCCCCGTGTCCCCCTTGCCTAGGGAAGAGGCGAGCGGCTGCAAACACGCAACCGTCCACATCCCGCCGCCCACCAGTCATAGGCCGCCGCGTGCCCTGGGTGCGTCGGGTCGCACGCAGACGGGAACCCAACTCGCGCACTGTGGGGCGGCGTGATTCCAGGAACCTTTACAGCGCAAGACCGCATCACAAGACCCCAAGTCACCGGCCACGCGGCGGTGTCTGCGCGGGCGGCGCCGGCTCGCGCCACCCGCTCAAGGGTAGGGGACGAGAGCGCGCGCGTCTACTGACCAGGCGCCGGCCCGCGCCACCCGCTTGAACAGTAGGGGAAGGAGCGCGCGCGTCTACCTCGACCAGGCGCCGCCCTCCGCCACCTGCTCGAAGGGTAGGGGACGGAGCGCGCGCGTCTACCTCGACCAGGCGCCAGCCGCGCCACCCGCTCAAGGGTAGGGACGGAGCGTGCGTGCGCGCGTCGCCGACCAGGCGCCAGCCCGCCGCCACCCGCTCGAAGGGTAGGGGACGGAGTGCGCGCGTCTGCTTCGACCAGGCGCTAACCGCCGCCACCCGCTCGAAGGGTAGGGACGGAGCGCACGCGTCTTTGACTAGGCGCCGGCTCGCGCCACCCGCTCGAAGGGTAGGGGACGGATCGCGCGCGCGCTCACGTTGACTCAGGCGCCCGGCCCGCCGCCACCCGCTCGAAGGGTAGGGACGGAGCGCGCGCATCTACCTCGACCAGGCGCCGGCCGCGCCACCCGCTCAAGGGTAGGGGCGAGAGCGCGCGCATCTACCTCGACCAGGCGCCGGCCGCGCCACCCGCTCGAAGGGTAGGGGACGGAGCGCCGCGTCTCGCCGACCAGGCGCCAGCCGCGCGCCACCCGCTCAAGGGTAGGGACGGGCGCGCGCGTCTCACCCGACCTGGGGCCAGCCCGCCGCCACCCGTTCGAAGGGTAGGGGACGGAGCGCGCGCGCCTACTTCGACTAGGCGCCAGCTCCGCTGCCACCCGTTCGAAGGGTAGGGGACGGAGCGCGCGCGCGTCTACTTCGACTAGGCGCCATGCTTCGACTAGGCGGCAGCTCCGTTGCCACCTGTTCGAAGGATAGGGGATGGAGCACGCACGCGTCTATTCCGACTGGGCGCCAGCTCCGCCGCCACCCGTTCGAAGGGAAGGGGACGGAGCGCGAGCGACCACTTCGCCGGGGCGCAGCAAAGGCGGGGGTCTTGTCCTGCAAAATCTACCTCATTTTCCTTAACAGGCCACCTACAGTGCGTCAACTTAAAAGATAATGCCGGCGGGTTCCATCAGGCACACCGACTGTAGGTAGGCCTGTTAAGAAAACAGGCGAGATCTTGTCGCCGCCACTAAGCGCGGTGTCGCTTCAGAACCGCGCTGGTCAAGCTCCCAGGAAAAATGGACCTCCTTCTGTGCATCAACATTCCCCAAGCCGCTCAGCGTCACACAGGAATGTTGATGCACGGTAGGGGCCCATTTTAGGGGAACAGCTTCTGTGATTATCAGCTATCACAGACGGTTTTTACTCAAAAACCGTCTATGATATTCCCTTCGACCCCTACATACATTTCTGTTATTGGCTAGAAACCGTCTGTGATGACCTTCGATTATCACTGACCCATAAATACGGACGGTTCATAAAACCGTCTGTGATGACGTTTTCGAACCGTCTGTGATGACCTTTTCTGTAGTAGTGTAATATGATGATAAACTATTGTGAGAACTTTCTAACACGTACGTCAAAGGTAATTTATATATGAAATTTCACAAGCTTACTGACATCCAAATCAGCACGCGTTTGGAAAAGTAACTATTTGTTCAAAAAGGGTTAAATTTTAACTCTTATAGGAAATAAAATACTGTAGAACCAGACATGCAACAGAGAGAGGGAGGGGGGAGGGTGAATGGTGCCTTCAAATTCTTCCAAGTATTCACACAACCATTTTCTCCGATAGCTATTGAGCTATGAAGACTAGGGTTTAAAACTCACTTGAAAACTAGAGCAACAAAGAAGACACAATAGAGAACTGACCGTGGTCGGAGACCAGCAACATGGTCAAAATACGACAACGTAGTTGAACTCTAACAACGTGGTCAAAAGCAGACAACGTGGTCAGAAGCAGACAACGTGGTCAGAAATCGACTACCGAATAGAAGTCATTGTAGTCGATAACCACCGAGACCAGGAACAATGTGATCGAAAATGGTTGCAGTCGAAACTGACGTAATCGTAGACTATGTGATCGAATGCCAACCAGTGGTCGAACAATCAGTGTTGTCATATTCAGTCGGCACCGTAGTTGTAACCTACGTGGTCGTAAGCCAACGAGTGGTCGAACAACCAACGCAATCGAAACCACTCGGCAACATGGTCGTAAGGCAATGAGATGGTCAAACAACCAATGTGATCGAAACCAGACTGCAATTCAAAAGATCAATGTGGTCGTAAACCAACAAGTGGTCGAACAACTAACGAGGTCAAAGACCAACGAATGATTTGCAACCAGCGTGATCGATTCAGCTCAAAAACCAACCAAAGAAAATGAGCATCCATGTGCGACCAGAAATCCCATGCGGTAAGAGAAAGTGAAGCAATCGGAGAAGTGAACATGATCGAAGTTGGTGCGATATAGTCTGGAACTTGACCGTGGTCGAAACCAACATAGTCGTAAAGCTGGTCAACATTACAGACAGAGATTGCACCGACTACCAACTGCTTTAGTTCAGATTCAGCAGAATAATGCCAAGAAGTGAAAACTCTGAACGTGGTCGAGCGACAACACAGTGCGAAGCAACTGAAAGACTAAACATAGTCGAAAACAACGTGCTTCAGTCTGGAACTCGACCATGGTTGAAACCAACGTGATTGTAAAACTGATCGAGTCCCAAACAGTGATTTCATTGACTTCCGACTGCTTCAAATCAGACTCAACGAGAAGAGATACAATGGTTTGAACGAGGTCAAAACAAAAAGTGATACGGTCAGAGACTTGACCGTGGTCGAATCTGGAGGCAGTCTTAATAGCAAAGGAAGAACAGAGGAAAGCAGAGAGTGCACGACTATCAGATCCAAACTCCTCAAACGGTTTGACTAAGAGATCAACTAGCCATGAAACTTTGTATACAACTCAATAAGATGAAAACAACACAAGCAATATATGGAAACATGATGTATTGCTCTGATGATTGGTTTCATAGCCACTCCGCTTGAGAGGACCAAGCTCTAACTCTAGAGCCAACACCCACTGTGTAACCTAACAACCATGGAGGGAGGAAGAACTAGCTTCCACCAGACCAACTCACTGTCTGCCGTCTCTAGCCTCTACTAACTCTTGCCTCCCCTCCCCTTTTTATAGGCTCACAAACGAAGCCTAGACCTAATGGATCCAACTATTAGTCCAAACCGGGGATAACCCGTTAATCCCACCTAATACCGGGTTTTACTCACGCACGTTTCTCAAAGCAGTTTACATGTGGCCTCAATGACTTGTCGTCAAGCCTCTCATACGTTCGGATCCCACCGGTCTGTCCTCACTTGCAAATGACCCAAGTCACTTGGCGCACCATGTGCTTCTCCTCGCGCATGATGGCACCTCGCATCCTTGACCGTCTGGACCTCGACTTCTCCCTGAGCCTAGTCTGATCCACCTCACTGTTGCCTGTCATGTCTTCCTCCGGTAGCTCCCTCTCCGATTCCTCATCGTCCCGGCTTGCAACCGCCTCACTAGCCTCGATCATCTTCGGCGTCTCCCTGACTGTTCTGAATCTCAACACCTCCCTGTACCTAGTTCCGGTCCTCCTACGCCTCACCATGACCTAGTTCCGATGTCTTACAACCAACACTAATAAGCAAATCATCACATAGCACCGCACGACACAGAAGAATCTTTAATTTGAATAATCAGAATGTATCCAAGTGAACAATCTTAGCAAACCACTGGTCAAAAACAACTTACGAGTACTCATAGCCCATGAGGTCCTACCTACTGTCTACAACCACACAACAGGTTGTTACGACCATCACACAGGTCGCTACGACCATGTAGCAGTCGCTACGACTATCGCTCACAGTGGCTACGATTTTATCAAATCTGGTCGCTACGACTTACGACTATCGATCATAGTCAGACAGAGCCACGACTATCGATCATAGTCAGACAGAGCTACGACTATTTATTATGACCAGGCAGAGCAACGACTATCGATCACGACCAGCAGAAGCTACGACCATCGATCACGATCAGCAGAGCTACGACTATCTATCATGACCAGCAAAAGCTATGATCATCAAGTCGTAAGAACTCCTACCGACCACCAAATTGTGAAGCCTCTGCCGACCACCAAGTCATAGAAGTCTCTGCCGACCACCAAGTCGTAAAGGCCTCTGCCGACCTCCAAGTTGTAAAAGCCTCTGCCAGCTACCAAGTCGTAAAACAGACTGTCGACTACCAAGTTGTCACCAGACGCTACGACCACAAAGTTGTAAAACAGACTGCTGACCACAGAGAAGAACAACAGATGTCGTAGAGCTAGCAAACTTCTGCATAGACCTGAAAAATCAAACTCAACTTACACAAACTCTAATCCAAGGGTTAATTACTCATCACAACCATAGGATGACCTCCGCATGGTCTCACAGATACCCTCGAGCGGACTAGATATTCACTTGATGTTGCAAGGCAAGCAACTACTTGTTCAAAAAGGGTTAAATTTTTTAGGATTGTCAATAGCAATTAGGGGGGTGAATGATTGCAATCCCTAGCAGAAGCTTTTTTCAATTTGCTTTCTTTTGATTTTTCACCTGCTAACACAGAAAAAATAGACACAAAAAAAAATAATAATAATTCATCAACAGTGCAAGCAGTCAATGGATGGACTCACGTCCAACTTTCATGCAATGCATGCAGTCCCCTAATCACCTCTCACCGAACCATGCATCTAATCACTTTACCTCTAATCTCTTTTTCCTCTCTCCTAATGCATAAACGTCACGGCTGCTATGCCTTTATAAGCCACCAAAAGCCTCGGCCAGCATTGTCTTTTTCTAACTCTTTGAATTTTTTTAATCCTCTGCTGCCTGCTCTGATTAGTCTCATGAATTAACACAAAACGAAAAACCGAAACGTACGAATGCACTGGAACCGTAGAGAACTTCCGCGTCGCGTACGGAGTGAGTTCGACGACAACGTTGGACACGACCCGAGATGAATATTCGTCGCTGCCGCGTGTGACGAGACGAGACGTTAGCGTGATGATTAACCGCTGGTGCACATGAAGAAGCGAAGAAGATGACTCAGCAGCAATCCACGCGACTATTTGAAAGATCAGAACACGCCACACTTCCATCCATCAAAGCATCCAATGCATCCAAGCCACCATAGTTTTTTTCTTCATCACAAGTCACGAGCGCCACACATCAATTTTCCATCAGATCTCGAAAGCCGTGCCCTTCTCTATTTTGTTTTTGGTTTTTTCACGTGTACCCTCGGCCGCCGCACACACGTATCGTATTTATACAGTCTCATACCACACCTATTCAGTCTCATACCATGAGGCATAGCAGCCCCCTTGCAGCAACTTTCTTTGCTGCTGTTATAGCGCCCAGCAGATCTTGTAATTGCCAATTATTCTTCACAAGATCAGGAGCATAGCAGAACACAATCTTCCCCGCAACATTAGTGGAATTCAGAGAACTTTGGTCACAACTACATGGCCACATGCACATGGTATCAGACATTCAGCCAAAACTAGCAATGTGTAGGACAGAGTCAAGAGATGGATGGTATATATAAATAGTAAGGATGCAACATTCACCTGACTGGCAGAACTGGGTACAACTCAAAGCAGTGGCCTTTATCCTCTCTCTCATAGGGCAAAGATTGACACTGAAAGATCGACAAGAAATAATCGTTGGAGTAGCACAAGTCAATGGTGTTGCAATGTAGGGATGCAGAAGACATGTAAGAGAAGAAATCTCTACTCCTAAACCAATTTAGGGTCTGTTTGGATCCCATGAGCTAACAACTAGTTGTTAATTTTTAGTCTTTGTGGATCCAGACAGGAGGGCTAATGAGTGGGCTAAAGTTTAGCCAAAGCTCCAACTAGTTGTTAGCCAACTAGTTGGCCAAATCCAGCTAATGAGGGCTAAAGGACCAGCAGGATGGAAAAAAGACGCTAATACCAACGCCAACCCTCCCAGACCGCCATGCATAGGGGTATAACAGACTTTGTACTGAGATAGTAGTACTTATTAGTCCTTCGATCCAAACAGGACTGGGCTAATCTTTAGCCAGCTAACTACTAGTCAGCTAACAACTAGTTCTAGCTAATAACTAGTCTTAGTCCATCCAAACAGGCCCTTAGAGAAAATTAGAGAGGCGGGAGGTGGCTTTGGTCGGAGGAAGGCGTGCGGGCGCGGTTTAGGCTGAAACATTACTGGGCCTAGCCAGCGGTAGAGAATTTAGCCTGAGAATAGGGACCGGATTTTATTTATTTTCTGATTTGTTTTATTTCCAGAAATCGAGTTTGAATTTTTAAAATTAGCAAATCAATTTAAAAAATAATGAAAATTTTGGGGGAGGCTCCTTAGATTTATAGAACTCAGATAAATTATTAGAAGATTCATGTCAAGTTTTAATTAATTACAGAACTCCTTTTTCAGTAGCTGGAAATTAAGAAAAACTTGCAAGAAAAAGCAGAAATGATTATTTTGAAAATAATTTAATAAATTTTGAATTTTTGGGACGGTACAGGCTCGATCACTGCTTAGGGTAAAAGAGAAGATTTTTATGTTAGGCTGCACAGAGGTAAGCAAATCCTCTACAGGAACCGCAGAGGGAGCTATTTCTGCAGTACCATGAGTCTTCTACTATAGGCACTGTAGCGTATCGTTGCGGGTACAATGACTGTTTTTACTGTAGATGTGTGCTGGTGTAGCGCTCGCTTTGGAGACCGATCTGTAGCACTTGATCTGAGCCCTTGCTTTCTGATCCACCGGTGGAGAAATGCCCTTAATGCAGATCACTGTAGATCATTTGCATTTATGGGTGGGTTCTTTTGGGCTGTGGCTATAGCTTTTGAATTCTGGTTGTTCGTGAGTGACGGTGCGAAGAGGGAATCAGTTGCATGTGATTTTAGCTGGTATATCTGAACTCAGTACAGTGTGTACTACAGTCGACTTGTAGACCCTACCTTCAATAATCGCACTGATTGAAAATTAGTTATTGTAGCGGAAAACGATAAGTCAAAGCTAAATGCAATCGAGGCCAGCCTATATCTTCAATGTAGAGGATCCGTTCCTTCACAGTGGGACCCCCAAAGAACCAGAGCAGCTCCTTGGCGTATACCATGGCTATATATTGCGAATAATGGAGAGAAAAAAAAGACACATGGGTGCTGCTTGGCTTGGTGTGAGTGAGTCTGTAGGGCCACTTTATATTAGCTTTTGTTTAGAGAAGCTAGAAGCAAATATAAATATCCAGTTTCTCGAAGTGATTTTTCTATTCCTATCATTTTTGTCTCATTCCGGAGATAAGACAAGAGGTTACAGGTGCATCATGCACTCTACTTATCTTGCTCCGGTCTCATCAACGCATCTCTCCTCCGCTATTCCGACTGGTTGACTTTTCCTTCTAAAAGTTATTTTTTTTCAGCCACTACTATTTATTTTCAGCTAAAAATTATGAGCCATGACCAAAAGCTATTAATCGCAGCCAATATGAACAGCACATCAATGAGCTCATGACCAAATTTAGCTTCAGCTAAGTTTCCATACTTTGATCATGTGCTATGCGCTACAGCCGCGACAAGATTTTTTTAGATGAATATCTACGACCTCTGTCAGCTGGGACAGACAGCCTACCAGTACATAGTTTTGATACATCAGTAACAAGCACCGCGAGATTATCTAACACTAGAGTTCATCAGACTACTACAGCTCGACAAAAAAGCAGTAAACTCAGCTTCAGCCTTCACCAAGCAGTAGAAAGCAAGCTGAATTCCTTGCACGCCAAATTGCCCAACATAAAGCCGCCATCCCCACACAAATACTGTGCTGGTTCTTTCTAATGAAACCCATGAGCCAAGTTCCAAACATATGTTGCATGTTGTTTGGAAACCATCCTGCAACTAGATAGAAGGATTTCTTTGACTTTCATCTAACTCAACCAAAATTCTGAATCACCTGTCTTGTATTTCACAACAGAAAGAGGCATGGAACCCATGTATTCTTTTCTGAGAACCTGCTGCCACAGACCATTTCCATTATACAGCCTGAACAGCCACTTGCATAAGAGACTTTTCTTCAGATTCTCAAGACCAGAGATGCCCAGGCCACCTTGATCCTTGGGGATACACACCACTTTCGAATTAGCTAAGTGATATTTTCTACTACCTTGGTCTTCTTGCAAAGGAAAATCTTGCTCTAAAGAAGTCAATCTTCTTAAACTGTAGGATCGTATGGCACAATCAGAGAGGGGTGAATGATTGTGTCCGCTTTTACCACTTGAAATCAAAACACAGCACAGAGGAACAAAAGAAAACCGAATGAAAGTAACGATCGCAGCTACTTGTTCGTACAAGCTCGAAGAGCCTCTGTTGCCCAACTGCTCGTTATGACTGCTCGACCCGAACGCTCCCTACGACCGCTCACTTACAACCGCTCACTTACGAGTGCTCCGATTGATCACCTGCCTGTTCCGATCACTCAGTCCAATCTCGGATCAACTGCCTGCTCGTTCTGATACCTCGGTACTATAATGATGCACGAAGTTGTGACCTCCTTCCGCCTGAAATCCTCAACCATTCGACCACTGCCCGACTGAGTACACACCGAAGACAAAACAAAGCATGGAAAACAGAGAGGAACCAAGTTGCCGAAGAACTTTTCTAGAAAGAATCTGATATATTATTTCTTCATCAATTTCTTGCCTACAAAGTGCCTTACGACACCCCTAAAAACCTTCTCTACGAAAGCCCTAAAACCCCATACACTAACCTACAACCTCCCCTGCTATTATAGGCCAGCGCACAAAGCGTGTTCCACTTGAACACCTCAAACCATGTCCTGATCCACCTGGACACAAGATCCTATCTCTTCCTCAAATCAAGGGACTCGAAACGCTTCTTAACACGGGTTTTAACTACCTCGTACAAGTCATGGATTCCATCCACAACTTCCCACGACGAAGCCTCCATGATATCTCCTACTGTATCTCCATCGTGCACCATCACCACATGCTCTCGTGTGAGCCCAATCACCTCGCGTGACATCCTGACCGCCTGGACCTCAGATTACCCCCTCTTAGTCCCGGTCCCCCTCATCACCAACCGTAATCATCTCCACGCCTCCACGCAGCATCCACCTTTCACCTCCACGTACTCCAGCATGAGCTCAACCAGCTCGCGTGACATCCCGACCGCCTGGACCTCAGATTACCCCCCCCCCCTCATAGTCCTGGTCCTCCTCGTCACCGACCCTAGCCACCTCCATGTCCACCTACACATGCAAAGACCAAAAAAACTCTCTCCTGGTACAAGTTCTCCCGAACTTGACCATAATCAACACACATTAGTAAAACACACTCTTTTCTATCCCCAGACAAGAACCAAACCATCTATGACCATCCCTTAGAACGTTTACGACCGCATAGTCTACCTCTAACTAGAACAGACCCTCAGACCAACCACTCAACACGACTGCTACCTCAGGGTACTTGTAACCCACAAGTACTCGGAAACCACCCGCACCGCTACAGACCAACTATCGAGTATCGACTACCAAATATCGATCAGAAATCACAGCCACAACATGTACACAAAACCTACGAGTATAGACGACACTCCAACACACGACCGCTTACCACAATCATGAAACCACTTCTATCGAGTATTGAGTCCTCTGACTACGAGTACATCAATCCTCGAGTACCCACCTGGTACTACAGCAATGACCATTCTTCAACGACAACCACACACCGACCAGTCAGCCACTGGCCCAACACGAGTACTCGACGTACTCAAAGATCACAAGAGTGAAGCACTCATACCGACCATGAAGTCTATGAGTACCGACCGTGAAGCCTACGTTAGCCGATCGCTAAGCCTCCAACTACCGAAGACAGAACAACAGACTGTGAAGTCTACGGGTATCGACAAGACTCCCAAATCTATGACCATGAAAGCAATCCGCAAAACCTATGACCAACAACCGCAAAGCCCTCGACTATCGACCAGTAAAACCTTCGACTGTCGAGTACGACTAGTAAAGTCTATGACTATCGAGCACTGTAGCTACGACCATGAAAGAGTACTGTAGCTACAATTACCTACTGTGGTCATAAGATCGAAGTTGTAGTACTGCTGTGGTTGAAAGCTCGAAGTCATACTGCCGTGGTCGAAGCCAGACAGGTCGAAGGCTGCCATGGTCATAAGCGAGACATGGTTGAAAGCTGTCGTGGTTGTAAGGTCGAAGTCGTATTGCCGTGGTTGAAGTCAGATGTGGTTGAAATCTGCCGTGGTCATAAGGTCAAAGTCGTACTTGCCGTGGTCGAAGCCAGACGGGGTCCAAAGCTGCCATGGTCATAAGGTCAAAGTCGGATGTGGTCAAAAGCTGCCATGGTCAAAGCCAGCCATAGTCGAAAGCTACCATGGTCATTAGCCAGACGTGATCGACAGCTACTATGTTTGAAAGCTTGACGTGGTAAAAAACTACCGTGGTCATAAGCCAGCCGTAGTCATAGTCGTGTTCATGTTGTGATCGAAATCTGAAGTCTATGGTCGTTTGGCCATGCCGTGGTCATAGTCTAAAGTATGTGGTCTGAAATCACTGGTAACTGAGCAAAACCACTCAAAGACAAAGTCTTCGACTGCAAATGACCAAGTCTTTCACAAACGCAAAATCTAAAACAAACCAAATGTCAATTATTCATCACCTCTTTATTTACGACCATCCACATGGTCTAACAATCTCCCCCTTGATGAATACATTGACAACACTTTGAAAATTCTTAAATGATTTGCGTTTTGAAAGAGAATCAAAATTGAGTGCAAGTTATCTCTCCAATATCTCTCCACCTTACTTCAATTTCTCCCCATTTGGCAATGTAATAATCAAGAAACTTTTAGAGAGAGAGAGAGCAATTCTAAGAAGGAGCAAGGAGAGTAAAGATCAAGAAGCTTTGGAGATTATACACTTCAAGTTGTATTTATATTTTGACCAAGCCATCATTGTGAGTAGAGATTCCTATATCATATAAAGTCATATATCATATAGCTAGATCGAAAACTAGTCTTTTAGCACAATTAGACAATTTAGATCAATGTCAGGCATCTCATCAATAAATAAACTAATTATAAAGAGCACAATGAGATATCACAACGAAAAGTCAAAACCTAAAATTGAAGCAAACATTAAATCTAGACAAGCTAGCAATCTCATAAACAACCTATTGTTTCACACTAGATTTTTAGGCATGTGGCATGCTTGTAGCATACTTCTTGTCATAATGCTATCTTTGTAGTAAGCTTCTTTTTGAATGGTGGCATGCTTGGAGCATACTTCTATTTATTTGTGCACTTTTTGTGCCTTTTCTTTTGTTTAATCATGGCATGCTTGAAGCATACATCTTTTCAATCTTCCTTTTCTCAATTCTCACTTGATATCACTTGTATGATACCACTTGTAGAATTTCTCTTTTTTATATGTATAACATGTCAACTTGAGTGAGCATAAAAAGATTGTGATATGAAACATACAAGCCTCAAAGCCAAGATTTTAAAATAAGATTCATAATCAAGCTAATCCTTTTAGATAAACATCACAAAGTACTATCAATAATCACTCTAGTCAAAGACTTATGCAAAGTCATGTTTCAATTCAAGTGTAGCAGACTAATTAAAACTAGTTGTGGTCTAAGCTACACAACATATGAGTAAACATGATAAAGCAAGCTCTACTACTCATTTAATTTCAATGGCTTAATCTTGATGAATTATATGACAGGTATAATAACCACAGGTCCTGACACCACTTCAAACGACATACTCCTCCTTAGAATAATCCCATCTCACTCAGAAAAAGAGCAAATTGAGAAGAAGCAAGAAGCTTTGAGAGAAATCAAGAAAATTGAAAAGGAGCTTAGAGACCACTTGAAAAACACCACTTGTAACAGACCACTTGTAAAATAACATTATCTTTCCACATGTTCTAACCTGAAGGTGAAGTCTCATGGAAACTCCCAGAGAAGGTGAAGAACCATCCAGCTTTCCAATCAAGTAATGATGCAAAAGTCTGGAACCAAATCAAGTGCCTGTTCTCCACCCCTTGTTTACTGGTCTCAAATCATAGTAGATGTTGGTCTCACAGTACTGTAGTTAGTCAAGTAAGCTTTAGGAATCCAATACGTGATACTCAACAAAAAGGATCAGCTGCAGGCAATGATAAAAATTTAAGTGAAGATTTAGCCTTTGTCAAATTTTGGTCCGACTGCCATTGAGGAACCAGTCTGTCCATCAACCTATCTGAGCGCCTCTGCGTAGCTGGTCGAAACCCCATCTGAGCGCCTCTATACAGCTGGTTGAAACTCTGGTCCGACCATGCTGTAACGACCATGGGAAGAAGCTGATCTGAACTCTGATCTGATTACTCTATTCTGACCATGGAGGAAGGCTGGGCTAACTCCTGACTGGTCTAAATGAGCAGAGACTACCGGTTGAAAATCTTTTGAGTACCTTGACCGATTACAGTAACCAACTGACAGACAATTTCATTCGACCACGCTAGTCCAACCATGAAGAACGACTGGCCAAAACACTTGTCTGATTATGGGACGTCCAACCACGGAACGCCCGACCACACGGCAATCTAAATGTTTTGGCAAGACTGGTCTGACTAGCCGATCGACCACTACGACCAGGGTTGGTTGCTAAATTTCCCGGGGCTATAGAGAACAAATCAGAGGGAGCAGAAGCACAGTGACTTGTAGATGATTGGTTAGCTCGTGCAAAGAGACAATATGCTCCTGAATCTGCAGAAGACTGATTAGAGGGGGCAAGACGATGGTTGGGATCTTGCACAATCTCTACTTGGGAACGTTTTTCAACCTATCTTTCTTCTCCTTAGCTTTCCAAAAACAGAATTGAACCACATGACCATCTCTACCACAATGAGTGCATTGATACTTATTTGTTGACTTCACAACACCCACTTTGGTAGAGAAATCCTTTGAAATACCAGTATATTTAAATATAGTGTGTTTAAGTTCAGATTGTACTTCAAATTTCCTAGGTTTAAGAAGCTTAACAATCTTAGGAGGATTATTTTTGGCATGTTCAATGAAATTAAATCCCAGGTTTAAGAAGCTTTACACTTGTTTTTGATTGATCAAGAATCATGTTCAAATGTTTTTTACCAAACGAGAACCTCTCTAAAGTGTTCTTTAGATACTCATTCTCTTTAGCCAATGTAGGACAGGTTATGCATTTAACATAATCATTTGCAAGACCTTTTGAAGCAGTAGACTAAGCTAATCTTTTCTTTATAGAAAAATCATTGAGTTGTCTAGTCAAGGCTTCTATTTCAGTGTTAAACTTAGGACAATTTGAGCAAGAAAGAGTCTCATGATAGAGCATTTGTTGGATTGACTTCTGAGATGAATTAAGCCTAGCCTAAAACAAATCACACTTAGAGAAAGCTTTGGATTGAGTAAAAAACTAGAATTAAGCTTTTCAATTTCATCATTAGTAGATTTTAATTTTTCATCACAAGAGTCATGCGACAATTTTAATCCATCAAATTTATTAGTTACATCCTTAAGTTGAACCAGATTTGATGCATTAATAGATCTAGTAGCTTCCAACTCAGAATGTAAAACCTGGCAATACTCACAAGATTCATCATCAGGAATAGATGCTCTAAGTCTATTAATTTCAGAATTTAAGCTCTCAACAACAAAATCATGATTTTTCATTTTCTTTTTATACTTTTTGAGCTCCTCTGTCAATTTAAGCACAGCGTGAGATAAATCAGTATAAGAAGATTTTACCTCACCAGGATCACTGTAAAGATCATAAAACACATCCTGTGAATTCCACCTCCTTTTCCTTCTTGCCTTTGTCCTCATCGTCGCTCGCTGAATTAACATCACTCAAATTAATCTCTTCAAGTGCTGAAAGTACTTTGTTGACCGTCCTGCGATAGTTGCACTTCTTACTTGGGTCAATCTTGAATTCAGTGCGACGAGTTGGAGCCTTGTCACCCTTAACCTCCTTGCTCCTCAGTTTGGTGTAATCCATCTTAATGTGGCACTTTTCTTAATACACACTTTCTTGATTTTAGTGGTTCCTTCATGATAGTCACAAAGGGTTTTCTATATTAAATGGGTAGAATTAATATGAGCTACACGATCAAACTCGTTATGAGAAATCCCTTGAAATAGCAAGTTACAAGCTTGAGCATTTAAATCAACATCCGCTTTATTTAAATTAGTAACAGCAGTAGGAACCTCATATGGTGTAGCCTTGAGCCTCAATGTAAGCTTGCATATGACATTTCCAAAAAGTAAAATTAGTACCATCTAGCATGGGGGGACGGTTCATATACCTCTCTGACGCCATAGCAACTGGCTCTGATACCACTTGTAGGATCGTATGGCACAATCAGAGGGGGGTGAATGATTGTCTCCACTTTTACCACCTAAAATCAAAACACAGTGCAGAGGAACAAAAGAAAACCAATATGAATTACCGAATGAAAGTAATGATTGCAGCTGCTTATTCGTACGAGCTCGAAGAGCCTCTGTCGCCCAACTGCTCGTTAGGCCCACTCGTTACGACTACTCGACCCGAACGCTCGCTCCGACCGCTCACTTACGAGTGCTCGGATTGATTGTCTACTCGTTCCAATTACTCGGCCCGATCTCGGATCGACCGCATGCTCGTTCTGATCACTCGGTATGATAACGATGCACGAAGTCGTGACCTCCTTTTTCCTAAAATCCCCAACCGTTTGACCACTGCTCGAACGAGTACACGCTGAAGACAAAACAAATCACAAAAAATAGAGAGGAACTAAGTTACCGAAGAACTATTTCTGGAAAGAATCTGATCTATTATTTCTTCATCAATTTCTTCGCTACAAAGCGCCTCACGACACCCTTGAAAACCTTCTCCACGAAAGCCCTAAAACCCCATACACTAACCTACAACCTCCCCTGCTTTTATAGGCCAGCGCACAAAGCGTGTTCCACTTGAACACCTCAAACTATGTCCTTATCTACTAGGACACAAGATCCTATCTCTTCCTCAAATCAAGGAACCCAAAACCCTTCCTAACATGGGTTTTAACTACCTCGTACAAGTCATGGACTCCATCCACAACTTCCCACGACAAAGCATCCAGGATATCCTGATGCGCACTAGCCCATGAGAGCCAATGCACCGTCTTGCCCGATCTCACGGTGTAGGATCAAGAACGGTACTTTGGGGAAATTTGTAACCCAACGACGAGGAAGCCAACCGTAGCCTGCTATCCGAGACAATCGTTAGTCTACAAACCTGAATACTAACTCACACAACTACGCTCGATGGCGTAGGAGCATAAGCTAGATGCAATTCACAGGGAATCGCAAGGACTGGGTAAACAAGAACACTCTCATTGTTCTTAATAAATCAATCTCCAAAAGAAAGTTTTTTTTGTGTGTCCCAGCTCCCTAGACGCAGCCCATATATATAGTATGTCTCCATCTTCCAGAATAAGGCAACCCAAAATAAATGAAAAGAAAAGAAAGGCATGCAGCCAAGCCGCACACATCAATGACTATTAATACTAAAAACCAAAACCAATTCTTTGCTGCACACATGCAGCCGTTCCTAACGTTTCGCATGCATGCAAACTCCCCCTTTATTCTCTCTAAACCAATGCATGCATGCAAACTCCCACTTTTATTCTCTCTAAACCAACCGTCCACTCCTTTAATTGTGCAGATTTTTGCATGCATGCATTAGAGAGAACAAGTGGTGGCATGCTGGTTAGCTCTTTTCCATGGCAACACCTTGGCCGAAGCAAATAAGTGTATCGCAGCTCTTCTTTTCTTCACTAAAGTTCTCATGCATTGGCTCCTCGCCCATGTACCTAAGTAACACCAAAGAAGAACACATGGGTAGCACTGCTAAATCATTTAAATCCAAAATTATACTCAAGGTAGCTTTAACTTGTGATTGGATTTGTTTAGCGCGGCTGCGAGTAATTGGACCATCGTATACTTTCTCCTTTGGTTCAGCCGAACTAAAATCACCATGTGTATGCGTAGATGTTATTTGTGTAGGTGTATATATGCATGGGATGTCCTCGACTCAGACGGGTTTCCAAAGAATGGGGATAGATCAGCGACATTGAATGTGGCACTAACACCATACTCTCCAGGTAGCTCAATCTTGTATGCATTATCGTTGATCCTTTCAAGCCTTTAAAAGGACCATCACTGCGGGGCTGTAACTTGCACTTGCGTAACCCTGGAAAATGTTCTTTTCTCAAGTGCACCCAAACGAGCTCTCCCGGTTCAAACACTAGCTTCTTTCTTCCTTGATTTGCTCGTTGCACATACTTTCTTGTCATCTTCTCTATATTCGCCTTCACTTTCTCATGAATCTTCTTAATGAAATCAGCACGTTTACTAGCATCCATATTAGCTCGTTCCTGCAATGGCAAAGGCAAAAGATCGATGGGAGCAATAGGTTTAAATCCATAAACAATCTCAAATGGACATAATTTTGTAGTAGAATGTACCGCCCTGTTATAAGCAAATTCCACATGTGGAATGCACTCTTCCCACATCTTCAAATTATGCTTAAGAACCGCTCGCAACATCATAGAAAGTGTACGGTTCACAACTTCAGTTTGTCCATCTATTTGAGGATGACAGGTAGTAGATAATAGCAGCTTCGTACCAAGATTTCCCCACAACGTCTTCTAAAAGTAGCTCAAAAACTTTGTATCACGGTCTGAGACAATTGTCTTTAGAACACCATGTAGATGCACGATTTCCCTGAAAAACAAATCGGCAACATGTGAAGCATCGTCGCTCTTATGACACGGAATAAAATGAGCCATTTTACTAAAACGATCAACCACCACAAATATCGAATCCCTCCCCCTCTTAGTCCGTGGCAATCCTAACACAAAATCCATAGAGATGTCCTCCCACGGAACACTAGGAATAGGTAAAGGCGTGTATAAACCATGGGGATTAAGACGGGACTTAGCTTTATGGCATGTAATGCATTTCAACACATAGCGTCCCACGTCTCGCCTCATCTTTGGCCAAAAAAAAATGATCAGCCAGCACACTCTTAGTCTTTTTAGCACCAAAGTGACCCATAAGACCACCTGCATGAGCTTCCTGCAATAAAAGTAATCGAACAGAGCAATCTGAAATGCACAATTTGTTAGCTCTAAATAGGAAACCATCATGCAAATGATACTTATCCCAACCTTTTCCATTACCACACTTGGAGTAGGGTTCAGCAAAGAACACGTCAATAGCATACAATTCTTTGATACTCTCTAGACCCAAAATTTTAACATCTAGTTGGGAAAGTAACATATGTCGTCTAGACAATGCATCCGCTACAACATTATCCTTCCCCTTCTTATATTTAATAATGTACGGAAAGGATTCTATGAACTCACTCCAACGTGCATGTCTATGGTTTAGTTTTAATTGAACCTTAAGATGTTTCAATGATTCATGGTCAGAATGTATAAAAAATTCTTTGTGCCATAAATAGTGCTGCCAAGTTTCCAACACACGCACTAACGCTTACAATTCCTTGTCATATACTGAATAATTAAGCATTGGACCACTTAACTTCTCACTGAAATAAGCAATTGGCCTACTTTGTTGCATAAGCACCCCACCAATCCCTACACCACTAGCATCACATTCAACCTCAAACATCTTACCGAAATCCAGTAGCGCTAGGAGTGGTGCATATGTAAGCTTATCTTTCAAATCCTGGAATGCTTTGTCTTGTGCTGCCCCCCAATTGAAAGGAACCTCCTTCTTTGTCAATTCATTAATTGGGGCAGCAATAGTGGTAAAATCTTCCACAAACCGGTGGTAGAAACTCGCTAATCCTAGAAAGCTCCTCACTTGGCTTATATTGTGTGGAGGCGGCCAGTCATGAATAGCCTTAATTTTTTCCTCATCGACCTCCACGCCTTTACCTGAAACAACAAAGCCAAGAAACACAACCTTATCTGTGCAAAAGGTGCACTTTTTAAGGTTAGCATATAGACTTTCTTCTCTCAAAACAGCAAGCATGCACCTTATATGTTCAATATGTTCAGTGAAAGTTTTGTTGTAGATAAGAATATCATCAAAGTATACGACAACAAACTTTCCAATGAATGATCTAAGCACATGATTCATCAATCTCATGAAAGTACTAGGTGCATTTGTTAATCCAAAAGGCATGACTAACCATTCATATAAACTAAATTTAGTCTTAAATGCAGTTTTCCATTCATCGCCCTCTTTCATTCATTTGATGGTACCCACTTCGAAGATCGATCTTAGTAAATATTGTAGAGCCACTAAGTTTATCTAACATGTCATCAAGTCTAGGTATCGGATGTCTATACCTAACAGTGATATTATTTATCGCTCTACAATCAACACACATTCTCCAAGTACCATCTTTCTTCGGAACCAAAATAACCGGGATAGCACAAGGAGATAGACTTTCCTGTATGTAACCTTTGTCAAGAAGCTCTTGAACTTGACGCTGAATTTCTCTAGTCTCCTCTGGATTTGTGCGGTATGGTGCCCAGTTTGGCAATGGAGCGCCTGGTACCAAATCAATTTGATGCTCAATCCCGCGCTTAGGTGGCAGCCCGGGCGGTACCTCATCGGGAAACACGTCCACATATGCCTGCAGCATATCAAGACAAACACTAGGCAAAGTAGAGGATAAGTCATCAGTCGATAAAAAGGCTTCTTTTTATAGGAGTACAAAGAACATAGTATTAGGTTCACTCAATTCTTTTAAGTCCCTTTTCCTAGCCATCATTACTAATCCCTGTTTTCCCATTGGCTTGGTCATATTTGGCTTTGGATGCACTTCCTTACTATTATTGTGGCTCACACTAGAATGTTTCTCACTCTCTCGCTTATTCTGAACCTTTCTCTTTTGCTCATCCACGAATACCTCCTCCGGTGTCATGGGCAGCCATGTAAACTTCTCTCCTTTATGGACAAAAACGAGACGGTTTGCACGACCGCTGATTTGCACATCACGATCAAATAACCAAGGACATCCCAACAGCAGGTGACATGCATGCATGGGCACCACATCGCACTCCACCACATCATGATATGTGCCAACTGAAATAGGGATTCTTACCATGTATGTCACTCTCATTGATCCGCAATCGTTCAGCCAGTGCATATGATAAAGATGTGGATGGCGCCTTGTTTGCAATCCAACTTCTCAACCATCTCCGTACTAGCAATATTATTGCAGCTGCCACTATCAATAATAACTCGACATACCTTCGCATTCACCAAACAGCGTGTATGAAACAAGTTATGCCGCTGCCCCTTATCTTCCTCAACAACTTGGGCACTCAAAGATCGGCATACGACCAAGGCTTCTCCTCCCACATGGTTATGGCTCAACAAAGTGCTAGCCACATCATCCTCATGATCACCTTCAGCTGCAAGATCATGGTTAGCATTAATATCACCCTCAGGGTCACTCTCAGACTCCCAATCACCCTCTTTGTTTACTAGCAGCACCCTCCGGCTAGGTCACTCCGAAGATTTGTGTCCTCTTCCTTTGCACTTAAAACACTGAATATCACTACTGCGCGAAGAAGATGATGATGCCGGTGCAGAAAAAATCCCCGCCGATGCAGCGGGATGCCTATCACTAGAGCGAGATGCTGGCAAAGATGCTGATGATGCCGTGGGTCGACCATTTGTGGTGGTCGGTGGCAACCCAGAAGTCACACCTCCTCCTGCAGCCCCCTATGAGCGGCCCTTGGACTGCTGCTGTCCACGGCTCCAACTCGGTACAGTGGAGCGGCCCGAAAAAGAACGGAATTGTCCGCGGCGCTGATTTCGCTTCTCCACTCACATGGCTTGGTGTGCTAGTTCCTGCAATGTGTTATAGGGATACAACTCTACATCATCAGCAATATCTTCATTCAAACCACGCAAAAACCTTGCCATCTTAGCTTCATCACTTTCTTGAATTCTTGCACGAATCAGCAATACTTCCATCTCTTTGTAATAATTATCAACGGTGCGGGAACCTTTACTAAGGTGCTGCAATCTGTTATGGAGATCTCTTTGGTAATGTTGAGGAATAAATCGACGTCGCATGGCACGTTTCATCCCTTCCCATGTGCTGATGTGGTCATTACCCGCTGCATATAGTGCCTCCTGTAACTCATTCCACCACGTCAGTGCATAACCAGAAAATTCTATAGAAGCTAATTTTAACCTCCTTGCATCAGAGAAATCATGGATACAGAAAATTTGATCACATTTCTCCTCCCAATCAACATATGCATCCGGATTCTCCTGTCCGGTAAAAGAAGGCACATTTATCTTAACTTCTGTCATGCTGTCCGGATCATCTCAGTAACGGTAGTCGTGTGGACGACCACCATTACCATAGTATCCACCATGTCGAGAGAGTGGTGGCTACTCCAATGGATCAAGAGCGTCACGCGCTTCGTCATCATCATCGTAGTAGTCTCCAATGTCGTGCCCACGGGGACCAAGGCCACGACCGCGTGCACCACATCCTCGAAAAGGCCGTCCATCTTCACTTAGGGCACCCCTACCCCGTGCAACACCAGGTAGAGCGCCACCCTCTGTGTCGTCGGCCAGTGGGTCAGCGGGGTTTTGTTGATGATTCCCGTTACCCACTGCAGGAAAACGCTCATCGAGCATCCTCGCAAAAGTGCCTTCCAACCGCTTCAAGCGCTATGATCTCGCGATTGAGCCTCCCTTCGAAGTGTTGTGTTTGACGGTCAAATTCTTGACGCGTCACTAAAACTTGAGCGTCCTCACCATGAGGATGGTGCACACTCTCCGACGTTCCTGTCATGTTAGCTGTGACTAACAACAAATATGAATATATGTGGACAACTGACAACTCACCTCTTGCTTACCCAAGCTCTTATGCTCCTCGCCGAATCATAGTGCTCGTACTGGTGGTAGCAAATCAGATGTGGACACACGATTGTAAAGGAAGCGCTAATGGTGTTTTGGTGGAGCTAGGTAAGTGATAATCACAAGGAGTACAGTGCTGAAATTTAGTAGTAGCAAAATCAAATAGTAATCCAACTAGAAATCGATGCCTAGATTGCCAGTCTTTTTACCAACCCTACAGAAAGACCTTCTGAAAATACAAAGTGTAGATCCTTGCAGCACAACTTTTTTTTCTCCTCTATTGGTGCTAAATAGAAGAACCAACGCACGTTCTTAACTTGTGAAATGGTAATAGAGAAACACATTTTTTTCTCAATGCATACCTTTTTTTTTTGCTTTTTTTCTTCTTCTTTTTGCTGATCTGAACTGATATGTCACTAATGAAACCAACTATATTCAATGAAACAAACTAGTATGGTAAGACACTCAATGACTAGCAAGACTAGACAACGTCTCTAAGGATTAGAACTTGGTAATGCAATCTAAAAAATCAGAACTAAAAAAATGGCTGGGTTTTTTTCTCTCGGTTTGGACGCTAGGATCAAAGACAAGCTACTAATTAGGTAGTTCTCAACGAAAGAGATGATGCTAATAAGGTAATGAATAGGAATTAATCTACTACTGAATTTCGGGGGTAAATTAATCCTACCGTGGGAACACTGGCTCTGATACCAGATGATGCACACTAGCCCGTGAGAGCCAATGCACTATCTTGCCCAATCTCACGGTGTAGGATCAAGAACGGTACTTTGGGAAAATTTATAACCCAACGACGAGGAAGCCAACCGTAGCCTGCTATCCGAGACAATCGTTAGTCCACAAACCTGAATACTAACTCACACAACTACGCTCGATGGCGTAGGAGCACAAGCTAGATGCAATTCGCAGGGAATCACAAGAACTGGGTAAACAAGAACACTCTCATTGTTTTTAATAAATCAATCTCCAAAAGAAAGTTTTTTTGTGTGTCCCAGCTCCCTAGACGCCGCCCATATATATGGCTTGTCTCCATCTTCCAGAATATGGCAACCCAAATGTCACATCCCAAAAATTTGCTTTCTGGAAAAATATAATTTCAAATTAATTATTTTAAAGTATTTGAGTTTTATTTAGATTTGCCCTGAATTTTTGGTTTTTGAAAAAAAAACTAGATTTGAAAAGTATTTTAAGTAAAACCTAAAATTATTATTAAATAAAAAGATATTTTGGTTTTATATGAAAATCCTAGTTCAAAATAATTATTTGAAGTTTATTTGGCTTTTATTCGATTTTCTGAATTTTCTGGAGTACAAAAAAAAAGTATGTTTGAAATTAAAAAAAAGTATTTCAAGTATGAAAATTAAATACCAACAGTAGTTGGAAATATTTTTATTAAGTCCAAAATGTCCCCAGAAACTTCTGTGTATTTTTCTGGAATTAATTAAAGTTTAACTCGAATTTTTATTAATTAAAAAGATTTAATATGATTAAATTAAATATTAATATTTGTTAAAAATATTTTATTTGGGTTCCTTGTGTCACAAGGAATTTTTCTGTATTTTCTTGGATTTTTCGGAGTTTGTTTGAGCTCAATTTGAAATTTTCAAAAAAAAAAGAGAGAGAGGAGCGCGCCCGCAGAGCCCGATCGATCTGTTCATTGTGTCTGAGTTTCTTTCCGTTTTCTCTCTCTTCATAACTTTCAATCCGGACCTTATCTCAATGTCTTCCCAAAAGGAAAGTTGTGCCAAATCACGCAAGGAATCCATCCCAACCGGCCTCTTTCCGTTTCGTTCATCCGTTTGCCTTTTATCTCCAATTTTCTGAAACGGACTCAAACCGAAATCCACAATTGCGGTCGGTTTCTACCTCTTCCAAGCCTATAAATAGGACCCTTGGCTCCCTAAACCCATCCCAAGCCGTGGCAAGTCCCATTAAAGGTCAGGACGCCGTCGGCATCGAGGCCCTTCGGTCTCGAATTTGCTCGTCGCGTCTCGAGCTATTCGGTGAGTTTTTCCGTGATCCTTTCGCCACATTGTGCCATCATGTGCCATCTACCTTCTTCCCAAGTTAATTTGGTTTTGGTGCAGCCAATCTCCCGAATCGAGTTTTCCCCAATCTAGGTCAAGAGCGCTTCCGGCGTCGATTCGTCATCTCCGGTAAGCTTTTGCCCTTGTCGTAATTTTCTTAAACTTGCCTCACCGCGTTCTACGCCGTGCTCACCTCCGTTTCCCGAAAAGCCTCCACAAATTTTCACCTCCGAACCTCGCCATGGCCGCCAATGGCATCTCGTGTCCCCCATCTACCCGGTGATGTTTTCACCAATCCGTTCGCGTCACTTTGTGCCAAACCATCCCAGGTAGCTACCCTCCAAATAGTTTTAGATTTCGTTCACCGAGTATTAAGATATTAAGTTTTCCTTTTTCCTTCCCGGCGTCGTTCAAGCGTCGTTTGCGACATCTCCGGTGGGTCTTTGGCCGAGCCAACAATTTTCCTAGCCGCCAAGCCACGTTCTAGCCCGTGCTCACCCTACTTCTCCATGTTCCATGCCCGAATTTTATTCCTCTCTCCTACCCATGTCGTTGTAGCCGCGCCGTGCTGTCAACGGTCTCCGTTAGCGTGCCGTCAATTCCTATGGGTGCCTTGGGTCCCTAGCAACCCATTTTCCTAGTTAGATTCATCTCCTATGTCTCCTCTCGCCAGCGCTAGCCCTTCGCATAAAAGTACTGTTCTCGGATGAACAGTAGCATCTGTAATTTCAGCATTTTCTCGCCCGGCAAACTTTAGATCGCTCGTTCTCCTTCGTCCGAACTCCGATCGACCCGATTCTTCTTCCTAAATTCATCTAAAATTGAGCTCTATCTTTTGGCTCTGGTTTTTCAGTTTTTGGAGTTCATTTGAATTTTATTCGAATTTGTTTTGTTTGTTTTGTCGTTTCGCGCAGTAGAACCCAACGTCGCCGAAGAGTTTGTCGAGCCGCCGCAAGAAGGACCAAATAGCGCACAAGAAGGCAAGTCTCCTTTGATCATCTTGAACCCATGATTTTGAAATGTTTTTAAATAATTTAAATTATGTGCATTGCTATTTACATTAAACCTTAGTTCAAATCTTAAGGTGTTAGCTAATCCAACTTTGTTATACCCTCCTTCGAGATTGAATGCCATGTACCATTGTAACCCTAGAAGTTTCCTTTGTCTCATTAATGAGATTATTATAACCACTTGTGAATAGTAGTCTGGTAGTATAATGCTTAGTCATGCTATCTAATACATTGGAAATTCTTGAAAATGGGAAATTATGGTTTATGAAACCTTTGTGTTTATAAATGTAGTGGTAATTGGAGTTGCCACTGATCTTTTAAAATAAAATAAAATGTGAAAGTTGGTTTAGATTAGGGTGGATGGTTGGTTTGGCTTGGTGCAGTTCGCACGAGATCTTGTTAAGTGTATGTTCCACCCTAGTCAATTAAGGATCGGCGCTTGTGTTTGTCGGTCGAGCATTAACCGTACAACCACAAGTCTATATGGGTGCGACCTAGTGACTAACTTATGATAGTCTAGTTTAGGTGCCACCGATGGAAAGTGGGTGCCGAGGATGGACCGTTATTCAAGTGAGGGACAGGATTTTATTGTACTCATATGGCGCAAGAGGGGCTTGGTTGGGCGGTTAGCCTACTGCGGTGAAACCTCGTGGTGGTATCTAGCTAGATTAGAGTAAGGTAAAGGCTTTGTGATATTTTATCCGGGTCTCATGCCAAAGGAAGCGTGTTTACTTTTAGGATAATTTATCTCTTGTGGGTAAAGTTGTACAACCTCTGCAGAGTGTAAACTATTCGAATAGCCGTGCCCACGGTCAAGGGCGGGCAAGGAATGCATTCACATGGTAGATTTCTGGTTTTGGTTTTAAAATCAAAGTTTTTGTATTCCGAGAGTGGAGGGAACTCTCGGAAGGGAATCCTGGCAGTTGGAGCCAAAGAGGGTGGATGTAACCCGCAATATTAAACTTGTTCAAGTTGTTTAAGCTAGTGTTGGTAGATGGAACCTTCACTATAGAATTATTGATAGTTTCTGTTAAAACATTTACTTTATTAAATGGATGCCTTCGAAAATAATTAGTAGTAATTGAGATTTCAAATATTGCTTTGTGCAAAAGAACCATATAGCCTTCCTTTGTCAAGCCTTGCATCTATTGCATTTTTCCCAAGACTTGCGGAGTACTTTATGTACTCACGCGTTGCACTCAAAAATAATTCTCAGAGGAATATGAAGCTCAAGAGGGAGACTACGACTACTTCGCGTGTGGATTCGATAAAGGCTTCCCGGAGTTCTAGGTCGCGCTTCCCCAGTCAATTGCCTGTGGCGTATTGATGGGTCTTCGCCGGATTTATTTCTGCTTCCGTTGTGTTTTTGTGAGTGTGTGAGGTCTTAAAACCTCAGTTGTAATAATGAGACCTTTCGGTCAGTACTCTCAATTATTGTATTAATACGATGCTGGTGATGTACTTATTTACATTGCTTTGTGTGCACTAGCTTTGATGCGGGACTAGTGCAAGAATACACGAGGGTCCGGTTTGAAATCCGGGGTCCCGGCAGAGAGATGGTATCAGAGCCAATTTGACTGTAGGACGTGACCTAGTTAGAATGGTCGTTAAAAGAACAACTTCAAAATTTATTTTATAAAATAAAAAGTTAATAATGTGCTATCCTTGTCTTTTCTTGTCTTTCTATCCTTACCTTCGTCATGGCATTCTCCCTTATCTATCTGCTTATTTCCTTTTTGGAATGGTAATTATATCTCCTTTCCTCTGTACTTTCTATAGGTGGATCGATGAGGTTGCGTATGAAAAGCACTTGTAGAATTCTTGGAGACCTAGAGTATACGAAAGACAACAAATTTATGGAAAGTACTCTTGTCGGGAAAGCCGTCATAATCAGTGCATATCAAGTTAGGTAATTTGGAGAATTGTTGCTAGAGTGGTATATTTTGGATTTATAATTGACAAGATTGAATAATGTTCAAGAGGATTGGGATAAAAGGTATACTTGTGGATATCAATTGATTATAAATAAATCTAAAAAGTATCATCTTTGTGGATTGACTAGAGAATATACAAAGTTGAACTCGGGGGAGCTAATTAGATCATGGGAAGAGTCTAAACTTTGCCTTGGATTCATTATCTAGGATTGAAAGGAGTGGTTGGATGTAAAACAAGATTTTGTTGAACGGATTATTTGTGATTATTGGAGAATTAGTATTAAGAGATTGATCCAGTAAAGAGAGGGATTAAAAGATTAAGAAGTTGAATTGTCATAAACAATTCATGATATCAATTTTGGATGATTTGGTTGAATCATGAAGAGTAGATGAATTTTGTGGAGTTAATTGATTATCAGAGTTTGGTGGACCTATTGATGATAAGTGGATACTAGTGGAATTCTATAAGATAATACACTTGGATATCTTGGTGGATTAATTTTATCATTGCAAGTGGACTTTGATATATCCATTTGAATTGGTGGATTTAATAGATCAATGTTAGATAATTGGATTTTAACTAATGGGATTAACTAGGTCATTTAAGGATGTTTAACTGGAGGATTTAAATTAATTGTGGGAGATAGATTGTTCAATAAGAATTAATTGAGAGATTGTCGATAAGAATTAATTGTGGTATTTGAACTCATTCAAATTTGGTGGAACCAAAATGATGATTATCAAGAGATTGGTTTTGGTGGACTAATGGATATTAAATTATTGCTTAGATGATCTTAAAACTTATTGAAGGTTGAATTAATATTATTTGATCGAGTTATGGATCATTGGATTAGATCATGATCATAAAACAATTGGTGGAAATCATGAATTACAATGTTATTGGATTATTGGATTCTTGTTAGAAAATTTTCTATGGTTGGTCGTCGATCCAAATTAGAGCAGAGAATAAAAGTTTAAGAGATTATTTGCTGAAATCAATAAGGTGCATTTGTGGTATATGATTTTGGAATCAAGAATTTTGAAGAGTTGAAATAATTATGTCTTTCGGAATGAACACTTGCGGAAGTTAAGCCCTATTTGGTGGAATTCTGAATTAATCGTTATGATGAGGGCAAATGAAGTTAATCCAAAGCTTGCAGACGACTAAAGATGTACTCTCGATTTGTTTATTGTCTTCCGTATTTCTCGATTAAAGGAAGGTTTGAGTACCAAAGAACAAGATAGAATCATGAAGAAGCGAGGACTAGTTCTTTAGTTGTAGTACCCAAGTAAAGTCTTTCGATTTTAGAACGCTATATATATTACTTGCTTGCGTGTTAGGTGGACTGTACCAAGTCTTTGTATACTTGTAGTACAGCCATCCTTAAAAATTATTTTGATTTCAAGCTAAGCTTCTTCTAAGTTGTTGCTTGCTTCTTTTTCGTGTGTTGGTTTGGGATGTTTAGTTTCCCCCTAATCTCTTACCTATGCTAATTCCCTCTTACCTCATGCTAACATAAACCGTAATGCCAACGCCCAACCAGATAACAACATTCCACCACCTCCTGCTCAAGCCCCCAGCTTGGAGCAGATGATGGCTATGCAACTACAGCTACTCCAAGCTCTTGCCCAGAATCAAGTACAGCAAGGTCCGCAGGCACCCAACCAAGCTCCTCAGTCTAAGATGGAAGAATTTATGAGGATAAGGCCTCCTACTTTTGCTGGATCCGTAGATCACATGGAGGCAGATGATTGGATTAAGGATGTGGAGAGGAAGTTGGTCCTAGCCCAGTGCAATGACAATGAAAAGGTGTTGTATGCGGCTCACCAACTCAAAGGGATCATTGCTAACTGGTGGGAAAATTACGCGCCGCTCATCAAAATGCACAAGCTATCACATGGGATGAATTTGTGGAGGCATTCCGCAATGCGCATATTCCTACGGGAATAATGGACATGAAGAAAAGAGAATTCTACCAATCGCAACAAGGAAACCTCGGCGTTTCCGAATACCGAACAAGTTCACCCGATCATGCGGTATGTATCCGAAGAGATCACATCAGAGGCAACAAAGATTTGGCGGTTCATGCAGGGACTTGATCCCAACCTCAAGGTGCAATTGGTGTCCAAAGATTTTCCGACATTTCAGCACATGATAAATAAGGCCCTTGTCCAGGAAGATGCTCAATATCAATTGCAGGACTCTCGTAAGAGAAAGATGGCTTTTCATACACAATATAATGCAAGCAGTTCAAGACCCCGAATGAATCCACCCCAGTTCAATAACGCTCCAACCACACCAAGAACTCCAGGATCTGAGCCTCGTTCAGAGATGCAAGAACCCCACATCTTCACCGGAGTCCGACCTCAGAAAAGCAACACCTCAGCCGCAGGAGTGCAATGTTTTCGATGTCACGAGATGGGGCATTATGCAGGCAATTGCCCACAGAAGCCTCAGGTCACCACTCCAATTCCTTTCAACTTGGGAAATACACCAGCGCGAACTCCAGTTGTAGGACAAGTTAACAACATCACCACAAAAGGTGCCCCAGGGGCAGCAATCCTGCTTGGTAAGTTTCAATTTGGTTCAAAGCAAGAAGCAGCTTGAGAACACAGCAAGGAACCAAGATCTGCGTTTTCCTCTCCTATCGTTTTCCTAGTTCGTCCGAATCTCGGGGACGAGATTCTTTCTAAGGGGGGTAGATTTGTCACATCCCAAAAATTTGCTTTCTGGAAAAATATAATTTCAAATTAATTATTTTAAAGTATTTGAGTTTTATTTAGATTTGCCCTGAATTTTTGGTTTTGAAAAAAACTAGATTTGAAAAGTATTTTAAGTAAAACCTAAAATTATTATTAAATAAAAGATATTTTGGTTTTATATGAAAATCCTAGTTCAAAATAATTATTTGAAGTTTATTTGGCTTTTATTCGATTTTCTGAATTTTCTCGAGTACAAAAAAAAAGTATGTTTGAAATTAAAAAAAAGTATTTCAAGTATGAAAATTAAATACCAACAGTAGTTGGAAATATTTTTATTAAGTCCAAAATGTCCCCAGAAACTTCTGTGTATTTTTCTGGAATTAATTAAAGTTTAACTCGAATTTTTATTAATTAAAAAGATTTAATATGATTAAATTAAATATTAATATTTGTTAAAAATATTTTATTTGGGTTCCTTGTGTCACAAGGAATTTTTCTGTATTTTCTTGGATTTTTCGGAGTTTGTTTGAGCTCAATTTGAAATTTTCAAAAAAAAAAAGAGAGAGGAGAGAGAATGAACAGTACCCGCGGGTACTGTTCACTCGTCTTCCCCGCGCGCCCGCAGAGCCCGATCGATCTGTTCGCTGTGTACAGGTTTCTTTCCGTTTTTCTCTCTCTTCATAACTTTCAATCCGGACCTTATCTCAATGTCTTCCCAAAAGAAAAGTTGTGCCAAATCACGCAAGGAATCCATCCCAACCGGCCTCTTTCCGTTTCGTTCATCCGTTTGCCTTTTATCTCCAATTTTCTGAAACGGACTCAAAACCGAAATCCACGAATTGCGGTCGGTTTCTACCTCTTCCAAGCCTATAAATAGGACCCCTTGGCTCCCCTAAACCCATCCCAAGCCGTGGCAAGTCCCATTAAAGGTCAGGACGCCGTCGGCATCGAGGCCCTTCGGTCTCGAATTTGCTCGTCGCGTCTCGAGCTATTCGGTGAGTTTTTCCGTGATCCTTTCGCGTCACATTGTGCCATCATGTGCCATCTACCTTCTTCCCAAGTTAATTTGGTTTTGGTGCAGCCAATCTCCCGGAATCGAGTTTTCCCCAATCTAGGTCAAGAGCGCTTCCCGACGTCGATTCGTCATCTCCGGTAAGCTTTTGCCCTTGTCGTAATTTTTCTTAAACTTGCCTCACCGCGTTCTACGCCGTGCTCACCTCCGTTTCCCCGAAAAGCCTCCACAAATTTTCACCTCCGAACCTCGCCATGGCCGCCAATGGCATCTCGTGTCCCCCATCTACCCGGTGATGTTTTCACCAATCCGTTCGCGTCACTTTGTGCCAAACCATCCCAGGTAGCTACCCTCCAAATAGTTTTAGATTTCGTTCACCGAGTATTAAGATATTAAGTTTTTCCTTTTTCCTTCCCGACGTCGTTCAAACGTCGTTTGCGACATCTCCGGTGGGTCTTTGGCCGAGCCAACAATTTTCCTAGCTTCGCCAAGCCACGTTCTAGCCCGTGCTCACCCTACTTCTCCATGTTCCATGCCCGAATTTTATTCCTCTCTCCTACCCATGTCGTTGTAGCGCCCGTGCTGTCAACGGTCTCCGTTTGGCGTGCCGTCAATTCCTATGGGTGCCTTGGGTCCCTAGCAACCCATTTTCCTAGTTAGATTCATCTCCTATGTCTCCTCTCGCCAGCGCTAGCCTTCTCGCCAAAAGTACTGTTCTCGGATGAACAGTAGCATCTGTAATTTCCAGCATTTTCGCCCGGCAAACTTTAGATCGCTCGTTCTCCTTCGTCCGAACTCCGATCGACCGATTCTTCTTCCTAAATTCATCTAAAATTGAGCTCTATCTTTTGGCTCTGGTTTTTCAGTTTTTGGAGTTCATTTGAATTTTATTCGAATTTGTTTTGTTTGTTTTGTCGTTTGCGCGTAGAACCCAACGTCCGAAGAGTTTGTCGAGCCGCAAGAAGGACCAAATAGCGCACAAGAAGGCAAGTCTCCTTTGATCATCTTGAACCCATGATTTTGAAATGTTTTTAAATAATTTAAATTATGTGCATTGCTATTTACATTAAACCTTAGTTCAAATCTTAAGGTGTTAGCTAATCCAACTTTGTTATACCCTCCTTCGAGATTGAATGCCATGTACCATTGTAACCCTAGAAGTTTCCTTTGTCTCATTAATGAGATTATTATAACCACTTGTGAATAGTAGTCAGTAGTATAATGCTTAGTCATGCTATCTAATACATTGGAAATTCTTGAAAATGGGAAATTATGGTTTATGAAACCTTTGTGTTTATAAATGTAGTGGTAATTGGAGTTGCCACTGATCTTTTAAAATAAAATAAAATGTGAAAGTTGGTTTAGATTAGGGTGGATGGTTGGTTTGGCTTGGTGCGTCGCACGAGATCTTGTTAAGTGTATGTTCCACCCTAGTCAATTAAGGATCGACGCTTGTGTTTGTCGGTGAGCATTAACCGTACAACCACAAGTCTATATGGGTACGACCTGGTGACTAACTTATGATAGTCTAGTTTAGGTGCCACCAGTGGAAAGTGGGTGCCGAGGATGGGTGGTTATTCACAGTGAGGGACAGGATTTCTTGTACTCATATGGCGCAAGAGGGGCTCGGTTGGGCGATTAGCCTACTGCGGTGAAACCTCAGTGGGTGGTATCTAGCTAGATTAGAGTAAGGTAAAGGCTTTGTGATATTTTATCCGGGTCTCATGCCGAAGGAAGCGTGTTGACTTTTAGGATAATTTATCTCTTGTGGGTAAAGTTGTACAACCTCTGCAGAGTGTAAACTATTCGAATAGCCGTGCCCACGGTCAAGGGCGGGCAAGGAATGCATTCACATGGTAGATTTCTGGTTTTGGTTTTAAAATCAAAGTTTTTGTATTCCGAGAGTGGAGGAACTCTCGGAAGGGAATCTGGCATTGGAGCCAAAGAGGGTGGATGTAACCCGCAATATTAAACTTGTTCAAGTTGTTTAAGCTAGTGTTGGTAGATGGAACCTTCACTATAGAATTATTGATAGTTTCTGTTAAAACATTTACTTTATTAAATGGATGCCTTGAAAATAATTAGTAGTAATTGAGATTTCAAATATTGCTTTGTGCAAAAGAACCATATAGCCTTCCTTTGTCAAGCCTTGCATCTATTGCATTTTCCCAAGACTTTGAGTACTTTATGTACTCACGCGTTGCACTCAAAAATAATTCTCGAGGAATATGAAGCTCAAGAGGAGACTACGACTACTTCGCGTGTGGATTCGATAAAGGCTTCCGGAGTTCTAGGTCGCGCTTCCCGATCAATTGCACGTGGCGTATTGATGGGTCTTCGCGGATTTATTTCGCTTCCGTTGTGTTTTGTGAGTGTGTGAGGTCTTAAAACCTCAGTTGTAATAATGAGACCTTTCGGTCGGTACTCTCAATTATTGTATTAATACGATCTTTGGTGATGTACTTATTTCTGTTTAACTGTGTGCACTAGCTTTGATCTGGGACTAGTGCAGTAATACACAGAGGGTCCGGGTTTGGAAATCCGGGGTCCCGACAGAGATTTGTCACATCCCAAAAATTTGCTTTCTGGAAAAATATAATTTCAAATTAATTATTTTAAAGTATTTGAGTTTTATTTAGATTTGCCCTGAATTTTTGGTTTTTGAAAAAAAAAACTAGATTTGAAAAGTATTTTAAGTAAAACCTAAAATTATTATTAAATAAAAAGATATTTTGGTTTTATATGAAAATCCTAGTTCAAAATAATTATTTGAAGTTTATTTGGCTTTTATTCGATTTTCTGAATTTTCTGGAGTACAAAAAAAAAAGTATGTTTGAAATTAAAAAAAAGTATTTCAAGTATGAAAATTAAATACCAACAGTAGTTGGAAATATTTTTATTAAGTCCAAAATGTCCCCAGAAACTTCTGTGTATTTTTCTGGAATTAATTAAAGTTTAACTCGAATTTTTATTAATTAAAAAGATTTAATATGATTAAATTAAATATTAATATTTGTTAAAAATATTTTATTTGGGTTCCTTGTGTCACAAGGAATTTTTCTGTATTTTCTTGGATTTTTCGGAGTTTGTTTGAGCTCAATTTGAAATTTTCAAAAAAAAGAGAGAGAGAGCGCGCGCAGAGCCCGATCGATCTGCTCATTGTGTCTGAGTTTCTTTCCGTTTTCTCTCTCTTCATAACTTTCAATCCGGACCTTATCTCAATGTCTTCCCAAAAGGAAAGTTGTGCCAAATCACGCAAGGAATCCATCCCAACCGGCCTCTTTCCGCTTCGTTCATCCGCTTGCCTTTTATCTCCAATTTTTCAAACGGACTCAAAACCGAAATCCACGAATGCGGTCGGTTTCTACCTCTTCCAAGCCTATAAATAGGACCCTTGGCTCCCTAAACCCATCCCAAGCCGTGGCAAGTCCCATTAAAGGTCAGGACGCCGTCGCATCGAGGCCCTTCGGTCTCGAATTTGCTCGTCGCGTCTCGAGCTATTCGGTGAGTTTTTCCGTGATCCTTCGCGTCACATTGTGCCATCATGTGCCATCTACCTTCTTCCCAAGTTAATTTGGTTTTGGTGCAGCCAATCTCCGAATCGAGTTTTCCCAATCTAGGTCAAGAGCGCTTCCCGACGTCGATTCGTCATCTCCGTAAGCTTTTGCCCTTGTCGTAATTTTTCTTAAACTTGCCTCACCGAGTTCTACGCCGTGCTCACCTCCGTTTCCCCGAAAAGCCTCCACAAATTTTCACCTCCGAACCTCGCCATGGCCGCCAATGGCATCTCGTGTCCCCCATCTACCCGGTGATGTTTTCACCAATCCGTTCGCGTCACTTTGTGCCAAACCATCCCAGGTAGCTACCCTCCAAATAGTTTTAGATTTCGTTCACCGAGTATTAAGATATTAAGTTTTTCCTTTTTCCTTCCCGACGTCGTTCAAACGTCGTTTGCGACATCTCCGGTGGGTCTTTGGCCGAGCCAACAATTTTCCTAGCCGCCAAGCCACGTTCTAGCCCGTGCTCACCCTACTTCTCCATGTTCCATGCCCGAATTTTATTCTCTCTCCTACCCATGTCGTTGTAGCCGCCCGTCTTGTCAACGGTCTCCGCTTGACGTGCCGTCAATTCCTATGGGTGCCTTGGGTCCCTAGCAACCCATTTTCCTAGTTAGATTCATCTCCTATGTCTCCTCTCGCCAGCGCTAGCCTTCTCGCCAAAAGTACTGTTCTCGGATGAACAGTAGCATCTGTGAATTTCCAGCATTTTCTCGCCCCGGCAAACTTTAGATCGCTCGTTCTCCTTCGTCCGAACTCCGATCGACCCGATTCTTCTTCCTAAATTCATCTAAAATTGAGCTCTATCTTTTGGCTCTGGTTTTTCAGTTTTTGGAGTTCATTTGAATTTTATTCGAATTTGTTTTGTTTGTTTTGTCGTTTCGCGCGTAGAACCCAACGTCGCCGAAGAGTTTGTCGAGCCGCCGCAAGAAGGACCAAATAGCGCACAAGAAGGCAAGTCTCCTTTGATCATCTTGAACCCATGATTTTGAAATGTTTTTAAATAATTTAAATTATGTGCATTGCTATTTACATTAAACCTTAGTTCAAATCTTAAGGTGTTAGCTAATCCAACTTTGTTATACCCTCCTTCGAGATTGAATGCCATGTACCATTGTAACCCTAGAAGTTTCCTTTGTCTCATTAATGAGATCATTATAACCACTTGTGAATAGTAGTCTGGTAGTATAATGCTTAGTCATGCTATCTAATACATTGGAAATTCTTGAAAATGGGAAATTATGGTTTATGAAACCTTTGTGTTTATAAATGTAGTGGTAATTGGAGTTGCCACTGATCTTTTAAAATAAAATAAAATGTGAAAGTTGGTTTAGATTAGGTGGATGGTTGGTTTGGCTTGGTGCGATTCGCACGAGATCTTGTTAAGTGTATGTTCCACCTAGTCAATTAAGGATCGACGCTTGTGTTTGTCGCATCGAGCATTAACCGTACAACCACAAGTCTATATGGGTACGACCTAGGTGACTAACTTATGATAGTCTAGTTTAGGTGCCACCAGTGGAAAGTGGGTGCCGAGGATGGATGGTTATTCACGGTGAGGGACAGGATTTCATTGTACTCATATGGCGCAAGAGGGGCTTGGTTGGGCGGTTAGCCTACTGCGGTGAAACCTCAGCGGGTGGTATCTAGCTAGATTAGAGTAAGGTAAAGGCTTTGTGATATTTTATCTGGGTCTCATGCCGAAGGAAGCGTGTTGACTTTTAGGATAATTTATCTCTTGTGGGTAAAGTTGTACAACCTCTGCAGAGTGTAAACTATTCGAATAGCCGTGCCCACGGTCAAGGGCGGGCAAGGAATGCATTCACATGGTAGATTTCTGGTTTTGGTTTTAAAATCAAAGTTTTGTATTCCGAGAGTGGAGGAACTCTCGGAAGGAATCTGGCGATTGGAGCCAAAGAGGGTGGATGTAACCCGCAATATTAAACTTGTTCAAGTTGTTTAAGCTAGTGTTGGTAGATGGAACCTTCACTATAGAATTATTGATAGTTTCATTAAAACATTTACTTTATTAAATGGATGCCTTGAAAATAATTAGTAGTAATTGAGATTTCAAATATTGCTTTGTGCAAAAGAACCATATAGCCTTCCTTTGTCAAGCCTTGCATCTATTGCATTTTCCCAAGACTTGCGGAGTACTTTATGTACTCACGCGTTGCACTCAAAAATAATTCTCAGAGGAATATGAAGCTCAAGAGGAGACTACGACTACTTCGGCGTGTGGATTCGATAAAGGCTTCCCGAGTTCTAGGTCGCGCTTCCCATCAATTGCCCGTGGCGTATTGATGGGTCTTCGCCGGATTTATTTACGCTTCCGTTGTGTTTTGTGAGTGTGTGAGGTCTTAAAACCTCAGTTGTAATAATGAGACCTTTCGGTCAATACTCTCAATTATTGTATTAATACGATCTTTGGTGATGTACTTATTTCATTTAGCTTGTGTGCACTAGCTTTGATCCGGGACTAGTGCGAGAATACACGAGGGTCCGGGTTTGGAAATCCGGGTCCCGGCAGAGATGGTATCGAGCCAATTTGGTATAGGACGTGACCTAGTTAGAATGGTCGTTAAAAGAAGAACTTCAAAATTTATTTTTTTAAAATAAAAAGTTAATAATGTGCTATCCTTGTCTTTTCTTGTCTTTCTATCCTTACCTTCGTCATGGCATTCTCCCTTATCTATCTGCTTATTTCCTTTTTGGAATGGTAATTGTATCCCCTTCCCTCTGTAATTTCTATAGATGGATCGATGAGGTTACGTCTAAAAAGCACTTGGAGAATCCTTGGAGACCTAGAGTATACGAAAGACAACAAATTATTGGAAAGTATTCTTGTTGGGAAGCTGTCATAATTAGTGCATGTCAAGTTAGGTAATTTGGAGAATTGTTGCTAGAGTGGTATATTTTGGATTTATAATTGACAAGATTGAATAATATTCGAGAGGATTGAGATAAAAGGTATACTTGTGGATATCAATTGATTATAAATAAATCTAAAAAGTATCATCTTTGTGGATTGACTAGAGAATATACAAAGTTGAACTTGGTGGACCTAATTAGATCATGGGAAGAGTCTAAACTTTGCCTTGGATTTATTATCTAGGATTGAAAGGAGTGGTTGGATGTAAAACAAGATTTTGTTGAACGAATTATTTGTGATTATTAGAGAATTAGTATTAAGAGATTGATCCAGTAAAGAGAGGGATTAAAAGATTAAGAAGTTGAATTGCCATAAACAATTCATGATATCAATTTTGGACGATTTGGTTGAATCATGAAGAGTAGATGAATTTCGTGGAGTTAATTGATTATCAGAGTTTGGTGGACCTATTGATGATAAGTGGATACTAGTGGAATTCTATAAGATAATACACTTGGATATCTTGGTGGATTAATTTTATCATTGCAAGTGGACTTTGATATATCCATTTGAATTGGTGGATTTAATAGATCAATGTTAGATAATTGGATTTTAACTAATGGGATTAACTAGGTCATTTAAGGATGTTCAACCTGGAGGATTTAAATTAATTGTGGGAGATAGATTGTTCAATAAGAATTAGTTGAGAGATTGTCCGATAAGAATTAATTATGGTATTTGAACTCATTCAAATTTGGTGGAACCAAAATGATGATTATCAAGAGATTGGTTTTGGTGGACTAATGGATATTAAATTATTGCTTAGATGATCTTAAAACTTATTGAAGTTTGAATTAATATTATTTGATCAGAGTTATGGATCTGTTGGATTAGATCATGATCATCAAACAATTGGTGGAAATCATGAATTACAATGTTATTGGATTATTGGATTCTTGTTAGAAAAATTTCTATGGTTGGTCGTCGATCCAAATTAGAGCAGAGAATAAAAGTTTAAGAGATTATTTGCTGAAATCAATAAGGTGCATTTGTGGTATATGATTTTGGAATCAAGAATTTTTGAAGAGTTGAAATAATTATGTCTTTCTCGGATGAACACTTGCGGAAGTTAAGCCCTATTTGGTGGAATTCTGAATTAATTGTTATGATGAGGGCAAATGAAGTTAATCCAAAGCTTGCAGGCGACTAAAGATGTACCCTCCGATTTGTTTATTGTCTTCCGTATTTCTCAGTTAAAGGAAGGTTTCAGAGTACCAAAGAACAAGATAGAATCATGAAGAAGCGAGGACTAGTTCTTTAGTTGTAGTACCCAAGTAAAGTCTTACGATTTTAGAACGCTTATATATTACTTATTTGTGTGCTAGATGGACTGTACTAAGCCTAAGTGCACTGTGGTACAGCCATTATTAAAACTAGGTTGATTTCAATAAAAGTTCTTTTGCTAAAAGTTAATTTGCTTGCTTCTTCCTTGTGTGTTGGCTTGGGATGTGACTTAGTCTCCCTCAATCTCTTACCTTTGCTAATTCCCTCTTACCTTATGCTAACCTAAAACCGCTTCAGATGGTGAACACAAGGAGCAACCCTGACAACAGCCGTGATGCCAACCCTCAGCCAGAGAACAACATTCCGCCACCCCCTCCTCAAGCCCCCAGCTTGGAGCAAATGATGGCCATGCAACTGCAGCTTCTCCAGGCCCTAGCTCAAAACCAGGTGCAGCAAGCTCCGCAGGCACCCAACCAAGCACCTCAGTCTAAGATGGGAGAATTTATGAGGACAAGACCTCCTACCTTTGCTGGATCCGTAGATCCCATGGAGGCAGATGATTGGATTAAGGATGTGGAGAGGAAGTTGGTCCTAGCCCAGTGCAATGACAATGAAAAGGTGTTGTATGCGGCTCACCAACTCAAAGGGATCGCTGCTAACTGGTGGGAAAATTACCACGCCGCTCATCAAAATGCACAAGCTATCACATGGGATGAATTTGTGGAGGCATTCCGCACTGCGCATATTCCTACGGGAATAATGGACATGAAGAAAAGAGAATTCTACCAACTGCAGCAAGGAAACCTCAGCGTTTCTGAATACCTGAACAAGTTCACCCGACTGTACCGGTATGTATCCGAAGAGATCACATCAGAGGCAACAAAGATTTGGCGGTTCATGCAGGGACTTGATCCCAACCTCAAGGTGCAATTGATGTCCAAAGATTTTCCGACATTTCAGCACATGATAAATAAGGCCCTTGTCCAGAAGATGCTCAATATCAATTGCAGGACTCGTAAGAGAAAGATGGCTTTTGATACGAGTAATGCAAGCGGTTGAAAGCCTCGAGTAAATCCACCCGATTCAACAAAGCTCCAGCAGCAACAGATGCACCAGAACTCCAGGATCTGCGCTCGTTCAGAGATGCAAGAACCCGCATCTTCACCGAGTCCGACCTCGAAAAGCAACACCTCGGCCGCAGGAGTGCAATGTTTTCGATGTCACGAGATGGGGCATTATGCGAGCAATTGCCCACGAAGCCTCGGTCACCACTCCAATTCCTTTCAACTTGGGAAATACACCGCGAACTCCGGTTGTAGGACAAGGACGGGAGTATCTCCAAGCTCGCAGAAAAGCTCCAAAACTCCGCAATCACAAGGAAGAGGACAAGTTAACAACATCACCACAAAAGGTGCCCTGGGGCAGCAATCCTGCTTAGTAAGTTTCAATTTGGTTCAAAGCAAGAAGCGACTTGAGAACACAAAGAAGGAACCAAGATCTGCGTTTTCCTCTCCTATCGTTTTCCTAGTTCGTCCGAATCTCGGGACGAGATTCTTTCTAAGGGGGTAGATTTGTCACATCCCAAAAATTTGCTTTCTGGAAAAATATAATTTCAAATTAATTATTTTAAAGTATTTGAGTTTTATTTAGATTTGCCTGAATTTTTGGTTTTGAAAAAAACTAGATTTGAAAAGTATTTTAAGTAAAACCTAAAATTATTATTAAATAAAAGATATTTTGGTTTTATATGAAAATCCTAGTTCAAAATAATTATTTGAAGTTTATTTGGCTTTTATTCGATTTTCTGAATTTTCTGGAGTACAAAAAAAAAGTATGTTTGAAATTAAAAAAAAGTATTTCAAGTATGAAAATTAAATACCAACAGTAGTTGGAAATATTTTTATTAAGTCCAAAATGTCCCCAGAAACTTCTGTGTATTTTTCTGGAATTAATTAAAGTTTAACTCGAATTTTTATTAATTAAAAAGATTTAATATGATTAAATTAAATATTAATATTTGTTAAAAATATTTTATTTGGGTTCCTTGTGTCACAAGGAATTTTTCTGTATTTTCTTGGATTTTTCGGAGTTTGTTTGAGCTCAATTTGAAATTTTCAAAAAAAAAGAGAGAGGAGAGAGAATGAACTCGTCTTCCCCGCGCGCCCGCAGAGCCCGATCGATCTGTTCGCTGTGTACAGGTTTCTTTCCGTTTTTCTCTCTCTTCATAACTTTCAATCCGGACCTTATCTCAATGTCTTCCCAAAAGGAAAGTTGTGCCAAATCACGCAAGGAATCCATCCCAACCGGCCTCTTTCCGTTTCGTTCATCCGTTTGCCTTTTATCTCCAATTTTCTGAAACGGACTCAAAACCGAAATCCACGAATTGCGGTCGGTTTCTACCTCTTCCAAGCCTATAAATAGGACCCCTTGGCTCCCCTAAACCCATCCCAAGCCGTGGCAAGTCCCATTAAAGGTCAGGACGCCGTCGGCATCGAGGCCCTTCGGTCTCGAATTTGCTCGTCGCGTCTCGAGCTATTCGGTGAGTTTTTCCGTGATCCTTTCGCGTCACATTGTGCCATCATGTGCCATCTACCTTCTTCCCAAGTTAATTTGGTTTTGGTGCAGCCAATCTCCGAATCGAGTTTTCCCCAATCTAGGTCAAGAGCGCTTCCACGCGTCGATTCGTCATCTCCGGTAAGCTTTTGCCCTTGTCGTAATTTTCTTAAACTTGCCTCACGCGTTCTCGCCGTGCTCACCTCCGCTTCCCGAAAAGCCTCCACAAATTTTCACCTCGAACCTCGCCATGGCCGCCAATGGCATCTCGTGTCCCCATCTACCCGGTGATGTTTTCACCAATCCGTTCGCGTCACTTTGTGCCAAACCATCCCAGGTAGCTACCCTCCAAATAGTTTTAGATTTCGTTCACGAGTATTAAGATATTAAGTTTTTCCTTTTTCCTTCCCGACGTCGTTCAAACGTCGTTTGCGACATCTCCGGTGGGTCTTTGGCCGAGCCAACAATTTTCCTAACCGCCAAGCCACGTTCTAGCCCGTGCTCACCCTACTTCTCCATGTTCCATGCCCGAATTTTATTCCTCTCTCCTACCCATGTCGTTGTAGCCGCCCGTGCTGTCAACGGTCTCCGTTTGACGTGCCGTCAATTCCTATGGGTGCCTTGGGTCCCTAGCAACCCATTTTCCTAGTTAGATTCATCTCCTATGTCTCCTCTCGCCAGCGCTAGCCTTCTCGCCAAAAGTACTGTTCTCGGATGAACAGTAGCATCTGTGAATTTCCAGCATTTTCTCGCCCCGGCAAACTTTAGATCGCTCGTTCTCCTTCGTCCGAACTCCGATCGACCCGATTCTTCTTCCTAAATTCATCTAAAATTGAGCTCTATCTTTTGGCTCTGGTTTTTCAGTTTTTGGAGTTCATTTGAATTTTATTCGAATTTGTTTTGTTTGTTTTGTCGTTTCGCGCGTAGAACCCAACTTCGCCGAAGAGTTTGTTGAGCCGCCGCAAGAAGGACCAAATAGCGCACAAGAAGGCAAGTCTCCTTTGATCATCTTGAACCCATGATTTTGAAATGTTTTTAAATAATTTAAATTATGTGCATTGCTATTTACATTAAACCTTAGTTCAAATCTTAAGGTGTTAGCTAATCCAACTTTGTTATACCCTCCTTCGAGATTGAATGCCATGTACCATTGTAACCCTAGAAGTTTCCTTTGTCTCATTAATGAGATCATTATAACCACTTGTGAATAGTAGTCTGGTAGTATAATGCTTAGTCATGCTATCTAATACATTGGAAATTCTTGAAAATGGGAAATTATGGTTTATGAAACCTTTGTGTTTATAAATGTAGTGGTAATTGGAGTTGCCACTGATCTTTTAAAATAAAATAAAATGTGAAAGTTGGTTTAGATTAGGGTGGATGGTTGGTTTGGCTTGGTGCAGTTCGCACGAGATCTTGTTAAGTGTATGTTCCACCCTAGTCAATTAAGGATCGACGCTTGTGTTTGTCCGCATCGAGCATTAACCGTACAACCACAAGTCTATATGGGTACGACCTAGGCGACTAACTTATGATAGTCTAGTTTAGGTGCCACCAGTGGAAAGTGGGTGCCGAGGATGGGTGGTTATTCACGGTGAGGGGATTTCTTGTACTCATATGGCGCAAGAGGGGCTTGGTTGGGCAGTTAGCCTACTGCGGTGAAACCTCGTGGTGGTATCTAGCTAGATTAGAGTAAGGTAAAGGCTTTGTGATATTTTATCTGGGTCTCATGCCGAAGGAAGCGTGTTGACTTTTAGGATAATTTATCTCTTGTGGGTAAAGTTGTACAACCTCTGCAGAGTGTAAACTATTCGAATAGCCGTGCCCACGGTCAAGGGCGGGCAAGGAATGCATTCACATGGTAGATTTCTGGTTTTGGTTTTAAAATCAAAGTTTTTGTATTCCGAGAGTGGAGGGAACTCTCGGAAGGGAATCCTGGCAGTTGGAGCCAAAGAGGGTGGATGTAACCCGCAATATTAAACTTGTTCAAGTTGTTTAAGCTAGTGTTGGTAGATGGAACCTTCACTATAGAATTATTGATAGTTTCTGTTAAAACATTTACTTTATTAAATGGATGCCTTCGAAAATAATTAGTAGTAATTGAGATTTCAAATATTGCTTTGTGCAAAAGAACCATATAGCCTTCCTTTGTCAAGCCTTGCATCTATTGCATTTTTCCCAAGACTTGCGGAGTACTTTATGTACTCACGCGTTGCACTCAAAAATAATTCTCAGAGGAATATGAAGCTCAAGAGGGAGACTACGACTACTTCGCGTGTGGATTCGATAAAGGCTTCCCGGAGTTCTAGGTCGCGCTTCCCCAGTCAATTGCCTGTGGCGTATTGATGGGTAATGAAAAGAAAAGAAAGGCATGCAGCCAAGCCGCACACATCAATGACTATTAATACTAAAAACCAAAACCAATTCTTTGCTGCACACATGCAGCCGTTCCTAACGTTTTGCATGCATGCAAACTCCCCCTTTATTCTCTCTAAACCAATGCATGCATGCAAACTCCCCCTTTTATTCTCTCTAAACCAACCATCCACTCCTTTAATTGTGCAAATTTTTGCATGCATGCATTAGAGAGAACAAGTGGTGGCATGCTGGTTAGCTCTTTTCCATGGCAACACCTTGGCCGAATCCATCTTGGGCTGCAAGCAAATAAGTGTATCACAGCTCTTCTTTTCTTCGCTAAAGTTCTCATGCATTGGCTCCTCGCCCATGTACCTAAGTAACACCAAAGAAGAACACATGGGTAGCACTGCTAAATCATTTAAATCCAAAATTATACTCAAGTTAGCTTTAACTTGTGATTGGATTTGTTTAGCGCGGCTGCGAGTAATTGGACCATCGTATACTTTCTCCTTTGGTTCAGTCGAACGAAAATCACCATGTGTATGCGTAGATGTTATTTGTGTAGGTGTATATATGCATGGGATGTCCTCATCATATCCCCTCCTGTAGCTCCATCGTGCACCATCACCATGTGCTCTGGCGTGAGCTCGATCACCTCGCGTGACATCCTAATGGCCTGGACCTCAGATTACCCCCTCCTAGTCCCGGTCCTCCTCATCACCGACCGTAACCATCTCTATGCCTCCACGCAGCATCCACCTTTGACCTCCACGTGCTACAGCATGAGCTCGACCAGCTCGCGTGACATCCCGACCACCTGGACTTTAGATTACCCCCTCATAGTCCCGGTCCTTCTCGTCACCAACCCTGGCCGCCTCCATGCCCACCTGCACATGCAAAGACCAAGGAAAATCTCTCCTGTACAAGTTCTCCCGAACTTGACCATAATCAACACACATTAGCAAAACACACCCTTGTCTATCCCCAGACAAGAACCAAACCATCTACGACCGTCCCTCATAATGTTTATGACTGTATAGTCTATCGCTAACTGGAACAGACCCTCAGATCACTCAACACGACTGCTACCTCAGAGTACTCGTAACCCACAAGTACTTGGAAACCACCCGCACTGCTACATACCGACTATCGAGTACCGACTACCAAATATCGATCAGAAATCACAGCCGCAACATGTACTCAAAACCTACGAGTATAGACGACACTCCAACACACGACCGCTTACCACAATCATGAAACCATTTCTATCGAGTACCGGGTCCTCTGACTACAAGTACCTCAATCCTCGAGTACCCACCTGGTACTGCAGCAACGACCATTCATCAATGACCACCACACACCGACCAGTCAGCCACTGGCCCAACAGAGTACTCGAAGATCACAAGAGTGAAGCACTGGTACCGACCATGAAGTTTGTGAGTAACGACCATGAAGCCTACGGCAACCGATCGCTAAGCCTCCGACTACCGAAGATAGAACAACAGACTGTGAAGTCTTCGAGTATCGACAAGACTCCCAAATCTATGACCATGAAAGCAGTCTGCAAAACCTATGACCCTGAAAGTATTATGCAAAACCTATGACTATCGACTAGTAAAACCTTCGATTATCGAGTACGACTAGTAAAGTCTATGACTATCGAGTGCTATAGCTATGACCATGAAAGAGTATTGTAGCTATGATTCCTTGCCATGGTCATAAGATCGAAGTCGCACTGCCGTGGTCGAAAGGTCAAAGTCATATTGCCATGGTCAAAGCCAGACGTGGTCGAAGGCTGCCGTGGTCGTAAGCCAAATGTGGTCGAAGGCTGCCGTGGTCGTAAGCCAAATGTGGTCGAAGCCGTAAGGTCGAAGTCGAACTGCTATGGTCGGAGCCAGACGTGGTTGAGAGCTGCATGGTCGTAAGGTCGAAGTCGTACTTGCCGTGGTCGAAGCCAGACGTGATCGAAAGCTGCCGTGGTCATAAGGTCAAGGTCAGACGTGGTCGAAAGCTACCGTGGTCGATGCCAGTCATGGTCGTAGGCCAGACGTGGTCGACAGATGTTGTGTTCAAAAGCTGGACGTGATCGAATACTGCCATGGTCGTAAGCCAGCCGTAGTTGTTGTCGTGTTTATGCTATGGTCAAAGTCTAAAGTCTGTGGTCGTTTGGCCATACCGTGGTCGTAATCTAAAGTCTGTGATCTGAAATCACTCGTAACTGAGCAAAACCACTCAAAGGCAAACGTAAATATCAATTATTTATCATCTCTTTATTTATGATCATCCATATGGTCTAACATGAACACTCCCTTATGGACAACGAAAAAAGAAAACATAAAGAGAGACATATTGCTTAGGCTGGCATTGATCAAAATGATCCTGCCACCTACCCACAAATGTTTGCCTTTCCAACAACCAATCTTATTTTCCACCCTATCTTCATGGTTCTAATTTGACATGAACGCAAGCTTTACTTCATATATTACTTGTTCCTTTAGATGTTACATATTCCTTTTTTTTAGTTTAATGCCATGCCATAGATTCTGTGTCCAACTGAACAGAGTAGTGCACAAAAGATGCTACTTAGGCCAATTTTTCTGAGTCCATTATGTTCCTCTGGACAATTTTTTTTAGTCTAACACCACTTATTATGCCGTTACAATGTAGAAATGTGTCTGTTTGTCAAATATAGGATCGACCTGTGTCTAGGTTTAAAAATTTCCTTCAAAAGAATAATGAATAAAACAAGTACACGCACATGTGACACAAAACATAAGGAGATACAACTTTCCTCTCCAAATTATCCACTTCATTTCATCTTATTCATTAATCGACACTAAAACATATAACTATGAAGTATCTAGAAACCATTCAGGGAAAATTAAAGAAGCCACCATACAACCAACAGTACAGAGTACAAACATGTTTAATCCATCAAATACAAGCATCTGTTTTTTATTCAGCTTATGAGATCTCTGAATAGAAATCATCTATTATCGTTCGAACCGCGATCGGGATCCTCACCCAGTGAGAGCTGCCATCATGCCATGCTAAGCTCCCAAACATGTAGCTCCCTTGCAGCTTGTGGGTGGCCTTGAAAGTAACCTTAAAACTTCGCGTCTTGTTCTCTTTGTTGAAGAACAGAAGTGATGGCTCCACTGACATCTCCACTCCAGGAGGTGACTGAAAGAAAGCTTTGTAAACTGCATCTGCTTGCCCTACATTTGTCACTGTCCTCCACACACTTATTGACGTTTTCAGATTTGGAATGGCAATTGATGGAAGGTTCAGGTTATACGGGGTTTCGCAACCAATATCCGAAATGTTGAAACCACAGCTAAAGAATTTCATGTAATCTTTTGGATCGACATCATATGCTAGACCCGGATCAGCTGCTTTACTAGGATCAATGAAGCCACCACCGTAATCGAAAGGATCTGCAGTCTTCTGAGGCTTCCCGTCGGCCAGTATCGGTAAGCCGTAGCTGTTAGTTGCAGCTGATCCATGTTGAAAGACTCAAATATCAATAAGGTGCAGTGTGAAATTGGAGCTTGTTTGGTGTTTGAAAATGCGTAGTACCTGTAGTTACTAATGCTGACTTGATAATAGCGGGAGACCAGTCTGGATGGAGTGCTTTCAGCAATGCTGCTACACCGGACACATGGGGACACGCCATTGACGTTCCAGACTTGATCTCATATGAATCTCTCACTGCTGCCAAAATGTTAGATCCAGGTGCTGCAATATCAGGCTGTTCAAATGAAAAACATAGTTAGTGCCATCACCAGGCGGAAGAATAAGATTTAGGCTATCCTTGAACATTTCTGGACAAGACTTCTGTTGTGCCATCAGATGATATATGTCTGAAAATTACTCGGCATGTTGTTTCACTTCACATGTAATTGTCTCTAGAATATAAATCTGGGTGACCGATCTAAATGAAAATTTGAAATGCTAAATATGTACGTATAGACAAACAGAGGATGAAATTTTTGCGTTACCAATTGTGATTAAGCAATTAGCAGTTGATCCATCATTGCATGCATGTACCTTGAGGAATTGGGGAAAACGTGGACTGGGCCCTCTTGAGGAAAATGTTGAGATTCTTGGAGCATGGACCTCGCTTCCAATCCATGTACGGCTTGGAGCCACCTTAGCCACTGATGTGGTGTTTTCATTGCTGTTGACCATTGATGTATTTAGGATAATATATTTTTCCAAATAGATGATGGTGTAGAATTCATGCGGTCAAACTTTTTAATACTTTGACCACTAATGTACAAAAAAAGGTTTTACATTGGTCATATGAAAATGATACCAGTAGATTTGTCATTAAAAGTACTTCCATTATATATTTTTATAATTGAAGGAAGCATTTAAAATAGGAGGAACAAACTTAAGCTCACCTGGCTTTCGTAATGTATGCTTCTATTCTGTCAGCCACCTCGAAGTCTACTAGAATGCATGCCATGGTGTCACAAAATTTAGCAAAATCGATAATATCATGAGTATACGTTGCAAAAATGAGCCCCTTGGCAGATGCTTCCTTTGCCGATTCTATAGCGATGAGCAGATCATTGGATGGCAAATATGTCGACACAATATCAGGAGAGTAGCAGAACACAATCCTCCCAGCAACATCGGTGGAATTCAGAGAGCTTCGATCACATCTACATGGTCACATTCACATGGTATCAAACATTCAGCCAAACTTGCCAGAAATGTGTAAGCCAGCTAGCCACGTTGGGGAATTAAGGAGTGCAGAATTTACCTGTCCACAACTCCATACAACTCAATCCAGTGGTCCTTGTCCTTTCTCTCATAGAACAAAGTTTGACCCTGAAAGATCGACAAGAAATGATCACCGGACGTCAAAGACACGCAACTGAACAAATTTACTTGCCAAAGAAAGAAGAAGAAGATGATGACGATGACGACGATGAAACATACCACTAATTTCTCATTGTTGCCGAGGGTGAGAACGGTTGGGAAAGCACGATCTATTGTCGCTGATGCTACTGTTATAGCCCAGGGGGATGCATTGTAAACTGTCCTAGGGGCAGGACCAGCGTTTCCTGCTGACAAGACGACGGTTATGCCATTTGCCACAGCGTACAGAGCTTCATGGTATTCAGAGCCTGGGCCACCAAGTGATATTGAGAGTACATCAACTCCATCATGTATGGCATGATCAATCGCCTGCATGACAGCTGCATAATCGCATCCAGCACCATTCCAGCATGCCTTGTAGACAGCGATACGGGCACGAGGAGCTCCTCCTCTGGCGTAACCACCTGCAAGCCCATGAAAGCTCGCGTTTGGCACCGGGACGCCACTGCGATCGATGCCGTGTGCGTTCCATGGCCACGAAATCCCGGCAGATTTGTACTCTTGCTCAAGACCTTCGGTCGAGATGATCTGCGTAATATCGAGCTCCGATGATCTTCGGCTGCAATTGTTCGAGTCGAATGCTTGGCCTACTTGGCAAACTCCTTTCCACCGGGATGGTACAGGTCCGAAGCCATCGTCGTTGAAGCTCGAGATTCGGCCGATACCGAATCAACTACCCGATGATGACATCATCTCCGTGTTTAGCCTCATGGAGTAAACCAGTTGGCTGGCTGTAGTCCAGTCCAAGGAAGTCCCAGCTCCGAGTTGTATGCATGGGGACTGCCGTGTTTGGCTTTATGCTGAGCACTTCAGGCAGCTCTATCATATAGTTAAGATCATGAGCATAATCAACATCGGTTAGCAGGCATCAACACATTTCTATTAGCGATATTGAGTTTCATGCGCTCGCCAATTCACCTAAAAATTTAAGATGATAAGAAAAGGCCATCAGCAATGACCAATTACCTGCGATGCTTTGTGCTTGAGATAATGTGAGCATGGCGGCAAACCCGGAGAAGCCATGTTTGTAGCTGTAGATAATCGAATCATGGGCTTCTCCCTTACTGTAAAATCATACGAAATTGTATTCTCTTTATCAGTCACTGATTTGTGATCGTTTTGACTTCAGCTTTTAGATTTCGGCTTATTTTTCACAATTCATAAATTTCATTTTTTCTGAACTTTTGGCTTTTTGTTGAGCTTTTTTACCGGTTCTTTTTTTCCGTATTTGTTTGTATTATACATAATGGGCTAAGATATTTTTTATATTTTTTAATTTTTTTAAATTTAATTATGCTAAATAAGCCTCTGTCAGCTACAGTGTTTTTTCGGCCAGCTACAGTGCTTTTCAACCATAAGCCACCAAAAAAAGCCCAAATGATGCATGGCACACGACGAAAAGCAAAGAAAGAAAAACATCTGTATATATAGACTTGGTCTCCTTGCCTGCCAATGATCTTGCTGAGCATGTCATGGTGTGATGCAGTGGTTTTATCCGGATCTTCATGCTGTTTATCCCCAAGGTACACAACATAGAGCTGCATGGAATCAAACATTAATTGTAGGAGCAAAATGAGGCAACGGGCCCAATATATATTTATATCTGCAGTAAAATGAAGACATATATACACATGAATATTATTTCCTACGTACTTTTGTTGATTCGCTCTGCAGGCCAACCACGTAGGATCTCTTCAATGGAAGCAGGAGAGCGAGGTGGAGGAGGAAGACGACTAGTGCTATCTGAGACAGCTTTGAGAAGTTGCAGATTGCAGCCATGGATGATGGATACTGCATGCAGAGCACAGCATGCAGCTAGCTAGCAACGATGATGGTGAGGTTGTTGCCAAGCTACCATAATCGATGTGCTATTTATATCAGTCGATCTGCATGCATATATTAGTGCGTCTGGATGTTCTGGCCGGTCAACACGATAGGTCTAGAGCAATGATGATGGTGAGGTTGTTTCCGCAATGTTTCTACGAAAGTCTTAGCTAGACAAAAATGATGCATGCATTCATATATTAGCGCAGATACCTAGATGCTCTTTTCTTTCATAGGTAGATGCCTTTTTTATGTTTAACACGTGTGGCATGCATCCACGACTCGGTTGTAAGGAATAACGAAGGCGTAAGCGCGTTATGAACAGTAATCCTGACTTCGATGAAGAAATGGTGCATCGACAAAATTAGCTAATCCAAATATGACTTTTTGGACGTCACCGTACGGTCTCCGAGAAAAAACCAGGGCCGGTCCTGTGATTTTAGGGGCCCGGAGCGAAACTAGAAATAAGGGCCCTAATATAAATATCTAAATATAAATCTACACACACCTCATACTGCCATCTCTAAGCGTCGCCACACCTCCTGTTGTCACGAGGAGGGCGTTGCGAAGGATGGCGCGGGGACGACGACCTCCATGGCTGGCGGTGGAGGATGTGGAAAGATGTCATGAGCAAGATGTTGAGATGGACGGTGCGAGATTTATGACTGACGGCCTCCATGGGCGGCGTCGGCGTGAGAGGGGATGGAGAGCTGTGATGGGTGTTCGGAGGCCGCCCGGATTCTCTGACGTAAGTCAGGTGACGTTGGGTCATTGACGCGTGGGCCCCTCGAGCTGTGGGCCCACACATCAGTGATCCAACATCACCTGATGTTACGTTAGAGGATCTGCGCCCTACTCAGTTTTTTCCAGGGCCGGCCCCGGAGGGGGCCCTCTCGCCCCCTCCGGGCCGCCCCGAAAAACTCGAGTAGGAGTGAACGCTAGGCACTACATATACATAAATGTTCACCAAAAATGTAATGATAACTATAAACATACACAAATTTGGATAATAATTAGAAAGAAAACATCTGGGTGATGCCTATACACTCCCCTCAAAAAATTAGAGCATTGCATGCAATACTAAATAATTAGAAAGAGAATAGTAGTGTTAGACCATGTGGCTAGGTTTAGGATATTTTGTTGATGAATAATTGACAATGGTTAATTTGTTATGATGAATAATTGGTAATTTTGTTTAGCAATGTTATGCGAGGTGCGAGGTGCGTGCGTGAGCTGATGTTGGTCAAGTTGGGACGAACATGTGCCGGAAAAATGTTCATTGGTCTTTGCATGTGCAGGTTGAGCATGGAGGCGATCATGGACAGTGACAAGGTGGACCGGAACTAAGATGGGGAGATCCGAGGTTCAGAGGATCAAGGAGGTCATGAGATGATCGGGCTCATGCTTGGGGCGCATGGAGATCAAAGGTGAATGATACGTGGAGAAGCTATGGGAGGTGCGGTTCTGGAGGCTTCGACACGTGACGCGTTAGAAAAGTCGTGAGTATGAAAAACCCGTGTTAGGAAGGGTTTCGGGTCCCTTGAAAATTGGTGGGCCAAAAGTCTGGTTGAGGTAAAAAGGTCCAGGCCTAGTTAGAGTTGGATTAGGATTTTAAGGCCTAGTTGGAGTTGGATTAGGATTTTAAGTAGGTCTTGAAGATGTGTTTTAGCGGGCTGCATATATAGATATATATATAGCCGCCGGTGGTTAGTTGATTGGTGAAGAAAAAAGAGAACGCGTTTTTTGGAACGGCGCGATTCAGGCGAAGAAAAGGGCGTGCGGTGGCGTAACACGAGAAGAAACAAGACGCGCACTGTGCTGATGGATGGATGAACAATATACGTGTTTTTCAATAAAAGTTTGTGAGTTTTTTATTTCGCATCTATTATCCTTTTTCTTGGTTTTTTGATTTCTATAGATTCTCCATGTATTGATCTATGTCTAGGTATTTTTGTTGCTTACATACATGAATTAGTTTGAATTAAAAATCGATTGCTAGATTGGAAGAAAATCGTCGTTTTTCTGTTCGATCGCAATGTTGTCTAGTCGATACAGTAACTGCTACAGTGTTGCTACAGTATCGCTACATTACTTTGCTACAGTAAGCTACAGTACAATCAGAAAAAAAATTGTTTTTTGTTTTTGTTATTTCTGGTTTTTGCAGATTATACAATTAAAAAGGTAGAAAATTTAAAATTAAAAAAGTTTCTACTGTGTGTTGCAATCATCAACCCCCTCTGATTGCTATCAATGATCCTACAAGCAGTAACCTAACAACAACTTAATTTGATAAGTTGGTATACAGCTATCTAGAATTGGACTTTGCTTGTCTGAATGTGTTCGGCCGGAAAACAAATTTGTTTCGACTAAGCCAATTAAAACATGTTCTTGAGAAGGTTTGCAAGACCTAGTCCTTTATATTTTTAGTTACAATCTCTTCACATTGATTTGCCAACAAACGAATTTTTGCTTGATTAGGGTAGCATCCCATTTTGGGATAATTTTGTGCTTGTGCGAATTTTAAAATTTAAATTTGAACTCAAAATTTTGTCTTCTCAATTTAGCCCAAATTTTCAAAATTTGAAAATTTTCAAATCTTCTTGGGCCGGTCCAGCCCATCTCCCCTTCCCCTGGCCCATTTGGCCTTCAGCTTGGCCCAGCCTCCTTTGGCCTGGTGCCACGCCTATCGCGCCCCCATGCCATGCGTGCTCCCATGCCGCCTGCACTGCTTGCCCTCCTCTGTGCCGGCCCGGCTCCACCGTGCCCGCACCTCTTGCACCTCCCTCTCCCCTTACCCTGTGCCACCCACCTTCCTCCTCTCCCTTCCCCCATGGTGCAGCCCACCGCGCTTGCTCTCTTGTGCACCGTCCCGTACCCACTGTGTCCACGTCCCCGCCTACCCATGCCTCTCGGCAGACCGAGGACCCTGAGCCGCCAACCTCCTTCCTTTGAGCCACCCGCGTCCCTGTCTCGCGCTGCCCTCACCACCTTCGGCCTTCACGCTACCTTGTTTCGCCATGGCGGTCGCCGCCCAAGACAGAAATGAGACAAGCCAGACTTTGAGCGTGTAACACACTCAAATAGATCTCCTATGATCTACTCCGAAGGATGATGTCTCTAGATATGACGGGGAGGACCTGGATGAGACGAGGAAGTAGCCTCTACCTCATAAGCTGAAGAGGTAGGAGCAGAGCTACTAGCTCTAGAAGAACTGGAAGGAATGGACTGATCTCCCTGAGGTACACTGGTAGAAGCACGTACCTCAAGGGAAGGATGAACTGGATCAGGTAAAGAACCTTCATCTCCATCCTCCTCAGCATCTACAAAGATGGTCTCGGACTGCACTACAGGACCTGAGATGTCAGACCTAGTATTAGGACTGGCCTCATCAAAGATCACCTCACAGGTCTCTATAATCTTGCTAGATTCACAGTTTCAGACCCTATAACCCCACAAAAGAAGTCGAGTAACCCAGAAAGGTACCATCACATGAGTGTGATTCGAACTTGTCTAGGTTCTCAGACTTCACGATAAAACACTTGCAACCAAACACACAAAAATGTGAGACACTGGGCTTTTGCCCATACCTCAACTCATAAGAAGTACGATGCAAGTGTGCCCTCAGAAAAACCCTGTTTGAAAGATGGCACACGGTGGCTATAGCTTCAGCTCAAAACTTCCTAGGTGCAGCATACTCATCTAGCATCGTCCTGGTCATCTCGACCAAGGTACGATTCTTCCTCTCCACGACGCCATTTTGCTGGGGGGCATGTGGAGAAAAGAACTGATGCTCCATACTTGTCTCATCACAGAACTTCTCAAAGTAGGAATTCTTGAACTCCGTGCTATTGTCACTGCGGATCGCTCGTAAGGCATCAGGGAATTCAACAGATAGCCTACTAAATAAACCCCAAAAATGATTAAAGGTCTCATCCATTGAGGCTAAGAAAAATATCCAAGAAAACCTCAAGAAGTCATCAACCATGACAAGAACATACCACTTCCCACCCACCGACTGCACTCTAGCTAGACCAACAGTGTCCATATGGAGAAGCTGTCTTGGTGCATCAGTCATAGTCACAGTGACTGGAGGATGAGAAGCAGCAACCATCTTGCCATGTCGGCAAGGAGCACAAACTGAGTCTTTAATATCTTGAGTTTGGGCAGACCACGTATGAGACCGTGGCCACTAACTCGAGTCAAATGATCAAAGCCAATTTGACCAAGTCTCCTATGCCAAAAAGAGATATCACGAGACTCAGAAGTAACTAAACACCTGAGAGAATCACTAGAAGACTCGACAAAATTAGCTCGAAAGATCCTCCCAAATCTAGAAATCCTGTAAACAAGACTCCCCAATGAATCAAGAACTTTGCAAGCATTTTTCTTAAAGCTTACTTCGAAATTATCATCAGTAAGTTGGGAAACAGAAAGTAGATTATAATGCAGCTTGCTAAGGCAACATCCTTAAGAATGAAAGAGTCATTGATGTGCATAGTACCTTTAGCGATGACTCAACTAGAAGAGGCGCTTCCAAAGGTGATCGTCTCAACACTTGGAGCTCGGACTAGGGAAGAGAACCAATGTGAGTCTTCAGTCATGTGACGTGAACAACTAGAGTCAACAAGCCAAACCTCTCCCTTCCTAGCTTGGCAAACCTAAGTCAACAAGAGAACATCATATGTGGCTCAATACTGGGGTAAATAATAACATATTTAGGAACTCAGTACTGAGTCACACGATGATCAGAAGTAGTCACAGACACAAATGACTGACCTCTAGCTACCCTACGCTCTCCGCCTCTCACAAACTCTGAAGATCTAGGAGCAGACCTGAAGCCTTTGCTAGGTCCAACCGCTATTGAGGAGCGAGTCTGACCAATAGTAATATGCTGATCACGCTGCGGATAGCCATCTCGACAGGGAAAACAAGATCTATCCTCGGGATGGCGGATATCCTGACCAGAAGCAACTCGAGGACTAAAAATAGAAGAAGCAGGAAAACCAAGTCCTCGACACTGCCTAAACACCTTAGAAGAGTTTTCTACGACTCTGAACCTCGTGTTGGTCTTAGGTGCACTCCGAGTCTGAGGCTGACCCTGAATACACTTAAGAGCATGAACACGGTCTCTTTGTGCAATCTTGGCATACCTAAAACATCTCTCAACACCATGTTTATTCTTCTGACAGAAGGTACAATGATACTTCACCTTCTGGAAGGTCAAAGCAGCATGATGAGGCTTCACCTTCTGAGAGGTCGAAGCAATAGGTGGTACATCCTTTTTGTTAGAAATCCCTTGGACAAAGCCCATAGACTTAAACTCTACTTTCTTGGATTTGGGCGCAACCTCGATCACACCTACTGCTATATGTCTAACAACAGCAGGTGGATGCTTCCTCACACGTCTAAAAAAATCATATCCTAGACGTTGATTGAATTTGCATATCTTAGATTTGTCTAGAATAAGATTAAGCTTCTTCTTGCCTCCAAAAAAATTTTCAAGAGTGTTCATAAGGCACTCACACTCCTGAAAAATAGAGGTGCATGAAGAGCAGGGAGAAGAAGAAGATGAGACACCAAAGGAGAGGAAGAAGAACCAACAGATGAAGATTGAATAGCACGTGCATATCTCTCCTTGTGCACGTCCGCCTCAACCTTGAGGGCTTCACAAGACACACAAGAGGCAGTTCTAATCCTAGCCATTTGGTTCTCGTAGCTCTTCGTAAAAGTCTCTACCATGTCCTTAGACTTCCTTAGATTTCTCCCCCACTTTAGCATAGAAAGAGCAAGCAGATTGTGGCTTCTCTACTAAATTCTTAGTTAGCTTCACGCATTTATCATCCAATGCAGCCAATTTAGATTTTTGTTTTTCACAGTTATTGCATGATGAGCTAACAACAGGTGCCTTAGAAGCATATTGAGCCATTTTCTTATTGTAATCAACCATGTCTTGAAATTGTTTTGAAACCGATTCAAGTTCAGCAGTCAGTTTAGGGCAGTTGACACAAGAAGCAATGGGTTCTAATAGAGCACATTGCATTTCAGCAATTTTATGATCTGCCTTTTTAAGTTAATCTTCAAATTATTACAACTTTCACAAGTTTCAGGCAGATCAAAAAGCATGGTATAAAGACCTTTAAAAGCATTATCCTTATCCTCACATGAGGTGCAAAATATAGTCTCAACAGAATTAGATGAAATAGATGCTACTCTAGTCATATCTATTTCAGCTAGCAGACTAACATTCTCCACCTTAAGCAAGTCTAATTCAAACATCACACTATCATGAGAGGTCCTTAACTTCTCCATATCCTCCAGCAAAGAAGGACATACATCACAATAATCATGGGAGGGAGCATATCTAAGTGAAGTAAGCTCCCGTGACAAGCTCTTTACCTCCTTCTCTAACTCCCCACATCTAGCTCTAGATCTAGCATAAAACTTTCCTAGTTCAAGAAAAGCATTATTGAGCTGGTTGTAGGAAGAGCCTACCTCATCGGAGTCACTGTAGAGATCATCATCGCTGATGCCGTTCTCATCAGCCATGAAACACATGCCGATGAAGTTATCACCATCCTTGGTGTCCTTGTCTGGATCATCCTTACCGTTGTTGTCACTCTATCCTTCCATGTCGCTGAAGTCGAGATTATTGAAGGCAGTGAGGACATGGTGAAAGGACTTCTTGGCTTTGCCAAGGTTGCGGTACTTCTTCCCTTTGCCTTAACCATGAGCTGGGGACTTCTTGTTGCAGTTCTTGCTGATGTAGTCATTCTTGCTTACACCATTGTAGTCATTCTTGCCCTTCTTCAGCTTAGGACAGTTTGCTCGAATGTGGTTGGGGCCACCATACTTGAAGCAGATCACCGAACCACCTCTCTTTCTCTCTCTAACCCTCTTGTATGCATGTGAGAATTTTTTGGCTAAGAGGGCTAGCTCACTCTTTGGAAACTACTCAAATTGATCATTACTCATCTCACACAAAGTAGGCAAAGAGAAACCAGAAGGGCCATCAGACAATACTCCAGAAGTAGAATCGGGAGCAGTGACCAAAGCCATCGACTGTGACTTCAACTTGTGACAGACAATGTCAATCTCGTGAGTCTTGAGGCATGAGTACAACACATCAAGAGTCAAACTCGATAGGTCAGTCATGTCCATGATGGTGGTCACTTTCATTACCCACACCCTAAGGTCCAAGCAGAAAGCATTTGACGAGCATTGTCCAAGTCTGGGTATGTAAGACCAACAGCTCAAAGGTTGCTCAAAATCTTATGGAATCTGGAAAATCACTCATCCAAGGACTCACCAACGAGCATCTTAAACTTGTTGTACTCTTACTTGTATTGGTCCTGTCGGACAGTCTTGATTTGAGTGGGGCCCTCATGGTATACATCGAGGGTCACCCAAATGACATATGCCAATGAAATATGAGAAATATGATCAAATTCATTTCTACTAAGACCCTGGATGATGATGTTCCTTGCCTTAGCATTTGCCTCCACATCTGGTGTATTCATCGCTATGATGTGCTCATCGGTAGGAACAACAAAGTGAGTCTTAACTTTTCTCTAAATCGCATAGCCTTGAGCCTGAATGTAAGACTCTATCCTACTCTTCCAAAAGGGATAGTCGACCCCATCGAAGATAGGAGGCTTGGTGGAATACTTGTATGTTGTCATGGCTCCAAAAATCGATTAAGATCTATTGAAAAGAGCTAACAGGGCTCTGATACCACTTGTAGGATCGAACAGGCAACAGAGGGGTTGAATGGTGCCTTAAAAATCTCCCAAAGTATCCACTTAACTCTTTTCTCCAATAGCTAATAAGCTATGAAGGCTCGAGTTGAAGTCTCACTAGAGAAAAAGAACAGCGGAGAAAACGTAGCAGAGAACTTACCGTGGTCGAAGACTAGTAGAGCGGTCGAAATGTCGAACCTCAGAGCAACAACTCCGAAACCCTATATGTAAATCGCACTAGTCCAGGATCAGCTAGTGCACATAGTGATAAGAAGGATACAAATCAAGCACAATGACAAAACTTTATTTAATTGAATATGGGCCTGATGGCCAAAGTTTACATCAATGGCACATAAGCCAAAATTAAATATAAGCACGGAAGAAAACATTGAAGTGGTAGAAGCCCACTGAGCCTGTCCAAAAGCAAACAATAGTAAGACGTAGCCTACACGTCCAAGTCTTCACCATAGTCGAAGTCGTCTTCCTCTGTGTGGAGATAGCAAGGTGTGGACAGACTTGTACTCTGCAAGTTGCACGCAGAAATGCAATATAATGATAAAGTTAATAAAGGAAGGCTTATAGGGTTATTTGAGCATAAAAAACATTTAAAGAAATACAATAAGTAGATTGAAAATGCTGAATTTAATATAGTAAGCAAAAACAGTAACTATAGTTGAAAATAATACCGTTAGCGCAGGCTCCGACCAAACACCAACCTAACCACGAGCATCCCACTCGGACCATCTTTTTCAAAAGACCACGTGTGGATCCCATCCATCCACACACTTCCAAACACTCATGGATTCCATCCATTCATAAGGTTTTTAATCTCTCATGGATGCCATCCACCCACAAGGTTTTCAATCTCCCACGGATCCCATCCATCCACAAGATTTTCGTAAAACATTTTTGAAAAGCAAAGTCTAATCCACGAAAAAATTTACTCAGCATGCCCATGACTGTGGGCACGGCTATCTAGGATAGATTATACACTCTACAAAGGTTGTACAGCTTTACCCACAGGACATGATCGTCTCATATTGCCACGCGATTAACACACTTCCTTAGGTGTGTGGCGGAGAGATCATGACAAGGCCTTTACAATGCAAAGCCTTCAACCTGGCTAAGCAAACTCTAAGGTTTCACCCTAGTAAGGAATCCACCAGACCGGGACCCCCTCTTGAGCCGAGTGAGACTTCTCATGGCCTACGCCACACTCACTTTCAACCTACGACGAGACTCAGGTTGGGACCCGCAAATTATTCAGTTACAACTATCCCATACCAGCCTTATGGTAGTACGTAGGGCTTTGCAATAGTAGCTCACAGACCGGTCCTTAATTGACTTAGGCTCAACCACGTACCCCTTGTGCCCGACAGCCAACACTACGTCACCGAACAACAGCGCATGCCTACACTCACCACCTAACCATTGGCCTAAGTCTAAACTAGATTTTATATTTTATTTCAAAATATTTCATAATCCTTCTTGACTCACCGAAGTCAATAATACATTTCAAAAGCTTGTCATTTTATGTGAAAATGTTATCCCAAAACAAAAATTATATTTAAGCAGGTCTAAGCATTTGATATAAAACTCTCTAGCCAATACTAGTGTACTAACTAAAGTTTGATTCTAGGGTGACAAGGTATAATGTCACACAACGTCAAAGGTGTCAATAACAATTGGGAATTAACTAAGTTTAAAACTGGAATTGAAATACTTGAATAAACATATGCGTGCAATATAATTTAAAATAACATAATTTTATTTCATAATCTGGGATCAACATGGTCGTGGTGTGTAACTTGCCTTGCTCCACGAATTGGTGTGAACCGTCATCGAGGAAATCTCTGGAATCGTAGCAGTCTACACGTGAAAATAACCCACTAAACTCAAAATAAATTCAAATAAACTTCAAATATTTAAATTGAGGGCAGAAATGGATAGAGGCGAATTTTTGATGAATTTAGAAATTTGAATGGGCTCAATCGGAGTTAGGATGAAGGAGAACATGCTCTTAGAAGTTTAAAATCAGAGAAAAAGAATAAATTGGATTAACTGGAATTATTTTTCTAAAGGAAATTGGAATTATGACGTCAGCCCTGGGATTTTCTTTTCGGCTGAATTATTTTCCTACTAGAAAATGGGATTATGATGTCACCATGACATCAGCCATTCGGACTAGAGACTGACAGGTGGGCCTTGGTCTATGTGGACCGAGTTCATGGACTAAGGGGGAGGTTGAGGTGGCAGGGTGGATGATGTTGCAGTGACATGGCAGGTGACTAGGCGAAATTGCTGACGTGGCAGCTAGGTGGCGCTGACGTGGCTGACACGTGGCTCGAGGGGCTCTCAATGTTGACGTGGCGTCCACGTGTCACTGACGTGGTAGCCACATGGGTCTGGTCTGCAACAGTGGCACCACACGTGGCTTCCAAGTGCGCTGAAGGGGGAGGTGGTGCAGACGAGGCACTATCCGAGCGGGCGGGCGCTGGCGTGGCGTTGTCTGAACAGAGGTGGCGTGCCACCGGGCGCCATGTGGTGTCCACATTGGCCGAGTGTGCTGACATGGCTCGCCGGGCGGGGAAAGCGCTCGAGGATCGGGGCTTATCGGAGCTTCGGTGGATGGCGGTGGCCGACGAGGGGTGGAGGATGGAGAGGGAACGGAGGGGAACCCGATGCCACCTGGTGTGGGGTTCGACGAGCACGGGAGGCGGCTAGCAAGGAGTGGCGGCGCAGCATGGGCTTCGGCGGGGACGGCCCTTCGGCGAGCGTTGACGATGGGGAAGGGGGCACGGGCTTCGCACGGACGCGGGGAGGCTGAGGGAGGCGACTATAGGGCTTGAGGTGGACTGAGGCAGTGGTGATCTCTCGCTAAAGTTGGTGGCGATGGTGGCAACGAAGGCGCATGGTGTCGGGGCGCTTGGCTCACGGGAGAGGGGAGAGGAGGGCGGATGGAGGTGGTGTGGAGAAAAGCGGTGCCGAGTGGGAGGTTTTATAGTGGAGGGGGCGGCCGAGCGGCGAGTTTAATCGCCCGCGGAAGTGGCAGCAACGGCAGGTGCGGCGTGAGGAGGAAGAAAGGGCGGGGAAGAAGTCGCCTGACAGGTGGGGTTGGTCGGTAGAGAGAGGAACAGGCGGGATCACACCACGTGGCCGAGAGGAAGAGATCTGGCGGCTGGGCGCGGAAGAGAGGAGAGAGAGAAGAGGGAGCCGGTGGAGGAGATGGCAATGCGTGGTCAAAAGAAGATCAGGCGGCCAAGAGAGAAAGGAGGCGGCAGACGGGTAAGATGGGCCGGGTGGCGGCGTAGCTTAATCTAGGCCAGCCAGGTGTCGGCCTGAGGGGAGAGGGAGGCGGGATGAGCGGCGGTGACGTGGGCAAATCTAGCCCGTCCACGCGTCGGCTAGAGAGAGGAGCTGGAGGATTTGAATTTTTAATTTGATTTTGGATTTTTAAAAAAGCTGAGGAAATTCAAAAAGGCTTAGAAAAATACCAAATAAATTGCATAAATTCCTGAAAAATTCATAGAAATTCCTAGAACCATTTGGACTTATCAAAAATATTTCCAACTAAAGCTGGTCCCATATTTTTATACTTAAAATTCTTTTTAATTTCAAATAGATTTTTAAAACTATAGAAAAACCAGAAAACTCAAATAAAAGCCAAATACGTCTAAATAATTAATTTAAATTAGGACTTTTATAGAAAATCAAAATATCCTTTTATTTAATAATGTGTTTGAGCTTTACTTAAATTACTTTTTAAATCTAGCCTTTTTTAAAATTAGAAAATCAGGCAATTCAAAACACTTAATTTTATTTTAAACCAAATTAATTAATTTTAATAAATTTTTTTACTCAAATGTGAAATAAACAACTGGGCTGTTACACGAAATATGACAACGTAGTCGTAAACACGAGAACGTGGTTGTAAGCTTTGACTATGTGGTCGAAGACTAGCAAAGAACTAAATTGTGCCAGTAGTTGCATGGTATGAAAGTTCTATCTCGTTACTCCGCCAACATGAAGAAACTTGTTTCGATAGAAGATTTGAAGTTAATTGGCAGTTAATTGGCATAAAGTCTCATGATTGTTATGTGCTGATGACACAGATACTCCCTATTGCAATTAGAAGTATTTTACCAATCAAGATCTGATAGGCAATCATGAGGCTGTGTTATTTCTTTAACACAATTGCTTAGAAGGTCATCGATCCTGAAGGACTAGATGCTCTGTAGGATGAGGTGGTGATGACTTTATGTTATCTTAAGGTGTATCTTCCTCCATTATTTTTTGATATCATGGTCCATCTTATTGTTTACATTGTATGGGAGATAAAAATGTTCGGGTCCGTATTCCTACGTAGCATGTACCCATTCGAGAGGTTCATGGGAATTCTCAGTCCTATGTGCGGAATTGATCTCGGCCAGAGGGCAGCATCATTGAAGGATATGCAATTGAAGAGGTCACTGAGTATTGTGTTGATTACATGGCTCAGGTCGAACCGATAGGTGTGCCTCGATCTCACCATGAGGGGAGGCACAAGGTTATCGGGACCATTAGAAGGAAAGCAATCACTCCAGATATGGATATGTATGCTCAAGCCCATTTCACAGTCTTGCAACACAAAACTGAAGTGTCCTCGTATATCTACCAGCACAAGGACGTACTTCGGCAATAGAATCTGGAGCGGCTGAATGTTTAGATCATGAGACAACACAATAGTCGGTTCAACCAATGGTTGAAGGAGCGGCTTGCTAGAAGCTTGTCAAGTGATATTCTGACATGATTGGCAAAAGGGCCAATATTTGTAGTTGTGACATGGCAAGGATATGACATAAAAAGGTGCACATTCTATACGCAGGCTCAAGATGTAAAGAGCACTAACCTGAACAGCGGTGTCCGCATAAATGTGTTCAGTACCGATAGGTTGAGAAACTCCTACTATGGGTTCATAGAGTAGATTTGAGAGCTCGACTACATGTTTTTCAAGACCCCTTATTTCAATGCTGTTGGGTCCATCTCCCACAAGTTAAGATCGAATGTCAGTAGGAAACATCACAGACAGTTCTAAAGTAAAACCATCTATGATATATATAATCATAGACAGTTCTAAAGTAAAACCATCCATGATGTTTTCTTACTCAGTAGCTTAGATTGCCATTGCAGCTATGAGTTTTCCTCTGTACTTTGATATTTACTATCATGATTAGTTTTTTTGTGCTAGTTAATGTCGATTATGTTAGATCTGAAACTCGTAAGTGCTAGCACTGGGACTTTGCTTGATTGTGTAGGACCGGACAGGCAACAGAGAGGGGTAAATGGTGCCTTCAAAATCTCCCCAAGTATCCACTTAACTCTTTTCTCCAATAGCTACTAAGCTATGAAGACTCGAGTTGAAGTCTCACTGGAGAAACAGAACATTGGAGAAAACACAGCAAAGAACTGACCGTGGTCGAAGAGTAGTAGAGTGGTCGAAATACGAGAACGTAGTCATAAGCACGAGAACGTGGTCGTAAGCTTCGACTATGTGGTCGATAACCGACAACGTGGTCGGAGATTGTCCAATCAATGACTGTCGAGACAAAAGCCAACGTGATCGAAAATGGTTGCAGCCAAGACTGATGAGGTCGTAGACAACATGATCGAAAGCCAACATGTAGTCGAACAATCAACATTGTAGTAACCAATCAGTACTGTGGTCGATACCAGTGTGGTCTTAAGCTAGCGAGTGGTCAAAACCAGTCGGCAAAGCGGTAGTAACTAACTTGGTTGTAAGCCAACAAGTGGTCGAACAACCAGTGTGGTCGGAACCACTCTGCAACCAGGAAGATCAGCATGGTCGATATTAGTGCGATGTAGTCTAGAACTTGACCATGATCGAAACCAACAGACTCATAAAGATAATTGACATTGTAGACTAAGACTACACTGACTACGACTACTTCATACCAGAATCTACGACTATCGACCACGGCCAGACAGAGCTATGACTATCGATCATGGCCAGACAGAGTTACGACTATCGACCACGGCTAGACAAAGCTATGACTGACGACCACGGCCAGTCAGAGCTATGACTATCGACCACAGCCAGACAGAGCTATAACTATCGACCACAGCCAGACAGAGCTATGACAATTGACCACGGTCAAATAGAGCTACGACTATCGACCACGGCTAGACAGAGCTACGACTATCGACCATGGCCAGACAGAGCTATGACTATCGACCATGGCTAGACAGAGCTATGACTATCAAGTTGTAAGACCTCCTGCCGACCACCAAGTCATAAAAGGCTCTGCCGACCACCAAGTCGTAAAAGGCTCTGCCGACCACCAAGCTGTAAAAGGCTCTGCCAACCACCAAGTTGTAAAAGCCTTTGCCGACCACCTAGTCGTAAAAGCCTTTGCCGACCACCAAGTCGTAAAATTGGTTGCCGACCACAAAGTTGTAAAACCTATTGCCGATCACATGGTCGTAAGAATGACTGCTGACCACAGAGACACACGGCAGTGGTCATAAAGAGCAAGTCATAGGTCATATGGTCGAAATAGCAAGAGCTCTAGAACTCAGACAGGGAGCCAACAGCTGCTTAAACCTCAAAAACCAAACTCAACCTTTCTAGATCAAGAGTCAATTACTCATCACAACCATAGGGTGACCTCCACATGGTCTCATAGATTGTTTGTGGGTGTTGTGATTGCTCAATGAGGAACTTTGTCAAGTCTAAAAGCACAGTGACAATCTAAATTCATTCGGCTAGTTTGATGTCTCATGTGTCAGTAGTATACTTCTCTGAAGTATAAGTTGCAACTATGTCAAATTGCCTATGCTTTAATTTAACACCTGGTTCATTATTGTTTACTATCATAGTTAGGCTTTGTCGAAAATATATGTACACATCTGTTGATTCTGCAATTGCCTAATGTATGTGTTGTTGCTACAGTAGCTTTACTCTGTGACTAGTGACTTATTTAGGTCAAAATCTACTGTTCTTGCATGCTCTTGACATTGATACAACACTAAGGTGATATTTACAAAGACATCTAGTAGATATTTGAGGATTTGTCAATGTGATTGTTGAAAACTAACAAGAGTGTTAGAAGGCCAAGTTTGTTTTAAATTGTGCAACTCCTCACCTGAGAGCAATACTTCAATTCTTAATCTGTACATTATGCAGTCAGTTAATGCTCATTTTAATGTTCAGTTAAGCATAATGTTTTGTATAAATGACCTGAATGCTATATCTAAACACTTTTGTAGAAAACCCCCTGCACTTTGCACTTAAGTGAAAACGCCACAATATACAACAACAATGGTGGACTTGATGTGTTTTTGTTAAAAGCTCAGGGGGTTTTCTATAAAAGCGTTTAAGTGGGATTGGATTTCTACCCACCTCCATCTGAACCACACAATCTAGATCGGACGATCCACATCACCATTAGCACCTTAGCACTGAAATAGCCATTAGCACTAGATATGCTAGATATATATATAGCAAAGCTAGCAATGGAGGGAATGAGAGTCCGATTAATAATAAAATTTTTTATTTACTTGGCACATTGCTTGTTGAAACATATTCCAAATTCATCAAGAATTGCTCACTTCTATTATCTTTTAAAGATGTCATCCACTCATTCTTTGTCATCGTCGTCGGATGCGTGTGATGCACCGTCCTCTAGAAAATCCCAAAAAGAAAGAGGACTAGCAAAAAGGCCAGATGGCTGATTTACGGGGGATATCCGCACTAGAGCTACCTGCACAAATGCAGCAAGAGCGCGATGCATCTACATCTCATGCCCGGTTGACTACTGTGAAGTCGATTTACAGCTGAGGCGGTCAGGGCAAACCGATGTAGACCGATGATGAGATCCCCTACTTGCCGTTGGCCCAGAAATTCGTGCTAGTTGAGCCGTTGGTTGTCCCAAAAGAGTGCCTCGTAACCCTAGGACTGGCTTGCTAGAGATTACATGCATGGTACATGGAATGGGCCAACAAGCTGGAGGAACAACGATGCTCGGGTGTCACTGTCAAGTTCAGGTCGCATCATCTTCAGCATGATATTCATGACTGTGTCTTCATGATGACCTTCGAGGACTTATTCTTTCTCTTCACACTCAATGCCTCACTCATTCGATGCTAGATACTGTAAGTGTCTATAATCATGGTCTATTTTTATGTAATACTAATAAATGTCGTGTATAACTCATTGCTTTTGTATGTATGGTGACTGAAGCCAGATTGATGAAATCACAGGTTGGTTTCTCCGACCCACACTTGGTCTCCATGGATACTATCAAGGAGGATGCATTGTTCGTCGAGGATTACATGACAACGACATTGGTGGCTTACCGCAACAAAGAATTCATACTTATGCCCTATAACCAGGAGTAAGTGCTGCACTAGTGGCTATACTTATTGATTTGTACTTTATAAGTAATATGAACTTAGGTTTAATGACCATGACATACCTGTGTAGGTTCTACTGGATTCTAATTGTAATTACACCAAAATGGAACAGGTAATATACCTTGATTCACTAAAGAAGAACAAAACCAACTACACAGTTGTAATAATTAATCGATTGGTAAACATATTTCCTCCATAGATAACTCTATTGTAGTCTTTCCTTCCTTCCCAATGACTAAGGCTAACTTTTTAGAATCACGTAGGTCATTCATCACGTACGTTGCAAAGGTAGGGAAATCCAATGAAGGAATCGACGCCCTACGACATGATCTAGATTTCTCAGTATTCGCTAGTACACATTAATCCTATATAACACTTCGTAGTAATGCCTCTTGAACTAATAAATTCTATTTTTGCCATGCCACCAGCAGCCGCTGGGCAACACCTGTGGATTCTATGTTTGCCACAACATGCAACTACTCCTCGATTCTTTGAAGACCAATGATCCTCAGGTTTGTCAATCTGCGCTAATTATTTCATACTTATTAATTTATATATGTATGCACGACATTGATCTCCCTACTGGTAGTTTGTGTTCATTGCTACAACTCCATTCAAATGTCCTGACCTCCAACATATTCTAAAATCATAAAAGAAGATGGAGAGTTCCACAATGTAGAATGAATTTCACTGGGATAAGATTGAGCTTAATTGTTCATATGTTCATGGATGGATAATTTATTTCACTTTAGTTAATTTATTTGTGAAATAGATGTTCTTATTTCTAAAATGAATGAATATGAATTGGATGTATATATACTATATTTATCTGCTTGTTTCAGATAGCATGGCTAGCATTTTCTAAGGTTAGCCAACAAACAGAAATAGATTTATGAATAGAAAAGAATATCACAGACGGTTACTAACTCATAACCATCTATGATAGTCAATTATCATAGATGGTTTTTAGTAAAAACCGTCCGTGATATATGCTTTATCACAGACGGTTTCGGCTACAAACCGTTTGTGATTGTTTAATACCACAGACGGTTTGTAGTTGAAACTATTTGCGATAAATCATATATCACAGATCGTTTCCACTAAAACTGTCTGTGCTAGTTGACCATCATAGACGGTTTTTAGTAGAAACCGTCTGTGAAAGTTTGCATCACAAACGGTTTTAAAGCCGTCTATGATGACCTCATATCATACTGACCCATAAACTCAGACGGCTCATGAACCATCTATGATGACGTTTTTGAACCATCTATGATGACATTTTCTATAGTAGTGTCATGTGGCGCAAGAGGGGGTATGAGTGTGGCGGACGTAACCACCTTAAGATGAAACCTTAGTGGGTGTAGCTTACACTGGGGGATGCATTATAAATGTCTCGTGATAATCTCCTTGATTTACATGTCTAAGAAAACATGTGAAATATACCAATTTGATTGTCTATTATGGGTAAAGATGTACAACCTCTGTAGAGAATAAACTGTTCGAACAGCTGTGCCCACGGTCAACAGTGGGTATGGGAAATTACTCAAGTTAGATCTATTTCAAAACCTTTTTAATTTAGGGTGGGATGAAAACTTGTTGGGTGGATGTAACCCTGATTTTGGACTTTTCCTGGGTGGATGTAACCCAACATCGTTAATTGGGTGGATGTAACCCTAGTAATCAAAACTAAGCATAAGGAGGATGGAACCTGCACTACTATAAATATTGAAAATTTCATTCTCTTTAGTACAAATTGAATTTGATAAAAATGCGAAGTCATGGGGATTTCTAATATTGATAATTTCAAACTGGTGCCTTCAGCAAATAAAAGAACCCTAACCTTCCTTGGTCAGCCTTGCATGTATAAATAATTGCACTCCGTGTGTTGGCTCACATAGCACCATTGTTTTGTGCTCACTCTCGCCCTCAAAACCCTTCAGAGCCCTGGACCAATGCCACTACATATACTATGAGGACCAAGGAGCTAATGGCACTAAAGATGGTGGAGAGTAGTCTAGTTCTAGTAGTCAGAGTCTCACCTCAGTCTGGCCGATTACGCCTACCATGCATGCAACAATATTATTTAAGTCTTGGGTAATATCAGTTGCATAAAGGGTTTTGCAATCACTTGCCTATCGCGAGATGTGTCTTTGCCTTTTACCTCTGCTACCTTTTCCGCTTTCCATGTAATGTAACCATTTGGCCTAACGGCCCTATTGTAAACTTAACCTGATGTGGTCTATTTAACTCTGATGATTGTAATATTACTATTTTGTACAACTGTATCATATCTGAAATGATTCGGTAATGTATCTATGAGTACTATCTACCGATCCAAGGAATAATGCAGTAGATTCACAGAGGATTCTAAATTGACTAGAAATCTGGGGTCTGACAATTAGGGTAAAGACTAATAACGAATATCGATGTAGGCATTGAGCTCCACTGGAGTTTATCATCTTTCAAACACAACTATTAATTAATCGTTAATTAGTAACGGAGTTGATTAGAGGAGATATGGACTACTCCCTACAGTCAAAACATATTTGACGTCCTAAAATCCATATTCAATCGAACTATTTTAACTTTGATCAATGATATCTTCCTGAATATTTAGACTAGCCTTATGAAAAATGCTATGAGTATAAATTAGTTTCAAAAAATACTCCAACCACCTCCTTGGTGACCCGGCACTAGCCAAGCCAACTATGCATGGCAATAACAATATGTAACAATCGCTATTCACATTTGTAAATTGAGTAGATAAGGTTGTCGAACTGGATTTTGCCAATCTAGAATTGTCTATAAAACCACTGCACTATTCCCTAAATCAGTAGATAGTGCTCATAGATACATTGCTAAATCATTTCATACACAGTACGATTGTACCAAATATTAATATTACAAAGTATCACAGTTTAAATAGACCATGCTAAACAAAGCGGAGCCAAGCTAGCACAGAGGGGGGGGGGCTTAGCTAGCTCGGTAGTGGAGGGGTGGCAGGTGGCACCGCTGGGCGTGTGCTGCGCGGCTAGCACACGTCGGGCGTGGGCTGAGGCAGAGGGACAAGCAGATGGAGAGGGAGAGGGGGGAACCAGGTGGGCCGGGGGCTATTGGGCTGAAAGGGGTGAGAGGCCGGGAGGGAGATGGGCCAGGCCCAACAAAATTTTTGAATATTTGAGAATTTTTAGAAATTCAACGAATTTGAAAATACCAATTTGAATTTAAACTAAGAATTTTGAAATCAGACACAATATTTTATTAGCCCCAAAATGGGGTGTTACAAATTCAAAGCTTGGGCCACCAAGTGATAATGAGAGTACATGATCAACTCCATCTTGTATGGCATGATCAATCACCTGCATGACAGCTGCATCATCGCATCCAGGAGCATCATTCCAGCATGCCTTGTAGACAGCGATACGGGCACGAGGAGCGCCTCCTCTGGCACATGAAAGCACGTGAAAGCTCGTGTTTGGCACCAGGACGCCAGCTGCAGTCGATGCCGTTTGGCAGATTTATACTCTTGCTCAAAAATGATCTGCGTAGTATATAAGGTGTTTACCAAAAATGTAATTATAACTATAAACGTTCACAAGTATATAAATTAACAAGAATATCTGAAAATTATTAGAGCATTGCTTGCAATACTAAATATGACTTACAGGTGAATAGCTAATCTACTAGGCATCTGCGAAACTATAAATTAGCTGAAGTAAGTTGATATATGTCGTTTAGGAATGAGAATAGTGATAACCTAACAGCAACTTAGAGCATCTCCAACAATCCCCCTAAATCTCCCCCTAAATCAAATTATTGGGAAATTGTGTAAAAAGCCTTCTCCAACAACTCCCCTAAACACCCCCTATTTCTATTCCCCCCCAAAACTCTCCCAAAACCCAGGTAGAAACCGGGAAATTATTGGGGTCCCGTATCCTCGCTCCCTCCGTCCGCGCGCTGAGAAAAAAAATTCGCGCCCCATTTTCCCAGCCGCTGCTCGTCGTCATCCTCGACCTCGCGCTCCCGCCGGCGCTCCTGTCCGCGCACCTCCGCACCGGCGCCGGCGCGGACCCCCCGTACCGGTCGTTCGGCTCGGCCGTCCTCGATCAGGCGCGGGCGTTCGACTTCCGGTCGTCCCTCGTTGACCTGCCCGCCGTCTCCGCCGCGCGCGCCCTACTGATCTTTTGTGAGTATCCAACCATCGCTAGTTCACTACTCTGTCTTTGCGTTCTCTAGCTTGGTATTTCAGCTTCGAGTTTCTCTCGCGTAATTGAGCTGACCAAGGTGCTCGACTTTCTGCTTTCTTGTCGCGGCAGGCGCGTACATGTTGTGCGGGGGAGGCGCGGTGTACTTGTGGGTGGTCGTGGCGAGCGCCGCGGCGTCTGTGTCCTACGTGCTGGCCAAGACCGCGGCCGTGCTGCCTCGCTACGCCGCGCTGCAGGGGAAGGGCCCGGCCGCGGTGGTCCTTGGGACCATGCTACTGCTGTCCCTGGCTCTCGCGACCGCGCACCTCGCATCGTACACGGACGAGCTATTAGGATATATTTAGGGGAGCTGTTGGAGGAGGGGACTAAAATAGGTTAACAAATTTTTTGAGCTGCCCCTAAAAGGTGTCTTTTGGGGTGGGTTTTTAGGGGGATTGTTAGAGATGCTCTATATTTGACAAGTTGGTATACATCTATCTAGAGATTGGACTTTTGCTTGTCTGAATGCGTGCCTGCGCGGAAAATTCTTCATTTGGCATGGGAGATAATATGATAGGTATGGAGCAACGGGAAAGAAGATTTTATTTTATATTCTAACGCTAAGACTTGAGATGATAGGTCCCCGCAAACTATTTTTCGGCGGCTGATACACATATTTCCTTGGGGATCGAATATATTAACACAAAACTATTGTTAGAACTTTATAACACGTACGTTTGGAAAAGTCCAGATAACAGATATGGTGGGATATTGTTAGATCTCTTCAATGAAATTTCACAAGAGCTTACTGATATGGTGGGATAATTTCTCCAGATCAGCACGCGTTTGGAAAAGTCTGGATAGCCGATCTTGTCCAATTTGTGTAAGTTCTCATTAATGCACTCAAACTAAAGCTTACGGCTAACGTTGCAAATCCATTAGTTTGAATGGTCTGATTCTGAAAGTCTTAGTAATAGAGGGGGTTGATTGATTGAACAGAACTAAAGTTTCATCTATATATATTCAATATCTAATTCATCTCTACCATTTTTTATAACCTTTTTTAAATTCTAAACTTTCAGCACAATTTTAAATTCAATTTGAACCAAAATTACCGATATTTCAGTGAATCTAGTACTCTGGCCACCCAATGAAAAATTTTCGAAACCCAAATAGTTCTCCCTGTCATACCGGAAACAACTTTGGAAGAAAATCACAGCGCGTGAGTGGCACTTAGGCCATAGAGAAACTGGTATGATTAAGATGAATCAAAGCTTAGGGATTAGTGGATTCGAGCTTATGCATTTTGAAGAATGTACATTCTCTAGCTATTAAGAAGTTGTATATTAAATACTTTAGCCATGCGCGGTAAAGGTATTGTTATAAGAATGTACTGTCTCTAACTATCGTTTCGCTACAATACTTTAATTTGTATGGCTTGTTATTTGATAATTAAGATGACATTCTTATTGAAAAATAGTCTGTTGTCTAATGTCATGTTCTAATAATAATGGCATGGGGCGTCACAGATGAAGAAACGGTGCATCGACAAAATTAGCGAACCCAAATATATCATTTTGGACATCACCAGTATGGTCTCTAAGATAAAACTTTTGAGTAGCAAGTGAATGCTAGGCACTACATACATATAATATGTTCACCAAAAATGTAATGATAACTATAAACATGCACAAGTATATAAATCAATATATATAAGTATATCTCAAAAATATTAGAGCATTGCTTGCAATACTAAATATGACTTAAAGGTAATTAGCTAATCTACTAGGCATCTGCGAAATTATAAATTAGCTGAAGTAAGTATATATATGTCGTCTACGAATGAAAATAGTAGTAACCTAACAGCCACTTAATTTGAAAATTCTACCTAGAGATTGAACTGTTGATTGTCTGAATGCGTGCCTCCGCTGAAAATTCTTCATTTGGCTTGGGGATTGGACTATTTTTCAGCAGATGATACATATGTTTCCTTGGGGATCGAATATATTTCCGCAAACTATTGTTAGAACTTTCTAACACGTACGTTTGGAAAAGTCTAGATAACAGATATGGTGGGATCACTACTACAGATAGTCCTATTACAAACGGTTCGGAACTGTCTGTGAATCGTCATCACAGACGGTTCCTGAACCGTCTATGTTTATGTGTCAGTGATAATAGGTGGTTATCACAGACGACTCCCAAGCCGTATGTGAAAACTTACATTACTGACGGTTTTTGAGAAAAAACCATCTGTGATAGTCGACTATATAAAAAATCGTCTGTGATATTATGTATATCACAAACGGTTCAGTGTTCCGAATCGTCTGTGATATACACAATATCACAGACGGTTAATAACAAAGACCGTCTGTGATACTCGACTATCACAGACGGTTTTTGTTACTAACCGTCTATGATATGATTCATATCACAGACGATTCGTTGTTTCGAACCATCTGTGATATACAGAATATCACAGACGGTTAGTAACAAAGACTGTCTGTGATATCGTTCATATTACAGACGGCTCAGTGTTTGAAACCTCTGGGATATAGATATCACAGACGGTTTTCAACACCGAACCGTCTGTGATAGCTATTTCAACAACAATTTTATTTTCCGTTTTTCGGCTAGCCTCAGGATATGCTAGCCATGCCCTCTAAAAACAAACTACATTACGTACATAGCACAGTTGAATGAAACAAACCACCAGCAGATCACATATATATATAGAATGAAAATCGTTACACAGATCTCACAAATGAATTAAATTGAATGAATTGTTTGATTAAGCACAATATTGAGTGATTTGTACAATTGAATCTAATGTTTCAACATCTAATTATCACCATTGCCGGGGTTTCCTCGTCTCGCTTCCATTCGTCAGCTGGACCTCATCATCCGCCGTCGACGGAGGTGTCTCGTTGCCACTCAGGAAAGGGAAACCGCCCTCAGCCTCATTCTTCTCTGCAATGTGCACAAAGAGGAGGAAGCTCTTGCGGTAGTGCAGAGACATATGGATAACCTTGCGATCAAGCAAAATCGGCCAATTATGAGGAAGCTTATCATGGCATCCTCTTTGAGATTATGGGCCATGCTAATGATTTGCCTAGACTAGAGGAGGAAGTGGAGAGGGCAAGGACAATCTTCACGGCATTCGAGAACTCAGCGGCTGATCCTCCAACTCCAGAAATCGAAGAAGAAGCATATGAAGCCCAGAAGATTAAAATATGGGAATCGCTTTTTTTGGACTTTAGTAATAAATTTGCCTCGAATTTGACTCTCGTCTCAGTATAGCTTCTGTAGTTCATACGATAATAAGGTCTGTGTTATCTGGATTACCATAGATGGTTCATATTAATAACCGTATGTGAACATTCACAGACAGTTTTTAACACGAACCGTCTGTAAAAATATCACAGACGGTTACGGTTCCATATGAACCGTCTGTGATATAGCCGTCCAGTATAGCCTCTTTTGTAATAGTGGATATTGTTTGCACCCTTCAAAGAAATTTCACAAGCTTATTGATATGATGGATTCACAAGCTTATTGATATGTTAGGATAACAGATCAGCACGCGTTTGGAAAAGCCTAGATAACATATCTTGTCCAATTTGTGTAAGTTCCCATTAATTCACTCAAACTAAAGCTCACGGCTGACATTGCAGATCCATTAGTTTGAATGGTCTGATTCTGTAAATCTTAGTAATAGAGGGGGCTGATTGATTGAACAGAACTAAAGTTTCATCTATATTCAATATCCAAATCATCTCTCCCATTTTTTTATAATCTTTTTCTTAAAATTCTAAACTTTCAGCAAAAAATCAAAATCAAATTCAATTTCAATGAAATTTGAACTAAAATTACCGACATTTCGGTGATTCTGGTCCTTTGGCCACCCAATGAAAAATTTTCCAAACCGAAATAGTTCTCCGTATCATACTAAGGCGTCGGCCGGTATCGATCGTGCTACAAAATCCAAAACTAATTAATCATAACGGTAGGAATTGATCCCAACTCATTTTGGAACTTGGGCAATACTTATCAAAATAAACTAGGATATCCATATTGAATTACACAAATAATGCAGTTCTCCCTCCATATGGCAGAAGTCAAATCATTGGTAGGTCCGATTTTGTTTATCTGGTCTCCTCAACCGTTTGATTTGGTCTAATTGCACATTTTTGTGCATACAATTAAAACTTATCATGTAGGATCGATCATAGCAATCACAGGGGGTAAATGATTGCAGTTGTTTTTCAAAACTCAAAAGCAATCTAACTTACCAGAAGTAGATTCGCTCAGTGCTTGAACTTACCAGATGTTGATTTAATTTCGACTGCTCGGTGTTAGACTGCTCAACAATCGTCAACATCGACTGGTTCAGACGAACTCGAACTCCGATCGATCTGCACTTACTCAAACTTCAAGATAGAGCACTCCAGTAATCGTTACTTTCGAGTACTCATATCCCCTCTATTTTCCGGTGGCGATTCGACACTTCTTGCAAATCAAGAATAGGATTGCATCAAGGTGATGTTTATTGCTAGATTTTATGGGTTTACAAAGTGTCTTCACAATCACACCTAAAAGCGTTCACAGGACCTTCTCAATACTTCTCCCAAAAATCGCACCTTAACTCTTAGTCTCTTCCTACTTTTATAGGCTAACACCTTAAACCATGTCTACATCAAACACAAACACCGAACTCTATTTGTTCCGAAAATCAAGTGACCCGAAATCCTTCCAAACACAGGTTTTATAAAATCTCTAAACCATCCAAGTTATGGGCTCCTTCCATAACTCCTAACTCATCACGTGTCGAAGTCTTTAGGACCACACCTCCCATAGCTTCTTTACTGTCAGGACCCAGATATTAACATCCGGATTCCTCTGTGATTACTGCACTATTCCCTGGATCAGTAGATAGTGCTCACAGTCACAGTAATGAATATCAAAATGCATATCATGCGGAAGCGTAAAATTTAATAGTAGACTTACTCATGGGCCGATTAGGCCGAAATCATTAAATTGCAGCAGCGGAAGAACGGCAACACGATGGGACCTTCAGACATGCCCACAGCAGCCAACCTGGAGGTTCGCGACCTAGCTCTTGACATCTTCATCTTCTCTCGCCACTTGTCCAATCTTGTTGCTGCGGTGCGGTGACTTGATTCTGATTCTGAATTTTGCCGCAAAGCGGCGTGAGCACTCCGACCCGTGCTCCGTGAGCCAATACACGAATGCAAATAAATAGTATGCATGGCTTAACAAAGGAGAGGCTCGGGCTATTTTGTTTTATGAGAGTGCTTTTGAATACAATTAATTAAAAGCCCTATGACTTAGCAATTTTGGAACAAATCATAATGTACCAGGAAATGCATTATTAATATCGATTCAGATTCCATCCACCGTTACATGGCATCTGCACCATATAGCAATTTCTTCAGCGTTATAGCCGCTTAACTTACCACTGGGACGACACCCAGGACAATTCCAAACCAGGGCAGTCCTTCGCCCTTCACTTTTCTATTCCCACCCACAAAACATTTTTAAATAGAACTATGTCTGGTTAAGTTCCCATGTCCGCCCTTGACCGTGGGCACGGCTATTCGAATAGTTTTGACTCTGCAGAGTTTGTACACTTTCACCACAAGAGACGATCAACCTGTTGCCCCACACGATTCTTTAGTCATGTGGTTGAGCAGACCATCACAGTGACTTTTCAAAGTATCTAGACCCTATTGTCATCTCACCCTATGGGAAACTGCCCACTTTCGGTGGGTCCCATATGTTGCACGGGATGTTCCCCACAGCTACTAGCGTACGGGCTCCACTCCCCTCTGCGCTAGCACGACTGGGAAACTTCACCCTCCACTCGGTGTCCCTTTAGGCCTTCCCTTGCCCCTGCATAATTACTTCTCTCCCCCTATTAGTGAGATGAGTCCAGAGTTTTCGATAAATCTACTTAGCCAAGTTGTACTTTACAGACTTGTGGTTGTACTGTTTTACACGGGTGACATGACAAGATTCGGTCCTTAGGGTTATCTGGGCGGTCTACCAATAACACACTTTGTGCTTCCACTGCACAACATATTCACACACTCGAACTAGTCCGCCCAGATATTTAAGCATGTTGAGATTTTTGGAGGGTATAAAATAGTCATGTCAAATATACCAGTCATTCCCACCATGACTGCCCAAACCAATTTCTCTTGATTAAAGTGATGCTTGGGCGCCTTCGCGCCCATGAGTACCTAAACATTACTAAGCATGGCATATAATTACGGATTTATTTTCGAAAGGGTATTATTATAATTTTTGCTAGGGCGACAAGGTTCTCGACTTCAAATATTCCAACGGAGGGGTAATATTAATTCAAGGCACACAATGGAATATAACTAGAGTCTAAAATTAACATGTATTTGCATATAAATAACCGCGTGCAATTTGATAATTTAAAGCAAAGTAATTTGCAGAAATGTAGGTTCAACATGATCAAAGTATTGACTCGCCTGGCGCGGTTTACCGCGGTCTTGAGCTCACACAATGTTGTCTCATGCGATGATCTTTAATTCCTGGTCTTCATCAATCTTGTTCTCGATTGATCCACAGAATCTTCAAGACTCCAGTTTCTAATTACGCGACACACGACTGAATCCAAATAAAAGCAAGTAACTCAAAAGATCCAAATAAATCCGAATAATCTTAATTTAGTTTTATGAGTTAATGTGTGATTCGAGTGATTTGAGGAAGAGCCGGTGGTAGAATTATAATGGCTCAATCTTTTTTTAGTAATGATCTCTTTTATTATTCTTGTATTTATCAAGAAAGTTCCATGAGTTAGATTGGATCTATGGGGTTAGTATACTAGTCTAACCGGGTATATTTTGTCGAATGTTAATAGTCCGGGCTTATACTATATACGCAGTGTATACAAATTTCATTTTATCGTATTAACTTGTAATTTGATATGTAGCATTTTATGTGGCCCTAGTTAATTAATCGTTTAATTGGTTAAATGGTTACCTCAGATTATATATATATATATATATATATATATATTGGTGAGATTATTTCAATGCCTGATATTCTAGGGCTACCACATTTTAACCTCTGTATATAACTATAACCTTTTAATTTGAGTGTTCTCTGATATTATTGATACTGTTATGTTGATCCCTTTGTAACTCGAGCCTGCTATACATGATAATATTCTGTTACCATTGTCAGTTAAGGCTGCCATTTAAAATTTCGCGGTTGGTAGCACTCTAAGGATAGGGTTACATGCGTGTATTTTAAATAGCGGCTACAGCGAACGCAAGGATCGATCGCTATATTTACTAGTGGGCTACATGAATATTATCCGCGTTTCTCTAACCTCTTATTTACATATACGCGTAGATGCTTATATATACATTTACTTAGAAAGCCTCTACATTTTAATAGGTATTAGCTTTACTTAAAAGTTTATTAGCCTCTCTACCTTATTTCCATAACTTTAACTTGGATGCATCATCATCATTTTTATTATTGTTATTATTGTTGCTAAGTTAAAATTACCATTTAAGACCTCATGGTCGTGAGCATATTAACAATAGTGCCTATATCTTTAATAGGACCTATGCGATGCAAAACCTTCTCTAATATCTATATCTACAAGGGTATACTTTTAGCAATTTTATATGCCACTTAGCATATGTGCCAGTATCCGAATTGAGGATTGGTATACTAATTATTCCCTAGTCCACACAAGCGTATGCCAGGGGACTTTAATTTAAATCTCAATAGCTAAACCTTAGGGAGCTAGTACTTACTTAACTTTTCACTTGCCTTTAATTTTACATTTTGACGTATAGGTAAATTTTACTCGAATCCCAAATTAATTTTATTCACTTTCTTACTTCATTTTCTAACTGTTTCCTAACTGGAATGTGTAAAAAAATAAATACACAAAAACATGGCCAGAGGGGATTCTAACCTGTGACCCATGTGGTTCAGTGCTCCAGAGTTGCTCAGCTGACCAACTGGGCAGCTGCCCGTTGTGACTTAAGTGAGGACATTATTAGGCAAGAGATGAGAGGCCACTGGGCTACCGAAACAGAGGATAGCGGTGGCGCCAAGGGGTGAGTTCGCCGGCGGCGTTTTGATGGCCGAAGAGGCAACGAACACCACCTACATGGGTTGCGCAACGCAGGTAGACACTAGGGGTGGTGGCGCTTCGACCGGTGCGGTGGCGAGGTGGGCGGGCGGTTCGGGCGCATCGCGACGAGGTAAACGAGGCGGCGCGGCGTGGAGGAAGAGGGCAATTGGTGGGGCGTAAGCAAGGGAGAGGCTGGTAGGACTTACCCAAGTGGCTGGTGTGGCCGGAGAAGGGCCGAGGTGGCCCGGCACCGTGCGCGGTGGCGGCGCGGGGGAGGTTGCCGTGGCGGGCTCGCTACGGTGAGGGGGAGAGTAAGGCGGTGCTCGGGGAGGCTTGGCGGCGACCTGGGGATGCTCCCCGCCGGGAGTCGAGCCGGAGGCGACGGGCATGAAACGGGGGCGGTGGCGGCGGTTTCGGCCGGCAACGGGGAAGAGGTCGCAGCGATGAGCACGGGGCACAAAAATCAAATTGGTTTGGGGAAGCCGATGCTGGGGAGTGGGGAGCTCATGGAGGTGCTCAGGGGGTCTTATAGAGGGCCGAGCGATGCTGGCATCGGGAAGCCGCTCGCGCGGTCATGTCCGTGCGCGGCAGAGCAGTGGCGGGGCAAAGCAAGAAATCTTGCGAGAGGATATGGTATGATGGCCTGCGCTGCGCGTGGAGTGGCAGAGAGGAGGCGCCGCGCGCGTGATGAACCCGGGCGGCGCAGGGCACGATGGCCACCAGGAGGAGGCGACACGGACGAACGCTCGGCCACAAGAAAATGAAAGGAGGAGGGAGAAGGAGCTGGTGCGGAGCTCGGCGCGCGGAGGCGCAGAGCGGGGATGCGACCGGGCACTGGCGGAGGGGACGCGGCTGCAGGGCAGGGAGGCGCAGACGCGAGGCGACGGGCGCTACGGCGCTGCCGTCAGAGCGAAGAGGGGACGGGAGAAAAGAAAAGGAGAACGAGTGGAGGAAAAGAAGCCAACGCGCGGAGGGTGCAGAGAGATCGGGGGAGAGAAAAGAAAAGGATAGGGCCCACATGTAGGAGAGGAAAAATTGAATAAGAGAAGCATGAGAAATTTTTAGCCATTTTTATTTTTAAATCTTAAGTTTTTAATTTAAATTTCTGTTTTTTCCCCATTTAAGATTGTCCCTTTCAATTTTTGCATGACATTTACAATTTAGATTTTTATTATTTAGATGTGGGTTCTTTTATATATATATACTCTTTTGGCCATTGCTTCTCTTTTAATTAAGTAAATTGAATTTCATATTTTTATTTATATTATTTAACATCGATTGTTTTTTTACCTTGGGCATTACTTTTCAGTACATTAATTTATATTTCTCAAAACTCAAAAGATTTCAAATAAATATTCAAAAGCAATTTGGAATGCTAGCAAATTTCAAGAAAAGTTTGTTAAAATCCCCATATTTTCGAACACTCAAATTTTAGGATGTTACATTTACGCATCATCCCCTTTTATCTCCACATGCTCCAGCGTGAGCCTGACCACCTCGCGATTTCCCCATCCTAGTCTCGGTCTTCCTTGTCACCGACTATGACCGTCTCCACGCCCAACCTACACATGCAAAGACCAAAGAACATTTTTCCCAGCACAATTTCTTCCCAACTTGACCGACATTAGTCCACACATACAAATCACACCCTCATCTATCAATAAACATAAACCAGATCATCCACGACCATAATTTCCACACTCTCCAAAAATCAATCTCAGACCACCCTCAGAACGACCAGTCTAGCCCTGAACCACTCGAAGCCTACGAGTACCTAGCACAAACCATGAAGTCTATGACAACTGATCGCAATGCCTTCGACTACCGACCACTATCGCGAAACCTATGACTATCGACCACAAAGCCTTCGACTACCGATCACCGACCACGATCGTGAAACCCACGATTACCGAGTACCGAGTGCTTCTAATTGCCGAGTACTAAGTCCTTCCAACTTCCGAGTATCGAGTCATGATAAGGTACTGTAGCTCCGACCAACAACCAAGCACTATATATTCAACCACACCAAAACACTATAGCTATGACCATCGACCAAAACACTATAGCTTCGACCAACAACCAAGCATTGTACATTCAACCGTACCAAAATATTGTAGCAACGGCCATCGACCAAAACAATGTAGCTATGACCATCTGCTCTCCGACTCCATGGTCTCTCTTCAACTCTGGGGTCTTCGACATGAATCTTCGACCACGCAGCCTTGACAACGACACTTTGACCATGCCGTCTCGACCATGGCATATCGACCACGACACCAACAAGACTAGATCCAACAATTACTGATTACCGATCAAGGTCAAAGACTCATCGACCGAAACTTTCACAAACATAAATTTTAATGCAACCCAATACCAATTATTCATTATCACTATATTCACGACCACCCACATGATCTTACAATCTCCACCTTGATGAATACATTGACATCACCTCCATCTCAAATGAGTTGAATTTGAAAACAAAAACAAAATTTGCGAAAAGAAAGTTTCAAAGCTGCAAAGATCACTCAAAGAAAACTCATACAGACTCAAAAACACTAGAAAGCTCAGACAAACCCAAAAGCACTCGAAAGCTCAGATCAGACAACCTCAACACCACTTCGATGGGCACTCGAAAGCTCAAACATACTCCGCTTCAACACAAGGGAGCAACTCACTCAAAAGCTCAGACAAACTCCCCCTCAACACAAGAGAGCAACTTGAGCAAATTCCTCCAATTACTCCTATTTTTCCCCCTTTGACAATGTAATCATCAAGAGCTTCAGAGAAAGAATAATTCTAAAAAGGAGCAATGAGAGAAAATATCCAGAAGCTTTGTAAAGTATCCAAGTCACTTTGCATTGATTTAACCAAGCCATCTTGTTTGACTAGAGCTACCTACATCATATATCAGATAGCAATGTCAAAATAAGTCTTTTAGCATGATTAAGCAATTTATATTAATAACAGGCTTCTCAACAATGACCAAACCAATTAGAAAGAGTACAATGAGATATCACACCAAAAAATCAAAACCTAAAAGTGAAGCAAACTTTAAGTCTAGATGAGTTAGCAGCCTCATATAATAACCTATTATTTCACACTCCAATCTTAAGCATGTGGCATGCTTGTGGCATACTTATTTTCATAATAGCATGCTTGTAGCATACTTCTTTTAGATGATGGCATGCTTGAAGCATACTTCTTTTCATTTGTGCACTTTTTGTGTTTTTTCTTTTGTTTAACCATGGAATGCTTGAAGCATACATATTTTTAACATTTTCTTTCTCAATTTTTTAATAACATGCCAAATTGAGTGTTCATAAAAAGATTACAATATGAAGACTCATAACTAAGATTTAAAATAAGACTCATAATCAAGCTAATCTCTTTAGATAAACATCACAAAGTACTATCTATAATCAATCTAGTCAAAATATTTTGCCATGTCATACTTTAGTTTAAATGTATCTATTTAATTATTACCAGTCATGAGCAAAACTACACAACATATGAGTAAATATGATAAAGAGCGCTCTACAATTCATTTGATTTCAATGGCTTAGACTTGATGAATTATTTGACAAGAATAATAAATAAAGCTTCTAAAATTTTTGTGCAGCAAGCTCCCCCTCAGAATCACCCAAAGGATGCAATGCACCCAAAACTCTTCACAAAAGGGCAAGACAAGAACAATCAAGAAGTTTAGAGAGAATATGAGCAATCTAAAAATCTGACCCAACCAGGTGTAGGACACATCACATTTTCCACACGATCTCTTACAAAGTGAAATCTCTTGGAAGCCATCAATGAATGTGAAGAACAATCAGGTGTTCTAATCAAGCAATGACGTAAAAGGTTGGAGCCCAATCAAGCGCATGTTCTCTATCCTGCGTTAGTCATTCTTACATCATAGAAAATATCGGTCCCACAATACTGGGTTTAGTGAAATAAGATCTAGGAATCCAGTACTAAGATACAAGACGAATAGGAGAAACAACAAGCAAAGATAAAGAGTTGAGTGAAAAATTAGCCTATGTCAAATTTTGATCAGAAAATTGTTGAGACACTGATCTAACCATTGGGCAGTCTGACCGCCTCAACAAGGCTGGTCTGACTCCAAACCAATGTGATAGCGTGAAAAACGTTGGTCGAAAATGATCTGATCGCCTCTACAAGACTGGTTTGACCGCCGACCAGTCTAATCGAGTAGAAAATGTTGGTCAAAACTCTGGTCCAACCATGCTGGTCTGACCACGAGAAAAAGCTGGTCTGACCGGTTATGTTACAAAAGCTCCCAAACATACAGAAGATTGATTAGAGGGAGCAACACAACAATAAGGAGCTTGCGCAAACTCCACTCGAGAACACTTCCTTAACCTGTTTTTCTTTTCTTTCTTTACTTTTCAAAAGCAAAATTGAACTAAATGACCATCTCTACCACAATGAGTGCATTGATACTTGACTTGATGAGTGGTTGCATCAAACGACTTCACAGCACCACCTTTGGTAGATGAACCCTTCACAATACCAGGAAATTTAAAGATAACTAGTAGTGTGCCCGTGCTAACGCTACGGTAAAATACAAAATAAGATAAAATTTGTAAAAAATAAAACGAACAATCAGATTCATTAAGATTCACGTCTCATATATTGTATAACCAAATATTTTTGTCACATAATGAATGTCACATAACGACTGATCCTTTGAGGAGGCGACAACATCATTGGACTCACCCACCGACGGCGTTCTCCACCTCCTCGTAGTCGACGAGATCCTCCTCGTACACCTCGTTGTCCTTGGCCTCTCCCATCCTGGCTGCGCCGGCAAACATCACAAGCGCGCGTGTGTTAAGCAACGAAGAACACGAACCCACAAGAATCCAACCACGTTTTCATCGCATCATCAACCGCAAAGAACTCACCTCTCAAGATCGCAGAGACGGAGGAGGAGGCAAGAACCGGGGGATTTGGAGCGGAGGCGGCTGCAAAGAGAGAAATCAAGAGCAGGCGGCGGGGAGTAGGGATTTTGGATTCGGGATGTAGGGTTGGGTTACTTGGGATGGTGGATACGAGTGCGAGTCGAGGGGGAAGAGGACGACGACGATGCGGCGCTTGAGCCGTGGATGCAAAGGAAAGGGTTGTGTAAACAATGTTATTTGGTCCAAAAGAGAAGGACGTGGGCAGCGTCGGGGGCGTGTGCGTGGGTGCGGGGTGGGGTTCTGGGTTCAATGATGTGCATGATCCGGATGATTTTGGCCTTAGGATCTTCAATGAGTAAGAGAAGAAGGCTTGAGGAGAGATCCAGGCCATTCATTTGTATGAAGTTGGATTACTTTGGTACACAAATCTAGGTGGACTTAGATTAGGCATGATTGTGGGGGTAATTGAGGGGGGTTGATTTAGTAAAGAAAATTTTGGTGTATTATAGAGGGGTAGAGATTCATAAAGTTGCAAAGCCGTAGTGCCAAAATACTTCCTCTTCTATGCCCTAGAGTTGTTACAAAGATGTAATCTATTCATTTGAACACATTTTCATACAAACAATTATGGAACTGTTCTTTTTTGGCTTATGGTTATGACTTATGACTTTTAGCTGAAATTTTTTAATTTTGGGCTGTTCGCGACAGAGATTATGGAGAAAAATACTCGCTTGCGATTTTAGCTGGTACAGATATTAGGCTTTTAACGTGTACTACAATTAACTTGTAGCCACGTTTTGAGAAAATACTCTGTTTGAAAGTTAGGTACTGCAGCAAAAGCCAAAAGCCACTTTCAGAAGCCGCAAAGAACATGCCCTATCTAGACAAACACAACTTCAGGAAACTTAATTTACTTACTATATTTAACCTTTTTCCATTAGATCATTCTGTACGCAAAAGTTTAAATTCTCTATCAAGTAAACTTTTTTATTAACATGAACACCAACTTTAGCGTGCTTAATTTTAATTGTCTTCTCGATGTTTATTGTCGTCTTGTGATGATATTTGACCATTAGTTCATTGGAAGAAAGGAATCATCAGTGAAACACTTCAGAGAATAATGAGAAATTTCATAAATTGTCACAGACTCTTTATTTTTCTTTTCTTTTGAGGGAGGAGAGGCTGTGTTTGAGATGGTTCACTTACCTCAGCATAGGCTAGGTGATAAAGTGGAATAGTTGGTTGAGCCAATATTAGCTCCTCACAACAAAAGGCAGCTTGTTTATACCTGATAAATCATAAAATTTAGTATTATCACATAATCACATCCTATCAGATTATGTTGAATGAATCAAGATCGAATATCTCACATTTGTAAGGAAACATATATTCCAGCAAGTTCTCTCCAGGCATCGTGATCCGCCATAAATCTAACACAGGGAAAGAGTTATTATTTTACACCAAAAGGACAATTGAGATAACAATATCTAGTTCATAACACAAAGTGGATGCGAAACTTACAATTCCAAATACTTTTGAGATAATCGATGACTAATGACATGTCGCTCGTGCCTTTGCAATAGCAATTTTTCTCTTGTGGACAATCTGCCAAATACACAAGGAAAATATTCAATATAGTGTAAAATGGCATTGTATTAAGGTTTGCGAACTATCACTCTTAGCATCCGAACAGTTCTAGATACCAAGGATATCGATTCCTCTTGCGCACCAAGTTCACAACATGAAAACCAAGATCATCATCGAACCACAAGGAGGAACCATCCACCCTCCAACCTCTAGTTCCAAAAGAAGCCAAAACAACAAATTATCGTACTGATCAAATGGATTGTTTTCCAGGATAAGCGCATATGCTCTTTCAGCTTCAACCCATTCACCCTTTGCTTCAAACAGCAGGCTTCCAACCGGGCTGCATTTTAGAGCAAGGTGTGTTCAACATATACGTAAAGATGGCCATAAGAACCAACATCATATGACTTAGCAGATATCAATACTTTAAGCACTTAAATAGAAAATAAGGGTTTTGATCTTAGCACTTTTGTGTACACCAGACTTGGTACTCATCAGTCCTTAATTAGCAAACATGTCACATGTGCCACCTTCAATATCACTTCTTAGGCTGTTGACGGAGCAAACTATTGTTGGCCCAAATTGTAACATTTCATAAATTTACGGACTGAATAGATGATATCTTTTAAAGTTTCATGTCAGACTTTAGTCATATCTTTAAACATACTCTTTTTCCATTTGAAAAATATTAAACCCCTTCTGAAATGATGTAGCTTTCCTCCACCACATATTTCACATGTCGCATACAAGGTTTAAGATCTAGGAAGCTGCAAACTTCATGTCTATGTTCCAAAAGAACTTACCAACCCGTGCACTGCCAGGAAATTGCTTGGAGAGGACTCCAACACAATCCTGCAAATCCATGAAAAGACGTCACTTCATCAAGAAATTACGATAGCAAATCCCCCCCCCAAAGGTCTGAATTTTTCAGTGGACCAAATAAAACTGCGCTCAATCAGAGAACAAGAACTGAACCACAAAAACATCACAAAAGGATGTCGTTAAGTGGCAGAAAAATCTCACCTCTGCGACATCAAGACGCTGGCAATCCATGGCCGCTACTGCCACCTGCTCGTAAAGCGTCCACTCTGCATCGAAAGAAATAACCGGAGCTGCAAAGTTAGACACAAAAGCCTAATTCAACATATCCCACAGAGCTGCACTGCAATCTAATGCGAGAGTTTCCAGAGCAGCTGCCCATCCAAATCCACCGCACCGCACCGCACCGCACCGCACCCACGGATAGATCGGAGTGGCGAGAGAGACCTAACCGGAAGAGACCACGAGATCTATCTATCATGTAGGCTCAATGGGTCTGTTGTACCATCTGGGCTAAGGTTGAAGAACAGAAGGGCATCCCCTTTTCGTGGTTTCACTGAGGTACAAGTTGCAAATCAAGTGAGAAATATGTCAGGCATCTTACAAAAAAATACGGGAATTACAATCGCCAAAGAGGGCACAGGTTAGAAAACTATACCTGAAATACCTTTCTGAGCACATTCTGACAGGGTTGCATCTTTATTGTGTGAACCACTATCTGTAAACTCCTATTTGATAAATGCATGTGGTGAAAATTATTTCATAAGAGATCCCAAAGAAATATGAAAAATGCAGGAGAAATTAATGGTGCTAATGGCTACTTGTGGCCTGCTGACTCAGACGAAAAATCAGCAATCAGAAATTCAGATTCACTTTCTATCATCTTATTAAACACGACCACTGTAAAGAAGGAAAACTGCATGGATAGAAAAGTACAGTGTTATTGTCTCAATGGGAGTCACAACCTTTTGGAAGAAATGTCCATGCAGCAATTTTGTCCTCTATACCAGCAACAATTGGATCCTACAAATTTGGACATGATTCTTCATTAGATAAGAACCATGTCAGCTAGAGAAATGCCTCAACAGTCCTGTACTATTGAACTCTAGTTATGGTTAGTCAATAAATATCGAAGATCAATTAAGAGAATAATAGTATGAATGAATAGCAGATTGCCCCTCCTAGCATATTTCACTTAATTAGTACAGACATGAAAATTCTTCATAAGATGTTGTACTCAAATTTCATCCATCATTCAAATGGAACATGCAAACGAGATGCTCAGTGTCCACTGATAGTCCTGTCCAGATCAATCTTATGATCTGGTTTGATCTCTGCCAATGAGCTGAATCACAAATGCACATTCAGAAACAAACCCCCCACCCAAAAAAGGAGGAAAAAAACTCTGATTTGACCAAGCACAATTGAATTCAAGCAAAAGAAGAAGAAATAATTAGGATTACGATATTGGGATTGTAAATATTTCATATGTCCATAATAGTGGATATATACCTTTTCTTCTTTTTTAAGGGAATGGACATATATGTTCAGTGCTGAATAGGATGTTAGCATGGTTAGCACTAAAAAAATTGTCAGAGGATGGAATACTCAAGAGAGGCTTACCGGGACCTGCATATTTTCAAATGTCGACTTTGCATGTTGGAATCGGGAAATGAAATCTAAGCTAGAGGAACATTATCTGGACCATCTATTCTTATTCTGTCAAATCACATCTCAACTGTGGAGAGAAATCTTATTCTTTGTCCAGCTTGGCAAGATTATATCATCAGCTAGTGGGAGGAGCCTAGAAATAGTGGATTGCATTCCATTTGAGACTGTCAAATGAAACACGTAAAGGGCTTGAGTTGATTGTCATGACACTCTCGTGGACAGTCTGGACTGAATGAAACATGAGTTAAGGAGCTATAATTAAGTATCTCCTTGGCAAGGGGGCTTTGTATGGAATGAAGCAGGGCTGGAGCTCTTCACAGTTGTTGATGCTGAGGCAGCTGAATTAGAGTAGGTTTTCAACACGTGATGCAACCAGTATTAGACTTGGCCTTGGGTACAAAGTACTCTATTGGGCACTGTAATGTAATCCTAGGGAGTCATTCAGTTAATGGATGTGGCAGCACCTTGGGTGTACCTCGTTGCTTGAAAAATTCACTCTTGCAAATTTGCAATGGAAATATGCAGCTCTCCTCTGTGCTTCCACCCCAAAAAAAAGCTCTAGCACCTGCCTAACAGAAATTAACATGCAGGACTTAAATGCCAGTATCCTAATTATTATATTTGACCAAAGATATAGGAAGGTGTTCTAAAAATGTTTCATAATTTCCAATTTTCATCCATTGGCTCCAACAGCATTTCGGTTGCTGTTTCTCCCTCTCGAGCAATCTCTTGCATACAGAGAAAAACAGCAAGGTATCCTAATTATATGCACTGGTTGACATTTTCTTTGTAGATGCACAAGCAACAGCAAGAGCGTTCATTTCAAAATTCTGCATTCTAGGTGTAATTGATGTTGATTCTAGAACCCGAGAGGAGTTCCTTTGTAGAGGTGATGCAGTGTAATTGAGAAATAGCTATGGCATATTGATCACAAAAAGAATACTACCGCCCCGTTTGGCAGAACTCTAACTCTAGGAAATTTGTAGATTTTCTAGAACTGATCATCTGTAGCTCTAGAAAATCCTGAATCTAGAGTTGCAGGCATGTTAAGTGCATTTACATGACTCATTTCATTTATATTATATATTAAATAAAAATATTTAAATCACTTTAATTTAGTCAACAAACTACAGATTCAGTATAGATCTCGGAGCTAGAGCTGTGCCAAACGAGGCCTACTTTTCTTGCATTGAGGCCTCAATTTATATAACCTATGTTTGCAAGTAAAATTGCCAGGGAAAAAGTTTTTGTTTTGCAAAGGCGGTCTCAATCAACAAGATGTATTCTCGTTGGAAATGCAGAAATAATGATTTTTTTTTAAAAAAAGAAGACCTAACCTTGGCCTTGCTGATGAAGGTGCTGGAGCTGGTGCGGACGTCGCTGAGCGTGCTCTTGCCCGACATATTATCAGCGACCGCCGACCTCTTGAGCTCCGCCCTCGCCTAAAAGGAAGAGTAATAATTCAAATCAATCAATTGCGCACTGCCGCCTAGAAAAGAAAAGCATTTCTTGGGATTGGGAGTGGTAGTAGAGTACCGACGAGGAGACGAGATGGTTGGCCTCGTCGTTGCCGAGGAAGTGCTTTGGTAGAGGAACACCGCAGAGAGTAGACGCCATCGATAACGCATCAATCGTCTCATTCAATTCCATTAAAATCGAGATCGAGATGGAATCAAGAAAGCGACAGAGCAACGTGAGAAACGAAATGAAACGGAGTTACTTGCCGGGTTTCGTGAGATCGCGGGAGTGGTGAGGGTACACCACGGCGGCCGGGTAAACCGAGCTGCCCCTTCCGCCTCCGCCTCCCCCAGCAGCGCCGCCGAGGCCGAGGAGAAGGAATAGCACGAGTAGGACGAAGGAGAGGCCTTTGGGCGGCGGCGACTGGGAGGAGCGAGGGCGGAGCGGATCGGGCGGAAATTTCGCGAGTGGGGGGAGATTTCGCGGAGGAGGCCCACGCGTAGCGAGACTGCGGAGGACTGCAGAGGAGAGCGGGACACGGGAGGGGTACTGCAGATCCATTGAAGGATGATCATCGGATATGGTTGAGTAAGGAGAGAGAATAGAGGAGAGTTAATTTGGTGCGTACGTTTTTAGGATAGTGTATTTCTGGGTGCTTATTGTGGTGTGGATGTAGTTAAGGTCATGACTGTGGAGCAGGTAATTGTTGGGTGGATGTAGGATAATTTTAACTGGTGGTTTATTAGTTTAGATTTAGATAGATTAGTTTTGGTTTAGATTTTACTTTAAATTTTTCAGGTTCAAGAAGTTTAACAACCTTAGGAAGATTATTCTTGACATACTCAACAAAATTAAATCCTAGAGTACGATCATATTCAAATTTTTCTTGCCAAAAGAAAATCTCTCTAAATGTCCTTAAGATAATCATTTTCTTTAGCCAGTGAGTAACAAGATGTGCACTTAACAAATTCATTTGCAAGATTCTTAAAAGCACTAGACCGAGCCAATCTATCTTTTTTAGCAAATTATTAAGTTGTCTAGTCAGTACTTCTATTTCAATGTTAAGACTACGATAGTTAGAGCAAGAGAGTGTCTCATGATAAAGCATTTATTGAATTGATTCTTGAGATGAATTAAGTCTAGTTTCTAGTAATTCACATCTTTTACATGGAGTGGATTCACTAGATTTAACGTTCTTAGTACAGAAAGATTGAACTAGCGAACTAGGAACAAGAGAACATTTATCCTTTTCAAATTCTTCTTGGTAACAGGAAAATTATTAAGAACATAAGCATGGACAGTTGTACCAAGAGCAAAGTAACTATACACGACGAAGGCGGCAGTGAAGATGGTGGCGGCGACCGCCATCTTCCTTTCTCTCGTACCCACCTCGTTAAAAACTAGTTGAAATTGAATTAATTGCATAAAAACATGGGCACACGATGACGTAAATATTTCAGAAAAAAGTGAAATTTCCTTCATATTTTAAAAATACAATGTTAATGTCTTGTTAAAACCTTACACCCCAGAGTGGGGTTCCCTGAGTAAGGAAAAGAATACAGTAACAATATATGTACATACTAACTATAACATGCATATATAATATCTAATAATCAATGTCTAGGTCGTTCATACGTTCGAGGTCAGCGTGTGTCTACACGATTTTAGGATCCTCTAGTTGATGCTGTTGTTGCTCTTTAGCTAATTCCTAGTCTTTGGCGCATGTGATTGCCTCCACCATTCTGGGCATAAAGGATGATCTCCTTTCTTTGATTATTCTCCCTACCATGTTGAACGTCGCTTCTAAAGAAATGGTGGACCCTGACACCAAGAGAACATCCTGTACGAAATGTGATAGCACAAGAAATATCTACTTGTTGTTCTTTCACCACTTGAGCAAGTCTATCTTGTCTCCACCAGTAAGATCTGGATCAATATTTGCAAAATCATACTCCAAGTAGTGGTTCAACTCCGAGAAAGAATTCCACCTGGAGGCCGCCTGAGATTGAGAGGACGAACAAGTAGACTTGGCTTCAGCTTCTTCCATAAGTGTGATGTCAAGCTTGTCTTTCCTTGTTGCGTCTGCTATGAGGCCTCCGATCTTTCGCTGCTGCCAAACTTGTCATGATACATACAGAAAACATGAAAAAGCTCCTCTTTGACATGTGTGAAAGCTTCTGAATAATCAAGGCCAAGGCAACAATGGGAGCTTACACTAAGGTGTCCTTCTGCTCTTTTTGTGTTACAATTCCTCTGCATAGCACTTGGGAGCTCTTTGGTGCTTCGACTCCTTGGTAGCATATTGGATGGATATATGATGAATAAATGGGGAGTGTAGAGTGATGTTGAAGAAATGGGGACTTGGGAAGTGTAGAGGGATGTCAAAGAAATAGAGACTGTAGAGGGATGTTGAAGAAATGAGAGATTGGATAGCTTATGAAGAAATGAGAAAGAAGTGAATTTATAGAAGAGGGAGTCTGAAGAAATGAGAGCCATTCCTTCGGAATGTTGCTTCTTCTAAAATCTGAACGTTACTTGTTCCCAACCGTTGTCTCAATCATCTATCACTCAGATAGTCACACGATTAGCTCTTCCTAACTACCTCTACTCCTCCCGGCCTCCCCCACCCCCACGATCCCCACCTCAAAAGCAACGCCCGGCCGCCTCGCTCCTCACTTCCTCAGTCATCCCCCGAGGCCTCGACGACCTGACCCCCGAGCTCCCCCAGCCACCTCCCTCCTCCCTCGACCCCCTTGATTGCCTCCCACCTCCCCCGACCCCCCGGTTGCCTCCCTCCTCCCGCGGTGACCCCCTCCTCCCCTGGCGGCCTCCCTCCTCTCCTGACCCCCCGGCCACCTCCCACCTCCCCCGACCCCCTTGATCGCCTCCCTCCTCCCTCAACCCCCCGCCGCATCCCTCCTCCCCTAGTCGCCTCCCTCCTCCCCTAACCTCCCCCGGATGCCTCCCTCCTCCCCGACCCCCCGACCGCCTCCCTCTTCCCCGAACCGCCCCGGTTGCTTCCCTTCTCTTCCAGCCGCGTCCGTCCTCCCCCGGCGACCCCTCCTCCCCCGGTTGCCTCCCTTCTCCCCCAACGACCCCCTCCTCCCCCAGCCACCTCCCTTCTCCCCTGACCTCCCCTGACCGCCTCCCTCCTTCCCCGACGACCCCTCCATGTCGTTGCCCTCCTCGCCTCTAGGGGTGGGGGGAGGTCGTCGCCGTCGTTCGAGCTCTGGGGTGGGTGGAGGTCAAGGCGGCAGCTAGCAAGAAAGTCGTCGATGATAGAGAGGATGACCTACAGAATACCCTTCGGCAATCTGGCCTTCGTCTCACCCGTGACAACATCAAGGTCCTCTGGTTCAGGTATACTCCTTCGGTCCTTCCCCTCTACTCCCTCTCTGTCTACAAATGTGATGGCATGTGTTGTGGGGAATTGGAGCTATGATGGCTTATGTTGTGTTGTGGGGAATTGGGGATGACAAGAGGTGGGAGGCGAGGCCGAGACGGCCGCCAGTGTTGGCATGTTGGCCACGCTTGCCAGGCCGGGCCAGCCCGAGCATGGCACGCCACACCAGCCGTGCCGTGCCGCCCATCGTGTCGACGTTCCAGGCCAAGCCCGGCACACCATATATATGTATATGTATATATGTGTGTGTATATATATATATATGTATATATATATATGTATGTGTGTATGTATATATATATGTATGTATGTGTGTGTATATATATGTATATATAAGTTACTATTGGATTTGAACAAAGTTATTGCTAAGTCTTCACAGTGCGAAAAGTTACAATCGGTTCTGCATGAATTTACCATCGGCAGTGAATGAAGTTATTGCCGAACGCTCCAGGATACAACTTGTGATAAATTTCTTCACGGCCGATGATAACTTTTAGTACAACCGTTGAAAACTCAAAACTACGAGTAGAATAGTGCTACCTTATATATATACATACACACACACACATATACATATACATATACATATATATGTATATGTATATGTATATGTATATGTATATGTATATGTATATGTATATGTATATGTATATGTATATGTATATGTATATGTATATGTATATGTATATGTATATGTATGTATGTGTGTATGTATGTGTGTATGTGTGTATGTGTGTATGTGTGTATGTATGTATGTATGTATGTATGTATGTATGTATGTATGTATGTATGTATGTATGTATGTATGTATGTATGTATGTATGTATGTATGTATGTATGTATGTATGTGTATGTATGTATGTATATTCAACGCCTGCGCACATGCTACGCGCAGGTCCTGCTTCCTGGCTTCCCTAGTGCATGAGTGATGATTCGGCAGTAATTTTATGTAGTATTGTAATGTGAAAGTTACCATCAGACAAATATGAAGTTATTGTCACTAGTTAGGCCAAACATCAGTTACTTTCCCAACTAGATATGGTCTATTACACGTGAAGTTATTGTCACCAGTTAGGCCAAAAGTATACATACCATTTAGATGGTCTTATATACTTATAATATATGTATACACCTTCCGTTGCGTTAGATACTCCCTACTTTACGAGATATGGCATAGAGAGTAACTAGAAGTAACTACACTTGAAAGTAGAAAAGGCTTACTATTATATATATATATATATATATATATATATATATATATATATATATATATATATATATATATATATATATATATATTCGCTCATCTAGATGTTCTTTTCTTTCATAGGTAGATGCCTTATTTGTGTTTAACACTGTAGGATCGGATATGGCAACAGAGGGGGGTGACTGGTGCCTTTTAAAACTCGCCCCCAAAGCATCCACACAACATCTCTTCTCCGATAGCTATAAAAGCTAGGAAGAAGGTATGTTCATGCTTACTGACATTCAGAGAAGACTCGGCAAACAAATCAATGAAATGAAGCAGACAACAGAAAATGGATCAAAGAAAGACATGCCAGGCCGGTCAGACTAAACAAGCCAGGCCGGTCAGACCGATGGTATAAAACCGGTTTGACCGCCGGCTAGTCACCGATCTGACCACAGGTCTTCTTGCGGTCTGACCGCCCACACTACGCCAGTCTGACCGCCATTGCATACCCGTTCGATCAGCAGTCGTGGACCGGTCTCGACCGATGAAACCCTAGAGGTCGACCGCCCCTCAAAATAGAGTCGCCGATCAAGCTTTGCAAGATTTATCAAGGAGCAGTGCACATGGAAATTGAGTGTTTGCTTCTGATCTTCTCAGCCTAAAACAGCAAGACAACAAACTTAAAAGCAAAGAGGGCCTCAGGACGAAGGAAACTCAGACAAAGAACAGAAGCAAGCTGAAAACTCTAAAATCTATCAAGAGAAGTTAGCAGAAGAGGCTAAACTCAAATTACTTGTGATTTCAACTCCTTTGCTCATGAGATTTTGAATCTTAGCAGGAAATGACATCACAACAAGAAGTTACAAACCAAGAGAAAATAATCCACCAGGACACCAAAGATCCAACCTTGCCCTGCCTTCAAACCCTAACTCTAAGTGAACAGGGGAAAAGAGAGGATTCCACTGAGAGAAGAGAATGCTCATGATTCTTGCATAAGCTCTTGCGAATGGAATGGCCAAATGGCCTTGAGTATTTTCCCATCACAGAGCAACCAAAAACCATCTCATCAAACAAGATTCACTCAAAATCAAAGGAATCAACAAAGAGCAGCAGAATACAGAAATCCATCAAAGAGACAAGCAAGACAGAAATTCTTAAAAGGATTCATTTCCATGAATTCTTACAAGAGGTGAATGATTACAACAGCCCCATACGCAATTGGGAATCAGAAAATACACACTACATGCTTCTCTCTCTCAGAGAAGAACACACGCAGAACACACACCAGAGCACTACACTGCCTTACTTGACTTGCTACAGCCTGCCCTTCACATCTCTATATGGAGGGAGCTCCCACCCAAAGGAGCAAATCAAGAGGTGGCATACTACATCCACTCCCTCACCTCACACCCACATGAGGCAAAAGTCAAACACATGTAGACAAGTGGAGGGAACCAGCCATTTTACCCAAACTTGAGTCAATTCTCCAAATTGCCCTCAAGCACCTTCCCAGAAGCTTCCCGCAACCGGCACCTTGACCGTCTGGACCTCGACTCCTCCCTGAGTCTAGTCCCAGTCTGCTCCGCTGCACACGACCGCACCCGACATCCTGACCGTCTGGACCTCGCTCCTCCCTGAGCCTAGTCTTGATCCACCTCGCCGCTGCCCGTCATGTCCACCTGACTCCGATCGACTGGACCTCCGACTCCACCTGAGTCTAGTCCTGGTTTGTTCCATCGCACACGACCGCAACTGACATCCAACCGTATGGATCTCCGACTCCTCCCTGAGCCTAGTCCCGGTTCTCTCGTTGTTGCCCGTCGTGTCTATCACCGGTAGCTCCAGCTCCGGTTCCTCGTCTTCCGACTCGTAACCACCTTAGCAGCCTCGATCATTTTTGATGTCTCTGACCGTCTGGACCTCAACACCTCCTGTGCCTAGTCCCGGTACTCCCACACCTCACCATGACCTAGCTCCGAAGTCCTGTAGTCACACAGACAAGCAAACCATCACATAGCACGACACAAAACAGCATAATCAACAATAGCATTAATGAAAGGTACTCAACCCTAGAATACCCAAAACAAACTCAAACTCTCTAACACAACTGTCAATTACTCATCACAAACATGGGGACACCTCCACATGGTCTCTCAGTCTCCCCCTTGATGAGTATATTGACAAACACAGAAAAAGCGCATAAAGTTGAGTTTGTTTGAAAGTCATACATGGTCTAAAAGAGAAACAAAGAGATGCAAGACCATTTAGACAAGGAGCAAAAGAAAGAGCAAGTTTTCCTCAAAAGCTCCCAAAAGGTTGCTTTTTCTCCAATATTCTCCCCCTTTTGGCAATAAAATCATCAAGATACAAGCAGGAAAATAAATCATGACATGGATGAATTGGCTGAATTTTATTCAATCTAAGCAATTAGAGCCATAAAGATTATCCAAAATGACCATTGAGTATTACACCAAGCCATAATACAATAAGATGCTATCAAGATCATGACAAGATATGCACAATCAAGCCAAGCCACATAAGTAACAATCTGAATATTAGATGAATTTCTTAGCATGTCAAGCCATTCAAGAGTATAGTATAGCTAAAGGTATCCAAATATGATGCAAGCCATGTCAATAATCTAAGTGGAACCAAGAAGCTAGAATTGAGTCAATTTAGAGTGCTACAATTCAAGAATGAATTATTTGTTCAAATACTTATATCTTTTTGTAGTTAAGCAAAATTAGCACAATTGACATGTTTGCTTTTGAAACTCATGGTCGTTTCCAACCAAAATTTTAGTCATGTGCTAGATCTCAAGCTTTATGTGACTACTCCAAGCAAGAAACTTAAGGACATGATCTTGGTCATCCAAAACTCCCCCTGAGTTCATGCCTAGTGCAATGGCAAGCAGTCTCATGAGAAAGAATTGGTGAGATCAGTTCTTTCGCACAGAAAATAGATCTTTTTACTTTTGCTGAATTTAGCTCAAGAACAAGAAGTTATAAAGATCTAACATAGCTCAATTTAAAACCCAATAAAGATTCAAGACTCAACTTAGCCTATTTGACATGGCATGAATCATAAAAGGATAACTAAAGACAGACTAGTCTCAAGAACTAACATGACATGTCTTAATTCGAGTTGTGCATGTTTAATCAACTTATCAATGGCAAAGGCTTGATGACACATATAAAGTTATGATAAATCTAGCAATTAAGCACTAATCATGGCAAGATGTAAAGCATTGTAAACATGTCATATAAGGATAATAGTCAAGGCTCCATGGAGATATATTATAATGCTGAATGCTGAAATGAAATGAAAGTCTAGCTCCCCCTCAACAATAGATGCACTTTTAGTTCAAGTTGAGTTATGTCAATATTAAGCTCTAGAAGCTCCCAAATGAACTCCCCCTGAACCAAGGCTATAAAACAAGAAGCTGGGAAGAAAAACAGAAAAGGTAGTCCTTAAAGTATAGATAAGATATAGAGGATACTATGGCTCGGACTGACTCTCATATACCCTATATGACTCTAGGACTACCACCTGATCATCTAACACATTAAGGAGCAAACACATTCCCTGTCTACCCAAGGGTGGCCCAACCCTTGCTAGAACCTATAAGAAGTGAGTGAGCTCAATCTAGTGAGAAGAGAGACAGCTAATAAACAGCATCCTAGAACCACAAGATGAGAGGAAGAAGTCTAAGCAACTATACGAGAGAAACACTCTAATCTATGCTGGAAGGACTAACCCAAATGCACCCAAATGCAATGCGATAGAAAGGAGCACGAGCATAATAAACAAGATAAAGCAATAAAGCACAAAGCTCCCCCTCACAACAGTCCATAAGGACAAACCACCCGCAAGGCTGAAAACCTAGAGCTATGCAAAGGCTTGGTAAAGATATCTGCTAACTGGTGGTCACTCTCCACAAACTGGAGCGCTATGTCACCCTTCTCCACATGGGCTCTAAGGAAGTGATATCGGATATCAATATGCTTGGTCCGAGAGTGCTGCACTGGGTTCTTAGTAATGTTAATAGCAGAAGTGTTATCACAAAAGAGTGGAATACTGTCTATAACTAACCCAAAGTCCCGCAGGGTCGAAGCCATCCAAAGTACCTGGCTGCAGCAACTGGCGGCAATAACGTACTCGCCTCTGCGGTAGACTGTGCAACACCAGACTGCTTCCTAGAAGACCAAGAAACAAGAGAAGTGACAATGAATTGGCAAGTGCCAGAAGTGCTCTTCCTATCTATCCTACAGCCAGCAAAGTCTGCATCCGAGTACGCTCTAAGGGAAAGATAGGAAGAGGAAGAGTACCAGATATCATAGTCAATGGTAGCTCGAAGGTACCGAAGAATGAGCTTCACCGCCTGGCGGTGAGGTACGCGACGAGAAGCCTGAAATCGAGCACAAAGACACACAGAGAAGTATATGTCCGGTCTCGAGGTAGTGAGGTATAAGAGATAGCCAATCATGCTTCTGTACTCTTTTTGATCAATTGGCTCGCCATCCTCATCTGGGTCAAGTGAAGCTGTTGATGCCATTGGAGTTGACACCGGCTTACCATCACTCATGTCAAAGTGTCTCAGGAGGTCGCAGTGTACTTGCCTTGATGCAAGAAGGTACCCTCCCGAGTCTGCTTGATCTGGAAGCCAAGGAAGAAGGTCAACTCGCCCATCACGCTCATCTCAAATTCGGTGCTCATGACATCCGAGAACTGTGAAACAAGAGCATGAGAGGAGCCACTAAAGATGATATCATCCACATAAATCTGGACGAGTAGAATGTCATTGCCATGCCTGTGAATGAATAAGGTCTTGTCTACCTTACCCATCTCAAACCCATGACTCAATAGATAGGACTTAAGCCTCTCATACCAAGCTCTAGGGGCCTGCTTAAGTCCATACAATGCTTTGGAAAGCTTGTAGACATTGTTTGGATATTTGGGGTTCTCGAAACCTGAAGGCTATCTAACATAAACTTCTTCCTCAATAAACCCATTGAGGAAGGCACTCTTGACATCCATCTGGTAAATCTTGAAACCCTTAGAAACTGCGAAAGCAAGCAGGATTCTAATGGCCTCAAGCCTAGCTACAGGGGCAAAGGTCTTCTCAAAATCTAGACTCTCAACCTGGGAGAAACCCTAAGCTACCAATCTAGCCTTGTTTCGAATGACTACCCCATCCTCACTTTGCTTGTTTTTGAATACCTACTTGGTACCAATGACATTGTGACCTCTAGGGGGCACAACAAGCGACCAGACCTTGTCTGTCTCAAAGTTTTCCAACTCCTCATGCATGGCATTGACCCAAGACTAATCAGAAAGAGCATGACTAACATCCTTGGGCTCAAATGTGGCAACGAAGGCAGAGTGGAGACAGAAATGAGACATGCCAGACTTTGAGCGTGTGACTCGCTCAAAGAGGTCTCCAATCATCTGCTCTGAAGGATCGTCTTTTTGGATATGTCGGGGAGGTCCTGGATGAGATGAAGAAGTGGCATCTACCTTATGAGTTGACGAGGTAGGAACAGAGCCACTAGCTTCAGAAGAAGCAGAAGGCATGGGCTGATCTCCTCGAGGTGCAGTGGTGGAAGTAGGCACCTCAAGGGGTTGAGGAACTAAATCGGGTAGACAACCCTCATCTCCATCATCCTCACCATCCACAAAAATGGTCTCGGACTACTCTAAAGAACCTAATATATCGGGCCTAGTCCCTGGACAAGCCTCATCGAAGGTCACCTCACAAGTTTCTACCATTTTACTAGACTCGCAGTTCCAGACCCTATAAGCCCGCAAAGAAGTCGAGTAGCCTAGAAAGATCCCATCACAAGATCGTGATTCGAACTTATCTAGGTTCCCAGACTTCAGAATAAAGCACTTGCAACTAAACATGCGAAAATGAGAGACACTGGGCTTTTGCCCGTATCTCAACTCATAAGAAGTGCGATGCAAGTGTGCCCTCAGAAAAACTCTGTTGGAAACATGGCACGAGGTGGCTATCGCCTCAGCCCAAAACTTCCTAGGTGTAGAGTACTCATCAAGCATCGTCCTGGTCATCTCGACCAAGGTACGGTTCTTCCTCTCCACCACGCCATTTTGCTGGGGTACGTATAGAGAAGAGAATTGGTGCTTTACACCTGTCTCATCGCAAAACCTCTCAAAGTTGGAATTCTTGAACTCTGTGCCATTGTCACTGCGGATCGCTCGTAAGGCACCCGGGAGCTCAATAGAAAGCCTACTAAACAAACCCTGAAAATGGGTAAATGTCCCATCATTTGAGGCTAAGAAAAACACCCAAGAGTACCTTGAGAAGTCATCGACCACAACAAGAACATACCACTTCCCTCCTACTGACTGCACTCGAGCTGGGCCAACTGTGTCCATGTGGAGCAGCTGTCCTGGTGCATCGGTCATAGTCACTGTGACCAGAGGATGAGAAGCAGCAACCATCTTGTCGTGCCGGCAAGGAGCACAGACTAGATCTTTGACCATCTTGAGTTTAGGCAGACCACGAATGAGATCGTGGCCGCTAACTCGGGTCAAATGGTCAAATCCAATGTGACCAAGTCTCCTATGTCAGAAAGTAAGGTCATGGGACACGGAAGCAACTAAACACCTGAGAGGATCACCAGAAGACTCAACAAAATCAGCTTGAAAGATCCTCCCATATCTAGAAATCCCGCAAACTAGACTCCCCGAAGAATCAAGAATTTTGCAAGCATTTTTCTTAAAGCTCACCTCAAAATCGTCATCGATAAGCTGGGAAACAGAAAGCAAATTGTGCTGCAGCTTACTTACTAAGGCAACATCTTTTAAAATAAATGAATCATTAACGCGCACAGTACCTTTGGTAATGACGTGCCCAGAAGAGGCATCTCTGATATCGACTAATGGCACTAAAGGATATCGACTCTATCACTTGGAAAAAAAGAAGATCATAATCAGTAGAGATGTGATCCTTGATGAGAAGGCTTCCTGGGATTGGGAAATAGCTAAGGTTCAAAAGAATCAGTTGATACCGACAACGGTTATCTCACTAGGCCAACCACAAGTTTTAGTTGAGCAACAGGAGCAAGGTGATGCTCCAAGTCAAGATGAATCAAGTTTGAGTTCTAACTCAAGCCCGAGTGCTAGTGAACAGATGAGTACGCCAGAATCAGCTCCACGATGAGTAAGAAGTCTGGCAGAAATATATGAGTCATGTGGTTTCTCCGTTATTGAACCACAAAGCTTCGAAGAAGCAGAAAAGCATCATAATTGGGTAAAAGCTATGGAAGATGAGATTCATATGATTGAGAAGAACAACACTTGGGAGATAGTTGATCGACCCAAGAATCGAGAAGTTATTGGAGTTAAATGGGTTTATAAGTCAAAGTTAAATCCAGATGGCTCAATTCAAATATATAAAGCAAGACTTGTGGCGAAAGGCTTTAAGCAAAAGCCTGGCATTGACTACTATGAGACATATGCTCCAGTTGCAAGGCTAGAGACAATACGAACAATTATTGCTCTAGCAGCTCAAAAAAGGTGGAAGTTATACCAACTTGATGTTAAATCGGCATTTCTAAATGGCTATCTCGAAGAAGAAATTTATGTCGAGCAGCCAGAAGGATTTTCAGTTGAAGGGGGAGAAAACAAAGTGTTCAAGCTTAAGAAGGCATTATATGGCCTCAAGCAGGCACCGAGAGCGTGGTACAGTCAAATTGACAACTACTTTATACAGGAAAAATTTGAGAAAAGCAAAAGCGAGCCTACCTTATATGTCAAGAAAAGAGGTACGGATATACTAGTTGTCTCGTTATATGTCGATGACTTGATATATATAGGTAATTGTGAAAAGATGATGCAAGAATTCAAAAGGGATATGATGGAGACATATGAAATGAGTGATCTCGGCTTGCTACATTATTTTCTAGGTATAGAAATATGCCAAAATGATAATGGCATTTTCATATCTCAGAAAAAGTATGCAGCAAGTATTTTGAAGAAATTCAAAATGCATGACTGCAAATCAGTTACAACCCCTTTGATGCTGAATGAGAAGCAGAAGATTGAAGATGGAGCAAATAAATTAGATCCGATAGTTTATAGAAGTTTAGTCGGAAGCTTATTATACTTGATGACAACACGACCAGATATTATGTTTGCTGCCAGTTTATTATCAAGGTACATGAATAGCCCAAGTCAATTAATTTTTTTTGCTGCAAAAAGAGTTCTGCGATATATCAAAGGAACATCAGAATATGGCATTTGGTATAAACCAGTAGAAGATTCAAAATTAATCGGCTACACAGATAGTGATTGGGCAGGATGTCTTGATGACATGAAAAGTACATCAGGATATGCTTTCTCGCTTGGTTCAGGTATCTGTTCTTGGTCAACAAAGAAACATAATATAGTAGCTTTATCTTCAGCTAAAGCAGAGTATGTGGCAGCAGCCCGAGCTGTTTCACAAGCAGTCTGGTTGAGAACAATAATTGAAGATATCGGCGAAAGACAACATGAGCCAACTACTATTTATTGCGATAGTAAATCAGCAATTGCAATAAGTGAAAATCCAGTTAGCCATGAAAGAACCAAGCATATTGCAATCAAATATCACTACATTCGAGAAGCAGTTGAGCATCAAGAAGTTAAACTGGAATTTTGTCGTTCAGATCAACAAATGGCAGATATTTTTACAAAAGCTTTATCCAGAGAAAAGTTTATTCATAATAGAGAATTAATTGGCATCTCAAGAAAATAAATTAAGGAGGAGTTTGTTGACACTAATTTATTTTCTTATGGATAACAAAATGTATTTGTATCAGCCGACATGCAAGATGATGTTTATCCTTGAAGCTTCTAGTAATCACGGAGAAACGAAGTCACTAGTAAAGGAAATCACCAGAGAAATGCTGGATAAGAAGTCACTAGTAAAGAAAGCCAAGATCAGTTTTGCCTTTTGTATGGAAACGTGTTGATTAAGTCTGGAAGAAAGCTGGCAGTGTGAAGTATTTAGCTGGTGGAAAAAACCAGCGTGTAAGTCGGTTGCGTGAGTCGGTTTTGATGCCTATAAAAAGGCTTGTAATCCCATTATAATCAGTGTGTGAGAGTTGTAATACCCCCATAAAAAGCCTGATAGCTTCATATAAATAGAGTGTGAAGTTTTGAGTTAGCACTCTTATTATCTATCCTCCATCCGTGTGTGTTCCAACAGATAGCAGCAGCAAGTCGTCGGTGGAGGAAGAAAGAAGAAGCAGAAGAAGGAGAAACAGAAGAAAGGAGAAGACGGAGAAGAAGAAGAGGAAGAGAGGAGAGCAGGTGCTGCTAGTGGAAGAAACGAAATGGGAGAAGATGAGAAGAGCAGTGGCCATTCGGTGGAGAAGAGAAAGAGGAAGAATGGAAATGAGAGGTTGGGAAGAAGAAAGGAAGACGCTGGATGGAGCCGTCGGTGGTAGAAGAAGAAAGAAAGAAGAAAAGAGAGAAGAGGAGAGGTAAGAGATGGGGAAGAAGGAAAGGGAGAGGCGCTAGAGGAAATCGGCAAATGAAGGAAAGAATGGAGAAGAGAGAGGAAGAGCAGGTGTGTAGCTGAGTCCTGAGTCTAAGGTAATCGCCCGATAGAAAATTCACTGCAGTTGCATCCATTTTTACTTTGTATGCAAACCAATTCAATATTTGCATTGACAACCCTAGAAACCAAAAACAAATCCCAACTTAACCCCCACCACCCCCTCGACCAATCCCTATTTTTGCTTAAAAAAAGAGAAGAAGAGCATGCAACAGACAAAAGCTTCCCACTGCCATTTCTTCCCCACTCTTTCACTCCCCTCCGCTCATTCCCCCTCCCCACCGCTATTTCTCTCCCTTCTTTCCTGTACATCTCTTTCCTCTGCCATTTCTCCCAAAACCAAGAAACAAATTCCCAAGCCTTTTTCTCTCCTTCCAATCTCAACCAAAAGCAAAGAATCAAACCATGCATGTTACAACAATGCGTTCCTCATCATACAAGCATCCCATTCATCCAAGAATTTTTTTGCATGCACTGCCGTTTAAGCGAGCTCGCGAGAGGGGAGAGCAGCAGTAAGAGTGATAGACCATCAGCCCATGCAGTCACGGTGATGGCTATCATAGTTTTTGTGAAAAATCTAAGGAAGATAAAATTCTAGAAAAATATAAAATAATCTACACTATATCAAGAGCATCCACGAAAATTGTCATAATTTGTGGAGCTCATTTGCTATGCCAAAAAAATTCCTCAAACATCTCAGCCGCTTTCTTCACTTATCCTTTCCACTTCCTACTTTGTGAAGGCATATTTAGGGCATCTGTAGTGTATGAAAAGAGGAGGTCTTAAGCCACCTTAAGGTCAACCTTATACATTATAGGGGTGACCTTAAGCAGACCCTAAGCAAAAAAAGCTTAAGGCTGGTCCTCAAGCTAAAGACCTGGCCACAAGTATTAAAATACAATTTTTCTTTATCTGCCAAGTAGGACCGTCTTAAGGCCTCTTGGGTTATATACACTATGGAGTTGGTCTTAAGGTTTAGATGGAACCCACCTTAAGGCCCTTTGGGTTATATACACTACAGATGCCCTTATGAAGTTTGCACCTTCTCTCTGCTCATTTAAATCTCATCGCTGATGAGTGGGACCATACCTCACCTGCCAGGATGGCTCCCCTACACTCGTTGGCATGTCGGGCCCGCATGTCAGTGGTCTTCATCCACCTTTTGCGCCTGCACCAGCTCCACCATAGTAGTGCCGATGGATTTTGATGCCGTGCCCACAGCTTCGCTGCTGCCCACACCAACTCATCACCTTGATGCGATGCATCTCTTCCCCCTTGTCTTCTTCTATGCATCACACTCTACGGAGAAGAACCGAGCCGCTCTATCTCTCTACCATGATCACAAGAACTCGTGGGCCAACCTCGACCGTCTCATGCCTATAAAACCATCTCGACCGCGTCACCACCTTTCTTATCTCACCCTAATCTTATTTCCACGAGAAGCCGAGCTTCTAGCTCCTCGTTTCATCAGGAACATTCATGTTTTCCTTAGCACCGGCAAGCGTGTCTGCCATAGCCACCGTGGTGACTGGTTTTTTTTCCTTAAGCGTAAGTAATATTTCTTAACTATTGGATCGACATCCTATCAAATGTTGCATCAATTAATCTCTTTACAAAATCAATTGCCACAAAAATCGAATTTGAATTAAGAAAAAATGGGCAACATATAAATAAAAAATAGTTTATTTAATTATTGTCCTGTTCATAATCGAGTTCGGTTCCGGTTCTATGAACCCCACTCCTAACTGCATCCACGTGATGTCTGCAGTGTTTACATTTTGTCCTATGCTGCAATAACAGAGCCCTATCCTGCAATAATAGAACCAGCCCTATGCTGCAATAATAGAAATACATCGTATTTCTACATGTCACATTTTGAAAACAAGTCACATGTAGACATCACATGTAGACATCACATTTTGAAAACAAGTCGCATGTAGACATCACATGTAGACATCACATTTTGTCTACAGGTGATGTCTGCAGTAGATGTCTGCAGTGTTTAGATTTTATCCTTAAGGGTATACCCGCTGGTTCGCTCAGTATAAAAAGGAAAGCATGCAGTTGCATTAGAGCCCTATCACCTATGCTGCAATAATAGAGCAGAAAAAAAATGGCGAGGCTCTCGAAGCTACAAGCTCTGTCCCTAGTAGTGCTCTTTGTTCTCCGCTTTTCGCTGCAATTGCAATGGTCTCACGGGCTTGATTAGCAGGACGAACCAAGACAAGTAAGCCGCCATTTCCATCTTCATCAATCTTGCAAATTAGCGAAGCACAATAATGCATGCTTATCAATCTTGCAATTAATGGTCGCCAGATATACATCGTCTACCTCGGGGAGAGACGACATGAAGATGCAGATCTCGTCACTGCTTCACACCACGACATGCTCGCTTCCATTCTCGGAAGGTATGGAGTCCCTGACATGGCACGAATGTTGAAATTAAACAAAGAATTTTAGTAAAATTTGCCTTAGAACGATCAGATAGGAAATTCGTATGCTAGGGCTTATAATCTGAAACAGAAGTGATTAAAATGAGAGTAAGGGAAATTCCACGCAAAAAAGGGGAATTGTGCGCTTTAGGACTTACTTCGTGTTTTCTTTTTAAGATAAAAGGCCCCTACTGCATAAAATTCTCTTGTTCAACTTTAGAAAATATTGTACTATATCTCCACTTAACCAAATGGGGATATCCACTATACTATGTATATAAAAAATTATGTTAGCATTACTCAAGTTGATTAATGTACTGCAATTTTATGGTTTTGAAGCAAGGAGGAGGCTCTTGAGTCGATTATCTACAGCTACAAATACAGTTTCTCAGGCTTTTCTGCAAGGCTCACAAAATCACAAGCGAGAAAGATACAAGGTGACTGATTCTTTTTTTTCCTGTTGCTTTTCGAAAAGGCATAGAATCACTACTTTGATTATAGCTAGTTGCTTGTTTATCACACCATGATAACAATCATCTAGACAATAATCGATTGCTGTTTTCAGATAATCCTGAAAGGGGCGAAATTTCCAAAATTTCGGACGAAACGATGAACCCTGATTATAGCTAGTTGCTTGGTTATCACACCGTGATAACAACCATTGAGGCAATGATGGATTGTTGTTTTCGTTACATATATAGCACTGCCTGGTGTGGTGAGCGTGCGGAAGAACCAGATCCACCGTACGCATACGACTCGAAGCTGGGATTTCCTTGGGATGGACTACAGCCAGCCAAACGGGCTACTTGCAACAGCAAAAAATGGAGATGGCATCATTATCGGTGTCCTTGACTCAGGTTATTACTCCGTGCAAAGTAGATGTCGTTTTAGAACAGAGACAATAAAACAATTAAAACTTTGATCACCACCATTGGAGTACATATTTCAGGTATTTGGCCAGAGTCGCAAAGCTTTGCTGACGATGGCTATGGACCCCCTCCTTCCAAATGGAAGGGAACCTGCCAAACCGGCGTCTCATTCGGCCCCCACAATTGCAACCGGAAGCTCATCAGCGTGCGGTGGTACGCCGAAGGCGACGTCGATAAAAGCTTGTTCACAGGAGAGTTCAAGTCTCCAAGGGACGCCCATGGACACGGCACCCACACGACATCGACGGCCGGCGGCAACATCGTCCACAACGCCAGCTTTCACGGGCTGGCGGCTGGGACCGCTCGCGGGGGTGCACCTTGCGCCCGGATAGCCATGTACAAGGTTTGCTGGGGTGCATACCCGACTCCTTCTCAGTGCTCTGTTGCAGGCATGCTAAAAGCCATGGATGACGCCATCCACGACGGCGTTGACGTCCTGTCTTTGTCGATTGATGGCCCAATGGAGTATCCAGGAGCACTGCACGCCGTCGCGAATGGCATCACAGTCGTGTACTCAGCTGGAAACGCCAGGCCTATCGCGCAAACGGTGGAGAACTCGTCGCCATGGGTACTCACCGTTGCAGCAACCACGGTTGATCGACAGTTCCCCACGACTATCACTCTTGGGAACAACCAGAAGCTTGTTGTATGTTCTGTGAACTTACAGCAACCATCTACCAACTTAACAGAGAATAGTTTCATCTATTTTTGAAAACAAGTATAATTAATCAAGTGTCACCCTTTTCGTAATGCTCATAACCAAGGGCACAATTATTTGAATAGACTTTGACCATAAGACGTACAGCCTATTTTGTCATGCAATAGATACAACATGATAGCGTACAACTGAGTAACTGTAACAAAACATTTATAATAGTTTGTCAGACATTAACCTGCCTGATTAATTATAACCCCTGGGCGCTAGAACACATTAAACCCCACAAAACCAATGTGCATAGTATATCCCCCACGCTAGTGGGGTGGAGGGAAATGCGCTGCGCTAGGAGGCAGCCGAAGTAGAGTTAGGGTTTTATTATCCCTTTTCATTTTTAGATTTTGTTTTTATTCAACTCATTGTAGGTTTTCACTTCAGACCAATGTTTGTATCAGAAATGATCTTTTGTTTGTTGACCATATTCAACTGGTATAGATTTTTATTCCACTGATTCGTTCGATATAATTATTCCTTTTAATATTTTTTGGTTTTCAGAAGATTTGAGAAGGTTCAATTAAATTCTAGAAATGCATCGAAAAGTTTCAAAAATTCATATTTTTGTGCATTTCAAACATGACCAAAAATCACGTATCTCCAAATATAGGCTCGATGTTAGCAACAGCCGTCATTTAATTTCCACCTCCTCCCTCGCCACTCACTGGACCAAAGTTGCCTTCCAGCTACCACCATCGGTTCCAGCAACCTCCACTAGTTACAGCTGCCCCTCCACCTCGGACTGTCGGTGCCACACCTCCACCCTGAATTGGCGTCACTGCTCCACCAACCCTCCCCTTGATCATCAATGGGAAGCTGCTGCCGCTAACCTTTACCCCACCTACCACCTCCTTTGCCTACAACAAGTTTTTCCCAGACGCCTCCTCCACCTCTACCTGCAACCGTTGATGGTGCCCAACTATGACGGACCAAGACCTTGGCTCTTGGGCTGTTGGGCTAGACAATAAATGGGCTGGCTCTTGGCCCACTCGGCTGGGGAGGAGATGCTACAAAAAGCAGGGCAGCAGCAGTACAGAGGACATCGAAGAACAGAATGATGGTATACGCCTTGGCTCTTCTTCCTAATGTCACGGACCTAGACCCTTGTCTCTTGGGCTATTGGGCTAGACAACAAATGGGCTAGCTCTTGGCCCACTCAGCTGGGAAGGAGATGCTACAAGAAGCAGGGCAATAGCAGTATAGAGGACATCAAAGAACAGAATGATGGTATACACCTTGGCTCTTCTTTCTCCCTGCTATTCCCCTTTCCCATAATTTCTTTCTCTGATTTCCAGCCCATCTTCTTTCCACTCCTAATCTAGACTTGCTCCTCCCAGTCCTTGCTTCTATCCTCCTCAATTTGTATCCCCAAACACATGAATCTTGTGTAGGTTTTGGCTATCTTGCTCCTGCCTTTGGTGTTGATTGTGTTCATCAAGGTGGGAATGTGACAATATGGTATCAGAGCCTTTGATCCCAGTGGTTTCACACTCTGAGGTGAACATCAGCGATGCTCAGAAGGAGAGCGAAACACAGTGCAAGGCAATGTTGGATGATTTGCTCGCCATATGAGGAAGCTGTCATCGAAGATGGCAAGGAATACGACCTGCCTCAGGGAGCTATCGTCCAAGATGGCCCAGATTGTTGCAAGCATGAAGGAGGTAGCGATCGGTGTTAGGGCCATCGTTGGGCCATAGGTCGTGCCCACCCTTGGACTCAAGTCGCCACCCTCGCCATAGCCAGCAACCACGCCGGTGTCCTACTTCATCACCGCAACGGGCCCAATCAACACTACTGCTACTCTGTGTTCAGACACCACCCTTGCCGCCAAGTAGCCTGTCAGGTGTTCGACAGTGTGCTCCGACCACATCGCCGACTTGCCTATGCTGGTGTTCGCTCCGACTGTGGCCCCAAGTTCTTTCTCGACTATTACCGAGCTCGCCACTATCTCAAGTTGTGCCATTGCTGCTCAGCCCACTATCAACAACTTCGTCACCGACACCAACTTCGCTACACCCGCCAAGTGTTTGACTTTGGGTCTCGACTCCAACACTGGCAACATCAAGGTCATAGCCATGTCCTTGCTCTCGAGGAGTGAGTTCATGGTCGTCCTAGCACCTATGCATCCCTCAACGGTCTCCTCGCTGAAGTTGTTTGCTAATATCAAGCTTGGCATGGGAACACCCACCAAGTGTTCGACGAATTGTCCCGACAACACCGGTGTGCTGACATCCACATCCCTGTCCATGATGGCCATGTACAGGATCTTCCCCAAGCCTACTAAGCCCCAGTGCTCCCCTCACTAAGGTTTCAGGCAACCAGACTGCCACCACAGCCTCCATGAACGACTATGGCCTCATTCCTTGTAGCTGGGGTGCGCTCACGCCTGCGACCCTCACCATCACATCCTCCAGAACCATTACACTTCATCCAAGAGTAGCATGCCATCAACCTCAACCGCAGCACCGTAGCTACTAGCCTCAATCCAGAAATGCCCGCCAAGTGTCTGATGATGTGCCTCAATCCTGACACTAGCGTGCAGTTGCCCTTGTTCATACTGGCCACAATTCTGACTTCGCCCACAACCACCATCATGCTAGACACTGGCTGCATCATCATCACCAACTCCACCTACAATCTAAGCTGTGTCACCATCAACTCCACCAATGGCATCGTTCTCACTAACTATGACCCTGACAAGTTTTCCGTTGCATGCACCCTCATCCTAAACTTTGTGTTCATTGAGAATCTTATGGTTAGCAAACAACTGAGGAGGTGCTTCACCATGGCCAATGGTGCCATATCGAAAGGATCAAGGGTCTCAACCATGGCCCCATCTTGCCGGGGTGAGCTTAGTGTCGTGCTGGAGCTCATGTCCCACCACTTCATTTCATCCATGGGAGATAAGGGAGGATTTGAGCTGTTTTTTAGCACACTCTCTTGGTTCAGGAAGGTGATAGAGGGGACTCTAAAAATTGGGTTGCTGGGATCGAGCTATGTCTCTGGCCAACAAGGGTTGTTTGTTCTCCATGCCGGTTGTTGTCCAAGCTCATTTTGTATTGCTCACATCTAGATGTGTCACCAATGGGGATCTGGACCCGCATTTGCTAGCGTTTTAGCATGCGATGAATGCTTACTTGAAATACCTACCAGCATTGGGTGTTTTCGACAAAACTAGTACTATGAAATGCCCATTGAGTTGTATCGCCAAGAAAAGACCTTTTAACTCTTGTATTCCAGACTCAACAAATCATAATCTAAGATATCAGATCAATAGGCTACTTTCATTCTTCAAATTGCACTCTGATGATGACTTTCACAGCAATGAGAGGGACATTGTTGATATTTCTGTTTGCTTAATTAAAGAAAACCAACATTTGATTCATGAACAATTCAGGCAGAAAGCTGTTATTGCTGTGAAGGGCATAGTGTCAAATATCCTGGATCATGCAAAGCAAAAGGAGATGCATGAATTGGATGATGTAGTTTTAGAGGATATTATCTACCTTGCTGAGGTACTTCGGCTGATGGGTTCCTCCTTTCCACAATTTCTGCACTGCATTAGATAATTGAGGGTTACAGATGGCTGGCAAAATGGAAATTATCTATTGCTTTGCAAGGAGTACAGTTTCATATCTAGAACCCAGCCGACTTGGAGGGCTGTAGTTGCCATTAAGGAATGAATTATGCTTTCAATCCATTGTTGCGGGTGAAGCATCTTGCACGAGATGATTTATATGAAGCCAAGTCTAACTGCTACACTCTGAAAGGGGGGTAGGTTGTTCAAATTCTTGGGATGAACTCAAATGCTTCAAGTGGGCAGTGTCTTTAACTTCCCATATTAGAGCAGCAGAAGCATAGCAGTGGACTCATGATTGGAATGGACAAGTGGTGGAAGAGTCATAGGATACTGTGGGATCTCGATGGCCTTCAACTCATGGAGTCGGCTTGGGGACAAGCCAAAATTCAATGAGGAAGGAATGTCACGGACCTAGACACTTGGCTCTTGGGATGTTGGGTTGGACAACAAATGGGCTAGCTCTTGGTCCACTCGGCTGGGGAGGAGATGCTACAAGAAGTAAAGCAACAGCAGTACAGAGGACATCAAAGAACAGAATGATGGTATACGCCTTGGCTCTACTTCTTCCCTCCTATTCCCCTTTCCCCTAATTCCTTTCTCTAATTTCTAGCCCCTCTTCTTTGAACTCCCAATCTAGACTTGCTCCTCCTAGTCCTTGCTTCCTATCCTCCTCAATTTGTATCCCCAAACACTTGAATCTTGTGTTGGTTTTGGCTATCTTGCTCCTGCCTTTGGTGTTGATTGTGTTCATCATGGTGGGAACCCTGACACCAACCCACGCACAGGACGGGGGCTAGGAGATGGGGGCTATGTGAGAGCAGGCCCAGCGGTAGTGGCACGTGTGAGGACACTACCACAGAAAGAGTTATCATAGGTGGTTCAAAATTGTTATCACAGACGGTTTCTAAACCATATGAATTTATTTGTCTGTGATAACACATAGTTATCACATATAGCTCTCAGACTATCTGTGATAGTCTATTATCACAGACGGTTCTAGTTAAGAACCATCTATGATTGCATTCTCACGCAATCATAAATAGGACTCCTCAATTCATCAACATTCTCTAATTTCGCTATAAAACAACGTAATTAGATAATGCAGTTGGCCAAAGTAGGCCTATTTATGATTGCCGCCATGTCTTTGGTGGCTCGTTGTTTAGGTTGTAGGTGTTGTTGTTTTGTTGCTTTGGTGATTAATGGAATGTGGTAGAGCGTTTGCCCTTTGTTTTAAAAAAAACTTCGGCGTCGTGTCTTCATCCTACAATAAAATATGAATTTCAACAATTAATTTTCACACACATGAGTATTGATATTTACATGGCCAAAATTCTAGCTATCCAACAATTTCATATCCAAACATCAAGGAAGAGAGGGGAGGGGATTGGTTAGGGGATATATCATGGGCGGTGAAGGAGAGGCGGCAGCGGCTAGCGTCACCATTGTGTCATGATGGTGACACTGCACAAGACACTCTTACGATAAGAGTGCCTTATGTAGTGAACCATGGTGTCACAACCAGAGGCGAAGGAGCTCAAGGAGGTAGTCGGCGTCATTGGGGGAGGTGGCACTTCGATCGTTTTGGAGAAGCTAGGCGGCGCTTCGATTTCGAGTGTTTAGGGGAGGCCAATGGGTAGCATATATAAGGGCATTTGGGGAGCTAGACACCACTTCAGTTTGAAAGTTTGAATAAAGGGGGTGGCAAAATCGGGTGGCGAAATATCACAGACGATTTTTAATACAAACCGTTTGTGATGAGTTAATATTTATAACATCCTAAAAATATGGGAATAGTGTAATTGAGTAAATCTAAAATCTTTTATTGATTTCTGTGTTATTTAAAATTCTCAGTGTTTATTCGAGATTCTTGATTCGGTTCCTTGCTAAATTTTCAAATAATGAAAATCAAATTAGAAAGAAATTCTGAATCACTTTTGCTAAGACCAAAAATTCAATTTAAATACTGGAATCTAGAAATTCAAAACCGAGAATAGAAATTGAAACCAAAAGTTAATATTGAAAATCTTTTCCATCGAATTATTATACTCAAAAATTCAAATTCTAAAGTTCAAAAATTATCTCTCAAAACTCGACAATCTTGAAATTCAATTGTGAATCCAAAATTTGAACCAAGGTTTCAAATTCAAAACTTAATTACAAATTTAAGGCTTGAACTAAAAAATTCAAAAATCTTCATAAATCCTTGGGCCCTCAAGCCCATTTCTCCTGTTGGCCTCTTCTTCCCCTAGCCCAACCCAGCTGGCTCTCTCCTCTTCCTCTCCTTTCTTTCCTCCCCCTCTGCCCCTAACGGTCGACCAACCCAGCCCTGTTGCAAAGCACGCCGGTTGCTTATGCTGCCGACCATGCCAGGCCACCCCAGATTTTGCCTCTGTGCCCGTATGCCTAGCTCCACCCCTCTCCTAGCCCCTCCCCTCCGCTAGCCCTGCCACACGCGTTCAATATCACTGCCTGGCGTCACCTCTCCATTACCACCCGCCGCGCATGCCACCACCCGACTTTACTCCACCCGCGCCTGTCTTCAATTGTGCTCAATGACCACCCACCCTCCTCCCATCTATAAAGAGCCCCAAGTTGCCCCATTTCTCCTCCCACCTTGCCCCTATTCTTCTTCCCTAGGCACAACTTGGCATGAGCCACCCATGAGCGCCACCGTGACCCACTCGTCAATCATGCCACTCTGGTGAACTCCATGACAATCCAACCATGTCACGGTGTGCCCCCAAAAGCTTCATCCCTTCCCTTCGCTTTAATTGGAAGCCCATGCCTCGAGCTCGCCAGATGCCACCTTTTCCTCAAGTCTGGCCACCGCCCTCCTCTTCGGCGCCTTCCTCTCTCCGGCTGACCTTGCTCCAATTCCCCACTCCTAGAGCATCTCCTCGGCAGCACAAATGTTCTACAACCACCGGTCGAAGCTCTCCTTCTCCTGTGCACCCCCACCATGGTGGCCACCCCGTGCCACCATTAGCTTCCACTGCCGGTCCGCCTCGTAACCCCCCTCCCCTGGCTTTCTCCATCACCCAGGTGAGTTCCTCGTGGTCCTCCCTCACTTGTGCTCCCCTTATTTCTTTCCCTCCTCCCTCTGACCACCGCTGCCATTGATAGCCACTCCATGCCCGATGCTCCCTGCCACCATCGATCGCCCTCGTCTCCACTCCGAGACATGCCGCCACCCCCTTGGCATCCTCACCCCCAGGCATCCCATTTTGCCATATCCACCGCCCTCCGACCGATGGCCCTAAATGGGACACCAAGTGAAGGGTGATGTTTGATAGAGCTAGCATTGCGGAGAGTGGAGTCCGACTGTGCTAGTATATGGTGAAACATCCCGCATAACTTATGGGACCCACTACATGTGGGAGTAGCCCATATGGGTGAGATGCTACGGGGTGAGGTATTGTAAAGATCTCGTCATTCTCTCGATCTGTGTGACCAAGGAATCGTGTAGGCCTGTCAGGTTGATTGTCTCTTGTGGGTAAAGATGTACAATCTCTGCAGAGTAAAAACTATTCGAACAGCCGTTCCCACGGTCAAGAGCAGACATGGAAACTTTCTCGAGTTAGTTCTATTTCAAAAGCCTTTTATGGGTGGGATAAAAACTAATCGGGTTGAGGTAACCCCGACTTTGATTTTTCCTGGAGGGAACTGTACTCCAGTGGTGAAAACTTGCATTTGCTGGAGGTAGTCATGCACTATAAAAGGTGGATGTAACCTGCACTACAATTAATATTACACTCTCATATCAATTTTAGAAAATCTGTTTTAGTCAAAATTGCTAAGTCCCAGTAGCTTTTCTATTTATTGTACTTTCCAAACAATGCTTTTAGCAACCAAAAGAACATCAAGCCTCACTTGACAGCATTGCATCTATCATTATTGCATTTTGTATGGTGGCTTGCTGAGTACCGTTGTACTCACTCTTACTTAATTACCATCAGTCAGTCAGAAAAAGAAAGAAGGACACGCCCTATTATGTGTTGAAGGAGTCGATAGAGCTAGAAGATGATTAGGCCAAGAACTAGGTCGTGAACCCCAGTTGGCTGCCTCTGAGCAAGTACTGAGGGTCCCACCTGTGTGAATTTTCCATTGCTGCATTTTATTAATTTTTGCCCTGATCGACCCATGAGTAAGTTATTATTGTATTATCTACGCTTCCGCGTGATACGTTTTGGTATACAGCAATATATCTGTGAACACTATCTACTGATCCAGGGAATAGTGCAGTAGAATCACAAAGAATCCAGGTTTACTAAACCCAGGTTCTAACAATATCACAGACTGTTCTTGTTAATAATCGTCTATGATACTTCACAGACGGTTTTCAATATGAACCGTCTATGATATTATCTCTTCACAGACGGTTTTTAGCGCTGTTAGTAATGCAGACGGTCGTTAAACTAAAATCGTCTATGATTGTATTTGATACTGATGATTTTGGTCAATCGTCTGTGATAACACGTCTAGTCTTAGCCTTTTTTAGTAGTAGGAGCAATTGCGGCGGAGGTTGCATTTTTGTAGTGTGAACGGTTGTATTTTCTCTTTGATGGGTTGCGTTCTTCCCTGGGTTGCATTTTTTGTGTGGAGGTGCTACATTTTCCCTTCTAAACGTGTCGCATTTCTCCGGTGGGTTATATTTTCTCATCTTCGTGGTGCTTCTTTAGCTGGTTGCATCTTCTTCGTGTCGAAGGATGTCGCTTTTTCCTTTGAAAGAAGTTGCATTTCTTCACAGCAGATTGCATTTTTCCCATGGCTTGCCATTTTTTCAGAGAGATATTGTACTTTTTGGTGTACATCAGTACATGCGGTGTATTTTTGGAACACAACCACTGCAGCATGCCATATGATTGTTCGATCCTTACAGGGGCAATCCTTGTTCACGGCCATGGGAGGGCCACATGACGATGACTTCTACCCACTTCTTCCCTTAGGGTACTCTGAGGACCTGCCATGCAACGCATCTTTCGTCAACAGCACCGGCACCGACATAGAGGGGGTGGTCGTCTTCTGCGGCACACCCAACCCCCCTTCTCGACAGCCCGACTATCAAGGTGTCGCATCGGTATTGGCCAAATATGGAGGAAAAGGAATCATATACTCACAATGGAACACAGACACCTTGAGTCTATCGAAAACACCATGCAAGTCGCTTGCATGTGTTGCCATCGTCTTCGAGATCTCCAACCAGATTTTTCAGTACATCATGCAGTAAGTATAAGTATATATAATTAACTTTGTCCTCCTTTTTTTTGGAATGTGAGGATGCTAGCTAATGTTCAAGTATCATGCTTTCTCTTCCTTAATTTATAGGTTTCAGTTAATAACCATTTTCCTTTTACTATGCAAAAAATTACAGGTACACTGATAGCTCAAAAGTAAAGATATCTTTTGCTCAAACAACTATTGGAACTGGAGTTCCTGCCCCCAAAATAGCAGCTTTCTCTTCGAGGGGGCCTAGCCCTGTCTATCCTAGAGTTCTCAAGGTAATTTATTAAGCATGCATGCTCAATGCAAATAATGATTTCATGCCACACATTCCAAGCCCTTTGTGCTGTTCTTCTGCTATGGACAACATTCCACTGCTACCTCCGTGTCAAAATATAATTCATTTAGGACATTAACACTACTGCAGTCTGACCAGCAATTTGCTATTCTTCTGCTATTGGAAAGAATTACCCACATTGACGAAATGAAATTAATGCCACTCGGTGTTCAAGAAGGTGCTAGGCGGGTGGCAAGGTGGAGCCTAGTGCCTAGGTAGCCTAGGCGGGGCCTAGACTGTGACATCCCAAATTTTCCTTTATTTTAATTCCTTTTTCTGGAATTTTTTTAAGTCCCCTTTTTGTTTTTGCCTTGTTTTAAAAGTTAGTGAGTTTGGGAGAATTTGTGAACAAAATAAGTTTAAATGCTCTTATTTGGGTTCCTTGCATTTTTCTAGATTTATAGGATTTTTCTGAGATTTATTTGGATTTTTCTGCTATTTCCTAAGCTTAAAAGTCTTTATTCGAGTTTTTAGAAAATCAAAAAGGAAATTAAAAACCAGCCCTCCCCTCCGGCCGACACGTGGACGGCCAGATGCCGCCCACGTCGCCACCTCCATCCCGCCTCCCTTCCCTCCCCGCGCGCCACGCGTGCGGCCCAGATAGCGGCCACGCCGCCCCGGCCCATCTCGCCCACCCCCGCCCACTTAACCCCGCCTCCATCCAGGCCGTCCATTCATTTTCGCCCGTGCGATCTCAGCCCTCTCCGCTCACTTAAATCCCCGCACCCATCCGCCGCCGTCCGATCTCCCCGCCCCGCGATCTCACCCGCTCCCGCCCCCTCTCTCTCTGCCCGGCCCCACTTGTCATCCCCGACCCCCATCCCTTCACGCGGGCGCCGCCGCCATGGCCGTTGGCCGGCTCCGCCCTAACCGGCCCCCTCCCCCTTATCTCCTCCGCACGCCGCCTCTCCCTTCGTGCACCGCAAGCCGCGCCCCGTCTTCCCCCGTTTTTCGCGCACGACGCCCACGTCTCCCACGCGGCACTCGGCCACTTCCGTTGCAACCGCCGCCCACCTCCCCGCTTTCTCCGGCGAAGAATCCCGTCGCGCCTCCACCCCCTCGGCCCAATAAAAGCCACCCCCGAGCACCACCCTTCCCCACTCCACCTCGCTCCACCTCCCATTTGCATCTTCCGGCGCCCGAGAGCTCCCCCACCGTACATCTTCGCTCCGCCGCGCCGCTTTTTCCTCCGGCGAGGAATCGCCGGTGAAGGAGAGCCGCCTGAGCTTCGCCGAGGCCGCCCCGAGCTCCGCCGCCTCACGCCGAGCCTCCTCCGCCCTTTCCCCGTGCCCGAGCACCGCCGGAGAGCCCTGCTCGCCGGAACCCGATCACTTCGCCGCCTCCACCTCGTCGCCGGTCACCTCCGTCCACCGCCGAGCTTCGCCGGAGGTATAGGCCTGCTCCCCGTTCCCACCCTCGCCGTCCTCCGCCGTGGCCGCTGCCGCCGGCGACCCTAGGCACCCGTGCACTCCCGCCGGTGGCCGAGCCACATCAGCCAGCCCAGGCCCGCGTGGTGTCCAGGTCGGCGCCACCCGCGCACCAGGCCGCCCCGTCAGCGCCACCCGCACCCCCCATGCCACGTCGGCCACCATCCCTTCCGTGGACCCGGTCCATGGACCAAGGCCCACATGTCAGTCGGCCCAACTCCAGATGACGTCATGCTGACGCAAAAAACTCAGGTTTTCCCGTAGAAAATTAATTCAGCCGAAAATGATTTTTGGTGCTGACGTCATAATCCTCAATTTCCTATGCAAAAATAATTCCAAAAATTCCTTTTATTCTTTTTGCCTGAATTTAAACTTCCCAGAGCCCGTTCTCCTTCGTTCTAACTCCGATTTAACCCAAACAAATTTCTAAATTCATCAAAAAATTCCCCTCTACCCATTCCTAGCCTCAATTTGAATTTTTGAGTTTATTTGAATTTATTTTGAGTTTGGAGGGTTATTTTCACGTGTAGATTACGACGATTCTGAAGATTTCCTCGACGACGGATCTCACCAATTCGAAGAGCAAGGCAAGTCACCCTCCTTGATCATGTTGATCCCAGAATTGCAAATAAAATTATGTTGATTTAAATTATATTGCATGCAAATTTCTATTCAATGTATTTCAATTCAGTTTTAAATTTAGTTATTGCCTACTTGTTAATTCCTCATTGATTTTGAAATCCTCGATACTTTGTAACCCTAGATTAAAACTCTGGCCGAGGACGGGACATGGAAAAGGCACATGTCCGCCCTCCTCATGAAGCAACATGCCTCGAAATCCACCTGGATCCCAAGGAATATCGACTCGAGCCAAGTCCACTCGCAATCGATGATACACAAGCGTAACCCTGGAAACAAACTCAAAAACATGGCAAGTATGTGTGATAGGGTCGACGCCCTCTAAGTCATCAATAGAATATCCAATCACACAAGCATATCGATAAGGTACATCATAAGGAGTATAAGCGAGATGAGCACAATCAGTAATAGAGTATGTCTCGTCAGGCCCAAGAAAATCAAACCTGAGGTGGTCGGGGAAGAGTTTCCAAACTACCTGAAGTGTAGGTGAAGGAGAGCGTAAGGTAGTAGAAACCTCCAGAGGGGCGATGTCGACGAAGGAAGTAGCTGGTGGTGGATCAATAGAAATGTACTCCTCCTCAACATCGGAAGCAGTCCCCTCATCAAGATGTGGAACCTCAGAACTCAAAAGCATATCCATAATGAACTCATCATCATCTGGCACAAAGCTCTCATCATCTAAATCTAGCTCATCATAACTCAAAAGTGGATCTACCGCAAAATCATCCTCATAATCAGGAGTGAAACAATCATCATCAGGAGGTAGGTCCTCATCATCTAGCATAGTGTCAACATAAGGATCATCAAAGGGAAGCACTGAGTCTGGAAAAACGGTGTCTATGCAACTGACCGTATGCTCAATAGGACACGGAGATGTCTCTAGCATAGGCTCATCAACCTCATCTATCTCATAGCACTGACTAGGAGACTGAGTAGATGGCTTCTTATGGTGATGACGTGGAGGATGTCTAGAAGCTGTAGGCTGACTCCACTGAAGCACTAGTGGAGTAGGTGGAGTAGGCTCAAACAAAGTCATACCGCTCTCCGTGGTGACAGACTGGTAGTGAGCTAGAGAACTCGGGCAAGACTGTGAGGATGCCAAACTGTCACAACGGGAGGTCAAAGTGCGCATAGCCTCTCTAAGATCATGCAATTGGGCCATCAAAGTCTTCACACCACATAACTGTGACTCCAAATGAGATGTATGCAAAACAGACAGCTCGGGACCATAAATTTGATCATGATGAAGAGTAGGTAACTGCTGCTGAGGTGTAGGAGTAGAATGAAAACTATAGTGGTGTGATGAGAGAGAAGGCTGCGGCTGACTAGAGCTCAAACTACACTGATCCATCTGAGGACAAGGTGCATCAACTCTAGCTACCAAAGAATCTGAACCGGGCTTTTCATTGTACCACTGAGACTGATGGAAAGCCAGGTTCTCAATAAGAGTGAATGCATCATCAAGTGTCTTGTTTGTGATTGCTCCACCAGCTGCTGTATCAACTAAAGATCGTGTGGCACATGTCAAGCCTCTGTAGAAGATCTGCAGAACAAGCCATCTCTCTAGACCATGATGGGGACATCTCCTGAGCAAAGCCTTGTATCGCTCCCAAGAATCATATAAACTCTCTCCATCAAGCTGAGCAAAACTGAAGATCTGATCACGGATCTCAAACTGTCTAGATAGCAAAAAATATCTCTCCAAGAAAGCACATGACAGCTGATCCCAAGTGAATGACCTCGATGGCAAAGAATAATACCAGGTACGGGCACCATCTCGAAGAGAGAATATGAATAATCTGCATCTGATAGTGTCCTGAGAAACCCCATGGTACTTAATAGTATCAGAATACTCCAAGAATGTACGAATGTGCTCATAAGGGTCCTCGCTAGGTAATCCTCCAAAACGGGTCTCCTGAACCAAGGCAATCAGACCAGGTCTCAACTCAAAGTCATCGATCTTAACTACTGGCAAAACTGGCCCTGACATAGCACTTGGACTACTCGGAGCCCAAAGATCATGAACTAGTGCCATATCCTCAATATAAACCTCTACCGATCAACCTACGAAAAAGACGAGAAAAACCACAAAAAGAAATAGAAATAGCTAGGAAAAGGGTTAGGGGTTAGCAATATATCACAAATATGAACAATGACGAAAAGAAAGACAAGTCAGCACAAACACAAAACAAGCAAAAGAAAACAAACGACCTAGTCTATAGCCTAACACTATCGCTCTAAGCTAATCCCCGGCAACGGCGCCAAAATAGCTTGGTCGTGCAAAAATAGCACACCCGCAAGTGCACGGGTTGCCACTGAAATAGCGGCGAGTGTCGTGTTCTCCACAGGGACTAGACTAAGGCTACCGGTGCTCAGCTAAAGCTAGGCCAAACGAAACGGGGGATAAAACTAAACTACTAAACAAACTCTAACTCAAACAAACGAAACGACGAACGAACAAAACAAACGAAGGACGACAGGACGAACGACCGTACGAATGGACGTCGTACGACCGGACGAACAACACGATGACTGACTACACGAACAAACACATACGAACTACAACGACTACACGAACGACCAACCGACAAACTAACTAACTATCGACCGCTAGACAGAAGGAGGAAGGGGAAGTCCAGAAGCACAGAGGGAGTCGAGAGAGAAAGAGAGGGAAGACGATCGACGGCTAACTAGTCGACTACGGCAGGGCCGACAAATGACTACGAACGCTCGCACGACTTAACGATCGAACGACCGCTGAGAAAAGCAAAGAGAGAGGGTTTAGAAGCAAAGGGAGGTTGAGACAGCACGGGGAAAGGGAGACGGTCGTCGACTAGCTAAATCGCGCAACACAAGCACACACATATACTAACAGACAACAGGACAAGCATTGACTATAAGCACGGACTAACATATCACAATTAACACTACTAAAAATACTACTAACATAACACATTGCACGCTTATCTCACGAGCATTAATCTCTATAATGAACTCAACCTAACACAAAGACAAGAATGAACATGCATCACAATAACAGGACTCAGATTTACAGAGCTCATGAACATATCCACCGAGCAGATTCATCACAGTGCAAAATTAACCATAATAAAACAGAGCTCAATAACAAATTCATCGAACTCATGCATACATCACGGGTGATATTTCAGAATACAATCACATTTCGCCCAAGCATCCACAATTCATATATCATCATTAATCAACAATATAACAATTGCATACTTAATGAAATTAGAGCAATGATTAAGAAAAGCAACAAGAGAGGAAAAGGGATTGGGGTAAACCGAGCGAGCAGTAGTAGAGGAGGGTGTGGTGTCGGTGAAGAGGAGCCGAGGAGGAGTTGATGTCGCGGTGGAGTAGAGGACGAAGTGGTGGCGGCGGCGGTGGCGAAGAGGTTGAAGAAGTCGCCGGCGTCGAGGACGATGCAGCCAAAAAGCAGATGTCACAGACGGTGCTCGGTCTCGATGAAGATGTGGTCGGCTGCCCGCGCTTGGTGTAGAAGGAGGAGGCGGTGCCGAGGTGGGCAGGAGGTCGAAGAAGCCAATGCATCCAACGGCGGCACTGAAGGGGAAGCGATGAGGAGCGCCGGTGGAGGGAGTAGGCGAAGAGGAACCGTGGGGAAGAGACCGGAGGCGGAGAATGAAGGGTGTAGAGAAGGTGGCCGGTGGGGTAGAAGAAGAAGGAGGAGACTGGGGGAGCGGCGGGCGCACCGGAGGGAGAAGGCGCACGGGTGGAGAGTGGAGGCGTGATGGAGGGAGAGAAGAGATGCAAAGGGAGGAGGTGCGCGGTGGAGAAGGAAAAGAGGGGGAGCGGCCGGAGAAGGCAGAGAGGCGGCCGAGAGAAGCGGCGGCGCCGGGATGCGCCGATCCGCGGAGGGGTAGAGGAGGATGAGAGGCGGCGGGGTAGAGCAAAGAAGGGAGGCGGGAACAGGGGTGGCCGGTGGCTGGTGTGGTGGCGCGGCGAGGTAGGGCCCGGCCTCGTTGGTGCCGAGAGTGGAGGAGGAGGAAAGCAGTAAGGGGGCTAGGGGGAGAAGAGGAAAGCCAGGGTCAAGTCCTCCAGGTGGCGGCGGCTTGGGTTTTAGGAGGAGTTGGGGAATTTTGGCATATTGCAGATTACCCCTCAAGCATTCTAGGGTTTACAGTTTAGTCCATCTCCCATTTCATTTCTTCTTTTCTGGCCCTTGGAAACTCCGATTTTATCGCGAACAGATCCTACGAATTTGTGTCGATAAGCACATCCGTACGGAGCAGTCCAAATTTGTCGTTTATGCGCCTAGATCGCGCCGGCCTGTGGAAAAGCACAAAAAAGTGTAAAACAGTCCATTTCGAGCAATTAAATATATAAAAGCGTGTAAATGATGATAAGTGGTCCCAAAATGTGAAAAATAAGAGGGAAAAATGGCATGTAAATATATGCAAATATGACGCATGTCACCCTGCTGCCCTCCTCCTTCTACTCCCGTGCGCCGCTCTCTACCGCACCTTCTTCTCCGCGCCGCCTCTCTCTTGCTTGCCCTCCTCTTTCTACAACACCAAGCGCCGCCATCTCTCCACCTCCGGCCAACTCCTCCGGATCCACCGCCTCTTCTCCACCGATTTGCTCCCCCTCTCCCCTTTGCGCCGCCTCTCTTTTCTGCTCCCTCCGGTGCGCCACCATCACCGCCGTCCTCATCCACAGCCGCCGCCATCTCCGCCGCATCTCTCTCTGCCCACCCTCGGTGCCGCCGCTCACCTGACTTCCGGCCGCCGCCTCCTTTCATCCTTGGCCTTCCCTTGCTTCTCCCCCTTCCACTACTCCGGCCAACTCTCTCCGCTGCCCTCATCTGCGCCACCAGCCCGAGCTCCATCCACTGGCTCGTCGGCGAGTCGGCCCTCTATTCCACCGAATCGCCGCTCACCTCCAGCGCCAACATCACCCCGCCGGCTTCCACTCCATCGACACCGACGCCAACGACATCTCCACCACATCACCGAACCAAGCGCCGCCTCCAGATCCATCGGTCGCCACCTCTGGTCTTCCTCCGCAGCTCACCGGCACATCGCAATTCACCACCAATCACGCCGACGGCTTCATCATCTCCACCGACGGCCGCAACTTCTTCAACCCCTCGGTTGTCTAGTTTCTTCCCTTTTATTTCTTTAGCTCTTCATTGCTATTCTGTTAACTGATAATTGAATTAAACTGTGATGATGAAATGTGGATTATCCTATGAGATCTGTGATATGTGCATGAGAACAGTGGCTATTATGTGATTGTGCTCTGCTAGCGTGTTCCAGAATTGCTTTATATTCCTGTTGCAATGTGCTGATGAATTGTGGATTGTCATCTGAGATATGTGATGTATGCATGTGTCCAGTAGAGTTGTGATTCTGCTCTGTTAGTTTGTTTCAGATTTACTATATGTTCATGTTGCCGGTAGTTTAATTCTAGTGTTTGTGTGTGATCTGAAGTCGTGTGTGATCTATGTTAGTAAGTAATGGCTAGTATTTGTGATTTCAGCTATTGTTAGTTGTGTTAGCTTGTTAGTAACCCCTTCAGTTATTCTTGTTAAGTAAATCATTTTGTGTTTGTGTGTTGTCTAGCGTGGATTAGCTAGCGAGCGACCGTCTCCTTTCCCTTGCTGTCTCAACCCACCTTGTGCTTCTAATTACTCCCTTGTGCTTCTCGTCCTCCCTCTTTTCTTCTTTGCGCGGATGGTCGTTAGCGAAGTCGTGCGTTCGTCGTAGTCTTGTGTTTGTCGTCCTGCCGCAATCGTCTAGTTAGCCGTCGATCGTCTTCCCCCTCTTTCTCTCTCGACTCCCTCTTTGCTTCTAGACTTCCCTATTGCTTCTCGACTCTCCTCCTCATTCTGTCTAGCGGTCGGTAGCTAGTTCGATCGTCGGTTGGTAGTCGCTTTCGTTCGTGTAGTCGTTGTAGTTCGTGCGTCGTAGTTATTCGTGTGTTAGTCGTCGTTTGTGCGTCGTTCGTTTAGTCTCTGGTCGTGTAGTTCGTTCGGTCGTACGACGTCCATTCGTACGGTCGTTCGTTTCATCGTTGTTGGATAGATCGTTTGGTCGTTTTAGTGGTTTTAGTTTAGTTTTCTCCCCCGTTCCGTTTGACCTAGCTTTAGCTGAGCATCGGTAGCCTCAGTCTAGTCCCTGTGGAGAACACGACACTCGCCGCTATTTCAGTGGCAACCTGTGCACTTGCGGGTGTGCTATTTTGCACGATCACTTGGCGTTTTGATTTTGGAGCAGACACATCCGGCGATGATGTTGAAAAATGCGCGGATGACATGTTGGCCTTCTCATATATGAAAAGTAAGCACAATGTAGCATATACGTAAATAGTGCGGTATAAGCACATACTTAAATTTAATTCCAATATATGTATACATATATTCAAGTATTCATATACATATCTATGTTCATTAGCAACATATATATACATATACATAAAACATGTCTGAGCATAAAGTGATGTCACCGTAAGATGATTGACCGTAAAACATATATGCAAGTTCAAGTTCAACAAATCAGTGCTTCAACCGAGGCTCCATTTTAACAGTAATAAAAAATCTTCATCAAGACACACTAATGATTATAAACAATGTCCACTGGATGCTACCATTGCATTGCATAGATCAGTGTAAACACCAGATTTTCCTGATATCAAGCACATAGCTAACTACGGAGATTGGAACAGGGGTGACAGCCATATCTGCAGCAAGAAGCTCCCTCTCACTATTTCACAAAGTACTAACACATTAATCCTCACATGCTTTTGCCCAAGAACCAAAATAGACTAGCAAGGACATAAAAAAATACTACACATGGCAGTGATGACACCTAAAGCAGAAATTTTCAGCGCCTGGTTCACTCGTATCTTGAATGCAATCGCAGAATAGGGTTTAACCCAAATGGCAACAACCTAAGTAATTCTTCAAAACAACTACAGCATATGCTAAAGCCAAAGATTGCATCGACCACCGCAAGAGGAGAATCTTGTAAAACATGTAGTGCATAGTCCCCCACAGGCCAACTAGGAGCAATGGAGGACCACCGCAAGAGGATAATCTTAATAAAGCTCACATCAAGCCAACTAGGAGTACGGAGGAGGGCTTGGTACCTTAGGTGCAGGTACGGCGAGGCGAGCGACGGCGATGGAGGACGCCGACGGGCCCAAGGGAGGAGGAGGGCAACAGGCTCAGGGGGATGGAGGCAGCCGGCGACGGGCCTGAGGGAGGAGGAGGGCGACGGGCTCGGGGGGATGGAGTCGGCCGACGATGGGCTCGGGGGACGGCGACGGCCTCGGTGGACGGCGGCGACGGAGGTGCGAGAAGGCAGCGGCGACGGCGGCGTGGACGGAGGTCCGAGGGGACAGATCGGGAGAGTGGCAAGATATAGATCTATAACTGCAGCATACGCACAAAACCCTAGCCAGAGGGTATTTATAGGGAGGCTTATTACAGACAGTTCTATTTTAGAACCATCTGTGATATAGTTATCACAGACGGTTCTAAACTTAGAACTGTCTGTGATATACACAGACAGTTCTAAACTGAGAACTGTATGTGATAAGCCCTTGCCCCCAGCTCTAGTTATTAATATAAACACACCAGCCAACATTGAATAAATATAAACACCAACTAGCATTCAATAAGACCTCACACAGTGTATTTCTTTACAACAGCTGGGTGTATTTCTTTACAACAGCCCAATGAACATAGAGATGCATTTGTATGACTCATTCTCAAAATTCACCTATATATCACACATTTTCACATATACATCACATAATGCATTGTTATATACATAAATGCAAATGCCCACATATATGTCACACATTCTTATTCCATTTGCTTATTTCCTTTAAAAATTAGCCCTTCATGATGATCAATGCGTACGTAACTAGTTTCGTCACCTTGTTCATCGTCGACCCTTATGCCATTTCCAAAAGGAGGTAACTCGTCAAATTGATTGTATTCTTTCTCGTCCACTACATTCTCTACTCCGACAATTCTCCTTTTTCCATGAAGAACTACATGGCGTTTCTTATTTGCTGGGTCGGTTACAAAGAAAACTTGAACAACTTGGTTAGTGAGTACGAATGGTTCGTCTTTGTACCTGACACGTTGGAGGTCCACGGTAGTGACACCGTACTTGTCAGCCTTCACATGTGGGAGATGCATCCAACGGCAGTGAAATAAGGGGATCTTGAAAACCACGTAGTCGAGCTCTCAAATCTCGTCTATGAACCCATAGTACGAGTTTCTCAACCCATCGGTACTGAACGCATCTATGTGGACACTGCTGTTCTGGTTAGTGCTCTTTACATCTTGAGACTGTGTATAGAATGTGTACCTATTTATGTCATATCCTTGCTATGTCACAACTGTAAATGTTGGCCCTTTTGCCAACCATGTCAGCATCTCACTTGGCAAGCTCCTAGTGATTTGCTCCTTCAATCATTGGTTGAACCGACTGTTGTGTTGCCTAATGATCCAAACATCCGGCCGCTCTGGATTCTGTTGCCGAAGCACATCCTTGTGCTGGTCGACATAAGGTGCCACTTCAGTCATGTGTTGCAAGACCATGAAATGGGCTTTAGTATTAGCGTCTATATCTAGAGTGATTGCTTTCGTTCCGACAGTTCTGATACCCTTCAGCCTCCCCTCGTGACGAGATTGAGGCACATCTATCGGTTGAATCTGAGCCATATAATAGACACAACACACAATGACCTCTTCGCTTACATAACCTTCGATGATGCTGCCCTCCGGCTGAGATCGATTCCGTACGTAGGACTTGAGAATTCCCATGAACCTGTCAAATGGGTACATGCTACGTAGGAATACGGCCCGCACATTTTTATCTCCCACACAACGTGAACAATGAGATGGACCATGATATCGAAAAACGAAGGAGGGAAATACATTTCAAGATGACATAGAGTCATCACCACCTCGTCCTGTAGAGCATCTAGTCCTTCGGGATCGATGACCTTCTGAGCAATTATGTTAAAGAAATAACATAGCCTCATAATTATCTCTCGGACGTTGATCGGCAAAATATTTCTAATTGCAATAGGGAGCATCTGTGTCATCAGCACATGACAATCATGAGACTTCATGCCATTTAACTTCAAATCTTGCATCGAAACAAGTTTCTTCACGTTGCTGGAGTAACCAGACGGAACTTTGACACCATGCAAGCACTGGCATAGTTCTGTTTTCTCGGCCTTGGACAGAGTGTAACACGCCGGGGGAAGGTACGTTCGTCCATTATCAGTGCATGTCGGTGCTAACTCAGGCCTGATGCCCATATCAGCCAAGTCAAGCCGTGCGTTGACGCTGTCCTTTGTTTTATCATGAATGTTCAGTAAGAGACCAATCAAGCTGTCACATACATTCTTTTCTACGTGCATGACGTCGATGCAGTGTCAAACATCTAGGTACTCCCAATAAGGTAAGTCCCAAAATATTGATTTCTTCTTCCAGGTGTTCTTCTCATGAGCCCTCAATTTACGTCCCTTTCCGAGGACAACATCTAAATCCTTAACCATATTATAAACCTCTTTTCCCCTTAAATGCCTTGGAGCTGAATCGTCTTCCTTCTCTCCGTCAAATTATTTCTTCATCTTGCGGTATGGGTGAGCCCTCCGAAGGAACCGGCGGTGACGCATGTAGACGGTTTTGCGTGAGTGTTTCAGCCACATACTCTTAGTACCATCTAAACAGTGAGTACAAGTTTTGGCACCTTTTGTACTCTGGCCCGATAGGTTAGCAAGGGCAGGATAATCATTTATGGTGCAGAACAATAAGGAGCGCAAAGTGAAATTCTCTCGTTTGTATGCATCCCATACATGTACCCCTTCGTTCCACAGTACTTTTAGATCTTTCACCAACGGTGCTAGGTACACATCAATATCATTCCCAGGTTGCTTTGGCCCTTGGATAAGTATCGATAGCAAAATATACTTTCACTTCATACACAATCAAGGAGAAAAGTTATAGATGCAGAGAATCACGGGCCATGTGCTATGTCAGGTGCTCAAGCTACTAAAAGGATTCATTCTATCTGTACTCAGTCTAAACCTTATATTCCTTGGTTTTGCACCGAAGTCTGCAAAACTCCTATCGATGTTTCTCCACTGGGCGGAATCAGCAAGGTGTCTTAGCATTCCATCCTTTTTGCGCTCCTCCGAGTGCCAACGCAGTAGTTTTGCCTCCTTTGGATTTGCAAAAAACCTTTTCAAACGGGGAATTATAGGAAAATACCATGCCACCTTAGCAGGAGGTCCTTTCTTCACCTCTATTCCCTAGCCGTCATCTGATTGATTGTTACGTTTGTATCGGAATGCGTTGCACACCGGACATACATGCATGTTTGCATACTCTTTACGGTAGAGGATACAGTCATTCGGACATGCATGTATTCTTTCTACTTCTATTCCCAATGGACAAAGAACCTTCTTGGCTTTATACGTGGTTTTAGGTAACTCATTTCCCTCCGGAAGCATGTCTGCTAAAAGACCTGGCAGCGCTGTGATACTCTTGTCGGACCAACCGTTGCTTGCCTTCAATTTAAACAATTCAAGCACGGCCGACAACCTCGTGTACTTTGACCTGCAGCACGTGAACAAAGGTTTCTCTGAGTCCTCCATCAAGCCCCGGAATTTAACATACTCTCTCTCGTTATAGTTCTATTCTACATCGCGAAGCATCTGATCCAAATTGTCATCGTGCAACCTATCCGAATCCGAACAACAATCGACATCATCCGGTGGCATGCCATTTACTTCACCGGCGATGTCATCCGGCAGCATATCATTCACTTCACCGGTGATGTCATCCGGCGGCATATGATCGTTGACTTCGCCAAGACTGGTCCAACATGTATAACCCTTTTTGAAACCCCTCCGAATCAAGTGCGCTTCAATTTGCCCTCGGTTCTTAAACATATTTATATTCTCGTAGTCAGTGCATGGACAGTACATATATTACACCCCCTTATTCAACATATCCTCCTCGGCAGCACTTGTAAAAGCAGACACGCCATTAATGTACTCTTCACTCACACGGCTCGCGGCATACATCCAGCTTTGGTCCTACGTTATGTATATATATAACAACTTAGTATTAAAAAATTAAATTAATTAATTATTACTACATATATACCGGCCACATGCATTGAGGCTTTGCTAGCTTAATTCATTTATAAACATGTACAACAGCTATTTCCCCAGCGATCGCTGAAGGTATATAACCAACAATTTTGACAAATTTTGCCTCCCACATAACGGGAACTAATCATGTATGGTCAAGTAGATGCAAACTATCTCCATTAACACTCACCAAAACTTAAATCCAAATTAATTGTAATGCAAACAAAAATAAATTTCATTACTAACCATATCTAGAGCAACCAAGAACGTATGAATTTCGAAGCTCAATCTCTGCCTTCTCCCACCAAATTAATTGGCCTGAAATCGTCTAGCTTGCCTCCTGAGCGAAAGAGTGCAGCACCGGCTAGATCTGGATCGAAATGAAGACATATGCGGTTCTGACCGGCGCAATAAATGTCTAGGGGCATTATCACAGACGGTTTTTTACTACAAACCATCTGTGATAATTCTGAGTTTATCACAGACGGTTTTTAATACAAACAGTCTGTGATACTTAAATATCACAGACGGTTCATCGGTAAGAACCATCTGTGATACTTATTTTCTCCGACGCCATCAACACAGATGGTGTCCAAATTAAAACCACCTGTGTTAGTGTCAATCAGATGGTTTGACAAAATTGTCTGTGATTTGCCGTCTAGTATTAGGCTTTCTGTAGTAATGAGATTACATGAGATTACAGGATCAAATCATATCACAAGGATTTGCACAGGATAACTAACATAATCTACATTACGTGTATAGAAAATAAACTATTGTCGCTAACACACCTCAATCGGGAAGCTCCCGAAGGAAATCAAGGCAATCAGGGTCCCCCGCAAGCTTCTCAGGTGGAGTTCCGACAGGTCAGCGAGTTTTGTTAGAATCAGCAGCTTCACCTACTCGAATACGATCACAGGAGGGAATCGACAGCGGGGGTGATGCTCTGTTCCATACAGCTTCACCTACTCTAATGGATTGGTTTGTAAATGGTTCGATACATACATATACCGAGAAATTTCTTAAGCAAATTTAGAACCTAGAACTTATGCCATGAGCTTTATGATTTGACCAATTTCAGATGACTGTATTTCCCATCAAGTACTCTGAAAAATGGAACATATGCAAAATTGCCTCAAATCAAAACACCTTTTCGTATTCAAAACAATATTTTTTTCATGCAATTCTCTCGTTTGCGCCACCAAAAGGCAACATAATAAGGGCCATTAATAGACTATACAAGGGTTTACCTCCCCACTTTTCTGGGTCCAAGCGGAAAGCCTCCAAAGCACATTTCTGACACAATGACTCAGCCATATCAATGTATCTGCAGGCCAGAAAAACAAGAACAACCACCAATTCACATTATTCACTCCAATACCCATTAAATTTCTCCTTCAGACATGCGTATTTTTATTCAAATAATACAGAGAACAAGTGATAGAGCACAATATTACTCATTTCCACCGTAGTATCTTGCTCCGGGGTATCCCTGACAACGACATGAAATTCTCCGACGGGATGAGCTCCAGCCCCTGCATCAAACAGATTGACGTAATTTAATAATGTCTTGAAAAACCAAATACAATACAATTAAACATTGTGGTGATTGTTGATGACTGGAAAAACCAGAGACCTTCCATCGGCGTGCCTTCTCGAGCTCGATGATGTCGGCAATATCGGGATCGACCTCCTCGAGTAGCACGTCGAACTGCTTCTGCCACTGCACCCAACGCCAAGAAAAACAAGAATACATGATGAACACATGCAAGAAACTGACAGGAAGCAATGGACAAATCAACACAGGATAAGGAGAACATACGGTGACTCCGGATCTCTCCTCCATCGCCGGCAGGGACGCCTACGCATGCACAAAGCCAAATCAAATTAAAAACTGATTAACACGGGCCGTGATTCTTTCAGGAGCAGGGTATAAGAAGAAGAAGAAAAAACAAGAACAAAAACACCACCTAGCCATAAAAAATAGGAATGTCTATACAACATTCGACTATTTTTTAGGACAAAAATAATCAGATTGATCTGGGGCGTTAGATCTCCATCCAACGGATCCACCCATACAAGCCCCCCTCCAAAAAAATAACCCCCTCCAAAAAAATGATCTAGGGCGTTGGATCTCCATCTAACGGCTCAAAATCTAACTAATTTTATCCTCAAAAACAGTCAAATGTTGTATAGACACTCCCTAAAATAATTGAAGGAAAAATGAAGCAGAAGGCGACGTGAGGATTGGGAACAGTGTGGAGTGAGGCAGAGCGGCACGGTCAGGCTGGAGGGGGGAGTGTGGGGCCGGATTGGGGTGGAGCAGGGGCGACGCGTGGGATTGGGGACGGTGCGACGACACAGGGGTGGCTTGGGGTCAGAGTGGGCAGGGCAGCGCGGTCGGGCCGGAGGTAAGGGGGTAGCATGGGGGCGGATTGGGCAGACCATAGGGGGCGGCGTATGGGATTGGAGCTGATTCGGATGGGAGGAAGAAGTGATTAAGGGAATGGGTAGGACCAACTTGTAATGGTACATATTGGATTAACTGAATGAACAGTGCAGATATCCAGATGAATGACTTGAATGAACAGTGCAGATATCCAGATGAATGACTAACTTGCAATATCAGTCATTGGATTTTGTTGATCTAACTGTTGGAGAAGAGGGTATTAATGTGGTTGGGTGACAAAATGTTTAATCAAACTGGTGCTTTTTATATTAGTATAGATATAATCCAATGAATAGAACAGTACAGGGCTATTAGCATTAATCACGGCACTAGTGCGGCTGGCATTTTGTAAAGTTTGTTTTTTGGGTTTACTAGATATAGAAAGCAACACATCTTGACACGATCGTGTTGCATGGAAAGATAATACTTTCTCTGTCTATAAATGTAGGTTATCATGGGTTCTCTGCGGTTAAGCTTTTCAACCTTTGACTATTAATATATGTTAAAGTATATGGTTGACTATATAAAAATAATACCATTAGGTTTGTTTTGCAAAATTCTTTCATAATATATATTTTTGCTAGTATATTATGACAACAAATCATAGGCAAAGTCTTGTACTGGGACCGTAAAAAGTAAAAAACAACCTGCATTTGTGGACAGAGGGAGTATTTGTTTCTATCTTTAGTTCATATTTACCATGTAGTTCATACGTACCATGTAATTGGCTATAAATAAAAAGAAAGTATCTAGATGAGCAATTGGCTTCCAAGGGCACAAAAACTTCTGTGTCAATGTGTTTTCTCCTCATGTTCACGTGTGTTGAATTGAGGCTAGCACTAACAAGTGGTATCAAAACCTCATGGCTCTCATACCTGAGGATGTCACAAGATGGCTCAAAGTCACCCTAGAAAGTCCAAGTCACCACTGCGTTCCCAGAGCCACAACGACAGCAGCAGTGGCGGTGGCGTCCATTGCCATGACTTGGTTGTATTGCAGGTGGTGAGGGACTCGGGGGGCTCAGCACAGTACCCAATGCTAACACGAGCCAATTACAGACACCAGGCCATCATGATGAAGGTCATGATGCAGTCATGAGGCCTGTGGGACGTAGTCGAGAATGACGATGTATCAAAAAATAACAAGAAGTCATATACCCTATCCCTACTGCACCCAAGAGGTGCCGCTAGCTCTTCCTCGTACGACGGCACTGCCTTGCCAGTGGCCCACCCCCCTTCCACTCATATCCTCTCCACAACTGTAGTATCCTAGTCCAAAACATTATAACTGTCGCAAACGAAGTCACACTTAAATCTCCTTTTTCAGGTAACTCATGCTGTCGCAAATTGTTCTCATCACTAAAAGTAACACTTAAATCTCCTTTTTCAGGTTTCTGAGAAAGGTGGCATAACGAAGAAGCTTTTTGATGTTGCATATAAACGAAGGCTAGCAGCAATTCAAAGAAGTTGGTTTGGGGCTTGGGGACTGGAGAAGATGATATGGGATTACCTTGTTTTTAAACCAATATGTTCCATTCTGGGTGGCCACATAAAATTTGTTCATTGTGGTGCTTCTCCTCTATCTAGTGATACACAAAGATTTATGAATATATGTCTAGGGTAACTTCTGTTTGCCTGTCGGTAGTATCATAATTTTCTCATTGCTACTAGGTTGAATGTTTAAAAAGGTTGACAAACAGTAGTCATTCAGATATAAGATGAAATCTAGGAACAAAGACTAGTAATTGAGCTCTTAGAATAGAAAGAACGAAAAGAAGCGCCGTTTTCTATACTTCAGAATTGTCATTTCAGTGACTTGAGATATATGTGGGCCGATGCACTGTTGATTCCACCTCTTCATTTCTATACTTCTCAAAGTTATCCAGCATGCTCCTTGTATTCTCATTTTGTCATGCAATGCAAGTCACTCTACTCAATTAATTTTAGTCCATACAAAGAGAAGTAAAATAATAATCAAATGATATATTGTCTGTATTAAAATGATATCTTCTGTAGTTTTACGAATCTTCTTGCTTTAGAGTTATAGAGCTTCCAATATAGGTGAACGTTATGCATAATTTGTTTGCCTTCAATGCTGCAGTGTCCCAGTTGGTCAATGCTATTGACTGAGACATGTGCTGGTGGAGCTTTCTCTGAATGGGACGACACCAGGGCAGAATTGGGCCTCTGGCAAGGTAGGTTTTAGCGTAGGGTGTGAAAAACTACGTAGTATATAGTCCAGATATTTTCAGTCCAACCGACATAGTATTGCTAGGATCCAACCTAGGTAGCCAAGTAGCCCCTAACGCCATGTTGGTACAAACTACTGCCTCTTGGCCCACTGTGTCGCTTCATCCCAGCCCGCCCACTCCCTCTCGGCCCACTTCATCCACCAGAACAGTCCAAATAAGTTCCACAGGGCACAACCGCCACTGCTCCAAACCCTAGCTCCATAGTCATGTGGAAGTTTGGATCATACATTCATATTCATGTGGAATGACTATGACCATTTTCATCATGATATATTTATAGTGGTGCATGACTAAATTATTGTTAAGATGAATACTCGCTTTACTAAAAGATCGACCCAATTATTGATGTGCATTGCTTATCTTGATCCAAAGAATTCTTTTGCCAACTTTGATGAAAATAAATTAATTGAACTTGCTAGGATGTATGGTGATGACTTCTCTGAATATGATTGTGTAGTCCTTAAGGACCAGCTTGGTACATTTATTGCTAATGTGAGAGGTGATCTAGATTTTGCAAATTGTACTGACCTTGGAAATCTTACTGTGAAGATGGTTCAAACTGAAAGACACGTAGTTTTTCTATATTTTATATCGCCTCATTAAATTGGCCTTGATTTTGTCGGTGGTAACAACAACCATGGAAAGAGCCTTTTCGACTATAAAGATTATTAAGACTGATTTATGAAATAAGATGAATGATGAGTGGATGAATCATACCATGGTATGCTATATTGAACAAGACATATTTGTAAATATTAATGATGATAAGATTTAGAGTGTTTGTAAGGGATGATGTCACGTAAGAAACAACTATCTCGTGCTAGTGGTAAGTTAGTTTCTTATAAATGTAAACTTCGTGTTATTCGTATTTATGCATACACCTATTTGATTTACTCTCATATGCTACCTTTACAGGTTCTGGTTCATGTCCAACTATCAATGAAGAAATGACAGGATAGGATAGAGAGCAAATCTTCATAATTTAGATACTCAAATTATATCACTATTATGTTATATTTTTTATATTTTGACATCATACCATGTTTTTCTTATTATGCTTTATGTTTAGCATTGAACTCAAGTTTCATATTAGTAATGCAATTATAATGTATTTTTGTTATGTCGTAGTATAAGTACAAATTAGCTTTAGTTTTATATTGATAGAGTTCAATCAGGGACATAGCCATGGCCACTAGAGGACTAGTGTTGGGCATGTTGGTCCACCCCTTCCTTGTTGCTTTATCAAAGTACGTGCTGACTACATATTAAAAAATGACAGAGAACTCACCTGTCAGTGACACAGAAAAAAATAGAGAGAGTTTGAGAGAGAGAGAGGAACAGACGAGCAGCATAGGCGGCTCTAGCGGCTGGCGGCGACGGGGAACGACTGCTTGGGTGGGGCGGCTGAAGGGAAAAATGGGTCGGCTCGACCTCTAGGAAGCTATAGGCGGCGGCCTCACAGCAGGGGAGCTTGGTGACGATGCTGGCGGTGAGCAGGGCGGCACCCAAGGCGGAGGCGGACGGTGAGCTCCGGTGGGGATCCGGCCAAGAATAAGAGAGCGGCTTAGAAATCAACTAAAGGAAGACTATGGTGTGGACTATGTCGGCAGGGGCACACCGGAGACGACGAATTTGGCCACGGCGACGCTCGGACAGAGGTGACGAAGATCGGTTCAATTCCACCAAACAGCTGCATGAAAATGCAATTAATTTAAAGGAATGATAGAGGAGGTTCAAGAACACAATGTGACGCAAACGGTTTTGGAAGGAGTTCACTGGGCAGGGAGATCGGAGAGACGGCGCGGCGGCCGGACTTAGGGAAGGAGACGGCGCCGCGCGTTCCGGCCGAACAACAACAAGATGGGGCTGCGGTTTGGGGAAAATTGAAGAGGGCTAGGCGGTCTTGGTGCTCCCTATATAGGCATGAGAGGGGCAAATGTCAGAACCAGCAATCCTTGAAGAACCGAAGAAGGAAAGAAGTCTGAAGAAAAGAACGCTTCACTGCGTTTCAGTTAATTCCATCGGACGGCTCGGATGCTGTCTTACTCCACTGAAGGAATCTCAATGTCTCACATTACTTTTGACAATAACTGGTTTAGTAATGGAATGATTCCATGTGATTAGTGCTTAATACTCAGTTAATCTGGATGTTATTTCTGTAATCGTGTCTTAGACTCTAATGTCAGATTATGTACTCATATATATACTTTTCTGGAGTGGAAGGAGAATTATTCGCCATCGAGTCTAACTTTACTGTAGCCCTAGTTTTCCTTAGCTATTCTTCCCGATTTCTCACCTTTTCCTATTTCAGATTTTTGCTTTTTCCACCTTCTAGTCGGATCTTCCTCCCAGGGATCTGACAAATTGGTATCAGAGCCTCTCGAATCCTTGGCGGAAAGAGTCGGGGCGATTAGGTTGGGGAACTTCGGTTCTCCGTAAAATCCCTAATCTTCCTCCGACTATGGCGGCGGCAAGGATTGGTGCGCGGTTAGGGTTCCGGAGTATTTCGCGATAAAATCCCTAAGCCTTGCATCAATCTGGGAAGTGGATGACGAAATCCATGCCGAGGAACGAAGCGGAGGTGTCTGAGCTTACGGCGGTGAGGCAAGAGGCGATGGAGGCCAGCTACAAGGTAGACGTGGTACAACGTCAGATGGGAGACTTACAGAAGCAAGTGATGGGTATGCAAGATCAGATGAACCGGATGGAGTCATTATTGCAAGGATTAGTCAACTCCCAGGTGAGAGTATCTGAGCAGACCACTGGCAGAGGAGCATCCAACTTAAGCCCGGTAGAAGAACCAAGAAACTTACAAGACCTGGCTCAACCGGGTGAGCTGGAGATGGAGACGACAAGGAGAATCGAAGATCTGAGGCAGATCAACCTCAATAGCACTCAAGGGGTTCACTTGAATGGCACACCTGAAGGTAATTGTAATTCTCCTTCTACTGGTTATTCAAAATCTTGTGAAAACGCGCAAAACACTCATCGAGGTACTCGCCAGCGAGCATTTCAAACTTGTTGTAATCTCGCTTGAGTTGGTCCTGTCGAACCGTCTTAATCTGGGTGGTGCCCTCATGGTATGCATCGAGGGTCTCCCAGATGTCGTCAAATGAGAGATGCGATCAAATTCGCTTCTGCTCAAGCCCTGGATTATGATGTTCCTCACCTTAGCATTCGCCTCAACATCAGCCATGTTTCCGGCATTGATGTTCTCATCGGCAGGAACAGCATACCGGACTTTGACCTTACGCCAGATGGCGTAGCCCTGAGCCTGGATGTAGGTCTCCATCCGACTCTTCCAGAAGTGATAGTCCATCCCATCGAAGATCGGGGGCTTGGTCGAGTATTTGTCTGTCGCCATGGCTCTAGAGATCGGTTAAGATCTATCGAGAAGAGCTAACCGGCTCTGATACCAATTGTTGGATCGGAAACGGCAACAGAGGGGGGGTGAATGTTGCTTTCAAAAATTGCCCCCAAAATATTCACTAAAATTTCAACTCTCCGATAGCTATAAAAAGCTATGAAGAAGATGATTCAAGCTTCTCTGGAAATCGCAATTAGATCGACAAAATAGTTGACTTGGGCTCGGTCAAAAATAGAGAAGAAACTGCAATAAGACCAAATGGAGAGGAGGCTTCACTAACAAGACAAAGGAAGTACAGGAGGCAGTAGAGAATTTTCGGCACAGAAATTGCTCTCAAGGAAATGAACTACCAAAGAAATGTTTGTTTGACTACTCCCCTTCTCAAGTCAAAAAGACAGACAAAGTGAAGATTCAGCAAAATGAGCAAGGTAGGAAAGTTCATCATATGGTACCTAAGAACTATTCGGCCCAAAAGAAAATTGGAACTAAACAGCGGACAGCAAGAAGCACAAAAGCATTCAACCAAAACCAAAAGCTGTACACTACCGAGCACAGACTTTACAGGAAATAAAGACTGAAAAAGCCAAAGCCTTCCAACCTGCAGATTAGCTTTGCCGAAACTGAAGTGACCAAGTATTTGATATGATTTTTCAGCAAAACTCAATGCAGTAGTGCAGCCAAGAAAAAACATAAAACCTAAGCAAAAAGACAGAGCTAACTGCAGCACATGAGATGAAGAGTAAAACAGTGAAAAAATGTACTCTTACACTCTTCTTGGATCAAGGGAAAATGGCAAAACATGGAGAAGGAAACACAGCCGAAAAGAGGACTTTAAAACAAAAAAAGGCTATTTAGCAGCAATTACTAGCTGAAAAAGTAAAGGAAGCAAAACAGAAATTGAGGCTTTGGCATGGTGCTGGTAACAGCCGAAACACAAAATGATTAATTGCCCTTTTTTCGGTTAAAAGATTTTAAGCTTCAACCAAACAGCAAAACATACTAGAAGAAAGAGATGCAGACAAGAATCAAATGCAAGCATAGAAGGACTGATCTTGCCGCAAAGAATACATAGAGATTGGCTGCTCTTTTGACGGTAGAAAGGTAATAGTCGAGATGAAAAACTGAAAATAAATAGTCTGCTCTTAGATAACAGCAAGTCAAAGATTTTGAAGAGAATCTTAGATAAGAACAACAAAATTCTGCAGTTTAACAGGAAATCAACTAAGAAATGAAAAAGGCAAAGAAGAACAATGTGCAGAAAATAAAGAACAAGAGCAAGTAAGGATAAACTTGAAACCATAGCATCTCAAACAAGGATTTCACAACTTGATACCAAGAGATGAATGTAAAGGAACGCGCGTAGGCTACGATAGCAGAAAATAAAAAATTTCTACCGCGCACACCAGGACATCATGCTAAGGAGGGATCATAGATCGTTACCACTAGACGCGCAGCGCAGCGGAAGATGAGTTGGAGAAGCCGATCCAACCACGCGCGTCGAGGTAGTAGTGGAAGTAGCCGATCGTCCCGAACAGATCGTCTCCTCCACGCGATCAACCACACCACGAGCAGATCCAATCTGTAGTTTGTTGATGCCGATCAACGCCGCAACGAGCAGCGCCTCCACCGGTATCCACACGCCCGGGGTGGAACGCCGATCGCGAGTGTACCAAAGACTCGCGAGCGGCTAGGGTTTGGCTCGGGAGGTGGCGGCTAGGTTTTGCTCGGGAGGAACAGCGTACATCCTCAGCCCCGCCTCCAAATATATAGACCTCCTCACTTGGGCCTCGTGGACCGAGGCCCAATAGGAGTCTATCCGGATCTCTATCCGAATTGAGCCCACATCCGAATCACATTCAATTAGTGTTCCAACCCGTTAAGTGTGCGACCAGAGGTTCACGTATACTTGGTCGCGACCCGAAACACCTTTCCGGTCACCCCATTAATAGCGGCCTCTAGCAAGACATATTAACCCCAAAGTATACGTAAAGATCATATCGGCTGAACTCGTAATGTTCTCATGTACGAATCCCTTTGCCTCACGATATAGATTAAGCACAAGGCGAGACTGTGTCATCCTCTTAATAGCTCAATCACTCTCTCGATTCCGTGATAGATTATAAACTTGTGATTGACTCCTCAATCACATTGGCATGGCCATGCACTTTCATAATCCATTACATCGAGGGCCAGATATCTCTCCCATAAGGAGGGCAAATTCTATCTTGATCATTCACATCCCACTACATGTTTCATAGCAAACCCGAAGACTACTTTTATGACTACCCGATTCACGGAGTAGTGGTTAGTAGTCCCAAAATAGGCTACTACGCATATTGGGAACCATGATGATCTCAAGTCTAAGGATTCTACATAAACACTACTTGAGACCAACTAATGACACATGGAATCTCTGCAGTGTCTCATGGCGGGTCTATCCAACATATGTTCACTAACACATGTCCATATTATTGATTTGGTATCTCCATACCATGATCCATGAGACATGATCATCAATCAATACATATGCTGATCTTTGAATCATATTTGTTCCTCATATGATATATGATCAGGGATCATTTAGAAATAGCAACATTTTGGCATTAAGAGTCTCATGAATAAGTCACATACTCATTGATCAATAATGATAATGTCTATTTCAAGGAACAAAGCAATGCATCATAAACATAGTATGTGATATATTCAACATCTCCATGTTGCCTCTAGGGCATATCACCAACAGAATGATTACAAGAGTTCAAGGACTACAACCAGTACATCCCCATACGCGTTTTCACAAACGGGACAACACAAGCTCACAAGACAAACATGAAACACCAAAGAAATGACATGTTGCTGCTGTCTACCCTCTATCACAGCACAACAAAGAGAAGGAAACACCCACAAACATGGAGAGAAACACACACAAAACCCTCAGACACACACACTCTCAAGCCATCTCTCTCAATCATCTCTCATTTTCATACCCTCATTTCATGAAAGCTACTAGAGAACACCCTCTCTATTTATAGCCTCCACTAATGGGTTTGCAACACACTTTACCCATTTGCTCTCAACAACTCATGGCGCTTTATCCACAATCCACTTCCTTTAGTGCAGCTTTGCGTATTCACCAAAATGCCCCTCGCGCACCTTCCAGGAAGCTTCCTCATTCCTTGCCCTCCAAGCCACGCGGACACCTCGAGTCCTCGCCATCTTCGGCACACCTCGACCGTTCTGACCTCGGCACCGCCCACGCCTAGTCCGGTCATCCCGTGCCTCGCCACGACTCCACCTCGACCTCCTGCAGCCATCACAGACAAGAAATACATCACATATCACCACTCGACACATGTAAACATACATTACCATCAGAAGAAAAACTCAAAGCCCAAACCGATCGAACCGAAAAATAAACGACTTAAGCACGTTCGACATAGTTAGACAAGGTCCGACCGAAACAATTGCACCGCGCAACGACATGGCCCGAACCACACAAACTAAACTCGACTTTCCTAAACCGATGTCAATTACTCATCACACACATGGGGTCACAACCACCTGGTCTCTCAATCTCCCCCTTGATGAGTATATTGACAAACTCAGAAAAAGCATGAAGTTGAGTTTGTTTGAAAATGAAAAAGAGTCAAACATGGTCCAAAGGAAAACAAAGAAGCTCATGACCATGTCGACGAAAGGAGCAAAAGAAAGAGTAAGTTTTCCTCAAAGCTCCAAGAACTCCTCAAAATGGTAGTTTATAAGAGTAAGAATCCTTTGCGAAACCCACATTTCTTTGTCAAATGCTTTGTGAATGGGTTGAGAAATGATATTAAGCATTATCTCAAACCCTTGAAACCTCAGAACCTTTGTGAAGCTTATTGGATGGCAAAAGACATGGAGAAAGGGGCTGGTGCAGTGGCCAAGAAGAATGCTCACAATGCTATTCCTGGGCAGAACAAAAATTTCCCCACTGCTGTAAGGAATAAGTCAATTACTGAAGCTATTGTCCAGAAGAAGGAGAGTACACTCAAGCCTTTCACCCCTGGGGTTTGTAGATTTTGTGGTGGCAAATGGTTCTTAGGGCATAAGTGTAAACAGTACCAGCAAATGAACTTAATGGCAGGGGAGAATGATGAAGTTGTTACAGTAGAACCTGGGCAGGAAGAAAAACAATTAAACAATGAGGAAAGGCCTGCAAACCAATCAGATTCAGAGGGACAACTTATGCAGATTTCCATTCAAGCCATGAAGGGACCGATGAGAGTAGCAGCTTATACTTTAGAAGTGAATATTGGGGGTAAGAAAGGAAGGGACTGACCCTCCAAATATCCGGCCCTATAGAGTTCCACATCAGTTGAAGGCAGAGATGGAGTAGTAGATTCACAAGCTATTGGAGTCTTCGGTCATTAGACCTAGCTCTAGCCCCTATGCTTCCCCAGCCATCCTAGTCAAAAAGAAAGACGGCTCTTGGAGGCTTTGTGTTGATTATCGGAAGTTGAATGCTCATACTGTCAAAAACAAATATCCAATTCCGGTTATTGAGGATTTACTTGATGAGCTGAATGGGGCTACAATATTTAGCAAGCTGGATCTGAAGTCAGGTTATCATCAAATACGTATGAAGCAAGAAGATATTGGTAAGACAACATTTAGGACTTATTTGGGTCACTTTGAGTATTTAGTTATGCCTTTTGGACTCATGAATGCTCCGGCTACTTTCCAATCATTAATGAATACCATTTTTGCCAAGTATCTAAGGAAGTTTATCTTGGTATTCTTTGATGATATACTAGTGTATAGCAAGAATGAAAAGGAACATCGACAGCATCTCACAATTGTATTGGGAATTCTAAGGCAGCAGAAGTTGTTTGTCAATATCCACAAGTGTGTGATTGCAGCAGCACATGTGGAGTATTTGGGCCATATTATATCTGAGCAAAGGGTAGCCACAGATCCTAAAAAGATTTCTGCTATTAGAGAGTGGCCCAAGCCACAAAATGAGTCGCAATTGAGGAGTTTCTTGGGTATGACAGGGTACTATCGGCGATTCGTCAAGAACTACGGGCTGATATGCCGGCCTTTATATGATATGCTGAGGAAAGAAAACTTCAGTTGGACCAGTCCACAAGATGAAGCTTTTGAGGAGCTGAAACTCAGGTTAACTTCAGCTCCTGTTCTAGCTCTCCCAGATTTTTCGGAGCCTTTCACTTTGGAGACCGATGCTTGCACAAAGGGTATCGGCGCAGTGTTGATGCAACAGGGTAGACCCATAACCTACTTTAGCAAAACTTTGGGAGTTAGAACTGCAGCCCTTTCCACCTATGACAAAGAGGCCTTGGCAATCATTGAATCCTTGAAGAGGTGGAGGCATTACTTCTTGGGTACTCGGCTGGTAATCAGGACTGATCAACAAAGTCTCAAGTTTATGTCTGAGCAGAGGATTGGAGAAGGAATTCAGCACAAACTTATGTTGAGGTTGCTAGAATTTACTATACCATTGAATATAAAAAAGGGGAAGGAAAAAAAGTAGCAAGTGCATTATCCAGGAGGGGTTCTGACTTAATGCTATCTCCATAGCTGTTCCAACCTGGATAGAAACCATTGTACATAGCTACTCTTCTGATTCACATTGCAAGGAACTACTAGAGCAACTCACCTTAGCTCCTGATCCGTAGTCTGAGTTTACACTTCATTCAGGAGTGATAAGGTATAGAGGAAGAATATATGTGGGGAAAGATGATGAGTTGAGGCAAAACATTATACATTCATTCCACTCTTCGACTGTGGGAGGTCATTCAGGTATGGTAGCCACTTACCATAGGGTTAAGAGCTTGTTTTATTGGCCAGGGTTAAAAAAAGAAGTGCAAACTTTTGTTCAAAACTGTGCCATTTGTCAACGATCTAAGTCTGAACACTGTCACTACCCTGGACTTTTGGAACCCCTACCCATTCCCGATATGGCTTGGACTCACATTTCCATGGATTTTATAGAAGGAATGCCAAAATCAAAAGGGTATGAGGTCATTTTGGTTGTTGTAGACAGATTTACTAAATATACTCACTTCATTCCTTTGATGCATCCGTATTCGGTTCAATCTGTCACTCAAGCGTTTATTGATAATGTCTTTAAGCTGCATGGGTTTCCTTTGGCTATTGTAACCGATAGAGATCGGATTTTTACTAGCAAACTTTGGCAAGAACTATTCAAGTCCTTAAAAGTGGAATTAAGGTTCAGTACGGCTTACCATCCGCAAACGGATGGGCAAACTGAATGAGTCAATCAGTGTTTGGAGACGTATCTCAGATGTATGGATTTTCATGAACCGAAGAGATGGATATCCTGGCTAGCTCTTGCGGAATGGTGGTATAACACTACTTTCCAAACCTCCCTCAAATTATCTCCTTTCCAAGCTTTGTATGGATTCCCACCTCCCATGATTAATGAGGTGGCTGTTCCGGGACCCATGGAAGGAGAGGTCAGGAACTTCATGCAAGAGAAACAGACTATGCTCAAGAGACTCAAGGAAAACCTAACTCAAGCCCAGGCTAGGATGAAGAAATACGCAGATTTGAACCACTGTGAGAGGCAATTTGAAATGGGCGACATGGTCTATCTCAAGCTACAGCCTTATAGAGCTACTGCCTTTGGACTTAAGAATGCCTTAAAACTCACAAGCTGATTTTATGGGCCATTCTGAGTGATGCAAAAGATTGGTAAGGTTGCTTATAAACTTCAGTTGCCAGAAGGAGTAGGGATTCATCCAGTATTCCATGTTAGTCAACTCAAAAGGCATTGTGGTCCGACTACAGTCCCATGCCCAGACTTGCCTCTTGTCAGTAAAGAGGGGAAGATCAAAACTGAGCCAGCTGCTGTGTTAGAAACAAGAGCTCTACCCCGCCGTGATAAACTGGTAACTTAGTGGCTAATCCAGTGGGTCAACTTGCCTCCTGAAGATGCATCTTGGGAAGATGCGGATTTTATCAAAGGAACCTTCCCGGAATTCTATTCCCAGACTATCATGTCATGGTTTCCTAAAGAACATACTTGAGGGCAAGTATGCTGCTGAGGGGAGGGTATGTCAGAACCAACAATCCTTGAAGAACCGAAGAAGGAAAGAAGTTTGAAGAAAAGAACGCTTCACCGCGTTTCAGTTAATTCCATCGGACGGCTCGGATGCTGACTTACTCCACTGAAGGAATCTCAACGTCTCACATTACTTTTGACAACAGCTGGTTTAGTAATGGAATGATTCCCTGTGATTAGTGCTTAATACTCAGTTAATCTGGATGTTATTTCTATAATCGTGTCTTAGACTCTAATGTCAGATTATGTACTCATATATGTTAGAAATTGGCCCATTTAATTATGGCCTATTTTCTTAATTCCAAAGCATGCATGGTTTAGTACCATATTGCTAAGGCAGGGTGAGGAAGTCCAATTTATAAGGTGGAGTCCTCCCCACTCCTTGAATATGGAAACAGATGGTATGAGGATGGTTCTGTCTAGTCACACACGCACGCGCGCGTGTATTCGCATATTTTCGCGTTAAAATCGCGTGACTTGTGACTTGTGACGCGCGACCGTGCCGTGACGTGGCGCGCCACTTGGCAGACCAAGTCCATCTTAATTTTTTGAACCATGCACCTCACTCTCTCTGTTTGAATGAGATTCAAACGTTTGAATTTGAGGCTTAATTGGGTTTTGATGAGCGGTTTTGATGGGTAAATCATCGGTTAAATGTTTTCGATTACGTGAATAATTGGCGATTACGATGAATTATTTCAGTTCAATGGAGCAGTTACTAGAGAGTAATTTACATATCTATATATATACCTGGAGACGTCCAAGGTATAAAAGAGATAGAATCCCGCACTGCCTACATCTCTAACCTCTGTCATCTTGTGTTGTTGTACTTCGCGTATTCGTGTATTTTCGCGTGAAAATCGCGTGACTTGTGACTTACTTGTATCTTATGTCTGTATGTAGATGACATACTTATATTTGGAACAAACACTGCCGTAATTGACGAGGTCAAATCTTTCTTATCTCGGTACAGGCAAGGGTCATGTCACGCCAAGTTTTGGCTTGTTCTCATAAACAGGCCACCTTCAGTGGCTTGATCAGAAACCCCGATTAAAGGTGGGCCTGTCTAGGAGAACAGGGCAAACCTTGCCGTTATATGCAGAGACGCAGCACGAAGGTAGGAAGTGCGACCAGTTACCGATAACAGACGCTAACCAAGCTCCCAAGAAAAACAGGCCTCCATCAGTGCATCAACATGCCCCAAGCCGCGTAATGTCACTATGGAATGTGGATGCACTGAAGAGGCCCATTTTAGGGGAGCAGCATCTATCCGAGTGCACAATGCAGGTACAATGCCACACCAGCACGGCATATATACCCCATCAATGGGGGAGCCAACCAGCAGAAGTCCAACTGGCAGGAGTCCAACCGGCGGAGCAGCGTCGCAGCATCGTACCGCCACGATGCTTCAAGACCCGCACCGCGCCAAGCATGTTTCACCGCGTGGACGGCCAGAAGAAGGAACGTCACAATGTGGTATGGCCACGACCCCTCAAGTCTCGCGCCGTGTCAACCAGGCCTCACTCGGCAAGCGGGCAGTAGCTTATCATTAAGGGCACTCGACGCCGGAGTCTGCTGTTACTTGGCGCGCGCACGACGACTTAGGAGCCCGCTCCGCCTACCTATGCCGACGCATCTGACTCCGCCAACATCTCCAATCCGCCCCCTACGTCGATGTCGGCCCTCGGTCGCGATGCCAACCTCGACTTCGACCTTCGCTCCGGACGGCAACCTCGACCCCGCCACGACAGGACTCTGTGGATGGCGAAGACGTTGCCAAGCCGCCCAGCGCCATACCTTCGCGACAGGGCGAACACTACACTTCGACGAACGTTGAAAAAGCTCACAGGCCGCAGGGACGGAGGGGGCCAAAGGGCTCGGCAACATGGCTTCGACCCGTGAAGCCCTTCACCATGAGAGGCTCCTGTTGTAGGGGAGGCCCCCACCTAAGCCCAGCAGGCCTGTTAGGAAGAATGTAAGGCCCAGAATAGGACATGTGTAATGACATAAGTACCCTTGTAGGGTATATTCGAATGTGAGGGTATAACTGTAAAAGCACTCCCCATGTGGATACATATATGCAGCACAGGCCATGGGGAGGAGGACCCAAGCCATTCACTCACCTCACTCTCCACTACCATACTCTCTCTCTCTGTTTGGTCTGTAACCACAACAAGGCCCATTTAAGTTACATCACAATGGTAACCCATACCTTCTTGATCGGAGATCCCGTGACTTAGGCAATGCGAAAAACAAATTGGCGTTGTAATAAGAAAGTACATATTTATTGTACCCATGTCCTAAAAAATGTACTTTCAACTGTATGGAAGGTTGGCATAAAGCCTTAATGTATTCTGTTGTCCAAATAAGGAAAAGGTATTAGCCTGCAGAATACCTAGAAAGAATACACCTACTTGAGCTTAACTGTGTGGTCGCTGTTCACGAGAACAGACATTCTCTAGAAAGCTCATGAGCAGATAAGGGAGCATGACCATATAACGCTCCGTTTAGGCGTGATTCATTGGCAGCCTAGTACTAGTTGAGATTTCAAGTGAAATCTGATCACGAAAAGCTGTGAATTCAAGGCATAGTCCATTCATCAGCTGTGAGAAGATGAATCTTGTCATTCTAGGTGCAAGTTCAATCCGTACGGGACATACACTAAAAGACTGGTATATTAACAGTACTTCACCACAATATCTTGGTCACATGTTTACTTGTTGCTTTGGAATTGGTGGGGGATTGTTAGAAATTGGCCCATTTAATTATAGCCTATTTTCTTAATTCCAAAGCATGCATGGTTTAGTACCATATTGCTAAGGCAGGGTGAGGAAGTCCAATTTATAAGGTGGAGTCCTCCCCACTCCTTGAATATGGAAAGAGATGGTATGAGGATGGTTCTGTCTAGTCACACACGCACGCGCGCGCGTATTCGCGTATTTTCGCGTGAAAATCGCATGACTTGTGACGCGCGACCGTGCCGTGACGTGGCGCGCCACTTGGCAGACCAAGTCCATCTTAATTTTTTGAACCATGCACCTCACTCTCTTTGTTTGAATGAGATTCAAACGTTTGAATTTGAGGCTTAATTGGGTTTTGATGACAGGCAGTTTTCAGTGGGTAAATCACTGGTTAAATGTTTTTAGTTACCTGTGAATAATTGAGCAATTACTAGTGAATTATTTCAGTTCAATGGAGTAGTTACTAGAGAGTAATTTACATATCTATATATATACCTGGAGACGTCCAAGGTATAAAAGAGATAGAATCCCGCACTGCCTACATCTCTAACCTCTGTCATCTTGTGATGTTGTACTTCGCCGTCCGAACTTCGTTGACCTTTCTTCCCAGCGTACACCTGGAAGGAGGGAGAGCGGCTATCTCCGAACCGTTGCCGCAGAGAGAACCTGTACATGGCGGCAATAAGGTTTCTAGGCAGCGCATCTGCGCGACCGCTCACTGCACTGCGAAATCTATGTTCTGCACTATGTCAAGCCTGCGCGGCTTCCTGTTCTTCATCAGGCTAACAAGTAAGTCGTTCGTGCGCACGTTCGACTTTGTTATTATATTGTTTTTCTTGTGTATATTCTGAAGTATGATGAGTAGTTTGCTGTTAGTTGTGAGTTTTGCATCATTAGTTTATTATTTTTGTCTCCTAATAAAACTTGGAATTAAAATATTGCCCACATTTGTAACAATATATATACTTTTCTGGAGTGAAAGGAGAATTATTAGCCGTCGAGTCTAACTTTACTGTAGCCCTAGTTTTCCTTAGCTGTTCTTCCCGATTTCTCCCCTTTTCCTATTTCAGATTTCTGCTTTTTCCACCTTCTAGTCGGATCTTCCTCCCGGGGATATGACAGCAAAGAAGAGGTCGCGGGCTCGACGGCATTGATGGGTGGCGTCGGCTCCGGCTTGGCTTCAATGTGCATGAACGCCAAAAAGGAAACGGATGACAGGTTATGGTGGCTTGATTGCGAGCGTTTCCAAACCGAAACGAGGCAACCGGCTCTGCAGCGGCGGCGCTGCCAGCCTTGGGCGCGGCGCGCGGCGGCGCCGGCGCTGCTGCTGCTGCTGCTTGGCATCGATCAAAAACAGAGGAAGGGCGAGCAGGTTGCAGCCCAAGGAAAAGAAGAGGGAGCGAGAAATGGCCCAAGGATAGGAAATATGGCCCAGGCAGACAAAAGAAACTGGCCTTCGGTCCATTCCAAGCAGCCGAAATTAAATTGAATATGAGAATTGCAGAGGATTAGACCTAGTCTGGATTTGAATTCGTGATTTGGAATGTGGTGTTTAAATTTGAATTTTGGGATTTAGATTTTACAAGAACTGCAAATGAAAACCAAACTTTTTGAAATACTTAATTTAAAATAAAAATTTGAAAGACAACAAAATTTGGGATGTTACGGCAAATTACTTGCAGCAACGTATGTATTATTTGTCGATGGATGTCTGTAATATCGTTTATGAGATAAGTTGGGGCACAGATATGTAAGCATGCGGTCATTCCTAATTGAGAACAAAGCAGTGCAACATATGGGATGCGACTTTGTTCTGTTCATGTTCGATAATTTCTCTTTTTTCGATAAGGGGATTTATTTCTGAATTTCGTTGTATGTGTTGTTCATGCCAGTTTGCAAGTGGTAGAATGAAGCAACTCAAAAGTCGTGGATGAACAGCTCAACCTTGCTATTACAAATGAACAACACTACAATTACACAATATACAGAGCTGATATGTATCGACAGAACCTACAAACATACAACCATAAAAATATTCCTATAAGTCATCGTAGAAGTAACATCCCGATTTTTAGAGCCTTTTTAAAGTTTTTAAAATAAAATTCACCATTTGGATTTTTCTTGAATTAATTAAAGCTTAATTGGAATTTTTATTAATTAAAAAGATTTAATATGATTAAAATTAAACATTAATATTTGCCAAAAATATTTTATTTGTATTCCTTGTGTCACAAGGGATTTTTCTGTATTTTCTGGGATTTTTTTGGAGTTTGTTTGAGCTCAATTTTAAATTTCCAAAAAAAAAGAAAGAGGAGAGAACGAACAGTACCCACGCGGTACTGTGCATCTTCAACCTCGCGTTCGATCAGTTCTCTGTACAGGTTTTCTTCCTTTTTCTCTCTCTTCATAACTTCCAATCCGGACATATTTGAATATCCTCCCAAAAAGAAAGTTGTGCCAAATCACGCAAGGAATCCATCCCAATTGACCTCTTTCCATTTTGTTCATCCGTTTGCCTTTTATCTCCTATTTTCCAAAACGGACTCAAAACCGAAATCCGCGAATTGGAGCCGGTTTCTACCCCTTACAAGCCTATAAATACGACCCCTTGACCCCTCTAAACCCATCCCAAGTCGTGGCAAGTCCCCTCAAAGCTCAGGACGCCGTCGGCATTGAGGCCCTTCGGCCCCGAATTTGCTCGTCGCGTCTCGAGCTATTCAGTGAGTTTTTCCGTGATCCTTTCGCGTCACATTGTGCCAACATGTGCCATCTACCGTCTTGCCAAGTTAATTTGGTTTTGGTGCAGCCAATCTCCCAGAATCGAGTTTTCCCCAATCTAGGTCAAGAGCGCTTCCCGACGTCGATTCGTCATCTCCGGTAAGCTTTAGCCCTTGCCGTAATTTTTTTAGACTTGCCTCGTCGCGTTCTACGCTGTGCTCACTTCCGTTTCTCCAAAAAGCCTCCACAAATTTTCGCCTCCGAACCTCGCCGTGGCCGCCAATGGCATCTCGTGTCCCCATCTATCCGGTGGTGTTTTCTCCCAATCTGTTCGTGTCACATTGTGCCAAACCATCTCAAGTAGCTACCCTCCAAATGGTTTTAGATTTCGTTCACCGAGCACCAAGATATCAAGATTTTGCTTTTTCCTTCCCGACGACGTTCAAACGTCAATTGCGCCGTCTCCGGTGGGTTTCCGGCTGAGTCGAAAAAATTCCTAGCTTCGCCAAGCCGCGTTCTAGCCCATGCTCACCCTACTTCTTCATGTTCCATGCCCGGGTTTTATTCCTCTCTTCTACCCATGTTGTTGTAGCCGCCCGTGCCGTCAACGGTCTTCGTTTGGCGTGCCGTCGCTTCCTATGTGTGCCTTAGATCCCTAACAACCCATTTTGCTAGTTAGATTCACCTCCCATGCCTCCTCTCGCCAGCGCTAGCCTCCTTTCCAAAAATTGCTCTCGGGTGAACAGTAACATCTGTTATTTTTCAGCATTTTCTCGCCCCGGCAAACTTTAGATCGCTCGTCCTCCTTCGTCTGAACTCCGATTGACCCGATTCCTTTTCCTAAATTCATATAAAATTGAGTTCTACCTTTTGGTTCTGGTTTTACAGTTTTTGGAGTTCATTTGAATTTGTTTTGTTTGTTTTGTTGTTTCGCGCGTAGAACCCGACGTCGCCGAAGAGTTTGTCGAACCGCAGCAAGAGGGGCCAACTAGTGCACAAGAAGGCAAGTCTCCTTTGATCATCTTGAACCTATGATTTTGAAATGTTTTAATTATTTTAAATTATGTGCATTGCTATTTACATAAATGATAATTCAAATCTTAAGGCATTAGTTATATCCAACCTTGTTATGCCCTCACTTGAAGTTGATTGCCATGTACCTTTGCAACCCTAGAAATTCCTTTGACTCATTAATGAGAGTAATATATTTAATTGTTGGTATTAGAATGGTATACAATGCTTAGCCATGCTATTGAATACCTCATAAATCTTGCAAATGGGAAATTATGAATTATGATAACACCCTTGTTTTTATAAATTTAGTGGTAATTGGAGTTGCCACTGTTCTTTTAAAATAAAATGAAATGTGGAAGTTGGTTTAGATTAGGGTGGATGGTTGGTTTGGGTTGGTACAGCAAGCACGAGATCTTGTTAAGTGTATGTTCCACCCTAGTCAATTAAGGACCGACGCTTGTGTTTGTCCAGACTGAGCATTAACCGTACAATCACAAGTCTATATAGGTACGACCTAGCTGACTAACTTATAATAGTCTAGTTTAGGTGCCACCAGTGGAAAGTGGGTGCCAGGGATGGACTGGTTATTCACAGTGAGGGACAGGGATTTACTGTACTCATATGGCGCAAGAGGGGCTTGGTTGGGCGGTTAGCCTACCTGCGGTGAAACCTCAGCGGGTGGTATCTAGCTAGATTAGAGTAAGGTAAAAGTTTTGTGATATTTTATCTGGGTCTCATGCCAAAGGAAGCGTGTTGACCTTTAGGATAATTTATCTCTTGTGGGTAAAGTTGTACAACCTTTGCAGAGTGTAAAGCTATTCGAATAGCCGTGCCCATGGTCAAGGGCGGACAAGGAATGCATTCACATGGTAGATTTTTGGTTTTGATTTCAAAATTAAAGTTTTGTATTCCGAGAGTGGAGGGAACTCTCGGAAGGATATCCTGGCAGTTGGAGCCAGAGAGGGTGGATGGAACCCGCAGTTTTAAACTTGGTCAGATAGACTGGATTATCTAGTGTTGGTAGATGGAACCTTCACTATAGAAGTAATGATAGTTCTGTTAAAAATTTACTTTATTAAATTGATGCCTTCGAAAATAATTAACAGTAATTAAATGAAAATGTTGCTTTGTGCAAAAGAACCATATAGCCTTCTTTTGTCAAGCCTTGCATCTATTGCATTTTTCCCAAGACTTGCGGAGTACTTTATGTACTCACATGCTACACTCAAAAACAATAAACAGAGGAATACGAAGCTAAAGAGGGAGACTACGACTACTGCTTCAATTGCGGCTGTTATGGATTTTCCCCGGAGAACTAGGTCGCGCTTCCCCAGTCAATTGCCTGTGGCTTATTGATGAGTCTTCATCGAATTTATCTGTTGCTTCCGCTTTATTTCATGTTTGCGAGGTCTTGAAACCTCAATTGTAATAATGAGACCTTTCGGCCAGTACTCTCAATTATTGTAATAACACGATGCTGGTGATGTATTCATTTTTGTTTAACTGTGTTCACTAGCTTTGATCTGAGACTAGTGCTGTAATACACAGAGGGTCCGGGTTTGGAAATCTGGGGTCCCGACAGTAGATCTAGTTCAAGTTGTTTATGGCACACTAGATCAGATGCTCCAGCTCAAAAAAGCTTGCAAAAAAACCTGTCATCAGACGAAGACAAAAAAATCATTTTTTTATTCCATTTCACCAAACTTAAATTGATACGGGCCAACTAAGTTTAACACTAATCAACACGTGATTTGCCTGCCTTTCAGGGTACAGTAATCATTGCTCGAAATCGTAGGAAGGAGGATCACAGGAGTCCAAAGCTATCAGCGTCGTGATACTTCGTCCATTGCCACTAGTATACCCACGAATACACGTACGGCAGGTCTAAGTTTGCGCTAGTCTACAAAATTAATACAGACGGGGATACGGATAGCGTTCAATGCCCATCTAATTATGATAGTGATATCATACTAAACTCCACATTCAAGAAATCAGTATATCTAGAACTTAAAGAATACCAAATGGATCTCAAGCAAGACTAGGGGTGGAAACAGTAATGGATCTATAATCTATTTTATCCGATATTCATATCCGAGAAAACACAAATATGATAAGCAAAATCTGTATTAAAAAATGTTTGTATTCATATTCGAAAATATTTGTATTCATATTTGAGAATATTCATATTCGTATTCGTATTCAATCTGTTTCCTATGCGATTCGGAATTTTGTGACTTGAAATTTGAATTTGAGCAGTTTGAAACCGGTAACTAGTGAAAAACCAACAAAACCGCTAGGAATTTGTTCTACCGAGATTTGTTACAGAAGTTGTAGAAAGATATTCGTATTTGACCGAATTAAGTATATATATGATTCGAATCTGTATCCGTTACGATATTTGATTTGTATTCGTATTCGATAATATTCAAATTCATATTCGTATTGGAGACTATTACATCGTATCTGATCCATTTCCATCCCTAAGCAAGACTGGGGATAACTCGCGGTATCCAACATATATAAAGATCAGAACTCCTATTAGCTCTAAGCGATCCCAAGACAATTCATGGTTGGCTATATCGAGACACTTTCCTATAAAGTGGGTAATGACGAGGAAAAACACATATGCCTTATGCAGCAAGGTGTATGATGGTTCGTCCTGGTAAAAACCCTGATAAGAAGGATATCATTAAGTTGTACAGTGATGACTACAAGCATATAATGGGTGATTTCCTGTCAAGTTGCATGAAGATGGATAACGAGGATCATTACCGATGGCAAAAAAGAAAGAAGGATGATTGTTATTTACTATCACAACTTAGCTAAATTCGACGGTATTATACTGCTTCGGCATATAACGTTGTATCACAAAAACATACCCATTAAGCCTCTTATTAGAAACAGTCATATATACGAGATAGCCATCTATTCAGCTGAGAAAATAGGCTACTTTTCAAGTTCCGTGACTCACTGCACCTTATACCAGGCAAATTAATATACCTAGGTAGTTGTTTATGCCCTGAACTGGGTTGTAAGGGGTCTATTGACCATGATAATGTTAGGGCGTCCGCAATGGTAATAGCTAGTACTAGCTATATAGTCAGCTGATGTGGAGGTGAGAGATAAAAGCAAAGACTATTTTATACTGTTGGACCCACATGCTCCTCTCTCATGTTCTTGGACTACGTGAAATAGATCAGCTATTTGCTCGTCGCTAGTGACTACTCTCTCTCCTACTTTTTCCTTGCCACATCAGATCTAGCTAACTAAATAGCCAGCTGTTGGAGACGCCCTTACCGTTGATAATTTGGGTAAAAATAAGGATGAGTATCCAGAACAGGATATTCTTCTTCTAGGCAGAGTAATGCAAAAAGCGCAAGAAATATATTGGAGTTTGTATATGGTGGATATAGTTACAAATATTACAATATCTGCATTGGCCTTAACCATCTACAGGATGAAATATTACGACGATGAAAAACATAGGATCTACATCCCAAACGGGAACGCTTACCAATTTATTAGGGAAGGGTGCTACGGTGGGCATGCAGATGTCCATATTACTACGATGTTAACTCTCTTTACCCCTTTGTAATGAAGGAATTTGAAATGCTTGGTGGCAAGCCGGCTGGCATAATAATTTAAATACCATGGACGGTTCGTTGTTGAAATCGTCTGTGATAAATCTTATATCATAGATGGTTTCAGTTATAAACCGTCTGTGATAGTAAAAATCACAAATGGTTTGTAGTTGAAACCGTCTATGATATTCTTTTTTATTCACAAATCTATTCTATTAGTTGACTAGCCTTAGGAAGTGCTAGCCATGCCCACTGAAACGAACATATCAACACAGTCTATATATATCTAATTCACCTTCATTCATTTTAGAAAGAAGAAATCCATTTCATAAATCAATTAATTGAAATGAAATAAATTATCCATCCATAAACAAATACATGTACACATGAATAATTAAGTTTAATCTTATCCCAGTGAAATTTGTTATACATTATGGAATTCCCCCATCTCCTTTAATGACTTTACACCACAAGAAGTGCGCACGCTGTCCTCAAATCTCTGAGAGGTCGGGCTGTTCTAACGGAGTTGTAGTGATAGACAGAACCTGTCGGTAGGAAGATCAATATCGTACATACATATGTAAATTGATAAGTATGAAGTAATTATCACAAGATTGATAAATTAACCTGAGGATCAATATTGATCTTCACAGAATCGACAAGTAGTTGCTTGTTGTGGCAAACATAGAATCCACATGTGTTGCTTAATAGCTGCTGGTGGCACTACAAAAATAGAATTTATTAGTTCGACAGACATTACTATGAAGTGTTATATAGGATGAATGTGTACAAGCGAATACCGAGAAATGTAGATCATGTTGCAGGGCGTCCATCCGTTTGGATTTTCGTACCTTTGCAACGTACGTGGTGAACGATCTACGTGATTCCAAGAAGATAGCCTTAATCATTGGGAAGGAAAGACTACAATAGAGTTATCCATTGAGGAAATGTGTTTACTTGTTGATTAATTATTGGATAACTATGAAGTTGGTTTTGGACCTCTTTAGGGAATCAAGGTATATTACCTTGTTTTGTTTTGGTATAATTACAATTAAAATCCAGTGGAACCTACACAGGTATGTCATAGTTATAAAACCTAAGTTCGTGTTGCTTATAATGTAGAAATCAATAAGTATAGCCACTATTGTAGCACTTACCCCCTGATTGTAGGGTATAAGTATGAATTCCTTGTTGTGGTAAGCTTTCAAAGCATTTGTGATGTAATTCTCGACGAATGATGCATCCTCATTGATGGTATCCATGGCGACCAAGCGTGGGTCGAGAAAACCAATATCTACACACACACACAAACAGTGAGTTATATATGACATTTATCAGTATTACTTGAACGTAGACCATGATTGTACATACTTACAGTGTCCAGCATCGAATGAGTGAGGCATCAAGAACGTTGATTGTGTAGAGATCGAATAAATCCTCGAAAGTCACCGTGAAGACACATTCATGAATATTGTGCTGAAAATGATCCGGCATGAACTTGACGGTGAAACCCGAGTGCCGTTGTTCCTCCAGTTTTTTGGTCTGTTCCATGTACCATTCATGCAATCTCTGGCAAGCCAGTCCTAGGGTTAGAAGGCACTCTTTCAGGATGACCAATGGCTCGTTTAGCATGAATTTTAGGGCCAACGGCAAGTAGGGCATCTCATCATCGGTCTTCTTCAATTTGCCCTTGCCGCCTTGGTTGTAGGTCGACTTCACAATAGTCGACCAAGCATGAGATGTAGATGCACGGTGGCCTTGCTGCTTGTGTGCAGGTAGCTCCAATGCAGATAGTCCAGTGGACTTGGCACTGGTGCAGGTAGCTTTGGTTTAGATTGCTCCTGTAGAATTAGCACCAGTGCAGATAGGTCATGTGGACTTGGCACCAGTGCAGATAGTGGACTTGGCACTAGTGTAGGGGCCTCCAGGAAGATGTACACCTATCAATTCAATCTGAGCCATGTAATCGACACAGAACTCAATGATCTCTTTGGTTGCATAACCTTCGACGATGCTGTTCTCCGGCCGAGATCGATTTTGTACATAGGACTTGAGAATTTCTTTGAACCTCTTGAATGGGTACATGCTACGTAGGAACACAGGCCCACATATTTTTATCTCCTGCACAATGCAAACAATGAGATGAACCATGATATTGAAAAACAATAGAGGAAAATACATCTCAAGATGATATAGAATCATCACCACCTCATCCTACAGAGCATCTAGTCCTTCAGGATCGATGAATTTATGAGCAATTGTATTAAAAAATAACACAGTCTCATGATTGTCTCTCGGACCTTGATCGGTAAAATATTTCTAATTACAATAGGGAGCATTTGTGTCACCAGCAAATGACAATCATGAGACTTCATGCAAACTAACTTCAAATCTTCCATTCAAACTAGTTTCTTCATGTTGGCGGAGTAACCAAACGGAACTTTCACACAATGCAAGCACTGGCATAGTTCAGTTCTCTCATCCTCGGATATAGTGTAACAAGCAGGGGGAAGGTAAGTTTGTCAATTATTGGTCTTTGTCAGTGCTAACTCAGGCCTGATGTCCATATCAACCAAGTCAAGTCGTGCATTGACACCATCATTTGTTTTGTCACGAATGTTCAGTAAGAGACCAATCAAGCTGTCACATACATTCTTCTCTACATGCATGACATCGATGCAGTGCAAACTTCTAGGTGCTCCTAATAAGGTAAGTCCCAAAATATTAATCTCTTCTTCCAGACGTTCTTCTCACGGGTCATCAATTTACACCCCTTTCCGAGCACAATATCTAAATCTTTAACCATATCATAGATCTCTTTTTCACTTAAATGCCTTGGAGCTAAATTGTCCTCCTTCTCTCTATCGAATTGTTTCTTCATCCTGCGGTATGGGTGAGCCCTCCGAAAGAACCTACGATGATGCATGTACACAGTTTTGTGTGAGTGTTTTAGCCACACACTCTCAGTATCATCTAAGCAGTGAGTACCAACTTTGGCCACTTTTGTACTCTGGCCCGACAGGTTAACAAGGGCAAAATAATCATTTATGGCACAAAACAACAATGAGTATAAAGTAAAGTTCTCACGTTTGTACACATCCCATACCTATACCCCTTCGATGCACAGTATTTTTAGGTCTTTCCACCAATGGTGCTAGGTACACATCAATATTACTCCCAGGTTGTTTTGGCCCTTGGATAAGTATTGACAACAAAATATACTTTTGTTTCTGTTGTAGGGGTGGCCCCCACCTAAACCCAGCAGGCCTGTTAGTAGGTTATAGGGCCCAAAATGGGACATGTGTAATAGCTTAGATACCCCTGATGGGGATGTACTGATAAAAGGGTATAACTGTAAAAGCATACCCCCGATGAATATATAGGGAAGGCTATGGGGGGAGAGGGGCAGACACTCTCCCAACTCTCCACTACCACATCTCTCTCTGTTTGGTCTGTAACCACAACAGTTGGCGCCGTCCGTGGGGAGGACAGGAGCAAGCCTGAAATCCGAAGAAGGATGGCACCGGAAAAAGCATCGTCGACGGCGGAAGGAAAGAAGGCGCTGGGTCGGAGCGTCGCATGGGTACCGGGGCTTCGGCATCGGCTGTCGCGGGCGCGGGTGACGGCGCGGGCGCGGTGGTCGCGGACGTCGACACTCACGCTGCGACGACCAACCCCGCCGGCGCGCGCGACGATCGACCCACCATCGGCGCTGCAACGACCGACCCCGTTATCGGCACTGCGACGACCGACCCCGCCACTGGCGCTGCAACGACCGACCCCGTCATCGGCACTATGACGACCAACCCCGCCTTCGGCGCTGCGACGACCGACCCCGTCACCGCCGCTGCAACGACCACCGACAGCTCGGGAGCTTGCGAGGCGGTCGTACCCGTGTCGACCCGTCCGCTGGGCACGCCGGCGTCCCCGCCCGCACCGGCGGTGGAAAGCGCCCTGCTGGCGGCCCTCAACGCGGTCCAGCGGGAGCTAGGGGATCTTCGCGGGGCCGTCTGGGATATACAGGAGGCTCGAAGCCAGCAGGCCGCGCCCGTGGTCGCACCAGAGCCCACGCTAGAAAGGGCAGACAGCCGCGGCGCCCCCACGTCTAGCTGCGTGCCGCTGCGGTGTGTCGACTCGGAGTCCCCGCTCTCCGCGGGTTTGCAGCAGGCGGCGTGGCCCGAAGACTTCAAGCTCCCCAGCGTCATCGAACCATACAAAGGCGATACGGACCCCCGGGAGTTTGTGCGTGTATACGAAACCACAGTCGAGGCCGCGGGCGGGGACGACACCACGAAGGCGAAGGGACTCCCTCTCGCGTTGCAAGGGGTGGCACTTTCCTGGTTTTTCACCATAGAGCCAAACTCCATCTACGCGTGGGAACAAATCCGCGATCGCCTTTACAACAACTTTCAAGGGAACTATGCCGAGCGGGTCGACGCAGACCAGCTCTTCACAGTGAAGTAGAAACCTTCGGAGAAGCTTCGGGACTACTCCAGGCACTTCACGAAGGTGCGCTGCCAAGTCAAGGATGTTAATGAGACAACCGTCATCAACGCGGCCATACAGGGCCTTCGTCCGGGCCCCATGGCCGAATACAACGCGTGGAAACCTATCAAGACAGTCGCCAAGCTCTTCAACAAAATGGAGGAGTATGCGCGGGCAGAGGAAGATGCGCGGAGGCGCAGCGCCGCCGCCCCCAACCTCGCCCAAGCGAGGCGCTTGCCACAAGAGGGGGTGGCGGGTGCTGATTCCCCAAAGCAGGGCCGCAGACGAGAACCCTGGGAAGACACCCCTGGCGGTAGCGATACCGGGGAGCAAGAAGGCTCTTCAAGGAGCAGGCGCAAGCCCCGACATCGCCAGTGCAGGCCACAAAAGGCCCGCCATGTCCTCGGCATCGAGAATGCCCCTCGAGGACCTGCCCCCACCTCGCGGGGAGGGGGCCGAGGATGGGAAGGCGGACCAGACCGCGACAGGTGACCCCGCGCGGAACAAGAAATTCTAGGTTACGGCAAGTGGTGTGAGGTGCACGGTTACGGCGATCACTACACGAAGGCGTGCATCGAGGTTATGGAGCTGCGACGGATGACGGTCGAAGCTCGGGCCTCATCCAGGGAAGGCACGTGGTGCCGCTCCGTCAGCGTCGTCATCGGAGGGTCCTTATCTGGGGCCCCCTTGGAGCAGCCGCAACCGTGGGTGCCGCCCCGCAACATCACCTTCACCCTGAATGACGCCAGGGGTGTGGAGTTCCCTCACGAGGACCCTTTAGTCATTTAGGCCCACATCGCAGGCCATGACATCAGGCGCATCCTCGTCGATGGGGGGAGCTCTGCGAACATTCTATTCGTGGGGGCCCTCGATCGTATGGGAATCCCCCGAAGCCGCTTAGAGCAGTCAGGAGCTCCACTTCGTGGCTTCGGAGGCCAACCGCTAGAGGCCATAGGACACGTGTCCCTTGCAGTTACATTCTGCCAGGAGGGTAACACCTGAAGCGCGCACGTCATCTTCGACGTCGTAGATATCCCGCACCCCTACAACGTCATATTGGGGCAGCCCGCCATCAACTCCCTCGAGGCGATCCCGCACCACGCCTTCTTATGTATGAAGCTCCCGGGCCCGGAGGGTGTGATCACTGTCTTCGGCGACCAAGACCTCGCTAGACGCATCGAGGTTAGCAGCCGGGATTTACACCGCCTGGTGCACGCCCTTTCAGGCATGCTCGGCGATACGCCCTCCGCTCCGGGATGGACGCCTAAGCCTCGGCTTGAAGGTGGAGTCAAAAAGGTGCCGCTTCACGCGGAGGGGCAGTTTGTGTCCATTGGCGAGGGGCTCCCTACAGAGGTTGAGCGAGACCTACTCCAAGTGCTTCAGAATAACGCGGACATTTTTGCATGGTCCCCGGAGGACATTAAGGGCGTAGACCGCGTAGTAATCAAGCATCGCTTGGCGGTCCGCCTGGACGCCAAGCCGGTCAAGCAAAAGCTTCGCCGCATGTCCATGGATCGGCAGCAGGCGGCCAAAGTGGAGGTGGCGAAGCTTCTCCGGGCCGGGGTCATTCGCGAGGTCCACCACCCAGAGTGGCTCGCCAACCCTGTATTGGTCAAAAAGGCCAGCGGGGCCTGGCATATGTGCATCGACTTTACGACACTCAACAAGGCATGCCCAAAAGACAATTACCCCTTGCCACACATCGATCAACTGGTCGACGCTACCGCCGGGTGCGAGCTAATGAGTTTCCTGGATGCCTACTCTGGCTTCCATCAGGTATACATGGCCGAAGACGACGAGGACAAGACCAGTTTCATCACACCGATTGGGACTTTCTGCTTCGTCAAAATGCCCTTCAGCTTGAAGAACGCAGGCGCTACCTTTACCCGCCTCGTCGCACTTGCCCTCGCCGCCCAACTCGGGAGGAACGTGGAAGCCTATGTTGATGACGTGGTAGTCAAGACCCGGCAGCTCGCTTCGCACGGCCGGAACCTCCAGGAGACCTTCGACAACCTCAGGAAGGCCGGCATCAAGCTCAACCCCGACAAATGCGTCTTCGACGTGCAGGCGGGCAAGCTACTGGGCTTCCTCGTATCCGAACGGGGCATCCAGGCGAATCTTGATAAGGTTGAGGCCATCCTGGGTATGGAGCCGCCCAAGACGACGAGGGAGGTCCAGAGGCTGGCGGGCCGCATGGCAGCCCTAAGTCGCTTCCTATCTAGGGCGGCGGAGCGGGGTCTGCCATTCTTTAAGACACTCCACGGGTGCGACGGATTAAGTTGGGATAACGACTGTGCGGAGGCCTTCAACGAGCTCAAGAAACACCTGGCGAGCCTCCCCACTCTGGTCACCCCAGCACCAGAGGCTCCCCTCTTGCTCTATCTGGCCGCGTCGGTTACAGCGGACAGTGTCGTTCTCGTCCTAGAGGAGGGCGCTGTACAGCAGCCCATGTACTTCATCTCCGAGGCCCTCCAAGGCACCAAGATGAGATACACGGAGCTTGAAAAGCTTGCTTACGCATTGGTCATGGCCTCTAGAAAGCTTCGCCATTATTTTTTGGCCCACCCGATCACAGTGCCTTCCTCGTTCCCCCTCGCGGAGATGTTACACAATAAGGAATCCACGGGGCGCATCGGCAAGTGGGCTGCTGAGCTCGCCCCATTCTCCTTGACATACGCCTTGCGGACGGCAATCAAATCTCAAGTTCTCGCCGACTTCCTCGCAGAATGGACTCCGCCGGCCCAGCCCACCTAGAAGCGTGACGACTCGGTCTGGACGCTCACCATCGACGGAGCCTACGGCGTCGCGGGCGCGGGCGTAGGCGCAGTGATTGTTACGCCCGAGGGGCAACGCCTGCTATACTCAGCGCGCCTTGCATTTCCGGCCACCAATAACACAGTTGAGTATGAAGCGCTGCTCTTCGGCCTGACCAAGCTCAAGGCAATCGGTGCGCGGCGAGTGCTCGTCCGCACGGACTCGCGATTGGTGGCAGGCCACGTAGACAAGTCATATCAAGCCAAGGACCCTGAGCTGGCCAAATACCTCACGGTCGTAAGAGCGAGGGAAAGGCATTTCTTGGGCGTCACGGTCAAGGCCATCCCTCGCGCGGAAAATGAGCAGGCCGACACCCTCGCAAAGGCGGCCAGCCAACAGCTGCCACCCCCCGATGGGATGTTTTACAAAGTGATACTACAGGTGGCCATCGCGCAGGACAACTGGGACGCGGCCCTCGTTCACCACATCGTCCAGCAGGGCGACTGGCGAGAGCCTATCTTCAATTTCCTGCAGGGCATTGCCGAGCCGGAGGACCCCGCCGAGCTCCGGCGTCTGCAACACCGTGCCAGATCCTTCCAGGTGTTTGAAGGGACACTCTACAAAAAGGGAGTCTGCGCACCGCTCCTACGCTGCCTCTCGCGCGAGGAGGGGATAGAGCTCCTTGCGGAAATCCACGCGGGGATGTGTGGGTCTCACCTCGCGCCGAGGTCATTGGTCAGTAAGGCATTCAGGCAAGGCTTTTACTGGTTGACTGCCATCACTGACACCCAGGATCTCGTGCGTCGTTGTCAGGGGTGCCAGTGGATGGGACGTATCATCCGCAGGCCCCCGACGAACCTCAACCCTATTCGCCCGGTGTGGCCGCTGGCACGCTGGGGCGTCGACATAGTGGGACCACTTCCCCGAGCTCCAGGGGACCTGCGGTTCGTGGTAGTCGCGCTGGAATATTTTTCCAGGTGGCCGGAGGCAGTAGCCCTGGCCAAGATAACCTCGGCGGCCATGCAGCGCTTCCTCTGGCAGAACATCATATGTCGCTTCAGCGTGCCTAGGGAGCTCACCGTTGACAACGGTCTGCAATTCGATGCCACCCTGTTCAAAGAGTTCTGTGACGGCATGGGCATCACGCTTCGGTTTGCCTCGGTTGGGCATCCCCAGTCCAACGGAGCAGTCGAGAGGGCGAACGGCACCATCTCTATCGCCGTCAAAAAGCGCCTGGTCGGGTTGCCGAAGGGCAAGTGGCCGAGTGAGCTTCACAGCGTCCTCTGGTCCCTTCGCACAACAGTAACACGCCCGACGGGGTTCACGCCTTTGAAGCTCCTCTTTGGTGATGAGGCAATGACGCCTGAGGAAATCAAGGCTGGCTCGCGGAGGATCCTCGTCCAAGCGCCCGATGAGGAGTGTCGCGTGTCCTTGGACCTCCTCGACGAGGCGCAGGCGAGCGCAGCCCAACATGTCGAGAAGTACGCGCGGCAGACAGTGCTGACATGCGTCATATTTGTATTTATTTAAATGCCATTTTACCCTCTTATTTTTCACATTTTGGGATCATTTGTCATCATTTACACGCCTTTATATATTTAATTGCTCGAAATGGACTGTTTTTACACTTTTTTGTACTTTTCCACAGGCCGCCGCGATTAAGGCGCATAAACGATAAATTTGGCATTTTGGGGCTGCTCCGTACAATTGTACGCGTCGTCACGGATGCGTAGGATCAAATCGCGATGAAATCGGAGTTTCTAAGGGCTAGAACAGAAGAAAACAATAGGAAAGGATCTAACTGCAAACTGTAGCTTCTTGGAGGACTAAATCGCAAAAATGCAAAAATCCCCATTTCCTTAAGCCGCCGCCACCTCCTGTGGAACCCTGGAGCCCGGTCTTCTTTTTCCCCCTTGGCCTTCTTCTTCTCCCCCCGTTCTCCTCCAAATCCGGCCACCGGCGAGCTCCGGGCCGTAGCTCGCCGGCGCGCCACCCAACTCCAGCCGCCTTGCTTCCCCTCCGGTGCTCCATCCTTCCCCTACTGCGCCACCGCGTCTCACCTCTTCCGCACCGCCATCTCCTCATTTCCCCGCCTTCCTCTTCGTTCCTCCACCCGTGTGCCTCCCTTCTCCACCTTCCTCCACCGCCGCAGCTCGCCGGTGCGCCTCTCCTCTCCACCCGAGCACCGCCCCCTGCTACTCCCTCCGGCCACCACTTCTCCATCCGCCGCCGCCTACTCCTCCGCATCCTCCTCTACGCCCCCACTGCTCCTCACTCCACCCGCACGCCTCCATCCCGATCTGGCGCCACCCCTCTTCTCCGGCCGCCCCTCCATTTTCTTCTCGCCGCCGCACCTCACCTCTTCCCCGCCGCCGTTTCTCACCGCCTTCTCCCGTGCGCCGCCACCTCCACCCGAGCGCCGCCCTGCTGTCTCTCCTCTCCTCTGGTCCCCTCTGCTGCTCTCCCAAATCGACCTCGCCGCAAGGCCATTACATCTGCTCTTCTCCACCGAGCCCGACGCCGGCGAGTCTGGTTCCTCTTCACCCACTCCTCGGCTCCACTCCACTGCGGCCTCGACTTCATCAGCTCCAACCACGCCGGCGCCACATCCTCCTCTCCACCGATGGCTTCTTCCTCATCGACGCCAACCCCACTGCCGGCAGCTCCCGTCTGCTTCTTCAACCCCTCCTCGGTGGTCTAATTTCCTCCCCCTTTATTTCTTCATTTTCTATTAATTACTGTTCACACTGTTAACTGACAATTATCATTTGCAATGTGTTGATGAATTGTGGATTATCATCTGTGATTTGTGATGTATGAGATCAGTGACTATGTTATTGTGCTCTGTTTTGTTGGTGTGATATATGCTCTGTGATAACTGTGCATTTTGTGTTCTGTGAGTAGTATTTTTATTAATGCTAGTTGTGATCTGTGTTGGTCAGTGAGCTTGGCTAATGTTTGTGATTTCTATTGTGTTGTGTTAGCTGTTAGTAGTATCAATCTGTCAGTTGTCTTGTGTCTTGTTAGGTAAATCGTTTTGTGCAATAGTGTTGTGTTGTCAAGTTGCGCGATTTAGCGAGTCGGCGACCGTCTCCCTTCCCCGTGCTGTCTCAACCTCCCTTTGCTTCTGAATCCTCCCTCTTTGCTTTTCTCAGCGGTCGATTAATAGTTAAGTCGTGCATGTGTTCGTAGTTCTATGTTTGTCGTGTGCCGTCGTCATCTAGTTAGCTGTCGATCGTTTTCCCTCTCATTCCCTCTCAACCCACCTAGTGCTTCTAAACCCTCCCCCAGTGCTTCTCGGCTCCCCCTTTCTTTCTCTCGGTCGGTAGTTAGTTAGGTCGTAGGTCGGTAGTCATGTCGTTCATGTGTCATTTGTGTAGTTAGTCATCGTGTTGTTCGTTCGGTCGTACGACGTCCATTCGTACGGTCATTCATCCCGTCGTTGTTTAGTTCGTTCGTTTGTTTAGTCGTTCATCATTTTGTCCGTGCGAGTTAGAGTTCGTTCGTTCGGCTGATTCGGTAGACGTTTTAGGTTTAGTTCTCCCCCGTTTTGATTGACCTAGCTTTAGCTGAGCACCGGTAGCCTTAGTCTAGTCCCTGTGGAGAACAAGACACTCGCCGCTATTTCAGTGGCAACCCGTGCACTTGCGGGTGTGCTATTTTTGCACTATCAAGTGCGTACTCGAGACCGGTCCGTATATCCGCGAGGGTTCAAGCCTGGGGATGTCGTCCTCAGAACGGCACTCCATGCGGAGACCGTTGGCAAGCTGGAGTCCAAGTGGGAGGGTCCATACATCGTGGTGGAAGCACTACAGAAGGGAGCGTACCGCCTCACCACACTCGAAGGACAAACTCTCCGCCACACATGGAACGCTGACAAGTTGTGGCGATATTACGCCTAGAAGCAGGACGAAAATTATAATGGCATCTGCCCCTCGTTGTACGATGCTTGCCCGCGCAAACGGGAGTTCAATAAAGCTACATGTTCACAGAAGGTACCATGTCGTCTGGCCACAATGTGCAGAAGATCACCCCCACATTCCGGTCCGCCTCCGCACGCGCCAGTCTACGGACTATAAATTAAGTCGTAGCGTTGAGGTCCGCCTCCGCACGCGCCAGTCTGTGGACTCTAAATTAAGTCGTAGCATTGAGGTCCACCTCCGCACGCGCCAGTCTGCGGACTCTAAATTAAGTCGTAGCGTCGAGGTCCGCCTCCGCACGAGCCAATCTGTGGACTCTTAATTAAGTCGTAGCGTCGAGGTCCGCCTCCGCACGCACCAGTCTACGGACTCTAAATTAAGTCGTAGCCTCAAGGTCCGCCTCCGCACGTGCCAGTCTGCGGACTCTAAATTAAGTCGTAGCGTCGAGGTCCGCCTCCGCACGCGCCAGTCTGCGGACTCTAAATTAAGTTGTAGCGTCGAGGTCGCCTCCGCACGCGCCAGTCTGCGGACTCTAAATTAAGTCGTAGCGTCGAGGTCCGCCTCCGCACGCGCCATTCTACGGACTCTAAATTAAGTCGTAGCGTCGAGGTCCGCCTCCGCACGTGCCAGTCTACGGACTCTAAATTAAGTCGTAGCGTCGAGGTCCACCTCGCGCGCGCCGATCTACGGACTCTAAATTAAGTCGAAGGCGTCGAGGTCCGCCTCGCACGCGCCCGTCTGCGGACTCTAAATTAAGTCGTAGCGTCGAGGTCCGCCTCCGCACGCGCCAGTCTACGGACTTTAAATTAAGTCGTAGCCTCGAGGTCCGCCTCCGCACGCGCCAGTCTACGGACTCTAAATTAAGTCGTAGCGTCGAGGTCCGCCTCCGCGCGCGCGAGTCTACGGACTCTAAATAAGACGCAGCGGGGGGACACCCTCGCGCGCACTCCACGGAGTATAAATAAGACGCGAATTCCGCGCACGTGCAGGCGTTGTTCCTGTGCGCACTCTCCGGAGTATAAATAAGGCGTGGCCGACCGTTGAAGGTCTCGGCCTCGCATACAAATGCCGGCCCAAAACACAGCTTACAACAGTTGAAACAAGTGATGCTTTGGTTCATTGCCAAAATATCAGGATTAACTACAAGCATGAGCGCATAAGCCTCCCACCCCTGCCTCCGCGCGATGTGACCACCCGCTCAGCCTTCGCGCGACGCCTATGGGCCCGTGCCGCTGTCGTGGCCCCGGGGAATTCCCTCGAGCCAACGGAGGAGGTCTCCTCCCCCGTGCAGCGTTTGCTGCACTGCAACCCTCGCCGCATCCTCCCCGACACGACTCCAAATCCGTCGGTGGAAGTTCTGGAGGCCAGGCTCGATGAAGCGAATAGCGTCCGACAGCGCCTCCGGCCGGCCAGGAAGATCCAGGTGAGGGTTCGCCAGCTCGTGGATGTGTCTACACCCATGAGTATGAAGCATGGCGAGGGCGAGGCACGCGCTGAGATAGCCGTAGTGCTCGCCGAAAGTTCTGGCGCTGCAGAGAGCAACGCCCGCCCCCTCCTCGATCAGCCCAAGCGTCTCCATTAAGTCCTTCGGCCCGTGAGTAGCGTTTGGAACGTCGACACAGAGATCACGGAGGGCCCGGTTCAGAGACTCCATTGCCCCCCACGCCGACGCGGACGCATCGTCCAAGGCGCGGGTCTTCTCGGCAAGAGACTCAGCCAGCTGAGTTTTCTCCTCCTCTAAGGCGGCGATCTGCTGCAAGAAGGAGGCGCTTTCCTCTGCCGCGGCGTGTTTGACTTCCTCGGCCTCGAGTCGCATGGCCGCCATGGCACCCTCCAGTGCGCGAAGCTCTTTGTCCTTCGTCACGTGAGCATCATCCGCGTCACGAAGGCTGGCTTCTAGGGCCCTCCGCTCCCGGATGCGGGCCTCGTCTAGGGCTTCGCTGATGACAAGTGTCTATACGCAGCAACAAGAGTCAGCAAGTGCCCAGTGGTACCCTAGCAAACGCTAGCACACATACTTACCCTTATCTCCGAGGCCCGCAGCGCGAGGGCCAGGAGGTCTCCCTCGCACGACGACAATGTCTGTCGGTCAAGGCCGCCGCTGGCGCGCTCTGTGGCTGCGTTGAGAACACGGAGTATCTCCAGGCGCGGGAGGAAGTCGGAGAGAACGGGCTCCGGCCCCACTGCGTCAGCGGCTGCGGAAGCTTCGACCACTCCACCGGTGGTAGACGCCCGCGGGACACCCCGCATAGGATTCAGGACTTCGCGCACACCTCCGTCGCTCGATCCTTCACCGTGCCCAGGAGACCTCATCTCGCCTGATGCCAGTAGAATGAGCGAGCAAATCGGAGAGAGTTTCACAAAGTTGTGCGAAGAGAAGGAACCGCGCCTACCTTCTGCCCCTCTCGCCACGGCAGGAGGTGGTGCCTGTTCGACCGCCAATCGGGGTGCGAGCGTCTCGATGGTCGGTTGAGAGGCCCCCTCGGTCGCGCCAGACGCCACAATCCCACGGACGGAGCCTGCAACGCTGTATCGGCCCCTCGGGGGCAGCGGGGACTGGACTCGAGGGCGTTTCACCTGCGGCAGTACAGGTGGTTCTTTCGCGATGCCGCTAGCCGCCGTCCGGTCGTATCTACAGTTCCTGCCGCGCCGGGCACGTCCTCGCCGGCTGTTACAGGTGGCAGAGCGCCGTCGGTCGTAGCCCCCTCACCAGGCGTGATGTTCCCCCCGGGGTTGGCGGGTCTCGGCCCAACGATGGCCGTGCTCCTAGGCTCGATGGCATCGACGAGTGGTACCAACGGATTCGGGACGACGCGCCCTCCTGAACCTGTCCAGCCGGATCCGCCACCGGTCACGCGTCCCGTCCTAGAGGTGCCAGCTGCCAAGGTGGCTGGCGGGCAGGGTACGGTGGCCTTGGAGCGGGCCCAGCGCCGCGAGGACAATGCCCCCGCTTCGCTGCCACCGCCGCGATGGCTCGGAGTCCCCGCTGGCACCGTGCGCTCGGGCACAGCAATGCCCAAAACCTCGCACGTGCGGTTTACCCACCCTTGCCTTGCCGCTTTGGTTGCGGCCTCGCGTAGCTTGTGCTCCTTCAGCGTGTACGGGCCAAGGAACACCACAACCGCGCGCTCCGCGTCTTCTAGCCGAGCCACTACGCATAGGATAACAAGTCGATTAGGCGAGGCCTATGCAGACACAAGGGGATGCGTACCACGCGCTGAATGACTTACAGGGAGCGGAGGGCGGAAGCAGGCAGGACAATGGCGGGTGAATCCCGTCCTCTCGGTTGTCGCCCCGTCGCGCGTACTTCCATCGGGCGGAGAGCGGCGCCACCCCGTACATCGTAAACTCTTCGGCCAGGTCGCGCATACTTAACCGGCGGGCAACGCCAGCAAGCCTCCATAGCCTTCGAGTGTCATCAGCCTTCGGCTCCACGTTTGGTGAACCATTGAACGAGATTGGCCCACCTCGGCATAGCAGGCCACTCGTGCTCGTCATGTGGTAATAAAACCACCAACGCCTCCAGCCGGACTCCCACTTCCCCAGGGTGGCCAGCGCGGGGAACAGTGTCGTGCATGACGTTCGTAGCACAAAATCCACACCACCAAAATTGGATACAGCCCCCTCCCCAACCTTCTTGGGTCAGCAGCACGCATCGTGCAGGGTGGCGAACAGGCTCGCACTGGGACGCCGGCCTTCTGTCCGCGTCGCCCACGTAAAGACAGCTAGGTAGACTATGGCGTTCGGCGTCAGCTGAGCTCCAACCCGTAGGTCCGCAGGACTTCGCCCACAAACACCGTTGAGGGCATTCGGAGGCCGGCGTCGAAGAACGCGACGAAAATGATCGCCTCCATTTCCTGGGGCTTCAGCTCCGTCTCGTCGCGGCGGGGTAAGCGAGCCCCATCACGCTCCTCAATCTTCCCTTCCCGTACAAGCCACTGCAGCGTCTCTTCGGTCACGCGGCTCCTCCCTAGCACACGGGAGCAGTGACCCCCCGAGTATTCCATGGCGTCCCACCGCCTATCGGCACGCGATCGCCCCCGCAGCACCAGCTCGTGATCTCCGGAAGGGAAGGACAACTCGTCCCAGCTAGACAAGGAGCCACCGCCGGGATGGCGGGAGGCACCGTCATGGCCGGCCATTGTTCTCTAAAGATTAGGGCAAAAGGAACTAAGGCAAGAGCAAGTCACGCTACTGTCAGCGCGAAATAAGCAGAACTAGGCGGCAGGCGGGATAGAGCGCCCCCACCACAGCGAGGGCACTTTATAAAGCCCGCTCGCCTCCTCCATGACCAGAAGCGCAGCCAGATTCAAACCCCCAACAGTTCGGCTACCCACGACTAAAAAGAAGAACCACCGGCATCTGGAGGAGCGCTCCTGGTAGGTGGCCAGGCAGCGCGCAATGCCAGCACACGCCTGACACGCGTCCCACTTCCCTGGGGAAGAGGCGAACGGCCGCGCTCACGCAACTGCTCACATCCCACGATGAACCAGTCATAAACCGTCGCGTGCCCCACCCACGGGAAGAGACTGCACGACACGATAGCCTGCCCCCTGACAGGCCAGGCGTCAGCACGATTCCAGCCGCCATTAAAAGCGCACTACCAGACCATGGGGTCACAACAGTTTCGAAGCGCAGCGACCCCAACGGTCACTACTGCATCAGCCACGACTCCGACGCAATCCCCAACGCCGACCCCAGAGCCAAGAGGTCTGACCTCACCCCAACCCTGACTACACCTTCCAGGCGTCTACTTTGACTAGGCGCCAGCCCCGCTGCCACCCGTTCGAAGGGTGAGGGACGGAGCGCGCTCGCGTCTACTTCATCTAGGCGCCAGCTCCGCTGCCACCCGTTCGGAGGGTGAGGGATAGAGCGCACGCGCGTCTACTTCGGCTAGGCCCCAGCTCTGCTGCCACCCGTTTGAAGGGTGAGGGACGGAGTGCTCGCGCGTCTACTCCGCCTAGGCGCCAGCTCCGCTGCCAACCATTCGAAGGGTGAGGGACGGAGCGTGCGCGTCTACTTTGGCTAGTCGCCAGCCCTGCTGCCACCCGTTCGAAGGGTGAGGGACAGAGCGTGCACGCATCTACGCCGGCTGGCGCGCGGCTCGCGCCACCCGTCGGAGGGTGAGGGCGGCGCGCGCGTCTACTTCGGCTAGGCGCCAGCTCCGCTGCCACCCGTTCGCAGGGTGAGGGACGGAGCACTCGCGCGTCTACTCCGACTAGGCACCAACTCCGCTGCCACCCATTCGAAGGGTGAGGGACGGAGTGAGCGCGCGTCTACTTCGGCTAGGCGCCAGCTCCGCTGCCACCCGTTCGGAGGGTGAGGGATGGAGCGCGTGCGCATCGCCGGCTAGGCGCCCGGCTCGCGCCACCCGTTCGGAGGGTAGGGGCGGGCGCTCGGCGTCTACTCCCACCAGGCGCCGGCTCGCGCCACCCGTTCGAAGGTGAGGGCGGAGCGCGCGTCTGCTGGCTAGGCACCAGCCCGCCGCCACCCGTTTGAAGGTGAGGGGGGCGAGCGCGCGTCTACTTCGGCTAGGCGCCAGCTCCGCTGCCACCCGTTCGGAGGGTGAGGGACGGAGCGCTCGTGCGTCTACTCCGACTGGGCGCCAGCTCCGCTGCCACCCGTTCGCAGGGTGAGGGACGGAGCGCGTGCGTCTACTTCGGATAGGCGTTAGCTCCGCTGCCACGCGTTCGAAGCATGAGGGACGGAGCGTTTGCGCGTCTACATCAACTAATCAGCACCGGCATCGGCTTCGACTTCCGCCTCAGACCCCGGGCCCCGCTGCACACTAAGGCTTCGCAGGTTCGGAGGAGTTCACAGGCCGCAGGGACGGAGGAGGCCAAAGGACTCGGCAGCATGGCCTCGGCCCTGTGAAGCCCTTTACCATGAGAGGCTCCTGTTGCAGGCCTGTTAGCATGTTATAGGGCCCAAAATGGGACATGTGTAATAGCTTAGATACCCCTGATGGGGATGTACTGATAAAAGGGTATAACTGTAAAAGCATACCCCCGATGAATATATAGGGAAGGCTATGGGGGGAGAGGGGCAGACACTCTCCCAACTCTCCACTACCACATCTCTCTCTGTTTGGTCTGTAACCACAACAGTTTCATACACAACTAAGGAGGAAACTTGTACATGCAGAGAGCCATGGGCCAAGTGCTATATCGGCTGCTCATGTTACCGAAAGGATTCATTCTATCTATCCTCAATCTGAACCTTATATTCCTCGGTTTTGCACCAAAGTTTGCAAACCTCCTATCAATGTTTCTCCACTAGGTGGAATCAGCAAGATGTCTTAGCATTCCATCATTCTTACGCTCCTCCGAGTGCCAGCACAGCAGTTTTGCCTCCTTTGGGTTCACAAAAAATCGCTTCAAATGGGGAATTAGATGAAAATACCATACCACCTTAGTAGGAGATCCTCTCTTCACCTCTATTCCCTCATTATGATCTGATTGATTCTTATGCTTGTATTAGAAGACGTTGCACACCGGACATAAATGCATGTTTGCATACTCTTTACAATAGAGGATACAGTCGTTCAAACATACATGTATTCTTTCTACTTCTATTCCCAATGGACAAAGAACCTTCTTGGCTTTGTACGTGGTTTTGGGAAACTCATTTACCACCAGAAGCATGTCCGCTAAAAGGCCTAATAGTGTCGTGAAACTCTTGTCGGACTGACTATTGCTTGCCTTCAATTTCAGTAGCTCAAGTATGGCTGACAATCTCGTGTATTTTGACTCACGGCACGTGAATAAAGGTTTCTCCAAGTCCTCCATCAACCCTGGAATTTAACATACTCTCTCTCTCATCATAGTTCCCTTCCGCATCACGAAACATCTAATCCAGATTGTCATCATGCCGCCATCCGAATTAAAACCATAATCGACATCATCCGATGGCATATCATTGATTTCGTCAGTGATATCACTATTACTACCTTCTTGTATAGTCTGTTGTTCACCATGACTGGTCCAACACGCATACCCCTTTTTGAAACCTCTTTGAATCAAGTGTGCTTCAATCTGCACTCGGTTCTTAAATGTTTTGTATTATCACAGTCAATGCATGGACAATACATATATCCACCCCCTTATTCAACATATCTTCCTCGGCAGCTCTTGTGAAAGTAGGCACACCATTAATTTACTCTTCATTCACACGGTTCCCAGCGTACATCTAGCTTCGGTCCTACGTTACGCATATAATTAACAGTTTAGCAAGAATAATTAATTAATTTAAATTAAATTAAGTAGAAATATACTATGAATTGACTAAACTCTAAACCATGCTAGATATAAATAATCTTCTCTCCAAATCTAAATCTATGGTTAATAAACTATCTATGGTTAATAAACTTCTCTCTAGATAGAAATAAACTTCTCTCTAGATCAAGCTAGCTCGATTTAAACTATCTTCAATTCTTCTTTCACCAAAAGCTATAGATCTAAATTATAATGCAATTAGGAACAAATTACTAACCATACGTAGCTAAGAAATGAATGGATCTACAATCACTTTTGTCAAATAGTCTCCTTTCACCAAATCACAGCCACAAAGCCCCCTGCCTCCATCTCAAAGCAGTAGCTAGATCTGGAATTTAAAACAGAGGGTCGATGGGTCGATGTGCAATTAATATAGTAGAGTTATCACAAATGATTTTCAATACAAATAGTCTATGATAACTTCATTATCATAGGCGGTTTGTATTACAAATCGTCTATGATATTTCACAATATCACAGACGGTTTTTTAGTAAGAATTGTCTATGATACTTCATAGATGGTTCTCACCATGAACCGTCTGTGATATTATCTCTTCCCACACGGTTTTTGGCGCTGGCAGCAATACAGACGGTCTCTAAACTAAAACCGTATGTGCTTGTATTTAACATTGATAGTTTTAGGAAACCATCTGTGATATACCGTCTAATGTTAGTAAGGGTGAAAATGGATCGGATAGTTTCCGACCGATTTCGATGAAAACTAATACGGATTGTGTCAGATCGGATTTTCTTCGGATAATTCTCAGATTGGAAACAAATATGGATTTTTTTTGTCTGAAACGAATATGAATACAGTAGGCCTAATATCCAGTAATACGAATACAAATACGATTATCTGGATAATACGGATCCAGATATCCAAGATTTTAGCCCAACATTGCCCAGCCCAAGCCAGCCTCCCTCACCTCCCTCCCACTAGCCCACTAGCAAATATTTATGTTTATTCAAAATAAATTTAGTATTGTCGATAGATTAAAATTTGTACCGATTAAATTGATGTACTACTGTTTAAATCATTTTGAAGCAAATTTAAATTCTTAATTAATTTATTAGTCACACGTAAATGGTAGAAATCCATTAAGAATTATTTAAGACTTTGGAAAAAATTAACTGTCATTTGAAGATTTAAAATCTGTATAATGGTATGACTACTATGGATAAAAATACTTATGCTTGTTTAGATTTAATTAATATTTTGACAAGATAAACTATTTATGTATTTTCATTGATTTTGGATGTATAGTTTAAGGGGTTTTCATGTTCTGATAAATATTCGTGACCGTATTTGTTTCGATTTGTATTCGCTCCGTACCTGTATTCCATATTATTCGTATCCGCATCCGAGAAAAAAATATGAAAATAAATATGGTAAAGACATTATCCATCCGTATTCAATCCGTTTGCATCCCTAAATGTTAGGCTTCTTGTAGTAGTGAACTTCAGATCTTAAACAATATGATAACGTGAATCATCATCAACCTAATGATAAGAAGAAGAATCAAAAACCACATAAGAATAACCCTGAGATGAAGAATCAGAAACCACAGAAGAATAACCCTGAGACGAAGAATCAGAAACCACAGAAGAATAATCCTGATCAGAAGAAAGGAAATAATACTAATTGTAAGAAGAAGAAACCATAGAGAAATGCTCTGTGAAACAAGCCCTCGTACCCACTCTTCTTTCCCCGCACTCAACTAGTAGGTGGGGGCCTCGATATCTAGGGGTGAAAACGGGTCAGGTTTTTCCCGACCGATCCGGTACCAAATCCGGTTGGTAGCAAATTCAGTAAACTAGTTTGGTATCCGGTCGGATTTGGTTTTGGATACGGATATATGTATACAGATTCGGTAGCGGATTCGATATAGCTAATATCCGACCAAATAGGTTCAGTATTCGGTTAATCAGTATTCGGTTAATCAGATAGTATCTGAATAAAACCCGAATACATATCCGAGCGACCAAGTGCTCGGCCCATCACCAAACGGTCCAAACCCGCCTCGCTGCTCGCTCTCGCCTGATGCCTCATCAATTCCGTCACCAAACGGACCAAAAGCTTCCTCCCGTCCGCCTTGCCTCGACCCACAAAACCCTTACCCTAGCCCGGAGCTCTGGCGCCCATCCCGCACCAGGAAACGGAAGGCGGTGCGACGCATCGCACTCCCGAGGACGTGTTCTGGGACTTCCGAGCGTAGCGGGCCAGCATGATCAAGGCGCTCACCACTGGTACGTGGTTCACTCCCCCCTCCCCCCAAATTTTCTCTAGTATTTTGGGATTTGTGGAGGATTCGGAGGCTCTGTTCGGTTTCTGGATGACTGATTGATTTGGTTTTGGTGGATATGTAGACGTGGAGAAGTTCTACCAGCAGTGCGACCCAGGTGAGCTCGAGCGTGCCTCCGATTCGTTGTTCTCGGGCCTCGAATTCGCGGGGGTTCGTGGTGTTCTCGCTGTTTTGTTTGGAAAAGATGTGGTTCCGAGGTTCTTTTGTGTAGATAGTATATGTTGTGGTTACAGACCAAACAGAGAGAGAGAGAGAGTATGGTAGTGGAGAGTTAGGTGAGCAATGGCTTAGGATTTTCCCCATGGCCTGTGTTGTATATATATATCCACATGGGGAGTGCTTTTACAATTACACCCTTAGATCTGAGTATTCGCCTCAGGGGCACTTATGTTATTACACATATCCCATTTTGGGCCTTACATTTCTCTAACAAGTCTGCTGGCCTTAGGTGGGGGCCACCCCTACGACAGGAGCCTCCCATGGTGAAGGGCTTCACGGGCCAAAGCCATGTTGCCGAGCCCTTTTGCCGCCTCCGTCCCTGCGGCCTGTGAGCTTTTCCAATGTTTGGCGGAGCCTTATTGCTTGGTGTAGTGTCTGCCCCGCCGCGAGGGTACAACGCTGGGTGGGTTGGTGAAGTCCTCCTCGCCTACAGGGCCCTACAGTGGCGGGGTCGAGGTTGCCCTCCGGACCGAAGGTCAAAGCCGAAGTCGAAGTCGGAGTCGGAGTCGAGGTTGGAGTCGAAGTCACATCCGCCTTGGCGGGGTCGCTAGTTGCCCGGGCCACCCTCAGCCGCGGGCTCTTTGGGCTGCGAAGTCGAAGTCGGAGCGGAGGCAACCCTCGCTCCACAGGTTCCCCTAGGCGTGGGGTGGTTGCGGCTCCACGGTCCGGTAGTGCGCTTTAATGACTCCTGGAATCGCATCGACCTCTGAGCTGGCAGGCTGCTGTAGCTGTGTGTGTTGTCCCACCGAGAGCGTACCCACGGCAGATTGCGATTGGCGCGTCGTGGGCTGTCGGCGATCGCACGACCGCGGCCATTCGCCCCTTCCCTAGAGGGGCGGGACGCGTGGCAGGGTGCCATTGGCGTTCCGTGCGCTGCCCGGCGGTTTTGCATCTGCGCCTGTTCGGCTGTCGGCAGTTGCGCTCCCTGGCCGCGGGGAGCCAAACTTCCAGGTAGTCATCTTGTATGGCTGCGTTGATTGGAGTGCCGCCGGTTAAGCTTTTCGTCGGCCCGCGACACGGCGAGTGTATATGCGTCGTTTTCCTGAGCTACCCTTCATAGGGGTTAACGCTGATGGACACGGTCATAGAATGGTGATGAGCAGAAGGATGCCTACTCTCGAGTTTCTGGAAAGACTTATCTTGGACTTGATGTCGAGCTCTGTGGCCCACCGGGTGCGCTTTGCTGCGGCGTGCGGACATCTTCTCACAGATAGGCTTACCTTTGTTCATCTACGTTTAATGATTGCGCCTTCTGCCAATATCAGCGAGCGTTGGCGAACAAAAGGTGACCCGCTTGTGAGGAATATCGAAGCTTGTTGCAGGGTAGCGATCGCGCCCCTCGGTCATGAGGGCGTGGGGGTTGGGCCTTCGCTAGTCGAGGCCAGAAGGTTGTGCGGACCTCAAAGTCGTAGTGGCTTCCGACATCTTCGTGGCATCCCAGCGAGGTGTCCGTTCGTGGGGACGGAGCTGAAGTCAAAGCCAGGGCCTCGCTGCTGGGGTGGAGACCCCGTCGAAGTTGTTGCGGCTAATTGGCCCCGAGAATCGCGCCGACACACGCTGGGAGCTGCGCCGCATCGTACGACCTGCATTTACTCCCGGTGGGAGCCGACACGCGGTAGGGCGCTATTGCCGCGTTGTGCGCTAACAGGTCTTTGTACGATCGCGGTCGTGCCCGACACGCGTGGGCGGTCGCGACGCTTCGGCTTCGGTCATGGGGAAGCGAGCGGTTCGTCGTCCGCCGGTTACGCTTACCGACGGTGCGGGAGATGAGGGGTCTTTAAATACCCCCCGTGGTACCACGTTTGTGCCTCCTCCGCACGCTTTCTGATCGTCCGTCTCGTCTCCTGCTCTACTTTGCTTTTCTTGCCACCGCACTTCCCTTCCGCCGTCATCTAGCTCTCGGATAACGATGGCGCCCGGCGATGAGCGTGCTCAAATGGTCGGCGACTACGCCATCCGCCGGCGGTCCTCGCCGCTTGAGGTGGAGTACACGCTCGAGGGGCACGACCCGGCGGCGGCAGACAACTGGTGGGTGGCGACGGAGAGGAAGGAGGGCCCATATTCTGGCGCCTTGGGTCCAACACTCGTGACGGAGGAGACGATCCGTACACTGCTGCATGAGGGGAAGCTGTCGGACCGCCAGGCGGTGCGGTTACCCACCGATGACGAGGCGGAACCGCGACCTGAGAAGTCGGAGGCGATCATTTTCGTCGCCTACTTTGAAGCCAGGCTTCGCATCCTGGCCGCGATGGTCGTTGGCGATGTGTTGCAGACCTTCAGGCTGGAGCTGGCACAACTGACTCCGAATGCGCTGGCTCGCCTTGCCGTATACAGCTGGGCCTTGCGCTCGGAGGTGTGCCGGCCCAGCGCCTCGATGTTCACATATCTGCATGATGCATGGTGCCAGCCGAAGGAGTGGAAGGACGGGACGCTGTCGAACTTCGGCAGCGTCAACTTCATTCTGCGGTCGCCATGCGGGAAGCTCTTCCCCGCGAATTCGACTTGAGTGAAATGGGAGTCTAGTTGGATGAGACGGTGGTTCTACCACCGTGTGGCGAGCGGTAGCGGCCTCGAGTGCATGGGCCAGCCGATAGCGTTCAACACCGCACCCAGCATAACACTCAACCATGAGGATAGGCGAAGGGTGCAAAAACTCGTGGGGGTCATCGTCCGCTTCAACATGCGTGACCTCGCCGAGGAGTACATTATGTACGGCGTGGCGCCGCTCGCAAATGAGTGGCACCTCACTACTGGGAAACTCCGGGACGACAATGTCCGCCCGTCCGTTTGCTCTCTACCTCCGCCCTCCGGCCTTCCTAAGCCTTGGCCGTGTCCTCCTTTCCATTCGTGCTCGCTGCATCATGTTTAACCATGCTTCTTGCTTCGCATAGGAATTCGTTTGAAGGACGCGAAACACGCGGTAAGCGTGTTCCTTGGGCCATATACGGCCAGGGATCAGGAGCAGCGTACAGCTGCAACCGCGAAGGCGGGGCTGGGGTAGATAAACCACGTGTGCGAGGCCCTGGGCGTTCGCGTGCTGGAACGCACCCCTCTGGCCTCGAGCCAGTCGCGACATCAAGATGACGGCGCCTCAGGAAAAAGGGCGCCGTCTCGCGGGAAGACTCGGGCTTCTGCGACCACGCCTAGCGCGGCGTCTGCCATTGCCCCCATCGATGCGGCAGGCGCTGAGTCTGATTCAGCGAAGTACACCAATTCAAACCTGGAGACTGGCGTGGATGACGGGGACGAAAGGACTCCGGGCAGTGCCAGGGACCGAGAGTGTGCCATGGACAACCGGGAGGGGGAAGTCTCATCGCCCACGATGGTCGCCGAGGTGGAGCTACCGTTTGCTGGCGGCACCAGAGCGAAGTCCCCGACTGTGGCAGCGACAGCGTCAGAGCTGCCCTCCGCGAGGGCCGGTGGAACGAGGTCTCCGCCAACAATGGTGGCCGAGACGGAGGTGCCTCCCGCAGAGGTTACCAGGGTGGGGCCCCTGCCCGCAAGTGCTGCTGCTGTGGAGCCTTCTTCTGCGGCAGTTATTGAGGTAGGCCCTCACCTTTTCCCAGGGCGAAGCGGCCACGCCTGCGATCCCCCCTTCATCGGACTTCGAGGGGGTTCGCCGTGGAGGCCCGTGTTGGGAGCTTGTGGGACCCCGACTCCAACGCCGAAGCCCCCATATGCAGCGTCCCTCTGGCCCCTTCGCGGGCCACAGCCGCCGGGGGGCGGGGGCTGCCGGCGTTGGGTCCCAATACGGAGACTCCCCGGCCCCAGGGCCGGTTCCGTCTGAGAGGGCTGGCGCCCTTGTTGACCCATCCGAGGCTGGGGGACGCCCCGGCGAAGTCCGCCGCCTGCCACCGAAGGTAGGCTACCCTGGCATACCTTGGCGTAGCTTTGCAGTGTTCTCATAGGACTAACCAGTACATCTCCTTGCAGCGGCACTCATCCCCGAGGACGGGCGATCCCCGGGACGCGGGGACGTTCCTCTGAGAAGGGTGTCCGACGCTCCCTAGACTACCGACGCGAACACCACCCACCTGAGCTTAGCGGACTTCGTCCCTCCCCTAGAGGCGTTGGGGGCGTGGTGTGGGGTCACGGATGACGCGGCCGCAAGCATTGACCAGCGGGCGCTGTCAACCTACGGGACAGGGCGCCTTGGGGATGCACTAGAGGTATCAGGAGTGAGACTAAGTATCTGACCTTATGACGATATGTGGTCGTTTAGAAGCTTGCTGACCCCTTTGTTGTACAGACCCTCGTCTTGGCCCAGGCGTTGCAAGTGGCTCACGCCCGCGAGAAGGGGGCGCTAGAGGACCGGTTGTAGGCCGCCGAGGAGGCTCTGCGCGTAGCCAGGGGACGCACTCCGTGGAGTGCATCCGCCACTTAGAAGCAGAGTGTGCGGGGATGAAGTCATACGTCGAGGCGCTCGTGGTCGCGGTGCGGTTATCGGCCACAGAAGCGGTGCGACAAGAGGTTGCATAGGAGCGAGATGGCTTACTCCAGCAAATTGCTGCGCTAGAGAAGGAGAAGGGCGAGCTCGCTACATCTCTAGCGGAGCGGGACCGGACTCTGGGCAATGCTTAGGTGGCTACGTGGGATGCCATGCTGGCCCTGGAGGTCACCCTTGAAGATCTTATCACCGAAGTGCCGCCCCGCTCCTTCGGGCCCGAAGAGCTATCACGGACCCTTCGTCGGATCAGGGATACGGCCAACATTGCCCGCAACTCCGCGACGACCTTCGGCAACCACTGCTCCTACGTGGCCTCGTGCCTGATATGCGCGCTCCTACGACACCGGGGTTGCCAGCATGTCAGCGAGCTGGCTGACCCCATTTGGAGATGCTGGCCGGGGCCGGGGTGATGTCTGATGCCATGCGCGCTGTTCACTGCCCCGTGCAATTTTTCCACGAGAGGATCTGGGAGTACATCGAGGAGGCTGTGGCGAAGGTCGAGCTACGGAACAGTATGTACAACGAGGGGGACCTCGGCCTGTGGCTGGATGAGGTCCCACGACACGACAAGGGCGGCCCCGAGGGCTCGAGGGGCGACGCAAACCCACAGGTGTGACACCATAGTCTCCGTGCGTTGGTGTGCGTTGTAAAACACAAGCCCCTTTTCCTTATGAATAAAGTACAAGTTGCCTCATCGGTGTTCTGACTTGTGTGCCCACATGTCCCGTGCAGCTACCCGACCGGGGCCAGCTGCTAGTTTCTGACCTTGTGACCCGACGGCGTCTTCGGCGCTGGCAGAGAGCCGAGGAGTTGCTGGACTTCTGGGCGAGCCGGGCTTCTTCAAGTGAAGCTTTGGCGCGAACGCGCATTAAGGAGGAGCCGGCTGAGTAGCAGCTTTGAGCACCCAAGGATGCTTGTACACTTTTATTGCATGCCTTTGTAAAGCACCCGAGGATACTTGTACGCTTTTATTGCATGCCTTTGTAAACATCTTCTGATGAATAATATTGCCCATGTCTCCATCCTTGCTTATGACCATGCAGTCCCGTGGTAGATTCACGAGACTACACCGCGCTCGCTTGCATGCAGCAGTCCGGGCCTAGCTGAAGTAGATGTGTGAGCGCTCCGTCCCCTACCCTTCAAAGTGGTGGCAACGGAGCTGGCGCCTTCGTCGAGGTAGACGCGCGAGCACTCCGTTCCCTACCCTTCGAGGTGGCGGCAACGGAGCTGGCGCCTTAGTCGAAGAAGACGTGCGAGCGCTCCGTGCCCTGCCCTTCGATGTGGTGGCAGCGGAGCTGGCGCCTTAGTCGAGGTAGACACGCGAGCGCCCCGTCCCCTACCCTACGAAGTGGTGGCAGCGGAGCTGGCGCCTTAGTCGAGGTAGACGCGCGAGCGCCCCGTCCCCTACCCTTTGAAGTGGTGGCAGCGGAGCTGGCGCCTTAGTCGAGGTAGACGCGCGAGCGCTCCGTCCCCTACCCTTCGAAGTGGTGGCAGCGGAGCTGGCACCTTAGTCGAGGTAGACGCATGTAGCCGGGGTCTGCGCAATTAACTTGCTCTCCACGGGATGCGCATCACGGTTAGCCTCTGTTAAGGCTTGTCAGTGCTCCGTGGGATGCTCGTGAGTGTACGCTGCCGCTACGTCTCATGCCGACTTTACAAGGCGCATGTGGAGGCGAGCCTCGACTGCGTCTCATGCGAACACTGTAAGGTGCATGCGAGGCGAGCCTCTGCTGCGTCTTGTGCGAACGCTACGGGGTGCATGCGAAGGCGAGCCTCTGCTGCCTCTTGTGCGAACGCTGGGAGGTGCATGCAGAGGCCAACCTCGACGACATCTCACGCTAGTGCTACGAGGTGCCTGCGGAGGCGAGCCTCTAGTGCGTCTTATGAAGACTCAAGGTGCGTGGAAGCATCAACCACGCGTTATTTATACTCTGGAGAGTACGCATAGGGATAATGCCTATACGTGCACGGGAGCATCCGCGTCTTGTTTATACTCAGTAGAGTGCGTGGGACTATCAACCACATCTTATTTATACTCCAGAGAGTACACATAGGGATAATGCCTATGCGTGCGCGGGAGCATCTGCGTCTTGTTTATACTCAATAGAGTGCGTGGGACTATCAACCATGTCTTATTTATACTCCAGAGAGTACGCATAGGGATAATGCCTATGCGTACGCGGGAGCATCCGCGTCTTGTTTATACTCAGTAGAGTGCGCAGGGACAACATCTGCGTCTTATTTATACTCCGTAGAGTGCGTGCGGAGGCGGACCTCAGCGCTATGTCTTATTTAGAGTCCATAGACTGCGCGCGGAGGCAAGCCTCCGCGCGTTGCGGGTGGTGAAGTTGCGTGCGGAGGCGAACCTCGACACTACGTCTTATTTAGAGTCCGTAGACTGCGCGCGGAGGCAAGCCTCCGCGCATTGTGGGCGGTGAAGTTGCGTGCGTAGGCGGACCTCGACGCTACATCTTGTTTATACTCTGTAGAGTGCACGCGGAGGTGTCCCCCACGCGTCTTTGTTTATACTCATACCCGTGTTTTTCACAGAGAGTACGCGCGCGGACGTGTGTCTTTATTTATACTCATGCCTGTGTTTCTCACGGAGAGTGCGCGCGCGAACACGTGTCTTTGTTTATACTCATACCCGTGTTTTTCACAGAGAGTGTGCGCGCGAACGCGTGTCTTTGTTTATACTCATGCCCGTGTTTTTCACGGAGAGTGTGTGCGCGAACGCGTGTCTTTGTTTATACTCATGCCTGTGTTTTTCACGAAGAGTGCACGCGCGAATGCGTGTCTTTGTTTATACTCATGAGGAGTGTGCGCGCGAAGGTAATCCTTCGCGCGCTTTTGCGGGAAATAAGACAATTTTTTACAAACGGTGAACTTTATTAAATTCCCGTTTGCGCGGGTGAGCGATTACAAAAGATGAAGTACTGACCATTGACCGCTTAAAGACGAAAACGGCCGCAGCTGTCGTTGGCCGTGACGAGGCGGGGCATGGTGGGTGCCTCTGCTGCCGGGGCAATCCGTGCGGGGGCCTGGCGGGGTGCTCTCTGAAGCCGCCAGGGATCCTTGCACTTGTACACCCGGCCTAGGTGTTCCGCTGAGCCTCGTGGTGTGGACCTCTGGTGCCGAGCTCTATGCGCCGAGCTGTATCCTGGTCACCGTGGACGGTGATGATGGCCCGCAGTCCGAGGAGCTTCATACATAGGAAGCCATGGTGTGGGACTGCCCTTAGAGAGTTTAGGGTTGGCCGCCCCAATATGGCATTGTAGGGGTACGAGATGTCGACGACGTCGAAGGTGGCGTCCTCAGTCCTCACATTATTGCCTCGGCCAAAGGAGACTTGGAGGCATATCTGGCCCAACGCCCATAGGGGCTGACCTACGAAGCCCTGCAATGGGATTCCTGAAGGGCCCAAATGACTTTGGGGGATCCCCATCTGATCAAAGGCCGCTGTGAACAAGATGTTCGCGGAGCTTCCTCCATCGACCAAGACGCGCCTAACGTCGCATCCTGCAATGGTGACCTGGATGACCAGGGGGTCTTGGTGGGGGAATTCCACGCCCTCAGCGTCGGCAGACGTGAAGGTGATTTCGTGTTGCGCCCACTCCGGCGGTGCCTAGGCTGGGTATGCCGCGACATGGTGCAGCCTCCTCGCATAGGCCTTCCGCTACCGCGCTGAGGTGAACTCCAACGAGGAGCCCCTGGAGATGACGTTTATGACCCTGCGCTGGGCTCCTTCTGGGGCTTGTAGTTGCAGGAGGCCCTCCTGAGGTTGCTGTACATGGGCCTGAATCCGCAGGGGGCCCTCCTGGGGTTGCATCCCCTGCTCCTAGGGTTGTTGGACGTGAGCCACGACGGGCGGACACGCCTCAGGGTTTCTGTCCCTGGCGACGCTTTGCCGGAGTGCTGCGATGGTGGTGCACGCACGTGTGTCGTGGCTGCCACGACCATGGACCTCGCACCAGTGCCCATGGTGCTGGTCGTCGTATTCCCCGCGGGCTCTATCGTCGCGACCCCACCAGCGCCCCCGTCCCCGGCCCCGGCGTCCTCTGCCGCCGCGACCAGCGGGAGCGTTATCCTCGGAGCCACCCTTGATGTCGAAGACATAGCGAGGTTTTCGAGCTTTGTGTTGACCGCGTTTGGTCTTGTCGCCCGACGAGTCCTTGTGCTGGGTATCCTTGCGCTCGGAGGCGTCCTTCGATGGCTCTTGCTTGCGTTTGCCTTTTGAGGAGCCCTCCTTCGGCGACCCATCGTTTTCCGCCACGCCCTCCGCCTGATTGGTGTCAGAGTCGTCGCCGTGTCGCCGCCGCACGTCCTCTTCCGCTTTGGCGTACTCTTCCATCTTATCGAAGAGCTTCGTCACCGTGTTAATTGGTTTCCGCGCGTTGTACTCGGCCATTAGCCCTGGGCGGAGACCTTGTATCACTGCATTGATAACAGTTGTTTCATTGACATCCTTGACCTGGCAGCGTATCTTCGCGAAGCGTTTGAAGTAGTCTCTGAGCCTCTCCGAGGGTTTTTGCTTGACTGCAAAGAGCTGGTCCACGTCGACACGCTCGGCATAGTTTCCCTGGAAGTTGTTGTAGAGCCGATCGCGGATCTGCTCCCACGCGTAGATGGAATGTGGCTCGATGGTGAAGAACCAAGAGAGCGCCACCCCCCGCAACGTGAGGGGGAGCCCCTTCGCCTTCGTGGTGTCATCTCCGCCAGCAGCTTCGATGGCGGTCTTGTACACGCGCACGAACTCCCGTGGGTCCGTGTCACCTTTGTACGCCTCGATGATGTTTGGGAACTTGAAGCCTCTGGCCATGCCGCCTGCTGCAGGCCTGCGGAGAGTGGGGACTCCGGGTCCACGCGCCGCAGCGGGACACGGCTGGACGTGGGGGCGTCGTGGCTATCCGCCCTCTCCGGCATGGGCTCTGATGCGACCATGGGTGTGGTCTGCTGGCTGCGAGCCTCTTGCATATCCCGCACGGCCCTGCGGAGATCCGTTAGCTCCCACCGAAACGCGTTGAGGGCTGCCAGCAGGGCGTTCTCCACCGTGGACGTGGCCGGGGCCGTTGGCGCACCTGGTGGCCCGGCCGGGACAGTGGCGACCACGTCCTGTGCTCCCGGACTACCTGCTGCACTGGTGTGGCGGACTCTGGGGTCGGTAGCGAGGCCTGTGTTGCCGCCGAGGCCGCTCACCGCTTCGCCGGCGCTGCCGGCGATTGTCGCGGTGCCCGCGGTCGTGGCGGTAGTGGCAGGGTTGGTCGCCGCAGCGGTGGTAGCGGGGTCGGTTGTCGTGGCGGTGGTGGCAGGGTCGGTCGTCGTGGCGGTGGTGGCAGGGTCGGTCATCGTGGCGGTGGTGGCAGGGCCGGTCGCTGCGGCGGTGGTGGCAGGGCCGGTTGCCGCGCCGTGAACATCGATGCTCGTGGCCGCCGCGCCCGCATCGCCACCCACGCCTGCGACTGCTGACGCCAAAGCCCGGGTGTTGATGCGATGCTCCGCCGCGCCCGCCTTCTTCTTCCTCGCCGCCGACGATGAAGCTTTTTTCGGTGCCATCCTTCTTCGGATCTTGAGGCTTGCTCTTGTCCTCCCCACGGATGGCGCCAACTGTTGTAGTTACAGACCAAACAGAGAGAGAGAGTATGGTAGTGGAGAGCTAGGTGAGCAATGGCTTAGGGTTTCCCCCATGGCCTGTGTTGTATATATATCCACATGGGGAGTGCTTTTACAATTACACCCTTACATCCGAGTATTCCCCTCAGGGGCACTTATGTCATTACACATGTCCCATTCTGGGCCTTACATTCCTCTAACATTGTCAGACCCAGATTTTACCATCCGGAATCCACTGTGATTAGCTGCACTATTCCCTGGATCAGTAGATAGTGCTCACAGTTACAGTAATGAATATCAAAATACATATCAAACGGAAGCATAAATGTAATAGTAGACTTACTTCATGGGCCGATTAGGCCGAAATCAATAAATTGCAGCAGCGAAAGAACGATCACACAGGTGGAACCTTCAGGACATGCCCACAGGCAGCCAACTGGAGGTTCGCGACCTAGCCGTTGACATCTCCATCTTCTCGGCCAGCTTGTCCAATCTTGTTGCTGAGGCGAGGTGATTTAATTCCTGATCCTGAATTTTGTCGCAAAAGCGAGCGTGAGCACTCCGACCCCGTGCTCCGCGAGCCAATACACAGAATGCAAATAAATAGTATGCATGGCTTAACAAGGGAGAGGCTCGGGTTATTTTATTTGCCAAAAATCGCTTTTGGTAGCATTATCATGATTTAATTTTAGTATTATTGTTGCTACCTAAATTCCACACGACAATTGCCATAATTGACTTAATCCATCAAAATACACTTTAATTATTGACTGCTGTCTAAGGCTCCAAACAGCGAGTAACATCATTTATCTAATCCACCGATCTCTTTCTTTCAATATTGATTTCTATCTACCCCTCGGAATAGTGAGCGACATCATATCATTAATCCACTGATCATACAATCTCTATATGGGTTGCTGTCCAAAACTCTAAACATGTAGTGTCATCCTTTATCTAATATCACTTAATTACTCCACCAATATCGTGTGTATTCTAATCCCTAGCAATCCAATCCTTTTTGTTATTGATCCACAACCATAATTTGCTCTTCCAATTATCCACCTTATTATCCCTTATCCATCTCTAACTACTTCACTATTATACCTCCACCAAGAATATCATTGATCAGGTCTATGATTCACTAATATATATATCCACCAGGAATATCATTGATCAAGTTTAATCTCCTATAGTTATTTTCATACCTCCAAATTTCCATAAAATCACTTCATCCATCTAGAAATTGTTCCAATCCTATTAATCCCAATATTGTCAACATCTCTCAAGAATTTATATCAAATATCAGTGTTGTAATCCACCCATCACCTTCGCATTTCCTAATACTCCAAAAATCATATAATTCATCTATCTAGTCTATAAATCCGTTTGGGCTCCACCCATTTATTTCTCCTAAACTCCACACCGCCATTAACCTTCCTATGGTCAATCATGATTCCACCAACTTCTTTATGTGATTGCCATAAACAGCCATCTTCCTTCCTTATGACTCTATTTACTCTTCCTGATATTTTATTTATGAGAAATGTTACCATTATTTAAAAATATAATACATAGAAATTTCCTGAGACCTAGCAGTTTTGAACCAAATCATAATGTTCAAGACAATGCAATGATAATAGTGATTCAGATTCCATCCACCGTTACATGGTCTCTGCACCATATGCTAGACCTTTAGCGTTATAGCCGCTTACATTACCACTGGGATGACACCCAGGACAACTCAAATCAGGGCTTTCCACTGCCCTCCACTTTTCTAATCCCATTCATAAAGCATTTTGAAATAGAACTATATCTGGTTAAGTTCCCATGTCCGCCCTTGACCGTGGGCACGGCTATTCGAATAGTTTTGACTCTGCAGAGTTTGTACACTTTCACCACAAGAGACAATCAACTCGTTGCCCCACACGATTCCTTAGACGTGTGGTTGAGCAGACCATCACAGTGACTTTTCAAATTATCGAGTCCCTTTCTCATTTCACTTTTATGGGAGGCGCCCACTTGCGGTGGGTCCCATCTCAGGCGCTGGATGTTTCCCACGGCCACTACGCAGCCGGACCTTCTCTCTTTCCGCAACGTAGGACCGGGAAACTTCACCCCCACCTGGTGTCCCTTCAGCCCCTTGCCATAGCATAACCCCTTGAACCCCAACCCGTGAAATGAGTCCGAGGATTCGATAAATGTACTTAGCCAAGTTGTAATTTACAGACTTGTGGTTGTACTTATTTTACACAGAGGTCATGACAAGATTCAGTCCTTAGTGGTATCAGGCGGTCTACCACTAACCATTGTGTGCTTCCCGCACCACACCCTCGAACCAATCCGCCAGATATTTAAGCAAGTTGAGGATTTTGGGAGCATAAAATAACAATGTCAACGTATATCAGTCATTCCCACTATGATCGCCCAACCAATTTTTCTCGTGGTTAAAAGTGATGCTTGGCGCTCTTGCGCCATGATTATCTAAGCAATACTAAGCATGGCATATATTTAGGGACTTATTTTCAAAAGGTTACTATTATAATTTTGCTACGGCGACAAGGTTCACACATTCAAATATTCCAAAGGAGGTGTAATATTAATCAAGCAACAATGGGCATATAACTAAGATCTTAAGTTAAACATGGATTTGCATATAAAATAACAGCATGCAATTTGATAATTTAAACAGAAATAATTTGCAGAAAATGTAGGTTCAACATGATCAACGTATTGACTCGCCTGGCGCGGTTTACCGCGGTCTTGAGCTCACGCGATGCTTTCTCTTGGGCTTTTGGTCGCAATCTTCACCTCGCTATTGATTACGCTGATCCATTGATCCTCGGGACTCAGTTTCTAATTACGCGACAAAGGACTGAATCCAAATAAAAGCAATCAACTCAAATATCCAAATAAATCCGAATAAATTCAATTTAGTTTAATTATGAGTTAATGGGTGATTTGGGTGATTTGAGGCAAGGCTAGTGGCAGAGAATGATGTCTTGATCTTTTATTAGTAGTTTCTTTTACTATTTTTATATTTATCAAGGATGTTCCATGAGTCGGGCCGCACTTATGGGCAGATAAAACAAAGTATCGGGGTAGTACAGAGAAACATGATTTTATGATTTTAGGATGCGGATACGTAAGATGAGTATAATTATATATGTGGTGTTGCTTTGATATTTCGTGTGGCAGAACCTAACCGGGATAGTAGCGGCCGGCTTCAATGAATCATTGCTTTTAACAACCTAATTAGGATATGAAATCTAGTTGACTAACCAATTATTATTATGTACAATATTGATTATTTTATTAACTATCCAATCTTATTATTAGCGGTCTGCCTTTTTATTGAATTAGCGCTTCACGGTTGATATTTTAGGTGGTAGTATCTATCTATGATTGCAACTGTCAACTTAAAGAATCAATAATTTTAATAACTTAATTAAAGTATGGAGTTGATTATTTAACCAACTATTCTTATGGGCAAAGCGGGTTATTTTATTACTTAACTAATCTACTATTCACAACCGGCCTTCTATTGAGTGGGTAAATCATGAGTTAATGGAAATTGTCTCGATGGAGCTAATTCTCTTATTATTAATCATTTCCAACTACCACATTTGAATTCTGAGATAAGGTTTGGAGATTCAGATGGAAGGCAAAGACTATTGTATGCATTAATAAGAGAGATGGCATGATTTTAGAGATGAGCATCTCCTGGTCAATATTTTATGTGGCATAACCTTGTTAAATCAATTTGCTTAGTTTGTATAATTAGGTTTAGATCGATGGGTGAAATATAATGTTTAGACCACTTAAGCTCCCGATAGATGGTGATATTAAGATTCGATTGGCTTGAACATCAATTTGAGTGTATTAAAATCATCTTTATAAAAGCCTTAATTATGAAACTTTAACTATCTAGGATCCACTTCTACTAACTCTAATTTTACAAAAGATGATCTTACAATTAATTTCACATATTCGATTTCTAACATCAATCTCAGTGAATCCTGTAAATTTTATTATTATTTGGAAATAGAACATGCATTTTTGTGTTAGTCTTACGTAGGAATTTATATGTTAGTTTGTTATTATGTTTTTGTTATCAAGAAATCCATTAAAGATAAATTTATAATCGTAAGTCACCATTACCATTTGCAACTACTTCCTCATTATGAAATTTTATAAGTAATCTCCTACTCTTACAATGTGTCTTTACATGCCATTAATCGACTTAAATTTGTAACATTATTCATGACCTTTTAGTTTAATCACACAATCAAATTTACGCCCATTTTCATTTACAATACATACTCTAAAATTGCTCTATGAAGTAAATTGAGAGGATGCAGTGATACCCATTTGGTAGATGCTAATTCTGTAGTGGGGCCCATATGTCATAATAGAAGCACGAGAAGAAGTCCACTGTGGTGGCTGAACCGAGGGGCGGCGAAGGAAACAGGGAGGTGCTCGGCCAGGAGAAGAGGGGCGCGCGCCGCGAAGGGCAGCAGGGAGGCACCGAGTCAAGTGAAGGGAATGCCCCGCGACGAGGAGGCTCGTGGTGGGGGGCTTGGTCGAGGTGGCGCCAAGGCGGGTGAGCGGCGACTCTAGGCGGCCGCGGTGAGGGTACATTGGGCGTCGGTGACCGGAAAGGAGAACGAAAGAGATGGGGTGCGCATGAGCTTGCATGATGGTACAGGAGTTTACCGGAGTGGTTGGGATGACCGGCGGGAGGCCGAGTTGTGCCGGCGGCGGAGCTCCATGGTGGTGCGGGCATACATACGGTGCCGACGATGCACGGGCAGCGGAGGCTTCGGCTAGCGGTCGGGATGGAGTCGGAACGCCGAGGCGGTGCTCCCACCGAGAGGAATCGGGCCGGGATTCACCAAAGAGGGGGCGACGGTAGTAATGGCTGCGGCGGCCGGCGTTTGAGAAAAAGGGGATTCCAGTGAGCTCGGGATGATTTGGAACAATTACTCGTGGTGGAAGGACGAGGGAAGCGCGAGGAAGATGCTGGTACGCTCCAGTGGCCTTTATAGGCGGTGGAGGAGGCGGGCGCCGGCGGAGGACCGGGCGGCGGCATGGAGATCCACCGGGTAAGGACCCGGTGTGGGGCTCGATGCGCAGGCGCGGGGCTCGAGCGGCGCTTGCAGAGCAGAAGGGAACAGGGCGGCAAGATCCGGGCGGGATTCGGTGCAGAGCGGAGAGAAGATGGGAGACGTGGAGGTAGATTAGCCACGGGAGGAAGGAGAAGAAAGCCACGGGCGTTCGGGGAAGGAAAAGAAAGAAGAAGGGGAGGGAGGAACCAGCGCGGCCACGCGGCAACAGGAGGAGCGGCGTGGGCGGGGGCGCGGGCCCGCGGGGCCAGTGAGAGAAGGGGCGGGAGTGGGTTGGCGGGCAGGGGGAAAACGGGAGAGGGGGTTGGACCAAGCCGTCGGTCTACTGCTCCCCTATTCTCTTTTTTTATCTATTTATTCATTTTGTTTCTGTACATGCACATATACATTGATTTTATTTACATATATATTTATATATTTTACTTGCACATACGTATATATTTATGTATAATTCCTTATATTGTTATTTTCTTGGCTTAATTAAATTCTTGCTTATTTTTATTTACTATTCTTAGAGCTCTTCCTTGCACAATTTACACATACATATATATGCATTTGTATTTTTATTCATGTACTTTTATTGCTATTTATGCCATTATTTTCAAAATAAAATCTTACATTTTATTTCAGGTTTCTCTTTTCCTAGACTGGATCACCTTTTGATTCTTATTTAAAACTTTAGTTTTCTATTATTTGCATACTCCCTTTTTTTGTATCACTAATGTTTGTCTCCACCTTTTATGAATTATTCAATTTTTGAAATCTCATCCAATCTGATAAAACACCACAAATCCAAATTTCAACAGAATAAATTGCAAATATAATTCAAGAAATTCATATTTTTAAAATATATATTTTTCAGGATGTTACAAATCTACCCCCCTTAAATGAATCTCGACCCCGAGATTCCGGTAGAGTAGAAAGAAGCAGGTGAGGTTATATTGGCTAGCATTGGGTTTCGGGATGTTGCTCGACGTATAGCTCTTTAGCTTCACCTAGAGATGAAATCTGCACAATAGGGGTTAGAACTTGAAGAAGTCAAAAAGAAAGAGATATACCTTGTTCTCTTGGATAGGTTGTAGATTCCCAATCATTTGCTCCTTGACATTTTTGTCTCTTAGTGCTACCCCCCTTAAATAAATGACGATTGTCATTATTCATCTGTTGTACTCTTAGCTGTCTTGGTCAGCAATAGATTCAAGGAGCGACCTTGGTGCAAGAGTCTTGTTCTTCGCAGGAAAAGAAGACCTTGCCCTGTGGACACTCTCCTGACGGTGGTCTTCTTCATAGTGATGTTGTTTTCCTTAAATGCTGGGAGGTTGCAGAGTCTTTACTTCTTCTTGATTGCCCTGGTTTTGGGTTACTTGTTATTTCCTTCCTTTGGATCCGATGGGGTTTTCAGCAAAAAGTGAGAGAGAATAGCATGAGGTAAGGATAGAATCGTGGGGATAAGGTAACCTAACACATCTTAATTTTTAAAAGAGCGCATTCAGGAAACTGGAGTGACACTGAGCCACACAAAATTTTTTAAAAACAAACTTTTCCTGTGACTGCAAAATAGGGCGCCCAAGGGCAAGAAGACAGTGCATAGGGACCAACAAAAACCTCGCAACAATACAACGTCTATGCGGGGGACACACATAAGGGGAACGTGGTTCATCTGCATAGTTCGTTTAAAACGAAACCACCTTATCTTCATGAACATCTTTGACGCACCTAACCTTAAATTTTTGGAGCAAGGGTACGAGAGGAGGAATAAAATTTTCCTTTTTAATTAATAGACAGAGGAGGAAGGTATTTAGGGCAATTTGATTGATATTAGCACTCACTCTTGTGTTATTGTTTTGAATTCGGGGTAAGAGGCTTTAGAAGTAAAATGGCTAGGGCAGCATATAGACGAGAGGGAATCGCCTAAGAGGGAAGAGAATGAGCAACACTACTTATATTTCTGGAAATAGTATTTTAAAGAAATATTTCTAATAAGGAAACTAACGGTCAGGCTAACTAGGTCACGACCTGCAGTCGATATGCTCTGATACCATCCCTGTCAGACCCAGATTTTACCATCCGGAATCCACTGTGATTAGCTGCACTATTCCCTGGATCAGTAGATAGTGCTCACAGTTACAGTAATGAATATCAAAATACATATCAAACGGAAGCATAAATGTAATAGTAGACTTACTTCATGGGCCGATTAGGCCGAAATCAATAAATTGCAGCAGCGAAAGAACGATCACACAGGTGGAACCTTCAGGACATGCCCACAGGCAGCCAACTGGAGGTTCGCGACCTAGCCGTTGACATCTCCATCTTCTCGGCCAGCTTGTCCAATCTTGTTGCTGAGGCGAGGTGATTTAATTCCTGATCCTGAATTTTGTCGCAAAAGCGAGCGTGAGCACTCCGACCCCGTGCTCCGCGAGCCAATACACTGAATGCAAATAAATAGTATGCATGGCTTAACAAGGGAGAGGCTCGGGTTATTTTATTTGCCAAAAATCGCTTTTGGTAGCATTATCATGATTTAATTTTAGTATTATTGTTGCTACCTAAATTCCACACGACAATTGCCATAATTGACTTAATCCATCAAAATACACTTTAATTATTGACTGCTGTCTAAGGCTCCAAACAGCGAGTAACATCATTTATCTAATCCACCGATCTCTTTCTTTCAATATTGATTTCTATCTACCCCTCGGAATAGTGAGCGACATCATATCATTAATCCACTGATCATACAATCTCTATATGGGTTGCTGTCCAAAACTCTAAACATGTAGTGTCATCCTTTATCTAATATCACTTAATTACTCCACCAATATCGTGTGTATTCTAATCCCTAGCAATCCAATCCTTTTTGTTATTGATCCACAACCATAATTTGCTCTTCCAATTATCCACCTTATTATCCCTTATCCATCTCTAACTACTTCACTATTATACCTCCACCAAGAATATCATTGATCAGGTCTATGATTCACTAATATATATATCCACCAGGAATATCATTGATCAAGTTTAATCTCCTATAGTTATTTTCATACCTCCAAATTTCCATAAAATCACTTCATCCATCTAGAAATTGTTCCAATCCTATTAATCCCAATATTGTCAACATCTCTCAAGAATTTATATCAAATATCAGTGTTGTAATCCACCCATCACCTTCGCATTTCCTAATACTCCAAAAATCATATAATTCATCTATCTAGTCTATAAATCCGTTTGGGCTCCACCCATTTATTTCTCCTAAACTCCACACCGCCATTAACCTTCCTATGGTCAATCATGATTCCACCAACTTCTTTATGTGATTGCCATAAACAGCCATCTTCCTTCCTTATGACTCTATTTACTCTTCCTGATATTTTATTTATGAGAAATGTTACCATTATTTAAAAATATAATACATAGAAATTTCCTGAGACCTAGCAGTTTTGAACCAAATCATAATGTTCAAGACAATGCAATGATAATAGTGATTCAGATTCCATCCACCGTTACATGGTCTCTGCACCATATGCTAGACCTTTAGCGTTATAGCCGCTTACATTACCACTGGGATGACACCGGGACAACTCAAATCGGGCTTTCCACTGCCCTCCACTTTTCTAATCCCATTCATAAAGCATTTTGAAATAGAACTATATCTGGTTAAGTTCCCATGTCCGCCCTTGACCGTGGGCACGGCTATTCGAATAGTTTTGACTCTGCAGAGTTTGTACACTTTCACCACAAGAGACAATCAACTCGTTGCCCCACACGATTCCTTAGACGTGTGGTTGAGCAGACCATCACAGTGACTTTTCAAATTATCGAGTCCCTTTTCTCATTTCACTTTTATGGGAGACTGCCCACTTGCGGTGGGTCCCATCTGTGCGCGGGATGTTTCCCACAGCCACTACGCAGCCGGACCTTCTCTCTTTCCGCAACGTAGGACACCGGGAAACTTCACCCCCCACTGGTGTCCCTTCAGGCCCCCTTGCCATAGCATAACCCCTTCGAACCCCAACCCGTGAAATGAGTCCGAGGATTCGATAAATGTACTTAGCCAAGTTGTAATTTACAGACTTGTGGTTGTACTGTTTTACACAGGAGGTCATGACAAGATTCAGTCCTTAGTGGTATCTGGGCGGTCTACCACTAACCCGCTGTGTGCTTCCCGCACCACACCCTCGAACCAATCCGCCCAGATATTTAAGCAAGTTGAGGATTTTGGGAGCATAAAATAACAATGTCAACGTATATCAGTCATTCCCACTATGACTGCCCAACCAATTTTTCTCAGGGTTAAAAGTGATGCTTGGGCGCTCTTGCGCCCATGATTATCTAAGCAATACTAAGCATGGCATATATTTAGGGACTTATTTTCAAAAGGTTACTATTATAATTTTGCTACGGCGACAAGGTTCACACATTCAAATATTCCAAAGGAGGTGTAATATTAATCAAGCAACAATGGGCATATAACTAAGATCTTAAGTTAAACATGGATTTGCATATAAAATAACAGCATGCAATTTGATAATTTAAACAGAAATAATTTGCAGAAAATGTAGGTTCAACATGATCAACGTATTGACTACTTTGGCGCGGTTTATCATGTCTTGAGCTCACGCGATGCTTTCTCTTGGGCTTTTGGTCGCAATCTTCACCTCGCTATTGATTACGCTTGATCCATTGATCCTCGACTCAGTTTCTAATTACGCGACAAAGGACTGAATCCAAATAAAAGCAATCAACTCAAATATCCAAATAAATCCGAATAAATTCAATTTAGTTTAATTATGAGTTAATGGGTGATTTGGGTGATTTGAGGCAAGGCTAGTGGCGAGAGAATGATGTCTTGATCTTTTATTAGTAGTTTCTTTTACTATTTTTATATTTATCAAGGATGTTCCATGAGTCGGGCCGCACTTATGGGCAGATAAAACAAAGTATCGGGTAGTACAGAGAAACATGATTTTATGATTTTAGGATGCGGATACGTAAGATGAGTATAATTATATATGTGGTGTTGCTTTGATATTTCGTGTGGCGTAACCTAACCGGATAGTAGCGGCCGCTTCAATGAATCATTGCTTTTAACAACCTAATTAGGATATGAAATCTAGTTGACTAACCAATTATTATTATGTACAATATTGATTATTTTATTAACTATCCAATCTTATTATTAGCGGTCCGCTTTTTATTGAATTAGCGCTTCACGGTTGATATTTTAGGTGGTAGTATCTATCTATGATTGCAATCACAACTTAAAGAATCAATAATTTTAATAACTTAATTAAAGTATGGAGTTGATTATTTAACCAACTATTCTTATGGGCAAAGCGGTTATTTTATTACTTAACTAATCTACTATTCACAACCGCCTTCTATTGAGTGGGTAAATCATGAGTTAATGGAAATTGTCTCGATGGAGCTAATTCTCTTATTATTAATCATTTCCAACTACCACATTTGAATTCTGAGATAAGGTTTGGAGATTCAGATGGAAGGCAAAGACTATTGTATGCATTAATAAGAGAGATGGCATGATTTTAGAGATGAGCATCTCCTGGTCAATATTTTATGTGGCATAACCTTGTTAAATCAATTTGCTTAGTTTGTATAATTAGGTTTAGATCGATGGGTGAAATATAATGTTTAGACCACTTAAGCTCCCGATAGATGGTGATATTAAGATTCGATTGGCTTGAACATCAATTTGAGTGTATTAAAATCATCTTTATAAAAGCCTTAATTATGAAACTTTAACTATCTAGGATCCACTTCTACTAACTCTAATTTTACAAAAGATGATCTTACAATTAATTTCACATATTCGATTTCTAACATCAATCTCCAGTGAATCCCTGTAAATTTTATTATTATTTGGAAATAGAACATGCATTTTTGTGTTAGTCTTACGTAGGAATTTATATGTTAGTTTGTTATTATGGTTTTGTTATCAAGAAATCCATTAAAGATAAATTTATAACTGTAAGTCACCATTACCATTTGCAACTACTTCCTCATTATGAAATTTTATAAGTAATCTCCCTACTCTTACAATGTGTCTTTACATGCCATTAATCAGACTTAAATTTGTAACATTATTCATGACCTTTTTAGTTTAATCACACAATCAAATTTTACGCCCATTTTCATTTACAATACATACTCTAAAATTGCTCTATGAAGTAAATTGAGAGGATGCAGGTGATACCCATTTGGTAGATGCTAATTCTGTAGTGGGGCCCATATGTCATAATAGAAGCACAGAGAAGAAGTCCACTGTGGCTGGCTGAACCGAGGGGGCAGAAGCGAAGGAAACAGGGGAGGTGCTCGGCCAGGGAGAAGAGGGCGGCGGCGCCGGCGAAGGGCAGCAGGGGAGGCACCGGAGTCAAGTGAAGGGGAATGCCCTGGCGACGAGGAGGCTCAGGGTGGCAGGGCTTCGGTCGAGGTGGCGCCAAGGCGGGTGAGCGGCGACTCTAGGCGGCCGGCGGTGAGGGTACATTGGGCGTCGGTGACCGGAAAGGAGAACGAAAGAGATGGGGTGCGCATGAGCTTGCATGATGGTACAGGAGTTTACCGGAGTGGTTGGGATGACCGGCGGGAGGCCGAGTTGTGCCGGCGGCGGAGCTCCATGGTGGTGCGGGCATACATACGGTGCCGACGATGCACGGGCAGCGGAGGCTTCGCTAGCGGTCGGGATGGAGTCGAACGCCGAGGCGGTGCTCCCACCGAGAGGAATCGGGCCGATTCACCAAAGAGGGGCGACGGTAGTAATGGCTGCGCGGCGGCGCTTGAGAAAAAGGGGATTCCAGTGAGCTCGGGATGATTTGGAACAATTACTCGTGGTGGAAGGACGAGGGAAGCGCGAGGAAGATGCTGGTACGCTCCAGTGGCCTTTATAGGCGGTGGAGGAGGCGGGCGCCGGCGGAGGACCGGGCGGCGGCATGGAGATCCACCGGGTAAGGACCCGGTGTGGGGCTCGATGCGCAGGCGCGGGGCTCGAGCGGCGCTTGCAGAGCAGAAGGGAACAGGGCGGCAAGATCCGGGCGGGATTCGGTGCAGAGCGGAGAGAAGATGGGAGACGTGGAGGTAGATTAGCCACGGGAGGAAGGAGAAGAAAGCCACGGGCGTTCGGGGAAGGAAAAGAAAGAAGAAGGGGAGGGAGGAACCAGCGCGGCCACGCGGCAACAGGAGGAGCGGCGTGGGCGGGGGCGCGGGACGCGGGGCCAGTGAGAGAAGGGGGGAGTGGGTTGGCGGGCGGGAAAACGGGAGAGGGGTTGGACCAAGCCGGTCGGTCTACTGCCCCTATTCTTTTTTTTTATCTATTTATTCATTTTTGTTTCTGTACATGCACATATACATTGATTTTATTTACATATATATTTATATATTTTACTTGCACATACGTATATATTTATGTATAATTCCTTATATTGTTATTTTGCTGGCTTAATTAAATTCTTGCTTATTTTTATTTACTATTCTTAGCAGGCTCTTCCTTGCACAATTTACACATACATATATATGCATTTGTATTTTTATTCATGTACTTTTATTGCTATTTATGCCATTATTTTCAAAATAAAATCTTACATTTTATTTCAGGTTTCTCTTTTCCTAGACTGGATCACCTTTTCAGATTCTTATTTAAAACTTTAGTTTTCTATTATTTGCATACTCCCTTTTTTTGTATCACTAATGTTTGTCTCCACCTTTTATGAATTATTCAATTTTTGAAATCTCATCCAATCTGATAAAACACCACAAATCCAAATTTCAACAGAATAAATTGCAAATATAATTCAAGAAATTCATATTTTTAAAATATATATTTTTCAGGATGTTACAAACATGCCTGCTGGGTTTAGGTGGGGGCCACCCCTACGACAGTATAATTTATTTTTCTCGCTGAAATGGAAAATTTTTGGGTGAGCTTGGTGTTCTTGGCACTAATTTGGGTAAATTTGCTTCTGGCTTCGATTCTTTGGTGGTTTATAGCTCGGATTTGTGTTTTTTGGGTTGGGGATTTTTACCCTTTTAGGAAAAGCTTGTGATTTTTACAGAAAAGGTGCACTGGAATTATTCTCTCACTGTTGGTTTGGTGGTTCTTGCTTTCAATCTACTTGCAGAGAAGGACTTATTTTCCTAAGTTCCTTGGTATATGTTGTTCATGCCTTCACGAAGACAGAGATATATTTGCTGATTTACCATTTTAGGGATATCCTACTGGAAATTGTCAGCAATTTGTCCTGGATTATTCTTGAACTTTGTATGGATTTATGGATCCAATGTCTTGTTTTGTTGCTTGTGTTAGAGTGGCGTCAGGTACAGTATAAAATCTGATTGAACCAGTCCTTTTCCTTTTTTTTTTCGGTTCAATTTTCTGTGGGCACACAGTTGCAGTCGTTTTCAAACTTTCTTGGTCCTGTCTTCTTTTGATTAGATAGCATAAAATAAAGCATCCTGAAAAGGACCAGGAAGCTTAGGAAATATCATTTTGATTGCAGAGAAAGAGAATCTGTGCCTATATGGTCTTCCAAATGAGACGTGGGAAGTGAACTTGCCTGCGGAGGAGGTTCCTCCGGAACTTCCAGAGCCTGCACTGGGAATTAATTTTGCTCGGGATGGGATGGATGAGAAAGATTGGTTGTCACTTGTTGCAGTGCATAGTGATGCCTGGCTGCTAGCAGTGGCCTTTTACTTTGGAGCAAGATTCGGGTTTGACAAAGAATCCAGGTATTGCATTTGTTTATCCGAAACATGCAATTTTGCTTGTCAATTGCTTACGGTTCTTTGATGTAGGTGTACCCTATTTTTAATCATATTGTATATTCTTATTTTTTTTTGGGAAGAATCATGTTAACTTTGCAAATGTGACTACTGAAGAATGAGGCCTCTATTCTTATGTTTGACAGTGCAATTGTTCCTTTTCATGGTTTGCATCGGTTATGTTGAATACATAAATTACTTTGGTTTTGAATTACTATTAGCACATGCTGTTAATAGTAATTGTGTAGTTTTGGAGCACATGGTGTTAGTATGAATAGTCTAATAGTATAATTTTGTTGTTTCAGTTAGGTATTAACTTTAATGGATAGTCACCGTGCCATGTAGATCACTACAGAAATTGTATATTGTTCAATATGTGATAACTCACTTATGTTGTTGTATGGTACTCCGTACTTGTAATCTTGTATGAACCTTTGTGTTCCTATTGTGGCTTGTATGAATTTACCACTTATGTATAATTTGTGTTCCTATTGTTCTCACTGCTTTCTTCTATTCTTCGTTTTGCTGAACCTTTGTATTCCTATTGTTCCTATAATTAGCTTACAAAGTTTTTTGATGAGTATTGGTTTCACATTTTTATATAAAATCAAAAGGCCGTTGTAACTTTGTAAGCTTTTGGAACTAAAGTATAAGCTTTTTGGAACTGTAATCATCCGTATTATCCGCCTATATTATCTGTTTCCGAGCCGAATCCGTTACATATCTGTCCCGATGGTATCGTATTCGAAACTCCGAATATTCCGAATTCGTATTCGTATACAGTCTTACCGTATTCGACTCTGAATCCAGAGAAAAAATGTGGGTTAGAATACGGTTTAAGCAATATCCGTCCGAATCCGATCCGTTTTCACCCCTGTCGATATCTCTATTTGCAAAGAGATAACTACAAACCAGCGGATGCCCATAGATAGACGTGTCCACATGTGTGTCAAGTACTCCCTCCGTTTCCGTGTTACTTGACGTCCTCGAATTGGGTCTCTTTTTTTAAGTTTTAGCTCCTAACTTTTAAACTATTCATGAGAGAATACGGAGTATTATAAACTCACATGTAGTTGTGGCTGTTAGAAATAATCTTGACTTAGAGTCTATGTCGTGGTAGAGTTCGTTTCCGAGTATAACTCAAGTTGAAGTTGATACCAACTTGAAGTCCGAATCGGAATAGGAGTAGGAGAGTGTTATCCCTATATATTAGGGGGACTTGTACCCAGTTTTGAATCTAAGGGAAGAAAAGCAAGAAAGAGGGGGAGCAAATAAGAGAATAAAGAAATTCAGAAATTTCTTCTGTGTTCTCTCAGATTATTTGCGATGTGCGCGTTTTCTCCTGGGATCAAAATTGTAACAAGTGGTATCAGAGCCTAGGCGAGAACCAAGTCGTCGGAAAAATCGTCTCGGTGATTCCGTTTTCAGTGCGTCTCACGCAGCACTCCTAAGGCGCATGTCGCTCGTCTTTGCACAGCTCTCCCGGGAAAAAGACGCGTGTGGCACGTCCTTCCGTTCCCTCGTCCAAGAGCAACTTCAAAGTAGCCCGAGATCTTGATCCGTGCTCAAGATCATGTCGTGTACTCCGAGAAGTGGTGTCACCGGTGACAAGGCATCATCCGATATGATGGCGAAGAAGAGTTCCGCTATCTCGCTGCATTATCTGATGATCACGATGAGCAATTATGCAGTCCGGGCAATCAAGATGAAGGTGTACATGAAGGCTCAAGGAGTGTTCGACGTTGAGAAGATGTGTTCGCCGTCCAAACTCAAGTAAGCAGAGTTGAGATCAGAACGTCGAGGAGATGTGTCACTGTTCCATGTCAAAGTATGAGATTAGTAAGTCGTAGTTGAGTCCGACTGCCTCAATGTTTTAGAATCTTTGCATCTGGTGGACCCGTACCAATTGAGTTGAGTTACTACATGCAGCTTACATGTAGAACGCTTCATGTGGAGGCGTGACTAGTAGTTCATAATGCATTGAGACAAACTAGAGTATGTCAAGTCAAGATTAAGGGGGAGATTATTAGAAATAATCTTGACATAGAGTCCATGTCGTGGTAGAGTTCGTTTCCGAGTATAACTCAAGTTGAAATTGAGACCAACTTGAAGTCCGAATCGGAATAGGAGTAGGAGAGTTTTATCCCTATATATTAGGGGGACTTGTACCCAGTTTTGAATCCAAGGGAAGAAAAGCAAGAAAGAGGGGGAGCAAATAAGAGAATAAAGAAATTCAGAAATTTCTTCTGTGTTCTCTCAGATTATTTGCGATGTGCGCGTTTTCTCCTGTGATCAAAATTGTAACAGTGGCTAATATAAATTAAGTCGTTACAGTATGTACTACAATCAATTTATAAACCTCGCCTTTAAAAGACACTCCATTTGAAAGCAAATTACTGTATAAGAGCCAAAAGACAGCTTTTAAAAGCTGAAAATAAGAGACCCTATGCACCACTAAAAAATTTAAAAATATCTAGTTTGGCTATATATAAAAATTATACTTTGAGATTTGTCATTAAAAATACTTCTATAGTATTATAATTTTATTATACATCTTAATGTAAAGTTACAAAAAAATAATTGTTAAAGTTATAATCCTGAAGACTGTAAATATTAAAAAAAACGTAGGTAAAAAAAAACGGAAGAAGTATCACAGTCGTCCAAAGATGTCAGCGTCGTGATACAAGTCTGCTCTAGAAGGAGTATCACAGTCGTCCAAAGCTGTCAGCGTCGTGATAGGTGATACTAAGTCTGCTCAGCTTGTAGATGTTCGTCCATTGCCACTTGTTCCATACCCAGAAGTACATGCAAGCTTGTATATATATATGCATATACATATGAACAATGGCGCGAACTAATACAAGAACAGGTAACTAAGATAGAGAAAAAAAAAACAATGGCGCGAACCTATGTTCTTTTTCTCGTGCTCTTGTGCTCCAGCGCTGCCATAACTTGTGGTGCAGGCCTCCACATCGAGCTCACACACGTCGACTCCAAGGGAGACTACACCATGGCGGAGCGCGTGCGCCGCGCTGTCGAGCGCAGCCGGAAGCGCTTGGCGTCTACGTCGGCCGGCGGCGTGAGCGCGCCCATCCGTTCGGCTCAGGGAGAGTACATCGCGGAGTACCTCATCGGCAACCCGCCGCAGCGCGCGGAGGCCATCATCGACACCGGCAGCGACCTCATCTGGTCTCAGTGCACGGCCTGCGTCCCAAACAACTGCTTCAAGCAGAACCTCCCGTACTACAACGAATCCGAGTCACGCAGCGTCCAGCCCGTGCCTTGTACGGACAACCTCTGTCTGGCCAACGACCAGCACGCCTGCGCCCCGGACGGCAGCTGCGTCTTCGGGGCCAGTTACGGCTCCGGGACCATCATCGGGCACCTGGGCACGGAGGTCTTCACGTTCCAGTCCGGCACCGTGGATCTCGCCTTCGGGTGCGTGAACAACAGCAGGATTGAGCCGGGAGCCCTCGTTGGTGCATCTGGAATCATCGGGCTTGGACGCGGCAGCCTGTCGCTGGTCTCTCAGGTAGGCGCTAGCAAATTCTCCTATTGCCTCACGCCCTACTTCAGCGACGACGTGGCACCCAGCCACCTGTTCGTCGGCGCCGCGGCGAGCTTGAGCGAAGAAAGCCCCGTCATGTCCATCCAACTCGTGAAGATCCCCAGAGATTCCCCATACTACACGTTCTACTACCTCCCTCTGGTGGGAATGACCGTAGGCGAGATCAAGCTGCCCATTCCGAGCACACTGTTCGATCTCCGGCAGGTCGGCTCCGGGAATTGGTCCGGTGGGGTCATCATCGACTCCGGCAGCTCAATTTCGATGCTGGTCGACGGCGCGTACAAGGCTCTGAAGGAGGAGCTGACCAAGCAGCTCGGCGACAGCAGCCTGGTGGCTCCGCCCGCCGAGGCAAATGGGCTGGACCTGTGCCTCGCGCGGGGCGACGCTGACCACAAGGTGCCAACGCTGGTGTTGCACTTCAGTGGCGGCGCGGACATGGCGCTGCCGCCGGAGAACTACTGGATGCAAGTGGATAACTTCACGGCGTGCATGGCGATCAACAGATCGGAGGACAGCAGTAGCGTCATCGGCAACTTCCAGCAGCAGAACATGCATCTGCTCTACGACCTCGGCAGGGGACGGCTCTCCTTCCAGCCAGCGAACTGCAGCGCGCTCTGACCAGATCAGATGCATTTTTGTTCCTACGTGCATGACATGCACGTCAATAAATTTTCCTGAACCTCCCAATGAATCATATACTATCCTATTGCCGTATGTTGCTCTGGTTTTTCTGTTGTGTTGCATGATCATACAACTTAGTGAGTTGTCTACATCAATCACTTTGCTCAAAACTTAAGCTTACGAGGAAAGATAAGCTACAAGTGAGTTGTAATTACTTTTTTTTTATTAATATTACGTGAATTAGAAGTGGGGAGGAATGTTCTCCGGCTTCCCCGCTGGCCGCTTCGGCTTCCCCGCGCATGCGAGCGCCGTCGCCAGCAGCCCGAAAGTCACTTCGGCTTCACCACCGCACGTGCACGCCACCGCGTCCCCTCGGCTTCCGAGCCCTACGCCTCCACCTCGCCGACCTGCAGCCATGCGCCGCCTACCGCCCGGCCGCCTTCCCACGCCCGCTCGGCCGTGCGCGCCGCCGCCCACCGCCGCCGAGCCGACCACCGCCGCGCCATCGCCTGTTCGCCCAAGACGGCCGGCGCGCCGCCGCCACTAGCACCCGAGAAGGTAATGGGCCGAGTGGACCGAAAATGAGGCAGGCCGAAAGCACACCCCAAGCGGAGGCACCGACGATTTTGCAGTAGAGCCCCCGATGTTCTGAAAAATTACCGTTCGGCCCTTAGAATTTACATATGGGTCCCGAATTTTGCAGAGAGGCCTCGGTAATTCTGAAATTATGAGTAAGTCCTCAGATTTATGAATGGGTCCCGAATTTTGCAGAAAACCCCTCGGAAAATCAGGAAATTACGCTAAATTTTTCTCTGAACTGAAAATTTGCGTAGAAACCCTCGAGAATTGCAGAATTCACTAAAAATTCATATTCTAGCATAAAAGGGCCTTGGGAATCCGAATTTTGAATTATTTTTTAGCATTTAAAGCTTATTTAATTCTGCCATTATTTAACATTGCGAGAACCTTTTGTACCATTTATTTACCCGCAGTAAATTATTCCATGCATGTTTACCAGCAGTAAACTTATTTATTCCGTTCATACACATGTAGATGACTGACATCACGAACCAGAAGTTCGAGGAGCTGGCCCAGCATGGCCAAAACTATCTGACGTGGGCATCCGATGTTGAGATAGTGCTTAGAGCCAAGAAGCTTTGCGAGGCTATTGGGATTGGCGGACTGCATGACGCCCAACCCATGCCTGGAGAGAATGATCAGGCACTTCATTTTCGCAGGCACCACCTCTACCTCACTCTCAAGAATGAGTACATGGCGGAGAAAAGCACGCAAGCACTCTGGACCGCACTCAAGAAGCGGTTTGAGAGGCTAAAGTACACCATTCTTCCTCAAGCAGAGCAGGAGTGGATCAGACTGAGATTTTCCGACTTTAAGACGGTCGGGGAGTACAATTCTACCTTGCATAGGATTTGTACCAATCTTCAACTCTGTAGCAAGCAAATCACAGATGAGCAAAAGATCGAGAAGACCCTGTCCACCTTTCACCCCAATGTTGTTCAATCCGCCTGCAACTATCGTCAAGATAGCTACAAGGAGTACGCCGAATTGATTGATATGATGCAGGTTGCGGAGACTTAGGACAAACTTCTCCGCAAGAATTACGTCACTCGGCCACCAGGAAGCTCCGCTGGCCGCAAAGCCAACACTGGGAGCTACAAGGTGCGAAAGCCCTTGATGAAGAGAAGGGGGAAGAAGGGTAATACCGTTGCCTAGAAAGGCAAGTCAGATGCTCCAAGTAACAAAAAGGCTAAGAAGAGTAGCAAGACTTATGGCCAGCAGAACTAAGGTTGCTACAAGTGTGGCAAGTGGGGGTATTAGTCGTGGATATGCAAAGAATCGCAGCATGTCATTGATGCCTACCAAGCCAAGAAGAAGAAGGATGGCAAAGGGCAGCCTGAAGCCTACTTTGCAGCAGTTGAGCGGGAGCATCCTGAGCAGCTGCCTGAGTTGATGGAGGTTAAGCCCATCCCGGCAGCAGCACCCCCTTACGACCTAGAGGTAGCCATCGCCATGATTTCTCTCGAAGAGAATATCACTCCTGAAAAGATAGCCGAACAAGTCTCTGATTTTCTAGTTGATTCAGTTTATGATGGCATGATATGTTCTGATATTGGAGTATTTTATTTATATGTTGAATGCCTTCTAATACATGTTAATAAAATACCTTATATTAGAACGCGTGTGGTGCCCTATGGAGGAAGTGTGTTTAACCGACAGTGGCACAATGAATACCATCTTAAGAGAGACTAAGTATTTTTAGTCGATTCGTAAGAGCACTGGCAGCCTTACGACAATTGCCGGAAGCGATGTATGTATAATTGGTTCCGGAAGAGCCACAACTATACTTCCAATGGGTATAACTTTGGTCATTGAAGAAACCTTATTGTACCCAGAATTGACTAGAATAGTCTTAAGTTTTAAGGTATTCGCGCCAATGGTTTCCACGTTGAGATTGAAGAAGAGTACGGTAAGGAATACCTGCTCATTACGAAGTGCGATGAGAATGGAAAAAGGGTATTAGAAAAACTTTCTTCACTAGAAACTGGGCTATATTATATCAACATCAAGGCATCTGCAGCCTACATTGTCCTGAAGACAGTATTTAGAAGCTCTGAACTCTTCTGTCTCTGGCATGACAGATTATGCCACCCAGGTCTTAGGATGATGAGAAATATAATCAACAATTCTGAAGGGCATAATATTAATGTAAAGAATTTCCCGAATCACGAAGATTTTGTGTGCCCTGCATGCGCCACTGGGAAATTAATTACTAGACCCTCCACTCTGAAAGTGAAGGATGAAGTCCCTGCATTCCTAGAACGCATCCAGGGAGACATTTGTGGTCTCATTCAACCTATTTCAGGGCCATTTAAGTATTTCATAGTGCTCATTGACGCTTCCTCGAAGTGGTCATATGTGGGTCTATTGTTCACAAGAAACCATACTTTCGCGAAGCTGATCTCGCAAATAATTCGCATCAGAATGTGTTCCCTGATCATCACATCAAGTCCATCAGAATGGACAACACCGGAGAATTTACTTCAAAGGCATTTGATGATTATTGCATGGCAATGAGGATTGCAGTTGAGCATTCGGTACCGCATGTCCATACCCAGAATGGTTTGGCAGAGACTTTAATCAAGAGAATAAAATTTATTGCCCGACCCCTTTTGCATAATTGTAATTTGCTAGCTATATGTTGGGGACACGCAGTCCTGTATGCAGTGAAAAAGGTATACCAGATCTAAATATCCCAATGGAAGAAGAAGTCAGCATGGATGTGTGCGCACACATCGGAGCCGAAAAACTAAAGGGACTTGCCACCGCAATTGGAAGAAGCGATGTGCAAGGAGAAGCTCTAGAAGAAGCAATTGCTCTAGAAGTAGTAACTCATGAAGAAATAGCTATAAATTATGTGCACATGGGAGAGTCCATGAACATGACAACAGCCAATATCGATATCTACTTCGCAAAGAAAATTGCCACAATCATTGATCTTGATCCCGAGCCTGCATTGCTCGCTGAATGTAAGAAAAGATCAGATTGGGAAGATTGGAAGAAGGCAATAGAAACCGAATTGCAATCTCTGAACAAAAGAGAAGTGTTTGGGCCCGTATGCCGCACACCTCCCCATGTGCACCCTGTAGGGCATAAGTGGGTATTTGTTCGAAAGAGAAATGAAAGAAACGAAGTGGTGAGATATAAAGCAAGGCTGCTAGCACAAGGTTTCACTCAACGTCTTGGAGTTGATTATGAAGAAACCTACTCCCTAGTCATGAGTGGAATTATCTTTAGATATTTGATCTCAATGGCAGTGAACTTCAATTTAGAAATGAAATTCATAGATGTGGTAACTGCATATCTTTATGAAAACTTGGATTCGGAGATTTATATGAAAGTCCTTGAAGAAAATCCCTCTCCCGAACCAAGATAGAGCAAATAGAAATCTGTATAGTGTGAAGCTTAGAAAGTCCCTGTATGAACTAAAGCAATCTAGCAGAATGTGGCATAATCGCTTTAGCGACTTTCTCTGCAAGAAAGGCTACATGAACAATGAAGATTGTCCTTGTGTATTTATACGCTGTCCTAGAATGGATTCTGTATAATCTCAGTATATGTAGATGATCTGAACATCATCGGTACAGTGGAATATATAAAAGAAGCAAGCTCCTACTTGGAGCCAGAATTTGAAAAGAAAGATTTGGGCAAAACCAAATTTTGCTTAGGTCTGCAAAATTGGGAAGATTGGAAGAAGACAATAGCAACTGAATTACTATCTCTGAACAAAAGAGAGGTGTTTGGGCCCGTATGCCGCACGCCTCCCCATGTGCACCCTGTAGGGCACAAGTGGGTATTTGTTCGAAAGAGAAATGAAAGAAACAAAGTAGTGAGATACAAAGCAAGGCTGGTAGCATAAGGTTTCACTCAACGTCCAGGAGTTGATTATGAAGAAACCTACTCCCCAGTCATGAGTGGAATTACTTTTAGATATTTGATCTCAATGGCAGTGAACTTAAACATAGAAATGAAATTAATGGATGTTGAGACTGCATACCTTTACGGTAACTTGGATTCGAAGATTTATATGAAAGTCCCAGAAGGAATCCCTCTCCCAAACCAAGACAGAGCAAATAGAAATCTGTACAGTGTGAAACTCAGAAAGTCACTGAATGGACTGAAACAATCTGTAAGAATGTGGTATAATAGCTTAAGTGACTTTCTTTGCAAGAAAGGCTATAAGAACAATGAAGACTATCCTTGTGTATTTATATGGCGATCGCAGAATGGATTCTGTATAATCTCTGTGTATGTAGATGATCTGAACATCATTGGGACAGTGGAAGACATAAAAGAAGCAACCTCCTACTTGGAGTCAGAATTTAAAATGAAAGATTTGGGCAAGACCAAGTTCTGTTTAGGCCTGCAGCTTTGAGAAGGCATACCCATCGAAAGTACCGATGATCGGGAGGTCTTTACAGCAGAAAAAGATCCTTTCCGACCTAGGGAAGAGGGGGAGGAAGTCCTGGGACCGAAATTCCCATACTTGAGTGTAGTGGGAGCACTCATGTACTTAGCAAACTGCACTAGACCAGAATTGCATTTGCCGTGAACCTCTTAGCAAAGTACAATGCAAAACCTACCGAAAAGCATTGGTAGGGCATAAACGACATCTTCTGATACCTCAAAGGAAGCAAGGACCTTGGATTGTTTTACAAAAAGAATCAAGATTTGAACTTGATTGGCTATGTAGATGCTGGATACCTGTCTGACCCGCATACCGGAAGGTCACAAATAGGCTATATTTTCCTGTGTGGTGGAACTGCAATTTCCTAAAAATCATCCAAGCAAAGCTTTGTAGCTACTTCGATGAGCCACTCAGAAATTATAGCACTGTATGAAGCCGCACGAGAGTGCGCTTGGCTCCGCCGAATGGTTCACCACATCCAGCAGTCATGTGGGATGAACATTGTGCAAACCCCCACAATTATCCGTGAAGATAATGCCGCTTGCGTTGCACAAGTGCAAACGGGCTATGTGAAGAGTCATCTCACAAAACATATCAACCCCAAATTCTTCTATGCTCATGAATTGCAAAAGATGGATGAAATTAAAGTACTGCATACTAAGTCTTGTGAAAATCTAGCAGATTTGTTCACTATGTCAGTTCCTGCATCTTGTGGACATATATATACAACACAGGCCATGGGGAGAAACCCTAAGCCATTACTCACCTAACTCTCCACTACCATACTCTCTCTCTCTGTTTGGTCTGTAGCCACAACAGTTGGCGCCGTCCATGGGGAGCACAAGGGTAAGCCTCCAAATCCGAAGGAGGATGGCACCAAAGAAAGCTTCACCATCGATGGCGAAGAAGAAGGGGGGAGCGACAAAATCTCGCGCCAATACCAAGGCTTCGGCGTTGGCAGCCGCGGGTACGGGCGGCGGTGCGACTGCGACGATTGTGAACACCGACATTCACGACGCGATGCCTGACCCCGCCACCACCGCCGCGACGACCAACCCCATCACCAACAACGCGACGCCCAACCCCACTACCAACGACGCGACGCCCGACCTTCCACTACCACCGCGACGATCAACCCCGCCACCGTCGCTGCGGCCGTCGAAACCGCCCCACGTATGGTGGGTAACCCCGCAGCAGGCACCGCAACAATCGCCAACAGCGCGACCCGAGTGGTCGGTGGTGGCAATGCAGTCGCGTCTACTTTCCCACCCGGCACAGGAGCGGTGAGCGGTCTCAGCGACGACGTGGGCTTTGTCACCGGCCCCAGGGTCCTCCACGACAGTGCTGCGGGAAGCCTGGGTGCGCAGGTGGTCGCCGCCGTCCCGGTCGCGCCGCCGAGCGTACTGACGGCCCCAACCACGTCGACGGTGGAGACCGCCCTGCTGGTGGCCCTCAGCGTGTTTCAGCGGGCTAGTCGCTCTTACGTCCAGTCGCGCCCCACTACAACGCGTGGACCCGGAGTCCCCGCTCTCCGTGGGCTTGCAGCAGGCGGCATGGTCTGAGGACTTCAAGTTTCCAAGTGTCATCGAGGTGTATAAAGGTGACACAGACCCGCGAGAATTCGTACGCGTGTACGAAACCGCCATCGACGCCACTGGCGGAGATGACACCATGAAGGCAAAAGGACTCCCCCTCGCATTACAAGGGGTGGCGCTCTCTTGGTTCTTCACCATCAAGCCGCAGTCCATCTATGCGTGGGAGCAGGTCCGCGATCAACTCTACAACAACTTCCAGGGAAACTATGTCGAACGCGTCAATGCGGACCAGCTCTTCGCAGTCAAGCAAAAACCTGAGGAAAGGCTCTGGGATTACTTCAAATGCTTCGTGAAAGTACGTTGCCATGTCAAGGAGTCAACAAAACAACCGTTATCAATGCAGCAATACAAGGCCTCCGCCCGAGACTGATGGCCGAATACAACGCACGCAAACCAATCAAGACGGTCGCGAAGCTCTTCGACAAGATGGAAGAATACGCCAGAGCAGAAGAGGACGCGCGGCGGCGCCACGGTGACGACTCCGACACCAACCAGGCGGAGAGCTCGGTAAAGAACGATGGCTCACCGAAGCAGGGCTCCTCGAAAGGCAAGCGTAAGCCGGAGCAATCGAAGGACACCCCCGAGCGCAAGGATATCCAACACAAAGACTCATCGGGTGACAGGCCCAAGCGTGACCAACGAAAGTCTAGGAAACCTCGTTACGTCTTCGACATCGAGGGCGGCTCCGAAGATAACGCCTCCGCTGGTCGAGGCAACAGAGGGCGCCGTGGCCGCGGGCGAGGGCGCGGGCGGGGATGCGACGACAGAGCGCCACTATCGCAGCGCTCCGGCAGAGCGTTGCCAGAGATAAAAACCCAGAGGCACGCGCGCCTGTTGTGGCTCACGTCCAACACCCCCAGGACCAAGGAATACAGCCCCAGGAAGGCCCCCTGCGGATCCAGGCCCATGTGCAGCAGCCTCGGGAGGGCCTCTTGCAGCTGCAAGCCCCGGAAGGAGCCCAGCGTAGGGTCATAAACGTCATTTACGGAGGCTCCTCGCTGGAGTTCGCCTCGGTGCGGTAGCGGAAGGCCTATGCAAGGAGGCTGCACCACGTCGCGGCATACCCAGCGAAAGCGCCACCGGAGTGGGCGTAACACGAAATCACGTTCACGCCCACTGATGCGGAAGGCGTGGAGTTCCCCCACCAAGACCCCTGGTCGTCCGGGTCCTCATGGCAGGATGTGAAGTCAGGCGCGTCCTGGTCGATGGAGGAAGCTCCGCGAATATCTTGTTCGCCGCGGCCTTCGACCAGATGGGGATCCCCCGAAGTCGGTTGGGCCCTTCAAGCATCCCGTTGCAGGGCTTCGGAGGGCAACCCCTGCGGGCATTGGGCCAGATATGCCTCCAAGTCTCCTTCAGCCAGCACGACAACGTGAGGAGTGAGGACGCCACCTTTGACGTCGTTGACATTCCGTACCCTTACAACGCCATATTGGGGCGGCCAACCTTGAACTCTCTCGGGGCAATTCCGCACCACGGCTTCTTATGCATGAAGCTCCCTGGACCGCGAGCCATCATCGCCGTCCATGGCAACCAGGATACGGCTCGGCGCATCGAGCTCGACACCAGGGGTCCGTGCTGCAAGGATCGCCAACACACCTAGGTCGGGTGTGCGAGTGCGGAGGCCCCGGGCGGCCACCGAGAGTGCCTGGCACTCCCCGCGGACAAGTTGTCCCGGTAGCAGAGGCTCCCGCCGTACCCCACATCATCACCGGGCGACGATAGCGGCGGCGATTCCCGTCCTTAAGCGGTCAGTGGTCGATATCCTGCCTTTTGTAACCGCTCACCCGCGCAAACGGGAATTTAATAAAGTCCACCATTTGCACAATTTTTCTTGCTTCTCGCAAGCATAAACAAAGACACGCGTTCGCGTGCGCACTCTCCGTGAAAAACACGAGCATGAGTATAAACGAAGACACGCGTTCGCGCGCGCACTCTCCGTGAAAAACATGGGCATGAGTATAAACGAAGACACGCGTTCGCGCACGCACTCTCTGTGAAAAACACGGGCATGAGTATAAACGAAGACACGCGTTCGCGCACGCACTCTCTGTGAAAAACACGGGCATGAGTATAAACGAAACACGCGTTCGCGCGCGCACTCTCTGTGAAAAACACAGGCATGAGGATAAACGAAGACACGCGTTCGCGCGCGCACTCTCTGTGAAAAACACGGGCATGAGCATAAACGAAGACACGCGTTCGCGCGCGCACTCTCTGTGAAAAATACGGGCATGAGTATAAACGAAGACACGCGTTCGCGCGCGCACTCTCTGTGAAAAACAGGGGCATGAGTATAAACGAAGACACGCGTTCGCGCGCGCACTCTCCGTGAAAACACGGGCATGAGTATAAACGAAGACACGCGTTCGCGCGCGCACTCTCCGTGAAAAACACGGGCATGAGTATAAACGAAGACACGCGTTCGCGCGCGCACTCTCCGTGAAAAACACGGGCATGAGTATAAACGAAGACACGCGTTCGCGCGCGCACTCTCCGTGAAAAACGCGGGCATGAGTATAAACAAAGATGTGTGGGGGGGACGCCTCCGCACGCACTCCACAGGGTATAAATAAGACGTAGTGTCGAGGTCCGCCTCCGCACGCAATTTCACCGCCCGCAACGCGCAGAGGCTCGCCTCCGCACGCAGTCCACAGACTCTAAACAAGACGTAGCGTCGAGGTCCGCCTCCGCACGCACTCCACAGAGTATAAATAAGACGTAGCGTCGAGGTCCACCTCCGCACGCAACTTCACCACCCGCAACGCGCGGAGGCTCGCCTCCACGCGCAGTCCACGGACTCTAAATAAGACGTAGCGTCGAGGTTCGTCTCCGCACGCACTCCACAGAGTATAAATAAGACGCAGATGCCCCCACACGCGCATGGGTGTTATCTTTACGCGCACTCTACGGAGTATAGATAAAGCGTGGATCTACACCGTGAGTCTTGATGAGACGCACTAGACGTTGGCCCCCACGAAGCGCTAGCGTGTCTACCACGACTTAGGCGCCAGCTCCGCTGCCACCGCTTCGAAGGGTAGGGAACAGAGCGCTCGCGCGTCTACCTCGACTTAGGTGCCAGCTCCGCTGCCACCGCTTCGAAGGATAGGGGACGGAGCGCTCGCACGTCTACCTCGACCTAGGCGCCAGCTCCGCTGCCACCGCTTCGAAGGGTAGGGGACGGAGCGCTCCCGCATCTACCTCGACCTAGGCGCCAGCTCCGTTGCCACCGCTTTGAAGGGTAGGGCACGGAGCGCTCACGCGTCTACCTCGACCTAGGCGCCAGCTCCGCTGCCACCGCTTCGAAGGGTAGGGGACGGAGCGCTCGTGCCTCTACCTCGACTTAGGCGCCAGCTCCGCTGCCACCACTTCGAAGGGTAGGGGACGGAGCCCTCGCGCGTCTACCTCGATTTAGGCGCCAGCTCCGCTGCCACCGCTTCGAAGGGTAGGGGACAGAGTGCTCGCGCGTCTACCTCGACCTACCCGCCAGCTCCGCTGCCACCGCTTCGAAGGGTAGGGGACGGAGTGCTCGTGCGTCTACCTCGATGTGCGCTCGCGCGTCTACCTCAACGTAGGCGCCAGCTCCGCTGCCACCGCTTCAAAGGGTAGGGGACGGAGCGCTTGCGCGTCTACCTCGACCTAAGCGCCAGCTCCGCTGCCACCACTTCGAAGGGTAGGGGATGGAGCGCTCGCGCATCTACCTCGGCCTGGGCGCCAGCTCCGCTGCCACCGCTTCGAAGGGTAGGGGACGGAGCGCTCGCGCGTCTACCTCGACCTAGCGCCAGCTCTGCTGCCACCACTTCGAAGGGTAGGGGATGGAGCGCTCGCGCATCTACCTCGGCCTGGGCACCAGCTCCGCTGCCACCGCTTCGAAGGGTAGGGAACAGAGCGCTCGCGTGTCTACCTCGGCCTGGGCGCCAGCTCCGCTGCCACCGCTTCGAAGGGTAGGGGACGGAGCGCTCGCGCGTCTACAGGCTCAGGGTGCGCCTTCACGCCATCGTTTCAAGGGTAGGGGACGGAGTGCTCGCGCGTCTACCTCGACCTGGGTGCCAGCTCCGCTGCCACCGCTTCGAAGGGTAGGGGACGGAGCGCTCGCGCGTCTACCTCGACCTGGGCGCCAGCTCCGCTGCCACCGATTCGAAGGGTAGGGGACAGAGCACTCGCACTTGTACTTTATTAATAAGGCACAAGGGCTCATGTTACAACGCACACCAATGCGCGAAGGCCACACCGTCACACCTGTGGATTTGCGCTGCCCCCCGAGCTCGCGGGGCCGCCCTCTTCGCGCCGCGGGACTTCGTCTAGCCACTGGCCGAGGTTACCCTCGCCGTACAGGTTGTTCCGAAGCTCCACCCTTGTTGCATCCGCCCCGATGTATTCCCAAATCCTTTCGTGGAAAAACCACACGGGACGGCGAACGGTGCGGACGGCGCCGGACATCACCCCGGCCCCGGGCAGCATCTCCAATTGTGGATCAGCCAGCCTGCTGACGTGCTGGCAGCCCCAGTGTCGCAGGAGCGCAGATCAGGCACGAAGTCACGTACGAACAATGGTTGCCAAAGGTCATCGCGGCGTCGCGCGCAATGTTGGCTGCGTCTCCGATCCATCGGAGCGTACGGGATAGCTCCTCCGGCCCGAAGGAGTGGTCTGGCTCCTCGACGAGGAGCCCTCGGAGAGTGTCCTCCAGGGCAAGCATGGCATCCCACGCAGCCACCGAAGCGTCGCCCAGGGCCCAGTCCCGCTCTGCCAGGGATAGGGCAAGCTCGCCTTTCTCCTTCTCCAACGTAGCGATTTGCTGCAGTAGGCTGACTCGCTCCGCCACAGCTTCCTGTCGCGCTGCTTCTGCGGCTGACTCCCGTGCTACAGCGACAAACTCCTCGGTGTGCGCCTTCGTCTCTGCACACTCTGCCTCCAAGCGGTGGATACGGGCATCCTGGGCAGAGCGCGCCCCCGCAGCTTCATGAAGCTCCTTCGCGGCTGCGGCCGCCTCGTAGTGCCCTCGCCAGGGCGTAAGCGCCGCAGGCTCGCCAACACAAGTGTCTGCGCGACAAAGAAGTTAGCAAGTGTTGCACGGCCAGGAGTGGTCCTAAGGACAGGTGCTTACCCTCACTCCCGATACTTCTAACGTGTCCCCAAGGTGCCCCGTCCCATAGGTCTGCAGCGCTTGCTGGCCAATGCTGGTGGCCGCGTCGTCAGCAATCCCACGCCATGCCCTCAGCGCATCCGACGGAGGGACGAAGTCTGCTGGGCTCGGGCTCACGGCGTCTGCGTCGTCAGCGCCAAGACCCCCATGTTCAGGGGGCACCTCTTCTTCTGGGATAAGTGCCGCTGCAGGAGGAGGTGCTGGTCAGTCCTACAACATACGGGAAAATTACACTAAAGGGATGCCACACTAGCCTACCCTCAATGGCGGATGGGGGACTTCGCTGGGACGCCTCTCTAATCCCGGGCGGGGTAGCAACGACACCGGCCCCGGTAGATGGCGCCGGCCCGCAGGGCCGAGGGACCTCCGGGATGGGACCCAGCGACACCCGTTCCCCCGCCACGGCTACTGCAGTCTGAGGAGCCGGAAGGGCGCGCGACAGGGGAACCTCGGTGTACGAGGCGAAGTCCCATAAGCTCCCAATGCCGGTCGCTACGGCGAACCCCCTCGAAGTCCGGTGAAGGGAGGATGGCAGACGTGGCCGCTTCGCCGGAGGTGAGGGCCCACCTCGGTAACCGCTGCTGAAAGGGCCTCCGCAACAGCAGCACCCATAGAGGGGGCCTCCGCAGCCACGACTTCGGTGGGCGGGGACTCCACCCTTGTAATTTCCGCGGGGGGCACCTTCGTCTTGGCCGCCACTATTGGCGATGACCGCGCCCCACTTACCCCCGCAGAGGGCAGCCCCGACACGATCGTGGCACGGACAAGGACTTCGCCCTGGTGCCGCCAACCAACGCCAGCTCTGCCTCGGCGACCGTCGTGGGCGGCGAGACCTCCCTCTCCCAGTAACCCACGGCGCGCTCCCCGCCCCTGGCACCTTCGGCACCAGTACCCACGCCCTCTTCCAAGTCTGAGTCGGCGTACTTCGCCGAATCCGACTCTGTGCTCTCCGCACCGACGGGAGCGACGACAGCCGTTGTGCAGGGCATGGTTGCAGCAGTCCGAGTCCTCTTGCGGGACGAGGCTTTCATCCCTGCGATGCCGTCGTCTTGATGTTGCGGGGCTGGAGGGTGCAATCCGGCACAGGAAGACCTAGGACCTCACACACACGGTTTATCCGCCCTAATCCCGCTTCTGCAGTCGCAGCCGTGCGTTGCTCGTGCTCCCTGGTGGTGTATGGCCCAAGGAACGCGCGCGCTACACGACGCATTACATACGAACGGAGGGGAGGGCACGGTCGAGGCTTACGATGACTAGTTGGTGCCGGTAGTGAACAAACGGACGGCTGAACGTTGTCGTCCCGAAGTTTCCCGGCGGTGAGGCGCCAATCACAAGCGAGCGGCGCCATGCCATACATTATGTACTCCTCGGTGAGGTCACGCATATTGAAGCGGGCGGTGACCCCCACAAGTCTGCGTGCCCTTCGCCTATCTTTGTGGTCGAGGGTTAGGCCGAGCGTGGTCTTGAAGGCAATCGGCCGGCCTGTGCACTCAAGGCCGCTACCACTTGCCACATGGTGGTAGAACCACCGTCTCGTCCAGTTGGACTCCCATTTCCCTCGCGTCGAGTTCACGGGGAAGAGCTTCCCGCATGATGTCCGCAGAACAAAGTTGATCCTGCCAAAGTTCGACAGCGTCCCATCCTTCCGCTCCTTCGGCTGACACCGTGCTTCGTGCAAGTATGCAAACATTGAGGCGCTGGGCCAACACGCTTTCGAGCGTAGGGCCCAGCTGTATACGGCAAGGCGAGCCACTGCGTTCGGAGTCAGTTGCGCAAACTCTAGCTTGATGGTCCACAGCACATCGCCAACAATCGCCACGGCCGAAATGCGGAGTCCGGCTTCGAAGTAGGCGACGAAGACGATCGCCTCTGACTTCTCAGGGCGTGGCTCTATCTCGTCATCGGTGGGTAGCCGCACCGCCTGGCGGTCCGATAGCCTCCCCTGGCGCAGCAGCGCCCGAATCATATCCTCCGTCACGAGCGTGCGGCCTAAATCGCCGGAGTACAGACCTTCCTTCTTCTTTGTCGCCGCCCACCACCTGCCCGTCGCCGTTGGATCGCGCTCCTCCAGCGCGTATTTCACCTCATGTGGCGAGAACCGCCGGCGGATGGCGTAGCCGCCAGCCACCTGAGCACGCTCGCCGCAGGTCGCCATTGGTGTCCACGAGCTACTCGATAATGAAAAGGAGCGCACGGCCAAGAAGAACAAGTATAGGGGACGGCGTGAACAATCGGAAAGCGCGTGGAGGAGGCGCAGACATGGTACTACGGGGGGTATTTAAAGACCCCTCACCTCCCCACCACCGGTAAGCGCAACCGGCAGATGACAACCGCTCATCTCCCCATAAGCGAAGCCGAAGCGTCGCGATGGCGCACGTATGCCACTTGCGACCGCGGCCGTACAGGGACCTGACATCGCACGACGCGCCAGTAGCATCCCGCCGCGTGTCGGCCAGCGCTGGAATTAAATACAAGTCGCACGACCCATTATAGCCTCCGACGCGTGTCAACCAACTCTTGGGGCCAATCAACCGCAACAGTCCAACAGGACCCCCGCCCCAGCGACGAGGCCTGACCCCGACTCTGGCTGCACCCACGCGAAGGGACATTGCGGCGACGGCATCGGAAGCCACACGGACTTCGAGAAAGGCCACCTCGCCACACGCTCGAGCCCGCGGGATTAAGGACAGCAAACGGAGACCCCAGCGTGCACCCCGTCCCATCGGGACCACCAACCGGCAAGCCTTTTCGGGCCTGCGTGACTCTAGATAGGCAAGCCCCCGTCCTAGCGGGGAGACCGCGAAGCCACAACCACCTCGCGCCCAGGGGAGCCTGGGGCACGAGGTCTGTCTCCACCAGGGCCGCGTCGACTTCGGCAGCTTAAGACGGGCGAGTCTCCGCTTTAGCGGAGAAACTCCGCCCTCCACCTCGGCCCGGCCCTGTGCCTCGGCCCTACGCTGGGGTGTAACAGCAAGCCGCCGCGGGCCAAGCAACCTCAGCGGCAGCCTCGACGGGAGCTCTGCCTCGGCAACAAGACCGGTGTCGCTCCCGGTCCTACTTCGCGGGGGAGTACCTTGCCTCCACGCCACAGATCTACGCAGCAAGGCCGAAGCTCACCCCACCCCCGGTACTTCTACGAGAACACCCAGTTTGGCGTACATTTCTGGGAACCAGCCGGGCCCCTGACTCAACCCCGCGCGTTAGGAGTCTGGCGTCCCCTCGGTAGACGTTCCAGGAGAAACAGAGGGTGAAGGCAAGCGAACGTCGGTCTACCTACAATGCACCCAACTGCCGTCCTCGAGCTGTGGGAGTAGCATAGCCGGCCACTTCGGCTTCAGAGTTCACACAACAACCTCATAGCCTAAACCGGCGGGGGTCCAGCCGCCTGGGTTTCCTGTACTTTGGGAACGCAAGGGCTGATTTACAGCAGGTTTTGACGGGTTCTCATGGACAGATAAGCTTCAGTACATCAACATTCCCTGATGATAGCGCCAGTTGGCACAATCAGCGGACGCAGATGAACTCAAGCATATCTGTCTACGAGAACAGGTCAAACCTTGCCATCTCCGTACGGGAGCACGGTGCGCGAGCAGGAGGCCATCTATCCAACTGTACAATGCATATACCCGATCAGCGGAGGAGCTCAACCGGTAGGAGCCCGACCAGCAGGAGCCCAACTGGAGGGAGCTCAACTGGTAGGAGCCTGACCAGCAGGAGCCCAACCGGAGGAAGCTCAACCAGCAGGAGCCCAACCGGAGGAAGCTCAACCGGCGGAGGAACATCGCAGCGTTACGCGGCCGCGGCGCTTCAAGCCCCGCGTAGCGCCAAGCATGTTTCTCCACGTGAACCGGCGGAACAAGGAACGTCGCAACACAGTATGGCCACGCCGCCGCCTCAAGTCTCGCGCCGCGCCAACCAGGTCTCGCCATGCAGGCCGACGGTCATTTACCAATCGAGGGCGCTCGACGTCGGAGTCCGCTGCCACTTGGCGCTCGCGCGACGACTTCGGGGCCCGCTTCACCTATCTCTGTCAACGTGTTCAACTCCGCCAGCACTTCCGATTCCAATTCCAGCTTTGGCTTTGACCCCGCCACTAGCGGTCCCTACGAGGGAGGCAGCTTTGCCAACACACCCGTCGTCGCACCCCCACCGCGGGTCTAGTGAAATACCAGCAAATAAGGCTCCGCCAACCATCTAGGGAGCTCACAGGCCGCAGGGACGGAGGGGGCCAAAGGACTCGGCGACATGGCTTCGGCCCGTGAAGCCCTTCACCATGAGAGGCTCCTGTTGTAGGGGTGGCCCCCACCTAAGCCCAGCAGGCCTGTTAGAGGAATATAAGGCCCAAAATGGGGCATGTGTAATGACATGAGTGCCCTTGAGGGGAATACTCAGATGTAAGGGTATAATTGTAAAAGCACTTCCCATGTGGACATATATATACAACACATGTCATGGGGAGAAACCCTAAGTCATTACTCACCTAACTCTCCACTACCATACTCTCTCTCTCTGTTTGGTCTGTAGCCACAACAGTACTCTTTTTCCCTTGACGAGTTTTTCTGAAGTTTCTCAACCAAGGTTTTTAATGAGGCAATTCGTGCATCGCAGCATAACATGTATCATGTACTCTTTCTCCAAATTTTTTCCACTGGGTTTTTATGGAGCTTTAACGAGGCATGTACGTGTCGGATGAGTGTCCAAGGGGGAGTGTTAGGAAACCTGGGCCTAGGCCAGCTGCCCGCGGCCCATGGTGGGCACCTCATTGTAGACTATAAATTGGGAGCCATACCGGCAGAATTTGTACACATGAATGAAAAGCAATAAAGAAAGACTAGGAGTTCTCTCTATCTCTCTCTCTGTGTTCAATCTATTATTCTATCTTATGTGACTGATTCGATTTGTTCTAAACAGAGAAATCGATCGGACTGGTCGCCAGCGACGGTTCCTCAACAGCTCTGTTCACCGTCTAGCCATACCGAACCGTGCTGGATTAGGAATAGTTTCTGTTCTTGAGTTGGTCTCTGTATAGTTGTTTTGTTGTACAAGTTCACAATTCCTGTAATTGTAACTTTACTAGTAAGCATGAACGTGGAATCCACGTCAAAAACATTGAACATCGAAATTCATTTTATACCGGAATTTGCAAGAAATGAATCATCTTAAGCATATAATCTTCATAGAGAAAAGGAGTAACCAACACATATTATTTTTATTTCCCTTTCAAGCAACTCTACTATTATAATTGTAGGATCATAACTCTAGGCAAAGAAAAATGAGAAAACTTCAACGATGCCTACCCATGCAGCGAAATGGACCGCTGATTCTTTTCCTTTACATGTTCACTTCACTGGCGGTTGATCTAAAGGTTGTGATACACTTGTACGCACAGTACACAACGTGGGGGAAGCATCGAAAGCTCCTTAGGCAAGAGTTTCAGTTGCATAGATTTGTACACCTTTGTTATTGTTACATGTTTTATTTGATTTGATCTCATCTCTGCTGTAAAATAGAGTATTCTTGACATAATCATGAGTGGTTGGGTCATGTTGTAATGTATATCTGACAGCTGCATGCACAACAGTAATATAAGTAAAATTTTGAATCTAATAATTTTAAATTTGTGTGGTGGCATATGATAAAATTAAAATAATATACAATTGAGTGCACCAAAATGTTGTTGATCGCTATAGTCTTCAATGATCATGTTTGAATCCCACGTGGTGGTGTATGAAAATATCGTTACATGTAATATATAATTCTATGTTTTATATATGTACAGAAGACTGTAGAAAAATCGTAATTATTTTGTTGCACTTACTGAAGACATCATCCACCTCAAGGGCGGTGACAGTCAAAATGTATCTGCCAAGCTCAAACGAAAGCAGATCACGCGTATCTCTCTGCAACATCCTCGTAAATGCTTATGAACCCAATTTGATTTTTGCATACAATTAGACATATATAGTTTAGTAAAATACTTTTTTAGGCATATAGTCAATCGTAATTTTATTTTTATGCGAAGCATGTAAATAGAGTACTAAATACCTCCTATCCATTAGGGATAACTCCCTAACAGCTTACGGATAATCAATTTCGTAATCCATGGGGCCCAGATTTTGTGACTACAGTTGTGATATCTTTTGAAAAAAAAAAGAAGTTGGCATGTGTAAAAAGTAGTTCGCATATAATTACCGATACACAAGAAACATATGAAAAAGAATAGCATACTGATGATTGAGCCTATCAGGCTATTGAAGGCTTCGGAGAAAGAGTTAATAGTTCTGATCAACATTCTAAAAAACCTACGGTGCAAGAACATGTATTAAAATTAAAGTAAAATAGTACACAAAAATTAACGAATTGATATGTAGGGTGTGAAAGAGAATGAACATGCTGCAGTGGTAGAAATCTTGAACCAAAAAAATACTACCAGAGCAGGAGACTACTACTTTGTTGATATGGTTCACACATAATGTAGAGCATGTTAATAATAGCCAGGCATCTGAATGATGTATGGATTTATCATATGGAAACAGACGTGTATCTTTAGCAGTAGTCTGATCCCCTCTCTCTTCCTTGATGCTTGGATGGATAGGATGCGTGTGAAAATTATTTGTTGATGTCTTAGTCCTTGCATGTGATGTTTGGATGAATATGCCTAGGATGGTCTTGTTTTCATAAATAGACCTATTTTGGTTCATCTACATTCTCTGATTATGCTGTTTTATAGCATCAACAGTGCAATCAGAAAATATTGATAAACTGAATAATGCCTATTTTTGAGTTCGGTGGAAACTTATCATAGACGATTCATAGTAAGAACCATCTGTGATAGTATACTATCACAGACGGTTCGTAGTAAGAACCGTCTGTAATAATTTTTATCACAGATGGTTAGAACCGTCTATGATAGTTGCATCACAGATAGCTCGAAAACCGTCTGTAATGCACTTAGGGTATTACAGATCCATAAGCACAGGCGGTTCAAAAACCATCTGCGATGACATTTTTGAGTCGATTTTGATGATCTTTTCTGTAATAGTGATATTTCCATACGCTATCTAAACTAAATGTCATACCAGCTGGTGTACCAAGATTTTCGTAACACCATACCTTCTTGCAATTGTTCCTTCGGTAATCAAAATATAGAAGTCACTGGGAGAAAATTGATGATTTGTCATCTTCAAGAATGGGCTTCGCACTTTTGCCACTCTCAACGTTGGCTTCGCAAAAATGCCATGTAGTACATTAATCCCTTGATTAGTATGCCATTTCATCCCTTTAATTCATTTTCTTTTCTTTTCTAATTTCGTGGACTGAAAAGACCCTTCTACCCCGGCTAATTTCCTCATTTGTAGTTGTGATTTTATCTAGACCCAAAAATTGTTTCCTGACCCAAAGAAAGTTGTAAAAAAGGGTATGGATTTTTCATGAACAGCTACTATTGTTTCGTGAGATTTATCAAGTGTGCAACATTGCGCAGCTACTATTGTCAATCAAACAAGATGCCTTCTCGTTGCCCAATTGCGTTGTCTTACCGCGAATAATGCTCGAAAAAATACAAACATATTTGTGTGCTTCGTCACAAACATGCACTTGTCTGCAGCATTGTGGTGGGCGTACGAGGCTAATCCATTCACGGATGCACCCATCTACTGCTTCGGCGTCCCAGTACTTCTATGCTTAGCCATATATAGGGCTTCATCTGCTTAAACTTTTTTTTGGTAAGCACCAGTTTTCTTATCAAGCGTGCGTAATTTGCACTGCGGAAGATTGAAATATTCAGTTGAACGTCTAGTTCAATTTACGAAGAAGTATGCTTTTAATTGAAAAAGTATGGGCTTGAGGCAAACCAGAGAACCATCCGTAATAGCAACAGCAACTAGAGACGATGAGAAATTAGCCAGGGGTAGAAGGGTCTTTTTCAGTCCCTGAAATTAGAAAAAGAAAAAGAATTAAAGGGGTGAAATGGCATACTAATCAAGGGATTAATGTACTACATGGTATTTTTGCGAAGCCAACGTTGAGAGTGGCAAAAGTGCGAAGCCCATTCTTGAAGATGGCAAATCATCAATTGCCATTAATAGACTATACAAGGGTTTACCTCCCCACTTTTCTGGGTCCAAGCGGAAAGCCTCCAAAGCACATTTCTGACACAATGACTCAGCCATATCAATGTATCTGCAGGCAAGAAAAACAAGAACAACCACCAATTCACATTATTCACTCCAATACCCATTAAATTTCTCCTTCAGACATGCGTATTTTTATTCAAATAATACAGAGAACAACTACTGATAGAGCACATTATTACTCATTTCCACCATAGTATCTTGCTCCGGGGTATCCCTGACACCGACATGAAATTCTCCGACGGGATGAGCTCCAGCCCCTGCATTAAACAGATTGACGTAATTTAATAATGTCTTGAAAAACCAAATACAATACAATTAAACATTGTGGTGATTGTTGATGACTGGAAAAACCAGAGACCTTCCATTGGCGTGCCTTCTCGAGCTCGATGATGTCGGCAATCTCGGGATCGACCTCCTCGAGTAGCACGTCGAACTGCTTCTGCCACTGTACCCAACGCCAAGAAAAACAAGAATACAAGATGAACACATGCAAGAAACTGACATGAAGCAATGGACAAATCAACACAGGATAAGGAGAACATACGGTGACTCCGGATCTCTCCTCCGCCGGCAGGGACACCTACTTATGCACAAAGCCAAATCAAATTAAAAACTGATTAACACGGGCCATGATTCTTTCATGAGCAGGGTATAAGAAGAAGAAAAAAACAAGAACAAAAACACCACCTAGCCATAAAAAAATTGAAGGAAAAATGAAGCAGGGGGCGACGTGAGGAATTGGGGAGGGTGTGGAGTGGGGCAGAGCAGCGTGGTCGCGCTGGAGGAGGGGGGCAGAGTGGTACCGGATTGGGGTGGAGCAGGGGCGACACGTGGGATTGGGGACGATGGGACGGCCCATGGGGGTGGCTTGGGGGCAAAGCGGCGTGGCGCGGTCGGGCTGGTGGTAAGGGGTAGCATGGAGGCAAATTGGGCAGACCATAGGGGCGGCGTATGGGATTGGGATTGTAGGATCGTCAAAGGCAATCAGAGGGGGGTGAATGATTGCAATGTCTAACGGGAGTTTTTTTTTTTAAATTTACTTATTTCTTTACCTGCAATTATAACAAAGACACAAAAAAAACACACAAAAAAACAGAAGAAAACGTGCATGCATGAAACCTTATGTCTAATCAATGGTATTAACTTTGCAAACCTCAAATCTTTCTCTCTCTCCAACTAATGATTCACGTGATGGTTAGCTTCTCATGTCAAAGGATATGATGTATACTACTGCTAGCTTTGTACAGTACGATCAATCAACTCAAGGCAAAAGTATTACTCGTATGCATGCACAGGACAGAGAAAAAGAAATCATTACTTGCATCCAGCACAGGACGTCGCTTGCTTTTTCTCCAATGCAGCCACACGAAAACAATCTCTATCCTTCCTTGAAAACGACGTGGCCGTCCACAACCATCCGAAGCATCAGCGAAGACTCGGCTGCCGCTGTATGACCGAACCGACAAGACAGCACAGAGAACCCAGACCAGCGCTGCGCGTTCGGTTCCAAAAAGCTGTCGAAAAACGGACACAGACCAAGACGACAATACACGCTGCCGCAGCGTTTCTCCGAAAACCAAAAGATGATTGGTCCCCCAAAAAGCTGTACCGATGTCTCGGCCAGCCCCGCCTTTTATTACCAGATACAATCCGTTTCTTTTACAACTCGGTTTCGTCTCCTATTCTTATCCGGCTGCACCGTATCCAAGTCTCTAATCATCCCCAAAGCCTAAACTAACTCTAAGGCCTAATACAAAATATCAACCAGCCCATTTATCAATTCAACTAGATTTTCAGCCCACTAAATTAAAAGGGACCCGAAACCCTTCCTAATACGGGTTTTCACGTTTCCGACTTTTCAACTCATCGCGTGTCGAAGCCTCCAGGATCGCACCTCCTGTATCTTCTCCACGCATCATCCATCTTTGATCTCCATGTGCTCTAGCGTGAGCCCGACCACCTCGTGACATCCTCGACCGCCTGGACCTCAGATTTCCCCCTCCTAGTCCCGGTCTTCCTCGTCACCGACCATGACCGTCTCCACGCCCAACCTGCACATGCAAAGACCAAATAACGTTTTTCCCGGTACAAGTTCTCACCAACTTGACCGATATTAGTCCACGCACACACGCACACGTCTCGAATAACAATATTACGCAATGTTGTCAATTATTCATCATTATAAAAATCATAGACCTAGCCACATGGTCTTACAATCTCCCCCTTGATGAATACATTGACAACATCGTAAGATAGCATGAAGAATTTGCTTTCAAATAGATATAAGTGAAGTACTGTAGCCGAAAAAGCATTTCAAGTCACAAGTCTCAAATCTCTCCCCCTCAACACAAGAGATGAGTTTTAGCAAATTTCTCCAATAACTCACAAGGCACACCAAATCTCTCCCCCTTTGGCAATGTAATCATCAAGAAAATTCAGAGAAATGATAATTCTAAGAAGGAGTAATGAGAATAAAAATCTAGAAACTTTGTAGATTATCCAAGTCACTTTGAATTGATTTAATAATTTAACCAAGCCATATTTTTTAGTAGAGCTATCAAGATCATATAAAATCATATATCATATAGCAATATCAAAACAAAGTTTTCAATATGATTAAACAATTTATATCAATGACAGGCATCTCAACAATGACCAAACCAATTATAGAGAGCACAATGAGATATCACAACGAAAAGTCAAAACCTAAAAGTGAAGCAAATTTTAACTCTAGACGGGCTAGCAATCTCATGTAACAACTTATTGCTCCACACTCAATTTTTAGGCATGTGGTATGCTTGTAGCATACTTCTTTTCATAATGACATATTTTTCTTCTTCTTTTTGATGGTGGCATGCTTGAAGCATACTTCTTTTCATTTTGAACACTTTTGTGCCCTTTTTTTCACCATGGCATGCTTGAAGCATACATCTTTTCAATTTTTTTTCTTTATATACTTTTTTTTAATAACATGCCAAATTGAGTGATCATAAGAATTGGAATATGAAACATGCGAGCCTCATAACCAAGAGTTAAAATAAGACTCACAATCAAGCTAATCCTTTTTGATGGACATCGCAAAGTAATAAATATAATTAATCTAGTCAAAGTATTCCGCCATGTCATACTTTTAATTCAAATGTAGCAATTTAATTATAAACAGTCATGATCAAAGCTACACAACATATGAATAAATATGATAAAGATAGCTCCACAACTCATTTAAATTTGATGGCTTGGACTTGTTAATTTAATTGACAAGTATAATAAACAAAGCTTTCTAAATTCTTAAACATCAAGCTCCCCCTCAGAATAATCCCATAAGATACAACACGCCCAACCCACTTCGCAAAAAGAGCAAAACGAGAAGTATCAAGCATTTCAGGTGAACATCAGGAACTTAAGAATCTAACAAAATGTAAGACAACATCACCTTTTCACATGGTCTCTCAGAAAGTGAAATCTATTTGACGCAATCAACGAGAATGAAGAACCATCAAGTGTTCCAATCAAGCAATGAAGCAAAAGACCGGAACCCAATCGAGCTCATGTTCTCCATCCTTGTCAGCTGTTCTTACATCACAGGAAACATCGGTCTTACATTACTAGGGTTAGTGAAATAAGATCTAGGAATCCAGTACTGAGACACACGACGAACAGGAGCAACAAAACTAGAACCAAAATCACGTGCGTGTGGATGATCAGAATGCAAAAAAGACCGTGAATTATTTGAATTAAATCCCAATCTAGCATGTGAAGCAGATTTAAAACTATCATAAAAATTCTCTAAAAACATAGCTTTCGCATTTGATCTTGGAGCAAAAGACAATGCACGTTTTTGTCTTAAAGTATTCAACCTTTCCTTTCTTTCTTTCTTAGCCCGCCTAAAACAAAATTCATACAAATGTCCATCTCTTCTACAGTAGGTGCAATGAAATTTAACATAACCAGAATTCTTTTGAGATGATGAGCTAGCACCTATATTATTATTCGATGAACTTTGCACAAAGCCAGCAGATTTAAACACAGTTTGTTTTGGTTCAGATTTTATTTCAATTTTTCCAGGTTCAAGAACCTTAACAACATTAGGAGGATTATTCTTGGCATGCTCCACAAAGTTAAATCCTAGACCACGATTTTTCACACTTGTTTTTGACTTGTCTAGAATCATATTTAGATTTTTCTTGCCAAAAGAGAACCTCTCTAAAGTGTCCTTAAGGTACTCATTTTCCTTAGCCAAAGTGGAACAAGCAGTGCATTTAACAGGCTCATTTGTAAGATTCTTGGAAGCACTAGATTGAGCAAATCTTTCTTTTCAGCGAAATCATTCAATTGCCTAGTTAAAGCATCAATTTCAATATTTAACTTAGAACAATTTGAGCAAGACATGTTCTCATGATAAAGCATTTGTTGAATAGATTCTTGAGATGAATTAAGTCTAGCTTCTAGCAATTCACAATTAGAGCAAACTTTAGATTGAGCATTTGAAGTACTTGACTCTAAATATGTAGGAGAATTAGATTTGAGCTTTTCAATTTCATCGTTAGCAAATTTTAATTTTTCATCACAAGAGTCATGTATCAATTTTAATTCATCAAATTTATCAGTTACATCTCTAAGTTGTACCAAGTTTGATGCACTAATAGATCTAATGACCTCCAACTCGTAATGTAAAACTTGGCAAGACTCACATGATTCATCATCGAATTAAAGCTCTAAGTCTATTAATTTCAGAATTTAGACTTTCAACAACACAATTATTTTCTTTTAATTTCTGTTTTGTCTTTTTTAATTCAATAGCAAGTTTAATCAAACCATCTTCAAGCTCATGATATGAAGGTCTTACCTCATCGAGATCACTATTGCCATCATCACTGTTGTTGCCTGCCATAAAACACATACCCGTGAAGTCATCGTTCTTCTTCTTGCCTTTAGCATCATCATTGTCGTGGTCATCGTCATCGCAGCTCTCATATTCCACATCGCTCAAATCAAGACGCTCAATAGCCGATATGATCTTTTCAGCAAGCTTGCGACGGAAATTACCACCTTTGGTATTGTTGTTTTTGGATGGCCGACGACGATAATTCTTCTCTTCCTTCACTACCTTTCCTTTGAGCTTGGGACAATCCATCTTAATGTGGCCTGGCTCGCCACACTCAAAGCATCTGATCGGACCTGACACGCCACCTCGCTTCCTCATCCTCACATTGTTGAGTGCCTTATATGCTCGTGAGGAGATCAACACCAAGTCCTCTTGAAGCCGTGTCAACTGCTCCGAAAAAAAAGAAGACAAGCGCATAAAGAAACACAAGACAAAGCACTCGACGAAGTCACACACGAGGTTAGTCATAAGCGCTAAAGGTGAAGATTTATCAATCTTAGATGGCAAAGCTTCCATCTCATAGGTTTTCAATCTAGAATAAAGATCATCCATGGTTAAAGTATCTAGATCGACAGTTTGATTAATAGTTATGACAACCATCAACCACTCAGAACCTAAAGATCTCAAAATTTTAGTTGCATTATCTTCATCAACAGGAATAACACCAACACCGCGCAGATCACTCAATATTTTCTCAAAACGAGCAAAGAGATCATCAATGGATTCACCAGGTTTCATAGCAAAATCAGAATATTCTTTTTGATAAAGATTTTTACGCACCTTCTTAATTTTAGTGGTTCCTTCATGATAATCGCAAAGAGTTTTCCAAATTAAATGGGCAGAATTAATATGAGCTACACGATCAAATTCTTTGCGAGAAATTCCTTGAAATAGCAAGTTACGAGCCTGAGCATTTAAATCAACATCCGCTTTATTTAAATTAGTAATGATGAGCAGGAACCTCATATGGTGTAGAAATTTTTTTTCCAAACATCACTACCTTGAGCCTCAATATAAGCTTGCATCCGACATTTCCAAAAAGCAAAATCAGTACCATCTAGCATGGGGGGACGATTCACATACCTCTCTGACGCCATAGCAACCTGCTCTGATACCACTTGTAGGATCGTCGAAGGCAATCAGAGGGGGGTGAATGATTGCAATGCCTAGCGGGAGTTTTTTTTTAAGATTTACTTATTTCTTTACCTGCAATTATAACAAAGACACAAAAAAAACACACAAAAAAAACAGAAGAAAACGTGCATGCATGAAACCTTATGTCTAATCAATGGTATTAACTTTGCAAACCTCAAATCTTTCTCTCTCTCCAACTAATGATTCACGTGATGGTTAGCTTCTCATGTCAAAGGATATGATGTATACTACTGCTAGCTTTGTATAGTACGATCAATCAACTCAAGCCAAAGTATTACTCGTATGCATGCACAGGACAGAGAAAAAGAAATCATTACTTGCATCCAGCACAGGACGTCGCTTGCTTTTTCTCCAATGCAGCCACACGCAAACAATCTCTATCCTTCCTTGAAAACGACGTGGCCGTCCACAACCATCCGAAGCATCAGCGAAGACTCGGCTGCCGCTGTATGACCGAACCGACAAGATAGCACAGAGAACCCAGACCAGCGCTGCGCGTTCGGTTCCAAAAAGCTGTCGAAAAACGGACACAGACCAAGACGACAATACACGCTGCCGCAGCGTTTCTCCGAAAACCAAAAGATGATTGGTCCCCAAAAGCTGTACCGATGTCTCGGCCAGCCCCGCCTTTTATTACCAGATACAATTCGTTTCTTTTACAACTCGGTTTCGTCTCCTATTCTTATCCGGCTGCCACACCGTATCCAAGTCTCTAATCATCCCCAAAGCCTAAACTAACTCTAAGGCCTAATACAAAATATCAACCAGCCCATTTATCAATTCAACTAGATTTTCAGCCCACTAAATTAAAAGGGACCCGAAACCCTTCCTAATACGGGTTTTCACGTTTCCGACTTTTCAACTCATCGCGTGTCGAAGCCTCCAGGATCGCACCTCCTGTATCTTCTCCACGCATCATCCATCTTTGATCTCCATGTGCTCCAGCGTGAGCCCGACCACCTCGTGACATCCTCGACCGCCTGGACCTCAGATTTCCCCCTCCTAGTCCCGGTCTTCCTCGTCACCGACCATGACCGTCTCCACGCCCAACCTGCACATGCAAAGACCAAATAACGTTTTTCCCGGTACAAGTTCTCACCAACTTGACCGATATTAGTCCACGCACACACACACACATCTCGAATAACAATATTACGCAATGTTGTCAATTATTCATCATTATAAAAATCATAGACCTAGCCACATGGTCTTACAGGGATGGATTTAGATGGGAGGAAGAAGTGATTAAAGGAATGGGCACGACCAACTTGTAATGGTACACGTTGGATTAACTGAATGAACGGTGTAGGTATCCAGATGACATGACCAACTTGCATTGTCGGTCATTGGATTTTTGTTGATCTAACTGCTAGGAGAGGTGGGTATTAATGTGGCTAGGTGACAGAATGTTTAATCAAATTGGTGCTTTTTATATTAGTATAGATATAATCCAATGAATAGAATAGTACAAGGCTGTTAGCATTAATCACGGCGCTGGTGTGGCTGGCGTTTTGTAAAGTTTGTTTTTTGGGTTTACTAGATATAGAAAGCAACACATCTTGACATGATCGTGTTGCATGGAAAGATAATGCTTTCTTTGTTCGTAAATGTAGGTTATCGTGGGTTCCGTGCGGTTAAGCTTTTCAACTTTTGACTATTAATATATGTTAAAGTATATAGGTTGACTACATAAAAATAATACTATTAGATTTGTATTGCAAAATTCTTTCATAATATATATTTTTTATTATTTTTGCTAATATATTATGACAACAAATCGTAGTCAAAGTCTTGTATTGGAGACCGTGAAAAGTAAAAAAACGACCTACATTTGTGGATGGAGGGAGTATTTGTTTCTATCTTTAGTTCATTTTACCATGTAGTTCATACTTACCATGTAATTGGCTATAAATAAGAAGAAAATATCTAGATGAGCAATTGGCTTCCAAGGGCACAAAAACTTCTTTCTGTCAGGGTGTTTTCTCCTCATGTTCACGTGTGTTGATTCGAGGCTAGCACCAACAAGTGGTATCAGTGCCTCATTGCTCTCGTACCTATGAGGATGTCGCAAGATGGCTCAAAGTCACCCCAGAAAGTCCAAGTCACCACTGCGTTCCCAGCGCCACAATGATAGCAGCGGCGGTGGCATCGATTGTTGTGACTTGGTTGTATTGCGGGTGGTGAGGCACTCGAGGGGCTCAGCACAGTACCCAATGCTAATGTGAACCAAATACAGAGACTGGGCCATCATGATGAAGGTCATGATGCAGCCATGAGGTCTGTGGGACATAGTCGAGAATGACAACATTAACTTCCATGTGGACCGCATGGCACTGGAGGCAATTCTTTGAATAATGCCCGAGGAGATGCTCTCCATGCTCACCATCAAGGAGAGCACCAAGCAAGCATGGGATGCCAACAAAACCATGCACACGGGCATTGCACGTGTGTGTAAGGCTAAGGCTTAGATGCTCTGCAAGGAGTTCGAGATCATTGCATTCCATGATGGCAAGTCAGTGGAAGATTTTGGCATGAGTATCACTAGACTCGTCAACAACCTCCACATCCTTGGAGACAAGCTCGATGAGGAGAAGTTGTGTGGAAGTTTGTGTGCATGATACCACCCAAGTATTCCCATATAGCATTGTCCATTGAGACCCTTATTGATCTGGACATGTTATCTGTGGAGGAACTGACCGGGCAACTCAAGGCCGCCAAGGAGCGGTATGAGCTTGGTGACACGGTCGGCTCCTGGAGCTGTCTACTCCTGTAACAGCCCAGCTGTTTCTTTCAAAATTTTGAGTGAAGTTTTAAGTGTTTTGGTTTCTTGAATTTTGAATTTGGATTGCCCTATTTTTCTGCTTTTAAAAAGACTTGATTTTTAAAAGTAATTTAAGTAGAAACCTAAAAACATAATTAGATAAAGGATATTTTGCATTTGTATAAAAATATTAATTCAAATTAATTATTTAGATTTATTGGCTTTTATCTGAATTTTTTGTGATTTTTCTACGATCTTTTTGGAGCTTCTTGTTATTTTCAAGGCCTTTTATTATTTTTTGGAGTTTCTGGAAAATTAAAACGAGAATTAAAAAAATCTAATTCTCCTACCCTCTCTCTTGGGCCCACATGTGGATGGCTCAAATTGCCGCCTACTCACGTCGGTTCGATCCCTGCCGTCTTCCTCTCTTTTCCCTCCACCTCTGCGCCGATAGGTGAACCCACCTGTGTTCCTTCTCTTTCTACTCTCTCTCTCCCCTTCCGCACGCCGCTGCCACAGCCGTTGGTCTACTCCACCATACCTGGCCACCCCTCTGTTTTCCCCACTCATGTGCCGCCCCACTTCCTCAACCCTTTCCGCAAGCCCCGCACCCACCTTCCCCACTCCCACACTAGCCCCACTCTTATCCACTTGCAACCGCCATCACATCTCCTATTTCTCCAGTGAGCAATCCCTAATTGTAGAGTTCCCCGTGCCCCTGTAAATAACCATCCTAGCCCTAGCTCTCCCTGCACCGCATCGCCCTCCGCTCCTCCCCCTCGAGTGTTCAAGTCTCACCATGCCATGCTCTCTTCCTTCCAAGCTCCGACAAGATCACGGCAAGCAATTACCGGTAATCGGAGCCCCACCGCACCGAGTGAAGGACACCATCGACTCCATTGCACCATCATTGACATTTCCACCCCTCTACCATCGAAGAAAATCACTGGAGCCCCACCTCACCAAAGGCCAAACCGCACCATTGCCCCGCTCGTCGTCGGCCAGCTACATTCACTCCCGAGCAATATACTAGGTAAAAACGAGCTCCCCTCTTCTCCCTCTATCTCAGGCGTGTCTAGCTGTCCATCACATCTCAGGCGTGTCTAGCTGTCCATCACCGGCCACCGGAGCACCGGCAACCACCACACTCGAGCCGTCCTGCACCGTTGAAGCCATCCTTGACCTCTCTATAGGTTTCGGCCACCGCCACTCATCGCCATTCATGACCACCGTCGTTTATTACCGCTTCTGACCACTTATAAGATCCAACCTCTACCGCTTATCTGACCCCAGTAAGCCACGGCCACCCCAAACCTCCGATAACTCTGACCGCTCCCAGTCACTTCCGAGTATCGACCAGCCCGTCCTTCGACCATCGACGGTAGTCGCTCATGACCGCAGCCATCTGATCACAGCTTGCTGACTATGGTTTTCTGACCACAGCCTTCCGACACTGGTTTCCACCATGATTTTCGACCATCATTTCTTGATTTCAACCACTGACCACATTATAGTCTCCGACCACGTTATAACTCAGTGTTTCAACCATGTTTAATTTCTGACCCCTTTGACCACACACAAACATTGTAGCTTTTGAGTAGTTTTCCTTCACAAAAACAATTCCAAAATTCCTTTTATTCATTTCTTTAGAATTCAAACTTCCAGAAGCTCGTTCTCCTTCATCCAAGCTCCGACTGAGCCTATTCAAATTTCTAAATTCATCAAAACTCCAACCATCCATTTCTACCCTTCTTTTGAATTTTTGGAGTTTATTTAAATTTCTTTGAGTTTGCTTGGGTATTTTTCACATGTAGACTGTGACGATTCGGAAGAATTCTTCAACGATAATTTGCACCAACTCACGAAGCAAGGTAAGTCACATACCTTGATCATGTTGAACCCAGTTTGCAAACAAAATTATCTTGCTTTAAATTATATTACATGCTTAATTTTATTCAATGTATGTCTTGTCTACTTGTTAATACCTGTTTTGATATTAATTCCCAAATACCTTGTCACCCTAGAATAAAACTCTGGTTAGTATACTAGTATGGACTAGAGAATTTTATATAAATGCTTAGACCTGCTTAGACATAATTTTTGATTTGGGATATATTTTCTCATCAAATGATAAGTTTTTGAAATGTATTCTTGACTTCGGTGAGTCAAGAAAGACTATGTGTATGATCCTAAGAAGCTATAGATTAGTCGTGATGTGATCTTTTATGAGGAGAAGCAATGGGAGTGGGAGATGAGCCTTGGACAAGTTCCTAATTCATAAGATCAGAGTGATGTGTTTACCATGTGTCCATGATACTGATCATACAAGTGATGCACCAGCTAAAGGCACCAAAAGCGTGCTATTCACTAGACTGCCTAGTCCAGCGCCAATTAGCCCGGGAGGTGGTGTGCGTACTAGTCACACTGTGGAGGAGATAGGAACACTAGAACCAAACTCGTCACCAATGATAAGCATTGAAGGCTCTGCTGTTTCCTCATCAACATCACATTCAGAAGAGTTACATCGTTTCTGATCTCTCTAGGAGATGTGTGATGCCACAAGTGAAGTAGAACCAAACTTTGCTAGTCTGTACTTGCTAACTTCTGAAGAACCAGTGAACTGTGAATAAGCCGACAAGGAGGATGCTAGCGACGTGCAATGAATGAAGAAATGGGATCCATTGAAAAAATAGCACATGGGAGTTAGCTGATCTAAAATGTGGTCACAAGGTAATTGGTTTGAAGTGGATATATAAAGTAAAGAAAGATTAACAAGGTACAATAGTAAAGCATAAAGCAAGGCTTGTGGCAATGGGGTATGCCCAACATTAGGGAGTGGATTTTGAGAAAGTTTTTACCCCAATGGCAAGACTTGAGACAGTGAGGCTTCTCATTGCACTGGCAGCACAAGAAGGTTGGCAAGTGCATCATATAGATGTTAAATCGGTATTTCTCAATGGTGAGCCCGAGAAAAAAAAAAGTGTATGTGATCCAGCAACCTGGGTTTGTTGTGAAAGACAACAATCATAAGGTATTAAAGTTAAAGAAGACGTTCTATGGGCTTATGTAGATGCCAAGAGCGTGGTATGCAAAATTGGACAAGACGTTGGTGTCACTTGTGTTTGAAAGGAGTCCACTTGAGTGTGCGGTGTATAAGAGAAATCATGGAGAATCAAGCCTACTCATTGCAGTCTATGTTGATGATTTAATTATCATACGATCAGGTCCTAAATAGGTTGACAAATTCAAGATAGAGATGGAGAGTTTGTTCAACATGAGTGACTTAGGATTGCTGAGCTATTATTTCAGCATTGAAGTGAAGCAAACTCCAATTGGAATTTCTTTATGTTAGTCCAATTATGTAGCTAGGATCTTGAAGAAGTGTGGTATAACCGGGTGCAATCCTAGTTAAATTCCCATGGAAACAAGATTGAAGTTGAGTAAGAAGAGCGCAAATCCTCCGGTTGATGCAACACTTTATAGAAACATCATTGGTAGCTTGACATATCTGGTAAACACAATGCTGCATATAGATTATGTCGTTGAAATTGTGAGTCGCTACATTGAAATTCCCACAACACAACTGATAGGAACGGGGTCCCGATCTTCCAACAGGTTCTGGATATGTTCGATTTGGTGGAGGCACGACACAATTCGATCCGGCTTCCGAACAACACGTTCTGAACCCCGCAATCACAGCACCACGTCTCCTCAGGTTATCAATCGTGCGCAGCCCGGTTGACCTCACCAAGAAGGCTAATCCTCGCCTGCGAATTGAAGAACACAAGCAAGAATAAGGAAGAACACAACTGAATTGCAGATGTACTGATTTAGCACTCGAAAGTTGGGGTCTCACAAACCGATGAATGGCGAAACTGTTCAAAGACAGAATAATCTAAGCAAAACCCAAACCCTAATGGTGGGGGTGGCGGTTGGATATAGAGGAGTAAGTGGCATGCAAAACCCCCGGATGCGCCCTAATGGGCTCCAACACGATACAAAGCCGAACGGCCCAAAAGACGGTGGCGCAGCACCCTGACAGATTCTGGATGCCCACTTGTTTCGACGATTCCCGTTGACTCAAAAGGAATTTTAACATAGGACCAGAGCCATTGGAAAGGTCGTCTTCTCAGCTTTCCATCCATATGTAGAACGTCCAAAACGGAGCCTGGATGCTATCTGGGCGTCCGTTTTAGTGCGGTCTGGTCCTGGACTCCGAATTGGATTCGAAGTCAGCTTGAGTTGGGCCTCCAACATGATTCGACCGCCCTTACTGGACTTGTGCGCCTCGTAGCCCTTCTCCAAGTACTTCCAGGTCCTCTCCATGGTTCCTAATCATAATTAAATCATTAGGTAGCAATCGATTCTCAAATGAACAAAAAGAAGTACTTAGGAACGAGCTCACCTGTAAATTCAATTGTCGGGCGCGAGCTCTAGTGATTGATCCTTGAATGTCAAGTGGAGGAGTGTTGTGTGTATCCAAAGAAGTGATGTCCTCATCAACAGCACATGGCAGCGATGAAGCATGTACTAAGGTATGTCAGAGGCACTTTGAGTTTTGGTTGTCATTATGAACAGAGAGGAGAGAGGCAACTGCAGTTGGTCGGATACAATGATAGTGATCTAGCTAGAGATATGGATGATTGGAAGAGTACTACAGGAGTTGTATACTTCTTTGGTTCAAGCCCGATTACTTCGGTATCATAGAAGCAGAAGGTAGTAGCATTGTCATCATATGAAGCTGAATACATTGCCGCTACAATAGTTGTATGTCAAGGCATCTGGCTCAGTCAATTAATGAGTGACATGAAGAACAAAGAACCAAGTAAAGCCATTTTGATGATGGATAATAATTTTGTAATATCTCTTTGCAAGAATCCTCATGACAGGAGCAACCACATTGATACAAGTTATCACTTCATTCATGAATATGTTGAGAGTGGCAAGACAACAATAGAATATATAAAGGTTGAAGATCAACTTGCCGATATATTAACTTCTCCGGCATATATTAACTTGCCGATATAAAGGTTCGGGCAAGAACGACTACACCGACAAGAACCGCAACAAGAAGCCTCCAGCGCACCCTCAAGGCAAGAAGAAGTTCTGCGACTTTGGGAAGGCCAAGAAGCTCTTCCACCGCGTCCTCACCGCCTTCGACGACCTCAACCTCAGCGAGGTGGAGGGATGGAGCGACGACCATGGGACGGGTGACAAAGAACCCAAGAGCAGCGACGACTTCTCCAGCATGTGCTTCATGACCCAAGAACTTTTCTTACCACCCTCGGCAAGTACTCCCTTTAAGGACACTTCGATAGCACTGGTGAGGCCAGGGAAAACTTTTTGTTTTGAAATTTCTTCGGTTGGGTGGTGAAATGGCCTATATTTTGGTATTTCAATCAAAATTTCATTCAAACGGGCTTTTCAATTTTGGACAAATTTTAACTAAATTCAAAGAAATATGAATAGAAGCACCGAGGGGAAGCAGTGACTAGAAAAATAGAGTCCTAGAATCATGTGGAGGCTAGTGGTGATTGATTTATGGCGAGATGTGTACCAGTGCTAGCTAGTGAAAGGAAGCCGCGGCGGCCATGGCAGTTGACCACGGCAGTGGCCAGCCAAGGTTTCTCCTAAATTGAGTTGGGTGTTTGAATTAGGGAGTGGAGATGGTGCTTTGGATACAAGGAGATGGCTCGAGGCCTCACCGTTGTGAAGAACAACACGGAGGCGCAGTGGTCGGATTGGAGGAAGAAAACGATGGCAATGACACTCCTGTGCTTGAATCCAGAATTTGGTTGATGGGAAATGGCTCCAAGGGATTTCGATTTGGTTGACTCTTGATGACGATTGGTGCAATGAACTTGGCAAGATTTCAAACGGGGCCAAAATATTTTGAATGATACTAATTTCTTTCGAAATGTAGTGAAAGGAACAAAATTTCCAAACTTTTGTTGATGTTTTGACAAAATTGTGAACTTGGGTATGGCCACCTCTCATTAGACACTTGGGGATTAGATGAATTCACTGTCCTTTCTTGGATCTACGGATCCATCACCATGGAGATTTTTAAGAAGAGCCACGCCATTTAACTTGAAGATGAATTTTGTAATTTGGTTCAAGGCGACATGACCATTATGAAATACTGCGCCAAGCTGAAGATCCTCATTGATGCACTCACCAATGTTGACCAACCCATCTCGGACGAGACGCTCACTCTCATGTGTCTACATGGCCTCCATGACTACTTTGAGATTGACACCATTGTTCTACTCAAAACGCCCCTTCCGAATTTCTTGTGGAGGCAATGAGAGACTGGGGACTGCAAAAAGGAAGCTAAGAGACATTGAGAATAAGTTGCAAGCCACCAGAAAGAAATTATGGGCCGCTAAGAAAAAGTTGAATGTTCCTGAGGAGAAGGCAGGCATAATCTGCCAAGTGAACATGAGCCCAAAAATATTATTGGATAATGATCAACACTTGAGTTAGGAATGTTGTGGAGACGGATAACATGAGATTGGAGCATGAGATGGAAGTTAGAGAGAAAAATAATCAACACTCATTTCTCGTATCAAGATAGCATTCGTTCGACATGATAGATGATCAAAGTCATTGATACGGGACAAGTAGAGTTCCATTACTTTAGATACTGAGATCTCTAAGGCGATAGCCTTATGTAGGCATGACAACCCTTGTGTTGGGCCGAAATGGCGACAGAGGGGGGGGGGGGTGAATGGCGCCCTCAAAAAAAATTCGCCCCTCAAGAATCCACACTTATGCTTCTTCTCCAATAGCTATGGAAGCTATGAAGAAAGAAGTTAGGCACTACTGGAAGTCACAGCAACAAGGCTAAACCAGATCCAGAAAGAAACAGTCAAGAAAAATAATTTGAAAGCAGGTCTGACTGCAAGCGGTAGTACCGCTGAGACGAGCGGTAGTACCTCCGGGCGGTAGTACCGCTGAGCCTAGGGGTAGTACCTCGGAGCGGTAGTACCTCTTGAGGAGTGATAGTACCTCTGAGCGGTAGTACCGCACGAAGAAACCAGCAAACAGAGCAGGCTGACAGAAGTTCTGAAACTTCGGATTTTTGGCTAAATCAAAGAAATGAAAGGAAAACTTCTGATATTTTCAGAGAGTGACATCAAGGGACTATTCTAAAACTCTTTAGGGCCTCAAACAACATGGGAACTAAGCAAGAACACAAGAAATTCAGAGATTAGCCAAGAACTTGAAAAATACATAGACCTACCCAAAAACTCAAATTCCCATCTAACCATTGATCCTTTGGCCACGAAACTTTGAGGATAGCTAATTAATAGCCATAAGACTCTGCATGCCAAGTTTCACCTTTTCTCATGAAGGAAAACATGAAAATCATCAAAACCCTAGAAAAGGAAATGAAGAACAGAGAAGTTCCAAACATGAAATCTGAGATTAAACCAAGTTTGCTCTTGGGAAATTTGATCAAATGATCTTGAGGCATCATCTCAACATAGAGCAACCCATTTTGGGCCTTCCTAGCAAGAAAAAACTTCAAATCACAAAAAGAGGAAAATCACCCAAAGGGAGAAAACGAAGAATAGAGAGGTTGCACGGGAGAAAAATTTCAGATTTTCATTCATAGAACTAAAAGGAATATAGAGGAGTCCCGATACGCATGGACATTCGAACAAGAGATGTGAATATAAGACTCTCAATCCATCCTCTCCCCCTCAATCCTCAAGAATACCAAGAGCTACATATGCTTCTTGGGAGGAACACACACAGAGAAGGGAGACACTACGAAGGAGACATCCTCTGTCTCTCTCACCAACCCTCAACCACTAAAGAGCAAAGGCAAAACCACCTCCTAAAGACTCTTTTGACCAATGGAAACCCTAACTCTCTCCCAAAGCCATGAGGGGGCATGCAGCCACTCCCTCCTTTATATAGCTCTTGGCTAACGGGTCTCCAACCCGTTACGCCCGCCAGATCCAACGGAACCCGCTCCCGCCTGTGCAGCCTTGCGTTTTTACCGAAACGCCCCTCGTGCACCTTCTGGGAAGCTTCCTTGTTCCTTGTCGTCCAAGCCTCGCAACCACCTCGAGTCTCCGCCGTCTTCGACACATCCGACCGTTCTAACCTCAACCCGCCCGTGTCTAGTCCGGTCACCTCGTGTCTCGCCACGACTCCGCCTCGACGTCCTACAGCCAACACAGACAAAAAACACATCAAATAGCACTGCTTGATACATGAAAGCACATTAGCATCAATGAACCATATTAAGCATGAAATAGCCCAAACCTGACAAGTCATCATAATATGCATCCTAATCACTTTGACCAGGTTTGACCAAGTCCGACCGAGCCCGATTTCTCCACGCAACGTCAAGGTTTGAACCAACCAAATCAAACTCGACTCTCCTAAACCAATGTCAAGTACTCATCACACACAAGAGGTCTCAACCACATGGTCTCTCAATCTCTCCCTTGATGAGTTTATTGACAAACCCCGAAAAAGCACAAAGTTGAGTTTGAGCAAGAAGTCAAACATGGTCCAAAGGAAGAAAATGAAGCTAATGACCACGTCGACACAAGGAGCAAAAGAAAGAACAAGTTTCCTCAAAGCTCCCAAAATGGCCTTTTCTACTACTATTCTCCCCCTTTTGGCAATAAACACATCAAGGATGCAAGGAAGAGAATCAATCATGGAAATGGATGAAATGGCTGAAGATTGATGAAAATTATCCAAGATGACGAACAAGTATTACATCAAGCCATAACTCAATGTAATGCTAGCTAGATCATGACAAGATATATATAAGGCAGCTAAACCAAATAGATGACGATCTGAAATGTAGTGCATTTTGTGAGCATGTCAAGTCATCAATAAGCAAAGTCTAGCTAGAGATATCCAAGGATGATGCGGGCCATGTCAATAAGCTAAGCGGAATCAAGAAGCTAGTATTGAGCCAATATAGAGTGCTACAAGTTCTAGAATGATACATTTGTTCAAGTACTTATAGTCTTTGTAATTTTAGCAAAATGAGCACATTCGATAAGTTTTTCTTTAGAAATCTCATGATTGTTGCCAACCAGATTTTTGTTTTATCATGTGCTAGATCTCAAGCCTTATGCGACCACTCCAAGCGAGAAGCCTAAGGAGATGATCTTGGTCATCCAAAACTCCCCCTGAGTTTATGCCTTGTGCAATGGCAAGCCGTCTCATGAGAAATGAGATCAGTTTTTTTGCACAAAAGAGATCTTTTTGCATTCATAAATGATTGTACTAACTTATGCAACATTAAGAACTAGCATAGCTCGATCTAAAGCTCAACAACGATTCAAGACTCAAATCAGCCTATTTGACATGGCATGAATCATAAATGGATAACTAAAGAAAGACTAATCTCAAGAGCTAAAATGACAAGTTTTAATTCAAGTTGAGCAATTTTAATTAACTTATCATGACAAAAGCTAGTCTACACATATGAAGTCATGATAAATCTAGCAAATAAGCACAAGTCATGGCAAGATGTACAACATTGTAACCATGTTATAAATGGATAATAATCAAGGCTCAATGTAGATATTTACAATGCAGAATGACATGCAAGAAATCCAGCTCCCCCTCAACATGTGATGCAACTTTTAGTTCAAGTTGAGTTATGTCAAAATTAAGCTCCAGAAACTCCCAAATGAACTCCTCTTGAACCAAAGCAATAAAATCGAGAAGCTGGCAAAGAAAACCAAACAGGCAGTCCTTAAAGCATAGATAAGATAGAGAGAAAACTATGGCTCAGACTGACTCTCATCTACCCCATGTGACTTCGGGACTATCAGCTGGTCTACTAACAACCTAGGGAGCAAACACGTACCTTGTCTACCCGAGGGTGGCCCAACCCTCGCTAGAACCCACAAGAAGTGAGTAAGCTCCACCTAGAGAGAAGAGAGACAGCTAACAAGCAGCATCCTAGTGTCACAAGATAAGAGCAAGAAGTCTAAACATCTAGTCAAGAGAACCACTCTAACCTATGCTAGAAGGACTATCCCAATGCACCCAAAATGCAACGCAACAGAAAGGAGCAAGAGCATAATTAATATAATAAAGCAGTAAAGCACAAAGCTCCCCCTCACAACAGTCCATATGGACAAACCACCCCAAGCTCTCCTCGCAGAGCTGAAAACCTAGAGCTATCCAATGGCTTGGTAAAGATATCAGCCAACTGGTGGTCACTCTCCACAAACTGGAGCACTATGTCACCCTTCTCTACATGGTCTCTAAGGAAGTGATAGCGAATATCAATGTGCTTGGTCCGAGAGTGCTGCACTGGGTTCTTAGCAATGTTAATCGCAGAAGTGTTATCACAAAAGAGTGGAACACTGTCGATGACTAACCCAAAGTCCCGCAGGTCGGGCCATCCAAAGCACTGCTACAGCCGATCGGCTGCAGCAACGCACTCGCCTTTGCGTAGATCGTGCAACACCGGATCGCTTCTCAAGACCAAAAATGAGAGAAGTGCCAATGAATTGGCAAGTGCCAGAAGTGCTCTTCCTATCTATCCTACAGCCCGTAAAGTCTGCATCCGAGAAGGATCTCAAGGAAAGAAAAGAAGAGGAAGAGTACCAGATACCATAATCAATGGTAGCTCAAAGGTACCGAAGAATACGCCTCACCGCTTGGCGGTGAGATACGCGAGGAGAAGCCTGAAACCGAGCACAAAGACACACGGAGAAGTGTATGTCCGATCTCGAGGCAGTGAGGTATAAGAGGGAGCCGATCATACTCCTATACTCCTTCTGATCAACTGGCTCGCCATCCTCATCTGGGTCGAGTGAAGCTGATGTAGCCATCGGAGTGGACACCGGCTTACCATCACTCATATCGAAGCGCTTCAGGAGGTCTCGAGTGTACTTACCTTGATGTAAGAAGGTACCCTTCCGAGTCTGCTTAATTTGGAAGCCAAGGAAGAAACTCAACTCGCCCATCATGCTCATCTCAAACTCCGAGCTCATGACATCGAAAAACTGGGAAACGAGAGCATGTGAAGAGCCACCAAAGATGATGTCGTCCACCTAAATCTGGATGAGCAGAAGATCAGTGCCATGCGAGTGGATGAACAAAATCTTGTCTACTTTACCCATCTCGAAACCATGACTCAACAAGTAGAACTTAAGCCTCTCATACCAAGCTCTAGGGGCCTGCTTAAGTCCATACATCGCTTTGGAAAGCTTGAAGACATGGTTTGGGTATTTGGGGTTCTCGAAACCAGGAGGCTGTCTCACATAGACTTCTTCCTCAATGAAGCCATTAAGGAAGGCACTCTTGACATCCATCTGGTAAAGCTTGAAACCCTTAGAAGCTGCAAAGGCAAGCAGGATTCTAATGGCCTCAAGTCTAGCTACAGGGGCAAAAGTCTCCTCAAAATCGAGGCCCTCAACCTGGGAGAACCCCTAAGCTACCAGTCTAGCCTTGTGTCGAACAACTACCCTATCCTCACTCTGCTTGTTCTTGAACACCCACTTGGTCCCAATGACATTGTGACCATGCGAGGGCTCAACAAGCGACCAGACCTTGTTCCTCTCAAAATTTTCTAGCTCCTCATACATGGCATTGACCCAAGACTCGTCAGAAAGTGCATGACACACATTCTTGGGCTCGAAGGAGGCAACAAAGGCAGAATGGAGACAGAAAAGTGACATGGCAGACTTTGAGCGTGTGACACGCTCAAAGAGGTCTCCAATAATCTGCTCAGAAGGATGAGCTTTCTGGATATGTCTAGGAGGTCCAGGATGAGATGAAGAAGTGGCCTCTACTTCATATGCTGATGAAGTAGGAACAGAGCCACTAGCTCCAGAAGAAGCAGACGGCATGGGCTGATCGCCTCGAGGTGCGGTGGAAGAAGGCACCTCGAGGGGTGGATGACGGCCTGGATCAGGTAGACAACCCTCATCTCCATCATCCTCATCATCCACAAAGATGGGCTCGGATTGCTCTAAAGAACCTGAGATATCGGGCCTAGTCCCCGGACTGGCCTCGTCGAAGGTCACCTCACAGGTCTCTAACAACTTGCTAGACTCGCAGTTCTAAACCTGATAAGCCCGCGAAGAAGTCGAGTAACCTAGAAAGATACCATCACAAGAACGTGACTCGAACTTATCTAGGTTCCCAGACTTCAAAATAAAGCACTTGCAACCAAACACACGAAAATGAGATACACTGGGCTTTCGCCCATATCTCAACTCGTAGGAAGTGCGATGAAAGTGTGCCCGAAGAAAAACTCGATTCGAAACATGGCATGCGGTCGCAATAGCCTCAGCCCAAAACTTCCTCGGTGTAGAGTACTCATCGAGCATCGTCCTGGCCATCTCGACCAAGGTACGGTTCTTTCTCTCCACGACGCCATTCTGCTGTGGGACGTGCAGAGAAGAGAACTGGTGCTCTACACCTGTCTCATCACAAAACCTCTAAAAGTAGGAGTTCTTGAACTCCGTGCCATTGTCACTGCGGATCGCTCGTAAGGCACCCGGGAGCTCAATAGAAAGCCTACTGAAAAGACCCCGAAAATGGGTAAATGTCTCATCCTTCGAGGCTAAGAAAAACACCCAAGAAAACCTCGAATAGTCATCGACCACGACAAGAACATACCACTTCCCCCCTGCTAACTGCACTCGAGCTGGTCCAACTGTGTCCATGTGGAGCAGCTGTCCCGGTGCATCGGTCATAGTAACTGTGACTGGAGGATGAGAAGCGGCAACCATCTTGCCAGGCCGGCATGGAGCGCAAACCAGGTCTTTGACCATCTTGAGTTTCGGCAGACCACGAATGAGGTCGTGGCCGCTAACTTGGGTCAAATGGTCAAACCCAATATGACCAAGTCTCCTATGCCAGAAAGAAAGGTCGCGGGACTCAGAAGCAACTAAACACCTGAGAGGATCACCAGAAGACTCAAAAAAAATCAGCACGAAAGATCCTCCCAAAACGAGAAATCCCGCAAACTAGACTACCCGAAGAATCAAGAATTTTACAAGCGTTTTTCTTAAAGCTCACCTCGAAACAGTCATCGGTAAGCTGTGAAACGGAAAGCAAATTATACTGCAGCTTACTAACCAAAGCAACATCTTTCAGAATGAAAGAATCATTAACGCGCACTGTACCTTTGGCGATGACGCGCCCAGATGAAGCGTCTCCAAAGGTGATCGTCTCATCACCTGGAGCACGGGCAAGGGAAGAAAACCAACGGGAGTCTCCGGTCATATGACGGGAACAACCGGAGTCCACAAGCCAAACCTTTCCATTCCCTGCCCGGCGAACCTGAGTCAACAAGAGAGTAAAGTCTAAGTACTGGGGTAAATCAAGAGCGATTTTGGCACCCAATACTGAGTAACACGTCGAGCAGATGAAGTAGTCAAACACGACTGACCTCTGTCCACCCTACGCTCTCTGTCACTCAAAGAAGTAGACGGTCCATGTGTAGACCTAAAGCTGTTGTTGAGCTTGACTGCTACAGAGGAGCGAGTCAAGACACCAGCAACCTGCTGATCACGCCGCGGGTAGCTATCTCAATGGGGGAAACGAGATCTACCCTCAGGACAGCGGAAGTCACGACCAGGAGCATATCGAGGACGAAAGCCAAAAAACTCAGAAAATCTGAGTCCTCGATGATGTCCAAACCATCAACAGACGTAACCCTAGACCTCGTGTTGGTCTTAGGTGCACTCAGGATCTGAGGCTGACCCTGAATACACCTAAGAGACTCAACACGATCTCTACGCGCGATCTTGGCGCACCTGAAGCATCGCTCAATCGAGTGTCCATCCTTCTGACAGAAGGTGCAATGATACTTCGCCTTCTGAGAGGCAGAAGTAGCATGAGATGGCTTCGCCTTCTGAGAGGCCGAAGTTGCAGGTGGACTCACCTTGCTGTCAGAAATCCCTTGGACAAAGCCCGCAGACTTGAATTTAACTTCATCAGACCTAAGCTCAACCTCGATCACACCTCCTACTATGGGTTTGAGAATAGCAGGTGGATGCTTCCTAATATCCTCATAGAAATCATATCCTAGACCTTGATTGAACTTGCAAATTTTAGACTGGTATAGAATATATTTCAGCTTCTTCTTGCCGCCTACAAACCTCTCGAGAGTGTTCATAAGGTACTGACACTCCCGAAAGAGAGAGGTGCAAGAAGAGCAGGGGAAGAGGAGACAGCAGAAGGTAAGGGAGCAGAAGAAGAACCAACAGTAGATGAAAGAATGGCTTGTGCACGCACAGCCGACTCTGAAGGGACAGTCCTACTACTAGCAGGTTGGTTCACGTCACTAGGCATCTCTACCTTACCCTGAGGCTTCTCCCCCTTCTCATCAATCACATCACAAGCTGAAAGTGGCTTCTCTAGAAGGTCCTTAGTTATCTTCACACATTTCTCATCCAACGCGATCAAGTCAGATTTTAGTTTGTTACAATTAATGCATGGTGAGCTAACAGGGTCCTTAGAAGCAGTTTGAGCCAATTTATTATTGTCATCAACTAATTCTTGAAATTGTTTGGAGACAGCTTCAAGCTCAGCAGTAAGCTTGGGACAGTTCATACATGAAGCAATCGGCTCAAGAAGAAAAGCTTGTAGTTCTGCAATTTTATGATCTGCCCGTTTTAGGTTCATCTTCAGATTATTGCAATTTTCACATGTCTCGGGCAGATCAAGCAACATAGTGTAAAGACCTCTAAAAGCATTGTTCTTATCCTCACATGAGGTGCAAGATGTAGTCTCAACAACAGCAGATGAAATAGGCGCTACTTTACTCATCTCAAGCTCAGCAAGAAGACTAACATTCTCCACCTTAATCATGTCTAGCTCAGAGGACACACTATCATGCAAGGTCCTTAGTTTCTTCATGTCATCCAGCAAAGTAGAACAAACATCACAATCGTCATGGGAGGGAGCAGATCTAAGTGAAGTAAGCTCCCGTGACAAGCTCTCTACTTCCTTCTCTAACTCGGTACAGCTAGCCCTAGCTCTAGCATGAAATCCACCTAGCTTAAGAAAAGCATGATTAAGCTGGTCGTAAGTGGGGCATACCTCGTCCGAGTCGGAGTACAGCTCGCTGTCGCTCAGTTCGCCCTCAAGGGCCATGAAGCACATGCTGGAGAAGTCATCGCTGCTCTTGGGTTCTTGGTCATCCGTCCCGTTGTCGTCGCTCCATCCCTCCACCTCGCTTAGGTCGAGGTCGTCGAAGGCGGTGAGGACGCGGTGGAAGAGCTTCTTGGCCATCCCAAAGTCGCAGAACTTCTTCTTGCCTTGAGGGTGCGCTGGAGGCTTCTTGTTGCGGTTCTTGTTGGTGTAGTCATTCTTGCCCGAACCACCATAGTCACCTTTGCCCTTCCCCAGCTTGTGGCAGTTTGCCCGAATGTGGTTGGGGCCACCACATTCAAAACAAATCACGGGTCCTCCTCTCTTTCCATCCCTCCTCTTGTAAGCATGGGAGAATCTTCGAGCCAGGAGGGCTAACTACTCATCCGCAAGCTGCTCTAACTGATCATCTGTTATGTCACAGAGAGCAGCAAGGGAGAATCCACATGGCAAATCAGGAGAAAGACCAGAAGCCGAACCGGGATCGGTGACTAGGGCCATCGATTGTGACTTCGACTTGCGAGAGACAATGTCAATCTCGTGAGTCTTGAGGCGCGAGTACAGCGCATCAAGAGTCAAAGTCGAGAGGTCTGTGGTATCCTTGATGGTAGTCACCTTCATCTCCCAAACCCGAAGATCAAGTGCAGTGAGCATCTATCGAGCGTTATCCGAGTCGGGGTATGTGAGACCGACCGCTCGGAGGTTTCTCAAAATTATGAAAACGCGCAAAGCACTCATCGAGGGACTCACTAGCGAGCATTTCAAACTTGTTGTAATCTCGCTTGAATTGGTCATGTCGGACTGTCTTAATTTGGGTGGTGCCCTCATGGTAAGCACTAAGGGTCTCCCAAATGTCGAAAGCCGACGTGAGGTGCGAAATGTGGTCAAACTCGCTACGACTCAACGCTTGGATGATTATGTTCCTTGCCTTTGCATTCGCCTCAACATCGGGCATGTTCCCGGCGTTGATGTTCTCATCGGCAGGAACAACAAATCGCACCTTCACCTTCCGCCAGAGGGCATACCCCTGAGCCTGGATGTATGTCTCCATTCGGCTCTTCCAGAAGGGGTAATCGATGCCATCAAAGACGGGCGGCTTGGTGGAATACTTGTCCGTCGCCATGGCTCTTACAGACCGATTAAAATCTATTGAGAAGAGCTAACCGGCTCTAATACCAATTGTTGGACCAAAATGGCAACAGGGGGGTGAATGGCGCTCTCAAAAAACATTCGGCCCTCAAGAATCCACACTTATGCTTCTTCTCCAATAGCTATGGAAGCTATGAAGAAAGAAGATAGGCACTACTGGAAGTCACAGCAACAAGGCTAAACCAGATCCAGAAAGAAACAGTCAAGAAAAATAATTTTAGAGCAGGTCTGACTGCAAGCGGTAGTACCGCTGAGACGAGCGGTAGTACCGCTAAGCCTAGGGGTAGTACCTCGGAGCGGTAGTACCTCTTGAGGAGCGATAGTACCTCTGAGCGGTAGTACCTCTCGAGGAGCGGTAGTACCGCACGAAGAAATCAGCAAACAGAGCAGGCTGACAGAAGTTCTGAAACTTCGGATTTTTGGCTAAATCAAGGAAACGAAAGGAAAACTTCTGATCTTTTCTGAGAGAGACATCAAGGGACTATTCTAAAACCCTTTAGGGCCTCAAACAACATGGGAACTAAGCAAGAACACAAGAAATTCAGAGATTAGCCAAGAACTTGAAAAATACATAGACCTACCCAAAAACTCAAATTCCCATCTAACCATTGATCCTTTGGCCACGAAACTTTGAGGATAGCTAATTAATAGCCATAAGACTCTGCATGCCAAGTTTCACCTTTTCTCATGAAGGGAAACATGAAAATCACCAAAACCCTAGAAAAGGAAATGAAAAACAGAGAAGTCCCAAACATGAAATCTGAGATTAAACCAAGTTTGCTCTTGGGAAATTTGATCAAATGATCTTGAGGCATCATTTCAACATAGAGCAACCCATTTTGGGCCTTCCTAGCAAGAAAAAACTTCAAATCACAAAAAGAGGAAAATCACCCAAAGGGAGAAAACGAAGAATATAGAGGTTGCACGGGAGAAAATTTTCAGATTTTCATTCATAGAACTAAAAGGAATACAGAGGAGTCCCGATACGCATGGACATTCGAACAAGAGATGTGAATATAAGACTCTCAATCCATCCTCTCCCCCTCAATCCTCAAGAATACCAAGAGCTACATATGCTTCTTGGGAGGAACACACACAGAGAAGGGAGACACTACGAAGGAGACATCCTCTGTCTCTCTCACCAACCCTCAACCACTAAAGAGCAAAGGCAAAACCACCTCCTAAAGACTCTTTTGACCAATGGAAACCCTAACTCTCTCCCAAAGCCATGAGGGGGCATGCAGCCACTCCCTCCTTTATATAGCTCTTGGCTAACGGGTCTCCAACCCGTTACGCCCGCCAGATCCAACGGAACCCGCTCCCTTTGTGCAGCCTTGCGTTTGCTTACCAAACGCCTCGTGCACCTTCCGGGAAGCTTCCTTGTTCCTTGTCGTCCAAGCCTCGCAACCACCTCGAGTCTCTCGCTGTCTTCGACACATCCGATCGTTCGACTCGACACCGCCCGTGTCTAGTCCGGTCACCTCGTGTCTCGCCACGACTCGCCGACGCCCTCCACCAACACGCATAAGAAACACATCAAATAGCACCGCTCGATACATGAAAGCACATTAGCATCAATGAACCATATTAAGCATGAAATAGCCCAAACCTGACAAGTCATCATAATATGCATCCTAATCACTTTGACCAGGTTTGACAAAGTCCGACCGAGCCCGATTTCTCCACGCAACGTCAAGGTTCGAACCAACCAAATCAAACTCGACTCTCCTAAACCAATGTCAATTACTCATCACACACAAGAGGTCTCAACCACATGGTCTCTCACCTTGATTGATATTCGAGCCGGGTTGATTATACATAATTCGAACTGCTTGGGAGAGGTGTACGTGTCTTGTTGAATAGCAACATGAAGTTATTAGGGGTTGCATTCTCTAGTAGGCTTGAGAGTGCTTGTGAGATTAAATCATAGGGCACTTGGACATATATTCATGAGATTGCATCATACACATACCAGGGGGGTGCCCATGTGACTAAGTCATAAGGCACCGAATGACCACTTGGGTGGTAGCCACCCACCAAACTTGGAGGTATCCATGAGGCTAACTCATGGGCATCTTGGAGGTGTTCCCACGACACTAAGTCATAGGCACACCGGAGCGGTGTCCATGAGGCTAAGTCTTGGTGCACCGAATGGCCACTATGGGTGGTAGCCCCCAGTGGATTTGGTGGCACCCGTGAGGCTTACTCATGGACACCTTGAGGCATGCTCATGACACTAAGTCATAGGCAGATCGGCGGAGTGCCCACGAGGCTAAGTTATGGGGCACCAAATGGCCACTAAGAGTTGTAGCCCCCCAGTGGACTTGGAGGCGCCCATGAGGCTAACTCATGGGCACCTTGGAGATATGCTCACGACAATAAGTCATGGATACACTGGAGTAGTGCCTGTGAGGATAAGTCATAGGGCACGAAGTATGAGGGTTGTGGAGCCCTTTTACCCCATAGGGGGGTTTTCCTAGAGATTGGGAATTCATGAGAATGCTTAACCCTTGCCAAGCAACGGAGCGAGGCATGGGGTGATCCGGAGGTCGTTCGGCTCGCGGCCTGGAGTCTAAGGGGGACAAGTCCTCAGCACATCCATCAACTTGGGCACTGGGCCCAAGTTGTTGCTCATGCCCTGGGTCCAGCACGACACGAGCCGCCATGACGGAAGTGACAAACGCCCAGACCACCTTGGACTTTTTCTAGGAGAGACCATGGAGGTCGTACGCCCTATGCACGACAGAGTTGAAATCCCATGCGGGAAATGTCTTGAGAGCCCAAGCGAGGACAATGAGATTTGTAGGTCAGGATTATCCTCTAACAATAACACATTAGGGGGCAGCTCTCATAGCTAGCCTTCACCACCTTGTAGTTAGCGACGTCAAGGGTCCCAGGGCGATGAATTGCCCCAGCACCCCTAGCCCTCTGTTGGCGAGGGTGCTTTGAGCTTCCCTCTCTTGGCTGGACCCTGCATCGGCCAGTACAAGGGAGGAGGATGCACTCGGGAGCCTCGAGAAATGTAGGACGTTGTCCATCCTGAGCTAGAGCCCTGATCCAGACGATGGTGCGTGTCTAGGGCTCCTTCAAAAAGTGACAAGTCGTCCACGGGCTCATTGCAGTCCAAAACTAGAGGAGACTTAATGGATTTGGAGTATTTTTTTGGTAGGAGGCATAGTCTTTCGTCAGACATGTGTTACAAGATCGTAAAATGAGTTTGAGCATACATATCCATATCTGGAGTGATTGCTTTCCTTCCGATGGTCCCGATACCCTTGAGCCTCCCCTCAGGCGAGGTTCAGGCATACATATCGGTTCGACTTGAGCCATATAATCAACACAGAACTCAATGACCTCCTCGGTTGCATAACTTTCGATGATATTGCCCTTCAGCCGATATCGATTTCATACATAAGATTTGAGAGTTCCCATGAACCTCTCGAACGGGTACATGCTACGTAAGAACACAGGCCCGCACATTTTTATCTCCCACACAATGACCAATGAGATGGACCATAATATTGAAAAACGATGGAAGGAAATACATCTCAAGATGACATATAGTCGTCACCACCTCGTCCTGTAAAGCATCTGGTCCTTCGAGATCGATGACCTTCTGAGCAATTATGATAAAAAAAATAACATAGCCTCATGATTGTCTGTCAGACCTTCATCGGCAAAATACTTCTAATTGCAATAGGGAGCATCGTGCCATCAGCATATGACAATCATGAGACTTCATGCTAGTTGATTTCAAACCTTCCATGGAAAATAGTTTCTTCATATTGGCGAAGTAACTAGACGGAACTTTCACACCATGCAAGTACTAGCACAATTCAGTTCTCTCGGCCTTGGACAGAGTGTAACAAGCAGGGGGGAGGTAAGTTTGTCCTTTATAGGTTTTTGTCGGTGCTAACATAGACCTAATGTCCATATCAACTAAGTCAAGCCGTGCATTGATACAATCTATTGTTTTATCACGAATGTTCAGTAAGAAACCAATCAAGCTGTCATATACATTCTTCTCTACGTGTATGACGTTGATGTAGTGGCAAACTTCTAGGTGCTCCAATAAAATATGTCCTAAAATATTGATCTCTTCTTCCAGATGTTCTTCTCACGGGTCGTCGATTTATGTCCCTTACTGAGCACAACATCTAAATTCTTACTATATCATAGATATCTTTTCTACTTAAATGCCATGGAGCTGAACTATCCTCCTCTCTGTTGAATTATTTTTTCATCCTGCGGTATGTGTGAGCCCTCCGAAGGAACCTACGGTGATGCATATACACGGTTTTGCATGAGTGCTTCAGCCACACATTCTCGGTATCATCTAAGCAGTGAGTACAGGCTTTGGCACCTTTTGTACTCTGGCCCAACATGTTAGCAAGAGCAGGATAATCATTCATGGTGTAGAACAATACGAAGCGTAAAGTGAAGTTCTCTTTTTTGTACGCAATCCACACCTGTACCCCTTTGATCCACAATATTTTTAGATCTTCCACCAACGTGTTAGGTACATATCAATATCATTTCCAGGTTGCTTTGCCACTTGGATAAGTATAGAAGGAAAAATATAAGTATCCAGGTTGTAGATGTAGAGAGCCACAGGCAAAGTGCTATGTCGGCCGCTCATGTTACTCAAAGAATTAATTCCATCTGTACTCAATTCAAACCCTATATTTCTTGATTCTGCATCGAAGTCTACAAACCTCTTATCGATGTTTCTCTATTGGGCAGAATCAGGAAGGTGTCTTAGTATTCTATCCTTTTTACGCTCCTCCGAGTGCCAACGCAGCAGTTTTGCCTCCTTTGGGTTCGCAAAAAACTGCTTTTTAAACGGAGAATTACAGGAAGATGCCATGCCACCTTAGCAGGAGGCCCTCTCTTCACCTCTATTCCCTCGCTGTCATCTGATTGATTCTTATGCTTGTATCAGGATATGTTGCACATTAGACATACATGCATATTTGTATACTCTTTATGGTAGAGGATACAGTCGTTTGGACATGCATGTATTCTTTCTACTTACACTTCCAATGGACAAATAACCTTTTTGGCTTTGTAGGTGGTTTCCGGCAACTCATTTCCCTCTAGAATCATGTCCGCTAAAAGACCTAATAGTGTTGTGAAACTCTTGTCGGACTAACCGTTGCTTGCCTTCAATTTCAGCAGTTCAAGCATGGCTGACAACCTCGTGTACTTTGACTTGCAGCATGTGAACAAAAATTTCTCTAAGTCCTCCATTAAGCCCTGGAATTTAACATACTCTCTCATCACAATTTCCTTCTGTATCGTGAAGCATTTGATCCAGATTGTCATCGTGCAGTCTATCCGAATCGGAACCACAATTGACATTATCCAAGGGCATATCATTGATTTCATCGACGATGCTATTATTACTACCTTCCTGTGTAATATGCTCTTCGCCATGACTGGTTCAACGTGCATACCCCTTTTTGAAACTCCTTCGAATCAAGTGTGCTTTCATCTGCCTCGGTTCATAAATATCTTTACGTTCTCGCAGTCAATGCATGGACAGTACATATATTCTACCAACTTATCAACATATGCTCATCGGCAACTCTTGTAAAAACAAACACACCATTAATGTACCCTTAACTCACACAGTTCCCAACATACATCCACTTTCGGTCCTACGTTACGTATATAATAATTTAGTATTAAATATTGATGAATGAATTAATTAATATACTAGATATATACGATTTAAAGTTGCTATATGTAACAATAATAATTAATTAAATTGAATTGAATTGAGTAGAAATAGACTATGAATTGACTAAACCCTAAACCATGCTAGATGTAAAATAATCTTCTCTCTACATCAAGCTTGCTATATCTAAACCGTTTTCAATTCTCTTTTCACCAAAAGCTAGATCTAAGTTATAGTGCAATTAGGAACAAATTACAACCATAAGTAGTCAAGAACTTAGTGGACTTATAATTACTCTTGCCAAATAGTATCCTTTCACCCAATAGCCTCAAAGCATGCCTCCAGCTCAAAGTAGCAGCATAGATCTGAAATTTAAAACAGAGGATCGACGGATCTGCACACAATTAATATAGTGGAATTATCACAGACTATTTTTTATATAAACCGTCTGTGAAGTATCACAGACGGTTCAAAGAAAAAACCATCTGTGATATTTGGTAATATCACAGACGGTTCTTGTTAATAACAGTGTGTGATACTTCACAGATAGTTTTCAACATAAATCGTCTGTGATATTATCCCTTCACAGATGGTTTTTCGCTGGCAGCAACACAAACGATCTCTAAACTAAAACTATTTATGATTGTATTTAACACTGATGTTTTTGAGAACTGTTTGTGATATGATGTCAAGTATTAGACTTTTTATAGTACTTCAAGCATGTCCTTTTTGTCACCACGACTGAGGTTCTCTCCCGACCTCAACCGGGCCTGATTGGCCGTGGGCGCCACCCATGTGGCCGAGCATGAGGCACAACGTGAGACTCACGCGACCGCAACATGTCTCACAACAACGGTGACTCAGCATGCAGAGGTAATCTGATTTTTTTTCAATCCGTGGCAACGCTGGTAATAAACTATTTACTAAAAATTATGAGTTTCATGGACAATTTACTCGTGCATACAGGGAAACTCAAATTATTTTATTTTAGAGTTTAGCATTTATAATATCATTTATTTGAGACACGTTGCAGTGCATAGACACTTAGCTAGTTCTTTCTTAAGGAAAAATAGGATTTATTATGTCATTAGCCAGACATGTGGGGTCAGTGCATGGTGAACTGAGTCCACAAGTGAGTCTACATGCCAGTGGGTCTTATATGTTAGTGATTCAGATTTAAAAACCAGTTGAATTATAAGTCTTATGGGATAAACTATTGCACAGACGACTGAAATTTTTTCATCTTTGAGTCACCTAAAGTTGCACTTTGAATCACCTGAAGTTACACATGTTTTTTTAGAGGGGGCTGTAATTTTAGTTGATTGAGAGTGCAATTTCAGGTCACCTGAAGTTGCACTCTGAATCACCTGAAGTTGCACTCTGAATCACCTAAAGTTGTAGCTGTTTTTTTGGAGGGGGGCTGCAATTTTAGTTCATTGAGAGTGCAATTTTAGGTGACTGAAACATAAAAAAATTTCAGTCGCCTGTGCAATAGCAAAACTGAAATCTTATTGCTTAATCTATCTGTGCCCACATGTATGTCTTATTGGACTAAACCGAGACCATTTACACAATATATTCTAAAATGACCTCATTAGCACTAATTATGCTAGCTATTGTGAAGCGCACAGTAACAGACTCAGCGCCTACGGCGTTGCCGAGATCGCCGGTGCAGCTGCGTTGCAGCCATGGGCTTGCGTGCATGCGGAAATGAAAGCTGGGAGCGACAAGAACCTAATGGCGCCCAGACGGGGACCTAGGGTCGCAGGAACAGGGAACACAACGACCAAATGTGGCGGCGCTAAACAGGGCTACATCGGCAACGGTTCTAAGCAGTGGCGGACCCAGGATTTTACCAAAGGGTATGCCGCATCAAAATTTTCATATACAATTCGGTAAAATCATTTGCCAATTCGGTAAATAATTGTAAAATTTACACCGTAATTCAGTATACAAGCACTTTTTTTTTTGCTTTGGCTTTCGCTTCCATGTCTCTTTGATTGATTTGTCCGTGTTCTTTCAGGCCAGACAATCCTTTTGATTTGGCTAATTTTCTTAATATAGAATTTTTGGCTAATTGTGCATTTTGTATACACAGGAAACATATAAATATTTTATATAGAGAGGAAACATATAGTAGTATTGTGATTTTATTAGCTTTCTCTTAAATTTTAGGAATTTGTTGCAATGCATGGGTATCAAAATAGTAACTAAAAAATGTGATGGTTCCTCTGTTGCTTGCAAACATTTACATAACAAGAAACAGTAACTTATTGGACCCTTACCTTCCCTGAACATCCTCCACTCCTCTTATCCTTCTCATAACACAAGATATACCTGCGCTTGCACCCACCATGACCGCAAAGTTTCGGGCTCGCACCAGTGGCCCACCTGCCAATGCCTGCAAATCAAAACTTTCTGTTAACCTGAATGCTTAGAGGAAAATAAAAACAAAAACAGCGCTTTTACTTTTCTTTTTCTTTTCATAAAGCACAATAATGTTTTGCATATTTAGATGATCCGTGCAATGTAATCGATGCATAATGCATCTTTTGGCTCCTCTATGCCAGACAGCCTTAAGGAACAAGAATGGCTTTGCTACACTAAAATCAAAATAAGAGTGTTTGCTTTCTTAAAATGCCATCACATGCATACAAAAAGCAGCTATGCCTCCTTTGTTCTTTAATAAAGTTTGCTTCCTTCCAAATGACAAATCCATCAATCTAAGTCGAACAATGTAACCGTGTCATGTTGATTCATACCGCAGTCGAGATCGGTGTATTGTAATTTATAAGCAAGGTGTGACTGATTTATATTCTAAACAGATATCCACGCAAATTAGCCAAAATGAAGGCTGTTGACTTGATTCGCACTTGTTAGCTAACCCCGCATATCTAATAAAATTCGTAACCACGGAAGGCTACATGTGGGGAAGAGGAGACTGCGCTTGTTTGAAGGAGGCCATGGCCTTGGGGCGGCCCGGGCGGCGGCTGCGCACGTGGAACGCGCCCTCCGTTCAAAGCATGAGCGTGCCCATCAGCCCACCGAGCGCAGCGCCGCCGCACGGCGCCGGCCGCGGTGGCGACGGCGCTCGACGCGTGCGTGGGCGCCGCCCACCACGCGCGCAGCCGGCCTCCAGCGACTTGACGCGGTCGCCCACTCGGCCAGCAGGTTGGCCCGCTCCACGCCGCCGCGCGCGTCGTGGCAACGAGGAGGCCAACACAACCAGCCGCCGCCTCTTCGCCCCATCCCTTCCATCTCGGTTGTCCGCTTCCGCCACGAGATCACGGCACGCATGCTGGAGATGGATTGGTGGGCCCGTGGTATGCCGTGGCCTACCCGAATACCCCGTGGGTCCCACCGTTCTAAGGCCTGCTTGGCACAGCTTCACCAATGACTTCATGAGTGTTGTGAGCTTTTTGCCAAACACCCTTTTTGCAAACAATTTCATGGGTGAAGCTCCTTTTTTCTGCTCTCACAAAGGAATGGGGAGAGGTGAAGCTGAAAAAAGTAGCTTTTCACAGCTCTCTCCCTCAAGCCCGCAGTCATAGGAACCCACTGCCCCTCTGATTCACCAAAATTACACGCATTTGCCACTAGTTCATCCCGTTCACCTCTCCCGTTCACGAAACATAAACAAGGCACTAATATTGCTTCCTAATGATTTTAATTTTTTATTATTTATTATTTTAATGTTTTAATTCATACTCATTCAAATATATTATTTTTTAATTCATATGACCATATACAAACATACAACTCCAAATATTAGAACAAGTCAGGTAGACAGGGGCATCTTGGACAATTGCCCTCTCTCAGCCATGCATGAAGCTGTTGGTGAAGCTGTTTTGCCAAACAGTTTTTCAAAACAGATTTAGCTTCATCAGTGAAGCTGCTCGTGAAGCTGAAACAAAAAAAAACAGCTTCACTAGTGAAGCTGAGCTGTGCCAAACAGGGCCTAACAATGACAAGAAGCTCAAGTAGCGCGTAGGCATCTATGACCAGTGTTCACAATTTCGTCCGAAATGGGGCAAAATTTTGAAAATTTTTGCTCTTTCATTACCCTCCGAAACCAGATTGATTCGGCCAAATTTTAGCCGAATTTGGCCCTATTTGAAACTTATCCAAATTTCATCCGAACTGGGTTAAATTTCATCAAAATTCAAATGCTATTTAAAAATTTCGGACGGAATTTTGTACGAAATGAACAAAATTTTGTTCTTTCGTTCGTTTCGCCATCCTCCGAATTATTTTCCGAAACAAAACTTTTAACCCACTCACTAGTAACACGTCAGTGAGGTTAGCGAGGGCGTAGACAGTCTGAGACAGTGGACGGTGGTGGCAAGGGGTGACAGCGACGGGCTTCATGGTAACAAAGCTTCTTAGGAGGAATGGGTTGCAATATGGCACACGGCAAGGTTCTGAAGGGCATGTAGATGGTGAAGATTGACCATGGCAAGGCTCGGATCTCGAGGTGTAATGGCATGTGGTGGCGGTTTTGGTTGGTGATGAGGAGCAAGGCGAAGGTCCAAGGATTCACTGCAGAAAGAATAGAATCGAGTAAGGGGATATGAATTTGGAGTCAAGTTGTGTGAGGTGAAACGAGAGATGCAGGGGAAGGCTCACCAGAACAGGGAAAATGCGGTGCCCTGGAATGGGCACGCTCACCGGAGCCAAGAAGATGATGAATTTGGAGTCAAGTGGTGTGATGTGAAACGAGAGATGCAGGGGAAGGCTCACCAGAACAGGGAAAACGCGGTGCCCTGGAATGGGCACGCTCACCGTTGCCAAGAAGATGATGATGCAACTCCTCACGGATCCAACTATGAAAGAAAGCATGGGGATAGGGTTAGTGAGGCTTTAGAAGGGAAATGACATGCACATCGAGCAAGGACGCTCACCAGGGCAATCGCAGGCACGGCGGTGTGCTCGCTAGTGACGAGAACAATGCTCGCGTTCCAAGAGAACCTGAGAGCAAGAAGCTCTAGTTCTTGGAAAAATGGGGTGGGTGTCAAGCTAGGAAGGAGATGACATGGAAGAGAGGCTTAAGTACTTAGGAGAAAAACATGAGAAGGCGGTGAGTTCGTGGCAGCCGCAGCGAAAACTCACAGATGTGCTTTCTTCCTCCCAATCGAGACAAACAGTGGCGACAAAACGGAGTAAAGGGGAAGCTGCGGCAATTGGATAGGTCGAAGCATTTGGTAGGGAGTTCGAGGCGAGGCGACGCTAATGCATCTCCTTAGGTCAAACGGTCGGAGCGTTGTGTTGGCTTGGGTTGCACGGTAGATCGGTTGGGATGGGTGACAACGACGTGGCATGGTGCTTACCGGTGTGTGGATTGGCGGTGGTGGACGGTGGCGAGGTGAGATGAGGTGACGGCGGCTGGGTCCGTTGGACAGTGTGGACAGGTGGGGGCACGTGAGGCCACATCGGCAAACGGGGCGGGTGTGAGGTGGAAGAAAAGGACTGACAGGTGGGTCCTGAGCCTACTAGTCAGCGACAGCGAGAGAAACGACGAGAGAAGGCGTACTTGGCTGAAATAAGCGAGCGCAAAGGAAAAGTGAAAAGAAGAGAGGGGAGAGACGGCTTGGGCCGGAACAAGAGCAGGCCAAGCCAAGGCGGAAGAAATCTGCCCAACCAGGGATTTGGGATTTTTAATTATTTTCTTATTTAATTAGTTCTAGAAATCAAAGTTACAATTTCTAAAATTAGTAATACAGCTCTGAAAATTGTGAAAAGTTTCTTTGAGACCACTGACACCCACTACTACAAAAGAGGTTATAATGGACGGCTACATCACAGACGGTTTATATGGAACCGTCTGTGCTTAAACTATCACACACGGTTTATACTAGTAACCGTCTGTGATATTTTCACAGACGGTTATTAACACGAACCGTTTGTGATAATTGAGACATCACAGGTGGTTCGTGTTAATAACCGTCAGTGAAAGTTACTGACATCACAGACGGTTCATATAAAAAACCGTCTCTGATATTCACTACTACAAAACAAGCTATACTAAACGTCTCACCACACACGGTTCATATGCAGCCGTATGTGTTTTGTTCTTTGTTGTATAAACTACAGAAGCTATACTGAGACGAAAATTCAAGGCAAATTTATTACAAAAGTCCGAAAAAAGATATTTCCATATCTTAATCTTCTGGGCTTCATATGCTTCTTCTTCTACTTTTGGAGTTGGAGGATCAGCCGCTAAGTTCTCGAATGCCGTGAAGATTGTCCTTGCCCTCTCCACTTCCTCCTCTAGCTTGGGCAAATTATTAGCATGGCTCATAATCTCAAAGAAGATGGTATGATAAGCTTCCTCAGAATCGGTCGATTCTGCTTGATCGGCAACGTTATCCATATGTCTCTCCACTGCCGCAAGAGCTTCCTCCGCTTTGTGCACATTGTAGAGATGAATGAGGCTAAGGGCAGTTTTCCTTTCCTGAGCAGCAACCAGACACATCTGTCGATGACGAATGATGAGGTCCAGCTGACGGATGATGAGGTCCAGTTGACAAATGGAAGTGAGTTGAGTAGGGGTGCAAACGGAGTGGATATTTCCCCACCGACCGTCCGTCCGTTTTAATTCGGATACAATTTAGAGCATATTCTCGGATATCCGAAGGTTTTACCGGATACGAAAACGGAGTCGGATATTTTTTGTCAGATACCGAAACGGATTCGGAAAAGACATTATCCAACGGATATGGAGCTATCCGAGTATTTTCTCAGATAGTTATCGGATTATTATCTGATAACTATTCGGTAAACGCCGAGTAGTGGCAATCGGCCCAATCTGGATTAGCAAGTGGAGCAACCGAGCGACGCACATCACGCACCAAAAAAATATCCGGATTAGCAAGCGGAACAACTGAGCGATGACCAATAAGTAGTAACCCTAGCTAGCGAGCAGCCGAGCAGGAGCGGCGGCTGCCGCAGAGAAAAAATCAGATCGAGCAGCCTGTCTTCGTCTACTCCTTCAGACCTTCACCGGTTCGCCCTTCGCCGCCTTCGGTCCTCCTCCCACACCACCGTCCGCCTGCCTCTCCTCCCCCACAGACCTGCGTCGACCGCCTCTCCGCCCTCGCAGACCGGTGGCGCCACCCACCTCTCCACCCCCCTAGACCGGCGCCGCCGCCACCGGCCTCTCCATCCCCACAGATCGACGCCGCTGCCCGCCCGCCTCTCCTCAGTCCTCCCCCATAGACCGGCGCTGCCGCCGACCGCCTCCACCCCCACAGACCAGCGCTGCTACCTCCGCCCCCATAGACTGGCGTCACCGTTGTCGCCCGCCTCTCCTCCCCCACAGAGGCACAGACCGACGCCGGTGAGACAAAGGTGAGCACCCAAGGCCGGCCTCCTCCTCTTCCTTCCCCCATAGATTGGGAACTTAATTAGCAGCCAAACCGAAGACTGAGATGGCGCTATGTTGTTGTTTAATCCATTCTTCTGTCTCATCACAGATCTAATCTAATTTGATCGGAGAGGAAGTGAGGAAGAGGAACTGACCGGAGAGAGGCATGGTGGTGCGAAGTGGAGCTGGAGCCCGGATGTGTCACTGACTCGCCGTCGCCTCCTGTAACTCTGTTCTCTGTAGTATGGCATATGTGATATGTGCAGTGTAGACAGACAGTGAGAAATGCAATTGGTATAAAGCCTGAATTGTATTTATGTTAGCCTCTTTTCTTTTTTTCATTTTAAGAACTACATTGGCTAACAATTTTGCTACTTATATTCACTTTTCCAGACGATGTAGTATATTGATGATACAGAGGATTTCATCGACATCCAACTGGTATAGTCCCTAATTTCTTTCTCTATAATCAATTAAACTTGACCATTACTTAGATATGCCACTTGCCATGTGTTATCAGTGAGATTGATACACAACTTCTCAGTGGCACATTTCTGGACAGTTAATACTATGTCCACTTTCTTATACCTTTTAGCTTCTTTTTTAAAACTCCAATAACATTTAGCTGCTACAGCACACAATTAGAATTATATGACAATACATAAATGATTGTTTGTCTCCAAATGGAAATGATAAGTAAACTTTAAAATGTTACCTAATGATCCGACAAGACAAACAATGCTTGCATGAACTAAAGATGAACATGAACTATTCTTTTTAAAACTATAACTTTTCTTATGACTTGTGACTAATTTCCTTCAGTGAAATACAAAATTGTAGGTCCAGAGCCCAATATATTTCAAGATAGTTCATAGCGAATGGTGCACTGGAAACCAAAATATTCTTCACTCAACTAGTAGTAAGCTTGCTTCCTGGTGATATAGCTCGGTATTATATAACTTTCCAAAATCAGCACAAGTATTTTAGTGCAAACCAAATTGTACGCTATGGCACGTTAGTTTGCATGCTATGCTCATATTTATTTATTTCAGGAGCAATGCAGCTGCAGATACAAAGCAACAATGTTGGATATTTTATTTTACCTTGCCATTGAGCACCAATAGCTCACCATCCACCCACCGGGGGGTTTTGAATCCAGGTTGAGCTATTCTCCCCTAACCTTTATAACTGGCAATCTGCAAATTTGAAAAATAGATTGTAAACAAAAAAGAAAAAGAAAAGCATGTAACACATATGGCTCAGGGGAAGTATGCTAATGTGCTTAGGAACAGAACTTGCATGTGAAATCAAACCTAAACCATGTGGCATGTAGCTAGTTAGCTACTACTTATTTAACTAGCCTATATTATTTAATTGATACTTTGTAGCTAGAATTTACTAGTAACTTAACCTGTCCCTGTCATCATATGAAATTTTCTTTCGCGTATTATCCAACTAAATATTCGTGACCGAGACTAACCGTATTCGGAGTGGCATATATTCGTTCCATATTCGTGACCAAGAATATCCGCATTCGTATTCATATCCGGCACTATCCGTGTCCGACTCTGACTCCGATAAAAAAATATGGAAAAGGATACGGGATAAGCAATATCTGTCCGTATCCGCTCCGTTTGCACCCCTAGAGTCGAGGAAGGAGAGCAGGGCATGAGTGGAGGAGCTGCTCCAGACGTAAATTGTTGGCCACCAGTGTAAAGTTGCGGCCGAACAACTAATGATGGATAGATGAGAGGAAGGAGATCAAAATAATATTAGATGTCATTATTGAGAAATCTGGTGTAAGAAGATGAGAAAGAGGACAGTTTAGAAGAGTTGGATTAGGGTGCACATATTTAAGCATTATTACAGATGGTTCATATACCAAACCGTATCTGATATTAATATCACGGACGGTTCGTATAACAAACCGTCTTTGATATGTGACTTATCACAAACGGTTCATATGCCAAACTGTCTCTGATATGAGCATTATCATAGACAGTTTGTATAACAAACCATCTCTGATAATGACACATCACCGATCCATGGCGTATACTTCAGGATTTCGATCTCACCCGTCCATTCTCTCCACATCGAATGGTAGGCACCGGTTCCTCCCACCGCTCGGCCCTTATTAATTACTCCACATCTACCTTTCCACTGTCAGTCACGCATGAGTTCATCCATTAGCTAGCTTCCTGCATCCTCTCTCCTCGACGACGCGGACTACCACCGTGAGCTAGCATCTCCATTGTGACACCACGGTAGACTGCATAACATACTCTTGACGTAAGTGTCGTAAGAGTGTCTTACGCAGTCTCACCGTCGTGCCACAAAGGTGGCGCTACCGCCATCCGATGCATCCAGCTTGTTCCTCAATGACGCCGACTACCACCGTAAGCTAGCACCTCCGTTGTGACACTACAGTTGACCGCATAACACACTCTTGACGTAAGTGTCGTAAGAGTGTCTTACGCAGTCTCACCGTCGTGCCACAAAGGTGGCACTACCGCCATCTGATGCATCCAGTTTATTCCTCAACGACGCCGACTACCGCCGCCTCTCCATCCGACCGCCATCCAATGCCCTCCCCTCTCTTCCTTGATGGCTAGGATCTATGTTTCTTATATATTCTTTCCATGTTAAAGAGTTGGGTTCGTTATCTTGTTATCCTGTAATGGATTGTGTCATTGTGTTTGCCTCTGTATTTACTTGTTTTCAAAGGGCATAGGTAACATTATTTCTTGAGGCTAGGAAAAAAAAAGAAAAAATTTAAGATATAGAATGAACTATCACAGATGATTTGTGCTATAACCCGTCTATGAAGGACTATCACAGACGGTTCTATATACCAACCGTCTGTGATACTGGCTAATTACAGACAGTTGCTAACTAGAACCGCCTGTGATACTCGCCAATCATAGATGGTTGGTAACTAGAACCGTCTGTGATACTCGTCAATCACAGACGGTTGGTATATAAAACCGTCTGTGATAATCGCCAATCATAGACGGTTAATAACTTGAGCCGTCTGTAATAGTTTTCTTCACAGATGGTTCTAGTTACAAACCGTCTGTGTTGTCTTTATTACAAACGGCTCACAAACCATCTGTGATAACCTCCGATTATCACTTACACATAAATATAAGTGGTTCAGAAAACCGTCTATAATAATAGTTTCGTACCGTCTGTGATGATCCTTTTTGTAGTAGTAACCCTATAGGAATTAAAAAATTATTTACAAAATTTTATTCGCTTTATTTTTTCTTGAAAATTCTTTTATTGTTGTTTTTATTAGAAAAAGGTTTTTATGAGAAAACTCATAAATGCATTAATTTATTTAAACATAATTAATAGAGAAAATAAATTTTGGGTTGTTACAGTTACCTATGACTTGTTGAGTACTCTATGAGCATATGGGTGGGCTACCTGTGGAGATTAGTTATACTCCTTCCGCTGTAGTTTACTTGAGTTGTTTAGCCTCTCAGGCTATTTTGTAAGCTTTGATCATAAGATTACTACTCTGATAAATAATAATATTTGCTTATTTCATAGTTATTCGTACATATAGAATGATATTTCATCTAAATTGCTACTGTATGCACTGTTATGATCCTGAGCTAGATTCAGTATACACAGAGGGTCCTGATTTGTATATTCAGGTTTCGGTAGGTGGCAAAGCCAACACGTGGATATAGGCCGAGTATGGCAGTGGAGGCATGACGCCATCTGGATTAGCGCTCATCCAAGCACTGTAGAATAGATGAGGGGCATGGAGAAGGCCAAGCCAGAGGACATCAACTCGATGTGCCTGTTGTGGTTACAGACCAAACAAAGAGAGAGTAGTAGTGGGGAGTTGAGTAAAATGAATGGCTTCTCCCCTCCCCCCGTGGCCTATGCCACACACATATATATTCACATGGGGAGTGCTTGTACAGTTGTACCCGTACACATGAGTATTCCCCTCGGGGGCTCTTATGTCATTACACATATCCTATTTCGGACCTAACAGGCCTACTGGGCTTAGGTGGGGGCCACCCCTACAACAGGAGCCTCTCATGGTGAAGGGCTTCATGGGCCGAAGCCATGCCGCTTAGTCATTTGGCCCCCTCCGTCCCATCGGCCTGTGATGCTCGATGACTTGGATAGTTCGCACGTCCGCCCGTGCTTGCGTGAGGGCTGTCTTCAGGTCCCGAAGCTGGCGTGGCCTCGAGGCTGAAGGCTTCGACGGGGCCGAGGTCGTGCTAGTGCGAGGGCCGTCTCCCGCACCCTGGGCGGGCGCAGCTTCGAGGCCGAAGGCACTGGGTAGGCCGAGGGCTTCGACCGGGCCGGGGTCTGAGCGTGCCCTACCTCGCGCTCCAGATATTTATGGGCGAAGCCGACTTGGTCGGCTGCCCTTGGCGGTCGAGTCTCGGGAGATGCGGCGCGCGATGTGGCGCCAGCGCGGGGAGACGGTTGCTTGGTCCGGGAGTGCGCTTTAATGACACCTGGAATCGCGCTGGCCTTTGTCAGGGGTAGGCTGGCACGGCTGCTCCGCCTGCCCTGCACTGGATGTGGGCACGTGGCTGGCTGTAATTGGAGCGTCGTGGGATGCCAGCGTTCCCACGACCACGGCCGTTCGCCTCTTCCCCAGGAAAAGTGGCCACGTGGCGGGAGTGTATGAGCGCATTGGGCGCTGAGTGGCCACCTACTGCCACCTACCGCGGTTGCAAGCGGTTGCACTGCCCGATCGTGGGTAGACGAACCGCTGTAATTCTGTCGTTCGATCTTCCTGCCTGTCTGAGGGGAGACGGGGGGCTTTATAAACCGCCCCTGTGGGCATGCAGTCGTTCCCCTTGGCTGCTTGATCGCTTGTGCGTTCCTTCCTATTCTTCTTGCACCTCCTGCTGCTATTCTCACCTCCGCGCCTGCCCGCCACCGTGAGAGAGGAGGATGGCTGCGCGCGACGACCTCCCAGTTAACCCGGGTGCCGCCCTTGACGACCCTGCGCGTCACCTTAGTGAGAGCACCTCGTCGAGCCAGCGCTGCCTGATGCCACCACCGGCGGAGTACCGCCTGGTTCCGCGTGACAGGAAGCAAACTACCCAGCACTGGGATGCCGTGAAAAGGTCCAAAGGTCGATGCTCCCTTGTGCTAGGGCGGAGCCGCGTCACGGAGGAGGCCCTCCGAACCCTTCTTCAGGAGAAGAAGCTGGAGGAGCGTGCCGGGGCTCACCTGCCCGGGCCTGACGAAACGGAGCCGAACCCGGGAGAGTCGGAGGCGATCGTCTTCGTGGCATTCTTCGACGCCGGGCTTCGAATCCCCGCGACACACTTTGTTCGTGAAGTGCTGCGAGCGTATGGGTTGGAGCTGGCGCAGCTGACTCCGACCGCGATCGTTCGGCTGGCCATCTTCACTTGGGCGATGCGGACGGAGGGTACCCATCCCCGCGCCGAGCTGTTCGCCATCCTGCACGACGCACGGTGCCAACCGAGGAGAGTGGAAGGGGGGCTTACTCGAACTTGGGCGGCGTGGACTTCGTGCTGAGGCCGGAGTGCTCGCACCTGTTTCCCGCGTTGGCTACGCGGGAAAAGTGGGAGACCGGCTGGACACGGCGGTGGTTCTACTACACCATGACGAGCACGAGCGGCCTCCGGAGCCGTGGAGAGCTGATATCGTTCGACCGCTATCCGAACGTGATGCCTCGATCCGGCGACGAGCAGCAGGCGCGGAGACTTGCTGGGGTCACACTCCGGTTCAACATGCGTGACCTCGCGGAGGAGTTCACCATGTACGGGATATCCCCGCTTGCTTGTAACTGGAAGTACGAGTGGCGAGGGCCCGATCGGAAGGACGGCATCCACCCGGGGGTGTCTTCGCTCCATAGGCCCTCCGCGCTCTCTAAGTATCCCTGCGATATGCCAAGTACCACGTGGGTGGTTGCAAATCCTTAGGTATGATACTCCGCTTGTGCATGCAGTACGCCGGTTGGAAGATGCAGAGCGCGCAGTAGCTGCGATGCTTGGGCCATACACGGCGAAGGAGCACAAGGCCCGTGAGGCCACGACTTCCTCGGCGAAGCAGGGGCGGATTAATCGGGTGTGTGAGGTTTTGGGAATCCCCGTTCCGGAGCGGCCAGTGCCCGCGGAATCGCCGAGCGGTGCGACGGTGGTGGTGCCATCCTCCTGGGGTGGGGTCCAGTCGGAGGTCATCGCCCTTAGTTCACCGACCGTGCCGCCGGTCGAGAATGTGAGGATGCGGGGTGTAACTCCCGACGAGGCCGTATATGGTGGCAAGGCGACGAGCGTGCGCCTCGCCATTCTTGAAGATGACGCCTCATCACCTCCAGCGGCAACCGCAACATTGTCGCTGACGGCGGCTTCCGCGGCTACCCAGGTAGCCACGGAGGCTTCACCTACGACTCCAAAGGCAAAACGGCCTCGGGTGCAGTCGCCGCCATCCTCTAGGGGCCAGTTCAGCGTGGCGGGACCAGTGACTACGGCCCTGACGGCCAGCGGGGATGCTCCTGATGCCGGGAGGGTCGTCGCTCCTCAGGCCAGCGAGGCACTCATGACCCAGGTGGAGGCCACGGTAGAGGGCACTAGAGGTAGGCGTAGTTCGTTTTCGTCGCGCGACTTCGCGAAACTCTCCCCAATTTGCTCGCTTATTCCGTCGACACCAGGCGAGACAGGGTCTCCAAACGAGGGCAAGAATCGAGCAATGGGGGGCCCGCGATGTCGCCGGCCTGATTGAGCCGGGGACTATGTGTGCCCCAACTACTGCGGAAGGTGCTGGGGCGGGGGCTCTAGGGCCTGACGTCTCCGACTTCGTACCTCGGTAGGAGGCGCTTCGCGCCTAGAGCGCGGTGGCAGATTATGCTGGCGCCCGCCTAGGTCGACAGGCACTGCACTCCTGCGGGGGCGACCTCTTGGCGCTCGCGCTAGGTGCCTCGGAGATGAGGGTAATGGTCTCCGTTCTCGCTGTATATCCCTTGCTTAACTGATAGGTAAGCTTTGTTGTTACACTCGTGTAGACGCTTGCAATTGGTAAAGCCCTTGAAGAGACCCACGCGCGCGAGTGGACGACACTGGAGGACCAGCTGCGCATCACGGACGACGCCAACGCCACCAAGGATGAGCTCATCCGGGTGCTGATGGCAGAGCGGGACGAGGCTATCGCCGACGCGCAGCTGGTGGGTACGAACGCGAAGAACGCGGCAGTGGCCGCACAACTCGCGATGAAGGAGGCCCAGCACGTTGCGACGGAGGAGCAGACTGCCCTTCTTCAGCGAATCTCCACGCTAGAGGCGGAAAGGGAACAGCTTACCGCCTCGGTTGCGGAGAAGATGCTATCCTGGGACAACGCGTGCACCTCCGCGTCGAATGCGATGGAGTCTTTGGAGCAGGCCCTCCGGGGGCTTTGTGTGTACGTGGAGGATGCCACTCATGACCGCCAAGACCTGATGGAGACGCTTGGGCGAATCGAAGAGGGCTCGAGCGTCGCCCTCCCCGGCACCAAGGCCTTCGGCACCCACTGCGGCTACATGAGTGCTGGGCTTGCCCTTGCCTTGCTGCACGCCGGTGGGTGCGAGCATGTCAATGAGCTGGCGGACCCTCAGCTCGACTTGCCTGCCCAGCCCGGGGTGATATCTGACGCCGTTCGTGCCGCCGAGCCTGCGACCCGAACCTTCCATGACCGAATTTGGAATTATGTCCGGGAGGGCGCCGCCGCGGTTGCTTTACGGCGGACGCTGCGGAACGAGGGGGATGTGCTTCGCTGGCTTGAATAGGTCCCTCGACGCAGCGCAGGTGACACGGGCACTCGCCGCGGCGAAGACGGTGCGGACTCGTAGGAATAGTTAGTTTTCGGCGTGTTCTGTGCCATGCGTTTCTGCTTTTGTAATGTAACTGTCTTGCTCGGGCCAAGCGACAATTCTCCCATACACTTGTTGTTATGTACTATGCTGCGAGCTGGGGGGTCGTGTAAAGCGCGGGTATCATGTTGCCCCTCGTTCGGGTATCAGCAAATGGGCTTGCGAACACTTTGCGCCTTGGACCCCAGGCTAATCAGTCGAGGTAGACGCGCGAGCGCTCCGTCCCCTACCCTTCGAAGTGGTGGCAGCGGAGCTGGCGCCTAGTCGAGGTAGACGAGCGAGCGCTCCGTCCCCTACCCTTCGAAGTGGTGGCGCGAGTGGCGCTAGTCGAGGTAGATGCGCGAGCGCCCGCCCCTACCCCAAGTGGTGGCGCGGCGGCGCGCCAGTCAAGGTAGACGCGCGAGCGCTCCGTCCCCTACCCTTCGAAGTGGTGGCAGCGGAGCTGGCGCCTAGTCGAGGTGGACGTGCGAGCGCTCCGTCCCCTACCCTTCGAAGTGGTGGTAGCGGAGCTGGTGCCTAGTCGTGGTAGACGCGCGAGCGCTCTGTCGCCAACCCTTCGAAGTGGTGGCAGCGGAGCTGGCGCCTAGTCGAGGTAGACACGTGAGCGCTCCGTCCCCTACCCTTCAAGTGGTGGCAGCGGAGCTGGCGCCTAGTCGAGGCGTGCATGGGAACCTCGACCACGCCCCTTGTTTTGTATGTTCCTGGGAGTGCGCGCAAGGGGCGTACCTGCGCGTGCTTGGGAGTATCCAAGCCGCGGTTGTACACCGTAAAGTGCACGGAGATAGCGTCCGCGGTTGGTTGGTTTTTTTCTGGAAGAGTACGTAGTGGGGCAACGCCCCTGCGTGCGCGAGGTTCGCGTCTTGTTTATACTCCGTAGAGTGCGTGGGATCGACATCCACGTCTTATTTATACTCCGAAGAGTACGCACTGGGGCAATGCCCATGCGTGCGCGGGGTTCGCGTCTTGTTTATACTCCGTAGAGTGCACAGGGATAGCATTCGCGCCTTTTTTATACTCCGGAAGAGTGTGTGGGATCGACATCCACGTCTTATTTATACTCCGAAGAGTATGCACTGGGCAATGCCCATTCGTGCGCGGGGTTCGCGTCTTGTTTATACTCCGTTGAGTGCACAGGGATAGCATCCGCGTCTTTTTTATACTCCGGAAGAGTGCGTGCGGAGGCGGACCTCGATGCTACGTCTTGTTTAGAGTCCGTAGACTGCGCACGGAGGCGAACCTCCGCGCGTTGCGGGCGGTGAAATTGTGTGCAGAGGCGGACCTCGATGCTACGTCTTATTTATACTTCGTGGAGTGCGTGCGGAGGCGGGCCTCGACGCTACGTCTTATTTAGAGTCCGTGGACTGCGCGTGGAGGCGAACCTCCGCGCGTTGCGGGCGGTGAAGTTGCGTGCGGAGGCGGACCTCGATGCTACGTCTTATTTATACTCCGTGGAGTGCGTGCGGAGGCGGACCTCGACGCTACATCTTATTTAGAGTCCGTGGAGTGCGTGCGGAGGCGGACCTCGACGCTACGTCTTATTTAGAGTCCGTGGACTGCGCGCGGAGGCGTCCCCCCACGCGTCTTTATTCATGCTCATGCACAGTGCACGCGAAGGTGACCCTTCGCACGCTTTTAGTATGAAAATGGGAGAATTTGCATGAACGATGCACTTTATTAAATTCCCGTTTGCGCGGGTGAGCGGTTACAAGGGTTAAGGCACTAACCGTTAGCCGCTTACGTCCGCCGAAGCCGGGGAAGGCCCTCGCCCGTGTGTGCTTAGCTTAGGCGTAATACCGCCGTAGCCTGTCCGCATTCCACGTGTGGCGGAGCGTGTGTCCCTCCAAGGTGGCTAAGCGATACGCTCCCTTCTGCAGGGCCTCCGCGACGATGTACGGGCCTTCCCACTTGGACTCGAGCTTGCCCACCGTCTCCGCGTGGAGTGCCATCTTAAGGACGAGGTCTCCCGGTCTGAATTCGTGTGGGTACAGCGAACGATTGCGACCGCGCACCATCTGACGCGCGTATTTTATGACGTGCTGTGTTGCGCTTGCCCGGTCTCCGTCAAGGAGATCCAGGGACAATTGGCGTTCCTCGTCCGGTGCTTGGACGAGGACCCGCCGCGAGCCTGCCTTTATTTCTTCGGGTGTAACCGCCTCGTCACCGAAGAGGAGCTTGAAAGGTGTGAACCCTGTGGGGCGTGTGACCGTTGTGCGAAGGGACCAGAGGACGCTGTGGAGCTCGCCCGGCCACTTCCCTTTTGGTAACCCAATGAGGTGCTTCTTGATTGCGGCGAAGATGGCGCCGTTTGCCCACTCCACCGCCCGTTGGACTGTGGGTGTCCGACCGAGGCGAACCGAAGGGTGATACCCATGTTGTCGCAGAATGCTTTAAATGGGGCTGTATCGAATTGCAGACCGTTGTCGACGGTGATCTCCCTGGGCACACCGAATCGACATACGATGTTCTGCCAAAGGAAGTGCTGCAGGGCTGCCGAGGTAACCTTGGCCAGAGCTACCGCCTTCGGCCACCTGAAGAAGTACTCCAGGGCAACTGCGACGAATCGCAGGTCTCCTGGGGCCCTGGGAAGTGGTCCCACGATGTCGATGCCCCACCTCGCCAGCGGCCATACCGGGGGTATGGGGTGGAGGCTTGTCGGGGGCCGGTGGATAGCCCTTCCCATCCATTGGCAACCTTGACAACAGCGCACGAGATCCTGGGCATCTGCAACAGCTGTTGGCCAGAAAAACCTTGTCTGAATGCCTTGCCCACCAGAGACCTTGGTTGGAGGTGCGAGCCGCAGAGACCCGCGTGAATTTCCGTGAGGAGGCGCTTGCCTTCTTTGCGCGGGAGGCACCGCAGGAGCGGTGCGCAGACCCCCTTCTTGTAAAGCGCCCCGTCGAGCATCTGGAAGAACCTAGCGCGGTGTTGCAAACGCCGGAGCTCGGAGGGGTCATCCGGTTCCGCGATGCCTTGCAAAGAAGCGAGAAGGGGCTCCCGCCAGTCACCCTACTGAGTGATCTGGTGGACGAGGGTTGCGTCCCGATTATCTGTCTTTGTGGCCGCCGTTGGCGTGGTCTCAGAACGCCTTCGGGATTGGGAGCCGCCGACCGCAGCCTTGGCCAGGACGTCAGCTTGTTTGTTGTCCGCTCGAGTGATGGCCTTCACTGTGACACCCAGAAAGTGTCGTTCCTTCGCTCGTACGGCTGCTAGGTACTTGGCTAGCTCCGGGTCCTTGGCTTGGTATGACTTGTCCACATGGCCCGCCACTAACCGGGAATCAGTGCGGACGAGGACTCGCCTTGCTCCCATCGCTTTGAGCTTCCCGAGGCCGAAGAGCAACACCTCGTATTCGGCCATGTTGTTCGTAGCCGGAAACGCTAGGTGCGCCGAGTAAAACAGGCGCTGCCCCTCTGGAGTGGTGATGACGGCGCCCACCCCTGCGCCCGCAACACCGTATGCTCCATCGGTGTTAAGTGTCCACACCGGGTCTTTGATTTGGAGGGCGGGCTGAGCTGGGGGGTCCATTCCGCGAGGAAATCCGCCAGAACTTGAGACTTGATCGCCGTTCGAGAGGCGTATGTTAAGGAGAACGGGGCCAGCTCTGCCACCCATTTCCCGATTCACCCCGTGGACTCCTTATTGTGGAGCATCTCTACCAGAGGGAACGATGATGGCACCGTTATCGGGTGGGCCAGGAAGTAATGCCGGAGTTTTCTTGAGGGCATGACCAGTGCGTAAGCAAGCTTCTCAAGCTCGGTATATCGCGTCTTGGCGCCCTGGAGGGCTTCAGAGACGAAGTACACTGGCCGCTGGAGCGGGCCCTCTTCCAGGACGAGGACGGTGCTGACCGCCATTGCCGAGGCGGTGAGGTAGAGTAGGAGGGGAGCCTCTGGTGCTGGGGCCACCAGAGTGGGAAGGGTTGCGAGGTGTTTCTTGAGATCGTCGAAGGCCTTTGCGCAGTCGTCGTCCCAATGAAACCCGTCGCAACCGCGGAGGGTCTTGAAAAATGGTAAGCCCCTCTCCGCCGCTCTAGAGAGGAAATGGCTCAAGGCCGCCATGCGGCCTGCCAGCCTCTGGACCTCCCGCGCCGTCTTGGGGGGTTCCATGCCCAGGATAGCGTCAACCTTGTCGGGGTTTGCTTGGATGCCTCGCCCGGATACGAGGAAGCCCAATAGCTTGCCCGCCTGCACACCGAAGGCGCATTTGTCTGGATTGAGCTTAATGCCCGCCTTCCGGAGGTTGTCAAAAGTCTCCTGAAGATCCCGGCCGTGGGAGGCGAGCTGCCGGGTTTTTACTACCACGTCGTCCACGTATGCCTCCACATTTCTCCCTAGCTGGGTGGCCAGGGCCAGCGCAACGAGGCGGGTGAAAGTTGCGCCCGCGTTCTTCTAGCCGAAGGGCATCCTTACGAAGCAGAAGGTCCCCACCGGTGTAATGAAGCTGGTTTTCTCCTCGTCGTCCTTGGCCATGTAGAACTAGTGGTAGCCGGAATAGGCATCCAAGAAGCTCATGAGCTCGCACCCGGCGGTTGCGTCGACCAGTTGATCTATGCGCGGTAAAGGGTAATCGTCCTTCGGGCATGCCTTGTTGAGGGCGGTGAAGTCAATGCACATGCGCTAGGCGCCGCTGGCCTTTTTAACCAACACCGGGTTGGCGAGCCAGTCCGGATGTTGAACCTCGCGTATAACCCCCGCTCGAAGGAGCTTCGCCACCTCCACCTTAGCCGCTTGCTGCCGGTCCGTAGACATACGGCGAAGTTTCTGCTTGATGGGCTTGGCGTCAGGGTGGGTCGCGAGGTTATGTTCGATGAGGGCGCGGTCCACTCCTTTGATATCTTCCGGGGACCATGCGAAGACGTCTATGTTGGCCTGGAGGACTCGGAGCAAGTCTTGCTCTACTTCCGGAGGGAGGCCTTCGCCTATGGATACGAACTGCCCCTCCGCTTGGAGTGGCACCCTCTTCACTCCGCCCTCCGGTGGGGCTTAGGTGTCCAACCCGGAGCGGATGGCGTGTCTGCCCGGTATTTGTCGGTGAGGGCGTGCACCTTGCGGTGCAGGCGTCCAGCTTTGGTTTCGATGCTCCGAGCCATATCCTGATCGCCGAAGATGGTGATAACGCCCCGCCGTCCTGGGAGCTTCATGCATAGGAATGCGAAGTGTGGGACAGGCGGACAGCTTCGAAGGAGTTGATGGCGGGTCGGCCCAGTATGGCATTGTATGGATATGAGACGTCCACGACGTCGAAGACGACCTCTTCGGTCCTAGCATTGTCGGCCTAGCACAAGGAGACTTGGAGGCAGAACTGACCCAGAGCCTTCAGAGGTTGCCCTCCGAGGCCCTGAAGGGGGGCTTTCGAAGCTTTTAATAGACTCCGAGGTATTCCCATATGATCAAGGGCCTCTGCGAATAAAACGTTGGCGGAGCTCCCTCCATCAATGAGAATCCGCCTGACGTCGCATCCCGCAATGTCGGCCTGGATGACCAAGGGATCTTGATGGGGGAACTCTACACCCTGGGCATCGGCTGACGTGAAGGTGATGCTGCAAGGGGACGACCGCCGAGGTAGTTGTGCTGAGGAAGCGCTCGACGAAGAGCCTCCCTCGATGACATTAATGCCACGGCATTGGGTCGCTCCGGGGGACCCAGCACAGGAGGGACCGTCTTGCCCATGCTGTACTCGGGCTGTTACAGGGATTAAAGTCTTCGAAGTCCGTACATGGGCCGCCTCCTGTCGTAATGCTGCAACTTCGGCGCATGCCCGCGTGAAATGGCCCCCGTAGCCGTGCACCTCGCACCATATACCGTATTCTAGGATTTCCTGCTCCGCGCATGGCTTGGTATCGCCGCCTCCTTTGCGTCCCCCTGCCACACGCGAAGTTGACGCGGCCCCCCGGGGAATGCCCTACGTAGCCAGGATATGGCGGGCCTTTTGGGGTCTCCGCCGGTTACGCCGGGGCTTACGCCTGTCGCCTAGTGAGGTTTGGTGCACCCCATCGTCGACGGGCTCACGAGTGTCGCCTGCGAACACTTGCTTGCGGTCCGTCCTTGGGTTGTCTCTTGCGCTGCTTCTTTGTGACAAGCCCTCCGCTTGCCCGGCGTCGGAGCCGTTGCCGCAGCGCCTCCGCACATCCTTGACCTGGCAGCGCACTTTCGCGAAGCGCTTGAAGTAATCCCGGAGCCTTTCATCAGGCTGTTGCTTGACTGCGAAGAGCTGGTTCGCATTGACACGCTCGACGTAGTTTCCCTGGAAGTTGCTGTAGAGTTGACCGCGGATCTATTCCCACGCGTAGGTGGACTGTGGTGCAATGGAGAAGAACCAGGACAGTGCCACGCCTTGTAACGCGAGAGGGTGTCCTCTTGCCTTCGTGGTGTCGTCCCCGCCAGCGGCTTCCATAGTGGTCTCGTACACGCGCACGAAGCCTCACGGGTCGGAGTCGCCCTTGTAGGCCTCGATGCCGCTCGGGAACTTGAAGCCTTCGGGCCAAGCCGCCTGCTGTAGGCTCGCGGAGAGCGAGGACTCCGGATCTATTCGCCGCAAAGGGGCGCGGCTAGACGTAGGGGGTTCGGACGCCACCGCCAGGGGGGTTGGCTCCGAGCCTCTTGCATGTCCCGCACAGCTCCGCGGAGGTCTGTTAGCTCCCGCTGGAACAAACTAAGGGCCGCCAGCTAGGCGGCCTCCCCCGCCGGTGTGGCTGGAGCCATCGGTGCGCTTGGCGGTGCTACCGGTACGGCGGTGATCACGGCCTGTGCGCCCAGGCTGCCCGCCGTGTTGTCGCAGAGGGCCCTGGAGCCGGCGACGAGGTTCGCGTCGCCGCTGGGGCCGTTCGCCGCTTCTGTGCTGGGTGGAAAAACGGATGCGCCTGCGTTGCGATCGTTGAGGTTGGTCGTCGGGGTGGTGGTGGCGGGGTCGGGCGCTGCGTCGGTGGCGAGGTCGGGCGCTGCATCGGTGGCAGGGTCATTCAATTACTTCTAATTATTTTCAAAGGCATCAATTTAATAAAGTAAATGTTTTAGCAGAAACTATCATTAACTTTCTAGTGAAGGTTCCATCTACCAACACAAGCCAACCAATTACTATTGGTCAAGTTTAAAACTGCGGGTTCCATCCACCCTCTCTGGTTCCAACTGCCAGGATACCCTTCCGAGAGTTCCCTCCACTCTCGGAATACAAAAACTTTGATTGTAAAACCAAAACCAAAAATCTACCATGTGTATGCATTCCTTGCCCGCCCTTGACCGTAGGCACGGCTATTCGAATAGTTTTACACTCTGCAGAGGTTGTACAACTTTACCCACAAGAGATAATTTATCCTAAAAGTCAACACGCTTCCTTTGGCATGAGACCCAGATAAAATATCACAAAGCCTTTACCTTACTCTAATCTAGCTAGATACCACCCACGAGGTTTCACCGCAGTAGGCTAACCGCCCAACCAAGCCCTCTTGCGCCATATGAGTACAGTAAATCCCTGTCCCTCACTGTGAATAACCAGTCCATCCCTGGCACCCACTTTCCACTGGTGGCACCTAAACTAGACTATCGTAAGTTAGTCAGCTAGGTCGTACCCATATAGACTTGTGGTTGTACGGTTAATGCTCAGACTGGACAAACACAAGCGTCGGTCCTTAATTGACTAGGGTGGAACATACACTTAACAAGATCTCGTGCTTGCTGCACCAATCCAAACCAACCATCCACCCTAATCTAAACAAATTTTCACATTTTATTTTATTTTAAAAGAACAGTGGCAACTCCAATTACCACTAAACTTTTAGAAACAAGGGTATTACAATAATTCATAATTTCCCATTTGCAAGATTTATGAGGTATTCAATAGCATGGCTAAGCATTGTTCTACCATTCTAATACCAACAATTTAATATATTACTCTCATTAATGAGTCAAACGAATTTCTAGGGTTGCAAAGGTACATGGCATTAAATTTCAACTGAGGGCATAACAAAATTGGGGTAACTAATACCTTAATAATTGAAGTAATGTTTTATGTAAATAGCAATGCACATAATTTGAAATAATTAAAACATTTCAAAACCATAGGTTCAAGATGATCAAAGGAGAATTGCCTTCTCGAGCGCTGACTGGTTCTTCTAGCTGCGACTCGACGAAATCCTCAGCGACGGCGGAATCTACGCGCGAGAAGACAGACAAACAAAACAAATAAAATCAAACAAAATTTAAATAAAATTCAAAAATAGTACATATTTGGATAGTTTAGGATTTTAGAAAAAAAAATAGACGTTTGAACGGCTCAAATCGGAGTTAAAATGAGAAAGTTATGGCTTCCGAAAGATTAAAAGGAGAGAAAATGAAAAGGCTGATTTTTGGGATTTATTTTTATACGAGAAAAACTTAATTATGACGTCATCAAAAATTCAAAATTTGAATTTTCTGACACGCGGGCCCGGTCCACCGTGGACCAAACTCACGGGGAAAAACTAGGGATGAGGTGGCGCTCCATTGACATGGCGCCACGTGGGCGCGAGGTGGCGGCCACATGGCCGTCCACGCGGGCACAACCGGCCACGCTGGCGCACGCGAGGCAGCGGGGAAAGATGACCGGCCCGCGGCCTTGCCGGCGGCCGGTGGGAGGGCGGCGGATAGGGGAGGCGGCGGCGGCGGGGGGGATTTGGGCGGCCGGCGGCGGCGCTAGGAGGTGACGGCGGCGGCTTTTGTTGGGGCGGTGGTGAGGCGCCGGGAGGCGGCCGGGAAAGGGAAGAGGAGGGACGGTGGGAGGCGGTGCCGAAGAAAGCCGTGGAAGGGGGTATTTATAGGCGGGGAGAGGAGGGGGAGGCCGGTGGTTTAAGGCTCGCCGGAGTTAATACAAACCGCAATTAGGGAAATTAAGAGAGAGGAAACGGCCGCCGGATTAGAGGGGATTGATTGGGGCTTCCGTTTCCACGCTTTAATCGGGATTTAAGAAGGAGAAACAGCGGGATTTGAAAGCTCATTTTGGGTTTTAATGGTGGAGGAGAGAGAGGGTGGGAGGAGGAAGAAGGTGAGGTTGAAGAAGGATATGACATATGGGTCCCATGTGTCATAGAGAGTGAGAGTAAATGAAGGGGTACGGGCCGTCGGATTCGCGACACGTGGCAAGTGAGTTGATGAGGGCCTTTGGATGGTTATGAAGGGGTAAGTGATCATGTGTGGCTAGGATTAAAACGTGGAGAGAGGTTGATTTAATCTGAGAGCGACACATGGCGGGATAGGATTAATTTGATTTTTATTTTCGGAATAAATTTTAGAAAATACTAGAAACTTTATAAACACTTGGAAAAATAATATTTAATGTCTAAAAATTCCAGAAAAATCATAAAATATTCCTGGAATTATTTTAGACTTAGTAAAAATATTTTTAATTTTATGTTTGAATTTAAAATTTTTATAAAATACTTTTTAGCTTTGAAAATTGATTTTAAATTTCAGAAAATTCTTGAATATTATTTAAAAAATTAGGAAAGGCTAGGAAAAATATAATTTTCCCTTTTTGGCTTTAATAAAATATTTAAAATACATTTTCTTGCTTTAAATTTTGAAATAAAATCCAAAAAATCAAATAAAAGCCAAGTAAAACCCAAATACTTTAAAATAGTTAATTTGAATTTAATTTTTTTTCCAGAAAGCCAAATTTTGGGATGTTACAAACCTACCCCCTTAGAGAGAATCTCGACCCCGAGATTTGGACGGACTGGGAAAGAGATCAGGGAACTCTGCTCTTAAATCTTCTTCACGCTCCCAAGTTGCTTCGGACTCAGAATGGTTGCTCCACTGCACTTTACAGAACTTGATTGCCTTGCTTCGCGTACTACGCTCTGCTTCCTCCAATATCTTGACTGGATACTCTGGGTATGTCAAGTCCTCCTTTAAGTTCACTTCCTCTAGAGGCATCTGCTCTTCTGGCACTCTGAGACACTTTCTTAGCTGGGATACATGAAAGACGTCATGCACCTTCGACAACTGAGGTGGAAGCTCTAGCTGGTAAGCAACTTCTCCCTTTTTCGCTACAACAGGAAAGGGTCCAATGAATCTAGGAGCAAGTTTTCCACTGACTCCAAAACGTCTCATTCCCTTGAGAGGTGACACTTTCAAATAAACATGATCTCCAGGTACAAACTCTAATGTTCTTCGACGATTGTCCGCATAGCTTTTCTGTCTGGTTTGAGCTGTTTTTAACCGATCTGGATCGATTTAACTTGTTCTCTCGCCGCTTCAACACATCTGGTCCAAACACTTGTCCTTCTCCGGTTTCTTTCCAATACAACGGTGTCCTGCATTTTCTTCCATACAAAGCTTCAAACGGAGACATTTGTAAGCTGGATTGATAACTGTTGTTATAGGAAAACTCCGCATAGGGCAGACTTTGATCCCAATTAGCCTTGTTTGCTAGAACACAAGCTCTCAACATATCTTCCAAAATTTGATATACTCTTTCTATTTGACCATCTGTCTGTGGATGATATAAAATTCAGATTTGTGCCCAAAAGTCCATGTAATTTATGCCAAAATCTTGAGGTGAATTGAGTACCTCGATCTGACACAATCTTCTTTGGAACTCCATGCAAATACATGATTCTGGACATATACAACTCTGCGAGTCTATCTCCAGAGTATGTGGTCTTTACTGGAATAAAATGAGCGACTTTTGTCAGATGATCCACAATAACCCAAATCGAATCATGCCCTAGTTTTGTTCTCGGTAATCCAGTTATGAAATCCATACCAATCTCTTCCCATTTCCACTCAAGTATCTGCAAGGGTTGCAAAAGTCCGATAGGTCTCTGATGTTCAGCTTTAATTCGTTGGCACACATCACACAAAGCTACATGCTCTGCAATCTCTCTTTTCATACTTGACCACCAATACCTTTCTTTGAGATCTTGGTACATCTTTGTACTTCCAGGGTGAATTGAGTATGCAGATTCATGGGCTTCCTTCAAGATTAACTCCTTTATTTCCTTCTTTTCAGGTACGATAATTCTTTTCCCAAACCAAATGATACCTTCTTCATCCTCTGAAAATCCTGGTGCTTTCCCTTTCTTCATGTTTTCTTTAATTTCCTTGACATACTTGTCCTCCTTTTGAGCTGTCTTTATCTGGTCCTCTAGAGTTGGCTGGACCTCCAAAGTAGCCAGGAATCCTTCCTCTACTACTTCCATGTTAAGTCGCTGAAATTCTGCTTGAAGTGCAGGCATACTGTCCTTTATCCACAACTTATTACAGTAAGTCTTTCTGCTTAAGGCATCAGCTACCACATTGGCCTTTCCCGGATGGTAATGTATTCCCACATCATAATCCTTTATTAGCTCAAGCCATCTCCTTTGTCGCATATTGAGATCGGGTTGGGTAAAAATATACTTCAAACTTTTGTGATCCGTGTAGATCTCACAACGGTTACCAATCAAATAATGCCTCCATATTTTTAAAGCATGCACCACGGCAACAAGCTCTAGATTATGGGTTGGGTAATTCTCCTCGTGGGGTCGCAATTGCCTTGAAGCATAGGCTACTACCTTTCTTTCTTGCATCAAAACACAGCCTAATCCTTGCCTTGAGGCATCACAAAAGACTTCAAAATCCTTTCTAATATCCGGAAGGGTTAACACTGGTGCAGAAGTTAGCCTTCTCTTTAGTTCTTGAAAACTGTCCTCACACGATTTACTCCATTCAAACTTCTTTTCCTTCTTTAGCAACTGGGTGAGAGGTCTTGCCAGCTTGGAGAATCCTTCAATAAAGCGACGATAGTAACCAGCCAATCCCAAAAAGCTTCTGATCTCAGATACTGACTTAGGTTGTGTCCAATTGAGCACATCATTTACTTTATCGGGGTCTACGGACACTCCTCCTGCAGAAATCACGTGACCCAAGAAAGCCACTTTCTTCAACCAAAACTCACACTTACTAAACTTGGCATACAACTGGTTTTCTCTGAGCTTTTTCAAAACTATCCTCAAATGTTCTGCATGTTCTTCCTCATTCCTGGAATATATCAAAATATCATCGATGAATACAACCACAAACTTATCCAAATATTCCATGATCACCTTATTCATCAGATTCATAAAATATGCTGGGGCATTGGTTAGACCAAAAGACATCACTGTATACTCATACAATCCATAACGGGTAGCAAATGCTGTCTTGGGTATGTCCTCTAGTCTTAACTTCAATTGGTGATAACCTGATCGGAGATCAATCTTAGAGAATACACATGATCCTTTCAACTGATCAAACAGATCATCTATTCTGGGCAAAGGGTACTTGTTCTTAATCGTCACATCATTCAAGGATCGATAATCCACACACATGCGAAGACTACCATCTTTCTTCTTTACTAGCAGTACTGGTGCTCCCCAGGGTAACGAGATTGGTCTTACAAAACCTTTATCTTGCAACTCTTCAATTTGCTTCTTAACTTCTGCCAAGTCATTTGCAGACATACGATAAGGTCTCTTGGATATTGGAGCTATACCAGGTACTAGGTTGATGACAAACTCAATTTCCCTGTCTGGCGGCATTCCGGGTAAATCTTCAGGAAACACATCTGGGTATTCACTTACTATAGGCACCTTTTCCAAAGTTACTTCCTTCAAACTGTTCAGCCCACACTTATTCTGAGAAGACATGTTTGACTTATACCTTACTTGGATTCCATCCGAATTGGTAATAGTGACAGCACGATCGGCACAATCTATCTGTCCTTTATACTGGGTTAACCAATCCATACCAAGTATGACATCTAGGCTCTTGGAATCTATTATAATAAGATTCGCTAAGAACTTTACTCCATTTATATCCACAGTTGTGCTAGGGCAAACTGTGTTAGTCCTCATTTCCTTCCCAGGGGACTGGACTAGCATAGGGTTCTTAAGCAACCGCACATCCCAATTATATCTTTCAACAAAATCTTTTGACACAAAAGAATGCGAAGCTCCAGAATCAAATAATGTTGATGCAGGTACTGAGTTGACAAGGAACTTACCCAGAACTACGTCTGGTGCATCTTGGGCTGCCTCCGCAGTGACATGGTTAAGATGTCCTCTGCTCATCGTCTGCGGAGTCCTTGGAGTTTGCGGTGCCCCACGGCCTTGACCTGCAGTTGGAGCTCTTGCTGGCGTGGTCCCCAGGTTGAAACGAACGGGAGTTACAGCTGGGCGCTTCTGGGGACAGTTGCTGGCATAATGCCCCATGTTCTTGTAGTTGAAGCACTGCACTCCTGCCGCTGAAGTCTTGTTCTAGTTTGGTTGGCCACCATTGCCTGCTCTGGGAGCTTGCGGATTTGGATGAGGTCCTGCCAATGGTGTCCTTGGCACACTTGGCATTGAGGGTCTGTTGAATTGAGGAGGATTGGGGCGAAACCGAGAACTGCTTGCCCCCTGCTGAGCTTGAAACTTCCTCTTCCTTGTCTCATACAGCTGACGCTGAGCATCTTCTTGTATGAGAGCCTTGTTCACCATGTGCTGGAAAGTTGGGTAGTCATTAGACACCAGCTGCACCTTGAGATTGGGATCAAGTCCCTGCATGAACCTCCAGATCTTTGTTGCATCTGAGGTGACATCCTCTAGCGCATACCTGGACAGTTGGGTGAACTTGTTCAGGTATTCTGAAACACTGAGGTTTCCCTGCTGCAGTTGGTAGAATTCCCTTTTCTTCATTTCCATTATTCCCGTAGGAATATGTGCAGTGCGGAAAGCCTCCACAAACTCATCCCAAGTGATGGTTTGTACATTTTGATGGGCGGCACAGTAGTTTTCCCACCAATTAGCAGCAATTCCTTTGAATTGGTGAGCAGCATACAACACCTTCTCGTGGTCATTGCACTGAGCCAAGTTCAACTTCCTTTCCACATCCTTGACCCAATCGTCTGCCTCCAAGGGGTCCACTGATCCAGCAAATGTAGGAGGTCTGGTCCTCATAAATTCTCCCAACTTAGACTGTGGAGCTTGGTTGGGTGCCTGCGGAGCTTGCTGTACTTGGTTTTGAGCTAAGGCTTGCAGAAGCTGCAGTTGCATGGCCATCATCTGTTCCAAGTTGGGCGCTTGAGCAGGAGGGGGTGGAATGTTGTCCTCTGGTTGAGCGTTGGGGTTACGGCTACTGCCCGGGTTGCTCCTTGTGTTCACCATCTGAAGCGGTTTCCAGGGTTAGCAAAAGGTAAGAGGCGACTAGCATAGGTAAGAGATTAGGGAGACTAAATAACATATTAACATCCCAAGCTAACACACAAAGAGAAACCAGCAACTACTTAGAGAGAACTTTATTAAAAACAAGATAAATCCAGGGATGGCTGCACCACAAGTGCACATAGGCTTAGTACAGTCCATCTAGCACACCAAAATATAATAAAGCGTTCTAAGAACGTGGACATTTATTTGGGTACTACTGACTCAACTAACTACTCATCCTCCACGACGATGCGCTCCTCCGGATCCTCCTCGGGGTCCTCTTCTGGATCCTCCTCCGGGTCCTCCTGGCGCTCGTTCACATGGTGTCGTGAACAATCACACTCGGCCGAGGCACGGTTACGACTGGAGGCAGTCGACCGAGAACGAGAGCGAAAAAGTTTGAGCCTCTTGCTGGGTTCGCCGATGTTGATGTCAGGTAGAGGACTCGGGCGTCGCACCTTCTTGCGTGATGTGAGCCTAGTGAGGAGTCCCGAAAGTCGAGCTGGTGCCTGGTTGTTGGGGACGACAGCTGGTACGGGAGAAGACGGCGTGTAATCAACTGTAGCTTGGGGACGTCTCAGCTCGAACTCTGCTGCCTGACTCTGGCGAAGCTGAGCACGAAGTGTGTTGGAGTGATGATAGCTAGAAGTGAGAAGCATCCGAAGCTGTCCAATCTCCTCCAAAGCTCTAGTATAAGTGACTGCCATCGCCTGCGAGAGCTGTATCTGGTGCGACAGTCGAGGGTCATCAACTGGAATATCAAAGGGATCTGGATACCTCTGTCCTGCTCGAGGGTTGATGAAGAAGCAAAAAGGGGACTGGTGCACAGCAACCTTGTGCAGATGGCACAACTCATCTATGGCAAGGCGTGCCGCACCTTGGACTGCATCAAAACAGCGGGACCGAGGATGCTTGATGGGGTATGTGTGGGAGTTGAATTCCCCTTCCCGTGCATACAGGAATACCTCCATCGACCAAGAGTCACGGTCCAGGATACGAGTCTTCCGCCCCCTGAAAATGGGCGGCTGACAGTACTCCAGGCACTGCATAAGCTGACGAAGGAGGCTAGCAAATGCTCCAGCATCCTCACCATGAGGGTAATAGTCCCACGGGGCAGCAGAGGTTGAACCGGCCATCTACAAAGTTGAGATAAAAGAGAAGATTAGTAAAAAGATTTTAACAATGGAATTTAGAGACAAGAACGAGATTCTAAGTAAGAAGAGAGTAGAAGCAAAGAGGCTTATATATTTTTAATATACTCTTTTTATAAACATAAGTCCTTATGGTTTGCCTTTCCTAATCTAGGTCACGTCCTACAGTCAAATTGGCTCTGATACCACCTCTGTCGGACCCCGGATTTCTGAACCCGGACCCTCTGTGTATTACTGCACTAGTCCCAGAACAAGCTAGTGCACACAGTTAAACAGAAATGAATACATAACCAGCAACGCTTTATTACAATATTAAAGAGTACAGACCGAAAGGTCTCATTATTACAATTGAGGTTTCAAGACCTCGCACACACGAAACACAGCGGAAGCAAAAGATAAACTCGGTGAAGACCCATCAATACGCCACAGGCAATTGACTGGGGAAACGCGACCTAGTTCTTCGGGAAAAATCCATCACAGCCGCAAGCGAAGCAGTAGTCGTAGTCTCCTTCTTGGGCTTCGTATTCCTCTGCTTTTTATGTTTGAGTGTAGCATGTGAGTACATAAAGTACTCCGCAAGTCTTGGGAAAAATGCAATAGATGCAAGGCTTGACAAAGGAAGGCTATATGGTTCTTTTGCACAAAGCAACATTTTCATTCAATTACTTCTAATTATTTTCAAAGGCATCAATTTAATAAAGTAAATGTTTTAGCAGAAACTATCATTAACTTTCTAGTGAAGGTTCCATCTACCAACACTAGCCAACCAATTACTATTGGTCAAGTTTAAAACTGCGGGTTCCACCCACCCTCTCTGGCTCCAACTGTGTCGGGACCCCGGATTTCCGAACCCGGACCCTCTATGTATTACTGCACTAGTCCCAGATCAAAGCTAGTGCACGCATTAAGCAGAATGAATACATAACCAGCAACGCTTTATTACAATATTAAAGAGTACAGATCGAAAGGTCTCATTATTACAATTGAGGTTTCAAGACCTCGCACACACGAAACACAATGGAAGCAAAGATAAACTCGGTGAAGACCCATCAATACGCCACGGGCAATTGATCGGGAAGCGCGACCTAGAACTCTGGAATCCTTCGTCGAATCCACCCGCGAAGAAGTCGTAGTCGCCTTCTTGAGCTTCATACTCCATATTTCCCAAGACTTGCGGAGTACTTTATGTACTCACATGCTACACTCAAAAATAATATTCAGAAGAGTATGAATCTCAAGAAGGCGACTACGACTTCTTCATGTGGATTCGATTAAGGATTCCAGAGTTCTAGGTCGCGCTTCCCACCAATTGCCTCGTGGCGTATTGATGGGTCTTCACCGAAGTTTATCTTTGCTTCACAGAGTTCTGTAAAGCGAGGTCTTGAAACCTCAATTGTAATAATGAGACCTTTCGGTCTGTATTCTTTAATATTGTAATAAAGCGTTGCTGGTTATGTATTCATTTCTGTTTAACTGTGTGCACTAGCTCTGATACCAGCATTCCATTTTGCCCATTCGCCAGCCACCTTGTAGCCAATCGACACCGTACTATTCAAAAAGTAATCCTCGTATTTTGTTATCATTTCATGTGATGTCCAAAACTTCTAGATATTCGATCTCCCTCAAACGAACTCCGAATCCGTTGATTCTTTCTCCTAAATTCATCTAAAATCATAATCTATCCGTCATTATATATTTTATAATTTTTGGATTTTAATTGGGTTTTATTTGAATTTATTTTGTTTGGTTCTTCGCGTGTAGACTACGACTAATCCCGAGAGTTCGATGTTGACGATTCGCAACATCAAGTCTCCGAGCAAGGCAAGTCTCCTTTGATCATCTTGAACCTATGATTTTGAAATGTTTTAATTATTTTAAATTATGTGCATTGCTATTTAGATAAAACATTAGTTCAAATCTTAAGGTATTAGTTAATCCAACTTTGTCATGCCATCAATTGAAGTTGAATGCCATGTACCTTTGTAACCTTAGAATTCCTTTGTCTCAATAATGAGAGTATTATAATTATTTGTGAATAATAGAATGGTAGTATAATGCTTAGTCATGCTATGTAATATTCTTGAAATCTTGCAAATGGGAAATTATGAATTATTGTAATACCCTTGTTTTTATAAATTTAGTGGTAATTGAGTTGCCACTGTTCTTTTAAAATAAAATGAAATGTGGAAGTTGGTTTAGATTAGGTGGATGGTTGGTTTGGGTTGGTGCAGCAAGCACGAGATCTTGTTAAGTGTATGTTCCACCTAGTCAATTAAGGACCGACGCTTGTGTTTGTCCGATCGAGCATTAACCGTACAACCACAAGTCTATATGGGTACGACCTAGTGACTAACTTATGATAGTCTAGTTTAGGTGCCACCAGTGGAAAGTGGGTGCCGTGGATGGGTGGTTATTCACAAGTGAGGGACAGGATTTATGTACTCATATGGCGCAAGAGGGGCTTGGTTCGGCGGTTAGCCTACTGCGGTGAAACCTCGTGGGTGGTATCTAGCTAGATTAGAGTAAGGTAAAGGCTTTGTGATATTTTATCTGGGTCTCATGCCAAAGGAAGCGTGTTGACTTTTAGAATAATTTATCTCTTGTGGGTAAAGTTGTACAACCTCTGCAGAGTGTAAAACTATTCGAATAGCCGTGCCCACGATCAAGGGCGGGCAAGGATTGCATTCACATGGTAGATTTCTGGTTTTGGTTTTGAAATCAAAGTTTTTGTATTCTGAGAGTGGAGGGAACTCTTGGAAGGGAATCCTGGCAGTTAGAGCCAGAGAGGGTGGATGGAACCTGCAGTTTTAAACTTGACCAATTGTAATTGGTTGGCTAGTGTTGGTAGATGGAACTAGGGGTGGATATCGAGCCAACTCCACGTCTTATCGAGCTTTTTCTAAAAATGATATAGTTTGATTTAATATCATTTTACATATAATTTAAAAGTATTTTTAGAAACGAGCTAACGAGCCGAGCCGAGCCGAGCTTTAGCAAAATTCAAATTCATTTGAAATCAACTCATTTTAATGTTTAACCAATTAACAAGTATAATTGAAGCAATTTTGAACCGAGCCAACGAGCCCCACTAACGAGCTTTTTTTCCAGCCCTAGATGGAACCTTCACTAGAAAGTTGATGATAGTTTCTACTAAAACATTTACTTTATTAAATTGATGCCTTCGAAAATAATTAGAAGTAATTGAATGAAAATGTTGCTTTGTGCAAAAGAACCATATAGCCTTCCTTTGTCAAGCCTGGCATCTATTGCATATTTTCCAAGACTTGCGGAGTACTTTATGTACTCACATGCTACACTCAAAAATAATATTCAGAAGAGTATGAAGATCAAGAAGGCGACTACGACTTCTTCGCGGGTGGATTCGATGAAGGATTCCAGAGTTCTAGGTCGCGCTTCCCGATCAATTGCACGTGGCGTATTGATGGGTCTTCACCGAAGTTTATCTTTGCTTCCATTGTGTTTCGTGTGTGCGAGGTCTTGAAACCTCAATTGTAATAATGAGACCTTTCTGCACTCTTTAATATTGTAATAAAGCGTTGCTGGTTATGTATTCATTTACGCTTAAGCTGTGTGCACTAGCTTTGATGCGGGACTAGTGCGAGAATACACGAGGGTCCGGGTTCGAAATCCGGTCCCGACAAACTGCCAGATACCCTTCCGAGAGTTCCTCCACTCTCGAATACAAAAACTTTGATTTTAAAACCAAAACCAAAATCTACCATGTGTATGCATTCCTTGCCGCCCTTGACCGTAGGCACGGCTATTCGAATAGTTTTACACTCTCTGAGGTTGTACAACTTTACCCACAAGAGATAATTTATCCTAAAAGTCAACACGCTTCCTTTGGCATGAGACCCGGATAAAATATCACAAAGCCTTTACCTTACTCTAATCTAGCTAGATACCACCGCTGAGGTTTCACCGCAGTAGGCTAACCGCCCAACCAAGCCCCTCTTGCGCCATATGAGTACAATAAATCCTGTCCCTCCTTGTGAATAACCGGTCCATCCTCGGCACCCACTTTCCACCGGTGGCACCTAAACTAGACTATCGTAAGTTAGTCACTAGGTCGCACCCATATAGACTTGTGGTTGTACGGTTAATGCTCGATGGACAAACACAAGCGTCGGTCCTTAATTGACTAGGTGGAACATACACTTAACAAGATCTCGTGCTTGCTGCACCAATCCAAACCAACCATCCACCTAATCTAAACAAATTTTCACATTTTATTTTATTTTAAAAGAACAGTGGCAACTCCAATTACCACTAAACTTTTAGAAACAAGGGTATTACAATAATTCATAATTTCCCATTTGCAAGATTTATGAGGTATTCAATAGCATGGCTAAGCATTGTTCTACCATTCTAATACCAACAATTTAATATATTACTCTCATTAATGAGTCAAAGGAATTTCTAGGGTTGCAAAGGTACATGGCATTAAATTTCAACTGAGGGCATAACAAAATTGGGGTAACTAATACCTTAATAATTGAATTAATGTTTTATGTCAATAGCAATGCACATAATTTAAAATAATTAAAATATTTCAAAACCATAGGTTCAAGATGATCAAAGGAGACTTTCCTTCTTGAGCGCTGACTGGTTCTTCTTGCTGCGACTCGACGAAATCCTCAGTGACGGCGGAATCTACGCGCGAGAAGACAGACAAACAAAACAAATAAAATCAAACAAAATTTAAATAAAATTCAAAAATTCAAAAATAGTACATATTTCGATACTTTAGGATTTTAGAAAAAAATTAGAAATTTGAACGGCTCAAATCGGAGTTAAAATGAGAAAGTTATGGCTTCCGAAAGATTAAAAGGAGAGAAAATGAAAAGGCTGATTTTTGGGATTTATTTTTATACGGGAAAAACTTAATTATGACGTCATCGAAAATTCAAAATTTGAATTTTCTGACACGCGGGCCTGGTCCACCGTGGACCAAGCTCACGGGGAAAAACTAGGGCTGAGGTGGCGCTCCATTGACATGGCGCCATGCGGGCGCGAGGTGGCGGCCACATGGCCGTGCACGCGGGCACAACCGGCCACGCGGGCGCACGCGAGGCAGCGGGGAAAGATGACCGGCCGGCGGCCGGCGGGAGGGCGGCGGATGAGGGGAGGCGGCGCACTCACCGGCGGCGGCGGCGGGATTTGGGCGGCTGGCGGCGGCGCTAGGAGGTGGCGGCGGCGGCGGCTTTTGTTGTGGCGGCGGTGAGGCGCCGGGAGGCGGCCGGGAAAGGGAAGAGGAGGGGCGGTGGGAGGCGGTGCCGAAGAAAGCCGTGGAAGGGGGTATTTATAGGCGGGGAGAGGAGGGGTAGGCCGGTGGTTTAAAGCTCGCCGGAGTTAATACAAACCGCAATTAGGGAAATTAAGAGAGGGGAAATGGCCACCGGATTAGAGGGGATTGATTGGGGCTTCCGTTTCCACGTTTTAATCGGGATTTAAGAAGGAGAAACGGCGGGATTTGAAAGCTTATTTTCGGTTTTAATGGTGGAGGAGAGAGAGGGTGGGAGGAGGAAGAAGGTGAGGTTGAAGAAGGATATGACATATGGGTCCCATGTGTCATAGAGAGTGAGAGTAAATGAAGGGGTACGGGCCGTCGGATTCGCGACACGTTGCAAGTGAGTTGATGAGGGCCTTTGGATGGTTATGAAGGGGTAAGTGATCATGTGTGGCTAGGATTAAAACGTGGAGAGAGGTTGATTTAATCTGAGAGCGACACATGGCGGGATAGGATTAATTTGATTTTTATTTTCGGAATAAATTTCAGAAAATACTAGAAACTTTATAAACACTTGGAAAAAATAATATTTAATGTCTAAAAATTCCAAAAAAATCATAAAATATTCCTGGAATTATTTTAGACTTAGTAAAAATATTTTTAATTTCAGGTTTGAATTTAAAAATTTTATAAAATACTTTTTAGCTTTGAAAATTGATTTTAAATTTCAGAAAATTCTCGAATATTATTTAAAAAATTAGGAAAGGCTAGGAAAAAATATAATTTTCCCTTTTTGGCTGTAATAAAATATTTAAAATACATTTTCTTGCTTTAAATTTTGAAATAAAATCCAGAAAATCAAATAAAAGCCAAGTAAAATCCAAATACTTTAAAATAGTTAATTTGAATTTAATTTTTTTTTTCCAGAAAGCCAAATTTTGGGATGTTACAGCTTGTTCTTGTCCTCCCCACGGACGGCGCCAACTGTTGTGGTTACAGACCAAACAGAGAGAGTAGTAGTGGGGAGTTGAGTAAAATGAATGGCTTCTCCCGTCCCCCCGTGGCCTATGCCACACATATATATATTCACATGGGGAGTGCTTGTACAATTGTACCCTTACACATGAGTATTTCCCTCGGGAGCTCTTATGTCATTACACATGTCCTATTTCGGACCTAACAGGCCTACTGGGCTTAGGTGGGGGCCACCCCTACAACAGTGCCGAAGTAATATGATAATTTTTTATCCATAATAACATACGGCTATTAAGCTAGTAGGTCTTATTATAAAGGCATACACTATTCTGGATGGGGAGATTGGATCATATACCCTCTCTTTAGTTGGGAAATTGAGAATTTACCCTCCACATCTCAATGACACGTGGGGTCATCATAAGTCACTGACATGTGGGTCAGAAGGGTAAATCCTCAATTTCCATCTAAATGGAGAGTATATGATCAATTTTTTCTTCTGGATGGGGTCAACTGAACAAAAGTTGCGTAACATATTCCGCTGGGCGGCAACCTCTCATATCACCCCTGGAGCTGGAGGCACCCACGTCATTGCGCATATATATTATATAAAGGCATACACATTAGAGGGGGATAAGATATGCACGGATCAATCAATGACTGTAACGTCAGTGCTCCGTGTGAAGGTCGGTCCATGGGGAGGAACCGAAGGGGATCCGTGGGTCGAAGGAGGCGGCGGCCACGGCGGCGGCGGCTACACTGGCATCCGTAGCATCGAAATTCGGGGCGGATGGTTGGTCGACTCGATTTTGGTGGAGTACGACGACAACGGCAAATCTGCTGTGGGTTCCCTGCATGGAAAGGGCGGCGGGCGGCCTCATAAAGTATGAGCACGTACATATATATAATTGGATCGATCTTGCATGTGCAGGATTTTTTATTCTTTGTGTTACAAATCTAACCCTTGAATTCTAATCTTTATTTCTCGCAAATATTGTGATGCATAAACTGGTTACAAGCATCTCAATTTATATGCCTATAACTCCTAATAGCACACGACTAGGACTTCGAATTGGACACTACTTCAACTCGAATTACAGATAAAATCGAACTCAATTATGACTAGGACTCTTAAGTCAAGATTAAATCTAACAATCTCCCCCTTAATCTTGACTTTCTAACTTCTTTCCATCTTGTTTGAGTTTGGACGGCGACACATCTAAAACGTCCTTGACTCAACTCATCTTCAGAGCACTTCATCTTCGCTGAGCGCTTCGGCAACAAACGCTTTCTTTGTCTTCGACTTTTGGCATTCTGAAGCAAAGTGTCCATAATCATTACAGTTATAACACCTCACTTTTGCCTTATCAAACCTCCGACCTTTACGGCCTTGGCCATCACACCTGGAAGTGTTCTTGCCTTCACGCTTCGATGATTGAGCCTCCCACTCGGCGCGAGTCAACAAGAGCTGTCCTTCACCTTTGTTGCTAGTGTCATGGATGCGTTCCTCATACGCCTTTAGCCTTCATGTACACCTTCATCTTGATTGCCCGTGCTGCATAATTGCTCTCCGTGAGCATCGGATAATGCAGCGAGATAGCGGAACTCTCCTTCGCCATCGTACCGGATGATGCCTCGTTGCCGTCGACACCACTTCCTGAATTACGCGACATGATCTTGGGCGCGGATCAAAAAACTCCGGCTACTTTGAAGTCTCTTGGACGGAGAGAAACGGAAGGAAAAAATTGTTGTTTTCCTTTTTTTCTATTTCTTGAATTTTACTCTTGCTTGGATTTGCGCTCTTGCTGCTGCTCTGCGTTTGGGTGCTCTCTGTTGCCTCCGCTTGGACTTGCTCTGCTGCGCACACTGCGATTTTTATTCTTGGAGCGAGTAATCGAGTCAGAGACGCTGCCTGTTTTAGACTCCGTCTCGGAGACAAACAAATTATCGGAATCAGTTCGGCTCGGAATTGGTGCCAACTTCACCGTTGCTGTCCTTTTTCCTGCGCACACAAGTCCTGCAATAAATGATGCCACTTCAAAAATCTGCAAGCTTTGGCTTTCTTTTCTTGCTTCGTTTCCCGTGCCACTTTTGCTTTTTTGTTTGCTCCTGCGCAAGAGTACTTCTTTCCTTTTTTCTGGACAGCATTGGGTGACTTGCGTCTCATGCACATGTGCAGGACGACTTTCTGTGCTTTATGCTGGCTCTGTCCTTTTTCTTGGTCTTTCTCCTCTGCACTGCTTGCTTGCTGATTTTGCTACGCGCTGCGCGGAGTCATCGGAAGCATTGGACGGGGCGAGGAGACGTCTTCAATTCGGCGATTCGACGCCGCCGAATTTTTTTCTCTCTGCAGCAGCGACGGCATACAACGGTGGCGCCCGGGAGCGTAGATTGCTCCTCCCGGGGGCAGCAGCAGAAGAAATCAAGGGTTGGCTCTGATACCAATTGTTACAAATCTAACCCTTGAATTCTAATCTTTATTTCTCGCAAATATTGTGATGCATAAACTGGTTACAAGCATCTCAATTTATATGCCTATAACTCCTAATAGCACACGACTAGGACTTCGAATTGGACACTACTTCAACTCGAATTACAGATAAAATCGAACTCAATTATGACTAGGACTCTTAAGTCAAGATTAAATCTAACACTTTGTGTTACAGATATTTTGCTTCTTATTTCAGAGACTTGAAGAGTTGTCTATTTGCAGTTGTAGGGCTAATGATCGATCGAGAATATAAGCTGCAGGTTTCGAGATTGGTTGACTGACTAGTTAGTACGTGCACGCGCGCAGATCAAGCTCAACTTTCCAGATGAGTTCTTAACCGGCGTTGGCGGCTGCAAGGACGCCGCGTTCATCCGGTCTCTGTCGTTCAGCACCAACAAGCGGAGGATGATCGGGCCGTTCGGTAATAGGTCCTATAATATGTTCAGGCCGGACAGCCAGGTCGAGTTCAACTGCTCCGTGGACGGGGCGGCCATCGTCGGCTTTTGCGGGAGGAGCGACATATACCTCAATGCCATCGGCCTTTACGTCGCCGTGTGGAACCCAGAGAAGTTCTACGACGCCATGCGCAAGCAGGGCCACCTCGCTTACCGGACGTCGCCGCTACGACTGCAAAGCGGGCCCGGCCACATAGTCGATGAGCACCACCGCCGCCAACAGCAGGAAGAGGAGTAACCCCCGCCGGTGATCTAGGGGTGTACACCGGATACTGCTTGTCTGAAACAGTCTAATACTAGAGAAATAAGTTAACTATGTAGCAAATTTGTTCAACACTTCTCCATTCGTATAAAAGCTTCTTCTCTATCCAAATTCCTGTTTGAATCACGGCCAAATATATGGGGATGTGAACATACATGTCTGAACGTATGCCTTTTTATCGTGTTTGTATTTGTCTTCCTGTTGTTGGAACTGACCATTTATGAATATTTGGTTTCCATTGAGATGAAAAGCGAAAAGGGGAAGTATATGTGCTTCCAGCCTCATAAAGTAGGCCCTCCGTAAAAAAAATGGGACATATTTCATATTCCATTGCAAAATTAGTATGATATTCTCTTTGTACCTTTAATAAATATTTAGCTTTACTTTATAATCTCTACATATATTAATCGAATATAGTACTTAAACATAATAATTAGGGGCAGTCTAATCATTTTTAATATCTGATTGGTCTATGTGCCAAGAGAAAATTCGCCCTACAAACTTGGATAGGAGTAATTGCTAAGTTGATATCTGAATTTGTTTTAATCAAGGTACCTTTGTATCTGGTATTCAAATTTAAAATAGGGTGACATTTCTGAGATTTCATAGAGTTATTTTCGGTTGAAAACTGGTTTCAAATTCCAACACATGGTTGAAAATTTTGGACGAAATCTTTGGAATGTTCCAAAAACCGGCCGGTTTTTTTATAACGTACTGTGGTGACGCAACATATCACTAGCTGTACCCATTTGCTATGTAAGCCCAGCTTTAACAACACACCTTCAGGAAAAGATCAGCCCAGTATATGCTTTAGATAAATCCAATTGCAAGCACATAAATTGTTCCCACTAAAGTTGTTATGGGTCAGCTTCATTGTAGTCCACAGCTCTCAATTGATGAGTAGTCAATTGTTACAAAAAGAAACAGATGAAAATAAAAGGAATCAATAATTAAGTTCCAAGCATAACCTACTCTTTGCGTAACTTATCCATACCTAGCTAGATGCCCTTGCCACTCAACCATCTTATTCGCCACTTCCAAAGGTTTATACCGAATCATATCTCTATGTCCCTATACTGATATCAAAAGAGATTTTGTCCGTATTCCTCCCCTTCCATGTACTACATGTTAAAAAAAAACATGTCTTACAAAAAACCGACGAACCAGCCTTGAAAAAAACCTCGGCTCAGCTGGTTAAAGAAAGGGAGGAAAAACAAAGACTTGCCATTATGCACCCAAGCCGATGCACATTCTTTCGCTCGACCACCCGCCTCTTGCTCGACCGCCCGCCTCAGCGCCTCTGCCACTGCCACACACCATTCCTCCGCTACCAATCATCATGCCTCCACCACCGCAAACGAGTCCAATGGCGACAACCCTTCCACATCCCTATCTGACGGCATCCTTCCCAACCTTTCCTCTTCCCCATGCCTTATGCTGTCACTGCACTCAATGTTGTCGCCAATTGAGGCCAACGACGAGTGCGCCCTTCGCCACCTTTGTCCTTACAAAAGCCTCACGATGCCACCGCACTCAAAACCATCACCACCGTCGCCGCGCCTCATGCCAGTGCCACTACAATCCAGTATGGGGTTGCTAAGATCCGGAATTTTAGGGCATGGTTATGGGGGTCGGAGGTGTAGCCCAAGGAGCCAATTTCACCTAAGGGGTAAATGCGCAAGGAAGCTCAAATCCTTTGCTCGCCACTCCTCAAATCACGTTTGAGTCGCTGCAAGATCTAGGCGCTGAGTTAGAAGAAGTGGACAAGCTCTCTAGCTGTTGTACCTCGGGTTCTTGGCGATATGGGCAGCTTGGGATTCTTCTAGGCCTTCGGCTCTTGGAGGAATTGTAACACCCCGGCTTCTCAACAACTCCAAGATGTCACCTACTACCACTATTGCCATCAATTTAAACCAATAAACATGTATTAACATCATCTAGATAACAAGAACAAATTTCCACCTAATCCTAAACCTACAATTTTAGCAACATAAAATCAAATAGTTAGACCAAGTGAATGGTCGTAAATAAGTTGATGATGAATAATTGACATTTGGATTGCTTTGGATTTTGCATTTGTGAAAGTTTTGGTCGATCACAGTCGAAGGTTTCAAGTTCAAGTGGTTTCGGTCGCGTACAAGTGGTTTTGCTCGAGTCTGAATGGTTTTGATCGGGTCTGAATAGTTTTAGACCAGTCTGAATGGTTTTGATCAGATCCAAGGAGGATCGGATGACGTTCAAGTTGTATCAGAACATCGAACAACATTCAAGTGGCATCAGAGGATCGCACAGCATTTCAACCATGTCAAACTTTGACCATGTCCGGCTTCGACCACTGTAGAACAAACATGGAAGGTAATCATAGGCTTCAACCTCAAATAGTGAATTGGTCATAAGATAGACTTTGTAGTCTTGTCATCATAGTCATAGACTTTGTGGTCTGCTGTTATTGTCTTTGGTAGTCGAAGGCTTCGCGATCGGTGGCCATAGGCTTCACAGTCGGTACTCGTAAACTTCATTATCAGTTCGAGTACTTTATTTATTGTAATCTTTGAGTACCTCGAGTACTCGTGTTGGGTTAGTGGTTGACTGATCAATGCATGGCGGTAGGTGATTAGTGAACAGTGTTTGAAGGATCAGTACTCAAAGGATTTCGTACTTGGAAGATGGAATTACTCGATGGTCAGATGGTCATGGTATTTGGAGGCTGGTGCTACGGTATTCGGTGATCAATGGTGCAGCGAATGTTTAGAGATCGATAGTTGTAGACTTAGCGATCTGGTGTCTTAGTCATAGTGATCGGTAGTCGGTACTCAATGATTCTGTGGTCGCTAGCGATGCTTGTTATTTTCAAGTATTCTGAGCGATGGTATTTCCCGAGTACTTGTGTTTGAGTATCTATGAGCTAGCGATCGGTGTTGCATAATGTTGGACGGAAATGGCGACAGAGGGGGGGTGAATGTCGACTTTAAAAACTAACCCCTCAAAAGAACCACTTAGCGAAACTCCTCTTCAATAGCTATGAAGAGCTATGAAGGAGTTAAAATAACCTCTCTGGAACCTTGAGCACCTAAAGAAAAAGGCACAACAAACAAGGCAACAAAAACCTAACAAAAACAACAGACAACTCAGGCTGCAAGGGGCTGGTCAGACCGCTGTTATTGGGCCGGTCTAACTGCTCCCATGCCTCCGGTCAGACCGCCCATATACCACCGGTCTGACCGGCCTGTAGTACCTGGTCTGACCGCCATAAGGCCACCGGTCTGACCGCTCCTCGAGTTTTCAGAGCTGACAGTAGAGAGAAATTTTCAGAGAACTTCCAAACTTCCTACTGCAAAGCAAATTTAGGTTTGTCTCTGGTTTTCTTTGCCCAGAACAGTGAGACAACAACTTAAATAGCCACAGCAGCCTAGGAGAACAAAAGAAACCAACTCAACAACAAGAATTGAGGAGATTCCCTAAAATATGAAAATACACAGAGGGCTGCACTCAAATCCAAATTCCTCTCCAATCTTTGATCCTTTGGCCATGAAACTTTGCAAAAATGAAAGCAATAGCCTAAGGACATCCAAGACCAAAACTCAGGCCAACTTGAGAAGGGAATCAAGATTCTCACTAAACCCTAGAAACCAAGAACAGGAAAAACAAGAACAGAGGAGGCTGAAAAAGAGATTCTTGCAAATCGATCAAATTGCTCGTGGAACTAGATGACCAAAGGGTCCAGAAATGCAATTCCATCACAAAACAACCCATTTTGCCACTCCCCAGCAAGAATCGAGTCAAAACGCAAAAACTCAAAAATCAAGCCTAGAGAGCATCAAAGACAAAAACAACAAAAAAGCTTGGGACCTAATCAAACTCAAACAAAGCTATCTTGGACTGATAATGAGGAAGAGAGATACATGATTACATAGGGCCTGTTTGGTTGCCTCCATGAGCTGATGCAGGCTACATGAGCGTGGCCAGGCTGAGGAGGGAAGCTCCTCAGCCGCGTTCCTCCTCAGCTTGGCTCCAGTTGTTTTTTTGCATCCGCTCGTGCAGGCTCTCTCCTCTCCGCAGCCAACCAAACACCATCTCCCTGCATACGCTGGTGCGAGCCACTCGCATGCAGGCAACCAAACAGGCCCATAGAGTATCAACTCATACCATCCCTACAACCCCATACATGCTTGAATGATCAAGAACCCATCTCTCTATCTCTCAAGAACACATAGAGGGAGGAGACATCGAAGGGGACACACACCAACAGAACTCTGACTCTCCCAACCACTAAAGCCCTAAAGCCAAAACCACCTCTCAAAGACTCTTTTGACTGAAGCAAACCCTAACTCTCTCCCAAAGCCATGGGAATGCATGCAGCCACTCACTCATATTTATAGCCCTTGGCTAACAGGTCTCCAACCCGTTATGCCCGCTAACTCCGAACGGAACCGCTTCCACCTGTGCAGCCTTGCGCTTTTACCGAAACGCCCCTCGTGCACCTTCCGGGAAGCTTCCTTGTGTTTTGTCGTCTAAGCATCGCAACCACCTCGAGTCCTCGCCGTCTTTGGCGTGTCCCGACCGTTCTGACCTCAGCGCCACCTGCGCCTAGTCCGGTCACCCCGTGCCTCGCCACGACTCCGCCTCGATGTCCTGTAGTCATCACAAACAAGAAGCACATCAAATAGCACCGCTCGACACATGTAAGCATAAATAGCATCAATAAACCAAACACAGGCACGAAATTTCCCAAACGACCAATCGGGAGACATAAAATGCAATAAGACCGTCTAATCAACCCGATTGCGCCAAATGCCGACCTGGCACAAATAACTCAACCCAAACTCAATCTTTGCAACATACTTGTCAATTACTCATCATAAACATGTGGTCACCTCCACATGGTCTCTCAATCTCCCCCTTGATGAGTATATTGACAAACCCAGAAAAAGCACAAAGTTGAGTTTGAAAAGAAAGTCAAATATGGTCCAAAGAAAGAAAAAATGATGCTAATAACCATGATGACACAAGGAGCAAAAGAAAGAGCAAGTTTTCCTCGAAGCTCCCAAAATGGCTTTTTCTCCACTATTCTCCCCCTTTTGGCAATAAACACATCAAGGATGCAAAAGAGATAATATGACATGATATTGGATGAAATGGCTGAAGTTTGTTTATTTTAAGCACTTAGAGCCATGAAGATTATCCAAAAATGACTATATGAGAATTACATCAAGCCATAACATACAAGTATGCTATCAAGATCATGACAATGTATATAGAGATAAGCTAAGCCAAATAAGTCATAATATGAAATTTAATCAAATTTCTTAGCATGTCAAGTCAACCATGATTCTAGTCTAGCTAAAGGTATCCAAAGATGATGCAGGCCATGTCAATAAGCTAAGTGAAACCAAGAAGCTAGTGTTGAGTCAATATAGAGTGCTACAAGTTCTAGAATGAGACATTTGTTTAAGTACTTGTAAATTTTAGCAAATTGAGCACAAATGACATGATTTTACTTTAGAAATCACATGATTGTTTCCAACCAGATTTTTGTTTTAGTTATGTGCTAGATCTCAAGCCTTATGCGACCACTCCAAGCAAGAAGCTTAAGAAGATGATCTCGGTCATCCAAAACTCCCCCTGAGTTCATGCCTTGTGCAATGGCAAGCCGTCTCATGAGAAAGAATTGGTGAGATCAGTTTTTTCGCACAAAAGATATCTTTTTGCATTCATAAATGGTTGTACTAACTTATGCAATATCAAGAACTAGCATAGCTCGATCTAAAGCTCAACAAAGATTCAAGACTCAACTCAGCCTATTTGACATGGCATAAATCATAGAAGGATAATTAGAGAAAGTCTAGTCTCGAGAACTAACATGACAAGTTTCCATTCAAGTTGAGCAATTTTAATTAACTCATCATGGCAAAAGCTAGTCTACACATATAAAGTCATGATCAATCTAGCAAGTAAGCACAAATCAGGGCAGGATGTAAAGCAATGTAAACATGTCATGAAAGGATAATAATCAAGGCTCCATGTAGTTATTACAATGCAGAATGCTGAAATGCAAGAAAATCCAGCTCCCCCTCAACATGTGATGCAATCTTTTAGTTCAAGTAGAGTTATGTCAACATTACGATCTAGAAGCTCCCAAATGAACTCCCCCTGAACCAAAGCAATAAACAAGAGAAGCTGGCAAAGAAAATCTGAAAGGGCAGTCCTTAAAGCATAGATAAGATATAGAGGAAACTATGGCTTAGACTGACTCTCATATACCCCATATAACTCCAGGACTATCAGCCGATCATCTAGCACACTAAAGAATAAATACGTACCCTGTCTACCCGAGGGTGGCCCAACCCTCGCTAGAACCTACAAGAAGTGAGTGAACTCAACCTAGTGAGAAGAGAACCAGCCAATAAGCAGCATTCTAGAATCAAGAGTAAGAAGTCTAAACAACTAGACAAGAGAAGCACTCTAATCTATGCTAGAAGGACTAACCCGAATGCACCCATATGCAATGCAACAGTAAGGAGTATGAGCATAATAAATAAGATAAAGCAGTAAAGCACAAAGCTCCCCCTCACAATAGTCCATAAGGACAAACCACCCCCAGCTCTCCCCGCAGAGCTGAAAACCTCGAACTATCCAAAGGCTTGGTGAAGATGTCAGCCAACTGATGGTCACTCTCCACGAACTGGAGCACTATGTCACCTTTCTCTACATGGTATCGAAGGAAGTGATATCGGATATCAATGTGCTTGGTCCGTGAATGCTGCACTGGGTTCTTAGCAATGTTAATCGCAGAAGTGTTATCACAAAAGAGTGGAACACTATCTATAACTAACCCAAAGTCCCGCAGAGTCGAGACCATCCTAAGCACCTGGCTGCAGCAACTGGCGGCAGCTACGTACTCGGCCTCTGCGGTGGACTGTGCAACACCGGACTGCTTGTTCAAAGACCAGAAAACAAGAGAAGTGCCAATGAATTGGCAGGAGCCAGAAGTGCTCTTCCTATCTATCCTACAGCCAGCAAAGTCTACATCCGAGTAGGCTCTCAAGGAAAGACAGGACGAGGAAGAGTACCAGATACCATAGTCAATGGTAGCTCGAAGGTACCGAAGGATGCGTTTCACCGCCGGCGGTGAGATACGCGAGGAGAAGCCTGAAACCGAGCACAAAGACACACAGCAAAATGTATGTCCGGTCTCGAGGCAGTGAGGTACAAGAGGGAGCCAATCATGCTACGATACTCCTTCTGATCAACTGGCTCGCCATCCTCATCTGGGTCAAGTGTGGCAGAAGATGCCATGGGAGTTGACACAGGCTTACCATCACTCATGTCAAAGCATCTCAGCAGGTCACAAGTGTACTTGCCTTGATGCAAGAAAGTACCCTCCCGAGTCTGCTTGATCTGGAAGCCAAGGAAGAAGGTTAACTCACCCATCATGCTCATCTCAAACTCGGTGCTCATGACATCCGAGAACTGTGAAACAAGAGCATGGGAAGAGCCGCCAAAGATGATGTCATCCACATAGATCTGGATGAGCAGAAGGTCAGTGTCATGCCTACGAATGAACAAGGTCTTATCCACCATACCCATGTCAAACCCATGACTCAACAGGTAGGACATAAGCCTCTCATACCAAGCTCTAGGGGCCTGCTTAAGTCCGTACAACGCTTTGGAAAGCTTGTAGACATGGTTTGGATATTTGGGGTTCTCAAAACCTGGATGCTGTCTCACATAGACTTCTTCCTCAATAAAGCCATTAAGGAAGGCACTCTTGACATCCATCTGGTAAACCTTGAAACCCTTAGAAGCCGCAAAAGCAAGCAGGATTCTAATGGCCTCAAGTCTAGCTACAGGGGCAAAGGTCTCCTCAAAGTCTAGACCCTCAACCTAGGAGAAGCCCTGAGCTACCAGTCTAGCCTTGTTTCGAACAACCACCCCATCCTCACTCTGCTTGTTCTTGAACACCCACTTGGTCCCAATGACATTGTGACCTTGAGGGGGCTCAACAAGAGACCAGACCTTTTTCCTCTCGAAATTCTCTAACTCCTCATGCATAGCATTGACCCAAGACTCGTTAGATAGAGCATGATTAACATCCTTGGGCTCGAATGAGGCAACAAAGGTAGAATGGAGACAGAAATGTGACATGCCAGACTTCCAGCGAGTGACTCGCTCGAAGAGGTCTCCAATCATCTGCTTGGAAGGATGGTCTTTCTGGATATGTCGAGGAGGTCCAGGATGAGATGAAGAAGTGGCATCTACCTCATGAGCTGACGAGGTAGGAACAGAGCCACTAGCTTCAGAGGAAGCAGAAGGCATGGGCTGATCTCCTCGAGGTGCAGTGGAAGAAGGCACCTCAAGGGGTGGATGAGGGACTAGATCGGATAGACAACCCTCATGTCCATCGTCCTCATCATCCACAAAGATGGGATCGGACTGCTCTAAAGAACCTGAGATATCGGGCCTAGTCCCTGGACTGGCCTCATCGAAAGTCACCTCACAGGTCTCTACCATCTTACTAGACTCGCAGTTCCAAACCTGATAAGCCCGCGAAGAGGACGAGTAACCTAGAAAGATACCGTCACAAGAACGTGACTCGAACTTGTCTAGGTTCCCGGACTTCAGAATGAAACACTTGCAACCAAATACACGAAAATGCGAGACACTGGGCTTTCGCCCATATCTCAACTCATAGGAAGTGCGATGCAAGTGTGCCCGAAGAAAAACTCTGTTCGAAACATGGCACGCGGTCGCAATAGCCTCAGCCCAAAACTTCCTAGGTGTAGAGTACTTATCAAGCATCGTCCTAGTCATCTCGACCAAGGTACGGTTCTTTCTCTCCACGACGCCGTTTTGCTGTGGGATGTGCAGAGAGGAGAACTGATGCTCTACACCTGTCTCATCACAAAACCTCTCAAAGTAGGAATTTTTGAACTCCGTGCCATTGTCACTGCGGATCGCTCGTAAGGCACCTAGAAGCTCAACAGAAAGCCTACTGAAAAGACCTCAGAAATGTGTAAACGTCTCATCCTTCGAGGCTAAGAAAAACACGCAAGAAAACCTCGAGAAGTCATCGACCACGACAAGAACATACCACTTCCCTCCGCCGATCGCACTCGAACCGTCCAAGCGTGTTCATGTGGAGCAGCTGTCCCGGTGCATCGGTCATAGTCACTGTGACCGGAGGGTGAGAAGCGACAACCATCTTGCCGTGCCGGTATGGAGCACAAACCAGATCTTTGACCATTTTGAGTTTCGGCAGACCACGAATGAGGTCGTGGCCGCTAACTCGGGTCAAATGGTCAAATCCAATATGACTAAGTCTCCTATGCCAAAAAGAAAGGTCGCGGGACTCAGAAGCAACTAGACACCTGAGAGGACCACCAGAAGACTCAGAAAAATCAACACGAAAGATCCTCCCAAAACGAGAAATTCCGCAAACCAGACTACCCGAAGAATCAAGAATTTTGCAAGCGTTTTTCTTAAAGCTCACTGTTGTGGGGGTGGCCCAACCCCCCGCGACTGGGCCGTGCAACTAGTCCAACATGTAATAGGCCCAATAGTGTAGAGGAATATACTAGTGTAAATATACCAATGTACCCTCATCCTTTGTAAGTACTAAGGGGTAGAATAGGGATTTTCCATTCTACCCCACTCATATATATAAACCCCAGGAGGGGCAAAGGGGGACATCCTCTCATTCTTACTAACCATTCCACAGATCTGGCTCTCTCTTCCTCTTCTACTAGTCCCCTTCTCTCCTGTTTGGCCCGTAGCCACAACAGATGGCGCCGTCCGTGGGGACGACTAGAAGTTGCGTATGGAAGAGATTTCTCCAGCACTCAAGGAAAGGTAAGAAAAGGGAATAGTTTTGGGCCATTTCTGTTGATTCGCTCAAAACATTATCTTGCTTTATCCCATCATTTGTACTGTAACATACGCCCATCTCCTTTGTGCCTCCTTAAAACCGCCAACTTGAGAGGAGCCCCACAATCCGGCTGCGGCTATATGGATCTTGCTTTGTTCATGGCGTCTGTACCGTCTTGCGGGTCATTAGCGTCAGGCACTTCGCCGCGTCGGACATCTTCGCAGCATCATGTCTGCACTCATCTCCGCGTCAACTCTGCATCGACTCTAGGCCGCCAGGCCGTGCCACGCCGAAGTCTTCGTCGAGCGATGTCACCGCGCGTTGGCCGAAGACTCGATGTCTCCGCGCGCTGGCGAAGAATCATGTCCCGCCGGTCCGTGCCGACGCGAAGTCCCCGGCCGCCGGCCCCGCCGAGTCCACGCACGAAAATACTACAGCGCCACGTATCCCGCGTACACACGAATCGCTTCATCAAGGCTCACCTGGCGTCCGCGACGGCAAAGTCATCCTCGCGCCGCAGCCTCCAAGACGGCGAGGTCTTCTCCGAGCCATGTGCGCAGTGGCGTCGCCTTCAACGAGGACAGCCTCCGCATCGAGCCTCCGCGCCGAGTCTCCGCTTGACATCGAGCCCCCGCGACAAGCCTCCGCGGGCCTCCATGCGACATAGAGCCTCTGGCGTCGAGACTTCGCGGTGAGCCTCCGCGCCGAGGTTACAGCCGCCCAGGCGTATGCATGAAGCCGAGATCATTAAGGGCGAAGGCCACGACAACGACGTCGATGGGTGGACATTTGGCATATTCCTAGCGAAGCCAGTGTCAAGGAGGCCGCGGCGGCGTTTCGCACCTTCGACTGCGACGGCGATGGGCTCATCAACGCCGGTGAGCTCGGGACAGTGCTCAAGTCGCTCGAATTCATCGTCGGCAACGCCACAGAGGACGGCCAGCGCTTAATCAACGAGCCCTGCAGGGTACGAGCTCTCGAGGCATGCGTCCAGAGCGCATGAAATATCCATCCGCAAAGTCCTGAAGAGCAAGGAGTCCGTCTTCGGCTAGTTCTACCTCCGCGTCAACTTCGGCCCCATCGTCTCCGGCGTGAGCAGAACGTCGGCTGAAGCCTCAGTTTTGGCACGAAGTCTTCCGCTCGAAGTCCATGCAGGCGCAAAGTCTTCCGCTCGGAGTCCTTGCAGGCGCGAAGTCTTCCGCTCGGAGTCCATGCAGGCGCGGAGCCCCCCGCTCGAAGTCCATGCAGGTGTGAAGTCTTCCGCTCGAAGTCCTTGCAGGCGCGAAGTCTTCCGCTTGGAGTCCATGCAGGCGCGAAGCCCCTCGCTCGAAGTCCATGCAGGCGCGAAGTCTTCGGCTCGAAGTCCTTGCAGGCGCGAAGTCTTCCTCGAGTCCATGCAGCGCCAAGCCCCGCCGAAGTCCATGCAGGCGCGAAGTCTTCCGCTCGAAGTCCTTGCAGGCGCGAAGTTTTCCGCTCGGAGTGCATGCAGGCGCGAAGCCCCTCGCTCTGTTGTAAAGGTCTTACGACCTCCCGGGACCTTTTACGACCGGTTAGAGTCGTTTACGACCAGATAGAATTGAGTACGACCGGTCCAGAGTACTTACGACCAGTTCCGATCCTCTCAATTCCTCCGATCGCTTTTCAACGTGGTCGTAAATTTATCGTAGCAATTTACGATCGCTCCGCGATATCGCTGCCGCTGCCTTCCTTCAGCCGCCAAGATACCGTGATCGGCCTTTCACGATCACGCAGGTGATGCTTGGCGATCATCGTTCACCGTGGTCGAACACCGCATGCGACCACGTTCTCTTCCTTCAACGTGATCGGAGTCGCTTTCAATCAATTACTAACCTTCTCGGTGTAGTCGCTGCTCCGTACGACCACCTTCACCGTGGTCGTAGCCTTCTTAACGATCACGTCTGCTAGAACTTTGCCGTGGTCGTAACCCCCCCCGATCACGCTTGTGGTGATCGTGAGTCCTTCCGACCACGTCTTGCGCAAACACACGACAAAACAAAGCTTTGTATGTTTCCCTCTTTTTGGTATTTTCTCAATTGCTTGGTACATGGAATACATGGCTCTTAGCCTCTTTTTATACCCGGCTGTCCTACTTCAACACGGGTTCTCAACATCTACTCCGACTCTGATTCTAATACGACTTCGACTAGGTTTCCGACTTCGTCTAGGACTTGGTCTCTATCTTCGACTTCTGATTTGTTACTCGTTTTGGATTCGATTACTTCCAAAACTTGTGTACGACTTCTAAACAAGATTATTTCCAACATTCTCTCCCTAATCTTGTTTTTAGTAACTTCCATCATGTCGATCTTCTTCCTTGGTCACTTTGACGTTCTCCTGCTTCTGCTTCTTCCTTGACCGGTCTTTCTGGGCTGGAGCACCTGCTCTCACAGCCTTTGCTCTCGCCTTTTTCTTCCTGCAACTCTGGTTCGTGCTTCCTCCACCAGCAACTCGTTTCACTGGTGTGTGGCCTTGCTTTCCTCCATCTGCATGCGAGTAAGCACCTCCTGTGTCGTTTGCTACGACTTCGCCTGCTGTGTGTGGTCGATGTCGACCACCTGGGCCACGCCTTCTTTTCTCGGCTGCGTTTGCTACATGTGGTCCGTGTCGACTACTCGGGCCGATGCTTCGATCGCTCCGGCCGATCCTGGGACCTGTGCGTGCAGGTAGTCGTTCGAAATCGACTACTCGCGCACCTCTCGTTTCTTTGCGGTCGTAATGTGTTTCGACCACGCTCAACTCTTGTTTGCCATGGTCGTAACACTTGCCGACCGTGCTCGATCATCTTTTGCCGTGGTCGTGGCACTTCGACCACGCTCGATCGTCTTTCTCGTGGTCGAATTTCTTCGACTACAGCCAAAACCTTCGCCAACCTTCTCGTTCGACTTCCAACTCTTTCGACTTGTTGTTCACGACTTCATGCTGTTTTTCACCACCGTGAGATGAAGTCTTTCATGCTCTCGTTCCTCCGAACTTTCTCCATGCCATCCGGTTTCCAGATTTTCAATGGTAGCTTGTACAACCGATTTGCTGACTTTTGCACCTTCATTAGCGATCGCTCTCTGTTGTCGAAAACTCTCGAGTAAACATCTTTGAGTTCGATTCGACAACCATCTTCATCGCTTGTCCAAGACTTATGACATTGCTGCAAAGACTTGGTATGTAATACACATCCGATGCTGGTCTTTGACTTCCATCCTTGCACTTCAATAGGATTGTGCCTCTCCCTTTATCCGAACGGTTGAGTCATCTCCAAACTTCACCTTACCGACCACCTTTTCATCCAACTTATGAAACAACGCGCGTGTGCTGTCATGTGGTTACTTGCTCCGTTGTCAAGATACCAATTTGTTGGTCGGTCCCGAGTCTCCTCTCCTTCTCCATCAAATTAGGAAACACCTTCCCTTCATTTAAAAATACCATTATTGGTTCTTCAACATTGCGGTGGGATAGTAGCAAAGTTGGTTCAGATATTCGAGGTTTGAGCTATGTTGACTTCTTCGACTTTCTTCTTGCTCCTGCATTTTGCAGCATAGTGTCCATACCTTTTGCAATTGTGGCATTGTATGTGACTTCGACAATCCGCAAGATAATGACCATACTTCTTGCAGGTATGGCCTTTGGATGTGGCTTCGCATTCAGCAGCGTCATGACCGAATTTTTCACATTGAGCATTGAATATGAGACTTATCTTGAGATCTTCCACCTCGACCAGTTCCACGACCTTGCTGGCCATATGAGTGCGTCGGTCCGCTTGTATTGGTTCCTCGTGTCTTCTCTCACGAGCAAGGCTTGTTGATTGTAAGATCCTTGCCCTTCGTTGTCGGCTTGGTAACTCTTCAGGAGCTGCTCGTGTGCTTTGAGCGCTCCGGTTACCTCCTCAATCTTCATCTTCGAGAGGTCTTGCGAGTACATAAGCGTGGTCACGACGGAAGAAACTTCTCCGTAGCACTCTCAAATACTTCTTCACCGCCACCTCATCTTTCAAGTCGTCGCCGAGAGATTTGATCTCGTTCACGACTTCGTTGAATCGACTAGAGAACTCTTCCACGGTCTGACTCTTCCCCATCTTCATGGCTTCAAACTCACTTCTTAAGGTTTGAAATCGAACTTCCTTCACTCGGTCTACTCCTTCATGCATAGTTTTCAGAGTAGTCCAGACATCTCGAGCAATCTCCTTCCCAATCAATTGTCGCATCATTGAATCGGGAACGGCTTGATAGATCGCCGCCATAGCCATCTTGTCTAGTCGCTCATCAACGACCTTGTCTTTCTCTTCGGTTCAATGGGCCCCAAACACCTGCGCGATCATGTTGACCTTCACCTTCATCGCCCGATCGGGTAATTGTCCGAACCGAGGATCGGTATCGCAGCGACACGCTTTCCTTCGCCTTTGAAGCTTCCGCCATGGTTCACCGAAGCTCTGATACCAACTGTTGTAAAGGTCTTACGACCTCCCGTGACCTTTACGACCGGTTAGAGTCGTATTGACAGATAGAATTGAGTACGACCGGTTCGAGTACTTACGACCGTTCGATCCTCTCAATTCCCCTCCGATCGCTTTTTCAACGTGGTCGTAAATTTATCAGTAGCAATTTACGATCGCTCCGCGATATCGCTGCCGCTGCCTTCCTTCACCGCTCAAGATACCGTGATCGAAGCCTTCTCACGATCACGCAGTTGATCTTGGCGATCATCGCTCACCGTGGTCGAACACCGCACGACCACGTTCTCTTCCTTCAACGTGATCGAGTCGCTTTCAATCATGTACTAACCTTCTCGGTGTAGTCGCTGCTCCTTACGACCACCTTCACCGTGGTCGTAGCCTTCTTAACGATCACGTCGCTAGAACTTTGCCGCGGTCGAACTCCCCGATCACGCTTGTGGTGATCGTGAGTCCTTCCGACCACGTCTTGCGCAAACACACGACAAAACAAAGCTTTGTATGTTTCCCTCTTTTTTGGTATTTTCTCAATTGCTTGGTACATGGAATACATGGCTCTTAGCCTCTTTTTATACCCGGCTGTCCTACTTCAACACGGGTTCTCAACATCTACTCCGACTCTGATTCTAATACGACTTCGACTAGGTTTCCGACTTCGTCTAGGACTTGGTCTCTATCTTCGACTTCTGATTTGTTACTCGTTTTGGATTCGATTACTTCCAAAACTTGTGTACGACTTCTAAACAAGATTATTTCCAACACGCTCGAAGTCCATGCAGGCGCTAAGTCTTCGGCTCGGAGTCCTTGCAGGCGCGAAGTCTTCCGCTCGGAGTCCATGCAGGCGCGGAGCCCTCCGCTCGGAGTCCATGCTAGCGCGGAGCCCCCCGCTCGAAGTCCATGCAGGCGCGAAGTCTTCCACTCGAAGTCCTTGCAGGCGCGAAGTCTTCCGCTCGGAGTCCATGCAGGCGCGAAGCCCCTCGCTCGAAGTCCATGCAGGCGCGAAGTCTTCGGCTCGGAGTCCTTGCAGGCGCGAAGTCTTCTGCTCGGAGTCCATGCAGGCGCGGAGCCCCCCGCTCGAAGTCCATGCAGGCTCGAAGTCTTCCGCTCGAAGTCCATGCAGGCGCGAAGTCTTCGGCTTGGAGTCCTTGCAGGCGCGAAGTCTTCTGCTCGGAGTCGAGCTCACCGGGCTCATGCGCGCGTTCAAGCTCCGCCTCAAGCTCGCCCAGCGCCACTGGAGGCAGACGTCCCGGAGCTTCTGGTCCCACATCCTGTACGGTTGCCCCCATGGGTCGTCCTCGTCGGAGCACCTATTGGGGACGGGGTACTCGGGGAAGAGCTTAGCGAGGATGCGGTCGACGTCCTCGCAGGGGAGGACGCGCTCGGCGCAAAGGTAGCGGCCGGAGGCGGCGGGGACCTCGAAGACACGGAGGTGAGCGTCGGCGACATCATGGACATTGACGTAGGCCTGGACGCCTCTGCGTCGGTGCTCCCTGTCGCCGCCGCTGCATGCATGACGAGGCCGCGCAGAAGACGGCCACCCCGACTAAGGACTTCGCGCAGGCAAGGTCACGGTCGCGCGATGTCGAAGTTTTCCACAGGAGTAACCGTATACATGCAGGCATGAGTATCCATCTACCTGCATGCATGAGGTGTCCGCCCGTGCACATCCACTTGAGACTTCGCCCGGCCACGTCGTCGCGTGCAGCCGCCTGGGCTCCGACAGCTCCGCACTCGTCTTCGTTCGGTGCCCCGCATCTAGCTCCGACCCCGCGTCATCTCCGTGCAGAACCTTGCTCCGCGGCCTGGGCTTCGCCGACTCTCCGCTTCACAGCCTTCGGGCGACTCCGAGCGACTATAAGTTGGAGACAGCGTCGACGAGGCCACGGCGATGTTCTGTGTCTTCGACTCGACCCGGGCTGCGACTCCGCATGACATACTCCGCAGGGGCGGCGTCGGCCTCCGCTCGGCGTCGCGAAGCGCTTGCGACCGGTGCTTGGCGGGCAGCTCTTGCAGCATCCAGGCCCCGAGTTCCATCTCCAGCCCTTGGACATCGCAGAGCCTCCGCCTCCGCGTCTTGCTGCTGGGCGCCCACAGGAAGTACAACAACTGGGGGTTCATCGAGCTCGCCGCGCGGCGCTTCTTCCGGCTGCAGCCAGGGAACGGCGGCAAGAACGTCGTGTCGGTGAACACGTACGCATGCTTGCACGTACATCAGGTTCCGCCTGTTTACGATAGCAACCAACGAAAGATGACGACACGTCGTACATGGCACTGCGTGCATGGCGCTCCGGGCCTTCGCACGTCCTCGGCAAGACTTTGCCGACCCACGTTCAGCCCTCGACAATGTTGCTAGCATTCGGCTCAGCTTCGAGAGGACTTTGCTGGCCTCCGCTCAACCCAGCCACGTCTTCACCAGCACTTCACCTCAGCTCGAGGGAGTCTTCGCTGGCCTTTGCCCAACTCTGCGACGGTTCTGAGCAAACCTCCCCGTCACGTCAAGAGTGGCACGAACTAGTGCACGCAAGATGAAACGCAGCATGCAAGCAGACTCGTATTGCATTGCACGCATGGCCTATGTATGGGCAGGGCCCATGCGCTCCATCCCCACATGAGCTGGAGAAGGCGCCAAGGTCTCCGCACCTACGGAGTCTACCTCACATCGCCATCGCTCCGCCCGGTACGCACTGCAAGTAATTACGTGCGAGACTTTAATATTAGACACTGTATTCTTGCATGCATGGTCTTAGAGAAATGATTGTTCATCAAATCATTTACTGCGGTTGCAGCCACAGTTCCATTCTGAGAACACTTGATTTGGCCATGTTTTCGTCTCTAGTTTTGACCTGTTCTGGGCTCCCGTAGCATCTAATGCTTTTCTAGTACTTCATTCGGGAGCGTTTTGTTGTCGCAAGTCTTCGGCCATTTCTTCGCTGCTTCTGTTCTGGTCCTCGTTTTGGATTTAAATCGCACGATCGGCTCGAGTGTCGGTGTACTCTCCGGAGTATAAATAAGACGCGGATGTTGTCCCTGCGCACTCTACTGAGTATAAATAAGACGTGGTTTGATATTCCCACGCAGTCTATGGACTCTAAATAAGACGTAGCGCGAGGTCCACCTCCGCACGCACTCTATGGAGTATAAATAAGACGTCGCGCGAAGTTCGCCTCCGCACGCACCTTCACTGCCCGCAACGCGCGGAGGCTTGCCTCCGCGCGCAGTCTATGGACTCTAAATAAGACGTAACGCGAGGTCCGCCTCCGCACGCACTCTACGGAGTATAAATAAGACGCAGCAGGGGACGCCCCCACGTGCACTCTACGGAGTATAAATAAGACGTCGCGCGAGGTCCGCCTCCGCACGCACCTTCACCGCCCGCAACGCGCGGAGGCTTGCCTCCGCGCGTAGTCTACGGACTCTAAATAAGATGTAGCGCGAGGTCCGCCTCTGCACGCACTCTACGGAGTATAAATAAGACGCAAATGTTGTCCCTGCACACTCTACGGAGTATAAACAAGACGCGGATACCACGCACGCATGGACATTGTCCTTACGCGTACTCTCCGGAGTATAAATAAGACGTGGATGTTGATCCCACGCACTCTACGGAGTATAAATAAGACGCGGATGTTGTCCCTGCGCACTCTACGGAGTATAAACAAGACGCGGATACCGCGCACGCATGGACATTGTCCTTACGCGTACTCTCCGGAGTATAAATAAGACGTGGATGTTGATCCCACGCACTCTACGGAGTATAAATAAGACGCGGATGTTGTCCCTGCGCACTCTACGGAGTATAAACAAGACGCGGATACCGCGCACGCATGGACATTGTCCTTACGCGTACTCTCCGGAGTATAAATAAGACGTGGATGTTGATCCCACGCACTCTACGGAGTATAAATAAGACGCGGATGTTGTCCCTGCGCACTCTACGGAGTATAAACAAGACACGGATGCCGTGCACGCATGGACATTGTCCTTACGCGTACTCTGTGGAGTATAAATAAGACGTGGATGTTGATCCCACGCACTCTGCGGAGTATAAAAAACTGCACGATGGCCAAGACACCAGGGAGTGCATCGCTTTAGCGACGCACCACCAGGATATCGCGCCCTCGCGCGCGTTGCACCAGGGAGTGCGCGTGTTGCACCAGGAAGTGCGTCACAAGTTTTTGAAGGTAGGGGAACGGCGCGCCTCCCTGCCTCAGCCTACGCCACAAGCGCCCGCTCTCCGCGGGCACTATTTTTGAAGATAGGGGAACGGCGGGACGCCGCCTTGTAGGCATCGCCTCGGCGGGACGGCACGGCTTTGGCGCAGGATTTCACCGTCCGCCTTGTAGGCACTGCCTCGGCGGGACGGCACGGCTTCGGCGCTCGACTCCGCCGTCCACCTCGTAGGCATCACCACGGCGGGGCGTCACGACCTCGGCGCTCGACTCCGCCGTCTGCCTCGGCATCGCCTCGGTAGGACGGCACGGCTCCAGCGCAGGACTTCGCCGTTCGCCTTGTAGGCATCACCTCGGCGGGATGACACGGCTCCGGCACAAGACTTCGCCGTCCACCTCGTAGGCATCGCCTCGGCGGGACGGCACGGCTTCGGCGCTCGACTTCGCAGTCCGCCTCATAGGCATCGACTCGGCGGGACGCACGACCTCGGCGCTCGACTCCGCCGTCCGCCTCGGCATCGCCTCGGCGGGACGACACGGCTCCGGCGCAGGACTTCGCCGTCCACCTCGTAGGCATCGCCTAGGCGGGACGGCACAGCTTCGACGCTCGACTTCGCCGTCCACCTTGTAGGCACCGCGGCGCAGATGGCACGGCCGGCGCGCGACCGCCGCCCGCCTTGTAGGCATCGCCCGGCGGACGGCACGGCTCGTGCGAGACTTCGCCGTCGCTTGTAGGCACTGCCTCGCGGGACGGCACGACCGGCGCTTCGACCGCCGCGTTTGCCTCGTAAAGGCATCGCCTCGGCGGGACGGCATGGCGCGATCGCGCCGCTTGCCTCAGAGGCGCCTCGGCGGACAAAGGCGGGATTCAGCGCAGGAGTTCACTGATTTCTTCGTAGGCATTGCCTCTGGGGTCTACAACCTACCAGTTGCATCGGCCCACTAGTCAGCACCCTTGCGCTTGCTGTCGGGGAACGGGGGGCTGGGATAGTTGGTCGCGTCAGCTCGCCCATCGGGACCTCAGCGCTTGCTGTCGAGGGAGTACCTGTTGTGGGGGTGGCCCAACCCCCCGCGACGGGGCCGTGCAACTAGTCCAACATGTAATACGCCCAATAGTGTAGAGGAATATACTAGTGTAAATATACCAATGTACCCTCATCCTTTGTAAGTGAAGTAAGCTCTCGTGATAGTCTATCTACTTCCTTCTCCAACTCGCTACACGTAGCTCTAGATCTAGCATGGAATCTACCTAGCTTAAGAAAAGCATCATTAAGCTGGTCGTAGGTGGGGCATACCTCGTCGGAGTCGGAGTACAGCTTGCTGTCGCTCAGTTCACCCTCAAGGGTCATGAAGCACATGCCGGAGAAGTGGTCACCGCCCTTGGAATCTTGCTCGTCCGTTCCATTGTCATCGCTCCACCCCTCCACCTCGCTGAGACCGAGGTTGTCGAAGGCGGTGAGGACGCGGTGGAAGAGTTTCTTGGCTTTGCCAAGGTCACGGAACTTCTTCTTGCCTTGAGCGTGAGCTGGAGGCTTCTTGTTGCGGTCCTTGTCGATGTAGTCATTCTTGCTCACACCGCCGTAGTCACCTTTTCCCTTCCCCAGCTTGGGGCAGTTTGCTCGAATGTGGTTGGGGCCACCACACTCGAAGCAAATCACGGGTCCTCCTCCCTTTCCGTCCCTCCTCCTCTTGTAAGCATGGGAAAATCTCCGAGCTAGGAGGGCTAACTGCTCATCTGCAAGCTGCTCTAAATGATCATCAGTTATGTCACAGAGAGCAGCAAGGGAGAATCCACAAGTCAACTCAGAAGAAGGTCCAGAAGTGGGATCGGTGACTAAGGCCATCGACTGTGACTTCGACCTACGAGAGACTATGTCAATCTCGTGAGTCTTAAGGCCTGAATACAACGCGTCAAGAGTCAAGGTCGAGAGGTCGGTGGTGTCCTTGATGGTAGTCACCTTCATCTCCCAAACCCGTAAATCAAGAGCGACGAGCATCTGACGAGCGTTGTCCGAGTCGGGGTATGTGAGACCGACCGCTCGGAGGTTGCTCAAGATCTTGTGGAAACGCGCAAAACACTCATCGAGCAACTCGCCAGTGAGCATTTCAAACTTGTTGTAATCTCGCTTGAGCTGGTCCAGTTGGACTGTCTTGATCTGGGTGGTGCCCTCATGGTATGCATCGAGGGTCACCCAGATGTCGAAAGCCGACGTCAAATGAGAGATGCGGTCAAGCTCGCTTCGGCTCAACCCCTGGATTATGTTGTTCCTTGCCTTAGCATTCGCCTCAACATCAGCCATGTTCCCGGCATTGATGTTCTCATCGGCAGGAACAAATATCGTACTTGTGTTTGAGTATCTATGAGCTAGCGATCGGTGTTGCATAATGTTGGACAGAAATGGCGACAGAGGGGGGGTGAATGTCGACTTTAAAAACTAACCCCTCAAAAGAACCACTTAGCGAAACTCCTCTTCAATAGCTATGAAGAGCTATGAAGGAGTTAAAATAACCTCTCTAGAACCTTGAGCACCTAAAGAAAAAGGCACAGCAAACAAGGCAACAAAAACAACAAACAACTCAGGCTGCAAGGGGCCGGTCAGACCGTTGTTATTGGGCCAATCTGACCGCTCCCTTGCCTCCGGTCAGACCGTCGATATACCACCAGTCTGACCGGCCTGTAGTACCCGGTCTGACCGCCATAAGGCCACCAGTCTAACCGCTCCTCGAGTTTTCAGAGCTGACAGCAGAGAGAAATTTTCAGAGAACTTCCAAACTTCCTACTTCAAAGAAAATTTAGGTTTGTCTCTAGTTTTCTTTGCCCAGAACATTGAGACAACAACCTAAATAGCCACAGGAGCCTAGGAGAACAAAAGAAACCAACTCAACAACAAGAATTGAGGAGATTCCCTAAAATCTAAAAATACACAGAGGGCTGCACTCAAATCCAAAGTCCTCTCCAACCTTTGATCCTTTGGCCATGAAACTTTGCAGAAATGAAAGCAATAGCCTAAGGACTTCCAAGACCAAAACTAAGGCCAACTTGAGAAGGGAATCAAGATTCTCACTAAACCCTAGAAACCAGGAATAGGGAAAACAAGAACAGAGGAGGCTGAAAAAGAGATTCTTGCAAATCGATCAAATTGCTCTTCGAACTAGATGATCAAAGGGTCTAGAAATGCAATTCCATCACAAAGCAACCCATTTTGCCACTCCCCAGCAAGAATCGAGTCAAAACACAAGAACTCAAAAATCAAGCCTAGAGAGCATCGAAGACAAAAACAACAGAAAAGATTGGGACTTAATCAAACTCAAACAAAGCCATTTTGGATTGATAATGAGGAAGAGAGATACATGATTACATAGAGTATCAACTCATACCATCCCTACAACCCCATACATGCTTGAATGATCAAGAACCCATCTCTCTATCTCTCAAGAACACACAGAGGGAGGAGACATCGAAGGGGGATACACACCAACAGAACTCTGCCTCTCCCGACCACTAAAGCCCTAAAGCCAAAACCCTAACTCTCTCCCAAAGCCATGGGAATGCATGCAGCCACTCACTCCTATTTATAGCCCTTGACTAACGGGTCTCCAACCCGTTACGCCCGCTAACTCCGAACGGAACCGCTTCCACCTGTGCAGCCTTACGCTTTTACCGAAACGCCCCTCGTGCACCTTCCGGGAAGCTTCCTCGTGTCTTGTCGTCTAAGCATCGCAACCACCTCGAGTTCTCGCCATCTTCAGCACATCCCGACCGTTCTGACCTCAGCGCCTAGTTCGGTCACCCCATGCCTCGCCACGACTCCGCCTCGACATCCTGCAGCCATCACAAACAAGAAACACATCAAATAGCACCGCTCGACACATGTAAGCATAAATAGAATCAATAAACCAAACACAGGCACGAAATTTCCCAAACGACCAACCGGGAGACATAAAATGCAATAAGACCGTCTAATTAACTCGACTGCGCCAAATGCCGACCTGGCACAAATCACTCAACCCAAACTCAATCTTTGCAACATACTTGTCAATTACTCATCATAAACATGTGGTCACCTCCACATGGTCTCTCACATAATAGTTGCAACCGGTCGTAATGAGTGATCTGAAGTTGGTTATTTCTGGAAAGCATGGAAATAGTGGTCATGGAAGATCTGGTTGGTATTCGTGGATGGTTTGGTTCTTGTCTATGAATGAACAATGGTGTGGTTTGCATGTGTGTGCTATTGTCGGTCAAGTTTTGAAGAACTTGTGCTGGGAGAAAAACGTTTCTTTGGTCTTTGCATATGTAGGTGGGCATGAATGTAATCATGGTCGATGACGAGAAGGCCTAGAACTAGGATAGGGAAGTCTGAGGTCCAGGCGATCGAGGATATCACGCGAGGTGGTTGGGCTCATGCTGGAGTACGTGGAGATCGAAGGTGGTGATTCGTGGAGAAGTTATGGGTGGTGCGGTCCATGAGGCTTTGACACGATGTGATGAAGATACAGGAGGTGCTGTCTTGGAGACTTCATCATGTGTTAAGTTAGAAGTAATGGATGGAGTCCATAACTGGGAAGATTTAGAGTATGAATAAAACCCGTGTTGGGAAGGATTTTGGGTCCCTTGGTTTTCGGAAGAGATAAGAGTGTTTGTGTTCGTGTTTGAATCAGACACAGTTTGGGATGTTAGCCTATAAAAGCAAGAGAGGCTAAGAGCTAACGGTTGGCTTTTGAGAAAGTTTAGTACAATATTGAGTGGGCTTTCATCAAAAAGGTTTTTAGGGGGTTCTTGTGAGTGCACTTTGTAAATCCATGAGATTCTAGCAATAAAGATAGTCTTGAATCAATCGAGTTCTTGATTTGCTTGAAGTGCGTTGGTGATTGTTAGTGGTTTGGATCATACGACAATGAGCAAAGCATTCGAGCGAAGTGGTCGAACAGATCGATCGATTGAGCGAGTGGTCGAAAGCATCATCGATCGTAAGGAGACTTCAAGAGCGACGACAATCATTTACCCCCTCTGATTGCAGTATTTGATCCTAGACAAACATAATTCAGACTTATTATGAACCAAGTAAATACCTAGGGCCACATAATAAGTCCCAACTACGCAATGCATCATTTAGCAATATTTCATACTGAAAGAAAACTAAGCGAAACCATAAAGTATCCAATTATTACAACAAGTGGTGCCCAATTATTCATAACAAAAAATGATGTAAAGGTAAGTGAGGTGAAAAACTATCAAGTGCAAGTATCCATGTGCTACAATCACCCATGTATATTGCCTTCAATGTTCACCTAAAAATAACAAGTAAAGCAAGGGTGAGTCCACGACTCAGCAAGTATAAAGCAGAATAATAAGCGAGGCATCACCACATTAACCATTCATATCCATTCAACATCAACTCAATTCTCCACATTCTCATTATCAACATTTTCCATTGACATGTCTCATTCCCTTTCTCATGAATGCAATGCAATGCTCATGTATATGTCTCATCTTTTCTTTGCTTATACCGGTATAGCGGAGTGTAACACCCATCAGTGTTCACTCTTGCCTATGCTCTTTAGTGTGGGGACCAATTACCCATCGGTCCTCATTGCTCATCTTTTACATATGGGGATCTCATTGCCCATATCTTACATATGGGGACCTCATCCAACTCCTGTGGGTCACATGATTCATAATGAATGCTCAACATGCAATGCAATGAATATTATCTTTTATCATTAGCAAATGTGTATATTCATCATCCTTCGGTCATCAAAATTATCATCAATTTATTGATAACAAGTGAGCAATTTAAAACAGAAATGAACATATAAATCATCATATTACCTCAATTTTTATCTTTAACATCATATCATTGGCACGAGAGCAATATAAAGCAAATATTATCATAGGAATGTTGTAGGCAAGTAATCAGTTAAGCACAACTTTTAAGCGCTTGAATACAATTCTACAGTGCACTTGCCTTTCACTTTACTTGAGACAACTAGGAAGGTTGGAAGACGACCTTACTCCCGAAGCTACTCCTCCTATAGTAGGTTATTCAATCTCAAAACACAAGCCCAAAATATTACAAAACACAACTAAATGAACACACACCTACACGCTCCCAAAACCACAACTATTCCCTCTCTTTACCGAGTACTCCCCATTGCTATTCCAATACCAAAAATGCCACAACTTTCAATCCCCACATGTAAAAATAGCAAACCATACCATCACTGAAATCTACACAAAACTACCCATATTTCCTTAGTTGGCACAATCCTTAGATTAATTCATTTAAATCTGCAAACTTAACCTAGGAAACCGATCTGTCATCCCCCGGACAACTGACTTGTAAAATTTGTATCTTTTAATCTACATATGCAAATACAGTAAACATTCACATTTTTGAAATTTACAGGAAATTTTCCATCACTTTCCAGTTATCACTAACTTTTAGTTCTTCCCTTTACTTGGTCAATTCATCACTTTCCCCGGCTAGTCCAGCAGTCACCCGACGCCGAACAGCAGTACTAAAAATTTCATAACTTCTAAACCACCCATCTAAAATTTTTGTTCTTAGACTCTCCGGAAATCTAAGAAATTACCTACATTATTGATGGTTATCAAATTTCTAGTTGGGTTCATATTCTAATTTTAATATGTTGTTTAATGCTGTCTGCCGAAACCCAACAGACAGAATGAACAGAAGCACGATAAAATTTGTACCTCCCAAATCATTCATCAGATCGACATAAAAAATACTATACAAAAAGCTACTGAAGTCCTCTACAACTCTTTAGGAGTTGAAGTTCTCAGATTTCACACCCAAGGAACCCTAAATCGCAGATCACAGCAGACTGCGCAGATCGAACGAATAACCAAAATCTAACCCGAACAAGAAATCGCTAAGAATAAAAGGGGTAGGAAATTGTTTTGTCACCCTTGGAGACCACAGCGAGGGCCTCTGGAAACCCAGCAAATCTCCCCCTTTACCTTCTCCTTCTTGGCTTCTTCTCTCTTCTCACTAGATCGGCTGCAAGGGAAGAAAGGAGTTGGCAGCAGGGAGCAGTAAGGGGGGCTGCTGCAGGGAATTGGTAGATGAGAGGGGAGGGAGATGCTACTGCACAGGGCAGAGGAGGCGCATGGGGTGGGGCGGGGGGAGGAAGGGGCTACAGGGAAAATATAAGGGGTGGCTGGCGGTGGCCCTAATGGGCCAAAGGCCCATGACCTAAAGCCCTCTCAAAACATTTTGGATTTTTCCTCTTTTCAAACTCGAGAAACATTTACTTCTTGAATTCTATTGATTTCCTCTCTTTTCAAAACACCGAATCCTCCGTACTCTGATCAGGGTATTACAGGAATCGACACTTCCAGGTCCTGTAAATCCTGCTGTTCTTCAGGTTATGTCCTTTTAGTTTGTTATGTACTATTGAAACTTTGAGCAGAGAATTTTTCACTCTGTAAGTCCTCTTCTAAGCGCCTGATTAAATTGACGAGTATTGTTAGAGATATATGTATAGTTTGTTATTCCCCATTGTTATGAGGGGTTCTTTGCATATTTACCACCTGTACTTTGTGTATATATACCGGCCCATTGGCCTCATATGAATACAAGCGCTATTCATAACATGGTATCAGAGCCAAAACTAGGGTTTTGGCTTACCTAGGGTTCCGTGCGCCCGTGTGCCGCCTCCGCCGTCGTCGCCGACTCCCGGCCTCCGCCGCCGTCGCCGACTCCCGGCCTCCTCCGCTGCCATCACCGCCCGCTCGGTCTTCACGGCCTCCTCTACCGCCGCTGCCGGCTTCCTCGTTGCCGCCGCCGCGCTGCCGCGTCGCCGCCGCTCCTCCGCCGACGCCGCTCCTGCGTCGTCGCCGCTGCCTCTCGCGCCGCCGCCGGCCTCCCGCGCCTCCGCTCGCCTTCGCCATCTCCGCTCCGCCACGCCGCCGCCGCCTCCGCGCCTCCCGCCGCTATTCGCCCGAGGGCGCCGCCGCCGCCCGAGGTCGCCGCGAGAGGCGGACCTCCACCGCCCGCTCCGCCGCGCCCCGCGCGGGCCGCCGCTCGCTCGCGCCGCCGCCGCGCGCGCGCGCGCCGCCGCAGGCCGTCTCCGCCCGCGCCTCGTTCTAGGGTTGGGCTCGGTCGGTTCCTTGGCTCGGTCGGTTTTGTAAAACCGACCGGAAGAAAAAAGAAAGAAAAACGCGTCGTTCTAACCGCGCGCCGCCCGGTGCCGCTGTTAGACGTTGTTGTTTTGTCGCCGCCGCGCGCCCAGCGCCGCCTACCAATGGGCACCGTTTCCCTCCCTCGCTGCCCGGTGATCTTTGATGGTGTTAATTACACCGACTTTGTGTCTCACATGCGCATCCACATGCGTGGTCTTCGTCTCTGGGGCGTCCTCTCTGGCGATGTCACCTGCCCGCCTTGCCCTATTCCTCCGACGGAGCCTACGCCTGTTAAGGCTGCTGCTGATGATGAAGCTGATGATGAAGCTGCCTCTGCCTATCAAGAGGCTCTGGATTCCTACAAGGATCGTCTGACCGTCTACACTCAGTGGTACGATGATGACGCCGCCGCTGCTGTCCTCATCGCGATGTCCACCTCGATTTTCTTACGAGGTTGTGGGACTCTCTTCGCTTTCGGATGTGGACTCATCTTCGCCGGCGCACGAGCCTCTCGGTGATGCCCTGTACCTGTCCGTGGTCCGCCAGGAGCACTCTCTTCAGCAGGGTGATGCTCCTGTTGACGCTTTTTACGCTCAGAGTTCTGCTGTGCTCGCGCCGCTTGACTCACTTCGCACCGCTGGGCCGCCGCACTGCTCTTTGCGCGGATGTACGCGGCGACCTAGAGTTTCAGCCGGTTTACGAGTTCCTTACTCGCTTCGCCTTGAGTTCGAGCAAAGGCGTGCCCAGCCTTGCACGCCACCCTCGTGTCACTCTCCGGAGGCTCTTACCGAGATACGCGCAGAGGAGACTCGCTTGAGTGGTGCTGGTCCGATGCCACTCCTTACGTGCTCGCCGCTCGTGCACTGCTACTTTGCCTCCTCCTCCGGCTACCACGGTGGTGGTGGCCGTCCTCCGTCTCGAGGTGGCCGCCTCACTGCTCCTACCGCGACAAGGATGGCCACACCGAGTCCCAATGCTACAAGAAGAAGCGGCATCTTTCACGCCGTTCTTCATCGGCACTAGTACTTCTACGACGACGTGCGCCTCGACTTCTTCAGAGCTTCTCTCACCGAGCGAGGAGATAGCCGACTTCGACGCCTACTTGCCGCCGGGTTCTCCCTTGACGAGTTACGCATCGACTCTTGCACCGAGACCACCTCCTACACAGTCAGGTACCTCCCCGTGGATTCTTGATTCTGGAGCATCCTTTCACATGACTCCTGATCCTTCCACTCTGTCTTCTATTACACCTCTTGATTCTCCTGTCAGTGTTCTTACTGCTGATGGTACATCTCTTTCTGTCTCTGGTCGAGGATCTCTTAGCAACTCCTCCTTTCATGTTCCTTCTGTTGCTCATGTTCCTCGCCTTACCTTGCAGCTTCTTTCTGCTGGGCAGATTACTGACCTTGGTTATCGGGTTATTCTCGACTCTGACTCTTGTTGTGTTCAGGACTGCCACACGGGAGCTCTGGTTGGTTCTGGCCCTCGGCGCCGTGACTCACAGCGTCTCTGGGAGCTTGACTGGCTTCACCTTCCTTCTGCTGCCACCATCGGCGCCAGTCTCTCCGCTCCTGCCGCTTTTGCCACTTCATCTACCGGCTCTTTCCAGCAGTGGTATCACCGTCTTGGCCATCTGTGTGGATCCCGTCTGTCGTCCTTAGTTCGTCGTGGTCTTCTGGGGTCTGTCTCAGGAGACGTGTCTTTAGATTGTCAGGGCTGTAAGTTAGGTAAACAGATTCAACTTCCTTATCCTCATAGTGAGACTGTGTCTCAGCGTCCTTTCGATCTTGTTCATTCAGATGTTTGGGGTCCGGCTCCCTTCGTTTCGAAAGGGGGTCATCGTTATTATATTATTTTTATAGATGATTTCTCTCGCCACACTTGGATATATTTCATGTCTTCTCGTAGTGAGGTCTTACCTATCTATAAACAATTTGCCACTATGATACACACACAGTTCTCCACTCCTATTCGTGTCTTTAGAGCTGATTCTGCTGGCGAGTACCTCTCTCGTCACCTGCGCAGCTTCCTTGCTGAGCAGGGCACTCTCGCTCAGTTCTCTTGTCCTGGTGCTCATGCTCAGAATGGTGTTGCTGAGCGCAAGCATCGTCATCTCCTTGAGACGGCTCGTGCTCTGATGATCGCCGCCTCTATTCCACCTCACTTTTGGGCCGAGGCTGTTTCCACTGCCACCTATCTCGTCAACATACAGCCCTCTTCTGCTCTTAAGGGTGCGATCCCTGTTGAGCGTCTCTGTGGTCTTCTTCCTGACTACTCTGCCCTTCATCTGTTTGGTTGCGTTTGCTACGTTCTCCTTGCCCCTCGAGAACGCACCAAACTGACCGCTCGACCGTTGAGTGTGTTTTTAGGATATAGCGCCGAGCACAAGGGCTATCGGTGCTGGGATCCTGTTGGTCGACGGATGCGGGTTTCTCGGGATGTGACTTTCGACGAGTCTCGCCCATTCTACCCACGCCCCGCCTCTCCTTGGCTTCCTCTGTGGAGCCTCTGTCTTTCTTGACTTTTCCGGATACACCTATATCTGTTTTGCCTCGCCCACCTGCTCCACCGAGTCTCCACATATTCCCCCTGTGGCCTCTTCACCGTTGTCGCCGTCTGTGTCGTCTCCTACGACTCCGCAGGTTCCTCCCACTACAGTTCCTTCTCCCCTTATCGTCTACACTCGTCGACCTCGTATTGAGGACCTTCCAGATGAGCCTTCTTCTTCTGATGCTCCATCGTCCCCTGATGGGTCATCTTCTCCTCGCTACGCTCTCCGCGATCGCCAGTCGATTCGGCCTCCTGCCCGTTTTCCTTCTTTGGTGCAGCTGCTCGTGAGCCTGTCTCCTACCGGGATGCTGTTACTCACCCTGAGTGGCAGCTTGCCATGGCCGAGGAGATTGCTGCCCTCGAGCGTACTGGTACTTGGGATCTTGTTCCTTTGCCATCTCATTCTCATCCCATCACATGTAAGTGGGTCTATAAGATTAAGACTCGCTCTGATGGCTCTCTTGAGCGCTATAAGGCACGCCTTGTTGCTCGTGGCTTCCAGCAGAGCATGGGGTTGACTATGACGAGACTTTTGCTCTGTGGCCCACATGACCACTGTTCGCACTCTTCTTTCGGTGGCGTCTGCTCGCCACTGGTCTGTTTCTCAGCTTGATGTCAAGAATGCCTTTCTTAATGGCGAGTTGCGTGAGGAGGTCTACATGCATCCGCCACCTGGGTATTCTGTTCCTGAGGGCATGGTTTGTCGCCTTCGCCACTCTCTCTATGGCCTTAAACAAGCCCTCGTGCTTGGTTTGAGCGCTTCTCCTCTGTGGTCACTGCTGCTGGTTTTTCAGCTAGTGATCATGATCCTGCGCTCTTTGTCCACACTTCGTCTCGTGGTCGGACTCTTCTTCTCCTGTATGTTGATGATATGATCATTACGGGAGATGATTCTGAGTACATTGCCTTTGTCAAGGCTCGTCTTAGTGAGCAGTTCCTTATGTCGGATCTTGGTCCTATTCATTACTTCCTTGGGATTGAGGTTACTTCCACTCCAGATGGTTTCTTTATGTCCCAAGAGAAATATATTCAGGATCTTCTTGATCGCGCCTCTCTCACTGATCAGCGTACTGTTGAGACTCCCATGGAGCTCAATGCTCACCTCCGACCCTCTGATGGCGAGCCTCTTTCTGATCCGACTCGCTATCGTCATCTTGTTGGGAGTCTTGTCTACCTTGCTGTTACTCGTCCGGATATCACTTATCCAGTTCATATTCTGAGTCAGTTTGTTTCAGCTCCCACTCAGGTCCACTATAGCCACCTTCTTCGAGTTCTGCGATACCTTCGTGGGACTATCTCTCGCCGTCTCTTCTTTCCACGTTCGATTCGTTCAGCTTCAGCCTATTCGGATGCTACTTGGGCCAGCGATCCTCCGATCGCGGTCTATCTCGCATCGTGTTTTTCTTGGTGGTTCTCTTATTGCACGGAAGACGAAGAAACAGATTGCGATGTACCGCTCGAGTGCAGAGGTGAGTTGCGAGCTATGGCTCTCTTGACAGCAGAGATTACTTGGCTACGGTGGTTACTTGAGGATTTTGGTGTTTCGTCACTACACCGACCCTCTTTTGTCGACAAGACAGTGCTATCGGATTGCTCGTGATCCGTGAAGCATGAGCTCACCAAGCACATTGGTGTTGATGCTTCTTTCATGAGGACTTGCGTGCATGATCGGTGATTACTCTTGATATGTGCCTTGAGCTTCAGATAGCGGATTTCTTCACGAAGGCCTGGACTCGAGCACAAAGACGCTTCTACCTCTCCAAACTCAGTGTTGTTGATCCACCATGAGTTTGAGGGGGTGTTAGAGATATATGTATAGTTTGTTATTCCCCATTGTTATGAGGGGTTCTTTGCATATTTACCACCTGTACTTTGTGTATATATACCGGCCCATTGGCCTCATATGAATACAAGCGCTATTCATAACAAGTATTACTTCGGTTCTAACATAGGAGTATTTTTGTTCCCTCGGTACAGGCGAATAACCTTCAATGGATCCTAGCTTTGGCCCCCTTGATCAAAGCTCTACAAATGGCACTCCCATTTCTGTTCTGGTGAGCAGTCTGATGCTTTTCTCCGCATTGTCAATTTGGCATCTCGGATTCTCTGAACGATTGTAAACAAGTCCCTGAAGTTGTTTAACCAAACCTTTTGTGGAGAAAGCTTAGCAAATACTGGCATGAAAAAAAGAAACAAAGGACTGAATTTAGATGTTGTGCAGGTACTCGTGCGTACACCTTCAGACGTGCTCACTGTGGATGTCATTCGGCATGTACGGGATAGGGATTCTATTCCAGACGGCTTCCTTTGCGTCATTCATGCTCATCTCACACGGTTACTGCATCATGTCCGTGTGCCTCTTGATCAAGGAGAGGCGCAAAACTACAGGTTTGGGGTGCGTGCTGTACCTGAGTCTGATCGGTTACGAAGCTACAGTTCCTTATTTCAAAGTAAGCCCTCGCTGAAAATAAATCAATGTTTTCTTTTTTACTTTGCATAGGATATTTATCTTCTGTTATAATTATCGTCGGTACGAATATAGATAGTAAACTTAGAGGTACCTCTGGTCGAATGTGAAGACCGTCGAGAATATGAAGGGACTTAAGGAGGAGCACACAACCACCAGGCGTATTCAATATAAGTGTTATAGGGTTACAAAATGGTCTTCTCTCTCTCATTACATGGGATCCTATTTATAGAGGGAGGGGGAGACAAGTGTAGTTATTTTGCCCTTAGGGTTAGCCTACTTCTAGGGGTATTCCTGTCATTTGCTCTGCGTGGCCCCACCTCATCTGGAACCCTAGGGTTGGCCCCAGACCCCTCTGTGATCGACCTTGTGCACTTGGCCCGGGGTTGGCACCGGACCCCTCCAGGATCCACCTCGCGCATCTTGCCTAGGGTTGGCACCGGACACCTCTAGGGTCGATCTCGTGCACCTAGCTCGGGGTTGGCCCCAGACCCCTTTGGGGTCGACCTTGCGCATCTTGCCCGGGGTTGGCACCAGACCTCTTTGGGGTCGACCTAGTACACCTAGCCTAGGGGTGGCCCAAGACCCCTCCAGAGTTAGTCGACTTGGCTCGGGGTACCAACGAGTGCCACCATGTTGAGGTGGTTATCTGCTTAGAGTTGCACGGGGTCCTTCCACAACAGTAGCCCCTTGCTGATCCAAACGGTCATCCATTACCCGCTTGGGTAGGCACACCAACCTATAGAAGGGGTCGGCGTGCGACCTCGGGTTGGCAGCCTCCTCTATGGACTTCAAAGGGGCTGACACCTACTTAACTCTAGAGTGACTCTAGGATTGTGGTTTGTCTAAGGATCGACTTCAGCCTTGGGGGTAGTGAGTAACCCGAGCTCTTATGCTACTAAAGTCTCCTTGAGAAGAGCTCTAGGTAGCCTCGGCTAACGGTGCATCAACCTCCCCTTGGAAGACGCTGGGCGGCCTCGATCCATGGCATGTCGGCCTCTCCTATCAGGTGCGAAGTGGACTAGGCCGATGGCACACTAACCTCCCCTGGTAGGTAAGGGGTGGATTTGGCCCATGGTGCACAGACCCCTCCTCAAAAGACGTCGAGTGGACTCAGCCCACGGTGCACTAATCTGGCCCTATAAATACTCCCTTCCTCCTCCAAATCGCTCCACGCCTCCAAAATCTCTCCAACCCCATCTGTACGCTGCCAAGTTCGGGTTCGATCCCGTTCACCTAGGGTTCACGTCACTTGGCCTTCATCCCTAGCCATCCAAAGGTCGTGCTGTTCGAGCTTGGGGTCTGCCCGTCCCGAGGGCCTGGACCACTGGGGGATACACCGTCTTCACCTAGGGGGCCACACAATCCTTGCCACCTTGGGGCACTACTTCCCCCGACTACTCAGGAGTCCTCTTGTTCTCGCCGACCGCTTCGGAGTCCTGGACAGCCCAGGGGACCACGCCATACTCACCACCTTAGGACAATTCTTCCTCGGCTGCCTCGGGGTCCTGCTCTCCCTGGCTACCCCAAGGTCCCAGACCACCCTGGGGACCATGCCATACTATTCACCTCGGGACACTCCTCTTCTTCTGGTTCTTTTGATTCCCTATGCCATCCTCCTTCTCTAGTAGGGGGCTCTATTGGGTGCATCGCACGATACTCCCTCATAGGCATGAAGCTATCGAACTGACGAGGGCATGAAACCTTCTTGCGTGCAGTGGTTCTAAGCTTTGGATGTTATTGCTGGACTAGAGATGTGCCCGATGGTAGCTCCATGGGAGAATACAAAGCCTGCTGCTCTTGTGGTGTCTGAGCTTGATGCTCGTCCACATGCTTAATCTCTTATTGTTTTACCAATTCTTGAGGCAGCGCTTGAAATTGCTGTCAGTCTTGGTGCAGCTCCTATAGTTGTGACAACTCCAATTATGCCTCTCTTAGTTTCGCATAGGAACTCTCCATCTCCAAGTCCATGTGGTTGTAAGCATCATCTTATGCTTTGATAAGAGAAATCATGTAAACAATCGTGGGATTGGCTTCACCTTCTAAACTCCTGAATGTGCTAAAGACTTTCCCCTTCTTGCGATAGGGAAAGTAACAAAAAGGAGTGCCCGCCAAAGAAAGATTGAGAGACCATGTGGAGGTGTCCCCATGTTTGTGATGAGCAATTGACTCATGTTCTGGAAAGTTTGAGTTTGATTTGGTTGGTTTGTGCCAAGTCGGTGCATGGCGCAGTCTAGTATGGTTGGACTTGGTCAAACGTGGTCGGACGAGCTTTGGACGCTTATTCCTCTTTTCGACCGGTTGATTGGGTATTTCATGCTTGAGTACCTTTCACTAATGCTAATGATGATTATATTATTTCGAGCGGTGCTATGTGATGTTTTCTTATCTGTGATGGCTGCAGGACTTTGAAGCTGAGTCGCGGCGAGGCATGGGATGACCGGACTAGGCACGGGCAGTGCTGAGGTCAAAGCGGTCGGGAGATGCCAAAGACGGCGAGCGTTTGAAGTGGTTGCGAGGCGTCGACAGCAAGAAAAGAGGAAGCTTCCAGGAAGGTGCAGCAGGGGCATTTCAGTAAAATGCACAAGGCTGCAAAATGGAAGCGGATTCAGTTGAGGCTGATGGGTAAAGGGCTGTAGCAAACGGGTTGGAGACCCGGTAGTGAAGGCTATAAATAGAGAGGGTTTAGGGTTTGGAGAGGCATGCTTGTGTTCCCTCCTCTTTTGCATGTGAGTGGGTTTTGTCACTTGTGTATGCAAGTCTGGTTGTGAGAGTGGGCTGACACTTCTTGAACTTCTAATTGCGTATGGGTCTGTAGGGAGTGGTGTTGGTGCTCTTCCTTTTGTGTGTGCTCAGTATGTGAGAAATGGAATGAACTGGATGTAAGCATTCACCATGTAATCATTCATCCCTTTGCATCTATTTCAGTTTCTGATGTTAAGTATTGTTTTGGTTGATTTCCCTGCGATGCCTCTGTTCGTCTCTATTTCTTTTCATTTGACATGAATTCTTGCTTGTGGTTTTGTCAAGTGTTTGTTGCTCTGAACTAGGAACCTTTTCAAAGCCCCTTGGCTGTTATATTCCTGAGAGCAATCCTTTTATCAATTGGATTCTTCCCAAGAGTTGGTTAAATGCTCTTCCTCTGTTCTCTCCTTTCTAGGGTTTGGAGGCAGGGGATCTTCATTTCCTCGATTTTCTCCATGAAATGATTGTTGAAGATTTGTGTTTTCCTGCTGTGGGATCATACCCTATTGAAATCTAAAGATCCATGCTCAAAAGAACTGAGATTCTCAAGTTTTTGGCAAAGATCAGACATCTGATTATGAGTAGCTCTTCCTCTGTTTTCATGGTATCGTTTCCTGTGTCTCTCTTGTTCTGAGGTCTCTTACTGCTTGTTTAAAAGGTTCAAGATTCATCATGCAGTTGGTCTTTGGTTGCATCTTCTTTTTATTTTTGGCAAGTACTTACTATTTCTGTCCAATTTCAGTTGCTTTGCAGTCGGCTCTAGATCAAGATATTCAGACATTTCAAGTTGGAAATCAAGCTCTCAGTTACAAACAAATTCCTCTCTTAGTTGGTTTGGTGACTGAAGAAAATAACTGTTTGAATCTTCATTTCCTTTACTGATCGGTCTATTGAGAATCTGTGCTTCTCTGTCAGATCTGTTTTCTGTCGTTGGTTTGAATTGCCGGTTAGATCGGATTTACAGCACCGGTCAGACCGTGTTTTGCTGCTCTGTTTCAATTTGCTCACTGTCTGTCTTCTCTGAAGCTTCACCCATTTAGACTGGACTTGTAACACCGGTTAGACCCGTATAACTTGTCTGGTCAGACCGGCCTCAAGTCGGTTTCAGTTTTCGACAGCTCTTTTCTGTCTTCGGTTCAATAGCTCAGTAGTTTCCGAGCCCCTTGTTTCAGCAGCTTCAGTTCTTTTTGTTGTGCTGTTCATTTGATTTGAGAAGAACAGTAACCGATCAATCTTTTTCTATTTTCGCTTCCTCTCAAATATTCACTGTTCTACTTTTATTCTTTCGAGTCTTCTCTTCCTTTCAGTTTTGCTTTTGATCTTTTTAGTCTTCAGTAAAGCTAGTTTGCAGCAGATGGTCCTTTTGGTTTTTGGTAAAGTTAGTTTTGTTCTTTTGTCGGTAGATTGGGCACTGTTAAACCATGTCTAGCTTATCTTTGCTCCGGTCTATTTCTTTTGCTTCTTAAGAGAAGATTTCATCAGTCTAGCTTTGGTTCTCTAGTGAGCTTTCATGGTCTTTGCCCAAATCTGTTTTTATGGCATACAGTCCTTATGATTTTCGGCAAAATCGCTTTCGGCTTCCAGTGAGCAAATTTACTCTTTCTTCATAGCTGCTATAGCTATCAGAGAAGAAAATCTGTGAGAATAATTGGGGTTGGTTTTGAAGGCACCATTCAGCCCCCCTCTGTTGCCATTTCCGATCCTACAAAGATGGTGAGTGAAACTCAAGCAGGCGAGGGCTACTCAAGCAGCTTCTTGGCATCTTAACTTGAAAGTTTACAGATCCACGGTGAAGCGAAAAGGGCGGCTATCCCATCCACTCTTGGAGAATATAGTGATCCTAAACCTCCAAACCTCCCTACCATTCCTGGTGGTAGTGAATCCGTGCAGCTGAGGGCAGTGAGTGTAACCCAAGTCTTGAAGCATGAGCCACAACTCCTCACAAAAACCCCTTCATCACTGGTGTATGAATTGGAGAACAACATCTACAAAATTTTAAGGCAGGGAGAGGATTAGCAATTGTTTGATAGTTCAGATAGAGCGAAGAGCAAGATACTAAGGGGGAGAAGGAAGAAGCAAAGAAGCATAAGATTTGTTATTATTGTTTGCTTTTATGAGTTGTACAAATCCTTAAGGCTATCCCATTCTACCTAAGGCATCATCCTAAAGTTGATATAGCTCTGATACCACCTCTATCGATACTCGATATGCAAATCTGGACTCTCTGTGTATACTGCACTAGTCCAGGATCATGCTAGTGCACACAGTGGAAACATAGATGAAATCTCGCCATATGCATGAATAACTAGGAAAAAAGGCTACATATTATTAATTATCGAAGTTGCGATCTTATGGCCAAATTCACACTTTAACAACTGGAAGGGCTAACAGAACTAGTAGCAGAAAACAATGAAAACAAAGCATCCATTCGACATACCCATAGGCAATCGACTAGGAAATGAGACCCTAACCTGAGAAGTTGTCGAAGTATCCTCCTTCAAGTATCTCCAGTTGATACAGTTCTTCTTTTTCAACTAAGCAAGTATGGCCACAGCTGTGAGTACTTAGAGTACTTTACAAGTCGTTTGTAACAAGAATACAATATAATTATGCAAAGCTTACCAAATGATGGCTAAATGGTTATTTTGCAAAAAAAACAATAGTTTAAGGTAAATACAATAAATAGATTGAAAGCAAACTTGGAAAATGATTAATAAGTACATAAACAAAGGAATTGAATAAGCCACAAATGAACGGACTATTCACCCAATGAACCATCCCGTGAACTAACTATTCATGTAATGAACCACTAGTGAACTAACTATTCACTTCCAAAACTTAACCCAACTAGGTTTTAATGAAATATATATTCCTCGTGTGAAATCACCGAGCATTGTCTATAACCAAAGACATGGCTATTCAAATAGTTTTACACTTTGCGGAGGTTGCACATTTTTACCCACATGATATGATCATCTCATATGATCATAACAAGGCCTTTACAATACTCAATCTCAAATTGATCATACCCGCTAAGGTTTCGCTATCGAGTAGACTAACCACCTAGTCAGAAAAAGGCCCCTCTTGCGCCAACATAACATCTCAATGACAAAATCAAGATTGAAACTTTACAAATTAATTAGTTAGGTCTATCTCATACTAGTTATCTGGTTGTATAATAAGGCTCAGATAAATGGCATACAAAGTTAAGTCCTTAGACATTACCTAAGTGAGACATCCACATTCCAAAAAGTGCTGACCATACTTTCCCATTTACTACACAATCACTCACCCAAGTGAAAACAATTTTTGTATGACCAATACCAATGACACTACCCATATTATGTGTCAGATCCCAGAGCAACGACTCCGAAACCCTCTGTATAAATCGCACTAGTCCAGGAACAGCTAGTGCACACAGTAAAATAAAGACACATATCGAACGCAAATGACCAAATATACTACGCAAACGAGTACGGCCTTATGGCCAAGTCTTACATTGATAAATCAAATAAAGAAAATTAACAACGGAAAATAAAGTGATAATTGGTGAAGCCCAACTGCCTGCCCACAGGCAGACGACTTGAGCCTGAGTGAGACTTCACATGGCTACAACCACGCTCACTCAAGTGGGACTTCTCATGACACCAACCACGCCCACTTTCAACCACGACTTGACTCAGGTAGGGACTCCGCAAATTATTCAGCCAGGGCTGTCCCATACCAGCCATGTGGTAGTACGATAGGGCTTTGCAACAGTAGCTCACAGATCAGTCCTTAATTGACTTAGGCCCAACCACATACACCTGTGCACAACAATCAACCCTGTGTCTACAAACTACAAAGCATGCCTGCACCCACCATCTAACCATTAACCTAAGTCTAAAACCAAATTTTATATTTTGTTTTGAAATAGTTTTGTAATCCTTCTTGACTCACCGAAGTCAAGAATGCTCTCCAGAAACTTGTCATTTTATGAGAAAAAGGTGTCCCAAACCTAAGTTATAACTATGCAGGGCTAAGCATTTGCTATGAAATTTCTCTAGCCATTCTAGTGAACTAACTAGAGTTTTGTTCTTGGGTTACAAGGTGTCAAGGGATTCAATATCTAAGTACCAAATCTACAGTAGGCAATAACTAGAGTTAAAACTGAATTTAAAGCACATGGAATAAAATTAAGCCTGCAATGTAATTTAAAATGAAATAATTTTATTTGCAAATTGGGTACAACATGGTCAAGGAGTGTGACTTACCTTGCTCCTCGAATTGGTGTGATCCATGTCGGGGAAATCTTCGGAATCGTCGTAGTCTACACGTGAAAATAACCCACCAAACTCAAAATAAACCCAAAATAAATTCAAAAAAACTTCAAAAATTCAAATTAAGACCAGTAATAGATAGAGGGGAATTTTTCATGAATTTATAAATTTGAATGGGCTCAAACAGAGTTAGGATAAAGGAGAACGGGCTCTCAGAAGTTTAAAATCAGAGCAAATAAAAAAATCTGGATTTTTGGAATTATTTTTCTAAAAGAAAATAGGAATTATGACATCAGCACTGAATTTATTTTTGGCTGAATTAATTTTATACGGAAAAATCAGATTAATTGTGCCGGCATGACGTCAGCCAGAGGTGGGCCAACTGACAGGTGGGCCTCGGTCCACGGACCAGGTCCACGAGAGGGGCGACGGCCGAGGTGGCAGGGGGAGGTGGGGTGGCACTGACTAGGCAGGTGGCGCGGAGGTGGCGCCGCGTGGCAGCCACGCAGGCTCGGGTGGCAACGCCGGCCGGAGGTGCACGGGTACGGCGCGCTCGCCAACGAATGACGGCGCGGCGTCGGCCGGCGATGGTTGGAACAGGGAGAGGAGCGCACGGGGAGCACGCTGGTACCTTTGGCGAAGCTCGGCGATGGGCGGCGGAGGAGATCGGGTCCCCGATGCGGCGGCGCTTCGGTGGCATTCGGGCCCGGAGAAGGGGTGGGGGAGCTACGCACGGAGGTGGGGGAGCTCGAAGTGCCCTCGGCGGAGCTCGGGAGGCCCTACTTCACCGGCGATTGCTTGCTGGAGGAGGAGGTGGCACTCAGGGAGATGGGCGCACGGCTTCGAGGGATCTCGGGTGCTTTGGGGCCGAATCGAGGAGTGGGGCGAGGTGGTGTGGGAGATGGCGGCACTCGGGTGGGGTATTTATAGGGTCGGGGAGGTGGGGGTGCAGCGGAATTGCTCGCCGGAGATTTCGGGAGGTGGGCGGCGGTTGCGGTGGTGAGGCCGAGTGGGCATGTGTGAGAGAGTGGGCGTCATGCGCAGAAAGAGGGGGAGGCATGGGCACAGGCTTGCAGCGCACGAAGGAAGAGCGGCGTGCGGGCGAAAAAGAGGGAGGAGAGGCCAAGAAGGGCAGGGCGGTTGCGGGCGGTGGCACGCGGACGGGGAAGGAGGCGCGGGGGAGACAAGTCCGACATGCGGGCCCAAGGTGCAGAGAGAGAGGAGAGGGGAGACGCGGGAGTGGTTGGATGGAGATCGGAGGGCGAGGAAGATAGGAGGCGTGGGCGGCTGGGATTGCGCCACGGGGGCAGGGGTGAATCGGGCGGCCGGATGGTGATGGGGGATTTAAGTGGAAGGGGGCGGCCGAGATGAGAGGGTAGGGATCGAATGGCTGTGGGGTTTAGAAGGATGCGGACGCGTGGGATAGCCCGGGGCCACATGGGCGAGATCCACCCGCACACGTGTTGGCAAGAGAAGGGAGGAAGGCGGGTTTGAGCGGTGGTCGGATGGCGGCAACGTGGGCGGATCTCATCCGTCCACGTGTCGGCCGGAGGGGAGAGAGGTATTTCTTTTTCTTTTTGATTTTCAGAAAACCCGATAAAAGAGATTTAGGCCTAGAAAATAGCAGAAAACTGCAAATAAATCCCAGAAAATTCCTATAAACCTAGAAAAATGCCAGGAACTTAAATAAAACTATTTAAACTTATTTTGATCACAATTTCTCCCAATCTTAATATCTTTTAATCAGGGCAAAATCAAAAGGAGGATTTTAAAATTCCAGAAAATAAAGTTAAATAAATTGAAAATTTGGGATGTCACAAACCTACCCCCCTTAAGAGAATCTCGACCCCGAGATTCAAACGGGCTAGCAAAAGAGCTGGGGATGATTGGCCTTCAATTCTTCCTCTCTTTCCCATGTGGCTTCATCTTCTGTATGGTTGCTCCATTGCACTCGACAAAAATGAATGGTCTTCCTTCTGGTCTAACGTTCAGCTGTCTCAAGTATCTTGATTGGCTGTTCTCTATAGGTGAGGTCTCCTTGAAGATTAAGGGTCTCAAGTGCTGCCTGCTCAATGGGTACTCGAAGGCACTTCTTCAATTGGGACACATGGAAAACGTCATGTATCCCAGCCATGGTTGATGGCAATTCCAACTGGTATGCTACCTCACCCTTGCGACTCAAGATCTTGAAGGGTCCCATGAACCTTGGCGTAAGCTTTCCCTTGGTTTGAAACCTCTTGACTCCTCTAAGTGGAGATACCCTAAGATACACAAAATCACCTACTGCAAAGGCCAGGTCTCGTCGACGATTGTTAGCATAGCTCTTCTGTCAAGACTGGGCTATGTTTAGTCTTTCCTTGATCTTTTTTGACTTTTCCTTCAGCGTCCTGCAGGAGATTGGGCCTAGGGTCTTGAGAATCCTCTAGCTGGAACAGCGGTGTTCTACACTTTCTCCCATATAAGGCTTCAAAAGGGGCCATCTGAAGACTGGATTGGTAGCTATTGAGTACTCTGCATAGGGTAAGGCTCGATCCCAACTGTCCCCAAGATCTAGGGCACAAGCTCTCAACATGTCCTCCAACACTTGATTGATTCGCTCGGTCTGGCCATCAGTTTGGGGGTGATAAGCAGTGCTGAAGTTTAGCTTACTTTCTAACTCCTCATGAAGTTTCTGCCAGAATCGGGAAGTAAACTGGCTCCCTCGATCAGACACAATCTTCTTAGGAACTCCATGAAGGCACATAATCTGGGACATATACAACTCTGCCAACTTACTCCCAGTATTGGTAATCTTGACCGGTATGAAATGTGCCACTTTGGTCAAGTGGTCTATTATTACCCATATGGAGTCATACCCAGACTGAGTCCTGGGTAATCCGGTGATGAAGTCCATACCGATTTCTTCCCACTTCCAATTGGGGATGGGTAAGGGTTGCAAAAGTCCAGCAGGTTTCTGATATTCCGCCTTGACCTTTTGACAGGTGTCACAAGCATCAATGTACTCAGTGATTTCTCTCTTCATGCTGACCCACCAATACTTTTCCCTAAGGTCTTGGTACATCTTGGTACGACCTGGGTGTATGGAGTATGGGGTGTCATGTGCTTCTTTCAGAATTGTATCCTTGATTTCTTTGTTATTAGGTACACAGATACGACTCCCGAACCAGACGGCTCCATGTTCATCCTCGCTGTAACCAGGGGCCTTGCCTCTCCTCATATTCTTCTTTATCTACTGAATATCCTCGTCTATCTTCTGAGCTTCTCTGATTAGCTCGGGCAAGGTGGGCTGGATTTCCAGAGTCGTGAGGATACTCTGGTTCATGGGTTCCAAACTAAGATGGGCAATCCCCTCCTGAAGTCGGGTCTAAACCTCTGCTAACCAGGTGCAGTTTGCATAAGCCTTTCTGCTCAATGCATCAGCCACAACATTAGCCTTGCCTGGATGATAATGAATTTCAAGGTTATAATCCTTGATCAACTCTAACCATCGTCGCTGCCTTAGATTGAGCTCTACCTAGGGTTGTAAACGAGCCGAGCTCGAGCGAGCTTGACCTAGCAAGCTCGAGCTCGGTAGAAACTCGAGCCGAGCCTAAGATCAACATCGAACTTTAAGCTGGGCTCGAGCTCGGCTCGAGTTTCTACCGAGCTCGCCGAGCTTGGCTCATCCGGGCTCGAGCGCGCGCACTGCATGCTGCGTGGCGGATCCGGTTGAGGAGGGCGCGCCGCGGAGGAGAGGCGTCGGCGGTGCCGCGGTGGGAGAGAGGAGGCGGCAGGGAGAGGAGGGACGCCGGGGACGAGGCGGCGGCGGGGCGAGAGAGGGCGGCGGCGGGCGAGAGGCGAGGTGGGAATGGGGAGAGGAGGGGCGCCGCGGGGAGGCGGCGCGGCCGAGGGGCGAGGAGGGGTCGAGGGGACGGGGGCAGCGGGAGAGGAAGGGTCGGGGACGGGGACGGGGAGGAGGGCCGCGGCGGGGAGAGGAGGGAGGGGACGGGAGGCGGCGGGGGAGAGGAAGGGGACGGGGCGGGAGGGGTGGCGCGCGGGAGAGGAAGGGGACGGGGCGGGAGGGATCGGTGGCGGGGCCGGGGCGAGGAGGGGCAACGCAGGGAGAGGAGGAGTCGACGGGGACGGGGTGGGGCGGCCGCGGCGAGGGCAGCGAGGGACGGGCTGCGGGTGGGCCGTGGGGCAGGCGGCGCGCGCGTGGGGAATTAGGAGAAGCGGGAGGGAGGGGTGGGGATTGGGGCGCTGGGCGCGTGGCCCGTGGGGGATTAGGGTTAGGGAGGGGTAAAAAAAATCCTAAGCTCGCGAGCTATTCGAGCTCGGCTCGTTAAAGCTCGCAAGCTTAGGATGAAGCTCGAATTCGGCTCGTTTGAAGCTCGAGCCAAGCTCGAATCGAGTCTAGAGCGAGCCAAACTCGAGCAGCTCGCGAGCCTCGAGCTTTTTTTTACAGCCCTAGCTCTACCTGGGTGAAAATATATTTCAGGCTCTTATGGTCCGTGTATACCTCACAACGGTTACCAATGAGGTAGTGCCGCCAGATTTTCAATGCATGAACTACTACAGCTAACTCCAGGTCATGAGTGGGGTAATTACCCTCATGAGGCCTTAGTTGGCGAGATGCATAAGCTACCACTTTTCCTTCTTGCATCAACACACAACCAAGCCCTTGCCGGGAGGCATCACAGTACACCTCAAAGTCCTTATGAATATCTGGTAAGATGAGTACCGGAGCTGACACCAGTTTGTTCTTGAGTGCCTGGAAACTCTGCTCACAAGCCTTCATCCATTCAAATTTCTTTTCCTTCTTTAGGAGCTGGGTCATGGGTCTGGCTAGTTTGGAGAATTCCAGTATGAAGCGACGATAATACCCAGCAAGTCCAAGAAAACTCCTGATTTCTGTCACTGATGTAGGCTGCTTCCAGTCCATTACTGCTTCAACTTTAGAAGGATCCATGCCGATTCCTTCAGCCGTCACAATGTGACCAAGCAAAGCTACCTCCTTTAGCCAAAATTTGCACTTACTGAACTTGGCATAAAGTTGGTGTCCTCTTAGCTCTCCTAGGATTATTCTGGGATGTTCTTCATGATCCTTCTCATTTTTTGGAGTAAATGAGGATGTCATCAATGAAGATCACTACAAACTTATCCAGATATTTCAGAAATACCTTGTTCATCATGGTCATGAAATATGCCGGGGCATTTGTCAACCCAAAAGACATGACTGTGAATTCATACTGACCATAACAGGTTGTGAAGGCAGTCTTAGGTATGTCCTCTTCCCTAATTTTCAGCTGATGGTACCCAGATCTCATATCTATCTTGGAGAAGACACTTGCTCCTTTCAACTGATCAAAGAGATCGTCCATCCTAGGCAATGGGTATTTATTCTTGATGGTGGCTTCATTAAGTGCCCTATAATCCATGCACATCCTCATGCTACCATCTTTTTTCTTGACGAAGAGAACGGGTGCACCCCAAGGTGATGAGCTAGGCCAGATGTAGCCTTTATCTTCCAACTCCTGGATCTGCTTCTTAAGCTCAGCTAACTCATTAGCGGGCATTCAGTACGGCCTCTTGGAGATAGGGCGGTACCAGGGACTAAGTCAATTATGAACTCAACATCCCTGTCCGGGGCATCACACACTATTGGCACTTCTTCCAAGGTTGGAGGTGGGCAAGGGTACACTGGTTCATCTTGGGTATTTTGGGTGCAAAGGCCACCTCTACTCCGTGATCGTTTGTGATGGTGATGGATCGGGAAGCACAGTCTATCTGGCCTTTATTCTTGGACAACCAATCCATACCAAGGATGACATCCAACCCGTGAGAGTCTAGGACAATCAACTCGGCAAGGAAGGGTACTCCTTCTACGAGTAACTCCACTTTTAGACACAGAGTTCGGGCCCTCATCTCAATTCCAGGGGATTGGACTATCATGGGGCTACTAAGGGGAACGGATCTCAACCCATTCCGAACCACAAAAGCTTTGGAAATAAATGAATGGGAAGCTCCAGAATCGAACAAAACAGATGCTGGGATCGAGTTTACCAAAAACTTACTCAGGACAACATCCGGTGAGGCTTGGGCTTCCTCCGCAGTAACATGGTTCACGCGGCCCTTGATAAAACCTTGAGGCTTCTTAAAGGCTGCCCTTGAGTTCTGTCCTCCAATATTGGCGCTGGCTTGCAGCTTCTTGGGGCATTGCTTGGCAAAGTGCCCTGCCTCCTTGCAATAGAATCAGGTCGCTCCATCAGGCTGGACCGGGGTTCTCTAAGCTGACCCACCGGAAGTAGGCGCCCGCACTAACTGCGATGAAGGGCAATTGGCTTGGAAAGTTGGGCACTGAAAAGTTGGCCTAGAGCTGCCAGGGGATGACTGGGTGTGACGAGGTTTGGGGAAACCTCCAGTATTGGCCTTCTGGGTGGCCATCCTCTGCTTACGATCCTCCATCTCCACGTGTTTGCCCTCCTGGCGAATCGCCTTACTGACCAGCTAGTGAAAATCGGGGTAGTCATTGGAGAGGAGATGTACAGAGATGTTGTCGTTGAGGCCCTCCAAGAATCTCTCCTGCTTAGCTTCATCTGTGGCAACGTCCTCAGGTGCATAACGTGCCAGCTGGTTAAACTTCTAGAGGTACTCACTCACCGTACGACCTCCCTGGCGCAAGGCTCAAAACTCCATCTTCAAGGTGACGAGACCAGTTGGGACATGGGCCTTGCGAAACTGCTGAGCGAATCTGTCCAAGTGACGGCTTGAGCATCGGGTTACGAAGTGATGAAGACATCCCACCACTCTGCAGCAGGTCCGTGCAGCTGGTAGGAGGCAAAGAGAACTCGCTCCCGATCACTGTACTGCAGCAACTCCAACTTCTTGCCAATGGCTCGAAGCCAATCGTCAGCATCCATAGGCTCGGAACTGCTCGAAAAGGTTGGTGGGCGCATCCTCACGAATTTTGACAGACGGGACTATGGTGCTTGAACTGGCTACGGGTGATGGACAAGTGGCACAGGGTTAGCGATGGTCTGAACCAGCAGCTGAATCAGTTGGTTTTGATTGGCCATCATCTGTGTCCAGTAGGGTCCGTTGGCTGGCGGGGGTGGTGGGGTAGCCTGTCTTTCTTGCGTCCCATTGAGGTTGCCGTTGTTGTTGCTCCTTGTGCTCACCATCTGTTCGTTGCCTCCAAGGTTTAGAAGAGAAAGAGAGATTACCGAGGAGTTCTATTTGTTCCATCCCACACACAAAGACAAGCAAATAAAGCGACTTTTTCAAAAACAAGAAAACACTCTCTTTATTAATTTATTTCATCCTGATAATTTTTGTGGCTGTTGACAAAGGAAACACAGCTCACAAATGCGTTCTAACTTAGCCTAAGGCCTAACTCTAGAGAATATCCTACTGGGCTGGCTTGAATTGAGCTAAATAATGCTTTTTGATGCCGGTACGACGCCTCTTAGGTGCAGCCTCAAAGTTGTCTCCGGTGACCGAGGAAGAGCAACTTCTGCCCCTCGGAGCATGGCTAGTTCTTCTTCTGCCCTCCGAAGCTTATAGGCGGTGTGGCTCAACTCATCCAGGGCAATCTCATAAGCTTTATCCAAAGCCTGGGTGAGCTCCACCTGCTGCCTAAGCTGGGGGTCATCCTCGGACTCGGTAGATGCATAAATGCTGCATGAACTCGCCGGGTATCTGCGGGGGTAGTACTGGAATGCGGTGCCTCTGAGCTCTGGTGCATAAATCTCCCTCAATCGTTGAATGGCCTCCTGAGCGGCATCCTGGATACCGGTAAGGAAGGTGTCTCGCCTCTGTGGGGCATCAAAGATGTGGAAGGCAACTGAATCCCCCACGTTGGCATAAATCTGAACCTCCACACACCAATACTCTTGTTCTCCAATGGTCTACTGATACCCTTGATAGACAGGGCGGCCCTAGAAGCCTATCTCCAGCAAAAGGCTCTGAAGGCAGGAGGCTAAGTGATCGACTTGGGTGCCAAAGGTGACTTGGGTAGGGGTCTCAGACATCTACAATTTGAAGAAGAAAAGAGGTTAGAAAGCGGGTGGAAGGAAGGATGAGCAAGGAAAAGAATAGACAAGTTTTTACAAGACTTTCCAAAAATTATATATTTTTTAAGAAATTATATCCTTAATGGTTTCCATTCTATTCTACCTACAGTTGCGTCTTGGAGTCATCGCGGCTCTGATACCATCTTTGTCGGATCCTGGAGCAACGACTCCAAAACTCTCTGTGTAAATCGCACTAATCCAGGAACAGCTAGTGCACACAGTAAAACAAAGACACATATCAAATTCAAATGACCAAATATATTAGGCAAATGAGTACGGCCTTATGGTCAGGTCTTACATTGATATATCAAATAAAGCAAATTAACAGTGGAAAATAAAGTGATAATTGGCGAAGCCCAACTGCCTGCCCACAGGCAGACGACTGCAAGACACGTCCTACTCATCCTGTTCCTCACCGTAGTCATCCTCCTCTGTGATGATATAGCAAGGTGAGTACAAACTTGTACTCTGCAAGTCACACGGAAAATGCAACATAATGATAAGGGCTACAAAAGAAGGCATATAGGGTTATTCGTGCAAAGACAACATTTAAGAAATACAATAAATAGATTGAAAATGCTGAATTGAATATGATGAGAAAAAACAATACTATAGTTAAAATTAATACCGTTAGTGCAGGCTCACAAGATATGATTTCCTCATAATGTCGGCCAATGCACGCTTCCTTAGGCGTGCGACTGAGTATTCATAACAAGGCCTTTACAATGCCAAGCCTTCAACCCGACCAAGCCAACTCTAAGGTTTCACCCCAGTAAGGAATCCACCAGACCGGGACCCTCTCTTAAGCATGAGTGAGACTTCACATGGCTACAACCACGCTCACTCAAGTGGGACTTCTCATGGCACCAACCACGCCCACTTTCAACCTACGATTTGACTCAGGTTGGGACTCCGCAAATTATTCAACCAGGGCTGTTCCATACTAGCCATGTGGTAGTACGTGCTCACAGACCGATCCTTAATTGACTTAGGCCAACCACATACCCCTGTGCACGACAATCAACCCTATGTCTACAAACTACAGAGCATGCCAGCACCTACCATCTAACCATTAACCTAAGTCTAAAACCAAATTTTATGTTTTGTTTTGAAATAGTTTTGTAATCCTTCTTGACTCACCGAAGTCAAGAATACTCTCCAGAAACTTGTCATTTTATGTGAAAAAGGTGTCTCAAACCTAAGTTATAACTATGCAAGGCTAAGCATTTGCTATGAAATTTCTCTAGCCGTTCTAGTGAACTAACTAGAGTTTTGTTCTAGGGTTGCAAGGTGTCAAAGGATTCAATATCTAAGTACCAAATCTACAGTAGGCAATAACTAGAGTTAAAATTGAATTTAAAGTACATGGAATAAAATTAAGGGAAAATTGCTCTAATGCCACAAACTTATGTGCCATCCTTCCTTTTGCCACATACTTAAATATCTTTGTTAATATTCCACAAACTTAAGTGATTATTCCTTTCTTTTGCCATTTCCTCCACTTAAACTCTAAATTAATTGCAGTTTGCTTTTTCCTGACCTGGAGTGACCGTTTTGCCCCTCTCACTCCATAACCCTAACCCGCGCACGCACAGTCAGATCAGATCGATCCCGTCTCCCCTCCCCTCACGCACAGGAGCGAAGATGGAGTCGGCCACCCACGGCGGCGCCGCCGACCCCGGCACCCACGGCGGCGGCGCCTACGACCCCGGCCTCCTCCGCCATGGATGTCTACACTTTGTGACCTGGAGCTCACTGCACCTCCCTGTGGAGTTCTTGTTGCTAGGACATGCAGAACAAAGTGATTGGCTTTTGATTTCTTACCTTATGTTGTATCAAATTGTAGAACTTTTTTAACCATGAAATTGGGCAATGTAAAGCAAAGAAAAATATACTTGAATATTCTTGAACAGCAATTGTAATTGAGAAATGTAATTGCAATGCTGAAATGAGTGATGAAGTGCTGTTTGTCCAGAATTCATACAGGACATTTACCATATCTCCATTTTCCAGTGCTTGCTTAAGGTTGTCCAGAAGTGCTTTTTTGCAGCTCCAGCATTTTTTGTATTCCATCCCTTTGTTGTGAAGTAAAATTCTGCATATTACAAAGCATTAAAGCACTCCAAATGATTATAAGCACTCCAAATGAGAACTGGAGCATTTCAGCCATAGTTCAGAAAATGCCACTTGTAACTTGTATTACTATGCTTAGAAGTGAAAACACCTAGACACTTGTATGTTCACATTCCAGAATATTTTGAAATAAGATTTGCACATGGAGACTCGCTATCACTAAAGAAACAGAAACTTGTCTCTAGAGAGAAATGTGTAACAAAATAGCTACATTGCAACTATGTAAAATGTGTAAAATGTGTAAATCAACATCATCCTGAATCTGAAAAGAGAAAACATTGCTACAATACCAGTACATCTTGGTTGTACAAAAAGATTGCAATCCAGACATTGTCCATGATCTGGCACAAAAAGATTAAGCTCATGATCTGGCAAAAGTTGCTTCATGCCCACCAGCAATCCAGACAGAACTCCATAAAATGGTTCAAAATATGCTGATGATGACCTGGAAGCACATTGTCCATGCAAACAGTAATGCAAACATCTTTGTCCAGGGGAAGGTGAACCAAAAATCTGACAGCATCTTTAATTTAACATGCAAACAGTAAATATGAACCAGCTAATCAAATAGTCCAGGGGAAACAGCAATGAAGGAGAAAAGTACACTTTGTCATACATTGCACATTTGTTCTCACTTCTCACAGATATTTCCAGTCAATATGCATTAGTTCTTACAAAAATATAGCAGTACGACACATATTCATAGCCCATACATAAGCAAAAGGTAATACTTCAGAACATTCATAAAGAGAGTGGTTCCATCCCATATTCATTACTTTCATCTAAAATAACAGAATTACACTAAAATTCTACTTCTTTTTCTTCCTCGGAGATATCTTCTTTGTTGATTTGGAGGCCTTCATTGGAGAAGATGTCATTGCAGGCTGTGATGGCCCTTCTCCCATTGCTTGTGCAAGCATCCTTCTTGTCATCACCCCTGGACTATCAATGATTTGTTGAGGATTGGAAACATTTGCTCTAGTAGGTGTGCTTGCTTGAGAAGTAGAAGCTGTATTTCCAGCCTTAGTGTTCCTTTTTGTAGGCTTTCTTTTCCTGTTACAGAACAACAGTCAAATGAATTGCATAAAATGGAAACAGTAAATTGGATGACTACATTTTAATTACCTCTTCTTGGTGCCATTAAGAGGGCATTTTGCCTGTCTATGTCCTAGCTCCCCACACCTCTTGCATTTGTTTTTACCCTTTCCACCATTCTCTAAGTAGCTCTTGATTCTTAATTTTCGAGGCCTCCCAGAAGACCTTTTTGCAAGTGGTGGTAGAAGGACAAAATCTAGATTAACCTTAGGCCATTGAGACTTGTCCGTCAAAGGTTCTATTTGTCCCTGGTATGCAGCCCTGAATTTGTGCACATAGTAGTACTCATGTATGTATCTGTCCATTTTCACATTTCGTTGTGTAGTAAGAAATGCAAGTGCATGTTGACACGGTTTTCTTGTATGCTGCCACTCTTGGCATGTGCACTCCATTTCAAGTGTCTTCACAACATGTCTCAAATCACCTTTATTTGTATCTCTCACCTCTGCACTCCAATCAGCAGACCTATTCACTTTTAAGTGCTCAAGGCCCCTAGTCCTTGCATTGGTCTGAAGAACAACAGCTGGTAGTATATACCCTTCTAGCTTCTGACCAATCCTCCTCCTCTTATCAAATAGCTCCATGACCATTCCCCTAATTTTGTCTGCTAGCTCCACCACAGGAAGATCATTTATGCCCTTCACCCAGCTATTGAAACACTCAGCCAAATTGTTGTTAACGTAATCACACTTAATGTCAGGATTGAACATGCATCTCATCCACAACATATTATGGTACTTTCCAAGATATTCAGCTACTTGAGGGCATTTTTGAAGGACCAAATCCATGTGGTAGTCAAATACATCACTCTTGTATGCTCTTGCCGCCGGCCACATATTATTAGGGATGTCACCATGAAATTTCTTAACAAAATTTTCCATTAGGTGTCTAAAGCACTCCCTTTGTTCTGCTTGTGGAAACACACTCTTGACAGCATTTTCTAAGCCTTTACATGCATCTATACAAACTGCAAGAAGAGGAGGTTCACCTATTGCCCTTTTGAGCTGACTCATAAACCAAGTCCAATTATCATTTGTCTCTGCTTGTATCAAGCCAAAAGCAACTGGAAACATCCAATTATGCCCATCCAATGCAGTTACAGTAGCCAAATGTCCATTCCATTTGCCATTCAAAGCAGTTGAATCTATACTATGTATGGTCTACATCCATTCAAAAAGACCTCAATGCAAGGCCTAAATGCAATGAAAAGCCTGTGGAAGTAGACATTACCTTTCACTGATTTAGTGTCAATCTCAACAATGCTACCTGGCGACCTAAGCTCAACCTCAGCCTTGAAGTTGTAAAGCAACTGAAAACTTCCTTCCCAACTTCCATAAATCTCCTTCAATGCTCTTTTCTCTCCTCCAAATCAGTATCATATCCAATGGTGACATTATGGTCATCCTGCAACATCTCTTGCATCTTTTTTGTACCCATGTTAGGATTGGTCCTCAAAATACTTACTGGCTTTGACGCAACCCATCGACAATTGGCCATAGAAGATCTGATCCTGCTTGTAGAAGAGCAGTCATGTTCTTCAACAAGTCGGTTGACCTACAAAAGTATTATGAAAAGAAATTAGTAATAATGTCATGTAAAGTATGGGTTAGTTAGTGCAAGTTAGTACCCTTATTGCTGTCCTGTCTGGTGTCACCCGAGCTAAAATTCTCCAGGGGCATCCATCACCTTTACAATATCCCATGAATCTTGAATGGTCAGACTTATTGATGCCCAACTCAAACTCCTCGTTTATTGCATATTGCCTAATCACTAGCCTAAACTGATCCATCGTGGGATACATGGTGCCAATGGTTATCTCTGGATGGTCCATATCATAAGAAAAGTGACGTTCCTCAGGTATTACATCGTCAACAGGAATAGCAGCCCCCTCAACGTCTGGCAGCTCATTGTTCCTCTCCTGTTCAATACCTACGTTACGCCTTTCATTAGCTCTGTCATCTTCATCTCTAAGACCCAAAAACACAAACATCTCATCTTCTTCCATTGGTACATCTCTCCCTTCCTCATCAGGACCCTGTACTATCTGCAGACTTGCCCAATCCACTCGTTCTATTCCAGCGTCTATGTTGAATACGCAGTTAGGATTGCTTGTTCTAAATATGAAAAAAGTTAGTACCAAATAGACATTTAACCCTAATCAGTATTGATCATACGACGAAACATACCCGGGATACCCAATGTCTATCGTTCGCTCATCCATCCCATTGACATTAGCGCTATTTAATCCAACAACCTATGGTTTCATTCAACAAAATTAAATGCAATTACAGATCAAAAAGACAAACAATTACAGGACTTACCTCATCCTCGCTGTCATGGTTGGCTGACATTGACGAGGCTGGAGCAACGGCGACCCAAGAGAGGAGGCCGAGGCAAGGGTCATCGCTGGCTGGGCAAGATACAGCGTGGGCGCCACCGCGGAGGAGGTCGGGGTCGTGGGCGCCGCCGCGGAGGAGGCCGGGGTCGGGGTTGCCGCCGCCATGCCGGAGGAGGTCGGGTCGTGGCGCCGCCGCCATGGACGCCGAGGTCGTGGGTGCCGCCGCGAGGAGGCGGGTTCGTGGCGCCGCCGCGAGGAGGCCGGTCGGGTGTGCCGCGCCATGCCGGAGGAGGCCGGGGTCGTGGGCGTCGCCGCCATGGACGCCGGGGTCGTGGGCGCCGCCGAGGAGGAGGCTGGGGTCGTCGGCACCGCCATCAGGAGAGGGGGCGACGCCACGCCAGAGGACGTCGTGGGCGCCGCCGTTGGGAGAGGGTCACCGGAGGACGCCGGGTCGAGGGTTGCCGGCAACGGGAAGGGAGGCCGGCTCCATCTCCGCTCCTGTGCGCGCGTGAGGGGAGGGGATCGATCGATCTGAGCTGTGCTGTGCTGTGCGTGGGGTATGGAGTGAGAGGGGCAAAACGGTCACTCCAGGTTAGGAAAAAGCAAACTGCAATTAATTTAGAGTTTAAGTGGAGGAAATGGCAAAAGAAAGGAATAATCACTTAAGTTTGTGGCATATTAACAAAGATATTTAAGTATGTGGCAAAAGGAAGGATGGCACATAAGTTTGTGGCATTAGAGCAATTTTCCCTAAAATTAAGCATGCAATGTAATTTAAAATGAAATAATTTTATTTGCAAATAAGGTACAACATGGTCAAGGAGTGTGACTTGCCTTGCTCCTCGAATTGGTGTGATCCGTCGTCGGGGAAATCTTCAGAATCGTCATAGTCTACACGTGAAAATAACCCACCAAACTCAAAATAAATCCAAAATAAATTCAAACAAACTTCAAAATTCAAATTAAGGCCAGGAATGGATAGAGGGGAATTTTTGATGAATTTAGAAATTTGAATGGGCTCAAATGGAGTTAGGATTAAGGAGAACGGGCTCTCATAAGTTTAAAATCAGAGAAAATAAAAAAATCTGGATTTTTGGAATTATTTTTCTAAAAGAAAATAGGAATTATGATGTCAGCACTGAATTTATTTTCAACTGAATTAATTTTATACGGAAAAATCAGATTAATTGCGCCAGCATGATGTCAGCCAGAGGTGGGCCAACTGACAGGTGGGCCTCGGTCCACGGGAGGGGCGACGGCCGAGGTGGCAGGGGGAGTTGGGGTGGCGCTGACTTGGCGGGTGGCGTGGAGGTGGCGCCGACGTTGCGTCGCGTGGCAGCCACGCAAGCTCGGGTGGCAGCGCTGGCCAGAGGCGCACGGGGACGGCGTGCTCGCCGGCGAATGGCGGCACGACGGTGGCCGACGATGGTCGGAACGGGGAGAGGAGTGCACGAGGAGCACGCTGGTACCTTCAACGGAGCTCGGCGACGAGCGGAGGCGGCCGGCGTCGAGGGGGAGGTGGCGAAGGCGATCAGGTCCCTGGTGCGGCGGCGCTCCGGTGGCGTTCGGGCCTGGAGAAGGGGTGGGAGAGCGCACACGGAGGTGGGGGAGCTCGGAGTGCCCTCGGCGGAGCTCGGGAGGCCCTACTTCACCGGCGATTGCTCGCCGAGGAGGAGGCGATGCTCGGGGAGATGGGCGCACGGCGTCAGGGCTCTCGGGTGCTTTGGGGCCGAATCGAGGAGTGGAACAAGGTGGTGTGGGAGATGGCAGTGCTCGGGTGGGGTATTTATAGGGTCGGGGAGGTGGAGGCGCGGCGGAATTGCTCGCCGGAGATTTCGGAAGGTGGGTGGCGGTTGCGGCGGTGAGGCTGAGTAGGCGCGTGGGAGAGTGGGCGTAGTGCGCGGAAAGTGGGGGAGGCGTGGGCGTGGGATTGCGGCGCACGAAGGAAGAGCGGCGCGCGGGCAAAAAATGGGAGGAGAGGCCGGGAAGGGCAGTGCGGTTGCGGGCGGCGTCGCGCGGAAGGGGAAGAGGCGCGGGGAGACAGGTCCGACATGCGGGCCCGGGGTGCAGAGAGAGAGGAGACGGGAGGCATGGGAGTGGATGGATAGAGATAGGAGGGCGAGGAAGATAGGAGGCGCGGGCGGCTGGGATTGCGCCACAGGGGCGGGGGTGAATCGGGCGGTCGGATGGTGATGGGGGATTTAAGTGGAAGGGTGTAACATCCCAAAATTTTGCTTTCTAAAAAAATTTAAATTCAAATTAATTATTTTAAAGTATTTGAGTTTTATTTGGATTTGCCCTGAGTTTTTGTTTTTGAAAAGCTGGATTTGAAAAGTATTTTAAGTAAAACCTAAAAGCTATTGTTAAATAAAAAGATATTTTGAATTTATATAAAAATCCTAATTCAAATTAATTATTTGGAGTTATTTGGCTTTTATTTGGTTTCCTGGATTTTCTAGAGTTTAAAAATGTATTTTTGAAAATAAAAAGTATTTCAAGTATAAAAGTTAAATACCAACATTAGTTGGAAGTATTTTTATTAACTCCAAAACTTATCCAGGAACTTCTGTGAATTGTTCTGGAATTTTTAGAATTTATTTCATATTTTTCTGAGGCTAAATGAATTTCCTGGCAATTTCTAAAAACCTAAAATCAAAAATCAAAAAAAATCAAATCCCCTCCCCTCTCCCCCGGCCGCCACGTGGACGGCCGGATTCCACCCACGCCGCCGCCCGGATCCCGCCTCCCCCTCCTCCCCGGTTGCCACCTGGCCGGCCCAGATCAGCCCACCGCGCGCCGCCCATCCGCCGCTCGCTCGCCCTCTCCCGCCGCCGATCCACCCCAACCACGCGGCTCCATCTTGGCCGCCCACGCCTCCTCTCTTCCCCGCTCCCTCTCTCCTCTCACTGCCCCGCGGGCCCCGCCCATCAGCTGCTCCCTACCTCTCTCTCTGCCACCTCGAGCCCGCCTGTCAGGCGTGTCTTCCCCCGCGCGCCGTCGCCTTCCTCCCGCTCGGCCGCGCCTTCACCGCCGCCATTTCCGCCGCCTCCTCGGTGTCCGAATCCCCTTCCTTTCTCCCCCTCTCTTCTCCCCGACCCGACCCCGCCATCCCCGCACCCGACTTTCCCTTCCCCGCGCCGCTTTCCCCTTTTTTCTCCCCGCAATCGCCACCAATCCTCGCCGTCTCCGGCGAGGAATCCCCGCCAGCTCCCCCGCCCCGACCCCTATTGAAACCCCTCCCCGGCTCCGCCTCTCCTCGCTCCACTTCCCCCTCCGCTCCCCGTTACTCCTCCGCCACCCGAGAGCGCCCACACCGTGCGGCATCTCCCCGAGCGCCGGCGAAAGCAACGGCGAGCAATCGCCGCCGTCTCCGGCCTTCCTGCGCCACGCCGTCGCCTCCCTCGGCTTCCTCGCCTCGCCGCGAAGCCCCTCCGCCTCTCCGCCGTGCTCCCCGGCCACCGGAGCGTCGCCGCGCCATTGAACCCCAGCCGCACCGCCGTCTTCCTCGCCGCCGGCCCTACTCCGGCCACCTCCGGTAACCCCACCCCACCGTCGCACTCCCCTCGGCCCCCTCTCTCCATTTCCGCCCTCGCCGCCGCCGCGCCGCCGAGCACCGCCGCCGCCGCCACACCCGGCGCCACCCCGCCACTCATCCCCACGCCGCCGCCGCGTGGCACGCCATGTCGATGCCGCGTCGGCCCCTCCCTGCCCGATCAGCGCCACCTCACGCCCGTGCCACCTCGGCACTCCCTTCTGTCCATGGGCCCGGTCTATAGACCCGGGGCCCACTGTCAGTCGGCCTACTCCCTGGCTAACACCTGCTGACGCAATAAATCCATATTTCCCGTTGAAAAATAATTCGGCCGAAAAAGAAATTCCCAGGGCTGACGCAATGCTGACGCCATAATTCATTTTCCTTTAGGAAAATAATTCCAAAAATTCAGATTTTCCATTTTCCCTCTTCTCAAACTTCCCGGAGCCCGTTCTCCCTCGTTTTAACTCCGTCTGAGCCCATTCAAATTTCTAAATTCATCAAAAATTCCAAACTATCCATTTCTTCCATCCTTTCAAATATTTGAAATTTATTTGATATTTCAAATATTTAAATTTCAAATTCCAATGCCCAGTTTAATTTCAAAGCCTCAGTTCCATTCCAAATTTTTTGTGCACTTTCAAAATTCAAATTCAAATCTTGCCAAATCTCCATAAAATCCATTATATCTTTCTTGGTCCAAATATTGTCTCAGTAATTTCTTTTCCCAACCGATCTTCCAGATATTCGTTCTCCCTCGTGTGAACCCCAAATCCGCTGAACCTTTCTCATAAATTCGTGTAAAATCATGATCTATCCAACTATGGCCTCTATTTGAATTTTTTATTTTATTTGAATTTTTGTTTGTATTTATTTGCTTTGTTTGCTTCGTCTTTTCTCGCGTAGATTCCAACGTTGTCGACGATCCCTCTTCACAGCAACAAGAAGACCCAGAAACCCTGCAAGAAGGCAAGTCTCCTTTGATCATCTTGAACCTATGATTTTGAAATGTTTTAATTATTTTAAACTATGTGCATTGCTATTTACGTTAAACCTTAGTTCCAATCTTAAGGTAGTAGCTAATCCAACCTTGTTATGCCCTCGATTGGAATTGAATGCCATGTACCTTTGTAACCCTAGAAATTTCCTTTGTCTCAATAATGAGATTATTATTAATATTTGTGAATAGTAGAATGGTAGTATGATGCTTAGTCATGCTATTTAATACCTTTGGAATCTTGAAAATGGGAAATTATGATTTATAGTAATACCCTTGTGTTTACAATTTAGTGGTAATTGGAGTTACCACTGTTCTTTTAAAATAAACTAAAATGTGAAAGTTGGTTTAGATTAGGGTGGATGGTTGGTTTGGATTGGTGCAGGAAGCACGAGATCTTGTAAAGTGTATGTTCCACCCTAGTCAACTAAGGACCGACGCTTGTGTTTGTCCAGACTGAGCATTAACCGTACAACCACAAGTCTATATGGGTACGACCTAGCTGACTAACTTATGATAGTCTAGTTTAGTTGCCACCAGTGGAAAGTGGGTGCCAGGGATGGACTGGTTATTCACAGTGAGGGACAGGGATTTACTGTACTCATATGGCGCAAGAGGGGGCTTCGGTTCGGGCAGTTAGCCTACCTGCGGTGAAACCTCAGCGGGTGGTATCTAGCTAGATTAGAGTAAGGTAAAGGCTTTGTGATATTTTATCTGGGTCTCATGCCAAAGGAAGCGTGTTGACTTTTAGGATAATTTATCTCTTGTGGGTAAAGTTGTACAACCTCTGCAGAGTGTCAAACTATTCGAATAGCCATGCCCACGGTCAAGGGCGGGCAAGGAATGCATTCACATGGTAGATTTCTGGTTTTTGGTTTTAAAAATCAAAGTTTTGTATTCCGAGAGTGGAGGGAACTCTCGGAAGGGTATCCTGGCGGTTGGAGCCAGAGAGGGTGGATGGAACCCACAGTTTAATCTTGACCAATTGTAATTGGTTAGCTAGTGTTGGTAGTTGGAACCTTCACTAGAAAGTTAATGATAGTTTCTGCTAAAACATTTACTTTATTAAATTGATGCCTTCAAAAATAATTAGTAGTAATTGAAATTTTAAAATATTGCTTTGTGCAAAAGAACCATATAGCCTTCCTTTGTCAAGCCTTGCATCTATGCATTTTTCCCAAGACTTGCGGAGTACTTTATGTACTCACATGCTACACTCAAAAATAATAACCAGAGGAGTAAGCTCAAGAAGGCGACTACGACTTCTTCGGGTGGATTCGACGAAGGATTCCAGGAGTTCTAGGTCGCGCTTCCCAATCAATTGCTCGTGGCGTATTGATGGGTCTTCACCGAAGTTTATCTTTTGCTTCCGCTGTGTTTCAGTGTGTGCGAGGTCTTGAAACCTCAATTGTAAGAATGAGACCTTTGGTCTGCACTCTTTAATATTGTAATAAAGCGTTGCTGGTTATGTATTCATTTCTGTTTAACTATGTGCACTAGCTTTGATCAGGACTAGTGCGAGAATACACGAGGGTCCGGTTCGAAACCGGGTCCCGATAGAGGTGGTATCAGAGCCAAGTTGACTGTAGGACGTGACCTAGTTAGAATGGTCGTTAAAAGAAGAAATTCAAATTTTATTTTATAAAATAAAAATTTAATATTGCGCTATCCTTGTCTTTTCTGGTCTTTCTATCCTTACCTTCGTCATGGCATTCTTCCTTATCTATCTGCTTATGTCCTTTTGGAATGATAATTGTACTCTCTTCTCTTTGTAATTTCTATAGACGGCTCAGTAAGGTTGCGTCTAAGAAGCAATTGGAGAAGCTCGTCATCATGGAGGAGCGAGGACTAGTTCGTTAGTTGTAGTACCCAAGTAAAGTCTTACGATTTTAGAACGTTTACATATTACTTGCTTGTGTGTTAGGTGGACTGTACCAAGTCTTTGTATACTTGTAGTACAGCCATCCTTAAAAAAACCTATTTTGATTTCAAGCTAAGCTTCTCCTAGTTGTTCTCTCTTGTGTGTTTATTTGGGATGTTGTTTAGTCATTCTCCTAAATCCGAATCTCGGGGTCGAGATTCTTTCTAAGGGGGGTAGATTTGTAACATCTCAAAAATTTGCTTTCTGAAAAATTTAAATTCAAATTAATTATTTTAAAGTATTTGAGTTTTATTTGGATTTGCCCTGAGTTTCTGTTTTTGAAAAGCTGGATTTGAAAAGTATTTTAAGTAAAACCTAAAAGCTATTGTTAAATAAAAAGATATTTTGAATTTATATAAAAATCATAATTAAAATTAATTATTTGGAGTTATTTGGCTTTTATTTGGTTTCCTGGATTTTCTAGAGTTTAAAAATGTATTTTTGAAAATAAAAAGTATTTCAAGTATGAAAGTTAAATACCAACATTAGTTGGAAGTATTTTTATTAAGTCCAAAACTTATCCAGGAACTTCTGTGAATTGTTCTGGAATTTTTGGAATTTATTTCATATTTTTCTGAGGCTAAATGAATTTCCTGGCAATTTCTAAAAACCTAAAATCAAAAATAAAAAAAAATCAAATCCCCTCCCCTCTCCCCCGGCCGCCACGTGGACGGCCGGATTCCACCCACACCGTCGCCCGGATCCCGCCTCCCCCTCCTCCCCGGTTGCCACCTGGCCGGCCCAGATCAGCCCCACCCGCGCGCGCCCGGCCCATCTGCCGTCCGCCTGGCCCCTCTCCCGGCCGCTCGATCCACCCCCAACCACGCGGCGCCATCTTGGCCGCCCACGCCTCCTCTCTTCCCCGCTCCCTCTCTCCTCTCACTGCCCCGCGGGCCCCGCCCGTCAGCCGCTCCCTGCCTCTCTCTCTCTGCCACCTCGGGCTCGCCTGTCAGGCGTGTCTTCCCCCGCGCGCCGTCTCCTTCCTCCCGCTCGGCCGCGCCTTCACCGCCGCCATTTCCGCCGCCTCCTCGGTGTCCGAATCCCCTTCCTTTCTCCCCCTCTCTTCTCCCCGACCCGACCCCGCCATCCCCGCACCCGACTTTCCCTTCCCCGCACCGCTTTCCCCTTTTTTTCTCCCCGCGCTGAAGCCGCCGAGAGAGAGAGTGAGGGGGAGAGGAGAAGAAGGCGGAGGCGGGGCCGGCAGAGGAGCCGCAGGCGATGAGATTGGGCCGACGACACCGAGTGAGGAGCACCTGCCGGTGAGGTCACGCATGCGAGGGAGCATGAGGAAGGAGGAGAAATCGGGGGGCGGTGGAGGAGCCGCCGGCGACGCCGAGCCGGCCGCTCGCCGCCCCGGACGGAATAGGTAGGAGTGGAGGCCGGTCGGCGGGAAGAGGTGAGGAGAGAGAGAGGGAGCCAGGTGAGGTATGAAAAAAGGAATGGGCCAGCCGGATAAGAAAAAAATAAAGAAATAGGGTAAGAAAAGAAAAGGAAAGAGAGGGGAAGAGAAAAAGAGAGAGAGAAGAAGAAGAGGAAAGAAGAGGAAAGAAAAGAAAATAGGAGAAAAAGAAAGGAAAAAGAGGGGGTTTTGTAGCTGCATGTCAAATCCTTAACCCCGGGCATTTTACGCCAGAATCAAGTTAGGTGGGTAGAATCGTCGTCGCCCATTTAAACTCTGACTTCGTTATGATATGTTAAGTCGGATTTATTGATTGTCCTAGTGGAGGCCTTGAGTCGATGTCGTCGCCACGTCGCTTCGCCCCGCTTGGTTTACAGGCAAGTGCATGGTAGAGCGGTAGATCAGAGTTTATGAATATGCGATGTTTACATGATGTGCTAATGTTTATGTGGAAATGCGATGATTACATGATATGAAGTTTATTTATGGATGACAATGAGCATATGCATTTGGATTATGTGCACTCAAGAGTGAGGGCGGTGAGAAAGTCCCAAGCTACGAGTAAAGCTAGCGGATTAATCCGAAGTGCTCTTGAGTAAGACCTACCGGTAGGCCTCCACGGGAGTGGAGAGATCCCTGTGCCGATATGGACGGGCCCAAGATTATGGGTGAACATCGACGGGTGTTCACTCGGCAATACCGGTATTTGCAATGTGATGAGCAAATGTGCATGTAGAGTAGTGTTGCATTGCATTGATGATGATACGTGCATGGCTTTGCATGCAGAGTATGTTATGGTTGGATTAAATTTCTTCCATGTTTGAAAGTACTCATCGTCCTATTATGTACTTTCTGAGTCTTGGACTCACCCTTGTTTTGTTGTTTTATCTCTAGGTGACCGTTGAGGACGTCATGCACGGGCGGGTGTAGCACATGAATAACTTCACGTACTTGCAGCACCTCACATATCAGCTTTTGTTAGTATATGTAATTCCACTAGTAAGCTAGATTAGTTGCTTAAGAAGGTATGGTGTAAGTGCTTTGCTTTATGAGTAAAGTAAAGTTTGCTTAACATGATTAGCAGACATTTAAAATGGTATTGTAATGCGATGATGGTAGCACTCTAGGGCCCAGAGAATGGGCGGGGTGTTACACGGTGTGTCCCTTCAGAGGGTGAGGTGAAGTGCGGGCGGATTGAGGGGTGACGGCAGTCAATGGGCGAGGTGGGCCAGTGGCAATGGCATGTGAATGGTGAACAACGACTCACTGGCGGTGAAGAAGAAGAAGACAATGACGATGGCTTGGGCGGCAGTGAAGATGAAGCGACGCATGACGAACGGCGGATGACAGACGAGGGGAGAAGAAAATGACAACAACTGCATGGGCGGTGGTGAAGATGAAGCGATGCACGATGAATGGGACAAAGACAAAGGTGATAGCATGCAGCTCAATGGCGGCAGCGAAGCATGGTGAGAGCGAAGCAGCTGTGGGATGTAGAAAACGAGGGGGTGACTCAATATTTATGCGTAACATCGAGAGACCACAACAGAGACAGCTTGGACGGTGGGGTGGACATGAACACGGACATCGAGATGTGACTGGGGAAGACACGGTGAAGTGGACGACTGACAGTTGGGCCCTACCTATTAGCGAGAAGGGGGAGAGGAATGGCTGAGATCATGGCACAGGCGAAGGGGTGGCATGGATGTCCGACGGAAAGAGATGGTGGCCAGATGCATGACACATGGTGTGCAGGATGGTAGCTCAAAGGGAAGCTGGGCCAAGGAGAACAGGCTGGGGAGATGGGCTTCGGCCCATTAGGCTTCTGGGAAATTAGGGATTTTCTTTTTCTAAATTCATCTAAGATTGAGCTCTATCTCTATGTTCTAGTTTTGTAGTTTTTAGAGTTTATTTGGATTTTATTTGAATTTATTTATATTTCATCCGCTTTCTCTTTTATTAGATAACATCTTCGAAGGAGCAGAAGCAGGAACTAAAGATTAAGAATTGGTAACTAAGTAAGGCCAAGGCAAGTCATGTCCTTTGATCATGTTGAACCTAATTTTCAAATCTATTTATTTATTATTTTGTTTTAAATTATGTTGCATTGCTATTTTATTATAAACTTTTGTATCTAGTAGTTATCATCCAATTTGATTAATTGTACCTTGGTAATTTGAATGCCATGATTTTATTATCACTATAGGATGGGTATTTATCTAGTGATGCAATACTAGTTGTCACATAGGTGTGCGTTTAGTATGCTTAGCCATGCTTGTAGTATGTTGGGTTCATCATCACATGTAGATTAATTAATTAATTAATTTTAACTTAATGAGATATTGAACCGTGGTGGTCAGCCACAGATATAAAATTTGAGTACCGTGACATGGGTAGTGTCATTGGTGTTGGCTATATAAAATGGTTTTCACTTTGGTAAGTGATTGTGCAATAAAGGAGGAGTGTGACTAGCACTTTTCGGGATGTGGATGGCTCGTCTGAGTAATGTCTAAGACTTAACTTTATGCACCATTGATCTGAGCTTTACCGTGCAACCACATGTCTAGTATAGGATAGACCTGGCTAATTAATTTATGAGGTTTCAACTTCAATTTCTTCATTGAGATGATGTGGATGGTAAATTCATTTATGGGTAATTCTCCACATGGCGCAAATGGGGCTTTTCTAACTAGGTGGTTAGCCTACTCAATATGAAACCTTAGCGGGTGAAATTAATTTGGAATTGAGCATTGTAAAGGCCTTGTGGTAATCACTTTATCACATGCCCAAGGAAGCTATATTGGCTGACGTGATAAGTGCATTATCTCATGTGGGTAAAGTTGTGCAATCTTTGCAGAGTATAAAACTATTCAAATAGCCGTGTCTTCAGTCATGGACAATGCTTGGTGATTTCATACAAAGGTTAGATTTTTCCCAAACTTGGGTTTGGCTAGAAAGTAAGTTGAATGGGAAGTGAATGGTCATTTCACTTGTGGTTCATCAATTCCTTGGTTGTTATTTACTTATTAACGTCTTTTCCATAACTACATTTACAATTTATTTATTTATTGTATTTATTTCAAATTGTTGTTTTCTGCAAAAAAACATTCAGATATCATTTGTTAAACCTTACATAATTATATTATATTTTGTTACAAATAACATACTGAGTACTGTATATACTCACGGCTATATCCATATTTGCTCAGTTGCTGAAGAAGAGCCATATCAACCAAAGGTACTTGAAAGAGGATACTTTGATGACTTCTTGGATTACGATTTCACTTCCCAGTTGATTGCATGTAGGCATGTCAAATGGCCACTTTGCTTTTCGTTGTCTTTTTGTTGCTAGATTTGTTGGAGCCCTTAGGCTATTAAATTGTAAGTTTGTCCATAAGGTTGTAACTCTGATAATTAGTAATATTTAAGTCTTTTTCTTATCAATGTTTCCACTATATGCACTAGCGTGATTCTAGACTAGTGCAGAATACACAGAGAGTCCGGATTTGCATATTCGGGTCTCAAATGCGGTCAATGGAAAGATCGAGGCTAAGGAAGGTATTCTGAGGCCATGGCATGTCATGTAAGTCTGGGTGGAGTATCATCTCAAATGAAGGAGCACAAGAGGAAGACAAGGATCATGAGAATGTAAATATCTACATGTGGTGTGCCAATTGGACTTATGTATTTTAAGTGGTGATGGTCCTCGGAGCAAGTGTACAATCTTGGTGATAAGTAATTGGGCATTACAAACTGTGTTGTGGTGTGGTATGCCACAGGACTTGAAGCTTTTCAAATGGAGATGATGTTCTGGAGGAGATGTACGATCTTAGCAGCAAGTTATTTGGCATCACATCATCATATGGAGGTTGCTTTGAGGAGAAGCATCGTGGAGTTCGGTGGGTTGCAATTGAGAAAATTATCCAATACCAGTTGGAGTGGCAGTTTGCAAAACTATGGTGGTGACCTATGTTAGGTCACATTTTAGAGGATAGAGCGTCATATCGGACTAGTAGAGCCATGTGGAAGTCACACTTTGAAAAGTGTGCAAGTGTGTATAAGTATAAAATTCATTTGAATGTGGGTTACCAGATTTTTCTCATTTATAAGTGGTTGTATCCACTAAGTGCGGCTGGTTGTTTAGGGTTTGGTGTGAGGTGAGAAACCTCCACTATATAAGGCCATGTGTGAGTTGAGGGAGATAAGAATTATAGGGTTTGTTAGAGATATTAGGGTTTTCTTGTGTTAGAACATTGTGTGTATGCTCTAGGGTTAGAGCTTTGTCTTTCATGAGAGATTCGCTGTAAAATATTCCTCTCCAAGTGAAATAAACATGTCCAAACTTTATCCAAGTGAGTTATATCATGGATCCTTTCTTGTGCTTTTGATTTGCTTGGTTTTCTTCATTGGATTTCATGTCCTTCTCATCTATCTTGGTGCAAAGTTCATGTAAGAGATGGAGATATATTTTGGGGATCAGATCTCATCCATCTAGGTATGTTCTGGGGAGAGTTCTTGTGTTCATTCGATTTTCCTCAAGAGAAATGTGATTTAAGGGTTTTGATCTTGAGGGCGATTTGGCTTGAGTTTGTGTTGTGATCTAACTTGCTATGATATGTGAGAATCCATCTAAAGTCATTTACAAATCGAGGTTTATCCCTTTTGCCTGATTTTAACGCAACCTTTCATGTTTTGGATAAAGGTTAGAACTTTGACATTAACCTTCATGATCCATGATTGAAATAGGTTCTTGACATCTTAGCGGGGACTTGTGCCATTTTTCACTTTGTTTGGTTCAGTGGTTTAGAAGTTAGCACTTTTCTTAGATCATATGCAGTAATGTTTCTTGCTCTGCCTTGGCAAGCAATCATACTGCCATGACCCAATGTGTCAGACCGGTCAATCATGGTCAGACTAGTGACCCAAGTGGTTAGACCGGTGACCCAAGCAGTCAGACGGCCCAATCCCGGTCCAACTGCCACTTGATAGGTGGCAGTGTCGGTGAGATACAGAAGTCTTGGTTGGTTTATGTTCTTTGTCTCCTGGCTTTGGTGAGGATGCAGGTTTGTGTTTTGTTACATTGAGTTAATAATACTAGGGAAAGATTTCGAGAAGTCATTCATCCCCCTCTGACTTGCCGTACCGTTCCTACATTCTTGTTCATCGTCTTCTCCCGAAAACCCCATTTACTCCCTATTTTTCTTAACCCCTAGTGCCGCTACACCACCAAGAGTTCACCGCCGCTGCTTCACTGCCGGTGATGACCACCTCTCCCGCCTCTACGAGATCTCGGTGTGTGAAGCGATCGCTGCCTTGCTCCCCGCATTATGACGTAGGCCATTCCCAATCGCAGTTTCACACATGACGACCTCGATTGTGCACTCCACCCTTGCCGGATTTGCCTGGCTCGCTGAAGGCGATTAGAGTGGTGACCGAAGCCACTCTAACTGTCACTGCTCCAACCGCCTTCGGTAGCCACTCCTCACGACTGTGCCCTCCTTGGTGCCGCAACTGCTGCTACCGGTGACGCCGTGCATGCCGCCACGGCCAAGCGCCGCCGTCACCGCCGTGCCCACTGATGACTTTGGAAAGGTTTGGTTTTGAAAGTGGATTTAATTGAGGGCTATTTTTTTGCAATAATCCCCAATTTAAATTTTTAGAATTTTGTTGAATTTTTTGTTAATTTCGAGTTGAATTTCCCCATATGAAACGTTCAAAATTGTGTTGAAACTTTCCTGGTTGAATGTGTTCAAATTTGAGTTCAATTTCCTCGATTGAAAATTTTAAATTCGAGTTGAAATTTACCTGGTTGAAAGTATTTCAAATTCACGTTGAATTTTCCTCGATTGAAAGTTTTCAATTTCTGAGTTGAATTTTCTGAGAGGATGGATGGATTGAAGGCGGTAGGGAAGAGGGCGAACGAGGGGAAGGGTGTCAGTGAGGATCGTTTCTCACGGACGCCTCAAAAAATTAGAAGCCGACTACACATATATGAATTGTAACATGTGACCAAGGAATGACTCTTGTGGGATTATGTCTAGTTAATTTCAAGGGTTTGTTACATCCGTTTAAGTCGCAAGGAATAAATATATATTGGCAGGATTAAATTTGTTGAGGAACCGTCGCTGGCGACCAGTTCGATCGATTTCTCTGTTTAGAACTAATCGAATCAATCACAGAAAACACAATAATAGATTGAACACACACAGAGAGGTAGAGAGAACTCCTCATCTTTCTTTATTGCTTTTCATTAATGTGTACATAATATGCTGCTATGGCTCTCTATTTATAGTCTACGGTGGGGTGCTCATAATGGGCCAGGGCTGCTGGCCTGGGCCTAGGTTTCTCAACACTCCCCCTTGGGCACTCACCCAACATGTTCATGCCTCGTCAAAACTCCATAAAAACCCAGTGGGAACAATTTGGAGAAAGAGTACATGATACATGTGATGCTACGATGCACGAATTGCCTCATTAAAAACCTTGGTCGAGAAACTTCAGAAAAACTCATCAAGGGAAAAAGAGTACAATCCACCCAATTTCATTTGGTCTTCAGGACTTTATTCTTTTGGATACTTAATCTTCATGATCAAGATTTATTATCGGGCTTGTGAGAATTCTCCCCCTGAATTCTGCACTTCTCTAAGTCTCATCATTCCAATCCCTCGCACGCATCTTTCAAAGCTAGACACGGGGAGTGACTTAGTGAACAAATCTTCGAGATTTCCACAAGACTTAGTATGTAGTACTTTAATCTCGTCCATTTTTTGCAATTCAAGTGCATAGAAGAACTTGGGGTTGATATGCTTTGTGAGATGACTTTTCACATAGCCCGTCTGCACTTGTGCAACGCAAGCTGCATTATCTTCATGGATAATTGTGGGGTTTGCACAATTTTCATTCCACATGACTGCTGGATGTGGTGGACCATTCGGCGGAACCAAGCGCACTCTAGTGCGGCTTCATACAATGCTATAATTTCTGAGTGGTTCATCGAAGTAGCTACAAGGCTTTGCTTAGACGATTTCCAGGAAATTACAGTTCCACCACACAGGAATACATAGCCTGTTTGTGACCTTGCAGTATGCGGGTTAGACAGGTACCCAACATCTGCATAGCCAATCAAGTTCAAGTCTTGATTCTTTCTGTAGAACAATCCAAGGTCCTTGTTTCCTTGGAGGTATCGGAAGGTCTCCCTTATGCCCTGCCAATGCCTTTTGGTGGGCCCTGCACTGTACCTTGCTAACAGATACACGGAAAATGCAATGTCCGATCTAGTGCAGTTTGCTAAGTACATGAGTGCTACCACTGCACTCAAGTATGGGAATTCCGGTCCTAGGACTTCCTCCCCCTCTTCCCGAGGCCGAAAAGGATCTTTTTCTTACTGTAAAGACCTCCCGATCATTGGTACTTTCGATAGGAATGCCTTCTCAAAGCCAAACCTTTCAAGCACCTTCTGGGTGTAGGTCAACTGATGTACCAAGATTTCTTCAGGGACATGCTCAATCTGCAGGCCTAAGCAGAACTTGGTCTTGCCCAAATCTTTCATTTCAAATTCTGACTCCAAATATGAGCTTGCTTCTTTTATATCTTCTGCCGTCCCGATGATGTTCAGATCATCTACATACACAGAGATTATACGAAATCCATTCCGGGATCGCCGTATAAATACACAAGGACAGTCTTTATTGTTTATGTAGCCTTTCTTGTAGAGAAAGTCGCTCAAGCGATTATACCACATTCTTCCAGATTGCTTCAGTCCATACAGTGACTTTCTAAGTTTCACACTGTACAGATTTCTATTTGCTCTGTCTTGGTTTGGGAGAGGGATTCCTTCAGGGACTTTCATATAGATCTCCGAATCCAAGTTACCGTAAAGGTATGCAGTCACAACATCCATCAATTTCATTTCTAAGTTCAAATTCACTGCCATTGAGATCAAATATCTAAAGGTAATTCCACTCATGACTGGGGAGTAGGTTTCTTCATAATCAACTCCAGAATGTTGAGTGAAACCTTTGGCTACTAGCCTTGTTTTGTATCTCACTACTTCATTTCTTTCATTTCTCTTCTGAATAAATACCCACTTGTGCCCTACAGGGTGCACATGGGGAGGCGTGCGGTATACGGGCACAAACACCTCTCTTTTGTTCAGAGATAGCAATTCAGTTGCTATGGCCTTCTTCTAATCTTCCCAATCTGATCTTTTCTTACATTCAGCGAGCGATGAAGGCTCAGGATCGAGATCAACGATGGAGGCAATTTTCTTTGCGAAGTAGATATCGATATTATCTGTTGTCCTATTCAGGAACTCTCCCGTGTGCACATAATTTATAGCTATTTCTTCATGTGTTGCTTCTTCTAGAGCGATTGCTTCTTCTGGAGCTTCACCTTGTGCATCGCTTCTTTCAATTGCGGTGGCAAGTCCCTTTAGTTTTTAGCTCCGATGTGTGCGCACACATCCATGCTGATGGGGATATTCAGGTCCGGTATGCCCTTTTCTGAAGGTGTCATACTTGTGCCAGGTCTCAACTGGCTCCCCTTCTCATTCTGGGGGACTTTAGTGATCGGCTGTGATAAGCCCTTCTTATCTTTCCTCACCAGGAGTCCCCGGTTACTCAGGATTCGAGAAACCGGAGTTCTTGTCCTCTTTTTTATTTTTCTGAGGCCTCTGGATGAGATTAGGGATACCTTCTGTTTTCTTTGGTATTTCAACCCTCTCCGGTGCAGTGCGTGTAGGCACATGTGACTTAGTCACGCTCTTCAAATCACTAAAGTGATCAGGAAGCTGATTTGCTAACGCTTGCAAATCAATTGTCTTCTGGACTTCTCTTGTCTTCTGGAGTTCTATTGTCTTCTGGACTTTTATTTGCTTCACTATTGCGCGGGTCATGAATTCCCATGGCTTGCCACGTAATTTCCTGACATTTTTTATCAAGGGGTTGATTTCCTCCCCCAATGACGGGAAATTATCCTCATCAAAATACAATCATCGAAGCGGGCAGTATGCAAATCTCCCGACATGGGTTCTAAATACCTCATTATGGATGCAGTCTCATAACCAACGTATATCCCAGTCTTACGGAGTGGGCCCATTGCAGTACACTGCGGAGGGAGTATAGGTACATAAACCTTGCATCCAAACCTCCTAAGATGAGACATTTTCTGTGGTGACCCTTGCACTAGTTGCATAGATGAATGAATGTTGTAGGCCGAAGGTCTGATGAGATTCGCTGCATGAAGGACTACGTGTCCCCAACATATAGCTGGCAAATTACAATTATGCAAAAGGGGTCGGGCAATAAATTTAATTCTCTTGATTAAAACCTCTGCCAGACCATTCTGGGTATGGACATGTGGTACCGAGTGCTCAACTGCAATTCCCATCGCCATGCAATAATCATTAAATGCCTTTGAGCTAAATTCTTCGGCGTTGTCCATTCTGATGGACTTGATGTGATGATCAGGTAACACATATCTGATGCGAATGATCTGCGAGATCAATTTTGCAAAGGCGTGGTTCCATGTGGACAACAAAACCCACATATGACAACTTCGAGGAAGCGTCAATGAGCACCATAAAACACTTAAATGGCCCAGAGATGGGCTGAATGGGACCGCAAATGTCTCCCTGGATGCGTTCCAGGAATGCAGGTACTTCATCCTTCACTTTCAGAGTGGAGGGTCTAGTTATTAGTTTTCCCGTGGCACATGCAGAGCACACAACATCTTCATGATTCGGGAAATTCTTCACATTAATATTATGCCCTTGGGAATTATTGATTATGTTTCTCATCATCCTAAGACCTGGGTGGCCTAATCTATTATGCTAGAGACAAAAGAGTTCAGTGCTTCTAAATACTGTCTTCGGGACAGTGTAGGCTGTAGGTGCCTTAATGTTGGTATAAAGTTTCTAGTGAAGGAAGTTTTTCTAATACACTTTTTTCATTCTCTTCGTGCTTCATAATGAGCAGGTATTTCTTACCGTACTCTTATTCAGTCTCAACGTGGAAACCATTGGAGCAAATATCCTTAAAACTTAAGAGAGTTCTAGTGAATTCTGGGTACAATAAGGCTTCTTCAATGACCAAAGTTGTGCCCATTGTGGCTCTCCTTGAACCAATTATACATGCATCGCTTCTGGCGATTGTCGTAAGGCTGCCAGTGCTCTTAAGAATCAACTGAAAATACTTAGTCTCTCTTAAGATGATATGCGTTGTCCCGCTGCTAGCTAAGCACACTTCCTTCATAGGGCGCTACACGCGTTCTAATATAGAGTATTTTATTAATATGTACTAGAAGGCATTCAACACATAAATAAAATACTCCAATATCAGAACATATCATGCCATTATAAACTGAATAAATGAATGAATACTTCAAATATCATCCAACCATCACGAGAAAATAAATGCTAAAGTACCATCCATGCAAATTCTAACTTGTCCTTTTCACACAAAATAAATGGCATTTAAAGTCTAAATGCATCCTGTGCATCAGACTTCTTCTGCTATTTTCTCGGGGTTGACACTCTCTTCAAGAGAAATCATGGCGTCGGCTGCTTCTGGGTCAAAAAGAGTTGCTGCTATCGTGATGGTTTCAATCTCCATCAATGCAGGCAGCTACTCAGAACTCTCCCCCTCAGCCGATGCAAAATGGGCTTCATGCTGCCCTTTGCCATCTCGTTTTGGCTTGCTAGCCTTATTCTCTCATGGAGCATCTGATTCGCCTTTCTGGGCTGCGGCCTTACCCTTCCTTCCCCTTTTCTTCATCAAGGGCTTTCGCACCTTGTAGCTCCTAACGTTGGCTTCATGGCTAGTGGAGCTCCCAGATGGCTGAGTGACTTAGTTCTTGCAGAGAACTTCGTCCTGAGCCTCCGCAACTTGCATCATACCAATCAATTCGGCATATTCCTCATAGCTATCTTGATGATAATTGCATGCGGATTGTACTGCAATTGGGGTGGAAGGTGGATAGGGTTTTCTCAATCTTCTGTATTTTGGGTACAAATCCTGTGCAAGGCAGAATTGTATTCCCCAACCGTCTTAAAGTCGGCAAACCTCAGTCTGATCCACTCTTGCTCTGCTTGAGGAAGAATGGTGTACTTTAGGGTGTGTTTGGTTGAGCTTGGCTTCTCAAAAGTCTGTGAGTGGGTGTGGAAAAGCGATGTAGGTTGTGGGTGTGGAAAAGTCGTAAGTCGTTTGGTTCAAACAAGTATAAAACTTACCTCCTATCTCTATTTTCCTTGAAACAACTGTGAAATGACTCTCTATTTTCACCATTTCAAAAGCAGAAGCCAAAAGCCAAAAGCGTGGTCCAAAGTGCTTTCAAAATCAGACTACCTAAAAGTAGCCGCTTCAAAAGCGACTGTTTCCACCCTTTGGTTGGCTTTTGGCTTTTTGGAAGCAAAAGCAGCTCCCAAAAGCTCAACCAAAGGCACCCTTAGCCTCTCAAACCTGCTTCTTGAGTGCGGTCTAGAGTGCTAGCGTGCTCTTCTCCACCATGTACTCATTCTTGAGAGTGAGGCAGAAGTGGTGCCTGAGAAAATGAAGTGCCTGATCATTCTCCTCAGGTGTGGGTCGGGCGTCATTCTGTTCCCCTATCCCAATAGCCGCACGGAGCTTCCTGGCTCCAAGCACAATCTCGATATTGGATGCCCATGTCGGATAGTTTTGGCCATGCTGGGCCAGCTCCCCGAACTCCTGGTTCATGATGCCAGTCATCTATATGTGTATATAAGTTTACTGCTGGTAAACATGCACGGAATAATTTACTGCACGTAAATAAATGGTACAAAAGGTTCTCGCAATGTTTCATAATTTTCTGTGTATTTTCTATAATTGTTACTGCTAATTTCAGTGATTAAAAGCAATTTTTAGCAATTACAATTAACCAAAACAGTAAATAAATACAGAAAATACATAAAACAATAATGGCATAAATAATAACCTTCAAATGCTAAAAATAATTCAAAATTCAGATTCCCGAGGCCCTTTTATGCTAGAATATGAATTTTCAGCGAATTCTGCAATTTCTGGGATTTATACGCAAATTTTTAGTTCAGAGAAAAAATCGCGCAATTTTCTGATTTACCAAGGGTTTTTCTGCGAAATTCTGGACCCATACGTAAATCGGAGGACCTATCGGCAATTTTCGGAATTACTGAGGCCTTTCTGCAAAAATTCAGGACTCATATCAAAGTTTTAAGGGCCAATCTATAATTTTCAAGAAGTAGGGGGGTTTCTGCAATTTCGCCTCCTCCCCCGCACGCCCCCCCCCCCCCTTTTTTCTTCTTCCGGCCCATTGCCTCCTGGCCTTTCCCTGGCCCATCAGCCCAATAGCCCGGCTGACCAGTAAAAGAAGATGGGGTAGGGTTTCCCCTACCCCCATTTGCGTTTGGTGGCGGCGAAGAGTCAGGGCGTTCACACGCGCGAGCTGGGAGGTGGCAGCAGGCCGGAAGGCGGGCGTGACTCGTGCAGCGACAAGCCCGAGGGCGGCGGCGTGCACGGGAAGGCCGGCTTCGGGCACGGCGGGGGCTGCGTACTGGCAGCAAGCCCGAGGGCGGCGGCATGCACAGGAAGGCCGATTTCGAGCACGGCGGGGCCGGTGCGGCAACTTTGATCGGCGCGCGGCGAGAAGGCAGACGGCGACTACCTCGGGCGACGACAGATGCGGCCTCTGGTGTCGTGCGGCTGCGCGTGCGGGCATAGGGTCGACCGAAAGGTGGCACGTGCGGGCGCGGGAGCCGAACAGCCGGCGGCGCATGCATGACCGGTGCCGTGCGGGCAACTTCCTCCACGAGTGGCGCAGGCCGGCAGCGCCGGTTACTGGCCGGTGGCCAGCGGCGCACATGCGGTGCGGCGGCACCTCGGGCTCTATGGCCGGCTGCTAGCTGGCGGCCGGTGATGCGCATTCTGGCGCAGTGGCAAAGTCCCCTTTTTCTTTTTCTGTGTAATGCCGTGAATAAACCGAACAAGAGGAACGATGCAAAATTTTCTTTTTTTCTAATCTACGATGCAATCAACATCTACCCCTTTTCACAATCTACCGATCGACATTGTGCCGGCGACTTCAGGTCTGCTCGCGGTAGATTAGGGCGGATTTGCACCGTAGAGATTCAATCTAGAACGCGAAAGAAATTGCGAATTCAAAGCGATCTAGAAAATTCAATCTATTAGGTGCTTCGATGATTACCTTCAATTCACCGGAGCGAAGTTGTGCTGATAACGTGTTGAGGAACCATCGCTGGCGACCAGTCTGATCGATTCCTCTGTTTAGAACAAATCGAATCAATCACAGAAAACACAATAATAGATTGAACACACAGACAGAGGTAGAGAGAACTCCTGGTCTTTCTTTATTGCTTTTCATTCATGTGTACATAATATGCTGGTATGACTCACTATTTATAGTCTACGTTGTTGACTCAAGGTTTCTCAACAAAAGTAAACGCTGAAACTCTTGTTTGTCGAGATGACGCGCGGTGGTTGACGTTGCTTAAATAGCTGGACATGCATCCCGGTCGTCCATCAGTTGTCTAGTATGCATTGCATGTTAGCTAGTCGCCCGTGCTTCGACGAGGCATGCACAGCGGCGACGTCCTGAATGCGACGAGCCCCTGCTCGTGCATCCTATCGAAGAACTCGCCGGCGGAGCACAGCACAGCAACGTAGAGCCCAATGGATGAGAGGTACCAGCGGCCGCTCCTCCCGCTGAACCCGACGATGGCCCCAACTCCGCCATCCACCGAGCACTTGAACGGCTCCCCAGATTTGCGGCCGAACATCCAGGAACTCCGGCCCCGGTTTGTACAGAATGACACCGATCGGATGCCGTCGCCGTCGTGGTAGCCGCGGACTTCGGTCAGGAACTCGTCCGGGAATGCCAGCCCGAACTAGTATTTGCTAGTTAGTTTGTGTGTTTACAAATGTGCTGATCAATCAGTTGTACGTACCTTCCGGGTCTGAGGCAAAACTTCGTAATCTCCTCCGAAATGTTCCTCGCCCCACACGGGTTGCCCGTGCCGATCGTACTCCACCTGAATCGACATGACTCCCCGCTCCAGGTCGTCGTACTGGACGATAATGCTGCGGATGCCGGTGTAGCCACCCCCGTCGTCCCACGGTCTTCCTCCGGTGCCTCCCCATGGGCTGATCTTCACTATGCTACTGCTATGCTGGTGTTGTGGCTACATGGGTAGAACCAGAAATCATTACACGCAGGGTGAGCGGGCTAGACAATGTAGTAGAAACAGAGTTTGTCACGTCAGCATTGTGTGAGTGCAAATATGCTAACCTATACGATTTGGATATCAAATCAATAAGAGAACTGTTCCCCTAATACATAAATTGAAGTTCAAATCAAAACTCCCTTCAAAACTGAAAGGGGAAACTAAATTAAGAGAAATTATGCACCATCTATGTATGCACAAGAACAAACTAATAAGGGATAAGGGTCGTCAATAATACATAGGCCCTGATTCTTTTTAGAAACACATAGCCTGAGATTCTTTTTAGAAACACATAGCCTGAGTTCTTGTCTCGCTTTCTTTGCATCCATCAAGTTCAAGTAAAAGAGGCTGCAAGCAGATTAGTGAGAAGATCGACTGTTTGAGACATCATATGGAAACTAACCAGATCCTTGGGCATCCATGGGTAACTCCTCGGCATCTCGTCTAATAGAACAAACAATTAATTCCTCTGAAAAAAACAGGAGCAAATAATACATGGATCAAGGGAGATTTGGATGTATCAATGCTCTCTACGCCGAAGCATCACTTAAAGAGTGGAGTGGTATGGACGCTTTCCCAAGTGTTAAGCAACCGACCATATTCCTCTGCAAAAGAACTAAAAGAAAAGGCTAACTTGGAAATAAAGCTTTAATTTGGGAATCTATACTGTCTGCCAGCTGCTCCGGCCGAAACTTAATTATAACACTTCCTCTTTGTTGTCAGGGCACGTACAGTAGTGTCGTCTCTAAAATGTTCACATCATCTCCACACAAACTAGGTAGAGAAATCGTACCTTATAAAAATATCTACTCCTAACAAATAAATTAGAGATGCTATAACATGGGCTGTTTTGAATGGACACTTAGCGTAAATCAGTTCATGATAGACAAGCAAGCTCATTAGCCTATTAGCATAGTTTAGTTTTATACTGCTTATTTTAGAATGAAGAGGAACTTCATCCACCTACATAAGCGTAGGGGTGGAAACGGATCGGATACGATCGAATAGTCTCAAATACGAATACGAATCCATATTTTTAAAGCGAATACGAATATGAATTCAAATAACCTCAAATACGGATACGAATATTCTCGAATACGAATACGAATATTTTCGAATACGGATTTTCTCGGATACGAATATCAGATAAAACGGATTCCTAGCGGTTTTGCCGATTTTTCACCGATTTTTGACCGGTTACTGGTTTTAAACCACATAAATTCAAATTTTGAATCACAAAATTTGTACGAATTGGTTCTAGAAACGGTTCGAATACGAATCGAATAGTCTTGGATACGAATATTCTCGAATACGAATACGGACATTTTCGAATACAGATTTTTGCTTACCACATTCACGTTTTCTCGGATACGAATATCGGATAAAACGAATTATCCATTACTGTTTTCCATCCCTACATAAGGGGTGCAGGGGCTCTTGTTATATACACACAAAAGATATTGATAAAGTTGAGAGAAGCTTTGGGAAACTATATATTTGTGCTCCTCTGCTTTCGTGTTTGAGTTGTTTGATGGTTGGCAACGTGGCCACAATATTATAACATGTTGTCAGCATGATAACATGGGTCGCTAAAAGGCTTGCTGGTACAATGCTTTGATCTACCTCGTCAATTGTTCAAGGTGAATATTAGAGCAACTCCAGCAGGGCCTCTACTTGAGCCCTCAAACCTCATATTTGAGAGCCAGAGCAAAAAACTGAACTCCAACAGGGCCCCTACTTGGCTCTCAAAAATAGGAGGCCTCTCAAATGAGGCCTCCAAGCCCTCATTCCTAGGGGCCCCCTACTCCGGCTCTCATTTTTCAGCTTTCTCGTTTTTTGTAGAACATTTGTGCTTTCAATTTAAATTCGGAACAAATTTGAATATTCGTATTTGAATATTCGTATTTGAATTCATATTTGAATTCGGAACAAATTTGAATTTAAATTTGAATGTTATGTGATGAACTTTGTGCTTTCAATTTAAATTGAACAAATTTGAATATTCGTATTTGAATTTGTATTTGAATATTCGTATTTGAATTGGAACAAATTTGAATTTAAATTTGAATGTTATGTGATGAACTTTGTGCTTTCAATTTAAATTCGGAACAAATTTGAATTTAAATTTGAATATTCGTATTTCAATTCGTATTTGAATATTTGTATTTGAATTCAGAACAAATTTGAATTTAAATTTGAATATTATGTGATGAACTTTGTGCTTTCAATTTAAATTGAACAAATTTGAATTTAAATTTGAATATTTGTATTTGAATTCATATTTGTGCTTTCAATTTAAATTGAATAAATTTGAATTTAAATTTGAATATTCGTATTTGAATTGTATTTGAATTCATATTTGAATTCGAACAAATTTGAATGTTATGTGATGAACTTTGTGCTTTCAATTTAAATTTGAACAACTTTGAATTTAAATTTGAATATTCGTATTTGAATTCATATATTTAAATATTGTCCCTCATTGTGAAATCATAAATATTTTATTGTGTATTGTGCTTTTGTCCCATACATATGCATATAGTGTGTGAGGAAATAGAGGGAATTGAGAAGTAGGGGCCCTGTTTTGAGGGCTCCTGCTGGAGTGCAGCCCAGAAAACAGAGCCCTCAAAAATAGGGGGAGCCCTCAAATGAAAAGTAGGGGCCCTGTTTTGAGGGCTACTGCTGGAGTTGCTCTTAGTAGATTGGTTGTAACACCCCGCTCATTCTCTAGGCATAGAGTGCTACCATTATTGCATACTAATACCTAGGGATGAAAACGGTCGGAAAACTCCTCAACCGTTTTCTACTTCTACATTTGAATACGAAAACGAAAGCGAAAGCGGTAAAGCCGGACACGAAAACGAACGCGAACTTACGGAATATCGAGAATTTCGAAAACGAACTAATTCGAGCGGAATTATGTCGAACACAGTCGGTATACGAAAATTCAATACGGAATACCGACCTGTAGGACCAAGTGCATAACAATTAACAAGTGACCAAGTACATAACAATTACCAAGTGCATGATCAAGTTCAAGTGCATATAATAATTAACAAGTGCATGACCCTTGGTCTTAACTCTTAAGTCTTAACACAATAGCCGACACAAATACAAATACATCCGAGCCTTCTTTGCTTGACTCTCATTAGTATGAGGAGTACTACTTGAATTGGATAAAAAAAATATTTATGCAATGTTCGTTTCTCCATTTATTGCGACTCTATAAATCAATAAATGACATAAATAAAATTAAAATACTAAATTAATCACAATTACACAAATCAATAAATGATAATAAAAAAATTAAAATACTAAATTAATCACAATTACACAAATCAATAAATGACAATGCTATAATATTCTTTGAATTATAACGATATCGTTATACTTCTATGTTAGTTGAAACATGCTCTAATAGTGATTGATTATAAAATAAATTAAAGTGAGTTTCACAAACAAAAAATTAAAGTCTACTGCACTACTACCAACACAATGCTTTTTAATCTCTGATTAAATAAACAAAAAGCTAAAAAGGTCAAGAATATTTAACCTTTGTGCTCTGCTCTCCTTTGGGTGATTGGGTCCTTTCTCAGAATCGTCTTGCCCAATTGCCCTGACAACTGTCGGCAGTCGCCTGCTGCCTGCTCGGCTCAGCAATACCATGGTCTAGTGGTCCACAGCCGCCCACAGCAATCCAGTGGCCACCAACCGAAGCAGCGAAACAACAGAAGCATAAAAAGTTAAAAACGCCACCCAGGCACTCAGCCGCAGCGGTCTTGTGATTTGTCTCCACTCAGACTCAGTCGGCATCTCCACCCGGCCGCAGCCCGCAGCAGTCTGTCTCCAACACTCCACTCAACGCCTCAGCGGCCGGCGCCCGGCGTCTTGCCTTCTCCGCCTCGGGCCTCGGCGCCTCTCCTCCGCGGCTCGCCCTACGCTGGCTGCGGCGCTGCGCCTCCGGCCGGCCGGGCAGTGGCGGCCCAGCCTCTCCTCCTCCGCCGCCTGGGGCCGCAGACGGCGCGGCGGCCGCGGGCGGGCTGGCGCTGAACCGCGCGCGAGGTCCGATGCGGTGGGCGGCCGCGCCTAGGCCCTAGCTGCTCGCCGGGCGGCGCGGCGAGGCGACGAGCTGCCGGTGGGACGCGAGCGCCGCCGGATGGCACGCGGGTGGCGGCGGGCGGCGGCGCTGCTGGAGAGTGGAGACGGCGCCGGCGCACTCGAGTTCGGGGTGCGGGAGACCGTGGGTGCGGGGTGCAGCGCCGCGGCGGATAGGAAGGGCTGGGGCGCTGGGCTAGTGAACTCGAGACGGCCAGAGCAGAGGTTAGGGCTGGGGCGCTGGCCGCTGGGGAGTTGGGCTATAAGTGGGCCAAATTCGGTTTAAACCGTATTTACAATACGGTATATTCCGAATAAAATGTAGAAAAGTAGAAAACGGTCGGAAAACACCTAAACCGTTTCCGCTCCGTTTTCGAATTTGGTATTCCGTATTTCGAACCGAATTCGAATTTGTTCGAAAATACGAATTCGATCGGGTCAAATGTAGAAAACGATGCGGTTCGGTACGGGATATTTCCGTTCCGTTTTCATCCCTACTAATACCACTTTTAGGCATCTACTAAACAATTTAAGCAAACTCTACCTTGTTCATGAAATAGCAACCACTTACACCATACCATTTTTAAGCAACTATGCTAGCTTACTGGTGGAGTTAAACATACTACCAAAAGCTAGATATATGAAGTGCTGCAAGAACGTGAAGTTATTCATGTGCTACACCCGCCCGTGCAAGACGCCCTCAACAGTTACCTAAAAATAAAACAACAAACCAAGAGTGAGTGCAAAGACTCAGCAAGTACACAATAGAACGATAAACACGACCAAACATGTAAGCAAATCAACCATCCATAATATACTCCACCTGCATTGCCATGCTCATACTTCAAGTTTTACGTCAATCTATGCTATGGGAATCAAGCACCAACTCTCAACTTCTCACATCCACAGAATGAGGTAAGCTCCATTAGGATTTCATTTAATATCGAATAACTAAATTTTCCAATAGCTCTACTTCAAGTTTTACGTCAATCTATGCTATGGGAATCAAGCAATCTAAAACATTAACCCCTAATGCTGATTACCTTAAAAACATAAATCAGGGAAGCTCTTTCACCAAAATCTCATGCTCTCGTCGCTACCCATGATTTACTAGCTTAAATATGACATCAGTCACCATTATTTCCCATAGACGCTACTAGTTGCGACAACACAATCGACAATCGGTTTTGCCTTTAAGGCCAATTTATCCCTAATCAATTTCCCACCAGGATTATGACATAAGATCAACTCAGAACTCTATTAGCCACACAAATCTTTATTATCACCCCAATACCAACATATCAACCATCTCACTATAAATCTAAGCCTAATAGAGCTTCATGTTATGAATTTAACATTCATTTCGAGAGCAAGGGATTCCAATCCTTCAGCAACTCTCCGAAATTAAGAAGTCTACCAAATTTAAACATCCAAAAACAGAACGAAATTCCAACAGCTTTCAATCTCCAACAAGACAAGACTTTAGAATGAGTTCATCACTCATTCCCCCAAAACAACTACAAAACTCCCATAACACTGGGTTCACTCTTTCAATGATGCAACGCCTAGGCAGGAGAACCATTCCCTCTGGCCATAGCATCACATGACAACAAACAAATTAAACAATTAACACCAAGAAAGCAAAGGGATGCAACAAAATCCGAATCCTACATTACCCTAGTCGACGCGCCCGGGCCCACTTTAGACTCTCAATTCAAGACAACCGAAATTACATGTTTGGGAAACGCTCAGGACTCATTCCTGAGTACGCCTAGGACTTCGTTCCTAGGTGCGCCCGAAACTTACGCGTTCGGGAGCGCCACGGACCACTCGTCCGAGAAATCTCATTTGCAGAAATGAGGGAAGTCAGGTAGCACTCATAGCATGTGCACAAAAATCAGTCTGAGAGTCATGCGGATCTCCTACCATACCTTCAAGCATTCATCATTAATAGAAACTAAACATGACCTCCTTCAAAGTCATGAACTCCGAATGATAATGCACGCCAAAACACAAAGCATTTCTTCCAAATACCAACATAGAAATCAATTAAAATTCTTTTCCCCATAACAACGTCAAGCCAGTACCTCTTGTACGCTTGCACAGATTAGCAAATGTCTATTCGCTAATACATAAGTTATTGACTTTTTGTACCCCATCTTGAACCTTTCCACGGCTCACCGGATACTTTATTCCTCCGTATTTACTCTATAATTCATCAAACACTGCCACCTTACTTTACAAAACAACACAATCATAACGACTATCAAGTGCGCGCACCACAAGATGAGGTCAAGGCTCTTAGATCAAAAGATCCACTATCAATAAATAATCCCATGAGCACCTAATTCCAAGGCGCTAACTAATCTCCACCAGCTCGACTTTAAGGGTGATCAATCACTCGGATTTTAGCACACATCATACGTACTTCCGTAAACCCCAGTTACTTTTAAGCATAGAATCCATCCGTTCTACTTCCGTTGGCGTGCACATGATTTCCTACAAAATGCAGTGGCCACTCCACCAACTCATGCTTAGATATTGCTACCAAATCTCACTAAAGCGCCATTAACTTCGTCCCTCAGCATTTAAGTCTACACGACTCTACAACAATTCTTCTCCATTCAATTTAGCTGGGAGACTCTCCGACATCAAGATCCCTATTCTAGTCCTCCCAATGAATTCCAATAGAGTTATAAAATTGTAACTGTTAGACCCTTTCGAAAACATCAATCATGATTAAAATAATCAATCATGGTGCGTGGTTGGCGGACTTAGTTTTATAATCATTCGCCTATTACTAATTGAAAGGATAACTCCAGATGAGGGATTTTCCACCAAGACAATAGATTTACACACCCTTTTGTTTTTAGCGAGTCTAGGTCGCCTAGCTAGGTTTATCGATTGGGACCAAGGTAAAACCAGTCACTCGATGTGGCTCAACAGTCTAAGCAACCGTAATCACCATCTGGTTCACCAATAGTGCAAATCCAACTATTAAGCAGAAATGGATCTGCCTCACGCCGCTACTCCTCATGTAACTACTAAATCCCTATTGGATTCAAATCAACTTTGATCCCACAACCATAACTAAAGTTAATTACTCTCCTGGGTTCTCACAACTTAGAATACCATGCCCTACCAACTTGTTACTTTAGCCACCATATCCCACATACGTCCAATCCAACACTTCAACCTCTATTGGGTATTTATCAAACAACTCAACGAGTTACTAACCAAAGGGAACCAACTTCTCGAAACTGAAGCAAAACATCACTACCTCAAGGTCACAACTGGCAACATGACCAGGCCTCTCTAGTGGCCACGGTCTCAGTCTCTATTGCATCGGTACACGACACAATCACGGCAAAGTCCCGTAGGACACACGAATAACAAGATCAAATGCTTGCTATCAACTCACAAGCATCAACATCTAGCATTGCAAATCAACAACATGATTAACAGAAACGAAAATGTAATGCTTAACCCAATCCCATCCTACTGTGCACACGTCCGCGTCCTTTAGCTCTCGGCATCTCTATTCAAGACAGATAGCCAATCACACAGTTAGCTCACAAACATCCATTTCAATAGCACAAATCAACATCAAGGCTACGAAAGTGTAAATGTAATGTAAGACCTATTCCCCATCCTATGGTGCACAAGTGTGTCAAATTTTAAATTTAATTATTAGGCCTAAGTCAAATTTTAGTAGAATAATTAACCTAGATTGTCAAATTTCTTTACCACGGACCTAACGCCCGCTCTGATACCAACTGTAACACCCCGCCCATCCTCTGGGCCTAGAGTGCTACCATCATTGCATACTAATACCACTTTTAGGCATCTGCTAAACAATTTAAGCAAACTCTATCTTGTTCATGAAACAACAACCACTTACACCATACCATTTTTAAGCAACTATGCTAGCTTACTGGTGGAGTTAAACATACTACCAAAAGCTAGATATGTGAAGTGCTGCAAGAACGTGAAGTAATTCATGTGCTACACCCACCCGTGTAAGACGTCCTCAATAGTTACCTAAAAATAAAACAACAAAGCAAGGGTGAGTCCAAAGACTCAGCAAGTACACAATAGAACGATAAATACGACCAAACATATAAGCGAATCAACCATCCATAACATACTCCACCTACATTGGCATGCTCATATCATCATTTTCATGTTTCCACATTAACCATAACATGCTCCACATGCATTGTCATATTCCAACATTGCCAAATCATCAATGCAATGCAATGCAATCCTGCTCTACATGCACATTTGCTCATCTTATTGCATATACTGGTATTGCCGAGTGAACACCCGTCGATGTTCACCCATAATCTTGGGCATGCCCATTTCAGCACGGGGGTCTCTCCACTCCCGTGGAGGCCTACCGAGGTAGGACTTACTCAAGAGAACTCCGTATTAGTCCGCAAGCTTTACTCATAGCTAGGGACTTTCTCACCGCCCTCACTCTTGAGTGCACATAATGCAAATGCATATGCCCATTGTCATAATCATGCTCATCATTAACATCATTAGCAGGTAAGCATCATTGCCCACCTTACTCCATCATCATCACCATCATTTACCATGCAACTTTATGTCATGTAAACACACATTTCCACATAGATATCATGTAATCATCGCATTTCCACATAAACATTATCACATCAAGTAATCATTGCATATTCCTAAACTCTGGTCTACCGCTCTACCATGCACTTGCCTGTTAACCAAGCAGGGCGAAGCGACGTGGCGACGACGTCGGCTCAAGACCTCCACCTGAACAAGCAATAAATCCGACTTAACATATCATAACGAAACCAGAGATTAAATGGGCGACGACCCTAAGCTCGTAACTCGATTTCTGGCATAGAACGCATGGTTTTTAGGGGCCCATCGCGGTACCAAACCCCCCATTTCTTTCCTTTTTCTTCTCTTTTTTTTCTCTTTTTTTCTTCTTTTTTTCCTTCCCTCTTTTTTTCTCTTCTTCTCCTTTCTCTCTCTTCCTTTTTCCTTTCTTTCTTTCTCTTATCGTTCTTACCCAACCGACCCCTCCTTTTTCCTTCCTCACCCGGCCCTCTCTCTCCTCACTTTCATCCGGCCCAACCGGCCTCCCCTACTCACTCCCTCTCGGTCGCTTAGCCGGGCGGCTCCGGGCGGCGTGGCGTCAGCGTGTGGCCGAGCTCGGCTCGCCGGCCCCAGGCCACCACCGGTCGGCCTCCACATGCCCCCTCTCTCGCCGACTTCGCCCGAGGGCTCCCGCAGGCGGCGCGGTGGCGCACGGCCGTGCTAGGGGCTTGCCGGCCTCGTGCTCCCGCCGGCCACCCCTCCTCTACTCTCCCCCCTCACTTTCTCTCTCTCGCTCTCGGCGGTTTTGCAGTGCGGAGGGGCTCTGGCCCACGGATCTGGAGCGCGCGGCTAGCAGCTCCTCCCAAGCCAGCCGGTCGGGGCCAGATCCGGCCATTGCCCTGTCGCTAGCTGCCTACCTGGCTACTCCGGTGGCCTCGCCGCCTCCTCCTGCACGCACCCGGTTCCGGCCCTGACCGGCATCGCTGGCCATCGGCGCCGGCCACCCTGGGCTCTCCTCGGTCTGGGCCTTCGCCGGGCTCCCGGCTGTTGGCCCTACGCCCGGTCCCTCACTACCCGGCTCGCCTAAGGTACAACCTATCCCCTTTCTCCCTCTTTCTACCATATGTGCTCGGCATGACTTGCTGTGAACGTGCTATACCGAGATTGAGAGCTAGGAGTAAGGTGAGGGGACCTACTGGCATACCGGCTAGACAAGGAAGTGGTTGTTGTCGAAGGTCGGGGTTCCCGGTGGACGTGGACTCCCCCGGGTTGTTGTCGACGGCGTCGTCTTGTTGTCGCCGTCCTTGCTCCCCTTCTTCGAGCCCTTCTCCTGCCTTCCTCTTGTGGCCTGGCTCCTCTCCTCCGGTTCCCTCTTCCTCACTGCTTGGATTGGGTTGAGGCTTATGCTTTTGGCTATGCTCTCGGCTGGGGAAGTGAAGTGGAGTTGCACGGCTTTTGTGGCTGAGGCAGAAAAGTGGAGTAGGAAAGGTGGCTGTGCTGTCTTGTCTACTTAAGAGGCATGGCTATCCCTCTCATTGCGAAATGCCGCTTCTACCCCTCCCTTTTTGCCTTGGCTGGCTTTGGCCCTAAGGGCTTTTTGGTCCAACGGTAGCCCTATACTATTTGGTGCTCTTCTACTGCGGCAGGTAAATCGGTAACAGGTAAGAATAGAATTTCCTGCCAAGTGACGAAAACCCACAACGCGAGACGGTGCCGACCGGCCCTGGACGGTCTGGGAACCTCTGAGAGCGCTACTTTTATGCGACTTTCTAGACGGTGCCGACCGTTCCGAGGTGGTATGGGAACCTCTGCGAGCGTTATTTATTCGGCATTCTAAAAGCCGGTGGGTCTGATGGCAAAAACCGCCCTTGCCTTCACTAATTCTCCCTCTTGCAATTCAGTGGTATTACATTGGTTTTCGTCTTTCTCGTCGCCGGCCGGACCGGACACAAGCCTCCACATGTGCGCCACCACGCCGTTCCCAGTCGACGGGCACATGTCACCGCTTGTGTGCCGATGCGCCACCTTGGTCGATTAGGCCGGACGCACGCCTCTGCATATGCACCGCCGATTGTCGGCCGGAACAGGTGTTCCTGTCAGACTCCAAACACCACTGTACGTCCTTAAACAAGTGTCCGCATCCAAAAAAAGAATATTCCCCAACAACACCAATATATTTCACGAAACATATCGTTTGCACGTACTAGAACTTTGTCCTTGGTAATAAAATCCCACACCGAGCAGCAATAGCAGTACCAGGTCTATGCACACAGGTACTGTACAGTGATACACCCTCAAACCCTCGAAATTATTTCAGGAAGGCACACAACAATCCAATACACAGACGACGAACTATTGTCGATCAAATATGGAGCCAGATAGAAAGAAACTTTACACACCGAACGATCGTATACCACCTTACATATCCTGCTTGGCATCTCTGCAGCCACACTTGCATGCAGAAGATCAATACATGAAGCTTATGAACCTTGCATGATGCATTCAAATTTACCTGCAGACGGAGATTGAACAGGTATAATAAGTGATCTTCCAAAGGTGATTTATCTGGTGATGAATAAACTCTGTTTTTGAGACGAGCGATAAATAAACTTGTTTGAGCTTTTTTATCTCCTCTATGTATTGTCAGTCAGCATTGTTATGAATAGCACCTATATTCATATGAGGCCAATGGGCCGGTATATATACACAAAGTACAGGGAGGAAATATGCAAAGAACCCCTTATAACAATGGGGAATAACAAACTATACATATATCTCTAACACCCCCCCTCAAACTCATGGTGGATCAACAACACTGAGTTTGGAGAGATAGAAGCTATGCTGTGCTCGAGTCTGGGCCTTCGTGAAGAAATCCGCTATCTGAAGCTCTGAAGGCACATACTGAAGAGTAATCACCTGATCATGCACACAAGACCTCATGAAAGAAGCATCCACACCAATATGCTTGGTGAGCTCATGCTTCACAGGATCACGAGCAATACTGATAGCACCTGTACTGTCTGACAAGAGAGGGGTCGGTGTAGTGACAGAAACACCAAAATCCTCAAGTAACCACCGTAGCCAAGTAATCTCTGCTGTCAAGAGAGCCATAGCTCGCAACTCAGCCTCTGCACTCGAACGGGACACTGCAGTCTGTTTCTTCGTCTTCCAGGCAATAAGAGAACCACCAAGAAAAACACAGTAAGCAGAGATAGACCGGCGGTCAGAGGGATCGCTGGCCCAAGTAGCATCCGAATAGGCCTGAAGCTGTAACGAGCTGGAACGTGGAAAGAAGAGACGGCGAGAGATAGTCCCACGAAGGTATCGCAGAACTCGAAGAAGGTGGCTGTAGTGAACCTGAGTGGGAGCTGAAACAAACTGACTCAGAATATGAACTGGATAAGTGATATCCGGACGAGTAACAGCAAGGTAGACAAGACTCCCAACAAGATGACGATAGCGAGTCGGATCAGAAAGAGGCTCGCCATCAGAGAGTCGGAGGTGAATATTGAGCTCCATGGGAGTCTCAACAGTACGCTGATCAGTGAGAGAGGCGCGATCAAGAAGGTCCTGAATATATTTCTCTTGGGACATAAAGAAACCATCTGGAGTGGAAGTAACCTCAATCCCAAGGAAGTAACTAAGAGGACCAAGATCCGACATAAGGAACTGCTCACTAAGACGAGCCTTGACAAAGGCAATGTACTCAGAATCATCTCCCGTAATGATCATATCATCAACATACAGGAGAAGAAGAGTCCGACCACGAGACGAAGTGTGGACAAAGAGCGCAGGATCATGATCACTAGCTGAAAAACCAGCAGCAGTGACCACAGAGGAGAAGCGCTCAAACCAAGCACGAGGGGCTTGTTTAAGGCCATAGAGAGAGCGACGAAGGCGACAAACCATACCCTCAGGAACAGAATACCCAGGTGGAGGATGCATGTAAACCTCCTCACGCAACTCGCCATTAAGAAAAGCATTCTTGACGTCAAGCCGAAAATGGACCGATGGCGGCGAGCGCCACCGAAAGAAGAGTGCGAACAGTGGTCATGTGGGCCACAGGAGCAAAAGTCTCGTCATAGTCAACACCATGCTCCTGCTGAAAGCCACGAGCAACAAGACGCGCCTTATAGCGCTCAAGAGAGCCATCAGAGCGAGTCTTAATCTTATAGACCCACTTACATGTGATGGGATGAGAGTGAGATGGCAAAGGAACAAGATCCCAAGTACCAGTACGCTCGAGGGCAGCAATCTCCTCGGCCATGGCAAGCTGCCACTCAGGGTGAGTAACAGCATCCCGGTAGGAGACAGGCTCACGAGTAGCTGCACCAGCAAAGGAAAAACGGGCAGGAGGCCGAATCGACTGGCGATCGCGGAGAGCATAGCGAGGAGAAGATGACCCATCAGGGAACGATGGAGCATCAGAAGAAGATGGAACATCAGAAGAAGAATGCTCATCTGGAAGTTCCGCAATGCGAGGTCGACGAGTGTAGACGATAAGGGGAGGAGGAACTGTAGTGGGAGGAACCTGCGGAGTCGTAGGAGACGACACAGGCGGCGACAACGGTGAAGAGGCCACAGGGGGAATATGTGGAGACTCAGAGGAACAGATGGACGAGGGCAAAACAGATATAGGTGTATCTGGAAAGGTCAAGAAAGACAGAGGCTCTACAGAGGAAGCCGAAGGAGAGGCAGGACGTGGGTAGAATGGACGAGACTCGTCGAAAGTCACATCCCGAGAAACCCGCATCCGTCGACCAACAGGATCCCAGCACCGATAGCCCTTGTGCTCGGCACTATATCCCAGAAAAACACACTCAACAGACTGAGCAGTCAGTTTGGTGCGTTCTCGAGGGGCAAGGAGAACGTAGCAAACACAGCCAAACAGACGAAGAGCAGAGTAGTCAGGAAGAAGACCACAAAGACGCTCAACAGGGATCGCACCCTTAAGAGCAGAAGAGGGCTGTATGTTGACAAGATAGGTGGCAGTGGAAACAGCCTCGGCCCAAAAGTGAGGTGGAATAGAGGCGGCGATCATCAGAGCACGAGCCGTCTCAAGGAGGTGACGATGCTTGCGCTCAGCGACACCATTCTGAGCATGAGCACCAGGACAAGAGAACGGCGAGAGTGCCCGCCAGCAAGGAAGCTGCGCAGGTGACGAGAGAGGTACTCGCCAGCAGAATCAGCACGAAAGACACGAATAGGAGTGGAGAACTGTGTGTGTATCATAGTGGCAAATTGTTTATAGATAGGCAAGGCCTCACTACGAGAAGACATGAAATATATCCAAGTGTGGCGAGAGAAATCATCTATAAAAATAATATAATAACGATGACCCCCTTTCGAAACGAAGGGAGCCGGACCCCAAACATCTGAATGAACAAGATCAAAAGGACGCTGAGACACAGTCTCACTATGAGGATAAGGAAGCTGAATCTGTTTACCTAACTTACAGCCCTGACAATCTAAAGACACGTCTCCTGAGACAGACCCCAGAAGACCACGACGAACTAAGGACGACAGACGAGATCCACACAGATGGCCAAGACGGTGATGCCACTGCTGGAAAGAGCCGGTAGACGAAGTGGCAGAAGCGGAGAGACTGGCGGCGGTGGTGGCAGCGGAAGGAAGATGAAGCCAGTCAAGCTCCCAGAGACGCTGTGAGTCACGGCGCCGAGGGCCAGAACCAACCAGAGCTCCCGTGTGGCAGTCCTGAACACAACAAGAGTCAGAGTCGAGAATAACTCGATAACCAAGGTCAGTAATCTGCCCAGCAGAAAGAAGCTGCAAGGTAAGGCGAGGAACATGAGCAACAGAAGGAACATGAAAAGATGAGTTGCTAAGAGATCCTCGACCAGAGACAGAAAGAGATGTACCATCAGCAGTAAGAACACTGACAGGAGAATCAAGAGGTGTAATAGAAGACAGAGTGGAAGAATCAGGAGTCATGTGAAAAGATGCTCCAGAATCAAGAATCCACGGGGAGGTACCTGACTGTGTAGGAGGTGGTCTCGGTGCTCAAGAATCGATGAGCGTAACTCGCAGAACTCGCCGAGGAGAACTCAGGCGGCAAGCAAAGCGCCGAAGTCCGGCTATCTCTGCTCGGTGAGAGAAGGCTGCTGAAGAAGTCGAGGCGACGTCGTCGTAGAAGCACTAGTGCCGAGAAGAACGGCGTGAAAGATGCCGCTTCTTCTTGTAGCATCGGGACTCGGTGCAGGCCATCCTTGTCGCAGAGGAGCAGTGAGGACGGCCACCTCAGATCGAGGGCGCCACCACCACTGTGGTAGCCGCTGGAGGAAGCATGTAGCAGCGGACGAGCGGCGAGCACGAGGGAAGTGGCATCGGACCAGCACCACTCAAACGAGTCTCCTCTGCGCGTATCTCGGTAAGAGCCTCCAGAGAGTGACACGAGGTGGCGTGCAAGGAGCTGGGCACGCCTTTGCTCGAACTTCGGGACGGCGAGTAAGGAACTCGTAAACCCGCTGAAATCGCAGATCGCGACGCACCTCGAGCGCAAGACGGACAGTACGCGGCGGCAAGAGCGAAGTGAGTCCAAGCGACGCCGCATGCAGCAGAACTCGAGCGTAAAGGCGCCAACGGTAGCATCACCCTGCTGAAGAGAGTGCTCCTGGCGGACCACGGACAGGTACAGGGCATCACCAGAGGGCTCGTAGCGCTGACGAAGATGAGTCCACATCTCGAAAGCCGAAGGGAGTCCCACCATCTCGTAAGAGAATCGAGGCCGACATCGGCGATGAAGACAGAAGCGGCCGAGCGCCGTCATCGTACCACCGAGTGTAGACGGTCGACGATCCTGTAGGAATCGAGCCTCCTGGTAGGCAGAGGCAGCTTTATCATCAGCTTCATCAGCAGCAGCCTTATCAGCTGTCGGGGGCAACGCAACAGGCGTAGGCTCCGTCGGAGGAATAGGGCAAGGCGGGCAGGTGACATCGCCAGAGAGGACGCCCCAGAGACGAAGACCACGCATGTGAATGCGCATGTGAGACACGAAATCGGTGTAATTAACACCATCGAAGATCACCGGGCAGCGAGGGAGGGAAACGGTGCCCATTGGTAGGCGGCGCTGGACGGCGCGGCGACCAAGGCAACGAAGTCTAACAGGCGGCGCTGGACGGCGCGGCGGTTAGGACGACGTTTTTTTTTTGCTTTCTTCGGTCGGTTTACAAACCGACCGTCTTCACCGACCGAACGAGAAATCCAGATCGGGAGCAGGAGGCGACGCAGGCGGCGGCGGCCCGGCGCGGGCGGAGGTGGCCCGGCGAGGCGACGGCGACGGCGACGGCGGCGCGCGGCCGGCGCGGCAGAGGTGGCCCGGCGAGGCGACGTGACGGCGGCGGCGACGACGCCTCGAGCGAGGCGAGTAGCGCCGGCGGCTCAGCGCGGCGGCGCCGGCGGGAGACGGCCGGACGGGCGGCACCGATCGCGGCGGGGCAGCGGAGGCGGCGCGAGGCGAACGAGCAGCGCGGCAGGAGTCGGGGCCGACGGGAAGGCGCCAAGCGCGCGGCAGGAGGAGTCGGCGGGAGACACCAAGCCGGGCGGCAGGAGGAGAGTCGGCGGAGGAGACACCAAGCCGCGGCGGGAGGAGTCGGCGAAGCCGACGGGGGAGGCGCCAAGCCGGCGGCGGCGGCGATGTGACGGCGATGTCACCTCGAGGAGTTCGCAGGGCCGACGGCAGGGGCGGGGCCGACGGCGGCGGCGGCGAGGCGACGGGTAAACCCTAGATTGGCTCTGATACCATGTTATGAATAGCACCTATATTCATATGAGGCCAATGGGCCGGTATATATACACAAAGTACAGGGAGGAAATATGCAAAGAACCCCTTATAACAATGGGGAATAACAAACTATACATATATCTCTAACAAGCATCACCATGCATCCTTCTACTTCTATGTTGTCATGAATATTAGCTTGGTTTTCAATCACTGCAGTTCTACGAAACCTAAACCTCCGTTTCTTTGGTAAATAACTATGGTTTGATCAAGTCAAGGATTAAAAATTGAATGCAAGTTATAATTAAAATGATGGGAACAGCATGGCCAAGCAAACAGTAAAGGGTCCCTCGGAATAGAATGAAAATAACGCAAAAAAAAAGAGATAATACCTTTGAAATGGGAACGGAGTTGCAATATCGGGGGGAAAAACTTCAAATAAAATTGTACTAAGACTCAGGGATTACAATTTCGGGTGAAATTCACGAATTTTGGTTTTCTCGGCTGGATCCAAAATTTCAGGTTTAAATAAATTTCACAACTAACACTAGGAAAAAAAAGACTTAGCTAGCCTAACATTACGACTAGTTGTGCGATCACGCATGGTCAGCTGCTACATAAGGATACGTTGAGAAGAATTAATGGACCTGACCTGAGAAGAGAGCTTCTAGGCAGGGCCTCCTTATAGTAATGCGAGTGGTGCAGCTCGTAGAGCGAGGGGTGGTGGCCAGCCTCCAGCCCGTTCCACTCTAGGTTGTCCCACCAATACTTCTCGCAATCCACTCTTGGTCGCCGCTTCTGCCCACCTACAACAGCAGGTAGGTGCCTGAGGCCCCCGCAGCCCTTGATCTTGATGGTCTCGAGCATTGGTGTGCACATTATTTCGACCTCACATATTTGCTGCAACGTGGGCAGATCATGAAAGTGGATGTGCTTCAGGTTCGGGAAATTGATGGTGCCATGATCTACTGTCTCCCTGGGGTGGCTTGTTTTCAAAGGAAAAACCTGTCTGAGGTTGCTGCAATGCAGGATCTGTATGGTCTCCAAGCTTGGTAAGTTGAAGGACAAGGGAAGTACATAGATGAGCCTAGGGCAGGAGTCCAGGTGTATATACCGCAGTAGCTTGAAGGAATCGACATGAACGGGATTTGATCCTTTACTCCAAATATAGTGCGCTGTTTGGAGATGGGATGCCCAGAAGGTCTCCAGCCAAGAGAAGACTATGCGCTGATCATGGTCGCCGAGTGTGAAGACAGAATGTAACCTGGGGCACCTCTCGACGCGGCACCACTTGAGCCAACCCCAATTTGATCCAGGAATGCTAGTGCTCCAGAAATCATCACGCAGATAGAGGGAGTCTACAATGTCTATAAAAAGAGCCAATCTGTTGTCACTTCCCTGCAAGTCGCTGCTGCTCATGATTTCCACCTTGCAACTTCCTTGACGCTTTGGCGGTAGAGGCAACTGCGGGCAAGGCAACATCACCGGACCAGCATTTGCAGCAGCAAAATTGTTGAAGATATCATTGTACTTGTTCGCTGCAGCTGACCGACCACTACTAATATCATTTCTTGTTCCTTCATCTTCGCTGTAATCGATAGTGCTAGAAGAGATACAAAGAAGCAGATAGTGCATCCGCCCTGCAAAAAGCTGCAGAGACTGAAGGAGCCTTGCATCTTCGACAACAATATGCGATTGAAAGAATTTGTCATCAGCTTGGACAGGGAACGAAGTGTGTTGTGGTCGACCGCCATTCGGATGTACTCCGGTGGTGTCTATCTGTACCTCATCCAACCACGGCTTTCCATCTTCCGACAACAGTATTGCGCGAAGGCACTGACACCCCATTAGAAATAGCTGCTTGAGTTGTGGGGCTTGCATGGTATTTAGGTCGAGTGTTTTCACTGATGTACCAGAAAGGTCCAGCTCCTTGAGGTTGGGCAGTCTTCTCAACTGTAAATTCTTCAGTAGAGCACAGCCACGAAATGAGATTTTTGAAATCTTCGCAGCATCCTCTGGATCATTTGATAAGCTAAATGCCTCGAGCGATGCAGGGAGGCTACCAGTACTAACATGTTCCAACCCAACACAACCATCAACAATGACAGTCTTAAGACTGGTTGCTTTGGATAGGTCTGGGAAAACTTGCATTCTAGTGTTGTCTGACAGGTCCAGAAGTTCCATTTTTTCCATAATTGAGAATGAGACTGAATCCTTGTCACCAGCAGTTGCCTCTGGGTGGTTATAGGTTGGCTTGATTACTCGCAGCTTGCGTATGCTGCTTTGCCATCGCCATATATGACTTATGTTGCAAGGATTGGCCCCCTTCACATTTAGCTCCCTTAGGTTGTCCATGTGATCAATCATCTTTTGGGATAAAATCCACTGTGTGTGGTGCAGGTCTAGCACCCACAAACTTCGAAAGCAGGTCCAGGACTGCACCTCCTCTTCTCCATATATGTTTAGGTTTTGGCAGTAATCAAGCCCAAGGAATGTTAGGTTGCAGCAACAGAGGAAAGGAGGTGAAGCATATCTGAAGGCACAGCGAGAGAGTTTTAGCACCCTAAGGTTCTCTGAGTGCTGAAACATGTCATTGTAGTTATGAAACAAGCTCGCACGATCAAGCTTCAGCATACCAAAATATTCCAAGTTTTTAAATACATAGTGTTCTTCACTATCAAGCTGCTGAGCTGCCAAGAATAGGGACGACACTGTTTGACCTGCTGCTGGGAAAGGTAGAACTCCGCAATTATCTGAAATAAAGTAAGCTGTTGAAATCCAGTGGTCAGCATTCCCCATCAAGTAATAAAGTCCAGGATCATCCCATTCTTTCCGCATCTCTTGAAGTAGAATATCCCCAACCTCCCATGCTTGGATGTCCTTCCAACTATTTATAATGCCATCACAAACCCAATAGTTCGAAGCATGAACATTCCAATCATAGTCAATGATGTGGCTGCCTGTACAGTTCAGTTTCGATATATACAACCAACACTTGGCAACTGTTGCTTGGTTGACACCATCCGTACGGGTGTACAGAGCAACTTCTTTAGACTCTTCACACAATAAGTCCCACCAAAGCTCCTGGAGCCCTTGATTCTGGAACTGGGCACAAAGAAATACATCTGTGTTTTGCACTCTGTCTTGTATTTTGGGACTTAGCCGAAACCTCCCTCTGAAGGTCCATAACATTTTGTTGCCCCTATACAATTGAGATAGAGGCAGACCAAGGCTAGTTATATCGATCTCATTATCACTCCCATTATGAAAAATCGCCAGAAATCGTTGACCCATTAGGGAGTCACTAATTTCTCTTGCAACATATTTTGTCTCGGCTCTGGAGCTTTCGACTATCCCTTTGAAATCATCCTCATCATCCTGCTTATCAAGAATATCCATTGCCTTCTGAATCTCCAGTTCCTCAGCAATTTTCCTCTGCATTGATCTTCTGCTTTTCCACATTGAGCAATCGATGTGGATAATCTTTTCAAACTTCAGTCTTGGAGATGTGATCTTGGCCAAAGTAAGGCGTTCAGCCACAGCTCCAAGGACAGCAGATGCCCCCAATCCTTCCCAACCATCAAAGTAGATCCCATGTGCTTCGTTCGTATCCTCTAAATAATTCAGTATCTTTTCTACGGCCAGACCAACGTTGTCTGCCGTAATTATCTGCAATAGTTAACGGTAATTGAGTTATGTCAGCTCAACTGGTTATCGAAGCATAATTTCAAGCATGAGTTTGCCATGGTTATCAAAGGGCAAAAAGAAGATAATATTCCAGCATGTTAAAATGGCTAGATATTTTGTCATAATCACTGTTTTTCATTTTCGTTTTCTTTATATTTTGTACATACTTATGCTATTTATATAAATATATATATATATATATAGTAGGATTCTTTCCTACTGTTTCCCCTAAACAATGAAAAACAAAAATGACTCCTAGCACATAAACCAGGACACCTCCCCTCGTCTAGAGAATAAAAAAATCTAGTACATGTTGTGCAATAATTTGTGTGAACACTTCCCTAAACAGGCCCAAAAAGGCTCACAAGACCAGTTAACACCATTTAATCTCATATTACTAGTTTAGCATTCATGACAGGCCTTCTTGCCCAATATGTACATTCACATCTCATAAATGGATGAATTCTTTTAGATTGATGACTTATGGGTTTATGGTTTAAATATTTAAATTCTAACTGTTTGCGAGTTGCAGTATGTAGAAGAAAATAGTCGCATACGATTTTGGCTGGTACAACTAAACTCAGTACATTTTTTAGTACAATTTTTCTATTGACCCCGCTTTGAAAAAATGCACATTTTAAAAGCTAATTACTGTAAACAGTACAAGCATAAGTTAACTTTAAACCCAAAAGAACCCGGCCATTATTAGGGGCTCGCTTGTTTGGGTTTCAACTTTTAGCTTCTGAACTTCTAATTTCTTATTTTCGTTTTTTCTAACTTTTCAGTTTTTAAAATTTTTGCCATTTTTTCCATTTTTCTGCCTGCTACATCTTTCGTCTACTTTGTTGAAGTGCTTGACCTTGATCAAAGGTCAACAATGCTTCCCCCAATACACAACATATACGCAGCATTCATCATCATCGTACCCCTGCCATCGTCATCATCGTACACGCATGTGCACGGATTTGTACAAGTGTACTATATATACATTGCACATGTCTTTCTTTGTTCGTATATGATATTGTATTTTACATTGTTGTTCAATAAGTATTGTATGTATGGCATTACTGTATGAATTAATAGTACTGTGTACAATATTGCGCAACACATGATCATGTGAATTTTACTCTTAGTTTAGCACACATAACCGCTAAGAAAACCGAGATAAAATCCCTACCGAAGCAAACTCAAGAAACTTGTATATCTATCATATCTGGCTTGTTTAATTGAAATCAAGTTTTTTGGTAGAATGCAATAACATGTGAGCCTATGTCTAGTTTTTGTAAACTAGCAAGTAGCCTCTTAGTGCCTCCCTTCCCCAAATTCAGTCTTGTCTCCCAGGTTCTCTCATTCCCGTCTTGATAACACAACAGCTTCTAGCATAATGTCTACATCCTTAATTTTTTTTGGTAACTACCTCGGGGTACGTAGCGTTGTTAAGGTCAGTCTCAATGCAAGATTTCACCTCCCAGTTTCCAAGATATAAAACAAAACATGAAACAAGTCTTTCTCTCAGTGTATAGTTTCATTGCGCGGTTTCATAGGTTATTTTAGCCTTTCTGTGGTCCCCTCTTCCTTCTCTTCTCCAATCGAAGCACGCCGCACGGATGAAACCCAACAAGGCTCTCGGTGGGGATTTCACACGATTACCAACGTTTTGGAAACAACGCTCAAAGGTTTCATGGGGATGAAACGTTTTCCTTCTCTCTCCTCCTTGTTTCATGCAAAAAGCTTCTTTTGGCTAATGTGGCACCGTATTTAATGTGCATGAAACCCTCTATGAAACTCCATTGAGACTGGCCTAAGTGCACCACCAGCCATATGAGCCAATTGGGCTGTGGTATGACTCTCTCTCTCTCTCTCTCTCTCTCTCTCTCTCTCTCCAAATTAATTAAGAATTAGGTATTACCAATAATTAGACTTAAAGAATAAATGAGACCCTCTTTCACACCCATATGTGCCTCCTACAGTAAACATCGTATCATGCATTACTCATGGCCAATGCACAAAACAACCCATAATACTAACAAACATTGCCAGCAACCTTTAGCTATAAATTTGAAAGAGAACTATAACCAACAAGTATGCATGCATACACTGAAAATAATGACACAAAAAAAATTATATACCTCCCGACGCATGGTGAAATCCCCTTTGGACAAAACCAGCAAATGAAGAGAGGCTCCACAAATCTAACCCATCATCACCGCTTCCTACAAGGACATGTGGTCTGAAAAGTGTCATAACCATGCTCAAGAGAAAATTATTCTTTTTATTAAACATAAAAACACCAGTTATGGAGCCAAAGCCCATAGAGGTGAATCGTACACTACTACAGAAAACCTAATACTAGACGCTAAATCACAGACGATTTTTGTGAAACCGTCTGTGATGTACACTATTACATACAGTTTTAATTTGGAGGTCGTCTGTGGTATTTGTGGCGGGAAAAAAGACTATCACAGACGGTTCTTACCGCTAAACCGTCTGTGATACTGAAATATCACAGACGGTTTTATAATAAAAACCATCTATGATACTGGAATATCACAGACGGTTTTTATTATAAAACCGTCTGTGATACTGGAATATCACAGACGGTTTTATAATAAAAACCGTCTGTGATACGTTTCCCGCCTTGCAATCCCTCAAAATTTCATATTTTTCCGCTCAAGTCCGAGTATGATTCGGTTTTGAGACACCTTTAGTAAAACGGGCGTAACTTTTGCATACGGTGTCCGTTTTCGACGTTATTGTACTCGTTGGAAAGCTAATGACAAGCCCGATCCAAAAAATCAAACCGCTTGCGCTAGTCGCCCTCCAAGACCTTGAAAATCGGCCATCTTTGAACCTAAACCTGCGTCGCAAGTTTTTGGTTTCTGTTTTTGCCCATTTTCTTGGTCTTCCTTTTAGAATTTGGATTTTGCTTCAACTGAAAAGTTGTAGATCTCGTCGAAACCTTTCAAATGAATATATATATGCCATATAAAACTTTGCTATTTTATCTTTTCAGACTAGTTGTTTGTATTGCATCGGTATATAAAATTTTGTGCTCTAATTCACAGAAGGTTCTATATATAGAACCGTATGTGATAATCTGACCGCTGGGCCCGTCGATCCTCCTCAACCCAATCCTAGCCAATAAAAATCCAGCAATCCTCACCCCACGGATCGTAGCTCTGCCTCTCCGTTCCCGCGCCAAAAATTTCGAACTCCCGCCTCTCCCTCCCTCTCCCTCCCCTATAAATATAACCAAAACCTAGCCTCCTTGCTGGTCTCTTCTTCCTTGCTGTCCTCCTCTTTGCTGTTCTCCTCCTCCTTGCTGTCCTCCTCCTTGCTGCTCTCCTCCTCCTTGCTGTCCTCCTCCTTGCAGACGACGCACAAGTCTATAGACACCGCGAAAGCAACTAGCTTGTGCCAACCGTGCAGACGCTCAATCAACGCCGACAATGGTCGGCGTCAAAGACATCCAGCTCATGCATTGCATCAGGGGCGAGAAGGCATTGAGGATCTTTGTTTTTCTCTGTTCTTGTTGTGTAACCTGCTCGTTGTTTTGGGATATTATAATGGTAGGCTTTAATCTTAATAAAAATGGTTGTTTTATGTTTGTGAAATGAGTTGAGATATGAATTGGATGTATACATGTACATGTTGATCTGCTTGTTTCAGAGGGCATGACTAGCATTTCCTGAGGCTAGCCAATAAACAGAAATAGGTTTAGGAGTAGAAGCGCATATCACAGACGGTTTTTAACTAAAAACCATCTATGATTATAACTATCACAGACGGTTTTTAATTAAAAACCGTGCGTGATATTACACCATGACGGTTCAAACCGCCTCGTGATGACCTCGTATTATTACTGACCCATAAATTCAAACGGTTCACAAAACCGTTTGTGATGACTTTTTCTGTAGTATTTAAAAATCCTTCTTTACTTATTCACTTATGTGTTTGAGGTTTATTTTGCATCATGATTGACATGTGGTGAACATGATAAAAATGAATTACTAATCACGTAATAGATGAACTTTTTTTAACTTGGACATGGTTTACCAAAAGTTGGAAAGGTAGTCTTCCATTAGTATATTATTTTTTAGAAAAGGCCATTAGTATATATTGTAATCTCCTGTTCATGTACAGCAATATGATTTAACTACTTGCATTTGAAATTTTGTAAGTTGAATTTTTTGTGTGAGACTTCACCGTTGTATATGCATGCTATATCCAAATTCTTGAATCTGCCACTGTGTAGGATGCTTGACTAAAACTGCAGATTGGCATGCACAAGCTCGATGAGCAGGAGCCTTTTTTTTCGTTTTTACAATTAGCATATCACCATACATTTGAGGCGCTTCGTAATGATTAATTTATTTTGCAAAGGTTCATAGTCTGTTTTCGTAATTTGTGGGTAAGCAAAGGGGAAAGCTAAAAGAGATGCTCATGTAACCTACGGTGTTCAATAAGCTGGCGAATGGGCTGTTACGTACAAATGAATATAACAAATCCACCGTATATTATAGCCCGGGGACTCCCTGGTCAGGGGCTGTGCCATGTCATTTTTTTTGCGAGAAAGCTCTTGCGTTTTGCGAAATCACGTAGAGGTCCTCCGTTCTTGCAAATAAATCCTGCTTCTCGCAAACAGGCCCCTGCTAGTTTTTTTCCCAGAAAGCACCCTCCACTTCACCGGTAGCAACCCGCGGTTTCCAAGATTATGTATAGGTCCTTATTTAGTTACGTACAGATCCTTAATTTTTTTACGAAAAAACCCTTTATTTTTTTAAAAAATTACCGTTTAGATCCGTTTGCCTTCCATTCAGTCAGCACTTCGGGATGGTTCTATGCCTGCTCACCACGGATTTCACCAGAGAGTCTTCCGTTTCACTTCTCGATCTCGCCGGTGCGTCCGCCCGTTCGCTCTTCTTGCTCACGCCCACCTGCTGCAGGAACACCAACCAGCAGCAGGCGCCGGCGGGCGACGACCAGCTGGCCGAGCTGCGGGAGATCTTCCGCTCCTTCGATCGCAACAATGACGGCAGCCTAACGCAGCTCGAGCTCGGCTCCCTCCTCCGCTCCCTCGGCCTCAGGCCCAGCGCCGATCAGCTCGACGCCCTCATCCAGCGCGCTGACACCAACTCCAACGGCCTCGTCGAGTTCTCCGAGTTCGTCGCCCTCGTCGCGCCCGACCTCCTCGACGACCGATCCCCCTACTGCGAGGACCAGCTCGGCAGGCTCTTCGGCATCTTTGACCGCGACGGTAATGGCTTCATCACCGCCGCCAAGCTCGCCCACTCCATGGCCAAGCTCCGTCTCCAGCTTGCGCGCCGTGATGTCGTAGGACCGCCTTCCTCTGCTTACACCTCCCCCTGGTCTCTGGGTTGAATTCCGATTTCTTGGTTCTTTTGATGCTTCCATCCAATCATGGGGATCAGCTGATGAAGGGTAATTGGTTCTTTTGATGCTTCCATCCAATCATGGGGATCAGCTAATGAAGGGTAGTGAGTTTGCTCCAAGTCCAAGAATGGCGCCCTGAAGACGTTCGACAAAATGCCCCAATCAACCCATGCATATATACCTGCGTTTTCATTATGTTGGTGCGTTTTCATTATGCCCTAAAGACGTTTGACCACTTGCAATCATTGTAGTGATTTAAACAATGGTACGGCATATCCTTTGGTAAAATGCTGGATCCACCACTGTGTGTTCAACCTGTGTTAACAGGGGCTATTATTTTGTTTAAACTTACATCTTTGATCCGCTACTACGTGTTCGGCCTGTGTTAACGGGGGCTATTATTTTGTTTAGACTTACATCTTTGTCGGTAGGAAAACCTTATTATCAAATCTGTTTGCTTGAACCAGCTATGCATTAGATCCCGTCCTTTTTTGTTGTTTCTCACCAATGGTTGGTTCGTTTGCCTTACGTATTAGCCTCGCTGATTTTATTTCCCTTTGTTTGTTAGTGAGGATTTGTTGTTTGGTTGTTTATTGTTACAAACTTGCGCTTTTGTCAACAGGGGCGGTTAGGTGCTTAGTTTAGTTACTTTGGTTAGTACTTTGTTTTCGTATTCACTGTTGCTCCCATTTCAATGCAGGCGCATTGTTGCCTTACATACCGTCTAGAGATCGCATGCTTTATTTCGTTGTGGTTACCCTTTATCTCGCCAGAATCCCGATTAATCTTAGTTGCGGTGAGTGCTTCTTCTACTCGCTTCAGTTACTGCTTTGTCTTCATACTTAGTACCACTCTTTTCGCAGCGCAGGATCATTTTGGGTTGGATCATCGTTCTCCATCAGTCATTTCGGTTATCTTACGTACCATCTAAAGATCGCCAGTTTTATTTCGTTGTGCTTAAGCTCCAGCCCTGCATCGTCCTCGCTAATCTTCGTTGTGGTAATAATTACTCTTTCTGCGCTCTTAGGTACCTGACATACTGCATTGTTCTTGTTGCTGTTACTTTCTCAAATTTTATTTTTTCTATGCTTATCCTTAAGATAGGTCCCTTGTAGGTGCCTTTGTGGGTTATCGCTTTGTTGGAATTTTGTGAATGATTATTTCATTGTGCTTATTATTTTTTAGTGTACGCGTGTGCCAGCTTGTACATCACCTACAACAGTTTTTATTTTGTTACTTACATTTCTTGATGCCTTGCTAGCTATGCTGGCCGTATGAGCTAACCGTTTGTAGAACGTTTGTGCAGATTATCACCTAATTATTATGTTGTATTAAACTACAAACTTTTATCAGCTAATTATTATATTATATTGAATTACAACCTCTTTTACCGTGCTTCTCTATGTTTCCAATTAGTTACTATACTATATCTACCTACTTTGTTGTACTACTGCCTATTTGCTTGATCTAATTCTCCAAAATCGTCCGCTATCATGGTTATTTTCTGAGCGTTGCTATCTTTGCTACCCATTTCATCCCCCTAAATGCTATTCATGATTTTCATTTCTATGTTTACCAATGGCCTCTTCGCTGTTTTGCGCAATCATTGCTTTAATTTGTTCTGCTTCCCTGCATCGTCTTGGGTAATCTTTTTTTGGTGCTGATTGTCTCTTTTACGTTATGCTACCTTCATAGATTGTCTCTCCATTCATATTTAGAGCCAGTTCTTCTTACAGCCCTTTCGTGATCTTACTATTTATATTTCATTATTACATTATGCTTGTTGCTATTAGCTTTGCAGATTTTATTCTTTCTATGCCTGTCCTGATTCCCTCTTATAGTTGTGTGGTTGTTTAGTTCACTTGCTTCAATTACTGCTTTATTTTCATGCTTAGTGCCACTCTTTTCACAATGCAGGATCGTTTTGAGTTGGGTCATCGTTCTCCACCAGTCATTTCGGTCATCTTACGCACCATCTAAGGATCACCAGTTTTATTTCATTGTGCTTAAACTCCAAGCCTGCGTCATCCTCACTAATCTTCGTTGTGGTAATAATTACTCTTTCTGCGCTCTTAGGTACCTGATATATCATTTGTATTTCATTATTACTGTGCTGTTCTTGTTGCTATTGCCTTCTCAAATTTTATTTTTTTATGCTTATCTTTAAGATAGGTCCCTTGTAGGTGCCTTTGTGGGTCCTCGCTTTGTTGGGATTTTGTGAATGATTATTTCATTGTGCTTATTATTCTATTATTTACACGTGTGCCAGTTTGTATATTGCCTACAACAATTTTTATTTCCTTGCTTACATTTCTTAATGCCTTGCTAGCTATGCGGGTCATATGAGCTAATTGTTTGTAGATTGTTTGTGTAAATTATCACTTAGTTATTATATTGTGTTGAGCTACAGGCTCTTTATCACCTGATTATTATATTGTATTGAATTACAGATTCTTTTGCCGCGCTTCTCTACGTTTCCAATTAATTACTATGCTATATCTACTTACTTTGTTGTACTGCTGTTTATTTGCTTAATCTAATTCTCAAAAAATGTTTGCTATCATGGTTACTTATTTTATGTGCACTACTGTCTTTGCTACCCATTTCATCCCCTTAAGTCCTGTTCATGGCTTCTGCTCCTATATTTACGAGTGGTCTCTTCGCTATTTTTGCGCTGGATATTTTATTTATCCATTTTGCCTCACCCATTTAATATATGCTGTCTAAACTTTACTCTTTACCCTTGTGCTTCTGTTTACAGGCTTTCCTACCCTCCTGATTGCGAATTTAGTTATTGTAAATCTTAATTAGTTATCTTCTCAGATTCTCACGCACACATAGAACTAAGCTAATCCAATTACACACGGACTACAAAAAAACAATTACACCCTATACAATTTATACTTACCAGGCAAAGCACACACATCACAAAAAACGTATACTATCTACCTTCAACCAAAGCACATCACACTCAACAGTTTTAGGTGCATCTACCATTCCACACCTACTTAAAAAAGTAGCTATGCCCTTAATACAAAATATATACGAACTTCTAATTCATACAAATTCCCAAACAACATCATTCACATACCGCCATACAAAAAGAAACCTATTTATCCAACAAAAAAACATCGGTTCTTCCTACCTAAATAAAAAGCCCTTTGGTTTTTCCGAAATTACGCATGCGTCCTCGATTTTTTTTAACAAACGTCACACGAATTATTGTCTCTTTTACTTCGGTCCGCACGGTGGCTAGCGCGGCGTCACGCCGCGCTTACGTAGCTAGTTCTATATGACGAGGACACTAGTTGGATGGCATACAGAGATCGTATTTTGTTCTGCCTAGGGGTGGCAACGGCACGGAGGGGCCGCGGCCCTGCCCTAATTCCCGCTAGTACGGCCTTGTTAGACTAAACATGGGGACATAGCTCCTCCCCTAATTATTTTCTAAAATAATAATACAATTTTATTTATTAATTTATAATTATTTAGGCATATTTTTAAAATATATATTCTAAAATATAGATTCAATTTTTTGTCTAAATATAAAAAATACAATCTCTCGTATTAAAAAACTATAATCCATTATAAAAACTATTTTAAATTTTTATTGAGTCCCGTAAAACCCTACGGAGGGAGGGCGGCCTCGTCCCCACCCCCGTTCCTCTGGGGGAGATTGCCCGGCCCCATCTCCGGACGGGAAAATACAACTACCTATGAATCCTCATCCCACGGGAAAAATTAATTCCCTATGAATCCTCATCCCACGGGAAAAATTGCGATCTCTAGTTATGCCTCTGTCATATATAAGTTATTCGTAATGACATGTGGGATCCGTGGATGATAGTTATCACGCATATAACTCATGACCAGTGCACAAAATAATCAATGCCAATAAGCATTGCATTCAACCCAGAGCTATATGATTGAAACAGAAAACAAAATCTTAAAATTTTATATTAAAACTAACTAGTACTCGTGCATGCATTGTGAAAATAATGATACAGAAAATTACCTCCTGACGCGTACTGAATTACCCCGTGTAAGACCAGCCAATTAAGAGTAACACCACAAATCTAACCCATCAGCACCGCTTCCTACAAGGAAATGCCATGTTGGTGCTTCAAAATTCGAGATCTCTACTTTCGTTTAAACAGAAAAACATTGGTAATGCCTTACAGATAGAAAGAGGGTACCTCTCGGAGGTAATGGCTTAGTTAGAGAAGACTGAAGGAGAGGGAGACCAATCTGGATGAAAAGAAAGGATGAAATGCGAGGCAATCAGCGAATAAACAGAAAAACATTAGTAATGCCTCAGAGAGAAAGAGGGTACTTCTCGTAGGTAATGGCTTAGTTAGAGAAGAAGACTGGAGAGGGAGACCAATCTGGATGAGAAGCAAGGATGAAATGCGAGGCAATCAGCGAATAAACAGAAAAACATTAGTAATGCCTTAAGAGAGAAAGAGGGTACCTCACGTAGGTAATGGCGTAGTTAGAGAAGACTTGAGGAGAGGGAGACCAATCTGGATGAGAAGCAAGGATGAAATGGGAGGCAATCAGCGAAGTGCCAAAGAGGTGATGAGGGAGAAGATAGCTGGAGTAATGACACGGACGCTTTTTTTTCCTTTTAACAGAGCCATTCTTTGCTTCTTTTGAAAAAAGTAAAGTATTGAGTTATATACATCAATCATTTCATCCAAAAGACTAAACTGATGAGGAAATTAAAGATAAGCAATTCTCTTATACTTCAACACTTCCCTTCACATACGTATAGGATCTCTCAAGCCTAGTCCTGAACTTATGACCTCTTGCTTTGATACTATACTGAGTTGTATGCACCAATTAGTTCACCTAAAAACCTAAAGTTATAAAGAAAAATGATCAATTCACTCATACTTGAGTAATTCTATTAAAGCAAAGCATGGTACATATACCTTACTTGGAGTTGAAGATATGGAGGGCAGATTTTATTGTACATCTGAAGAATCTGAACTGTTTGTCCAAACTAACAAATATGTGTGACCGATAAGATTTTGAGATACTATTCTACTTAATTTCATGCATGCTGTGCTGTCAGAAGAAAGGCGCTGTAAATAAGCACGAATTGTCTTTCCCTATCTTCCTCTTCACCTTTATCTGTCGCTTTGGACGAGCAGTGATCCACTATCAATGGATCGTTCAATTCTTCATGGGGTGGGCACCACATTTGTTCCATACATTGTTTTAATCATTGACAAAGTTTTTGAAATCATCACTGTCAGATGTACTAGGCTGGGTGGCCTGAGAAGCTGCTTTTCTATAGTGCGGTGCACCATCTTCTACTCGGATGTCCGAGATGGTATCAGAAGCCGAGCCGCTCGAGGATTACAGACGTGAGCGAGCGCGTTGTGCACCACAATTTCTAGCAAGATCGTTTGCTCTGCCGGAAGGTGGTGAGAGGAGAAAAATGGCGTCTTGATTTGATGGGGGAAAAAACGGTAGATGCATGGATTGGTGCTAACTGGGCTAGGCTCACTGGGAAAAACAAGCATGCTTGCGAGTTGCGACTCTAATCAAAAGGGAGAGAATGTGGGCGCTAAAATTTAACCCGATGGTCAACAATTTTCAGGCGACGTGGAAGGCTATGGGACGAAAAATAGCTTTAGTTGCTATCAGCAGGGACCAATGATATAATAGTATTACAGGGCAACAGGTTAGGTATTTGATTGATACTACGAGACAACTTCACAAGTTCAATAGGTAAAAGAAGTTGAGTAGACAAGCCAGCATAATGCACGTACTTAGTCCAGACAGCATAATGCTCGTACTTAGTCCTGCCCAGATGGGCGGCACTGCACGGCTCAGGATGGATCCGATTCGACACAGACCTGGTAGATATGATCCGTTTAGCCTATCAGTTTAAACGGGTCGTACTATACCGGTCCATTGATCACTGCAGCGACCTAGGCATTGCCCAAAGAAGGTTTATGTTGTGCCAGGTCGGCATGCACCTGTTTAGCTCGACGGGCTGACAGGCCCGGTTGACCTGTTAGGCCTAAAACTTTTTTAAAAAATATAATAGTTTGAAAAATATGTAAACTTCAAGAAAGACCTAATAAATTATAGAAATTATAGAAAAAGATACAATAAATTGTAGAAATTATAAAAACACAATAAATTGTATAAATGTAATAATAAACTTTATTAATGTTAAAATGGCTGCCTCATTAAAAAATTTACCAAATAAAAACTCAACTTGAGAAAACCTTGGTAAAGAAAAAAAAGAGTATAGCTTCTAGCTCAACATCATAGGTAAAAAATAGAAAGCATACAATGTATACATAGATGCTTTAAGAATCATCAGTGTCGTCGTTGTCCTGACTGCCTTCGCACCATCTAGATAGATATTATTGAACGCGTGTTCAACTCCGTATCCACCATGCAGTGTTGAGCTCGCACATCAGCTTGTTCCCAGTCTTTCACTGTGAGAAGTACTTCCACCATCTCACTCGTGAGTCTTGTTCTTCTCTTCTCTAATATACCTCCAGAAAGACTAAAAGAAGAGTTGGAAGAAACCGTCGAGACAAGAACGGTTAACACATTTTATACTAATATGGATAGCACTGGATATGTTAGCTTGTGCTTGCGCCACCAACCCAAAATGTTGAAGTTCTCTATATCGTGAGGCATGGGATCGCTATTTGTTTGATGAGTTTTTGTGCAAAGATGTCCAAACAAGCCAAATAAGGGGTATACGTTGGGTAAGAGCTTTGGTGTGGTCAAATCATGAAGCTGCACATGAAACAAAATCACCAGGTGGTCAATTCGTCATGCCTCACACGGTCGCGCGTCGTCAACCAATCTCTAGGCATATGCATCACGAGCATCCTGAGTCTGTAAGTCTTCGGCTATGACTATGTTGTGTCGATCAGGCCGATACGACCACGTTTGACCATTACCACCACGTTTTCGATCACATGGGGGTATCGAGCATATTATTTTTGATCATGTTTTATCGACTACATCGTGGCGACTGGTTGTTACGACCACGTTGTATCGACTACACTGTGTCGACCAGCTGCCATGACCATGTTGTGTCAAACATTGCTTTGACCACAGCACCTCCATCTCGGTCCTACGACCATGTGGCTATAGCTCATGAGTACCAATTGGTTCGTTGTATCTACGACCAGTTCAATACACTGCTCGACCACAGTTGCTCGACTGCGGCTTGTAGATCATCAACAACAAAGCACATGATAAATTTTATGGAAACCTATGCGCAGAGATAGAAAGGAAGAGATTGACTCTGGGTGCATTGTCTTTGTAATGGAAAGATGATCGCACTATATCCTCATCCGATTGGAAATAATTCTTAACAAATCTTTTGATATGGGAAGCAGAGCCCTGGAAGGTAAGTAATCTGTAGTTGATCAGGATTTTGATCTTAAATTAATGACACGATCAGCACTGCGTGAGAGGCGTGTACGATGCCTATGGCCCTTGCCTGTGCCTATAAAAGGAGGAGCACATCCGCCCAACGGGAGGGACAGACGAAGACACACGGGGGGAGAAGATGGACAATAGGGAGACACCCCTTGGGCACCCAGAAGAGAAGAGGATGGGTGAACGGAGGGGACATGCCGATAGAATACGGTAGTAGCGGGGTGGCTGCCAACGCTTGCGGTCGCTACTGTTGTTGCCATTGCGGAAGCACTCAGGAGCTCGCCATTGGGCGCCCGGTGGCCACAACGATGGGCTGGCAAGATTGCCGTCATCTCATTAGGCTTGAAGCATGAAGTCCTCCCATCCTCCCACTCCTGCATGCAACGCGTGCCCTGGCCAGGCTGGGTGGCTGTGATGATCCATCATATACCAGGTTTGTCTCGCTTGTGTTTTTGATCTGATGATAGCTCCACCAGGTGACGTAGATGGCGCTACTCGCAAGTCCTTCTCATCGCCCAGGACATGACATCACCGATCGCCACTCCAATCAAAGGAGGATGGCTTGCCTCGTGATCTTGGGATCCTTCTTGCTATTTGCCCTCACTGCATCGAAGTTGTCCCAGACGCCCGTTGAACTCATCCACTTACGACCATCGGTGATACTCAGTCACCTACGACCACCTGATGTACTCAGACAACATCGACCATCTGTGGTACTCGGGCGTCTTTAATGACCAACTATTCGCAGTCACCTATGATCGCCTGCCGTACGTGGGTGTCTTCAATCATCTTTGATACTTGAACATCTTCGACCGCCCACGGTACCTTGGACACTTGGACTTCTCCGACTGATTCTCAAGCTCGAATGCTTTCGACTGCATACCACATGCGAGTGCCTCTAATAGCTCGTCGGACATGAACACTTCTATCCGCTTTCAATACTCGACCATTTATGACGGCTCGGTGTACTCCAGCGTTGTCGGCGGTCTTTCATACTCAGATGCTTTCAACTAATGACATCCGTTCATGCCCAGACGAAGAGAGAGAGAGAGAGAGACGAACACAGGATACACCAACACCGTTAGCACGTGGAGAAGGCATCCACTGAGAAGATATAAAGAAGAAGGAAGGAGAAGGCGGAGAAGCCTGAGGAAGCGATCCATACAAGCTCAGGCCATGCGTTCTATGCCCAGAATGGTAAAAGCATTCCCTCCTCTCTTTCTTTTATCCAACTAGCCTGCATGAGATGAACAGTGGCTACGATGGGAACGTCGCCAAGCAACTTTGGTCGCTACTGGTAGCACCACCGATCAGGTGCTTTGGAGCTTACGGAGATGCTGCCCACGACCCTGATGCCGAGACCGTTGAGATTGTTATTTTCCTTCCGACTCACTGAGTTTGAGGTGTGAAGTCCCTCCACTCTTATACGTGGCAAGCGCCTCAACCAACCAGGCGAGGCATATGCATGCACCCCAACCCAATAATCGAGCTCTAGAGCGAGGCAGATGATGCTGCCATAAGATCTTCTCGATGCCTGAGACACGGTGTCGCGAATTGCTATTGCAATTTAACGAGGATGGTTGGCCCTCGCGATCTTGGTATTTTCCTGCTAAGTGCTTTCCAACATGTTAGAGTTGTTTCAGACTTCGTCGATCGCCTTCAGGAACAGGATGCTTTCGACCGCCTGCGATGCTCAGGTGCTTCTGACTACCTTCAATGCCCAAACATTTTTGACTGCCTTCGATATTCAAGATTCCTTCGACCCCCTTCAACATTCGGACTTCCCTGACTAACTTCTACACTCAGACATCACCGACCACTGCTGATACCCGGTCACATACAACCACTTTCAATACTTGGGCGCCATTGACCACCCACAGTACTCGGACATCATCAGCACTTAGACGTCATCGACCATTTGCTGCACTCAGGCACCATCAACTGCCCATGGTACCTGGGCTCCATCAACTGCCTGCTATGCTTAGGCGTCACCATCAACCACCCACTATACTCAGGCGTCGTCAACCTCCATAGGCACCATTGGTCGTACGTTGTACTAGGATGTCATCAACTACCCTTGATACCTGATCGCTCACGACCGCTCACCGTACTTGAGCGTCATCGACTGCCTTTGGTACTCAAACGCCTTCAATTGCTTATCGTACACAAGTGCCTCCGACTGCTTCACAAAGACAAACATATCTGACCACTTCTTGAAGACAAACGTTTCTGATCGCTTCCATAGTCGCGTGCCTTCGATCGCAACTTGAAGACTAGCATCTTCAACTGCATATTTAACCTGAGTGACTCCGACTACTTGTCGATGTTGGCTTCCTCCAATCGCTCATCATATTCGAACATCACTGACCGTCCTTAATGCCTGGCCAGTCATGACCGCTCTATGTGCTTAAGCATTGTCAACCACCTGCTGAACTCAGATGGCGACGATCGTTGTTCATACTCAAAAGTCTACGAGTATGGCCTCCGACCATCGGGCTACCTTCTCCTCCAAGTGCTCTCCGACTATGCTAGAGTACTCCTCCTAGTGCTTTCTCCGACTATGAAGCAACGGGTGCTCCGCTGGACCAAGATGCTATAGGACTACAATGAGTACCCTTTGACCACGGTGCTACAGTAATTTTACAAGTACGCCCTATGACCACAAGCAATGGTCGATAGCTACAATACTCCAATGAGAATCCTTCGACCATGGTGCTATAGTACTCTTCATGACTACGACCAGTGTACTACAATACTTTTACAGGTACTCCATACGACCGTGGTGCTACAGTGATCTTCAATCAGTGTGCTATAGTGTTGCAAGCACAACTTCGACCGCGGTGCCCTCTTGACTATGCTAATATAGTTCTCTATGAGTACGACTATGAGCGTGGCTACATCACCCCTCGACCAGCGTGCTACAGTGCTTCTTCAACTATGACTTCGACCGGGATGGGTTGCGACCACGGACATCTTTCGATGGATTTCGGTCACAGTGGCTTTCGACCACGGATATCTTCTGATGCATTTTGACAATGCTGGATTTGGATCACAAACTACTTTTGATAGGTTTCGACCAGGATAGCTTTTGGCCGTGGACAACATTCAATGGGTTTCAACCACGGACTTCTTTCGATGGTTTTGACCATGGGTGACATTCGACCATAGTGGGTTTCAACCACGGACATTTTTCTAATGGGTTTTGACCATAGTTGGCTTTCAACCATGGATATCTTCCGATGGGTTTTGACCACTCTGGCTTTGGACTACAGACTACTTGTGGACAACATCCGATGGGTTTTGACCACGGTGGGTTTCGACCATGGACTTCTTCCGATGGTTTCGACCACGAGTGACATTCAACCTCAGTGGGTTTCGACCACGGATATTTTTCGATGGGTTTCGACCATGCTGGCTTTCGACCATGGACATGTTCTGATGGGTTTCGACCATGCTGGCTTTTGACCATGGACATCTTCCGATGGGTTTCAACCATGCTGGTTTTCGACCATAGACTACTTTCGATGAGTTTTGACCATAGTGGGTTTCAACCATGGACATTTTTTCAATAGGTTTCAACCATGCTGGTTTTTAATTACGGACATTTTCTGATGGGTTTCGACCATGGTGGCTTTCGACCATGAACATCTTCTGATGGATTTTGACCATGTTGGCTTTCAACCACGGACTACTTCCGTTGGGTTTCGACCACGGACATTTTTCCGATGGGTTTCGACCATGCTAGATTTCGACCACGAACATTTTTCAATGAGTATCGACCACACTAGGTTTCAACCATGGACTACTTCTGATAGGTTTCGACCACAGACAACATCTGATGGGTTTCGATCACGTTGGCTTTCAGCCAGGGATAGATTCCATAGGATTTCGACTATGGAGGCTTTCAGCTACGAGTTATTTCTAATAGCTGGATGGTTTCTAACTTTCGACTACTGCGATGCCCAATGGCCTTCGACTGCTGGCTATTTCTGATTGCCGATGGCTTTCGACTTTTGACTACTACTTACAGGTGTCGATGGTTTCTGGCTCTCAGCTACCAACCAATCCCGAGTGTCGATGGCTTTTCGGCTTTCGAGGAGTCTTCCCAATGATCACTTTTGGCTACGTTGATACTGGACCAGAGCATCCTGGAATGACCTGGAATGCTACCAAACTAATAACATAATAAGGAAACTAATATTCATCTTACAAAATTTCGGTAGAACTTCCTTTGTTTAGTGAGTAAATCAAAGGTTTCAACAAGCATAATCAACTGATATGAATACCAAAAAACAATAAGTTCATTTATAAGAAAAACTGGGTTATGATCACCATCGCACTCATAACCATACTACTTAGATAAAGAACGGAATCAAAGCAAATAAGTTCTATTCTTTATTACACATTGAACCTGAATTAACAATAATCAAATACCACTTAAATTATTCAGCAAATAATGTTTAATGTTCTTTCTTCCTTCCATGGTGAATAGACCGTGCATGTGCATCAAAACTTGATGAGGACATCCTTTCCATGCATACAACCATGCCGACTCCATATCAAACTGAAACTATGATACAAGGACCAATGACTAGAGTGCGAGCACGTTTGCTTAACCATCAGGTGAATGCGTTCCTAAGTTTGCATACAAATGTTTCAAAGAATGGAATACTACTTAATTCTTGTGATGATTTAATTGTCCTTAGGAACCATGGGGAAGAACCACATGAGCTCAAGTATAGAAGTGGAACCGTCAAGCGCAAACCAAGTCCTGTTCACGAGTTTGACTCGGATTCGGCCTTGTTGACAGCGCCTACTTCAAACGGCCGTAACTTTTGATCCAGAAGGTTTCTCGGGGCCCATGAGTACTTGTTGGAAAGCTCTTGAAGTCTACTTTCAGATGGATCCAGCCTCACCTCCAAATTCCATCCGAGTCGACCAGAAACTGCAAAACAATTCACGTCGCTTTTCCAGTCCGAGTCAAAGTGGGCCTTGGGCCTTGTAATTCAAGTCCTATTCGGCTTCCTTGTGTTTTGGCCGACCCTCCACCTTCCGTGACCCTTAAATAGGCAGCCGCACCCTCTTCTAGGGTTTAGGTTTTGTTTAGATCAGTTTAGCCCCTTGTGCAAACTCCACGTTCTCTTGTGTCGGCTAGACCAACAGATTCGTGTTACAGAACCTCAACTATCCTTGTGCGACTTTTATATCTAGCAAATTCAGGTTGCTCACTATCCTTGTTCTTGCTTGTTCTTCGATTGCATGCAGGAATAGACCTTCGTGGTCAGGTCAACCGCGTTCTTGACACGGTTGATAACATCTTGGGGTTGGTTCAGCGATTGCTAAGGCGCAAGAGACGTCTCGTACGGTTGTAGTCGGATCGTGAGAGTCACCTCCACCAAAAATCGAAGTTATCATCCTATCGGAAGATCGGGACCCATCGTCTCATCAGTTGGTATAATCAACTGATATGAATACCAAAAAACAATAAGTTCATTTATAAGAAAAACTGGGTTATGATCACCATCGCACTCATAACCATACTACTTAGATAAAGAATGGAATCAAAGCAAATAAGTTCTATTCTTTATTACACATTGAACCTGAATTAACAATAATCAAATACCACTTAAATTATTCAGCAAATAATGTTTAATGTTCTTTCTTCCTTCCATGGTGAATAGACCGTGCATGTGCATCAAAACTAATCCCTATTTATTCCCATGCATGCCGATCTCATGTAGGTACCTAAAAACAAACAACAACCACAACAACAAACAACAACAAGAGTGAGTTCAAAGACTCAGCAAATATAAATAATGGCAGCAAGGATAAAAGTGAACATCACTTCACAAATTCATCCATCAATCATATGAATAAACATGCTATGCAATATGATCAAAAATCTCTTTATCTCTCTCTTGCGCATTTTACGGTGACGCGGAGTGTGCATTCGTCAATGCACACCCATGCCTGCACCCTCCGGCACAGTGGACCAATTGCCCATACTCCACAAGTATGGGGACCTTTAGCCCGTCATGACAACAACATGTCGGGACTCGGCGCTTGGTCATCTCGTGACCAAGACTTCAATAAATCAGCATGATGCACAAATGTGAATGTCTCAACAAATAAAACTTGCATTCACAACAACTATGCATCATAAATTCTCAGGAACTCTTTCAATTGCAATCTACCATAAACAATATCAACATATCATTATTATGATCAAGATCACATATTCTCAAAGCATGGAACAACCATCTTCATAGCAACAATCATCAACAATCCACACTATAAAATTTAAACCATCATTATACTTGTCTTAACCACGAGAAAATGGGGAATGATCAGAAGGCGCGGCCCCTGGAATCCTTCCTCCTCCTGAATAATAATTATAATCGCTAAGGCAACAGTAACGAATCTTTAGATTAAACAAAAACACCCCCAAACTATCCCAACATGTTTAACTTGACTCAAACCCCAAATCCTTTCGGCCACCCTGTCCCCCTCTACAGACAGTCAACTTCAAAAATCCTTATCTAATGGTACAGAAGTCCGAACAGGGCGTTCTCAGATTCTCTGGAAATATAATTAAATTATCTAACTAAACCTAGTTGGTGAGCCTTTCTGATTCGGCCATATTCTACCCGCATCAACTGGTTTTCTTAAAACGTCAAATTCTCGTCAGGCTCTCTGGACCGAGCGCTAAAAATACCATAACTTTCTGTACGAGTGTCCGAATCACGATTTCTTGGACTTCCTGGAAATCTAAGACAATTACCTACAACTTGCATTATACTGAGGTTCTCTAATTCTCCCAGTTTCTAATCGAAAAACTCGATCTCCCAAAACCTGACGGAAAACCCACCGATCTGCAGAACAGTTCCGCTAATAAAATCATAACTTCTGCTACAGAGATCCAAATGACGCGTTCTAGCACTTCATGGAGAGATAATGACACCCTCTACAACTCTAGGCAAAGTCCAGACCTAAATCCCCACGAATCTTCCCCAAAACAGCCGACTAACCCGATCTGTTCTAGCAGTCCAGAATACCGACATTGATTACGCAATAGAATATACATCTATTAGGGGAAGAACAGGGATTACCCTTGGCGAATCGATGTAGAAATACCACGTACACTCCACGAATTCCTCCTCTCCTTCTTTTCCTCTTTCCCCTTCTTCTTCTTCCCTTCCTCCGAACCCAATCGCCTAGCTGCGCCTTAATCCTTTCCCCCGATCATTCGGCAACAATTGGAGGTCTTGATCACCGGCAATGGAGGAGAGGGGAGGAGGAGTCGCTGCTGGACGGCGCGAGGCGAGGGGAGGGGCGCACCACGAGGGGCGGCACAAGGGAGGAGGGGCGCACAAGGGAGAGGGGCGGCTAGGGTTAGAGGAGGTGGCGCCTCCCCTAGGCCGAAATCCACCGGCCAAAGCCCAGGCCCAGGTTGCAATAAAAATTCAGAAATTCCCCCATAAAACTGATATTTTACTTTTCCCTTTAAGGTCCTTCTCCCCGATTAATTGATTATTCGCCAAAACTCTTCTGGGATATTACATTCTACCCCCCTTAAACAGAATTCGACCCCGAATTCTAACCACGCTTACGCCAAGAAATACAATCACAGCTAAAACTTACTAACATTGCCACGTACCTGCCGTGAGTAACTCCGGATATTGCTCGCCTATGCGAGACTCCAATTCCCAAGTGGCCTCTCTCTCGATCTGCTGCGACAAAACACCTTGACGTACTGACGCGTTACGCCTTACTACTTGTCCCATCCTTTCAAGAGTCACTCGACGGACACGTCTCGAAGGCACGGTCTTACCCGTGGGTCAACGGCTCAAACTAGACTTCATGCTCCAGATTCCTTCAGTACTCCCTCGTCACTAGGTCATACAAAACGATCTGTACGCTACACTAGGACTCAAGACGGTTCTAGCAATACGCTCTCTACCAAGTCTCTCCAACTTTCGGAAACAACCATTATACCTTGGGCCAACATTCCCTTGGGTACTAAACCACACAACTTGCACAAACGCACAAAATTCTTGATCCTTGTATCAATCGATATCTTCACTTTAACAATGAGCATCTCTTTTAACCAGGGACGCACAACAATTCCCGACTGAAAACAAAAGAGTCTTAATGCAACCAACTCAAAACCATCTTCCCTTCAGAAGAGCCCAATCCAAAGACAAAGACCCAACATGAAAACTTTTCCACCTTTCAAGTAGACAGTTTTAGAAATACATGCCACATAAGCCAAAAACGAAACCCCTCGAATAACCAGACTAACTTTTTTTTTCTTAACTGGAAAGAACCAGACAAACCGACAAGAACCCACTCAATATGTAATAGACATCCGTCATAAACACAAAGCTCAAATAAAACTAAGAGAATATCACACTAAGCAAGATCACGCTCTTTTCCACCATCTTTCTTTTAAGAATTTAACTTCCTCTTAAACCATAGGATCCCAAATCGTCGCATAACATTCTAACTCTTTTCTCTTAAATTAGCAACCTCATGGCTATGCTCAAGCTGAACACAAATTCCACACCTATGTAAAGAGACTCTTTCAATCCACAATAACATACCCTGATCAACTTCTCTAGCAGAGGAATTACTTTGATAAATAATTCCCAACACACCACGATATAGCTTACAGCCACATTCCCATCACCTAAATCCGTTAAGGATGATCAACTTTAAATTCACCACCTTCATGCTCATTTACTGCTTCCCAAGGATTCTATCAAACATCACCATAACTCTTGGAATCTAATCATGGAAAACCAAGATGCTAGCATTAAAAAATGCAAAGCCCACATTTCAACCTTTAAGACTCTTACAATGAATTTCGGTATACTTGATAGATAACCTCGATCTAATGACTAAAATTTTCACACAACTCAATCATAACCTCGGTCACTAAGGTCAACACTTCTCACCAATCAAGTAACCGCCCAAGGCGATTCATTTCACCAATCTTAGACCTTCTCTAACCCACACCAATCAAATTTAGCTACGCGACCACAAAGTAGCCATTTCTAACTGATTGACCAAGTTATCCTTAGAGATAATCTATCTCACAAAGGGTTACTCACTGAGGTCGAGTCATCCTTAACAATAACTCAACCATCCTTGCTATCCCATTAATTAACACGACTATTAGATTCCTCTATACTACTACTCTCATCAAACTACACCATCAAAAATCTTCTACACAATCTTACCGAGTACCCAAAATGCGATACTCTAAGAAACTAATCAAGATTTCCATACTTGCTAATTCTAATATTTTATCAAGATGAACACAAGATCTTGGACCAAATCTCGCTATAGGTCCTACAAGTTGCGACAACGAAACCTATTAACTCCAAAGACAAACATTCTATTTAAATCAAATCCTTTCCAAGGATTATTCTAATAAATCGATTTATTGCGCCATGCATCTCAAACATCTTGACATCTGAAGCCTCACAGAATCATCTACTCGACCACCACTATCCGGTTGCCAACATTCATCTTTAAAGGCTTTGCAACATGAATCAGTTAATCCTTTCTCAGAAGGAGAGGCCAATAAGAATAATAATAATAATTTCAGCACTCAGATAAACGTTTACCAATCACGGTAAACACCAGACCAAGAGGAACAGTCAATTGGCAAAGAACTCGGAAAACATAAGGGGAGTCCACAATTGAAGGCACAATCCCCCAAGAAGAGGATATCAAATCGCAAGATACGAAACTTGGCTTCAGACCTCAAATACTCCTAATGCACTCTTTCCGTTAACATAGAAAACAATTCTTTGACTACGACAACACTTGGTCAGCTCGAACAAGACAAGTTCTTAAGACCAAACCACAAGAACCACTTAAGAACCAATAAGATCTTTCACACTTCACTTTGCTCGGAACAGTTCAACTACCAAATAAATCATGAGATCCAAATGAGCTCCGCCGCAAAACTCGAAACATTTTTATTTACGAAATATCACGAAAGGCAATCAAATCAATCTCCTCTTAAAGGAATCAACATCACTCTAGCAACCATAACTGCTAGTCTTTCTAACATCACATCATGCACTCCTGGCATGAACCAACATAACTCACTATCCCATCATTAACCTTCCCAGGGAAACACAATAACCTATTTCATATATTTTTCTATAAGGTTGCAATACTCAAACCGTCTTTTAACTAAGGCATGCTGCCCAGGTCATCCTCACAACACACCTATTTAGATCACCCTTAAATTCCAATCATTAACCTATTAGCAATGCTCAACATCAATTTAGTGCACACCAATTCCAATCTAATGGTTATCGTAAACAGTTGACGATTATACCGTCATGGAAGGATTTATGGTCATTTCTCTATTTGCGTTCCAACTAGCAAACATAAGACCATCAAGAAACCAAAAATATCCTTATCTCTTCCTTCCTACACAGTTAAATTAATCCATTGAGATCAAGTAATCCAACCAGTTTAGTAAACTAGACAGTTTTAAGGATCAACCTTCTCATCAAAGACATATTATTATCCTACCACTCCACCATCAGGTAACATAAATCACCAATTACATTCCATCAGTTCATCTCTTAGTGATGCTCAAAACCATACTTGATACGTAATAAATGCACCTAGCAATTACATATGATCAGTACTTATCCATAAAAGGTAACTCCAAGATAATATCCACTATGACAACATTCTAACATCTTCTGGACTTATCCATCCCAAAGGGTTAGATTAGTCCGTTGAGACCCGCAGGTCCACTCTATCCGAGAAGCTTATCAAAATATATCACCTATAGTGATCAAACCAGCCATCAACGCTCCCTACTTGTTATTAACTCGTTGATTCCACCTAAATATAGTCATACTCACAGTCACAGCTCATCAAGAACTACTAGAGAACAACCTCAACTTATTCAACTTTCCTTTCAAGGATCTTAGCTAAGATCAATCATGCACACACTGCAACCCAATCTTGATAATCCATATCATATTCATTAGGTGCTTTGATTATAACCTCTCATCTTATCATGACAACACATCGCCAAAGGGTTTAACATCTTCTTTCATAAAAGAGATCCATTAAGCTTCAACACTCAAAATACCCAAGAGAGATACAATGAATAAAAGCCTCCACGAACTAAAGGACTTGCAGAAGAAAGCTTTCATTAACCCAAAAACATCAAGCGAATAAATGGATCAAGATGTCCCATGAGGAAAACAAAACTCCAATATAACTTGATATTTGTAACATCTGGGCATTACCTCATTATTAGATCTAACTTGATGGTAAGGTAGCAAGGAATGCCACCTTGTTATAGATGACCCCTCATTGCTTAAACTAAAAATTTTAGGTCTGTAGATTGTGGGCCTTGTTCTGTACTTAATGCCCCTCTTCCAATTTTGTCCCTATGTATACTATTTCCCACATAGTCCACCTGTTTTTGTTATTTAGATCAAATGTGGAGGTATGTTACAACAAGATGATATATGTTGTAAGCTTACTACCATATTGACAAATTCCATTTTATATAATCTATTTCTAATTTAATTGTTCAAGACCTTGTTGATGATAGACATTTTTGAAATTTTGTCACACCTGTAGTCATGAGTAATACAATCTGATCAGTTGTATAGAGTTACTTTGCATATAAGTTTAACATCTTCATTCTAGCATTAAATTGTGCACATCAGTAATATTTCTAGGAGTTAAGATAGCTACAGATCTTACAACATTCATGAAAAGGAGATAATCATAGCTAATCGTGCTAAAAGCAATGATATTGGCCATTTTAGTAATCAATTAATAATCCTTGCCTTTGCTTACTTAATTCATATTAATAAGTTGATTATTCCTCTTACTCGTTGTGCTATATGGTTTGTTGTAGCGAATCGGCTCTTCACATGCGGGCTCACAACCAGATTCGCAAGTTTCGCAATGGGGATGGTGATGCGAACATCGGCCGCGAGGGAAACGAGGGGAACATCACCGCGAGGGTAGGGAGGGGAACATCACCGCGAGGACAGAGCAACAATGGGGCATCCTAGGATGTTGAACTTGCTCACCAAGATGACCTTAGTACTCGATCAACTTAACTTTTGGTTGCAACAAAGAGCTAGACTAACTTTTGCCGATGCTACTTGCATATAGTAAGAAGTATGAACTTACCTTTGGTCGATGGTAGATGCATGGCTGTGTTAATTTGTGAAATGTCTGAAATTGACTTGCTAAACCGATGGTTGTGCTGCTGGTTGTGACAAGTAGACAATGGTTTAATGCCTTTATGATGTATGGCTGATTTCGGAAGTTCTGTCCCTTTGTGGATGTGTCACAAGTATGATTCTGGATGTGCTGTCCATTTGTTGATATGAATTATTCTGGATGTGCTATAAACTGCAATGTATATTTATGGTTTTGTTCTGAATTCTGGATGTATAATTTGTGCCTGAAATTAGATTTTTTAATGCAGTTTTGCTATCGATTTACTGAGATTATTTTGTGACGGGCCAACTACAGAGAAAGGGGTTCTAGGCATATTTGGAATGGCTGCATTTTTTCTGTCGGTCACCTACACTATTAATTTTCCTGATGCGGATTTGTGACGGTACTAGTTACAGGAATATGAAGATTTGGGCCATGCACGATGCACTTTTTTTTCTGTCGGTGAACATCGCGAATAAATTTTCTCACGAATTTTTCTGACGGGGTAAACACGCGAAATAAGAACTAAAAACCTGACGTGCACAAAAAATTTCTGTCGGTAATCGTCGCTGCTACCCGACGCGAATATTTTTTCTGTCGATTGACACCCAGGCAAATGCAATTTCCCTGTGCGAATTATCCCGTGGGTTCATGCCTGACGATTCACCGTCACAAAAAATATTCCTGTGGGTTCCCCCCCCCCTTTCCTGTGGGTTTTTCCCCCTCGCGAAAGGTGCGATTCCTGGTAGTGGGTGTGCTGGCGCGGGCACCGACAAAATCCTCGAGCCGCACCTACCCCGGCGAAGACCTTCATGCCATGCAGCTCGAAAGCTGTCGACACCTCGGTGAAGACCTTGCCGCGGCATGGCCCGGAGGTCTGGAAAATGAGCCGTGGACATAGGACTCCTGCATGCATGGATTTCAGGCATGCATGGATGGATTATTTCATGCGTTCATGTAGATGGATACTTCATGCATTCACGTGGATGGAGACTTCATGCGTGTGTGCGTGCAGTTCGTGTATACATGAACGGGTGCAACAGATCTGCCAGATCTGGATCTGGAAAAGAAATGAGGGCTCACAACAGATCTGTGTGCTCACAACACCTTTGCCATATTTAATGAGGTGCATGTATATATCCCGAAGCAAACAAGCTAGCAACAAGATGAACTTATCTGTGACGCTCATGATACGAGCAACCTGAGGTACTCCCATTCCGCGCTAGGAAGCTCCTTCGGTGGTAGCCATCTCTAGCACCCTTGCGCAGCTTCTTGCTCTCTCCCCACGGACGGCGCCATCTGTTGTGGCTACAGGCCAAACAGTAAGGAAGGGGACTAGTAGAAGGAGAAGAGGAGAGCTAGATCTGTGGGAGAGTTGGTGAGAATGAGAGGATGTCCCTCCTCCTATCCCTCCTGGGGGTTTATATACATGAGTGGGGTAGAATGGGAAATCCCCATTCTACCCCTTAGTACTTACAAAGGGTGAGGGTACATTGGTATATTTACACTGGTATATTCCTCTACACTATTGGGCCTATTACATGTTGGACTAGTTGCACGGCCCAGTCGCGGGGGGTTGGGCCACCCCCACAACACCCACCATGCTGTCTGTCACCATGGCCATCGGGTCCCACCGGCTATCGAAGCAGAGTACCATCACTTCAGTGCATACGTTCCATGCATATGCTTTCAATCTAGTATTCACGGTTCACATAGTGAAACAGTGGCCTGATGTAGATGAATATCTTGCTCAGCACCGAGTCCATGTAACGAGCGCCCTTGCCAAGCAATGTGGCTGCAAATGCGTTAGGGCCATCCACCCGGCAGCAACAAGCATCACTGATGTGGTGGCCAAGCCATCAGTGTGCATACTGCTATTGCCAACCAAGCCATCATGTTCCTCGTCAAAGTCATCACGTTAGTTGCGAAGACACCACGATCATCATTAGCCTCTGTTAGACAAGCGTGCAAGGATATAGCAATGCGCATGTATATCAATGCAGGCGTATGCATTCATCTATCATGCCCCACCTGATGTTAGCCCACATGATGGTGTTCAAAGTGTTTATGGCACCATCTTCTGCGCACGGTGTTCAAAATCTTCCTCATTCATAGTGCCTATACACAGCTGCACTACTACCAGTTCCTGATGCCAAGCTCCTCCCCATCAGGGGACCTACGTGATGCCACTGTCCACAACACACCAGAGGCTGCCAACCACGCTCATGAAATCGTGGATTTGGTGAGCCATTGCAGTCTAAATTGAAGGTTGCACGTCTGCTATGTCATGCTACTGAAGTTTATTCCGGGACACCTATCAACAAAGTTGTTGGAACTACTATGGAGGTCATAAACTCGATGTCCATGTGTGCCTCTCTCTTGAAGCTATGAGTACACCGCTAGCCGAGCCCGACGTCAAGAAGTCGTGGCACCTCAAGCATGCACATGCTTTTTTGTAAAATAAAAAAATCAATATTTTTTAAAATGGCTTTCCCCACATTACGTCAGGTTGATGACTGAAGATTTGGCTGCCTTATGACTTATGGCAAACTATACCTTACACCCATTTCATGGCACACATGCCAAGCAGTTGTTACTAAGGGTAGAGAAAAGCTAGCTCGAGTCACTCTTGGGTAGTGAGGTTGACATATCCCTCATTTTTCCCAACGTGCCTCAAGACCTATGAAGACATCAAGCCCAGAGAAGATTGTAGGAGAAAAGCATGAAAGGGCTACCTAGCCAACACAAGTTCGGTTTAGTGTGCAGCCCCTTGCCACCCTGTGAGACATATCAACAAGTGACGAAAAAATCTAGCCTGCGAGGATTGTTTAGTCTATAAAGGTGAATGGCTATTCTCCAAATTCCTGATAAGTTGTGCCCTTCAGAAAGTAGTGCAAGATCTTTTGAAGAAGCAAATTCAAGTTCCAATGTAAAGGAATTGCAAAAAATAAAAGAGGAAGCAAAATTCATCCTCACAATTGAGAAGGGATAAAAAAAATCCCACATCAAAGGTTCAAAAGTTCTCCAGCAATCAAAGGAGGGAATCCTCTCAAAGTTGAAACAGTCGGAAGGAGGAGGGTAGTCATTTACCATCCTCAACAAAAGTAATGGCAATACTTCCGAGCCGTTTTTCCAAAGCCATCCCTCCTGTTTAAGCCTACCTAAGTCTCTTGGTTTGATTAGGCAAAGCGTTGGGATGATTGCTGTCAATCAGTAACACTGCCTTCCCTAAACGTGAACACCTATAGAAGTAAAATTGTTGAGTTGAGACTGTCATGGCCTCTTGACTTCCAGCAACTAAGTCCTTCGACAGCCTTGTCCAAGGTCACTCATATACCTGACGCTCGATGAAAAGCCACAAAAAAATCAAATTTTTTTACATCAAACAACTTGCATCTTTTTTGCGCATGCATTCCAAGTGCAGCCTTCGCTACTATATAGGCACACTATGTGAAATCAACCTCTTCTTGCAAGAAGACCGGCATGAAACATGGCAATGATGACTTCGCCTTCCATTGACAATCGTTTGAGAAGGAGAAAGGTTTTCATCTCAACATCACCAATGGTATCCTGGCATCCAACTTTTTATGTCAATATACATTCAGGGCATCAAAGACAGCATCACCTATGCGTCCATCAAACATCGACTATATTCCGATGCGTCCCATATTACTTGAGCATAAATCGATGACCGATGGCATCACAGTGCCTCATCAATGACGCTGGGGGCAGCACCAACTCCTCCTGATATACACCGCCAATGGCATCCTGGTATCCAATTTTTTCTATGTTAACATATATCAAAGGCATAAGGGATAGCATCATCTCTGTGTCCATTAAACACCGACGGCATTCTTTTGCGTCCTATATTATTTGAGCATAAATCGATGACCAATGGCATCATAGTGCCTCATCTACTACATCAACAACACTGGGGCAACACCGACGCCTCCTGATATACATCACCGATATCATCTTGGCACCATATTGCCATGCGTCAACTATCAATGGCTTCCTGACAGCTTATCTCCAATGATTAACATAGCGGGGCCCGCATCATCCTCATGCAATCCATTGTCAATGGTGTTTCGACCCTTCATATTCTGCATTAACATATGTTTGATATGGATGTTGTGCAGGGTTGCTGATGGTTTGTGCTAGTAGTTGAATGAGCTGATTCTGGTTGGCCATCATTTGAGCCCAGTCAAATCCTTCGGTAGGGGGTGGCGAAGGAATTGGAGTAGACTAACTTCCTTGGGTGTTATTGTTGTTGTTGCTATTGTTAGTTTTTCTTGTGTTCACCATCTGGTTGAAGTTTAAGTGAGAGGAGAGTTAAGATAACGGAGGGGAAGGGGTTGTTTTGCCCAACACAAAACGCTAACTTAACAAAACCTTTAATAAGCAAGTAACAAGTAATAGTTACGGCTACCGACAAAAGAGAAAACTGACAGCTCATAACTTCATCTACTTTCTAGCTTAACAACTTAATCTAAAAAGATAAGGGTTGTCTTGGTGTGATACTTCACAGGTCTCGAGATACAAAGCATGATCCTTCAAGGCAAAGATTGAAGTGGCAAAAAAGTTTATAAATCCCAACAGTTGCCCTTCTATAGTGTTTTGAACAAGGGAAGAGATAGAAATATGATTTTTTTTATAATGACATAAAGACGAGAAAGGATTAAGAGATAAGGATAAGCATAGATTGAGAGAAAAGAATAAGCAAAACTTTTTAAAATAACTGGTTATTTAAAATAAATCCTTAAGGTCCAACCATTCTATTCTATATACGGTCATGTCTTAGAGTTGTCATGGCTCTGATACCATCTCTGTCAGACCCCGGAGCAATGACTCCAGAACCCTCTATGTAAATCACACTAGTCCAGGATCAGCTAGTGCACATAGTGGTAGCAGGGATACATATCAAGTATAATGACAAACTTTATTTAACTAAATATGGGTCTGATGGCCAAAGTTTACATCAACGGTCCATAAACCAAAATTAAATATAGGCAATGGAAGATAAAATCTAAGCGGAAGAAGCCCACTAAGCCTGCCCACAGGCAAACGACAGTAATACGCGGCTTATACGTCCTAATCCTCATCGAAGTCGAGGTTGTCCTTTGGAAAATGATGAATTGAGCAACATGAGCACATAAAGTACTCCACAAATTACACCAGGAGGTTTAATAGAGTCAATGTATGCATAAGGATTGATAAAGGAAGGCATAATAAGGTTAATTGAGCGAAAAGCAAAATTGAAGTAAATATTGTAAGTAGATTCAAAATCTAAATTTGATACAATAAATAGAAACAAGATTTTTAACAAAATAATATCGTTAGTGTAGGCTCCAACAAAACACTAATCTATCCACAGGTATCCCACCTGGACCATATTTCCTCAAAAAGACCTCATATGGATTACACCCATCCATAAGCATTTTATAAAACCATTTTGGAAACAAAGTCTAATCCATGAAAAATTTTACTTAGCTTGCCCATGACCGTGGGCACGACTATTTAGGATAGATTATACACTCTATAGAGGTTGTACAATTTTACCCACAAGATATGATTATCTCATAATGCCGACCATTACACGTTTCCATAGGCGTGCGACTGAGAAAATCATAACAAGGCCTTTACAATACAAAGCCTTCAACCTGGCCAAACCAACACTAAGGTTTCACCCTAGTAAGGAATTCACCGGACCGGGACACCCTCTTGAGCCGAGTGAGACTTCACATGGCCTACGCCACGCTCACTTTCAACCTACAGTGAGACTCAGGTTAGGACCCATAAATTAATCAGCCAGAACTATCCCATACTAGCCTTGCGGTAGTAGAAATGGCTTTATAGCAATAGCTCACAAACCTCTCCATAACTGACTTAGGCACCAACCACATACCCCTTGTGCCTGGCAATCAATATTGTGTCACTAAACAACAATGCATGCCAGCAAGCACCCACCATCTAACCATTTGGCTAAGTCTAAACTAAGTTTTTATATTTTGTTTTGAAATAATTTATAGTCCTTCTTGACTCACCGAAGTCAAGAGTACATTTCAAAAGCTTATCAATTTATGTGGAAAAAGTTATCCCAAAACAAATATTATGTATAAGCAGGTCTAAGCATTTGATACAAAATTTCTCTAGTCCATACTAGTGTATTAACTAGAGTTTTATCTAAGGTGACAAGGCATGTTGATGTTCAATGTCAAATTTGGCCATATACAAAGGAATTTGGTGTAACTAAAGTTTAAATCAGATTTGAACTGATTTGAATAAAATGCGCATGCATAATAATTAAAAACAACATAAAAAATTTAAATTACTGGGAGCAACATGATCAAAGGTGTAACTTGCCTTGCTCGAAGTCTTGATGCTATGAATCGTTGAAATTGAACTCTTCGGATTCGTCGTAGTCTACACGTGAAGAACCATGCAAAAAGAAAACAAAATTCAAAAATTCAAAAAGAGACTAGAAATGGGTAGTTTAAGTTTTTAGAAGAATTTAAAATTTTGAACAGGTCCAATTGGAGTGAGGATGAAGAAATACAGGCTTTTGAAAGTTTGAATCCAAAGGGAAGGAGAAATTGCACTGTGGTCGAAAGCTACCATAGTCAAAAGTCACAGTGGTTGGAAAGCAATAGTGATCAAAAAAGTTTTAGTGGTCGGAGAAGCGTTTAGAATGGTCAAACGGATGGAAGTTCTTCAGAGTGGTTAGTGGTCAAAAGCACTATAAAATAATCGGATGGGGTGGTCGAAAGGATTAGAGGTGATCGAAATGTTTAGAGGTGGTCGAAAGGGTTAGAGGTGGTCAAAACAGTTAGAGGTGGTCGAAAGAATTGAAGTAGTCGAAAACAACTGCAGTTGAAACCAGCTATGGTCAAAAACAGATGTGGTCGAAAGCAAGAGAGTGGTCGGACAAGAGTAGTCGAAAGCTGAGTGATTGAAGCTCGGCGGTCGAAAGCTATGTGTGGTTGATAGGCTTTGGGTGGTCGAACAGCTGTGGTCGGAAATTAGAGTTTTAAAGTGGTCGAAAGCTTCAATAACCGGTTGGTACTCGAAACTATAGGAGCTAGTCACTACTTACAAAGTGGTCGAGTCTTTGGTGATCGAAATTTGGTGATCAGAAGGTTTGCAGAGTTTAATGTGTGGTCGGTGGCTGAAGTGGTCGAAATCGAAGGTCGGAGATAGTCGGAGATGACAGTGGTCGGTAGCGACTAAGGTCGTGAGAGGGTGTGGTCGAAAGCCAGAGAGTAGTCGTAAAGACTGATGGCAGTGGTCGTATACGACCAGAGTAGTCGAAACCCGACCAGAGTGGTCGTATCTGACCATAGCGATCCTAACTGACCGGAGTGGTCATAATTCGACCAGAGTGGTTGTATCCGACTAGGGTGGTCGAAGGATGCTTCTGCGGTAGTGCAAGGTTGCGGTCGAGAGTGTTTGTTGGTCTGATGCGTGGAGATGAACAACAAGGGAAGGAAGAATAAATATTAAGCTAAAAGGGAATAGTTCAACGCTTGAAATGGAAAGAATCTATGGCACTGGATGTGGTGAGAACTTCAAGTTAAGCATGCTTGAACAAAAGAAGACTTTGGCCTGGTGGGAGGTCTCATTATTTCTTTTTATTTTTAGAAAAAGAGAAATGCTAGGAAAAATATTTGGACCCAGAAAAATAGAGTCTCAGGATCTTTGACCCGTGAAGCAAACTTGAGCTGCCTCAGAAGAGAGCGAGTATTTCTAGGATTTCTCCCACGCTCATCAGAGTACTGATCGGGCTCATCACTGGAGGTCTTGTCATCAACCCCACGAGAGGATGGAGAGTGTGATCGCTGGGGAGCATCCTCAAGCCTTCCTCCGAGAGGGTGATGAGAATCTGAGGGTAGGGTAAAAACCTCCTATCTAGAATCTCCAATCTCCACTTCTGAGGGATGCCCCCTCGTCTAAAGAATCGTCTAGCGCTTGGTCGTTGCTGCCACACTAGCCTAAGAGTATGTTCTTTAACGGTTTCTAAAAACGGTTTTTGACTTTTGCTATAGTACCTAACTTTCAAACAGAGTATTTTCTTAAGACGGGGTCTAAAAGTTAATTCTAGTACACGTTAAAAACCCAACATTTATATCAACCAAAATCGCAAGCGAGTATCTCTCTGTAATCTCTGTCGTAAACAGCTAAAATTCAAAAAATTTGACCAAAAACCATAAACCGCAGCCATATCAAACAGACCCTAAAACTACAGCCGTTGCACGTATCATCAGCCACAGTACCACCTAAGTAGTTACTTTGCATTTCCCAGAGACTAGGCCATGTCCGTAGTATAAAGCCAGCAATTAAATATACAACTAATTGGAATGCAATGCAACCTAAGATTTGGCCTTATTAACAATGCGAAACAAGAATGGTTGGGTGGAGGAAATACCCTGGTTGATGGTCGTCATCCTTGGATTAGTTTATGTCCCGGTGCTGCTCCTTGCCCAACTGCATGTGGAAGCAGGTGCTCATCTCCAGCATATGGTGCCAGCTCCAGTCGTCGGGCACCCGCAGGTTGAGGTGGAGTATCCTTGGCGGCTCCTCGCCTACGGCCGTCCCATTCCTGGCGCCGCTTTGCCCAGCTCCTCCACATACTCCGACCGGGCCATGCCGCCCCCACCACCATCACTGCCGACCCCCACGGCCAGCCCACCATCACCGAAGACGATGTAGTCCATGTCGCTGGTGAACACAGAGGCCTCCTCCCACGCCTCGCTGGCCATGCGCTCGAGCTCGAGGAAGTTGCCCCACAGGCCCCCTCTAGTTTCATGGCGTCATAGGATCTTCTCGACGATTCGACCGTACTCTGCAACAGCACTCCCAGCAGCTCGAACTTAGTGCATCGGATCCTCAGCTCCTCGGCTCCTTCCCACTGACGCCTACAACGTTGTCGTCCTGTTCCTCTCCCATGACCTCGTGACTCTCAAGAATGTCCTCGAGGAGATGAGAATTGAGGGAGCCTCTGTATGAGAGAATGAGACATGAAGGAAGGCGACGCTCAGTTGTAGCTGAATAAGGGCATGTACAATAGTATTGTGATACCCGTGAGGAGGGAGTGGGCCAACTTCAGCCCAACCCAGTCAACTCCACTCCTCACATAAGGAGACATGTCGAGGGGGGGCATCCTAATCCCCTCCACTACAGCCGATTCCCCCAGCTTCCTCCTCTCAGCGCCTTCCCCCATGTTGTTGTTGTTGCGCCGCCGCCCCCATTCGCCAGCGCGCTGTCGTAGCCAGCTACTGCACCTCCCTCGCGGTTGTCAAGCGCTGCCCCCAACTCGTGTGCGCCGCCGTTGCCCAATGCCACTGCTCCCTCGCCCACGCCTCACCTTCCCCGACCCGTGCTATTGCCATCGCTCCACCCCGTGGCTCGCCATCGCCCCCCCCCCCCCCCTCTCCCACTCGACTGCGTGTTGTTGCCACCTCTCTGGCTGCATGCCATGCAAGAGGGAGCTAGGGGAGAGCCGGGAGCCGGCCTGGAGTGGAGAAGGGCTGGCCAGCTGAGGAAAGAGAAGGGAGGGGCCGGCTGGTGGGGAAGAGGAAGAGAAGAAGAAGGAGCTGGTCATGAAGAAGAGAAGTGGAGAAAGAAAGAAAGAAAAGAGAAGGAGGGAGCTGGCCACCTGGGGAAAGAAAAAGAAGAGAGGAGGAAAAGAAAAAGGAAGGAAAAAAGAAAGAAGGAAAAGAGGGAGGGAAAAGAGAAGGATAGTCCGACCCGTCGCCTGATCTGTTAGATCAGGCCAAGAAAAGAACGATAATGCCCTGAACCAATCGTTCGGGGTTAGGGTAACACTTCAAAAACCTTCTTCCCTTCTTATTCATCGTTTCTTGTACAAGCTAATATGTCGACTATTAGGATTGATTCGATTAGCCATTAAAATGTCGTTTATTAAGATGGATGTTTGGATGGTGTAATTGGTGCTACCGTTGTTGATCTTGTTAGCTCATGGATGAAGGGAGGAGTAGTAGCTGCTAGTAGTAGGATCGGGCTATTGGTGTACAGCCGAATAAATTAATTAATATAACCAATTGAAGAGAGAATGAAAGGGATTAGCGAAAAGAGAGATTAGAGAAGAGACGGGGTAGATGGTTTATCTGTTTGGCCCAATAGTAAGCAAGGCAAGATTGAGTATGTAGAATTTGATCCACGAGTATAAATGGCAAAATCGCTAGATTCTTGGGTCGGTTGAGCACCAAGACCACAAGAAGGCGTCCGCACAGAGAGGAATTGGCTGTGTCGGGTTTATGTGTAAGAGCGATGTCGTTTGCTCGTATGTGTATGTGTTGCATCACCAACGAATAGAAATGGATAGTGCTTGTTCAGGTGGAGATTCGAGATCCATGCCGTCCACACATCACCCACGGGTTTGATCAGGCAAGTGCATAGTAAAACAGTAAATTTGGGTAGTGATTACTATGAATTTGATGTTGATGCATTACTTACCATACTATTGTGAGTTGCTTATTTCTGTTTGCATACTAGCATAATGATGAATGATGAGCGATGGTACATGAGGCAGACTGTTGATGCTGGTATGTTGCCGAATAGTAGTTAATGGAACATGACATGTTGGTTTGTTTAAATGGAGAAGTTGCATTGCATGCATACATATCATGAAAATAGATGGCTTTTTGTGGCGTCTATGGTCTACTTTGTATGGACCCTCCACAGGAGTGGAGAAAGACCTATTTCGGTAAGCACTCCACAGGAGTGGGGAAAAACCTACTTTAGTAGGCACTCCACGGGAGTGGAGGTTGAGGTTCCCATATGAAAAGGATGGGCTTGAGGTCCCCGCATGAAAGAGAACAGACTTGGGTGTGCATCAACGGTGCTCACTCCGCTATACCGGTATAAACTAAAGAAAGGAAAGACATGTGCAGGAGCATATACATTTGCATTGTGATAGATAGAAGCTGCAAATGTAGAAGTTGCAAATGCATAAGGAATGGTTGATGAAAAATGAGAGATGTTATATTAAAATGAGTGGTCAAAAATCTGTGTTGGATACAAAATGTTATGTGTATCTATTGTTTTCTGTTTTACTTTCTACTTACTGAGTCTTGGACTCATATTTGCTTTGTTGACCTTTTTTTAGGTGATCTTGATTGACGGCATGCACAGGATGGGAGTAGACCCTTTTTGCACCACACTTGTTAATTAACAGCTTAGTCACCCATTGAGAAATTATGTTTAAACGCTTATTAAGTTTCTTTAGTTAAACCTTAATTTGTGTTTCTTTGGAAGTGCAATAGATTCATTGGGATGTGATCAGTCCCTTTTTGTTTAAAAAGGAGAATGAGTTTCTCCTAATAGTGCTAACTTTATATGATATGTCTTTTGTGGCTCGCTTCTTGGTTTAGAATGTTGCGAGCTCGTGGTGTTGAGCTTTTATGGGCGCAGAGCCTTAAGTTTATACATGTTATGGTTATATGTGACCTAGAATTGCTTGTCCTATTGTAATTTGATTTATGTATGTTGATTGCTCCTTGTTTGTAGCCGCATAAACAGGAGATGTGCTATCAAAATTTTTAATAGTAGCACTCATTTGAGATGGTAGGTTTGTAGTGGTAGTATCTCGGGCTCTGATGGAGAGCCGGGGTGTTACAGGTATAGACAGCTATTGCCTATAACTTCCATCCATGTTACCTATAGACAATTTGTATAGTGGGTTATTTTTTGCTTGTCTTTATAGATTGTACAGTATTTTAATGCTCTTTCATTATTTTTCATTATTTCTTGTGCAGTAGCATGCTCTTTCATTGTTTCTTGTGCAATAGCCGGCTACTAGTTAGTAAACAATCTATTTCTCTCTCTTTATTCTCTTTTATCCACATCAGTAAAAATCTTATGTAACAGAGAGTATAGACAGCTGATGTAAGCCCATTAGACATAGCCTAATATTTGAGGGAGGACGAAGGAGATCGTGAGAGAGTTCGTTTTGTTGGAACTTGGAGCATTTCGGTTTTGCTTGGTTTTTGGTAAATGGTAGTCATAGAGGGAACAACCATCCGTCCATGAGTTTAAGCAATTTTATTTTAGCCAAAAGAGCACATAAGTTTGGGTGGGACGATTATTTCGGTGTGCGGGGGTAAACTCCTTTAGTCCTTTTAATTATTTCCTTTTCTCATTTTACTCATTTTCTTTTTTTCCCAAATACCAGCACATGTTCGCAAATAACGCTTAATTTTTAATTAGCATTCCACACATATCTTAACAAAGAAATCAGCTCAACACAGAGAGAATGACACATAATAAAGAAATCAGCGCTAATACACGTAATATGCACTATTGCAGATGAAATAATATTAAGATATATCATAGTGAATATTCTCGCTAGAAATTTAATCATACATAATAAAGAATAATCTTTATTGACGGTCTAAAGTGTCATCACAAGGATTCTCCAGTAATATTTATCTTTATCATCATCAATCTCTGTAGAAGGGACAAGAACCAAGAGAGAATGACACATGCTTATTTTTTTTTTATGCCGATGTCTTCTTCTTGGACTTTGTAACGAAAGTCGATAATATAGTTTTCAATACTATATAGCATGTCGTTTAATCGCACGTATTAACATACTTGTACATGGACACAACAACAGATATAACATTTCAATCCACAGAAGGTCGCGTGCAATCTATTTCTATCCTTTACTTTTTAGATGGTGTCTAGAGAGTACTTGTGTTTTTATGGTTTGAAACTCTCAGATTTGTTAAGGGGATATATACATGGGAGAAGGAAGATTCTAGTATTTTTTGTGGTTTGAAGTACTTATATTTTTTGAAGATGATGTATATATGGGAGAATAAGAATTCGAGTGTTTTTTATGATTCGGAGTACTCATATTTTTTTTAGAGATGGTATATATATAGAAAAAAAAAGTACTCTGAGCCTAAAAAACACTAAGTGCTATTTAGCACTTCCCTACTTTTTATTCTATTTTTCGCCGCGTCCCTGCTTTTCTCGTTGGAGACCTGGACCTTCCATGGCCGCCATGTCTGGCCGTCGGTGTAAGACGCCACCATGCTCAAATGCCGCAGCACGCGATCCTGTGCACGCATCCAACCACTCCGCCGCTGTCGTTCTCGGCAGGCAGGTTGGTGAGCCGTGTGTGTGCCCAGAATTTAAACTTCTCCCAACACCCTGGCTCGTGCACCACGTTGCCCTCGTCGGACCAGCGACTCCATCGCCTCGGGCACAGCAGCCACAAGCTGCAAGACACAACAACGCTAGTGAGCTCTCGCGTGAGCCTCGACGTCCGCGGCAGCAAGCCTGTGCCAGTCTCTCTCGCGCGCTGCTCCGTACCCGCAACTTGCACCAGGCAGCACGCAGCCTACGCCCGCGAACCGCCTCTGCCGCCTGGCCGCCGTCGACTCAGCCGGCCGCAAGGACCACCATCGCCGCTGGTCCCGCGTCCTTCTTCCCCCTCTCCTCGCTAACTCAGCCTTTCCTTTGCCTGACCAGGCACGCTCGAGGCCGTGGCACACTATCCAATCCACAAATCAATCTCCAAATCTTCGAGACCATCCATCGGAGCTCTTGGATTCTTCGACGTCTACAGTTGTGGCAGACTATCCAATCCACAAATCAATCTCCAAAGAAGCTTCATACCATGACAATGGCTTCGCTCAACAGTTGCTCCGTGATGAAGCCTCACATCGTGATGACCGGAGTTCGCGGCGATGGCGCACGAGCTGCAACCGGGAGCGAGAAGGTGACAGCGAACCTGCGAGCAACCGTCGATGGAAGTGACGACGGCGGCGGCCGCACGGAGTCCCAGCATGGACGAACTGGATCAGCGAAGCAGCTATGTTTCGCGTTCAGCCGGAGTGAGGCCTCTGGCTAACGGTGCTGCCGGAGTCTCAGGCCAGGCAAGCGGTGAGAGCTCCAGGCCTCCAACCAAACAACTCTCCGGCAGCTCTCAGGGAGCCATCGGGCCAGTCTAGCTTGGCTTGGGGTTGCAACCAAACAAACACTTAGCCCTGCACCATTGCTCATGCCCTTAAGACCCTAAACAAAGGGCTTTGGCAAGGGAGCTCAACAGAAATAAATTAAACGACACACTTCACCAACAAACAGCTCCAGCAAATGTACATCTATATATCCATCTGTAAACTTGTACACGGCCAAAAAGATATACAGCGGCGAAACGTAATGCTGATCTAAAGTCCCCGAAAACCCTAGACTATGTACATGCCACAGCCAAAAAAACGGAAGAAACCACCTTGATTCTCCACCGAGGTATCCTATTACATAATGTATCAAAACAGAACCTCCACATTCCTAGTTTCACCGGATGTGTATCGATGCCAATGCTTAAAAAGGATTAGCGTCAACATCTGTGCAGTTTGGTGACTGCTGACATTGGCAAGCCTTGGACACCATCCGCACTCGGTTTTCTGTAATCAAGCAGAAGCGTTAGCAACCGGAAAGCTTCTGGTCCCAGAAAAACTCATGACGTTTTCACTTTGTGATACACAAATTTGTCGTCTGCTAATCTGCTTACCTCCTGTAATAATTAACTTCTCAACACGCGCAACAATATGCTTCCCATATGTGTAATTCTTCAGTTCGCTCAAGTGCACCTTGATGCTTGAAAGGATCATCTCTAGGTATTTGTCATCACAAGTCTGAAGGACCCTCTGTACAACATAGTTGCCAAACTGATCCTTCATCAGTCCCTACAGAACAGATGGGTCAAACTATGAATTAAGTGTATCATAATCACAAAAAATTAATGTGTCAACAAATTTGTTACACTATAAACAAAAGAATACAGTGTACACATTCTAACAGATTAAGGGTAGGTTTTTTTGGGCTGTAACTTATGACTTATGGCTTAAATTTTTGAATTCTAACTGTTCGCGAGAGCCAGTACATAGAGAAAAATAATCGCATACGATTTTAGCCAGTATAGCTGAACTCAGTACATTTTTTACTATAATCTTTCTGTTGACCTCACCTTGAAAAAATACACTGTTTAAAATTAAGTTACTGTAGTGGAAAAAAACTCAGCCTAAAACCAAGTGCCAGGTGAGTGAACAGACAGTGCATGACATCAACGAAAGTCAACTAGCCAACCACCCAGCACTCATTAAATCTGCGAGGCTCTACTAGCAATACAAAAGGAAACAACTAGTACATGGCGTAAGGCAGTACTGATTAATATGGAGAAGACATGCAAGAGTGCTGCATATCCAAGTGTAATGCAAAAAGAAATAATGAAATATAGGCGCCAGATGAGATCTCTGCAAATGTAGTCTTAGTGTCTTACAACCACTAAGGAATAAAGCAGTCTCCAAAGGTGGAATAGTTTGTTAAAAAAATATATGCTGTGAGGTCTTAGCAAAATAGGACAAACCTGAAATGTTTGACCAGAAGAAACAATCTCCCTTATAAGGCCATCACGCTCTTCAGAAGTTCCAAAAGTCAAGCATTTCTCAACAACATTAGAAGCATACTTCTGCTGGCTCAAGATCACCACTTGCCCAGAGAGCTTTTGAATAATGGATGACCGTTCTTCCGGCTTCCCGTGTTGCAAGACATGCTAAAGAATGTTTAAGAGAAAAGGTTCCTGAATGACAACTTCATAGAACACCAGAGGGAAAGCAACAATAAAATGGATAGAACAGAAGTAAGGGCATCAAAAGGCCATTAGTTCAGGATTCTAGGTTGCTAACCACTTAGTACTCCCTCTAATCACAAAAGAATGTCATTTTAGACATAGTCACAATCCCCAAAACGCAACTTTGGCCACTAATTTCTATTGTAATAGATTTATAAAAAACTAATAAAATTATACTTTTATGAAAGTTCTTTTTGAGATAAATCTATCCATACTATTTTCATGTGTCCAATCTAAATATTCAAAAAGATATCGATACCCAATTGCTAGAAAGTTCGACTACACACACCCCAAAACAATATTTTTTTTGTGACAGGAGGGACAAAGCTTAAAATGCTTTGATGTTAAAATTTATTATCAATAATCAATAATTCAGTATAACCACCTATCAAGACCAAGTTCAGGATTCTAGATTGCTAACAGAATTTACTATGAAGCTCCAACGTGACAAAACGGGAATGACTATTAACAGCCCAATAAAACTATATTCCCTCGGTTCTTTTTAAAATAAGTTTCAGAATCCTTGCAACATTCTCGAAATAGACCAACAAAATATACAGAAGCATCTAAGGTTGATCACACGAAAACTTCATCGTAGATTTGTAGTTAAGAGTACTGTGATAATATTATAATTTTATAATATAAATTAATGGTCAAAGCTATATCTTGGAGACAGTGAAATGTCCAAAACTTAATTAAAAACAGACAGTGTAACATTAAGTTCTATAAAAAAAAAGAAAAAAAAGCTGTTAATTGATCACGTCATCTTTTGTTCAAGTCTTCCAAACAAAACCTGGCGCCTTTCATTGGATATTTCAACTCCAAGCATATAATCATAAAATAAATCCTTATTGGATCAAATAGATTTCACACCAAGAATAAGAATTTCTACCAAATCATCAATCATGAGAACTACATCGTAGATATAGGTTCAGGAAAATGCATTAGAACACATGGTGATAGATGTGACGCAACCATTCTGGTTAGGACATTAGGAAAGCCCCAAAAATCATAAAAAAAATTAATGATCATAAGACATGTTAGGACATGCAGACCAAGTGAGCGGAGTAACATGGTCCTACACGGGACGTACAAAACTGACAAGTGGGGCTGATATGTACTTAAATATATGCCCTGAACATTCTTTTTTTGTTTATCATGAAAGATGCAAGCTAAGAACAAGGGGCACAATTTGTCCCACACAATGTTCCCTTTCCCATTTCATGAAATACCAGATCCAGCTGATAAGCTGGAAACCGACCGGTTCTCTCATAGTTCTCAGATAATAATTTTTTTTGTACATTTTTGTTTGTGTTTTCGCAAGTTCTTGTATTTCTGTAGGCTTCTAATATTTTTAAATTGTTTAAAATAGAGCTAAATGTACTCCTAATACCATCTATCTAGTACAAGCCCAACCAATGATCCTAGCAACAAGCCGGAATCTAACAAATTGAACCCTTCATCTGCACATGCACGTAGAATCTTTTACAATTTTTTGGAACATCATCATGTCCCAACTAATCAATGGGTGGTGTGCCAGCCACTATGTGCACAAAATCAACACTGGGTCAAGCCCTCAGGATCGTTCATAAATTAATGGAAAATGCCTAATTTCTTGATTTTGTTAGCAATGTCTATAAATTAGTGGGCCACACTATTGATTAGGGTAATGTAACTATTTTAAACAGGGCAACAATAGCAACAAAAAGTTTGACAATTCCAGCAAATGTATATATAAATAAAACACATTAACATACTTGAACAACGTAGTTCCCGAATTTATCTTCTGTCAAATGACAGGCATGTTGCACAATTTCATCCATCATGGCACTTTGAGTCACTGGATCATGGCAATGCTCCAAAACTCTCTGCAAATATCACAGGTTGTAGTTACTAGAAAGGGACTCAATCTAACACTCCTTTTTAGGAAAGAAAAGAAAGAGGTGCATTTTTATACCTGAATAACTCTGCAGCCATATTGGTGAGTACAAAGCACAAAAATTTGCTTAAGTATAGCTTCTATGACAAAGAGAATGCGATCTTCAGGAACACACTCAATGCACTTCTGGATTACATGGTTACCATTCTGGTCAGCAATACATCTGAGAACAGAATTCTTGAGCTCATGAACAATATTGATCTTCCGATCCATATCAACTACCTCCAAAACCTGTCAATACTAAACATTAGAATTTATTTCTTAAAAGCACCATGGAGATAGATAATCAAACTCCATTGCAATTGTAACTATAATAAGTCCATCAAAATCCAGCACACCCTAAAACTACTGAGACTTCAGAAGGATGACAGCAATTCATCACATCTAAATTTACCCTTAGATGGGAAGAACGAGATTAAGGAGATTCAAGCATACGCACTTTAAGATTACAAGCATTAATCCACGATTAATATAAATGGAGTAAAGCAATGATAACCACGTTGGTTGTGCAGCTTTAAGCAGAAAGATCCCAAAGTAACGCAGAAAGATCCCAAAGTAACGCAGAAAGATCCCAAAGTAACTTCAAACGGTTTCTTTCAAAATATTATGCAAATTTGCTTACATTGCTTACAGGCTCCAAATTGAGCACAAAGGAAGCATGTTAATCTGCATCTTATTGTCCTAGTGCTCATTACTAAATGGAACAAGGTAAACCAAACACCAATCAGAAATTTGTGCCTTGAAAGGGGTAATAAGTGACATGCAATCCTAACTTACCTATCCTTGTTTAGTGTGAGGATTGGATGAGCACCATGCCATTCCATACAACGTCAATTTTCAATAGAAGACGAGGAATTGGGTCATGCCATAAAAATAATTGGATAGCCCCATGATGGACAAAGACTCGTCCTAGAATGAGGCCATTCCTCAAACCAAGATGGCCCAAAGTCAACTAAACTAAAGCTCTGCTAAATGAACTACCTAATTTTCTCATGAGAACAGTAACAACTAACAAGGGGCACAAATTAGAGAGAACCACTCTCTCCAAGAAACAACTATCGTTGAATAAGGCTTCCATAACAAATTAACAGATGAAATGGAAAGGCTGTTTGACAATCTGACCGCCAAGAATAACTTAGGAGGCACAAATCACCATGACGACTTGCTATCCAGAGTTACAGGATAATCAGAAATGTCATAGTGCCACAATGAATGAAATAAGGTACATATCAGGACAGGAAAAAAGTTGGATTATCACAACCTAGGAAGCACCGATACTCCATTGAACTACCGTACCCGTGTCCGATACGTATCCGATACGGCGATACGTTCCGATACGCGGTGATACGGTATCGACGGAGTATCGCGATTTCGCCTCAAAAAAAGAAAAATACTCCGACACGGCGCCGATACGCTGCGATACGGTACCGATACGTTGGCCCATAAAAAAGTCAGCCCAAAGGCCCAAAGGCCCAATAGAGGCAGCCCCCACCGTGACATACATCCGGAAGAGACAGCCACACCCGAACCCAGCCCCACCAACCCCACCCCAGATCTGCGAGCAGCAGAGCGGAGCCGCCGCCGCCGCCGCCGCCGCCGCCGCTTGAGGAGATCGCCGCCTCGCCGCCGCCGCCGCTCGGGAAGTCCTCGCGCCGCGCTGCCGCCGGTCGCCTGCCGCTTCGCGCGGTCCCTCGTGCCGCCGGCAGCTCGTGGAAGTCCTCCGCACCGCCGCCGTCGCCGCCGCCACTCGTGGAAGTCCTCCGCTCGCGCCGCCGGCAGCTCGTGGAACGGTGGAAGTCCTCCGCGCCGTCGGCCGTCTCCCGTCACCCGTCGCCCTCTCGTGGAAGTCGCCCGTCGCTCGCGCCGTCGCCCGTCGCTTGCTTCAGCTCAGGTAATACTCGGGATGAGGTTTGTACCGACGTTTGTTTATTCAGCGCTATAAATATTCACTCAGCCGAGATTTGTTTTGAGTGGCACCGCAGATGCTGAAATTTTAATTGTTGTTTGCACCATTTGCTCGTTTTTGATAGAGATGGCAAGTACAATGTTAGTTATTCAATGTTCATTAATGCTTTTTTTTGCTAAGATTTATCATGTACAATGTTAGCGATAGAAAATTCAACTAATATGATGTTATACTTTTGTAGTTTTGTTTGCCTAGGTCAAAGTATGGATTAAAAGAAGTCTTGCAACTGGAATCAAGAGTTGTCAAAGTGGGTATGTGCCAATTGCCAAGTGGTATGTCACTTTAACTTTTTTTTTTTTCATATTATATTATATTATATTATATATATATATATATATATATATATATATATATATATATATATATATATATAGGAAGCCTCTTTTCTACTCCCGGGTGTAATTACACCCTATGTCGTATCTCACAACGTAGAGAGTATCTCGCGTAACGAGGAGTATGTACATGTAGTATACTAGTATTTAAGACTATATAGGTGGTATGAACAATTTTTCAGAGGTGGTATGTACATTTTTTTTGAACATACTCCTTTTTATGTACGTATATAAAGGTATTTACAAAATACGTTAAAAACTATGGACTCGCTTGCAATTTTTTCGTGTGGTTCACATTAGAATATCTTATAATTAGTATATGAGTATACCTAAAGTGATAAAAGAGTATTTTAAATTTATTTAGATGGTATATTAGATGTGGGTGTAATTACACCGGGAGTAAAAATATTTTTCATATATATATATATATATATATATATATATATATATATATATATATATATATATATATATATATATATATATATATATATATATTGTCGTATCGACGTATCCTTGTTTTTGAAAAATTTCGTATCGCCGTATTGCCGTACTCGTATCGCGTATCGGGGCATCCTAGATCACAACATATAAAAGATTGGCGAAAAAAAATTGTAACCTAAAACTCGAAAGGAAACACGCTAATTGTTTACTATTGCCCAATTAAATGTGCAGCAAGTAAAATAAAACACATGACTCGAGTTCCCAACAATCACAGATCATTATGATCGACCTCTGTTAGGGGACCTAAGTATGGAAATTACATATGTGCCTCATAAGGTACTGATAAATATGGACATGGTGACATCGAAATTTGGTGTAAGGGGAACATTCCATGTATGAATATTGGTGCGTCCGCAGCAGGACTGTGATGCTAATTGAGATCCAAAGATTAATGTTTTCTTTTTTGCAGTAAACAACGATCCAGTACCTGAATAGATTTTTAATTATCATAAAAATATCTGCTAAATAACTATCATAAAAAATAAATCATTGACATAACTTGCAATTTTTATGCATCATACTTAGTGTAATATATCATAGTATAATAATATCAGATATTACTAACAAGAGAGGGCTTCAAAACTTTCATTCACACCAAGAACAGAGTTTGGATGGATTACGTATTTACAACAAAACTGTAAGCCGTGGCAATGTAACAGATACAAAGCATTAACATTCAACTGACCTTCTGAACTACTCTGCAACCATACATCTGAAAGCTAAGTTCCAAAATATGACCTTTGAGTTGATCTGCTAATTGGCTTAGCTGGCTTTCTGTAGCAAACTCAAAAAACTGTGCAATACATTCCAAATGTTAGGAAACCCAAAAAATATACAAATAATCAAATAAGTTATAAGTAGGACAGATAAATGTACCTTCTGAATCACATAATTGCCGAACACATCAGTTGTTAGAGCAATAGCATTGGATAGTATCTCTGGAAATATTTTGTTCCTCTCATCTGCTGAGGCATCTTCTAGTTTTTGTTGAATAAACCGACTTCCATATTGATCCACACTGCATTAAGATGATAAATGAATGATGTGAAGTAAAACGGAATTGAAAACTTTTAACTGCAGAATGAAAGAAAAATGTACCTGACTTCCATAACATGACCCACTACATCAACAAGCTCCAAGGAAGCAGCGCAATTTCTATTTGCAATATCCAAAGAATCCAGGTAGTTTGCTACTGGATTATCTTGATAGAACTGTAATACCGTATTTCTACCAGCTGCCCTTCTACTAAAAGAAAAGAGCCGTGATTGCTGATCACCATGACATGGAATGCTCCCCAACTTTGGATGAAAATTGGACCCTGATCTTTGTGTTCTTGAATAGGGAGAATGAGGTTCATCATGATAGAGTCTATTATCATTATATGAGAGGCCAGATTTTGGGAGAAAGGGATTATCATTCTGCAGACACTGTCGTGCAAGAAGATCCTCAAGCAATGCCTTATGATTCCTAGCCAAATCCAAGTCTGTAATGGTATTTTGTCTATTGTTCAAGGGGTTGATCATATTTATCATAGGTGCATTGCGAATATGATTAGCCTCTCCATGCAGATTGCCCAACTGCATCAAAGCTAGCTGTTCAGCAAAAGATAGGTGATCTACATTGTTCATGTGATGGCGATTCATCCTTGAAACATCAGGACCATCTATAGCACTGTTCTGCCTGCGTAAAACACCATCTCTATATATTGGTAGCAAATGATCCAAGTGTTCAGCCCTAGGTGTGCGAAAAGCATTACCAGCCAGAGGAAGTTGGCTATCATCGGCAATCTTAAAGGAGAAATCACTACGACGTCTAAGTATTTCATCAAGCAGCTCTTTATCATTACTCCTTTCATCCCATGCTGTACAAGACAGCCTCAACCCAGATAAAGCATCTGAAAGATCAGAATCCGAGAGATAAGTAGAATCAAGGTCCCTTCTGCCAAAAGCATTCATCTTTCCCATGTTTGACACAAAGCGATTCTGAATACGCCTATGAAATTCAGTATCATCTGTTTTTGTTCCTGCCCACATGGAACCCATATCAAATGTAGTGTGGTTTGGTATTGCACCAACACTATGAACTCTGCTTGGTCCAAATTGCTGTCCATCCAACTCTCCCGCACCATTAGCCTGGAAGCCTGGTGGTCCCTTAGATAATGATACAGCATTACCAAAATACTCCTGAAACAAAGAATACAAAGAATACGAAGCTTACAATAAGTTATTTATGAATTATGAAAGCATAAAAGATGGAAGAGCTACAGAAGTATGAAATTGGTGTCTTGTCTGGGATGTGTTTGGCAACTCAGAATAAATGCCAAAGCCTTTTACAGCAATTTGCAAATATGAAAAAAAAAGTGTGAAGTGTGCACGAAAGGACCTCTAAAAGCATGCAAGAAACAGAGGCATTAATAAGATGCATTCTTAGTGCAAGATACATCAGAAGAGCATGCAAACATAATATTGATAGGGACAGCAACACAATCACAACAGACAAATAATAAAAGTTACAATATGAAGAATGGAAGTTATGTTGGCACAAGCAACATAGAACTTGCAATATGTTTCCTTCCAGAGCTATGCAACATAAAACTGTCAACCTGCATGGGGTAGTATGGCGGTCAAGTCCAAAAAAGAACTAAGCCAGAAGCAACAATGACCTAGCCATGGTTGTCACAGCGCCACGACATGGCAAGTCACTTCCCAGGTGCTTGATCGCCAAGGCGGGCACCAAGATGACAAGTAAGCAACAAAACTCTATCTTAAAAGGCAGCAAACTCTTTGCACAATATACAACAAATATAAAAATACAAGAGAAAAAAAAGGAAAAGAGGAGTTGGGCCTTTAATTTGGCCCAACATATATTCAACTGCAACCCCCCAAATTGTCCCTGTTTCTCAGTTCAAATTATGTTAATTTCAATTTTCTGCCATCTTTAATGGAATTAACCAATGAAGAAACAAAAGAAATATCCAAAAAAAATAGATTTGAAAAACATGGCAAAATTTACACACTTTTCAATTAAGGGGAACTCCAAAACCTTGACAGCCTAATAAGCATACATATGTTTATCACCCATAACATCACATAAAACATATTAAATTATACTTACCACATAAACGTGAAAACAAACAAAGTTTTCAATGTAGACAGCAGGCAAGGCAATTAAACCTACATAAAGAAAGGAACTGAAGATCCCATACTATATTAGACTAAAGTCAATGGTGTAACAATGTTTAAAAGAAAAATAATCAGTCTTAAAGAACTAAAACAAAGAAACAGGGTATCTACTAAAGTGCGTTCTCTCGGTGAGTAAGCCCAAGCAAACTGTTCGACCTGAACATGATAAAATAACACGAGACACAATTCTAACTAACAAACATTATCAGCAACGTGGCTTACTAATTACTATCTCTTTAATACTACTGTAGAAGCTAGTACCGCATGCCAACCCAATTATGCAAGAAAAACCAAAATTTTGGCTAAAAAAACTTCAGCTTGAACCCTTTCAGTTCTCTCAATGCTAGTAAATAGGAGTTGCAACCTAAAGTGATAGCCTTGAACAGAGATAATGCTGCACAGCGAAAATGGACCAAACAAATCAACCAATAAAACCACATAGACCGCATACCAACCAAAAGATAACAACAGGCCAACAAGCCATCACAAAACACTTCATCCAAGCATCTAGAAAACAAACCTAAACACCTAGGGGAACTGAAACAATGACCCTCACTTATATCTGTAAAATTACAAACATCTACAACACTTAAATTACAAACCCTCACCTACATCTGTAAAATTACAAACATCCACAACACTAAAAACAAAACAAGCAAAAAAAGTTGAAAATTTTCACGCTTTTGCGGACTTTCGTTACACATACAAACCCGAACCGTCCGATTCAAACCCCGTACAAACCCAAACGTAAAGTGTACCACCCCAACCCCACATAGTTCATCTACGCTTCAAAGAACAAAGCTAGAGAAAAGTCGAAACAACCCAAGGAGTAACCCTCAACTGCATTTGTTAGATTACAATAATCTGTAAATTACAGTAACCCTCACGCAAGCAGGAACCAACTATGCACAAATCAAAAACAAACTCGGAAGGAAAATCCACGCTCTGAGCAACTCCTTGAACATACAGAGCCATCCAATCTATACCACGCACAAAGCCACCCATCCCATAGACACGCACTTCGCATCATCCAAGGATCAAACAACCATAGTAGAAATACTAAGAAAGCATCAACAACTCTCACCTGCGAGACGGTCCCGCGCCGCCGGCTGATCTCGTCCAGCCTCGCGCCGAGCCCATCCATCCCGGAGAAGAACGAACCTCCACCGCCACCTCCTCCTCCCTCGAACACCACCTCCGCCGCCGCAGCGCCCTCCATGGTCGGCGGCGCGCTGCCGCTGCGCAGCGGGTCCCACCCCGACCGGGCCTCCTCCTCCTCCTCCCCGCCGCCGCCATCGCCGAACGGAGCCATCCCCTCCGCCTCCCCTCGCCCCCGCGCGCGCGTACGCGAAAATTGGTTTGGGGTTTTGAATGAAACCACACGGGCCGCGCCGAAATGGGTGGGTGGCGGCGCGTTCTTATTAGGGTTAGGGTTTTGGGTTCGGGTTTTAGAGAGAGGGAGGGAGGCGGGAGGGAATGGGAAAATTGGGAGACGGGAATGGGATTCGGTGCCGTTTAAATAGAGCGGATGAGGGGAATGCGATTCCGTTTTGAACTCGTGCTCGCTTCGTTTAAACGAGGCATAGAGATTTATTGATAGGAAGAAAAGGGAAGGGGGCGGGGGTTTCCATTTTGGGTTAACGCTTGTGCGGCGCGAGTTCTGGCTAGTGGTGGCCACATGAGCTCAAACTCTTGTTTTTCTAGCGAAAGAACGCAAACAGAAACCCTCAAAGCTAAAGGAAAAAACACAAAAATAGGCAACCACGGCTTTAACACAAGCCTGTAAGGGCAAAAAGAAGACGTCCGTCCAAAGAACGTGCGCTAATCGCTTGCGTAATCTAATCTCTTTGTTAAGGTCAAGACGTACTATCCCCTTGGTGCAAGTGAACGTGTACGAAAAAGCTATGGTAAAGTTTCGTTGTTCGTTTCAAAGCTGGAAATCTTCAATAATCTTTCAACAGAAAAGACCTAGGAATCCATCAGATTAAAGTACAGGGAGGGCATTCTAACCAGGCTCTATTTTCCCAGCATCATAGATTTTCGTTATGGGGTTCCACCCCAAGAGAGATTTTCAGCATCAGCGATCATCATGGGAATACATCTAAGTAGATTAGGCACCACCGAAGAAACTCGTCAATTGAGCTAGAAATCATGATAACACTCGCACTGTTAGGAAAAGCGAGAAAGGAAAGAAAGTCTCCAGAGTCTTTTTCACAACTCCTAAATTTCCCATGCCAAGTTGGTCCACAACTCGCTACGGTAGATATGGCTGAGATGGGATCGACCGACACGGTACGAATAGTGTCAGACCAAGCACGACCCAGCACATGCACGATATGGCCGAATAGGCACGGTAACCGGTTAGGCACGTTAAGTCCGGTAGCACGATTAGCTAGTTAAGCATGAAAATTCGACCGTTAGGCACACTTAGGATGTGTTTGGTTGCTTGGGTAGGGACTGGATGGGATAGTCCCATCCAGTTTTTTGGTTTGTCCCCTTGTTTGGATGGTGGGACTGGATAGAACCATCTGGGATGGATTGAGCCAAAACTAATGAATATTCCCGAAAGATGCTAGATGAAGCCATGTGACAAAAAAGGTTGGATGAGGCCATCCAGGATGACATGAACATTCCACTCACCTCTCTCGTTCGTCCCCCTCCCCACCCTTCTTACGTCTCACCACTGCATCTAGCGGAATCTCCCTCACCTCACTTCCATCTCCTCACCTTCCTCTCCCCTCTCTCTGTGCTCCTTCCCTCCTCATGCCTCCCGACTTGCCCACCCATCTAGCGGCGGCGACTCCTTCGGGGTGTAGAGACCGGGTGACAACGTAGCCGCTAGCCACAAGTCATGGGCGAGGATGACGACTACCCGGACTCCTCATGGAAGGTGCGTGCTTTTTCTTTATCTTCCTTTTGAGGATAGGTAGTTAGCCTTTTATTCTAGGTCTGGGTGGGTATCTTGCAAGAATAGGGATCTAGGAAGCTTTTTTTGTGTAGGATGCTTCTTTCTCCTGTAAATTCTTGAATCAAGGCAAGTTTTTGCAATCAAGAAGTGGCTTGCATGCTCAAATTGTAGGTCGATTGTTTGGGCTGGTTCTTCCATTTGGGAAAATTCAGTGCATGTGTGCCCAAGTTATGTGAAATGGTATTTGATAATCTATTCTCATTTAGATATATGAGGTAACCATTAGTTTGTTTTACATGCTCTTGATTCATTCCAGTTATATCACCTCTGGGTCTTAATCCTAGAGCTTGAAATGTTAATTTTGCCTTTTGGCATGCAAAGGAATCAAAGAACAAGCACAGTGATATTGTGAGCTAACCTGCAATCATGTTAATTACGAGCAGGATATTGACTGTGGTGGTGCTTTCATCAAGCTTTTGTCTAGTTATGTCAACCGGAACAAATTTGGTGGTGACACTCCTTACAAACACATCCTGCTTACAAACACATCATGGTGGTGACACTCCTTACAAATCAAAGAAAGCAACCGGAATTGGTGACTTGTTTGAGACCAGTTCAGAGTATAGTTCAGTCGAGGTAACTACCTCGTCAGTCGTCATGTTGTAGCAATCTTTTTAACATGTCAAGCATGACTTACTGCTATGTATACTTCAGAAGACGATCTTAGACCCTAATGGCTATATGCAAAACTTTCAAACATGGTAGGTTTGTAATGGGTATTTCAACCAGTGGCGAAGCCAGAAAGAAAATAGAGGGTGGGCTCAAAGCATACCTGTGGTGAGAAAGATTAGCAAAGTCATACTCGGAAACATCGTAGTCTAAACGTGAAAAGCGGCCCAAACAAAATAAAATCAAATGAAATAAAAAAAGTATAAAATAGGTACTTGGAAGTATAATATAAATGTAGATGAATTTAAAATTTTGAACCACTTGATTCAGAGTTTGGATGGCAGAGAATAGGTCATTGGAAGATTTGCCCGAGGAGACAGTATAGAACAAGGTGAAGGAGACAATGTGCAGTGGTACTGTTTTTGTGGGTGATGCCTATTGATATGGCTGGGCAGTACAATTTTTTAAACAAGTTTATTATGATTTTAATTTGGTTCTGACAAACTGGGAAGGAATCATGCCGTGGAAATCAGCAGTAACTTTTGCTCTCGAGCAACGAAAATGTTTAGAGCGCAGAGAAAGGCAAGAAGTAAGCAAGTAGCAAGCAAAATGGCAAGCATTACTAAAAGTAGGTTGTTGGTTGTTACCAATGGCAGAAGGCTTTTGATTGCTTTGCTTGTTGTTTTGCTTTACTTTGCTCAAGCAAAATGGCAAGCAGCAAAACATCAAATAATATGAGGGCAACAAATAAATATATAAAATCACTTCTGCTTTACTTGTTGGTTGCCATTGGGGGGAGGTGAGGCTTAAGCCTCACCAAGCCCCCCTGCTAGCTACGCCCCTGATTTCAACTGCTATTTGTTTGTCATTGCTGCAACCTGTATTTTTACTATTCAAAAGTCTTGTTCAATTCATCTGCTTCTCCAAGTTACCTTTCCAACATGTATATGTTCTACTTGTATCGACATTTTATGGTTAGTGCTTGAATGTATTATTTGTATAGCAATCTATAGTTTAGGCTACCATTGTGAAGACAAGCTATTTTCTGTTGTAGTTATCTGAATTTTCTCAAGCTATTATAGTTACTTGGAAGGTAAACTCACCAGGGTTACCCTAACCCTTCTCATCTATCTTTATCCACCCAACTAAACACAAAATTGGCTCATCCCACCCACCTTCATCCCATCAACCAAACAAAAATCTGTATCATCACATCCACCCAACCAAACAAACTTTTGGATCATCCCATTCCATCCCACCAAATCCTAGACCATCCCATCCCATCTGTCAGGCTCAGATTTTATAATCTGGAATCCTTTGTGATTAATTGCACTATTCCCTGGATCAATAGATAGTGCTCACAGTTACAGTAATGGACATCAAAATACATATCATGCGGAAGCATAAATAAAATAGTAGACTTACTCACGAGCCGATTAGGCCGAAATCAATAAATTACAGCAGCGGAACGAAGCACACAGGTGGAACCTTCAGGACATGCCCACAGGCAGCCAACTGGAGGTTCGCGACCTAGCCCTTGACATCTTCATCTCCTTCGCCATCATGACCAAAAATATTGCCGAAGCGTAGTGATCTGATTCCTGATTCTGGATTTGTTGTGAGAGCGAGTGTGAGCACAAACCACCGTGCTCCACGGGCCAACACACATAATGCAAATAAATAGCATGCATGGCTTATCAAAGGAAGGTTCAGGTTATTTTAGTGGCCATAAACTGCATTTGAAATGTAATACATAGACATATCCTGGGACCTAGCAGTTTGAACTAAATCATATTGTGTGAAAGAATGCAATATCCATAATAGTGATCCAGATTTCCATCCACCGTTACATGGCATCTGCACCATATGCTTATCTTTCAGCGTTATAACCGCTTACAATACCACTGGGACAACACCCAGGACAATCCAAATTAGGGCTTTCCGCGGCCCTTCACATTTCCAATCCCACCCACAAAGTTTTCGAAATAGAACTATATCTGGTTAAGTTCCCATGTCCGCCCTTGACCGTGGGCATGGCTATTCGAATAGTTTTGACTCTGCAGAGTTTGTACACTTTCACCACAAGAGACAATCAACTCGTTGCCCCACATGATTCCTTAGCCACGTGGTTGAGTAGACCATCATAGTGACTTTTCAAAGTATCTAACCCCCTTTGTCATCTCACCTTATGGGCTGCTCCCACTTGCGGTGGGTCCCATCTATTCACGGGATGTTCCCCACGGTTACTAGCGTTATTCGGGCTCCACTCCCCTCAGCGCTAGTACGACTGGGAAACTTCACCCTGCACTCGGTGTCCCTTTAGGCCTTCTCTTGCCCTTGCGTATCCACTCCTATCCACTACCAGCGAGATGAGTCCGGGGGTTTCGATAAATTTACTTAGCCAAGTTATACTTTACAGACTTGTGGTTGTACTGTTTTACACAAGAGGTCATGACAAGATTCAGTCCTTAGGGGTATCTGAGCAGTTCTACCACATTCCATAATTTGTGCTTCCACTGCACCACATACCAGCCCCCAAACCATCCGCTCAGATATTTAAGCAAGTTGGGATTTTTGGGAGCATAAAATAATCATGTCAAAATATACCAGTCATTCCCACCATGACTGTCCAAACCAATTTCTCATGATTAAAAATGATAATGATGCTTGGGGCATTTCAGCGCCCCCGAGTACCTATGCAGTACTAAGCATGGCGTATAATTAGAGACTTATTTTCAAAAGGTTAATATTATGATTTTGCTAGGGTGACAAGGTTCACACATTCAAATATTCCAAAGGAGATTTTCTTCAATTTTCGAATCCTTCTTACTACATCAACGATGAACTTACCATGTTATTAATCTTATAGTTAAATGTGGCTTAAATAGGTTGGATTCATATCTTCAAACTTTTCGTGATTCAATATCTTTTGTAAATCATTCTAACCAATGAATTGCAGCATATAAAAGCTTCTGTAAGGCGATGGGTATACGTCCAAGAAAGTTTAGTTTGGACATGTCGGTAAGGTGGAACTCAACTTATCTCATGATATAAAACATTTTTACCCTATAAGAGCACATTTTCTTTTTTTATCCACACACACTATCACAGCCATGACAGCAACACACTTTTGACTGAGCAGTACTGGTATGTTGCTGTGAAGTTACATAATTTTTGGAACTTTTTTACGAAACCATTGTTGCCTTATCCAAAGTGCACTATCCAATATATTCTTTAATTGTGCATCATATTCTTGCGATTGTGGGTCACTTGAAAGCTGTAGGACCCAGATTTTATAATCCGTAATCCTCTGTGATTCCACCGCACTATTCCCTAGATCAGTAGATAGTTCTCACATATACAGAAATGAACATCAAACACATATCATGCGGAAGCATAAATATAATAGTAAACTTACTCACGAGCCGATTTAGACGAAATCATTAAATTGCAACAACAAAAGAATGAAGCACACATGTGGGACCCTCAGGATGTGCCCACAGGCAGCCAACTGGGGTTCGCGACCTAGCCCTTGACATCTTCATCTTCTTCGCCATCATGGCCAAGAGTATTGCTGAAGCGTAGTGATCTGATTCCTGATTCTGGATTTGTTATGAGAGCGAGTGTGAGCACAAACCACCGTGCACCGCGAGCCAATACATAGGATGCAATTAAATAGTATGTATGGCTTATCAAAGTAGAGGCTCGGGTTATTTTATTTACCATAAATTGCTTTTGGTAGTTTTATTATTATTTAATCATAGTGTTATTGTTGCTGCATAAACTCCACACAGCGATTGCCATAATTGACTTAATCCACCGAAGATACACTTTTTTTATTGATTGCTATCTAAGACTCCAAACATCGAACGACATCATTTAATTAATCCAATGAACACACACTTTGAGTGCTGTCTAAAACTCCGAACAGCGAGTGTCATCATTTACTGAATCCCCGATCAAACAATTCCCCTTACATTATCTAAAAATTATATTAATCAAATCGGGGTTACCAACTCTCATATGAATTCAACTTTTTACCACCAATTCATAGATCCGATCTCAGATTCATTATTTACCAATTTGATAAGTTCCTCAGTCTAATGAAAATTATGTATTCTTTATTTTAGATCCACCAACATCTTGTGTATTCTCAATTCCTAACAATCCAATCTTGTGGTTGCTAATCATCAACTTTTCGTTTCTAAATTCTAAAGATTATCCAACATATTTGCTTTTAAATCCACCGAAATCATTCGTATCAGGACTTTCTAACAATTTAATCCTTTTTTTATTGATCCAAAACCATAATCTACTCTTCCAATAATCAACCTTACTTTTCATTATCTATCTCTAACTAATTCACTAGTATACCTTCACCAAGAATATCATTGATCAAGTTTACGATTCACTAGTATACATCCTCCAAGAATATCATTGATCAAGTTTATACCCCCAATAGTTGTTATATACCTCTAAATTCCCAAAAATTCAATTGACTCATCTAGTAACCAATCGAATTCTACTAATCCCAATATTGCCAACATCTCCCAAGAGTTTATAATATTTATCAGTGTCGTAATCCAACAATTGCTTTCACAACTCCTAATTCTCCACAATCATTTAATTCATCCATCTAGCCAATCTATTCACTCTACAATCCATTAATAATCCAATACATTTAATTTGGATCCACCAATTTTATTTTTCCAGAATTCACACTATCATTTCCTTTTTATAATCGACACGAAATCCACCAACATCTTTGTATGTTTACCACAAACATTCATCTTCTTTTCTTACGACTCTATTTATTCTTCCTGGCATTTTATTTTGTGAGAAGTATTATCATTATTTAAAAGTATAATACATAGAAATTTCTTGAGACCTAACAGTTTTGAACAAAAACATAATATGTAAGAGAATGCAATAATAATAGCGATCCAGATTCCATCCACCGTTACATGGTCTCTGCACCATATGCTAGACCTTCACCATTATAGCCGCTTAGGTTATCACTGGCACGACACCTAGGGCAACACAAATAAGGGCTTTCCACTGCCCTCCACTTTTCCATTCCCACCCACAAAGTTTTTGAAATAGAATTATATCTGGTTAAGTTCTCATGTCCGCGCCATGACCGTGGGCATGGCTATTCGAATAGTTTTGACTCTGTAGAGTTTGCACACTTTACCCACAAGAGACAATCTACTCGTTGCCCCACACGATTCCTTAGTCATGCGGTTAAGTAAGCCATCACAGTAACCGTTCAAAGTACCTCGCCCCTTCCATCATCTCACCCCTATGAGCTTGGCCCGCTTGCGGCAGGTCTCATAGGTTGTGTGGGATGTTCCCCTCCTATGCGCCTAGCAGCTGGATACCCACACTGCTAGCACGCCGCAGAAGAACTTCACCCTCTGCGGTGCCCCATTCAAGCCCGCCACCCAGACAGCCACTTGCATTGCCTCACCTCCTCCACCGATGATGATGACTTTTAGGGTCCGGTAATTTTACTAAGCCAAGTTGTACTTTACAGACTTGTGGTTTTACTTGTCTTACACGGGAAGTCATGACAAGATTCAGTCCTTAGGGTTATCTGGGCGGTTCTACCACTAACCACATTCTCGTGCACCGCTGCACCACACCCCCGAACCATCCGCCTAGATAAGTAAGCAATATGAGGTTTTTGGGAAGCATAAAATAATCATACCAAAATACACCAGCCATTACCACCATGACTGCTCAAACCAGTTTCTCATGATTAAAAGTGATGATGATGCTTGGAGCATTTCAGCGCCCTCGGGTATCTAAGCAGTGCTGAGCATAGTGTATAATTACGGACTTATTTTTGAAAGGTTATCATTATAATTTTACTAGGGTGATAAGGTTCACATATTCAAATATTCCATATTAGCACAGGATGTGTTAACTGTTCCTATTTCGACGGTTTCTTTCAAGTCTACTTTCAGTCTTCTTGACAGAATATGTGAGGAGGAAAACAAGTCTCACGTGTGATATGAAGTATTTCTCGTAGTGAAGGACAAGGAACAAGTTGATACGAGAGTTCAACACTCCATGGAGAATACGGAGTTGGAAGACACGTTCAACAATTTCTATCTAGACAACAACACAGCCATCACTTCTTAGAGCATCGATGTACATTGTACCTTTTATGTTTTTTTACATGTACTGCAAAGTTATAAGCTGTACTCCTTTTTCTTTATCAAAGTTTTCTCAAGTTGAGTTTTTTACTTGGCAAAGTTTTTAACGATATAGCCATTTAAATATTAATAAAGCTCATTATTATATTTCTACAATCTATTTTGTTGTTTTGGATTCTACACATTTTTTTGGAATGTTTACATTTTTTATATTTTTGGAGCCTAAATGGGCTAGCCGTGCTGGCCTTGGCCCTTCGGGTTAAATAGGCACATGTCGGCCTTGGAGAATGCATAAATTTTAATTTTTTTCTTTTTTAGTGTTATCTGAATTTTCTAGTTCTTACTAGAGCATTTTGATTGGATTTTATGTAAACCAAATCAATTAATAAAAAATAAAACCAAAATCTGGGATTAAAAGATATACAAATGGAAAAGTATAAAATAAAATAAAATTTGAATATAAAAAGATGATCCAATGCTCGAACAACAAATCAAACGGGGAAATTATTTGAATTGGGATTAAATTAAAACAAATGGAGAAACACATAAAATCAAATAACAAGAAAAAACCTCAAACCTAATCAGGCTTGTCCCATCTCTTCTTTCTTCCTCTCCTTCTTTCGTTCCTTCTTTCCTCTTTTAAATCCAAATTGAGTGAAACTTATTTCTAAATTCATATAAATTCAAGATCATTGTAACAAGAGTGAAATCATAAATTTTAGAGTTCATTCAAATTTACTAAGAAATAAGTTATTGTTAACCATAGGATGGAAATTAGCTCGACATGTAGTTTCAGTCATATACCGTTAGCCACTTGCATATAGACCTTCACATCAGTAGCTTGCTTTTAAAAATTAATTGTTGAGTGGTTATGCATTGATCATGGCTCAGAGTATTAGGATTGTTGCTTAGTGCACAGATTAATCAGAAGTTAAATACAGTAGGGTTAATTAATTATCAACTATGGTTTATAAGTAATTAGTGGTTAATTAGCAATAAGTGGTATAACCTGTTAGCTTCTTAGGTGTGTCTCTAGTATAGGGATATTATAGAAATTAATTAAATAGCTAACCCTATATTTTAGTTAATTATTGAACTAATCATTCAATTATGTCATGATATTCCTAGCAATGTGAAACCTAAGATTAATCTAGTTAATTAAAAGTATACCTTTAATGTATGAACTCCACGCTGTAATCCTTAAATAATGATATTTGGTAAATGCTGCCTAGTGCACCGTGTCGACCCTCGTATGTGTCCATAGGTCTCACCTAACTCATGAAACTAGCCTAAGTTGCCTAACCGTGGAGCGATAGATGGTCAAAACTGCAAAAAAACACATGTATAATAATGTAATTCAGAATAAAAATAAATTATTTTAAAATTCATAAGTTGAGCATCTTTTATGGGTAAAGTGTACAACCTCTGCAGAGTGATAACTGTTCGAACAGCCGTGCCCACGGTAAGGGTGGGTATAAATTGATAAACAGCGAAGCCCAACAGCTTGCCCATAGGCAGACGACTGTAAGACGCGTCCTACTCATCCAGGTCCTCACCGTAGTCGTAGAGGTCCTCCTTTGAAATGAGATAGTAAGGTGAGTACAAACTTGTACTCCGCAAATCACACAGAGAAATGTGACAATGATAAGGGCATCAATGAAAAGCTTATAGGGTTAGTTTAAGCGTAAAACAACATTTAAGGAACTACAGTAAATATATTAGAAAATGCTAAATTTAATACAATAAGTAAAAATAGTAATTATAAATGAAATTAATACCATTAGTGCAGCTCCGACCAAACACCAACCTATCCACGGGCATCCCACTCGGACCATCTTTTCCAAAAACAACTTGTATGGATTCCATCCATCCACAGTTTTTAACCACTCATGGATTCCATCCATCCACAAGGTTTTCACAAATCATTTTAAAAAACAAGATCTAATCCATGAAAAACTTTCACTCAGCATGCCCATGACCGTGGGCATGGCTATCCAGAATAGATTATACACTTTGCAGAGGTTGTACAGATTTACCCACAAGACATGATCATCCCAGATTGCCACCGGATTACACACTTCCTTGGGTGTGCGGCGAGAAGATTATGATAAGGTTTTTACAATGCAAAGCCTTCAACCTGGCCAAACCAACACAAAGGTTTCATTCCAGTAAGGAATCCACCAGAACGGGACCCCCTCTTGAGCCGAGTGAGACTTCTCAGGCCTACGCCACGCTCACTTTCAACCTACGACAAGACTCAGGTTGGGACCCGCAAATTAATCAGCCAGGACTGTCCCCATACCAGCCTTGTGTTAGTACGATATGGCTTTGCAACAATAGCTCACAGACCGGGCCTTAATTGATTTAGGCTCAACCACATACCCCATATGCACGACAATCAACACTGTGTCTCCAAACAATAGTACATACCTACACCCACCACCTAACCATTAGCTTAGGTCTAAACTATATTTTATAATTTATTTTGAAATAATTTTATAATCCTTCTTGACTCACCAAAGTTAAGAATACATTTCAAAAGCTTATCATTGCATGTGAAAAGGGTATCCCAAGCCTAAGTTATATCTATACAGGGCCAAGCGTTTGCTACAAAAGTTCTCCAGCCATACTAGTGTACTAACTAGAGTTTTGTTCTAGGGTTACCAGGTATCGAGGAGTTCAATGTCAACAGAGTAATTAACAAGTAGGCAATAACTAGATTTAAAACTGAATTTGAAGCACGTTGAATAAAATTAAGCATGCAATGTAATTTAAAACAAAATATTTTTATTTGCAAACTGGGTACAACATGGTCAAGCAGTGTGACTTGCCTTGCTCCACGGTTGAGTGAGACTCGTCGTCAAAGAAATTTCTCGAATCGTCGCAGTCTACACGTGAAAATAACCCACTAAATTCAAATAAATTCAAATGAACTCCAAATATTAAATTGAGGGCAGAAATGGGTAGAGGGGAATTTTTTGATGAATTTAGAATTTTGAATGGGCTTAATCGGAGTTAGAACGAAGGAGAACGGGCTCTCGGAAGTTCAAAATCAGAGAAAATGAATAAACTGGATTTTTGGAATCATTTTTCTAAAGGAAAAATAGGAATTATGACGTCAGCCCTGAAATTTATTTTCGGCCGAATTATTTTTCTCTTGGAAAATCCGAATTATGACATCAGCATAACGTTAGCATGACGTCAGCCCTGAGAGAATCTTCGGACATGAGGCTGATAGGTGGGTCCTGGTCTATAGACCAGGTCCATGGACTTGAGGGAATGCTGAGGTGGCACGGGGGGGTGGAGCGATGCTTGCGTGGCGCTGACGGGGGCGGGACAACGCCGAGGTGGCCGGGACATGGCGCCACCTCAACTGCCATGCAGGCACATGTGGCAGTGCAGGCCAGAGGTGGCGCTCGGGCACGGCGGCGACAGCGCTCCGGTGCACGGCGACCGACGATGAGGGGCGGAACCGAGAGAGGAGGAGACTCCATTTCTACCTAGGGTGGGGCTCAGCAATGAGCGGAGGAGGAGGAGACTCCATTTCTACCTTGGGCGGGGCTCGGCGATGAGCGGAGGAGGTTGGCGACGAGGGAGGAATGGAGGCGGCTCGGGTGCTCCGGCGCGGCGGCAGTCTGGCGACACTCGGGCCTGGAGGAGAGGCGGGGAGCTTCGCATGAACTCGGCGGAGGTGATGGCGGCGTCGACTAGGCGGGAGGAGGCTCGGGTCGGCGGCGATTTCTCGCCGAAGTTGGTGGTGGCAACGGCGGCGAAGGTGCACGACGTCGGGCGCTTGGCTCTCGAGAAAGGGGAGAGGAGGGCGGAGGGAGACGGTGTGGGGAAGAGTGGTGCCGAGGGGGGATTTATATAGGCTTGGGGAGGGGAGGTGCGGTGGGATTCGTAGCCGAAGAGCGCGTGGAGGTGGTGGCGGTTTCGGGCGGAGAGGGCCGAGTGGGGAGTGGGGAAGGTGGGCGATGGGTGCGGTGAGTGCGGCGCACGAGAGAGATAGTGGGGGCAGCGCTTGCGCGGGGTGAACGTGGCCGAGAGAGACGGGGCGGCGTAACGGCCAGGGCGGAGTCGTGGCCGGGAAAGGAGGCAGGCGCGCGGGGAAGAAGATACGCCTGACAGGCGGGCCCGGGTGTCGGTGAGGGAGAAGAGAGAGGTGGGAGTGGACGGCGCGAATTGTGACCACGTGTCTGAGGGGAGTGGATCGGCGGCTACAGAGGTAAGTGGAAGGGGACGGGTAAGATGGGCCGGGGTGGGACTCAGCTCAATCCGAGCCATCCACGCGTCGGCCCGAGGGGAAGGCGGGGTGGGAGGGCAGCGGCGACATGGGCGGATCCTAGCTGTCCACGCGTCGGCCAGAGGTAGAGATGTATTTTATTTTCCTTTTGTGATTTTTAGAAAACCCGAAAAGAGAATAAGGCTTAGAAAATAGCAAAAAGATCTAAATAAATCCTAAAAAATTCCTATAATTCTAACAAGATGCAAGGAACTCAAATAAAATTAAATAAACTCATTTTGAACACAGTTTCTCCTAAACTTTAATAGTTTTTAATCTATGCTCAAATGAAAAGAGAGAATTGAATTCTAGAAAAATAACAAATAAAATTTAGAAATTTTGGGATGTCACACTAATTGACCTACGTGGATATTACAACTAGTATGTGATGGACATATGTCGCTGGGTGTGGGACCTGGGCTCGGGTGATTGTAGGACCGTGATTGTGAGTTGAAGTGATACGGAGGGTAGTGGTTATTGGGGAGTAAATAAGTGTGCCTTCCACAGATGGAAAGGGGAGGCCCACCCGTGCGATACTGCAGCCTATGTTCTCTTTCAGTTTCTTGGATTTTCTTTACATTCACAAGCGCGTTTATTAGTTTTCTAATGAACAGCTCCGTCTGTTATTAATTTTGGCTTGCACATGCTATTCTGTATAATAACAAATGTACAATTCCAAACTGGAGGAACAATAGAAATAGTTATAAGAAGACTAACTAGTGATCATGGACGAATTCTTCCTCTCCAACGACGGAGAACCAATGACAGCAAGCGCTTCAAGGGGTAGGCAACATCACAGCGGGAGGTGAGGGCACCCGCGAGCTCCATGTTTGAAGTTAGGAGGGGCTGGGCTACCCTAAAACATGAACAATCATTAAGTTAGGTTTCCAAGGTAGCAACGATGGCTAGCGAAGAGGGAGTGGAGTGGCCCAATGGCGATAACATCATCGGCTATGAGTGATGGTGGTGGTGGTGATGGTCGATGGATGATCTACCCTACTCTATAATACACCAAAATTCTCTTTACTAAATCCACCCCTCAACCACCCCCACAGTCATGCCTAATCTAAGTCTACCCAGATTTGTATACCAAAGTAATCCAACTTCATACAAATGAATGGTCTAGATCTCTTCTTAAACTTTTTTCTCTTACTCATTGAAGATCCTAAGGCCAAAATCATCCGGATCATGCACATCATTTTTAACCTAGAAACCCACCCCACGCTGCCGCCGCCACCTCCCGCTACGTCTCCCTCCGCCTCCCCCGCGCCTCCTCCGCTCCCTCCGCCTCCCCCGCGCCTCCTCCCCCGCGCCTCCCCTCCCTCCGCCTCCCCCATCCTCCCCCGCGCTTCCCCCTCCCCTCCCTCCGCCTCCCCCATCCTCCCTCGCACGGTTGGTCCATCGCTCCTCCCCTTCCTCCTCCGCCGCCGCGCCACCCTCGCCTCCTCCCCTCCCTCCTCCGCCGCCGCGCCGCCCTCGCCTCCTCCTCCCCATCTCGCGCCGCTGCTGCCTCCTCCTCCGCCACTCCCTCCGCTCCCCCCCGTCCTCCACCGCGCCGCCGCTCCCCCATCTCCACCTCTCCCCTGCGCCTCCACTCCCTCCGCTCCCCCCGTCCTCCCCCGCACCGCCACTCCCCCCGCCTCCTCCTCCCCACCCCACGTTCTCCGTGCCTCTCTCCTCCGCCAACCCGCCCTCGCCTCCTCCCCTCCCTCCTCCGTCGCTCCGCCCTCGTCTCCTCCCATGGCGTCGCCCTCCGGGAACCCTAACCCCATCCCAAACGCCCCCTTCGAGCTCGGCAAGCTCTTCAAGCCTCCCCCAAACCCTAACCACCCCACAACCGCCCCGACCGTCACGGCATCTTCCTGGGCGCCCCCGCCGTCGAGCCGATGGCCTCCAGCCCACCCGGCCCCTACTCCTACCCGCCGGCCACCCCATCCTTCAACCGCGCCCCTACCTCCACTACCCCAACGACCCCCACGTCGGCCACCTCCCCGTCACAGCCTTTGTGAACCCTAACCCCACCCCAAACCCTGGCGCGCGGCTCATGCAGCTCTGGGCAACACCGCGCCAACCTATCTCGATTCGGCAGCGTCCATGCCGCCGTCTTGAGTTCTCAGGGCGCGGTGGCGCGCCTCCCGGCGATGCCGTCTGCGCCTCGGTGAGGATGCCGGCGGCAAGATGCTTTGCGGGGAGGCTGCTGGGGCCTGAGAACAGGGCCGTGCACGACGTGGACTCGCGGCTGCCCGGGGAGGCTCAGCCGCCGCAGCTGGACCTTACTGAAGTGGAGCCTTGCATTTCGGGCCCAAAGAGGTATGATCTTGACAACGTTCTTCTCATTGGACAAATGTTACGCTAATGGGAGGTACATTATGCATCTTGTTTGATTTATCAAACTGTAGGCCTCATGACCGTGTCCCTTTGAAGGAAATGAAATTAGATTGGCATGCTTGCCTGGACAACTGAGCTGGTTTCAAGGTAAGCTCTTGGTTTTGTAGCATATGATTTATGCATTACAGTCGATTTTTGCATTACAAAGGCCGTATTCGACGTTACTAACCAAATACATGTACAAAATTCGGGGTTTTGCAAAGTGCCCAAGGAAAAGCAGGATAAAGTTGTGAAATTTGACTTTCATGGTCAACCTCATCAACTCAAGCACGGCGGTGTTGTTATAAAGACAATAACTAGTTGCACAAACACTTCAAATCCCAGCGTTATGCTTGGTGCTGGTCTTGTGGCAAAGAAAGCCGTGAATTGGGTCTTGAGGTTTGTTCTTTTATAGTGTGTCCGCATCTTGTTATATTGCTGCTTTTCTCGCTTTCGTTGACCGTGGAACAGTACTTTTCAGTGAAACCATGGGTGAAGACAAGCCTTGCCCTGGATGCAGGGTTGTCACTAAATACTTGCAAAAGAGGTATCTTGTTATTCAGTAATTTTAGTAAAACATGGAATTACATTGTGTTGTATCCAATGTATCTTTGAATCCAATCTGGTGATATCTGTGCAGTGGTCTTCAATGCATCTTCATCTGTTGTTTCTTCTTTCCTGAATTGTTTTGCCCATTTATGACATTGACACCAGAAGAAACTTATGATGACTTGAGTTATTGCAAATTTGCAATGCAGTTTAATTGAATAGCCTAGGCTAGGGAAGATAGATTTTCTTTTTTGTTACATAGTCAAAATCTTGGAGGATCACTCTGGAAGACACTGAAAAAAATATAATATGACTCAACCAAACAACATTAGCATATGTTTGAGAGTCCATTTTTAAGATTGTCATGGAACTGACATATATAAGTACCTTTTAGCAGTAGCTATTAGATTTAGAAGAATATGCTCATTGCATTTGATGATCTTTCCCTGTATGATTGTTACTGAACCAACCGGAATTTGTCTGATAATTGATGTTGAGTGGGAAGAAGAGTGCGGATTTGCATGGAGATGAACAACAAAGTTGTGTTGCCCAACCGCACCACGCTATGTGCCTCGGATGCTACAGTGCAGTATGCGCAAACTTTCAGTTTCTGCACATGTATTTCGTGTGACTGCATTTTAGTGTTGTGCAACCTTCTCTCACAAGGGATGCAGAGAGTTGCATATCGAAGATAAAAGCTATCAGTCCGTATTCTTGTCATACTACAGGTGCTTCATGTTCTATTTATCATGAGGTTCCCCATGCTTAGAATCCTTGCATTGTGTTAATACCAAACCTTTTTGGGAGTTAAGGCACTGTTCATTTACGTTGTTCATCTGATAGACCTGTAAGATATCACTTGACTACTCTCAATTTTGTAGCCTTTTTCCTTGTATGTGAACCTACCGAAATTATGCCAAAATATGACCTGTATATGTTTTCGATGTTCATGATAAGACTGAAGCTACTCTTGTTTCAGAGGGGAAAAACATTCTTCCTGCTGTATTACGTTTTAGTGCCTAGCTAACTACATTTCCGCAAGTACTAAAAGGAATTGATTCCTTTCACTACTAATTGGATGTATGTGTTAATGTAGGAGACTCCAGGGAAATTATTTTGACGGTCCCATTCCTGCAAGTCTTTCCAATCTTGTTAAACTTACAAATTTGTATGTTTACACCAGTTGTTTATTTGTTGTATAGTCAGGTAGTCACACTTGTGGCGTATTAACTATTTGTATGGTGCAGGCAAATAGGTGATTTAGTGAGCGAGAGTTCCTCGTTGGCTTTTGTGGCCAACATGACTTCTTTGTCGGATCTGTACGGTGGCACGACGCTCGCTTAACAACTTAGGGGGCATTTGGATGAGGGGTTTTCTTTCGGAATATCTGGGAATTAGTTCAAATTTGAATTAAACCCTAAGGATTTGAATTAAAACCCCCCTATCCAAATAGGCCCTTAGTAGTTAGCTGTCTTGGAATATGGTGGTGATCGGTTCGGCTGAAAGCCTCATGGCTTATGGCTGAAAACACTGTAGCTGGCTGAAAAAAGCACTGTAGATGACAGAGACTTATTTACCATAATTAAATTTAAAAAAATTTAAAAATAGAAAAAAACATATTAGCCCATCACGTATAATGTAAACAAATACGAGGAAAAAAAGAACCGGTAAAAAAACTCAAAAAAAAGCCAAAAGTACAGAAAAAGACGAAATTTATGAATAGTGTAAAAATAAGTTGAAGCCAGAAGCTGAAGCCATATTGATTTTGAAACTTTTCTCTCTTCTTACAGAACTCTGCGGAACTGCAGGATATCTGACAACCTTGGTTCAGTGGAATTCTCAAATTTTGTACGACTCAGATACTTGTAAGAATTTATTTGAGAAGATCTATGATTTTACCATTATCAGATAACTGTTTAAAATCTACATGTTTGGTTGAGAGTGAAGTGTGATGTATTTAACTGTTTTGCTCTTTGTATGTGTCTGCTTGGCACAGGGACTTAAGTTTTAACAGCATCGCAGGCAGAGTTCCTCCAACACTTTTGAACCTGACTTTGCTCAAATTCCTGTAAGGAAATCTGTGTAGGATCTAATGCTTTAATAAGTTTTATTTCAAGTAATATTTTCGAATTTCCATGCACTAAAATTTATGGGAGACAGATATCTTGGGAGCAATAACCTGTCCGGAAGCCTGCCAGACACAATAAGCCCTTCACTTGCTACTCTGTAAGCTGTCTTCCTCTGCTTCATACTTCAGTCATTTTTTAAAGCAACTTTATCAGTGTCGTATTGACAGTATGTATATCCACCACTGACCACTCCATGGAACATACAGAATTGGTATTTATTTTGTATAGTCCCCTGTTTGGATGAACGGTTTGGGCCCAATCCCCTTGGAAAAATCATTTGAATGTATGAATTTCACAATAAATTCACAGAAAGTAGTACAAATCCTTCAAAATCCTGTCTGCAAAATGTATCGTACTATGTTACTAATCCAACAAGATGGGGTGTTAGTGCCCCTAATGGGAGCTCCGTAATAAACAATCCACGCAACTTCAGCAACACACTTGATACTGCACTATTCCAGACAGCTAGAACGTCACCATCTTCACTGAGATACTACGGCATTGGCGAAAGGGTCTCTAGCCCAATGGTTAGAGGCTTGAGTAGCACCCCCCAGGTTCTGGGTTCGACTCCCAGTGGGAGCGAATTTCAGACTTGGGGGAAAAAAATCCCCTCGCCTGCTACCATACCAAAGCACAGGTCTTAGGCCCCGCCAAGGCGTTGATCCGAAAGATCCGCCGGTAGTCTCACAAGGTCGGGTGATGGTGCCGCTGTGTAAGGGTGGAGCAGGAGTTCGGGGGTTTTCTCGGTCTGCGTGAGAAGACCGTCTTCTTAAGCAATGCCCGGGGGATTCTTCCCCCCGCAGGTCGAGTTTTTTTTTTGATACTACGGCATTGGGCTCAAGAATGGCAATTACAAAGTTGTGCTTCTATTTTCAGAGTTATCATTCCCTGATAATCAGTCATGGACAAGTGTGGGAAGGAGGATTTTCGATATATACATCCAGGTGGATTATTCTTGAATATCCCGCTGAATGATAATTATATATGTAACGTGCCGTACTAAACAAAATTGTGGGAATGGTTTGAATTATGTATTCTTTACTTGGTGCAGGGAGAACTCGTAAAGAAGGATTTTGATATAAAGAACGAAACGAATGGAAAAATCTGATATTGTTCTCCAGAAGCAGTATATGGCTAAAGTTACAAGAAATTTCATGGAGATTCATCTCTTTTGGGCTGGAATTGGAAAGGGCACTTGCTGCATTCCTGCCGCAGCGTTCCACGGGCCATCTATCTCAGCATTAAGTGCATCTTTTTATGGTAATGTTGTTTATCTTACTCATGGGCTAATTATTCCAAGAGATCATCTTATAATAATTCATTTTCTTTTATATTACTCTTACTGTAGTAAGCAACAATGAAGGAGAGGGTCCAAAGAAAAACAAAACAGTTTTGATTGTTGCGGTTGTAGTTGGTGCTGCAGTTGTCGGATTTCTAGCACTTACAGGAACCTTTTCTTGGAAACAGAAAAGGAAAAGATTAGAGGTGGAAATGCAAGGCAATGATGTTAGATATTTCAAAGGTAAAGTGTACATTCCTGATAATATCAGGAAGATGGTTATGCATTTCGAAAGTACAACTTTATAGACCAACAAAATTATCATTTACCCCTTTACCTGCTGTAACATTTAGTTTGACATGGTTGCTCTGAGCAGTGTTCCCTATCTATTTTGAATGGAGCTTGCCTCTGAAACATCCTTTTGTGTCAATTAGCACCCACTATCTTTTAAATTGCATCAGTCAAGTCGTCAGCAGTTCAAACAAGTAATTTAACTTTTCAAATCAATAGCTTCCTGTTAAAGGTGACAATAATCGCCAGAGTGATCACCCTGGTTACCATCCTTGTCAGGTAACGTGCCATGTAATCCATTTCCATGTATAGTTTTAAGTGAGTTGATGATGTGGAAGGGGCTCATTTGGCACAATAACATGATTGTGGCAGCTGCCGTCTCATATTTAACAAGAAACATGCTGTATTAATAAACATGAAAGTTTCAGAGTGGTTTCTTTATGTTGAAGAGTGATTTTTGTTGTTCTGACACTATCAACTGGGGTATGTCCTAATATTTTCCCATTAATTTTTTAAATATATACATTCATTATGTGACAAAAATATTTGGTTATACAATATATGAGACGTGAATCTTAATGAATCTGATTGTTTGTTTTATTTTTTTTTACAAATTTTATCTTGTTTTGTATTTTATCGTAGCGTTAGCACGGGCACACTACTAGTTTAGATAGTAGCACAAGGGCAGACACATATTCGATAGTGACGCTGACTGGGTTGGGGTAGGGGGTCGTGGGGACTGTGCATACACATCGAAATGGTGTGAGAGGAGAATACAAGAGATTGACGTTGTTTTGATTGGCCCCAGGCCCGGCTCTGGGGGTAGGCCGAGGGGGCGCCGGCCTAGGGCCCCGGGCCAGGGAGGGCCCACCCCCCAACGCCCCACGGCCCACGCTAGAAGCCTGCAGCCTCGCGACGCTTCGACTTCACCGGGCCGAACGTGAACTCCTCCGTCCGAACGCTTCGACTTCAGATCATCAGAAAAACGCCTCAACGCCGCGCCGAACGTGAACTCCTCCGTCCGCGGCTTCGACGTGATTGACCGCATCAAGGCCCGAAGGCCGCCGTCAACGTTGCGTGCGGGGCCGTAGGCGTAGGTATCGACTCCCCTCCCTTCCGTCTCCTGCGTAAACGAACACAAGCTCAAGGTGTTGGTGAATGCTTGGCTTGATTGGGATGTGAATGTGGCCAGGAGGACCTTCTCGATGTACGACGGATGGCGATCAACCTCATCGACGGCGTCCACAAGACCACTCCGCTTCCAATCGTAACCTCTTCTTACATCCTTTCCCTTCATCCTTTTCAGTTTTTGTTGTTCAGCAGCAAGAATGGATTCTTTCAAAATCTCTGCAATTTTGTTGGTGTGGGGGTAGCCCTCCATTTTTTCTACCTTAGGGCATGAATTTGTGGAATTATGATTAACGTGCATAGTTATGACTGTAGTTTAGGCTCTGGGATTGATGGATGATTAGGACGAAAAATCTCGATGTTATTATTAATGATTTTGTATCAAGAAGTGCTAGAAGAAGTTCCTTTTTATGAAAGACATTGGATATTTGTCGCTCCTATTTGAGGTAAATTAATTCTTACTAGTTACATTTGGTTTATGAACTAGTTAGTACCTAATTAGTTTATCATGTTAGAACTATTGATTTGTGTCGCTTTAGACAATATAAAGTTTAAACTGCATATTTTATAAGTAGAAAAAAATTTTATAGTAAAGAGCCCATAGAGCCGAATTCGCCCTAGGGCCCTTGAAAACGTTGAGCCGGCCCTGGTTGGCCCCCACCATGCGCTCCTTTGAATGCATCTACCCTAAGGGTGTCGTCCTTGAGAAGTGCACCTCACAAAATGCCCTTTCCTAAGACATTTCAAAAACTTTCACATCATTTGGGAAAACTTTAAAATGATTTAAGAAACTTTTGATTCGAAAACCTTCAAAATGATTCTAGAAAAACTTTTGGATTATTCAAACAACTTTCGGTCCGAAAGCTTTTAGAAGATTTTAAGAAAGCTTTGGATGATTCAAAAACCTTTCGGTCCGAAAGGTTCAAATGATTCAAAAAAGAACTTTTAAAAAAATCAATTGATTTGGAAAAATCTAACCGACTTGGTTTTCGTGTGTGGCGACGTGTCGGCTAGCAGTGGAACCCCTTATATCCCATCGACGGAGGCACCGGCACTACCAGCTCTTGGACCTACCGGTCTCTGCCTCATTTGGCCTAGCCAACGGTGTGTCAAGTCTCCTGGCGAAGTGTAGCGGCGAGAGAAGGGGAGGGGAGGGGTGGCGATTAGGGGAGCACATCGCTGGGGTAGAGGGGTGCGACGCTGGCGTGTAGGGCGGCCTCGGATAAAGGAAGACGAGGGCAATGACGCCATTGGGAATTGAATGATCAATGGGGTCAAATCATTGGGCATATAGCAAATATATATGTGCATCAAATTTGTGCCGAGTGTCATCGAATTTGTGCAAAACAAATGCTAACATGAACATGTAAGTCCTGATCTAAAGTGGCATATCTTTTGATTTTTGGTTAAAAAAGCACTATAGAGTTATAAGTTTCACATCCAATTCACATCTCAATTCATTTCACAAACATAAAACATCCATTTTTATTAAGAGTAGAGCCTACCATTACAATATCCCAAAACAACGAGCAGGTCACACAATAAGAACAGAGAAAAAGCAAAGATCCTCTATGCCTTCTCGCCCCTGATGCAACACATGAGCTGGATGTCTTTGACGCCCACCATCATCGGCGTTGATTGAGCGTTTGCACGGTTGGCACGAGCTAGTTGCTTCTGCGTTGTCTTGCCTCCCGTAGACTTGTGTGTCGTCTGCCAGGAGAAGGACAGCAAGGAGGAGGAGAACAGCAAGGAGGAGAATAGCAAGGAAGAGAAGACCAGCAAGGAGGCTGGGTTTTGGTTATATTTATAGGGGAGGGAGGGGAGGGAGAGGCGGGAGTTCGAAATTTTTTGGCGCAGGGACAGAAAGGCGGAGCTACGATCTGTGGGGTGGGGATTGGTGGATTTCTATTGGCTAGGATTGGGTTGAGGAGGATTGACGGGCCCAGCGACCAGATTATCACAGACGGTTCTATATATAGAACCGTCTGTGATGAATGAATATCACAGACGGTTCTGTGAATTAGAGCACAAAATTTTATATACCGATGCAATATAAACAACTAGTCTGAAAAGATAAAATAACAAAGTTTTATATAGCTTATATATACTCATTTGAAAGGTTTCAATGAGATCTACAACTTTTCAGTTGAAGCAAAATCCAAATTTTGAAAGGAAGACCAAGAAAAAGGGCAAAAACAGAAACCAAAAACTTGTAACGCAGATTTAGGTCCAAATATGGCCGATTTTCGGGGTCTTAGAGGGTGACGGGCGCAAGCCAGTTGTTTTTTGGATTGGGCTCGTCGTTAGCTTTCCAACGAGTACAAGAACGTCGAAAACGAACACTGTATGCAAAAGTTATGCCCGTTTTACTGAAGGTGTCTCAAAACTGAATTATACTCGGACTTAAGCGGGAACATATGAAATTTTGAGGGATTGTAAGGCGGGAAACGTATCACAGACGGTTTTTATTATAAAATCATCTGTGATACTGGAATATCTCTGTGATATTCCAGTATCACAGACAGTTCAGCGGTAAAAACCGTCTGTGATACTCCTTTTTCCCGCCACAAATACCACAGACGGCCTCCAAATTAAAACCGTCTGTAATAGTGTACATCACAAACGGTTTCACAAAATCGTCTGTGATTTGGCGTTTAGTATTAGGCTTTCTGTAGTAGTGTATGTTCCAAACAGTTTTAATTTCTGAAAGCCCAAAGTCATCCCTGTCTAAAACATGACTATATATTTATTCTATTTACAAAAGTACCATCGATGCTATCATAGGAGAGTGAAGTCAACCAATTAACACAAAGAAGTATTTTAGACTAATTAGATTTGCTGCAAAAAGCAAAACTTAAGTTAAACATACTAATAGCTTAGGATTAGATAACTTAGTTATTTTGACCCTGAATAAATATCACCCTAATGTTGCACATCTCAGATTTAACTTAAAGCATATCCCGATAAGAGTTGCCGTACTTTTAAGATTCTTCCTTATCTTTTTTTCTGAGTTTAAGTTGGCTCAAGACAACATTTTTTATTAAAACTATTCCTTATTTTGATTTTCATTTTTTATCCTAAGAACATCTTAACAATGTATCTTCGCTTTTTATTATATACTCCCTCCCCTTCTAAATTGTAACATCATAGTTTTAGAGGCTTTTTGAAGCTTTTAAAATAAAATAAAATATTTATATTTTTTTGAATTAATTAAAGCTTAACTCGAATATTTGGAAATTAAGAATACTTAATGCGAATAAAGCAAACTTCAATAAAATCAAAACCAGTTTTAGTTGGGTTCCTTGTGTTACAAGAAATTTTATTTTTCTGGATTTATTTGCTATTTTCTATAGCTCAATTTGAATAAAACCAATTTATGCTAATCGGAAAATACTGAAAATCCCAAAAGGCCTCTTGGGCCGAATTCCTTATTTCTCGATTCAATCCACTTCCTTTGCCTTGGCCCGGTCTCCTTTCCGTGACGCCCTGATGTCACATGGTCTCCTCTACTCTGTCTAAAACATAACGGTGAAAACGAATGTAACATTGGTTAGATCATATACATATATTTTAAGCATAATTAACATAATTTTGGATTTAATATGCATAATATAAATATCTACTATTTAAAAAAGAAAGTTAGTGGTGGCGCTTTATCTGCCCCTCTCGACTCCCCATTGTACATCTCTAAAAATCTCTAACAAAAATAGGAAAAAACAATCTACCAAAAAATAAATTTCACCACCGTATAAATTCTCTAACAAAAAATAACCATAGCTCTACCAGGTGCGTGGCACAGACGAGGGGGTGGAGGCATGACGTGATCGAGCATGGAGGCGAAGCCAACGGCGTGGGTCGAACAGGCCAATCCCGACAATACCAGTGCTGTGATGGTATGACTTTTTATTCATAGTAAAGCATGGCCATTAGCTAGTATTGCATATAAATTCGAATCAAACCTCTACCCAATTTGGTCTAACTTGGATATGTAACATCCTAAATATGGGAACTAATGTATTTATGAAAATTGTAAAGTCATTTCTTCGCTTTTCAGTGTATTTCAGAAATTAGCGTTTATTCGAGTTCTTGATTAGAGTTTTTGCAGTCAAACTCAATTAAGGAAAATAAAAATCCAGGAGGCAAGAGCCAACTAAGTTAAAAAAAAATTAGTTGACCAAAACTTAAATCTAAATATAAATTAAATTTCATACTTGAAATAAAATAAAGTGCAAAAGCAAAGCAATGTTAAATCCGCAATCCGATTTCTTGAGCCAAGAATTCAACTTTTCAATCTTAATGCAAATTCAAAAATCCTGAATTCAAATATAACATTCAAATCTCAAATAGTAAAAATGAAAATCTGAAAACAAAGGCCAATGTGATTGAAAATCAATCTAAGCAAATTTTGAAAATAAGACTCAAATTTAGATTTGAAAATAAGATCAAACAAATTATGGATTTGAACTCAAATCGGGGAATGAATTTCTAAAAGTTCATTTATCTTCTGAAACCCAAAATTGGGAATTCAAAGTTAAAATCCCATTTTTTTCAAAATTTCACCAGGTCTCTTCTCCTCTATTTATTCTTCCCTCTCTCCCTTCCAAATGGGCCCCAACCATTTCCTTCTTCTTGCTACTCTCTCTTTCTTCCAACGCGCGCCTGCGTCCGACACCCGGTTGCGATCGCGCCTCCCGGTCTCAACCTCCCTCGCTATAGCCTCGCCACTGTGCCATGGCCTTGCGCCCCGCCTGCACGCCTGCATGCCCGCGAATCCCGCCATGCCTCGACCACCAGGCCCATGACACCCTGCGCCTGCATGGCATGTTGTCTACCGCGTGCTGCTCCTGGGTCAATGGCCACAATAGCAGAACCGCTCCACCTTTTCATAGCTATAAATGGCGCCAGCATACCTCTAGCCCGCTGCATTCTCGCCCATTCTTCTCCATTTCTCTCGAAGCCGAGCTGCCCCCACATTCGCGCCGGCCGCTACCTTCCCTTCGGCATCCTGGCCGCCTTGGCAACAAGGTTATTAAGGCGGTAAGGCGAGGTGCGGCGACCCACCCCCTTCCGGACGCCTAGGCGAATAAGGCGTGCGGCGAGGCGACGCCATACACATACCCTAACCTACCATGCAACAGCACAAACATACACCGATACATACCTTTTTGCCGCCAGTGAGGCCATGTAGTAGTGATCCTCCTGCTTTCAGATTGCCTTGTTCCATGTACCATACAGACCCTGACAAGTTTCAACATGTGTGACTCATTAATATAATTATGTAATGAAATACTTTGTAATGAGATGAAATATGGATAAAGCATTCAAGTGAAATACCTTTTGATGATCTGAACTCTCCTTTCTTCTCCCAAACAAACAAGCTGCATATACAATAAGGAATTTAGCAACAATGCAAGCAAATATCAATATATCATCATTACATCGTTGATCAGTCCATAAACTTAGATTTAGATAATAGTGGCAATAAATAATAGCAGTCCACACTCGTTAGCCACATTACAAACATTCCACAAATATAACTATGTAAGATAGAGTCTTAGTGGCATAATTAGTACTTTAGTAGTCAACAGCCACATAATTGCATAACAACATAGCCCAATCACCAAAAGCTTAAGAGTCTAATGGCATGCTAATTGCTAAGAGTCAATATCCATCATCAAACTCGTCAGGGATATTTGTAGCCTCCATGTTTTCTCCGCCATCATTGGAGCCATTGGGAGCATGCTCACAATCACTCACATCAGCATCATCATGTGGATCTTCATCTTCCTCTTCTTCATTGGCCGAACCTGAGTCTTCTTCAAGTTCAACCAACCTTGAACGCTTGCTGCTGGCTTTCCTTGGAAGATTGCGGCCTCGCAGCGTGCTTGATGCACCAAGAGCTTCATCAACAAGTTCCCATGTAAGGCCATTATCATTCGACCATTTGTTTCACACCCACGAGCACCTTGAGGATGAACATAGGAGGAATCACCACTCATTGTCCCAATCAAACTCTTCAATGACCAAAGGGTCAAAACTTTTCCCTTTTTCTCATGCCTTAACGAAATCTAGTCTTCATCTTCCGGTTGTAGGAAACAAAGACAATGTCATTCAATCTCTTATGCAGCAATCTATTTCTTTTCTTTGTATGCATCTACAAAAGAAGAATGGGAAAGCAGCAAACAAAGGAGTAATTAATTGGCTGACCGAACACAAATTGATTAGAAGAAAACTAGTAACTAGTGAAGTTGGCAATACTCACAAACTCAAATGTACTCAGTTTCTCTCACAACAGATGATGAAGCACAAAGACTAACAATGCGTCTAGCAAACCTTTGAAGCTCAATAGCACGACCACCATATGAACGCCACCAATCAACTATATTGATAAATACAAACATGTATTAGCATTTTGGGTTGAAATAGACTTGCTGGAATTAAATTGTGGATATGGAAACCTGCTGCAATTAGAAGAAAAACAACACTTACGGGGGCTCATTTTCTCAAGGTTTTGCTTGGCCATTTTGTTTGAGAATGCATCTCCTCTAAGGGTTTCATAGTCCAAGGATTGAGCGTCAATCTTGCCTCTAACTTCTTCATCCTCCACCATTCTTCCAAGCACATCAAGAAAACAACCTCTTAGCTGCCCAACAGTTGCATCATCATTACCCCGTACGAGAGAATGTAGTTTTCCTGGATTCAAATACAGTGCAGCCCCATACAAAGGATGGTCCATTTGTTTCACCCAACGTTTCTCGATGATGCCAATGATATTCTTGAGCAAGGTTTTCTTGGAATCAATAGCAAAGCTGAGCTTGATCTTCTCTTTTGCATGATTCATTAGTGCTGCGACCTCCGGCATTGCAGGCTTCTCATCACCATCAACCACCCTAAGAACAATAAGGAGAGGAGTTGAAGCTCTAAGGCAATCTTCAACTGAATTCCAAAATTCCACAGAGAGCACAGTGTCATGCACTTCCTGACCAGCTGCAGTTTTTGCCAATTTGTTCCCCAACCATTCTTCAGTAATAAATAAAGCCTTCAAAGCATCTCTATGCTTGTGCAAACTTTTTAAAGTGAGGAAAGAAATGGCAAATCGAGTGGCTGCAGGTCTCACAAGATCAGCCCCACCTGTCTTCTCTCTCATTAAACTAAGAATTCTCCCATGCCTATAGATGAAAGTTGTGACACGTCTTGCTCTTGCAATGGGCTTCTTAAATGCCTTCAAGTTCCCTATATCTTCCAGCATAAGGTCCAAGCAATGTGCAGCACATGGGCTCCAAAACAGCGTAGGAATCCTTTCCATTAGAATCCTACCCGCTGCCTTGTAGTTAGCCCCATTATCAGTGACAACCTGAACCACCTTGTCTTTCCCAATCTCCTCAATCTTTACCTCCAATAAATCAGCAAGCATAAATGCATCATGTACCTCACTTGATGCATCAACGGACTCCAAGAAGTAAGTCCCCGCAGGGCTATTCACAAGGAAGTTGATCAAATGCCGGCCTCTTCTATCAGACCATCCATCTGACATAAGTGTGCAGCCATACATCTTCCAGGCCTGCTCATGTTCCTCCCTCATAGTACTGGTCAAGTTCACAGCATCCTTAAGCAATGGTTCACGAAACATATAGGGAGAAGGAGGCTTGTAACCTGAACCAAACTGTGCAGTTGCCTCAACTGCAATCTCAAATTGTCTTGCTGCTGCTGCATTAAATGGTACACCACACTCATAGAACCACAAGGCCCACTGCATATCCACATAGTGCTTCTCCTCTTTGGACTTTGTCTTGGCTGAAATTGTGGGCTGAGAACATCCTTTACGCCTTTCATCAACAAGTTCTTCAGGAGTTTTCCGAAGCATCTCAACAATTGACTTGTTACTCTTCGGCTTTGCCTTGGTATTGCTTGCTGCAGTAGCCTTGAATAAATAAGTTGCACGCCTTTGTTTAGCTGCAGTCCCTGAACTTGGCTGCACCTTGGAAGCTTGGGATTCTGCAGGTGCAGTGTCTTCAACTTGAATTGCTTCCACCACCTCCACATCTGCTGGTTCCTCGGGCGGCTCATCACCCTCTTCTAGGAACAGTGGCCTCCTCCTCTTATTGGATTCCAAGTAATCTCTCATCTCCTTTCTAATAGCAGAGAGTGGTCTGCATACACATTTTGTATCTCCATATCCACCGCCAGATGTCGCTTCAACCTTTTATCCCTCCACAAACCACAGTGTCACAAAGAGTACATGTCACCTGATCTCTCTTCTGAAGGTTTGCCCAATATCCATACTTCCAGCCTGGATCATTTGAGCTGGCCTTCCTTGCTTTGTCTACCTTAGGATCGTAATTGGCATTGTTGACAGAAGGTGGACTTGCCATGCTTTCCATTTGGCTTGTGCTGTATACAAAGAACCAAATCAAAAACACCAAGAATCTCTTCTGATGTAGCTGTCGGCAATACAAAGCAGACCAGAGGAAGGAGGGGGAGGAAGAGCAGAGCCGCGGCGCGGAGGAAGAGCAGAGCTGCGGCGCGGAGGAAGGAGGGGGAGGAAGAGCAGAGCCGCGGCGCGGAGGAAGGAGGGGGAGGAAGAGCAGAGCCGCGGCGCGGAGGAAGAGCAGAGCCGCGGCGCGGAGGAAGGAGGGGGAGGAAGAGCAGAGCCGCGGCGCAGAGGAAGGAGGGGGAGGAAGAGCAGAGCCGCAGAGGAAGGAGGAGGGGAGGAAGAGCAGACTACAGAGGAGGCAGAGGGGAGGACATACCTGCAGAGTCGCGCGGACAGGGCAGGAGTTGGTCGCGGACGGGGCGGGAGTCGCGGACTGCGGGGTCGCGCGGACAGGGCCGTCGCAGGGCAAGCGCAGCCGCCGGATTTCAGTTGCGCGCCGGATTTCGGGCCGCGGACGGGCGGGAGTCGCGCGGACGGGCGGGAGTCACAGGCGGCGCCGCCGCTGGTTCAGTGCGCCGCGCGCCGCCGCCTGGTTCAGGTGCGCCGCGCCGCCGCCGCCCTCTTCTCTCTCTCTCTCTCTCCTTCCTTTCCCTCTCCCTCTCCCTCTCTCAACTGGCGCGAGCCTTTGGCGGGAGGTGTACGCGCGCATCGCATCGCGCCGCTCTTTCCCGCGCCTTTCGGTCCCGCGGCGTCCGCCTCAGCCAAACCGACGCCTTGGCGACGCCTTTTTCCGCGAGGCGACGCCATATGCGCGGAGGACGCGGCGAGCATGACGCCTCCATTCCGCCAGCGCTCGGACGACTAGGCGACGCCTAGTCGTCGCCTAGTCGACGCCATACGAACCATGCTTGGCAAGAACCCTCCAAGGTTTGCAGTGTCATATCGTGTTGTATACCCCCAGTTGCAATTCCCCTCGGCTAATTCCAGTCTTCGATCGCCACGATGTGCCGTGCCACCCTTCTTCTCCATCGCCGACCAACAGCCCCTTCACCATCGCCCCTCCCCCATCGGAACATTCCCCTCATCCACCATCTCCATAGCTCCCTTGAGCTCCCCCCACTGTTTGCCGGGGCTCCCTGTTGCCCGAGCTCCCCCTCCACAGCATCCTCATCGTGCCGCCATGGGCCTCTGCGCTAGGGCCGCTCGGCTCCTCTCCTCCTCCACCGATTGCGCTGGTGCAATCCCCATGATCCCCTCATGCTCATGCTCTCACTCTTTTGCCCCTTCATCGCTCCGGCCACCGCTGCCCCCATCGGCTCACCATGCCGAGCCACCACACCTTGCCACCGAGCTCCCCTACTCCATCTCGGCCCACACCACTGCCCCTCTGTGCTCTCTTATTGTCCCGGTGTCCCATTTTGCGGGTCACCGCCACCTCTCTGGTCCCCCATCTCTGGCGATGCCATGGCCTGGCCGGCACTGCCCACATCCCTTGCTTCGGCCGACTGCCTCCCCTGCTTTGCGTGAGTGCATCCCTCCGAGTCATATGACAGGTGGGCCCTTCTCTTTTTAATCAGGAGCTAGTTCAGTTAATTGGTGATTATTCAAACTACAATCCCTGTAAGACCAAAATTAGTAACTCATAAATGATATGAACTAAAATGTTCAACTAGGAATTAATTTAGTTATTTAGCATAAATTCAGTTAAATATAGATATAAGCATTTAATTAGGGAAGTGGAGTAAAATATTTTGCAAAGTAAGATTGTTAAATATTTAATCTTGGATTAATTATCATGCATGAGTAACTAATGTGCCTAGAATTTTTATTTTAAATCTAATTATTCAAAGGCATCAATAAAAGATGATCTTTAATACTCTCAAGTCACTCTGGAAACTTAGATTTTAATCATGGATCCTCAAGGCATGCTGTGGTCCAAATAATAATAGTTATCATATCATCATCCCCGTATTCTAAATTTATCAATACAAATTAAAGATAATTGGTGTAACAAAATTTTGCAATATAAAATATTAAGAAATTTACTCTTGGGCTAGCTTCATGCCGTAAAGACCAAATTAATCTTCTTATGAGAATAATTTGTTTCAGCCATGTAAGTTTAATCAAAATTATTTCCATGTCTTGGAAACCATAAGTGCTCTTTCCAAACAATGCTTAACTAATTTAAGTAATTAATTGGAATATTGAGCCACAAATATTTAAATCGTAAATACACACCCTCGATTAAAAGTGACCTTGCTTAGGCCTGATTAATCCTCAAAATTAATGTGCTATTAATTTAATCTTTATCTAAAATCTAATCCCTATTCATATAATTCTAAAAATGAATTATAAACCACTGGTATTTATCTTAAATCCAAATCTTACAAAACGGTGCATAAAATGGTGTCATTTCACACAAGGACCATCCTTAATCAAAGAGTCATACAAAAATGCTATTCGCCTAAATTAATAATCATCATACCTTATCTCAGGATTTAAATTCACCAATGTCATTTGAGAATATTTAATACACCGATAGTTCAGTTTAATCTTGAAAGAGAACCCAGATAAAATATTAACTCCTCATCCAATAAAATGTGGATCATTGGTCATTTTTAACAAATTTGTAAATCAAGTAGAATAATCAACTTTGTTCATAATAACGATTGGATTAAAATAACCAACTCCATATTTTGATTAAGTTATTGAAACAATGGCTCAATTAATGGGCAGTTGCAATCCCAGATAATATTGCATCTTGAGTTATCAAGTTAAATCAACCAATTCGCATTATAAACATCATATGTGGAACCCGTATACTAGAAGCACTAAGTTTTTAACCCTCGACAAGTGATATTCCATATCCCGGATAGTCTCTCCAATCTATCTGTAGGTCTTGCCTAACCTATGGAACTTCTTTAATAAATATAAATTAATAAAAGAAGCTATTAAATTAAAAATCGAGCCTTGGTGTCTTGTAATCAGCTTTATCTAACCATGCTCCAATCTAAAGTGGAAAATTCTTGTGAGTATTCCTTCGACCTTAGTCCTTTTTTTATCCATCCCGACGAAGTTACTCCGTCACTTCGCTTATACTCCGAATTTGTTTGACTTCATCTCTATCCTCAATCACAGCAAAATATAAATAAACTCAATTAAACTTATTTGAACTTTTTATTGGTTCTTTGGATTTATTTGGCTTGTCGATCATTTGTCGCTTAATTATAAGCTGAAGTCTCAAGAAAATGATAAGTTTGAGCGGGATCAATATTTAGGTAAAAGACGAAGACCAAGGATTCATGACCACTGACTGAGAAGGCTTTGACTAAGATCAGGGGCGTGGTAAATAGAGCAAGGCAAGGCATTACTTTGATCATATTGATCCTACATTTTATGCAAAATTATATTCCTTTAAATTATCAAATTGCATGCTTAATTTAATATGCAAATGTATGTCAAAGCTTAAGGTAGCTACATGCCTACTTGATGATGTAGTAATATTAATATGCTATCCTTGGCACTTGAGATACCTGAACCTTGTCACCCTAGGTAATATTATTACCTTTGATAGGTATAAGTCATATTTAAATGCCATTCTAAGTCATGTTAAGTCCAAGGCACTAGTTTACCTTGATCATCAATCTTTAAACATGAAAACTGGTTTTGGGACAATTACGGGATGTAAGTGATTGCTGATTTATGACAACTTAATTTGTGCTTCTTAAAACCCTAAAACATGCTATACCTGTTTGGGCGGATGGTGAGAGAGGTTGGTGCCAATGTCGCACGAGAAATTATGGTTTGTGGTATGATCTATCCAGACGAATTAAGGACTTAACCCTATGATGACCTCCTCATGTAAAACAGTGCAACCACAAGTCTGTAAAGTGCAACTGGGCCAAGTAGGGTTACCAGACCTTGGAGCCATTCTATCTATGGGGGAGTGAAGTAGTGCATGCGTGAACCAATGTCCGTCATGAATTGGACACCTTTTAAAGTGAATGTGTACTCGTTGCACTAGATCTGTGGAAACATTGTAGTCCAACTGGTCTAGATGTTGGGGTATGACTTCCCGCACAACTTATGAGACCCACTACCCTTGGGACAAGCTCATATAGGGTGGACTGGCAATGGGGCGAGGTAGCTACAAAAAGCTGCGTGATGATCCCTCGATCTACATGACCAAGGAATCGTGTAGGGCTATCGGGTCAATTGTCTCTTGTGGGCAAAGATGTATAGTCTCTGCAGAGTATAAACAGTTCGAACAGCCATGTCCTCGGTCAAGGGCGGACATGGGATCTTGCTCGAGTTAGATCTATTTCAAAACCTTTGCGGGTGGGACAAAAATTGGCAGGGGGATGTAAACTTGACTCTGGCTTTTTTCCTAGAGAGACATACTCCAGCGTTGTTAATAAGGTGAATGTAGCCCAATGATCAAAATCTAGCATAGGTGGATAGAACCTACACCGCTATAAATATTGCACAATTTCAATCTCTTTAAAGCGTGTTTATTAAAATGCTAAATTGTAGGAATTTTTAATTATAATAATTGCAAATGTCGCTTTAAACAAATAAAAGAACCCGAGCCATCATTGTTTAGCCTTGCATCTATAATTACATGCATTCTATGTGTTGGCTCATAGACCATAGTTGTGTGTAATCACCCTCACTCTCAACCCCCCTTCAGAGTCCGTGAACCAAGGCCACTATGTCTACTATGAGGACCAGGACGAGGAAGGCAGCGAAGACGGTGGAAACTAGATTCGCCTTTAGTAGTCTCGCCTCTTGTAATGCCCCCGTTTCCAGGGGTGCGTACGGACACGGCACCCCGCAACTATTCACGCATGAACAGTTATGGAGTGTCGCGCAAGAGTATACCATTGCATGCTTACAACAAAAGTCCAGCATATACTTCATATAAGGAATAACATCCATTTTGACAGCGGGGCGTGCAAGCCCAAAGTATAATTACATTACAGAAACTCCAAGATCCGCTTCGAGCGCGGCGAAGACCTAAAGCCATGGATCCTCGTCGAAGAAGAGATCTTCTGGGACTTCCTCAACGGGGAGACCTTCACCTTCGTCTTGATCCTCTAAAGAGTGGATTAAGCAAGCCATGAGCCAAACAACCGGCTCAGCAAATCCCAAAGGGATTCTATCTTACTACATGCATTGATTCACAAAGGAGGGAAGTATACTTGGTTTATTAACTTGAGTGGATGCAATTTTATTTGCAAACATTTTAATAAAACGGACCCAAAACTACTCCTTAAGATCTCAGGGGTTTTTCAATCAAGAGTTAATTAACCAGCTAAACAAGTTAAAGCATGTACAAAATTACTTAAGCTTCGCTACTGGAATCACCCAAGTGACACAGCTCCAATAACCGGGAGCACGGCGTATTCGAATACCATTTATTTGACTCTGCAGAGTTTGCTCAGCTTTACCCACACGATCCCTTAACTCCCGCTAAAGAGTTAAGAAAGCCAGGTTGTTTCACTGCTCAGTTCTTTATATAGGCTCTACCCGGTAGAATTCCACTCGAGTCTGGCTCACACACTCACACTCACACTCACACCCACACACACGCACGCCAACGTCCGCTTCGAGTGAATTCTACCGTTGTTAGGCATCCGCAGCATGGCCTGCCTAACCACGTTACCCAAACACCTACTTCTCACCACCTGTAGAGTTTCCATCGAGTTGAGCAGCTACTAAACCAATGTTGACAAGTCAACTCCTGTGGTTGAGCGGTCACCATGTCATTTGCTCAGCGTAAGGGTCTAGTCCTTATATTTTTCCCCCAGAGTCCGCAACCCTGGTCAGGTCCACGACCTTACAACCCAGGGTAAGAAGCGGGCGAAAACCGTCTAGCGGCGCACCACAGCCCCCCCTTACCCTATCTTGCACGTCGACATACTCCGCCCTAGGGCACGGTGCCCCATCCCACCCTGCCCTAGAGTCGGGTTTTCAAAGTCTATTGGCCCGCGGCCACAACCTTATTAGTGTAAGGACTTGCATGATAATATTAACTTACAGTTATCTAGTTTAACAGATAATTATTTCTAGGGTTACAATGGCATGGCTACAAGTTTAACAGAGCATTTGTCAGTGGTAGGTTTAACTACATAACATGTCATTCTAAACATTTTATTTTACTTTGAACTAACTTTTCAGGACTAGCTCAATGCAAATAATATAGTAACATAATTAAATAACGTGGGATACAACATGATCAAAGGATTTGGGACTTGCCGTTGATTTGGACGATCTCGGCTAGCTCGAACGTAGAAGCTTCTGGAGCCTGGGTCTGCACTTGAACTTCCGGAAACTCCGTCACTAGCACAAACACGCAAAATAAGTAAGTCCAGCTTGAGACTAATCAAGCGAGGAAAAATAAACTTATTTAAAAAGGAGTAAAATGCATAAATCCACAAATGGGGAATTTTAGAAATTTATCTGGGATGAATTTATGGAAATGGAGGTCACAAATGGGTCCAGAATAATATTTGGAGCAAAGTGGTGAAATTTGGGAATTTTTGGGATTTTTTGTGATTTTCTAGGATTTATTTGGATTTTTCTGGATTTTGGAAATTGGAAAATCACTGGAAAATCGGTTGGAACGAGAACGGCCGGCCCGACATCTGGCGTTCGGCGAGGAGGCGGCTGCTGGCCGAAAGCAGCCCAACGCGCGCTTGCAAGACGCTGGAACGAGTGGGCCGGGGAAGTGGCCCAACTGCGCTGCGCCCGCACGGGATGGATGGACGACGCGTGTCCTGGCGGTGCGGCTCGGATGCGGGCGGAACGAGCGGACGAGATGCGGAGCGGGAGGATCGGACGGCGGCGAAGCAAGGAAGGCGACCGAAGCGGTACGGGAAGATCCAACGGCTGAGGTTAGAAGGCGAGGGAACGATCCGACGGCGGAGGAGGAGCCATGCTCTCGTCTTCCTCCTCCAGCCGTGACATCCCTCCCGGAGCGGGGGTCACGGTGGCGACGGTGGTCCGGGCACCAGGGGGCCTGCCGGAGGCCACCGAGGGTATCAGCGTGGGCGGCTTGACGAGGGGGTTCCGTTCCGGGGCTCAGGAGGGTGAGGAAACCAGCGGGGACGACGGGAGGCAGAGAGGGGAAGCTCGGCTTTGCGGTGATGAGGGAGGTCGCCGGCGGCGAGGGAGCCCAATCGGCGGCGGCTACACAGGTAGGAGCTCAAGGGGCTCACGATGGCGACGGAGGGCGAAGCTCGGAGGCTCTGGAGTAGGCTGGCCACGGGAGAGGTGTGGTGACCGGCGGCGAGCTTCGACGCCGGAGCTCCTCGGGGCTTCTCCGGGCCAGAGGAAGGTGGCGACGAGCTTCGGGGAGGGTGTGGGAGCTCCTGGCGCAAGCAATTTGGAAATGGGGGAGGGGTGGAGGAGATCGGGGAGTAAGGGCTGGGGAGGGGTTTTATACCCGGCGGGGAGGGAGCACGGGCGGCCAAGGGGAAAGAACCGGGCGCCCAGGGGGAAGAACCGGGTGGCGTCAGCACGGGGAAGGGGGAGTGAATCCACTGGCGACGACCGGCGCGGTCGCGAGCGCGTGCGCGCGGAGGGAGACGGGGTGGGGAAGCGGCGCCAACGGGAGAAGGGAGGAGGCAGGCGCTGGGGAGCGGGGAAGGCGGAAAACAGCGCGGCGCCGGAGGAGAGGAGAGGCGCCTCGGCCAGAAAAGGAAAGCGGCAGCGAGGGGACTTTCCCAAAAGGGAAAGTTTTCAAAATTCTCCCAAAAATCAACAAAAATTAACAGAAATTTTGGGTTTGAAATTTTAGGGCTTTTCACCTCTCACCCTAGTCTAGCCGACCAGGCTAACATGTGGGTGGTTCCATTATTAGTCAGGTCTCTGGCTAATATCAGTTGCACCTAAATTGTCTGAGTCGCTTGCATGTGGTGGGATATGCCCTACCACTATTGCCTCTGTTATCGCTTCCGCACTTCATGTAATGTAAACATTGGCCTAGCGGCCCTATTGTAAACTCGATTCAGCGTCGTCTATTTGAAACTCTGATATTGTAATGGTATGCTAATTATCTTGTATGAAATGATTCAGCAATATATCTGTGAGCACTATTTACTGATCCAGGGAATAGTGTTGTGGAAATCACAGAGGATTTTGGGTTGATAAAATCTGGGTCCGACAGAGCTGGTATCAGAGCATACGGCTGTAGAAACTTTAGTTAGACTGGTCACATTTTTAGAGCTTGAGTCTTATTTTCAAAAATTAAGAAAAACTTTGACAATATAGCGTACTACTTGCTTAACTGATCCCTCTAGTTCTTCACTCATTTGTACTTTCTTTATATTCTCTTGTTGTTCAAAATTGTAGATAGCCAGAACTTTGTCAGTAGGTTCGTGGGACCACTTCTCCCATAGAGAGGATGATGAGGAGTTTATCAAAATTCTGTGACAGCTCTTGCAGTACTTAGGGTACCCCAATCTTCAAGGGCAGGAGGATCTGGATCCAAGATCGACACCATGGTGGTTTTCCTGTATGTGCGGGATAGGGAACTCAACTCCCACACCATCCTGGCTGGGCCCCCTCGGACGCACTACTCTAATGCTATCCAGGATGCGGCGCGCCTGGCAGCAGCCCACCTGTGCCAACTGCACGAGGAGAGGCTGCGGTAGTCCCCTTTTGCCCAATTCCCGTGCATCCATGATGGGGAGCATTTTTCGAAGCGCCTTGAGGCCAAGGTGGATGACCCCCAGTCGCACCAAGTCTAGCTGACTCAGGCAATGGCGGTCACCTACGCCCACACCTTACAGGAGATTGGGTAACTACAAATGCTCCTGACCTCTAGCTACAAGCACCCAGACGTCCTTCTAACCAACCCATCCACTGTGAGGCCGCCCTCCAGGTGGCAGAGTGCGAGAGGGTTGCCACCAAGGCTGAGCTGGAGTGCCTCCGGTCCTCGGCTATGTACACCCCGTCCTCACCAGTACCAGCACTAGTACGAGCACCAGCACCAATACTAGTATGAGCGCCAGCACCTGCCACTACCCCAGAGGCCCCGCACCGACACAACGCCAGGGGCCGTGCATCCGTTTCATGGTACACAAGTAAAGATGCAAACGGATCGAATACAGATGGATAATGTCTCTACCATATTTGTTTTCATATTTTTTTCATGGATGCGGATACGAATATGAATAGCTCGGATATGAATACAAATACGAATAATATCGAATACAGATACAGAGCGAATACGAATCGAAATGAATACGGTCACGAATATTTATCGAAACATGAAAACCCCGTAAACTATACATCCAAAATTAATGAAAACACATAAATAGTTTATCTTGTCAAAACATTAATGAAATCTAAACAAGAATAAGTATTTTTATCCACAATAGTCATACCATTGTACCGATTTTAAATCTTCAAACGGCAGTTAATTTTTTTTCTAAATCCCTAAATAATTCTGAATGGATTTCTACCATTTACATGTGACTAATAAATTAATTAAGAATTTAAATTTGCATAAGAATGATTTAAATGGAAGTACATCAATTTAATCGATGCAAATTTTAATATACCAATAATACTAAATTTATTTTTATAAACACACATATTTGCTAGTGGGCTGGTGGCAGGGGAGATGAGAGAGGCTGGCTTGGGCTAGGCAATGTTGGGCTGAAATCTCGGATATCCAGATCCGTATTATCCGTATTCGTATTCATATTTTTCAGATATCAGGCCTACTATATTCGTATTCATTTCCGACAAAAAATCCATATTTATTTCCGATCCGAGAATTATCCGAAAAACCCGATCCGACACAATCCATATTCGTTTTCATCCAGATCGGTCAAAAACTATCCAATCTGTTTTCATCCCTATACACGAGCACGTGCCCGTCAATCAACATCGACCTCGGAGGACCCAGTAGAAATCGCAGTCTCCCCTGTTCCTGTTTTGCTCTCGGTATCCCGGCTAGAGCTCGAGCCCCTCCCGTTCCTGCCCTCGCTCCTGAACACCCAGCATTAGTCAAAGCCGTTCTTGCTCCAATTCCCTGGAGAACTGCACTAACTGTGGCAGGAGGCACTCCATAGAATAGTAATCTATTTTAGGTTAGACAGCAGTGCTTGCTAGGCAGTCTTTTGGGTTGTAAGTACTAATTCCTTCTCCTCGTCCCTATTGTACCTAGCTTAGTAGACGTTGTGTATCTAATGTCGTGACTTGACATAGCCTATATGCCATATTTAAAGTCATGTAACATTTAACCCCCTGCTGTAATGAACTATGTTAAGCTTTATGTTTTTTGTTGCATTGCTTCTCTTGTTTAGTTGATTTTTCCTGCTGAGCCACTAGAGGGCTAGTGAACCCTCATATATGCTTTCTCCCTCTCTTCTGCTCCTAAAAGCCTTAGTTGCTCCAGATAGCACCCTGCAAAGCTGTTGTCCATGGAAGGGGTCAAGCTTCTGGAACCCCAGCTCGTGGAAGAGGCCGTGCTCGTGGTTAGAACCTACCACCACAACGACCCCCGACGATGGCACAAGTAATGGCTCAACAAATGCAAATCCTTCTTGCCATGTTTGCCAACCAACAAGCAGGGGCAGTCAACCGCAACTCAAAGCTAGCTGATTTCCTAAGAACCAGGCCATTGACCTTCTCATCAGCCAATGAGCCTCTGGAAGCAGAGGATTGGCATTGATACACTAAGAAAAAGTTTAGATTTGCCTGTTGCCTAGAAGAAGATAAGGTGAACTTTGCCACCCACCAACTTAAATGTGTCACAGTAGCATGGTGGGAAAACTACCTTGCTGGCCGCAGAGGAGAGAGTCCCCTAGATAATTACTCAGAAGAAGAAGAAGAAGAAGAAGCGGGAGAAGAGACCCTAGCAGCTGGCACTCAACAAGAAGGTCAGCAATGGCAGTAGCAAGAACAAGCAATTGAAGAGGACGATGTCGACGAAGAGACAGCAATGGCCAAGTCTGTCATCCCATGGGCTGAATTCAAGGTTGCCTTCTGGCAAAACTTCGTGCCAATGGGTATCATGAGGATGAAGAAGAATGAGTTTCAAACCCTAAAGTATGGAAATATGTTCGCCAGTGAGTACCTCATACAATTTAATCAATTGGCACGCTACACCCCAAAAGATGTAGTAGACGAAGAAGAAAAGATTGATCATTTCTGTGAAGGGATGCATGAAGAGATAAGGGCATAGCTGATTCTACATGATTATCCTAGATTCCACCACTTGGTCAACAAGGCCCTTGTCTGTGGAAATGAAAGGAAGTTACTGGAAGCCAGTCGCAAGAGGAAGTAGGCATCATAAAGACCCCAAGGCAGTTTCCAGTCGAAGCCAGTGCACCAGGGCAACCCTCCTTTTGTCAAGGGGAAACTTCAGCACCCAAGGCTCCAGCTCAAGCATCGCGCTCCAGTGGGAGTGTGATTCATGTGCCCCGCCCTATAGAACAGCCTTCATCAATCAACTCGGCAACAAATCTTCACTGCTTCAACTGTGGAGTAAAAGGACATTTTGCCAACAAATGCCCAAACTTTCAAGTCACCTCGATGAAGTTCAATTTGGGAGCCACCCATCCCGAGGCAGACTAGCCTCGGGATGGGGTGGCTTCCAAATTGAACTTCACCAGGGTGGCTTGATAGTTGGACATTTGTTGGCAAAATGCCCTTTTGCTCCACAGTTAAAGCAGTGAAGATTTGTTGCTGGATTGATTGATGAAGGCTGCCCTATGGGGCAGGGCACAAGAATCACACTCCCACTGGAGTGCGGTGCTTGAGCTGGAGCCTTGGGTGCCGAAGTTGCCCCATGACGAAAGGAGGGGTTGCCCTGGTACACTGGCTTCGACTGGAAACTACCTTAGGGTTTATGTGATGCCCATTTCCTCTTGCGACTGGCTTCCAGTAACTTCCTTTCATTTTCACAGACAAGGGCCTTGTTAACCAAGTGGTTGAAGCTAGGATGATCGTGTGGAATCAGTTGTGCCCTTATCTTTTAATGCATCCCTTCCAAAGAAATGATCAATCTTTTCTTCTTCGTGTGCTACATCTTTTGGGGTGTAACATGCCAATTGATTAAATTGTGTGAGGTACTCATTGATGGACATATTTCCCTACTTTAGGGTTTGAAACTCATTCTTCTTCATCCTCATGACACCCGTTGGCATGAAGTTTTGCCAGAAGGAAACCTTGAATTTAGCCCATGGGATGACAGACTTGGCCGGTGCTGTCTCTTCCTCTTCCTCGGCATCGTCCTCTTCAGTTGCTTGTTCTTGTTGCTACCGCTACTGAGCACCAGTTGTTGGGGTCTCTTCTCCTGCTTCTTCTTCTTCTGAGTCATTATCGAGGGGACTCTCTCCTCTACGTCTAGCAAGGTAGTTTCCCCACCATGCTGCTATGACACCTTTAAGCTGGTGGGTGGCAAAGTCCACCTTATCTTCTTCTGGGTAACGAGCAAGTCTAAGCTTTTTCTCAGTGTCTCATAGCCAATCCTCTACTTCCTAAGGCTCATTGGCTGATGAGAAGGTCAATGGCCTGGTCCTTAGGAAATTAGCTAGCTTTGAGTTACGGTTGACTACCCCTGTTTGTTGGCTGGCAAACATGGCATGAAGGATTTGGGTTTGTTGAGACATTACTTGTGCCATTGTCGGGGGTCCTGGTGGTGGTAGGTTCTGACCACAGCCACGGCCTCTTGCATGAGCTGGGGTTCCGGAAGCTTAATCCCTTCTACGGATAGTAGCTTTCCTAGGTGCCATCTAGAGACGACTAAGGCTTTTAGGAGCAGAAGAGAGGGAGAAAGTAATGCAATAAAAAACATAAAGCTTAAGATAGTTCATTACAGCAGGGGGTTAACTGTTACATGACTTTAGACATGGCATATAGGCTATGTCAAGTCACAACATTGGATACACAACGTCTACTAAGCTAGGTACAATAAGGACGAGGAGAAAGGAGTGCTTGCAAACCAAAAGACTGCCTAGTAAGCACTGCTGTCTAACCTAGAACAAACTACTCCTCCATGGGGTGCCTCCCGCCATAGTTAGTGTAGTTCCCCAGGGAGCAGGAGTGGGAACGGCTTTGATTGATGCTGGACGATTGGGAGCAAGAGCAGGAGTGGGAGGGGCTCGAGCTATAGTCGGCAATTGGGAGTGAGAACGGGAATGAGGGAAAATGCATTTTCTATTGGGTCCTTTGAGGTTGATGTTGGGCGGTGGGCGTGTGCTCTTGCATGCCGTGAACGGATGCGGGGTCCTTGGCGTTGCGTCGGTGTGGGGCCTCTGGGGACGGTGGCAGGTGTTGGCGCTCATATTGGTGCTGGTGCTCGTACTGGTGTTGATACTTGCGAGGACGGGGTGTACGTAGCCAAGGACCAAAGGTGCTCTAGCTTGGCCTTGGTGGCAACCCTCTTGCGCACTGCCACTTGGAGGACGGCCTCACAGTGGGTGAGCTGGGTGTGGAGGGCGTTCGAGCGCTCGTAGCTGGAGGTTAAGAGCATTCATAGCTGCCCAATCTCCTGTAAGGCATGGGCGTAGGTGATCGCCGTCGCCTGAGTCAGTTGGACTTGGTGCAACAACTGGGGGTCATCCACCCTGGCCTTGAGGCACTCTGGAAAATGCTCCCTGTCGCGAATGCATAGGAAGTGGGCAAAAGGGGACTGCCGCAGCCTTTCCTCATGCAATTGGCACAGGTGGGTTGCTGCTAGGTGCGCCGCGGCTTAGATGGTGTCAGAGCAGTGCGTCTGAGGGGGCCCGGCCGAGATGATGTGGGAGTTGAGTTCTTTGTCTCACGCATACAGGAAAACCTCTATGGTCCACGAGCCTTAGTCCTGGATCCAGGTCCTCTTGCCCTGAAGATGGGCAGGCAACGGTACCCTAAGTACTATAGGAGCTGTTGTAGGAGTTTGACAAACTCCCCGTCATCCTCTCCATGGGAAAAGTGATCCCATGGACCTGCTGACGAAGTTCCAGCCATCTACAATTTTGAACAGCAAGAGGTTAGAGCGGGTGAAAATATAATGGAAGCATAAATGAGTGAAGAACTAAGAGGGATAAGTTAAGCAAGTAGTACGCTATATTTTGTCAAAGTTTTTCTTAATTTTCAAAAATAGGACTCAAGCCCTAAAAACATGGCCAGTCTAACTAAAGTTTCTACAGTCGTATGCTTTGATATCAGCCCTGTCGGACCTAGATTTTATCAACCTGAAATCCTCTGTGATTTCCACCACACTATTTCTTGGATCAGTAGATAATGCTAATAGATACATTACTAGATCATTTCATACAAGACAATTACCATACCAATACAATATCAGAGTTTCAAATAGACCGCATCAGGTTGAGTTTACAATAGGGCCACCTGGCCAAATATTTACATTACATCTAGTACGAAAGCGATAACGGAGGCAATAGTGGAAGGGCACATCCCACCACAGGCAAGTGACTGAGACAATTTAGGTGCCACTGATATTAGCCAGAGACCTGCCTAATATTGGAACCACCCAGATGTTAGCCTGATCGGCTAGACTGAGGTGAGGGGCGAGACTACTAAGGGCTACTCTAGTTTCCACTATCTTTGCCGCCTTTCTCGTCCTAATCCTCATAGTAGACATAGTGGCCTTGGTTCACAGACTCTGAAGGGGGGTTGAAAGCAAGGGTGAGTACACAACCATGCTCCGTGAGCCAACACACAGAATGTATGTAATTATATATGCAAGGCTAAACAATGATGGCTCGGGTTCTTTTATTTGTTTAAAGTAACATTTGCAATTATCATAATTAAAATTTTCTACGACTTAGCGTTTTAACAAACATGCTTTAAAGATATTGAAATTGTGCAATATTTATAGCGATATAGGTTCCATCCACCTGTTACAGATTCCATTCACCTATGCTAGATTTTGATCATTAGGCTACATCCACCTTATTAACAATGCTGGAGTATCTCTCTAGGAAAAAAACAAAGTCAGGTTTACATCCGCCCGACAATTTTTGTTCCACCCGTAAATGTTTTGAAATAGATCTAACTCAATCAAGATCCCATGTCCGCCCTTGACCGTGGGCACGATTGTTCGAATAGTTTATACTCTGTAGAGATTGTATGTCTTTACCCATAAGAGACAATTGACCTGATAGCTCTACACGATTCCTTGGTCATGTAGATCGAGGGATCATCACGTAGCTTTTCGTAGCTACCTCGCTCCATTTCCAGTCCACCCTATATGAGCTTGTCCCACGGGTAGTGGGTCTCATAAGTTGTGCGGGAAGTCATACTCCAACATCTATACCAGATGGACTATGACGTTTCCATAGATGGTACACTTTCACTTAAGGTCACCCATTCATGCCAGACATTGGTCCGCGTATGCACTACTTCACTCCCCCACCGATAGAATGACTCCGAGGTCTGGTAACCCTATTTGGCCCAGTTACACTTTGCAGACTTGTGGTTGCACTATTTTACATGAGAAGGTCATCACAGGATTAAGTTCTTAATTCGTCTAGACGGTTCATACCACAAACCACAATTTCTCATCTGACATCGGCACCAATCTCTCTTACCATCCGCCCAAACAAGTATAGTAGGTTCTAGGTGTTTTGAGAGGCATAAATTAAGTTATCACAAATTATCGGTTAGTTACATCCTGTGACTATCCTAAAACTAGTTTTCATATTTAAAGATTGATGATAAGGGAACTAGTGCGCTGGACTTAGACAAGACTTTGCATGGCGTTTAACTATGACTTAGCTAACAAAATTAATAGTATTATCTAGGGTGACAAGGTTCATGGATTTGCAAATATCAAGGATGGCAGTAACACAATACTAGATCGATAAGTGGGTGTTTTGCTACCTTACGAGTAACAGACGTTTGCATAGAAAATAAAGTATGCAGTTTTGCTAATTTAAATGATCATAATTCAAATGAAATATAGACTCAAAATTATCAAAATGCTTACTTGCCAGGATTAAAAGCTTGTTGGCCTTGTTGATCTTGTGTTGCTTCAATTTGGGACTCGTTTGCGTCTTCGATTAATACTTGGAAGAACGTACTGGAAAGCAAACCGTAAACAAGCAAAAGCAAACAAATATCAAATGAACTCAAATGAACTCTAAATTGAACAAAACCAATACCAGTAGAAAGATCTTGATTTTAAACAATTTTAGACACAAGTTTTGTTGAAGCTACGACGAGGGAGAACAAGTCGTTTGAAGTTTAGAACAAAAATTAATTCGAGAAAAGAAAAAAGGAGTAGATTACTCTCACTGACAATAGGGCCCGTGAATTTTAAATAATTTTTTGAGTTAGTTTTAGTTTAAACGTCTTAGTGAATGACATGTGGGCACACGGGTTATGTAAAATCGGGCTGAAGAGATTTTTAAAGGCTGTGGGCCCTACTGGTCAGTCACTGCTTAGCCGAGGTTAAAAGGGTCATTAGCCCTTAATAAAAAATCTTAGTGGCTAATGGCGTCGCTACAGTCTTCTTCCCCGAGAGCGAGGCGAAGCTTGCCGCCGGCGGAGGAAAGGGCGACGGTTCACGGTTATGGTCAAAATGGTTTGGCCCGTGTCTAATGCACCTTTTGGAGAGGTCACGCTGGTAGATTTGGCTATGGCGGCCACCGGCGTCGTGCCTCGGCGGTGGCGAAACAGGACACGGGGCGCCATAGCGAACTACTCTACCGGAGCTCGATTAAATGGAAGGGGAGCTTCTATGGAAGAGAGGGATTTCACCAAGGAAGAAAGGAGGGCTCGAGGAGGCCGGGGGTGAGCTGTTGACGACGGCCCGGTGCGGCGGAAGAGGGGGTACGACGCTGGTGGTGATGGGGCATCGACGGCATGGGCTAACACCGGGGATGGCTTAACGGTGATAGGAGGGTGATCCCAGTGGCAGGAATCGGCCGATGGAGTGGCGGGGCACTTGGGCGGTTGGTCGCCGGAGTTGGAGGAGGAAGAGCTCGCCGGTGGCCTGCAGTGAGAGGTAGAGCAATTAGGCTCGGGGGGAGGGCAGAGAGAAGGGAACAGTGAACTTGGTGAGGGGTTAAGGGGAGCCCGGGCTCCACCGGGGAGAGCTGTCGATGGAGACGACCGAAAGAGAAGCTTGCGGCGGCGGTGGAGTGAGCTCGGGAGCAAAATAGAGAAGGAGAAGGGGAGTGGCGAAGGCAACGAGCTTAGTGCGGCCTTTTATAGGCAGAGGAGGGGAGGCTAGCATCGTGGAGCCTTGTGCGGCGGTGTGGCCGTGCGGGTGGTGTCGGCTTCGACGTGGCTGCCGAAGCTTCGTCACAGTCGCGTGGAAAGACGACGAGGACTACGGAGTGCCACAGTGCGGGGGAGAGGCGTGCGATGCTGGACTTCCGTGCACGGCGCGACACGGGATGGACGGCCAGGCGGGAGTTTTGTCGGCTGAGAGGTGGCAGAGAGAGGTGTGGCAGGAGGTGCAGAGGGGACGGGTGTGTAAGATGGGATAACTCAACGCAACAATTGTATTGATCACGGAGAAATACATATATAGGCCACCTCCTACCATAATCTCTCAACCGACTTATAGAAACATAATCGGGGAGATAAGGCGGGGTAGCCGGGAAAATAGGAAATACCAAATATAGTCTAACACCCCCCCGCAGTCACAACGGTGAGCTAGAGGACGTTGAGACTGGACCGAAATTTGGTAAAGACCGGTGAAGGCAGTCCTTTGGTGAAGATGTCAGCATATTGAGATGACGTGGGCACGTGAAGAACATGCACGGCTCCAATAGCGACCTTCTCGCGGACGAAATGGAGATCGATCTTGATGTGTTTCGTCCGCTGATGTTGCACAGGATTGGAAGAAAGATATACCGCATTAACGTTGTCGCAATACACCAGGGTAGCCTTAGGCGGAGGGGAATGAAGCTCATGGAGAAGCTGGCGGAGCCAAGTGACCTCAGCAACGGCGTTGGCGACAGCGCGGTACTCAGCCTCGGCACTGGAGCGAGAAACTGTATGCTGGCGTTTAGAAGACCAGGACACCAAGTTGTCACTGAGGAAGACAGCATAGCCGGACGTGGAGCGCCGAGTGTCAAGACAACCAGCCCAGTCTGCGTCAGAATAAACGAGGAGGTCTGTAGCAGCAGAACGCTGAATGTGGAGGCCCAAGTCCAATGTACCCTGAAGATAGTGCAAAATCCATTTGAGGGCACTGAGATGTGGTTCACGAGGATTATGCATATGAAGGCATACCTGCTGGACAGCATAGGAGATATCTGGGCGAGTGAATGTGAGGTACTGGAGTGCACCAGCGAGACTACGAAAGTCGGTTGGGTCAGCAACTGGGGCACCCTCACTGCTAGAAAGTTTAGCACAAGTATCTACCGAAGTGTTGCAAGGCTTGCAATCTGCCATGCCGGCGCGGTCCAAGATGTCAATGCAGTACTGCCGTTGACTGAGGAGCAAGCCAGAGGACTACCGAGACACACTGATGTCGAGGAAGTGACGAAGAGCCCTAAGATCCTTCATGGAGAACTCAGACTGAAGTGATGAGATGGTCCACTGAAGGAGCTTGCTGGTAGATGCAGTAAGGACGATATCATCAACATAGAGCAGTAGGTATACGGTGTCTGATCCTCGCCGAAAAATGAAGAGAGAGTTGTCGGACTTGGCCTCACTAAACCCAAGAGTCAGCAGGAAGGAGGCAAATCGGTCAAACCATGCTCGGGGCGCCTGCTTCAGACCATACAGGGACTTGTTGAGTTGGCACACCATGTCGGGGCGAGACGGGTCAACGAAACCTGGCGGTTGGATGCAATATACGGTCTCCTGGAGGGTGCCATGAAGGAAGGCATTCGTCACATCAAGTTGATGGATGGGCCAGTCGCGAGACACCGCCAAGCTGAGTACTATGCGAACAGTAGCGGGCTTCACAACTGGACTGAAGGTCTCGTCGTAGTCGATGCCGGGGCGTTGCGTGAAACCACGCAGAACCCAGCGAGCCTTGTAGCGATCGAGGGTGCCGTCGGCGTAAAACTTGTGCTTGAAGATCCATTTGCCGGTGACGATGTTGGCGCCGGAGGGACGCGGGACAAGATCCCACGTACGGTTGGCGAGAAGAGCGTTGAACTCTGTTTCCATGGCCTTCCGCCAGTGGGGATCGGCCAAGGCGGCTCGATATGTGCGCGGTAGTGGTGAAAGTGTAGCGGCGTGGAGATTCAGCCGAGTGGTTTCCTTGCGGACACCAGCCTTGCCACGAGTCGTCATGGCGTGCTCATTGATGACCGGGGAGACGCCGAATTGAAGAGGCAGAGCTGGACCGCCTTGTCGTGCCGAGCGGGGGCACGTCAGTATGGCGACGTGCGGAGGCAGCACTGGGACTCGGGGCGGAGAGGCGGCGACAGTGGCCTGCCCAGGCGCCGAGTGGGTGGCCAACGGGCCCGTGGAGGCCTCCTCCCCAGCCGAGACTGGCCCAGCTGACAGTGAGGCCCACCCAGGCGAGTGGGCGGGGGATGCTGGCGGCGCAGTGGAGGAGGGCGCAGAATCTGCTGGAGATGCCGCCGCTCGCTGTCTGGAAGAGCCAATAGGAGCCTGTACAGGGGAGGAAAAATCCTCCAAAAAAATTGAGATCAGCAGCAGAGTTAGTGGTGATCTCGGCAAACGGAAACGAATGCTCATCAAACACAACATGCCTCGAAATAATAACCCTGTTAGTGACAGGATCCAGACTCCGATACCCTTTGTGATGGAGTGGATAGCCAAGGAATACACACATCGTGGAACGGGGCGCAAGTTTGTGGGGGGGGGGGTGGCGGAGAGATTGGGGTAGCATTTGCAACCAAAAACACGAAGGCGCGTGTAGGTGGGGTGGACGCCATGAAGTGCGAAGAAAGGTGTGTGATGGGCAAGGGTTTTGGTGGGGTGCCTGTTTATGAGGTGTGTGGTGGTATGAAGAGCTTCGACCCAAAAGGATCCGGGGAGACTAGCCTGAAAAAGGAGGGAGTGGACAATGTTGTTAAGAGAACGAAGAATACGTTCGGCCTTGCCGTTTTGAGGAGAGGTGTGAGGGCATGACATCCGCAAGTGAACACCATTGGTAAGAAAGAAAGTGCGGGTGGCAGAGTTGTCGAACTCGCGACCATTGTCGCACTGGACATTGCGGATGGTAGTGGCGAATTGAGTTTTAACATAAGCAAAAAAATGCGACAAGGTGGAAAAGGTGTCGGATTTAAAACGAAGCGGGAAGGTCCAGACAAAGTGGGAGCAATCATCTAAAATGATAAGATAATATTGGAATCCCGAAACGCTAACGATAGGAGATGTCCAAAGATCACAATGAATCAACTCAAAATTGGCCGAAGCCCTACTAAATGAGCTAGTGAAAGGGAGGCGAACATGGTGGCCAAGCTGGCAAGCATGACAGACTCCAGTGAGACCGCCTTTGGTCATGGGAACTACGGTGGCAAGACGAGCGAGCGCGTCGTGGCCAATGTGACCAAGACGGCGGTGCCAGAGGACGTCAGTGGTGCTGGTGGCGAGGGCAGTTGCTGACGAAGGTGGAGGCAGGGCATGATGGAGGGGGTAGAGTGGACCAGAACTATTGAACCTGGCGATCATGGTCTTGGTGCGAAGATCCTTCACAGAGAAACCAAAGGGGTCAAACTCAACTGCACACCAGTCGTCAGTGACAAAGCGGCGAACAGAGATTAAGTTCTTAATAATGTGCGGAGAGCAAAGGATATCACGAAGAGTAAAAGAACGATTGTGGTGGTGAATGTGAGAGTGTCCTACGAAGGAAATAGGAATTGTGGAACCATTACCGACCACGATGTGTGAGGGATGATGAGGGATGGGAGGGTGAGTGAAAGAGAGGGTACCGGCGTCGGAGGTCATGTGTGTAGTGGCACCCGTGTCCATGTACCATTCGTGTGTAGCGGATTGAGGTAGCGTCGTAGTGTTGAAGGAGCCGGCGAGAGACGCTTGGTCCCATTGGGTCGGTGCGCCGCCAAGCCAGCCCATCTGCGGCAGCCCGACCGGCGCAGGTGGCTGGGAGTGCGCCTGCTGGGACGAGAGGCCCATGCTGCCAGGAGTCGCATAGAGGTCGAAGGGGGACGCCGGCTGCTGCTGCTGCTGTTGGAGAGGCACAGGTGGGTCGTCAATGGCGGCGCCAGCAAACGGAGGGGCCAGCGGGCGCGATCCAAGGAGGCCACGACTCAATGGCCTCGGCCACATGTGAATTGTGCCGGCCCAAGGGTTGTGTGGAGAGGGCCACGCCTGAGGTGGGCCGCTGGCACCAGCCTTGACGCCGCCCGTGGCGCCACTCGGGACGGCCTGCTGGTTGCCGCCGTTGCCACTACCGCCGCGGCACCGGTGATGGCGCGAGTTGCTGCCACCGTGAGTGCTGCTGGTGCCGCCGCCTTGATTCCCGGCGCCATAGCCGGTGGAGTGCGCCAGGTTGAAAGCGCCGATTTTGTTGCCGCCGCTGGTCGAGCCGGCGAGGAAGATGGAGGCGTCGGAGGGGCGCTTGGTGGCGTACAGTTCTTCCAGGTGGAGCTGAGACCGGACCTCGGCGAACGACGGGAACGGACGCTGCATGGGCACGAGTGTTTTCAAGTGGCTAAATTTGTCGGACAAACCGTTCAGAGTGGTGAGGACGAGGGTGCGATCGCCGACGGGTTCGGCGAGATCGCCGAGCATGTCGGCCATGGCCTTCAGCTTGCGGCAGTAGTCGTCGACGGAGAGATCGCCTTGACAGAAAGTATGGAACTCCGCCTGGAGATTGAGGGCGCGGTGCTCGCGGTTGCCGAGGAATTGATGTTCGAGGGACCGCCAGACATGCCGAGCGGTGGCGTGCGGCGTGAGAACCTCCTGGAGTAGATCGTTGGAGATGGTGCCGTAGAGCCAACCGAGGACGACGCAGCCCATCTGAGCCCAAGCAGCACAATCGGGGTGGAGGTCGTCGGAGAGAACGTGGTCCGTCAAGGCATACTTGCCGAGGGCCACGAGGAAGAGACCGCGCCACCGAGTATAGTTGGCTGCCGAGACATCGAGGGTTACTGGAACGATGGCCTTGACGTTGAGGACGCTGACCGCCTGGGCATGAAGGGCGGACAGAGCGTCAGCGTCAAGCGGAGGGGTGAGGGGGTGGGGCGCGCCGCCAGGGGTTGTAGCGCCAGATCCGCCGTAGAGGGTGTAGCCGGGAAGAGCTGACGGGCCGTCCGGAGCAACGCGCATGGATGCGAAGAGCGCGGCGAGGGCGGCCGGCATGGATGCTGGGGGAGCCGGTGCTGTTGGAGGGGATGCAGTCATCACGGCCGGTGCAGACGAAAGAGATGCGTCGGGCAGGCCGTTGTTGGTGGCGGGCGTCGGAGAGAGAAGACGCGCGACGAGGGAGGAAAGCGTCGTGCGCGCGGCGCTGGAAGCCTTGGACGCCGCATCATTGGCGACGGCGGAAGAGGTTGCGGAGTCGGCGTCGGGTGAGCGAAGGGCGTCGCGAACGGCATCGGCGACGGCCTTCACAACGGAGTCAAGGACCGCCTCATCAGGGCGAAGTGGCGGACGACATTGCCGGCCGAAGACTCAGGTGCGGAAGCGGGAGATCGAAAAAAGTCTGATACCATGTAAGATGGGATAACTCAACGCAACAATTGTATTGATCACGGAGAAATACATATATAGGCCACCTCCTACCATAATCTCTCAACCGACTTATAGAAACAGAATCGGGGAGATAAGGCGGGGTAGCCGGGAAAATAGGAAATACCAAATATAGTCTAACAGGGTGTTTGCCGCGACCGAGTGAGGCGGGCGCAGCCTGCGCGGGGGATGGGTCTTTCGCAGGGCGACGGGAACCAGGGGAGCACCCCATGTGCGCGCGAGAGCCAAGGCAGGCGCAGCGGTCCGAGCGGCGTCGCCGTCCTCGAGCGAAGATGAGGCGCGGTATACTGGGCGGGCCGGCGTGTGCGCATGGGCGCCGGATTACGGCGGTGCAGCGCACGCACGGGGGAAGCGGAGACCGGGGGGCGTGCTTTGGGCCAGCGGCTGCATGGGGGAGGAGTCAACAGTTGCGGGGGACGGGATGGGACGCGGTGGTGCAGGCGTGGGACCGTCACGGAGTAGGTGTGGCAGGGCTGGACCACGGTGAGCAAGGCGGAGTCACATCTGGATAGGATAGGATTTAGCTCGAGGTGTAGAAAAATATCTAGTGTACAGTTTAGGTAAATTCAATTCAGTTTAGATAACATTTTCATAGTTCAACCCAGATAGCCTAGATCATTCCACCACTAAACCCGGAGCGTAACTAAAATCTTAGCTCCGCCACTGATAGCAAGATAGTGCGCTCGGAGTCAACGAGAGAACAGGGGGCAGGGGCAAGGAGAGAGGAGGGAGAAAGGGGGAGGCACCGGATGGCCCAAGGCGGCCATGGGCCGAAAGGGGAGAAGGCTAGGAGAAGAGGTGAGCTGGAGGCCCAAGAAGATTTGAATGTTTGTTAAATTTTCAATTCCCACCAAATTGAGAAGAAGCTTTAAACTTAAATCTTTGAAATTGAATTCAAAAACTCATAATTGCACAAGCACAGGCTTATCCTTAAAAATGGGATGTTACAGATATCCAATGTATGATGGCCAAATACCAATGACCTCTTATCCTTGTACAGATATTTCATCCTCTTTAACATTAGTCACATAGGAGCTCCCTGGAAAAATATGCAAGCTAGCCAAATGGATATACAAGAAATCTGACAGTGCCAAACAGAATCACAATTGAAGATATCAACTTCACCATTACTAACGAAAATGATACAAGGTCACGAGTGAAGATGCGAACCTCGCCGTCCAGGTCCTCCCATCAGGAGAGCAACCTCAAACTAACTACTCCTTTAAAAGTACAACCAGCTAACTTGATATATTTTGCAAGGATGTTTTTCTGGAAAGAACAATTTTGCATCAAACTACATAGACACAATAGTGCTAGCAAAGCAATCACTTGTAGTTTTGGATTATCTTAGAAAGAGATGAGTATGTGCCAACACCGGCACAGCAGAGCCCGACAGCAATGATGAACACACATAATACAACCTGCAAGAATAAAAATATGTGGTTTAGTAAATGCCATATTTCCCAAATTTTGAACTTTGAATCTTCAATACTATTATGCCAAAGGCCTGATCAAGAATACTGACAAGGAATTGTGGTACAAAATTTGCATATACGGAAAGTAAAGGCTGATGATTTCATGCTGAAAGATTCAGAGGTTAAATAAGACAACAATGATGCCAAATGCAGCGAATATCGTTGTACTGTTTGAACAAGACAAAAGAAGTTAATTGAAAATCCTGTAAACCATTAGTGGAAAAGCTATGGCACTTGATTTATTTGTGTAAGTATATGAAAACAAAATACATGTTTATACCTGATACCAAGTCACTGTACTCCTAAGGATGGCCAAAAAGCAAGCACATGGTAGAATATAGGCCTAGAAACCAAACAAATATATATCAGCTACCAGCCTTCAACAATAAATAACGTACCAAATACTTCAAAATTCTGAAGGAAATAGAAACTTACCACAAACATGGTGAGAAAAGACCCAACAAGGGACATCACAAGTCCTGCAGAGGCTCAACAACATTGATTAAACCAGAAAGTCAGAAACAACAAATAAGTAAATTTCACATTTATTTGTACTATAGGTTTAAATGAGGAATCATCCTTTTCTTTAACTGAGAAAAATTCTAATGATGAAATAAACTTACCAAAGAATGGAACAGATAGAGCAACAACAAGGGAAGATAACACTAGCGCTGATCTGAGCATAACTATATTCGGGTATGTCTGTCGATTCGGAGGTAGCAGCTCCTCCAGACTCAGGGCGAGAGGAGTCATGGTAAGTGCATATGTGGGTATTAGTTAAGGACGGAGCATGTAACCACGTCAAAACTATGGAACAACATATATACTCCCTCTGTTGTTTTTTTTGTAAAGGATCCACACGTTTCGAGATTCAAAGTTTGTAAACTTTGATCAACAAATAGTCCAACAATACATAGATTATGTGACACAAAAGTGATACCATTAGATTTATATTTGAAAGTAATTTCTTATTATTATGATTTCGTATTTATTAACAACATATTGTAAGAGAAACCATCAAAGTTCAACTTTAGAGACCACACTAGGTCAAACCACGCCTTATAAATTAACGGAGCGAGTAGATCACAAGTTGAACTAAATATGATTTTTTAAATCTAAACTAGAAATTTTGTTGTTCCTCAAAGGTGGATTGATTGTCTAGATTTTGAGAACTAGGGCCTTCAATTTGTTCGAGAATGGTAATGAGACACGCAGCATTATGTGGGGGAGGGGAATTTATGATAAGATTTAGAATGTTAAGCATTGAAAATAAAGGTGTAAGAAAAGCCAAAAAACACACTCAGGATATTTGGTTATTGGATTTGTCACCTGCAAGAAAAGCCAAAACGCAGGATAGAATTAGTCAAATAACAGTATTTAGCATATGAAGCTGTAAAACGTACTAAGGAGAATACCAAAGACGAGTACGAAACAAAGAGTCATACCATGACAGAACCTAATTTTACTCTATCAAGAAATACACTATGTAAACTTTTGCTATAACTCACAGCTTGCTTTACTAATTTAGACAAGAACAATTACCGTAGTCCAGACGGCAATCTTGGAAGCCACAAGATTTGGGGGTAAGTTCAGTGTGAACTGAGACTCTGTAGATTCACCAAACATTATGTATCCCATAACCGCAGCACCAACGAACAAAACAGTAGATAGTGCAATGCTGTCAACAAACATAAACCCAGCTTGAGACCATGAATCACCCAGAAATTTTACAGCTTATATACAGTTATTCTGGAGTTGTTACCAGGTGAAAACAACAGCAGGGAACTGGTTGCGTTTCTTCAGAGAAGAGTAGATGTTAGGGAACACTCCATGTCCTGAGTAGCAGTACCCATACAGCCCAATGGCAATGGGGATTCCTGGGAGATTCAGTGCAGTCCCTTCACTCTTGACACCAACGTGATCGACAAGCCCGACCCAGAACAGGCAGGAGACAATGATGATAGATGCAATGACTCCTCCAGCTACAATCACAATCACAAGATGTGATCCGACTCAAGGTTACCTTAGTTCAGTTAAGTCCAACTCACGCAAATATATTTGGTGAGATGAAGGATAGAAGCAAGGAGTGAATTGATACCTGAAATGAAGCTTAGGCAGCTGAGGTCGCGAAGCCAAGTTGTCGGCATGACAATAAGAGCAGTCAGGATTGCGAATAACACATGTGAATTGAGGGTCAAACTCCCTATGGTTAGGTGCGCGTTGGGGAACAATTTTGATAAATTGTCACTCTCTAATATCAAATACTCAATGCAACAGGCCTGCAAGGAAATATTAGGACCACTTAGTATGTGGGAACTAAATGTTTATAAAGAGCATCATGAGTCAAGTCATTTGTTTTACAAAAATTCCTGTAGTTTAGAGAACAAAAGAGTTTTCGGTACCAAAAGACAGTTCTGGCAGTTGCTATTCAAGTGTTCGCAACTTTCTTTCTTTTTTTCATGTTGATTAGATTCACTTCTGTCGGCGGAACGCCTGCTAGTGCGTGTGTTTGTACGTCTGTGTTTGCACTGTTGTAGGACAACCAACAATATACGAGAACACACAAACACAGAAGTGTTTTGGCGCTGCTAAACGTTGCAGCCTTTTCTGATTTACTTCTTCCCTTTATATTGCAACAAACAGAGAGTAACTGACATGCTTAGCAATTACTAGAGTAACTGACATGCTTAGCATTACTAGCTGCATGCTTACTAGTTACAAAACGTGCAGAGTAATTGACATGCACTACGTGCAAATAACTACATGAGAAAACGCAAAGCTGACATGCAGAGTAAATGACATGCAGACTAAAGATAGCAACTAGATTAACTAACATTACTCCTCCTAATCTAGTTGAGGGTGATGTCGACGACGCCGTGCTTCGAGCGCAGGTGCAGAAATCTCACCCTGCCAAGTGATTTTGTCAATATATCTGCCAGCTGATCGTCGGTGTGGATCTTCTGGATGGCAACTTGGCCACCCTCGACGCACTCCCGGATGAAATGAAAGCGTGTCTCAATGTGCTTGCTCCGGCCATAAAAGACCAGATTCTTACAGAGTTGTATTGCCGACTGGTTGTCGACATGGATGGGGACGATGCACGGAGCTCGCCCGTAGAATCTGCCGAGCAGGCGACCAAGCCAAAGCCCTTGGCATGCCGCTGATGACACCGCGATGTACTCATCCTCGCAACTGGACAATGCAACCACTGATTGCTTCTGGGATTGCCAGGTCATGGGTGCCTGACCGATGCAGAACAGCACACCAGATGTGCTCTTGCGATCGTCCAAATCTCTCACCATGTCCGCGTCACTGAACCCCTGGAGCTTGATGTCGCTGGAGCCGCTGGAGTAGCTGAGGCCGAAGTGAATTGTACCCGCAACATAGCGCAGTAGGTGCTTAACGGCGTTGAGGTGCTCCATTGTCGGTTTCTCCATGAACCGGCTGACGTATCCGACGGCGAAGCTGATGTCCGGCCAGGTGTGGACCAAGTAACGAAGGCTTCCAATGATACTGCGGTAAAATGTAGGATCAACAGGAGGGTTGGAGCTCTTCTTACTCAGCTTCAAGCGCGATCCATGGGGACTTGAACAGCATTGCAGCCAGCCATGCCCGCTTTGTTGCTACGCCGCCTAGCATAATGTGATCTTCCCGGGCAGCTGCTTGACCTCGATCCCGAGGTAGTAGCTCAAGTGCCCAAGGTCGCTCATCTTGAATGAGCGCTGCATCTCTTTCTTGAACTGATCGATCTCACCTGGGTTGGCACCGGTGAGAATCAAGTCGTCGACGTACACGCCTAGTAGGAGACGCCCGTTCCCCGTGCCACGTGTGTAAACACCGTGCTCCTCCGTGCACCGAGTGAATCCCAGTGCCACCAACGTGCGGTTGAGCTTCACGTTCCATGCTCATGGGGCTTGACGTAGCCCGTACAATGCCTTGCGCAGCTTGAGAACTCGTCGTTCTTGCCCGGTGATCACAAATCCTAGTGCCCGAGCAACGTAAACTTCCTCTGTGAGGTCCCCGTTGAGAAATGCAAACTTGACATCGAGGTGATGAACTGTCCATCCTTCATGCGCAACAATGGCCACCAGTGCTCGCACGGAGTCGAGCCGCGCCACCGGCGCCAATACCTTGTCATAGTCCACATCAGCACGTTGCACGTAGCCCTTCGTGACAAGTCGTGCTTTGTGCCTGACCACCGAGCCGTGTGCATCCTTCTTGAGCTTGTAAACCCATTTGAGACCAATGGGTCGGTGTCCCGCCGGCCGATCAACAACCTCCCAGGTGCCATTGTCTACGATCGCGGCCATCTCTTCCTCCATCGCCGCGCACCAAGCCGGATCGGTGTTGGCCTCGGCGAACAACGTGGGCTCCTCAGATGCCGCCATGAGCAGCTCCTCTGGATCCAGCTCGACTTGCTTGGAGTTGTCGATGCAGTCCTTGACGGTGCGGAACCACCGGGGTGTGCCCTCATCGTCCAGCTCATTACCGGACGGGATGTTCGAGGTGGCATGGCGTACGTGACGCGTGCGCCACCTGCACTGCTCCTGGTGTCCGAGGGAGTGCGTGGCGTCTGCTCCCCTTGCTCTTGTTCTGGTGAGGCCGGCGGGGATACAGGAGAAGCTGTCTCATTGCCACCCATGAGAGCACTGACCATGTATTCCACAGTGAAGGTCTCAAGGACTGCGTTGCCGCCGCCCTCCTCCCAATTCCACCCGCTGCCCTCGTTGAACACCGCATCGCGAGTGACGTGCAGATGACCACTCACCGAGTCGTACACATGGTACCCCTTTGAGCCCAATTCATAGCCCAGAAACACCATCTTCACACTGCGATCGTCGAGCTTGGCGAGATGGGGACGCGTGACCTTCACATGCGCAATGCACCCGAACGTGCGCAAGAAGTTCACCGCCGGCATCTCGTCGTGCCAAGCCTCGTAGGGAGTCATGCCGGTGACGCTTTTCGTCGAAGACCTGTTCAAAATGAACACAGTTGTGCTCACCGCCTCCCCCCAGAATGTACTGGGCACCTTCTTTGCCTTGAGTAGGCATCGTGCCATAGCCATCACAATCTGGTTCCGGCGCTCCACGACGCTGTTCTGTTGTAGGGAGTACGGCGCCGTGAGTTGCCGGTGCACACCTTTCTCTGCGTAGTACTCACCGAATGTCACGGACATGAACTCGCCTCCGCGATCAGTACGTAGCGCGCGTAGCTTGCACCCGGTCTCGACCTCGACGCCGGCTTGGAACTTCTTGATCGCGCTGGACGCCTCGTCCTTGCTTGACAACAACACTAGCCACATATAGCGGCTACCATCGTCAACGGGGAGGAGGAAGTAGCGCTTGCCACCGTGTGTCGCTGGCGTGACAGGCCCGCACAGATCTCCATGTACGAGGTCCAGACGTCCCTTGGCGCGGTAGTTGGCCTCGACAAGGAACGGCGTGCGCCGCTGCTTGCCGACGAGGCACGCGTCGCAGAGCTGGTTGACATGATCCAGCAGCGGAAGCCTACGCAACATTCCGCCACACCCAAGTTTCTTCAACCCCTCGAAGCTCAGGTGGCCGAACCGCTCATGCCAGCGCCACGCATCGTCGTTCGCGTGCGCCAGGAGCGAGATCGGTCGAGCGAGCGTGAGGGAGATCTTGTACAGTCGATTCACCGATCGTTGTACCTTGGCAAGAAGCTCCCTCCTTGGATCACGCACCCGCAGTACGCCATCCTCGATCAACACTTGGCACCCGACCTCGTCGAGTTGTTCCAAGCTGATGATGTTGCTGTGTAGACGTGGGATGAAGTACACGTCCGACAGCACACGATGGCGTCCACCCTGTGCCGTGAACATGATCGTGTCGTGCCCGAGGATGTCCACCATTGATCCATCGCCGAACTTCACCGTGCCCGTGATGTCGCGGTTCAGCTCGGAGAAAGCCACGCCGTTTCCTGTCATATGGTTCGACGCGCCCGTGTCGAGGTACCACACGCCGTCGTCCTAGCTGCCGGTGTGGTTGTCGGTGTCACCCAACTGCACCGTCGCGCTTTCTTCGCTGAGGAAGACCCGTCTGCCGACGTGCACAGGTACGGCGCGCTCTGGGCGCGTGTGCATCGGTGAAAGAGAGGCCACCTGGGCCATCAACAGGGACGGCTCGTCGTCACCACCCTCCTCCGCCAGCAGCACTGCGACCGCCGCCTTGTCTCTCTTCTTCTTCTGGCACTCCCGGGCCCAATGCCCAGTTTTCCCGCAGTACTTGCACGTATCCTTGTCGATGACCTTACCGCCACCGCCCTTGCGTGCGTCGTCGGTACCGCGCTTGGGTGGCTGCGTGCCGTGCTGTGGCAGGACCGAGCCACCGCTTGCACCACTTCCGCTGGCGCCAGCGCTGCCGACGCGCGCACCCTCCTTGTCACGCTTGCGTAGGCGACGGATGAGATCCTCCTCCTTCAATGAGAGAAGCAGCCGGGAACCCAACTCTGTGGCCACTGCCCTCGCGTCGAGCCGCTGCTCCACGGACCGGAGACGGCCCTCCTCGATGTCCAGCAGCGCCTCGATTGAGATCGTGACCTGCATGAACCGATCTGGGACCACCTGGAGCAACTTGCGAACGACCTCGGCTTCGTCGATCTCATCACCGAGAAGACATAGGTTGTTGGCGAGGCCCGCAATTCGCATCGAGAAGTCATCCACATTCGCGCCTTCCTTGAAGGCGATGTTGTTGAAGTCGCGCCGGAGCTTCTGCGCGTTCGCCACACGCACCCACTCGGCGCCCATCCGCATGACCTTGACCGCCTCCCACGCCTCCTGTGCGGTCTCCTTGCTGCGATCAAACTCATCATTTCCGTCGGGACCGAGCGAGCGATCGCTGCTAGTGCCAGCTGATCCTCACCGTACTCGACGTCACCGGGTTCAATTGCGCCCCACAGACCTTGTGCCTGCAAGTTGATGCGCATCATCACCACCCACTCCGGGTAGTTTGTCTTCGTCAGCATCAGGTACTGGACGGACGCCGATGACTCCTTGATGGTGCGGTGGACGACGATCGACCACTCATGCTGCGCCTGCCCATGGCCGTTGCCACGCCTGCGCCCACGTCGCGACGGTGGCGACTGCGAACGTTGCCGGTGGCTGGGCGGCGCACTCCCACGGCGCTGAGAAGAGTCCGCCATCTCTGCTCCCTAGAACGAAACGTGGCTCTGATACCAATTGTCGGCGGAACGCCTGCTAGCGCCTGTGTTTGTACGTCTGTGTTTGCACTGTTGTAGGACAACCAACAATACACGAGAACACACAAACACAGAAGTGTTTTGGCACTGCTAAACGTTGTAGCCTTTTCTGATTTACTTCTTCCCTTTATATTGCAATAAACAGAGAGTAACTGACATGCTTAGCCATTACTAGCTGCATGCTTACTAGTTACGAAACGTGCAGAGTAATTGACATGCACTACGTGCAAATAACTACATGAGAAAACGCAAAACTGACATGCAGATAAAGATGGCAATGGGTACCCATAACCCGAAACCCGATGGGTAATTACTCCATTAGAGTACATATATGGGTTAAAATGTCTACCCATGGGTCTACTAATGGAGAAAAATAGGACCCAATGGGTACGTGGGTGTGGGTATGGTTTGACACTACCATACCCATTACCCAATGGATACCCGAGTATTTATGGGCCATCTATTTGTAGCCCAGCCCACACAACAAATAATTATATTTGGCCCAGCCCAATAGATGTAAACTAAAACCCTAACCCTATTCCCCAGACGGCCGCTGACCCAATTCCCATTTCACGCCTCCTGCCGTTCGGGCCGGGTGCCTCTGCCGCCACCGCCGCCGCCCCAAGCCGCGCCGCCGCCGCGCCTCAAGCCGCTCGGCGCCGCTGCCTCGCCGCTCGACGCCGCCGCCGCTCGGGCGCCGCCTCCTGCCGTTCGCGCGCCTCACCGCTCGGCGCGCAGCCCTCACCGTTAGACGCCGCCGCCCTCCAAGCTGTTCAGCGCCGCCGCCCCCCTCACCGTTCGGTGCCGCCGCCCCCCTCGCCGTTCGACGCCGCCGCCCTCCAAGCCATCCTCGCCACCCTCTGCCAAGTCGCCGCCGCCGCACTCTTTAATTTAAATGGTGATCTTGTTGTTTAGGTGATTTGATCCTTAATCTTGTATATCATGTCTCGGGTATGGGTCACCCGTCGGGTTTATTTCACCCGCGTGGGTATGGGTTTGGGGGAAATGTTGTACCCGCCTGTGTTATTGGGTCCTCCAGCGGGGATGTTTTTGCTTAATGGAGGTGGGTTTGGGGTGGTGAAACCCAATGGGTATAGACCCATTGCCATCTTTACATGCAGAGTAAATGACATGCGGACTAAATGACATGCAGACTAAAGATAGCAAGTAGATTAAAACTAACAACTTCACTGTATCCAATGTAGTATTAAAAGAGCATCTAGTAATTTATTTGTCACCGTAATGTTTCCAGAACATGAACCATTATGCTAAGATAGTAAGACTCAACAACCCCAATGATTCATAAGAAGTACTTACATACAGTTCCATGTACAGGATAACCTGTAGGCGGCAAAGACACAAGAGACGAAGAGTTAGCACAAGACCATCCATTGTACTACATACTGAAATGAAAACAAACTGACAGTTGGGCATCAGATGTGTCAAAAATATACCGAGATGATGATGCGGCCAGCAGTGCCAAATGCTGCGTGACCAATGTCCGGGTAGGTCTCAAGGCCTTCCTTGCTGTCCAGGCAGCGCCGCAGGAGTATACCTGTGTACCATGCCAGCACGGCCAACACAGCCAGTATCACTAGTCCAAGCCAGCCACCTTGCTTGACAGCATAAGGTGTTGATAGGACCCCCACACCACACAGGACATTCACTCCTGGATATGACAAACAGGTCATTCAATGGAGGCAGCAAGAAAATTTAGTTTTGGTGCCTATTATGACAATGAAACAAAAACTACAAGTGAGAATGATAGTACTGTCAGTTTATTATGTACTATTTCTTTTCATTGCAATGGAAAAGAATTAGTCTTTTGTTACAACTACGTACTTCAGAAATTGAGCTGTCACAGAGGAGCTGAAGCTGCCAAATCAAATGTACTAGTTCAATTGGGTACTACCGGATAATTAAATTTCTATTTTACATGATAAGGATCAAAACCTCAGAAACAATTACAGTAGTAATAACTCTGTGTAGAGTTCTCTTTCAGATGAAAAGAAACATAAGTAAACAATGCTGTGAATTTTGGTGAAATTATAGTTCAAAACCACATTAAGCAGAGGGCAGGATTTAGGTGCACTGAAAACCATTCAATTCAATAGCAACACCTTCAGATTTTGTGAATGGAACGGCTTGTCTGCAGGAAAAAATGATCCAGATTACTCTATCGTGCATCAAAAAGGTCGTGCATCATAAGTTTATAAGGCTATCCAAGTTTTAAAAGTTCTTCTTTAGGTTCAGTAGAGATTGTAGAAATCCAAAGAAAAGTAGCAGGGAGAATATTTTAACGTAACACGTTATACACCACAATCCAGCTTATGTTACTTATGCTGAGCCTTACTGGTAACTGTTTAGGATGGAATGGTATGCTGAAACTGTGGTAATAATATCTCAAAACAAATACTTGTTAGAGACATCTTGTGACAGCATGGATCGGAATCCACATGAGCAGATGCTCAAGGCCTAAGTTTTTCAGCTTTGCTATTATTGTATTGCATGATTTGATTAGGACAAGGTTTCCCTTTCTCCTCGAGAAAGACAGATCTTAATAATTATAATCCAATTGTCCATGTTCCTGTCACATGAATGTACTGACTCATCAACCATGTGATGCCTACATCATATGGAGACCGAGAAGAAAAGGCCCAATTGGTGGACCTGTGATGCGGCATGACAACAGAGGATAGATAATACACAAGAAACAGAATATGATGCTGATTGACATTCAGAGTGTTATATTAACATTAACTACTTAGTGAAAATGGCTCTGAACAGAATCTGTACACTGAACCTTGATGTTAGCATGTGGAGAATGTGTCCAGGTTCAACAAATATGGCATAATGCGAAGAATTACATGCATAAAAATTGGGCAATATCGCAAAGAATTATTTTATTCAGTATCATTGCAAAGATCACGGAGTTGAAAAATACATCGTTTGTGAGAATGACATGTGGGATCCAGGACCACCTGTCATTGATACATTAGATGGTATTTTTTAACTCACGATTTTTGCGATAGTGCGGAGCAATATTGCGCTATGGCAAATGGCATCCTGTAGAACTGCACTGCTGAGACTAATAATTGAGATCCCATTCTCAGGTTGTTCTCAAGGAACAATGTATATAACATCAAGAGAGTAACACATCCATTTATCACATCATGTAGCAGTGATAAATAACTAAAGTGAGCATACTAAGTTGCAGTTGAATCTTTTAAGTTGCCTGCTGCACTATTCAATCCATCTCAACATGACCATCCAGTGTACAGTCCATCGTTACATGTAATAAATTATGAATGGCTTTACACTAGATTGTTGTGACCTTTTTTTTTTTTCCCATGAACATGTTCTTCACTCTTCTATGGCTGACAAAATACATTAATAGCCAAATTGGTCAGTTAGGTACTCTTTAAATACTGAATTATTTGACTCATTGATATACTCCCCATGCTACAAGCCCTGCTGGTAGCGAGTGTCATGAATTTTTTGATGGAGAAGTTTGACCTGATAAGTTTTCTACTTTCTTTATCATGTTTGTTTGCTTTTCCAGATGGTGGCATGACATGATGTGTCCACAAATTGCACCACAATATATCATCATCATCATCTTGAATCATTGGCCAATACCGCATTTATCCACCAAGATGTACAAAATCTTGTGTGTGTGTGTGTGTGTGTGTGTGTTAGACAACTAGTTAATGCCAATAGCTAAAGAAAGCAATGCAGCATCATTTCGTTCCTTTTCTTTCTGCGAGAAATGCAGTATCATTTCGACTCTTCAGAACCATGCATTGCTCCGAAAGCCCAAGATCGATAAACCTTGTGTGATACGTACCGTTCATGACTCCCTGAGTGTAGGAGCACTGCCGGTACGGGCCTGCCTCGTGATGGCCAACCACCAGAGGCTTCTGGTCCTCGGGGATCCTCTGCAGAGACGACGGCTTCCTCGACGGCAGGAGGTACTGAGAGCTCTTCCGGGCGTCTTCATGGTGCTGCTGCTCGTCGTCGACGCCCGCCGCGGTGGTCGGCTGCAGGAGCGGCTTGATGAGATTGGAGATGATCTCCGGCGTCTTACCACGGAACGAGTTGGTCAGGAAGGAGCTTGACAGCCTGGTCAGCGATGGGGAGCCCAGGAAGCTCAGGTTGGGTGACTGCACGCTGCTGTACATGTCAATGGACTGCCTGTTCATAGAAGGGCAAAACTTTATGTTACTGAACATATAAGATAGAATTGAGTTAATTGGAATATAGAAATAATTAGCTAAATTCTCGTGCATTGCTACGATGAAAATGATATTATTTTAGCACATTGAGTCAACATTATCAGGATTAGCTTGCTTGGACCACATCCTCGGTCGCTTCGTGTCTCTGTGCCCTTGGATTTGCAATATACCTAGTAGAGTTCTGTTGCTTATTTTTATTACAGAATTTTTAGAGCGGTAGAATTTGTATTTTCAATAAATTATTTTTTCTATTTTTGTTTAAAAGTTTTAGGAGGTGTCAAGGGTAGTAGGAAGGGATAGAAAAACCACCATCACCAGAGCTTGTGCTAATTAATTAAGAACAAGTGATGAGTTTTATGCAAATGGATCAATACGCCTGGCAAGGAAAAAGATCTGACCAGGTTTGTTTCAACCTAAAAAGTTTGTTAAGATGCAGAACTAAGCTCTTAGAACGACATACTCTTTTTGTTGCAGAAAAGATATTATACTAGGCGCCGCATCAGTTGATGAGTATGAGCCGCTTTAAATCTGAGTTAGATTAAGGCCAACTTCTTCTAACTTTTAGTCTTTGGCATCTTGATTTTATTTTTTTTGCTTTTTTATTTTTTCTCTTATTTCTTTGCATTGTGTATCATAATATAATTTTTTTTATAATTTTTAAATTTAACTATCTAAAAAAGTTAATAGTTACTATAGTATTAAAAAAAATAATCAAAAACCACATCTTACAAGCCAGTTGAAAATATGGCCCAGAAGCTATCATGTGTTCCTTGAAGATCTCCAACGGATTTGACTCAATCTGTCTTTTCCCACACAAGGCCTCCTGTTTGGTAGAACAGATGAGACCGGTCGAATTAGCCACGTCGGCAGACCAATGCACCCGGGACCACGTGTACAGAGACATCTAGTAACCAATCAAAACTGTGCTCATGACACACCAGCAGCAGAGCACACGTGTCAATGGGTACTCGTATCGTACAGCTCGATCCACACGTTCTTCTGCACGTTTCCTACCCAAGAAACACCAACTGGCCACGCAAACCCAGGAGGGGCCGCTTATTTTTTTTAAAAAAATAATACTTATATATTATTTTTTTTATTACACGAAGATGCGAATGCACATATACTGCTACACACCCAGATCAGACACGAGAATGTCTCTTACTACACATTTAAATAGGCAGAGATCTATGATAAATTTATAATCTTATAAAATTTTTACTAAAATATATTTATATATATAATAGAAGAACATAAGAATTTAAACTATGATGGATATAGTATACCTACAACTCCATTATCCACCAAAATATTTATGAGGTGTTAATCTAAAAAAAAGAGCATAGAGCGTTAGCGCTAGAATTCGAGTCATATTTTATTAAGTATAAGACTGTTCGTTTCAACAATTTAATCTAAAAGTTGAAGTAGTTCAATTGAAATATTGCCATATTTTTTTTTAAATTTTACAGTACGAAAGGTTGCAAGAAAAAGCAATTGACAACACGCTACCGAAATCCACGATGCACTCTCCAGAAAAATCGAAAAAGAAACAACCCTGGACGTGGCTGCATCCTGCAGCTAGCTACCACCAATGACCAACCTGTAGCTCTGCGGCCACTGCTGGGTGTAGGAGCTGGGCTGGCTGCGGCGTCCGCTGGCGACCCGAGGGCTGCCACACGACGACGAGGAGTCCGACCCGTCCGACTCATCGCCGCCGCCCCGCTTCCCGTCCTCCACGGCGGCGTCCTCCTCGTCGCTCTCAATGATGAAGCTCCGGTCAGACACCGAGTTCTTCATCTTCCCCTAGCTACCAGCCTCTCCGGCCACCTCCTCAAGCTTAATGGCAATGGAGAGGGAGAGGGGAGAGAGAGAGAGAGAGAGAGAGAGAGAGAGAGAGTGTGTGTGTGTGAGGAGGAGACGGGGGGAAGAGGGACGGGTTTATACAACGGCGATGCGGCTGCTTTGGGCGATTCCGTGGTGGTCACAGGGGAGATCCCTCCAACGTGGCTAAAAGCAGGTGGAAAACAAAACAACCATTTGGTCTTATTAGACCAGTCTCAATGGAGTTTTATGGAGGGTTTCATGCACATTAAATACGGTGCCACATCAGCCAAAAGAAGCTTTTTGCATGAAACTAGAAGGAGAGAGAAGGAAAACGTTTTATCCCCATGAAACCTTTGAGCGTTGTTTCCAAAACGTTGGTAATCGTGTGAAATCCCCACTGAGAGCCTTGTTGGGTTTCATCCCGTGCGAGCGTGCTTCTGATTGGAGAAGAGAAGGAAGAGGGGACCACAGAAAGGCTAAAATAACCTATGAAATCGCGCAATGAAACTATACACTGAGAGAAAAGACTTGTTTCATGTTTTGTTTTATATCTTGGAAACTGGGAGGTGAAATCTTGCATTGAGAAAAGACTGCTTGCTTGGCTAGACTTGAGGAATTTACAAGGCATCTGTTCTAATAGGACAACCAACACATCTTCAATGCTATTTAAGCCTTAGGGAGAAGATAAATCAATTAAGAGAAAAAGAGACAAGATCAAGCACTAGACGACAGAGATAAGAAATTGCAAAGTTAAGACTAGTAACATCCCCTTTGTAATTGCTCTACGAGAATATGCTGTAATCCTGAGATAGCAATGAAGATAGTTATCGTAGGAGGGTCTATGATCACAAGGTGGTGGCAGAATAACTTACAACTATGTCATAATCGTAGGAGAACTTACAACTATGAAGTGGTCGCAGAAAAGGCTTATGACCAAGGAATGGTCGTAGAGGGACTTACGATCATGAAGTGGTCGTAAAAAGACTTACGACCAAAGAGTGGTCGTAGAAGAGCTTACCACCACTTGGCTAAGTTTCTCTCTTACGCATAAGGGATATACACAAGAAGTATAATAGCGTAATAATATCATTTATAGATAAATAATAATTTGAGGATTGTTATATCCTCATCAAGCATAGTCTAGGGTACTCGCCTTTCTCTTCTTTTCAACCGATTTCGCTAGTTCTGAACTGGTAGGGCTAGTTATAAGTCTTAGCACTCTCCGATTGGACGCTATCACTCGGAGTAATGTCCTTAATTGGTTCCCTTTTGGGGAGGTCAAAAATTGTCTCCCTAACCACTGGAACCTCCTTGGAGGGACATGCTTCCTCAAGCACCAGAATACTTGCCTCTGGTGTTACTAAGGAGGTATTGAGGGTGGCCGCCGAATTCTGAACTTGTTCGGTCCTGACCACCTTAAAGATCATGACCAGTGGATTAGATTCCACCACTAGTCTTGCAGCCTCAGCCTCTCTGACCAGTAGCTCTGATTCCGCTCCCGTGGACTCACCACTAGCAACAAGCTCGATGGTGAAAGGTTTCGCCTAAGAAAAATATATTTCTAATGGTGTAATTTGTTTGTTCTTCGTACAAGAGTAGGAGTAGGCTTATAAGGAAAGCTCTCAGGGTAGTAATAGAAACCTACCTCAAAGGGAATTTTTGCCTTCTCCTCACATGCTTGAATAACTAGAGGGGCACGAGAAGATCCTGATGCCCCATTTGACTTCTTCATAGGCCATCGTTTCCTAGGGGTTGGTACAATTCTTCTGCACCCTCTTTTGGCTTAGAGTCTACTTCGATCATTTGTCTATGCCAAGAACATTAGAACACAACAATTGGAAGATAGTTCTGAGTTACAGGTATCATAAATTACCTTGAACCTCTCGATCGTGTCCTCTTGAGAGGTAACCGCTAGGATCAAAGGGACTCATTCTTTCCGCTCGGGTTCCCCTTCGTAGATTGACTTCACTCTCCCTCTTATTTTAGAAGGGGATAAGGCTACAAAATAAAAAGGGAGAACTACAAGTCAGAAAAGGCACTATTAAACAAAAAGATTTCTAACCGGTCAAAGTCCTTGAATGTTTACCTTCTGAGGAGTCTCTGGTCGAATCTTTTGCACCTTTATACTATAGCATGATATGATCGTGCAATTTCAAGCAATTGATTTGGCATGTGGTGAAATCTCTCACCACATGCCAATGTCAATCCCTTATCCTTTAAGCATATGATAATGTTGACCATTCGTTGTATCCTTCCTTCCTTCTTAGGAGAGGATCTCCATTCTGGGCTCTCCATAGCAACCCTTCACGCAAATGATAGACTGTCTTCCTTGCTCACCATCATATAGAACCAAAGTTTCTTCCATGATGACCAGGAAGACTTCGAGTATATCAGAATGTACTCTTTCGCCTCTCCATCATGAAGACATAAGGATAGGGGTGGGAAACGGTATCAGATAATATGTTTTATTTGATATTCGTATCAGAGAAAACGCGAATGTGTTAAGCAAAATCCATATTCGAAAATGTCCATATTCATATTCGAGAATATTCATATCCGTATTTGAGAATATTTGTATTCACATTTGTATTTGAGAATATTCATATTCGTATTCATAGTCAAGACTATTCGATTTGTATTCGATCCATTTCCTATGTGATTCGGAATTTTGTGATTCAAAATTTAAATTTGGACGGTTTAAAACCAGTAACTGTTCCAGTAACGGGTCAAAAATTGGCAAAACCGCTAGGAATTTGTTCTACCGAGATTTGTTACAGAAGTTGTAGGAGGATATTCATATTTGACCGAATTAAGTATATATTCGATTCGAATTCGTATCCATTATGACATTCGATTCGTATTCATATTCGAGAATATTCGAATTCATATTCATTTTAAAAATATGGGTTCGTATTTGTATTTGAGACTATTTGATCGTATCCGATCCGTTTCCACCCTTACGCATGGTGAAATCTCTCATCACGTGCCACAATGTCAATCCTTTATCCTTTAAGTATACGATAACGTTGACCATTGGTTGTATCCTTCCTTCCTTCTTAGGAGAGGATCCCCATTCCAGGCTCTCCATAGCAACCCTTCACGCAAATGATAGAATGTCTTCCTTGCTCACCGTCATATAGAACCAATGTTTCTTCCATGACGATCAGGACGACTTCGAGTACATCGGGTTGTACTCTTTCGCCTCTCCATCATGAAGACATAGGGAGCAGTTCCTAGGTGACAATCCTGCCTTCCTGACTCTTCCAGTTATCGAATAGTAGTATCTGAAAAGCTCTAAGCTTGCCAGAATTCCTAGATACGTCTCACAAATATACATGAAGATACTGAGCATGGCAATCTAATTGTGCACTAGATTCACCAATTTGATCCTGTAGAACTCGTGCACCTCTAATAAGAAGGGGTTCACCAGGATTTGAACCTACATTCTACGTATGCCCAGAACACATGTATCTCATCATCTTCGCCATTCGAAAAGTTCTCCCCCATAGGCGTTTTCCATGGGATCAAGACTAGGTCAGGGATTAATCCATAATCCTCTAGGGCCTTTAGTCTCTTAGATCCTAATTCAGACCTTAGCCATTTAGTGATGAGTCCAGACATTTTTGTTGCGAATGGCTTGGATCTAGTAGAGACCAAGGGAATTTGGGGAAGAAAAGAACCTAGAACAAAGAGCTAGGGTGGAGAAAAATAAAGGAAAAATGGTGGTTATGTGAATTGTGCCTAATGGATATAAACTCTTTGGTTCCGTTTCCTTTGGTTGGTTATTCAATTTCAAGTGAAAAAACTTCTCTATCTTTCTTGACTATCGTCAAAAAGTCCTTCCAACTTGTATTTCAATCGAAGGATTCTAAGTCACGAATTCACTTAAAGTTTAGGGATAACTGATGAGGATTGAATAATCCATTAAATACAACTTTAATATGTAACTAAGGTTCTAAGCTATTGTAACCATAGATCGCTTGACACAGTACTGCCTGAGTACCCCCAGGTCGAAGAATTACTACCTGACCAGCCACTACTCGGAGATTCTATGATTCGATAGCTGGGCTTAACTTCAGGCAGTCTCCTGTATGGTGAAATAGGACACATGCGCCCCTAACCCCAATAACCACACGACGATTCCCCCATTTGTCTCCGACAACGACCATCTCACGGTTATTACTATGATCTTCTCCCACTGTAAGTAATCAATCAATAGTTATTTGTCAGATCTCTCTCACTGACAGCAATCGCTTGCTTGATCAGGCGTGAGGAATCGACAAGGCGCCTATTCCAGTGGGACAATCGACATCTCTTTGACGCTATTTAAGCCTTACGAAAGAAGATGAATCAATGAATCAGTTAAGAGAAAAAGAGACACAAGATGAAGCACTAGACACGGAGGCAAGAAATAGAAAGTTAGGTCTAACAACATCGTCTTTGTAATCATTCTACGAGAGCATACTGTAATCTCGATATATCTATAAAGATAGTCCATTGTGTCCTTTTCGATCCTTCTGAGAAGCTTGGCTTTTCTCTATAATTCGTAAGATCGACGATTTGATTGTCGACAACATTCAAGTTTGTTATAGAAATTTTTGGCTGGCTACTGGATTCAAATTTAAAAATTTAGTTTCAAACTTTTGATTTTTTTTATCTCAGTTTATAGTGACCGGAAACAAAGTTTTCAGAATAGTGATCTCAAATCGAATGGAAGACGCTCTGATAGAATTGCATTTTAGGATTGAATCAATCGAATGAAAGACGCTCCGATAGAATTGCATTTTAGGATTGAATTATAGAACCTAATATCCTACCGAATTCTACAAAAAAATATTTTTTTATAAATTATACTTTCCACCACTAAATTGGACTGCAATTGCACAAAACACATGGCCTGTTCTTTTTGGTTGCGACTTGTGATTTTTGGTTGCGGCTTGTGATTTTTGGGCTGTTTGTACGAGAGATTACAGAGTAACAGAAATTCACGTGCGGTTTTTGCCGATATAAATGAAGTGGGTATAGTATGTACTACAATTAACTAGTAGATCCTATCTTGAAAAGATACTCCGTTGAAAAGCTAGTTACTAAAAAAAAAAGTTCAAAAAGCAGTTTTTAGAAGCAGAAAATAACATGACCACAGTAAACTCCTTTGCACGTAACACCATTTAATTATACGATCCGTTGCGCTTTGCACCGTAACTCACCTTCAGACGCCACCCGTAGAGCTGGCCAACGGTACGGGGCTCGCATAAGATCGATTCCATCGAAGAAAACGAAAGCAAATTTTATGGGGATGCTACCACGTGGCCCTTTGGGGCCAAAGCATTTTTCCCCCGAAGAAATCCGTTCCCATCGCATGGCCTTATTCTCTGGTGCGTACTTTGTATGTCACTCACGCCGTGCGGAAGGAACACACGCCCTGTTCGTCCTCGATGCCCCTAACCATTTTGCACTAAAAAAAATAAAAAAAAATAAATATTCCAAACCCTTGGATGGTAGTATCTAAACTAGTAAGTAGTAACCACTTAGTATTTTTAAAAATACCCAAGTCTTTCATAAACTCAAAAGATGTGTGATTCTACATGATTCCATCATAATTTTACTACAATTCTATATGATTTTACGACTAAAATTACAATGCTACTAGCTGAATGCCCGTACGTTGCTACAGATTTTTAAAAGAAACTCACGGGTGGTAAAAATTTTTAGAATATGCATACAAACATGTTCTAAAAGATTTTAAATCCGTAACAACACACGGGCATTCAGCTAGTGTAGGTCAATTGTCAAAAGGCAAGAGGAATCAGGGGCATAGTTCAAATGATGATGAGTTAATTTTCATCAATTTATAACTATATAAGTTTCACAGATTTGCATCACCAAGAAAGATAGGGCATATAAAAATTATACAATCCAAGCAAGTGGGGAGGGAGGCGAGAGAAGCCGGGTAGAAGAGGATGTAGGAGATGGTAACTGTTGGTGGAAGTGGAGAGGAGGGGTAGTTAGATATGAGAGAGAGAGGGATGTTAGATACATGATCAAGATTTTAGTATTCAGATCGGACAGTTAAGAAGAGAAAAAGGAGAATGCTCTAACCACTAACTCAAACTTATTAAATAGTAAATATTAGCATCCTACCGGTTACAATTCAAGGCGTGATTTAAGTCCTATCGGCGCTCTAGGTGGGATGGAAGATTCTACGACTTGCGTCGCTGGAAATCTTGGCTACTTCCGGGTGTTTTTCCTTTTTCCAATGGCCGGTTTTCCCCTAGAGACGACACAGCAAGTGCCTTTTCGTGGCTACGCTTGTTTCGTGTTTCAAACGAGGTGATTGCGATGGGTGGTTCTCTCTCTTTGCCCTTTGCAATGGATATGGCTGCCAAGTGCCGACGACCTCCTGGTGAATGTGGGGTTGATGATGTTCCTAGCTACACTTTGGAGAGTTCCAGTTGCGCATAGGTGTAAAGTTGGGAGCCGTTTGAGCATGTCGTTTTAGGCTCACCGGGATGGCGCAATCTGCTAGCTAGTGAAGAAGATAGACCGGCCAGATCGCAGTGGAATGATGACCACTGCCTTCTGGTTGGAGAAAATTTATTGTGCAATGGTGACACAAACTAGTTTATATCACGGCCCAATCAGGCGTTAACACGTGGCTGCAAGTATTAAAAAATTATTATTTTTTTACTGTTTTGTACAGCACAAACAGTAAAAAATAATTTTTTATTGATTTGCTACAGTACAAAACAGTAAAAAATTATTTTTTATTTTTGTCTGCCACGTGTCAACATCTAGTTGGCCCGTGACACAAACCAATAAATTTTCTCCTTCTGGTTGAGCGTTAGGCCGGATCAATCACTACGGTGATAGACCTATGCAGTGCTCCTAAGCACATGTTTACGAACTTACCTCTGTCGGTGCACGTACTTGGCGCCTCCATCCGACTAGATCGAGCGTGTGCTGACTCAGACGACTCATCTTCTCTGCGAACTATATATCCCTGATATGTGATGTGTCTCCATTTTATTCATACCTGATTGAGTTTTGGAATTTGGATGACGCAATGATGAGCATACTCTCTTATGTATGGTAGCTATGGCCCCTACTACAAGGCAAAAAGGGTATTTTAGTCACTTAGTGTGGCTATATGAGGAGCATGTGCCGACTTAGATGACTCATCTTCTCTGTGAACTATATATATCCCTGATATGTGATAAATCTCTATTTTATTTATATCTGATTGATTTTTGGATGACGCAATGATGAGCATACTCTCATGTATGGCAGCTATGGCCCCTAGCTACAAGGCAAAAGGGTATTTTAGTAATTTAGTGTGGCTATATGACATCATACTATGGAAAAGCCATTTTTGCCCATAGGGACATATGCGCCCTCCATATCCGCCATCATTTTTGCTTTGAGATTCGTGCACACCTCATACACCCATGTATTTATCCATGTATTCCTTCTTTTCTAAATATCCTCTCCCTCTCCTACCTCTCCCATCTCTCTTCTCTCTCTCTCATAGCGCCACGGCAGTGAGCGGGTGGCGCCCTTGGATCCAACAGCGCACGGCGAGCCAGCGGCGGGCTCACATAAGATCAGGGCAGGGCGGCTTGGGCGATGGGGTGGTTGAGCTCGGTTGCGCATGGCGAGCTAGCGGTAGGCTCACATGAGATAGAGGTAGGGTGGGTCAGGTGGTGGGGTTGTTGAGCTTGGCGGCGCAGAGGACGACGCATGACAGTGGCTTGATGTAGGCAGCGGGGCCTTGCAGTTGTTACTGGAAATCTACATGTTTCCGACAGTGACAACACTGGGGGGTGATCGACAGCCTTGCGGAGCTCGAACGGTGGCGAGGAGGTTTCCGGCAGCTTCGCGGAGCTTGGACGGTGGCAGCATCACTGAAAACCTCGAGGTAGGTTTCCGATGGTGATGGCGGTGGGTAGGGTTTCCGGTGGCACGGTTTGCCAGAACCCGTAGAGATCAGGGAGAGCGAGGACAAAGAAATGGTGTATTTTTGTACCATATTTTGTATTGTATATTTTAAGTATCGCTTAATGAATTAAAGCCATATTTAGCACTATTTCGTACCGTATTTCCAAAATAGCAGTATGCGGATCGTATTGACAAAAATGTCGCTTATGCCGTCCGGTGGGCGGGCGGCCACGCCCACGAGGCGATACGTGGCACGGCCGCCAGTGGCAGGTGCCTGCCGCGCCCCTCACCAGATGGTAGGCAGCCTGCCGCTCGGTGGGCAAACGACAGGCTTGCCTACCGTTTGGTGAGGGGGCGGCAGGTAATTACTTGCCCTAAGTTTTTTTCATTTAGTAGATTTTTGAATTTTTAAATATACCAAATGAGCACAAAAAATTATGAAAATTTATATATAGTCTTCTGACACAACGTAACTCGTAGTGTAATTTTTGGGTAATTTTATCCATTGTGAATATTTCTCAAAAATTCATAAAATTTCTATAATTTTATGAGTTTTTACATATAGCAAATAAGCTCAAAAAATTAGGAAATTTTATGTGAAGCCTCCCGGTATAGTCATAGTTATTGTGTAACTTTTTGGGAATTTTATGTGGTCTCAATTTATGACGTTTATTCGGGTTAACTTAATCATGAATTTAATGATCGTCACGCATCTTTTTGAAGTGGTATGTATCGACCAATCATGCTATATATTATTTGCTACCATCTAGTTCGCATAATTGTTACTCTCTGTGTATGTGCCCCCCTTGCGTGGTCTCTCGTTCGCACTAATGTCATTATTTCCATGTCGTCCCCCTCGTCCACTCCTCGTTTGCACATTTGTCAGTGTTACGATGCCGCCCCCTCACTCGAAGTGTTGCTCGTAATAATGGGTTCTCAATGTATGGGGTGAGTGCACCAGCTTCACCTTTCGCTCACCTATAAATATGAACCTCTCGCAGTTTGTCGTTGCTCATCCCAGTTACTCATCGTAAAAGGTGAATGTCGTAGTCATTGTTGAAAATTGGGAGTGCGTAGTTCATTAGTTCATGAAGGCAGTGCGTAGCTCAAAATTGGCAGTGCTGATTTCTCATCCGAAAAAGGCAGGTAATTTTTGATCGTATGCTTTTGACATTACTCTCATAATCGTAGTCAATTAGGGTTATTTAGTTAGTCCTAATTAATGTAGTTTATATTATGAAGTAAGTATGTCATAGTAATTTAGACGTAGTTTGTACTATTTTTGTGTACGTACGGTACCCATAATTTGTTAGTTCTTGGTAAGTAATGAGTTAGTGCTAAGGATGATGGTAATGAATGGCTCGTCACTTTTTTCGGACGAGTAATCAAATTATCTGTAAGTAGTGAAGAATTCCTATGTAGTTACACGCACGCATATAATCACTGACTTATAGTATGTTGTTGTCATTATTAATCTTCATACTAATATTTCGTCTGTCCCATTTGTTGCAAGATACTCTTAAAATTAATAGTGCATAGCTAATTATTTGGAGAAGGCAGTGCATAAGTCATTAAGGACGCGACAGTGCTGATTACTTCTTTCGAAAGACATGTATTTTTTATAGCATGCTTTCGACATTATTCCCATAGTCATAGTCATAATTACTATTATTTAGTTAGTCAAGTTAATGTAGTTTATATTATAAAGTAAGTTTTATTGTCATTATTAATTTTTGCATTAATATTTCGTCTGTTCTATGTATTGGTAGGTATGACTTTACCGGAACTTTTGGAACACTCGTACGATGAGAAACACCATTGCCACGCATGAATGATGAGTGACGTGGCTAGCCCTTTGCCCTTCAAGCTACACGGGGGGAGGGGGATCCATGGGCGCTGGACGAGCACTACGTCCCAATCCTGCGGGCCACGGGCTTATTGCCCTTTGCGAGGCTAGTCTCCACTAGGCACGAGTTCATCATCGATGGCAGCCTGCTCGTGGCATTGGTGGACAGGTGGAGGCCCGAGATGCACACATTCCGCTTTCGTTGGGATGAGATGGCGATCACTTTGAAGGACGTCGCATTCTTGACCGGTCTCCCTCTCGGGGGTGATGCACTTGTTCCAGCCCCTGCACCAGCCGACTGGAAGGAGAGGCTGGCAGACCGGTTCGGCCAGCCTATCCCAGAGAGTGCACATGGCGTCCCCCGCACAAGGCTTAACAATTTCAGTGTGTGCCTGCAGGTTGCACCGCCGGAGGTTGTCAGTACGCACCTCGTCACGTTCCTTATCCAGCTGTTTGGTTGGAGCATATTTTTAACCACACACGGCGATATTTGCAATGCCGAATTCATCGGCCTTGTCGAGTCTTTGGTGAACACAGAGTTCAGGATGATGCCTCGGTGCAGCTGGGGATCAGCAGTTCTGTGCACCACATATCAGGGGTTATGTGATGCTTGCCAGCGCACAACTGTTGGTACCCCCAATCTGGCCATCTGCTACGTGCTCCTGCAGCTGTGGAGCTGGGAGCATGTCGGAACCCGTAGTAACGACTCCTGGCTCCTCTGTGTAAATCGCACTAGTCCAGGATCAGCTGGTGCACACAGTGACAACAAAGATAAATACCAAGCACAAATGACTAACTTCATTTAACTGATTATGGGCTTGATGGCCAAAGTTTACATCAGTGGCACATAAGCCAAAATTAAATATAAGCAGCAGAAGAAAACACCGAAGCGGAAGAAGCCCACTGAGCCTGCCCACAGGCAAACGACAGTAAGACGCGGCCTACTCGTCCTGATCTTCACCATGGTCGACGTCGTCCTTCTCTGTGTGGAGATATCAAGGTGAGTACAAACTTATACTCCGCAAATCATACAGAGAAATGCAACATAATGATAAAGACTTCAATGGAAGACTTATAGGGTTAGTTTGCATAAAACAGCATTTAAGGAAATACAGTAAATAGATTAAAATTGCTGAATTTAATACAGTAAGTAAAAACAATACTTGTAATTGAAAATAATACCGTTAGTGCAAGCTCCAACCAAACACCAACCTATTCACGGGCATCCCACCCGGACCATCTTTTCCAAAAGTTCACGTATGGATTCCATCCATCCACACGCTTTCACTGTGCAACTCTGATGGATTCTATCCATCCACCAGGTTTCAATCTCTCACGGATTCCATCCATCTGTAAGGTGTTCATGTCTCGTGGATTCCATCCATCCACAAGGTTTTCGAAAATCTTTTTGAAAAACAAAGTCTAATCCATGAAAAACTTTTACTAAGCATGCCCATGACCATGGGCACGGCTATCTAGGATATAATATACACTCTGCAGAGGTTGTACAGCTTTACCCACAAGACACGATCATACCCTTTTGCCACGCGAGTTACACACTTCCTTAGGTGTGCAGCGAGGAGATCACGACAATCAACCTGGCCAAGCCAACTCTATGGTTTCACCCCAGTAAGGAATCCACCAGACCGGGACCCCCTCTTGAGCCTGAGTGAGACTTCACATGGCTTAACCACGCTCACTCAAGTGAGACTTCTCATGGCACCAACCACGCTCACTTTCAACCTACAACTTGACTCAGGTTGGGACTTCACAAATTATTTAGCCAGGGCTGTCCCATACCAGCCATGTGGTAGTACAATAAGGCTTTCCAACAGTAGCTCACAGACCGGTCCTTAATTGACTTAGTCCCAACCACATACCCCTGTGCACGACAATCAACCCTGTGGCTACAACCAACAGAGCATGCCTGCACCCACCAACTAACCAATTGTCTAAGTCTAAACCAGTTTTTATATTTTATTTTCAAAATAATTCATAAACCTCCTTGACTCACCAAAGTCAAGGGTACATTTGAAAAGCTTATCATTTTATGCGAAAAGGTCATCATTTTATGTGAAAAGGTATCCCAACACATAACCGTTTATAGGCATAACTACGCATCTACTATCCATAAAGTCTCTAGCCATACTATTGTACCGACAAGAGTTTTAATCTAGGGTGACAAGGTATAAGGGAATTTCAATGTCAAAGGAGATGATAACAAATAGGCAATAACTAAATTTAAAACTGAATTGAAATATGTTGAATAAAAATATGCATACAGAATAATTTAAAACAATATAATTTTATTTTGAAATCTGGGATCAATATGATCAAGGAGTGTGACTTGCCTTGCTCTTCAACTTGGTATGAATCTTCGTCGAAGAATTTTCCCGAATCGTTGAAGTCTACATGTGAAAATAACCCACCAAATTCAAATAAATTCAAATTGACTTCAAATATTTGAATTGAGGCTAGAAATGGATATAGGGGAATTTTTGATGAATTTAGAAATTTGAATGGGCTCAATCGGAGTTAGGACGAAAAAGAACGGGCTCCGGGAAGTTTAAAATCAGGGAAAAAGGAAAAAGGGATTTTTGGAATTATTTTTCTAAAGGAGAATGAGATTTATGATGTTAGCAGAGGATTTAATTTCGACTGAATTATTTTTCAACGGGAAAAAGGATTAATTGCGGCATGCTGGCGTCAGCCGCGGGGTGGGCCGAATGACAGGTGGGGCCTGGTCCATGTGGACCGAGTCCACGGGTGAGGGGAGTGTCCGACGTGGCACGGGAGGGATGGTCGTGCTGAAGGGGCAGAGGAGAGCCGGTTGGCGCCGACATGGCGCTGACGTGGCGCCACATGACTGCCACGTAGGCAACCGTGGCAGCGCCGGCCGGAGGCACACGGGGACAACGGCGGCGCTTCGGTGCACAGCGGCCGGCGACGACTGGCGCACGGCCAAGAGGGGGCGACGGGGGTCTCGAGGGAGGGGTGCGGGCTTACCGTGGGCGACCGGAGGCGGCCGGTGGCGAGAGGGCAGAGGCGGCAGCGGGCGGCTCTTGGTGCGGCGGCGATGGGGCACTCGGGAGGGGAAGGGGAGTGGAGGGGGAGGTGGAGCGAGGAGAGCCGGCGCTCGGGGTGGCTTTTATAGGGGCCGGGGAGGGGGAGGCAGTGCAAATTTCTCGTCGAAGATGTGCGGGGGCGGCGACGGTTGCGAGCGGAAATGGGAACGTGGGTGTCGGGCGCGAGAGGGTGGTGCGGGTCGTGCAGGAGAGGAGGGGGAAGTGGGGAGGTAGGGTGGCGTGCGCACGAAAAGGAAGGGGCAGGCGCGAGATGGCCGGGAGGCGGTTGCGGCGCGAGGAAGGGGATGGCGGGGAAGAAGAACCCGACAGGTGGGCCCGGGCTGGCAGAGAGAAGGAGAGGGGAAAGGCACGGACGGCTGCGATGGCGCCACGCGTGGAGGATCGCACATCGGGCGGCTGAACGAGGGTGAGAGACGGACGGGCGGATGGGCGCGAGCGGGCGGCGTGTCGGCCCGGGAGGAGGGGGAGGCGGGTTTGTGGGCGGCAGGGATGGGCCGGGCGTGTGGGACTGGCTCCATCTGGGCCGTCCATGCGTCGGCCGGAGGGGGTTTTGGGGTTTTCATTTTATTTTCTGGTTTAGGATTTTTTTGAAAAGCCTAGAAAATTAAATATAGCTCAGAAAAATATGAAATTACTTCCAAAAATTCCAGAAAAATTCACAGGAGTTTCTGGAGACATTTTGAACTTAATAAAGATATTTTCAACTAATGTTGGTATCAAATTTTCATACCTAAAATATTTTTTTATTTTCAAAATAGATTTTAAAACTCTAGAAAACTCAGAAAACCCAAATAAATCCAAATAATTAATTTGACATAAGATTTTTATAGAAAATCAAAATATCATTTTATAAAAAATATTTTTAGGTTTTGCTTAAAATACTTTTCAAATCCAGCCTTTTCAAAAAAGAGGAATTCAGGGCAAATCCAAAATTAAAATTTAGGCAACAAAAATACTTTTTTATTTTAAACCAAATTAATTTAATTTAAGTTTTTAAATTTTTTTCTCCAAAATTTTTGAAAATAAACAGTTGGGCTGTTACAGAGCACTTCCTTTTCGGACGTCCGACGATCGTGATGCTAGTGCACCTGTTTGGCAAGGTCACCGACTTGATAGACGGGCCCACTATGGGCATCCGATGGACTACTGCCCGTCTGCGGTGGGCGAAGGGCAAATCGTCGAGGTGCTACTTGCTATGGCACAACGAGTTCGAGTTGTTGCACAACAGTGACATCATATGGAGTCCCTGGATGGTAGATTTTGTGCATCGTGTATCACCTGTCCCTACATTGCCTGGAGGACGGGGAGCTATGGATGAGACACACCATCTGGTGTTCTCGTACATAGTGGAGGCTTACGTTAGGTTTGTACCAGGCCGTGCCCCCTCTGGATGGCAGGTTCCTACCGCATGGCATGCATTAGTGAGTCAAACTCCATCCGACAATTGTGTACACTTTATATGTCTTGCTATGTAACGTCGATAATTTTGGAAATGCAGGCAATCGAGGGCTGGTCGGCATGGTACCGACTGGCGGCCAATGCAGCAGTAGTGGATGATGGCATGGACAGAAAGGGCACACCTCGATGTCATCATGGAGCAGTGTCCATATGACGTCTAGACGTACGACGAGTACCAGCAGTGGTATGTACCCCGGTTGCGCAGCAGACTCACCATTCCTCCACCATATCGCCCCGAGCAGATCACGCATGAGGAACATGTTGAATGCTCCATTGATCCCCATAGCGCTTTGCGGCGGCATGACTGCATAAGACAGTTAAAATATCTTATCGTTCCATTCAAGAAATTCATATTGCTCGTTACTGAACCTGTTTTGTATGTCACTTTAGTTGGAGCGAGTGTAGCGCATCTCAAACACGTCGAAGGCCGCCATCAATAGCCTGGAGACACCACTGGCCCTATAGAAAACTATGAAGTTCATCCTAAAGCAGGCCAAAAAAAATAGTGCACAACCTAAGCTGCGGACGTTCCATGGATCACAGTGCGCACATGAGCCACCCAGTGGGGCACCACGCTCACCCGCCAAGTCATCGCGACCTAGTGAGTCCGATCAGCCGTCGCAATGTACTGAGTCTGCATGGCGTCGTAGTACTAGCCGCCGATTATCCATTCGTCGTACTGACGAGGAGGTAACTTACGTACAAATCTACATTTTTTCCTATTACACCTTGCGTTCCACTAACATCATGGCATTCTCCCGCCACGGGTCCGTCATCGAGATGCATCCGTTTTGCCGTCTGCACCACCTGCACAGATTACCGCTCTCCGTTGTTCATTTTTGCTGCACATTTGGGAGGTATGAGATTCGTATTGTACAGCTGAAATATTTATTGTGACTAATATCATTGCATCTTACAGCCTCCAATTCAACATGAGGGTGACGATGAGTCCACCGACGATGACACGAGCCTCCCAGATGCTTGTAGAGAGCAGTACACGGCGCCGGAGTTTGCAGCGTACGTAGGGCAGAGCTCAGCGTTCTCAGCGTACCTAGGGTTTGGACACTTCAGTGGGCAGAGCTCGTCCGGCTTCACTCCCACGTCGTATGGTCAGGGTGAGAGCTCCTTTGCACAATGAGGGGGATTTCTTGAGTCCTTCGTACACGACATTATTGTGGGTAGCTCGCAGTTCAGCATGTCTCAACTAGATGACTTCGACCCTTATCGGACCCAGCCTACTGTACCTGAGCTTACTATTTTTATAAATACGGTGTGAAACAGTGCCAGATCTGGCTTTAACTCTCATTTAATGCCTCAAAGTACATGTATGAATCTCCACGCAAATGAACGGTGGATCCTGTGGGTACGTATGCCCTGTTGTACATAAAGCGGTATGAGTGTATTTTCAGTTTTAATTCCAGCCAAATTAAACATATATTCAACATATTTCCAGCATAACATGAATGAAATAATTTGCATATAATCATGTAATTCCATCTTGCCAATCATATACATGTGAATATTTAATGAATATGACCACAAATCTGCTGAAAATAACATGTTATGCAGTCCTTTGAGCAGAAAAACAATTATATCTAGCATATGACAAAGTAATTGTTTTAAGTTTGCTCTCCGAACAGAGTTGCTCAAGATTTCTAAACTTGGCCTTCTCATGTCAATGTCAAATCTCTCCACAAAAGATCTGAAAGCTAGTGATCAAGATTTGAGCTCTAAATTATGTTTCCACTGTCATAAACTCGCATATCCAGTGAACAACAATTTATAGATTTTTGGAACAAATGTTCACAGGCAATGAATTCACTAGCAGTAACCTGACAGCAGATTTGAATGACAGAATGCAGTCTCAAAAGACAAGCAAAGTAAAACAATCACTTCTGGACCGAACTACTCAAGAACACCTACTGCACAGAAAACAATTTCTATTGCCAGTCAACAAGTATAATCAGCCGAAAGTATTAGCCACTGTTCAGACAGTGAAAAACAAACTTATAGAGCTCAAATCTAATTCAGATAGCTAGATCAATCTCAGCATTCGACTAGTTCTTCACAGAGCAAGAACCGAGCCCACATAACATAGCATCCCAAGTATTTGATCTTTAAACAGAAATTCAAGAACAAATACAGCTGTTGCTATTTGAAGAAGAACCAAAATACTCACGGTGCAGACGGCACTCAAAGCCGTCCAGAAGAATATCAAGCCAAAGAAGAACACGAAAAACAGGGCAAGGCACACTCAAAAGTGCTGTCCCAGAAAACCTAGCACCCCTCTTTGCTGATGCAGAAGAAGGATGTGGTTGACGGAGATACAGTACCCTCTCCAACCTCGGGAACCCGACGCCAGAGCCGAGGGTTGGGGTAGTGTCGCACAAGACCACAGGAACACACCGGCCGAGTGTGCTCAAAACAACAGGGAACCGTCACTGCCTTCGTCCTCTTCTCGGATTAGCCTTCAACCTCCGGATTTCCCCTCACACCAAAAAAGGCGCACGGAAACCGGAAGCAAAGGCTGAGATGGTGCCGAGGCCCCAAACCTCCGCACAACCCGAAGAACCGAGAGGAAGAAGACTCAAGAGGCGCAAATTGGGATCAGAAGAGATGTGTACCACACGGTGGAAGAGCTCGGCTATTTGAAGAGGAGACGGGTTGTGGCGAGGTGATGCGGGTTTGCGGCTCCGAGGAACTCAGGCCAGCCCACGCCTCCGCCGCCGCCTCTCCAATCGCCGCCTCCCCCCATGCGCCACCAAAATCGCCATCCGTTTCGCCGGATCAGGGAGAAGCCAAAGCGGCCGCACCCGCACGCGCATGCGCTCGGGGAGGAGACTTTGTCTATCTCTTCGCCAGGCCCACTGACAGGTGGGCCCGCCTACATTTTATTTTTTTCTTTTTCAATTGGGAAATTACCGAAATGCCCTCGCATAACAACATGCCTATAGGGTAAAAAAATCCCTCTTGGTTTATACTATTGAAGCAACTGGCTGGGCACACTGCACACAGAAATACACAGACATAAGGTGGTATTATTGATCATACATGATTGAATTAAATAATCTGAGGACCACAAATAATTGGATTAACTTAACTCTTTTGGCAAGTTTGTTTATATACGCACACAACGATGCGACAAAATTAATTCATGTAAAGAAATTCTAATTCCACTAGCCGGCAAGCTTGATACAGTGGTTTTAGATCTACAGGTTAGGTTAATATAATCCATTTCATACTCCATTCTAGGCTTAGAATGAGCTGTCCACATGCCCTCTCGTGTGATACACTGTTAGTTCTATTAATTCTCACATGCCTCGCACTCGTAGGTTAATTCTGTCTCCGGCGGATGTGCTATATTATTGAGAGACTAACCGCATGCATGGATGTATACAATGAACACCGAATTAATCACGGGACCCGCTTGTTAGAAACACATGGGGTAGTTCATGGACTTGTTTATTTCGGTTGCGCCTGATAGCTTATAATTGTGGTTAATGGCTTTTAGTCTTAGTATGAGTAAATCGATTCAAAAAGATTATCCGATAAGCCACTTCAAAATGACAGTAAAAAAATTATCCTATTTATTTGTTAGAAGTTATATGTCATAAATCATAATCTGAAAAGAATTGAGCCGGATACTTACTTGTACCTGCTTCTTCCTACACGTGCATATGCTTTCCGTTTGTTCAGTTCATGCAAACTAGTATATATAGGTAAACTAGTATACATAGGTAGGGTCAAGGATGACACCGTGGATGATGACCTTAGTTTTGGAGTATCCGACCAATAATGTCGCATTTTATATTGATATTTACTTTCTTTATTTATGAAGTTGTAATGATTGAGCTTTATTTTTGAAGCAATGCGGGTGTTGGTGTTTGATGCCTCCCCTCTGGGGATGGTGTTTATAATTCTCTTGTTCTTTAGTGAACTAGCAGAGCTCCTGCCTTGGGTTCAAATTTTTTTGAAGCAATAATATTACAGAGAAATTGATAGATGTGCATATCGGGCACAAATTATTTTCAAAATAATAGAATGGGACGCGCTCGGTGAACAAATAACTTGTGTGGCTTGACATCTGGAAAACCTGTGATTGAATTTGTTTTTTTTGGGACTTTTCAGCAAAACTGTGGTGACCTTGATGGTGCAGGTTTTTTATATGGACGATAACAAAAACGTCAAATTGGTTTTGTTTGTTGCTACATCAGTTCTCCATCCGGATATAATGGTCGATGGAAAAAGCCAAAGAAGGTCCCTTGTCTGATTGCAGTCCATCTCAACCTGTCATTAGCAACCACCGATTTCTGCCAGTCTGAAATAAAAAGCCATTCAAATTTCAGCGTGCTTTGTAGTACTCTGTTAATTTTTGTAAGGCTTCTTGTGATCTGACACAAAGATTAAGCAAGCTTTAAGATTATGAAAGTCATTGAGGAGAATGACTTAAGTATTCTTCCATTAAATGCATTGAAAGATGAGAGAGAATAGTTTGGGTGGTTTGTCATGCATAATTGCTTAAGAAAGAGAATGAAATAAATAAGGGTAAAGAAAATAGCATTGACTACATATAAACGCCTTAGAGCAAGTACAATAGAAGAGGTGGCTGCCACCTCTAGGACTAGCCACATAAGCAAAAAGAGTACATGTGGCTCATGTGGAGGTAGCTAATACAATAAGTTGAGTAAAGGTTACCTCTACTAAAACACTCAAACATTTAATACTTGCATAAATATATCAGTTACTTTGATCAACGCTAATTGCCATCTCTGTGGCCATCTGTGGTGCACCACTAACAACTGAAATATTAAGATAGCATCCTCTCAACAAACCCATCAAGCCACAGACACCGACGATGAATCAAACGGTTACATTACTCCATAACTAACGATGATGACAATACGAAATTAAATTAAAGTAGGACTAATTAAGTTCTGCAACAAGTGTCCCCGCAAAAAAAAAAGTTCTGCAACAAGTGATATAGAGGTTTCTGATCTAGCTGACAATACAGCAACCTAAAGACTAAAAAGCATCAAAATCCTTTGCCATTTTATTTCAGCTGCACCAAAATCCACTGCATCAGCCATCTTCTCTCTTTGCTGTCATCAATCTCTGAGTACTCTGCAGCAGGAAAAAGGGAGGGAGACATCACATGTTTAGGATTCAACCTACTTGTGTCATTCGAGTTCTTTGCTATATCTACAAGGAACTGTCTACACTCACAATACCAATACTTAGGAATGCATACCTGAAAGTAAATATATCAGGACTTCAGGAGCCACCACCTATAGCATAGCATCCACCTGAAATGAAATAGGCAAAAGATAAATAAAGATGCTTGTACAGATAAGTAAAAAGTGAATATGTGCATATGCAGCAACCTACCATATTTAATTATGATGCTTATTTCCAAACCGATGCCAAATATGCTCAACTAAATCATTTTTAAGCTGAGGATGCATTGGACGGGCACGGATAGCTGCTTTTCTGCGCAACACATTGGCGAGAGGGATATTACCACCAATACTTACTTCAGGAGGCAGTACTATCCCCGGATTATCATTCAAGTCAATAGGAGTGTCACCTTTCTCCCTCTCATCTTCCACTATCATATTATGGAGAATGACACAAGCTAGAATGATTCTTCCAATACTCTTTCTTTTCCAAAGTCGTGCTGGACGGCGCACAATGTTGAATCGAGACTGCAGCACCCCAAAAGCGCGCTCCACGTCTTTCCTTGCCCCTTCTTGATACTGTGCAAATAACTTATGCTTTTCTGTTTGGGGAAGTGGAATTGTCTTCACGAAGGCAGCCCATTCTGGGTATATTCCGTCAGCAAGATAGTAGCCCATGCTATACTCGTTCCCATTAACGACATACTGGACTTTAGGGGCTTCCCCTTTCAATGCCTCAAGGAACAATGGGGATTGATTCAACACGTTGATGTCATTATTGGAACCAACAACACCAAAAAAGGCATGTCATATCCAAAGATCCTGTGATGCAACAGCTTCAAGGATAATTGTTGGCACTCCATAATCACCACGAGTGAATTGCCCTCTCCATGCCACCGGGCATCTTTCCCACCACCAATGCATGCAATCTATACTTCCTATCATTCCAGGAAAACCACGAGATTCACCAATCTGAAGTAAACGCTCAAGATCCTCACATGTGGGTCGTCTCAAATACTCCTCACCGAAGACATCAATCACCCCTCTTGCAAACATGTCTAGGCACTGCAATGAAGTGCTCTTGCCAATCTTCAAGTATTCATCTAGGGAGTCAGCAGGGCTGCCATATGCTAGCATGCGTATTGCTGCTGTGCATTTCTGCAATGGTGAGAGCCCTATGTGACCAACACAATCTAACCTTTGAGTAAAATAGGAAGACCACTGACTTAAAGATCTAACAATACGAAGAAAGAGAGGTCTTCGCATCCTAAACCTAGAACGAAACATCCTCTCTGGGTAGACAGGATTTTCAGCAAAGTAATCTGCTACAAGACGTTGATGAGCACCTACATGATCCCTCCATATGACCTTCCTTGTACATCTTCGACGCCGAAATATGCCAGCTGCTAACTTGACCTTGATCTTTGTTGCAAGGCGCCTAGCAAAGGAGTCTAGGACATCTTTCTCGGCAATGAACTCATCGATTACTTTGGATGGGTCTAGCTCATCAGAATCACTTGAGGAAGATAGGTGTGCCATAGTTGAGAAATGAAGAGTTGAGAAATGAAGAAGGATTGGGGGACTATACATTCTGAATAGGAGATAGTAGTATATATAGGAAGCTACTGGGTGGGGGATGGTTGTGTTAATAATGTTGCATGTTTATCTGATATGATATAATTGATGCATGTTTATCTGAAATGTAATAACTGCTGCATGACTATCTGGTAAGTTGACTGCATCTTTTTTAGAAGTGTCATGGCACGTTTAGAGTGTTGACTGCATGCTAATTATCACAACACATAATAGGAGTTGTACACTGCATTATATGACATAATTAATGGCTACTATGTCCACTACAAGAATATAGAAATTACTATATATGAATATTTGAACTTACAGTACATTGTATGCACAAACATAATAAAAATAGCCATTGATAGACACAGTACTGAACAAAATTAGGAAGTGTATTTACCTCAATCTGTTTTTGCAAACAGCTCCTCCCTCATACACTTCAATGCTAACATGTGCTCAGATCTCATATCGTCAGTCATACCACTTATATCTAGCATCATGAGAGATCTATATGTTTCTAGCATAGCTGCTTTTTTATTCTCCACTGCTGCCAGGTGAGCGAGCCTTTTGGCTTCAAGCTTCTCGCTCGAAACACGTTTCTGAGCCTCTAATAGCTTATTGCGATCTTCTTTTGCTGTGTTTTGAGTCTGGGAAGGAGGGGGCGGCAGGAAAGAGGGGGAGGGGGAGCCTGGGAGGGGGCGGTGGGGGAGGCGGCGGGGGAGGGGGAGGCGGGGGAGGCGGCGGGGGAGGGGGAGGCGGCGGGGGAGGCCGAGGGAGGGAGGTGCGGCGGGGGAGCTGGGCGCGTGGGAGGGAGGGTGTCGGAGCCGGGAGGGCGCGATGGGGACTGGGGAAGGGACCGAGGGAGGACTGGAGTAGAGGACGGACGTGTCGCGCACGCGCGAGAGGATGGTTTTGGCGCGAGGAGGGATGGATTTCGCGCGCGGCAGCTGTAGGTGGTGGGGAAATTTTCTGCGGAAAGAAGATGGACTCGCGGGGTAGATGGGAGACGCACGGGATCGAGAAGATTGCAGCGAAGGCCCACAAAACGCGTGAATAAGAACTAGCATCGCCTCTTGCTGCCTATAACTTCTCGTATAATGTGCTAGAGGTCACCTCTTGCATGAGGGGCAGCTTGCTTCTCTTTCTTCTTTTCTCTCTCTTCCACTTAGGATTATGCTGATGTGGATTTCACTAGAGGCAACCTAGTCAGCATCATTGTACTTGCTCTTATACTCCCTTTGACCCAAAATGTAAGTTATTTTGACTTTTCACAGTCTTCAACACTAAGACTTGACTATGGTTTTATATCATAATATACTAGCAAAAATAATAAAAATCTAATAAAAATAACATTGAAAGTGTTTTGCATGACAAAACCAATGACAATATTTTCATTTAGTCAATTAATTTACATACTTTAGCTTATATTAATGGTCAAAGTTTCGAAACTTTGACAACATAGATTCCACGGCAATCTATATTTTAGGACGGACTGAGGAAGTAATTTTAATTTACAATAGGACTTATAGACCCAACTAGTCCAGTGAAACCATAACGGAAGGAAGGGATCTGTTTTTCCTAAAGGCGGGAGGGATCCATTGTGATTCAACTTGTGCCACCCAAGAGATATGCCCTGTGCTTCCTGGTGGTCATGAAATTGTTTATGATATGGAGGGGACCAGGCCACAATATACTGTTGCAATTTTATGAAACTTGAAACTTACTGAAATGTACTAGTTTCAAGTTTCAACATAGCGCGTTTGAGCAAGTTCCATGTTTGAAAATACCATGTTCAGTAAGTTTCATGGACGCTTCTAGTTTTAAATAAAAATTCAAGCATGTTTTGGCAAGCAAAATAAAACATTTTTGAAGACTAAATCAAACTCAAAATTTCAAAGATGGAGCAGCATGGTGCTGGCATGACCCATATCTAGCTCCCATTGGCTGCGTGCTGCAATTGTTGCTACTGCGTCGACGCATTGCCGCATCGTGCCACTGCCCTTGACCACCGGTGCTGGGGCACCGCTACCGCGGCTGTGTGATGCTGCAGCACCACCGTGACGTGATCACGCTGTGGGTTGCAGCCATGAGTATGCCATGTCAGGCGGTACTCACCTGACTCGCTGGGCCCTACTAGCTGTGGCCGTTCGTCATCTACCAAGCTTGCTCACCAATGTCCGCTGGTCGCGGCCACCAGCAATTCGTTGCGCCTACTTGTTGAGATCCGCTGACCGCAGCTACTCGTCGCTCGCAGCTACTTGCCATGTCTGCCATTTGGATCAAAGCTAGTGGAGCGTTGGGACAGAGAGAGCAAGGTCGAAATGTGTAGGACCGAGAATAGTGACTAGAGAGGGGTAAATAAGAGCCTACACAAATACAATTCTTTTCAAAATCTTTTCCCAAGGATAATTCAAGACTCTTCACTTCAATAGTGATTTAAAACTACATCAAGATATAAATATCAGAGCTTAGACACCAACAATAAAATCTCTTAAAAAACCGAGTAAAAACCTCCAAATAGCAACTGGCCTGACCACTCTTAAGTGTGGTCTAACCTCTCCCTCAGGGTAGAACTAAAAATCAACACGTTTTGAAATACTTAAAAGGGCACAACTTTCACACAGAGCCTCCAAATGACTTAAAACCCGAACAAGGCTAGACAACCTTAGAGCCTAAACACAAAGAGATCTTGCAAGAACAAAAGAAAGTTAGAACTTGGCTATTAAAGGTCTGTTGCACTAAAACCGGTCTCCAATCACAAAGTGACCTAACTTCCAAATTAGAGCTCCAAACAAAATGAAACAGTGACATACACTAAGACAAAGACCATAGGAAGCTATTGCAACAAGAGTTTCTTCACTTGCTTGTTAAAGTTGTGAACTTTTCTCACTTGAGCACAAAAGACACTAAAACGGGGCAAAACCGTGAAACGGTGATTGAGAGGAGCTCGTGGGAAGAATCAAGCTAAGATGGCTAAAGATGGTTTCACACATGTCCTTGCATTTTCAAATCACAACATGAACCAATCCAAACGCCCTTAAGATCAAAATCACCAAAATCAACATTTCTTGAGTCAAAACCAAGCAAATGCAAGAACTTGCAAAGGAAGGTGTCTAGATGGATGTGATCTGGTCTCTAAGAGATATGTTTATCACTTACACGTCTTTGACACAAAGCAAGATTAAGAGGGGAGAAGGAAACACCAGAAACCAAACCAAATCAAGATTTCAACACTCAAACAAAGAGGAGAAAGACTTGGATAAATTTTGGGTATTATTGATACTTAGAGATCAATGTTTATAGCTACTCCCTTGCCACTTACAAATCTTAAGAATGACAAGAAGCTCAAACACAAGAGCCATACTCTATCTCTTAAAAGTTATCTCTAAGAACTCTAACTCTCCTCTCCTTTGCTTCCCCTCTAAGCCATCTCCTCTCCTTTTTTTATAGTGTAGGCTAACTTACCACTTCATATCAAAATCCTATATTTGAACACAAAGAGGATTCCATCCACCAACACATGGGCAAATCCAATAACCTAACACATAATGGGTTTTCCACTTACACATGTACGCTTTTTAAAGCGTCGCTTCCACTTGGCTCCAATAGCCCGATTAACCTTGCCTTGTCCGCCTCTTTATGACCTAAACCACTTAGGCCTCACTACGGTTTTGCAAATAGTCCGCATCTCTGGTATTGACCAAATGTCCAAAATGCCCTACCACCGATATTTCCTGAATCCTTCATCCCGAAGCATCGCCCATACTCTATTATCTTCTATGTGGCCCCAATGACTTCCCGCTAAGCCTCTTATGTGTCTACATCCCATCAACCGTCATCGCTTGCAAATGGGCCCAAGTCACTTGGTGCGCCACATGCTCACCTTGCACCATGACCGCACCCAACTTTCCTGGCTGTTTTGGACTTCAATTCCTCTCTAAGCTTAATCCTGATCCACTTTGTTATTGTCCACTATGGCCACCACCTAAAAAGCCTTGGTCATCTTTCACACGGCACCATGACTGTCTAGACCTTAGCTCTTCTAGCTAAGTTCTGATCCCTTCCACTTCACCATGATGTAGCTTCAAAGTTCTGTCCATCACAAACACGCAAACCCATCACGTAGCATGCACAATATACAAAATCATCAATTGACACAATTGTTGAACCAATAATACTGTGAGAACCCTCAAAATTAATTAACCAAGAGCACTTTATTAAGAACACAAATATTGTGTCAATAGGAATATTAACAAAAAAAAGAAACTAGTAACAGATTTAATTATCCATTTCAAAATCAAATGGGTATATATTAGAATCAACAATCTGAATTACAAAATGGACTCAATTACAATAACAAATCTCATAAATAAATTCACCATACACAATTTCAATTCAGATTTACAAAAGCATAAGGATTACAACCCAATGTTACAAATTACAAATTCATCTCATACAAATATAAATTACATCAAAACTACATCTAACTCCATAACTTCATATCCTCGTATCCGGCAAACAAATCTAATTCCTATACCATTGAGTTAGCCAAGACTAGAAATAAATAAATCTAAAATGAAATTGAGTAGTAAATTGCTGTCAGAAATCTAGTTTATAATTTTTGCACATGGGCAAAACGCGCATAGAGATACCAGGATTGTTCGGAGCCAATCGACACCATCTCATGAATTTAGATGTTCATCATCCAGCATTCAAACTTACCTTCTTTCCTCTTTACGTATTGAAGCCATACCAGTAAAGTCACTCCTCTTAAGAGCATGCACAAGCCATCTGTCACCACCATGGCTAGCCAAAGCCACGAGTCCAACCCTCAGGAAAGGCAACATAGAAATAGAGCCACATTCTACCCTCTTGCCACCAGTCGGCACAAGACAGAGCCATGCCATGCAGAGATGCCAACGAAAGCCATGCATAGAGGTGTAAGATGCCATAAAACCACCGCACCCAGCCACCATTGATCATACAATTTCACTGACCAAAGGAAACCAGCATTGGAGACTGCCAAGACTCAACGCAAACCACCAACATAGCCAATCAATCCCATACAACCACTACCAGGGCCGAGAGACCGTACAATCCAAATATAAACCCTACTCTTCATATAACATCGCCATAGCCAAAATACGAAGGCAAAGAGATCACAAGATAGAACCACACATGTTGCCATAGTGAGAAGACGAAGGCAAGGAGACCACAAGACAGGAGGACATCCCGCAAATACAATGACCCGGAAGTACTCCCACAAGACCGCCCCACCACACAGCCAAAATAAGATAGTGGAGCCGAGAAAGAACATCCCATTTGTGAGCCGACAACACTAATAAGGTAATGTCCTAAAACCTTCATCTATTGTATTCATAACACTAAAGCCATCTGTTGTGGTTACAGACCAAACAGAGAGAGAGTATGGTAGTGGAGAGTTAGGTGAGCAATGCTTAGGGTCTCCCCCATGGCCTGGATGGCATATATACATATTCACATGGGGAGTGTTTTACAATTATGCCCTTACACTCAAGTATCCCTCTCAAGGGCATTTATGTCATTATACATGTCCCATTTTGGGCCTTACAACCTTCTAACAAGCCAGCTGGGCTTTGGTGGGGGCCACCCCTACAACACCATCCATTAGCGCCAAGATCAGGTAACCAACCCAAATTCTCCACACTAGAATAGTAGTCTGGCGGTGGCCATCCAATGTGCCTTTGGGCTATGGATCAATGCCTCAAAGTGCATGCCCAGAAAACCCAAGCAACCCATGGTTGCTCACCACCAGACCCCAAAACTGAACCAAATCAGTAGCCGTCCATGAGCCCTGGCCGTTGACATGCTCCTCGAAGCAATGCCAATGCCCAGGCACCTACATGGTTGCTCACTAAAAACCCTACATATGAACACTCTTAAGAATACTCATACACCACACATAGTCCACATGAATAACCGAAAGGAATGCGTAAAGGAAGTAGTAGGGAGGAGAGGAGAAACCAAGTAAAAGCCAAGGCACTGCGCTGATGGTTCATGGCCACTGTGGTGCAGGAGATCAACAGGGAATAACCGAGAGGTGAGCAGGCAAGGATCAGGGCACAGCACCGGAGCTGTGTGCCGGCAGCATGCCACTGCCGGGGTGCACACGCCATAGAGGGGAGGGAGCGGCAAAGCCAAGCAGCATCAGCAAAACTTTGGTTTCACCAAGATGCATGGCGGTGACGGCTCGACGAATAACACCAGCCGGGCGCATAGCCCTGACCGACCAAAAATCCTCATAGAGATCCAATGCATCACAATCCACAAATAGGGAGATTAGATCAAATCAAAAGAACACAAACTCACTTACCAAGCCAGATCCATGGAGCCAACACCTCAAATCCACAAAGCGGATTGGCAAATTTTAGATCGAGGGAAGAAACTGAGAAAGGGCAGGGCGAACACCCACAGCAAGGCGGAACACCGGTGGCGCCGCAGGAGAGAGAAGCCGAGGGGAGACAAGACCCAGCCAGGGGTGGCACGAGAAGGCTTACCATCGGTGGCACCATGGCCGGCAGGACCAGACTCGGCAGAGTTGCCACGAGAGGAGAGACGAGAGGGTTAGGAAAGCAGCCGAGAAGAGAGAGGGATAATGAGGGAAGATAAGGAGATCGGCCGGAGTCTCATATGGCCATGGCGCATGGTGGCTGCTGGGTTGGCTCGGCCATGCACCGGGAAAAAGGCTAAGTTGACTAGATTAACGTAAATCAATTTCAAATGAGGTTCATCAGAGAAATAAATAGTAAAGAAATTAATTAGTAAGGTAATATATATATATATATATATATATATATATATATATATATATATATATATATATATATATATATATATATATATATGTATGTATGTATGTATGTATGTATGTATGTATGTATGTACGTGCGCACGTACATTTATACCAGTTAAAACATATATCACTTAGGAAAACCATTAACAAAATCATGCTCTGTAAATAATACCCACGAATCTAACTTCTGAAAATTGAGAGTAATAAAAAGGCTTAAAATAAATTTAACAAGGGTATTGCTTCGTCTAGATTATAATAAAAATATTAAACATGTAGTTTTATTGTAAATTAATGCAGGAGGGGATCCCGGAGAGGAGACTGTACAGATAATCACTGAGATCATTACATCTCAGTCAGGCAAGTAAAGTAGGCTGTCAAGTTTGTTGTGGTACATGAAATGTTTTGTTTTTAACACAGTTATTTTCTAATTTTTGCATGCTATGTTAAAAGTATTTTCTAAAAGAAAGAAAACTGATTAGAAGGATGGACAACATGATAAGAATCACAAGGGAGTAGGGCCACCGGAGGAGCAGTGGACTGTAAAAAAAATAAATAAGGAGGGTAGAGGGTGCTCTGGTCGTGAGTTCAGAGCCAGGTGAGGCCCTCTACATATGGTTATTATACAAGTATTAGAAAACAATCTTCATTCTGAAATGAACCGTAAAACAATATCAACCATACTCCCGTGCTGAATAGGCGGAACAGGTTACTCCCTTTTATTACTACTATCTTCATGCTGGGTAAATAATAAATTAGGAAGGGGCTCAGGCCAGTAGGAAAACTCAGGAGTCCCAAGTCGCTTATATTAGCGTATGTGGAGTGTCGAGTATTCATAAACGCTCGACCAATGGCTATATAGTCAAATGGAGACATAGTAATAAGAGTTGAGGAAACATTCTATATTTTGAATTTGGGGTCGCATCAAAAGAAATGCGAATGACCATTGTTCATAAGAATTCAGAATAATTATGGGTAAAGTGATACAAGTCTATGCAGTACTAAAATCATGAATTCATGCCAATCTCTTGGATAAGAGACTACGGGAAAAACACTGGGTTTTCTATTGTTTCAGAATGATTGATAGAGATTTTATAAGTTAAAATATTGCCAAACTATCAAAATAATGTTATGTCTTTTGAAAAGAATCAGGTAAGATTGAGATGTAATCATGGATAAAATTGCATCATTATCTAGAAACTTGTTGAGTACATCGTACTCACTCTTGCTATTAAATCTCCCCCTTTCAGAGCCATATTCAGTGGGAGATTATCTGGGTTTTGAAGAGGGTAGGCTTGATAATGAGGACACCTTGGGATATGAGATCACGGATGATGACGAGGTGGAGGTCGTATCAGGCGGTTGGGAGGAGTAGACAGTCTATAGATTGTCGTATTGGGGCAGACGAGTACTATATCATAAATAAATATGTATCTTCCCCTGTTGTAGCACTTTGTTTTGTACTGGATAAAAAGTATTGTAATAGTGCGGAACAATTAGGTGGCCTTACCTTAGGTCACCTATGGCTTGTAATAAATGAAGTATTTTCAGCCTCTAATTATTGTTCTCCTGCAACTACTCTGATTGGTTTGTTACTTGTTAAATGTGGTGTTCTACTGAAATGACATATAACAATATGTTGACTAGTGTTATTACCCCATGATAATGACACGGGTCACTACAAATACATACATCTATGCATCGCTCTCAGAAGCATTACTTTACCTCAAAAGGCCTTCACTCAAATTTTGCCTTCCACGGTTCTTTTCTATCTTGCACCTTGCTTGAGTCCAACCATCTCATCTGGCAGCTATGACTATTCTAGACCTTGATCCTCCTAACCAAGTTCCAGTCTTCCTCGCCATTGATCATAGTTGACTCAAAGCAACCTACATGACAATAAATCAAGTAACCATTTTCGGGGACAAGTTCTTAACAACTTAACACACCTTAATTGAAATATGAATAATACAATTCAGTATGCATCAATCCCAAACTCCTAGGACCAATTCTCAAATTTTAGTTTAAAACCACAGTTCACTGTCTTGGAAACTCACCACCGGTCCAACCACATTTTACATGCCCATCAAACCGCCACCGGTCAGACTGCCATCTAATTCACCTAAACCAACCTAAAACCTTCTCTGATACCAGGACACCAGTGTGACCGCATCTTCAATGCCGGCCACACCGCATAACTTAACTCCGATCCAACCGCCAACCAACAGCCGGTTTGACTGCATGTGCCCAACTCCAAAACACGATCTCTGCTAAAAAGCAATTGACTACCGTAGCCCGGTCACACCACAACCCATGTGCAGTTAGACCGCTTGCACCTGAGCTAACATAAACCAAAAGGCAAAGCTGCTTTGACCGCTAGCTCATAGCCGGTCAAACCTGTTACCACTTGACAATTACATTGAAAACTGCAAATCTTCAAAATTAAACTTAAACTTCGACAACTCTTGTACAACAAAGTTAAATACTCATAATATATCATAGGATGACTTCCATATGATCTTACCAAATGAGATAGGAATTGGGGATGTCGAGCAAGCCACGCGTGCGTAGAGACCCACGCTTTAGGATTCGCGTGATGAACTCAGATCGAATGCTAGAACATTGCCTCGTCGATTCATAGGCAAACGGTATACTGTTGCTTAGTTTTTCTCAAATGATATACAATTGAAATGTATAAGGGAGGGAATAGAAGAAATTATTGTTTTTACAAAATAAGTACCGATCAGTTAAATTAGCATCTGATACATTTTCTTCCCGCCTTCTAGGATTTTCTTCCCTTGTTTGGCGACCACCTCTCCTCTTCTACCACACCGTGAGAGCCCTTCCACACCATAGTCATTGGGCTTATTCTTTTTAACTTATAACTTATGTTTTTCTCAAAAAAACAAGTAGGACGGCGTCTCCATCACCGTTTTGAAGCGGCTTATCGGAATAGCATTTTAGAAGCGATTTATCAGTTTTCAATTTGTTACGAGCGCTCGCAATAGAATAAAAACCATAAGCTACAACCATAAATCATAAGCTGATGTTGGAAGCTTGTTTCCCCATTTTCCTCCGCTCCACCATTGAACGCCCGTCTAGGCCTCGCCATCATTTTTAGGATAAAACAGTGCAAGAATCCTACTGTGTATATATCATATATAAAAAGTTACAAGAAGTACAACATATTTACAGAAAGGAATCAAAATTATGCTAGATTACTCAGCCTGTTCGAAATATGAGGGAGGTACTTTTTTTTTCTTTGCCTTATGGATAACAATAGCAAATTGTCTTTGAAAATATTCCTCCAATCATCAAAAGTGGGATCAATTCCTTGAAACAGCTTTTTTTTTAATTTCTTGTCAAGTATGATGATTTCCATGTAAAAAGCCTGTGTCAATGGCTCCATATCACTGATACGCCTCGTCATCTCACCATCCCATCGCCTCCTTGCCTCGTTTCCAATTTTCATTAGTCATACACTCGTACTGTTTCAAGATTGAGCCATTTAGCTATCTAAGCAGCGTAAAATCAAAGCATCGCTAAAAAAGGACAATGATTTCTTTTAGAGGCGGAGATAGCCTTGCGTTATGTGGTCACTTCTGGCTTTGCTTATACACGTGGTGACAGTTACGTGGTCTGGAATTTGAATCACCCCCGCAAAATTTGTCGGGTGGCTCGTTCCTGTCCTGCCTCGTGGCGATGTCGAAGGTTCAGCTTTCAGCTCACACTAATTCCAACTGTCTGGGCCTGCATATATAGAATTTTTTGTACGGATAATTTATTTTTTATTTGAAATTACAGAAATATACGTGCGGAATTTTTTTTTAATAAAAATAGGCTCCAGTCGCCCTATGGTTGGGCGACTGGAACCTTTCGCCCAATCAGAGGCCAACACAATACCTGTCACCACACCATGGAGCGACTGCATGCAGTCGCTCGCCTGTTGGGCGACTTGCATGCAGTCGCCCCCCTTAGACGACTGCATGAACCCCCGTGATTGTTTTAAATTTTGTGATTTTTGTAGTTTTAAACTGGTAAAAAATATGGTAGAGTTGTAATAAAAGTTTATGTTCATTGTATATTGTAGGTGCGTAAAAAATTTTAGAAACATTTTTTTACGAAAGATTGACTGTAGAACGATCGGTACATACACTGTTAAGTGACATACGCTGAGAATTCCTGTGCAGAGAACCGGTATGTTAATATTTGTTAGATGACTTGATATATGAATGATTGAATGCGAAAAGAAGAGATAATAGGCTTGTTTGAATTTAAATAAACTTCATAATATAGTTGTGAGTAACATGCCGCGTATTTTTTTATTACATGCATAACATATAGCATCGGCAGCACCCCTCACTCGCCAGCCTGAGGTGCCCCGTCACCGCGCCCGTGTCCTCCCGTACGGCCCCGCTTGGTCATCCTCCGGTGCAACGGGTGACGACGCTCCAAGAAAGTAAAACGAGCAGGAGGGTGTCGCACCCGCCCCTGCGCTGGTGGAGTCAGCTGCACCTTTAGCTGTGTACCCTCCGGTGCACCGCGGAGGGCACTACCGGAGAGAACCTCCAGTGCTGCGTCGGAGGACGGCCTGGGCCAATCTGCAAAAAACTGGTCTACATCGTCGGAGCCCGGGGAGACGCCATGTGCGTGCTGATGGTAAGGACCTGCAATAGTAATATCGTTAGTTCGTTGCATGTCACCTTGGGATAAAAACGAGATCGAACGATGCGTACCCGCAGTTGGCGCCATCGAGGTAGGATGAGGGGCGTACAGCTCAGAGTACACCCCCTGCATGTGGAAGCCGGGGATGTGCGGAGTAGACGTGAAGAGCTGGTGAGGTGGTGTAGGACGTGTCCACGTACTACCTCCGGAGTAGTGCCACGCTGGTCGGAGTGGCACTGGTGGACGACCCGTCGGAGCGCTGGGCGTGCGTGTGGAGACCGCCGGTAGCCTCGTGCAGGACAGGAGGCTAACGATACGTCTACACCCGGCCTCCATCCGACGCGCAAAGCTGACGGTCTCCTCGTGGGTCAACTCCGCACCTGTGGCGACCCTCTGCAGTACTGCGGCGGAGTCGGTCCACAGCGCAAAACCGACGTCAGCCTGGATAAAAAGATATAAAATGGTCCATCATCGAAACGATATTGCCATTTGGGAATCTTTGAAATTACATGTAACGTACCGCGATGTGAGCGTCGCGCGCGAGGTGCGCGGAGTACGTGTCTGTCGGAGCGGCGACGTGTGTGGCAGGCAGGTCTACGACATGTACGAGCACGATGCGTGTCGCGCGTACCGATCGGTACTCCGCGTAGTCCGTGCTGTCGTATGGGCCCTCCTCCTCAACGTGGTCGTTGAGCGCACCCTCCCACTACGCAATCCAGGGCTGCATCTTCGTCGACCAGTCCGTGCCTTTTTTAACTCCCTTTCTGTTGTGCCTGCGAACACAGTAATGTAAGTACTTGCGAACACAATAGTAAGTACATACATATTTATGAGAAACGATCACTCACGCGTGCACGTTCCGCGGAAGCGATGGTATGACTCGCTGGGGTGCGTAGTCTTCTACGTAGATATCGTACACGAGCTTCCGGCGGGTGAGCCGGAAAGCCCGGTCACGCCAGCACAATGCGGATAGCCCATCAGGAGCACGGGCCTGCACTGCCGTATCTGCGTAAGGCTCCCAGCGCACGTCGGAGTCTGTGAGGCGGTCAAACTGCTCCACAAAGGGCAGGTACGCCCGCGTGACCTACACGTGCGCGAACTGTACCTGCAAGAAAGACAAGTTGTTTAGTATGACGATCATTAATAAGAAAGAAATAGTTGACTATGATAATACTTACTCATCGACGGCACCAAAGAGAACTCATCGTCAGCCGGTCGACGTCTCCCCCCAGATACATCTTGGCCCCGTACGGACCCATGTCGTCTAGCACAGGTCGTCCGAGGCTGAAGCGCTCGAACGACCACAACTGCAGCAGCAGGAGACAGCTCGTGAGGATCGAGTTTGCCTTGATCCTCGTGCACGCATCGCACAGGGCGTGGTACGTCGCGGCAAGTACGCCCGATCCCCAGCTGACCTGGGGGCCTCGCCGTCTGCGATCGCCCTCGCATAAGCGATAAGGCGCGCATCCACGGAGTTGCCGTGGCTGGTGGTGAAGAGCACCCAACCAAACAGCCACAGCACGTACGCCTCCAAGTGGCGCGAGACCTGGTAATCGTCTGCTTATGGATCCATGCGCTCCACCTGAATGCAAACAAGTTGTTATTAGTATGTAATAGCACAAATAAGAGCTTCGAAGACACAATCGATTTTAAATACCACGTACCCGGTACTATGCGAGCCACCTTAGCGTCGGCCCATGGGTCTGAGTATCTTCGAAGATGTGGTGGTTATCGGCTGGTGGAACGACCCCCTAGAATCTGCCGAGCAGGTCAGCGCGCTACTCGGCCGGGGCCTCCGGTAGGAAGGCAGCGCCTCCCGCGATCGGAAGGCCAAGGAGCAGGGACACATCCTGCATGGTCGGCATCATCTCCCCGAATGGGAGGTGGAAAGTGTGCGTCTCGGGCCGCCAACGGTCCACCAAAGCTGTCAGCAGGGAACGGTCGAACGGGAAGCGTCGTGATCGCTCCACACCCGCCTCGTCCCCGCCCGCGGCCAAGGCGGCTCCATCCTCCTCCGTGGACTGCACCATCCGGGCAAGAGGGAGTAACCCGGCATCCCGCAGCCTGCAAACAAAGTGAAGGTCAGCACGGAACGTTCTTATGGCAGCACTAAAACGCTGGCATAGTGCAAACCTGGCAGTCCAACGGGGGTCGAGTCCCCAGGCCATGTGAGGTGTGCGTGTCCGGACCACTCCCAGCTCAGCCGGCTCGTTCGTGCTCCCCGGTGGCGGCACACAACGGGAAGCGCGGTGCACGCGGTCCACGTGCTTGTCCAACAGTGGGTACCGCCAGTCGGAGTCACGTCCATCACGAGTCATACCTGTAAAATTTGTACACTAAATTTTCTACATGTAAATTTGTACACTAAATTTTCTACAATAATACATAAAAAATACTATACAAAATTTCAACACTGAAATTTTCTACATCTATATTTCTAAACTAAATTTTATACAATAATGCATTAAAAATGGTATACAAAATTTGTAAACTAAATTTTTCTACATCTAAATTTGTACACTAAAATTTCTACAATAATACATAAAAATACTATACAAAATTTCGGCACTAAATTTTCTACATCTAAATTTCTAAACTAAATTTCTAAACTAAATTTTCTAAACTAAATTTCTAAACTAAATTTTCTAAACTAAATTTCTAAACCAAATTTTCTAAACTAAATTTTCTAAACTAAATTTCTAAACTAAATTTTCTAAACTAAATTTCTAACACTAACAAAAATAATATACCAACAAAATTACCTGAATCCTTCTGCTCTTCTCTCCTCCTCTCCCTCTCCTCTTCTCCTCCTCTCCCTATCCTTCTCTCCCCCTCCTCTTCTTCCCCTTCTTGCTCTCTTCTTCTCCTCTCCTTCCTCTCGAAATCACGCGGCTGGAGAAATCAAAACAGTGCGCGGCCGGCGGCCGAGCGCACGGTACTTTTATGCCACCCGCAGTCGCCAAACGGTTGGGCGACTGAATTGCGGTCGCCCAACGATAGGGCGACTAAATTGCGGTCGCCCAACGGCGGGGCGATTGCAATTAATCGCCGAACCGTTGGTAGATTCTCCAGCTGTCGCCACTAGGTTGCAATTAATCGCCGAACCGTTGGTTGGGCGACTGGAGCCTATTTTTGTAAAAAAAAATTTCCCGTGGGTATATTTCTGTAATTTTGAATAAAAAATGGATTATTCGTACAAAAAATTCTGCATATATGTACGAAAGCTACTGCAGCGAACCGTGCTACAGATGGCCTAAGGCTCCTTGGCCTGTAGTTTATGTATGTATGTATGTATGTATGTATGTATGTATGTATGTATGTATGTATGTATGTATGTATGTATGTATGTATGTATGTATGGCCAGAGGCGAGCCCACAGGTTATGCCGGGTGGGCCACGGCATACCCTGGGGCCCAGCGGCGAAGGCGGCTGGAGAGGGGAGCTCGAAGGGGGTCGCTGTGCAGGGCAGCAGCAAGGTCAAGGTTGATACTTCAACAGTTAACGCTCGGATCATTTCATTTCTTAAAAAAATTCATTCGACATTTGTGCACAGTTTGCTTGTCAGAAGCTGGGATTAATTAGTGCTAACAGAGCAGTCAGTTGCCGTTTCTGTCGGAAATGTAGCCGCACGTACAGTTTTTGCCATGCGTTTCTCTTCCCGTTTTTGTAGTACTATATATGTGATGTATCACTTATATAGTTATATGCTTACATTGCTTAGCTTTACTGATGCTGAATCGCTGATTGATTCTATTGTGTATTCAGGCTGCTGAAAATAAGGATTCTGTATGTCGGTCTTCAATCTTTCCAACTCATTTGCTTCTTTTGATACACAGAAGGTACGTAGACTAGCTGAGTTCTATCCTAAAGAGTTCTCGAGCAATTATTTACTAAAACTTAAATTGCAACTTGATAATTATATTAATAACATGAGATAAATTGATAGCTTCAAAGATCTAGACAATCTTGTTGATCTCTCAGTTAAGCTTGTTGAAACAAAGAGACATAAAGTGTATGCTATGGTTTACATGCTTCTCAAATTGGTTTTGCTTCTACCAGTGGAACAACAACTATTGAAAGGGTATTTTCTGCAATGGTTTTAGTGAAAACAAAGTTAAGAAATAAGAAAGGCGATAGTCTTTTGGATGATTGTCTAGTCACATTCATTGAGCGGGATATTTTCTTTGAAGTAGATGAAGATGATATAATCGAGACTTTCATGTCCTTTAGAAAGCGTAGGCCAAAAAAGTCAGATAAGTGGTATTGTAAGTCTCTTTTATGTATATTTGAGACTATTAGTATGGTATTTGAACTATTTATATTGTAATTTGTGCAAGTTTCCAACTTAATCCTTGAATTTAAGATTTATCATATTATTTAGTGCATGTATACTGAATTACGGTGCAAATTTTACAATTATTTACCGAATTGGTAAATAGTTTTACCGAATTGCATATGAAAATTTTGGTACAGCATATTCTTTGGTAAAATTCTATGTCCGTCATTGCAGAGGTGGATCTACCCTTCGGGCGAGCCCGGGCAGCCGCCCGAGCTCCCCTCGCCGCCCGGGCCGGACATCGGAGCCCTAGCCTTCGGCCAGAAAGGCCGGGTCATCGTCGCAGTGTTCATGTACCTGGAGCTCTACCTGGGCACTTACAGTTCTGTGAAGCAGATCGTTCGGAAGTTATGATTAATGGAAGATAAGATAGCATGCATGCTGCGGTGAAGATAGATGCATGGATCGCGTACCTGTATATATGTGGTTATACACACGTCTATGTATACATGGCCATGTATGAATAATTACAGTAGAAAGTACGTGATTTGTTAAGAGAGATTGCCCATTAAGGAATGGACTAATTGATTTCATTTCATTTTGTTTGAATATATATTAATAATGGTATATACTGGTATTGATGATATTTTTTGTTGGACTGATCACATATGTCAGAAAATCCACCAGCGAATGCAACTTCAGAATCGCTACTCCACTCAGAAGTCTCAGCTCACTGAAGTTTCAGACGATGAACAGACTCTCAAGGAAAAACGACAACAGTGCAAAAATGGAATTGGCTTTGAGCTGCAACTTTCCGGCTTACTGCCTCAAGTTTATTTCTCATTCATAATAACTCCCAGTCGAGAGTTTGTTACTTGCACGAAATGGTCAAACGAATAAAATGGATCCCGCAGTAGGGGTGGGAAAAAAAGCTCGTTAGTGGGCTCGTTGGCTCGGTTCAAAATTGCTTCAATTATACTTATTAATTGGTTAAACATTAAAATGAATTGATTTCAAATGAATTTGAATTTTGCTCAAGCTCGGCTCGGCTCGGCTCGTTAGCTCGTTTCTAAAAATACTTTTAAATTATCCGTAAAATGATATTAAATCAAAATATGCCAATTTTAGAAAAAGCTCGATAAGACGAGCAGTTGGCTCGATATCCACCCCTATCCCGCAGTGACCGCGCCATCCCACGATCCGGGCATCCAGTAGACTACTAACCGCAAACACAGCTAACTGAAAACTGCTTTAAAGAAACCCGGTTAGACCGGACTACGCAAGCCTGTCAGTCCGGAGTACTTAACCCGGTCAGACCGGCCTGCATAACCCGGTCAGACCGAGCTCCCCTCGCTACTGTGATTGTAATATAGTTTGATCATAGATTGTCTGTGCAAACTACAAGCAGTCGGATTGTAGTTGCAGTGGTACATAAAAGAGTCCAGGGAGCCTTAGGCCATCTGGCAGCGAACCGTGCTAGCAAAAATTTCCCCCGACTTCGGTGCTAGCCACTGCAGGAGCGATGCAAGGATGCAGATTTTCTAGGCACCGGTGCATGTAGGTGCACCAGTGCTAGCTCAATTAAAAATGTTCATGAGTTCACTTGTAAGCGAAATGAGAGAGAGTACGTGGTGGAAAAAGAAGTGATATTTTATTTAGTTGTAGGAGAGATAGAGCTGCTACCGCATATATTGTAGATGGCTTTAGAATCACATTTAGTCTGCATTTTGAACATATTGAAATTTGGGGATTCAAAATCAAAATTATCTAATCCAACTGTTGTATGATGCTACATAGAAATGACATGTCCAAGCCCACATATCAATTATGTATGTTCTATTGCATCTATAGTTCTCCGAGTTGGTCGCCTTGGGATGTTACTACTCCATCCTAGTTAGGTACGTTCAATAGTTCTCACGTTCTATATAACATTTATGTTCCTACATAGAAACGACATGCTTAACATGCCTAAGCCCATGTCAATTAAGCATGTTCTTGCTTATAATACTTTTCCGAATAGGTCCCTAGCATGACCCACGCCTTGGTATGCTAATATAAAAGGATAGGACGACCAAGATTTTTTTAGATTAAGGTGGGAATTTTCTATTTATTACTTCTGTTTTCAATTAATGTGAGAATTTTTAGGCTAGACATAATTTAGTACCATAATTATTATACTCTAATACATCATTATTTTACTATTTTCAGTCACACACACAAACACACACATATTACACATAATTTACTATTTTCGAATTAATGAATGTTAACGGCTTTGCTTGATATATTATACATGATTGTACTTGCACGCATCTAAAAGCAATCCAAAGGTAGGGAGGCTTGGTGCCCAAACAACATGGTGTCCTATTTCAGCGTCCTGTATGGTATGAATAACAGGGGCACCATGGTGCCCAAGCTTTATGATTGAGACTTTTCATTCATGATTAAGACTTCATTAAAACAGGCCATGAGCAAAAATTTGAAGAAAGAAATTTGGGAAGGAAAGCAGAAATGAAATCAAGGTCCACTAGTTAAAATTCTAAATTGTAAAGCATTTTCAAATCAAGCCCAAATTGAACTTGCATATAAGTTCAATTCAAAATTTGGGATCCATATTCAATTACCAAATCAAAGGCCAAAATTTGTGGCTTGGAAAATTCAATTCTAATTGCAAAATAAACTATAATATCCAAATTCAAATTTAGAAATTGGAAATTAAATTCAAAATTTTGAAATCAAATTCTAAAATGTGTTTGGGCCTAGCCCATTGGCCTACCAGTCCATGCCCCCTCTCCCTTTCTTTGGCCTAGCCTAGTGTGCCAACCTGCCGCTCGCCACACCCTAGCCGCGCCCCAGCCATGCCTGTGCCGCCCTCGTCGTGCGCTCTTCACTGCCACGACCGTGCCAGACCTACGCACGGGTGCCTCGCATGCGCACCCACTTCTTGGTCCACCCAGGCACACGTCGTCCCATGCCATGTGCCCCTACGCTCGCGCCATGCCCGTGCCATGCCACCCCAACAAGCCCACGCGCGTGCCCACATGTGTCTGCAACTACTCCCATCGTGTCAGTGCCCCTATAGCCACGTCACAGCCTATGCCTACCATCACCTGTCATCGTCGACACCTCTAAGCCCAGTCACATCACCGCGTAGGTCACCGACGTCAACACCGTGTGCGCTCGCTTGCCAACCCAGCTCAGTGCCTGCCCCTACGCACCTACTCCATCTTAACATGCTGCCTAGGCGTGCGCCTCTACTCCACCCCATCATGTGATGCCTCGCTGAACGTGCCTTAGCGGTCTCCATATCATACCCATGCCACCACCCATCCCTCCTTGTTGACCATTGCACCATACCCATGCCAAGCTCGACAAGTGGCTAGAAAAGCCACCACAAGCTCCATAGCACCCCCACACTCTCCTCTTCGTTCTCCTCCAAGCAATCGTGTTTTCATCCCCCATAGCTCGCTTGAGCTGTCATCATCCCCAATTCCAACCACCCATTGTCCTTGTCGCTTCGGTGAGCCTCTGTTCGATTCCTTTCAACTAGAGCATCACCGTGACCGCCTCTCACTATTCCTGTGGTCAATTTAGGTCGCCGTCCACCCCAACTCGTCATTGCCATGCTCCCTCTCCACGTCGCCTCGAGCTCTCATCGCAGACCACCTCATGCTTCCCCAGCTCTGCTGAACACACCAGTGAGTTCTCCATGTCCCCTAGATGCTCTCAGCCCCTGTTAATTGCTCGTTGTGCTACTGGAGCCAAGGTCACCATGTTGGCTAAGCTTTACTGCCACTTTCACACTGTCGTGCCACTATGATGGTCCACCGTCGGCCGTGCCACCACCACACTTAGGATCGTCAAGGTCCTGGCAACCCATTCTGGGGGTTGCCGAAGCTCACCAACGATGAGCTCAGCTGTGCTTCTCCTTGGCGAGAAGGCATGGTAGCGTGATAATTAAGCCACAGACTAGTGGGCTTGGATCATTAGATTGAATTAATTAGGATTAGAGGAGAGAGGAACCAATAGAAAAGGTAAAGATTAATATATTTTTTCTTATTTTTCTAGCTGTTTTTCGTAATATATAGTGCAGAAAGTTGGTAAAGTGGCATACAAGCTCTAGCTCCCTCCAGATTGCCGAATTCATCCCGTGCTGCATGTTTTGCAATTGAAGAAAGCATTGAAATCAGGGGAGTCAGTGTCGCCAACATGGCCCAGAGTGGAAGAAGATACTCAGATCCCTCTCAAAGTACTTGAGCATCGACTGCATAAGCAAGGTGTGATGACTTCTTCTCAAGTGCTTATTCAATGGTCTAGGACTTCTCCAGAGACAATGACCTAGGAGAATTACTCTGAGCTCAAGAGTCATTTTCCCAAGGCGCTAGCTTGGGGACAAGCCGGTTCTGAAGGAGGGGGGATGTTACGGTGCGGTATCCAGAGGAAGTGGATTCACAGCTGCAAGAGAAGGGGCTTCAGATCAAGCAAAGAAGCAGGCGCCAAAGGAGACTGAACAATATATTCTCGGACTCCGATTGGGCCAACTAAAAGTGGCGAGGTCCCAGCCCATGTAATATTTAGGTGTTGGGTCTATATGTGAATGAACGGGGTATATGGGAGGCGACGTGTAGCCGAAGGAGGGTATCGATGTAAAACACTATTGACATTATCATTCTAAAATCTCCCAATCCCCCATTCTTCTCTTCCTAGTCTATGTTCTTCCTCCAACCTCCCTAATTTCCCGTCTAGACTCATAAATCCCTCAGTCCCGTAACACACCGCCTCAGAGGAGGAGCTTCATGTAGGCCAGCTGGGACATCCCCATCTTGGCCACCACGCCCAAAATAATCTCCCTGTGCAGGCCGGCGTCACGCTGAGCATAGCATGGAATAACATAGCCATCATGGATAAGTCGGTGGATGAGAGCCCACCAGAGACCATCTTCATGATGTGTAGGGGCGTCGAGTCGGCCATTGCTCCTGGCTTGGCACGTATTGCATTAATGATTGTCATATGGCTCAAAACAAGTAGGATCAGTTGGTATTGATGCAGATCACGCAGTGGAGGTGGCGCTTGTTCTTCCCCTTGTCCAAATCAGTGCATACAACGGCAAAGTGTACTGTTCGTTCGCAACAAATGGCGAACTTACGCGAGTGCTTGCCTCGCTTGCTCTCATGCACAGAGACAATGCAGTGCAGAGGTGGCCTCGGGCAGGCATTGTTGTAGAGGTGGTGGTACGAGCAGAGAGGCAGACAATGGTGACCATGGTGTAGAGGCACCAAGGCCGTTCCATCCTTCTTTTCAGATGAATTGGCGTGAAGGCGAAGATTGGTTGAGGTGGAGGCCATGGTGCGGAGGCGTTGTTGCGGTCGGCAATGTGCAACCTTGAGGTTGTGCACAACACACCTCATCCCGATGGTGAGGTCATTGCCCCATTGGAGCCCAACGGTGTGTAGTGTGCTGCGAAGGCGACGCCTGTGCTCAGGTCACGGCAACGACAACATACGCAAAGGTGTGTATGCTGCAGCCTAGATAACGATCGTTGGGGGCGCGTGCGCAGAGGTGCACGGTCGGTTGGCTCAGTTGGCCACCGGCGCTCGGTTGGTGGTGGCAATGGTCATGTTGTTATGTACGTGGAGGCATACATCAGAATGGCTACAGAAGGTGAGGCCAACGCGCACACGGAGGCGTGCGCCTAGCCGATCAGTGGAATGGCAGCAATGAACAATAGAATAAAACTAACCTACTAAATTGAAATATTACCCCTAGAATTAAAAGCTTCAATCAAAGCAACATACTAGGAACATGAGGCCTTAGCTTAGAGCGTTATCGTACTGATAACGTGTTGTATAATGAAGATCGCATTGCTGACAAACAAAGCTGTCTACTCACAAACAAGAATTAGAAGTAAACAAGAACATAATATGTAGTCCTAATCATAGCTCTTTATTGACCCATTCCTTGTAGGCGGTGTGTACAATAAAAGCCCCCTACCCCCTTATATAGATAGAGGAGGTCCCTCTTCATAAATGAATAAGCAATATGGGTGTAAACTGTGCTATTGTGTCTTGTGGGCCGTTAACCTCCTAATGGGCTTTCATTTAGGTAAAGTGTCCACACATAATCAGGCCTCGGAAATACGCCAATATACAACAGTTGCTCCTATTGTAATATTTTGGTATGTAGATACATACCTAAACTAGAGTTCTTGTAGATTACTTTAGTCCTTATCTCTCTGAAGGGAGAGGGGGTGAATATTGTACACAGTGACACACCATCGCCTACAGGCAAAGCAATAATGTTAAGAGGTTTTCGAGACCACAATGTGTGCTCCTCTATTTTCTCATCGTTGCATGTATCTCCATTTTGGAACATAGCAATTTGGAAGAGGACATAGATCTAACCCAGAGTGAGGAGAGGTGGGATTTCACAACGAGTTTGGACGGGAGGCGTGGTTTTGGATGGGAATGACTGGGAAGGGAGGTAGGGGTTGAGGAGCATATGTGCGATGAATTGGTCATGTAACATCCTAAATTTTGGGTGTTTGAAATTTTGAGTAATTTAAAACTTTTGTTTGCATCTTGCTGGCATTTGAATTTTTGGTTCAAAATCTTATTTGGGTTTTCCTGAGTTTTGTGCTGAGCAAAATAATAACTGGAAATAAACCTGAAATACGAATAATAATTATGATGTTAAAAGATAAGAAATAATTTTGGGAGTTTAAAACTCTAAGAATCAAAATACCAAAAATCTTGAATTCAAATTCAAGTCAATAAAATGCAACCAAAAGAAATACTAGAACATATTTCTAGATGATTAAACTGGAAGTTCCTTCCTTTACTTTAATTAGCATACAAAACAAAGGTTGGACATTCAAAACAATTTATGTATACAACTCATAGCAAAATAATATCGAAATCAAAATCCAAGGGCAAAAATTAAATAAAGTGGAAAATAGGGAAATATTAAATTTGTATCTAGATACTGGAACCAATCTTTGAACTGAAAATCTAAAATTCAAGAATTGATAAAAGTTTCCCATTTTTCTCACATTCTTTCTCCCCTCTTTCCTACCTTTGTTGTCACTGCGCGCGGGCCCCGCACTCCTTCCCTCTCTCCTCCTTTTCCCTCCTGCCGCTGGGCCCCCCAGTCTCTCTTTCCCCCTCCTTCCCTCTCCGCGCATGGGCCCACTTCCTCCCCTTTTCTTTTCTCCCTCCACTGCGTTGCCTCTTCTTCCTCCGTTCCCCTTTCTTTTTCCCGTCTTCTCGCCGCTCCCACACCGCAGCTTCGTCAGCCGGCCCTGCAGCTCCTATGCGCGCGTCACGCCCCTGCGTGCGCACACATCGCCTCACTTGCGCCCGCATCGCATCAAGCCGTCGCCTTCGCGTCGCCATGCCCTGCGCGGGTGCACGTTGCCCGACCGTGTGCCATTTATCTCGGCTACAGTCGCCGCCATCCCATACCGCGCCATGCCGCTTGCATCGGCCACGAGTTGCCCGGACTATGACCCTGCTGCGCGCACGTCCCCCACGCCAGCTTGCGTCACACCCGGCCGCTCGTCGCGTCAACCGCACTGTGGCCATGCCGCCGCCGAGCACAGCTTCAACTGCCCTCCTACCGCCGCACCTTTTTCCCACCTATAAAGCCCTGGCCGAGGCTTCCACTCGCACCGTCACACCCCGCTCTAGCTCCCTTAGCAACCAATTAGCCTCCCGTGCCCTCCTGCTCGCCCACGCTCCCTTTTCTTCCCCACGGCCGGCCGACGAGCACACTCTCGATTGAAGCCACACCCGATCGATTCCCTCTCCCCGGAGCACCCTAGGACACGGCAAAGCCGCCCCCACGCTCGGCCGAGCTCCTCTTAGCCTGCACTTCACCGGCGCCAAGCTCCTCCTTAGCCCGCCGTCGCCGCACGTCGCCGGCCCACCTCCGGCATTCCTCGGCCCTCACCGGCACCTCCATCAGCTCCCCGTCGACACCGGAAACCCGTTTTGCCCACCTCTGGCACCTCTCCGCCCGCCCCTCGACAGCAACCCCGCCGCCCGTACGTCGCCCCCGACTTGCTCTATTCTAGACTCCTGCTGCTCGGCTCATCTACATTCTTTCCCCTGATAAGTCAAGTAATACCCGATGCTCAACTGGTTAGTCGAGCGCGCGCTCGGCGTCGCCGCCCATGTTCGATTCCCCCAGACCGCAGCGCTTAGAATATTTAGGATTTATTCTTTTGCTAGCCGAACCAGTGAAGAAAAATCAAGGCAAAATCAGAAATTAATCCATAAATGATGCTAAAATTTATTTAGGATATAAGTGAGCTTCTTAAATATTTAACCATGGATTAATCATCATATGCTAGTGAACAATATGCCTTGAATATTTATTTTAAATCCTAACTATTAATTAAAGGCTTAGTAGGGATGGTGTTTGGTGTATGCTCTCATGGAATGACAACTTAGCAAATGAAAATTGACTAAACAATAAAGCATAAACCCTTGCATATTAGTAAATGTTATAAAATTAACCCTTGCAAAGTTTAAACCATAAACCATTGTCTTTATGCCCTAGCAATTAGGAGAATCCTTTTTGACTATTAAATGATGTGAACATTAAGCCACTAACCTTTAGGCTATGATATTCAAATTGAATTAGAGGCTACATTGCATGTAATTGACTTATGGTTAAACTTCAAATGATTATAATTAATTCATTCTAACTCCAAATTGAATAAAACACATTTCTAAATTCACCCAAAAATCAAAATCTATCCAATGGAACTGAAATCATGAATTTTAGAGTTATTTGGATTTCTTGCGAATATCTATTTGGCTTACTGATTTGCTTTTTTATCCAAATTTTCACGCACGTAACAATAGCATACGAGGCTCAAGAAGAAGAAGCTGAAGTAGAAGCCGCTCTAGACCACCAGGACCAAACTCATTGTGACCAAGACAAGTCAATACTTTGATCATGTTGAGCCTACGTTTTCTGCAAATTACTTTGATTTAAATTATCAAATTGCATGCTGTTATTTTATATGCAAATACATGTTTAATTTAAGATTCTAGTTATATGCCCATTGTTTAACTCGATTAATAGTACACCCTCTTTGGAATATTTGAATATGTGAACCTTGTCACCCTAGTAAAATTATAATGGCAACCTTTCAAAAATAAGTCCGTAATTATACGCCATGCTTAGTACTGCTTAAATATTCAGGGTTGCTGAAATGTCCCAAGCATCATTATCATTTTAAATCATGAGAAACTGGTTTGGGAAGTCATGGTGGTAATGACTGGTATATGTTGATGCGATTTATTTTATGTTCCCCAAAACCTCAAATTGCTTATCTATCTGGGCGGATGGTTCGAGGGTATGGTGCAGTGGTGCACGATAGTGTGGTTTGTGGTAGAACCACCCAGATAACCCTAAGGACTATGTCATGACCTCCTGTGTAAAACAAGTACAACCATAAGTCTGTAAAGTACAACTTGGCTTAGTAAATTTACCAGACCCTGAAAGTCATCATCATCGGTGGAGGAGTGAAGTAGTGCAAGTGGCGGCCTGGGTGGCAGGCTTGAATGGGACACCTGCAGAGGGTGAATTTCTTCTGCGGCGTACTAGTAGTGTGGGTAGCCAACTGCTAGGCACATAGGAGGGGAACATCCCACACAACGTATGGGACCCACCACAAGTGGGAGCGGCCCATAGGGTGAGATGATGGAAGGGGCGAGGTACATTGAATGGTTATTGTGATGGTTTACTCAACCGCACAACTAAGGAATCGTGTGGGGCAATGAGTGAACTGTCTCTTGTGGGTGCAGTGTGCAAACTCTGCAGAATCAAACCTATTCGAATAGTCGTGCCCACGGTCAAGGGCGGACATGGGAACATAACCAGATATAGTTCTATTTCAAAAACTTTGTGGGTGGAATTGGAAAAGTGGAGGGCAGTGGAAAGCCCTGTTTTGTGTTGCCCTGGGTGTCGTCCCAGTGATAATGTAAGCGGCTATAACGCTGAAGGTCTAGCATATGGTGCAGAGACCATGTAACGGTAGATGGAATCTGGATCGCTATTATTATTGCATTCTTTTATACATTATATTTTAGTTCAAACTGTTAGGTCTTAGGAAATTTCTATGTATCATATTTCAAATTAATAAAATACTTCTTTTCCTACAAAATGATTATAGGGGACAATAAATAGAGTTGTAAACAAAGAAGATGGATGTTTATGGTAAGCACACAAAGATGTTGGTGGATTTCGTGTCGATTATCAAAAGGAAATGATAGTGTGAATTCTGAGAAAATAAATTGGTGGATCCAATGAAATGTATTGGATTATCATTGGATTATAGTGTGAATAGATTGGCTAGATGGATGAATTAAATGATTTTGGAGAATTAGGGAGTGTGAAAGTAATTACTGGATTACGACACTGATAAATAATATGAATTCTTGGGAGATGTTGGCAATATTGGGATTAATAGAATCTGATCGGTTACTAGATGAGTCAATTGAATTTTTGGGAATTTGGAGGTATGATAACAAATATTGGAGTATAAACTTGATCAATAATATTCCTGCTGAATGTATACTAGTGAACTAGTTACAGATAGATGATGGAATATAAGGTTGATTACTGGAATAACAAATTATGGTTTTGAATCAAAAACAGAGAGGATTGAATTGTTAGAAAGTCCTGATACAATTGATATCGGTGGATTTAACAATAATTATGATGGATAATTGTTAGAGTTTAGAAGTGAAGAGTTGATGAATAGCAACCACAAGATTGGATTGTTAGGAATTTAGAACACAAAAGATATTGGTGGATCCAAACTAAAGGATACTGAATTTTCGTTAGACTGAGGAACTGATCAAATTGGTAAATAATAAATCTAAGATCAAATCTATGAATTGGTGGTAAAAATTGGAATTTATATGAGAGTTGGTAAGCCCGATTTGATTAATATAATTTTTAGACAATGTAAAGGGAATTGTTTGATCGGTGGATTCAGTAAATGATGACACTCGCTGTTTGGAGTTTTAGACAGCAATCAATATAGAAAGTGTGTGTTCGGTGGATTAATTAAATGATGTCACTCGCTGTTTGGAGTCTTAGACAGCAATCAGTAAAGAAAGTGTATCTTCGGTGGATTAAGTCAATTATGGCAATCGCTGTGTGGAGTTTTAGGTAGCAACAATAACACTATGATTAAATATAATAATGCTACTAAAAGCAATTTATGGAAAATAAAATAACCCGAGCCTCTCCTTTGATAAGCCATGCATACTATTTTTTTGCATCCTGTGCATTGGCTCGCGGAGATGGTGGTTTGTGCTCACACTCGCTCTCACAACAAATCTAGAATTAGAAATTAGATCATTACGCTTCAGCAACACTCTTGGTCATGATAGCAAAGAAGATGAAGATGTCAAGGGCTAGGTAGCGAACCCCCAGTTGGCTGTCTGTGGGCATGTCTTGAGGGTCCTACCTGTGTGCTTTGTTTCCGCTGCTGTAATTTATTGATTTCGGCCTGATCGGGCCATGAGTAAGTCTTTTATTATATTTATGCTTTCGTATGATATGTACTTTGATGTCCATTACTGTATCTGTGAGCACTATCTACTGATCCAAGGAATAGTGTGGTGGAATCACAGAGCATTCCAGATTGCAAAATCTGGCTCCGATAGGTCCCCACTAACTGAATTTCCTACCCTCTGGTGAAACCACATCATCTCAATTGCTCTTAGCCTTTGGATGAAAATTAAGTAGCATGGATCTTTGTTTTAATCCCAGCATTTGCTGACCATAGCATCAGATTATGGCGTCAAACAACCCACCACAACCCGTACATCATGTTGTGACATATTTTTTTAGCATGGTAATATTGTCAACCATGCATAAAAAGGCTCTATTAATAAGCTAGCTTTACCATTAGCATGTACATTCCTCCGCTTTTCTCTTTTGCGCTTTTTGCCAAACATGCCTTCTACCATTACGTCTAGATATGTACTAACAAATTTCATCCATGCTATACCATTAGACTATATTCCAACAATATAGTAGTTTCATCAAGTTTCAAGAAGTTTCATTGCATAATATATGTTTTATAAGTTTCATTAAGTTTTAAATTTTAAGTTTGCATATTTCAACAAGTTTCAACAAGTTTCAAGTTCCAAATTTTAGAAGGTTTCAGTAAGTTTCAAGTTTAAAGACCCAAGTTTCAACAAAGTTTCATAAATTTTAAGTTTTCAAATGCCATATTTCAGCAAATTTCAACCAGTTTCAGTTTGAAAATGCCATGTTTCAATAAGTTTCAACTAGTTTTTATTTTTAAAAATAACATGTTTTCACAAATTTCAACTAGTTTCAAGTTTGAAATTGCTATGTTTCAGTAAATTTTAATAAATTTCATTGATGCTTCAAGTTTTAAATAAAAATTATGCATGTTTCACAAAAAGTTGTAAAATATAGAGTGATTTTCACAAAGTTTTAAGCAAAATTTCATTCATGATTCAACAAGTTTTAACTAGTTTTTATGTTTGAGAATGCTATGTTTTAGAAAGTTTTAACTAGTTTGAAGTTCAAAAATACTATGTTTTACCAAGTTTCAATAAGTTTTATTCGTACTTCAAGATTTAAATCAAAATTCACGTAAGTTTCACAGAAGTTTCAAGCGATATTTCATTCATGTTTCAGCAAGCTTCAAAGAAATTTCACTAGTTTGAACCAAAAAAAGGTATAGCAGCATGTTTTATGCAGTTTCAACAAGTTTCAAGAAAAACGCTTGGAAAGGTTTCATGTTTCAATGAGTTTTGTGCATTCTTAGAAGATTCCAAACAAAAGTTTCAAAAAGTTTCAAATTTTAGAACCATGTTTCATCGAGTTTCAACATGTTTCAATAAATTTCGATGAAGTTTTGACCAGAAAGTTCTAAAAAATTTCAACAAGTTTAACCAAAAGTTTCAAGAAGTTTCCTCAAAAAACAAATAAGAGCAAAATCTGAACATGTTCACCTGTTGTCGTTGACTCGCGTAGGATGCCACAGCCGTTGGGCTTCCCGCCTACCACCGAGCTCACCCTGCAGCCGTTGATTCGCGTAGGATGCCACAGACATGGGCCTACCCGCCTGCCACCGAGCTCACCCTACAACTCTGTGGACACCGGGATGCCGCACCCGCTCACCTTCCCTGCCTAACCTTGAGCTTGTCCATGACTTCGCGCTCGCGGGGCTACTGTGGCCGCTCACCTTCAGTCGCCATTCACGCTTGCTGTCACCTACCCTTACCGCACACCCTTCCCACGCTCATCGTAAATTGTCTTATCTAGAGCTCCGAGATCTCACTGCTACTACATTCTTCATCAGACATCGACCTCTTCTTCAATAGTCTCCCGTACCCCTGCATATTCTAGTTCTAACCTATTGTTTTTCTTTGCCACACCCTCTGAAGCAAGCCGACATGGTTGCTGCTTGTAGCCCACCAGCGCCAAGCTCGCCTACACCCACACACTGTAGGTTGCACCCCTTGCTGCTCGCTCCCTATAGCTTGCTGCTCCTATCAGCTACCGCTGTAGTGAATTAATGGAGAGGAAGGGGAAGAGGAAGAGAGGAGATCAATGGGAGTGTTCAGTAGTGAGATCGGTCTTTGCTTCTAGCAAATTGGTGACGAGGTCAGCTGCTAGTGCTGGTGAATTTTGAGGAAAGGCATTGGAACTAAGGGGATAGAGAGAGGAAGAGGAAAGGGAGCATTGAGCAGTGGGCAGCCTAGATACTTCGAGGCGTTAGATAATTAGACGGCCCGATGCATGTAGTAGTGTTAGAGTCAAAGGGTGGATGCTTATCCGATTGGTTTGGTACCGCACGATATATCGTGCATTAGTCAAAGGGAGGTGGGGGTTGAGGAGCGTATGTGCGCTCAATTGGTCCCCACTAACTAAATTTTCTGCCCTTTGGTGAAGCCACATAATCTCAATTGCTCTTAGTCTTTGGATGAAAATTGAGTAGCACATATGTTTGTTTTAATCCCAGCATTTGCTGGCTGTTGGATCCGATTGTGGCATTAAACAACCCACCACAACCTGTTCATCGTGTTGTTGCATATTTTTTACAGCATAGTAATATTGTTAGCCATGCTCAGAAAGGTTATATTAATATGCTATTTTTACTATTAGATGTACATTCCTCAGCTTTTCTCTTATGCGATTTTGCCAAACATGCCTTCTATCATTACTTCTAGATATGTACTAACAAATTTCATCACGCACTGATATATGCTTTTCATTCAGTCCTACGTACGTGTGGGAACAAATTGATATCAATCCCTAATGCTTACGGCCTATTCTTTCAGGCTTTTAACTTTTGCCTTTGATCACATCCGAAAGTCGAAACAAATAGAGCAGCTTCTTGAAACGGATTCTCTAAATGGCTTCCCGGTCCTAAAATCGTGTGCACCATCTACATCGGCATCTCTGCAGTACGTGCGGTCAAAATAGATTAGATACGGCAGATAATGGCTCTACCATATTTGTTTTCATTTTTTTTTCTCGAATACAAATACGAATATGGATACCTAGGATATGAATACAAATACAAATAATGTCGAATACAAATATGGAATGAATACGAATCGAAACAAATATGATTAAGCATATTTATCAAAACATGAAATCCTCTTAAACTATACATCCAAAATCAAAGAAAACACATAAATAGTTTTTGAGCCATTTTCATAAAATTTCCAACAATTTACACAAAATTACTGTAACTTTCTAAGCCCAAAAAATAATTCTCTTGATTACTTCTCATGCATAAAATTATCACTGGAATATGGGCATGTTCTTTTTTAGCTTTTGGTTTTTCTACAGTAACCAGCTTTTAAACGGAATGTCTTTTCAAGATGGGGTCTACTAGTTAATTGTAGTACATACTGTGCCGACTTCATTTATATCGGCAAAAACCGCACGTGAGTTTCAGTTACTCTATAATCTCTCACACAAACAGCTCAAAAGCCACAAGCCGCAGCCAAAAGTCACAAGCCGCAATCAAAAAGAACAACCCCTAAATTAAATACATAAAGATATTTTTGTAAGTTAATAAAACTTACATGGTATTTTCTGCAAAATTTCAAAAAGGTAGAATCCCTTACGTGTAATTTTTTAGAATTTAAAGTTCTCTTTTGCAATTTCTATGTCCAGCAAGGACCTATTCACAATTTTCAAAAAGTTCAAGGAATCTTTTGTAAGATCTTTAGTCTCCCAAATTCCAAAACCTTTCAGTAAAATTCGCAGTGGAAGGACCAAAATTCATTAGATTAAGGTATTCTTCGAAATTTTTGAAAAACATAAGGGCTTAGATGAAAAACCGGCTAGCCGAGTCCGTATACATATCTGTCGGATAGTGCCTACCATATTCATATTCGTTTCCGATAAAAAAACAACCCTTTTTGTTTCCAAGCCGACGCTAGCTGAAGATTATCTGAAAAAGTTTGAATCGATCAATAAGTATTTGATCTATTTTCACCCTAAGTTATCCATGACTGTCCTGAAAAGCAAGATAAAAACCATTAACCACAGTCAAAAGTCATCGATGGTAGCCCAAAAGAGCCTACGTGTCGCATAAATAGTTATGCATGGTCGCATATGTCCTGTGACAAGACGCGTGGTCCCATCCAAGGTTGTTAGGATCGTGATCTTAGGTAGGAGCATTTTTCATCTGACAGGATCGGATTGTTGGATCAGATTGTAGAATCATGATTCTATCGAAATTTTAAAAGCGTATATATTTGTATAAAAATTGAATTATATTTCTGAATATGCAAGTCTATAGCAGATTTTTTGAATTAAATTTTATAATTTGAATATACTTATTCATGTTGTATTGAATTAAGGTTGATTTTTAAAACTTATATAATTATTTTAATAAATTAATAATCTAAAAATGCAATATGTCAAAGGTAATACTTTTTTTTACCTTAGAACGACATGTAAATAACAAAACAAAGCAAATTAAACTAGTGCAATTTAAATTAGTAATAGATAATATCAAATTTTATATGCTAATATAGCTTGTTGCTAGGATCATAATCCATTACGATTCTACTGTGTTGCTATCTGATCCTGATGATTCTATAAGTAGAATCATGATCTTACTACAATACCATTTAATTCTGATCTATATTATAATCTACATCATCTACTTTCACTAGCATAGCTGGATATACGATACTACGATATAGGGCTGTAAACGAGCCGAGCTCGAGCGAGCTTCGCCTTCCAGGCTCGAGCTCGGTAGAAGCTCGAGCCGAGCTCGAGTGGGGTCCGAACCTGGACCTAGGCTCGAGCTCGGCTCGGCCAGAGCTCGAGTAGGCTCGAGCTCGGCTCGTTGAACCTCGGTAACAATTAAAATAATTTGTTATGCACTATTTTTCAATAATAAGAATATTTTAAGCTCGAGCTCGACTCTAATAAGCTCGATAACAGTCAAAATAATTCAAATATACACTAATTTTCAATAATAAGAAAATCTCGAGCTCGAGTTCGGCTCGAGTAAGCTAGATAAGAATTAATATGTATTACTATTGGAGTTCAAATCGGAGCTCGCGAACTATTCGAGCTCGACTCGGTGAAGCTCGCGAGCTCGAGATCAAGCTCGAGTTCGGCTCGTTCAAAGTTCGAATCGAGCTCAAACCAAGTTTACAACGAGCTGAACTTAGTAGCTCGTGAGTTTCGAGCTTTCTTTACAACCCTACTACGGTATGTCACCATCTAGTTCCCCCCAAGATTACACACCACCAAAATTTCCCCGGCGCCGCGCGGCGCGGTCTCTCTGGCGCTCCGGTTCCGGCTCAGCCGCCGCCGCCGCTCCACTCCTCTCCACTCCGGTGGATGCAGGTGGCGTCGCGTCGTGCCTCACCGAATTGGCCTCTCCGTTTGTACGCCCCCAATCGTCTGACTCCCGTTCTGTGAGGTTAAATCCCTTGCCATTAGGTTTCTGGTGCCACACAATTATTTTGCTCCGCTTGCCTTTTCTAGTATTGAATGATGTGGGAATGTACCACGTATGTGGTAGTATTAGCAGTGAAATGGAGTGTCGATTTAGTGCTAAATCATTTCGTAGAACCAGAATTGCATTTGCTCGATGCGTCTAGTTACCTGCATCGCTTCTTGGTTCTTATTACCCCCACTCGCCGGGATGTAGATGGTCGTCCATCGATTGGGATGCTGATTGAGGGATTTCCCCCCTGTAATTTGGTATTGGCATGAAATGAATCGAGGTACTAAATTGGTCACGACCATTCTTGGTGTGGTTGTTTGGGATTACCCCAAAAGACGCTCAACTCTGTACATTAGTCTGAAAGAATGCTTTTGTTTGTTTTACTGTAGAAATGCATCAAAGTTGCCAAGTTTCTCCGTGAATATTGACAGCGTAGTTTTTGTTTTCTTTTTGGGGAAAAATGGTGTGGTTTTAAAGGTAGTAAAATATGGCGCTTAGAACATTTTCTTCATTCATCGCTTACATATGAACAACACGTTTAAGGATTTACCTTTGCCTCTTTTCTATCATAGAGAATGTTTTTTTGGGCGAGGTATTGTAGAGAATGTTTTACTGAAAGAGATCCAAAGATATATATAGGCACATGCATGTATCTTGTATACAGATGCATTAGTGATGCTCTTTGTTACAGCTAGACATAAGAGCATGAATGTAATATTACCATGATTCTTCAAACATTATTAGACAGCTACATGAGAGTATCATCTATAGCATGCTTTTACTTCATACTACAACTTATTTATTAAGAAGCATGACATTACTGAAGTGAACTGATGAAGGAAGAGGGGTCTGGAGGTGTGGGGATTTGGACGGCTCCATCAAGCATCTGTGTCACCTTAAGCATGGTTGGCCGCATCATTGGCTCCTCCTGGAGGCACCACAGTGCCACCGCAATGAAGCGTTCCACCTTTTTTATGTTGAAGATTGCCTCATCATCGCCCTCCACCAGCAAGTCGATCCTCCCACACCTATAACAATCGTTTGCCCAATAAGTTAGTATCGTCTGCTTCTCATCAGCGATCTCTAGCTCCACATTCCGCCTGCAACACACAAGCTCTAGCAGGATTACCCCAAAGCTGTAAACATCAACCTTGGAAGTGATCCCTATGTTCTTGAACCACTCAGGGGCAACGTAACCTCGAGTGCCCCTAATGCCGGTGTTCGTCTGAGTCTGGCTGGCCCGAAGAAGCTTTGCTAGGCCAAAGTCTGAAATCTTCGCCTCAAAGTTGTCATCAAGAAGGATGTTCTGTGGTTTTATGTCGCAGTGGATGATCTGTGTCCTGCACTCCTCGTGTAAGTAGAGTAGCCCTCGTGCTACCCCGAGTGCAACTTGAACACGGAGGTTCCAGTGTGGCCGAATATCGCCGAAGAGGAATTCATTAAGTGAGCCATTGGTCATGAACTCATACACTAGCAGTCTTTCAGCACCCTCATTGCAGAAACCAAGCAGCCTGACCAAATTCTTGTGAAAGGTCTGTCCGATGGTTTGGACTTCTACCATGAACTCTTTTTCAGTCTCTTGCTGGAGCTTTTGAATTTTCTTGACAGCAATGCTGGTCTGAAGCCCATCTTGCAGCTGTCCTTTATACACAACTCCGGAGGAACCACTGCCTAGCATCTCACGGAAACTACTGGTTGCCTTTTCCAGCTCGCTATAAGTGAATGACTTTAGTGGTAATCCAGAGTTACTTGATGACTGCAATGGCTGTACGCTCTTTCGGGTGATACTACAGTGTGTACCAAAAATCATAATGGAGATGAGGAGAAAGTTCACCAATATGGAGGTGCCAAAAAGCAAGGAACTCCCAAGGATCCAATACTTTTTGTCTTTTTTCCATTTGCTGGAATCGCTGTTGAGCTGGGACTGTGAATTGCTGCTCCTAGGCACCTTGAGAAGAACTGTCCTCTGGACATTGCTCTCCATTTTACCATTTGACAAAGGAAGCTTCTTCTTCCAGCAAATGTTTTGATGGAACACAGCCAATGCACAGAAGCAATCAATTATGCATAGCCTCCTACACTCAGTGTCATCTATGGGGTAATACCGCTCATAGTCAGATAGAGGCCAATCAACACCGTCAATCGGTGTCATCTCAAACTGTGCCACTGCTGCTGTCTCATCAAGGTCACAGCTTTGCGGCTCAAATTCTGGCCTGCACCCTTTGTACTTTCTCTCCTCATCAAAGAACTTGTATTGCGGTGGGCATCGACAACTAGACTGGTTCATGGTGCCATCGAAGGTGCAGTAACTGTTGAATCCACACGCGCCACTGCCAACCGGAGCCAATATTGCCTGGCAGATATTTTGGGGCAGTGAGCTCACTGCTCTCCATTCTTCTCTCCATAGGCTTCTGGCTTTCACACTCTTCGGATACACATATTGTCGGAACATGCCATCTGGGTCAAGCGTGGCACGATTGAAAAAGTCATCCATCGAGTTCACCGTCGTTGAAGTAATATTGATCTGTGTGCCATTTGTCAAGGTGAAGTATATCCTGCCAGTTGCGTTGAAGACCAGCTGCGAGCCATCGTCGACTGTATCAGTGAACCAATACGATGACTCATCGTATTGGTTTCCAGAAGGCACAGCAACTGGATAGAGCACAACACCTTCACTTTTCACAGTTAGGAGAAACCGGCCACTGGAGTAGTCTGTGGCAATGAGACGGCTGCGGAGTGCCTTCCCAATAGGGAGCACTTGTGTGGGCAGGATGGTATCTGCTGGGTCGCCGAATGTCTCCCACTTTGTTGGGCCGACAAGCATGAAGTTGCCGGTGTCAAGCATGCTGGCATAGACTGTGCCAGTGATTTTGGGATTCCATACCTCATTGCCGGCGGGGTTGCGGAGTGAGAGCGCCCCACCAGTGAGCTGGAGGACAGAGCCGGAAGGCACCTGTACTGGTGTTGTATCTCCGCCATCAGAGCTGGTCCTGGCGTACCAAGTGATGGTCTTTTCAGCAATCTTGTCGAACCAGATGGCCAGGAGGTAGTAGGAGGAGTTGCCGTCAACAGGACGGAAACCGAACACGAACTCGCCGGATGGTGAAACCCATGAGGTTTTCGGTCCCTGGGGTGTCAAAGAAGAACCCAAGGTGATGTTTCGCTGAGCTTGAGTGGATGTGGTGCACAGTAGTAGGAAGAATTGGAAGGGCAGGAAGAGGAGAGGTGCCATTGCTATTTGCCAGTTCTCTGTTCCTACTGATGGCAATAAACTTATGCCCCTCAGCGAATGGCATTTAACAGTGTTGAGTCTTCATCACCTTGGAGTTTTCCATACCTGGCTAATTAAATACCTCCTTTTGTGAGGCTGAGATTGAAATGGTCATTTGCTAATTAAATACCAAGCCAAAGTCTTGTCGCTGATCTTGTTGAACCAGATGGCAAGGAGGTAGAAGGAGGTGTTGCCCTCGATGGGCTGGAAGCCGAACGCAAAGTCACGGGATGGTGAGAACCATGCGTTCGTATGATCTTGAGTTGTTAAAGAGGAGCCCAAGGTGATGTTTTGCTGAGCTCGAGCTGATGAGGACAGTAGCACCAACAATTGGAGGAATGGCAAGAGGAGGGGAGGTGCCATTGATTATTTTGATTCGGGCTGTCACATCCAACTTGTGATGGCACGCTTATGCACGTCCTGGCATTGACTTGACCTTACAAATGATCACCGATCGAAAAATACTTCACGAGGAAGAGTAGGCCCCGTTTGGCACGGCTCTACTTCACAAGTGGAGCTGTTTTTTTAGTTTTAGCTCCACGAACAGCTCCACCTGTTTTATCATGCATAGTTGAAAGATGTCAATTATCCAATATACCCCTGTCTATTTGGCTTGTAGTAACATCAAGAGCTGTATGTTTCTACATGATTTTTCATCCGAGTAAATTTGAATTAAAAAAAATTAAAATTTAAAATAACACAAAGTATTAGCAACCAATATTTAATGCGTTTTTTTGCATAGGAATGACCCGTTAAAACAAATATGCATGTGCAAAGTCATGATATAATGCAAACATCACATGTACAAGGGCAGATCGCGTAAATTCACGAAAGTACAAGGGCAGTGGCATGCGGGCCTGCGGATGGAGCCGGGTGGAGCTACTTTTTTCAGCTCCATCTCGTACATATCTTTTATCTCAGCAGGTTTTAAGGGACTCCTTGGGTGGAGCTATTTTGTTTTACCCCGTTTGGCACAAAACGGCTCCAAACAGCTCCAGGAGCCGGTGGTGGAGCTGTGCCAAACGGGGACTAACAGTACGCTAATGTTTTAGTAGCTGTCCTTGCTATGCATGGTTCTTTTTTTTGTTACAGTTTATAACTTTTGATTGTGATTTACAGTTTTTAAATCTAACATAAGCGTTTATATAAAAAAAATCGAATATCGATAAATCGCTTTAGAAATATTGTTTCGATAAATAACTTCAAAATAATGATAAAAAATATTTATTTATTTAAGAGAAAATATAAGTCATAAGTGGAAAAAAAGAGACCTCTGAATCCATCGGTGATGTTGAATTTTGCAGGCGTATATGACTTGCCATTCATGGAAATTTTGTTCCCAGCAATGCCATGACAGTGACAAAATAGTGACATTAAACCGGTCAATGGTGACTAGGGCTGTAAACGAGCCGAGCTTGAGCGAGCTTGACCTTCCAGGCTCGAGCTCGGTAGAAGCTCGAGCCGAGCTCGAACCGAGCTCGAGTTGGGGTCCGAGCCTAGATCTGGGCTCGAGCTCGGCTCGGCCTAAGCTCGAGTTCGGCTCGTTGAAGCTCGATAACAATTAAAATAATTTATTATGCACTATTTTTCAATAATAAAAAAATTTTAAGTTCGAGCTCGGCTCTAATAAGCTCAATAACAATTAAAATAATTCAAATACACACTAATTTTCAATAATAAGAAAGGCTCGAGCTCGAGTTCGACTCGAGTAAGCTCGGTAAGAATTAATATATATTACTATTTAAACTCGAATCGGGGCTCGCGAACTATTCGAGCTTGGCTCGGTGAAGCTCGCGAGCTCGAGATCAAGCTCGAGTTCGGCTCGTTTAAAGTTCGAACCGAGCTCGAATCGGGCCTAGAACGAACCGAACTCGAGTAGCTCGTGAGCTTCGAGCCTTTTTTACAGCCCTAATGGTGACTAGTTTCTGCTTCACATTCATTAGTCCAAGATGGCATTGATTGGGTCGCAGAAGTGCTGTCTTCCAACGGAAATCCCCGTCACTGTAACCCCCATGCGCTGTAACCCCTATGCGCACGGGAGCGCCTCGCTCTATGGGCCTGTTCTTTTTCTTCGAAACTAGTGGCTTTTAGTTTTTACTACAGTATTTAACTTTCAAACGAAGTATTTTCTCAAGACGGGGTCTACAAGTTAAACGATGTACACATTAAAAGCTCAACATTTGTACCAGCCAAAATCGCAAGTGAGTATCTCTCTCTCCGTAATCTATACCATAAACAATCAAAATTTAAAAATTTCAGCCAAAAATCATAACTCTCGGAAGTACTCGAAAACGACGCTCTTAGGTACTAAAGTAACCTCTTGAGAGTAACACATACTCTCTTCGTACTCGGTCGGATGGAAGGCTATACCGAGCCATCCTGCGATGTAGTTGTTTTAGGTTAGTATGTGTCACCTTTAAGAAGGATAAATTTTTAACATGGTAATATTGTCAGCCATGCATAGAAAGGCTCTATTAATAAGTTAGCTTCACCGTTAGCATGTACATTCCTCCGCTTTTCTTTTTTGCGCTTTTTGCCAAACATGTCTTCTACCATTACTTTCAGATATGTACTAACAAATTTCATCCAGCACTATATGGGAGCTACTAGCCCATGCTATACCATTAGACTATATTCCAACAATATAGTAGTTTCATCGAGTTTCAAGAAGTTTCATTGCATAATATATGTTTTATAAGTTTCATTAAGTTTTAAATTCTAAGTTTGCATATTTCAGCAAGTTTCAAGAGTTTCAAATTTCAAATTTTAGAGGGTTTCAGTAAGTTTTAAGTTTAAAGACCCAAGTTTGAACAAAGTTTCATAAATTTTAAGTTTTCAAATGCTATATTTCAGCAAATTTCAACCAGTTTTAGTTTGAAAATGCCATGTTTCAATAAGTTTCAGCTAGTTTTTATTTTTAAAAATAACATGTATTCGCAAATTTCAACTAATTTCAAGTTTGGAATTGCTATGTTTCAGTAAATTTTAATAAATTTCATTGATGCTTCAAGTTTTAAATAAAAATTATGCATGTTTCACAAAAAGTTGCAAAATATAGAGTGACTTTCACAAAGTTTTAAGCAAAATTTCATTCATGATTCAACAAGTCTCAACTAGTTTTTATGTTTGAGAATGCTATGTTTCAGAAAGTTTTAACTAGTTTGAAGTTCAAAAATATTATGTTTCAACAAGTTTCAATAAGTTTCATTCGTACTTCAAGATTTAAATCAAAATTCACGTAAGTTTTATAGAAGTTTCAAGCGATGTTTCATTCATGTTTCAGCAAGCTTCAAAGAAATTTCACTAGTTTGAACCAAAAAAGGTATAACAACATATTTTATGCAGTTTCAACAAGTTTCAAGAAAAACACTTGGAAAGGTTTCATGTTTTAATGAGTTTTGTGCATTCTTAGAAGATTCCAAACAAAAGTTTCAAATTTTAGAACCATGTTTCATCGAGTTTCAACATATTTCAATAAATTTTAATGAAGTTTTGACCAGAAAGTTCAAAAAAAAAAATTCAACAAGTTTTAACCAAAAGTTTCAAGAAGTTTCCTCAAAAAACAAATAAAGAGCAAAATTTGAACGTGCTCACCTGTGGCCGTTGACTCACGTAGGATACCACACCCATTGGGATTCCCACCTACCACCGAGCTTGCCCTGCAGCCGTTGATTCGCTAGGATGCCACGAACGTGGGCCTACCCGCCTGCCACCAAGCTCGCCCTACAGCTCTGTGGACACGGGGACACCGCACCCACTCACCTTCCCCGCCTGCTCTTGAGCTTGTCCATGACTCCGCGCTCGCAGGGCTATTATGGCCGCTCACCTTCAGTCGCCATTCATGCTTGTTGTTGCTTACCCTTACTGCACACCCTTCCCACGCTCACCGTAAATTGTCTTATCTAGAGCTCTGAGATCTCACTGCTACTACATTTTTCTTTGCCACACCCTTGGAAGCAAGCCAACATGGTTGCTGCTTGTAGCCCACCAGCACCGAGCTCGCCTGCACCCACACGCTGTAGGTTGCACCCCTTGTTGCTCACTCCCTACAGCTTGCTGCTCCTATCAGCTATCGCTGTAGTGAATTAATGGAGAGGAAGGGGAAGAGGAAGAGAGGAGGTCAATGGGAGTGCTCAGCAGTGAGATCGGTCTTTGCTTCTAGCAAATTGGTGACGAGGTCAGCTGCTAGTGCTGGTGAATTTTGAGGAAAGGCATTTGGAATTGAGGGGATAGAGAGAGGAAGAGGAAAGGGAGCATTGAGCAGTGGGCAGCCTAGATACTTCAAGGCATTAGATAATCAGACGGCCTGATGCATGTAGTAGTATTAGAGTCAAAGGGTGGATGCTTATCCCATTGGTTTGGTACCACACGGTATATCGTGCATTAGTCAAAGGGAGGTGGGGGTCGAGGAGCATTTGTGCGATCAATTGGTCCACACTAACTAAATTTTATGACCTTTGGTGAAGCCACATTATCTCAATTGCTCTTAGTCTTTGGATGAAAATTGAGTAGCACGGATGTTTGTTTTAATCCCAGCATTTGCTGGCTGTTGGATCCGATTGTGGCATTAAACAACCCACCACAACCTATTCATCATGTTGTTGCATATTTTTTATAGCATAGTAATATTGTCAGCCATGCTAAAAAAGGTTATATTAATAAGCTATTTTTACTATTGGCATGTACATTCCTTAGCTTTTCTCTTATGCGATTTTGCCAAACATGCCTTCTATCATTACTTCTAGATATGTACTAACAAATTTTGTCATGCACTGATATATGCTTTTCATTCAGTCCTACGTACGTGTGAGGACAAATTGGTATCAATCCCTAATGCTTACGTCCTATTCTTTCAGGCTTTTAACTTTTGCCTTTGATCACATCCGAAAGTCGAAACAAATAGAGCAGTTTCTTGAAACGGGTTCTCCAAACGGTTTTCCGGTTCTAAAATCGTGTGCACTATCCACATCGGCATCTCCGCAGTTCATGGGGGTGAAAACAGATTAGATACGACAGATAATGGCTCTACCATATTTGTTTTCATATTTTTTTCTTGAATACAGATTGAATATGGATACCTAGGATATGAATACAAATACGAATAATGTCGAATACAAATACGGAATGAATATGAATCGAAATGAATACGATCACGAATATTTATCGGAACATAAAATCCTCTTAAACTATACATTTAAAATCAAAGAAAACACATAAATAGTTTTTGATCCATTTTCATAAAATTTCCAACAATTTCCACAAAATTACAGTAACTTTCTAAGCCCAAAAAATAATTCTCTTGATTACTTCTCATGCATAAAATTATTACTGGAATAAATTAAATACATAAAGGTATTTTTGTAAGTTAATAAAACTTACATGGTATTTTCTGCAAAATTTCAAAAAGGTAGAATCCCTTATGTGTAATTTTTCAGAATTTTAAGTTCTCTTCTGTAATTTCTGTGTCCAGCAAGGACCTATTCACAATTTTCAAAAAGTTGAAGGAATCTTTTGTAAGATCTTTAGTCTCCCAAATTCCAAAACCTTTCAGTAAATTTCGAAGTGGAAGGACCAAAATTCATTAGATTAAGGTATTCTTTGAAATTTTTGAAAAACATAAGGGCTTATATGAAAACCAGCTAGCCGGGTCCGTATACATATCTGTCGAATAGTGCCTACCATATTCATATTCATTTCCGATAAAAAGAACCCTTTTTGTTTTCGAGTCGACGCTAGCTGAAGATTATCCGAAAAAGTTTAAATCAGTTGTTGTGGTTACAGACCAAACAGAGAGAGATTGTAGTGGAGAGTTGGGAGAGAGTCCGCCTCCTTCCTCCATACAGATATATATATATATATATATATATATATATATATATATATATATATATATATATATATATATATATATATATATATATATATATATATATATATATATATATATATATTCATATGGAGTATGCTTTTACAATTATGCCCTTTCATCCTTACATCCCCATCAGGGGTATTTAAGCCATTACACATGTCCTACTTTGGGACCTATAACCTTCCAACAGGCCTGCTAGGCTTAGGTGGGGGCCACCCCTACAACATCGGTCAATAAGAATCTGATTTATTTTCACCCTAAGCTATCCATGACTGTCTTGAAAAGTAAGATAAAAACTATGAACCACAGTCAAAAGCCATCGATGGTAGCCCAAAAGAGCCTACGTGTCGCACAAATAGTTATACATAGTCGCATATGTCCCGTGACAAGACGCGGGGTCCCATCCAAGGTTGTTAGGATCGTGATTCTAGGTAGGAGCATTTTTCATCTGACAGGATTGGATTGTAGGATCAGATCGTAGAATCATGATTCTATCAAAATTTTAAAAGCGTATATATTTTGTAAAAAAATTGAATTATATTTTTGAATATGCAAGTCTATAGCAGATTTTTTGAGTTGAATTTTATAATTTGAATACACTTATTCATATTATATTGAATTAAGGTTGATTTTTAAAACTTATATAATTATTTTAATAAACTAATAATCTAAAAATGCAATATGTCAAAGATAATACTTTTTTTACCTTAGAACGACATGTAAATAACAAAACAAAGCAAATTAAACTAGTGCAATTTAAACTAGTAATAGATAATATCAAATTTTATATGCTAATATAGCTTGTTGCTGGGATTAGATCCATTGCGATTCTACTGTGATCCTATTTGATCCTAATGATTCTATAAGTAGAATCGTGATCTTACTACGATACTATCTAATTCTAATCTATATTATAATCTATATCACCTACTTTCATTAGCATAGGAGGATATACATACTACAGGACTGTTCTTTTTTGCTGCAGTTTGTGGCTTTTGGGCTGTTTGTACGATAGATTACAGAGTAACAGAAACTCATATACGGTTTTTGCCGATATAAATGAAGTCAGTAAAGTATGTATTGCAATTAACTAATAGACGCTAATTTGAAAAAATACTTTGTTTTAAAACTAATTACTATAGAAGAGTCGAAAAGCAGTTTTTAGAAGACGAAAAGAACGGGGTACGGTACGTCACCATAGGGCCTGTTTGGTTGCCTGCATGGAAATGACTCGGAGATGGTGTTTGGTTGCCTGCATGGAGGAGAGAGCCTGCACGAGCGGATGCAAAAACAAGCGAAGCCGTGCTGAAGAAAACGCGCCGAGGAGCTTCCTCCTCACCGCCACACGATATCTGGTGCATCAGCTCATGCAGGCAACCAAACAGGCCCATAGTTCCCCCCAAGATTACACACCACCAAAAATTCCCAGGCGCCGCGCGGCGTGGTCTCTCTGGCGCTCCGGTTCCGGCTAGGCCGCCGCCGCCGCCGCTCCACTCCGGTCCGGTGGATGCAGGTGGCGTCGCGTCGTGCCTCACCGAATTGGCCTCTCCGTTTGTACGCCCCCAATCCTCTGACTCCCCTTCTGTGAGGTTAAATCCCTTGCCATTAGGTTTCGGGTGCCACACAATTATTTTGCTCCGCTTGCCTTTTCTAGTATTGAGTGATGTGGGAATGTACCACGTATGTGGTAGTATTACCCGTGAAATGGAGTGTCGATTTAGTGCTAAATCATTTCGTAGAACTAGAATTGCATTTGCTCGATGCGTCTAGTTACCTGCATCGCTTCTTGGTTCTTATTACCCCCACTCGCCGGAATGTAGAGGGTCGTCCATCGATTGGGCTGCTGATTGAGGGATTTCCCCCCCTGTAATTTGGTGTTGGCATGAAATGAATCGAGGTACTAAATTGGTCACGACCATTCTTGGTGTGGTTGTTTGGGATTACCCCAAAAGACGCTCAACTCTGTACATTAGTCTGAAAGAATGCTTTTGTTTGTTTTACTGTAGAAATGCATCAAAGTTGCCAAGTTTCTCCGTGAATATTGACAGCGTAGTTTTTGTTTTCTTTTTGGGGAAAAATGGTGTGGTTTTAAAGGTAGTAAAATATGGCGCTTAGAACATTTTCTTCATTCATCGCTTACATATGAACAACACGTTTAAGGATTTACCTTTGCCTCTTTTCTATCATAGAGAATGTTTTTTTGGGCGAGGTATTGTAGAGAATGTTTTACTGAAAGAGATCCAAAGATATATATAGGCACATGCATGTATCTTGTATACAGATGCATTAGTGATGCTCTTTGTTACAGCTAGACATAAGAGCATGAATGTAATATTACCATGATTCTTCAAACATTATTAGACAGCTACATGAGAGTATCATCTATAGCATGCTTTTACTTCATACTACAACTTATTTATTAAGAAGCATGACATTACTGAAGTGAACTGATGAAGGAAGAGGGGTCTGGAGGTGTGGGGATTTGGACGGCTCCATCAAGCATCTGTGTCACCTTAAGCATGGTTGGCCGCATCATTGGCTCCTCCTGGAGGCACCACAGTGCCACCGCCATGAAGCGTTCCACCTTTTTTATGTTGAAGATTGCCTCATCATCGCCCTCCACCAGCAAGTCGATCCTCCCACACCTATAACAATCGTTTGCCCAATAAGTTAGTATCGTCTGCTTCTCATCAGCGATCTCTAGCTCCACATTCCGCCTGCAACACACAAGCTCTAGCAGGATTACCCCAAAGCTGTAAACATCAACCTTGGAAGTGATCCCTATGTTCTTGAACCACTCAGGGGCAACGTAACCTCGAGTGCCCCTAATGCCTGTGTTCGTCTGAGTCTGGCTGGCCTGAAGAAGCTTTGCTAGGCCAAAGTCTGAAATCTTCGCCCCAAAGTTGTCATCAAGAAGGATGTTCTGTGGTTTTATGTCGCAGTGGATGATCTGTGTCCTGCACTCCTCGTGTAAGTAGAGTAGCCCTCGTGCTACCCCGAGTGCAACTTGAACACGGAGATTCCAGTGTGGCCGAATATCGCCGAAGAGGAATTCATTAAGTGAGCCATTGGTCATGAACTCATACACTAGCAGTCTTTCAGTGCCCTCATTGCAGAAACCAAGCAGCCTGACCAAATTCTTGTGAAAGGTCTGTCCGATGGTTTGGACTTCTACCATGAACTCCTTTTCAGTCTCTTGCTGGAGCTTTTGAATTTTCTTGACAGCAATGCTGGTCTGAAGCCCATCTTGCAGCTGTCCTTTATACACAACTCCGGATGAACCACTGCCTAGCACCTCACGGAAACTACTGGTTGCCTTTTCCAGCTCGCTATAAGTGAATTGCTTTAGTGGTAATCCAGAGTTACTTGATGACTGCAATGACTGTACGCTCTTTCGGGTGATACTACAGTATGTACCGAAAATCATAATGGAGATGAGGAGAAAGTTCACCAATATAGAGCTGCCAAAAAGCAAGGAACTCCCAAGGATCCAATACTTTTTGTCCTTTTTCCATTTGCTGGAATCATTGTTGAGCTGGGACTGTGAATTGCTGCTCGGCACCTTGAGAAGAACTGTCCTCTGGACATTGCTCTCCATATTACCATTTGACAAAGGAAGCTTCTTCTTCCAGCAAGTGTTTTGATTGAACACAGCCAATGCACAGAAGCAATCAATTATGCATAGCCTCCTACACTCAGTCTCATCTATGGGGTAATACTGCTCGTAGTCAGATAGAGGCCAATCAACACCGTCAATCGGTGTCATCTCAAACTGTGCCACTGCTGCTGTCTCGTCAAGGTCACAGCTTTGCGGCTCAAATTCTGGCCTGCACCCTTTGTACTTTCTCTCCTCATCAAAGAACTTGTACTGCGGTGGGCACAGACAACTAGACTGGTTCATGGTGCCATTGAAGGTGCAGTAACTGTTGAATCCACACGCGCCACTGCCAACCTGTGTCCTTATTGCCTGGCAGATATTTTGGGGCAGTGAGCTCACTGCTCTCCATTCTTCTCTCCATAGGCTTCTGGCTTTCGCACTCTTCGGATACACATATTGTCGGAACATGCCATCTGGGTCAAGCGTGGCACGATTGAAAAAGTCATCCATCGAGTTCTCCATTCTTGAAGTAATATTGATCTGTGTGCCATTTGTCAAGGTGAAGTATATCCTGCCAGTCGCGTTGAAGACCAGCTGCAAGCCATTGTCGACTGTATCAGTGGACCAATACTTATCGTATTGGTTTCCAGAAGGCACAGCAACTGGATTGAGCACAACACCTTCACTTTTCACAGTTAGGAGAAACCGGCCACTGGAGTAGTCTGTGGCAATGAGACGGCTGCGGAGTTCCTTCCCAAGAGGGAGCACTTGTGTGGGCAGGATGGTATCTGCTGGCTCGTTGAATGTCTCCCACTTTGTTGGGCCGACAAGCATGAAGTTGCCGGTGTCAAGCATATTGGCATAGACCGCGCCAGTGATTTTGGGATTCCATACCTCATTGCGGGCGGGGTTGCGGAGTGAGAGCGCCCCATCAGTGAGCTGGAGGACAGATCCGGAAGGCACCTGTACTGGTGTTGTATCTCCGCCATCAGAGCTGGTCCTGGCGTACCAAGTGATGGTCTTTTCAGCAATCTTGTCGAACCAGATGGCCAGGAGGTAGGAGGAGGAGTTGCCGTCAACAGGACGGAAACCGAACGCGAACTCGCCGGATGGTGAAACCCATGAGGTTTTCGGTCCCTGGGGTGTCAAAGAAGAACCCAAGGTGATGTTTAGCTGAGCTTGAGTGGATGTGGTGCACAGTAGTAGCAAGAATTGGAAGGGCAGGAAGAGGAGAGGTGCCATGGCTATTTGCCAGTTCTCTGCTCCTACTGATGGCAATAGACTTCTGCCCCTCAGCGAATGGCATTTAACAGTGTTGAGTCTTCATCACCTTGGAGTTTTCCGTACCTGGCTAATTAAATACCTACTTTCGTGAAACTTCTAGGAAGGTGTGTCCTCGCGACGTGATGTTAATACATTACGTATAAAATGATGTCCGATGAGTTGAGAAGTGGTGTGCAACAGTCTGTGAGGCTGAGATTGAACTGGTCATTTGTTATTACTTGTCCTCTATTTTTTCTGTCAGCAAGACTGTTTCACAGTAGTTCACATATCCTTATCAGGCATACAAATCTTCTCTGGTTCACCATCACTACAGTAAAGGACAAGCTTTGGATATGTTAACTTCGTTGAACTTGAAGCTAGAGAGAGCAGGAAATATGTATTCCAGAATACCGTGTCTTGCTCTGTCTCAGCTAGCCTGTTAAAATCATGGTTGAGAAAAATAGTTATGGCTGGCTTACGGTCAAACCAGCTCATGTGATAAAGAGGAGACCAAGGTGATGTTTTGCTGAGCTCGAGCAGATGAGGAGGACAGTAGCACCAACAATTGGAGGAATGGCAAGAGCAGGGGAGGTGCCATTGATTATTTTGATTCTGTCTCTCACATCCTACTTCTGATGGCACGCTTATGCACGTCCTGGCATTGACTTGACCTTACAATTGATCACCGACAAAAACAATACATCATGAGGAACAGGAACAGTAATATAATGTCTTAGTTGCTGTCCTTGCTATGAATCCATTGGTAATGTTGAATTTTGCAGGCGTATATGACTTGCCATTCATGGAAACTTTGTTCCCAGCAATGCCATGACAGCGACAAAATAGTGACATTGAACTGGTCAATTGTGAACAGTTTCTGCTTCACGCTCATGAGTCTAGTCCAAGATGGCATTGATTGGGTTGCAGAAGTGCCGTCTTCCAACGGAAATCCCCGTCACTGTAACCCCTATGCGCAGTAACCCCTACGCGCACAGGAGCGTCTCCCTTCAGAACTCTCGGAAGTCGGAAGTACTCCGGAAACGACGCTCTCAGGTACTAAAGTAACCCCTTGAGAAGTAACATATGCTCTCTCCTAACTCGGTCGGATGGAAGGCTATACCGAGCCATCCTGCAAATATAGTGGTTTTAGGAGTATGTGTGACCTTAAGAAGGATAAAATTTTTAACTTAATAATTTTGAGACAAGAATAGAATAGAAATTGGCATGTGGACAAAAATTTGTAAAATACTTAGTGTCATATAGTAAGTAAGAAAAGCCCACATAAGCTTTGCAACAATATCTACGATATTTGCGTGACTCTACTTATTGCTTTGATATCACCTACACTGTCCTGTGTAATTATCAAGAGGTAATCATACTTAAGTAACGGATTATTATTCGTCTGGTCGGTAGGACACCGCTCCAACCAAGGATTTTAGAATCTCGACTCTGTCGTACGATTCTAAGATTTTACGATCCAAGATTAACTAGATTGATCTGATTCTATGGTAGAATTTTAATATGGTAGAATTTTAACGTTCTTATGATTTTATCCAAATTTTTATAGGATCATGATCAAAATTTTCATACAATCCTACTCAATTTTGTTGATTCTATTGTTTTATTATAAATAATTACATATATACTTTCTTTCAATTAAAATTTTTAACTTTTATCTCTTTTTGTTCACTATAATTATTATAAAATAACACATGATCTTTTCTTTACTCTATAATTTGTAAAAAAAAAGTTCAAAAGAAATAATTTTTAAAATACAGTAGTGTTATAATACGGTGTAGATTATTTTGATTCGGGCTGTCACATCCAACTTGTGATGGCACGCTTATGCACGTCCTGGCATTGACTTGACCTTAAAAATGATCACCGATCGAAAAATACTTCACGAGGAAGAGTAACAGTAAGCTAATGTTTTAGTAGCTGTCCTTGCTATGCATATGTTCCTTTCGGTTACAGTTTATAACTTTTGATTATAGTTTAGAGTTTTTAATCCTAATATGAGCGTTTGTATGAACGAATTGAATATCGATCAATCGCTTTAAAATATTATCCCGATAAATAACTTCAAAATAACGATAAAAAATATTTATTTATTTAAGAGAAAATATAAGTCATTAGTGGAAAAAAAAGAGGCCTCTGAATCCATCGGTAATGTTGAATTTTGCAGGCGCATATGACTTGCCATTCATGGAAATTTTGTTCCCAGCAATGCCATGACGGCGACAAAATAGTGTCATTGAACGCGTCAATTGTGACCAGTTTCTGCTTCACGCTCATTAGTCCAAGATGGCATTGATTGGGTCGCGAAGTGCCGTCTTCCAACGGATTATTATTATTAGTACTCGGAAACGACGCTCTCAGCTATTAAGGTTAGTCTCAGTGGGAGTTTTATCTGCATTTAATAGGCTGTCACATATGTATTTTTTGATGATATGGTAATATTTTTAAGAAGAGAGAGAAGAAGTTAGTTTCATTTAGGCCAGTCTCAGTGGGAGTTTTATCTGCATTTAATAGGCTGCCACATATGCATTTTTGATGATATGGCAACATTTTTAAGAAGAGAGAGAAGAAGTGAGTTTCATCTAGATGAAACTCTCTTGGCACGATTACCAACTCTATATGAGTCATGAAATTAAATGTCTATGAAACAAGAGAATGAAACTATGCATTGAGGATGGATGTTTCATCCATGTTTCATTTCATTTTACATGATGTGGCAGTCTTGGAAACAACGCCATAAAACTCTCCACTGAGAATGGCCTTAGATGAAACTCTCTTGGCACGATTACCAACTCTATATGAGTCATGAAATTAAATGTCTATGAAACAATAGAATAAAACTATGCATTGAGGATGGATGTTTCATCCATATTTCATTTCATTTTACATGATGTTGTAGTCTTGGAAACAACGCCATAAAACTCTCCACGGAGAATGGCCTAAAGTAACCTCTTGAGAGTAACACATACTCTCTCCGTACTCGGTCGGATGGAAGGCTATACCGAGCCATCCTGCAGATGTAGTTGTTTTAGGTTAGTATGTGTCACCTTTAAGAAGGATAAATTTTTAACATAATAATTTTCAGATAAGAATAGAATAGAAATTGACATGTGGATAAGAATTTGTAAAATAATTAGTGTCATATAGCAAGTAATAAAAGCTCAAATAAGCTTTGCAACGGTATCTACGATATTAGCGTGACCCTACTTATTGCTCTGATACCACCTACGATGCCATGTGTAATTATCAAAGGGTAATCATACTTAAGCAACGGATTATTATTCGTCTGATCGGTAGAACAGCGCTCCAACTAAGGTTGTCAGAATCTTGATTCTGTCGTACGATTCTAAGATTTTATAATCCAAGATTAACTAGATTTATCCGATTCTATGGTAGAATTTTAATGTTCTTATGATTCTACCCAAACTTTTGTAGGATTATGATCAAAATTTTCATACAATCATACTCGATTCTGTTGATTCTATTGTTTTATTATAAATAATTACATATATACTTCCTTTCAATTGAAAATTTTAACTTTTATCTCTTTATGTTCACTATAATTATTATAAAATAACACATTATCTTTCCTTTACTCTACAATTTGTAAAGAAAAGTTTGAAAGACATAATTTGAAAATTATAGTAGTGTTGTGATACAGTGTATACTTTTTAAAATGTTTCTTTGGTAGAATCAGATAAGATTTTAGATTCTCCATCGATCTTACGATTCGCGATTCTACGAAAGAACTTTCGATCCGATTCAAGACCACGATTTTGACAACCTTGACTCTAACGAATAATAAGTTTTTACCAGGGTAGCATAACAGAACAATAAAATAGATATTGTATCTTATTACAGTAGTTGCCATGTTTATAACCTATCTCGTATCTGCCCTTGCTCCACCGCACACCTACTCATCCCAACCATGGGCTGGAATCCGAACGCAAAATCACGGGATGGTGAGAACCACGAGTTCTTATGCTTTCGAGTTAAAGAGGAGCCCAAGGTGATGCTTTGCTGAGCTCGAGCAGATGAGGATAGTGTTGGGTTGATCTCGGCTAACCAACCTCGAGATTTTAGGGAGGCGTGCCTCCACCCTGCGCCTTGATTGGAGGCGGTTACCAACTAACTGGTTTTGGTCCCGGTCACCAACGCTATATAAAACATTAAGGGTTTTCGGCAGGGGTGTGACACGAGTTGTTCAACCCCCAAAAAGAACCCGCACAAACCCGTTCTATTCTGGGCGCTACGTTGAACGAAGGCCGAACCTTTTTTCCGCCATCGTCCACGACTCCGTCGCCTCCGGCCGACTTTCTACACTTCATCAACCGAGCACCTCAAGATGGCCTCCTCCAATTCGGGTAAGTCTAATATGCTTCCGCTCTAATGTTTATCTAGGTGTTCATGCCTTTGATCTAGGGTTAATGTTAAAGTTGCATGTTTAGACTTAGTTTATTATCTACATTTGGTATCAGAGCTACCCTATGATCCACATGAACCCTAGTTAGTACCTCCTGAACCTTGGATCTAGCAATTAGTGGCTTGGTTAGAAATTAGAAGGAGGGGAATTTTGGAAAAACTCTAGCAAAACCCTAATGATCTCTCAGAAGACAAACCCCTTTTAGATCAAAACCCGATTAAGAACATTAGATCGGCGGCAAAACAAAAAAAAGAGGAAGCGGCGGCGGAAAGATCTTACGGTTTGGATGTCGCCTTAGCCGCCGCCGGTGCCGCTTTTGGGGCTAAACCGCCGCTGCCGCCGGCTGCGGGTTCGCCGCCACCGATCACGCCGGCACCATGGCGCCGCCGCATCGCGTGCACCGCCGCCTTGCTGCGCAGGGCCGCCGGGCGTCGCCGGTGTTGCGACGCGCCGTCGCCGTCGCGAGTGTGTGCGCGCCACCGCCAGGTGCCCGTGAATTTCGGATGAAATGGTGGGTCTTGACCTGGGGTTAGCGTTTTTTAGGGGATCTTGTACCCGCCGCAAATCGATCTCGACCGCTCGATTTGATCGGACGTCGCACATTTTAGTGGGCTGTGCTGGTCAATTTTTGGGCCGTTTTGGGCCGACTGCCGTGCGCGAATACTTTTTGGGCCATTTTCGGCCGGCCTCGTCTACGGGTTTTTTTTTCGGGCCGTGCGGGATTTTATTGCCGACCATGTTTTTGGGTTGTGCATGGCATTTTCAACCCGTGTGTAATTCTTGTGGGCCGGCTGAAAACAGTGTTTTTGGGCTATTTCTTTAGGGGCCGGCTGAGAATAGTATTCTTCTTAGTTTTCTTTTTGGATACTTATTATTATTATTATTATTCTTTATGTTTTTATGCATTGTTTTTTAATTATTTTCGGTGGCCCAAAATTTCATGTATCTTTACCATATTATTAAGTATAATCTCTGATTAAAATTGAACCAACGGGATATTTTAATTTTGAGATTTTATGATTAATTTTGGCATTATGCATACATATGGTTATATGGTTATATTCTGACCAACGTTGTTTATAATCATATGTCGCCATATAAAATTAAGTTCTTTTTCATTTTTTGCCCAACGGTGATACGAATTAGAACTGTAGTTTTGTATGTTATTAATCAGACCAATGTAGGGTTAATTACATGCAATATATATCTTTATGATAATTCTAATTTTTTGCCATGTATTTTGAAATTCAGCACTTAATGCTTCAAACGTTGCCGCGACCATTGGTAACTGTTGTGGTTACAGACCAAACAGAGAGAGAGATGGTAGTGGAGAGTGAGGGAGATGAATAATGGCCTAGCCTCTCCCCATGGCCTGCATCCATATATATATGTACACATGAGGAGTGCTTTTACAGTTATACCCTTACATCTGGTCATCCCCTCCAGGGGCACTCATGTCATTACACATGCCCTATTCTGGGCCTTATAACCTCCTACCAGGCCTGCTGGGTTTAGGTGGGGGCCACCCCTACAACAGGAGCCTCTCATGGAGAAGGGCTTCACAGGCCGGGCCATGTTGCTTGAGTCCTTTGGCCCTCCGTCCCTCGCGGCTCGTGAATCTTTTCCGAACTTGACCGTGGATTGCGCCATGGCCGGAAGTAGACGCGCGCGCCCGCCCCTACCCTTCGAACGGTGGCGGTGGAGCCGGCGCCAGCCGGGTAGACGCGCGCGCTCCGCCCCTATCTCGAACGGTGGCCTCGCCGCCACCTGGCCGGCAGACGCGCGCGCGCTCCGCCCCTACCTTCGAACGGGTGGCGGCAGAGCCGGCGCCAGCCGGCGCAGACGCGCGCTCCGCCCCTATCCTTCGAACGGGTGGCGCGAGCCGGCGCCAGCCGGCAGACACGCGCGCTCCGCCCCTACCCTTCGAACGGGTGGCAGCGGAGTTGGCGCCTAGCCGGAGTAGACGCGCGCGCCCGCCCCTACCTTCGAACGGGTGGCGCGAGTGGCGCCTGGCGTCGTCGGGGCGGCGCGGCGCCGCATGTAAGCGTAGCGAGCCCCGAGCCTCGCGTATGCCATAAGTGATAAGGGACGCGCTTCGACGCTCGTTCTTCTGGCCGTCCACGTGGTGAAGCATGCTTGGCGCGGTGCGGGCCTTGAAGCGTCGTGACCATTAATGTGACAGCGGACTTCCGGTGGTTGGACTTCTGCCGATTGGACTTCCGCCGGTTGGCTCTCCTGCTGATAGGGTATATATACGGCGCTGGTGCGGCGTTGTTCCTGCATGTATTTTGATAGAAGCTGCTCTCCTAAAATGGGCCCCTTCCATGCATCAACATTCCCTGACGACGCTGAGTGGCTTGGGGAATGTTGATGCACAGAAGGAGGTCCATTTTTCTTGGGAGCTTGGTCAGCGCCGGTAGCCAGCCGCGCTTCCTACCCTCGCGTTGCGTTTCTGCAGACGACGGCAAGGTTTGCCCTGTTCTCTTTAACAGACCTACCTACAGTCGGTGTTCCTGATGGAGCTTGCCCGCATTGCTTTGAAAAATGTTGATGCACTGTAGGTGGCCTGTTAAGGAGAACGAGGCAGACTTTGCGGGACATGACCCTCACCTTTGCCGTTCGCGCGCGCGGGTCCATTTCTCGAAATCAAGGTCCAGGCCGAGGCCGCGGCCAGGCTGGTGTGGCGATCGAGAAGATGGCCTCGTGCGCGCGCGCCGCGCTCTGGTATGAAGATGGCAAGGTTTGACTTGTTCTCGTAGACAGATATGCTTGAGGTCATCTGCGTCCGCTGACCGTGCCAACTGGGGCCATGGTCAAGGAACATTGATGTACTGAAGCTTATCTGTCTATGAGACCCTGTCAAAACCTGCTGCACACCAGCCGCTGCGCTCCCAAAACACGGAAAACCCCGAGGCCTGAGCCCCTAATGGTTTAGGTTTTGCCGAGGCTGCCGCCGAGGTAGCTTGGCCCGCAGCGGCGCGCCGTTATTCCCCAGCGCCGGGTCGAGGCGGATGGCGAAGTACCTTGGCTAAAGCGGGGATCCGCCGGTATGAAGCTGCCGACGTCGACGCAGCAGAAGTGGCGCCAAGTCAGAGTAGAGCGCGCTCCATCCCCTACCCTTCGAACGGGTGGCGCGAGTGGCGCGCTTGCCGGCAGACGCCGCGCTCCGCCCCTACCCTTCGAACGGGTGGCGCGAGCCGCGCCACCGGTAGACGCGCGCTCCGCCCCTACCCTTCGAACGGGTGGCGCGAGCCGCGCCAGCCGGCAGACGCGTGCGCTCCGTCCCCTACCCTTCGAACGGGTGGCAGCGGAGCTGGCGACCTCGCATCGCGAACACCGCCACGCATGCGGTGACTTAGATCTCACGATGCGGTCCTGCGTTGTAAAGGTTCCTGGGATCACGCCGGCCCCCGGTCTGTCAGGGTTAGGTTCCCATACCGTGCGACCCGCCTCGGCGCGCACAGGGCACGCGGCGGCTTATGACTGGTGCGCGGCAGGATGTTGACGGTTGCGTGCTCGCGGCCGCTCGCCTCTTCCCTAGGGAAGGGGGACACGGGGCGGGCGATGAGTGGCGCAGCATCGAAGCTTTGGTTATGGGGAATTGCGCTGGACGGGCGTTTGTATGACTGCGGTCGCGTCCCGTACGCGGACCGTCGCGACACTTCGGTATTGGGGCGAGGTGGCTTGAAGTAGCCCTCGTGACCGCGCTTCCGCAGTCGTACGCCCCTTCTTGCTTGCATCGCCTTCCATACTCGCGTAGTATTCTTCGCCGCTATCCTCCTTCCCGGAGAAGCGATGGCATCTAATGGCAAGCGTGGTCAGGCGGGTGGTGTCTGCGGCATCCGCCGGCGGTCTTCGCCGTTGGAGGTGAAGTACGCGCTCGAAGAACGCGACCCGGTGGCGGCGGACAAGCAGTGGTTGGTGGCGGAGGAGGAAGGCGCGTTCTCCGGCGAGCTAGGCCCTTCGCTCGTGACCGAGAAGACGATCCAAGTACTTCTGCGCGCGGGGAAGCTGTCCGAGCGCCAGGCGGTACGATTGTCCGCCGCCGATGAGATGGAACCGCACCCCGAGAGGTCAGAGGCGGTCGTATTTGTTGCCTTTTTCGACGCGGGGCTCCGCATCCCGGCGGCGGCGATCGTGGGCGACGGCCGCGACTTCGGCCGAGCTGGCGAATCGACTCCAACGCCGTGGCCTGGCTCGCGGTGTACAGCTGGGCCTTGCGCTCGGGGGCGTGCTGGCCCAGCGCCTTGTTGTTCGCCCACCTTCATGAGGCACGGTGCCAGCCCAAGGATCGGAAGGACGGGACGCTGTCGAGCTTCGGCAGCATCACCTTTATTCTTCGTTTGACTTGCAAGAAGCTCTTCCCTGCGAACGCCACTCGCGGGAAGTGGGAATCTTACTGGATAAAGCGGTGGTTCTACCACCGCGTGGAGAGCGGGAGCGGTCTTGAGTGCACGGGCCGACCAATCACGTTCAGGCCCTCACCCGGTCGGACGCTCGACGATGAGGACAGGCGGAGGGCCCGACAGCTTGTAGGCGTGGCCGCCCGCTTCAACATGTGCGACCTCGCCGAAGAGTACGTGATGTACGGCGTGGCGCCGCTTGCTCGCGACTGGCGTCTTGCCGCCGAGAAACGTCGAGACGACAATGTTTCGCCGTCGATCTGCTTGCTGCCGGCGCCCTCCGACCCTCGTAAGCCTCGACCGTGTCTCCTTTTTGTTCACGCGAAATGTGTTATACGCTAATGTTGTCTTCTTTGCTTCAGGGATTGGCTTGGAGGTGGAGCAGGCCGCGCGCGTATTCCTGGGGCCGTACACCGGCAGGGAGCACGAGCAACGTGCGTCTGCTATCGCCGAGGCGGGGCTGGGGCGAATAAACCGCGTGTGCGAGGCCCTGGGCCTTGCCATGCCAGACCGTGTCGCTCCGGATGACGGTGCAGCGAAGAAGAAGAGGAAGGCGCCGCCTCGGAAGAGGAGCCGGCGGGCGCCTCGTGCTCGCGCGCGGCGGTACGCGCTGCTGCTGGTGCTTCCGAGGCGCGGCGACGCGAGTCGGATTCGGCGGTATGCCTATTCGTGCTTGATGGCGCGGACGCCGGAGGCGAGGGATCTTCGACGAGCGCCCTGGATGGCGGGTTTGCCGCAAGCAGCCGGAGGGGGGAAGTCTCGCCGCCCGCCGAAGTCGCCGAGACAGAAACCGTGCGGACCGGCGATGCTGAGGTGGAGCCCTCGACCGTGGCCGCTGTGGCGCCGGAGACGCCCTCCGCGGGGGCGCACGAAACCGTGCTGCCTTCACCAACAGCAGCAGCAGAAATCGCGGCGCCCCCTGCAAAAACTGCCACGGCGGAACCTTCGCCCCCGGGTGCTGCAGCCGCGGGGGCCTCTCCGGCAGCGACTGCGGGGGCGTTGTCGCTGCTGCCTGCCCCGGCTAAGCGGCCGTGTGTACAGCCGGAGCTCCATCGGACACCGCGGGGATTCGTCGTGGCGACGGGTATCAGAAGCTTGTGGGACTCCAATGCAGATGCCGAAGACTCGCGCGCGGCGCCTCTCGCCTCGTACACGCCGCCGCCGCGGTAGAACGGTCGTCGCCGGCCCCGAACGCGGAGGCTTCTGCTCGCTGCGGGACCATGCTTCCTTCGGGGGCTGACACCATCGCAGCCCCGTCTGGGGATAGGGGGGCGGGTCCCCGAAGCCCTCCTTCTACTACCGAAGGTAGGGTGGCTTAGCTTACCCTGGCGTATTCTTTTATGCCTTGCGGTGCTCACCTATATCCCTGTTTGCAGTGCGAGCCCCGCGGACTTTGTGCCTCCCCCGGAGACGCTGAGGGCGTGGTGCGGGATTGTGGATGACGCGGCTACGGCCGACCAGCAAGCGCCGCAGCCTACGGGCGGCACGCCCGGGACGCCGAGGTGTCTGGGGTGAGGGTAAGTACTCATACGACCACGTCTGGGCCGGCTGAGCTTGCTAAGTCTTTTCATTCTGCAGACACTTGTGCTGGGGCAGGCCTTACAAAACGGCCTACACTCGTGCCCAAAGGGCGCTTGAGGATAGACTGCGGGCCGCCGAGGAGGAGCTACGCGAGGCCTCGGGAGCCCGCTCTGCCCAGGATGCCCGCATCCGCCAGCTGGAAGCGGAGTGCGCCGAAGCGAAGGCGCATGCCGACGGACTTGCCGCGTCAGCGCGGGAGTCGGTTGCGGAGGCTGCGCAGCAGGAGTTTGCGGCAGAGCGGGATGACTTTCTGCAACAGGTCGCCTCGCTAGAGAAGGAAAAAGGCGAACTCGCCCTGACTCTAGCGGAGCGTGATCGGACGCTTGGCGAGGCTTCGGTGGTTGCATGGGATGCCATGCAAGCGCTGGAAAGCCATCTCCAAGGGCTTGGGGCCAGTGCGGATCACGCCGCCCGAGGAGTTGCGGACTCTCCGCTGGGTCGAGATGCCGCCAACGCGTCGCGCGCGCTTTTTTACGACCTTCGCAACCATCGCGCGTACACATCGGCAGATCCGGTGTGTGCGCTCCGCAACACCGCGTTGCACACACGCCGCCGGCCGAGGACCCCACCGAGATGCCCGGCAAGGCGGAGTAATGTCCGGTGCCGCCCGCTCCGCCGCCGCGCCATCAAGCCCTTTATGAACGGATGCGGGATTACGTCGGGCGACGCGCGCGGGTCGAACTCCGAAGTCACTTTACGGGAGGGCAGCCTCGCCAATTCTCGACAGGTCCTCGACGCGACGAGGCGCGCCGAGGCCTCCGGCGCGGGAACTCGCAGTGTGACGCCGTGGTGCTCGGGTGTAGGCATGCGTTGTAATGCCCTCTTTTTGTGAATGAAGTACACACTTGCTTCATACATTCGACTTTCGCCTATGTCGGCGCTTCCTCGGTGGGCCGACTTTGCGGCCGACCTTGCGACCGGCGACGCTTCGACGCCGCGAAGGGTCAAGAGTCATCGACTTTTGGGCGGCCGACCTTCTTCCGCGGAACCCGTTCTTAACGCGTGTTAAGGACGAGCACGCGAATAGCGACTTAAAGCGGCAGGATGCCGTCGGGCCTCAGATTTGGAAGATTTTCCGATATATAGATCTCCGATAATTAGGGCATGCGCGGTCGTGATGCGTGCGGAGCCGAGATCCCCATCTTCCACGTTCGCCGTTAGTGTGAACCGCGGCGAAGCGCCGCCTCCTGCTCGTCGCCCGGGTGCCAATGTGCCCGCGGGGTTCGCGCGTTGAGTACTTCGTGGAGCTAGCGCGTGCGGCGGCAGTTGACACTACGACCCGCTGAAAGTCGGTAGACCGGCGCGTGCGGAGGCGGACCTCCGCACAACGATCTGTTTAGAGTCTCGTGGACTGGCGTGTACGAAGGCGGACCTCCGCACTCACGGCTGTTTAGAGTCCAGATCGGGCGCGCGCGGCGGAGGACCTCCGCACTACGACTGCTTGGAGTCCGTAGATCGCGCGCGCGGCGCGACCTCGCACAACGCACTGCTTAGAGTCTCATGGATGGCGTGCGCGGCGCGCCTCCGCAATACAACCTGCTCGAGTCCGTAGATCGCACGCGCGGCGCGACCTCCGCACAACGCACTGTTTAGAGTCGTCAGATCGGCGCGCGCGCGGCGACCCCGCACTGCCACTGCTTAGAGTTCGATGGATGGCGTGCGAAGGCGACTCCGCACTCACGACTGTTTAGAGTCCGTAGACTGGCGCATGCGAAGGCGGACCTCCGCACAACGACCTGTTTAGAGTCCGTAGACTGGCGCGTGCGAAGGCGGACCTCCGCACAACGACCTGTTTAGAGTCCGTAGACTGGCGCGTGCGAAGGCGGACCCCCGTCCCCTCCACCCCGAGGTGGGGGTAGCCTTTGGTGTATCGCATATTCCACGCGCGCGCCGGCGCTGGGGCCAGCCTCTGGCGCGCAACGTTGGTACTCTGGAACTCCCGGAAGTAGTTTCCATAGTACCCCCTGCGTACACCTCCCGTGATGTGCGAAGGCGAGCCTCAACGCGCCAAGGTGCGCGAGTGGCAGCCGCGCAAGATTCGCGTGGGATCGCATTCACGCCTCGATTATACTCGAGAGTACGCACGAGGACGAAGTCCTCCCGCGCGTCTGTGGGTTCGCGTCTTGTTTATACTCGTAGAGTGTGCAGGGAGAACATCCGCGTCTTATTTATACTCCGTAGAGTGCGTGCAGAGGCGTCCCCCCACACGTCTTTGTTTATACTCATACCCGTGTCTTTGACGGAGAGTGCACACGCGAACGTGCGTCTTCGTTTATACTCATGCCCGTGTCTTTGACGGAGAGTGCACGCACGAATGTGTGTCTTCGTTTATACTCATGCCCGTGTCTTTGACGGAGAGTGCATACGCGAACGTGCGTCTTCGTTTATACTCATGCCCGTGTCTTTGACGGAGAGTGCACACGCGGATGTGCGTCTTTGGTTTATACTCATACCCGCACCCCTGGCTACGGAGAGTGCACACGCTAACGTGCGTCTTTGGTTTATACTCATACCCGCACCCCTGGCTACGGAGAGTGCACACGCGAACGTGCGTCTTTGGTTTATACTCATACCCGCACCCCTGGCTACGGAGAGTGCACACGCGAACGTGCGTCTGTGGTTTATACTCATACCCGCACCCCTGGCTATGGAGAGTGCACACGCGAACGTGCGTCTTTGGTTTATACTCATACCTGCACCCCTGGCTACGGAGAGTGCACACGCGAACATGCATTTTTGGTTTATACTCATACCCACACCCCTGGCTACGGAGAGTGCACACGCGGACGTGCGTCTTTGGTTTATACTGCGGGAGCACATGCGTAGGCGAGGCCTCCGCGTGTGCTCGCCGCGTATTTTTGCACAGCGGCAATATGTTGGCGACAAACGGAACTTTATTACATTCCCGTTTGCGCGGGTAAGCGATTACATACGACCGGGGGGGTACTAACCGTTTGTGCTCAGCGCGGCCGGAGCCTCTAGTAGATGCACTATCGGCAGGTCTTGCGGAGTCGCCCCCGGACGGTGCCGTGGGACCTCGCATGGCGGCGCCGATCCTAGGTGTGCCGCTGCCCGCCGCGACGGGAACATCTGGTGCCGTGCTCGATGTGCCGGGCCATATCTTGGTCGCCCCGAACGGTAATGATGGCTCGCGGCCCTGGGAGCTTCATGCATAAATAGCTGTGATGTGATACCGCCCCGAAGGAATTGAGGATTGGGCGCCCCAATATGACATTGTATGGGTATGGGAGGTCGACGACGTCGAATGTGGCGTCTTCGACCCTTTCATTGTCGCCCTGGCCGAAGGGGACCTGCAGGCATATTTGGCCTAGCGCCCGCAGAGGTTGTCCTCCGAAGCCTTGTAGCGGAACTCCCGATGGGCCGAGGCGGCTTCCGGGGATCCCCATCCGTCGAAGGCTCTCGCGAGCGAATGTTCGCGAATCGCCGCCATCGACCAGGGCCCGTCCCACGTCGCATCCCGCTATAACGACTCGGACGACCAGGGGGTCGTGGTGGGGAAGCTCCACACCTTCGGCGTCGGCGGGGGTGAACGTGACCTCATGCTGTGCCCAGTCCGGCGGTGCCTGTGCTGGATATGCCGCCACGTGATGTAGCCTCCGCACGTAGGCCTTCCGCTGCCGTGCCGAGGCAAACTCCAACGAGGAGCCTCCGGAGATGACGTTGATAACCCTTCGGTGGGTGGCCTCCGGAGCTTGTAGCTGCAGGAAGCCCTCCTGAGGCTGTTGTACGTGGGCCTGAATCCGCAGAGGACCCTCATGGGGCTGCGTCCCTTGTGCCTGAATGTGCACGGGGGCTTCGTATGGGTGCTGTACGTGGGCCACCATGGGCGAGCGTGCTTCCGGGTTCCTGTCCCTGGTGACGCTCTCGCGGAGCGCCGCGATAGAGGTGCACGTGCGGGTGTCGTGGTTGCCACGACTGTGGACTGCGCACCACAGCCCCTGGTGTTGGTCGTCGTAATCTCCACAGCCTTTGTCGTCGCGGCCCCGGCCGCGCCCCCGGCCTTGGCGTCCCCGACCGCCCCGTCCCGCGGGAGCGCCTTCGTCGGAACCGCCTTCGATGTCGAGGACGTACCGGCCTCGTCGCGACTTCGGCTGGCCACGCTTGGGCCTATCGGACGACTCCTTGTGCGGGCGCCCTGCGGTCGGACGCATCCTGACGCGACTCGCCACGTTTTCCCTTCGAAGAATCGTCCTTTAGCGGATCTTCGGCTTTTGCCGAGGCACCGGCCTGGTTGGTGTCGGAGTCGTCACCTTGCCTTCGCCGCGCGTCCTCTTCCGCCCTGGCATATTCCTCCATTTTGTCAAAGAGCTTCGTCACTGTCTTAATTGGCTTCCGTGCGTTGTACTCGGCTATCGGGCCCGGGCGAAGACCCTGTATGGCTGCATTGACAACGGTCGTTTCATTAACATCTTTGACTTGACAACGATCTTCGCAAGCGCAAGTAGTCCCGAGCTTCGGAAGGTTTTCGCTTTCTGTGAAGAGCTGGTCCGCTGACCCGCCGACATAATTTCCTTGAAAGTTGTTGTGAAGACGGTCGCGATCTGCTCCCACGCGTAGATGGAGTTCGCTCTATGGTAAAAACCAGAGAGCGCCACTCCTTGCGCCGCGAGGGGAGTCCTTCGCTTTGTGGTGTCATCTCCGCCCGCGCCGATTGCGGTTTCCAGATACGCGCACGAACTCGCGGGGTCCGTGTCGCATTTGTAGGGCTCGATGACACCGGGAATTTGAAATCTTCGCCACGCCGCTTGCTGTAGTCCGCGGCGGGGACTCGGATCGACGCGCGTAGAGCAGACGCGACCGGATGTGGGGCGTCGCGGCTGTCCGCCCTTTCCGGCTTGGGCTCTGGCGCAACCATCGGCGCAGCCTGTTGGCTCCGAGCCTCTTGCATATCTCGGACAGCCCCACGAAGATCCCCCAGCTCCTGCTGGAACGCTTTGAGGCCGCCGCAGGCGTTTTCCGCCGCCAGCAGCGGGCCGCCGCACGCCAACGGACGGACCGGCGCAGCACGCATCGCGCCGCGAGGTCCCGAGCCGCCGGCCGCCCGTTGTGGCTACCTCCAATCGCCGGTCCGCGCTACCGGCGAGCGCCGCGCGGCGGTGAGGTTGGTTGCCGCCGCGTCGGCGGGTCGGCCGCCGCAGCGCCGTGACGTGGTTGGTCGCCGGCGCGCGGTGGCGGGTTGGTCGTCGCAGCGCCGGTGGCGGGTTGGTCGCCGCAGCGCCGGTGGCGGGTCGGTTGTCGCAGCGCCGGTGGCGGGTCGGCGCGCCGCAGCCGATGGCGGGTCGGCAGCCGCAGCGCCGGGCGGTCGGTCGCGCCGCAGCGCGAGCGCCAACGCCTCGACGCCGCGCTGCGTGGCGGCACCGATGAAAGCCCCGGTATCGACGCAATGCCCGCACCAACCGTCTTCTTCCCTTCGCGTCGCCGACGAAGCCTTTTCGGTGCCATCCTCCTTCGAACTTCAGCTTGCTCTCGCCCTCCCCACGGACGGCACCAATCTGCTGTGGTTCTGCATCAAACAGAGAGAGATGGTAGTGGAGAGTGAGGGAGATGAATAATGGCCTGGCCTCTCCCCATGGCCTGCATCTATATATATGTACACATGAGGAGTTCTTTTACAGTTATACCCTTACATCTGGTCATCCCCTCCAGGGGCGCTCATGTCATTACACATGGCCTATTCTGGGCCTTATATCCTCCTACCAGGCCTGCTGGGTTTAGGTGGGGGCCACCCCTACAACAGTAACATTGAGCAGCTCATGGGGAGCAATTTTCACACATGGAAAGAAAAAATTCAAGTTGTCCTTGGTGTTTTGGACCTTGACTATGCCTTAAGGGTAGCCGTTCCCATTCCTCCCACCGAAGGTGAGGAGAATTTTGATGAGAAAAAGAAAATTTACAAGGCTAATGCTGAAAAATGGGAGCGGTCTAACCGCTTATCGCTGATGATCATGAAGACCTCTATTTCAGTTGGGATTAGGGGAGCAATCCCCGATTCCGAGAATGCTAAGGAGTACTTGGCTTCAATCGAGGAGAAATTTAAAGGCTCCACTAAAGTTTATGCCAGTACTTTAATTCAGAGGCTCTTAACCAGCAAATATGATGGGTCCGGCAGTATAAGAGAGCATATCATGATGATGACTGATATGGCAAAAAAACTCAAGGGCATGGACATGGCAATATCGGATGGTTTCCTTGTCCATTTCATTATGACCTCTCTTCCTTCTGAGTATACAGCTTTTAAAATTAATTACAATACTCAGAAAGAAAAATGGAGTATGAGCGATTTAATCGCCATGTGTGTCCAGGAAGAAGAGAGAATAAGAACAGAAAAGAAGGATTTTGTTCTTCATGTTGGTGGCTCAAACAAAAGGAAGTTCCAAGGGGACTTCAAATACAAGAAGAAGCTACATTTCTCCTCTAACTCAGATAAGCTGGGGCCTAAAGTGCACAATGCACCTAAGTCTCCTGTTTCCCCCGCCGGAGCATCTAAAGGGGGAGAATGCCACTTCTGCAAGCAGCCAGGGCATTTCCAGAAGGATTGTTCTGGTTTCCTAAAGTGGCTCGCCAAAAGGGGTAATGATACAATAACGTTTATTGATGAAACTCTTTATGCTGATTTTTCGCTTAGTTCTTGGTGGATTGACTCAGGTGCAACTGTGCACCTTACCAACTCTTTACAGGGATTCCTTACCGCGAAAACACTAAGAAAGGGGGAGCGAAGTCTTAGAGTCGCGGATGGAAAGGAAGCCGAAGTTGAATCAGTTGGATCTGTTTCATTAGCTTTAGATAGCGGCTTTATTCTTCGTCTTAATAATGTAGTTTATGTTCCTTCCATCAGGAGGAATTTGATTTCAGTTTCTTTATTGGACGATGAAGGTTTTAAATGTATTTTTGGAGACAATAAATGTATTATTAAGTTTAATTCAAATAATGTTGGTCTTGCCTTTAGACAAGACAAGCTATATATGCTTTCCCTTAATGAATCTTCTGTATCCTTGAATGTTTGTGATGCTAAGCGTAAAAATAATGATGAGACTTCTTCGAAACTGTGGCACTGTCGTTTAGGCCACATTTTGAGGGGGAGAATGGAGCATCTCATTAAAGAAGAAATTATCCACCCATTAGATTTCTCTGACCCAGATCACTGCATTGATTGCATTAAAGGAAAATATGTTAAGCAAATAAAGAAGGGAGCTACTCGCAGCACAGGATTCTTAGAATTAATTCATACTGATATTTGTGGTCCTTTTCCTATGATATCAGTGGATGGTTTTGATACATTCATCACATTCACTGATGATTTCTCCCATTATGGTTATATCTTTCCCATTAAAGACCGATCTGAATCACTTGATAAATTTAAGATATTTAAGGCTGAAGTTGAAAATCAGCACAACCTAAGGATTAAAGTGGTAAGATCGGATCGTGGGGGAGAATATTATGGAAGACATGCCTCTTATGGGCAAATTCCTGGCCCTTTTGCTAAGTTCCTTCAGGAAAATGGCATCGTTGCCCAGTATTCTATGCCGGGCGAACCTCATCAGAATGGTGTAGCCGAAAGACGCAACCGTACACTTATGGATATGGTACGGAGCATGTTTTGCCATTCTAGTTTACCAATTGGGTTGTGGATGGAAGCACTAAAGACAGTCGCACATATTCTTAATCGGGTTCCCAGTAAATCAGTACCTAAAACACCTTATGAATTATGGACTGGGAAAAAACCGAGTATGAAATATTTACGAGATGGGGTTGTCGTGCTGAAGTTAAGTTATTTAATCCACACATTGGAAAATTAGATCCTAAGACAGTAAGTTGTCATTTTATTGGGTACCCTGACAGATCTAAAGGGTATCGGTTTTATTGTCCTGATAGGATAACTAAGTTTGTAGAAACAAGGCACACTGTGTTCTTAGAAAATAACGAGGACCTGGAGCCCAGGAAAATAGATCTTGAGAAGAAGCGGGTTTATGTTCCTTCACCGCTCATCCCAGAGATCTTTATTACTGTGCCTCAGGCGATTGCACCTCCGGTAGATAAATACTGTTGTTGCACCCACTGTTGAGGTCTCTGAAATTCCTAATGTTATATCTAATGAAAAGCCTCAGCAGTCTCCTGAAATAACTAATGAACCTCTTAGAAGATCAAGCGGGAGAGAAAATCTGCCATCCCAAATGATTATGTTGTCTATACGAATGAGGATGTTAATGATATAGGGAAGGTAGATGATCCCACCTCTTATAAACAGGTCATACTGAGTGAACATTCTTCTAAATAGCTTGAAGCGATGGAGGATGAACTAAGATCTATGAGCACTAATGATGTATGAGACTTAGTAGAAATTCCTGACGGAGTCAAAACAGTAGGCTGTAAATGGGTCTACAAAACTAAGCATGACTCTAAGGGAAATGTCGAAAGGTTCAAAGCAAGACTCGTAGCAAAAGGCTTCTCACAAAGAGAGGGGATTGACTATAATGACACCTTTCTCCTGTCTCAACTAAGGATTCATTCAGAATTGTTATGGCACTTGTAGCTCATTATGATTTAGAGCTGCATCAGATGGATGTTAAGACGGTATTTCTTAATGGCGACTTCCAAGAGAATGTTTACATGGCTCAACCGGAAGGTTTTGTCGTGGAAGGCAAGGAGCATATGGGATGTCGACTTAAGAAATCTATTTATGGCTTAAAACAAGCGTCGAGGTAGTGGTACCTTAAATTCGATAAGATTATAGGAAGTTTTGGTTTCAAAGAAAATGAAGTTGATAACTGCATATATGTTAAGTTCAAAGAGGGTAAATTCACCATCTTAGTACTTTATGTGGATAATATCTTATTGGCCAGCAGCGATAAGAACCTGCTGTTTGAGACCAAGAGATTTCTTTCATCTAATTTTGATATGAAGGATCTTGGTGATGCCTCTTATGTTCTTGGCATTGAAATTCACCGAGATAGGTCCAAAGGAATATTAGGTTTATCTCAGAAGGTATACATTTACAGAGTACTGAAGAGATACAATATGCATAAGTGCTCTGGCTCGCCTGCTCCTATTGTTACGGGCGATAAGTTTGGGACATTTCAATGTCCATGGAACCAATATGAAACTGATCAGATGAAGTCGGTTCCTTATGCTTCAGCTGTCGGAAGCATTATGTATGCTCAAGTATGTACACGCCCTGACTTAGCTTTTGTAACCGGGATGCTTGGCAGATATCAGTCAAATCCAGGACCGGACCACTGGAAAGCTGTTAAGAAATCTTTGCGTTATATGCAAACTACTAAGTATTTCATGCTCACATATAATTTTTCTGATAACCTTGAAGTTATTGGTTATTCAGATTCAGATTTTGCGGGATGTGTTGATACTAAGAAATCCACATCAGGTTATATCTTCACACTCGCTGTAGGAGCTATTTCGTGGAAAAGCTCCAAACAAACCTTTACGGCATCATCAACGATGCAAGCTGAGTTTGTGGCATGTTATGAGGCTACCGGGCAGGCTGTATGGCTTAAGAACTTTATCCTAGGACTTAGAGTGGTAGACAACATCTCTAAACCACTCACTTTATGCTGCAATAATGAACCCGCAGTCTTTTATGCAAATAACAACAAGTCAAGTGGTGCTGCCAAACACATTGACATTAAGTATCATGTTGTGAAAGATAGAATCCAGGATCAAACCATAAGTATCAAGCATATTAGTACTAAGTTAATGCTTGCGGATCTGCTTACTAAAGGCTTACAACCCAGTATCTTTCGTGATCATGTTGTCGGCATGGGTTTATTGAAAAGCCTCTGATTTTGGATAAAGGACCTTAAAGCAAACCAACTTCCATTAAGTATAATGAATATCTATTTCAAGATACGATAGTACACTATAGGTACTGAGGTTGTATGGCACTTCATTGGCTATGCAACACATTGCTTTGGTATGCTATTTTATCGAGAATGGGCTTATGATGTTAGCCTTACGATCAAAGGGGAGAATGTTGGGTTGATCTCGGCTAACCAACCCCGAGATTTTAGGGAGGCGTGCCTCCACCCTGCGCCTTGATCGGAGGTGATTACCAACTAACTGGTTTTGGTCCCGATCACCAGCACTATATAAAATATTAAGGGTTTTCGGCAGGGGTGTGACACGAGTTGTTCAACCCCCAAAAAGAACCCGCACAAACCCGATCTATTCTGGGCGCTACGGTGAACGAAGACCGAACCTTTTTTCCGCCATCGTCCACGACTACGTCGCCTCCAGCCGACTTTCTACACTTCATCAACCGAGCACCTCAAGATGGCCTCCTCCAGTTCGGGTAAGTCTAATATGCTTCCGCTCTAATGTTTATCTAGGTGTTTATGCCTTTGATCTAGGGTTAATGTTAAAGTTGCATGTTTAAACTTAGTTTATTATCTACAGATAGCAGCACCAACGATTGGAGGAATGGCAAGATGAGGCGAGGTGCCATTGATTATTTTGATTCTGGCTCTCACATCCAACTTCTGATGGCACGCTTATGCACGTCCTGACATTGACTTGACCTTACAAATGATCACTGATCGAAAAATACTTCACGAGTAACAGTAAGCTAATGTTTTAGTAACTGTCCTACCTATGCATTGGTTCTTTTCGGTTACAGGTTATGACTTTTTATTGTGATTTAGAGTTTTTAACATTAACATGAGCGTTTGTATGAACGAATCGAATATCAATAAATTGGTTTAAAAATATTGTCCTGATAAATAGCTTTAAAATAACGATGAAGAAATATTTATTTGTTTAAGAGAAATATAAATTATTAGCGGAAAAAAGAGGCCTATGTGCCCATCGGTAATGTTGAATTTTGCGAATTTTGTTCCCAGCAATGCCATGACAGCGACAAAATAGTGACATTGAACTAGTCAATTGTGACCAGTGGCTACTTCACGCTCATGAGTCTAGTCCAAGATGGCATTGATTGGTTTGTAGAAGTGCCGTCTTCCAACGGAAATCCCCGTCACTGTAACCCCTATGCGCAGTAACCCCTACGCGCACAGGAGCGTCTCCCTTCAGAACTCTCGGAAGTCGGAAGTACTCCGGAAACGACGCTCTCAGGTACTAAAGTAACCCCTTGAGAAGTAACATATGCTCTCTCCTAACTCGGTCGGATGGAAGGCTATACCGAGCCATCCTGCAAATGTAGTATTTTACAAATTCTTATCCACATGTTAATTTCTATTCTATTCTTAGCTCAAAATTATTATGTCTTATCCCCAGAACGGAACATACGATCTAATACTGGAAACGACATCTGTGATCTATGTCTTATCTCCGGAATGAAACGATAGTGAGAGAAATAGAAAAGCCGCTTCGAGAAGATAATGTTTGCACTGGTTTTTGGTTTTCTCTAAACAGAATCTAAAAATAGAAATTAATACGAATATGACTTAATTAGTTCTTTGACAGAAGAGAAGGCAGAATTTCTTCTCACTCTTTTTTTTTCAGATTTCATTAACGTTTGCCTGAAGGCTAGTTCACAGTGCTCAATTTATTCCTAAGGCTACAGCTACTATCCCAGCTAGATTGTTTAAATTGTGTTTCAGTCTTCCAGAAGAATGGTTATGGTTGGAGTAACAGACTACCAGTCTAGCCTGCTAGAACTCCATTCTCAAATAGATGCTATTTTAAAATACAAGCTAAGCGTCTTTAACCCACCCCCAGTCTAGCCGAGCGCGCCACGCCTTTAACCCACCCCCAGTCGCCACACGGTTGGACGACTGGAGTCAAGTCGCCCAATGGTGGGGCTACTGCAATAATCGCCCAACCATTAGAAGATTCATCAGGTGTCGCCGCTGGGTTGGGTGAAAGGCTCCAGTCGTCCAATTGCCGGGGGGACTAGAGTCTATTTTTATAAAAAAATTTCCCGTGAGTATTTTTCTGTAATTTTGATTAAAAATAGGTTATTTGTACAAAAAAATCATGTTTTAGTAGCTGTCCTTGCTAAGCATTGGTTCTTTTCGGTTACCGTTTATAACTTTTAGCTATAGTTTAGAGTTTAATCCCAACACGAGCATTTATCCGAATAAACCGAATATTGATAAATTATTTTAAAAATATTATCTCAATAAATAGCTTCGAAACAATGATAAAGAAAAAGGGTTTTGTTAAACGTCATCTGGATATTTTCTTCCTAACTATCATTCAGATTTAGAACTATTGGATTAGATATCTAATGGCCATGAATTCTCCCCCCTCCCTTGAATTCTACCTCCTCCACCTTGAAAAAAAATCTCTCCCTTTAAAAACAAAGGCCCCTTGATTTGTAATTCAAAGGTCACAAATTTAGATAATAATTAGGAAGAAAACATCCGAGTGATGCCTATACATTTCCAAAGAAAAATTTATTTGATTGATAGAAAATATAAGTCATAAACGGAAAAAAAAAGGCCTCTGAATTCATGAAAATTTTGTTCGCCATGACAGCGACAGAATAGTGACATTGAACTGGTCAATTGGGACCAGTGGCTGCTTCACGCGTATTTGTCCTTGCTTATGAGACTAGCCCAAGACGGGATTGATTGGGTTGCAGAAGTGTCCCAAGTCTTCCAAGGTGGTCAACTTTCGGAGAGGCCGAATTTTTGATATACTTTAGCGCCGTGTGTATTACCGACAACTTTTAGTTATAATTTATATATTTTAGTTAAAAATAAATAGTAGCAGTTGAAAGAAACGGTTTTTAGAAAAATGACGTGAATGGTGTAAAAAGTGAGAGATACGTACCTGAGACAGAAACAAGAGGAGTGATGTGGGTGATGCACCCGTGATCTATGGGCCTGTTCGGCAATGAGGAAGCCGGCCGGCTTTTCGCAGCCGCTACAGTACCTGACTTTTAAACGGAGTATTTTCTCAAGATGGGGTCTACAAGTTAAACGTAGTACACATTAAAAGTCTAACATCTGTACCAGCTAAAATCGCAAGTGAGTATCGATCTCTCCGTAATATGTACCGTAAACAGCCAAAATTCAAAAATTTCAGTCAAAAGCCATAAGCCGCAGCCAAGAAGAACATGCCCTATATCTTATCTCCAGAATGAAATAGTAGTGAAAGAAATAAAAAAAACCACCTTGAAGAGACAAACATTTACATTGATTTTTAGTTTTTCTAAACAAAATCCAGAAATAAAAGCCAATACGAATATGACTTAATTAGTTCTTTGACGGAGAGTAGGCAGAATTTCTTATCACTATCTTTTCTTTTTCAGATTCCATCAACGTTTGCGTGAAGGCAAGTGCGCAGTGACTCAATTTATTCCCATGGCTACAAAATACTATCCCTGTTGGATTGTTCAAATTGTGTTTCGATCTTCCAGAAGAACGATTATGGTTGGAGTAACAGACACGTCAAGCCAGCTAGAACACCATTCTCAAATATATGTCGTTTTAAAATACAAGCAATCAATATTTTGAAACTTTGACCTCTAATATATACAAAAATATTTAGATTTACCGCATTAAAAATAATTTTAGTAGATTTATCAAAGTACTTTCGCATCATTATATTTTTATTATTTTCTACTACCATGTACTTCATTCCCAAAAGAGTGACATTTTGTGACATGTGCAGTTAAACTTTAGCTATCAATATCTCTATGAACATTTTAATTTAGATCCTTGAAAATAATATCTTAGATTTGCCTTGAAATGTATTTTCATAATTTCATAATTTTATTAGGTTTTATAAATATTTGAAAATAAAAATTAGTAGTTAAAGTTATGTTTTTGAGATCACGTACATGTTCAAAACATCACTTTTTTTGTGACCAGAAGAGTAAATTACATAATGTAATAGTTATATGTGTATTAGAGACCGTGTCAATTAGTAAGACAAAAAGTGAAAAATAACAGAGAGTACGAGATTCTTGGTTTGATTTGCTTATACTGGTTTGCTGCCGGTGGTCATCTTGGTAGAAAGAGTTGAATTTGACGGCTAAAAGTTGGGTTGCTTTTCGTAATTTACTAGACATGTTGTGCCGTTTTTTGCTAGGAAAATTTACTGGACGTTTTCTATGGGCACATTGTTTTCTGAGTTTTCTCAGGAATACATACTGTTGCCTCTCCTTCAACACACAATAGTTCCTGTTTGGAACAGAGGAATTTCACAGGAATTTTGCAGGAAACAGTTCAATTCCCGCAGGAATCGGAAAAAATTCCCGCATTCCAAACAGGGCCTAAGCATTGACATCTTGTTCGGCGCGAAGGAAATCTTGCTTGCATTTAACAATGTCATAGATGGGGTTGGAAATTGTAGTGATTGATAGAAGCGACTTATAGAAACTGGGTCGTTCGTATTGACTTTTGCTTCTGAAGCCAGAAGTAGAAGCCAATATAAACTGACCAATATATACAAATTTAGCAACCAAATATAGTTGAGATTCAATTTGTAAAGAAATGTTGCAAGATCAGTTCTCAAATCTTGGAATTGATTTGATTGAAAACACTAAATGACTTCTGATTTACTTGAGAAACTAATTGCAGCTAGTGTTGAAGCTTTGAAACTACATTGAAAAATATTCAAAGCTTGCTACAACGAGTCATTTTTCTTTACCGTCCACATATTGTGAAAGTGGAAATGTACCATTGTGGTTCCTGAAATTTGGCTTTAGAGGCATGTTGCAGGAAAGAAAAACATTGAACTTTATCCCTTAATATAATTTCTAGATAAAAGCACTATGCTGCAAGCTTACTTCACGAAAATTGATGACCTAGAATGAAAAGAGTAAAGCCAGCACTACAAACAAGTAAAAGTATTACGTATAAAACTACATGGAGAAAGTACAGACAGCACGTTCCATCCCAACTTTTCTTTTGTACAGCAAACATGCATAGAACTTATTCTGTACTTGGGTTTCAATTCCATAGGTATTTCGCTTTCCTTGACAAGTTCATTGTCCTTCGCCAGATAACTATATCTAATTTTCTACACCATAAATCACAATTGGTTCATTCTTAAACTAATTTAACTACATGCAGGAGGGACATTAAGGAACTGAGCTGATGAAGGAAGAAGGATCAGGAGGAGTGAGGATTGCAATTGCTCCATCAAGCATTTGTGTCACCTTCAGCATGCTAGGTCGCATAGCCGGGTCCTCCTGGAGACACCACAACGCCACTGCCACGAACCTGTCCACCTTGTTCATGTTAAAGATCGCCTCGTCATCGCCCTCTACCAGCATGTCAACCTTGCCACACCTATAACAGTCATTTGCCCAGTACGCCAGTATGCTTTGCTCTTCTTCTGCAGCCTCCAGCTCCACATTCCTCCGGCAACAAACAAGCTCCAGCAGAATGACCCCGAAGCTGTAAACATCCACCTTGGCTGTGATCCCGGTGTTCTTGAACCACTCGGGGGCGACGTATCCTCGAGTACCCCGGATACCCGTATGGGTCTGTGTCTGGTCTGTTCGGAGCAGTTTTGCTAAGCCAAAGTCCGAGATCTTAGCCACGAAATTGCCATCAAGAAGGATGTTCTGGGGCTTTATGTCACAGTGGATGATCTGTGTGCTGCATTCCTCATGTAAGTATAGCAGCCCCCTTGCCACCCCGAGAGCAATTTGAACTCGAAGGTTCCAGTGAGGCCTAACACCACCGAAAAGGAATCCATTCAGCGATCCATTGGTCATGAATTCGTACACCAATAATCTCTCAGTGCCTTCATTGCAGAATCCTAGCAACCGGACCAAGTTCTTGTGGTACGTCCGTCCAATGGTTTGGACTTCCACGGTGAACTCCTTTTCAGTCTCGTGCTGGAGCTTGTCAATTTTCTTGACAGCAATACAGGTCCCATGCTCATCTTGCAGCTGGCCCTTGTAAACAATGCCAGATGCACCAGTGCCCAACACATCCTGGAACCCACCGGTTGCCTTCTCGAGCTCTGTGTAACCGAAAGCTTTTAGAGGCAATCCTGGATCTCTTGATGGTTGCAATGACTGAACTTTCTTTCTGGTGATAGTGCAGTAAGTACTGAAGAGGAGAACAGCAATTAGGACAAGGTTCACCAAGACAGAGCCTCCAAGAAGCAATGAACTTCCAAGGATCCAGTACTTCTTGCCGTTCTTCCATCGGCTGGACTTACTGGGCTCAGACACTGAATTGTTGCTCTTTGGCACCTTGAGAAGAACTGTTCTCTGCACACCAACCCCCATATTCCCATTCGATAAAGGGAGCTTCTTCTTCCAGCAGGTGTTCTCATGGAACACAGCGACAGCGCAGAAACAATCGACCAGGCAGAGCCGCCGGCATTCGTCTTCGTCTATGGGGGTGTACTGCTCGTAGTCAGCTTGAGGCCAATCCACCTTGTCAATCGATGTGAACTCATACTGCATCATGGCAGCTGCCTCATCCAAGTCACAGCTTTGTAGCTGGAAATCTGGCTTGCAGCCTCTGTACTTCCTCTCCTCATCGAAGAATGAGTACTGCGCTGGGCATATACAGCTTGTCTGGTTATTGGTGCCATTGAGCATGCAGTAGCTGTTGAAACCGCATGTGCCGCTGCCAACCTTTGTCTGTGCGTCACAGATACTTGGGGGCTGGAAACCCACTGCTGTCCATTCCTTGCTGACCTTCTTCCGGTACACGTACTGCCGGAACACGCCGTCCGGGTCAAGGGTGGCACGGTGGTAGTAGTCCGCCATGGATCCCATCACCCCAGATGTCATATTGACTTGTGTGCCGCCATCCACAGTGATGTATATCCTGCCGGTCGCATTGAACACCAGCTTTGTGCCGTTTCCAACTGCGGACCAATAGGGGTCGTAGTGGTTTCCTGACGGCACAGCCACAGAACAGAGTACAGCACCGTCGGTTTGCATGCTAAGGAGAAACCGGCCATCGGAGTAGTCTGTGGTGATGAGCCGGCTGCGGAGTGCCATTCCGACGGAGAGCACTTGTGTGGGCAGGATGGTATCTGCTGGGTTGTTGAAAGTTTCCCACTTTGTACTAGAGTCTGCAGCGGCGAGCACAAAGTTTCCAGTCTCGAGCATGCCGGCGTAGGCTGCACCAATGACTTGGGGATTCCATACCTCGCTGCCGGCGGGATCACGGAGGGAGAGTGCCCCATACAAGGTGAGCTGGAGGCTGGAGCCTGATGGCACTTCTACCGGTGCTGGTTGTTGCTCGCCGGTCTTGGCATACCAAGCCACCGTCTTGTCGCTGATCTTATTGAACCAGATGGCAAGGAGGTAGAAGGAGTTGTTGCCCTCGATGGGCCGGAAGCCGAACGCAAAGTCACGGGATGGTGAGTACCATGCGTTCGTGTGATATTGAGTTGTTAAAGAGGAGCCCAAGGTGATGTTTTGCTGAGCTTGAGCAGATGAGGAGGACAGTAGCACCAATAATTGGAGGAATGGCAAGAGCAGGGGAGGTGCCATTGGTTATTTTGATTCTGGCTCTCACATCCTACTTCTTGTGGCACACTTATGCACGTCCTGGCATTGACTTGACCTTACAATTGATCACCGACAAAAAAAACTTAATGAGGAAGAGTAACAGTGATCTAATGTCTTAGTAGCTGTCCTTGCTGTGCGATGGTTCTTTTCGGTTACGATTTATAGCTTATGGCTATAGTTTATGGTTTTTGACGCTAACGCGAGCGTTTGTAAGAATGAATCGAATGTCGATAAGCTACTTAAAAAATACTGTTCCGATAAGTAGCTTCGAAAGAGCAAAGAAAAAATATTGGTTTGTTTGAGAGAAACTATAAGTCATAAGCGAAAAAAGCCCTATTAATCCAACGGTAATTTTGAATTTTACAGGCGTATATAACTTGCCATTCATGGAAAGTTTGTTCGCCATGACAGCGACAGAATAGTGACTTTGAACTGGTCAATTGTGAATTTGTGACCAGTGGCTGCTTCACGCGTATGTGCCCTTGTCTATGAGGCTAGTCCAAGACGGTATTGATTGGGTTGCAGAAGTGTCCCAAGCCTTCCAAGGTGGTCAACTTCAGGTCAGGCCGAATTTTTTGACATACTTTAGCGGCGTTCGTACTAGTTTTTATTGGTAACTTTTTAGTTATGATTTATAGATTTTGACTAAAAATAAATAAGTAATAGCTAAAAGAACTAACTTTTAAAAGAAGGGTTCAAGCGGTGTAAAAAGTGAGAGATAGGTGCGTATATGTGACGGAAGTGAGAGGAGTGACATGGGTGATACATTCGTGATCTATATTTTATCTCTGGAATAAGACGGTAATGAGAGAAATAGAAAAACCGTTTAGAGAAGACAGACGTTTATATTAGTTTTTAGTTTTTTAAATAGAAATCAGAAATAGAATCTAATACGAATAGGGCTTAATTAGTTCTTTGACGGAAGAGAAGGCAGAATTTCTTCTCACTCTTTTTTTTTCAGATTTCATTAACGTTTGCTTGAAGACAAGTGCACAGTGACTCAATTTATTCCTAAGACTACAACTACTATCCCAGCTGGATTGTTCAAATTGTGTTTCGGTCTTCCAGAAGAATGGTTATGGTTGGAGTAACAGACTACCAGTCAAGCCAGCTAGAACTCCATTCTCAAATAGATGTTGTTTTAAAATGCATGTAATCAAAATTTTGAAACTTTGATCTCTAATATACATAAAACTATTTAGATTTATCACATGAAAATGATTCTAATAGATTTATCAAAGTGATTCCACATCATTATATTTTTTATTGTTTTTTACTAACATATACTCCACCAAAAGAGTGACACTTTATGATACGTGTAGTCAAACTTTAGCTATCAATATCTCTATGAACATTTTAATTTGGATACTTGAAAATAATATTTTAGATTTGGCTTGAAAATTATTTTCATAATTTATAATTTTATTAGGTTTTATAAATATTTTAAAATAGAAATTAGTGGTTAAAGGTACGTTTTGGAGACTATATAGATGTCCAAAACATCATTTTTTGTGACCAGAAGAGTAAATTACATAATGTAATAGTGATATGTGTATTGGAGACCATGTCAATTAGTAGCTCTAAGTGATTTCGGCTTCTGGATTCATGCTTTTAGAAGCCAAAAGCTATTTGGAACGTGTCGGTTTCTTAATTTCGTTTTTTTAGCTTTTTGGCTTTTTCTTTTTTGTTTGTTCTTCTTTGTATTGTCGATGGAGATATAACGGTGTTTCTATTTTTTATTTTTTATTTTCCTTTCATTTAACGATACAGAAAAAACTAATAGTTGTTACAGTATAATTTCAGCTAAAAGCCAGAAATCGTAGCTAAAAGCTACAGCCATAAGCCGGTTGGAGTGACCCCTAAGACAATAAGTAAAAAGTACTCGAGAGAGTATGGGATTCTTGGTTTGACTTACTTCTACGAGTTTTCTGCCGGTGGTCATATTGGTACAAAGAGTTAAATTTCACGGTTAAAAGTTTGGTTGCTTTTCATAGTTTACTAGACATGTTGTGTCGTTTTTTACTAGGAAAATTTACCGGACGTTTTCTATGGGTACATTGTTTTCTGAGTTTTCTCAGAATACATACTGTTGCCTCTCCTTCAACACTCAATAGTTTAAGCATTGAGTTGTTAAAGAGAAGCCCAAGGTGATGTTTTGCTGAGCTCGAGCAGATGAGGACAGTAGCACGAACAATCGGAGGAATGGCAAGAGCAGGGGAGGTGCCATTGATTATTTTGATTGTGTTTCTCACATCCTACTTCTGATGGCACACTTATGCACGTCCTGGCATTGACGACCTTACAATTGATCGCCGATAAAAAAAATACTTCATGAGGAACAGTAAAAGTAAGCTAATGTCTTAATAGCTGTCCTTGCTATGAATCCATTGGTAATGTTGAATTTTGCAGGCGTATATAACTTGCCATTCATGGAAATTTTGTTCCCAGCAATGCCATGACAGCGACAAAATAGTGACATTGAACGCGTCAATTGTGACCAGTGGCTGCTTCATGCTCATGAGTCTAGTCCAAGATGGCATTGATTGGGTTGCGAAAGTGTCAAAGTCTTCCAAGGTGGTCAACTTCAGGTCAGGCCGAATTTTTGACATGCTTATTCTTTGACGGAAGAGAAGGCAGAATTTCTTCTCACTCTTTTCTTTTTCAGATTCCATTAACGTTTGTGTGAAGGCAAGTGCGCTCGGTTGGGCTGAAAAGCTGTGGGTTATGGCTGAAATTGCACTGTAGCGGCTGAAATTTCACTGTACATGAAGGTGGCTTATTTGGCTTAATTAAATTAAAAAAATTTAAAAATAGAAAAATATGCTAGCTCATCACGGACAACGCAAATGAATACGGGAAAAAAAGAACCGGCAAAAAAGCTCAAAAAAACCAAAAATTTAGAAAAGACGAAATTTATGAATAGTAAAAAATAAACCAGAAATCAGAAGCTGAAACCGAAATGAGCGGAGTGATCAATTTATTCATAAGGCTACAACTACTATCCCAGTTGGATTGCTCAAATTGTGTTTCCGTCTTCCAGAAGAATGGTTATGGTTGGAGTAACAGACTAACATTCAAGCCAGCTAGAACTCCATTCTCAACTAGATATCGTTTTAAAATACATGCAATCAAAAATTTGAAACTTTGACCTCTAATATACACAAAACTATTTAGATTTATCGCATGAAATAATTTTAGTAGATTTATCAAAGTACTTTCACATCGTTATATTATTATTATTTACTAACATATACTTCATTCACCAAAAGAGTGATATTTTGTGATATGTGTGGTCAAACTTTGCAAACTTTAGCTATCAATATCTCTGAACATTTTAATTTGGATACTTGAAAATAATATCATAGATTTGCCTTGAAAAGTATTTTCATAATTTTATCAGGTTTTATAAATATTTTAAAATAAAATTAGAAGTTAAAGTTGTATTTTTGGGCCTATCACTTTTTTGTGATCAGAAGAGTAAATTACATAATGTAATAGTGATATGTGTATTGGAGACTATATCAATTAGTAAGACAACAAGTAAAAAATAACAGAGAGAGTACGAGATTCTTGGTTTGATTTGCTTCTACTGGTTTGCTGCCGGTGGTCATATTGGTACAAAGTTGAATTTCACGGTTAAAAGTTGGGCTGCTTTTCGTAATTTACTAGACATGTTGTGTCGTTTTTTGCTAGGAAAATATACTGGACGTTTTCTATGGGCACATTGTTTTCTGAGTCTTCTCAGTGTTAAGACTGCACATCTACGACCACTGGACCACCCGTATACGTGACCGTAGGGGTCCGTGGATGTGCAGTCTAACACACAGGAATACACACTGTTGCCTCTCCTTCAACACAGTAGTTTAAGCATTGACATCTTGTTCGGCGAGAAGAAAATCTTGCGTGCATTTAACAATGTCATGGATGGGGTTGGAAATTGATAATCTGTTGTTTTTTTACATTGATATTGTGATTTTACAAATATTATTTTATCCATAACTATTTCTGTTCTACTTTGACAAGTCTTTGCTTTTGATATTCCCGCTGATTTGGCGCAGCGTCCAGGTTAGCCAGCAGCTGTTCTGAGGACGCAAACCACACCGCACGCACAACACCGCTCACACAAGCGCACACACGTGCATTTGGCTACACAGCCTGGGGATTGTGGAGGCTTTTTACCTTGCTTGGAAGGTACCGATGATCTGCATAGGGTAACTTAAGAAGAGAAAATTTTGTAAACATTTTTTTCGACGGGCTTGTAAACATGGATAATTCTGTAATTATTATTATGTTTAAATCTCTTTCTCCCCTTGTGTTCGCCTTAGCTCTCGTCTCTATTTGCCTATCACCGTCTTTGAACTATTCACTGACACTCCTCAAAACCAACTGTGATCCTCCGAAGCAGTAGCACTTCCCCCTTTTCCCTTCTCCACCGGCCCTCCTCAAGACTCCCCTTTCCCTATAGGCCCCCCTTCCACTCATCCATATGTGAGTGAAGAGCCATCGTCTTGTCAATTTCTGTCTGCCTTTGTAACAATCAGCAAGTCAGGGACACATTATGTAATTCATGGCGAGTTACTTAGTCTAACATTCAGTTACACAGCCTGGGAAATTATGTAATTGATGCTAAATTACGTAGATTAATGTTTAATTACATAGCCTGCAGCGACCCATTCAAAGTTAAGTTGCAAATGGCAAATGATAAGCACCGCAGTTTGCACGATTAGAGGGACACATGATTTTACTGCTTATCCTTATCCTTTTGATTTGACAAGGTAAGTTAATACTGGCCCACAATGTATACCTTCTGTATATTAATACTGGCCCATAATGTATACCTTCTGTATATGTACATTTGAGTCTATTTTTTTAGACTACGATTTATACCTTTTTAGCAGTGGCTTATTAATATAATAAATAATAATTACTGAGAGAAGCCAAAAACCACTTAAAAAGAAAAAAAACATGGCTTTTAACTATGAATTGTCAGTGTTCTTCTCGAGCCATCATTGGGTCCTGAAGGGCCTTCTCGTTTTTTTCGTCTAGGCCGGATTTTTTGGAAGCAGCTGCGGGCCTCACCTTCCAGAAGGAGGCCCACACATGTTTTTTTTCTTGTGGGATTCGAAGTTAAAAGTGTGTATCTTTTTGAACCGAACTCCGCGCGGCACCACCGCCGTTCCTATCCCGACTTCCTCCACCATGCCGCCTCCTTTTCTTGCCCTAGCCGGAAGATATTTCCGTATATCCCACCTTTTTTTAGAAAATGGAAGATATAAAACTTTCCGCCTCTGCGTTTCTGCATACAACGTTTACATTATTACAAAGTTTCAACACCAATGCTGATGAATTAGGGAAACAAGGAATGCAAAAAATTATGCATAACAAAGTCTATTATTAAATTTCCATCCATAGGAAGCAAACAGTTCCAACGCAGTGGTCTCTAGTTTTCTACTCGCTGACTGAAAAGACTCCTTTTGTTTCATCATCACACTGCAGCAATGCCCAGAACCGCAGCCAGTATGTTCCCCTGAAAATAGCCTGCATAAAAGACATATATTTGCAATTTGCAAAGATTAGATCATTACGACATCTCCAAATTGCCCAGCATAAAGCGGCTACCCCAACCAAAATATCTTTCTTGTCTTTTAAATCGAAATTTGATAGCCAACTCCCTAACATGTGGGATACAGAGCTGGGAGGAGTTATCCCAGTAGCTATATAAACAGTCCTCCAGATTGTCTTGGCATAATGACAATCAAAGAAAAGGTGTTTAATAGTTTCGTTACAATTACAAAAACAACACTTTTGATTGCTTTCCAATTTCGCTTAATTAGATTGTCCTTTGTTAAAATTACCCCATTGGAGATACCAAAGGAAAATCTTGATTTTTAGAGGAATTTTAACTTCCAAATCAACTTATGAGAAAAGGGCGTATTCGATTTATCATGTGAAGATACATAGAATGGACCGTAAATTGACCATTGTTATGTAAGCTCCAAACAAACAAATCTCTCTCATTAGTTAAAGTGATATGAGTGATTTTGGCAACTAAGTCTTCCCAATCATCGAGTTTATCCCCCACCAGAGCTCTCCGAAATGAAATATTTAATGGTGTTGATCTCATAATATTGGCCACTGTATCATGCGACCGATTTGTAATATTATACAACGTGGGATAAAAGTCTTTAAAAGGCCGGTTGCCTACCCATATATCTTCCCAAAATCTTATTTGTGATCCATCCTTAATTTTGAAGGAACCACAAGCCAAAGCCTGATCTTTTATTTTCATCAGACCCTTCCAGAAATGAGAATCATTGGGTTTGACTTGGACTTGTGGAAGAGATTTTGAGCTTAGATACTTGTTTCTAAGCAAGGTTTGCCAAGTTCCTTCTTCGTTAAGCAAATTTATAATCCACTTGCTTAATAGACATTTATTCTGGACTTGGAGGTCAATGATCCCAAGTCCTCCTTGGTCTTTAGGACAACATAAGATATTCCATTGTGCAAGGCGATACTTCTTGGTATCTTTGTCGCCTTGCCAAAAAAATCTAGATCTGTAATAATCTAGTTTTTTAAGAACACCTTTTGGAACTTCAAAAAAGGACATCATGAACATGGGTAGACTGCTAAGCACTGAATTTAGAAGGACCAATCTACCTCCATAAGATAAATGTTTCGCCTTCCAGCAAGTCAATTTTTTCGCGAACCTCTCTTCGATGCTCCTCCAATCAGCATTATGGAGTTTTTTATGATGCATAGGTATACCTAAATATCTAAAGGGATATTCACCTGCATCACATCCGAAGAGCTCAATGTACTGGTCCTCAAAAACTTTTGCTTCGCCATAACAAAAGATTTCGCTTTTATGAAAGTTAATTTTGAGGCCCGACAATTGTTCAAAAGCACACAATAAAAGTTTCATGTTTTTTGCTTGTTCAAGGTCATGGTCCATAAAGATAATAGTATCGTCTGCATATTGCAGAATTGACAATCCATCATCTACAAGGTGTGGAATGACCCCCCTTAATTGTCCATCATCCTTTGCTCTTTTTATTAAGAGTGCAAGCATGTCTGCTACTATGTTGAACAAAATAGGTGACATTAGGTCACCTTGACGAAGACCTTTTTTTGTTTGGAAGTAGTGTCCAATGTCATCATTGACTTTGATACCAACACTACCCTCAGTGACAAAGCTCTCAATCCACTTGCACCATTTGGGAGAGAAGCCTTTCATTCTCAAGGTTTGTTGAAGAAAGGACCACTTAACTTTATCATAGGTCTTTTCAAAGTCAATTTTGAAAATCACCCCGTTAAGCTTTTTAGAGTGAAGTTCATGAATGATCTCATGTAAAATGACCACGCCTTCCATTATGTTTCTGCCTGGCATAAAAGCCGTTTGAGATGGACTCACGACTGTCTGCGCTACTTTATTGATTCTGTTTGTGCCTACTTTTGTGAAAATTTTAAAACTGACATTAAGAAGACAGATTGGTCTGTATTGTTGAATCCGTTTTGCATCTTTAGTCTTAGGCAGAAGGGTAATTACCCCGAAATTTAGACGAAAGAGCGGTAGGCACTCTTCATAAAAATCATTGAAGAGTGCCATTAAATCCTCCTTAATCACTTCCCAGAATACTTGATAAAATTCTGCAGGGAAGCCGTCAGGACCTGGAGCTTTGTTGTGTTCCATTTGGAACAAAGCCTCTTTGACCTCTGTTTTAGAAAAAGTTGATGTAAGCATATCATTTTCAACATCATTGACTTGTGGTATATCATTTATCTGAGTTTCCACGAGAGAAAAATTATTGTCCTGTGGTTGTCCGAAAAGGCCTTTGTAATAATTAGTAATGTAATTTTTCAATTCGGTATCGCCAACAATTATACCATCTTCTTGATCTAATTTAAAGATGTGTTGTTTGCGATGTTTGCCATTGGCCACCAAATGAAAGAAACGGGTATTATCATCCCCTTCAAGAAGGTTTTTAACCTTCGCTCTTTCATACCATTTCATCTCTTCCTCTCGTAATAAGAGAACCAATCTTTCCTTGAGATAGTGTTTCATATTTATCTCATTATCAGAAAGAGTAGTGTTTTCCGCCTTTTTATCAATGGCGTCCAACAGTGAGATACTAGTGTAGTAATGCAAAGATATTTACTTGCTGTTACAGCTGGGACATTTTCCAATTAATACATATATATATGAAATCAACTCGATCACAGTTCATATCCCAATTAATACTAGAAAATATTTCATTTTTATTGAATAATTCCAATTAATAAATGTATGAAAACAACTCACAGCTCATATCTAATAAATATATGAAAACAACTCACAGTTCGTTTCCCAATTAATACAGGAAAATATTTCATTTTAATTGAATGATCTATTGCTTTTAATTCGGTTTAGCTGTATCAATAATCATGAAAATTTATTGCCTCTAAGAGCGTAAATCTAGCTGTATCATTTAAGTCTGCAGCAGCCCTCCGTGGCCTATAAAACGGGGTAAATCTTGCTGAAAAAATATTGATCACTTGAAATTCCCACAATATGGAACAACTAATAGGGATCGGGGTGGCTATTTTTCTGTCGTATCTTGTTCTAGTTGGAGGTTCACAAGAACAAACAAACAGAAAGCAAGGGGAAAATGATAGCCAACGTATCACTAATCGACCTGTCAGGAAAACCATTCAGGTATGTACAACAAATCATCCCCTTTTGCGATCTTAACGCCATAACGGTGGTTAACAAGGACTCCAAACTTCCATATAGACCAAAGATGGTGATGTATTTCATTGCATCGACATAAACCGACAGCCTGCTTTTGATCATCCGCTGCTGAAAGATCACAAGATTCAAGTAAGTCACTTTTCTATGTTGTGGGATATGGTATATATCATTGTTAAACTTATTGTCCACTCCAGCGGCGGAGTTGGGCCTCGGGCCGCCAGGGCAATGCCCGAGGCCCAGCTAGAAAAATCTATATCAATTTATTGTAGCTACCAATGTAAGGCTTTGATATTTTTTTTATTTCAGTGGGTTGGGCCCGAGGCCCAGCTTCGGGCTGGTTATGCCCTTGGTCCACTCTATTCTGTTCATAGATAGTACATATTATTCTATGCTTAATATATATGTTATCATATCATTTAGTAAACACATTAGAACTTGACTAAGATTTTAATTCAGTCATGTAATTAAAAAACATTTGGCTATATTAACTCAATTGATATATTCATGATGTCCTCAATCGATAACCAAATCTAACTGATTAAATCCGTACTAATAAAACATATTGTATATAGGACTGGAAAATCACCTTCACTTACAGATTTCAGCTGCCAATTCCATCACATTTCTTAATTTCTTATTAAGTAACTGTATACTTAATTGAAATATTTATCATAAATTATTCTAATGATAAAAAATTCTTGACGTAAATTAAGGCCATAAGTCAATTGACTAGTTTTGTAGTAGCCATCAAAGGAAGCTTTGTGCTTATTCCTACTGTACTGGTTGTTTATGAGTATGTTTAGATAAACAATAATTTGACAGTGCTTCACAATAACTTGATTTTATTTTTCCGTAATTAATTTAGCTTGACACATGTCAAACAGATGAAGCCAAGCTCTTATCCGACAAGGAGCCATGAATTTTCGTCAGAAATTCCAGCCACGGAGTCACAGCTGCCTATCATAGCTTGTCCAGCAGGAACAATCCCAATAATGCAGAATAATAAACCTGATCTCATGATACCATTAAGTTTTGACATAATGGGCGGTGATGTTGACCTTGGAGTGGAGGTATATTGTTACATGCTCAGGCTCGTAGTTCTGTGACTTCTGTCTGTGTTGCCATCCACATTCTAGAATGGAAAATCTTTTATCAACTATAGAGGACATAAACAATAGTGCCTGAAATTGCACCATAGGTGTAATGAAATTCTCAAATGAAAACCGATCATGATTTTTCTTGTTAAAATATGAACATAAAGAATTCCAACTTGGCATGATTTGTTGCAAAGTTTTTGCTGCAACTATCAATTGAATGATTGTCCTGTTTAATTTTTTGGCACTCTTCTTAGTCTTGCATTATTGTATATGCTTATGTTTCAAGAACATGAGTCCATCTACTGATGTAAAAAAAAGGCAAGTACAAGTACATAAAGCATTATAATTGAGTATTTCATTTTGTTGTGGATCTATTTGTTTTATCTGTAGTTTGCCGGGATTAGAACGAGAGATGACATATATGGAATACAAGCATCCATTAGCATTTATGAGACAGAAGTGAAAGGAAATGATGATCGTAGCGCGTCATGGACAACGGTGGCAAATGGTCAACAAGTAAATCGCACTGAGGCAATTGGTGCAGGTTCTATTGTAAGTACAAGATATATAGCTATCTTCAAAACTTTAGCTAATTTTACATTTGTGAATGTTGCAGAACAAAAATTTAGTGATCAAATTTAGGAATATTTAATGGTCTTACAAAAATCATGCAAATAATTTGAAGATTTGAATAGCATTTTTTGATTTTTTTTTTAATTTAGACCGTCATGTCAAGTGGCATTCAACTATCAATTACATCTGAAGCTAGACTTATACTGCGAAATGCTTAAATTCATGACTTCAAATTAATCTTACTATCAAATTCATTGTGAATGATTATTCCTATGATTATTCATCCATGGCATGCAATAAAAATATGACTGAAACAAGTTCTTAGTTATAGTGAATTGAACTCCAATGAAAAACTATTTCACAACTTCATCAATGACTGCAATAAATTACTCCATCCATTTTCTCGTTATTATCATTTTAGACATCAACATGGTATCTGATACACACCTTTGACTATTACTTTCGCTAATTATATGTTTGCAAATATTATAACATAGATAATGATATGGAAGTACTTTTGGTGTCAAATATTCTAGTATTAGTTTTATGTGAAAAATCCAAGTACGTTGGTATATCAGTGGTCAAAGTTCTAAAAGTTAACTGCACACATTCTATGAAAACATCTATTGGGAATGGAAGGAGAAATTTATAGGGGTAATTCCTTCCATGCCACTCAAAAGTTAACCCATCTCCCTTTGTGGCACTGAAAAAATATGATTCCGTATATGTTACCATGTTTCAATTTCGTGCTCTTCCATGCCACTCCCGTCGCTCTTCCATCACTTTCCTATTAAGTGGCACATGAAAAGACAATTTTGCCCTTCTTCTTTCTCCCCTTCCACCTATGCCCGTCATTGCACCCCCAACCTTTGCTCTAGACTGGAGAGAGAGAGAGCAAGTACCTCGATCCACGAGACAAAACAAATAGATGACGTAGGTGGCCGGAGTGGACGCTAGAAATGACATGGCCAGGGTCAACATCAACGCAATTGGGGCAGTTGGATCCGACATCGACGCGATCGAAGCAAATTTGGCGACGATGGGGCTCGGGCAGTGACGACCCAAGCGGCGGTGGCTAGAGGATGACATCGGTGGCACTCTAGCAAAGGAGAGCAGCGGTGCCAGAGGCAATTGTCTAGATTTGACCTGGTAGCAACGGGATCTAGTGAGGACCGGGGTTGATGGCGACGGAGGAGCTTAGATCCGGCAATGTGAGCTCGATGGCACGATAGCCCATTTGGTGGTGACAACGAGCTTGGTGGAGGTGGCCAGATTCAGTAGAGGACATCAGAGATGACCGAATCCAGTCATTGGCCACCAGTAAGAGGAGCACTGCCACTATGGTCCTTGTTATGACTACGACCATCATCTTCATCCCTCACCCATGTGCCCTTCATGTCCCTCTCCCTTGGCACACCGGCCAGAGCTTCTGGAGTCATCTTCATCCCTCACCAACGTCCTTCACGTCCCCCTCCACTGCTCCCTCCCGCCAGTGCCGACCTTGCCCCAAATTTGCACTACATCCCATGGGTTGTTGGAGGAAGGCTTCGAGAAGGACAGGGGCCAACTTGTCCCATCGTCGGCAGCGGAAGGGCATCGAAGAAGATGCCATGGCAGAGGAGGCATGGTCATCGGTGTCCGTGCCCCTCCCCATCGCGGGGTCCAAGCCACTGGTCTCCTTCCTCAAGTTGATCCTCGATGCTATCTGGTGCTATTGGATGCCGCACTTGTGCGAAAAGATGGCCACGACGTGGGAGCACCACGCCATGGCGGAAGGAATCTTCTTGAGGAGGAAGAATGGGGGTAGTTTATATGTTTTTCACTCTAATAAGAATGATATTAATCTCAAAGCATACGAAAAGGTAAGTAATAACTATCCATCATTCAATTCTTTTTTAAAAGTTGTGTAAATCACTTTGAAGAAAGCATAGAAGCACCTCCCATAAAGGTAATGTGCCGACATGTGGGACCATAGTACTTTAGGCATATTGTGAAAAATCTGACAGGTCCGATCTCTTAACGACGACGGCGATAGATATTAATGGAGATGACAGAAGTGGCACAGAGGGGATCAAACAAGAAACTTAATGGCATATACAGGATTGAATTTTTTTAGTGGTATATAAAGATTGTGACAACTCTTAGCATGTGAGGAATTTTTCCTAATTTATAATATGTGTAGACATTAGATTTGTCTAATATTTTACTGAATTTTCTTTTTGTTCTTTCATGGAAATATTCAGTTTTCAAAATACATATGCAGCCACACATACATTAAACAACCCAACTTTCAGTTTGTTTATCTTAAATTAAATAGGTAGATTTACAAAGCACCGATCACATAATGCATTATTCACTGTACGTTTTGTTAATAGTAGAAGCATCTTTAAGGAAATAGGACACACAGACTATAGACACTCATGATAGATTCAACATGGTATTTTTTTCAGGTATGGCCAAGCTTTAGTGGCGACAGCTTTGCTAGGTTTCATATTACCTGGGTAATACTAAAGCGCACAGTTCTTTAACACACTTTCAGGACAAATGTTGCATCTAAAAAAAACATAATCCTCGGTCCTTTTCATTTTTTTTGGTTGAGACAGGCGGTTGCTACTCAGAATTACAAGGCCTGCTATGATCATGTTTGCCCGGGTTTTGTGCAAGTTAGCCAGGTTGGCGTTGGAGCAAGATTACAACCAGTTTCTGTCTACAACGGACCTCAATATCAGTTGGATCTTCTACTGTACAAGGTATTGTGTACAAACTGAAAAGAATGCACAGTTAATTATGTTTATTTTACATTTACTGGGTTAATTTATGCATTAGCATCAGTGATTTAAATAGCCCGTTATAGCTCCGCTATAGCTTTTTCAGACAAAAAACTATATGCGATTGAATAAAATTCTACGAACACAGCTGTAACAGCTATATATATTGACCACTATTTCCACTATTTTCTAGCCACGATAGCTGCTAAATGTGTCAATTCTCTTTGAACTTCTAAACATTAATTAATTGTGTTTTATTTATGCTCTTCTTCTTTATCATATTTGTTATACTTAAGTTTAGTTAATTTGGCACCTAGAAATAATAAATATTAGTTAAAATTCAAATCCATCTCCCAAATTTATATAATTATATAGATTATTTTTTATTACACATTGTACAAATAATATATAACGATCATAACGTGTACTCCGAATTTAAATGTAGCTCATTATATATTAATTACCTATACCATACTTGAAATAGTAAAAAAAATATATATTATAGTAAACTACGACTTGTAGCACAACTTCCGCGATAGCTCGCTACAGCCGCGATATCTTTTTCATATCTCTCACCTCGACGGACCGCGATTTAAATCCTAGATTAGCATACTGAATATAATTTATTTTATTTATTTATTTTTATAATTACAAGGAAGACGTACATGTACACACACCACTGCACATGCATCACACACATAACACTCGAGTGCGCCCTTGTAGCACATGACTAGAATGATAGAGGCCAAAAATAAATATGTGACCACACATAATTCGTACGCACTTGCATGTGCATTAAGATGGGCACCATGATTTAAACCCTGGTGGTGAAGTGGTACATCCTTTACTCCACCACTCTACCAAGATGTGGTTTCTAATTTATTTCATTTATTTGATATGCACGAATAAATTATACTGCTGATCTATAATTTCTTGCACTGGTGCATGTAGATGCACAGATTTTAGCTAAAAAACAGTTATGGGCCCACTTGTAATTGGAACGAGAGAGAGATAAATTATGGTGAAAGAAAAAGATATGATATTTTATTTAGTCATTGGTCCCATCTTAGAGAGAGGAGGTACTAAACGTTGTAGTGCAAGACCAAATCTAGCATGTCTGATATGGCAGTGAGATGACAAATTTAATTGGTGCCGGTTACTGTGGATGGCATACGGCATGCACAGTAGATCTACAGTAAAAAAGTGAGAACACGGTAGCGATATTTACTGTAGCAATACTATTTGGCACTGTGCCATGGATTTTACTGTTGATACCGCATTGTAGCAGTATATCTCCTGATCGGACGGCTGCAAAGCACCCAAAGGCAAAATATTGTACCCCTCTGGCAATGGCATTACAGTGGGAGTTGGTGGTGTAAGAACATCTCCAACAGTATGAGCTAATTACTAGCTCTAAGACAACTTCTCTAATAGTACTAACTTTTAGCACATAGCTTATAACATAAATAGCCTCACATGACACTCTCATATAATCTTGGAATGTGTGTATGAGTTTAGCTCTTGATCAAGCGCTAGCTTTTCTCTCTCTTCTATTAAAATATAAAATAATATATTTAGAGCTAGCTCATAAGTCACTATTAGAGATGCTCTAATGGATGGTTACGGAATTTGTTTGGTTCATTGATTGCATTAAGGAATGGTCTCGATATCCATGAGTGTTTCCTTTACAGTTCCATTGGAATACAAAAGAGCTCGGCCTATATATGTAAGGGGATGCAACACAGTAGCGCATACTACAAATCTGACTCCTTCAAGATCTGAATCACCATAAAGCTGTGAAAAATACCATGCATTCAACCGAGAACTCCAGATTCGATTTTGGTTTGCCAAATTTGGAGGTGGGCGATCGAGCTCCGGTTAGGGTATGCATGGTGCTGGGTGAGCTCCAGTTAGAGCATGCGGGTGAGGAGAGATGGGAACTAGGGGAGTGAAACAGGAGGGACTGGGCGACTGGGCTTCGTGTGGATTTCCCGTGTTATTACTTATTACTAGCCCAAAAGTTAGACCCACCGTTGATTTCCCGTGTCATCTGCCTTTTGCGGCTCTGATCACTTGCCAACAAGAACAGTACTGAAACATCATTTAAACAGACAACAGTTGTGCATCAACAGATATACTACTATTTATTTGGTGTAATGTTTTAATTATGTCGGCCATCAACATATATTTGTGGTATTTCTCAAAAATGCCTTTATTATATGGTTTCATCAAATTGTTTACTTTCAATTTTGATGTATTCATAGGACCCAGCAACTAAAAATTGGTGGGTGGTCGGTTCGAACCAAACTCCAATTGGATATTGGCCGAGTTCCATTTTCACAGACATGAGAGAAAAAGCAATAGGTTCATTTTCAGGTGGATTTGTTGATGGCCCGACATACAAATCAAACCCGTCACCAATGGGCAGTGGACATTTCGCAAAAGAAGGATATGGAAAAGCTGCGCTTGTTAAGAACCTTCAGATTCTGACTGCAGCAAACCATCTCATCACCCCAGACGCGCCCAAGTCCGTTGCTGGTACTACAAGAAAAGAATGCTACACTGTTGATAAGTTTAGTCGAGGTGACGATGGCATGCAGGTCTTCTTTGGTGGACCTGGTGGCTGTAACAATTAAACTTTATAATGTACTGGCATTTAATAAATTTATGTTTGCTTTGGGAGCTTACTTAGGGCCTGTTTGGGAGAGCACCACCACTGAAAACGTGGATCTGGAGCAGCAGCTCCACCATGGAGCAGCTCCACCGTGGATCTGGGATCCCACCATGGAGCTGGACAAACTGTTTGGCTTGTACAGCAGCTCCAGATCCACGAAATTGAGGTTTTGGTGGGAATGGCTACTTTTAGTGGGATGGGGTGTGTAACCAGTGGCATTGGTGGGTAATTACCATCCAACTCCACCATGGAGCACCCCTTGAGGAGCTCCATGAAATCCATGGATCTGGCCCTCAGATCTAGGATTCTGGTGGATCCAGATTTCGCGGAGCTGGAGCGTTTGGGTAAAATTTCGTGGAGTGGAGCTGTTTTTCGTGGATCTGGAGCTGGTGGAGCTCTCCCAAACAGGCCCTTAACATAACAGTGGTTGGAAGCAACCTGTGTAACTTCAATTTGGCTCGTCTTCACGAGATATTCATTATCAGGAAAAATTGAATTCCTGCACAGCAATCTGGGAAAATTCCTATGTCACAGATAGATCCTAAATTTAATTGTAATTATACTCAACGTAGAAACCTTGTCCAACAAAACTTGTGACTAATCATGTTCCGCTCAACTACCAAAATTCTCTAAATATTGCATTAACTAATTTCCATACAAGCAAACTAAATCACTAAGATTGATTAAGGACAACTAGGAATGATCATTAAATCAATAGTGATGCACGTGATATGTATGTGCTACTCCCATCCCATACATGTCACCATCAATGATCACCTTAAACAAAATAAAATAAGAGTGAATTCACGACTCAGCAAATACATAATAAAATAGAAAACATTAACATAATCATAAGCATCAACATATCATCATCGACATATCTCATCGTCATTGTTTTCTTTCATTGGTGCAATGCAATTCTACACTTCATGCTCATTTGCTCATCATATTGTCTATATTTGTATGTCTGAGTAAATACCCATTGATGCTCACCCTATCATAAGACCATTCTCTTTGGCACTGGGATCTCTCCACTCCTGTGGAGGTCTAACTAAGTAGTACTACTACATAAAAGTTCATTATAGATGGTTCATTGTCACCACAGATGGTTTCTTGAACTGTTTAAATCAATGGGTCAGTGATAATAGGGGTTATCATAGACAAGTTTTGAATCATCTGTGAAAACCATATCACAGATGGTTTGGAATTAGAATTGTCTATGAAAGTATACTATTATAGACAGTTCAGAACTAGAACCGTCTGTGAAGGTATACTATTACCACAAACCAACTGTGATGAAGCATATAACAAACGATTCAGAATAAGAACCGTCTGTGATAGTTCTTTCTATACCTAAAAAACTAGCTAGCGTATCTAAAAATTTTATTATTATTTTGGCTAATCTCAGGAAATACTAGCCATGCCCTCTGAAAGCAAAACGACATATTTGAATTTGAATTCTGGATTTGAATTACATATAACACTACATACACAAGAGGACACTTACAATTTCACAAATATAAGCTTTACGGTTACAAATTCAAAAAGATTCTTACACTATAAGAAACTTTAGCCTAATGTAAGTTAGACTTACATATCCTTCATTAAACTACAAACTAAAACAAGTGGTGCAAGAAAAATTTCAAGTAGTAGAAACAAAAAGGCAACGAACATCATTTTTAGCTTCTATGCCAAAATCAATAGAATGCCACACTTTTAGGATGTAAGAAACCCCCTGCTGATGCTGGCGACTTGGAATAGTGCAGATCTGCCATTGCCTTCTTCCTTTCCATCTCTGCTTCAAGCAAAATTTCAGCCGCTTTTACCGAATCCCTTCCCACCCTTGCCACGCACAAATGAGTTGGAGTAATACTGGTGGTGTTGGTTCTTTGAGTAGGGAGAGGGGGGTTAATAAGGGGCAAGGGGTGGGGAGGATACCAGTGCTTGCTGTTGGATGCGGAGAAAATGGACGGGTGAGATCGGGATCTTAGGGGAGATATCGTGGATCAGTGATGTGGCAGGGCATCACTGACAATTCGAATTACAAACTGTCTATGATAGAGACACCACAGACAGTTCCTGTTAAAAACTATTGGTGATAATGGCCAGACAGTAGATCACAAAGACAATATATTGGTATAATGTAAACATCTAGTCTCAAAAGATAAAATAGGAAAGTTTTATATAGCTTATATATACTTGTTTGAAAGGTTTCGACGAGATTAACAACTTTGCCGTTGAGGCAAAATCTAAATTCTGAAGGGAAGACCAAGAAAATGGGCAAAAACAGAAACTGAAAACTTGCAATGCAAATTTGGGGCCAAAGATGGCCGATTTTGGGGGTCTTATAGAGAAACTGTGCAAGCTGGTTGTTTTGGATTGGGCTCGTCATCAGTTTTCCAACGAGTACAAGAACGTCGAAAGTGGACACCGTATATAAAAGTTATGCCCGATTTACTAAAGGTGTCTCGGAACGAAATTCTACTTGGACTTAGGCGGGAGATTATGAAATTTTGGGGATTGCTGTGTGGGAAACATATTACTAATGGTTTTTTAATACAAACCATCCGTAATTACTTCATTATTACATATGGTTTGTAATACAAACTGTTTGTGAAGCGTCACATACGGTTTAAATAAAAAACCTTCTATGATATTTGGCAATATCATAGATGGTTTTTGGTAAGAACCATCTGTGATACATCACAGACGGTGCTCACCATGAATCGTCTGTTATATTATCTCTTCACAAATGGTTTTAAGCGCTGACAGCAACACAGAAAGTCTCTAAACCTAAACCATTTCTGAATGCATTTAACACTAACGATATTAGTGAACCATCTATGATGAGGCGTCTAATATAAGCCTTTTTGTAGTAGTGTAGGTCTTACATTCTCTTTCATGATATGAGTGTGCACATGATGTGAATGCAATTGTTCCATTATCATTTGACATATTCCAACAATATCATGTAGTCATCATCATTATTGAATGACCAGCATCATATAAACATCATAATGAATTAGGAATAAATATAAATAAAACATGGTGAATCATTATAATCAAGTAGTAAAAGCAAACAACCATCTACTGTTCTTTCATGCACTTGCTTTTTTAACCATGGGGAATAGATTGATGTGAAGTCGACACCAACCTTAAAGGTACTCCACCTCCTACAATAAATATCCAACCACAAAAAAACAACTTCCAAAACAGTACATAAACATTGAACAACTCAATATTGCACCTATGCACATTCCCGGTCTAAATATCCGCCTTCACCGGACAACCTCTCCACTGTTCTAGTGATCAAAATACCATAATTTTAGACTCATGAATCTAAACACTACAAAACATAAAAGTTTTGGAAACTACACAAAATTTCTTACAAGTTTTTAGTTGGTCAACAATCCTGATTAATCCATATGAACCTTCATTTTTAACCCTGAAGACTGTTCTGTTGCATTACTAGATAGCAAGCTTAGCAATTTTATATCTATTTTTCTATGATACAAAAAGTGGCAACCCAAACCTTGGATTAAGCTTCCCTTTAGTACCAAACTGTACAATTACATTCGTGGAAGACACCCTCAGGAGCACTTGGTCAGCCACACCATTAGGAGCACTTAGTCACCAACCTAAAACTCTAACTCTCACTTTCTCACATCAGCATAGCTCTTTTGCCTACTTTGAGGGCCAACATATTTTGCCCAATCTCTGCCACTTGGTCAGCTGTCTACTGGACCTAATTGGGACCTAGAACTGCCTGCACACCCACTGCATTCAACAAAATAGTGATCTACACTTCCACCTATATAGAACCTCATTTGGTGCTGCCCAAATCACTACCACACAAAGGGGTCATCATAGACGGTTCTAAACCCTCATCACAGATGGTTTCTGAACTGTTTAAATTTTTGTATCTATGATAGAAAGCGGTTATCATAGACGATTTGTGAACCATCTGTAAAGGCCGACTATCACAGATGCCTGCGACCAAAATCCATCTGTGATAGTCTACATATCACAGACGGTTGGTATATAGAACCGTTCATGATTTTTGATATATCACAGACGGGTTTTGGTTGCAGCTGTCTATGATAGCAGAGCCTTCACAGATAGTTTATACCATAAAACTGCCTGTGACAGTTTGTTTATACCTATTTTTTTTGTTTTTTTGGCTAGCCTTAAGAAATGCTAGCTATACCCTCTGAAAATAAGCATATACACATATATCATAGATATATTACACAATACACAAATATCATATATACACATATATCAATCACAAATAAATAGATATATCATAAATTCATAAATTTCCTGATTAATTACATATGAATAGTGATAATATAGCTATATCATGTTTATAGATACCATAACTTACATAATGTAGTAGTGATATGTGTGTTGGAGACCATGAAAATTAGTAGCTCCAAGTGACTTCGGCTTCTGGATTCCGACTTCTAGAATCCAAAAGCTTCTTGGAACACATTGGTTTCTTAATTTCATTTTTTAGCTTTTTTTTGGCTTTATCTTTTTTTGTTTTCGTTTGCATTCTCCGTGGAGATATAACGGTGTTTTCATTTTTTTCTCATTTTTATTTTCCTTTTATTCAATGACTCAAAAAAGCTAACAATTGCTACAGTGTAATTTTAACTTAAAGCTAGAAATCACAGCCAAAAACTACAGCTATAAGCTGGTTGGAGCAGCCCCTAAGACAATAAGTAAAAAATACCGAGAGCGTATGAGATTCTTGGTTTGATTTCACGGTGGTCATTCATAATTTACTAGAAATGTGTGTCATTATTTGCTAGGAAAATTTACTTGGCGTTTTCTATGGGTACATTGTTTTCTGAGTTTTCTCAGGAATACATATTGTTGCCTCTCCTTCAACACACAATAGTTTAAGCATTGACATCCTGTTCGGCGAGAAAAAAAGCTTGCTTGCATTTAACAATGCCATGCATGGGGTTGGAAATTGATAATCTATCATTTTTTACATTGATATTGTGATTTTACATATATTTTTATCCATAGCTATTTCTTTTCTACTTGGACTAGTCTTTCTTTTTGATATTCCCACTGATTTGGCGCAGCGTCTAGGTTAGCCAACAGCTGTTCTAAGGACACAAACCACACCGCACGCACAACACCGCTTACACAAGCACGCACATGTGTGCATTTTGTTGAGAAATAATAATCACCAATGTAGTCCATGCAACCAATCTATATAGAATAATTGGGAGAAAACACCAAGGGAATGAAGTCTTTATTAATCTCTAGATCTATCTCTCCTTATACATAAGCTTGTCTATTTATAGTCAAAACCCTTCAGGGGTAGTTTTGGTATTAACCACCAACGTAACCTAATAGGTTTCGTAATACTCTCCTTTGGGCAAATACCACGACTTGCATATGCCTCACTAAAAACTCCTCCCAAAAACCCAGTGAGGAAAAAAGGGATGGAGAAAGGAGTACATCGCATCTATTTCTTATGTCGTACTTGTTGCCTCATTAAAAGCCTTCACGTGAGAAAACTTCAGAAAAACTCACAAAGGAAAAAAAGAGTAAAATATTAGATCTTTATGATTATATAAGTCTTTCAGTCTGAAATAAGGCCTGTGGCAGGGATTCACTCCCCCTAAACCTTATAACTCTCTAAGTCACCTCATTCCTATGCCTCGCACGCACTTCTGGAAGATAGAGGCTAGGAGAGATTTTCTAAATATATTTGTCAGATTATCACAAGACCTAACTTTCAATATCTTCACCTCTCTATTCTTTTGGAGTTTGTGAGGATAAAAGAATTTAGGAGCAATATGCTTTGTGATATTACTTTTAATATAGCCCATTTGCATCTGTGCCATACAAACTGCATTATCTATATAGGTAATAGTGGGGTCATTAATGGTGTTCATGCCACATGACTTCTTGATGTGACTGATCATTCGTCTAAGCCAAACACATTATCGTGAGGCTTCATACAACGATATTATTTCTAAGTGATTAGTAGACGTAGCTACCAATGTCTGCTTAAATGATCACCAAGAAATGGCTATACCACCATAAAGAAATACAAATCATGTATGAGATTTTGTATTATGGGGATCAGATAGATATTCTACATCTGTATATCCAACCATAGTCAACTCTTGATTCTTTAAGAAAAACAATCCAATATCTTATGTACCCTGAAGATACCTGAGGAGAGTTTTAATGCCAGCCCAACATCTTCGTGTTGGAGCTACATTTTATATGGCTAGCAAGTTGATTGTGAAAGCAATGTTAGGCCTTGTGCAATTAGCAAGATACATTAGTGCCCCAATGGCACTTAAATATGGAACCTCTAGTTCAAGAATTTTCTCATTTTCCATCCTTTGTCTAAAAGGATCTTTATCTGCTTCTAGGGATCGGACTACCATCGGGGTTCATAATGGATGTGACTTATCCATATTAAATTTCTCTAAAACCTTCTTGGTATAAGAGGATTGATGTACTAAAATCCCTCTAGGGAGGTGCTCTAGCTGCAAGCCTAAGCAAAAATATGGTTCGACCCAAATCCTTCATTTCAATATCCTTAACAAGACATGAACTTGCTTTCTTTATGTCATCTATCATTTTGATGATATTCAAATCATCAACGTAGACTGAGATAATACAAAACCCATTCTGAGATTTCTTTATGAACACATAGGGACAATCCTCATTCTTAGTGAACCCTTTCTTTAGGAGGAATTCACTAAGCTGGTTGTACCACATTCTTCTAGATTGTTTTAATATGTACAATGACCTTTCCGATTTGACACTATACATGTTGCTATTTAATTTATTTTGATCCAGAATTTTTACTCCTTCTGGGACTTTCATATAAATCTCTGAGTCCAGTGACACATATAAATATGCGGTCACTAAATCCATTAACTGCATATGTAAATTAATACCTGCTTCCATTGATATTAAATATCAGAATGTTATTCCACTCATGACAGGAGAATATGTTTCATCATAATCGATGTCGGGTCTCTGCGTGAACCCCTATGCTACAAGTCTCGCTTTATACCTTACCACCTGATTATTTTCATTTCTCTTTTGGATAAAAATCCATTTGGATCCTACAGAGAACACTTTAGGCGGTGTTTGAGCTACTGGGCCAAACACTTTCCTTTTATTCAGTGAGAGTAATTCTGCCTCAATTGTTTCCTTCCATTTACCCCAGTTTGAGCACTTCTGGCATTCAGCTAAGGACTTTGGTTCTAGATCCAGTTCAAGGTTCTTAGCAATTTCTTAGGTAAAATAGATGTCAACAATTGTAGTCTTTCTTTTATATGGTTCCCCTGACTCAATAAATTTGGCGGATATCTCTTCATTTGGTTCATCCAGCTTCTCATGATTTCCCACAATGATGGAGTCTGGTTGTTCCGATTTCCCAGTATTAGACTGTGTGCACGCAATTTTATAGGGTTACTATCTTTAGGATCATTTACTTCAGGGATTTTCTCAACGTTAGGTTGAGTTTCTTCTACTGATTCGGGGGGTGATTTATTTTCTTCGAGTTTCTTTTTCTATTGACATCTCTGCAGAATTGAGGCCTCTTTCTCCAGTGCTCTCCCCCTCTTCTTCATATGAGGGGTTGGAGTGGTTCGAGTATTCGTCTGGTATACTTCCACTCTCTCCAAACCATTCACTACTGTTATATAAGATTTTGTTACTCCCTTTTGATCAGTGAAGGTATCTGGCAGATTATTTGGTATTTGCTGCAGGTTTATAATTTGCTGAACTTCAAGTTCAGTTTCTTTAGTGTGAGGATTAAGGGCTTGAATGCCCAAGACATTCCAATCCATTTCTTAGCATTTTTCAGTGAGGTACTTTCCTCCCCCTAGTGCCAGAAAATTATCTTCATAAAAAATGCAGTCAGCGTGATGAGCCATAAACATGTCTCCAGTAGTAGGTTCAGGTATTTGATAATCGGCGGGGATTCAAATCCTACATAGACTCCTAACCTCTGGTGGGGGCCCATGGCCTTACGTTGTGGTGGTGAAATTGGTACGTATATAGCACAACCAAATTTTCGCAGATGGAAAATACTTAGTTTTTTCCACACACTAATTGTATGGGGAAACCTGGAGGTATGCAGTCGGTCTTAAATTTATTAGTACGGCAGCGTGCAACACTGCATGGCCCTAGCAGCTAGTGGGAAGCCTATAATTCTACAATAGTGGCCTAGCAATGAGCTTAATTCTTTTAATGAATGACTTTGCAAGGCTATTCTTAGTGTGGATGTGTGTTACTGAGTGTTCTACTTTAATACCTAAAGCTAAATAGTAGTCATTAAATGCCTTAGAGGTAAACTCGCCGGTGTTGTTCATTCTAATGGACTTAATCCTTTCATCTAGAAAGTTTGCTTGTAATCTAATAATTTGTGCTATTAGTTTAGTAAAGGTGTGGTTCCTAGTAGACTGCAGGCTTACATGGGGCCACCTAGTAGAAGCATCCAATACCACCATAAAATATGTAAAGGGGCCCGAAGGGGTTGAATATGTTCATAGATATCACCTTGTATTCTCTCTAGGAAAATAGGTGATCCCCCCTTAATTTTTTAGAAAAGAGGATCTAGTTATGAGCTTTCCTTTAGCACAGGTTGGGCACAAGAAATATTTAAGTTTAGGAAATGATAGAGTTTTTAAGCTATGGCTAGTAGAATTGCTTATAATTTTTCTCATCATTCTTACCCCAGGATGCCCTAATTGATCGTGTCAGATCTTAAAGGACTCTGAGGTTTTATATTCTATTTTTATTACTACATATTCTTTAGGTTTGACGTAGGTATAGTATAATCTAGATGAGAAGAAAGGGAGTTTTTCAACCATTCATTTCTGATCATCATCAGACTTAGTCATGAGGAGATATTCTATACCCCCTTCATTATCAGTCTCTAAATGGAGATCGTTCAAGTGAATATCCTTGAAACTTAATAAGGTATGCTTTGATTTGGGTACAAGAGAGCATTCTCTATCATTATTTGAGTACCCATAGGGAGAATGAGTGTGGCCCTTCCAGTGCCAACAAGTAGAGCATCACTTCCAGCGATGGTCATGACATCTCCTGTTTTCCTGGTTAACATTTGGAAATACTTGGTATCCCTTAGAATCGAATTGGTAGTTCCACTGTCTACTAGACAAATCTCCTTTCCTGCAATCGGATTTAAGGAGTTGTTCTATATAGAGCATAATATAATGAAACAATAATTTAACCAAAATAAAGCTCAAAAGAAGAGGCAACCCAATTTATTCATCTAGAATAATATTTAAATCCTAAACAAGTAATGCTCCACAAGAGCATAAGGAATCCATTATTCTCCTAGAATGACCTAAACTAATAAAGCAAACTTAAGGAAAAATATGACATCTGGGGTTGCCCAGGGGAGCTGCCTACGGACTACTACAAGTCGCCATATATGTCAATCTCCATGTGATCACTACCCTACTGTAGTGTCGAGCTCCATTTCTGCATTCGGTGCATCACTCTTATTAGCATCGGGCTAATTGACAAAGTGTGACACTGTCTTCTTCCCTAGAGCCTTCTTGCTCTTGCCAATGGACTCCTGGTAGAGGTCTACGAGATGCTTCGGGGTATGACAAGTACAGAACCAATGATCTATACAACCACACCTATACCAAGGTGTAGGGGGTATACCGTCTTGTTGCCCCAGTTTGGCTTCTGTTGCTTTCGTGTCCCTTGTCCATCTAGCGGGGCTTACCATTTTCCTTTTGCACATTTATCTTCTTCCACTTTCCACCCTTTTGTTTGGGTCCCCTTTCTATGGCCCTGGCCACACTAGTCCTCTGGGAATTAGCATGAGTTTCAGGCAATAGCTTTGACCCAGTGGGGCAAGTCTGATAGTTCTTCATCAGCAACTCATCGTTCTTCTCTATCTTGAGAAGAGTGGTAATCAGTTCTGAGTACTTATTATACTTGGCCTGATGGTACTACTGCTAGAGCATCCTATGGGTGGGGTGAAAAGTGCTCAAAGTCTTATCATCTCGGTGTCTATAACCTTCTAGTTACAGAACATGGGCTTGGAGACAAGCTTATGAATGGTAGAATTATATGACAACACCTTCTTGAAATCCTAAAACCTTATATTGGTCCACTCACGCTGCGCTTCAGGTAGCATGATGGACCTTTGTTGGTCATATCTTTCCTTTAGGGAATTCCACAATGCCAACGGGTCCTCTTCTAGCAGTATTCAGACTTTAGGTCTTCATGGATGTGGTGCATCAAGAAGTGTAGTGCCGCACATTTGGCTGTCTTAAGAATGGCAGGAGCCCTAGCTTCTAGTTGGGTAATGGCAACGCCTAGTGACTAAGCTGTCAGGTTGATCTTAAAATCCATTGCCTATGTGAGGTAGTTGCTACCGCCCAGGGCGAGCTCAACAAACTCCTTAGCAATGTTAAACATTTCCTACATTATTCATGCAAACATCTAAATTTATGACAGGTAAAGGGCAAGGACAATCTTCACAGATTTGAGAATGTAGCCACTGATCTTTCAACTCCAAAAGTAAAAGAGGAAGCATATGAAGCCTAGAAGACCAAGATCTGGGAATATCTTTTTTTGGACTTTTGTAATAAATTTGACTTGAATTTATCTTTTATAAAAGTGACTAGTCACACTTATTTGTTCTAACTCAGTAGCTTCTGTAGTTTATATGACAAAGGACAAAACACAGACAGTCATAAATAAAAATAGTCTGTGATATTTCGTAGACGTTTATAACTAAAAACTATTTGTGATAATGGACAAAATACAGATGGTTGTAAATAAAATAGTTTGTGACATTTCATAGACGGTTCTAATTAAAAACCGTCTGTGGTAATGAGAGATATCACAGACAGCTTTTAAACTTAACCATTTGTGATAGTTTCAGAGACGGTTTTCACCATGAACCGTCTCTGATAATTAAAACACAAATGGCTCCACATGAACCATCTGTGATGAGGCGTCCAATATAGCTTGTTTTGTAGTAGTGTTAGTTGTTTTCAGCATGAAGCGAATTTCATTTGCAATATCAATAAGTAATAATTTGCAAATGGAATTGTAAAGAGCATTTGACATTTAATAAAATAACATTTATATAACTTCCATAACAGTAGATCAAATCTATTCGTAGCATTTCTCGGCTATGAACATGGCACAATTCCCATCCATGGGCATGGCGCATGGAAGACACGTACATGCCATACCATTATGTTCAGTGAAATAGTTTTGAAAAGAAAAACTATACCCACTGTGGCTACATCCAAGCATGCTCATGACCGTGAGCACAGTTATTTAAATAGTTTTTAACACTCTCGATAGGTTGTACAACTTTTTCCACATGAGATAATCAATTATATTATCGACAAATTCACACTTCCTTTGGCGTGTGATGAAAGTGATTATCATATAGCCTTTAGGTCATCTAGTCCTAACTTTGCACTAGCCCGATGAATAGACAAACCCTCACATAGGTGCTCTAAGTGAGCTAAATGACAGACCCTCACTTAGGAAGTCTGTCCCCTAAGTGAGCATTTACCATTGTATTAGCAAGCTTTGTTCATATCACCGTGGTGTGGGAGCCCCTACGAGTAGACCTTCATTCAGAATGCCTTTACTTCTTCTGCACCTACAATAATATAAGGCTAGACCTAGACAACTTGAATTAGCTAAAGCCAGAGCCCATATAGCATATATGGTTGTACAGTGTGACTTAGATGTGAGGCAACATCGTTGGTCCTTAAGTGACCCGAGCTAGAATCTCCCCCTACCTACATGCGAGATTCCTCCTCATATTTGGTAGTTTATTATATAAGTCACCCTGTCCAAAAACTAGGTTTTTTATTTTGTTTTATACCAAACTAACAGATGTTCCTCCTGTGGTCTAACGTTTTGAAACCACCATGTCCATGCACAAATTTTCTGAAATATCAAGCTTAGCGAAAGCTATTGCACGACTAAGCATCTAGACCATATATCGATGTAATATTTCCAATTTGACATTAGATATTGTCTAACCATGTCCTAAAGGTTACCACAATGAGGATATCAAATTGCAAGGAGGTGTAATACATTCAAGTGGTCGTAACTACCATTACCCATAGTATAGCAATTTTAATGAAATATGCACGCATGCATAATAGATTTTGCAAGCAATATACAATAATTGAAATAATAAGATCAACATGGCCAAATGGGGTGCTTGCCTTGCTTAAATTACCATGGTCTTGGTCTTACTCAAAACCTACTCAGTCAATGATCTTGAAGCTATTGGTCTTCGTCTTTGTCCGAATCTCGATCCTGCTCGAGTTGATGCTCCTTTAGAACTTCGACTACTAATTACACGATAAATGATTGAAAGACCAAATAAGTCCCAAGGACTACAATATATCCAAATAAATCAAAAGAGAATTTAATCAAGTTTTATTAGGATTGAGTTTGGTGATGTGAGAGAAGGTTTAGAGGGTTTGGGAATAGGTAATAGGGATGTTTGACATAGTCAATAGAGTTTGAGTAAATGAGTGGATGGCGGGGAAGCTGTACTGGGAAGGAAAACAAGGACGGATCAATGGTGAAGGAATATTCATAGAAATATTCCACTTCTTAATTCAAAGAGGGCTAGGAATAGCCGATCACAAAGTACCTCGTCTTGATTTTTAATTTAATAGCTTCTTTTGTTGTTTTAGGCAAGATTGCATTTTATCATGGCCCTTTTATTAAAGATGTTGACATTAAATGGCATCATTTTATGTGGCTTTTAGTAATGTTTGTGTTTAAGAAAATATATTGGCACATCAATTATTCTTGAGAGATGTCTGATTCATATGCAGGGTATACTTCAATTTAAATTGTATGTTAAGTGATAAAAACATGATGCTTAATTATTTTCCCCTAAATTCTAATGTTATTTACTTAAGGTGGTATATTACAATGATGTCTTTTTAAATGGCAAAAAGGATTTTAGACACACATTTATGATACAATAATTGTTTTCTTTGAGAAATTATATGCAAGGTGGTTTGTAATTTAAACTTCAATATTTGTAATTATTGATCAAATTATATTTCTTTGTCGATATTTATTATAAAAAGGCCTCATGATTCTTGAGAAGGGTGAATAAGGTCTTTTATCTTTTTATGGCTTAATCTTGCTTTAATTGTTCTCATAAGAATTGTCTTCCTCATTTCTTGGTTGACATGAAATTGAACAACATTAAATTTCTAGTGTCATCTATTTGTATAAACCTTCATTATAATTTCATAGCAAAGCTTGTTCTTTTATTTATACTGATTATATTTCATGTGGTCTTTGTACATAGAGTATGTTTCAATTTAATAGATGATTATTAAGTATCTTGTCTCAAATATTATTTTACTAAGTCATGCAATGGAGCAAGATTAATCTATGTTATTTTTACCTCACATGGACTTCATTCTAATATCACAATTCAACTTTATTCTTCCTTTTATTTATAAACCAATTTATATTTAGTTATATTCTATATATATATATATATATATATATATATATATATATATATATATATATATATATATATCTGTGTGTGTGTGAAAGAAAACCTAAGGAAAAGGTGCGACGTTTATGGTACCACCAAAACATTTTGTTTGTTCTATCTTTTCAATTGTTTTTGCATAGTCATTACTGTCTGCTGAGTAGCACTCGTGGATTACGACTATTGTCAGCGGTCGAAAGATCACGACTATTGTAGTCGAAGGTTACAACTTCGGTAGCAGTCGAAGGTTTCGACTTCGACAGCAGTCGAAATTTTTGACTTCGGCAGCGGCCGAAGATCTCGACTCTGGCTATGGTTGAAGATCTTGACACCAATAGCAATTTACATTTTGACTCTAGCTATGGTTGAAGAACACTCGCTACGGTTGAAGATTTCGACATCGGCAGTGGACGAAGATTTTGACATCGGTAGCAGTCAAAGATTTCGACACCGGCAGCAGTCGAAGATTTTTTACTACAGTTGCGGTAAAAAAATTTGACACTGGGTCAAAGATTTTGACTCTAGCTACGGTCGAATATTTTGACCCAGTAGAGGTCGAAGATTTTGACTACGGCTACGGTTGAACAATTCAACACTAGCAGCGTCGAAGATTTTGACTATGGTTGCAGTTGAAGATTTTGAAACCGGCAGTGGTCGAAGATTTTGATTATGGCTGCGGTCGAAGATTTTGAAACCAGCAGCGGTCGAAGATTTTGACTATGACTATGGTCGGAGATTTTGACACCAGCAGCAGTCAAAGATTTTGACTATGATTGCTATGGTTCTCTTCTCAACTTCTACTACTGCAGTTTCCTTTCGAGTTTGACTACTTTGGTTATTTTATTCACTCTAATCACTACGGTACTCCTATCTATCGTTAGAGCCATGGCTTGTCGCTGGTGAGGGACTCCTCGGCGACTGGGGCATGAGATAAAATGGAGCCAGGACCTTGGCCCGCATGCCTAGGTAAGCATTGCGGCCCAACATGGAGGGAAGGGTGGTTGGCGGTGTGGCCCTACGGTGGCGGAGGCAAGGGAATGACACTATGGGGCTATGAGCTACTAGGGCTCAATTCGGTGCTAGGGGAGCTTCCATGGGGGAGGAGCAACTCACTGAAGGCAATGACGACACTCGGGAAGGAGTAACGGAGGCTGGCGTCGGAGACCTTGTCGGCGGTGAAGAGGAGGCCCACAATGATAGTGAATTCCGGCAATAGAGAAGCTACAAAAGGGTGTGCATGAGCTTGCTTGCATGCATGTGGAGGTATGGGTGAATGGAATTGAGGTACGACTCACCAAATAGAGGAAGGCATACGGTGGCATCCTTGTTAGAGATGAGGAAGAAAGCCTAGCTCAAGTGATCCATTGCACGAAAGGCCAATCAAATGAGTAGGGTGCTTAAGGAAGGGGTAAAGCACATTGTAACAGAGTTGGGGAGGAGAGAAGCTCATCAAAGTAGCTAGAACACGGTGGCGTACTCATCAGCATCACAAACGACTTCGGTTTCTTGATGTTCTAGTGAGCAAGGTGCTCAAGAAATGCGCACAACAGACCGAGGAGGCGAGCTGAAGGGGAAAGGTGCGGTCGGGGGGCTTTGTAGGTACGGATGGCTGAGAGCAGAGAGTTCTCATGAGCACAACCGAATGGCATGCTCGATTTCTCATGTTGAGGTGATGGGTAGGCGGGGGTTGGCAGTAGTAGAAAGGAACTGTGGATGCGGTGTCAGAAACTAAGGGTAGCACGACCATGGCAGAGCTAGCGCGGTCAAGCGGAGGTGGAAGATGATCTCTGCGAGTGGGCCCGACACATCATCAAGTGAAGAGAGGCGGCCTGACGGGATTGTTGGTTATAATTTTGACATGTGAATGGTTTAGGAGACATGTGTTTGAGTACTCTTATGTTGGAGTACTTGCTAGCCGGTTGAAGTTCTTGAGCAAGTGCAAACTACTCGAATCTCTCAAGTAAGTGCAAATAGGTCAAAGATTGCGAGCTCAGAGTGGTTAGAGTTTACGAGGGCCAACTTAACAAGGGAGTGGCACAGAGATGTCTTCACAGGCACTCGGTTCAAGGGCTGATGGAAGGTGTGATGGGGTGACACTGGGATTGTTTGGGGCCGTCATGATGCAAAGCTAGGCCCAAATCTAGGACATGTGGAGGAAAGGTGCGGCATGGTGCATCACTCATGGGCCAGCTGGGTGGCGTGGTAGAGTGCTGTGTGGCCAGTGGAATTCACGATGGAGACATGACAACGTGGGAGCACAAGGCATAGGCTATCAACAGAGATGCGAAATGACGGGCGTGGTATCAAAATGATGAGTATGGTGTCAAAAACTAGTGGCCTATGCTCATGGTTTCTCAGGTTGCTGGTTGAAGGTGGAAGAAAGGTACTGCAAGTAGGCCACACTCAACAGTGAGAGAGAGAAAGGGTGAGGTGAGCTGAGAGATTTGGATAATTGTTGGATACATCAGATGAGCTCAAAAAATTATGAAAATTGTTTTGGAAGCTCCTGACATAGTACGGATGATTGTGTATGGTTTTTTAGAGCTTTCATCCTCTCTTGATTTTTCTAGAAAAACTTAAGAAGGCTTCTATTTGAATTTAAATATACTTATTTGATTTAAATAATTTTAGAACTTACTTTAATATTTATTTTAGTGCCAATATTATACTCGTGGGCTTTCATAAGTCAGGATTCCTAAAGTGGAATTTGTGGCCCGACTCTAATTGGATGTATCCTTGTTAGGTCTACTTGATAGGTTATGGACCTCATAGTGTCGAGATTCCTAAAGTGGAATTTGTGGCCCGACTCTAATTGGACTTATCATTGTTAAGCGTACCCTCCAGTAGATATTCAATTGATTTGAGTAGCTACTTGACCAAGTCTAACAAGTCAAAACTTAAGGTTGACTGATCACTATATTCTTTACTCAGCAAAAGGTTCTAGTTCTTACTTTTCACCAACGAGGCAGCCATATACAAACCAACAACCTAGTGCACCATGACACTACCAACAATCTGACCAAAGCCTCTTCCCTAGGATAAGGTCGTATATTTGAACAATCCTGTACCTTTTTGATATTCATCCTTAATCCAAGAATCATTTTATAATTCTATCATTAAAATACTGAATCACTTAATAGTGTAAAACATTTGAATTCCTATTCTGCCATAGTAATTTTTATAGTAATTTACTATTACTAAGTCTTGTCAAGATGAATATGGCCATCAAGTAAATCAAGCCTTTTTCCAGTGTTAGGACATAGCTAATTATCATGTCATTTTAAATAATTATTTTAAATAAATAATAGTGCATACATAAAGAATAAAGAAAGTATTGATAATTAAATAATTAAATGATGTAGGCTCAACATGATAAAAAAACATGTGACTTGCCTCCTTATCTAGAGTTTGATTATATTCCTTTGTAGTCTTCAAGTTCACACCGTCCATCTTAATTATTCTAATAGCTTCTCTGTTGGTCAACTAGTCAAATTCAGAGGCTAGCATAGAAGAACAAATTCCTACCTTGCGAAATGCAAGCTAGAAACAAAATACAATAAAATAACCAAAAATACATAATATAAATGGGCTTGGATGAATAGGATTTAAATGGTACTTGGTTTGGCTGAACAGAGTTGAAAATAGGTTAGAGGAGCTTGACATGGTTGAAACGAGTATATTTGTGTTAAATGGCTATGAATAGTAATGGGTCTCAATATTATTGGACTTGGGTTCAAAATAGTATTTGGGCTGGCTAGGGTTTTATGAAGTCTATTTAAGCTAAACAGAGTTGAGAATAGGCTTCACGAGGGCCAAAATAGTCAAAATGAGTACAAATTTGTCTAAGGGGTGTCAAATGAATATTAATGGGTCGATTTGAATAGTAATGAGTCCATACTATTTCCTATAGATTAGGTTGGGAATAATAATGGGTCAGGAGCAGTAATGAATGGGTCAGATCATGAATAGAAGTGGAACGGGTTTTGTGAACAATGTTCCTACAGGGGTGGGTTTGGCCCGATGCATGGCCCGTTTGGATTCGGTGTTTGGGCTGCTACTGTGCAGCCCATAGCCTATCACTGTCATCTCTTTCCTCCTGACGCTAGTGTCTCCGAACAAGGTGAAGACAACAATGAGAAAGTGAGTGCTGTCGAAGGTTGCCGGCAACAACCAAGGGTATGGCCGGTCTCTACTACACGCTAGTGTTCTATTTTTGGCATTTGTGGAGCTCGGAGATTAGTGTAGGTGGTTGGCGGTGAGAGGAGCTTCGCCGGAGCACCTTGGGAGCTAAACGGCAGTTGGTCGCCAATGAGCTAGGGTTTAGAGAGGCTAGGTCAAGGCCTCAATGGGGTTTGAGAGGTCACAAAGGAGCTATGGATGGAAGCAATTGAGTAATGGTGAAGACATTGATAAGAATTAGAAAATGGAGCTTACCGGTGTCTTATGGTGGCAACGGTGAGCTACTGACCGAAAGGAGAAGAGAAGAGGCTGGCTAGCGAATTGGGTGCCAATGCAGTCTATTGAAGAGGTTGGTTGGCTTTTATAGCCGTGGTATGGTGGTTTGAGCAGTAGGAGGTTGGCTCAGGCGGTGGCCATGACCAAACAGAGGCACTGGAGAAATTGCAGTGGAGGTCGGTAGGCAATGGTGGTATTCTCGGTTGTGGCAACCTCCTGGCTCTAGTAGCGATCAAATGGTTGTGGTCGGCATTTGTGGGCATGGTTGTTGGCTAGCAGAGCAGGGGATGGCGGTGGTGGCAAAATGGGGAGAGGCATCCATGGCGCATGGCTGGGCGATGGGATGGCAATTAATGAGTATGACAGAGGCTGGTAGAGGGAGTATGACAGTTGACCGTGGTTTTCAGCAGCATGTAGATGGTGATGAAGGCAAACAGGAATCGGCCATGTGACGGGGAGGGAATAGGGGAGAAGGCAAGTCGTGGGATGGTGCCAGCGAGCAGGGAAGGCATAAAGCCGAATGGAAAGCAGAAAGAGGCAAAAGACTTGCTGAATTGGGAAGGTTTTGTTGAAGAAAATTCAAAATCTGTAAATTTTTGGTTTGTTTCAAAACTAATCGGGAAGGAGGTGTCCATGTACAACTGATTCAGTTGAGATATGACCGAAGCCGTTTCCTGTCGTGCGCGACAAGATGAAGGCCAGAAGAATTCCAGCTCTCGTGGCTGTGGCTATAGAAGAAGACCTAGGGCTTTCTAGACAGATTGTCTTTGACTACCCAAAATTTATCTGTCATGTACGGATGTACCTTTATTTTTCTATACCATAGAAGTAGTGTCTAGTTTAGCCAGTAGATTTAATTTACACTCTGTAATTCAGTATTGATCGATATTGCTTTGCATCAACGTATTGATTTTTATCTATTTACATCTATATAAGAATTGTTTTAGTTTGATATTGCTTTGTATTGACGTATTGTTTAGGATCGATTTTCATCCATATTATCTTGCTATTGGCGACCCCACCGGTTCACATCTCCTTGCCAATTACGGTTGATTCAGATGGTACATCTTGGTTCATCGTATACTTGACCTTTGCACCCTCGTAGGGACGTAGTGTTACTGTCTGAAAAATCTCCCGACGGCTACGGTTACCTTGTTATTGTTAGAAATTGGCCTATTTCCTTAATTCCAAAGCACGCATGGTTTAGTACTATATTGCTAAGGCAGGGTGAGGAAGACCGATTTATAAGGTGGAGTCCTCCCCACTCCTTGAATATGGAAAGAGATGGTATGAGAAAGGTTCTGTCTAGTCACGCACGCGCACACGCACGCGCGCGCGCGTATTCGCGTATTTTCGCGTGAAAATCATGTGACTCGTGGCACGCCACTTGGCAGACTAAATCCATCTTTATTTTTGCTGAACCATACACCTCACTCTCTCTGTTTAAATGAGATTTAAACACCCGTGACGTGGCATGCCACTTGGCAGACCAAGTCCATCTTTATTTTTGCTTAACCATGCACCTCACTCTCTCTGTTTAAATGAGATTTAAACACTCGTGACGTGGCACGCCACTTGGCAGACCAAGTCCATCTTTATTTTTGCTGAACCATGCACCTCACTTTCTCTGTTTAAATGAGATTTAAACATTTGAATGAGGCAGTTACAAGTGAATTTACACTGCTTAATTTGTGATTTGATGAGGCGATTACGGTGCATAATTCTGTTTAAAACGCAGCAGATTACTAGTGAGTAGTGCTCGCAGCGACCATAAAGGGCTCGGAGACATCCGAGAAAAATAGGAGAATTTTGCACCTCCATTCTTCCCTACTTTCGCGCTCTGTTGTCTTTGTCTTTATCGAACCTCGTCGACCTTTCTTCGGCGTGCACTGGAAGGAGGAGAGCGGTTATCTCGAACCGTTGCGCGAGAGTACCGCACGGGCGGCAATAAGGTTTCGGGCAGCGCATCTGCGCGACCGCTCACTGCACTGCTACACCTACGTTCTGCACTGCGTCAAGCCTGCGCGGCTTCCTGTTCTTCATCAGGCTAACAAGTAAGTCGTTCGTGCGCGCGTTTGACTTTGTTACTATATTGTTTTTCTTGCTGTGTGTTCTGAAGTATGATGAGTAGCTTGCTGTTAGTTGTGAGTTTTGCATCATTAGTTTATTATTTCTGTCTCCTAATAAAACTTGGAATTAAAATATTGCTCACATTTATAACAATCCAGAAATCTTATTGTGAATTTTATTGCAATACAGCAATGGCTAGTGCTTCTGATGCTTCTGTTACAATATTAGTAAAAATTGTAATGATTCTATATTATAATATGCAATATTTTATTATGCATTGACATCATTGTTGGGCATACAATACTACACGGACAGCCCTATCAACATTACTGGGCCCAATGATTGCTTCAACGCCCAGGAGACAAGGAAAATCATCAGCGTGACCCTATCGGAAAACATATTCGGTGGGTTCTTTTTTTGGCTGAGGTTGATAGATTATGACGGTGACTTTTGGTTTTTTGATTTTAGCATAAGTGTTTATGCAAACGAATCAAATATCGATAAGTCGATTCGAAAAAAACTATTTGAATAAGAACCTTCGAAAAGACGGCAAAAAAATTGTCCTATTTTTTGTTCTAGGAAACCATAAACAATGAACTAGAAAGAAGAGGTCATTCTTCTGCATGCTGTCAGATTTGGTACCAAATCCCCAACAGAGCATTGCCGACAGAGAATCTCCGACAGGCGGCTGTTGGCAATGACAGTTTCTAATTGTCAGAGTTACTGTCATCTGAAGGTAACAGTAACAATAGCCTTGTTTACCACCTTCTTCATGTACCAGTATGCAGCTGTGGCGTGGCCATTTGCAATCAATTTGGACTGGTGCATACAAATACACTTCAGATTAATACATAAAAACACAAGCTTTGCCAAATACTGCTGGACAATAATTCAATTTAGACACAGATTTATTTCATGCGACATGCTAGTATAGTGCAGAGTTAATTAATTATCCCGTGCAGTTACCGGGTCCACCATAATAGAAACGCATGCCATTAGAGTTGTAGCCAAAGTTTCTAACGTTGTAGCAGGCTTCTCTGGTACTCTTCGTAATGGACTTGTGCGTGTCTGGCATGAAGAACTGGTTGTTTTTGTTTGCAACTCTAATGTTCCGAACAAATGCAGCTCGCCCAAATCCTTCTTCTGCCCAATGTCCACTACCCATCTGTGGCGGCTTCGATTGAACCGTTGGTCCATGAACTTGTCCACCCCAAAAACAATCCACCGCTTTGTCTTTCATGTATGTGAAAATCGAGTGCGGCCAATACCCAAGTGGAGTTCTCTTCTCACCGTATGCTAGCCACCAATCTTTAGTCTTCGGATCCTTCGTAAAGAAAGTATATAGTGAGCGCCAACATAAGCCAACAAAAAGTTACACACATAAAGGAATAATTTTCCACATCGTTCGTTTAATATGTCAATTGGTATTTCTTTATTTGACAGTTTCTTAAATACGAACGAGACATGGCCTGTACGTCTTTTTATTTTTACAAACAGTTATGCTACATCCATGAAAAATTTTATGTTTATGATTTCATAATTTGTTTTATTCCTCACAAAAAAATCGTTTTATCACATAATGATGAGTAATTTTCACAAGAGTAAAGTCCATTACCGGTCCTTAAACTTTTTATGCTGTGTCATCCCGGTCCATAAACTCTTAAAGTATGTCATTCCGGTCCTTAAACTTTCAAAGTGTGGCAATATCCTATGTAGTTGTAGCAGTGAACTTTTATGCTTTGTGTCATCCCGGTCCATAGACTTTCAAAAGAAATTGCCACACTTTAAAAGTTTAAGGACCGGGATGACACACTTTAAAAGTTTATGGACCGGGATGACACAGCATAAAAAGTTTAAGGACCGGTAATAAACTTTACTCTTTTCACAAAATAAATATACCTTACAAGTAGTTTAGATTTATAGAGTCAAAAAATCTCACAAAAAATATGAAGTTATATACTTTGTATTACAATATGTATTTAAAAGAACGGTAATAATATACGTCGTGCGTCCCGAGAGAGCACTCATCGTCAGAAGCCTTGAGATCCCATGTGACCTTATCCATCCACATCACTCTAAGCCAATTGCACCAACCACACATTCCATCTCTCTCTCCATGCCCCTTTTCGAGAGGGGAAGAGAGCGAGAGATCGGAGTCCTCAGCTTTGCATCGTGCTCCAGTGTGGTACATCGGGTGAGGTCCTTGCCTCGCGCCGTAGCTGCTTCTGCCGAGGGTGTTGGATCCATGCAGGATCAACCTAGATCTGGTCGTTGTACGCTCTCTCGAGCACCACCTCCTCTCTGAGCTTGCCCGCAGTTGTAGCTGCTCCATGTCTGTTCGTGGAGCACGATAACGGCGATGGAGACGGGGGATAGCAGGTGGTGGTCCAAAGGTTTGTCTAGGAGCATGGAGGGGTCATGAAGGGGTGGTTCTTGAACATGGAGACACACTAGTGGTCAGCTGGTACGAGGATGAAAGTGGAACGGCGGCCACTGTGTGAGAGGCTATGGGGCCCGCTTCGAGCCATGCTGAGCCTCGACATAGTGCTTTGTGTGCAGGTTGGCACGGATGTGTCTTTTTTATTTTTGTTAGGGGTAGTTTATTGTATTGTTGCACAAGTAGTTCACATTTGTTGCAAAGATCTACATTGTAGTTTGTGTCAAATGTTCCATTTGTTGCAAACATTGTTCTTAATTCTTGCATATGAAGACTCAGAATGTTGCATCATATATAACATCACATATTTATTTGTTTGCAATACATTCTCTAAAGAATGTTGTTTTTGTTGTAGTAGGTTGTGTTTTTTGTTGCGCACGGTCAATTTTTTTGTTTTGATAGAGGATGTGGTTCTCAATTTGTTGTAAAACATTTGTTCAAATTGTTGCATGAACAATTTAAAAAATGTTGCCAGTATTATTTTCAAATGTTGCATTGACGCAAAGTCATAAATTTGTTGTTTGCAAATTCTGGTCATGTTTTATCACTTAGCTAAGTTCTACATTCATAGCTCTTTTAATTTATTTTTGCTGAGAATGTAATAATTTTAATTTTTTCTCAATATTACATGGTTGTTATATATTTTGTTGTATATGTTGGTTATGAATATTACAAAGATTGTTAACCAATGTTGCTCCGGAGCGTGGCAGTAGTTGGAGAAACACTCCAATGCCGCAACACATCGATATTATTTAAATTATTGTATTAGATTAACGTACCTTGTTCAGCAACTCAACATGTCTTCTCAACTAGCATCCTAGAGATATCTCAAAATTTTCTCTTTGAATGTCTTCTCAACTAACGTATTGTTCAAAATACATGTTATTTCAGCTTTATGAACGCAGACCAAGCAAAAGGGTTAATGACTTAGTTTTTGAATAGCTTGCCTGTATTGGTTGTATACTCATCTCTGTAAATACTACAGACAATAAGCATTTCAGAGAAAATGTTGCTTGAAATAACCAAAACGATTGTCTAACAAACTTGCTAAAACTGAAGATACTAGTTGCTTGAAAGCATTCAACCCAACATAATAAAGAAAATTCAATAACAACATTACTCTAATATTAAGGTACATGACGGGGTAAACACTGTGGAAGTAAGACCGGCGGTGACAGTTTGAAGGAAGAATGCCGTTGTAACAGTCTAGTCCGTTAGTGTGAAGGCCTATGTGGCTCATATGGAGTGGTGATGGGATTAGTCTCACGGTGCTTATCTATAATGAGTTACAATAGCATATAATGTCTGTTGGGTTTAACGGTAGCACCTCTGAATTAACCTATTTACATGACGTGAGGACAAAAGTGTAAGCAAGGTTCTATGTGTGCGCAGATCCACGGGTTGGACATTGAGCGAATTATGGGCCAAGGTTTTACAGATGGTATCAGAGCATCAACCTTTGCTATACGAGAATGTGTGGGACATGCGTGTCGGCATATAATGCATGGCACGTGTGGCCCTGGAGTAGACACACGGTATGACATATGCCCCGACACTAGACGCACGGATGTGTACTGAGAGGTGGTTCTGGATATCTATCTTGTATGTGGTGTGCTACTGAGGGTGTCAGCCATTAGGGGGTGAGTGTAATACCCTAGCTAGTTAATGTGAAGGCCCATGTGGCCTATCTGGAGTGGTGGTAGGATTAGTCACACATTACTTATCTAAAATCAGTTGTAATAACATATAATACCTATTGGGTTTAAACATAGCACCTTCGGGTTAATCCTTTTCCACAAATCGAGAACAAAAATATAAGCAGTGTGCTATGTGTGCACGGGTCCGTCCCATGGGTGGGCTGAGCATTGAGGGAATTATGGGCCAGAGTGTTATAGACCCTTAGAGAGAGCGCCTGGTGGGGTAGAGAAATTAGACTAGGGGAGAGAAACTTGAGACTAGTTCATCTTATTGCTTGAGACTAACGATTACAATAAGTTTTCTTATATAAAGGGCTCTCCTAACAATTATGGATAAAATAAATCTAAATAATATCACTTCTAGCTAATAGATAAGATACCAAACAACTAATGCATAGAAAACTATTCACATTATCTAGGAAATATATAACTTGGTAGGGAAGAAGACATCCCGCGTGGGCCTGCTGTTACAGAACCATGCATACTGTTTATGTGCACATCGCAAATTTAGAATCTTAAATGTTGTGAAAAGAAGAAATACTATAAGATGAGACATATTACTCCTGCGAGCCATTAGCATATTAAAGCTTAAAATTTAAAGTGTCAGTTTATCGTCGATAACCAGTGGGAGTATTTGCGGACCAACAGTGGCGGAGCCAGGATTCTTCAGAGCCTCGAGCCCAGAAGTAAGGGGCTATAAGTCTATAACACATCAAGGGACACTGTTATACCCTTTTTAGCCCTTTTCTATTTAAGGCTCATATGATCCCATAAAAACACATCAAAAAAATGATATTAGAAAAGATGAACAGCATATTTGAATGATCAAATCATCGCTTGCAAGTTTAGTACTTCAATGCCCTAGCGTTCTAGTACTTTATCAACCAAAAGAAATGCTGATCGGCTCTAGTTCATCAATGCTGATATTCATCAGATGAGGCATTATCATAAAAGCACCGAAATTGGCTCAAGATGACCGTAAGCTATGAGGTCGCCTATTTTGCTTAGCAATTCTTTACTAGACCAGACATTTGTTCAAAGGTGCAAATGCAAAATTAGTAATACAAACATGCATGAAGAGATAGTATTGTGTCGGTGAGCTCCAACTTACAAAAAACATACATGTTAAATGCCTCTAAAATCAAAATGCACTTAAGATAAAAAAAATCACTCAGAACAAATGAAGGACTTGAGTTGTTCATGCCTGTGCTATACATGCCAAGTAGGTAGAGGAGGCGGGGGCGGGGCCGCGGTGGAGAGGAGGCGGCGGGGCGATGCTGTGGCGGGCTGACGGAGAGGAGGCGGGAGCGGGGCCGCAGCGGAGAGGAGGCGGGGGCGCGGCGAAGAGGAGGCGGCGTGGCGATGTTGTGGCGGGCTGACGGAGAGGAGGCGGGGGTGGGGCCGCGGCGGAGAGGAGGTGGGGGCGCGGCGGAGAGGAAGTGGGGGGCGGCGACGTGGGGGAGAGGATGCACCGATGCGGTGGGGGGCAGGGGCCTGGGGGCGGCCGGCGGCGAGTGCCGGAGTCGCAGAGGCGGAGAGACGGCTGGAGGTCGCGAGACGGGGGTCGAGACTCGGGAGGCCGGGAGGGGATTGCGGGAGCAGGGATTGGGGCTAGGGTTAGGTGTTGTCCCGGGCTCCCGGCCTCGTCGCTCCGCGCCTCCACATTTGGGTCGTTCGGCCGTTGCCCGTTGGCTTTGCTGGGCGGCTGGGCCAGCCAGGAATAATCTCGGGCCGGCCAGAAAGACTCGGGCCCATACACTGTACAATATTTTTTTTGACATATGTACAAAATTTTTGCACTGTTATTTTCACCGGGCCTCGGGCCGTTGCCCAACCGGCCCGAGGCCCATCTCCGCCCCTGCGGACCAGACACTTGATGTAAAGTCAATGCAAGACTTGCTACATATGTTGAAACATTTGTGCACATTAAACAGACATGCAAATTCTCACAGTGGTCGATCTCCCAGTGGTTTTCAAAATAGCTCTAATCGAGCCTAACACATAAGTTATGTGCGACCTTAGTTGGATGCATGGGATGTGGCCTTGTGGAAAGAAGAAATCCATTTATATACAATGAGAATCAAATACATCAAACTTTGTTGTTTATAGTAGATCAATTCTATATTGATGAGCAGTACGTAATTTTTTTTCACTCGCATCAACTAAATAAAATAAATTATATCTATTTAATTAGTAATCTTATAAAGAAGACATATTTAACTATGTAGTAATCTAGTGTGAAGTAGACATATTTAACTATGTATTTTTCAGTATGTAAACAATACCTTAAATAAAATAAGACCTAGCTCATACTGTTGCCCTTTGTAGACAGAAACAGGTTGTAATCTCCCTCCAAGACCAATCTCTTCACTAACTTGCACAAAACCAGGACAAAGATGATCAAAGCATGACATCTTCATCCCATCAACTTGCTGTCACCAAACAAATTACACCAAGCGTGTGAAGACAGTTTTAATATAATGCAAGTCTATTTGAGGCAAAACAATGTAATTTAATATTTCACGCTGGGTTTACAAAACTTCTTAGTATTACCCAGTAAATATGAAACCTGGCAAAGTTATCACCACGAAAGTTCGGCCATACCTGAAAAATTATACCCAAATAACCATTAGTGTCTGTAGCATATATGTGTCCATATTTCATTTAGGTTGTTTGTACTATAAAAAAATTACATACACTGACGAGAAATTTTTAGTAAGAGAAAAATTAGTATAATAAAAATGGTAGTTATGCTTTAGAATATATGATATGCTTATCAAACTGGAAAAGCAAATATTTCCATGTAAAAATGAATCAAATAAAGTACGCAAGAGATAAAGCTATCTGTGCTAGCTTATTTTCAACACCATCTGTCTCAAATATAAGTTATTTTTTCTCCTCAATTTTTATTTGCTGTGCCTAGGCACTTGTGACAACCTATCTATGCCCAGATGGAATGAAGGAAAACAAAGGAATTTATAAACTATTCAAGCAAATGGCACTGTGGCAACTTTTATTTCAAAATTAGCTCTGGATGTTCATTTTTACAAATCTAACTATAGTAGGGATGGCCCCCTCCTGAGCCCATCTGACCTATTTCACTACTAATTTTTGGGCCTATTGCAACGGCGCCGAAACGTTGCAATAGGCCCAAAATGGTTGCAATAGCACCTATTGCAACGGTAACTTTTCGTTGGGAGGCGTGGCAAGAAGTTGCGTGGTCTAAAGTTTGGGCCACGGTATTTCGGTTCGTTGCAATAACGTTTACCTATTGCAACGCAATAAAGCATTGCAATATATAGTTTATGCAACAATGTATTGCGTGGCAATAACAACTATTGCCACGCAATTAGGCGTTGCTGTAGATAGCATTTGCAACATACCGATTTCGTGGTTGTAAGTTAAATTGCAACGAAAACTGGTAGTAGCAATATACTATATTGCCACGCAAAGAATTCGTGGTAATAGATTCAATTGCCACGTAAAAAATTCGTGGTAATAGATTCAATTGCCACGCAAAGAATTCGTGGTAATAGGACGAGTGCTATTGCCATTCAAAGAATTCGTGGTAATAGGACACGATGATATTGCCACGCAAAGAATTCGTGGTAATAGATTCAATTGCCACGCACATACTTTGGTTGCAACAGCCTCTATTGCCACGCTTGATATTTTCGTTGCCATAGCTTCTAATGCCACGCTTGATCTTTTGTTGCTATAGACTCTTTTAGTACGCTGTTTTTTCGTTGCTATAGCATGTATTGCCACGCCAAAAGTTGAAGGGAATAGTGTATATTGCAACGCATTGCTTTAGTAGCAACAAGAATTATTGCAACGCCATTAATGTTTGTCACAACAAGAATCAACTGATGTAGTAAAATCATTATATCAAAAATAGAATTTGCTGCTACACATATCTGAAATGAAACCAACTTTGTTTGTGACAATAATTTGAAGTTGTATTACAAGCATCACTAAAATGTCCCTAGCTATCACTGCATTGAAGCTTGACTTGACCTCGCTGAATAGCTTGAATTAACCTTAGCTTCCCATGGCTCGAGCACTGCACTCAATTTATTCCTTCCTCCTGAATAAAATCATTCAAAATGGCATATGCATCAGTTGTTCAGCTCATCACGACAGTAACACATTGTAAATGGAATAAATTTTCATAACATGAATACATATATATACAAAGAATATAACATTAATACTGCTGGAAATAACAATATATATAAGTCATAAGTACAATGGAACAATTTAATATAGCATAACACAAATTAAGTGTTTTATTATTGCTCTCAGAACAGAGTTGCGCAAAATCAAAGATTTTGGCCTTCTCATGCACATGTCCATACACTTCATATATAATCTTGTTACTAAATCTGGATTTGAGCTCTAAATCTAGTAATTGAACCGGCCAAAGATACAGAGATATTCAACTACCAGTTGTAGATGTTTACATGCACAAATAATAGGACAGTATACTCTCAAAATGCTGACCAAAGACAGCAAGAAGTGACTGCTAACTCAGATTAATGAAATCAATCTAAAGGAACAATAGATATCACTATATACCAACAGATTGATATGACCAGAATATAGCAGAAACTACAGCACACTGAATCAATTCATAGGCATGTTAACAAATCTACAAGTTTATTAACTGATAGACAGCAGGCTATGGTTCAAACAGCAAGATCAACAAATAGAGCTCAAACCCGATTCCTTTAACAAGATCACTCAGTTATGGACTATAATCATCACAGAGCAAATTAATGCGCCCACAATCATTCACAGCAAGCCTCTAACACTTGAACTAGAAGCAGCCCACTGGATTGTTGTAAATATTGCGGTATAAGCATATTTATATATTTAATTTTAGCCAAAACAATAACATAAAGGACATATTTCTCTGATGGTCATCATACTGAGCTGGGGTTGCAGCCAAAGGCAAGATTCTCTGATGATCTCATTAATTGTCGCAGTGATCTTACAAGCTCATCCAATCAGTACTCATCTGATCAGATCAGTGCTAGCTGGCTGGCTGATTGCTAGCTCAATTTCCTGCTCTGAATGTCTTGAATTTCTCGATCAGCACTGGTTGCTACAGTTCAGAATAATTCGTTAAACTGTGCGCATGTGATTCTAGCTAATAAATATCAGCATGAATCTTGTACTGACAGAGCACTTTCTGGTGGACTTGATGATCTGTATAGTGCAACAGGAATGATTTTTGGCATCCTGTCAATCTTGGTTTGTTCATTAAAATATGATATTACCGTTTTTTTTAAAAAGGCAATTCACCAATTCTTAGGTTCCACAGTAGGGAAAAAGAAGCACCAATTAATTGCAAGGCTTCAGCCAGAATTTGGTGAAAATAGCTTTGTTCAAATCAAAAATCTCTGCTCGAACTAATTAAAACGAAAAATGAACCCAATTCTAAGCAACTCCCAAGAACTTAATCTATCTCTGTCTGATAAGAAACATAAGACGTTTCCCAATTACCATTGTTCAAAGCAAAAAATACCGTGAGCATTTTTAGCTTAGCTAGATAAGCTGTCATATCACAATTCATAAATCATTTGATCAAACTCAAATGCACACCACCAATTCCAGGACAGTACTAATTAGTACGAAGTATTCACTTATCTTAATCGTATACTATATCATAAATCTCTGATCAAACTCAAGTGCACAATTCCATTTTTTCGAAAGAAATGCGCGCAAATTCTAACGTAGTGTATTTATGAAGTACATATTCACTGATCTTAATCTTGAAATTAACCATCCAAGATATGCAGCAAACTAAACCATTTTAAAATCTTTGCAGTGATAATACTGCTACAAGACTACGACGACGATTTGCACAAGAAATTCAGCCAAGTTTCCAGTTCTCTTCATTGGCATGAAAATCTTGATGTTAACAGTAACCAAAAGATGATCTGCAGGAGCCAAAAAAAGCAACTTTGGTCCCCTTTGCACCAAAAAAATATCATAATCATATACGATATCATAAATGTATCATCAAACTCAAATGCACAAATCATATTTTGAGAGAAATGCGCACAAATTCTAACAGTGTACTTCGTATGCAAAACCAGGATGGAAACCAGGATCAGTGCAGTTTACTTTTCATATGCAAAAGTATGTCGCTGGGATCTGCAGTTCTCCACTGAAAAATGATGTGAAGTGCACTAACAAGAGACATTCTCCACAGAATTTTGTCATTCAAAGCATACCATACAACAGTGAAAAACTCGCACTGATTAACAATTTGCAATGTTGCAGTAGATAGGCATTACAGCTATAAAAATCCTCTCGCAATGCATACTGTTGACTCCTTGTGCGTGCACGTTTAGTAGCAACAGCAGCCTTTAGTGTTTTTGTAGTAATATAATTCACTGACGCATTCCTGTCTTTGTTTTGGGGAAGAGTTCGGTTAAGAACACTACTTCTAGGGGTGCGAGTATTGGTTTCGCAGTTCGCCTAGCTTCATGTTGTGTTTCGAGTTGCTATCCGGTTAGTCCGCTTATCAAAAATTCGAGAAAACATTCGTGGCTCATACAGTGTAGTGATCCATGTTGCATGTGAACATGTTGCAATTGCTATTACCTGCGGTGTTGTTTCTTCACTCCGTGGAGTCGTGTCATTTCGTTCGGTTGGGGCAGCAGGAACATGTATTGTTTCGTTGGCAGCTTGGTTAGCCTGCATTTAAAATTTAGTTTTCAAATAGTTAGCTCTCATATAATGACCAAAACCATGAAGGAACTGATGCTAATTGGTCATATTTTTATCTTAGACGATATATTACTCACTCACGTTCTAAATTGAAGTTCACTATCACTGAGTGAGTAATATATTAAAGCTTACAAAACAGAAATATTGCAACTAATTGTTACCTCCTGGAAGGCTCCTTGTCTTTGTGCTCCTAGCATGGACATAAACTCTTGCCTGAGTTCTTCTTTAATTGTGTCCCTCGAATTCAACAATTCTTCTATCTGACGTCTGCTTTCTTCCTTTTCGTTGGTCCTTTCCGCAACTTGGTTTGCAAATTGTTCTTTTAACATTTGAACCTCAGACATCAGCTCTAACCTTGTCCTATGGGATTCCGCGAATGTCGGGCTTGCATCCGCAAATTTTCATTGAATAGCCGCCTTCGTGTTGGATAGTATGCCAAGTATCCATTACCATGAGTTTTCGATGATTTGCACCTAGTGCTTTCTTATATGATGACTGAAAACAAAGTTTTCCTCTTGTGATGAAATGAAGTTATCTTGTGACTCTAATTCCTTTTTCGTTATTTTGTCGCTTGCAGATCCTAACGCACAAAACATATTTGTAGGTGTCAATTGAGATGGAAGTGTAGAACAATATTATGAATGACTTAGTTGGCTTTGACGGTTGTGCTTCTTGGCCGCAACAACACACATACAAGTCACGAGTAGTAGCAAAGATTTGTTCAAATGTATACTGCACATTGCTGCAAATACGACCCAAGTAGCGAAGCGATCACACCAATAACTTTATTACAAATTATTATATACTCACATAGATAGCCTTAGATGCCTTTGTTTGACCATTGCCCATGCTTCGTGTGCGTTGTCATCCAAAGACTCAAATCATTTGGCTCTTCTCCGCTTCCGGTCTCTCTAAGTTGGGAAGAATCTAACATATGAATATTTCATCATTGAACAAAACAAGTACATGTTCTTTTCATGTCATTACCGCTCATAGCTACACTGGGAAAAAGGTTTGAGCCCATGAGATGCTTGGTCCATTGTAGATGTCTGCTTTGAGAATTCCGCCGCTTATCTTCCGCAGATTGAGTTAATGTTAAAGTTCTAAAAGAAAGCATTATGTGAAGCTAAAGTAGTAGAAAAATTTAAGTAAATTCCATCGAACCTTGAATTGTTCAAATGCCAAAGTATAACACCGATAGTGCCATTCAACAATGTCTAGATCCTCAGGCTTATTTTGCATTCTCTCATCATAAGTCTGGTATGCCTTGTAAGTAGAACTAAATGTTGATCGCCATCCTTTGTATCGCTCCTTAGCGATGGACCATATCTTTAGCTTTGTATCCTCGGAATTCTCAATGTCCCACCTATTCTGTTAAAAAGAAAATACAAAGAGTAGGTCGTTTTTTGAATTATGTTAGAATTAAAATGTGTAGGCAAAAAGAATCTGTAACTTACCATTATATCATTTGCTATTGAATTTTTGACAACTTGCTTCACATCTTTCCAACTTCTCACTCCAATGAGGGGAGCCTTTTTTCTTGTAAACATTACAACTTCATCCACAAACGTGCGTGCGTTTTCACCTACAGGTCCTCCCAGTCTAGATGAGAATTCGATTTTTAGTTTCTGATTGCCTTGCTTAATTCTCTTGCTTACTGCTGCTAAACCTTTAAGAGTGCCGCGTCCACGTTTCTTGTCTCCTCGAACGAAACGATATACAATAGCATAAATTCAATATACTCATTCAGATAGGGAAAATGTAATTGAACCACATATACAAAAATTTAAACAACCGAGGCTTACCATTTCCCTGTTGTTTCTGACGCCGAGCATGAGAAGGCTGCGGCAATGTTGGTGTTGGGTTGCTGTCTTGACTTTCATCCTCTCGGTTCTCGATTACCAGAGCTACGGTTTTGCAAATATGATTCGCAGAAAATGGAAGCATGTGTAAGTTACAAACGATTGGTAAGAACTCATATTTGTTTTACATACACATGAGTCATATTAACTTACTAATATCATCAAGATCGCCTTGCACCTTAGCCATTCAACGTATGTTGCTATTGTCTCATCCCCGTAGTTATCCCGAAATTGCAATCATGTTTATTTTAGTGCAATGGTCGTTGCGTCTATTACAATACAAGAATTGAGACGAGCGCAACAACTTAACTTACCCGTGCCCACTTCCTCCGATGTAGATTCGCAAGCCAATCCTTGTATTCGTCAATTGGTTCCTCTGTACACTCATCATCAAAAGTTGGGGCGAGTTCGGTAGTTTCATGGGTGTTATGTTCACATGTCGCTCTCTTTCTTCCTCCCTTGACAATACTAATCTGATTTTTTTGTCCCCCTCATTATTTTCTATCATTGAATCTGCATCAACCTCATAATCGAGATCCTCTAGAGTTGCTGCAGCCCTACCGCATCGCTTCTTATAGTACAAATAGTCCCTCCCGAGTACCCAGTTGTGATTTCATTGTTACTAAGTTACCAAATGTGATGTTCCGCCTTCGATTCGAAAGTTAACAAATTCATCTCTGTCCTTGTCCCTTGCAATGAAAATATAAATTCCATGTGGTCTTGGTCCTGCCACACCATACAATTGATACTTGGATGACATACTTGACTAATCAGATATATGATGAATATTGCCCTATTATGCAGAATCAATTTGATCTAAGGGAATACAGTAAACATAAATAACTTAGCAGTGGATGCACATTAATAAATTCCAGCTAAAACTCAATACATCCAATACATCCTCGGAAAACATGAAATTTTCAGCATTTCTCATATCAGTGGTTCCATTGTTTTAACAGGGCATCTCAAATATTGCACAAGTGTGTCATCCGAGCTACAATGAGTTTTCACCAATTATCAGTTTTCCAGGTGTAGTTACTTCTGGTTTGGGAAAAACATATACTGTAAGGTAAAAATCATCTCATGCAATATGTTTGCCTGATGTAATATGTGTTTAGCTAAGAAGCAATGCTTTCAGAAATGATTTTATTCTATCAATGTCCTCTGAAATTTTATCAAAGCCCAAAGCTAAAATAGTGTTCATCTTTCCAACATTACACAGAGCGAGTTTGCATTTTCTAATTAAATGGTGCAGATTAGCTGCACTTCACACTTTAACAACCTGATATATGTTACTGAATGCTGGCAAATCCCTGATGCATCGTGGGTCCGTAGGAAAACGTTCTCAGAACACAGACATCCATTGTGCAATTGAGCTAATGCTAACAGTTTCAGACACCAAACGATGCATTGAATCTAACCCCGGATTACATCACTCAATGTAAACTGACAGATCTGACCCTCAAGTGACAGTAAACCACCTGCCCCTCGGCATCAGCACAACAAACAAAACAAGCATACATATTCATAATCCCCGTGGAACCCTAGATGCCGAAAAATATTATGACTATACTACGTGATTCCTTCTCTAAACGCAGGATCATCAGGGTGGGTGCATACCTGGGGGCGGTTGGAGATTCAAACGGCGATAAATCAACGACCGGCAGAGAGGCATGACGACGTGGGTTCGGCGGTCTGCGGCTGTGGCGTGTGAGGTCGCCGCTGCCGTCGTCGGTCGATTTAGGTGACCCCGTCGTGGCCGCCGGTGACCCACCTTCCCCTCCCCCCATGGCCGCAGGTGCCCCCGTCGAGTCCTCAGGTGTCGCCATCTACAGGAGCGGAGACACTATCTGGCGGCGGCTCTCTCTTTCTCCCCCTCCAGATTAGATTAGGGAGGGGATTAATTTGGGCGGAGGGTAGGCGGGGGCGGGAAAAACGTGGGTCAGGCGAGGGGTTTTGGCGCTTCGTCTTTTTTTCGCGGTTTTTAGCAGGAAGAAGTAGAGGTGGGACTTGGGCCGGGCTTCTTTGGGCCAGCCCGAAGCACGGCCGGCACGGCCCAGCCCAAGCACGGCGGCACGGGCGGCACGAGGAGGCGGAGCCGGGGAGGTCGGGCCGTCGGGGACCTCGGGGTCCATGGAGGTGGGGCGCCTGCTGCGGGGGAGCGGGCCGAGTGAGGGGGCGGTGGGGGGCTGAGCCGCCGAGGGAGGGGAAGCGGCGGGAGAGGGGTAGGGGCGGCGCGGGAGAGGCGGCGGCGGAGGGCCGGAGGGGGCGGTGGGGAGCCGACCGGCCGAGGAAGGGGGCGGTGGCCGGTGGGGAGGCCCAGGGAGGGGAAGTGGCGCGGGAGGGGTAGGGGCGGCGGGAGAGGCGGGGGGGGGAGAGGCGGCGCGGGAGGGGGAGGCGGCGGCGGAGGGCCGGAGGGGGCCGTGGGGGGCCGACCGGCCGAGGGAGGGGGCGGTGGCCGGTGGGGGAGGCCGAGGGAGGGGAAGCAGCGCGGGAGGGGTAGGGGGCGGCGGGAGAGGCGGCAGGGGAGGGCCGGAGGGGGCGGTGGGGGGCGAGGGAGGGGAAGCGGCGCGGTGGGGGAGGCCGAGGGAGGGAGGCCGGAGGGGGAGGCGGGGGAGCGCCCGGGCGTGGGGGAAGTGGGACCGTAGGGCCGTCCGGGCTGGGGAAGTGGGGACTGGCGGAGGGCGAACCGGCGATTGCACTGAAGGACAGAGCTACAGAGAGCAGGACTGAAAACAAAGATTTTCAAGATTGAAACATATAAGAATATTTAAACAGAAACATACATGACGCAATATTTAAAAAACCATGATTTAAACAAAAAAATTATCATCCTGACCTTGACCCAAATAATTAGCTGGAGCAACAATTCCATCATTAATGTAGGTGTCGTCATCATCATCTTGTCATCAACAAATGCTGCATCATCTGGTTCAGGAAAAGATTCAGCAAGCGCCCTCTTGATAACAGAGGCATCACCGCTTATGTCTTCCATGCCTGATCTCGTCCAAATTGACAAATCCTCATGTCGGCTTAATTTGGGCAGAGGGTAGGCGGGGGCGGCAAAAATGTGGGTCCAGGCGGGGGGTTTTGGCGCTTCGTCTTTTTTCACGATTTTTAGCAGAAAGAAGGCGCGCTTGTGACTTTGTTTGGGAGAATATTGGTGGGATCTCTATTTTGGCGGAAATTAAATTTGCGAGCTGTCCAGTTTGTCAAATTTTAGAAATTTTGTTTAGGCGTCATCACATCATGTTCGTGGACCATTGATGATTTGATGAACTTTGTATAAGTTTGTATCAACCTATACAAGTGAGCAGTCGTTCTCCGAATGAGCTGAAAATTTCACGTTAGACTCCCATCTGCATCACGATGTGCCATTAGAATTCGCGCCAAAGTTCATTTAAATCGCATATGAGAAATCGTAGAAAGCAATACGCACACCGCTTGGTTGTATCAACCTATACAAGCGAGCGATCGTTCTCGAATGAGCTGAAAATTTCACGTTAAACTCCCATCTGCACGTTGACGTGCCATTAGAATTCGCGCCAAAGTTCATTTCATACTTCATATGAGAAATCGTAGAAGGCGAGACGCATACACCGTTTGGTTGTATTAACCTATACAAGTGAGCTGTCGTTCTCCGAATGAGCTGAAAATTTCACGTTAGACTCCCATCTGTACCGTTGACGTGCCATTAGAATTCGCCGCCAAAGTTCATTTCATACTTCACATGAGAAATCGTAGAAGGCAGTACGTACACCGTTTGGTTGTATCAACCTATACAAGCGAGCAGTCGTTCTCCAAATGAGCTGAAAATTTCACGTTAGACTCCCATCTGTACCACTGATGTGCCATTAGAATTCGCCGCCAAAGTTCATTTCGTACTTCACATGAGAAATCGTAGAAGGCGACGCATACACCGCTTGGCTATATTAACCTATGTGGGCGAGCAATCGTTATCTGAATGAGTTCAAAATTTCATGCTGGACTCCCACCTGCACCGCTGACACGCCATTGCAATTCGCCGCCATAGTTCATTCTGTACTACGCATGAGAAATCATGGAAGATAGTGTGTACACCGTTTGGTTGTATCCTAGAACTAAATGGAATCGTGAACGTAACAAATTGACCGATGTAGGTATTATTTCCTTCATTATCACCTACTGAAGGGCTCTTACATAAGAGAAGCATAAAATATTATTGTACTAGCAGATCTCTCGTGGAGTTTTAAGTTTTTATTCAAAATTAACAATTCAATTCCGCCGTCCACTCGCCTCGTCGACGGCAACTTCATCAACTTCGCTAGAAAACTTGCAAGACAAGTTTTGGGGAGACGGGCATTGAACCAACCTTATGAGTATTCGTACTATAACCGTTCTAGAAGAAGGTGTTCTGATCAATGAATGTGACTACATATATTTACAATGTATGGGTTTATGATCAATATGGTATGACAATAGAGTAATTTGTGATGTTACAGATATAGGTTCAGTTTAGTGAATAAAAGACGGCTTTCATTGTTTTAAAAGAAAAATACTTGCTTAAGTCAGTTATGTCCATCGTTATTACTAGATCTACGTTAAAATTCAACTATTAGTACCATGGGTATTTTGTCTATACTTCAGCTATTATTGGGCTTAGCTTTATTTAATTTTAGATTTATTTATCTAGGCAGAGATTAGGGCAATATTTCATTGATGCTATTCAATAAGATATATCTCTGAGACTTGTTTAATGGTTGCTTGAAAAATATTGGAGCATATATGTTTTCATTATAATTTGGTGTAATCCTTATTAGGTTTAGATATATACCCATGGCCATATTTCCTTGCCATTGCTCTATTTTATTTCTTTAATTAAGTTCTTATCTTGTATTTTAATTTTGTGTTAATTACTCATATCTCACATAATTATTTTCCCCGGTATATTCAATTATATACTATGAAATCTTTAACTTAGATCCCAATCATTTAGGTATTAGTAAGCTAATACTAAGCTACTCCCCTTAATCACTTAGTTGCTCTTATACATATAAACTTTATATTTTGATGCATATATAAATTTCTATTTGATTCTATATCAATTATGCTAGCTTTCTTGATTTGTTTTCTAACTGATTCCGAGTTGAGATGACTAAAGAAACAAAAGCCAAAAATATGTCCGTAGGGAACTCAAGAAGTTCTCCCCAAAGCCTCTCCATCATCTTCCTCCGATATTTCCATTCTTCATGGATGCAATCAGTTCAAAAATCTTCAAAGGTGTTAATTTAATTTCATCCACATCCATATGCAATTTGCCATCTTTCAAATAATATGCTAAGTGGTACACGGAAATAATATGCTAAGTGCTAATATTGTTCACCCGTGCGCTGCCTCCCCACCGGTTCCCGTGTGGTTGCCTCTTCCGCCCTACGCCTCATTTATTCGTCACTCTTCCCCTCCCTCCTCCGCCGCGCCGCCTCGCCTCCTCCCTCCTCCGCCTCACCACCTCCGCCCCGTGCTGCCGCCACTCCTCCGCGCCCCACCCTCTCGCCCGCCCGCGCCCCGCCTCACCCCTCCGCCCCGCGCCACCGCCACTCCTCCTACCCCGCGCGCCGCATCCTCCTCCCGAACCGCCTCCTCCCGGCCCGCGCCGCCGCCGCCTCCTCCCCTGCGCTCCTCCCTACTCCCCAAACCCCGCGCCGCCGCCCCTCTCCGTCCCCCACCGCCTCCTACTCCCACCCACGCCTCGCCGAACTCGCCAAAAACGGTAACCTCCCCCACCCAACCAGCGCCCCCAGCGCCCCGCCCGGCCGCCTCCTCCGCGTCCGCCCCCCGTCTCCTCCTTCGGTCCACCAGACTCGCCCTCGTCAAGGTCCAGCCGCCGCCCCCAGCCGCCGCCCCACCTAGATCCAGATCTAGCCGCCGGTCGAGATCCAGCCGCCGCCATTGCTTCCATTTTGTGATCTTGAACATTTTCGGTTGATCTTGAACATTTTGTGACATGCTAGTGTGATCTTTGTTATCATTGCTTCCATTGAGCTTAGGTACTTAGATGTTTTCATTTTGCAGGCAGCAACATTAGCCCAAAAGAATTCTGAAGCCACTCGAATACTAGCTGCACAAGAGGACCTTCTTGAGAAAGAAATTTGTGCGATTCAAAAGGTTCTATACGCAATGCAGGTGACATTTCTTGCCAATTTTCTTTGAGAACTTCCCTGGATGAAGTCTGCATACGTGCTGTTGGTTCACGTTATACTTCTTCCAGCATGGTTTACCATCACTATTGCAGCCATTTCTCAAATCCTGAATGTCCTGAGCAATCTGTATGGGAAAAGTTTGCCATGAGGCCATGATGCATATACTGCTTTCACTAAAATGGTAGCTTAGTTGATTATGTATGGATGGATGCCTTCTGTTACTGCTGCTGTTGTTGGTTATTTTTGCTAGAGCTAGATATTGGTAGCATTTCAAAAACGAAGTCCATCTTGTTTGTTACCTGCTTCCGTCTTTAATTTGCTAGAAGTTGGTACTGTGCCAACTAATGAAATTGGTAGAGATGATTTTCCTGAAATGGTGTGTAGTTTTTGTTTTGAGCTTTGCAAAATCACTGAGCTGGGTATTTCATTGGTGATGTATTTCGCGGGTAAACGGGTGTACCCGTGGGCGACGGGTCCCCGCGGGTGACGGGTATGGGCGAGGTTTTTTACCCGTGGTCATTTATCATGACTGAAAACAAAGATTTTCAAGATTGCAACATATAAGAATATTTAAACAGAAACATACATGACACAATATTTTAAAAAAATATTTAAACAAAAAAATCATCATCCTGGCCTTGACCCAAGGAATTAGATGGAGCAACAATTCCATCATTAATGTAGGTGTCGTCGTCATCATCATCTTCGTCATCAACAAATGCTGCATCATCTGGTTCAGGAAAAGATTCGGCAAGCGCCCTCTTGATAACAGAGGCATCACCACTTATGCCTTCCATACCTGATCTCGTCCAAACTGACAAATCCTCAAGTCGGCTTAATAAATTCATGTCTTCGACTCCACGTCCGAAGAAGTCTACGTCGATTTCACCCTCATTTTCTGTTTGTTCGCTTCGGCATGGCAAACAAATTTCTAGGCTTCATTGCAACAACACCGCACCACCCCGGTTTGTTTGCCACATTGACATAAAACACTGCTCAGCTTGTGTCGCCGAATATAAGGGTCATTACAATATCGAAATCGACTAGTATCGATGTCGATAATCCCATATTGATCCTTACTATATCCTCTACCTTTGCTCTTAGTGGCAGTGGTACATCATACCGATCGCACTCAAACAAGACAACTTCTTTTCTTTAGGGAACTCGAGTGAGATAATTTTTAATCACACCATACCAGGACATATTGCCAAGACTCTCATCACCCTTCACAACCACACCACTATTTTGTGTGCTCAGGCTTTTCTCAATAGAAGCCGTCAAACAGAAACCATTGATGAAGCATCTATTGAACACACGAGCACGATGGTCCGGTCCTTGACAAAGGGCATACATCGATCACTTGCTTCCCCGCTTCATATAGTCGGTGATCTGCAAACTCAGTTTGAAAATATAAGGGTTAGTGAATAACATTTGTCGACGAGTACATGTCAGTAGATAGTTCAAAACAAATAGTGGTATTTAATTACTCACTTCTCTCTCAAACCAACCCACAAATTCTTTGCTCGTGTCGTTTATCAAGACTCCTTGAACTAGCTTTTTAGTTCGTCCATATGCTCACTGCATTGAACTGAAACTTTCATATTACATACCAAAAAATAGGGCTTCTCTTAATTTAAAAAAAATGATGACAACAAATACTACTGTAATAAAAAAATGTACAGCTTACTTAATCCATGGTCTGGCCTCTTCACAGTTTGTTATTAAGTAGTGCCTCATCCGCTTCAACTCAAATGAAGATAATGTCTCGATTTGAAACCCTTTCTTCTTGTAATCAATTGTGCCAAATATCGACAGCCCAGATGGTGGCTCATTCACAGCGGCACTTTCATGCCGATCAGCTCGATTCAACTTGGTACCAATGTCTTCCAAGAATCGAGAGCAAAATGTCATGCACTCCTCAGAGATATATCCTCAGCTATTGAACCTTCTAGGTGCGCTTTGTTCCTCACATAGCCTTTAACTGTACGTAGATATCTCTCAATTGGATACATCCATCTATAGCACACAGGTCCTCCAAGTCTAGCCTCTTCAGCTAGATGAACTGGCAAATGCATCATGATATCAAAAAAGGCAGGTGGGAAGACCATCTCAAGGCGACATAGAGTCTCTCTAATTGAAGTGCTAAGGTTTTCAATATCTTTTCCACCAGCTCCTTGAACAAATTGCATTGAAGAACCTACTAAGCTCAATCAACGGATAACAACATCTTCGAGCAATATGTTTCGTACAACTAAGGGCAAAAGTTTCAGAGGATAACATGGAAGTCGTGAGTTTTGAGTCCGGACACCTTACGCGCATTCACGTCAACACATCTCTTGATATTGGAGGCGAACCCATCGAGCATCTTCACTCCTTCTAGAAATTTGCATAAAATTGTCTTCTCATCCTTACCTAAAGAGTACAATGCTGGTGGCAATGTATAATTATTATTGTCGAGCACAGGATGTTGATCCTCCTTATCCCTATATGTTCCATGTCAAGCCGGCCTTTCTTGTCCTTCGATTTACCTTCTATGCCAAGCAACGTACTCCAATATGCTTTCACATATGTTTTTCTCAATGTGCATCACATCCAGATTATGCCTTATAAGCAATGTTTCCCAGTATGGCAGTTCAAAAAAAATACTCTTCTTCCTCCAATTGTGCCATCTATTATCTTCTTCACGTTGCTTCCTCTTTCTTGATGTCTTCCCAAATGGCACTTGCTCAAAGCTTTCATATTGTTGCAATACATCTTTACTGCAGTGGTACAGAGCCTCCTGCTTTCAACCTTGTTATTGAAGCTCGCCCTGTTCCTACGCCACCGATGGTTCAAAGGCAAAAACGACGATGTCCCATGTAGCAGTTGCTTGCACCAATTTCAACCACAAGTAGTCGTATCCTTGTGGCGGTATGGACATGCAAACTTGCCTTTCGTGCTCCAAACGGATAGCATCGCATATGCAGGAAGTCATTAATTGTCCAAAGTAGAACAGCATGTAGAGTAAAATTCTTCTTTGCCTTTGCATCCCATGTTTCAACACCCTTCTCCCAAAGATCCTTTAGCTCATCGATAAGGGCGCAAATATACATCAATATTAATTCGGTGATTTGGACGGTATCAACATCGACAACATCCAATACGGTTGTTTTGAGACATAACCAAGGAGGCAAATTATAAGGGATTATGATCACGGGCCATGTGGTGTATGTAACATTCAGCATCCCAAATGGATTGAAACCATCGATGCAAGACCACCTAACATTACGAGGATCCAAGCAAACCACTCATACTTGCCATCCACGTGCTTCCATGCCAAGGAGTCAGCAGGGTGACGCATTTTGCCATCACGGACCAATCCTTCCTTATGCCATCGCATATACGATGATGTGGTTGCCCTCATATATAATCTGCAGCCGAGGAATAAGCGGAAAATCAGTAGAATTTTACGTGGAACACGCTTCTTTGTACCAGTGCCACTAGCCTCATCACCCTTCCGAGCACCATCATTGCTTTTCCACCTAGACTCGCCACATGTTGGACATGTATCCAATTTTTCATTTTCCTTCCAAAATAACACACAATCATTCTCACAGGCGTGTATCTTAATATAGTCCAGGCCTAGATCTCGAACCACCTTTTGCACTTTGTCCAAAGTGTTTGGGATACAATGGCCTTCAGGGAGCACAAGCGAAAAAAGAAGAAGTATGTTCTCCAAGGCAGATTACTAATACCATGCATGCACTTAATCTGAAAGAGCCGCACAATAAAAGAAACCTTAGTTGCCTCCTTGCAACCTGGATACAATGCCTTTGTGCCTCCTCTAATAATTTATAGAATTTCTTTGCACTTTCATTTGGCTCTTCATTATCGTACTAATGTCTCCATGTATTGCACCCTTATTAGTGAGGAAATCATATTTTTGGCGTATATCAACTGGAGTGTCATCATTGTCTAATCCTACATCGTATTGTCATCATCACCTGAACCTTCCCTTGTACCGTCCCTTGGATGAAACTTTCATCAAACCCTTTAACAAGCAAATGATTCGAACCTCAGTTATGCTCGTATGCCATGCATCGACATCTAGCACATGGACACACAGCAGTTCCTCCTTTCGACATGCCGCAAATGTGGTTTCAATAAATTTCTGGAATTTCTGCGCCACTCAACTTTAGTCCTATCCATGCGCATCCACCTCCTATCATCATGTGACATTATGCTTCCAAATAAAGTTTAACAATCAAACTGATAGAAACCAGGCTGTCCAGAAACTTCTACATGTTTCACAACATCAAACATAAACCAAAATTTATTAGAATTATACATATCAATTTACAGCATAAGGCTGCAGCATGGGGAAGAGTTCTCGGCATCAGAAGAAGAACTTTACAAGCGAAATGCACAAGAACGGCACAAGCAAGATCATAGGCTTAGGGTCACCAAACGATGCTTGCTGAAGACAGATGGTGGCGAGGTTCTGATGGAGGGGGCGTCTGTTCGGCTGCATAAAAAGCGGGATGAAATTATCAATAACAAAATGTGCAAAAATAAATTCTTCTCTACAGGTACGGCACAACTAAATTGTGTAGGCATAATGCATGATCAACCATCTATCTATACAAGAAGGGAACATGGATGTTATACAGAAAAAGCATGCAGTACAAAACATGGAGATGAAATTAACCAATGGCTGAACAGAACATGGAGATGTTATACAAAGAAAGCATGCAGTACAGAAAAAGCATGCAGCTCACTATTAGATATACCAAGCAAACAAATACTTCGAAATGATTTGCATTAAAAAGCTCAGAAAGACAGACAAACTTATTTCTTTGAACAAAGCTAATTAAGAACTAGATGGAGTATCAGTACAAATAGACATGTTGGTGGCTAATAATAAAGCATATAAAATATGACAACATGCAGTACATATTGTAACTAGGACGAAAGGCGCGCTTCGCCGCGTCCGCTCATGATGTACGCGCCATTGCCCCTGTTGCATAGTAGTACAATGCTGTGTTGTTTCGTCTGTGCATTTTTTTATGGTGTCTTTTCCTGTATCAACATGAAGTGCTACTTTACAAGCTGCACCTTGGTGCCTAGGCTCCCTTTTGATCTATCGTCCATCCTTACTCGTAGATTGGGATTCATCTGGTGGCTAAAGAAACAGGTAAAAGAAAGACAACCCGTTAAAGCAAAGCTAATCGTCAATTTGAATGGGTCATTAATTAGTGGCCAATTAGTCCCGAATGAATTAAGGAGCAGCTGTTTGGAAGCAATCCTGATTAGCTAGCATATACACGTACATGCATACAGAGTGATTTAAGGAGCCATTGTTTGGAAACTAAACTGATAGCTAACATATGCACGTACATGCGATCTGGTGATGCTTTTTTTTTGTTGTAAACTCTGTCAACTTCATTTGTAGGTCAAGAAGGAAGAACAAATTGGTGAATTGTGAGTGATTCATTTTCTCAGGTTGATCAATGAAGTAAAGACAGATCTCAGAGTTCATTCTGTTCACTTCATTTGATTTTACATCAGGTTTGTTGTTGCATTCAGGTTTTTAATTTGATAGTTATCGCTTCGTTTTTGTCTGGATGTGATTGGTGAGATTCTTTTATGCCATGCAGTCAGTATGCCGAGGCTACCAAGGGCATCTCTTCCTCCCCGTGTACATCCATCTCGCCGAGCTGCTCCTAAAGTTTTTCCTTTGTATGATTCCGACGGAGATGATTTCGTGAATCCCCCCTCCCGCAACAGAGTTGTAGATGGCAAGTTCACACCTCCAACATCGCGATGCATCCCATTAGCAGTCTGGTCAGTTTTTAACATGCTCAGTGAAGCGAAGAAAGAGGTCATTCGGCAAATGGGTTTTGGAGGACTTCTCGAGGTGCCTATCATAACAAATTATCGTGAATTTAATTTGTGGCTTTTATCGCAAGTTGATTGTGTAGCTCAGGCTATTAGAGTAAGCAACGGCAACCTGTTGCGCTTCTCGGAAAAAGATGTGAACAAGGTACTTGGGATACCCTGTTATGGAAGAGATTTTGTGGAACCAGAAGGTATAGAGTTAATATATGCAAAGGAATTTATCTGCAAGTTGTTAAAAGTACCAGATGTAAAGCATATCAACAGAAAATTCCTGTATGGAATTTTTCAAAAAGAACATGCAAATCTAATGTCTGAGGAAGACATAAAAGTATTCAAAGTTGCATTTGTAATCCACGTCGTTACTAAGTTCTTGGCACCGCAGTCTATGCATGATAATGTGTGCGCAAGATATTTCAGATGTAATGTCACTATTTGACAAAGAAGTGCAAAGTAGCATGCAAACCTGACGAATTTGATACTCCAGCGAAACGATCCGAAGAGAAAGAAAAATGCCGCCGCCCACAGCATCCGAACACAAAAAGAAAAATCACGGCTGCCTGCTTGCTTCAATCAATAGTCTCGGCAAAAACTATAAGCACATGCATGCCCACGAGAGATAAATATCCATCAGCACTTAGCCATCATGCATGCAAGCCAAACACTCCCATCTCAATCAACTTGATTTTCTTCCCTCAAAAGCTGCACTTGACAGCTAAGAAATATCTTCTCGCTAGAAGTCTCGGCCACCAAAAACCATACATGTAGGGTATTTTTTTGGATCAAACGCGACGCACGACGCTGCCGCTTTTTTTTCTCAATCAACTGTTTGCTCGATCACGGCTTATTAATAGCCGCTGCTCTTTCTATTTATCTACTCGTCCTTCAATCTTTAACCTACTTCAATACAAACTCTCAGTCATAATACAACTCATCCTGGGCCTTTTCGCCTCAACCATGCTTTTTAGCCCACTACTTTTCAAGAGACCGAAAACCCTACATAACATGGGTTTTTTTAATTATTTTTATGCTTCCGATTTTTCAGCCTTCCACGTGTCGAAGCCTCCAGGACCGCACATCCTGTATCTTCTCCAGGCATCATCTCCATGCGCATTGTTCTCTAGCCTGAACATCCCGCATGACATCCTTGACCGATAGGACCTCAGTTCCTCCATGAACTTAGTCCCGAAACCTTAGTTCCACCCGAACCTAGTTTCAGTCCCGTCATCGACCATGTTCCGCCTCAAGCAACACCTGCACATGAATAAATAAACAACCACGTACAAGCACAATGTCCACGACTTGACTCAAGTCAATCCGCACAATACCTCACACGAGTGTATCATGCAACCTATCATATCACCATGCTATCACAAGCATATAAAGAAGCAACACACCATAAATAATACGGTAATACCATAACCAATGTTGTCAATTATTCATCATCTAGAATAACCTAGACCAGGCCACATGGTCTAACACGGATAATCACAAGCGTGTTCGTGTCCTAGTGGTATGAGCGTTGGTGCCAATCAAGAGGTCCCTAGTTCGATTCCTAGGTGGCTTCCCATTTTTCAATTTTCATAATTTTTTGCTACATGACTAGATAGCTAAACAAAAGCCCACGAAACAAAAGAGTTGCAATAGAATACCATATTGCAACGAAACACACTACTCTATAGCAACAAAATTTACACGTGGCAATATAAATATGTTATTGCATCGATTTAGTTTTTCGTTGCAATACGCACCTACCTCATCGCAACGCCGCTGAAGATTATCCCAACGAAAAACACCGTGGCAATAATATCACCCAATAGCAACGAAATTATATATGGTTGCAATAGTAGCAAATAATTGCAACGAAAATCAACACTAACGCAACAAAAGAGTGTTGTGGCAATATATCCAACCTATTGCAACACGTTTTCAAAATGGTTGCGATAACACCTACCTATTGCAACGACATTTACGAATATCGCAATGCAATATAATAGTGGCAATAAAGTCCACCTATTGCCACCGTTTTGGAAAAACGTTGCAATAAGTCCTACCTATTACAACCAAATTGGTGGCGTTGCAATTTCTTTCGTGGCATTAGGCCGAAAATCTAGTAGTGTTTGGGGGTTACAGGGCCTATTGAGATATGTGTAATGACATGTACGCCTCTCCAGGGGGTATACGACTGTAAGGGTAATGTTGTAATCATGCTTTATGAAGGTATATATATGTGCGCCTTAAACATAGAGAAGGGACAAGCATAGTTCATCCATGACATCCACTCCACTATTCTCTTAGTTTACTGTTTGACCAGTAGCCACAACACTGACCTATCCATGGACCTACCGAGCTCAAGATGTACCTACCGAGCTAGGAGAGTTTGGCAGGTGATCTACCAAGCTACAGTAGCTCAACAGCACCTGCTGAACTCCCCTGGCTAGGCAGGTTGCTGCGTAGCCACCACTGTGCGGCAGGTTTGCTAATTGAAGTAATTCGTGATGGCTAATTGAAGTGCTAATCGCATTTGCAAATTAATGACGGCCGACTCTGGCACATGCCGCGCAGCAGCGATGACGTTAGTTTATCCGTTGGCAAAAGTACGATCACTTCAGCAGATGGCGAATTATGTGACCGCCTGTTATTTGTCAGAAAAAACATTAGACGAAATTCGATAGATGAAACTGTCACCTCCAGCATACCATGCTGTAATGACTTTGTACCACTGCAGTGGGGCACTGTAGCACCGTTACGATAGTATTTGTGCTCCATGTGCTACGAGCCGACAACCAATGCATTATTTTTTATGTTAGCAAGAAAACATAGTTTCCATCATTAGTTTCTTTTGTATTGTACTTACAATAGAACCTGCAGCAATTGCCTCACGATTTCCCGTCGGGCCATTTAAAACCATTGCCCATGATGCACTATAATCATCTTCTCCTTGCACTTTTGGCTCATAAACATTGATTGAAAATTGCGTTCCATATATTTCGTCTGATGAAATACACCCAGCTATCTACATATAATAGAAACTTCCACGTTTATTATAAATCCAAACAACAGTATGTGGTAGAAGAAAAAGAATGCAGACAATATTTCGGTGAAAGACTCAATATCATGACATGTGTTTAAGCTTTTCACAAGTTTTTTATAACTATATGCAGTGACCTTCACGAAATCTTGATGACAATAATGCAAGGCTCACAAATGTCGACTGTTTTTACTATGAGTAGTGCTAAGTGTTGTCATCTAATATTCATATTATAACTAATGCATAACTTTGATATAATTTCCATTTCAGATCAACTGTGTTACATGTAGTTAAACTGCGTCCACAAATTTTTCCTGTGTTTTAGAACTGCTGAAGAAGTAAAGTTCTTCAATATTTGTAAGTTATACCTCATTCAGTTCACCGCTTTAAATTATTTCGTGCAAATAAGTTAATCTACAGCAACGATTTTGTTTAGTTAATTTGAAAGCCCGTACAATTGGTATAAATCTACTTGAACCTAAGATTCTAATTATCAATCCTACACTCTGATTTTTTTTGGGACAAAATCAATCTTAAATCACATCTCCACCTTGACTATCAATCACATCTAGGCTCAAATATGGACTTAAGAAATGGAATTTGTGGCCCGACTCTAGTTGGACTTACCGTTGTTAAGCATACCTTCCAGTAGATATTCAATTGATTTGAGCAGCTACTTGACCAAGTCTGACAAGTCAAAACTTGAGGTTGACCGATCACTATGTTCTTTACTCAGCAATAGGTTCCATTTCTTACTTTTAACCAACGAGGCAGCCATCTACAAACCAACAACCTAGTTCACCATGACACTACCACCAATCTGACCAAAGCCTCCTCCCTAGGATAAGGTCATAGATTCGAACCATCTTGTAGCTTTTCAATATTCATCCTTAATCCAAGACTCATTTTATAATTCTATCGGTAAAATACTGAATCACTTAATAGTGTAAAACATTTGAATTCTTGTTTTACCATAGTAAATTTTATAGTAATTTATTAGTACAAAGTCTTATCAACATGAATATGGCCGTCAAGTAAATCAAGCCTTTTTCCAATGTTAGGACATAGCTAATTATCATGTCATTCTAAATAATTATTTTAAATAAATAATAGTGCATACATAAATAATAAAGAAAGTACTAATAATTAAATAATTAAATGATGTAGGCTCAACATGATAAAAAACATATGACTTGCCTCCTTATCTAGAGTTTGATTATATTCCTCTATAGGCTTCAGGTTCATACTGTCCATCTTAATTTTTCCAACAGCTTCTCTGTTGGTTAACTAGTCAAATTCGGAGACTAACATAGAAGAACAAATTCCTACCTTACGAAATGCAAGCTAGGAACAAAATGCAATAAAATAACCAAAAATACATAAAAGAAAATGGGCTTGGGCAAATAGGATTTAAATGGTACTTGGGTTGGCTGAACGGAGTTGAAAATAGGTTAGAGGAGCTCGAGATGGTTGAAATGAGTATATTTGTGTTAAACGGGTTTCTATGAATAGTAATGGGTCTGAATATTATTGGATTGGGTTCAAAATAGTATTTGGGCTAGCTAGGGTTTTATGGAGTCTATTTAAGCTAAACAGAGTTGAGAATAGGCCTCACGGGGGCCAAAATAGATAAAATGAGTATAAATTTGTCTAACAGGTTTTGAATAATATTAATGGGTCGATTTGAATAGTAATGAGTCTGTACTATTTCCTATATATTAGGTTGGGAATAATAATGGGTCATGAGCAGTAATGGGCCAGATCATGAATAGAAGTGGAACGGGTTTTGTGAACAATGTTCCTACAGGGGTGGGTTTGGCCTGATGCTTGGCCTGGTTGGATTCGGTGTCTAGGCTACTACTGTGCAGCCCATGGCCTAGCACTGTCATCTCTTTCCTCCTGATGCTAGTGTCACTGAAAGGTAAAGACAACAATGAGAAATTGAGTGCTGTCGAAGGTTGCTGATGACAACCAAGGGTATGGTCAGGCTCTACTACACACTAGGGTTCTATTTTTGGCATTTGTGGAGCTTGGAGATCAGTGTAGGTGGCCGGCAACGACAGGAGCTTCATGGGAGTACCTTGGGAGCTAAACGGCGAAGGCAAGAGTGGTTGGAGCATCGTGGGGGCATAAGGAAGGTCATGCTAATGATGGTTTAGGTTCTAGAGCCTCATAGGGTTTGTGAGGTCACAAAGGAGCTATGGATGGAAGCAATTGAGTAATGGTGAAGACATTGATAGGAATTAGAAAATGGAGCTTACCAGTGTCTTATGGTGGCAACGGCGAGCTACTGACCGGAGGGAGAAGAGAAGAGGCTGGCTAGCGAATTGGGTGCCAATGCAGTCTATCGATGAGGTTGGTTGGCTTTTATAGCCACGGTATGGTGGTTTGAGCAGTAGGAGGTTGGCTCAGGCCGCGACCGTGACCAAAGAAAGGCACTGGAGAAATTTCAGCGGAGGTCGCGCACTACTACAGAAAAGGTTATCACAGACGGTTCGAAAATGTCATCACAGACGGTTTTGTGAACCGTCTGTATTTGTGGGTCAGTGATAATCGAAGGTCATCACAGACGGTTTTCGAACCATCTGTGATTATCAGCTATCACAGACGGTTTTTGAGTAAAACCGCTCGTGATAGTCGATAATCACTGACATTTATTTTTAGTTAAAAACCGTATGTGATACTGATCATCACATACGGTTTTTGAGTAAAAACCGTCTGTGATAGCTATAATCACAGACGGTTTTTAACTAAAAATCGTATGTGCTTTTCTCTTCTATCCCTAAATCTATTTCTGTTTATTGGCTAGCCTCAGGAAATACTAGCCATGCTCTCTGAAACAAGCAGATCAACATGTACATGTATACATCCAATTCACATCTCAATTCATTTCACAAACATAAAACATCCATTTCGCAAATCAATTAATTGAAATGAGAACAAGCAAATACAGTATGAAACACATTACACATTTTAATATTAGAGTCTACCATTACAAGAATAGACAGACAAACAACAAACAATAAAGAGGAGGAGAACAACAAACAGGTTGCTCATCTAGCTAACACAACAAGAACAGAGAAAAGCAAAGATCCTCTATGCCTAGGCCTTCTCGCTCCTGATGCAGCGCGCGAGTTGGATGTATTTGATGCCCACCATCGTCGGTGTTGATTGAGCGCTGCCTTGCCACGAGCTAGTTGCTTCTGCGGTGTCTTGCCTCCCGTTGATGTGTGCGTCGTCTACAAGGAGGAGGACAGCAAGGAGGAGGAGAACAGCAAGGAGGAGGATAGCAAGGAGGAGAAGAACAACAAGAGGAGGAGAACAAGGACAGCAAGGAGGAGAAAACTAGCAAGGAGGCTGGGTTTTGGTAATATTTATAGGGGAGGGAGAGGGAGGGAGAGGCGGGAGTTCGAAATTTTGGGCGCGGGAAAGAGAGGCGGAGCTACGATCCGTGGGGTGAGGAGGATTGACGGGCCCAGTGGTCAGATTATCACAGACGGTTCTATTGACTAGAACCATCTGTGATGAATGAATATCACAGACGGTTCTATATATAGAACCGTCTGTGAATTAGAGCACAGAATTTTATATACCGATGCAATATAAACAACTAGTATGAAAAGATAAAATAGCAAAGTTTTATATAGCTTATATATACTCATTTGAAAGGTTTCGACGAGATCTACAACTTTACAGTTGAAGCAAAATCCAAATTCCAAAAGGAAGACCAAGAAAAAGGGCAAAAACAGACACCAAAAACTTGCGACGCAGGTTTAGGTCCAAAGATGGCCGATTTTCGGGATCTTGGAGGGCGACTAGCGCAAGCGGATCATTTTTTTTGGATCGGGCTCGTCGTTAGCTTTCCAACGAGTACAAGAACGTCGAAAACGGACACCGTATGCAAAAGTTATGCCCATTTTACTGAAGGTGTGTCAAAACTGAATCCTACTCAGAATCAGGCGGGAAATTATGAAATTTTGGGGAATTGCAAGGCGGGAAACATATCACAGACGGTTTTTAATAAAAAACCGTCGTGATATTCGATATCGCTGACGGTTTTATAATAAAACCGTCAGGATAATCTGGAATATCACAGACGGTTTTTATTATAAAACCGTCTGTGATATTCCAGTATCACAGACGGTTCAAAGGTAAGAACCGTCTGTGATACTCCTTTTTCCCGCCACAAATACCATAGACGGTCTTCAAATTAAAACCGTCTGTAATAGTGTATATCATAGACGATTTCACAAAACCGTCTGTGATTTGATGTCTATTATTAGCTTTTCTGTAGTAGTCGGTATTTGTGGGCATGGTTGTTCCAACAGGGGATGGCGGTGGTGGCAAAATGGGGAGAGGCATCCATGGCGCGTGGCTAGGCAATGGGATGGCAATTAATGAGGATGACAGAGGCTGGCAGAGGGAGTATGACAGTTGACCGTGGCTTGCAGCGGCATGTAGATGGTGATGACGGCAAACAGGAATCAACCATGTGACGGGAAGGGAATAGGGGAGAAGGCAGGTCGTGGGATGGTGCCAGCGATCAGGGAAGGCATAAAGCCAAGAATGGAAAGCCGAAAAAGGCAAAAGACTTGCTGAATTGGGAAGGTTTTGAAATTGGGCTAAAATTGAAGAAAATTCAAAATCTGTAAATTTTCGGTTTGTTTCAAAACTAATCGGGAAGGAGGTGTCCATGTACAACTGATTCGGTTGAGATACGACCGAAGCCGTTTCCTGCCATGCGCGACAAGATGAAGGCCAGAAGAATTCCAGCTCTCGTGGCTGTGGCTATAAAAGAAGACCCAGGGCTTTCTAGACAGATTGTCTATGACTATCCAAAATTTATCTATCATGTACCTTTATTTTTCTATACCATAGAAGTAGTGTCGAATTTAGTCAGTAGATTTAATTTACCATCTGTAATTCAATATTGATTGAAATTGCTTTGCATCAATGTATTGATTTTCATCTATTTACATCTATATAAGAATTGTTCCAGTTTGATATTGCTTTGCATCGATGTATTGTCCAGGATCGATTTTCATCCATATTATCTTGCTATTGGCGACCCCACTGGTTCGCATCTCCTTGCCAATTACGGTTGAATCGGATGGTATATCTTGGTCCACCGTATACTTGACCTTTGCATCACCCTCGTAGGGACGTGGTGTTACTGTCTGAAAATCTCCCGACGGCTACAGTTACCTTGTTCTATCCCCTAACTGAGCAATCTCGTGTTTTCTGTTACCACTACTTTGATTTTTCAATCGGTTCAATACATGCACGCATGGTTCAATCGATTTAACATTTGCAGGCTAGCATCGATCTCCTGATGATCGAGCAGATAAAGTACCTCTTCGTCGAGGCCAACGAGTATGTACATCTGCAATTGCGTGCTCTGGAATACAACCTAAAGGGCTAATGGCCCCCGCTACTCCATCGGCCAGCACATCGACGGCTTAACAATGTTATTATACTAGACATGAGACATGAAATTGTATACGTTTGACTTCAAGTTATGATGTACTACACGCATATTCAGAAGAAGTAATAAGAGTTTGAACTTCCGTTTAAACTTGTTTGATCCGTGATGGATTGAGATGTATTGACACGTGTTATTACACAATTCCAACGATGAAGTGCTAAGGTGTGTGGAAGAATTAGCATCATATTTCATATATAACCATTTAAAAAATGCAATGTTTGTAATATTAGTAAAAACTGCAATGATTCTGTATTATAAAAATGCAATATTTTATTATGCACTGACATAACTGTTGGGCATACAATACTACACGGAGAGCCCTATCAACATTACTGGGCCCAATGATTGCTTCAACACCCAGGAGACAAGGAAAATCATCGGCGTGACCCCATCGGAAAACATATTCGGTCGGTTCTTTCTGGCTGAGGTTGATATATTATGACTGTGGCTTATGGTTTTATGCGAATGAATCAAATGTCGATAAGTTGTTTCGAAAAAACTATCCGAATAAGACCCACTACTACAGAAAGTCTAATATTAAACGCCAAATCACAGACGGTTTTGTGAAAACCGTCTGTGATGTACACTATTATAGACGGTTTTAATTTGGAGGTCGTCTGTGGTATTTGTGGCGGGAAAAATGAGTATCACAGACGGTTCTTACCGCTGAACCGTCTGTGATACTGGAATATCACAGACGGTTTTTATGTTTTATAATAAAAACCATCTGTGATATTCCAGTATCACAGACGGTTTTACAATAAAAACTGTCTGTGATACATTTCCCGCCTTGCAATCCCTCAAAATTTCATATTTTCCCGCTTAAGTCCGAGGATGATTCAGTTTTGAGACACCTTCAGTAAAACGGGCATAACTTTTGCATACGGTGTCCATTTTTGACGTTCTTGTACTCGTTGGAAAGCTAACGACGAGCCTGATTCAAAAAAATGACCCGCTTGCGCTAGTCGCCCTCCAAGACCCTAAAAATCAGCCATCTTTGGACCTAAACCTACGTTGCAAGTTTTTGGTTTCTGTTTTTGCCCTTTTTCTTTGTCTTCCTTTCGGAATTTGGATTTTGCTTCAACTGAAAAAGTTGTAGATCTCGTCTAAACCTTTCAAATGAGTATATATAAGCCATATAAAACTTTTCTATTCTATCTTTTCAGACTAGTTGTTTATATTGCATCGATATATAAAATTTTGTACTCTAATTCACAGACGGTTCTATATATAGAACCGTATGTGATAATCTGACCGCTGAGCCCGTCGATCCTCCTCAACCCAATCATAGCCAATAGAAATCTACCAATCCTCACCCCACAGATCGTAGCTCCGCCTCTCCGTTCCCCCGCCAAAAATTTCGAACTCCCGCCTCTCCATCCCTCTCCCTCCCCTATAAATATAACCAAAACTCAGCCTCCTTGCTGGTCTCCTCTTCCTTGCTGTCCTCCTCCTTGCTATTCTCCTCCTCCTTGCTGTCCTCCTCCTTGCTGTTCTCCTCCTCCTCCTTCTCCTTGCTGTTCTCCTCCTCCTTGCTGTCCTCCTCCTTGCAGATGACGCACAAGTCTACGGGAGGTAAGACACCGTAGAAGCAACTAGCTCGTGCCAACCGTGTAGACGCTCAATCAACGCCGACGATGGTGGGCGTCAAAGACATCCAGCTCATGCGTTGCATCAGGGGCAAGAAGGCATAGAGAATCTTTGCTTATTCTCTATTCTTGTTGTGTAACCTACTCGTTGTTTTAGGATATTGTAATGGTAGGCTCTAATCTTAATAAAAATGGATGTTTTATGTTTGTGAAATGAATTGAGATGTGAATTGGATGTGATATGTGCACCACAGACGGTTCGAAAACCGTCTGTGATGACCTCGTATTATCACTGACACATAAATTTGGACGGTTCACAAAACTATCTGTGATAACATTTTTAAATCGTCTGTGATGGCCTTTTCTATAGTAGTGACCCTTCGAAAAGACAGCAAAGAAATTGCCCTATTTTTTTGTTTAGGAAACCATAAACAATAAACTAGAAAGAAGAGGTCATTCTTCTGCATGCTGTCAGATTTGGTACAAAATCCCCAACAGAGCATTGCCGACAGAGAATATCCCACAGGCGGCTGTCGGCACTGAGAGTTTCTAACTGTCAGAGTTACTGTCATCTGAAGGCAACAGTAACAGTAGCCTTATTTACCACCTTCTTCATGTATATGCAGCTGTGGCGTGGCCATTTGCAATCAATTTGGACTGGTGCATACAAATACACTTCAGATTAATACATAAAAACACAAGCTTTGCCAAATACTGCTGGACATTAATTCAATTTAGACACAGATTTATTTCATGCGACATGCTAGTATAGTGCAGAGTTAATTAATAATTATCCCGTGCAGTTACCGGGCCCACCATAATAGAAACGCATGCCATTAGAGTTGTAGCCAAAATTTCTAACGTTGTAGCAGGCTTCTCTGGTACTCTTCGTAACGGACTTGTGCGTGTCTGGCATGACGAACTGGTTGTTTTTGTTTGCAACTCTAATGTTCCGAACAAATGCAGCTTTCCCAAATCCTTCTTCTGCCCAATGTCCACTACCCATTGGTGGCGGCTTTGATTGAACCGTTGGTCCATGAACTTGTCCACCCCAAAAACAATCCACTGCCTTGTCTTTCATGTATTTGAAAATCGAGTGGGGCCAATACCCAAGTGGAGTTCTCTTCTCACCGTATGCTAGCCACCAATCTTTAGTCTTCGGATCCTTCAAAAAGAAAGTACATAGTGAGCGCCAACATAAGCCAACAAAACGTTACACTCATAAAGGAATAATTTTCCACATCGTTCGTTTAGTATTTCAATTGGTATTCATTTTTTGACAGTTTCTTAAATATGAACGAGACATGGCCTGTACGTCTTTTTATTTTTACAAACAGTTATGCTAGATCCATGTAAAAATTTATGTTTATGATTTCATAATTCGTTTTATTCCTCACAAAAAATTCATTTTATCACATAATGATGAGTAATTTTCACAAAATAAATATACCTTACAAGTAGTTTAGATTTATAGAGTCAAAAAATCTCACAAAAATATAAAGTTATATACTTTGTATTACAATATGTATTTAAAAGAACGGTAATGATACACATCGTGCATCCCGAGAGAGCACTCATCGTCAGAAGCCTTGAGATCCCATGTGACCTTATCCATCTACATCACTCTAAGCCAAGCACCAACCACATATTCCATCTCTCTCTCTCTCTGTGCCCCTTCTCGAAAGGGAAGTGAGCGAGAGACCGGAGTCCTCAGCTTCGCATCGTGCTCCAGTATGGTAGATCGGGTGAGCTCCTTGCCTCGCGCCGTAGCTGCTTCTGCCGAGGGTGTTGGACCCATGTGGGATCAACCTAGATCTGGTCATTGTAGGCTCTCTCAGGCACCACCTCCTCTCCGAGCTTGCCCGTAGCTGCAGCTGCTCCATGTCTGTTCGCGGAGCACGATAGTGTCGATGGAGACGGGGGTAGCGGGTGGTGGTCCAAAGGTTTGTCTAGGAGCATGGAGGAGTCAAGGAGGGGTGGTTCTTGAACCTGGAGACACGCTGGTGGTTGGCTAGTACAATAATGAAAGTGGAACGATAGCCACTGTGCGAGAGGCTATGGGGCTCGCTCTGGGCCATGCTGAGCCTCGACGCAATGCTTTGCGTGCAGGTCGGCACGGATGTGTCTTTTTTATTTTTATTAGGGGTACTTTATTGTATTGTTGTATAAGTAGTTTACATTTGTTGCAAAAATCTACGTTGTATTTTGTGTCAAATGTTCCATTTGTTGCAAACATTGTTCTTAATTATTGCATATGAAGACCCAGAATGTTGCATTATATATAACATCACATATTTGTTTTTTTGCCATGCATTCTCTAAACAAAGTTGTTTTTGTTGTAGTAGGTTGTGTTTTTTGTTGCGCACGGTCAATTTTTTTTGTTTTGATAGACGATGTGGTTCTCAATTTGTTATAAAACATTTGTTCAAATTGTTGCATGAGCAATTTAAAAAATGTTGCCAGTATTATTTTCAAATGTTGAAATGACGCAAAGTCATAAATTTGTTGCTTGGAAATTCTGGTAATGTTTTAGCACTTAGCTAAGTTCTACATTCATTGCTCATTCAATTTATTTTGCTGAGAATGTAATAATTTTAATTTTTTCTCAATATTACATTGGTATTATATATTTTGTTGTATATGTTGGTTATGAATATTATATTACAAAGATTGTTAACCAATTTTGTTCCGGAGCGTGGCGCTAGTTGGAGAAACACTCCAATGCCACGTATTAGATTACCGTACCTTGTTCAGCAACTCAACCTGTCTTACTAACATCCTAGAGATACCTCAAAATTTTCTCTTTGAATGTCTTCTCAACTAACGTATTGTTCAAAATAGATGTTATTTCAGCTTTATGAACGCAGACCAAGCAAAGGGTTAATGGCTTAGTTTTTAAATAGCTATTAACTAAATTTATGAACGCAGATCAATTCTATATTGATGAGCAGTACGTAAATTTTTTTCACACGCATTAACTAAATGAAATAAATTATATCTATTTAGTAATCTAGTATAAAGAAGACATATTTAACTATGTAGTAATCTAGTGTGAAGTAGACATATTTAACTATGTATTTTTCAGTATGTAAATAATACCTTAAATAAAATAAGACCTAGCTCATACTGTTGCCCTTTGTAGACAGAAACAGGTTGTAATCTCCCTCCAAGACCAATCTCTTGACTAACTTGCACAAAACCAGGGCAAAGATGATCAAAGCATGACATTTTCATCCCATCAACTTGCTGTCACCAAACAAATTACACCAAGCGAGTGAAGACAGTTTTAATATAATGCAAGTCTATTTGAGGCAAAACAATGTAGTTTAATATTTCACGCTGGGTTTACAAAACTTCTTATTATTACCCAGTAAATATGAAACCTGGCAAAGTTATCACCACGAAAGTTTGGCCATACCTGAAAATTATACCCAAATAACCATTAGTGTCTATAGTATATTTGTGTCCATATTTCATTTAGGTTTTTGTACTAAAAAAATTACATACACTGACGAGAAATATTTAGCAAGAGAAAAATTAGTATAATAAAAATGGTAGTTATGCTTTAGAATATATGATATGCTTATCAAATTGGAAAAGCAAATATTTCCATGTAAAAATGAATCAAATAGAGTACGCAAGAGATAAAAGCTATCTGTGCTTATTTTCAACACCATCTGTCTCAAATATAAGTCATTTTTTCTCCTCAATTTTTATTTGCGGTGCCTGGGCACTTGTGACAACTTATCTAGGCCCAGATGGAACGAAGGAAAACAAAGGAATTTATAAACTATTCAAGCAAATGACATTGTGGCAACTTTTATTTCAAAATTAGCTCCGAACGTCTATTTTTGCAAATCTAACTGTACTAGGGATGGCTCCCATTTGAGCCCATCCGACCTGTTTGGGGGTTATAGGGCCCATTGAGATATGTGTAATGGCATGCACGCCTCTCCAAGGGTATACGACCGTAAGGGTAATGTTGTAATCATGCTTTATGAAGGTATAAGTATAGTTCATCCACCACATCCACTCCACTATCTCTTAGTTTACTGTTTGACCAGTAGTCACAACACTAACCTATCCACGGACCTACCGAGTTAGGGGAGTTTGGCAGGTGACCTACCGAGCTACAGTAGCTCAACAGCACCTGCCGAACTCCCCTGGCTAGGCAGGTTGCTGCTTAGCCACCACTGTGCGGCAGGTTTGCTAATTGAAATAATTCGTGATGTCTAATTGAAGTGCTAATCGCATTTGCAAATTAATGACGGCCGACTCTGGCACATGCCGCGCAGCAGCGGCGACGTTAGTTTATCCGTTGGCAAAAGTACGATCACTTCAGCAGATGGCGAATTATGTGACCGCCTGTTATTTGTCAGAGAAAAATATTAGACGAAACTCGATAGATGAAACTGTCACCTCCAGCATACCATGCTGTAATGACTTTGTACCATTGCAGCGGGGCACTGTAGCACCGTTATGATAGTACTTGTGCTCCATGTGCTAAGAGCCGACAACCAATGCATTATTTTTTTATGTTAGCAAGAAAACGTAGTCTCCATCATTAGTTTCTTTTTTATTGTACTTACAATAGAACCTGCAGCAATTGCCTCACGATTTCCCGTCGGGCCATTTAAAACCATTGCCCATGATGCACTATAATCATCTTTTCCTTGCACTTTTGGCTCGTAAACATTGATTGAAAATTCCGTTCCATATATTTCGTCTGATGAAATACACCCAGCTATCTACATATAATAGAAACTTCCACGTTTATTATGAATCCAAACAACAGTATGTGGCAGAAGAAAAAGAATGGAGAGAATATTTCGGTGCAAGACTCAATATCATGACATATGTGTTTAAGCTTTTCGCAAGTTTTTTATAACTATATGCAGTGACCTTCACGAAATCTTGATGACAATAATGCAAGGCTCGATCTAAGTGGTGTGTCATCTAATATTTCCGTTTCAGATCAACTGTGTTACATGCTAGTTCAACTGCGTCCACAAATTTTTCCTGTGTTCTAGAACTGCTGAAGAAGTAAAGTTCTTCAATATTTGTAAGTTATAACTCATTCAGTTCACTGCTTTAAATTATTTCGTTCAAATAAGTTAATCTACAGCAACGATTTTGTTTAGTTAATTTGTAAGCCCGTACAATGGTTATAAATCTACTTGAACCTAAGGTTCTAATTATCAATCCTACACTCTGATTTTTTTTGGGACAAAATCAATCTTAAATCACATCTACACCTTGACTATCAATCACATCTAGGCCCAAATATGAATTAAGCATGGTCCTGACCGACCTTGGTCCACAACTGATACCCTTTTGGCCTTCCTACTGAACTCTTCAACCATCACACATTTCCCCCATTCTCCCTTTTGTATGCCCTCCCATTTAATTAGAAAAATTGCATATTTTTCACAGCAAAAGTGTGCAATTGGTGATTTGCCACTGAATTCAAGATAATTACTAATATGCCACTATAAAGAAACGAAACAATTCTTTTGCCACTGCAGAGATCAACTAAAAAACAAAGCCCAAAATGTGATCAGATCTGCCAGTTGACATTGGTGGTGGCGGCAAAGCCATGATGCTGAAAAAGTCGAGGTGGTGGCCAATGGCATCAAAGGTGGAGTCGTGCGGTGGTGGTGGTTGTTGGGATTTTTATGTGGTTTTCAACATTTATTGTTTCTATTATCTATTTGACTCAGTGTGGAATTATTTATATTATTAATGTATGTTATAGGAAATAATTTGATGTAAAATTTAACTCGAGGAATTAATATTCGATGTGCCGAGTACGGCTGTACTGGAATTAGTAGACACATTTATTGAGATCGAGTATACTGGAATTTAATATGCATGTATATGTTTAACCTGGGTATAGCACAGGGTTAATAGTTGGGTTTGTTTTACAGGATCAGCTCTAAAGTCTGTTCACCTACAGGATCAGATTGGAATTGATCTCATAAATAATATATTTGATCATGACACAAGACTCACACATGTGTGCTAGAGACTAATATATTTTAGACTCACAAAATTGGTCAGTCTGATCATAGTTGGTGACATAGTTCAAGAGTCTCACGGTGTACTAGAAACAAGTGAATAATTTGTAACACCTGGAAGTGAAGCTTATAAATAGGTTCCTACCCTCTAGCCTCAGAATGTAATTGTGAGTGGTACTACGGAAAAAGCAGGAGTACAAAGGGTAGATCGCAAAGCCTCAAAAAAATCAATCTAGGGTTTGAAGAAACCCCAATAAAAAATTATCCATTTTAATGAGACAGAAAGGTAGAGCATATGTATGTAATGAGTCATTTAGGGCTACGGAATCACGAAGAGCAGATAAGGACAAGGGGAGGGATTTCCTACAAAGTTCCACAAAAAAATATATTACTTCCCTAGAGTCAAATAAATCCCCTTTATATTTTGATCCAATTGCCAAGGAGGCCCAATTATATGTTGATACCCACACATATTTCCTTTGAAAGATATGCACAAACTGTTTCCAAAGAGATTGGATAAACATATAATGATATGGATATTAAATTTCTTTCCATTTTTATATCTTCTGTATGAAACAAATGTAAAAGTACATAACTTTTACAAAAATAATATTGATCAGAGATTTCAATCCTACTAGAAAGAATAACACAAATATGGGCCTTCGAGTTTTTGGCATGATTTTTTTTTTTGCATGAGTTGAGCATGTACAAACGTTTTTTTATACAAATAACTATACTGAAGTACTTAATTTCAACAAATGTGTCCTTTGAAAATCTGGATTCATTTTGTCAATGAGTTTATCATGCAGGAAATATTGTAAAAATATATCAGTTTACTCAACCTTGAGAAGTATTGCTTTGTTGATTTTATAAGAGCAAAGAACGTACCTCCCCTTCAAGATTTCTATTGTCCATTGGGTCCAAATTAAATGGTGCCTTCAGATCACCTTTACTATTCTGCAATATTGGTATTGTTCCAGCTGGGCATGCAATGGTAGGCAGCTGAGCCTGTGTTGTTGTACTTTTCGATGGTGATTTGAGGTCGACGCACAACGGATAAGAGCTTGGCTCCATCTGTTCAACAAAGGATATAAATAGTCCAAATTATAGGAAACTGAAAAATGTTGTAAAGTGTGAACCATCTCTTGATAGAGTGGTGTAGTTATTCAAATTCAGGTGCCCACCTTTACTCACACATAAGTACGTCTCATTAGGAACTTTGTAAGAGTGGATTTATCTATGACCTCTATCTATCTAAAGTGTGCTAAGGGGGTACACTCGTGTGTGGTGTGTGTGCATATGTGTTCCTTGTAATCACAAAAAATATTGTAAAGTACCATCAAATTTCTATTCACCTGATCATAAACATATATAGACAATGTTATTTTTTCACAGTGTTATTTTTTTCTCCTTGCTTATTAATAAATAATAGGTAAGAAGTTCCTTTCTATAATCATTCCCAACACTAGTAGATTGACTCCTGGTCCTAATTTATTTTAGTAGTTTCTTGTTCATACAAAATAATATGAGAAATATGAGAAATACTTACCTCATTGAAGAATGTAACCTACCATTGTGAGTTAATGGTACATTTTGGGAAATTAGTGACAGTCACCTTGAGGGACTAATATTTTCCATGAGTTGGATGAATAGGTTATGTCCCATGGTAATGGATGACTTAGGATGTAATCATGTGTTGATGATCATCACGTCATGTAGATGGTGTCATGTGTTGACGCTCAAAGTCAAGAACCTAGACTTGAAGTGGAGTTGTTCGTCATCAAGCTTAAGATGATACATAAGGCAAATGTATAATTAGCACAAGGTAAGGATATGTTTCTTAATTTTGTCTATCTTGGTGTTTGGTGAAAAACTGGGTTCCTAGTGCCGGTTACCATAATATTAAGAGAGGTCTTGACTAATAGCTTGAATGTGTCATGTGTTATAGCTCACTATGCTTACTCTAGCTCTTCTAGGCATGAGCTAGTATTTGCAAATGGGTTTTACAAATAGTTGAAGTTCATGCACAATCTTTGTCACATGTAACTTAAATTTACAAATGTATTTGTAAACGACTTGAGTCTATGTCCCCATTCTTGTGGCATGATTCTAAAAGTTGGCGAATGTGTTTTATAACTTGTTGAAGATCATGTCTTAGCATTTGTTTTTCATTGTGCTGAATTTTGTGAATGTGTTTTGCAAAAAATAGAGTGCATTGAAATCTAGCAGAGTTGAATTTTTCCCAGCGGTCAGACCGCCAAGTGTTGGTCGGTCTAACAAGCAGGAGCGGTATGACCACACCCTAGTTGGCGGTCTGACTGGATAGCGTTTGGATTGTCTATTTTTGCTTATTCGGACAAATTGATAGAAGCTCCTTGTTCTGGCCTTTGTGGTAGCAGTCTAACCGGCCTATGTGGGCGGTCTGACTGGTGGAGTGGTTCGACTGGGCCTTTATGGCTGGTAGTCTTTTACCAAAGAGCATTTTTCTCTCTCATTCCTCTTGGTTTCTTAAAGCGGTCTGATTGGCCCCCTTGGCAGTCTAAATGGGCATGTGCAATCCAATTTGGCCTTGTATGGGTGGTACGGCTGTCTGACTATAACATCCCAAAAAGTGAACTAGTGTAATTACGAAAATCATAAAATATCTTTGTAGTTCTTTCTGTGTCCTCAAACATTTTTGGGCGATATCCGAATTTCTCAAGTTGGATTTCTTGCCAAGCCTGAGTAGTAAAAATACAAACCTTGGAATCAAGAACCAAAATTTAAAGTTTAAAATTAAGAAAATCCAAATCTCCTCGAAAGTATTAATTTCAAATTTAAAAATGGAAATCGGGGCATTCAAAGCCAAGAATGGAAGTTTTAAATTAATATAAAATCTTTCCATCCAATTTTCATATCCAAAAATTCAAATTCTGAAACTTAAGAATTATTTCTCATAATTCGATAATTTGAGAATTTAAAATTGTTGAACCCAAAAATTTGAACCAAGTTTTTAGGTTCAAATCTACTCGCAAATCTAGATTTGGAAATTTCTAACATTCCCAAAAATTTCATCTGGGCCCGGCCCATTTCCTTTTTCCAGCCCATTTTCTTTTTCTCCTTTTCTCCATTTCTTTCCCGGCCCATTCGACTCTTTCCTGTTCTCTTGGCCGTTGGCCCAGCCGGCGCGCCTCCCCCTCCCCTGTTCTTTCCCCTGTTCTTCCGGCGCGCCGCTCGCACCGCCTCCCCGGCCGCGCCGCTCGCTCTGCCCCCGATATCGCCCGATTCCGCCCCAGTTTCACGCACGCCCCTGGTTTCACCTGCCGCCGGACGTGCCGCCCATACCCGACGTACCTCCGCCCATGCCGGCAGTACCCCGCGGCCATGCTGGCGGTCGCCCGAGCCCTCCACCGAGCGCGTGGCTGCCTTAAGAAGGCTTGAACCCCGGTGCCTTCCCTTGCCCCCCTTCTTCCTCCTCCAAGCCGAACAGCGGCTTTGCGCTCGCGCCGACCGCCGCCATTTCATGCCACTCCGGCGTAGCCCCCACAAATCCAACCGCGTCAAAATGTGTCCCTGGTTACCTTCTACCACCCCCTCCATTTAATCGAAGTTTCGTCGATGGAGTTTGCTGCAGCGGCTGATTCTCCTCCACCGCCGGCCGACACCGCCTCCATCACCACCGACCGCTTTCCAGGGCTTCTTCCTCCAATTCGTTGCGGTGAGAGCGTCTCCTCGGTACACCGAAGCTCACCCCACTGCTGACCGACGCCCACCGCCACCCGAGCTTCCCCGCCACGGTGAGCCTCCCTACACCGCCCACGGCTCCTGTCGCCGACGTGCCTCGATGTCTTCCTGGCCAAACCATTGCTACCGGTGAGTTCCTCATGGCTTGCTCGTGCTCGTGCGCGTCTTAGCTCCTTCTCTCACTCCTCCGACCGCCGGCGCCCCATTTCCCCTTCACCGTCAATCGCCTATCGCCGCCGCCGGCCCACCACCGTGCCGTCTGACCAGAGCTGCTACCTCCGGAGCCACCATTTTCTGGTCGCCATCGCCCCCCCGGCCGCTCCTCGCCGCGACGCCGCCTGGCTCCGGTGCCACCCCAGCTCCCCTGTTTCCCTCCCCTACTGCCTCTGCTCTATTTCAGCCGACCAAACAGCCCTCATCTTTGCATGACTTGTGGGCCCAGCCAGTTAATTGCCTAACTTTTCACCCTTTTGCAAAATGTTGAATTCTTGTGTAAAGGAATATTCATGCATGCATTTCCAGCAAAGATAAATTTGGAACAATAACAAAAATAAGAAATTTACTTATGAACTCATAAAGAAAAGATTTATACCATTAAATTAACAACTTATATGCCAATCAAGGTTAATTAAAGTAAGCTTATGCCATGAACTCTTTTTCCTATTATCAAGAAATTAACATGGAGTCAATAAAATAATAATAATGATATCATGACTAAATAATTTAATCATGATGCTTAGGAATCATACCTTCCCATCTTATCTAAATCCATGACAAATAAGACAATGGCAACAAAGGTAATTAATATAATATGTATGAATGTATCATCAGATATAATATTTCAATAGCAAGAATTTGACACTACCCCGCTCGTTAAAATTATCTCTCAGAAATCATCAGGATGCACATAAAATATCAAGTTTGGTCTAATTATCGCTGAGATCATGACAGCTATCTTTTCAAAAAGTGCTTAAAAATATTTGTGTTAAAACTCTAACATCTATCTCAAAACACTAAGACTTAAAATAACAAATGAGTATGATTAAGAATTCTTGAATAAGAAGGAGCAATCATTAATCGTCGTCTCCCGCCCAAATCTCCAATCATCATATCAAGATTTGAAATTGGATGGTCGAATATAATTAATAATAAAAGAAATAGCCTTATCAAGAAGATCCCTATCAAAATCATAAACTCCTCTTTCCAATGAATCACAATCGCTGGCCATCTCTAATAATGATTATTAATCAAGCTGACTAATTAACTTTGCTCCTAATAACGACTAGACCGAAATGGCCAACCCCATCATCTAATTAAGTAGTTAACATAATGGTTCACTAAGATGGCTATTGTAATCTCGTATAAGTATTGCCACATGAAATATCAAAGTTACACCGAGTAATTAAAATTATACTCATCTCCTGTAAAACTTCCGCATCCTAAAATTTTGAAGTTCTATTCCTCTTTACTATCTTCGCTAACTCCTTTTATCTGTCTATAGGTCTTGCCTGACTCATGGAACTTTCCTGATAAATGTAAATCAATAAACAGAAAGTCATCAATTAAAAGATCGAATCTCGCCTTTACCCAATCGACTATGTTTGGCCACCTCCTTTTCTCAAAGTGGATAATTCCTGTAGATACTTCTTCACCTCCGATCCCTCCTTATCCTAATTTTCCCTCACAGTAAAGCTACTCAGCCACCCCATTCCTTCACCTAGTTCATCTACCGCTGTGCTTACAGCACACTGATCCGAATCATCCTTCTATTCTCAAATAGTAATAAATGTATAATTTAATTTAAATTGGGTATTCAAAGTGTTTGGATTTATTTGGTCTTTCTTCTCTTTGCCGCGTACTAGAATATGAAGACTCGACGAGGCGACAGATTCTCGAGTCTTCAGATTCGAACAGGATCAAAACTTGGGTAAAAGTGAAGATCAGCAAATTAAAAACACTGACTGAGAAGGCTTTGAATTAGGTCAATCAAGGCCATGGTACACCAAGCAAGGCAAGTCATCACTTTGATCATATTGATCCTACATTTTATGCAAAATTATGTTCTTTTAAACTATCAACTTGCATGCCTAATTGATTATGCAAATATATGTCAAAACTTAAGATAGCTACATGCTCACTTGATGTTGTATTAAATTTATTATGCCATCCCTTGAAACTTAAATCACCTGATCCTTGTCACCATATATATTAATGATAACTTTACTAGCTATAAATCATATTAAATGCCATGCTAGTCTTGTCAAAGTCCAGGGCGCTAGTTGCCCTGATCATCAATCTTTAAAAACATAAGAACTTGTTTTGGGCAGTCGCAGGATGTACGTGGCTGAATACTTTGTGACTACTTATTTTATGCTTCTCAAAACCCTCAAAACCTGCTATACCTATCTGGGCGGGTGGTAAGAGTGGTTGGTGCGTAGCACGAGAATATTTGGTTTGTGGACTGAACCGTCCGGACACATTAAGGACTTAATCCTGTGATGGCTTCTTCATGTAAAACAGTACAACTACAAGTCTGCAAATTGCAACTTGGCTAAGTAAATCTATTGAACCCCCGGAACTCATCTCACCAATAGGGGAAAGAAGTGGATGCTACAAGGGCAAGAGAAGGCCTAAAGGGACACCGAGAGCAGGGTGAAGTTTCCAGCTGTATTAGCGTTGTGGATAGTGCAGTTCAAATGCGCTAGTTTCCGTGGTTATATCCTGTGCAAAGTATGGGACCCACTGCAAGTGGGAGCAGCCCATAAAGTGAGATGACAAAAGGGGCTCGATATTTTGAAAAGTCACTGTGATGGTCTACTCAACCACATGACTAAGGAATCGTGTGGAGCAACGAGCAGATTGTCTCTTGTGGTGAAAGTGTACAAACTCTGCAGAGTATAAACTATTCGAATAGCCATGCCCACGGTCAAAGGCGGACATGGGATTCTCCTCAAGTTAGTTCTATTTCAAAAACCTTTGTGGGTGGAACAAAAACCTATCAGAGGGATGTACTTTGATTTTGAATTTTTCCTGGAGGGACGTACTCTAGCATGGTTGATAATATGGAAGTGGCATAATGATCAAAAGCTAGCATAGGTGGGTAGAACCATGTAATCGGTGGATGGAACTTACACCGCTATAAATACTGTACAATTTCAAACTCTTTAAAGCATGTTTGTAAAAATGCCAAGTCATAAGTCTTTTAGTTATGAATATTGCAAATGTCGCATTAAGCAAATAAAAGAACCTTAAGCCTCCTTTGACAACCTTGCATCTATTATTATTGCATCCTATGTGGTGGCTTGCTAAGTACTGTCGTGCTCACTCTTGCTTAATTGCCATCATTCAGTCAGAAATAAATGAAAATCAAGCCCTGTGGTGCTTCAAAAGGGGTCGACAGAGCTGGAAGATGATGAGGCCATGGACTAGGTCGCGAACTCTAGTTGGCTGCCTGTGGGCAAGTCTTGCGGGTCCTATCTGTGTGAAGTTTCCGCTGCTGCATTTTATTGTTTTCCGCCTAATCAGCCCATGAGTAAGTATTACTGTATTATTTACACTTTCGCATAATATGTTTTTGATATACAATAATGTATCTGTGAGCACTATCTACTGATCCAGGGAATAGTACGGTGGAATCACAGAGGATCTGGGTTTGCTAAGCCAAGGTCCGACACTGACATCGTAATGGTTAGTTTTCTATCCGTTGCACATCACTTTGGTCTGATCGGCCATTAGTTAACGGTTAGACCAGTATCAGGAGATTTTTGTAAACTGAATCCAATGGCTAGTTTCTTAGTGTAGGGTATAAATACCCCCATGTGGATAGTTAGGCAAAGTTACTAGTGCCCTATTCTTCATTTTTGAGCTAAGAGCAAGCCCTCTCACTTCTTATGTATATCTATTGCATTTAATGAGTTTAGAGAAAAAAATCCTCATGCATGTATTGCACTTGGTGGTGGATTTAATATCCATTGAGTTTTGGCACTTGATTCGTTCAAGTGAATGTCTTTGACTTGTTACCCTTGGTGTTTGTCAATACTTAGATGGCTTGGAGGAGTTATGCATGCGATCTTCCAGAGTGGAGGAAGAGCAACTTTAGTGGATTCAAGGTGCTAGTTTAATTTATAGAGCCAATCCAATTCGTGTAGGGTTACCTTAACATGGATTAGAGGAGACTGGTAAGTCTCTGAATACTACAGTAGAAAGAAACTGTGTAATTGTGGTTTACTCTCTTGTGCTTTACATTGTGCAATTTATATTTTTACAATTAAGTTATTTGCTTATCATCCTACGAGTGCAAATCTTGACATAAACTTAGGTTGTTGGTACACATAGTTGAGACTAGTTGTTTTAGGCCTTAATTATACAAAACCGATTTATTTACGTTTCTATATATAGAACCGGTTTTGGCTAAAGAGATTTTAAAACCGTCTATTTACCCTCTCTAGTCGGTCTCCTCGACCTTACACTCATGCATGTGCTGGATTGGATAGATTGTTTTTGATGGCTGGAAAGCAATTAGTTAGACTGTGTTCAATATTGAAGAGATTGAATCGCTTTTATTGTTCCTTCTATACACAAAACAAGTAGCTAGATCCAGATACTATGAACAAGTGTTTTTATGCATTTCTATTTCTTTATACACGTGTGAAAGATGTGACCTGATAAGGTACTTGACTTTCTATGATATGACCAAATTTCATGTCCAACCATACCTTAATTTTTATAAAGGCAAAAAATAAGAGTTGGACTAGGAACGACTAAGCTATATGATTTCATTTTCCGATCTTTTGCCAAAGAGGGGAAAATAAAAACAAATAATAACAGAAGGGTTGCAATACAAATCTTTTTTGTAACAGAGGAGAAACATGACGTTAAATAGCAACGTAGTACCTGTATCATGTGGTCTTTCAGCAATGGATGATGAAGAGCTGGCTGTAGGTTTATGTCAATGCAGTCATACACATCACCATCTTCAGTCTATTGCAAGATTTCCATTGCTTGTTACCCACCAGATATATGTTAAGATTACAAATGGAAATGATTATTTTATACATACCTGAATGGTACTGTTGACATGTCCACTGGCGAAGTATCGACTATCATTTTCTCCATGTTTTATGTATATTTGTTCTTGTACTCCTAAAGCTAGAACAAGATATGACAAGACAACAGTCACTCCAAGCTCTATTAGTTGTTCCATTGTAAAGAACTGGAAATCTCAAGTGTTGTTCTTCTTTTAGATCTACTCTTTTATAGGAGATGGATGTGGGATGTGGCTGCTGCTGCTAAAAATGGAAGCCTTTTTTTTAATTAATTAGGTGGCCGCAAATCTTCATGACTAGGATTCATTAAATATTCATTAATTAGGAGGCAACAAATCGTTATGACTAGGATCCAACGAACGCGATGTAGTAACGTTACAAACAATAGAGGAAAATTGCAAAAACACCCAAAATTGTTATTTTGAGTTTGGAAAACACCTCTGTAACTTATTTTATTGCATTTTCAGCCCCACGAGTTTCCTCTGTGTGCATACTCGCCCTATTGTTCTATGTTTTGTCAATTATAGCATACAACATAAAAAAAGTAGAGTTTTTAGTGGTGGACAGACATGTGTCTCATGCCGAAGTTTCGAATAGGATAGAGGGAAGTGAGAGCGACAAGACAAATGAAAAGTGAAAGAAACGAAATTAAAATTGAAATTTTAACGATAACATGAGGGACCACATGCTAGTTCTTTCATATTTATCAATTAAAATTAGAAAAAATAACAAAGTAATGTATGGAGCATGTTGAAAACTGAGATAACTTAGGAGGGGGTGCCAATGCCACAAAATAAGTTATCAGGGTGTTTTTCAGACTCATGGTTACAAGCACGGGTTTCTTTTTCAATTTTCCAACAACTAATGATGAAATCTTCGAGAATCCTGTAGAATTAATAGGAAACCGAATAATCCCATGTGCTTGTACACAAAGATAGAATAATTGTATGCATCCAGAAAATCTCATTTAATACAATTCTCCGCTATAAACAGAGAACAGTGAATTTAATCAATGCTTGAAGATCTGTGAGATTTCTGTAATATTAATTCATAGATAAGCATTTAGAGCCTTTAGTTGTATGCACAGAGTGATATCATGCAAACCCCACAATTGCAACAGATTTAATGGACTTTATTTATTCGTCGAATCATTGTAATGAAATGTGATCATTGCGGACCATTTTTGAGTCCAGTTAACAATTCTGCCACTGCAGGCAAAACCAAGATTTAGCATTTAACACTGATCACACTAACACTGAACATCTCCATCCATGAAGCCACCTCTGCCTCAACATTATTGAAAACAAAGAAGGCATAATGTTGCTGGGACATTTTTTGCCCTTCAAGAACAAAAATCTCCCCTTCAACACAAAACTTACTCTCTGCTAATCATAAAACCATCTCGATTCAAGCAACAACTTCAGATAAATATGTGACCAAAAAAATCCTCCAAAGAAACAATGTTGGCTGGACAAAAAAGGGGGGCAAATTGAGGATTTGCCACCATTATCACCCCCTAATCTCTGCCATCGCTGCTGTCAATATTTTAATATCGATCTTACGTAATGATTTGTTTGGGTCCTAGGAAAATCTTGAAGACCTAGCTACGATCACGCAGAGAGGAGACACAAGCATTTTTTTTACATATTCGGGCCTTTTACTGCAAGAATAACAACCCTACTTCCTATGTGGATATTTCTCAACGAAATGATTACAATGGAGAAAGTAATGCGAAAATGTCCAGCTCTACTGCTACTCTCCCTTGGGTATGTCCCGAATCCTCCCCTTCTTCTCCCTAGCGTCCACCTTTATATAGCATACATGGCGGCGGTAGTTTCTCCTCGATAAGAGACACCTTAACGTTTTGAGTGATAACCATTCGACGGGAGTTATTAGAGACATGATAACTCACTCATCGTGCAGCAGTTTCTGCTAGAGTGAAGTTATGTGCACTTATTCCAAAGAATAAATACTTATGCTAACTGCTCTATCAGATAGGCCCACGATGTAATGGGTTATCGTAGACAGGTCAGTTGGAGTTTGGCTTAGTCATAGGAGGATCTACGACCACAAGATGATTGTAGGATAACTTACGACTATATCGTGGTCGTAGAAGAATTTATGACTAAGAAGTTATCGTAGGAGAGCTTACAGGGTTGTTGTAGAAGAGCTTATGACTAAGGAGTTACCATAAAAAAAGCTTACAACTACAGGTTTGTTGTAGATGAGATTACGATTAAGGAGTCATCATAGAAGAGCTTACGACTACAGGGTTGTCGTAGAAGACCATATGACTAAGGAGTAGTAGTAGTAGAGCTTACGACTACAGGGTTGTCGTAGAAGAGTTTACAACTAAGGAGTTATTGTATGAGAGCTTATGACTATAGGGTTGTTGTAGAATAGCTTACACCTAAGGAGTCATCGTAGGAGAGCCTACGATTATAGAGTTGTCATTGAAGAGCTTATGACTAAGTGGTTGTCGTAGAAGAGCTTATGACTATTTTATGAAATCTCTCCCTTATAGATAAGAGGTATACTCAAAGAGTATAATGACATAACCATATTATTTACAGATAAATAACAATTTGAGGATTGGTTACATCCTCATCATCTAGCCCCCAACTCCAAGTGAAAATAACTTACTTGAAAAAGAGTGGTCGTAGACGAATAGAGATCGAAAGCAGAGTCTTTTTTATCTAATTCGATCAGAAGTGAACTTGGTTAAAATGGTAATTTCACTTGAGTTGTAAAGACATGCTGGTTTCAAACAGAGAAATTTTAGAACTCCAATCAATTCTCGTCGATCAGTTCGTTTAGCTCAATTCCCAAACGGGTAGCAATCGTTGGGTTCCTGAGATTGGTAACTGACCCAAACAGTTATAAAAACTTACCACACGGTAACTTGAGAGCTTCTTACTTTCTCCTCCTACTTCAATCTTCTTTGAGCTTTCCGCCATTGACCACGCCTTCTTGTTTCCCCAATTTCTTCGAAATCCAAACAAATCGCTTAGAGAAAATGATGAAGTCTTCTTCAAATTGGCCAGTGTCAAAGATGGATAAGGTGAAGATGAAAGCCTTGGTCAAAGTGGAGATGATCCCTTCAAGGAAATTTGTAAGATGGATTGAAGCTGCCAGGCAACATTGACCAATAGGGGAGATTGGGCTAATCCTAGTTTTCCAAGCTTATTGTGAGTGCGGACATTGACTTTCTACTCACCTTTTTCTCACAGTCGTACTTGAATACTTTGGGGTGGAATTGGTAAACTTGATTCCTAATTCGATCAATATGTTGAGTGTATTTATGTACCTGTGTGAAGCATATCTAGGGATTCCTCCAGACTGGAGCTTTTTTTTGGTATGACTGCGCGATGAGTAGGTAGACCAAAATTGCTAGGAGATGTGGTCTAAAGCTTCATGATGGCAAGATGGAGAAGTACATTCCAATGTTTACTCAGTCATCATGGTCAAACTGGAAAAAGAAATGATTCTACTTGAAGACAGCCAGTGAAGATAGCCTTTCCTTTGTGGGAAAGGGTGATTGAGAGAGTAGGTCCCGATCTTTCGATAAGATGATAACATCGATTTAGAGGAGAACAACTTTGATGACGCAGGCTTCCAACTGGTCATGACCAGAATACCAAGCAATCACTAAACCACACTTCGAGTCATTATTAAGCATGCTAAGAATGTGGTTGACCAGATCACGAAGGTCTATTGCTGCATGCACTTGAAGAACAAATAAGAATAAAGTAAAATGCAATCTGATGTATTGCAAATATTTATGAAATACTGGTAAATTGGGATTCCAAATAAGAATCTTGACCGGGTGATCTAGTTGACACACGTAGAAGATATAAGTTGCAACGAATGCAAACTAAATATAAACAAAATACTAGGAAACTATAGGGGTGCAGCCTCCTTAAATAGGGGAGGGGAAGCCACACATAATTAAGAAATAAGGGGTGGTACTATTCATAATACTGTTCATATGAACAGTACATCCATGAATAGTATAGGCCAAGAGGGGTGTCTTCCCCTTGAGCCCAAGCATTACAAGGCACAATTTTGCCTAAACAGGTGATACAACAACTTCTTTTGATGATTGTAGTGTACACAGAAGGATTCAGAGGTGAGACTAGATTGGTTGAAAAGAGGACGAGATAAGCTTTCCATCAAGTACTCATATACCTCAAATGGACTCCATAGGTGAAAGTTATGTATATTTGAAGTTAGTATTGTCTATGCTGTAAGCTACGCCTTAGCAAAACTCAAGGCATGCAACAAAAGCCTCAACCTATGTCCAATCAATTATAAGTTCAATTGCTCTCAAGCATGGTAGCCCATCTGATCCAAGAGATGGAGCCAGTTGGTCGAAAGATCATGGAGGAGATGCAAATCGACTCTCCTTGGTCAGAGTAGTTTGTAATAGGGAATTTTGCAAGAACAAAACTTTTTGTTAATGAAAATCTATCTTCTTTCTTTCCTTGCAATTCATCTTGTTGAGTGTTTAGTACTCATAAGACAAAAAAGAAATGAAAGAAAGTGAGAATATGACTAAGAATTATTAATAACTCTATTTTAGCCCTCCGACTATTTATTTAGTTTATACGGATAAACTAAGCAAATAGTACATAATAGGGTATGTAGAGATCGAAGGAGTTTATCTGACTATCATTGTTGACTTCGATTGTTATGGTTTGGTAGTAGAAGTTAGGAATGAGTCGACACTAGAAAGCTCCTTCTAGTAGGCAGGATCACATGCAGAGAGGAAAGACTTCGACTAGGTGATGTTACCTTTCTTCGACCAAGTTAATTAAATCGAAGGTATAACAAGAATAGGATAAACACTCAGAATAGAGTATGTGGAGATTAGAGCGGTTCATCTAACTATCGTTGTCTACTCCGATTGTCATTTTTTGGTAGCAAAACTTAGGAATGGGTCAACGCTATGAAGTTCCTTCTAGCGGGCAGGACCACGTGTAGAGAGGAGAGACTTTCGACTAGGTGATGTTACCTTTCTTTGACCATGTGTAATCAAATCGAGGTCATAAACGAGAATAGGACAAACACTTAGAGATCATATTCATTCGACTTTTCATGGTTAACTCAATTTTTGTTTACTAATAACAAGAGTTGGAAACGATGCGACGCTAGGAATCTCCTTCTAGTGGGCAGGACCACATGCATAGAGGAGAGACTTCAATTAGGTGTTGTTTCTTTCTCCAATCAAGTTTGAACATATTGAATGTACCAAAGGTGGACGAACAGATATAAAAGAAGCTCTTCTCCACATACGATAATAAAGTTTGAAAAGATTGAAAACTTTATTGAAACAATCGAAAAGTTATACAGACAACTCACGCAATTGGTTGTTATTCCAATAGTTTGAGAGAATCTGACTGTTTTCCATGGCAAGTTGCATCAAGTTTGGTTGTGTAACTTCGACCACAGTGTAAGGAGCTTCCCACTTGGGGAAAGTTTGTTCCGATTAGATTGGGATTGAATTTTGTTCAATACTAAGTCACATACAACAAGGCTACGAGGTTGGACCTTACGATCATAGTATTGATGTATAGCTTGTTGGTAGACTGTTGAGCGGATTAAGGCTTGATTCATCTTCTCTTTGAGTAGGTTAATGTCATCTTCTTGATGTTGCTCTTGGTTGGAGTTGTCGAAGTTCTCAACCCTTGTCAACCGTATCTTTAGTTCTGGAGGAAGCATACTTTGGTCCCAAAAACTAGGAAGAATGGAGGAAGCATGGCTTTGGTCCCAAAACCTATTACCCGACTAGGAGTCATGCAAATTGTCCATAATACCAAAAGTAATTCTTGTACAAATGCCCCCGAGCACTTTACAAGTTAGTGAAAGACCCAAGTTTTAATCCCTTGCATGATTTTCCAATTCACTCTTTTGACTGCCCCATTGCTTTGGAGATGGGTGACAGAGGCAAAACATAACTTGGTACCCAATTTCTCATAAAATTCATGGAACTTTGCACTCAAGAATTGATTACTGTTATCGGTAATTATTCGACATTGTACCCCAAATCGAGTAATCACACTCTTCATCATGAGCCTTTTAGCGGCTTCCGTTGTTATGCCAGTGACAGGATCGGCTTCAATTCATTTAGTGAACATATCAATTGCTACAAAAAGGAATTCAAAGCCCCCTGGTGCTTTTGGAAACGGTCCTAGGATGTCAAGACCCCAAGTCACAAAAGGCTAAGATTAAGGTATAGTTTGTAGAGTCTAAGCTGATTAGTGTATTTGTTTGCTATGAAACTGGTATTGTACACACTTCTTAATTAGCTCTTTGGCGTCTTTAAGGGATGTTGGCCAATAAAAACCTTATTGAAAGGCTTTTCCGAGCAGCGTTTTGTAAGAAGTGCATACTCCACAGATGCCCCCATGTATGTCGTAAAGGAGTGGTAACCCTTCTTTCTACGGTGTGCATCACATTAGAACCCCTTGAGTACTCTGTTTATAGAGAACTCCAACGACCAAAGTATACATTTTGGCCTTGCGGGATAAATAATTTGCTTCGAGATTGTCATCAGGTACTGAACTCTTCTGAAGATACTCATAAATGGGTTCCATCCAGGTATTCTCGTACTCGAGAGAGGTTGTCTCATTAGGAGTTGTTTTTGGTGTTTTGATCAGAGATGGCTTCTGGAGTTACTCTAAGAAGACTCCTATTGGTACTTGTGATCAAGAAGAAGCCATTCGAGCCAACTAGTCAACGAGAAAATTATCCTTTTGAGGGATATATTGTATCTCAAAACCGAAAAAATGCCTCTCAAGCTTTCTCATTTCCGACAAGTACTAAGACATAGTCATACTAGAGCATTGGTGCTCTTTTCCACCTGATTCATGACTAGTTGAGAGTCTCCACTCATGAGTAGTCGGTGAATCCTGAGTGCTTTCACGGCTCATATGCCAGCCAACAAATCTTCGTATTCATCCACATTATTAGTGGCTGGAAAGTTCAATTGAATGGTACACTTTAAGTTCTCTCTTGTAGGAGATTCTAGGACCACCTCAGCCCTTGAGGCACTAAGTGTAAATGACCCATCAAAGTACAGCATCCGCTGATCATGGGAAGCGTACTAGGGATCCTCAATAGGTTCAGGATTCCCATTCGGTGACAAAGTCTACCAAGACCTAGGATTTAATGGCCGTTTGGGACATGCAATAGAGGTCGAACTCCCCAAGTTCTACTGACTATTTGTCCATGAGTCCCGCTGCTTCCCTGTTTTGGAGGACTACTCCTAAGAGAAACTCAGAAGTCACAAAAACTTTGTGCACCTGAAAAGAAAGCCTCGATTTTATTGAAGACATGAGGAGGGCATATATAATTTTTTGAACCTGAGGATAGCACTCTTTAGGCCTGTGTAAAACTTCATTTATGTAGTAGACTGGTCGTTGGATGCTCTCATGTTCTACGACCAATACTTCGCTTACTGCCTATGGCGTGGCAGCTAGATATATTAAGAGTGTGTCTTCTAATTTTAGAGAAACTAGAATAGGAGCACATGTAAGATATCTCTTGACATTTTCAAAGGCGTCGTTAGTATCTTTCGATCACTCAAACCCCTTAGAAGTTTGAAGAAAGGAAGTCTTTTTCCCCTAGTCGTGCGATGAAACGACTAAAGCCGCCATGCACCCTATGAGTTTCTGGAATTCTTTCTTTGTGGTTGGAAGGCACATTTGCTCAATGGCATTTATCTTTTCAGGATTTGCCTCGATACCTCTTGCTGAAACAAGAAATCCAATCAATTTTCTCGAGGAAACTCCGAACACATACTTCTCAGGATTGAGTTTTAAGCGGTGTTTTCAGAGGTTGTTGAAAGTTTTCTGCAGGTCTAAAATATGATTAAGTCATTTGATGCTCTTTACGAATAGATTATCATCATAGGCTTCCAAATTTTGGCCTAGTTGAAGGAAAAAAGTCAATTGCATCAAACGCTAAAAAGTCGGACTAGCATTTTTCAAACCAAATGGCATTTTGACATAACATAATATTCCAAATGGTGTGATAAATACGGTCTTCTCTTCATCTTCTAGAGACATACTAATCTAGAAAACTTAATGTTTCGTAGCTAGCAGTAGAGTCAACCAATTGATCGATACGGGAAACAGGAAAATCATCTTTTGGACAAGCTTTATTAAGATTAGTGTAATCTATACACATACACCACTTAGCATTAAACTTCTTAACCATTACGGGGTTAGCAAACCACTCTGAGTGATTAACCTCTCTTATAAAGCCTATTTTTAGTAGCTTGTCTAGTTCAGACATAATAGCTTCCCATCAATCAGGTGCAAATCTTTGTAACTTTTGTTTTATGGGTTTCTTGTTAGGCCGTAGAGCTAACCTATACCTGATCACTTCCCTAGGGACCCTAGGCATGTCGGATGATTTTCACATGAATACATCTGTGTTTTCCTAGAGGAAGGTGATGAGGGCATCTTCCTATTCAGGGTTGTAAGTAACCCCGATGTGAACGGTCTTTGAAGGCTCTACTGGATCCAGTGGAACTTCTTTAACTTGCTCGTTCGGCTTCGGTATAGCTTTAGGCTTTGAGTGCGTGGTCGAAGACTGCGCCTTGCTTGCTTCTCGAGATGGTAACTGGCCGACTATCTCGAGGGACATCTTTTTATCACAGTTACTATGATCACTCCTTTGGGACCTAGCATCTTAAGACACTAATATGCATAGTGGGCAACTATCAAGAAGCATGCCAGAGTTGATCTCCGAGTATGATGTTATACGCCGTGTCAAAATCGACCACATCAAATGAAATTTTCTCTGTCCTAAAATTGCCTAGGGTACCAAATGTAGTAGGAAGAGAACTTGGCTAATTGGCTTGGCTGGAGATCTTGGTATGATCCCATGGAATGAGTATTGTACAGTCTTTATTCTGGTATGAGGAACTTGCATCTTGTTCAGAGCATTTACAAATAAAATATTTAATGAACTACCACCATCGATCAACACTCAATTTACTCAATAGTTGTTGATGGTAAGCTCAACCACAATCAGAAACTGACTTGGTCGAGTCGAAGGGATTGGATGGTCACTTTTCTTAAAGGAAATTGTGACTTCCTATCATTTATAAAATAATTGACAAGTGGAGGGTCAATGTAGTTTACCTCTTGTGCGAGAGCCTTATACAATTGCTTTGACTCATTTGCCAAAGATCCTCCATAGATATGTTCAATGGTGTGCTTCAAATGTTGGAACAACATCTCCTTGTCATCCTCTGACTGCTTTCGATCACTCATTTACCCTAACTCTTCGAGTGTTGGGAGTGGTCCTTTGCCAGAGTAGTAGTCATCGAGTTTTCATTGGAAAACTTAGCAATTGAGAAGGTTGTGTCTTTCTCTTTTATGAAAGGGACACTACCTAGGCTTATTGTCTATTCGTATGGGGATTTTGGCCTTGCCCTAGTCAAAGTACGGTTTGGGATTCCGTGGCTCCTTTTTGCCCGTGGCCAAGTCCTCCTTGGAACTTTCGGCTTGAGGCTTTTGACCTTTTGCCTTTTTCTTCAATTTCTTGACATTCTCCTTCCTATTACTACCTTTGTCTACCTCTTTGGTACCTCAATTCGCCTGGTCGATAGTTTTGCTCCACTCGACTACTTTAGCAGCAGTCGCATAACGATCAACCATCTCAAAGAGGTCAGCGACTGTAGTCGAAGGATTTAAGGCGATGTCTTCTGTGAACCTCCTATTGTGGACTCCCTACTTAAATGCCCTGATGACATAAGCGTAAAAAACTTCCAAAATAGAATTACAAACCTAACTGAAACATCTGATGAATTGTGGTAGGGTTTCATTATTGTTCCACTTCATTCAGTGCAGGTCGTTTTCCTTCCTAGGGTGGTTGTATGTGCCCTAGAAATTGGCTAGAAGTAGGTCACAGAGCTGTTGCCACGAATGGACCTACTCTAGTGGCTGATTCAACAACCACAATCGAGCGGATCCCTCATGCATAGTCAGAAGGTAATTTGCCATGATATGCTCTCATCCTGCTGCTGTTCAAACTACGGTTGTGTAAATTTGAAAGAAATCGATGAGATTTTAGGACCCATCAAACTTCTCCATGTTTGTCAAATCGTGATGCCTCCTTTGCGGGAAAGGATGATTAGCATCTCCAGGCGACCATACTCGACAATGCCCGGTAGTCGATGGACCCGACCTGTAATAGGTCTCAACCATACGAGGGTAATACTCCTTGTATCCCATCTGCTGCCGTAGATTTCTTGCTCAAAGCAACGATCAATCATCAACTCCAAAAGCTTTCCGATCTGGGGATGCTTGAAGTACTCTTCTTTGATTGGGGTTATGATTTGGAGAATGATTTTTCGAACAACTAGATGCAGTCGCACCTGCTCGACTCCCAGAGTTATGTCAGTGAGGCTGCTCAAGTCTAGCCATCATGCTTTGGAGTCTTCACATGGTCCCTTCTGTGAAATGGTCATAGCTCAGTGCTCGAGCAAACTCTTGATTTGGATTTTTGAGCAAGTCAGTTATGCATTGAAGCTCTTGAGCTTCCTTAGATTGATACTGGATGCGCCAATGCAAAAACCTCTAGGCAGCCAATCTTCTTCTTCGTATGGTCTCAAGATCCTTAATGCCTGAGGCTGGTTGAGGCTGCATTAATGGAGAGCGATTATTTTAGGATTTCTCCTGTGCTCATCAGAGAACTCACCTAGCTCATTACTGAAGGCCTCCTCACCATCACCACAAGAGGTCGTAGTGTGTGAGCAGTGGAGAGCGCTGCCAGGCTTTCCTTCGAGAGAGTGATTAGTATCTAAAGGGAGGGTGAAAACCTCCTGAACATGATCTCTACTCTCATTAGATGCCTCCTGGATTGAGAAGTCGTCAAACAACCGAGCCTCACGGCCCAGAATAGGCCTCTCTAGAAAGGGGAATTATGGGTTATAACCATCTTCGACCAGAGTTGCACCCTACGAGAGTATGGGTGGACTCGCAGGGAGCCCACCCACACTCTCTACAGGGACAACTAAAGGGTCACGACCACTAGCTGCCGATGGATTCCCAAAATAATAGATTCCAGGGCTTGCTGACCTAGATCGAGCGGTCGGTGAGGTACTTGAACACTTGAAGGTGAATTCATCATCATGTTGCAGACCCGCATTGGTGCAATCCTATTTATGGTCGAATTGATCCTTGCCCTCTGGGGAAACTGATTCCTCAATTGAGCGTAATATTGTAGGGGATAAGGATCCCTCCTCAACCTTATCCATGTTTCAATCCTCGGGATCTCGTGATGGATCTCTAGAGATAGCCTCACCATTGGATGAAAGCATGGTCTGCTAATTATCATAGCAAGCATCCATGTCAAGATCTGTGTAGTCGGCTAGGTCTAACTAGTTCTCCTCGTTCTACTCTCCTGCCATGAGGAAATAAAAAAGAAGAAAACTTGCCAACAAAGAATTACCAGAGTTTTAGCAAAGAAATTCCCCATGGACAGCGCCAACTGTCGATGTTTTAGTATCGATCTTACGTAATGATTTGTTTGGGTTCTGGGGAACTCTTGAAGACCTGGCTACCAACACGCAGAGAGGAGACATAGGGATTTTTATATAGTTTTGGGCCTTCTACTGTGAGAATAACAACCCTACTTCCTGTGTAGATACAATTTCGGGCCTTTTGTTGTGAGAATAACAACCCTACTCCCATGTGTATATCCTGAATCCTCCGCTTCTTCTTCCTAACGTACACCTTTATATAGCTTACATGGCGGCGACAGTTTCTCCTCTCCAAGAGACGCCTTAACATTTTGATAACTGTCCGACGGGAGTTATTAGAGACATGATAACTCACTCATCATGTGGCGGTTTCTACTAGGGTGAAATTATGTGTACTTATTCTAAGGAATAAATGCTTATGCTAATTGCCTTGTTAGATAGGCTCATGATGCAATGGGTTGTCATAGATAGGTCAGTCAGAGTTTGGCTTAGTCGTCAGAGGATCTACAACCACAAGGTGGTTGTAGGATAACCTACTACTATGTCATGGTCGTAGAAGAACTTACGACTAAGGAGTTGTCGTAGGAGAGATTAAAACTACAGGGTTATCATAGAACAACTTATGACTAAGGAGTTGTCATAGAAGAGCTTACGACTACAGGGTTGTCGTAGAGAAGTTTACGACTAAGGAGTCCTCGTAGAACAACATACGACTACAGGGTTGTCGTAGAAAAGCTTACGACTAAGAAGTTATCGTAGAAGAGCTTACGACTACATGTTTGTCATAGAAGGGCTTACGACTAAGGAGTTGTTGTAGAAGAGTTTACGACTACAGGGTTGTCGTAGAAGAGCTTACTACTAAGAAGTTGTGTAGAAGAGCCTACGACTAGAGGGTTATCGTAGAAAAGCTTACGACTAAGGGATTATCGTCGAAGAGCTTACGACTGAGGGGTAGTTGTAGAAAAGTTTACGACTACCATGTGAAATCTCTCCCTTATTGATAAGGGGAATCCTCAAAGAGTATAATGATGTAACCATATTATTTACAGATAAATAACAATTTGAGGATTGGTTATATCCTCGTCCACCGCCAATCTCAATCTTCCCAACTGGTGAGCTATCCCAAAATCCATTTGTTTGAAAATGTGTTCCACACCTTTATCGCCCAACTACGCGAGTTGATTTTCTTATCACAGTTGCAGTGAGCCCTACCAAACTTTTTTCCCCTCCGCTTCTGTCTACCTTCCCCACTGCCATTAGGGGTGCAATTAGAGCGGATACGGACAGATATCACTCATCCTGTATCCTATTCTGTATTTTTCTCAGAGTGAAAGTCGAATATAGATAGTGCTGGATACCATTTCTCCATTATGTATTCATTCCACATGCCTTTGGATGGCCGATCAGATGAAAATTATTTGCTTCTTTTGCACCCCTACATAGGACATTGGACAGTAGATGTGCAATTAGAGTGAACATAGAGAGACTAATCATCGAGATACCGAAGGAAGAGCACTCAATATTCCCCACATGTTTAGATGAGGTAATCCACCCATCTGTTATCTTGTTCTTAAGTGAAGTTACAATAGACTTGTCCACAGTACTTTTCCTCGGAGTCAAAGTCAGATACGGATAGTACCGGATACCTATTTACTCATTTCATATTTCATTCCATGTGCCTTTGGTTGGTCGGTCAAACAAAAATTATCTGTACCGTTTGCACCCCTAACTGCCATGGGTCACCGTCGGTCCATCTCCATCCGATTACCTTATGCCCGGGCATCCATGGCACTTACCTTCGCCTATGGTTTGACGCGCTTAGTTGGGGTGATTGGTTGTCGTATCTCCGCCTCTCGATGCCAGCATCGTCCCCTCAGTCGCACCATCGCCGGGCTCCGAGTGTGCAGCAGCAGCTTCGCCTGTCGCAGTGCCATCGAGGTTGGCATCGTCGTCACTTACAGCTTCCGAGAAAAAGGGCAAGAAGAAGAGAAGGGTCACTACTACAGAAACCGTGTTACAAACGGTTCAAAAATGTCATCATAGACGGTTTTCTGAACCGTCTGAATTTATGGGTCAGTGATAATCGAAGGTTATCATAGACGGTTTTCGAACTGTCTGTGGTGTAAATATCACAGACGGTTTGTAAGTAAAAACCGTCTGTAATGGGTGATAATTATAGACAGTTTTTAACTAAAAACCGTCTGTGCTATTCTCTTCTACCCCTAAATCTATTTCTGTTTATTGGCTAACCTCAGGAAATGCTAGCCATGCCCTCTGAAACAAGCAAATCAACATGTACATGTATACATCCAATTCACATCTCAATTTATGTCACAAACATAAAACATCCATTTTGCAAATCAATTAATTGAAATGAAAACAAGCAAATATAGTATGAAACACAGTACACATTTTATTTTTATTAAGATTAGAGCCTACCATTACAATATCCCAAACAACAAACAGGTTAATCTAGCTAACATAACAAGAACAGAGAAAAGCAAAGATCCTCTATGCCTAGGCCTTCCCGCCCCTGATGCAGCGCACGAGCTGGATGTCTTTGACGCCCACCATCGTCGGCGTTGATTGAGCGCTACCTTGTGCATCATCTGCTTCGTGGGGCTATTATGGTATGGGTCAAGGAGGAGGATGTCAGACTCGGATTTTTCAATCCAGAATCTCCTGTGAAACCACCGCACTATTCCCTGGATCAGTAGATAGTGCTCACAGGTTATAGTTCTAAACATCAAAGTACATATAATGCGGAAGCGTAAATTTAATAGTAGACTTACACATAGGCCGATTAGGCCGAAACCCATAAAATGCAGTAGCAGAAACGAAGCATGCAGGTAGGACCTTCAGGACATGCCCACAGGCAGCCAACTGGAGGTTCGCGGCTTAGTCCTCGACATCTTCATCTTCTTTGCCATCATGACCAAGAGTGTTGCTAAAGCGTAGTGATCTGATTCCTGATTCTGGATTTGTTGTGAGAGCGAGTGTGAGCACAACCACCGTGCTCCGCGAGCCAATACACATGATGCAAATAAATAGTATGCTTGTCTTATCAAAGGAGAGGCTCAGGTTATTTTATTTGCCAAAAATCACTTTTAGTAGCATTATTATTATTTAATCATAATGTTATTGTTGCTACCTAAACTCCACATAACGATTGCCATAATTGACTTAATCCACCGAAATACACTTTCTTTATTGATTGCTGTCTAAGACTCCAAACAGCGAGTGACATCATTTATTTAGTCTACCGATCATACTCTTTCTATATTGATTGTTATCTAAGACTCCAAACAGCGAGCGACATCATTTAATTAATCCACCGATCATACACTTTCTATATGGTTTGGTGTCTAAAACTCCAAACAACGAGTGACATCATTTGATTTAATCCACCGATCATGCACTTTCTATATTGATTGCTATCTAAAACTCCAAACAACGAGTGTCATCCTTTATTTTAGATCCATCAATATCTTTTGTATTCTAAATTCTTAATAATCCAACCCTTTTGTTATTGATGCACAATCATAATTTGCTCTTCCAATAATCAGCCTTATTTTCCATTATCTATCCCTAACTAATTCACTAGTATACCTCCACCAAGAATATCATTGATCAAGTTTCCGATTCACTAGTATACATCCACCAAGAATATCATTGATTAAGTTTATACTCCAAGAATTGTTATCATACCTCCAGATTCCCAAAAATTCAATTGACTCATCTAGTAATCGATTATATTAATCCCCGTATTTCCAACATCTTCCAAGAATTTATATTAGTTATCAGTGTCGAAATCCAGCAATCACTTTCACACTCCCTAATTCTTCAATAATCATTTAAATCATCTATCTAGCCTATCTATTCATTTAGGCTCCACCAATTTATCTTCCCAGCATGCACACTACCATTTCCTTTCTATGATCGACATAAATCCACCAACATCTTTATGTGTTTACCACAAGCAGCCATCTTCTTTTATTACGACTCTATTTATTCTTCCTGACATTTTATTTTGTGAGAAGTATCATCATTATTTAAAAATATAATACATAGAAATTTCCTGAGACCTAGTAGTTTTGAACAAAAACATAATGTGTAAGAGAATGCAATAATAATAGCGATCCAGATTCCATCCACCGTTACATGGTCTCTGCACCATATGCTAGACCTTCAGCGTTATAGCCGCTTACATTATCACTGGGACGACACCCAGGGCAACTCAAAACTGGGCTTTCCACTGCCCTCCACTTTTCCATTTCCACCCACAAAGTTTTTGAAATAGAACTATATCTGGTTAAGTTCCCATGTCCGCCCTTGACCGTGGGCACGACTATTCGAATAGTTTTGACTCTGCAGAGTTTGTACACTTGCACCACAAGAGACAATCCGCTCGTTGCCCCACCTGATTCCTTAGCCACGTGGTTGAGTAGATCATCACAGTGACTTTTCAAAGTATCTAGCCCCTTTAGTCATCTCACCTTATGGGCTGCCCCCACTTGCGGTGGGTCCCATACTATGCACGGGATGTAACCACGTCTACTAGCGCAGCCGGGCTCCACTCCCCGCAACGCTAGTATGGCTAGTTACTTCACCCTCCACTCGGTGTCCCTTTAGGCCTCCCCTTGCCCTTGCGTATCCACTTCTTTCCACTACCAGTGAGATGAGTCCAAGAGTTTCGATAAATTTACTTAGCCAAGTTGCACTTTGCAGACTTGTGGTTGTACTGTTTTACATAGGAGGTCATGACAAGATTCAGCTCTTAGCGGTATCTAGGCGGTTCTACCACTATCCATTTTGTGCTTCCACTTCACCACACACCAGCCCGCATACCATCCGCACAGATATTTAAGCAAGTTGGGGTTTTTGGGAGCATAAAACAATCATATCCAAATATACCAGTCATTACCACCATGACTTCCCAAACCAGTTTCTCATGATTAGAAATGATAACGATGCTTGGGGCATTTCAGCGCCCCCGAGTATCTATGTAGTACTAAGCATGGCGTATAATTACGGATTTATTTTCGAAAGGTTACTATTATAATTTTGCTAGGGCGACAAGGTTCACATATTCAAATATTTCAAAGGAGGTGTAATATTAATCAAGTTAATAATGGGCATATAACTAGAATCTTAAATTAAACATGTATTTGCATATAAAATAACAACATGCAATTTAATAATTTAAACAAAAGTAATTTGCAGAAAATGTAGGTTCAACATGATCAAAGTATTGACTCGCCTTGCACGGTTTACCGTGGTCTTGAGCTTACTCAAAGCTTTTTCATTTGAAGGGTTGAGCTTCTGGTCTTTATCTTCACTTCGCTCGTGATCTCGCTTGATCCCTTGATTCTTCAGGACTCCAGTTTCTAATTACGTGCTAAACGACTGAATACAAATAAGGGCAAATAACTCAAAAGATCCAAATAACTCCAAGTAATCTCAATTTATCTTTATTATAAGTTAATAGGTGATTTGGGTGACTTGAGGCAAGATCGATGGGGTGTGGAGTATTGACGGAGTCAAATGGGGTTGGAGTGAAGTGATTGAATGGCCAAGGAAGATTTATTGAGACGAATGCCAAGGAAAGTTCATGATACCAGAATATTCACTAGAATACTCTGCTTCAGATTTGTGAATGGCTAGGCATAGCTGACTTTAGAGTATCATGGATTGATCTTTTTATTCCATAACTCCTTTTATCATTTTTATATTTATTTAAGAAGTTCCATGCATTAGGTTAGTCCTATAGACTGGTGTAGGAGTTTAGTGCATTAAATCATTTTTAGGGTATATATTCCTCATAACTTAAGCTATGGTATTTATGGGGTTTTATTACCAATTATTCAAGGTGTACACCTAATGGTTAATTTTAACGATTCAGTGCCGCACGTGCATTTTTACTTATCTCACTGATGTTTAATAGAAACCTTTAGTATATTCTTATTTGCTACTCATCTGCAGCTATTGGTCATAATATTATAAGTTTCTTAAGATGGTTTGTTAGTGAGATTATCTCAACGTCCGATGACCTAGGGCCACTATACTTTATGAGTTTTCATTTGGAGATACTTTGAGGACTAACTATCATTGTTACTTTATCCTTTGCATTAGCATCTTGCTTGTTTTAGTTAAACTTCTATTTACATAGGACCGAGCTCGTTATACCCAAATTTTATCCCACTAAATTCATCGTTAAGATTTATTTATTGGTGACGTGCTAATGGCAAGGATTTTATTAAGGCCTTCTAATTTAAATGTTTATGGTCACGTCCTATTGTTTAATTAATTTTATGAAGAGGCCTAATTTAATTAAACCTACCATTAAGATTTATTTTATGCCTGCATGACAAATGTTATGGCATATATTTATTTATAATTAAGGATAATCTTTTAACTTAAAGCTTTGTTTTTATTGCTTTAACATAAAATCCAATGCATTTTCTTAAATTTTAACTTGAATATATTCTTAATTAGGCTCCTTATTAAATTTGGACTTTAAACAAAACCACATTTTATTAATGCCTCCAATTGATAATTAGACCTCAAATAAATATTTAAGCTGCATTAGTTACTCATATAATAAATAATCGAATGTCAAATCTTAAGAATCCTTATTTTATACTCTAATTAAATTTATTAGCCTTTCTAAGTTATTCTCAGATTTTCCATGATTTTGCTTACTTGAAATGGGCTACAAAAGTTAAAACAAAAATGGGGTAAAAGATGCGGCTGGCTGAGTTCAAACTGGCGACCGAAAGGGCTGCTAATTCTTAACGCGCGCTAAGGTAGCCAAATGGGCCGAAGGCCTGGGCTGAAAGAGTTACGGGAATAAAATTAAATGTACCGACTTGCAGCCGAGGTCAAAACAGAGGAGCCGCGCCAGCGCTCGGTGTTGATGTCGCCGGCGGCGGACGGTGGCCGGGGAGGCGCGGGTGACTACCAAAATGGATGTCTCAGAGGGTAGGGGAGCCGTGGGTGGCGGCGCGTCGGCCGGAGCGGCGGCGAGGTGGGCGGGCAGTGGAGCTAGGCGGCCGGCGGTGAGGGGAAACGATGCGCCGGCGGCCGGGAGAGAGAGGGACTGAGAAGGGGCACGTATGAGGACGAGAGGGGCGTAAGGAAATCACCAAGGGGGTCGGAGGGGCTGGGGGCACGGCGAGGGAGCTCGGTGACGAGCACGGGCGATGGCACAGGCAGGCTCACGGCGCCGGCATTGGGAGGCCTGGGCGACGGTGGGGAGAGCTTTGCGGTGGCTTGGTGGTGCTTCTACTCTAGGGAATCGAGGGGGTTCGCTGGGGAGGGAGCGGCACGGGCGGCAGCGGTTTCGGGCGGTGATGGGGAAAGTGGCGGCTGGGGGATTTTCGATTCCGCTGGACGGGGGAACAAGTGGAACGTGAGGAGATTGATGGCGGCTTCAATGGCCTTTATAGGCCCCGGTTGAGGAAGTGAGGTAGGCGCGTGCTCGGGGAAGGCGTGGGCAACAGCATGGGTGTGGCAGAGCAGGGTATGGCGGGGACGTGCGAGGCGCAGGGAGCAACTCGGTGACATGAAGGAGGCAATGTGGCTGTGACGGGAGTAGGTGCGCGGTGACGATTGCACAGGGAGGAGCAGCGCAAGCTCTGCCACGAGACAGGACAAGAAAAGGGAAGCATGGCGCAGAGGAGGAGGGAAGAAAAGAAGAAAGAGGATGCGGGTAGGAGCCGGCCCCAGTGGCAGAGAGGGAAGGAGGAGAGGGCAAGAGGGAACCGGGGGAAAAGAAGGGGGCCCGCGGGCAGACCGGAGGAAGGAGGGAGAGAATGTGAGAGAGAAGGGGGCCCCACATGGCAGAGAAAGAAAGGGTAGGAGAAAAGGAAAGGGAGTGAAAAATACCCAGCAAACCGAAGTTTGGATTTTTGCCAATTTCCATATTTGAATTTTTGATTTTGATTTGAATTCAAGGGCTTAACTCAACTCATTTGGACGGTGAATTTAAATATTATTTTGATTTTAGTTTCCAATTATTTTGACCCTCGGTTTGAGCTTACAATTTCAAGTTTAGTTTGGATTAAAGTGTAATTTAAAATTAGTTTTAGAATTCATAATTCATTGTTTTATATTATTCCCATAGCATTTTATTAACGCCATTATTATTATTACTTGGATATTATTTCTCAATATATGCATTTGCATGTCACAAAATTCAAAAGATTTCAAATAAATATTAAGAAGAAATTTGAACGCCAGCAAAACGCAAGAAAAGTTTTCAAAAAATACATATTTTTGAATACTTAAATTTTGGGATATTACAGAGGAGGAGGAGAACAGCAAGGAGGAGAAGAACAGCAAAGAGGAGGAGAACAGCAAGAAGAATAGTAAAGAGGAGGAGAACAGCAAGGAGGAGAACAGAAAGGAGGCTTGGTTCTAGTGATTATTTATAGGGGAGGGAGTGCGAAATTTTTTGGCGCGGGGACGGAGAGGCGGAGCTACGATCTGTGGGGTAAGGATTGGTGGATTTCTATTGGCTAGGATTGGGTTGAGGAGGATCGACGAGCCCAGCGATCAGATTATCACAGATGGTTCTATATATAGAACCGTCTGTGATGAATGAATATCACAGACGGTTCTATATATAGAACCGTCTGTGAATTAGAGCACAAAATTTTATATACCGATGCAATATAAACAACTATTCTGAAAAGATAAAATAGCAAAGTTTTATATAGCTTATATATACTCATTTGAAAGGATTCGATGAGATCTACAACTTTTCAGTTGAAGCAAAATCCAAATTCCAAAAGGAAGACCAAGAAAAAGGGCAAAAACAGAAACTAAAAACTTGCGACGCAGATTTAGGTCCAAAGATGGCTGATTGTCGGGGTTTTTTTTGGATCGGGCTCGTCGTTAGCTTTCCAACGAGTACAACAACGTCGAAAACGGACACCGTATGCAAAAGTTATGCTCGTTTTACTGAAGGTGTCTCAAAACTGAATTCTACTCAGATTCAGGCGGGAAATTATGAAATTTTGGGGAATTGCAAGGCGGGAAACATACCACAGACGGTTTTTAATACGAACCGTCTGTGATAACTTCATTATCACAGACGGTTTTTAATACGAACCATCTGTGATAACTTCATTATCATAGATGGTCTTTAATAAAAAACCGTCTGTGATAATTCAAGATTATCACAGACGGTTTTAAATAAAAACCGTCTGTGATACTGGAATATCACAGATGGTTCATCGGTAAGAACCGCCTGTGATACTCATTTTCTCTGACGCCATCAACACAGATGGTGTCCAAATTAAAACCGTCTGTGTTAGTGTCGGTCACAGACGGTTTTGTCAAACCATCTGTGATTTGGCGTCTAGTATTAGGCTTTTGTAGTAGTGGGTCAATCTTGGCATATATGAGACATTCTCTACGCAAAACTCATAAATAAATTATTTAATCGATCTGGTGTCCAGTGGCAAATGACCATGATTTTGCTGTGGCCCTGAGCTAAATAGCGATTTTGCAGTGAGTTTAAGCATGTATAGCAATAAAGTGCAGTGCCCAGAGCCAATTTTGCCCATGAATAATGATGCAAATCAATATATATGATCACTTAAAATCCAGTAATACAGCAATACGAATTGTATGAACTTGAGTTCGTATGCACCTATTATGGTTTGTACGTTTGTGCACTTCAAAAAATGCTCAAACTATTTATATAGAGAGATTCTGTCCGATTGTAAGCCCAAACTCAAACCCAAACCTTCGTTATTAGGTAATGGGTTAGAGATGTATGGATAAGGTAATACCTGGTTTACCCATCAATTACCCATCCCCACCCAAATCAATAAAAAAATAGGAGTGTCTATACAACATTCGACTATTTTTTAAAGCAAAATTAGTCAGATTTTACAGCGTTGGATGGTGATCCAACGCTCTAGATATTTTTTAAGGGGGCTTGTATGAGTGGATCCGTTGGATAGAGATCCAACACCCCAAATCATTTTTTTTGGATGAGGGCTTGTATGGGTGGATCCGTTGAATGGAGATCCAATGTCTCAGATCATTTTGTTTTGAGGGGGTTGTATGGGGATCTGTTGGATCTCAATCCAACGCTTTAAAATCTGACTAATTTTATCCTTAAAAATAGTCAAATGTTCTATAGCACTTCTCTAAAAAAATGTATGTTACTTTCTCTCCACTCTTTCTTTCGTATCTCCTCATCTGCTCTCTCTCATCCCTAACATGAGATCCATCCCTTTCCTTTCCCCCGGACGCCACCGCCATCGAGCGCTTGGCTTTCATGCCAGCCACATGCCCTACCTCCTCCGCCGTCACTGCAGCCGCCTCGTCACTCTGCTCGCTTTCGTCGACTCCCTCCACCATCACCGCCACCAGCTCCCTCTGCCATTGCCACCGGCAAGAAGCGGCACCAGCCTACTCCGCCGCCTAGCTATCACTGCCGCCAGCTCCCTCGGACATCACTACTGGTGGCGAGCGCTTCACCACTCACTTGCACCGGCACGCCGATCTGCTTCTCTATAACGATTTACTCCTCCACCACCATGCTCGTGGCTCGTCGTCGCCATCACTGCCTCGCCGATCTACTCTCTCCATCTCCTTCTGAACAGTGCCAACCATGCGTGGCCGATGCGCAATTGACCTAACCGAGCTCCTCTATTGCATCGCCAGCGTGCTGCCGCTGCCTCTAGTACTCTCCCTCTTTTACCTAATGGGTACCCAAATCCATTGGGTAATACCCGGTTTCTTCGGGCATACGTAGTTTGCCTCCAAAAGGATATGAGTAATTGGTGGGTTTGGATATGGGTCATCCAAACCCTCCCTAACGACAGTCCTAATTCATTGCCTTAATAGTTACCTGACAAAGTGTTTGCCACGCCCCGCGCTGTTCTTCAGTCTCCTTTTAATTGAACATTAAGGGATGGATTAATGGTTTGACTAGGTCACGGTAAAGATCTAGACTAGACAGATTATGTATAAGCCAGAGAAAGTACATTAGAATGAGCAAACCCCCCACTGAAGAAATAGAATGAGCTAACCCTCTTAATCGAACCCACTAGGTTATAGACAAACACTTTCTTATACTGTGAACCAGGTAAAATATTTTCAGTTAAGGAAAAATTTGGAGCCCTCCAAGGAATCAGAAATTTGAAATTTGTAAAATTTTCAGTTTTTTTGGAAAAATTCAGTCAAAAAATTCAAAAATATGGTTTGAATCCAAAAAATTCAAATAAAATTGGCGTTGCTTACCTTGCCGGCACCGGAGGCCATATCGGTAGCACCTTCCCATCCCCTCCTGGCACCATCCTCATCCACGCCGCCTCCCCTCCTTTGCCGGCACCGCCTCCCTCCTAACTTCCAGTGCCGCCTCCCCCCGCCTCCCTTCCCCCTTCTGGCATCGCCTCCCCCTCCCTTTCAGCACCACTCGATCTATATTCTTGCCAGTGTAGCTCATCTCTCGATCTAGATTCTTGCCAACCCCATTTCCCCCTCCCTTGCCAGCACCGTGGCTACGTCCCTTGCCGGCGCCATGGAGAGGATGGGCCAGCTGCCGGTGTCGCCTAAATGAGAGAAAGGGAATGGGGGATGGATAGGGAACAAGAGGGGATGGATGGGCTGGCTGGCCGAAAGCAGTTTGCGTTCAAGACTCAAGAGTGAACATTGGATGGGCTAGCCGATCGAGAATTTCAAAATGGGCCAAAATTTTGGACCAAATTAGGCTTTTTTTAAGATGGGCCGAGAAAACCGAATTTCAGAAAATTCGGCCAGAAAATATTTTTCCTGCTGTGTACACTAGTTCACACAATTAAACCGAAAGTATTCAAGCCATCCGTAGCATAGCCCAGTGGTTCTTGTACTGAAGAAATGGAATGAGCTAACACTAGTTCTTGTACTAAGGTAGATGAGAATAAAGAAATCTAGGCATAAACAGGGGTCATTCTTAGCTGTGCAGCATACGTACGTCTTATTGCACAGGAGTTTTATAACATCCGGCCACCAAGCCTACTTCACGGCTACGCAGAAGTCCCTTTCACACGGCAGACTCAACATCGTACAAGCAACGTACCTCCTACAAAAACACGCACCTGTAACTATATATACCCATACCACCAGTTGCATTTCACCAAACCAAAGAGGAGTAGATATCAAAAAAAAAAAAAAAACCAAAGAGGAGTACGTACACTAGCAAGTAGTAGCAAGCAATTCACAGAGCCTGATCGAACATGGGCATCTCCAAGGTTCTGCTCCTTGCCATCATCGGCGGCCTCTGCCTCTGCAGTGCCGTCTTAGCAGCTCGCGAGCTGACCGATGACTCGGCCATGGTGGCGAGGCACGAGATGTGGATGGCGCAGTACGGCCGCGTGTACAAGGACACCGCCGAGAAGGCACGGCGGTTTGAGGTATTCAAGGCCAACGTTGGGTTCATCGAGTCATTCAACGCAGCAGAGAAGCACAAGTTCTGGCTCGGCGTCAACCAGTTCGCCGACCTCACCAACGATGAGTTCAAGGCAACAAAGACGAACAAGGGGTTGAATCCTAGCTTAGTGAGAGTCCCTACCGGATTTAGGTACCAAAATCTTAGCCTTGATGCGCTTCCGGCAACGGTGGACTGGAGGACCAAGGGTGCTGTCACTCCCATCAAGGATCAAGGCCAATGTGGTAAGTATTTTTAGAATACTGCCGTACTGTATTATGTATATATGTGTCAATCTTATCTGTGAAGATGTTGCATGATGACATCTATCATATAACAATTCATGGCAGGCTGCTGCTGGGCGTTTTCTGGAGTTTTGGTTCGGTACATTCACTTATTCTCAGCCGTTCAATATAGCTCATCCAACGGTTCTCATGATCTTAACACCTCCGGTGTCTCTGAGTGGTGTGCAGGAGTGGTGCTAGGTGCAGTTATATCCCTCGTTAATTAACGGCTAGATGCAGTGGAGGTGTTAACACCTCCAACACCTCTACGTGGACCGAACCAATTCTCGTTTTCTGCTGTGGCTGCCGTGGAGGGCATCGTCAAGCTGAGCACTGGGAAACTTATCTCGCTGTCGGAGCAAGAGTTGGTGGACTGCGACATCCATGGTGAGGACCAGGGCTGCGAGGGCGGGCTCATGGACGACGCCTTCAAGTTCATCATCAAGAACAGCGGCCTCACCACAGAGTCCAACTACCCATACAAGGCAGACGACGGCAAGTGCAAGGGTGGATCCAACAGCGCAGCGACCATCAAGGGCTACGAGGATGTGCCGGCGAATAACGAGGGCGCCCTCATGGCCTGGACCATGGGATTGCAGCCATTGGTTACGGCAAGGCCAGTGATGGCACAAAGTATTGGTTGATGAAGAACTCGTGGGGCAAGAACGGGTACTTGAGAATGGCGAAAGACATTGCTGACAAGAGGGGCATGTGTGGCCTTGCCATGGAGCCTTCCTACCCCACTGAGTAGTAAGAACGCCAAATGCCACGTATCCATACACATGCACAAGATTATATAAGTACATGCCTCTTGTTTTGGTATAGCTCGTATGTTACAAAAATAAATGTAATGTTATTTATATACACATTTCTACTTCATGAATAGTCCATTCGATCTAAAATAAGTGTTGTCGTTTTAGCTGTTGGAAAGAGTTCTTTTTTAAGTGGCGTTTTAGGATTTCAAGGTGATAGTTACACATTTCTTCCCAAACTACCCATGGTTCTCTTTAATGTTTGTTGTTGTTTGAGATTTTGTTACGAGAGAGTTGTGACAGCAAGGCACAACACACATCAGTCATTAATTATTGTGCCCACTTCTAAAATGACACATGTTAATGTGTTGGATGTGAAAAGACTGATTAAGAACTCGTGTTGGTTGTTTTATGACTCCGAGCTTCTAGCATTTCTAACATGTTTGGCAACGTCGCAAATAAATTGGAAAAGATACTGTCATAGATGTTGTTTCCTCATATGCCTTCAGGTATGTATAAGGAATTTCTGGAATAACTATTGTTTTCAGAAGCAGAACCTGTATCTCTCAAAAAAGAAACAGCAGCAGCAGAACTTGTAAGTATATTGCCAATCTGTGGGAATAATGGATGGTGATTTGCCATCACGGTGCGCTGTAAATGTTGCCGATGCATGGATGTGCAAATGGCACAAGGGGATAGGGTTCAGTAACTTCAGTGATGTGAAATGTACTGCTACTGGTGTGCTTTATTAATGAAGTTCTATTGCAGCCGCTTGTTTCATCTTATTTGTGTGGTTGAAACGGAGATATGCGTGACTTCCTCTTTTAGTTAGATTCCACTTTCGATAGGAAATTAACCGGAGGGAATTCCTAGTTCCTCTGAACTTAGAGAAACATGCGCATATATAGTACTACATCAACAACTCTCTTTTTGAAAGTACATGTACTCCAATCATTTCAAATGGTTCATAATAATATACTTAAGACCTCCAAAGTCCAAACTGTTTGTCCAAGCGTAAACAATACTCGAGTTATACTCACCCCACATTTGTCGGGCAAAAACAGTACTGGGTAACTGCTAGATGATCTCCCAGTTATGCTCACCAACTAAGACTGCAGTTTCATTCTGACAAATACTTGACGGCGAATTCAGCGATATTCTTGTCGGAGCTCCCTCCTTCCTGCATTGCCTCCTTGGCCTTCTCCATCCACTTCGCAGCATTCCTGCTGTACTCCTCCTTCATCTCCCCATCCATCACCTCCCTGATACACCTCTCCATCTCCCTCCTCAAGCAGCCATTCTCGCCCCGCCGCACCCGCACGCCCATGCCCCACATGCTCTCCACGTACTTTACGATGGTTGGCTGGTCTGCCCAATGCGGCATTGCCATAATTGGTACTCCGGTACCCATCGCCTCCAACGTCGAGTTCCATCCACAGTGTGTCAAGAAACAACCTACATGCATGTTTACGAGCTATAGATTAAACTCCCATTACTTATCAGGTATTTCATTGACTTTTTTCTCGTCTTTTTGACCATATAAAAAGAAATAGTTTGTGATTTCATACCTGTGGCTTGGTGTGCCAGGACCTCAATCTGGGGGCACCAAGAAACAATGAAGCCCTTCTCCTCGCACTTGTTACGGAGTTCTTCCGTCAACTTGTGCGCCTCGTTGGACCTCACAACCCAAAGGAAAGGCTTGCCGGATTCGCACAGTCCATTGCCAAGCTCCTCGAGCTGCGCTGCATCATAGTCGGAGACAGTCCCATAGGACACGAGGATCGAGGACAACAGAGCGAGGACTCTGCTTGTCCAGCCATTCCATGCACGACGCTCCGCTACTGAAGAGGTCGAAGCCGTAAGTCTTGTTGGATGGCAGGCGGTAGTCATCAAGGTAGAACAGTGGCGCCATGTCGACTCCATGAAATCTGCCTCCTGCTCAGTTAACAAGGCGTATATGTCAATCAAGAGAAGGAAAATTGCACTATCAACTAAGAAAAATGAATGTTGACACGTTTGTAGGGGACAGCACACATATATATGCGTGGGTGGAGTGAGTTAGTGGGTTCGCTGTGTTGAGCTTGTGCGTCTATATTGTACTCTCTAAAAAAAGAGATGTTGAGGATCTCTTTATGCTTTGTCAAGCTCAGCAAAGCAGTGTCTGAACCCGGAGCACATACACAACGCAGTATATGATTGTAATCAGTAATCACACACCTTTCACTCGATGTCGCGCAATGAGTATATCAATGCATTGCACGTGCGGGAACATGGGCCGTGCATCATCTCCCTCCTTTTAACTGGTCAAGAGACTACTTAATTATCATTTTTTGGTTTGAATATAAGCAATTACTGTCAATAATTGAGCAGTTACCAGTGGATTATTTCAGTTTAATGGTGTCAGTTACTGGAGAGTAATTCACACATCTATAAAAGACATGGAGACGTCCAGGTTTGAGATACTGAACTCTTCCTTTTCCTTCTTATATTGTATTCTTCCTCTCTAATGAATTTGTACTGAGTATTGAGCGACCGAACCTCATCTGTCTTTCTTCTCAACGTGCACTGGGAAGAGGGATAGCGGTTATCTCTGAGCCATTACCACAGAGAGTTTCTGCATAGGGTAGCAATAATGTTTTTAGGCAGCGCATTTGCATGATCACTTCTGCTCTAATTCATTTATGTTCTATAATGCATCGAGCTTGCACTGCTTCCTGTCTTTATCAAGCCCAACAGTAAGTCATTCGTGTGATCGATCGACTTTGATACTATAATTTTCTTATTTACTTTTTAATGTACAATGAGTAGCCTAATGTTAGTTATGAGTTTTGCATCACTAGTCTTTTACTGTGTTTGCCTCCTAGTAAAATTTCAAATTAAAATATTGCATATATTTCCAACACATGGTGTCCTGCGATTTCTTTGATGTGAGCCATCAGGCCTCTGATTTTCAACTTCTAGCTTATGGCTTATGACTTTCCCGAACAAACAAACGGGATAGCTTCTCCGTTGCCTTTACAAAGCGATTTATCAGGACAAACTTTTCAAAGAAGCATATCGATTTATGCACAAGCATGTGAGCCATCAGGCCTCTAATACGTTTGCACAAGTGCTCATGCTAGAGCTAAAAGCCATCAGGTATAGCCATAAGCCATTAGCCTTAACCTACAATACATCATGAGCTACAGTGATTTGGCGATGCACATGCTACGTTGCCCGAACACATCGAAGACTTGCTTATCAATCCAATGGCTATGAATTAATGACACTTTGCCCATCACTTGGTAATGGCAGAGGATATGCTTCCATGCTTGATTTCTTGTGTTTTGTTATAGTAGAAAACAATTTACGGTTTTACCAATTTGAGGTTACCTTCAACAATTCTTTGGTGAGGATATCCTCTAACCCTGACATGTGGCAGCATTCACTTCCTCCTCCTTGCATTTACCCTTCTCTTCCCCCCTCAAATGCTCTCATTGTGACACGTGGTGGCATCCCTTTCTCCCCTTTTTCTCCCCCTTAAACTAAAAAATCCTGTTTGAAATTTCTCCTGATTTGAATTTTTTTAGTTGAAATCGCTCAAATTGAAATATTCTGAGTTAAAATTTCCCGATTCAAAATTTTTCTAAGACGAAATTTTAAAGTTCAGATTTTTGTTGAGTTGAAACTTCGCGATTTGAAATTTCCCGAGTTGAAGTTTTTCGAGTTGATTTCTTGAGTTGAATTTTTCTGATTTAAGATTTTTTTCGAGTTGAATTTTCTGATTGAAATTTTTCTGAGTCAAATTTCTTTCGAGTTGAAACTTCCTGTTATTCTGGTTTGAAAGTTTCGTGTTTGAGGAAGGAAGTGGTGTGGGAAGTGAGTAGGGAAAGAGGAAGGGGTAAGGTGGATGCAAAATATTGGTGGGTTTTTTTGGGTTGTAACTTATGATTTATAGCCGAAAATTTTGAATTCTAGATTATTCACGATGGACAGCACGTAGAGAGAAATAGTCACATATGATTTTAGCCAGTATAGTTAAACTCGGTACAATTTGTATTACAATCTACCTGTAGACTCTGCCTTGAAAAAACACACCATTTAATAGCTAGTTACTGTAGCACGTATACACGAAAGCCGGCCGAAAGTCCATATGAACCCACCAATTTTTTTAGTTTGATGCTCCAAAATATTTTTCTACTAAATATTAGAAAAGATTCGGCATTGGCGTCCTACCATATATAGGATGCTTGTTGCATTAGGATGTCCAGTAGGTATATATCGCATGACTTCATGGCGTAATAACTTATCTTTGTTGTACTAAAATATTATTTCATAACTATGTGTCATTTTAGTTTAACTAATACAACACTTAAATTGAAGTGTTTGCAGAAACCACCCAGTACTTACAAATCTTTACTATTATAAAATGTGAGTTGGTGGTCATCGGTCCGTTCTTCCTCCTCTCTTCTCAGTCGTCCGATCAAAGATCAACCGTCTAGATCCGCATGTAGGTAGTTCTTCCACTCCTTGCAGAAAAGGTCGAGCCACCACGTGGGCCGTGCTCCTCCTCTTCTCTTCCTCTACATCCTCCGCCTCCCGCAACCACCGCCTCCTTCTCTCCCCTAAACCCTCATTCCGCACCTCCTCCTCAGTGTCGCCACCAATTCCTTTCCCGTACGACAACATTTGGTCGCAGTCCCTCAACTTCCCCCAGCAGCGTCGCATCCTCTCGTCGCTGCCTCCCAACGCATTTGCCTGCCGCCGCCTCCCCACCACCACCTCCTTCAACCGCTGCCTCCTTCTCCCCTGAACCCTCGTGTCGCGCCTCCTCAGAGCCATGGTCGAAGGGGGAAGTGGTCAACGTCAAAGAGTCGTAGTCGAAGGAGACAATGGTTGAAGGTGGCAGTGGTCGAAGTCGAATGGGGTATTGGTCGAAATAAGGGCCATGGTTGAAGTCGGGGCCGAGCATGCTGGCATTGACAGTCGGACGACAAGACACAAGCGCACCGGAGGCCTGCCAATGTACGGCCACCAGCGATGGTCCACCAATCATGACCTATGATCACGCGCGATGGTTGACAGCTTTTAACTTACGACCACGAGGTGTGATCGACGGCTTCTAATTTACGACCATGAGCACTGGTCGATGTGTTTGGACTTACGACCACGAGGTGTGGTCGATGTCTTCCAACTTACGACTACGAGCGCTGGTTAATGTGTTCCGACTTATGACTATAAGGTATTCTCGATGGCTTCCGACTTATGACCACGAACGATGATCGTCGGCTTCCGATGTACAGCCATGAGCCATTGTCAAAGGCTCCCGATTTAGGACCACGATCGATCGTCGACCCCTGCCAACTTACAGCCACTAGCGATGGTCGATTGCTCTTGACCTACGATCACGTGCGATGGTCGACGGCTTCCGACTTATGACGAAGAGGTGTGCTCGAGGGCTCCCGACCTACCACCACGAGATGTGGTCGATGTCTTCCGACTTATGACCACAAGGTGTGATCGACGGCTTCCAATTTACTTGACGAATTTAAAAACTTTTAGAACATATTTGTATGTATATTTTAAAAAATTTTACCACACATGAGTTTTAAAACATGTAGTAAGATAAATTTTAAAAATTCGTAGCAACACACGGGCATTCAGCTAGTATAAAAGATAAATTTGGTTTATGCCACTGGTCTAATTGTACTTTTGGTCCATGCCACTGCTTTTTTTGTCTACTTTGATTATTGCAACTCAAACTCAACTTGTTCATAAAATGCCACTCTGCCGTGATGAAGCTCACACACCGTTGGGTCAGAATGCTTGACCCAGATTGATTGTTTGCAAATGATCGAGGTAGTACGCAAGTAGTAAGAGGCAGCACAAGTGATTAGCTGGATTACGCTAACCGTGAATATTGACCGGACATTTCGTACGAAACAAGCTAGGCGCAGATTACATATATCATTAAATATACGCTTTTGAAGAAATATTGCAGCAGAAATGCTTCCGAATGTCACATTCGGGGCAAAATGCAATAGCAATACTCTTATATTAATAGTCAATATTAGCCGATAGCAGACAGCTGTAGCAGGTGATTGAGGGGGACCTGATGTTGACACAATGCCGTCGGCCCCCTTCCTTGTTGCTTCCCAGGGGACGCCACAGAAGTAGGACAACGTGTCATGTGTAGCAGAAGATAAATTTGTATTGAGTCACTGTTTGAGTAGTAACCAGAAAAATGTTTTATGCCTAAGTTGACAAGTAATTCAGATTCTTTTGATAGATTGGAGGCATTTGATCAATTAGAAGATTTGATGCATTTGATTGACAATGCCCATTTAATTCTCTTGTGAAAAAGACATCTAAAGTCAATCTTGAGAAAATACTCTATTTAAAAGTTAGCTACTGTAGCAAAAGCCAAAAACCACTTTTAGAAGCTGTAAAGAACATGGCCTATATTAGAAAAAAGAGATAAATAAGTGAAATAAAAAATAGATCTACACGGGTCAGAGTACATTGTTCTCTGTGGGAAAATAAATGAGAGTTTTTCTTGAATTGATTTTTTCCGAGATGAAAGTTTCTCGAATTCAAATTCCCCGATATGAAAGTTTCTCGATTTTTTTTAAAGGAATGGAGAAGGGGGCAACGGGAGTGAAGGGAGCGCTCGTGCGGCACACACTGTGCGGAAAGGGGAGGACGGACGGCGTGGGGGGCGACGGCCGTGACCTCGAACCCATGAGGCTGGCCGTAAGATAGTGGTTCCCAACTCTTTCTGCTAGTTGAGCACAAAAGTACATCTCAAAAATACAGTTAAACTTTGGGTGTCAATAGCACTTGCAAGTCTCCGATAATTTTATCAAACTAAAATGAATGTAAGCTAGATTTTCTTACAATCTGCTGATCGATACAAGTAAACTTTAGCTTTGTTTGAAATGACGCCACAATACCATAGTATGTGGTAATCATCGAAGGCAAAATTACTCCTCTCAACATTTGCAAGGTAATCGACGAAGCAGTGGTGGTGACCACATGATCATCACCAATTATGGTGACCAGCTAATTAAGCCTGCACGATTGGACTTTAATTCAACTCGATAAATACGTGGCTGCAAATTCAGCAATGTTCTTGTCAGAGCTCCCTCCTTCCTGCATTGCCTCCTTGACCTTCTCCATCCACTTAGCCGCATTTCTGCTGTACTCATCCTTCCTCTCCCCATCCATCACTTCCCTGATGCACCTCTCCAACTCCTCCCTCGTCAGCAAGCCTTTCTCGTCAGGCCACGTCCGCACACCGATCCCCCATGCGCTCTCGATGTATTTCGCTATGGTTGGCTGGTCCGCCGACTGCGGCATAGCCACCATTGGCACACCGGTAACAATCGCTTCTGTTGTCGAGTTCCATCCGCAATGCGTCAAGAAACAACCTGCATGCTTAAGGAGTCCATGGTTAGGCATGTTTATTTTGCGTGTGGTTTATAGTTGCGGCTTATGGTTTTGCGTCTAGAACAAACGTTTATGCGAACGAAGCTAATACCGGTAAACTAATAAGCTACTTTGAAAATGGTCACACAAACCTAATACTGGTAAACCAATAAGCTGCTTTAAAATGGCTATACGGGTAAGCCGCTTTAAAAAGGTGGCAAATTAAAGAAGTTGTCCTATTTGTTTATTCGGAAGAGTCATAAGCTATAAACCAAAAATAGTGAGGCCACAGTCCCACGACATTATTAGCTCCATATTTAAAATTTTTTCGTTTCATACCTGTGGCTTTATGCGCCAAGACCTCAAGCTGGGGACACCAAGGCACGATTAAGCCCTTCGCCTTGCATTTGTCACGGAGTTCTTGAGATAACTTTTGTGCCTCGCTGGACCTGACAACCCAGAGGAAGGGCTTACCGGAATTGCACAGTCCATTTCCTAGCTCGTCTAGCGCGGCGGCGTCCAGGTTGTAGACGGTCCCATAGGATGCAAGGACAACTGAGCAAGGGGGCTGCTTATCCAGCCATTCCACGCACGGTGCAGTGCCGCTGAAGAAGTTGACGCCGTAGGTCTTGTTCGACGGCAGGCGGTCGTCGCCGAGGTAGAAGGACCGCAACGTCGGGCCAATCGTCTTCGCACGCCATGTCGACTCCATGTATTCTGCCTCCTGCTCAGTTTGCCGATCATATATATGTCACATGGTCGGAGAAGGCAAGAGCAGAACGCGTGTCATTCACTCACCTGTGGCTCGAGATCGCGGAAGGAGTTGACAAACACGTCGTCGGCGTCCTCAAGGCCATCGAACTGCCGGGTCGAGACGTCGAGGTACTTGGGGTACAACTCCGGCGCCGCCACGAACGGCGGCACGTCCTCCTGCGCCAACTCCACGCTGAGCACCCCTCGACGCAGCAGCGCTCTCCCGTCCGTCATCGGCAGCGGCACGCGCCCCGCCCACACCTCCCCGTAGATCAAGTCTACCGCGCAAGGCTGCGACATGAATGCAGCGGTCGCCACGCCCGCTGCCCGCGCCACCTGTAATGACCTGAAATTTTCAAAAATTTGAAGTTTGATTGAATTTCCGAATTCAATTGCAAATTGAGACTCTTGAGCCTAATCTGCACTAATCTTGGAGAAAAGTGGGCACTAATCTTGATGCAATCAACCCCACACGGCTGCCGCCGCCGTTGCTCCTCCCTCCTGAAAATATCCCGTTGCTTGATCTTTTCCTTGCCACCGAGCCTCCTTCTCGCGCATTCCCCCTCTTGCCAGCTCCCTGCCGCCTCCCCAGATCGCTAGCTACCCCGCCAGCTGCCCTTCCAGACGCCTCTCACCCCGTGAGTCACCGCCGCCTTGACCTCTCCTGGCGTCGAACCGCCTCCGGACGCACGTGAAAGCCAGACACCACCCCAACCTCTCTTACACATCCCAGTGACGATCCCTATCCGCCCGATTAGCTTCTCGTCGTCCTCACCGCTGGCCATTGCCAAGAAACCGAAGGTGAGCCCTAATTGCCATCCCGTTGATTCACCCGATTGCAATCCGATTCCTTGCTTCCGTAGCTCCCTCAAGGCCCCCAAAGAACTTCCGAACCATCGGCCAAGCTTCCCCTTGTCCTCTCTTCTCCGGCGCCGTGAGCCACTTCACCGCTGCCCACCCCCGCCGTGGCTAGCTCGATACGAGCTTCCCCAGCCTCGGCCGACCTTTTCCCGAGTTCCCCCACCGCCCAAGGATGCTCTAGCACCCACCCAATTGCCTAGAACCTCCCCCGTTAGCACACAAGCTCAAAAACGGCCATGGGAGAAAAGTCCTCGCCGCCGGCGAATGCAACCTCCGCCGGCCCTCCAACCGCCAAAAATGAACTCTTCTCACTGCCACGAACCCAACCATACCCTTGGTTTGTGTCGCAAGTCGCCGGAGCGCCGCCGCCAGCCGCCGCCTCCCTCCCCTGTTCCTTGCGCGCGCGCTCGCCTGAGGAGGAAGAAGAACAGTGCCGTTCGGCACTGTTCCTCCGACCCGGCCGCCCGACTTGGCTGAGCCAAGCCAGCTCCGCCCGCACCAGGCGCGCCCCGACCGGACCGGGTTGAGTTGGCTGCGCCGAACCGCCTCGCCCGAGCCCATGCAGCAGTGACGCCGAGCCCGATGAATAGTGCGACCGAGCCCAAGGAATAGTACTTGACCCAAACCCAAAAATACATGTTTATACTCCCCGGATCCGTTTCGAGCCCGCCAATCCATTTTTTAGCTCCAAATATTCATGCCAAGCCCCAAAAATGCCAAAATACATCATTTTGACCAATTTAATATCCCAAATTCAAATTTGGCATCCATTTCTCCAAAAATCCTAGAAGAATCCAAGACTCCCCAAAACACCAAATCACCTCCATTTTGACCAGCAATATCTTGAATCCAAAAATAATTTCCATGTCTCCAAATTTAAAGCGTATAAATTTAAGTTTCCCTTGACCTATACAATTTAACTTATTAAATCTCGATTTTTCGTAAATTCAAATTACTCCTTGTTACCCAAAATAAATCTTAATAGAATTCAAATCCATTCAGTTCAAGGATTGACCATCCACTTCTAAGATTCTATCTTTATTTCTCCGAATCCGCCTAACACCCATATACATCTTTTAATAGCCCGGAATCTAGCAAATCCAGTTGTAGCCGTATCAACTTACCAAGCACCATTGAACCTTGGCCGCCTAACCCAACTCACTTACCCGGTTCATTCTCCCATATCGGATACCAATAATCCATAGAACCTCTAAAAATCCGACCCAAGCTCTAAACCTTAATTCAGTCCGAACTTTTTCTCGTTCAACGAAACCCTATTAGCAATTGTGCCCTTTTTATTAGCTCAAACCTATCTACGCTCTACCACTAAGGTCCCAAACAACCTTGAGAAATATTCTAACTCAAGAATCCGACACCATCCATACACTCTATCATTCGTCGAAATCCATACAATGCCTTTTCGCATTGCCGATTATCCTAAAACCATAGCCTAAGTTCGATCCTGTTAAGCCAAACTCTTCACCGCCTAAACCCTTGACGCGGATACGCTCACGTCTTGCGCTTCTCAGTTAAATATATTATTTAACTGGAAGGAATTATTAAGCCGTATTAAATATTATCAGGTGAACTCTAATTTAATTGGGTCTTTAATTATTATACTTAGCGATACAGAGTTACTACTATTTTATTTAATTATATACAGGGCCATACTCGATCTGTACAAGCCTAAAGTGAAGATGCGTTTAGAAGGTCTCATCAACACTAGTGCATCGTCGATCACTTCAAGTGTACAAGATGATGAGGACGTTCCGATTGGTCAGATCATGCGAGCACGAGCTAAAAATAAAATTAAACAAAAGGTGAACTCGCTTCTTGCTAAGTTACAATTTAATTTATATGAGAATTTGTTACTATCTAATTTTAGTGTTTTATGCATATTTAAGTATAAGGAGGAAAATACGGGCCAAAGTATTGGGAGGAGCACAAAGCCGGTCAAGTCATATGCCTGTGTCTCTTCCTCGACCGAGATCAATCTGGACTACTACGTGTGCATGTATGGAGATCAATCTGGACTAGTACGTGCGCATGTATGGAGCTATGCATGGAAAGTAATAAAATGTGAGGAAAGTATCATAAGAAATCAAGAATAGAAAGAGTCAAAACAAGAATCAGTTTCGACAGCAAGGATCCGAATAAGATTTAGCCGTACGGTTTTTTTAAAGGAATACATGCATGTAATCCGAGCTGTGTACGTTTTAATTTTTGGAATTGGTTTCTAGTTGCCGTCGGCCTTAGGACTATATAATGTAAGGTGCTGCGCACCCTAAAGGGGTGAGACCACCAGAAAACAGATCTATTATTTTGAGAGAGCCATGACGCTTGTTCTTCCTAGGGTTTGACACACAGATGTAACCTAGAGGGGAATCGGGCGTTCTTCCCCGTCGTTCTTGTGATTCCTTGTGATTTGCAGGAGCGACAACACGTCTACTTGGTGGTCGAGTAGACGGGATCACGAGCGTGTGGTTGGGCGAATTCTTTTGTCGCAGGTTGCTGTTCTAACAGTGATTGGCGCCATCGATTCGTCAGGTTACACGGATCCAATTATCTCCATCGATCCTACGCCGTGAAGATCGGGCAATCCCCCGCATCATCTTGGTATCAGAGCGAGGTTGACACGGTAGGATTATTTACCCTTAGCTAGTATCATATTTAGTTTTCAATCCTAGAATCCAGAAAATTGCCTCACAAAAATACCATCATGTACCTAGACCTTTGTGCCCAGATTTGGTTTTAGTTTTGCATTATCAAATTTTAATCCATGTGTTAGATTGCTCATAGTTGCTGTCGATCATTGCATTGTAACCTAAAACCAGAAAAATACCAAAACTTTCGTCCACGAAATTCCGCCGTAATTCCTTTTCGCCACCAAAATTCTGCTACAACAGCCTCATTAATTTTTTTTTTGATCCACTGGAACCCACCTTTGCATCCACGCCGCCGCCAAATTTTGCAGAAACCTAAAAATTCATCTGATCCTACGCCAGGCGTTACACACATTTTCCCACCAAATCCCAGGCAGGTCCACCTGTGTGCCTCTCCACGCCGCGTTGCAGCTGTGCAAGTTTTCCCTGTTTTGTGGGCTAAACCTCAGAAAAACTTGCTGTCGCATAGCCCTTTCTTTGTTCCTGTTGATTGCGTTCACTCAACTCTCGTGAGACTAGCAAAGAGAAGTTTTTGCTGCACCAAAGTTCCAAGGCTATATTGTCTCCCTCCTGTTCACGTATCCAACCGAGAGCACCAAAAAAAAAAAGAAAGAAAGAGATAATCGGTTCAAAAAGAAGAAGAAGACCGATTGAAAAAAAACAGTGAAAAAAATCAAAACAAAAAAAAAAAAAAAAAGGAAAGTGCTCTCGGGCGATTTTTTTGAGGAGAATAATTCAAATTTTCGTATAATTTCTTGGCACTATTTTGTATGTGCTCGGCCATATCTATTTGGTGCATATACTCAGTTATTGCATGGTGCTTATATCCACTTTGTTACACGTCCTATTTTGCTATCTTTATCCCATCCAGTGACGGCAACTTAGGACATTGTTAACTTTTGGATTATTATTTGATTTTGCATTAACTGAGTTACATATCTATTACTCCTTGCTACATATATCCCTCCAAGCTCCACATATAAGCCATTGTTATAACAATGCTTGTGCAATTGAATTCGCTTGATCTATCACCTTTGATTGTCTACCGTCCCCAAGGTATGTGTGTCTTCACAATCCAAGGAGGCATAAGAACTTCGGTTGGTAAGAGAAGGCGAGAATGAGTGATTCCACATAAATTCCACATATTCTTTGCTATTTTCTTTTTGCAATACTAACAATGGCAAGATATCCAACATTTCGTTCCTCATGGTGCGACTCTCGATACTTGTATTTTCCATTCTATGGAAGTACAAATCCGGAGGAGTATCTTGAATGGGTGGAACAACTTGAATGTGACCTTAAGTTTCAGAAGCTGTCCGAAGCCAAGAAAGTGACACAAGCCACCATGGAGTTTGAAAAATATGCATGCATTTGGTGGAAACAATATCCTGAGAAGCAATATGTCACTATTTGGAAAGAATTAAAGGAAGTCATGAGAAAGAAGTTTGTGCCATATGAGTATGAGCTAGAGTTACTTCATCATATAAAGAGCATTCGCCAAGGACGTCGATCTGTCCAATCGTATTATGATGAGCTGGATTATGCTATGTATCGTGCCAATATCACAGAAGCATGTGCAAAGAGAGCTTACTTCAAAAGAGGTTTGAATTCCGAGATCGCTGCTATTGTTCGTTTGAAATATGATGGTAGTATGCAGGATCTTGTGAATTATGCTATAGAGCAGGAGAAGAAAATTAAGGAGAGGTGTACACCAAGTTTCAACCTGAGTCCACACTTCAGTTCGTGTGCCTTTACTAGTGTGTCACATGAGAAGACGACCGAGCATGGGACTTTCCCTTCGGTCAAGGCGTCATATAGTGCTGCCCCATTGCTACATGAGGAGATCGTGGTTGATGGTAATTGCGTCATTGCTGGCCCACGATCCATAAAAGATGAGATGCTTCAAAACCCATGTAAGGATGAGAGCCACATAGCCAAATTGAGTGGGAGTGATAAAAAGAGTGAGTTGTGTGATTCCACCATATGTGAGGTTGAGAGCATCCATATTGAGAATGAGAGAAATATACAAAAGAAAGAGAGAAGTAGATGATAGTACAAGTGAGATTATTTTTATACTAACGACTTACTCTCTACTTCTAGTGTTGTTTCTCACATTGTGCAGGTTAAAGAAGAAGAGAAGCTAAATGCTAAACAAACCGCACAACTTGAAGTTGAAGCTACACTACCTACATCACCTACATCATCTGAGGAGGACGTTCAAGGTAACAATAAGTGTGATATATTGGTAGTTCATCAAGAAAAGGTGAGTAATTGTGAGAATTTTTGTGCCCAATTGGAAATACCATATTCTGAATTTAATATGCTTAATTTACATAATGTTGAATTAATTACTCATAAAGAAGTTCTTACTCGAATATCTCCTAGTGATTCTTTGTATTATATCATGTTCGATGATCCTACAGAGCTATCTATTGTGATTCAGAATGTTGCTGAAATTTCATGTTTAAAATCACTAGTTAGTACCTATGCCTACACATATAAGTTCAATTTAATTGGAGATTATGATGTAGATGACAAGTTTTATGTTTACCGAATATGCATTACATGTGATAAGCTTGTTGAATTGAAATTGCATATTTTGGATAAACAATCTTTTGTGCCATATCATGATCACAATGAGATGAGTTTCAACAATAGTGCTTCATATTTTAAAAGATTTCTTAAGCATACTTATTCATCCTTTAATGTACAATCATATACAAATAATCAGAGTAGTGCAGTTGAAGCATGGAAGGCACTAAAAATTTTCTCCCCTATATTTGAACAACTTAATTTGGTTTGGCCCATTAATGACTTGTCCATGTACTTAGCAAAGTCGAGGACGACTTTTTCTCAAGGAAGGGAGAATGATATGAATGACAGTATTGCAATGCATACATCTTATAGCTACTGTTGTACTAAATGGTATATACAAAACAATAAGAATGACACAATAATTGATTCATACATATACCATGCATATGTGTTATTCTTTTTGTTTACTATGCCTTCAGATGTTCATGATGTGCTAAACAGGAGAAGTGCTGACGACAAATATATATATCATGTATACACGTTGTATTCTTTGTTTAGTACAATTTCAGGCTATCAAAAGCCGAGGACGGCTTTTCTTGAAGAAGGGGAGGATGACGCGGATACGCTCACGTCTTGCGCTTCTCAGTTAAATATATTATTTAACTGGAAGGAATTATTAAGCCGTATTAAATATTATCAGGTGAACTCTAATTTAATTGGGTCTTTAATTATTATACTTAGCGATACAGAGTTACTACTATTTTATTTAATTATATACAGGGCCATACTCGATCTGTACAAGCCTAAAGTGAAGATGCGTTTAGAAGGTCTCATCAACACTAGTGCATCGTCGATCACTTCAAGTGTACAAGATGATGAGGACGTTCCGATTGGTCAGATCATGCGAGCACGAGCTAAAAATAAAATTAAACAAAAGGTGAACTCGCTTCTTGCTAAGTTACAATTTAATTTATATGAGAATTTGTTACTATCTAATTTTAGTGTTTTATGCATATTTAAGTATAAGGAGGAAAATACGGGCCAAAGTATTGGGAGGAGCACAAAGCCGGTCAAGTCATATGCCTGTGTCTCTTCCTCGACCGAGATCAATCTGGACTACTACGTGTGCATGTATGGAGATCAATCTGGACTAGTACGTGCGCATGTATGGAGCTATGCATGGAAAGTAATAAAATGTGAGGAAAGTATCATAAGAAATCAAGAATAGAAAGAGTCAAAACAAGAATCAGTTTCGACAGCAAGGATCCGAATAAGATTTAGCCGTACGGTTTTTTTAAAGGAATACATGCATGTAATCCGAGCTGTGTACGTTTTAATTTTTGGAATTGGTTTCTAGTTGCCGTCGGCCTTAGGACTATATAATGTAAGGTGCTGCGCACCCTAAAGGGGTGAGACCACCAGAAAACAGATCTATTATTTTGAGAGAGCCATGACGCTTGTTCTTCCTAGGGTTTGACACACAGATGTAACCTAGAGGGGAATCGGGCGTTCTTCCCCGTCGTTCTTGTGATTCCTTGTGATTTGCAGGAGCGACAACACGTCTACTTGGTGGTCGAGTAGACGGGATCACGAGCGTGTGGTTGGGCGAATTCTTTTGTCGCAGGTTGCTGTTCTAACAGTGATTGGCGCCATCGATTCGTCAGGTTACACGGATCCAATTATCTCCATCGATCCTACGCCGTGAAGATCGGGCAATCCCCCGCATCATCTTGGTATCAGAGCGAGGTTGACACGGTAGGATTATTTACCCTTAGCTAGTATCATATTTAGTTTTCAATCCTAGAATCCAGAAAATTGCCTCACAAAAATACCATCATGTACCTAGACCTTTGTGCCCAGATTTGGTTTTAGTTTTGCATTATCAAATTTTAATCCATGTGTTAGATTGCTCATAGTTGCTGTCGATCATTGCATTGTAACCTAAAACCAGAAAAATACCAAAACTTTCGTCCACGAAATTCCGCCGTAATTCCTTTTCGCCACCAAAATTCTGCTACAACAGCCTCATTAATTTTTTTTTTGATCCACTGGAACCCACCTTTGCATCCACGCCGCCGCCAAATTTTGCAGAAACCCTAAAAAAATTCATCTGATCCTACGCCAGGCGTTACACACATTTTCCCACCAAATCCCAGGCAGGTCCACCTGTGTGCCTCTCCACGCCGCGTTGCAGCTGTGCAAGTTTTCCCTGTTTTGTGGGCTAAACCTCAGAAAAACTTGCTGTCGCATAGCCCTTTCTTTGTTCCTGTTGATTGCGTTCACTCAACTCTCGTGAGACTAGCAAAGAGAAGTTTTTGCTGCACCAAAGTTCCAAGGCTATATTGTCTCCCTCCTGTTCACGTATCCAACCGAGAGCACCAAAAAAAAAAAGAAAGAAAGAGATAATCGGTTCAAAAAGAAGAAGAAGACCGATTGAAAAAAAACAGTGAAAAAAATCAAAACAAAAAAAAAACAAAAAAAAAAGGAAAGTGCTCTCGGCGATTTTTTGAGGAGAATAATTCAAATTTTCGTATAATTTCTTGGCACTATTTTGTATGTGCTCGCCATATCTATTTGGTGCATATACTCAGTTATTGCATGGTGCTTATATCCACTTTGTTACACGTCCTATTTTGCTATCTTTATCCCATCCAGTGACGGCAACTTAGGACATTGTTAACTTTTGGATTATTATTTGATTTTGCATTAACTGAGTTACATATCTATTACTCCTTGCTACATATATCCCTCCAAGCTCCACATATAAGCCATTGTTATAACAATGCTTGTGCAATTGAATTCGCTTGATCTATCACCTTTGATTGTCTACCGTCCCCAAGGTATGTGTGTCTTCACAATCCAAGGAGGCATAAGAACTTCGGTTGGTAAGAGAAGGCGAGAATGAGTGATTCCACATAAATTCCACATATTCTTTGCTATTTTCTTTTTGCAATACTAACAATGGCAAGATATCCAACATTTCGTTCCTCATGGTGCGACTCTCGATACTTGTATTTTCCATTCTATGGAAGTACAAACCGAGGAGTATCTTGAATGGGTGGAACAACTTGAATGTGACCTTAAGTTTTGAAGCTGTCCGAAGCCAAGAAAGTGACACAAGCCACCATGGAGTTTGAAAAATATGCATGCATTTGGTGGAAACAATATCCGAGAAGCAATATGTCACTATTTGGAAAGAATTAAAGGAAGTCATGAGAAAGAAGTTTGTGCCATATGAGTATGAGCTAGAGTTACTTCATCATATAAAGAGCATTCGCCAAGGACGTCGATCTGTCCAATCGTATTATGATGAGCTGGATTATGCTATGTATCGTGCCAATATCACAGAAGCATGTGCAAAGAGAGCTTACTTCAAAAGAGGTTTGAATTCCGAGATCGCTGCTATTGTTCGTTTGAAATATGATGGTAGTATGCAGGATCTTGTGAATTATGCTATAGAGCAGGAGAAGAAAATTAAGGAGAGGTGTACACCAAGTTTCAACTCGAGTCCACACTTCAGTTCGTGTGCCTTTACTAGTGTGTCACATGAGAAGACGACCGAGCATGGGACTTTCCCTTCGGTCAAGGCGTCATATAGTGCTGCCCCATTGCTACATGAGGAGATCGTGGTTGATGGTAATTGCGTCATTGCTGGCCCACGATCCATAAAAGATGAGATGCTTCAAAACCCATGTAAGGATGAGAGCCACATAGCCAAATTGAGTGGGAGTGATAAAAAGAGTGAGTTGTGTGATTCCACCATATGTGAGGTTGAGAGCATCCATATTGAGAATGAGAGAAATATACAAAAAGAAAAGAGAGAAGTAGATGATAGTACAAGTGAGATTATTTTTTATACTAACGACTTACTCTCTACTTCTAGTGTTGTTTCTCACATTGTGCAGGTTAAAGAAGAAGAGAAGCTAAATGCTAAACAAACCGCACAACTTGAAGTTGAAGCTACACTACCTACATCACCTACATCATCTGAGGAGGACGTTCAAGGTAACAATAAGTGTGATATATTGGTAGTTCATCAAGAAAAGGTGAGTAATTGTGAGAATTTTTGTGCCCAATTGGAAATACCATATTCTGAATTTAATATGCTTAATTTACATAATGTTGAATTAATTACTCATAAAGAAGTTCTTACTCGAATATCTCCTAGTGATTCTTTGTATTATATCATGTTCGATGATCCTACTGAGCTATCTATTGTGATTCAGAATGTTGCTGAAATTTCATGTTTAAAATCACTAGTTAGTACCTATGCCTACACATATAAGTTCAATTTAATTGGAGATTATGATGTAGATGACAAGTTTTATGTTTACCGAATATGCATTACATGTGATAAGCTTGTTGAATTGAAATTGCATATTTTGGATAAACAATCTTTTGTGCCATATCATGATCACAATGAGATGAGTTTCAACAATAGTGCTTCATATTTTAAAAGATTTCTTAAGCATACTTATTCATCCTTTAATGTACAATCATATACAAATAATCAGAGTAGTGCAGTTGAAGCATGGAAGGCACTAAAAATTTTCTCCCCTATATTTGAACAACTTAATTTGGTTTGGCCCATTAATGACTTGTCCATGTACTTAGCAAAGTCGAGGACGACTTTTTCTCAAGGAAGGAGAATGATATGAATGACAAGATTGCAATGCATACATCTTATAGCTCTTGTTGTACTAAATGGTATATACAAAACAATAAGAATGACACAATAATTGATTCATACATATACCATGCATATGTGTTATTCTTTTTGTTTACTATGCCTTCAGATGTTCATGATGTGCTAAACAGAGAAGTGCTTGACGACAAATATATATATCATGTATACACGTTGTATTCTTTGTTTAGTACAATTTCAGGCTATCAAAAGCCGAGGACGGCTTTTCTTGAAGAAGGGAGGATGACGCGGATACGCTCACGTCTTGCGCTTCTCGATTAAATATATTATTTAACGGAAGGAATTATTAAGCCGTATTAAATATTATCGGTGAACTCTAATTTAATTGGGTCTTTAATTATTATACTTAGCGATCTGAGTTACTACTATTTTATTTAATTATATACAGGGCCATACTCGATCTGTACAAGCCTAAAGTGAAGATGCGTTTAGAAGGTCTCATCAACACTAGTGCATCGTCGATCACTTCAAGTGTACAAGATGATGAGGACGTTCCGATTGGTCGATCATGCGAGCACGAGCTAAAAATAAAATTAAACAAAAGGTGAACTCGCTTCTTGCTAAGTTACAATTTAATTTATATGAGAATTTGTTACTATCTAATTTTAGTGTTTTATGCATATTTAAGTATAAGGAGGAAAATACGGGCCAAAGTATTGGGAGGAGCACAAAGCCGGTCAAGTCATATGCCTGTGTCTCTTCCTCGACCGAGATCAATCTGGACTACTACGTGTGCATGTATGGAGATCAATCTGGACTAGTACGTGCGCATGTATGGAGCTATGCATGGAAAGTAATAAAATGTGAGGAAAGTATCATAAGAAATCAAGAATAGAAAGAGTCAAAACAAGAATCAGTTTCGACAGCAAGGATCCGAATAAGATTTAGCCGTACGGTTTTTAAAGGAATACATGCATGTAATCCGAGCTGTGTACGTTTTAATTTTTGGAATTGGTTTCTAGTTGCCGTCGGCCTTAGGACTATATAATGTAGGTGCTGCGCACCTAAAGGGTGAGACCACCGAAAACAGATCTATTATTTTGAGAGAGCCATGACGCTTGTTCTTCCTAGGGTTTGACACACAGATGTAACCTAGAGGGAATCGCGTTCTTCCCGTCGTTCTTGTGATTCCTTGTGATTTGCAGGAGCGACAACACGTCTACTTGGTGGTCGAGTAGACGGGATCACGAGCGTGTGGTTGGGCGAATTCTTTTGTCGCAGGTTGCTGTTCTAACAGTGATTGGCGCCATCGATTCGTCAGGTTACACGGATCCAATTATCTCCATCGATCCTACGCCGTGAAGATCGGGCAATCCCCCGCATCAACCCTGGCCACCCCGCCTATTTTCTTTATGTACTTTTGGATTGTGTGTCTGTATTTGGTTCCCAGCTTGCATTCCGCAAAGTAGGAACTAATGTATGTTCATTTTTCTACGCTAGTACTCGGACCACGCGAGTTGGTCAACAGAAGGACTACAAGAGCAGTTAAAGAAAGCGATGCTCACCCCGAAGATCACGTGAAGATAATCAGAGACTAAGGACCAAGAGGCAAGTCACATGTTTTTGATCATATTGAATCCCATTAAATTACATTATTTATTTAATGTATTTTCATTATTGATAGTTGCGAACTGATAATTGCTTAAAACAAAGATTTAGAATGGCATGCTATCTAGATAATCCTACCACTGATAAAAAGCCCCATTTAACTTGATGGCCATATTCACCTTGACAACCTTAGTAAGAAATAATATAGGGTATTAAAGTAATCATGATCGTCACATACAACAACTTTGTACTACTAAGGTGTTGGCCGCAGGCCGGTAGGATTTCAAAGCTAATGCTAAGGTAAAGATGTGTTGTGGGAAATCACGTGGTGATCTACGCCCACGACTTTACCTTAGAGGAATTAAGACTCGGAAGGGTGTGCTGTGGGAAATCACGCGGTGATCTACGCCCACGACCTTGCCCGAGTGTGAGGCTGGTATGGATGGGTGGTGGTAGTGCCAGTGGGCATAGAGGGAGATGTGGTTGGATGCCTCAGGTGAAAAATGTAAGGACGAGAACCTTGTGCCAAGTAAAAGACATGGTCAACGCTCAAGCCACAGGAGTTGACTTGTCAACACTGGTCTAGTAGCTGCTCCATTCAATTGAAACTCTACAGGCTGTGATGACAGGTAGACGGGGAGTTAGGTATGCTGCGGGTACCTAACAACGGTAGTATTCACTCACAAGCGGCTAGAGAAGAGTATGTGCGCAATTGTAGCCGTGACTGAGTAATGCTATCGGGTAGAGTCTATATAAAGAATGGAGTAGTGAACCGACCTGGCTTTCTTAACTCTGTCGCGGGAGTTAAGGGATCGTGTGGGTAAAGTTGAGCAGCTCTGCAGAGTGAAATAAATGGTATTCGAATACGCCGTGCTTCCGGTTAATGAAGCTGTGTTAATTGGGTGATTCCAACAACGAGGCATAAGTAGTGTTTCTGAGGTTGTTAAATTGAATAATGATGAGATTTTATCTGATAACAGAAAACCCCTGATCTTAAGAAGAAAATGTTTTACTTTTAATTGTTTGCAAATAAAACTGCATCCACTTCATAATAAAACCACTATACACCCTCCACCCGAGAACCCTGGCAATTAGTTATATAGTATTTCCACATGTGATTTGCTGAGTACGGGGTGGGAGTACTCAGGCTTGCCTAATTTTCCCCCAACAGATACCAGAAGAAAGGGGGAGTAATTCAAGATTTCGCATTAGGGTTACGACCGCACTCAAGCGTTCCTGTGGAGTTTTCTTCGGCTCTTCTGTGTGTAAGTTAAGGGGGTGTTTGGTTGCCAGCCACACTTTGCCACAAGTTGCCACGCCTAAGGTTAGGCAAGTTTGACCAACTTGGCAGCTGTTTGGTTGCAGCCACAGTTGTGGCAAGATTCCCTTCCAGCAAACTAGGTCCCACGCGTCAGTGACTCAAAAAAGTGTGGCAAGATTCCCTTAGGCTTGCTAAGGTGTGGCAAAGAATTTGAGCACCTCAACTTAGGCAAGTGTGGCAATTTTTGTTGGCAAAGTGTGGCTAGCAACCAAACAGCCCCTAAGTTTTGGGCTTGAACGCCCGTATTGTCATTAAAGCTGGCCATTAGGTCTTACTTTAATCCAATTAACTCTTTTTAAATGGCTTATGAGCAGGCATGATACACTGTTAAGCCGCAACAGAACTCCTGCGCTGTTGCAGGCCGTGCGACGTCCCTGTTCCCAAAAGTCGGGGGCGTTACACCACCCGCCGCGCCCACGGTACGTGCGGGTCATACACCAGCACGCGAGCTGGTCTCCCCGCCCGGGCCTCGGCGTCGATGACGTGCGCCAGCGTCTCGGACCCCACGGCCTCCAGCCGGCGGCAGTACTCCACTGGGTCGGGGCACGAGGCCATGCCACCGGCGTCGAAGCCGTCGGAGATGGCTGCCACGCGGAAGGGGTCGCCGGGGGGCGGGCCAGTAGAGAGCACGTAGCGGGTTGTAACGAGTGTCGGGCGGAGAACGTGATACGCGAGGCGGTGGCCGAACTGGACCATCGGGTTCGTGTGACCTTGCGCCGGCAACGGCACCAGGAGGACGTGGGCGCCGCCGTTTTCATGGCGGGAGGAGGAGGTGCTCACGCTCTCCATAATTTAGTTAGTGTTGCTTGGCTGTTAGTTCAGAGGGGCTTAAGATTTATATACAAGTGTTTCAGGCTTGCAGCAGAGTGGCGCGCAAGTAAAACTCGCTTTGACTAGTATTACAGGATAGGAACCAACGTGCTGTCTTACGGGAAGATTCCTGCGCTTCTGTCAACGTGCAAAACAAAAAGGGAGTGTACAACATTCGATTATTTTTAGGACAAAAACAATCAAATTTTGAGTCGTTAGATGGAGATCCAACACCCTAAATCATTTTTTTGGAGGGGGTCATTTTTTTTGGAGGGGGGCTTGTATGAGTGGATCCGTTGGATAGAGATCTAACGCCCCAGATCAATCTGACTGTTTTTGTCCTCAAAAATAGTTGAATGTTGTATAGATATTCCTTAACAAAAAACTTCATGAAAATAATATAATACTACCAGGGTTTGCTGCGCTCCTCACGTCCGGAGCGAAAAAGTTGCGTCACACGCTTCCCAGCCATATAATCCTCGTCCACTCGTTCTACCATCATCTGCTGCTAATAACTTTTGATCACTAACCACCATTTTTTTTCTCATCTATTTTTTCTCCCACCGACTGCGATGCATAAATTTCTCTCTCCATTACTCTGACAAGCTCCCCTGCTCCTTCCCCACCCACTCTTGCCTCATCCCCTACCCGCTATCTAGCTGCCTCTCTATCACACTCACATATCATCGATCTCCTGTGAGTTCCGACCATGGCTTACCTTCTACGAGTTGCCTGGCGGGCGCCGCCCTATCGTGCCGCGCGTCCGACATCACAGTCATCCATTGCAGCGCGCGAAACCCAAATGTGAACGCCGGTGGCGAGCGCCGCCGCTACCGTGACATGCTCTTCCACGACACCTTCCAGGCACCATGTGGCGATGGAGCAAGTACGTTAGTAATTATTGACCCTAATGCCTGTTGGTATACTTATTGGACGAATTTTCTAGATTTTTTGCAACACATTTCTCTAATTGTTATAGGAGGTGTTTCATTTTGTTGTAGAAGTGTTTTTGCAAATCTTGTATCAATAGGAATTTTGTTGTAGTTGGGTTGCGGATTTGTTGCACAAGAATTTTTCTATTGCAATGAGTTTACTAAGAGGCATTTGTTGCAACTGTCTTTTGATTTGTTGCACGAAGGTAAATTATTGTTGCAGTAGGGATGTCTATTTGTTGCATTGAGGAATGCATGTTTGTTACATCGAGGTTTTGCGTTTATTTGTTTGCACAGTTTTTGTGAAAAAATGTTGCAAATGCACAAAAACTGTGCAAACATCATTGTTGATTGTGCAGTATATGTTTTGAATGTTGCAACAGTGTAACTGATGCGGCCCAGACTACTAATCATATATCTGAATTTAGTTCTTGTGTACGGATTATTTCACATGAATTATTTTCAGACTTTATTGTGAAGGAAGAATATGGGAATGTGAGGGTTTGTTAGGCAGAGCCTGGCATTGAGCAGTGTGTGCATGCATTTAAGCCAAAGCATTCATGCGCTGTGTGCTGCTATTTTTTGAGTTTAACTCGGTAGAAAGCCAAGGAGATCATGTACATGAGAAGAAATATCTGCATGCAACATAGCCTGGACATGTACGTATGCATATGCCAAGTGTATACGTTGCAAACAAGGAAACTGATTTGGATCTTTGGGTAGTTAGTCACGTATAATCAAGAAAAGGAAAAGGAAGTATAGTCTTTGTTTGAAACAACTGGAGATAAGGATGTAGGATATCGTATTAGGAGGCAAAAAATTAGGAAGAGAGCGGATCCTTTCTATTGCTTGCGCATGGTGGAAGCTAGCATCATGCACATATCTTTCTTTGTGTGATGTTGGCTGGGACCACCAAGAGATAGAGATGTGCTAAAAATGGCCCAACATGATTGTGTTTTGAGTCGAAATCCTAGTCTAGTTACGTGAATTAGTGGCCTACGTGCTATGTGCATGCATGAGGGCTTTAACCAAATTGTGTTCGGCTATATAAGCCATGGATATGCGCCATGTATTGGGAAGACCAGAGTTTTATGATGAATTACACCACATTGTGTGAGTTTTGGTCGTGTGCCATTAGGGTTCTATCCCTGTTATCAAGTTTGCTAGTTCTTGTTAAAAACTTGGCATCTTGTCTGGGTCTATTACAACTTGTTCCTGAGATCGACATCAAGCGCCTAGGTTCTTGGGATCGATCTGTTGTTCCACAAATCTTTCTATCAAAATCGGGTGCGGGATAGTTATCTTTTGCTACTGATAATCCACCATAAAAGATTGGGCAACATACATATTTAATCTCATCTCGAGGTTCGATCCGCATCATTTGGTTTGGCCATGTGCCATTAGGATCCAATCCTTTTATCGAGTTTGCTAGTTCTTGTTAAAAACTTGGCATCCTGTGCAGGTATATTACGGCTTGTTCTTGAGAGCGACATCAAGTGCCTAGGTTCTTGGGATCGATCTCTTATTCCACAAATCTTTCTATCAAAGATCGGATTGCGGGATAGTTATCTTTTGGTGTTGATAATCCACCATGAAAGATTGGGCAACCTACGGATTCAATCTCATCTCGAGATTCAATTCACATCAGTAACTCTTTTTATTGAAATTAGATTAAATTATTTTGGGATTTCTACACCACTTTTCAAATATATTAATGTCTTATATTGTGTAAGATGTCCATTACTACTCAATGTTTTTGTCCAATTTGTTGATAAAATGAGAATTTTAAATATTTTTTTGATGTTGGCACTTATACTTTGTAATGTTGCATATGTGTACAAAATTGTTGCAGATGTTGTGTGGAATTGTTGGCTCAATTTGGTGGACCATACGATGGGAATGCTTCCATTGTACATCCGGACACCAGTAAAACCCGACTATCAACCAAGAGAATTATTATAAGAATATGTAACCTAGCATTATGTTTTCTCAATGCAATTGTCCAAATTGCTGGCATAATTGTGTGCACAGATACTATTATATATGTTTTTTTTAAAAAATAGATACTACATTATTTTAATGTTAAAACTCGATTTGTAACTACAAGGACAGTAATATATCTTTCATTATTCTGCACTGTTATAGCAATTCAACTAAGAGCAATCAAGTAATAGGCAAGTTTTGTCAAGCACAATAGCAAACGATGCACCTCTTCTTGATTGTATCTTTTTGCACATGACAAACAATGACTAGCCTATTTTTAGTGTCACACACAAAATTTTGATCTATTTATTTGTTTTAATTTTGTGAGATCCATGTTTTCTAGGTTCTGCTTTGAGCATTAGTGGAAATTTTCATTGTTACTACATTTAAGTTTAGCATTGTTGCTAATTGGTGCAAACTCAACCCTATCATCTTACTTCAGTTTGGCGCAAGGAGGGAGATCAAGAACTAATGGCTGAAGGAGAACAAGGGAACTCAGCTATCCTTTGATGGCCTGCATACAAGAAGGAGGAAGTCCTGGGTATACCGAAACCCTAATTCCTTCCCTACCGCAAGAAAAGACATCCAACTTGATTGCTGCGCAAGGAAACAAGGGGAGCTGAACCCTAACTTCCCTAGTTGGCCGCAAGAAGGAGAAGACACCTGAAGCTAAACCGTAAGGAACAAGAGGAGAAAAGGCTGTTGTTCATACCGCGGAGATCGGGCCATCCTACGCATCAGCTAGTTTACTAGTTGATCCGTATCAGTATAAATCTTCTTCTTTTCTATTAATTAATGACATAATTTCAAGAATTTTTTCTTTTTCCTGATTAAATGATTATTGTGGAATTTTCTAAACCTCCAAAGTGAAAGGTGTTAGCATATATATTGTTCTCCTCTTATGGATAGATATGGAATCATTTTCTCTTAGAGATAGAAGGTTTAGTTTTCTTTTTCCTTCTCAAGGATTGTAACCCGGCTTTAACTCAGTTTGGATTCCGTCTCTGTTTACGCCACGGTGGGGGCTTTTCCCATCATATATTAACGTGCAATCTGCGGCCTCTAACAAGGTGAAGACGCTTCAACCAATCTAGCAATTTCACATGGTATCAGAGCCTCTCCTCTACCACCGAATAAATTCGATCTAGCCTGGCGAATCCTTCATCAACCACCATGAATCCATTGTCTGGCCAAGCTATCACAGAAAAGCTAGCCAAGACCAATTACCTGCTATGGAAGGCGCAAGTTCTACCTACAATTTGTGGTGCTCGCATGGAAGGGTATCTCTCTGGTGCTATCCAAGCCCCAGATGCAGAAATCGACATCACCGACGGCGAGAAGGCTATCAAGAAACCAAACCCAGCTTATGAAACATGGATGACTGCAGATCAGCAGGTTCTTGGCTACTTGCTCTCATCTCTTTCCAGGGGGACCCTCATCCAAGTAGCCACCATGACCTCATCTACACAAGTCTGGAGAGCTGTTGAAGGAATGTTCTTCGGCCAGTCTCGTGCACGATCAGTAAATATGCGCTTGGCTTTGGCAACGACTCAAAAAGGCGACATGACCATGGCAGAATATGTCGGCAAGATGAAAGCTCTTGGCGATGAGATGGCCTCAGCAGGAAGACCTCTAGATGATGAGGACATGGCCTCATACATCCTGGCCGGACTGGATGCTGACTTCGATCCAGTGGTGGCTGCCATGACCTTGAAGACAGAACCGATCACTGTATCTGAACTCTACTCTCAACTTCTAAACTTTGAGAACAGGATGACTCTTTGAGAAGGCGTGCAGACTTCATCAGTTAACGCGGCCAAACGAGGAGGCTGAGGCGGGTTCAATCGTGGCGGCAGAATAGGCGGACGCAGCCAGGGCAGAAGTCGAGGACGTGAAGGTGGCGACAACAATAGCTCCAGCAGCAGCGGCCGAGGTGCTGGTAATAGCGGCCGAGGAAGAAGACCGGTCTGCCAACTCTGCTACAAAATCGGACATGTAGCTGCCGACTGCTAGCACAGATATGATGAAACATACGTTCCAGATGTCAAAACTGCAAGTGCTGCTATCAACTCCTATGGTATAGAAACAAACTGGTATATGGACATGGGAGCAACTGACCATATCATGGGAGAACTAGAAAACTATTTGTCAGAGATAAATACAATGGCAAGGATCAAGTGCACACGGCTAGTGGCACAGGTATGAACATTAGTCGCATTGGTCATTCTACTATTCATACCCCTAGTCGCAATCTCTATCTCAAGAATATCCTTCATGTTCCCAAAGCCAAGAAAAATCTTGTCTCTACTCATCGTCTTGCTTGTGATAATAATGCCTTTGTGGAAATTCACCCCTCTTTCTTTGTGGTTAAGGATCAGCAAACGAGGATCACTCTTCTTAGAGGAAGGTGCCGCAATGGGCTTTATCCCCCTACCGTCATCATCAACATCCTCTTCCAAACAAGCCCTTGGAGTCATCAAGCCGTCCCTCGCGAGGTGGCATAATCGCTTGGGTCATCCTTCACTTCCCATAGTTCATAAGGTCATCTATGAGAATAAGCTTCCCTACCTAGTTGAGTCAAGTAATGAGTCAGTGTGCGATGCTTGTCAACAAGCCAAAAGCCATCAGCTTCCGTTTCCCAAGACTTCTACTATGTCAAGTTGTCCTCTTGAATTAGTTTTTTCAGATGTGTGGGGACTTGCTCCTACTTCTATTGGGGGCAGGAAATACTATGTCAGCTTTATAGATGATTACAGTAAATTTACTTGGATCTATCTTCTTAAATACAAGTCCGAAGTTTTTCAGAAATTCCATGAATTTCATAATCTTGTTGAGCGACTTTTCAACAAAAAGATTGTTGCCATGCAAACCGATTGGTGTGGAGAATATGAAAAACTTCACTCCTTCTTTACTAAAGTTGGCATAACTCACCGTGTATCTTGTCCTCACACATATCAACAAAACGGCTCGGCCGAACGAAAGCATCGTCACATAGTAAAAGTTGGCTTGACTCTTCTAGCACATGCATCTATGCCAATCAAGTTTTGGGATGACGCTTTTCTCACTGCTACTTATCTAATTAATCGCACACCCAGCAAAGTCATCCAATATTCCACATCACAAGAGCATTTGTTCCATCAAAAACCGGAATACTCCTCTTTGAGAACCTTTGGGTGTACGTGTTGGCCAAACCTTTGACCATACAATTCCAGAAAGCTCCAATTTTGTTCAAAACAATGCACCTTCCTTGGATATAGTAGTCTCCACAAAGGATTTAAATGTCTTGATATATCCTCCGGCCATGTCTATATCTCTAGAGATGTGGTATTTGATGAGAGTGTTTTTTCCCTTTTCTAGCCTTCACCCTAATGCCGGTGCACGGTTAAAATCGGAGATCCTTCTGTTAAACCCACCTACAGTAGCACAAGGGGGTGAAAATGTAGTTGATCAATTGACTAATGCTTCTGTTTTGGGTGAATCTGATAATTTTGGGGAAGCATTAGCAGGAAATCAAAAAGAAAATACTTCAGGATCTACACCGACATTAACAGGAAATCAGGAAGAAGCAACGCAAAACTATGGAGAACCAGCTGTCTTGGGATTAGTGCCAGTGCACGGACTCGCGGCAACGCTGCCTGCTGAACCGTCCTCTCCAAGGCGAGCATGCGACACGTCTTTGTCCTCTACACGGCGCCTCGCGTAGTACACTGATTTGCGCCATCATCGTCTGCTGAAACGTCCTCTCCGACAGATGCGCCTAGCACATCTCCATCTCCTGCACGACGCCTCGTCACGTCAGTTGGAAATATAGCTGGATCTTCTGTGCCCAGTTCACAAGGTTATGAAGCCACAGGATCCGGTACATCAAACGTACCATCAGAATCATCAGGACTTGGATTGGCTGCGCCCACTGACTCTGCGTCCCCTCCCGTGTCTCGGCCTGTAACACGCCTTCAACAAGGAATCCGGAAAGACAAGGTGTATACAGATGGTACTATTCGTTATGGGTTTCTAACGTCTACTGGAGAACCGCAGAGTTTGCAAGAGGCGATCACACATCCTGAGTGGAGGTTTGCTATGGATCTAGAATACATGGCTCTTATCAAGAATCACATTTGGCATCTAGTACCACCGCAAAAGGGAAGGAATCTCATTGACTGCAAATGGATCTACAAAATTTAGCGTAAATCTGATGGCACGCTTGACAGATAAGAGGCATGTTTGGTTGCAAAAGGTTTTAAACAAAGGTATGGTATTGATTATGAAGATACTTTTAGCCCTGTTGTTAAAGCAGCCACTATTCATCTTGTATTGTCTATTGCAATTTCAAAAGGATGGAGCCTTCATCAGCTAGATGTACAGAACGTGTTTTTTCATGGCGTTCTAGAGGAGGAGGTTTATATGAGACAACCACCTGGTTATGAAGACAAGGTTAAACCAAATTATGTGTGCAAATTAGATAAGTCTCTCTATGGTTTAAAACAAGCGCCTAGAGCATGGTTTTCCAGGTTAATTACATGGTTATGTCAACTTGGGTTTAAGGCTTCCAAGGCTGATACCTCTCTGTTTTTTTATAGCAAAGGAGCTGTTACAATATTTGTACTTATATATGTTGATGACATAATTGTTGCTAGCTCGAGACAGAATGCAACCATGGCGTTGCTTCAAGATCTCAAGCAAGATTTTGTGTTGAAGGATTTGGGAGATTTACACTACTTTCTTGGTATTGAGGTTGCCGAGATAAAGGATGGGATTGTGCTTTCACAAGAGAAATATGCCTTAGATATTTTAAAAAAAGTTGGCATGACAGCTTGCAAGCCAATCAGCACCCCATTGTCTACGACGTAAAAACTGTCAAAGCATCGAGGGACATTGTTGGGTTCGATTGACCCAACACAATACAGAAGCATTGTAGGTGATTTGTAGTATCTCACATTAACAAGACCAGATATTGCATTCTCGGTCAACAAAATTTGCCAATTTTTGCATGCCCCTACTACTGAGCATTGGAGTGCAGTCAAGAGAATACTTCGATATGACAAGTTGACCATGCAATTTGGACTTCGGTTTGGCAAGTCTTCCTCCATGATGATAAGTGTATGTTCTGATGCTGATTGGGCAGGCAGTCCAGATGATCGTCACTCCGCTAGAGGCTTTGCTGGCTTTCTTGGTGACAATCTTATTTCATGGACTGCATGAAAACATGCCACAATTTCTCGGTCTAGTACTGAAGCAGAATATAAAGCCATTGCTAATGCTACCGCTAAGATAATTTGGATACAAAGTCTGTTGAATGAGCTAGGACTTCCCACTCCTCGCGCAGCGCAGTTGTGGTGTGACAACATTGGTGCCACATATCTTTCAGCGAATCCAGTCTTTCATGCACAAACAAAACATATAGAAGTGGCTTATCACTTTGTTCGAGAAAGGGTTGCACAGGAACAATTGGAGGTCAAATTTGTTCCATAAATAGCATATGGTTTTACAAAGCCCTTGTCTCTTCGGCAGCTTGAGGATTTTTGAAACAATCTTAACTTGATAAAGTTATGATTGTGGGGTGATGTTAGAATATATATTGTTCTCTTATAGATAGATTTGGAATCCTTTTCTCTTAGAGATAGAAGGTTTAGTTTTCTTCTTCCTTCTCAAGGATTGTAACCCGGCTTTAACTCGGTTTGGATTTCGTCTCTGTTTACGCCACGGTGGGGGCTCTTTCCATGATACGGGGAGGGGTCCTAATCTTCTCATGAGGAACTGTGGATAGTTGATGCGAAGTAGACGATGTCGCTAGTTGAACACTCGCGCCAATGCACAAACCCTCAACTCTTCGGAATACGCCCAAAACACACAGGATAATTGTTCGTTGCGAGACCACAAACGAGATTAAAAAAACCCTCATCTAGACAGTCCTTTGTCATAGAAAAGCACCCACCATTCCCCACTTGAGATAGAAAGAGGAATCAGAACTGTATTGTGCCTATGGAAAGAAACAAAACAAGCCTGAGGCTTTAGAGGCAAATTATTGCTTGCGTCAAAGCAGCAGGAAGCGCAGCAATCTGCCCACGAAGCATCCATCACATGACCAGTCACGTGCATTCAGATCCTGCGCGCTGTAGTTGTGACCAATTCAAGTCAAAGTGAATTCCAACTTGCCCACATCCCATTCCCTTCGCCGCCTCGTATCCCCAGCATACATTTGCCTCGCACCATCACCAGCAAACATTTGATGATCTGAGTGAGGCAACTTGCGCGCCACTCCACTGCATCCCTTATTGTCCATTTCAAGCTAAGTGAGGCAACACAAGATGTAGGATGGGTACGGCGAGTGAGAGGGATTATAATTTTTTAAAATTTTTTCCTTAGCAAAACTATTACTGTCTTACCCAAGACTTTCAGTCTCACTAATTTGACCGTTGGTCGGGCGTGGTTGGACCTCCCTACAAATAGGATGAAACTTGGCACAAATACTCCCTGCAATATCATAAATTTATTCCAATCATTCATCATGAAGATCATTGTCAAAGTTATAACTTTTATCCAAAACAATGGAGAATGCATGAAAACCAGACAAAATAGAGAAACCACGATATGCTCTTACTTGTGAGTTTTTGATGATCTAGATTACCTTGGATAGGTTATCATATATCATAGCAAGCTAGATCACAATACGGACTCAAGCCACAACTTTCTCAAGATCAAAACCTAAAAATCACCTCTCTTGAACAAAACTAGGTAATCATAAGAACTTTCTATAGAAAATGCCTACATAGATGTGATCTAATCTTCAAGAGATATCTTCACCCCTTACATGTTCTTAGTACCAAGAGAGATTAAGAGGAGATAAAATCCAAATAAAAATACAAAACAAATCAAAATCACAAGGAAGAATACATGGTATAACTTATTTGGATGAAATTTGGGTGTTCATTTTATTGTGAGAGAAATATTTTATAGTCACTCCATCACAGAGGACAGAACTCTAAAACTAGTGCACATACACAAAGCTTCGAATACAAGATAACCCTAACCACTCTCCAACCCCACAAGAGACGTCCTCTCTCCCAAGACTTGGCACTTAAGCCATCTCATCTCCCCTTTATATGAAGGAGGCACACAAGTAACCATAGCCAACAACTCTTAGTGGATACAATCACTTACAATTGAGGAAATTCGATAACCCACACACAAATAGATTTGTACTTGTCGAGACCTGAATATGTAAATCTTGATTCTCTAGTATACTGCACTAGTCCAGAATCATGCTAGTGCACACAGTGGAAATATAGATGGAATATCGACCATATTAACAATTAACCAAGAAAAAGACTTGAATATTATTAATTATCATAGTTGCGACCTTATGGCCAATTTTACTCTTTAACAGCCGAAAGGGCTTAACAGAATTAGTAGCGAAAATATAACCAAAACGAAGTGGCCATTCGACATATCTACAGGCAATCAACTGGGAAACGAGACCTTAATCCAAGAAATTGTCGAAGTATCCTCCTTCAGGTACCTCTGGTGGATATGGTTCTTCTTCTTCAACTTAGTAAATGTGGATATAACTGTGAGTATATAGAGTACTCAGTAAGTCGTTTGTAACAAGAATGCAATATAATTATACAAGGTTTACCAAATGATAGTTGAGTGGTTATTTTGCAGAAAGCAACAATTTAAAATAAATACAATAAATAGATTTAAAGCAAACATCAAAAATGATTAATGAGTAAATAATTAAAGGAATTGATTAAACCACAAGTAAATTGACAATTCACTCAATGAACCACCTGCGAACTAACTATCCACATAATGAACCACTAGTGAACTAACCAATCACTTCCCAAACTTAACCCAACTAAGTTTTTATGAAATACCTACCCCTTGTGTGAAATCATTGAGCACTATCCATAACCGAGAACACGACTATTCAAATAGTTTTATACTCTATAGAGATTACATAACTTTATCCACATGATATGATCATCTCATAGTGATACTAGAGCAACGCGCTTCCTTGAGCATGCTAACTAACAAGATCATAACAAGGCCGCTACAATGCTCAATCTCAACTCAGTTTTACCCACTAAGATTTCACGATTGAGTAGACTAACCACCTAGTCGAATAGATCCCTCTTACTCCATGAAAATGTCTAACTGACACCTACTGACATATCGATGGTGAAACCAAACTTGAAATATCACAAATTAATTAGCTAGGTCCATCCCATACTAGATATGTGGTTGCATGAGAAGGCTCAGATTAATGGTACACAAAGTTAAGTCCTTAGACATTACCCAGGTGAGACATGCATATCCCAAGAAGTGCTAGCCACACCTCATTTACTACGCGCTCACTCGCCTAAGCGAAAAGTATTTTGTATAACCAACACCAATGATACTACTCATGTCATGGTACTTAAATTTTATAATTGTGGCTGACCACCATGATTCAGTATCTCATTAAGTCAAAATTACTTAATTAATCCACATGTGATAAATAGTCTAACGTACTATAAGCATGGCTAAACATACTAAACATACAACCCAGGTGACAACTAGTATTGCATCACTAGATAATTACCCATTCTATGGTGACAATAGAATCATAATATTCCAATTATTTAGGTGTAATTAGTCATGTTGGATAATAGCTACCAGATACAAAGATTTATAATAAAATAACAATGCATCATAATTTAAAATAAAATAATAAACAAATAGATTTAAAAGCTAAGTTCAACATGATCAAAGGTCATGATTTGCCTTGGCCTTGCTCAGTTACCAACTTTTGGTCTTCATATCCAATTTCGGCTCCTTCGAAAACGTTATTTAATGGGATAGAAAGCGAACGAAACACAAATAAAATCAAATAAAATTCAAATGAACTCCAAAAACTTGAAAACTAGGACAAAAAGATAAAACTCAATTTTAGACGAATTTAGAAAATAGAATAAGGACAATCAGAGCTAGGATAGAGAAGAACGGGCTCTTGGAAAATTAATTGGCTGAAAAAATACTGGAAATTAAAAAAGGTTCGTGTGCTTTGAACCGGGTGCACAGAATAGGACGAGTCTATGGTGGACTCAGCTTACGGAACAGTGCACATGCGGTGAGTCTTACTGATGTCGCACCTAGGTCTAACTTGGCACGACATGTGTGCACTAGGGCCGATGTGGCTGCTAAGGTGGTAGTGACATGGTAGGATGACGTGGATGGTGCAGTGGCATGGTTCTTCTGACATGGCAATGACATGGACTGACATGTCGGATTAGGATTGACGTGTCATCTGACGTAGCTATGCAGACAGGGCTCGGTGAATGGGTCTACGAAATAGTACACTTGACAAGTGGGTCCCGCATGTCAGAGACGCGACGCACGGTGGATTGGGTTAATGGAGAAGATGAAGTGTTGGTCGGGCATGGGTGTGTGCTGATGTTAGCGGTGCGCGAACCGAGGTGACCTTCAGCGAACGAAGCTGTACAGGCGGCACGTCGGCTCGGCTAGTGGAGTGAAGTATGGTGGTGAGCAACCGGTGGCAAGGGTGAGGCGGTCTCCAGTCAGTGGCAGTGGACAGAATGGCTCGTCGATGATGGCATGAGGCAATGAAGACGAAGACGATGATGGCTCGGACGGCAGCGAAGATGGAGGTAGTGGCGAACGGCGAACTTGGCGAGAAACATTGAGCGGCTTTGGATGAGGGGAACGAGGGGTGTTGCGCCCGGGTATTTATTGGCATGGACACTGAGACGTTGAGACAGCCACGATTCAGCCGCGGCGATGACTCCCGAACGAAGACGACAAACAATGCAACCATGCCAGATGGCTAACACGTGGCATGGGTGAATCGGACAGTTGAGACAAGCTGGGCCAGAAAGTGGTGAAGCGATGGGGTCCTGATCTTCTGATAGGATGATAACTTCGATTTTGGTGGAGGTGACTCTTGCGATCCGACTACAACCGTACGACGACGCTTGCGCCTTAGCAATCGCTGAACCAACCCCAAGAAGTTATCAACCGTGCCAAGAACGCGGTTGACCTGACCACGAAGGTCTATTCCTGCATGCAACCGAAGAACACACAAGAACAAGGATAGTGAGCAACCTGAAATTTGCTTGATATAAAAGTCGCACAAGGATAGTTGAGGTTCTGTAACATGAATCTGTTGGTCTAGCCGACACAAGAGAACGTGGAGTTTGCACAAGGGGCTAAACTGATGTAAACAAAACCTAACCCTAAAAGCTATGAATAAAAGGCTTATATAACCCCTTGGGACGTCCAAGTGCACTCCCTAGGGTTACAAGGCCCATGGGCCCAAGTGGAGGTGGCGCAGCACCCTTTTTGACTCAGATTCAGAAACCAACATGGATTGGTTTGATGATTTCGGCCAGCTCGGATGGAATTTGAAGATGAGGTTGGATCCATTGGAAAGTAGACTTGATAAGCTTTCCATGAAGTACAAGAACATCCCAAACGGAGTCCGTATAAGAAAGTTATGCCCATTTAAACTTGCACCATTGCAGCAGTGCGAATCCGATTCCAGTACGTGCCCAACACGGACTCTTTTGATGATTGCGGTGCGTGCAGGAGGAATTTAGAGGTGATACCAGATCCATTTAAAAGAGGACAAGCAAAGCTTTCCAACAAGTACTCATGGACCTCAAACGGACTTCGTATGTGAAAGTTATGCACATTTGAAGTTGGGCCTGTTAGGCTGAATCCGAATTGATCTGGAGGACGAATTGGATTCCAAAACGTGTCCAACTTGAACTCTTGCTTGAATTGATGTAAAAATAACGTGGTGCTGTCAAAATATATATTTTCATCACTAGGTAGCATCATATTCTCATTTAAAATATGTTTAAGCTGAAGAAACGAATTCACCTTTAGTTCAATCTTGATATTGGACGCTATTGTCGTGTGTGTTTGTGGCGTGGTCACATCATTCTCTCCTTCTTGATAGAAAACTGTCCTCGATTTTAACATATGTGTAGCCTCACGTATTGTATGATCTTGATCATAAATCTCAGTACATGATAACAAACGCAACAAACTCTCATTATGTAATATCATTCTTTGTCAAACAAAGTGAAACCTGTTTGAAACGAACTCACCTGATAATTTAAGTGGTGCGTCGGAGCTCTTGTAATTCGAACAACAAGTATAGCAAATATGATTGTATCCATAGGGTACATGTTCTTATCATTCTCCCCTTCTTGAAAATAAAGCCATCCTCGGCTTTTAATAAGCTGAAAGTATGGTAACAAAGAAGCCAAGGTGTATGCATGGTATATGTATATGTCATCCGTTTTTACAGTTCTTTGTTGTTGCACAATTAATGTTATAAAACAACATTGATCATAAAAGCTCATTATATTATTAACCCAAAAGTAATCATATATGTTAATGAGCAAATCAAAATTTCTCACATAGCAATTATTGCAACTTGTTTTGCAAATGTAAGTGAAGCATTTATGCAATTCAAATCTTTGAAGTTGTATACTTGTAGTGGTGGCACATATGGGCAAAGCTACAACTTTTGGAATCAAGCAAAGTTCTTTCATATAATCAGATTTCAATTGAGCAATAGCAAATTCATCTAGTAAGGGTGAAAAGATTTGCAAGTTCTTCCATACATCAATTTCATTATTCAGATTGTCAATGTTAGATGGTTCAAAAATAGATGAACACATAGGTATTGGATGAGTACTAAATTTTACTTCCCTCTCATATTGAACAAGATTCAACACACAAGAATTGTTGTCCAAAACAGCAAGCTTCAATTCATCTATGTGATCACAAGTTATGCATATTCGATATACAAAAAATTGATTTTCTACACCATAATCTCCAATCAAATTAAACTTATACCCAGGGGTGTAGGCACTAAACAAGAATTTCGAACATGCAAGTTCAGAAACTTTCTCCATAGCACAATCCAAACTAACGGCCTCATTAAGCTTGATATAGCACAATGCATCAGCAGGGGATATTCTATCAAATACTTCCTTATGTGTAATTAATTCGACATTTGCAAAATTATGAGAATTTAGATCAGCACATGGTTCGTTCAAGTCAACACAAGGAATATCAAAGGATTGCACTACAGCAGGTATATACTCACAAGGTTGATCTATGTCTGGTTGTAGCACCATCATCCTCATTAGTTACTGTAGGTACCTCAAACTTCTCCTCTAATGGCATAAGATGCACCAGATCATCCTTCACCTCTTCAAGTATCTCGGTGGTATCTGTAGATGGAGTAGGAACCAAAATAATATCAACATTTTCAATTACCTCAGGTTCCACCTCGCTTGTGACCGTGGGTGCTGGAGGTACAAAACGATGTAGCAATTTCTTTTTCATCTCCTCCCATGTGTATATATAGTGGAACTCGAGATTCGACCACCAATGTTGTACATCACCAATCAGCGCCGTCCTTGCCATGCTCATCTTCTCATAAGGATCAAGATCTTGTCTTTTAAAGTAGCTATCCATCATAGTAACCCACAAGAAGTAATCCGACGACGTACTCTCAGCGGTGAGTGGTAAGATATATACCGATAATTGTTTCCCTTCAAGTTCAAATCTGCCTGCGATGACATCATAATCTACCAATTTTCTCAAGCCTGTCATTGTTAGTAGAAAACAAGGAAACGAATCACAAGTAAATGTTCCTATCAACTACTAGGATATGGAGGCTCAAATCAAGCACGCATCTCTCAAGCTCTTACCAAATTCTTACAAGTTCTTACCAAAACAAACAGGTGGTGCAACTGGTGGCTGGTTCGTGATAAATCTAACCCAAGTGATGAGTAAAGCGATTGCAAGGTACAGCGAGACCTGTTCGGTTAGTAGAAAAGTGGAGCTTGGATAGGCTATGTATTTTGTAGCAAAGCAAAACAATCAATTAATTTCAGAAATTGCACAGAATTGAATTATAGTTCGTATCTAGCACTTAGCCTATGTTGCTGATCAACCAAGGATGGAAGAAGGCCAAAATATGTGTATGGTAATGTACAGGAGTGGTAAATGCAAGATAATTCAATTGAATACAATCTGGAATTGAAGAGCACAAGGATTGACCCAAAACTTGAAATCTGGAGATTTCTGTCCACTGGACAGCACGTCGGTATTTCGGCCGTAACTTTTTGTCAGTTGCCTTTTTCTCAATGATTATTTTTTCTTAGTTTGCTGACGGCTTTTTCTACAACTTTTGTTTTGGGGCCAAGTTTCGGAAACCGACCGAAAAATTCGCACAAAATTCACAAGTGCCGACTGTTGCAGATTCAATCTGGAATTTTAGGTCAACTTCCACCGCAGATATCTCTCAACTACCTTGCTGGAACGATGTGAAATTTTACAGATAGATGGAAAATGAAGTTTTAAATCTAATGGCTGTGGTTTCACTCAAGAATAAGATTGGAATCAAAAGTTATGGCATTTTTGGTGGCGGCTGCAGAGGAAGGAAAAATCAGCCGAATTGAAATTAGGGTTTGGGGTGGGGATTTTTTTTGTTTGGATTTTTTATGGAATCAAGGATATGACCAGCAACTAGACAAAGCCAAAATGGACACAAATTCAATTTAGCAAACCAAAAATAACAGATTGAAAAGCACAACGGGGTTTGGACAGCGGAAATAAACTCTTTTTGTGGGGCAATTTTTCTGGACTATGGGAAATAAAAATCAATCTACTAACTAGGGATACAAAGAATTCCTACCAGTCAACTGAAGCTCTGATACCAACTGATGAAGCGATGGGGTCCCGATCTTCCGATAGGATGATAACTTCGATTTTGGCGGAGGTGACTCTTGCGATCCGACTACAACCGTACGACGACGCTTGCACCTTAGCAATCGCTGAACCAACCCCAAGATGTTATCAACCGTGCCAAGAACGCGGTTGACCTGACCACGACGGTCTATTCCTGCATGCAACCGAAGAACACGTAAGAACAAGGATAGTGAGCAACCTGAAATTTGCTAGATATAAAAGTCGCACAAGGATAGTTGAGGTTCTGTAACACGAATCTGTTGGTCTAGCCGACACAAGAGAACGTGGAGTTTCCACAAGGGGCTAAACTGATCTAAACAAAACCTAACCCTAAAAGCTATGAATAAAAGGCTTATATAACCCCTTGGGACGTCCAAGTGCACTCCCTAGGGTTACAAGGCCCATGGGCCCAAGTGGAGGAGGCGCAGCACCCTTTTTGACTCGGATTCAGAAACCAATGTGGATTTGGTTGGATCCATTGGAAAGTAGACTTGATAAGCTTTCCATGAAGTACAAGAACGTCCCAAACGGAGTCCGTATAAGAAAGTTATGCCCATTTAAACTTGCATCATTGCAGCAGTCCGAATCCGATTCCAGTACGTGCCCAACACGGACTCTTTTGATGATTGCCTTGTGCACAGGAGGAATTTAGAGGTGATACCAGATCCATTTAAAAGAGGACAAGCAAAGCTTTCCAACAAGTACTCATGGACCTCAAACGGACTTCGTATGTGAAAGTTATGCACATTTGAAGTTGGGCCTGTTAGGCTGAATCCGAATTGATCTGGAGGCCGAATTGGATTCCAAAACATGTCCAACTTGAACTTTTGCTTGAATTGATGTAAAAATAATGTGGTGCTGTCAAAATGTATATTTTCATCATTAGGTAGCATCATATTCTCATTTAAAATATTTTTAAGCTGAAGAAACGAATTCACCTTTAGTTCAATCTTGGTATTGGACGCTATTGTTGTGTGTGTTTGTGGCGTGGTCACATCAGAAAGGATTAATGGGCCAAAACCTGGGCAGTTTGTGCCGGAATTAAAAATTTTGGCCCAAAGTACTTTTTGGATTTTTGAGGAATTTACTAATTTCAAAATTAACATTTAATTCATTTAAGCTCTAGAAAATAGCAAATAAATCTGGAAAAAATCCCACAAAATTCAAAAAAATTCCTTGAAGCACAAGGAATCCAAGTAAAATATTTTTAACAATAATTGAAGTTTAAGTTAATCACATTAAATCTTTTCAATTTGCAAAATTTTAATTTAAGCTTTAATTAATTCCAAAAAACCTAAATGGTGAATTTTATTTTTAAAGCTTTAAGAAAACTCTAAAAAATAGGATGCTACAATACTCACACACTTACACATTTTTCAAAGCGTGACTTCTACATAGCTCAAATAACTCGACAAGATGCTCCATCTACCAAGACATTATATAAATTACTTAAGCCACCACTGCGGTTTTGCAAACTGCATCTCTATCTGGTATCGAATAATTTTCTCAATTGCCACCCACCGGCCCTCATGGTTCTTCTCCTAAAAAACTATCATAACAAAGTCTGCGATGCCTAATGACTCGCTATCAAGATTGTACACCTGCTCTGAAAAATGTCACAACTTAAAATGCCCATGTCTAATGGCACACAACATGCACACACTTGCTTCATCATGATCCTTATCTTTCTCCTATAGTTCTCCTCTTGAGATGATACTACACCTAGCTTACGCCACCCTCCAAGGCCCTAGGGCACCTCCCCTAGTCTCGGTCTTGGTGTTGACCACAACAATCATCGAGTACCCTATATATCAAAGAACAAGCAACCATCCTAAGCAAAAATGACATGCGCTTGACTCATTAACAAAACCAACGCAAATATGAAACACTTGACACCCACGTCAAGATTCCCACAATGCATGGACTCTTGCCATGACTAACACTTGTATGGACTCACGCCATGACTAACACTTATATTGACTCACACCATGACTAACACTTATTTGGACTCACACTATGACTAACACAAACTGAAACTAATTCAACTCATTTAACTCAGCACTTGGCGCTCTGACCCTGTAACATCCTAAAAACTTAGGTTCAGAAATTGTGTAATTACAAAAACCTTTTGGAATGCATTTTCTCTCTGTAGTTGGATTTTAATGGAATGTTTCTTAAATTCTTGGTTAAGGTTCCAATAAATAAGAAATAATGAAAACCTAATACCAAAAGAAAGGTATAATTAATAGAAGTAAATTTTTAATTGAAAGGCGAATATGAAAAGATGATCCAGCAATTAGGGTAGGAGAACTCTAGTAGAATCAGTAGTAGAAGTGCGGTAATGAGCGGAACCACAAAAAACATGGATTAAGCCCATAGAGTAAACTGGCAGGTTATGATCATCCCTTTTATCCACATATGGCAACAGGATGGAAAGATGTAAATAATTAAACTGGCTTGGAGTTAGTTAAGCTTTGTAAAGGTGAATATGAAAAATTAGAGCAAATGAAAAAGGTTGAATAAGAGTTTAAAACAAAATTTGAAAATGTATATTGGTCCCAAACCCAAAAGTTTTCTGGCCTTTTTGGCCTGGCCTGGTCAAAACCTGGGCTGGCTCCTTCATTGCCCTACCTCCCGTCGCCAGCCCCGGTAGCCCACTCTCCCCGCCGCGCTCCCTTTGTGACCGCTGGTAGCCGGTGTGCTCCTACGCCCATGCCGCTGGGCTAGCTGCATGCTTGGCCGTAGTTCTGCTCTCACGTCACCATAGGAACGCCGTCGTGTCCAGCTGTCAACTCTTTGACCTATCACCTGGCCAAAGGATGATGAGGTGCCACTCGATCGCGCGCCAGTCTACTCAGTCACCATAGGCGCGCCGCCATCGTGACCAGCCATCGGTACCATCGCGCTATGATCGCCACGCCATGCGCATCGCCTAACCACCGTACTCGACCCAGCAGCTCCTCCCCATCCATCCCCTTTCTAGGCATCATCTGGATGGTCGCCATGCCACTCGGCGTGTGCGCCCAGCCATCCGTGCAACATACACCACCATACCCTACTGCCTGTAACCGTCGTGACGCCGAGCCTGAATCATCCGGTCCCTGTAGCCACACCGACGCCATGCCGTCTGCAATGATCGACCAACCACCCCTCACGTCGCGAGCCCTTCCCGCCAGATATAAAGCCCCGCTTATGCCCCCGGTAGCACCGCACCACCATAGTCCCCCTCCCACTACGGAGAATTGCCCCATAATAGCCCGTAGAAGCGTCAGCGGCAATATCTTCTCCAATGCCAGCCAACGGGAGAACCATCAATTAGAGCCACCGCGGACTGATTTCACCGAGCCGGAGCCTCCTTGGAGTACAGCGATGCCATCCCCACCCTCAGCCAGACCCCTCATCTCTTGTACCTCGCAAGCATTGTGCGCCTCCTCTGTTCATCGCTTCCTCAGGCCGCCAGACCACCACCACCACTCCCAAGATGCATAGACTACCAAGGCAACATCCTGCCACCACGAGATGCTCCCAAACCGAGGAATTGCTTTGAATTGCCATAGTCGCCCCTTCCCTATTCCGCTGCCGCCTATGGAAGCTACCGGCCGCTACCCCAACCAAATTTGCCGGTGAGGTTTCGTCTAGGGATGGGCGTGGGCATGAGCAATCCATTTTGCAGATGCTCACTTCTGGCCACCACCTCTGCCGGCAGTGGCAAGCTTCTCTGTTGCCGGTGAAGGGGGGACAGGTGCACTATTCACAGTGATTAATTTTTAATTTGGTAATTAATTAGGACTAATGAAGTTAATTAACCCTAAACACCCACAGACTTGTGGGCCATACCTATTAAGTAAATAGTAACCGGTCCACATGTCATAGAGCTTGAAAAGAAAATAAAAGGAAAATTAAAGTAGCCATGGGCCCCACCATTTAGAGGGTCTCTCTATTTTTTTAATTTCTGAATTAATTTAAACTAGGAACTTAAAACAGGCATAACTTATTCATCTTACCTCCAAATTGGGTGAAACAAATTTCTAAATTCAATATCTTGCCAAATTGGTTTACTGATTTTAATCCAAATTTTCTCACAACGTAAAATAGCGTACAAGGTGCAAGAAGAAGAGGCAGAAGCTGAAGTGAGTCACAACCAGCAAGACCAAACCAACTATGACCAAGGTGAGTCAATACTTTGATCATGTTGAACCTACATTTTCTGTAAATTATCAAATTGCATGCTGTTATTTCATATGCAAATCTATGTTTATTTTAAGATTCTAGTTACATTCTCATTATTTAACTTATTAGTATTACACCATTTTGGAACATTTGAGCATTTGAACCTTGTCACCCTAGAGAAATTTATAATGGTAATGTTTCAAAAGTAAGTCCATAATTATGCGCCATGCTTAGTACCGTTTAGATAGTCGGGGGCACCATAATGCTCAAGCATCACTTTCAATCATGATAAACTGATTTGGGAAGTCATGGGTGGAAAATGGTTGGTATATTTTGACATGGATATTTTATGCTCCCAAAACCTTAACTTGCTTAAATGTCTGGGCGGATGGTAAGAAGGGCTGGAGCAATGGTGCACAAGAGTGTGATTAGTGTTAGAACCGTCCAGATAACTCTAAGAACTAAATCTTCTCATGACCTACTATGAAATAGTACAATCACAAGTCTGCAAATTGTAACATGGCTAAGTAAATCAATCGAACCCCCGGACTCATCTCATAGGTAGGGGAAAGGAGTGAAATAGTGCAAGAGCAATGTGGGGCTAAAAGGACACCAAGTGGAGGGTGAAGTTTGCCTGTCATGCAAGTGTTGTGGAGAGTGGAGTCGGAATGCACTAGTATCTGGGGTAAATATCCTGCGCAATGTATGTGACCCACCGCAAGTGGGAGCAGCCCATAGGGTGAGATGGCAAAAGGAGTCAAATATTTTGAAAAGTTACTATGATGATCTACTCAATCGCATGACTAAGGAATCATATGGAGCAACGAGCGGATTGTCTCTTATAGTGAAAGTGTACAACTTCTGCAGAGTAAAAACTATTCAAATAGCCGTACCCATGGTCAAAGGCGGACATGGGAACTGAACCAGATATAATTCTATTTCAAAAACTTGGTGGGTGAAATTGGAAAAGTAATGGGTAGTGAAAAGTTCTTATTTGTGTTGCCCTAGGTGTCACCTCAGTGATAAAGTAAGCAGTATAATGCTGAAAGGTTAGCATATGGTGCAGGGGCCATGTAACGGTGGATAGAATATGTGCTACTATTATTATAGCATTCTTTTTATCCAAATATCATGTTTTAGTTCCAAACTAGTAGGTCTCAGGGAATTTCTATTGTAACATAATCTTTAAAGGCAATTTTTGGCAAACAAAACAACTCGAGCCTTTCCTTGATAAGCCCTGCATGTTATTTACTTGTATACTATGTATTGGCTCATGGGGTATGGTGGATTTGTGCTCACCCTCACATTACCCAAAATCAAAATAGGAAACTTGGACCACTATGTCTATGACGATGCACCTGCCACAGATGAAGGTGCTGATGAAGGGAATTTGGATGACTTTTGCGAGTTCGAGTCCTAGACGAGTAGACTTGATGGAGATTGTGTGCACATATATTATCTAAACCTAGGTAATACCTGTTGCACATATTTACCCCTTAGTCGCTTGCCTGTGGATGTTGGTCCTACTTTTGTTTATGCTTTCCGCTGCTATCTTTTGTACTGTAGGTATTTGGCTTGATCGGTCCTTCTGTAAACTATCACCCGACGTGGTGTATTTTAACTCTGATATATAATATTATGGTTCGATATATTTCATGTGATGTACGAATTGATGCAGCAATGTATCTGTGAGCACTATGTACTAATCCAGGGAATAGTGCAATAAATCACAGAGGATTTTGGGTTGAAAATCTAGGTCCGACAGACCGCCAACTAATGGCCGTTCAGACCACCACAAATAGACTTAGCTCCACCTGATAACAGGGGATCGATATGACTATGGCACCCATACTGGTTAGACTACATGATGGCCTCCGTCGGGCCGCTATCACATGGCTAGTCAGACCACTTTCAAAAACTCCAAGCAATGCAACGAACACCTCTTTAGAATAAACATACCACCAACTAGAAATCGGTCACATCGCATTTACCAACCATTCTTCATGGCTAGTCACACCGAACCTCGGTCAGAATGCTCTCAACCTGACATAGCAAAAACTAGGAAGCAAATGACACAAAATTAAACTCAAACTTTGACAGCACAGCACAAGTAAAATCAAATACTCATTGTGACCTCCATGTTGTATTCACACAGGATCACAACAATCACAGCGTGCACAAAATGGAATAGCACAGACACCACCATCAAGGACATGGTGGTGCCATGTCTTGCTCCTGGCGTTCCCAGGGATGCAGGGCCATGCAAACTCGATGCTTCAGCTTGGCTACCGGCTGGCCTACCATGGCCTCTGCCGCACACTCGTCATCACTCGCTACATCCTCTCCACCACCGAGCCGCCCACCGGGTGCCCCTTCCCTCGTCGCCACCATCTCCACTGGCTTCGATGCCGATAGGATCGCCGCGTGCCCGGACACCGCAGAGTATGCGCGTCGGATGGAGCCTATTGGGTCGAAGACACTGGCGTGGCTCATCGGTATGAGGCATAGACAGGGCATGACTCGCACCTACCGTGGGCACGGTGGGCGGTACGGGCTACCGGCATGGTTGTGGCCGTGTTCCTGACCCAGCTATGCATGGTGGATCTTCATCTAGCGTCTGATCGTCTCTCCATCTCTTGGCACTCGGCTGGTGCCTGGTGGCGTTGGGTGCCTATGCCCCTAGTTCTGGTCTTTTAGAGGCTACTCAGGAAGTAGGAGTGCTAGAGGCTGGAGCGGCCGTCGGCCGAGCAGGGTTGTAGACTGCGTAGGTAGCACGGGGGCAAGAGGCTGCGTAGGCGGTAGGAGCGCTGGAGGCGGAAGCGGCTGTTGGCCAAGCAGGCAATGCCGTACTGTAGGCCTGCAGTACTGGGGTAGGTTCGTCCTCTCTGACCTAGCTACCCCCATGCTGAAGAATCTAGATGCATAGTCAGTAGATCTTCTCTGCTTGTGTGCCCCTATAGTTTGTAGTTTTGTACTTCCGAGCTAGGTGGATGATAGATCTATGGATGACTGGATGGATGTGGTGGATTTGGCAAATGTTTCTTCTTTGTTTCACTTTCGATGCTTGGATCTTGTTTAGATGTGGTTGATTGTTGGGTTTCGCTTAGTTATCTTTAAATTAGTGCTTATGCCTTATAATCGAAATCCATGTTCTTCACATACTTAAGTTTGAGTAGCCTATATATATGCTAAGTATTTTAGAGGTGTGAGCTACTAAGCTTAATGTCATGCCTTCATCTAAGCACTTTGATGTGAATCTGTGAAATAAGATCCTTAGCGGTAGATGAATTATTGCTTATGAATTGAAATACATATTCTCCATCTTTTATCTGTGATTCTATGAACAAATACCAAGTATTTCACAAGTGTGAACAAATGGTTTCAAGTTGATTTTCACTATCCTAAATATGAACAGTGAATATCGATTGTTTCAAAAGGGACAATGGGAGCTAAGTAGAATTTCATATTAATGGAAGTAGATCTAATCTTTCAATCGGTTTCAAGGCATGAAAAATTGTCAAATTAATTTGTAATTTGTAATTATTTTTTAGTTTTTTTATATTATTTGAGATGTTGTCTCTAGTATGAAAAATTGTACTTTAATTTTCGCTATTGTGAATTTTTAGGTTTTCTATTGAACAATATTTTTGTAACTTCGAATATCCATCTTGAAATCCCTTGGTCCACCCCTGTCTACGGGGATGTGTACACGGGGCAAATGGCTTTACCATTGACTGTCAGGAGCGCGTTGTGGGGCAAGCTTAGCGTGGAGCTGAGGCTGGATGACATGCCGACGTTTATGGCCGCACTGGAGTGGTACCCGGCATTCATGGAATCAGCACTTGGGTAGTTCGACAGGTTGGAGGAGGCCGACAACGTGCTTGTCAACTCCATCCACGACCTCGAGCACTAAGCACCACGTGTTCGTTGTTTTGCTCAACTGAAATTAAGTTGGGACAAACTGAGCACATCCTCTCGTGCTTTGAAATTTTAATATTGAGTTACATGACGCCTCTATGGATAAGTAAACATGAATATGTGACATGCTATACATTTATTATCAATTGTGTTATTAAAACAATGTTAAAAGTAGCTTTCAGCCTTCCATGTTCACACTAAGATGCTAGAAATTCCTACATTAATAATAAAAGAGAAATATCTAAACCACTTATTTTCATGGTGTAGATTGTTATGGTGTAAACTAATCAAACATATATTAGAGTTACTATAATTGTATAGGAAATATACAATTATATTTTTAGTCATAAAATATTATAGATGTATATCAAATACAACTTTATTTTTAAATATAAAATTGTTATTATATCAAGTCACATAGTTGCACAAAGACATTCAATGTAACAGCCCTATTTTTTTTTTGGAAACAGGGCCGTCGTACATTCCACAACAACCCAAAAGTTTATCTGTGGACTAAAGGAGTACCATGCCTGCTTACAAATATTTAAAAGGGATTAACTTGACTAAAAATTACCTAACGATCAATTTTAGCAATAATATGGGCGTTCGAGCCCAAAACTTAATTTATATTCAGAAGAACCGAAGAAATCTCTTCAGGAAAGCTTGAGTGCGGTCATAACCCTAACATGAAAGCTTGAAACATTCTTTCCTCTTCTGGTATCTATTCTGTTGGAATTAAGCAAGACTTAGTACATTAGGTACTCCTCAAGCCACATGAGGAAATGCTATTTAACTAATTGCTAGTATTTCAAGAGATGGAATGAGTTGGGTTCATTATTATTATTATATTTGTGGGTGCAAGTTTGTTGGTAAAAAACTTTATATTTTAAAATAGTAAAACAATATTTAATTAATAGAAAAGGGTTTGTTATCCATACTTTCCATTACCAAATCCTCAAAATCTACTTATGCCTTGTTATTGGAATCATCCATGAAACACAGCTCCATTTGTAGTACTTGAATATTATTTGTTATACTCTGCAGAGTTGACTAACTTTATCCAATAGATTTCTCAAACTCTCAATGTCCAGACACATAATAGGTAATGTGCGATTGAGTTGAGAAAACAAGATCTTTCATTGCTCTCCTCTTTATAGTCTCTACCCGATAGGTTATAGACCACACATTATTGGGTATCCATTGGCCAATGCAGAACGCTGCCGCCTGTTTCTGAGTGGATCTACCATTGTCAAGTGTGGTTTTACTATTCCCATACTACTCCCCTTGTCCTTGGGCCATTCCCGCACAGGAAACCCCACCTTCTTGTAGTTATTCAATTGATTTGAACAGTTATTAGACCAGGTTTAACAAGTCAATACTTGTGGTTGAGCAATTTATGTATCTTTCTGCAGCTCAAGGTTCTAGTCCTTACTTTTCATCAACTAGGCAACCGTCCACGAACCAACTCTCAAGTGTGCTATGGCACTGCCACCATTCCAATCCAAAGCCTCAACCCTAGGGTAAGGTTGTGGACTCCAACCATCTAGTAACTTTCCATGATTCATTCTTAACTCTAGTACAATTTAATAAATCTATCGGCAAAATGCCAAAGCACTTGGTAGTGTAAAACATCTGAAAATCCTAATCTACCATGGTAAGTTTTGTAGTAATTACTATTATTAAGGCTTGTCAAGGTGAATATGACCATTAAGTAAAATGGGGCTTTTCCAGTGTAAGACATAGTTAGACATCAAGTCATTCCAAATAATTATTTTTAAATAAATAACATTGCATAATTAAATAATAACAAAAGTACTAATAATTAAATAATTAAAGGATGTAGGTTCAACATGATCAAAAACATGTGACTTACCTCTTTATCCATAGTGTCTGATTATTTTCCTGCAGTCTCTAGGCTTATGCCACTGCTTGATGGCTTCTGTAGCTCTTCTGTTGACCAACTAGTTGAATCCAGATGCTAACACAAAAGAATGAATTCAAATAAGTTCCTACTTTGTAAAATATAAGCTGGGAACAAAATGCAATAAAATAACGAGATAAAGCATAAAAAGAATTGTGTTTGGATGGTTGGAGTGCTTTGGTTAGCTAAATAGAGTTGGAAATGGGCTAGATGATTTCAAAATGGTCGAAATGGCTATAAATTTGATGGACGGATTTGGGATGAATAGTAAAAGGCTGATATTTAGTGGTGGATTGGTTTTAGAATAGTATGGGTTTGGGTTTTATTAGGATATGGGTTGGTGAAATAAAGATGGGAATGGGGGCATGAAACGGTTAAAAAGGGGTATATACTTGTTTTTGAATTTTTATGGTGAACAGTGAAGCATTACAGTGATGAACAGTGCTGGGCCACCTGGTATGAACAGTGTTGCACCACGGTCTACATTGCTAGGCTAGGATGTCTAGTGTTTTGTGGTTCGGCCGAGCGGCCTAGCCGGTCAGTGCGCGCGCGGCCCACATGGCCCGCTCACTTCCCCCTTTTCTTCTACCCTGAGTCGGCTCTAGCACAGAAACAGGGAGTATGACATCCACCACGAAACGGCACCGGTGATGCTCACCGTCGGCGGTGAATGGCACGGACGAGCTCTACAGGCTAAGGTGACTCAAGTTTAGGGCTTCGTGGCAACAAATGTTCACTCCTTTCAACCGATGGTTGGGGATATCTCGCAGCAGAGGACCATGGCATAGGGCCGCTCCGGTGGGTCTCCGGCGAAAATCACGGGTGTGCGAGCATCTACAGGGAGTGGAGAAGGTAGCTGCAGTGACGGTTTGGGCTTAGATGGTTCCAGAAGGGCTGTCCATAGAGGAGGGGCTAGGTCGATAGGGGCTCACAAGGCTGGCGGAGCTGCGACCAGGGGAAGTCCGGCGAGGTTGGCCATGTTACAACTTTTGGACCCTGGCCCATGCCTAGGTCCAATCGGATGCCACAGGTTTAAATAGGCTGAACACAACTAAGCCCACGGAATAACGGAGCAACAACATTATAAGTGGTATTGGGCCTTCTCCTCCCAAAAGACTAGTCTAATGAGTGGAGGCTCCCACACACTTATAAGTTGTGCTTTCTCCCCTCCCACAATCCATGTAGGACTCGGTGACAAGATGGAGGAGAGTTACGCGGTAAGAAAATTTCTTCGTACGGTTCCCGCCAAGTTCCTACCGGTAGTCTCCCCAATCAAGCAGTTTGGTGACCTCAAGACAATGACATTCGAAGAGTTGATCAGCCGCTTAAAGGCACATGAAGAACGGTGGGCATCTCATGCTATAGGTGAAGGGGATTAGCACCTGCTATTGACAAGGAGAGAGTGGGAGGCCTGATCCAAGAAGAGTTATGGCTTCGGCAAGAAGAAGAGCGCCTTTGACAAGGCGAAGGTACGTTGCTACAACTGCCAGGACTATGGACATTTTGCAAGGGAGTGCCGCGAGCTGAAGAAGGAGATGGCTCTTCTTACTCCAGTGGGTGCAGAGGACGAGCCAGCGCTGCTTTAAATCCAACAAGAAGTCTTCATTTTTATTTGGTGCAATTTAGTTGAGTTCATGTACGAGTATTGGTGCACGATTACATTTTGAGTCATTTGGCACAGTAGGTGTGTTGCATGTGTCATTTATTTGGTCGTGCACGTAGGAGGTGTGTTACATACGTGCGCATAGTCGTATCATGCTCATGCACGTAGATGTGTCCGTGCATGATGTAATGTGTGTGTGAGTCCTTGTAGCTGTGTCCAAGTTCTCATGTGTGTATGCTCTGATGAGAGTCTCCGTCGCCGTCAAGTTGCGTCCTCGACGAAAGACAATTGGAGCTGAGGAAGAAGTCAAAGTCATCGGTAAGGTGTGTCACCGACGGTGAAGAAGTAAAAGACACCAGCAAGTTGTGTCACTGGCGGCATGATCAACAAGAAGAAGACAAAACTCCTTAGAGATGCGTCAGGAGATCGGACGTCATCTTAAAGAATTGACAACTGAAGACCAACTAGCTCTGATTGGCGTCAAAGAACGTGCGCAGGAGGCCATGGGTTTGAGTGTTAGTGATATACCCTAGAGGCAACATGGAGATGTTGTATATATCATATACTTTGTTTATGATACATTACTTTGTTCCTTGAAATAGACATTATCATTATTGATCAATGAGTATGTGACTTATTCATGAGACTCTTAATGCTAAAATGTTGCTATTTCTAAATGATCCCTGATCATATATCATATGAGGAACAAATATGATTCAAAGATCAGCATATGTATTGATTGATGATTATATCTCATGGATCATAGTATTGTGATACCAAATCAATAATATGGACATGTGTTAGTGAACATATGTTGGATAGGCCCGCCATGAGACACTGCAGAGATTCCATATGTCATCAGTTGGTCTCAAGTAGTGTTTATGTAGAATCCTTAGACTTGAGATCATCATGGTTCCCAACATGCGTAGTAGCTTATTTTGGTACTACTAAACACTACTCCGTAACTGGGTAGTCATAAAAGTAGTCTTCGGGTTTGCCATGAAACATGTAGTGGGATATGAATGATCAAGATAGAATTTGCCCCTCCTTATGAGAGAGATATCTCTGGGCCCCTCGATGTAATGGATTATGAAAGTGCATGGCCATGCCAAGGTGATTGATGAGTCAATCACAAGTTTATAATCCATCACGGAATCGAGAGAGTGATTGAGCTATTAAGAGGATGACACAGGTCTCGCCTTGAGCTCAATCTATATTGTGAGGCAAAGCGATTCGTACATGAGAACATTACAGGTTCAGCCGATATGATCTTTACGTATACTTTGGGGTTAATATGTCTTACTAGAGGCCGCTATTAACAGGGTGACCGGAAAGGCGTTTCCGGGTCGCGACCAAGTATACGTGAACCTATAGGGTCGCGCGCTTAACGGGTTGGAATACTAATTCGAATATGATTCGAATGTGGGCTCAATTCGGATAGAGATCCGAATAGACTCCTATTGGGCCTCGGTCCACAAGGCCCAAGTGAGGAGGTCTATATATATGGAGGTGAGGGGCTGAGGGGCACACGCTTCTGTTAACCTCTAGCATAACCTTAGCCGCCACCTCCCGAGCCAAACCCTAGCCGTTCATGAGTGCTAGCACACTCGCGATCGGCGTTCCAGCCCCGGACGTGTGGATACCGGTGGAGGCGCTGCTCGTTGCGGTGTTGATCGGCATCAACAACCTACAGATTGGATCTGCTCATGGTGTAGTTGATCGCGTGGAGGAGACGATCTGTTCGGGACGATCGGCTAATTCCACTACTACCTTGACGCGCGTGGTTGGATCGGATTTTCCAACTCTTCTTCCGCTGCGCTGCGCGTCTAGTGGTAACAATCCATGATCCCTCCTTAAGCATGATATCCTTGTGTGCGCGGTAGAAAAGTTTTATTTTTTGCTTTTATAGCCTACGCGCAATCCTTTATTGAGGTGGTCCAAGGGTGCTACGGTCGCCTTTAATTGGTTAAAGGATGAGCAGACAAGATAGTTGTCTGAGGGAGCTTGTCGGCAGCGAGATGGCGCAAGAGAGGTCAGGGGAATAGCTCGTCGTGCAATTGAAGGTTGCGTGAGGTAAACCAGGCAGCCAATCGGACTTTAAAGCGGCGCTATGGCGGTGGGAGCAGTAGAGGTGCGACGGCGGCTTCGGCGCGTGGGCGATGCAGTGGCCAGGGGCACGGTCGGCGAGGAGGGGTTGCAGGCGAAGCTTGCGCAAGCTGACGGGAGCAGGTACGGCAAGAGTGCGCGTCGGCCGCGGGACACGCTGAATTGCGGTGGGGAAAACGTGGGTCGGCATCGTGCGATTCAAAGCGCGGTGAGGTCAGCCGGAGGTTTCAACCTGTTCTCAAGCACTGCTCATGCATGGTATGGCTGCAGAAGCAGGCCACTTATTCTGCAGTCCTCGCATCCTATGGGACCGTCGCCAACCTCGACTCAAGACAGCTAGAGGAGCTAGGCAATGGATTGTGCAATTCCAGTAAGCCTTTCCTGTGGGTGCTGAGGTCCAACGAAGCACAAAAGTTGTCTGAAGAACTCCGTCACAAATGCAATGGTAAAGGCCTAATTGTTCCTTTTTGCCCTCAGCAAGAGGTATTGGCTCATGAGGCCACAGGTATGAAATGCAGCAAAATTCTACACATGTAGCTAAAAAGCGAAGAATTGTTAGTGAATGTGCAAAGCGATGACAGTTCAACTTGCACTCGTCATAATGCAGCTTGTTTCTTGACATACAGCGGATGGAACTCATGGTTGCAATTTGCGAACTTGAGCCTTCGCGGAGGCGTACACGCGGCCGTACTGCACAATCCACATCTCGCCACCATGGCCGAGTCATTACTCAGCTCGCGAGCTGCTAGGACGGCACTGCACAAGCAGAGGCTGCCGATGATGGCGAGGAGCAGAGCCTTGGGGTGGCCGTGTTCGATCAGGCTCTGTGAATTGCTTGCCACTACTTGCTAGTGCGCGTACTCTGCTTTGGTTTGGCAAAATGGAACCGGGTGGTATGGGTATCAGAGCGTAAAATGTACTTTAAGAAAAGAGAGCTGTTGATGTATATATGCGCAGAGGAACTAGGAATTCCCTCCGGCTAATTTCCTATCGGAAGTGGAAACTAACTAAAAAAGGAACTCACGCATATCTGAGTTTCAACCACACAAATAGAGATGAATCGAGCGGATGCAAAAGAACTTCATTAAAGCACATCAGAGATCGACATCGAACTTTAAGCTGGACTCGAGCTCGGCTCGAACAAAACTCGAGCTCGCTCGAGCTCGGCTCGTGTAGATTCGGTGGGGAGACAGGGAGTAGGGAGGGTCGGACCGTTGGAGGGAGTACCTGCGGTTTGCGGAGCCATGGCCGAGGCGCCGAGCTGCAGGGATGGCCGGACGGGTGGCCATTTGGTCGGATCCGAGTCGACAGTCGAGGAGGGGCGGCGCCGGCAGGGGAGAGGAGGGGTGCCGGGGAGGAGGGCAGCGGCGGCGGGGAGAGGAGGGGCGCTGGCTCGAGGGGCGAGGCCGCGGTGGCGAGGAGAGGCGCGGGGTGAGGAGGGGGACGGGGCGCGGCGGGGAGAGGAAGGGACAAGGGGCGGAGAGGGGCGGCAGCGGGGCGAGAAGGCGCGGGAGGAGGAGGGGCGCGGTGGCGAGAGGAAGGGGACGAGGGGGGGAGAGGATCGCGGCAGGGACGGGGCGGAGAGGAAGGGACGGGGCGGGAGAGGGGGCGCGGGGCGAGGAGGGGCGCCGCGGTGGTGGAGAGGAAGGGGACGGGGAGAGGGGGTGGCGTGGGGGTTGAGGAGGGGCGGTGGCGGGGTGGGGGGGACGGGCGGCGGCGGAGAGGAAGGGGACGGGGGGGGGCGGGAGAGGGGGTCGGCGCCGGGGGAGAGGAGGGCGACGAGGGGGACGGGAGTGGGGGGCCGGCCGGCAGTGGGGGCGGCAAGGAGTGGAGGAGGGGCGGGGGGCAGGCGGAGCCGCGGAGGCGGGTGGGGGAGACGGGAGAGGAGGGAGGGGTGTGGGGGCTGCCCGAGGAGGGATTTGAGAGGAGAGGCGGGAGGGAGTGTGGGAATGGGGGAATTAGGGTAAAAATTGTAAGCTCGCGAGCTATTCGAGCTCAGCTCGTTAAAGCTCGCGAGCTTCGGATGGAGCTCGAATTCGGCTCGTTTGGAGCTCGAGTCAAGCTCGAATCGAGTCTAGAACGAGCCAAACTCGAGCAGCTCGCGAGCCTCGAGCTTTTTTTACAGCCCTAATCATCAGAGGCAAGATGAATCGAGCGGCTGCAATATACTTCATTAAAGCACATTAGAAGCAGTACATTTCACATCACTGAAGTTACTGAACCCTGCCCGCCTGTGCACAGATGGAGTATTCATCAAGTATAAATGTGTATATTACAGAAAATTACATATATTTTTGTAACACGATTTACAGACACGTATCATCTATACCAAAACAAGAGGCATGTACTTATTCAATCTTGTGTATGTGTATGGACATGTGGCATTTGGCGTTCTTACTACTTAGTGGGGTAGGAAGGCTCCATGGCAAGACAACACATGCCCCTCTTGTCAGCAATGTCTTTCGCCATTCTCAAGTACCCGTTCTCGCCCCACGTCGTGCCCCACGAGTTCTTCATCAACCAATACTTTGTACCATCACTGGCCTTGCCGTAACCAATGGCTGCAATCCCATGGTCCAGGTCGGTGCCGCAGGAGCCGGTCATCACGCCACCTGAGTAGAATTGGAACGTCATGTCGCCTCCGTCCACGGCCACTGACACGGGTTGGTTTGCCACCGCCTTCATGAGGGTGCCCTCGTTATTCGCCGGCACATCCTCGTAGCCCTTGATGGTCGCTGCGCTGTTGGATCCACCCTTGCACTTGCCGTCGTCTGCCTTGTATGGGTAGTTGGACTCGGTGGTGAGGCCGCCGTTCTTGATGATGAATTTGAAGGCGTCGTCCATGAGCCCGCCCTCGCAGCCCTGGTCCTCACCATGGACGTCGCAATCCACCAACTCTTGCTCCGACAGCGAGATAAGCTTCCCAGTGCTCAGCTTGACGATGCCCTCCACGGCAGCCACAGCAGAAAACGCCCAGCAGCAGCCTGCAACGAATTGTGTTATGATAGATGTCATCACGCAACATCTTCACAGATAAGATTGACACATATATATATAGAATACAGTACGGCAGTATTGTAAAAATACTTACCACATTGGCCTTGATCCTTGATGGGAGTGACAGCACCCTTGGTCCTCCAGTCCACCGTTGTCGGAAGCGCATCAAGGCTAAGATTTTGGTACCTGAATTTGGTAGGGACTCTCACTAAGTTACGATTGAACCCCATGTTGGTCTTTGTTGTCCTGAACTCCTCGTTGGTGAGGTCGGCAAACTGGTTGACGCCGAGCCAAAACTTGTGCGTCTCTACTGCGTTGAACGACTCGATGAACCCAACGTTGGCCTTGAATACCTCGAACCGCCACGCCTTCTCGGCAGCGTCCTTATACACGCGGCCGTACTGCGCCATCCACATCTCGTGCCTCGCCACCATGGCCAAGTCATTGGTCAGCTCGCGAGCTGCTAAGACGGCACTGCAGAGGCAGAGGCCGCCGATGATGGCAAGGAGCAGAACCTTGGAGATGCCCATGTTCGATCAGGCTCTGTGAATTGCTTGCTACTACTTGCTAGTGTGAGATCTGGACCTGGCCGCATACCTAGGTTCAGCCGGGTTTTTACTCCCCGGACCACAGGTCCATATGGGCGGAACACAACCAAGCCCACGGAGCAACAACCTTATAAGTGGTACTGGGCCTTCTCCCCCCAAAAGACTAGTCCAATGGGTGGGGGCTCCCCCACACTTATAAGTTGTGCTTTCTCCTCTTCCACAACCAATGTGGGATTATTCCCAACAATCTCCCCCTCACACATTGGTTGGACACATCTACAACTATGAGGTCCAAGGAGTGTTAGACACCTAAGCTCTGATACCAAATGTGAGATCTGGACCTGGCCGCATACCTAGGTCCAGCCGGGTTTTTACTTCCCGGGCCACAGGTCCACATGGGCGGAACACAACCAAGCCCACGGAGCAACGGAGCAACAACCTTATAAGTGGTACTGGGCCTTCTCCTCCCAAAAGACTAGTCCAATGGGTGGGGGCTCCCCCACACTTATAAGTTGTGCTTTCTCCTCTTCCACAACCAATGTGGGATTATTCCCAACAGCTAGTGTACCTACTCCGCTTTGGTTTGGTGAAATGCAACTGGTGGTATGGGTATATGTAGTTACAGCTTACAGGTACGTGTTTTTGTAGGAGATACGGTGCTTGTACGATGTTGAGTGTGCCGTGTGGAAAGGGACTTGTGCGTAGCCGTGAAGTAGGCATGGTGGCCGGATGTTATAAAACTCCTGTGCAATAAGACGTACGTTTGCTGCACAGCTGAGAATGACCCCTTTTTATGCCTAGATTTCTTTATCCTCATCTACCATAGTACAAGAACTAGTGTTAGCTCATTCCATTTCTTCAGTACAAGAACCACTGGGCTATAATACGGTTGGCTTGAATACTTTCGGTTTAATTGTGTGAACTACTGTTCACAGCAGGGAAAATATTTTCTGGCCGAATTTCCCAAATTTCGGTAAAATTTGGTTTTCTCAGCCCACCCTGAAAAAACCTAATTCGGTCCAAAATTTTGGCCCATTTTGAATTTCTCGGCCGGCCAGCCCATCCAATATTCTCTCTTGAGTCTTAAACGCAAGTTGCTTTCGACCGGCCAGCCCATCCATCCCATCTCGTTCGCTATCCATCCCCCATTCCCTTTCTCTCATTTAGGCGACACCGGTGGCCGGCCCATCCTCTCCATGGCGCCGGCAAGGGACGTAGCCGTAGTGTTGGCAAGGGAGGGGGAAGTGGCGCCGGCAAGAATCCAGATCAAGAGATGAGCTACGCCGGCAAGAATCTAGATTGAGTGGTGCTGAAAGGGAGGGGGAGGCGGCACCAGAAAGGGGAAGGGAGGCGGCAACGGAAGGGAGGGGCGAGGCAGTGCTAGCAAAGGAGTGTGAGACGGCACGGATGAGGATGGTGCTGGGAGGGGATGGGAAGGTGCCACCGATATGGCCTCTGGTGCCGGCAAGGTAAGCAGCGCCAATTTTATTTGAATTTTTTGGATTCAAACCGTAATTTTGAATTTTTTGACCGAATTTTTCCAAAACAGCTAGGAATTTAAAAAAATCCGAATTTCTGATTTCTTGGAGCTGAAACTGTTTTCCCTGGTTAACAGTATAAGAAAGTGTTTGGCTATAACCTAGTGGGTTTGATTAAGAGGGCTAGCTCATTCCATTTCTTCGCGCCGGGGGGGGGGGCGATTATACCTAGGTAAGCAAGGCTATAGTGCTTTCTCTGGCTTATACTTAATCTGTCAAGTCTATATCTATACGGTGAGCTAGTCAAACCATTAATCCATCCCTTAATCTTCAATTAAAAGGAGACTGAAGAACAGCGGGGTGTGGCAAACACTTCGTCAGGTAATTACTAAGACAATGAATTAGGGCTGTCGTTAGGGAGGGTTTGGATGACCCATATCCAAACCCACCAATTACTCGTATCCTTTTGGAGGCAAATTACATATGCCAAAAGAAACCGGGTATTACCCAATGGATTTGGGTACCCATTGGGTAAAAGAGGGAGGGTACTAGAGGTAGCGGCAGCTCGCTGATGATGCGATAGAGGAGCTCGGTGAGGTCAATTGCGCATTGGCCGTGCATGGTTGGCACTGTTCAGAAGGAGATGGAGAGAGAGTAGATCAGCGAGGCCGCGATGGCGACGACGAGCCACGAGCATGGTGGTAGAGGAGTAGATTGTCATAGAGAAACAGATCAGCGTGCCGGTGCGAGTGAGTGGCGGAGCGCTCGCCGCCAGTAGTGATGTTCGAGGGAGCCGGCGGCAATGATAGCTAGGTGGCGGAGTAGGTCGGGGCCGCTTCTCGCCAGTGGCAATGGCAGAGGGAGCCGGTGGTAGCGATGGTGGAGGTAGCCGATGGAAGTGAGCAGAGTGGCGAGGCGGCAGTAGTGATGGCGGAGGAGCAGGGCAACATGGAGGTAGGGCATGTGGTTGGCATGCAAGCGAAGCGCTCGATGGCGGCGGTGGCCAAGGGGAAGGAAAGGGATGGATCTCAAGTTAGGGATGAGAGAGAGCAGTCGAGAAGAGATAAGAAAGAAAGAGTGGAGAGAAAGTAACATATATTTTTTATTGATTTGGGTGGGGATGGGTAATTGATGGGTAAATAGGTATTACCTTATCCATATCCAAATTTAAATAGGTAATACATCTCTAACCCATACTCTACCTAATAAGGAAGGTTTGGGTTTGAGTTTGGGCTTACAATGAGAGAGAATCTCTGTATTTGTGTGAGCCCAGCTCGCTGTTGGGTCAGCATGAGTTCGGCTTCTAAGATTAACGAAGCTTGCCAAGGTTGTTTATGCAACTACGACATTAATGGGTTAAGTCTGAGCTGCTTTCTGGTCCGATTAACCTGTGCAAGCCCATATCTTACCAGCATTAAGACCGGTGGTATTCCGGCTCCCACGCGAGGCCACGTCGCCCGCGTCGCTCGGCCGGCCGGCGCGTGGCCAACGAATTTGCGTACGGCCAGCCGAGGCATTTTCCTCGAGTTTTTTGGAAATTACATAAATGTCCTTTTTCCTCGCGAATAGGTCCCTGCAAGTTTTTTCTTAAAAATTTTTTTAGATGGCGCCCCGTGGGTTTCCAAAATTACGTATAGGTCCTTATTTACTTACGTATAGGCCCTTACAAGTCCTCGCTTTTTTGCAAAAAAACCCTTTGATGTCTCCGAAATTACGCATTTGTCCCTGGTTTTTTTTATGAAGCTTTCTGCGAATTATCGCCTCTTTTACTTCGGTCCACACGGTAGCTAGCGCGGCGTGCGCCGCGCTTATGCGGCTAGTATATATGATATCAAGAAAACATTAGGTTCGTTGAGGGTCTTCAAGAATGGAGGAGGCATAATGAGTTGGCTGTGACTGAATGAAGGACACATGTCCAAAATGAAGGCAAACTTTCCAGGCATTTCAGTTGTGCTTTGGTAGGTTGGAGTCTTCAAAGTTCCCATATGACTAATAGTATCACCATGACCATGAGTTTGGATTCTGAACAGTCTCTTCTAATCTTGATAGGTCACAGTTGAGTAATTTTTCCTGCAGTGCGTTCAAAAGTTATTCCTCCTTCAGATTGTTAGATGAGCATTTTATTTTCAGAGTGCATTCGGGTGAGGCTTGAGAGAGGTGCTATGTTAACTTGATGGAAGAATCTAAATGATTTAGGCAACAATGTGCAATACAACTCGTTGCAGGCTAGCAGTATGCAAGTTGTTCAAATTTTAGACCTAGGAGATTTGTAACAGGCAATGAGGGGGTCCGGTCAGATACTCCCTGAGATCCAAATCTGAATCCAATAAACTATCAGATCTGTTCGGCCATACGCACACACTACAGATAGAAAATTGCAGGACATCCGAACATTGTTTAGTTCCAAATCTAGCTATAGTAAATTAAGATTCCATTCTGCAAGAGTATTTTGTTCTAAATTAAATTAGAAAAACTATTTGGTTCATTGGATCAGATTGGCTAGTACGATTAATAAAGGCTCAACTAGAACTGCTCTGGCAAGACCACGTGCCCACAGACCACCAATCCAGCCCTAACTGGTAACTGCAGAGAACTGACCCAGTTGGCTACGAGCGCGCAGGTGACGCTCTCGCCGGTCAGCATTCGAGCCTCCGGCACCGGTGCCCACCCTATTCCGATAGGGTATACAAACGTTCGTATTCAGTAGAAAAATGTATCTCTTCGTTTCGTAACATTTTATTGTCCATATAAAATTCTCAAGCACATGTTAGGAAACACGTATGTATGTGATGGTATAAATAGGGTGTGAGTTTTATGTGTGCGTCTGTTTTGCACCTCTAAAAAACTGGTAACTGCAATGAAAAATCACGCACAGTAAGCCACCTCCTCCAGATCGCGTGAGACGGGGAGAGGTCGAACGCGGGCAGAGCAAGGCGACCGCCCTACCGGCGAACTGGCCACTGCCGGAGCTGAATTATGGCTCCGATGGCAAGTCGGCTCCGTCTTCTCTCATTATTATCATGCAAAAGTATATCTTTATCACCGAACAATGACCGTGACTTTATTGTCATGCAAAAAAAAAGAAAAAAAGAGAGATCTGTACAAAAAAATTTAAGAACACCCTCCTAGGACACCACTGTACGTACAGAAAAAGAAGGAAAAAGATTGTATTCATCTTTTGTAATACAAGTCTATTTCTTTTGTTCTTTTTTTATAGTGCAAATATAATCATATTTTTGTACAATTTTTTGCTTGTGCACATATTCTAACACGTTGTGTGTGTGTGTGTATATATACACACATACATACATACATACATACATACATACATACATACATACATACATACATACATACATAGATATATATAGATATAGATATATATATATATATATATATACATACATAGATATATATAGATATATATATATATATATATATATATATATATATATATATATATATATATATATATATATATATATATATATATATATATATATATATATATATATATATATATATATATATTGTTTGAGAATTTTGAAGTGCACAAACGTTCAAACCATAATACGTGCATATGAACTCAAGTTCATACAATTCGTATTGCTGTATTACTGGATTTTAAGCGATCATATATATTGATTTGCATGGTTATTCATGGGCTTTGGATGTTTGAAACGTGGGCAATATTTTAATTCCAAATTTTACTAGGAGGCAATACAATAAACCAGTGATGCAAAACTTACTACTAACAGCAGGCTACTCATCATACTTCATAATATACGCAAGAAAATATAGTAACAAAGTCGAACGAACACGCGAACGACTTACTTTTTTGCCTGATGAAGAACAGGAAGCACCGCAGGCTTGACACAGTGTAGAACGAAGATGATGCAGTGCAGTGAGCGGTCGCGTAGATGTGCGTTGCCCAGAAACCTTATTGCCGCCACGTGCAGGAACTCTCTGCGGCAACGGTTCGGAGATAGCTGCTCTCCCCCTTTCCAGGTGCACACCGGGAAGAAAAGTTGGCGAAGTTCAGATGACGCAGTACAACAGCACAAATTGATAGAAGTAAGAGATTCAGGCAGTGAGGAATTCTCTATTTTTTATACCTTGGACGTCTCCAAGTATATATAGATATGTAAATTACTCTATAGTAACTGCCCCATTGAACTGAAATAATTCACTGGTAACTGCTCAATTATTCACTTGTAACTGATAATATTTAACTAGTGATTTACCCACTGATAACTGCCTGTCATCAAAAACCCAATTAAGCCTCAAATTCAAACGTTTGAATCTCATTCAAGATTCAAACAGAGAGAGTGAGGTGCAGGATTCAGCAAAAAAATGGACTTGGTCTGTCAAGTAGCGCGTCACGTCATGGCATGGTTGCGCGTCGCAAGTCACAAGATTTTCACGTGAAAATACGCGAATACGCACGCTCATGCGTGCACGCGTGTGTGACTAGACAGAACCCTCCTTATACCATCTCTATCCATATTCAAGGAGTGGTAAGGATTTTACCTTATAAATTGGTCTTCCTCACATTGCCTTAGCAATATGGTACTAAACCATGCATGCTTTGGAATTAAGGAAATGAGCCATAATCAAATAGGCCAATTTCTAACAATTCCCCACCAATTCCAAAGCAAGAAATAAACATATGATAAAGATATTGTGCTGAAATACTGTTAATATACCAGTCTTTTAGTGTAAGTCCCGTACGGGTTGAACTTGCACCTAGAATGACAAGATTCATCTTCTCACAGCTGATGAATGGACTATACATTGAATTCACAGCTTTCCGTGATCAGATTTCACTTGAAATCTCAACTAGTACTAGGCTGCCAATGAACCACACCTAAACGGAGCGTTATATAGTCATGCTCACTCATCTTCTCATGAGCTTTCCAGAGAATGCCCTGTTCTCGTGAACTGCGACCACACATTTAAGCTCAAATAGGTGTATTCTTTCTAGGTATCCTGCAGGCTAATACATTTTCCTCATTTGGACAATAGAATACATTAAGGCTTTATGCCAACCTTCCATACAGTCGAACGTACATTGTTTATTGGGACATGAATACAATAAATATGTATTCTCTTGTTACAACATCAATTTGTTTCTCATTCTTTAAGTCACGGGATCTCCAATCAAAAAGGTATAGGTTACCATTGTGATGTAACTTAAATAGGTTTCATTCCCATATCCATAGATGCAACAGAAATCGCTTACCATGCTAACCCCTTTGTAAAAGGGTCTGTCAAATTTTTCTCAGTGAGTTCCTTTTTTAGTGCAGCAGCAGCAGAACTTGTAAGCATATTGCCAATCTGTGGGAATAATGGATAGTGATTTGCCATCACGGTGCGCTGTAGATGTTGCCGATGCATGGATGTGCAAATGGCACAGGGGGACCGGGTTCAGTAACTTCAGTGATGTGAAATGTACTGCTGCTGGTGTGCTTTATCAATGAAGTTCTATTGCAGCCGCTTGATTCATCTTATTTGTGTGGTTGAAACTGAGATATGCGTGAGTTCCTTTTTTAGTTAGATTCCACTTCCAATAGGAAATTAACCGGAGGGAATTCCTAGTTCCTCTGAACTTAGAGAAACATGCGCATATATATTACTACATCAACAACTCTCATTTTGAAAGTACATGTACTCCAAGCATTTCAAATTGTTCATAATAATATACTTAAGACCTTCAAAGTCCCAACTGTTTGTCCAAGCGTAAACAATACTCGAGTTATACTCACCCCACATTTGTCGGGCAAAAACAGTACTGGGTAACTGCTAGATGATCTCCTAGATATGCTCACCAACTAAGACTGCATTACTGCAGTTTCATTCTGACAAGTACTTGGCGGCGAATTCAGCGATATTCTTGTCGGAGTTCCCTCCTTCCTGCATTGCCTCCTTGGCCTTCTCCATCCACTTCGCAGCATTCCTGCTGTACTCCTCCTTCCTCTCCCCATCCATCACCTCCCTGATGCACCTCTCCACCTCCTCCCTCCTCAAGCAGCCATTCTCGCCCCGCCGCACCCGCACGCCCATGCCCCACGCGCTCTCCACGTACTTTGCGATCGTTGGCTGGTCCGCCCAATACGGCATTGCCACAATTGGTACTCCAGTACCCATCGCCTCCAACGTGGAGTTCCATCCACAATGTGTCAAGAAACAACCTACATGCATGTTTACAAGCTAAAGGTTAAACTCCCGTTACTTATCGGGAATTTCATTGACTTTTTCTCGTCTTTTTGACCATATAAAAAGATATAGTTTGTGATTCCATACCTGTGGCCTTGTGTGCCAGGACCTCAATCTGGGGGCACCAAGAAACAATGAAGCCCTTCTCCTCGCACTTGTCACGGAGTTCTTCCGACAACTTGTTCGCCTCGTTGGACCTCACAACCCAAAGGAAAGGCTTGCCGGAATTGAAGAGTCCATGGCCAAGCTCCTCAAGCTGCGCTGCGTCGTAGTCGGAGATAGTCCCATAGGACACAAGGACAGCAGAGCGAGGACTCTGCTTGTCCAGCCATTCCATGCACGACGCTGCGCTGCTGAAGAGGTCGAAGCCGTAAGTCCTGTTGGATGGCAGGCGGTAGTCATCAAGATAGAACGATGGCAATGTTGGCCCGATCGTCTTCACGCGCCACGTGGACTCCATGTAATCTGCCTCCTGCTCAGTTAACAAGGCGTATATGTCAACGATAAATGATCAAAGAAAAAAAATAAAGAGATGGACAATTGCACTATCAACTAAGAAAAAAGATTATTGACGTGTGTAGAGGACGGTCACTCGTATGTATACGCAGGTGATGTGTGTCAGTGGGTTTTGTGTGTTTAATGTCTGCGTCTTAAAGAGGAGAAATGATTGTTGACGATCTCTTTATGCTTTATCAAGATCAGCAAAGCAGAGTCCGAAGCCAGAGCACATACACAGCGGAGTATATGATTGTAATCAGTAATCACACACCTTTGGCTCGATGTCGCGGAATGAGTTGACGAGCACGTCGTCGGCGTCCTCCAATCCCTCGAACTGCCCCACCGAAAACATAGGGAACGCCGGTTGCGATTCCAGCGGTGCCGCGAACGGAGGCACGTCCTCGGGCCCGAGCTCTACGCCCAGAACTCCCCGCGCGAGCAGAGTGCTTCCGTCCGTCACCGGCAACGCCAGTCGCCCCGAGCACACCTCCCCGTAGATCAGTTCCACTGCTAACGGCTGCAATAGGAACGCTGCGGCCGCCACGCCAGCCGCCTGCGCCACCCGCCGCGCCCACACCAGGGCCGGGTCGTACACCAGCACGCGCACCGGCCGCCCCGCGCGCGCCTCCGACTGGAGGAGCTCCGCCAGCGTCGCGGACCCCGTGGCCTCTAGACTGCGCCAGTACTTAATGAAATTGGCGCCGCACGCGGCGATGCCGGCGGCGTCGAAGCCGTCGGAGATGGCGGCCACGCGGAAGGGCGCGCCCGGGGGCGGGGTTGTGGAGAGCACGTAGCGGGTGACGACGAGCGTGGGGTGGAGGCCGTGGTACGCGAGGCGGCGGCCGAACTGGAGCATCGGGTTGGTGTGGCCCTGCGCCCCCGGGAACGGCAGGAGGAGGACGTTCGCGCCACCGCCTTCTTGGTCGGAGGAGGAGGTGGTGGCGGCCATTGCCGGTGTGCTTGTGCTCCACATGTTAATTGGGCTGCGCTTTCCAATGACTTGTGCTTTGGTAATTGGGGTGTCTTGAGTCTCGCTCAAGGATAAATAGGCGTTGCAGTGGAGTGGCGCGCAAGTTTCTCCTCGGAAAGATCAAATATTGTGCTCTCCGGCATGGCGGCGAGAGAGGAGGAGCTGGCTTTGACCTCTACTGTTCGTAGTATATCAATGTTTCTATGGGCATTTTCTCTATAATATGATGTATTTTCTTTCCCGTGATAGCCAACTATTGCATAAAAGATAGTCCAATTCTTTATACTTCCTCTATTTCTACTACATCATCTTATGTCCTACATAGAAAGCCTTACAGGCAGCTGACGTTATAGCATTATATATGGCATTATGTCATATAGGATATTAGGTGATGTGAATGAGAGAAAAAGATATTGTCTATAATTTAACAAATTGTCTTATAAACGGCTTTCTATTATATATGACATTGTATATATAACTCATTAATTATATGAGGTCATTACAGACAACTATATAGATTATATTGTATAAGTTATTTTTAGTCCTATCTATAGATGATATAGAGGTGTATTACAGATAATTGTTGTCTATACCATTATATATACCCTACCAAAGTAGAACCGGGATACTCAACCATAGAAAAATGATATTAGGTCAATTATTCATATTACAGGATATTCAGTTGAAAGTGATTAAAACACATCATTTTCTGTGATATATTTGAGAGCTCTTTGTGTGCTACAATTCAGATTCTTTTGATAGGTTGGAGGCTTTTGATCAATTACAAGATTTGATGCATTTGATTGACAATGCCCATATAATTCCTTCGTGAAAACAATATCTATATTCAATCTCACAGGCAAGAACTCTTTAACACCTGGCGTTTGGGTAAAGCTAATTAGGGGGGCATTTGAAATGGCCAGAGCTTCTGGTTTGTGGCTAGTGTTTGGTTTTGGGATAGTAGCGGTTGAAAGTGAGAAGTGTTTGATTTGGCAGGTACTTTTGTTGAGCTAATTTGGCAAATGTCCGAATTGCCCCTGTCGTAGGGGTGGCCCCCACCTAAACCCAGCAGGCCCGGTAGAAGATTATAAGGCCCAGAATAGGCCTTGTGTAATGACATAACTGCCCCCAGAGGGGATGACCGGATGTAAGGGTATAACTGTAAAAGCACTCCTCATGAGTATATATATATGCGAGTAAGCCATGGGGAGGGGCCAAGGCCATTACACTCAACTTCATTACTCTCCACTACCATCTCTCTCTGTTTGGTCTGTAGCCACAACAGTTGGCGCCGTCCGTGGGGAGGACGAAGACAAGCCTGAAGACCGAAGAAAAAGATGGCACCGAAAAAGCTTCTCGCCCGCGCGAGGAAAGAAGGCGGCCGGGCCGGAGCGCTGTAGGAGTACCAGGGCTCCGCCGTCGACAGCGGCGGACGCGGGTGGCGATGCAGTCGCAGCGGCCGAAGACGTCGACGTTCGCGTGGCGGCGACCAACCTCGTCACCAGCACCGCAACGATCAACCCCACCGCTGGCGTTACGAGGACGGACCCCGCGGTCCAAGACGTTGACACGGGTGCGGCGACAATCGACCCCGCCGACGCAACGACACCGACCCGCCGCCACCAAAGACACCGGGATGGAAAGCGCCCTGCTGGCGGCCCTCAACGCGTTCCAGCGGGAGCTCGGGGCCCTTCGCGGAGCCGTCAGAGATATACAAAGGCTCGAGTCAGCGGCGGCGCGCCAAAGAATCGCGCCCGAGCCCGCGCCGAAAGGGCGGACGATCGCGGCCCCGCGCCCAGCCGCGTGCGCTGCGGCGCGTGGATCCGAGTCCCGCTCGGCGGGCTGCAGCAGCGGCATGGCCCAAGACTTCAAGTTCCCTAGCGCCATCGGCTCATATAAAGCGACACGGATCCTCGCGAGTTCGTGCGCGTGTACGAAACCGCGATCGAGGCGCGGGCGGAGACGACGACACCACGGCGAAGGACTCCCCTCGATCGCACGGAGCGCGCTCTCTTGTTTTTTACCATAGAGCCCGCCCATCTATGCGTGGGAGCAGCCGCGACCGCCGTTCCAACTTTCAAGGGTATCATCTTGAGCGAATCGATGCGGACCAACTCTTCGCCGTGAAGCAAGGACCCTCGAGACGCCGACTACTTCAAGCGCCGCCAAAATTGAAGCCGGTACATGATGTTAATGAAATCACCGTCGCACGCAGCCATACGGGGCTTCGCCCGCCCGATGGCCGAATACAACGCGCGGAGGCCATTACGCGATGGCCAAGCTCTTCGACAAAATGGACGAGTACGCGGGCGGAGGAGGATGCGTGAAGACGCAGCATCACCGCTCGCCTCGCCGCGAGGAGCGCCCCGCGCGAGGTCGGGCGGTGGCCTCTCCTCGGCCGGCCGTAGCCGAGAACCCGAGGTAGCCTCCCGAGGCGGTGAGGACGAGGCTGTGAAGGCTCGTCACGGTGTAGGCCCAAACCTCAGCGCCGCCGCGCGGTCGCAGACGGCCCATCACGTCCTCGCCACCGAGAGCACCCGCCAAGGACCCGACCCCGCCTCGCGAAGGGGAGTCCGGGGATCGGAGGGTGGATTTGACTACCCCAGCCAACCCCGCGCAGAGCAGGAGCTTCTGCGCTATGGTAAGTGGTGCGAGGTACACGGCTACGGCGATCATTACACAAGGGCATGCATCGCGGTGATGGAGCTGCGGAGGGTGACGGCCGGATCTCGGTCTCCGCCTTCTCGGCCCCCCGCCGAAGCCCATGCGGGGCACCCAAGGGATAGCCCCACACGGGCCACCGCAGCGGAGGGCGCGCAGCATCACACCGTCAACGTCATCACCGGAGGCTCTTCCTCAAAAACCCCTGGGGAGCAGCCGCAGATGTGGATGCCGCCCCGCAACATCACCTTCGACTTGAACGACGCTAGGGGCGTGGAGTACCCCCACCAAGACCCTCTAGTCATCCAGGCCCACATAGCACGCTGCGAAGTCAAGCGCGTCCTTGTCGACGGGGGAAGCTCCGCGAACATCTTATCCGCAGACGCCCTCGACCGCATGGCAATCCCCCGAAGCCAGCTGGAGCAGCCGGGAGCTCCACTTCAAGGCTTCGGGGTCAACGCTGCCGCCCCGGGGCACGCTTCCCTTCTGTCACCTTCCGTCAGAGGCGACAAAGGTAACATCCGACCGAGCATGTCACCTTTGACGTCGTAGATATCCAGCACCCTACAACGCCATACGGGCGACCCGCCATCAACTCTTTTGAGGCAATCCCGCACCACGCCTTCTGTGTGTAAAGCTCCGGCCCGAGGGTGTCATCACCATCTTCGCGACCAGACTGGCAAGGCGTGCCGGCGGCGGCCGCGCGTCTCGCATCGCCCGGTGCATGCCCTCTCCGCGCGCTCGTGCTGGGCCCTCCGCCCGGTGGGCGCCAAGCCTCGGCCCGGCGGCGTAAGAAGGTGCCGCTCGAGCGGAGGCGCTTTGTCTCCATTGGCGAGGGCTCACCGGGTCGAACGGAGCTGCTCTGGGTGCTGTAGAACAACGTGGACGTCTTCGCATGGTCCCTGGAGGACATCAAGGGCGTGGATCGCGCGGTAATCCAGCATCGTTTGGCGGTTCGCCCCGACGCCAAGCCGGTCAAGCAAAGGCTCCGGCGTATGTCGATGGATCGGCAGCAGGCGGCCAAAGCGGAGGTGGCGAAGCTTCTTCGCGCCGGGGTCATCCGCAAGGTCCACCATCCAGAATGGCTCGCTAACCCGGTGCTAGTCAAAAAGACACTCCGCGGGTGCGAGGGGTTTCGTTGGGACGGAGACTGCGCAAAGGCCTTCAACGAGCTCAAGCAGCACCTGGCAAGCCTCCCCACTCTGGTCGCCCCAGCACCAGAGGCTCCCCTCCTGCTCTATCTGGCTGCGTCAGCCACCGCGGTCAGTGCCGTCCTCGTCTTAGAGGAAGGCGCCATGCAGCGGCCTGTCTACTTTGTCTCCGAAGCCCTTCAAGGCGCCAAGACAAGATACACGGAGCTGGAGAAGCTCGCCTACGCGCTGGTCATGGCCTCCCGGAAGCTTCGGCATTATTTTCTGGCTCACCCGATCACCGTGCCTTCCTCATTCCCCCTGGCCGAGATGCTACACAACAAGGAGTCCACAGGCGTATGACAAGAATGGGCGCGAGCTCGCTCCCTTCTCCTTGACGTATGCATCGCGAACGCAATTAAATCCCAAGTCCCGCAGATTTCCTCGCGAATGGACCCCGCCGCCCAACCCGCCAGCGACGATGACCCCGTCTGGACGCTTACAATCGACGGAGCTTACAGCGTCGCCGGTGCGGGCGTGGGGGCGGTGATCGTCACGCCTGAGGGACAACGTTTGCTGTACTCGGCGCGCCTTGCCTTTCCCGCCACCAATAACACGGCCGAATACGAGGCGCTGCTCTTTGGCCTGGCGAAGCTCAAGGCAGCCGGCGCGAGACGGGTGTTGGTCCACACCGACTCGCGCTTGGTGGCTGGCCATGTGGACAAGTCATATCAAGCCAAGGACCCTGAGTTGGCCAAGTACCTCGCGGCGGTACGGGCGAGGGAAAGGCACTTTTTTGGTGTCACCGTCAAGGCCATCCCTCGAGCGGAGAATGAGCAAGCGGATGCCCTCGCCAAGGCGGCCAGCCAACAACTGCCCCCCCCCCGGAGGGGGCATTCTACGAGGTCTTAGCAAAGGCGGCCATCGCGCAGGACAACCGGGACGCGGCACTTGTCCACCGCATTGATCGGCCAGGAGATTGGCGGGAGCCCATTTTCAAATTTTTACAAGGCCTCGCCGAGCCGGAGGACCCTGCCGAGCTGCGACGATTGCAGCACCGCGCACGGTCCTTCCAGGTGTTTGAAGGGACGCTTTACAAGAAGGGGGTTTGCGCGCCGCTCCTGCGCTGCCTCTCGACGGAGGAAGGAAAGGAACTCTTGACGGAAATCCACGCGGGCGTATGCGGATCCCACCTGGCACCGAGGTCATTAGTCGGCAAGGCGTTCAGACAGGGCTTCTACTGGCCGACTGCCATCACCGACGCCCAGGACCTCGTCCGCCGATGCCAAGGGTGCCAATGGATGGCGCGCATCATCCGCAGGCCCCCGACAAGCCTCAACCCAATCCCCCCGGTCTGGCCACTGGCGCGCTGGGGTCTCGACATAGTAGGACCACTTGCCCGAGCTCCAGGGGACCTCCGGTTCGTGGTGGTCGCGCTGGAGTATTTCTCCAGGTGGCCGGAGGCGATCGCTCTGGCCAAAGTAACTTCTGCGGCCATACAGCGCTTCCTATGGCAAAACATCATATGTCGCTTCGGGGTACCTCGGGAGCTCACGGTCGACAATGGCCTGCAGTTCGACGCCGCCCTCTTCAAGGATTACTGTGACAGTATGGGCATCACCCTCCGATTCGCCTCGGTAGGGCATCCCCAGTCCAACGGGGCGGTCGAACGGGCGAATGGCGCCATCTCTGCCGCCATCAAAAAGCGCCTGGTGGGATTGCCGAAGGGCAAGTGGCCAGACGAGCTTCACAGCGTTTTGTGGTCGCTTCGCACAACGGTAACGCGCCCAACGGGATTTACGCCGTTCAAGCTCCTCTTCGGCGACGAAGCAATGACGCCCGAGGAAATTAAGGCCGGCTCGCGAAGGGTTCTCGTCCAAGCACCCGAAGAGGAGCGCCGTGTGTCCTTGGACCTCCTCGACGGGATACGGGCAGACGCAGCCCACCACGCCGAGAAGTGCGCGCGCGCATAATGCGCACTCGGGACCGCTCTATATGCCCGCGGGGTTCAAGCCTGGGACCTCGCCTCGTGAGTGGCGCTTCAGCGTAAACCGCGGCAACCGGAATCAAGTGGGAAGGCCCGTACATCGTAACGGAGGCATTGCCAAAGGGGCGTATCGCCCGCCACGCTTGAAGGACAAGCCTTCCGGCACACATGGAACGCGGACAGGTTGCGGCGATACTACGCCTAGAAGCAGCACAGTAGGCATAGGGTCACCGGCCTGTTGATTAGGCGATGCTCGCCCGCGCAAACGGGAGTTCAATAAAGGTTGATGTTCCAAGAGCATCCCCTGTCCGCGCTAAGCAGCACAGAGTCTCCGGACTATAAAGAAGACGTAGCGTCGAGCCCAGCTCCGCACGCAATAGTCCACGGACTCTAAATAAGACGTAGCGTCGAGCCTAGCTCCGCACGCGAGAGTCTCCGGACTATAAAGAAGACGTAGCGTCGAGCCTAGCTCCGCACGCAATAGTCCACGGACTCTAAATAAGACGTAGCGTCGAGCCTAGCTCCGCACGCACTCTACGGAGTATAAATAAGACGCAGCGGGGGACGCCTTCGCGCGCACTCTACGGAGTATAAAGAAGACGAGCGCCGAGCCCAGCTCCGCACGCAACAGTCCACGGACTCTAAATAAGACGAGCGCCGAGCCCAGCTCGCACGCGCGAGTCTCCTGACTATAAAGAAGACGAGCGCCGAGCCTAGCTCCGCACGCACAGTCCACGGACTCTAAATAAGACGTAGCGCCGAGCCCAGCTCGCACGCGCGAGTCTCCGGACTATAAAGAAGACGTGAGCGCCGAGCCTAGCTCCGCACGCACAGTCCACGGACTCTAAATAAGACGTGGCGCCGAGCCCAGCTCCGCACACGCGAGTCTCTCGGACTATAAAGAAGTCGTAGCGTCGAGCCTAGCTCCACACGCAATAGTCCACGGACTCTAAATAAGACGTAGCGTCGAGCCTAGCTCCGCACGCGCGAGTCTCCGGACTATAAAGGAAAGCGTACCGTCAAGATTGGCATCCGCACGCGCCGCTCCACGGAGCACAAACGAGATGCATACACCTGTCCTTCATGTCCAGCGACAGGTAACACCAAGCATAAAGTACTACTTGGTTCCATTGCAAAAGCAGAGGGGTTACATGGTCACATGCGTAAGAACCAGTACATCATCCCCCGGCACCACCCGACCAACCGCTCAGCCTTGGCGCGGTGCGGACGAGCCCGCGCCGCCGTCGCCACGCGCGCCGAAGGACCCTTCAAGCCATCGGAGGAGGTCCCCCTCCCCATGCAACGTCTGCTGCACGGCGACTCTCGCTGCACCTTCCCCGAAGCGGCCCCATATCCGTTGGTGGAAGTTCTGCAGGCCAGCCCCGACGGAGCGGATGGCGTCCGACATAACCTCCGGTCGGTCGGGAAGATCCAGTTGAGGATTCTTTAGCTCATGGGTATGCCTACACCCACGAGTATGAAGCAGGGCGAGGGCGAAGCACGCACCAACATAGCTGCAGTGCTCGCCAAAGGTCCTGGCGCCACGAAGAGCAACGCCGGCCCCCTCCTCGATCAGCCCGAGCGTCTCCGACAGGGCCTCCGGCCTGTGCGTAGTATCCGGCACTCGGACGCACAGATCCCGAAGGGCCTGGTTCAGAGACTCCATGGCCCGCCACGCCGACGCAGACGCGTTTTCCAAGGCAAGGCGGTTCTCAGCAGCAGCCTCCGCCAGCTGGGCATTCTCCCCTTCTAGGACGGAGATCTGCTGCACGAAGGCGGCGCGTTCCCCAGCCGCGGCGTCCCGCGCCTCCGTGGCTGCAACCTGTGCGCGCCACCAGGGCATCCTCCAGCGCGCGAAGTTCTTCATCCTTCGCGGCGATAGCAGTGTTTGCTTCGCGGAGGTGGGCTTCCAGAGCCCTTTGCTCCCGAACGCGGGCCTCGTCAAAGGACCGGCTGAGGGCAAGCGTCTGACAGGAACAACGAATCAGCAGGCGGCTAACCGTACCGTACAAGCTGAAGTGCACGTAATTACCCTCATCTCGAGGCTCGCAACGCGAGCGCCAGAGGTCCCAGCGACGACGACAGCACCTCTCGGTTGAGGCCGTTGTCGGCACGCTCGGCGGCGGCCGTGAGGTCGCAAAATATCTCCGGGCGAGGGAGGAAGTCCGAGCGAGCGAGCCCCGGCCCCAAGACGCCAGATTTACCGCGCCACGCCACGTCAGCAGCAAGGGGCACCGCGGGCATCTCGCGCGACGGCTCCCGACTTCGCGCACACCTCCGCTGCTCGATCCTTCGCCGCGCACGGGAGACATCGTCTCGCCTGATGTCGGTAGAATGAGCGAGCAGATCAGAGAAAGTCTCGCGAAGTCAAGGGAGGAAAGGGACTCACACCTACCTCCTGCGCCCCTTGCCACGGCAGGAAGCGGCATCGGGCCGACCACCCAGGGGGACGCGGGGGCCTCGACGGTTGGAGAAAAGGTCTTCTCGGCCGCGCCAGCCACCGTAATCTCGCGGCAAGGGGGGACTGCGTCCGAGGGCGTTTCGCCTGCGGTGGCGCAGGCGATTCTTCCACGACAGAACCACCTCCAGTCATTGCCGCCCCCACGGCTTCCTCCGCAGGGGGCACGCCCTCGTCGGCCGCTACGGTTGATAATGCACCGCCCCCCGTGGTTTGTTCGCCGGGGACGGCGCTACCCCCTGGGTCGACGGGGTCCAATTCAGCGGTGGCCGCGAGCCCAAGCACGGGCTCGTGGGCAGCGGCAGAAAGTGTCGGGGGATCCGCAGCGGTGCGCCCCTCCGAAGCAGTGTGGCCAGGCCCACCGCCGGTCGCACACTCCGCCTCAGCCGAGCTACCCGCCGGGGGGGCTGCCGGGTTGCATACGACAGTCGGGGAACGGGCCCGGCGTCGCAAAGACAGCCCCCCTGCGGGGCTATCACCTTCCTGGGCACCGGGAGTCCCGGCGGGGAGCTCTTCCGGCACCATGCGCTCGGGCACGGCAATGCCTATAGCCTCGCAGGTGCGGTTTATCCGCCCCTGTTTAGCCGCCTGGACCGCGGCCTCGCGAGCCCGGTGCTCCTTAAGTGTGTACGGGCCGAGAAGCGCCGCAACCGCGCGCTCCGCATCTTCTAGCCGAGCCACTGCGCAGGAAATCACGTCAGGTAGGCGGAACCCAAGCAGAGGAAAGGGCGTGCTGGGAGACTTACAAGGTGCGGAGGGCGGAAGCAGCCGAGACACAGGCGGATCGAACCCGTCCCCGCGGGGGCCATTCTGCGCAACATACTTCCCCCGGGAGGACAGTGGCGCCGCCCCATGCATCATGAACTCCTCGACCAGGTCGCGCACGCTCATGCGACGAGCCACACCGACGAGGCTCTGTAGCTTTCGCGTGTCGTCAATCTCCGCCTTCAGACTCGGCATGCCGTTGAACGAGATTGGCCCACCTCGGCACTGCAGCCCGCTCTTGTCGGTCACGGTGTAGTAGAACCACCACCGCGTCCAGCCGGACGCCCACTGCGCTGCCGAGGCTAGCACAGGGAACAACGTCGCGCAGGACGCCCGGAGCACGAAGTCCACACCACCGAAGTTGGACACCGCGTCGCCAACCTTCCTGGGTCGACAGTGTGCATCGTGCAGGGTGGCAAATAGGCTCGCACTAGGGCGCCACCCCTCGGTCCGCATCGCCCACGTGAAGACAGCTAGGCGGAGTATCGCGTGGGGCGTCAGCTGGGCTAGCTCCAACTGGTAGGCCCGCAGGACTTCGCCCACAAACAACGTACAGGGCATCCGAAGGCCGGCATCGAAGAAAGCGACAAAAACAATTGCCTCTAAGGGCCCGGGCTTCGGCTCCGTCTCGTCCCGGCGGGGTAAGCGAGCCCCGTCGCGATGCACGATCTTCCCCTCATCCACGAGCCGTTGCAGCGTCCCCTCCGTCATGCGGCTCTTCCCCAGCACCCGGGAGCAGGAGCCTCCCGAATGCTCCACCGCGTTCCACAATTTGTTGGCGCGCGAGCTCCCTCGCGGCACCAGTTTGTACCCTGAGGAAGGATGGGTCCCCCCGCCTTGGCTAGGCAACGAACCGCTGCGGGGGTGGTAGCTGGCATCGTCGTGGCTAGCCATTTGCTCTTCACGATAGGGGAAGGAGAAGAAGAAGGCAAAGGAGCAATGGGCCTAACAATTAGCGCGGGCGCAAGCGAAGCGGCAGATCAAAAAGCAAAACGAGGAAGGGTGCCTCCACCCCAACGCTAGCACCTTATAAAATCCGCTCGCCTGCTCTGGGGCTCAGCGCACAGACGGATCAAATTCCCGGCGATTCGGCTGTCCAGGATTTGGAAAGAAGAACCGCCCGGACCTAGAAGGCCGCGCCTGGTAGGTGGCCAGGCAGCGCACAACGCCCCTACCTCTTCAACACGCGTCCAACTTCTCGGGGGACGAGGCGAACGGCCGCGGTCACGCAACCGCTCACATCCCACGACGCACCAGTCGCGAGTCGCCACGTGCCCCACCCGCAAAGATGGCGCATCGCACGACGCGACACCGACTTCTCGCCGTGCCGAGCATCGGCGCAACTCCAGCCGCCATTAAAAGCGCACTACAAGGCTACGAGGTCACAACAGCCCCGGAGCGCGCGCGTCTACTTCAACTAGGCGCCGGTTTCGCCGCCACCCGTTCGAAGGGTAGGGAGGGGCGGGCGCGCGCGTCTCGCCGACCAGGCGCCGCCTCGCCGCCACCCGCTCGAAGGGTAGGGGCGGAGCGCGCGCGTCGCCGACCAGGCGCCGCCTCGCCGCCACCCGCTCAAGGGTAGGGACGGAGCGCGCGTCTGCGCCGACCAGGCGCCGCCTCGCCGCCACCCGTTCGAAGGGTAGGGGACGGAGCGCGCGCCTCTACTTCGACTAGGCGCCGGCCTCGCCGCCACCCGTTCGAAGGGTAGGGGACGGAGCGCGCGCATCTACTTCAGGACGCAAGCTTCAGGCTCCTCAACCACAAGCTTGGAGCAATTCACAGGCCGCAGGGGACGGAGGGGGCCAAAGGACTCGACGACATGGCTTCGGCCCTGTGAAGCCCTTCACCATGAGAGGCTCCTGTCGTAGGGGTGGCCCCCACCTAAACCCAGCAGGCCCGGTAGAAGATTATAAGGCCCAGAATAGGCCTTGTGTAATGACATAACTGCCCCCAGAGGGGATGACCGGATGTAAGGGTATAACTGTAAAAGCACTCCTCATGAGTATATATATATGCGAGTAAGCCATGGGGAGGGGCCAAGGCCATTACACTCAACTTCATTACTCTCCACTACCATCTCTCTCTCTGTTTGGTCTGTAGCCACAACAGCCCCTAAGTCAAACGATGGTTTATTTGGTGCTGATAATTACACTAGTAAATTTTAACAACAATTATCACATCACATGATTACATAGCTAATCCATTTCATTATTACACTAGTAATTAGTCTATATAAGAAAAATGGAAAAGAAATGAAATAAAAAAATAGATCTGCATGGGTCATAGTACATTGTTCTCCGTGGGAAAAATAAATTGAAGTTTCCCAAATAATATTCATGACATTGTAAAAAGCCGCTTCCAAAAATCAGTCCTAAAAACCATGTGTTTGATTCTACTTCCAACAAACCGTTTCAATCTGCTTCTTACTCCACAAGGTTGCTTGTCTCTACTAATATAACATGGGAGTTCGTTCGTTCACCTCCCCTCCCTTGCTCCTGTGCATGCGCACAATGCGCCTCCCCCTCCACGTCCACGCCTGACTTCTCTTCGTGTAACCTCCACTCACGCAACCCATGTGTCCCTTCTTCCCTGCCTCCCTCCACACATGACACAACCCGCCTCCTCCCCAAACTCCAAGCTACTCCTCTCGCTTGCCTCCTCCTCTACCACCATCCTCCTACTCGCCTCCTCCTCCAACCCAAAGGGGCAAGAGAATCCCAAAATCACAGTAGCATGGGCCATAGGCCCCGATCCGCATCCTCGGTGGCGGCCGCCGTCCTCGCCTGTGCACACCAGCCACCCCCATCGTGCTCTCGACACCGTGGTCCAGATCCGTGCTCCTGCTTATGGCCGCTGCCCTTGCCTACGCATGACGCGTGTCCACCGATCGCCGTCCTCACGCTCCCAACGTCGCGGTCCTGATCCGCGCCCCCGCCGGCGACCAGCGCCCTCACCTTTGTGCACCACGTGTTTGCCGACGGGCTCCCTCACCTGCATGGGCCGTGCGTCCGCCGTTAGTCGCCCTTGCGCTCCCGACACGGTGACTCTCACCATGTAGCCGATTGAGCCCACCTCGGCCACCCAAGAAAACTCATGGCAAGTGATTTGGTTCACTGAGAACTGTGTGGTCGGTATCGAGTACTCGGTGAGTTCGAGTACTACGTGGTCGTAGTCGAGTACTCGGTGTGTTTGAGTACTGCATGGTCGTAGTCACAGTGGTCATAGCCAACTACGTGGTCGCAGTCGAGTACTCTGTGTGTTCGAGTATTATGTGGTCATAGTCGAGTACTCCGTGTGTTCGAGTATTGCGCAGTCTCGGTAAGTTTGAGTACTGTGTGGTCATAGTCAAGTACTCGGTGGGTTTGAGTACTACGTGATTGTAGCCACAGTGGTCATAGCCAAATGTACTCAGTGTATTCAAGTACCGCATGGTTGTAGTCGAGTACTCCGTGTGTTCGAGTACTACGTAATTGGTGTGTCCGAGTATGTGTAGGAGTTGAAGATCCAGAGTCGAAGAGCAGTCGGAGACTCCAGACCAGTTGAAGTTATGGTCGACAAGCCGTGGTCGATGCCATTATTGAAGGAGTGGTCGAAACCACAGTGACTCAGTCGGTACTCAGAGGACTACTGTCGCAGTCGTTAGTCAGTGGTCGATGGTCGATAGTCGTAGCCCCAGTGGTCGATGGTCAATAGTCATAGCTATAGTGATCGATGGTCGATAGTCGTAGCTATAGTGGTCGATGGTCGTAGGTACAATGGTTGGTAGTTGTAGCTACAGTGGTCAATGGTCGTAGCTACAGTCGACAATCGGTGCTGGAAGACCTATGATCGGAGATGCAGTCAAGGTGCTGTGGTCAACAAGCCTTGGTCGGTGATGTGGTCGACAAGTCACCGTCGAAGCCGTGGTCAAAGGAGTAGTCGATGCTGTGGTTGAAGGAGCAGTCGAAGCCATGGTCGAAGGAGCGGTGTGCTGTAGCAGACATGTGCAGCCTGTTACTATAGCAGTCAGTAGTCACTGTAGCAAATGTATGTACTGGTTGTGGTCGAAGGCCTGGTCGATGTTGTGGTGAAAGCCAAGATCAAAGGCATGGTCGATGGTTGATCGAAGCCACGGTCGCAGTGTTCGAGTACTATGTGGTTGGTATCAAGTACTCAGTGAGTTCGACTACTACGTGGTCATAGTTGAGTATTCGGTGTGTTCGAGTACTGTGTGATCACAGCCAAAGTGGTCGTAGCCAAATGTACTACGTGTGTTCGAGTACTGCGTGGTCGTAGTCGAGTACTCCGTGTGTTCAAGTGCTGCGTGGTCATAGTCGAGTACTCGGTGTGTTCAAGCACTGCATAGTCTCGGTGAGTTCGAGTACTACGTGGTCGTAGTCGAGTACTTTGTGTGTTCGAGTAGTGCGTGGTTGTAGCCATAGTGGTTGTAGGGAAATGTACTCGGTTTGTTCTAGTACTGCATAGTCATAGTCGAGTACTCCGTCTGTTCGAGTACTGCGTGGTCTTAGTCGAGTACTCAGTGTGTTCGAGTATTGCTTAGTCAGTGTGTCTGAGTATGTATAGGAGTTGAAGACCCAGAGTCAGAGAGCGGTCAGAAACTCTAGACCAGTCGAAGGTATTGTCGATAAGCCGAGGTCGATGCCATGGTCAAAGCAGTGGTCGATAAGTCGTGATCGATACTATAGTTGAAAAAGTGGTCGAAGCCATAGTGACTCAGTCAGTACTCAGAGGATTACTGTCGCCGTCGTTAGTCAGTGGTTGATAGTCGATAGTCGTAGCTACAATGGTTGATGGTCGGTAGTTGTAGCTACAGTGGTCGATAGTCTGTAGTCGTAGCTATAGTGGTCAATGGTTGTTAGTCATAGCTACAATGGTCAATGGTCATAGCTACAGTGGTTGATGGTCGATAATCGTAGCTACTGTGGTCGGTAGTCGTAGTTACAATGGTCGATGGTCGTAGCTACATGGTCGATAGTCGTAGCTACAGTCGACAGTCGGTGCTGGAAGACCTGTGGTCAGAGATGCAGTCGAGGTGCTGTGGTCAACAAGTTTTGGTTGGTGATGTGGTCGACAAGGCACAGTCGAAACCATGGTCGAAGGAGCAGTCGAGGCCGTGGTCGAAGGAGCGGTGTGCTGTAGCAGTTGTGTGCGGCCCGTTATTGTAGTAGTCGGCGGTCGCTGTAACAGATGTGTGCACTGGTTGTGGTCGAAGCCCTGGTCGATGCCATGGTCGAAACTACGGTCGAAGGCATGGTCGATGCGTGGTTGTAGCCACGGTCACAACAACAGTAAGACGGTCGGTGCTTTAATTCTGCTGGTACATTACCAAAAATATTATCTACAAAGATGACCTTACGTCCTAGATGTCTTATGTATTTTATTTTTGATCATGCTGTACAAAAAAACAATATCAGCTACTAAACATGAATATCTATTTCCAATTTAATTTATTTATGAGTTTATACATGTGTGGTTTGTTCTATACATGTTTTTCGAAAGATAAAATTGATGTTCAATATTTAGTTTGGGATCATCATTTGACAATATGAATCACCTTTATTTGGTACTCCTTTATAATGTTTGAGCATCTTAGTAGTTTACATGGAAGGACAGATATTTCCTATGTCTTTCAAATAGATTAATTAAGTGTCTAAATAACTGTGTCCTATGCTTTGTTCGAATACTACATTGGCAGAACTTTTTTTTTGAAAAAAAGATATGTGTGCACCCAAATTTTGAAAAGTTCAAACAAAATAGTATCTAAGTAGTTCGGAAACAAAAATATTAATTTACGGACACCCTCAACCATAGCCATCACGCAGTCGTGCCTCCCGCGCGCGACGTGTGGCTATCTAGGCGTTACATGGCGACACTTGGTGCACTCCCAGCCGCTACTAGTCTGCACCGGTATGATGGCGACACCGAAGAAAACGTGAGTGTGGACAAAGGAAGGAGAGAATTTGGAAGTCAATGGTACCTGCAATTCTCAGATAATTTTATTTAACTCACGCTCTCCATAATTTAGTTAGTGTTGCTTGGCTGTTAGTTCAGGGGGGCTTAAGATTTATGTACAGGTGTTTCAGGCTTGCAGCAGGGTGGCGCACAACTAGAACTCGCTTTGACTACTATTACAGGACAGGAACCAACGTGCTGTGTCACAGGAAGATTCCTGCGCTTCTGTCAAGTTAACGTGCAAAACAAAAAACTTTATGAAAATAATATAATACTACCAGGATTTGCTGTGCTCCTCACGTCCGGAGCAAAAAAAAGTCGCGTCACACGCTTCCCAGCCATATAATCCTCGTCCACAGCTCGTTCTACCACATCTGCCGATAACTTTTGATCAGTCACCATCATTCTGTTTCTTACCTATTTTTTCTCATTCCCACCGACTACAACGCATAAATCTCTCTCTCCCCTCCATTGCTCTAACGAGCTCCCTGCTCCTTCGCCACCCACTCTTGCATCATCCCCCTCCCGCTATCCAGTCACCTCTCTATCACACTCGCATATCATCGATCTCCTATAAATTCCAACCATGGCTTATCTCATACGAGTTACCTGGCAGACGGCGCCCTATCGCGCTGTGTGTCCGACACCGTAGTCGTCCATTGCAACGCGTGAATCCCAAATGCGAACGCCGGCGGCGAGTGCCGCCGCAGCTATGACACGCTCTTCCACGACACCTTCCAGTGCCATGTGGCGATGGAGTAAGTACGTCAGCAACTATTGACCCTAACGCCTGCTGGTATGCTTGTTGGAAGCATTTTCTGGATTGTTACAACACATTTTGCAAATTGTTACAGGAGGTGTTTCATTTTGTTGTATAAGTGTTTTCGCAAATGTTGTATCAATAGGAATTTTGTTGCAATTGGATTGCATATTTGTTGCAAAAGAATTTTTCTATTGCAATGAGTTTGCTAAGAGGCATTGTTGCAACTGTGTTTTGATTTGTTGCACGAAGGTAAATTATTGTTGCAGTAGAGATGTCTATTTGTTGCACTGAGGAATGCATGTTTGTTGCATCAAGGTTTTGCGGCTTATTTGTTTGCACAATTTTTGTGAAAAATATTGCAAACACCATTGTGGATTGTGCAGTATATTTTTAGAATATTGCAACAGTGTAGCTGATGCGGCCCAAGCTACTAATTATATATCTGAATTTAGTTCTTTTGTACAGATTATTTCACATGAATTATTTTCGGACTTTATTGTGAAAGAAGAATATGGAAATGTGAGGATGTGTCAGGCGGAACCTGGCATTGAGTAGTGTGTGCATGCGTTTAAGCCAAAGCATGCATGTGCATGTGTGCCGCTATTTGAGTTTAACTCGGTAGAAAGCCCAGGAAATCACGTACATGAGGAGGTAGATCTGCATGCAACGTAGCCTGGACATGTGTGTATGCATATACCAATTGTATATGTTGCAAACAAGGAAACTAATTTGGATCTTTGGGTAGTTGTCACGCAGAATCTAGAAAAGGAAAAGGAAGTAGAGTCTTTGCTTCAAACAACTAGAGATAAGGAAGCAGGATCTCAGATTAGGAGGCAAAAAATTAGGAAGAGAGCTGATCCTTTCTGTTTCTTGTGCTTGGTGGAAGATAGTGCCATGCACATATCTTTCTTTGTGTGATGTTGGCTGGGACTACCAACAGATGGAGATGTGCTAAAAATGGCCCAATAGGATTGTGTTTGAGTCAGAGTCAAGCTGAGGTGTAAAAGGCTTGAAATCCTAGTCTAGTTACGTGAATTAGTGGCCTACGAAGCTACATGCATGCATGTGGGCTTTAGACAGATTGTGTTTGGCTATATAAGCCATGGGTATGCTCCATGTATTGCGGAGACCGGAGTTTTATGATGAATTACACCACATTGTGTGAGTTTTGGCCATGTGCCATTAGGGTTTTATCCCTGTTTTCGAGTTTGCTAGTTCTTATTAAAAACTTGACATTCTATCCAGGTCTATTACAGCTTGTTCCTGAGAGCGACATCAAGCGCCTAGGTTCTTGGGATCGATTTGCTGTTTCGCAAATCTTTCTATGAAAGATCAGGTTGTGGGATAGTTATCTTTTGCTACTGATAATCCACCATGAAAGATTAGGCAACCTACAGACTCAATCTCATCTCGAGGTTCAATCCGCATCATTTGGTTTGGCCATGTTCCATTAGGGTCCAATCCTTGTTATCGAGTTTGCTAGTTCTTGTTAAAATCTTGGCATCCTGAGCAGGTCTATTACAGCTTGTTCTTGAGAGCGACATCAAGTACCTAGGTTCTTGGGATCGATCTCTTATTCCACAAATCTTTCTATCAAAGATCGGGTTGCGGGATAGTTATCTTTTGCTGTTGATAATCCACAACGAAAGATCTGGCAACCTACGGATTCAATCTCATCTCGAGGTTCAATTCACATCAGTAACTCTTTTTTTAAAAATTATATTAAATCATTTTGGGATTTCTACACCACTTTTCAAATGTTTTAATGTCTTATATTGTGTAAGATGCCCATTATTACTCAATGTTTTTGTTCAATTTGTTGATAAAATGAGAATTTTTAAATATTTTTTTGATGTTGCCACTTATACTTTGTATTGTTGCATATGTGTACAAAATTGTTGCAGATGTTGTGTGGAATTGTTACTTCGATTTGGTGGACCATACGATGGGAATACTTCCATGGTACGTCTGGGCACTAGAAAAGCCCTACTATCAACCAAGAGACTTATTATAAGAATATGTAACCTAGCATTATGTTTATCTCAATGCAACCATCCAAATTGCTGGCATAATTGTGTGGACAGATACTAGTATACATTTTTTTAAAAACAGATACTACATTATTTTAATGTTGAAACTTGATTTGTAACTACAAGGACGGTAATATGTCTTTCATTATTCTGCACTGTTATGGCAGTTCAACTAAGAGCAATCAAGTAATAGGCATGTTTTGTCAAGCACAATAGCAAACGTTGCACCTCTTTTTGATTCTATCTTTTTGCTCATGATAAACGATGACTAGCCTGTTTTTAGTGTCACACAAAATTTTGATCTATTTATTTGATTTAATTTTGTGAGATCCATGTTTTCTAGGTTCTGCTTTGAGCATTAGTGGAATTTTTCATTGTTACTACATTTAATTTTAGCATTGTTGCTAATTGGTGCAAACTCAACCCTATCATCTTACTTCAGTTCGGTGCATGGAGGGAGATCAAGAACTGCTGGCCGAAGGAGAATAAGGGAACTTACTTGGCTGCTGCGCAAGGGAAGAGGGGGCCTAAACCCTAGCTATCCTTTACTGGCCCACATACAAGGAGGAGGAAGACCTGGGTATACTGAAACCCTAATTCCTTCCCTACTGAAAGGAGAGACATCCAACTTAATTGATGCGCAAGGTAACACGGGGAGCTGAACCCTATCTTCCCTAGTTGGATGCAAGAAGGAGAAGACACCTAAAGCTAAACTGTAAGGAATAAGCAGGGAAAAGGTTGTTGTTCGTACCGTGGAGATTGGGCAGCCCTACGTATCAGCTAGTTTACTAGTTGATCCGTATTAGTATAGATCTTCTTCTTTTCTCTTAATTAATGACATAATTTCTAGAATTTTTGCTTTTTTCTGATAAAATGATTATTGTGGAATTTTCTAAACCTTCAAAGTGAAAGGCACCTCGAATATCACCGGTGTTTGTAGATATATAGGTAAACAAAATTTAAAACATGTTTACATTTATTTTAGTTTACATGATTTAGTTTATTATGATATCTCAAGAGTAAAAAACCCTCGTCCAAATAGTCCATTGTCCTAGAAAAAGCACCCACCGTTCCCCACTTGAGATAGAAAGAGGAATAAGAGCTATGTTGTGCCGACGGAAAGAAACAAAACTAGCCTGAGGCTCTAGAGGCAAATTATTGCTTGCGTCAAAGCAGCAGGAAGCGCAACAATCTGCCCACGAAGCATCCATCACATGACCAGTCACGTGCATTCAGATTCTGCGTGCTGTAGCTGTGACCAATTGAGGTCAAAGCGAATTCCAACTTGCCCACGTCCCATTCCCTTCGCCGCCTCATCTGAGTGAGGCAACTTGCGCGCCACTTCACTGCATCCCTTATTGTCCGTTTCAAGCTAAGTGAGGCAACACAAGATGTAGGATGGGTACGGCGAGTGAGAGGGATGATAACTTTTTAAAAATTTTTCCTTAGCAATACTATCACAATCTTACCCAAGACTTCCAGTCTCACCAATTTAAACATTGGTCAGGGGGTTGTTGGACCCCTCGATCGGTCTGACCGCTAGGGTCACAGCGATCTGACCGCTAGGACCATAACAGTTTGACCACTCGTCGAATGGAGGCAAAAAATAGCACGACTCACGATCAAGAAAATAGCTAACACTTAAACTGCTAATCCAAATAGGATGAAACTTGGCACAAATACTCCATAGAATATCATAAATCTATTCCAATCATTTATCATGAAGATCAATGTCAAAGTTATGACTTTTATCCAAAACAATGAAGAATGCATTGAAACCAGACAAAATAGAGAAACCACGATATGCTCCTACTTGTGAGTTTTTGATGATCTAGATGACCTTGGATAGATTCTCATATATCATAGCAAGCTAGATCATAGTACGGACTCAAGCCAAAACTTTCTCAAGATCAAAACCTAAAAATCATCTCTTTTGAATAAAACCAGGTAATTATAAGAACTTTTTTTATAGAAAATGCTTACATAGATGTGATCTGATCTTTAAGAGATATCTTTACCTCTTACATGTTCTTAGTACCAGGAGAGATCAAGAGGAGATAAAATCCAAATAAGAATAAAAAACAAATCAAAATCACAAGGAAGATACATGGCATAACTTATTTGGATGAAATTTGGGTGTTCATTTTATTTTGAGAGAAATATTTTATAGTCAGTCCATTACAGAGGACAGAACTCTAAAACTAGAGCACATACACAAAGCTTCGAATACAAGGAAACCCTAACCTCTCTCCAACCCCACAAGAGACGTCTTCTCTCCCAAGACTTGGCACTTAAGCCATCTCATCTCCCCTTTATATGAAGGAGGCACACAAGTAACCATAACCAACAACTCTTAGCGGATACAATCACTTACAATTGAGGAAAATCGATAACCCACACACAAATAGATTTTATACTTGTCGAGATCCGAATATGTAAATCTAGATTCTCTGTGTATACTGCACTAGTCCAGAATCATGCTAGCGCACACAGTGGAAATATAGATGGAATATCGACCATAATAATGATTAACCAAGAAAAAGACTTGAATATTATTAATTATCATAGTTGCGACCTTATGATCAAGTCTATTCTTTAACAGCCAAAAGGGCTTAACAGAATTAGTAGCAAAAATATAACCAAAACGAAGTGGCTATTCCACATATCCATAGGCAATCAACTAGGAAACGAGATCCTAATCTGAGAAGTTGTTGAAGTATCCTCCTTTAGGTTCCTCCAGTGGATATGGTTCTTCTTCTTCAACTGATTAAATGTGGATATAACTGTGAGTACATAGAGTACTCAGCAAGTCGTTTGTAATAAGAATGCAATATAATTATACAAGGTTTACCAAATGATAGCTGAGTGGTTATTTTGCAGAAAGCAGCAATTTAAAATAAATACAATAAATAGATTTAAAGCAAACTTCAAAAATGATTAATGAGTAAATAATCAAAGGAATTGATTAAACCACAAGTAAACTGCCAATTCACTCAATGAACCACCTGCGAACTAACTATCCACATAATGAACCACTAGTAAACTAACCAATCACTTCCTAAACTTAACCTGACCAGGTTTTTATGAAATATCTACCCCTCGTGTGAAATCATTGAGCATTATCCATAACCGAGAACATGACTATTCAAATAGTTTTATACTTTATAGAGGTTACATAACTTTACCCACATGATATGATCATCTCATAGTGATACTAGAGCAACACGCTTCCTTGAGCATGCTAACTAACAAGATCATAATAAGGCTACTACAATGCTCAATCTCAACTCAGTTTCGCCAGCTAAGATTTCACGATTGAGTAGACTAACCACCTAGCCGAACATATCAATCTTACTCTCCATAAAAATGTCTAACTGACACCCACTGACATATTGATGGCGAAAACAAAATTGAAATATCACACATTAATTAGCTAGGTCCATCCCATACTGGACATATGGTTGCATGAGAAGGCTTAGATTAATGGCGCACAAAGTTAAGTCCTTAGATATTACCCAAGTGAGACATTCATGTCCCAAGAAGTGCTAGCCACACCTCCCTCATTTACTGCATGCTCACTCGCTTAAGCAAAAACTATTTTGTATAACCAACACCAATGTCACTATCCATGTCATGGTACTTAAATTTTATAATTATGGCTGAACAACATGATTCAGTATTTCATTAAGTCAAAATTACTTAATTAATCCACATGTGATAAATAGTCCAACGCACTATAAGCATGGCTAAACATACTAAACATACAACCCAGGTGATAACTATTATTGCATCACTAGATAATTACCCATCCTATGGTGACAATAGAATCATAACATTCAAATTATTAAGGTGTAATTAATCAAGTTGGATAATAGCTACCAGATACAAAGATTTATAATAAAATAGCAATGCATTAAATAGATTTAAAAGCTATGTTTAACATGATCAAAGGTCATAATTTGCCTTGGCCTTGCTCAGTTACCAACTTTTGGTCTTCAGATCCTACTTTGGCTCCTTCGAAAACGTTATCTAATGTGAGAGAAAGCGAACAAAACACAAATAAAATTCAAATAAACTCTAAAAACTTTAAAACTAGGAAAAAAAGAATTGGGACAATCAGAGCTAGGATAGAGAAGAACGGGCTCTTGGAAAATTAATTGGCTGAGAAAATACTAGAAATTAAAAAAGGTTAGTGTGCTATGAACCAAGTGCACAGAATAGGATGGGTTTATGGTGAACTCAGCTTAAGGAACAGTGCACATGCAGTGAAGCTTGCTGATGTGGCACTTAGGTCTAACATAGCTCAACATGTGTGCGCTAGGGCTGACGTGGATGCTGAGGTGGCAGTGACCTGGCAGGATGATGTGGATGGTGTAGTGGCATGGTTGTGCTGACATGGCAATGACATGGACTGACACGTTGGATTAGGGCTGACATGTCATCTAACGTAGCTATGCAGACGGGGCTCGGTGCATGGATCTATGGAACAGTACACCTGATCAGTGGGTCCCACATGTTAGAGACACGACGCACGGTGGATTGGGTTCATGGAGAAGACGAAGCGTCGGCTGGGCATGGCTGTGTGCTGATGTCAGTGGTGCACGGACTGAGGTGACCATTCGGCGAATGAAGCTGTACGGGCAGCGCGTCGGCTTGGCTAGTGGAGTGAAGTGTGGTGGCAAGCGACCAGCGGCAAGGGTGAGGCGGTCTCTGGTCAGTGGCGGAGGATGAAACAGCTCGTCGATGATGGCACGAGGCAATGAAGATGAAGACAATGATGGCTCAGACGGCGGCGAAGACGGAGGTAGTGGTGGATGACGAACTTGGTGAGAAACGTTGAGCAGCTTGGGATGAGGGGAACGAGGAGTGGTGCCCCGGGTATTTATTGGCACAAACGCTGAGACATTGAGACAGCCACGATTCGTCCGCGGTGACGACTCCCGAATAGAGACGACAAACAATGCAACCATGCCCGGATGGCTAACATGTGGCATGGGTGAATTGGACAGTTGAGACAAGCTGGGCCAGAAAGGATTAATGGGCCAAAACCCAGGCAGTTTGGGTCGGAATTAAAGATTTTGGCCTAAAGGCCTTTTTGGATTTTTGAGGAATTTACTACTTTCAAAATTAACATTTAATTCATTTAAGCTCTAGAAAATAGCTAATAAATCTGGAAAAAATCCCACAAAATTAGAAAAATTCCTTGAAGCACAAGGAATCCAACTAAAATATTTTTAACAATAATTGAAGTTTAAGTTAATCACATTAAATCTTTTCAATTTGCAAAATTTTAATTTAAGCTTTAATTAATTTCAAAAAAATCTAAATGGTGAATTTTATTTTTAGAAGCTTTAAGAAAACTCTGAAAAATAGGATGCTACAATACTACACACTTGCAGGTTTTTCAAAGCGTGACTTCTACATGGCTCAAATAACTCGATAAGATGCTCCATCTACCAAGACATTATATAAATCACTTAAGCCACCACCACGGTTTTGCAAACCGCATCTCTACCTGGGATCGAATAATTTTCTCAATTGCCACCCACCGGCCCTCATGGTTCTTCTCCTAAAAGACTATCATAACAAAGTCTGTGATGCTCAATGACTTGCTGTCAAGATTGTACGCCTGCTCTGAAAAATGTCACAACTTAAAATGCCCATGTCTAATGGCACACAACATGCACACACATGCTTCATCACGATCCTTATCTTTCTCCTATAGTTCTCTGCTTGAGATGATGCTACACCTGATTTACGCCACCCTCCAAGGCCTCAGACCACAACAATCATCGAGTGCCCTATATATCAAAGAACAAGCAACCGTCCTAAGTAAAAATGACATTGAAGGATCGGATATGGCAACATTGGGGGTTGAATGGTGCCTCTTTAAAAATGCCCCTCAAAAGTATCCACGAATGAGCTCTTCTCCAATAGTTATAAGAACTATAAAGAAGACATGCTTATGCACACTGGAAACTTAAACCACCAGAGAAAGAAGCAAGACATGGGACAAAAGCAAAGAGCACAAAATAAAGAACGGCAGCTGAGAAAACTGAAACCAGAACCAACTGCAGGGGCCGGTCAGATCGCCATATAAGGTCCGGTCTGACTGCCTCTTGAAGGCCAGTCTAACCGCCGCATATGGGCCGGCCTGACCGCCAGGGTCCGGTCTGACCGCCCTCTTTGCACCGGTCTGACCGCTCGGCTTGGGCCGGTCAGACCGCCATTGCCCGACCAGTCTGACCGGCGGCTACGGAGAGGTCTGACCGCTAGGGTTTTGTGGTCTGACCGTGAGAGACCATGTGGTCATGACTCCGTGTGAATGATGAGTAATTGACAAAGCTTTAGGAAAGTCGAGTTTGGTTTGGGTGGTTTGGACCTTGACGTTGCGTGGTGCAACGGGCTCGGCCGGTTTTGGTTAAACTTGGAAATATGGGTTTAGGATGCATATTCTTAGATTTGACAGGTTTGGACTTCATCATGGGTAAGCATGATGTGTTTATGCTATTTACGCTTTCATGTATCGAGCAGTGCTATGTGACGTGTTTCTTGTCTATGTGACTGTAGGACGTCGAGGCGGAGTCGTGGTGAGGCACGAGGTGACCGGACTAGACACAGGGAGGTGTCGAGGTCAGAACGGTCGGATGTGTCGAAGACGGCGGAGATTCGATGTGGTTGCGAGTCGTGGACGACAAGGAACGCGGAGGCTTCCCGGAAGGTGCACGAGGGGCGAATCGGTAAATTCACAAGGCTGCATAAGCGGGAGCGGGCTCCGTTGGATTTAGCGGGCGTAACGGGGTTGAGACCCGTTAGCCAAGCGCTATAAATAGGTGGAGGGGGCTGCATGCCTCCCAATGGCTTTAGGAGAGAGTTAGGGTTTTAGTGGGTCAAAAGAGGTTTTGAGAGGTGGTTTTGCTTTGCTCTTTAGTGGTTGAGGGTAGCAGCACCTTGTCGCCCACGATCATCTCCCTTCTCTGTGTGTTTCTCCCTAGCAAGCATGTAGAGAGGTGTGTTCTTGAGATGGGGAGGGGAGAGGATTGAGTGGTGAATCCATGTAATCATCCTTGGTTCTAATGTCCATGCGTATCGGGACTCCTCTGTATTCCTTTTGGTTCAATGAATGGAAATCTAAAATTTTCTCCCGTGCTCTCTGTTCTTCCTTCGTTCTTCTTTTTGGGTGATTCTTGATCTTTTGCGTTTCTTGTTGGTTGTTGCTCGGGAGTGCCGAAATGGGTTGCTCTATGTTGGGATAGTGCCTCAAGATCATTTGATCAGTTAAAATCTCAAAAACCCATCTCTAATTTCAGATTTCGTTTTTGAGCCTCCCCTGTTCATGTTTTGCCTTTCTAAGGTTTTGGTGCTGTTCTTGTTTCCCTTTGTGAGGTGGCTTGAAATTTGGCATGGAGAGTCCAGAGGCTATTAATTAGCTATCCTCAAAATTTCATGGCCAAAGGATCAAAGGTTGAGGAGTAATTTGGTTTTTGGCTCGGTTCTTGCAAGATTTCATATTTTTACCCAAATCTGAAATTCTTGTTTCTTGGAGTGGTTTCTCGAAATAGGCTCTTGGCTTATTCTTCTGGGAGTGTTTCCTAGCTGTCCTCAAAGTTTCCCAAGCCAAGAATCCAAGCATTCTTGCGAATTTCTCAGATTTTTGAAAATCCTGTTTGCTGAAATTCTTCGTGCGGTACTACCGCTCGGCCCAGCGGTACTACCGCCCAGCGGTACTACCGCTCGTCCCAACGGTATTACCGTTTGCAGTCTGACTTCTCAGAAATTATTTTTTTCCTGACTGCTTATTTCTGGATCTGGTTTAGCCTTGTTGCTGTGTCTTCCAGCAGTGCCTTTCTTCTTTCTTCATAGCTTCCATAGCTATTAGAGAAGAAGCTGAAGTGTGGATTCTTGAGGGGTGAATTTTATTTTTGAGAGCGCCATTCACCCCCCTCTGTCGCCATTTCGGTCCAACAGACCAGGATGCCCGAAATCAAAGTAGGCTGAACCTCTTAAAATGCTGAAACTTGCTCAAATCAGTGAAATTTGTGATTTTCCTCTGTTCTCTTTAACCCAAAAGAGCAAGAACATGTTCTAAACAGCAGGGAGGCTCAGGAAACAAGAAAAACCATCTTAAGAACAAAGATCAAAGATTTGAGCTGAATTCTGCCATTTTAACACAAGAGAGACTGATTTTCTAATTACTCTTCATTCTTGCAACTTTTGCTCATGAAATTTTGTAACTAGCAGGGAGATCAACTCAGGGGCAAAAACCACTCTCCAAAACAAGATTCCATCAAGAATATCAAAAAGAACAAGTGTCTCCTCACTTCAAACCCTAGAATACTGCAAACGGGGGAAAAACATGTGACAAGAAATAAATGCAAATCAACCACTCTCCTTGAGAGACCATCTGGAGGTCATCCAGTGTGTGTGATGAGTAATTGACATCTGTTTAGGGAAGTCGAGTTTGATTTAGTGGGTTCGGACCATGTCGTTGCGTGGTGCAATTGGGCTCAGTCGACTTGGTCAAACCTGGTCAAAATAGTTATGTTGCATATTATGTCGAGTTGTCAGGTTTGGGCTATTTCATTAATGCATTTATGCTTACATGTATCGAGCGGTGCTATTTGATTTGTTTCTTGTCTGTGATGGCTGCAGGACATCGCGGCGGAGTCGTGGCGAGGCACGGGTGATCGGACTAGGCGTAGGTGGCGCTGAGGTCAGAACGGTCGAGAGGTGTCGAAGACGGCGAGGGCTTGAGGTGGCTGTGAGGCTTGCAAGGCAAGAAAAGAGGAAGCTTCCTGGAATGTGCGCGAGGGGCGTTTCGGTAAAAACGCAAAGCTGCACTAAAGGAAGCGGGTTTGGATAAAGCATCGAGTAGGTGGTGATCTAATGGGTAAAGCATGTGCAAATCCATTAGTGGGAGGCTATAAAAGGAGAGGGAGAGGTTGTGCTGAAATTGAGAGAGTGGGTGTAATAATTAGGGTTTCATTTGGTTCTCTCCATGTATGAAAAATTGAGAAAGAGAGAAAGAGAGGAGGTGTGAGCTTCTCTCTATGCTCTCCAGGAGAAAGAGAGGAGGTATGAGAGATGAGCTGAATGTAAACTTCTTGATTATCAATCATTTATGTCTCTTTGTCTCATTTTGAGAGGTCTTGAGTTAGAGCCTTTTGTTTTGTTTGTGTGGGGAGAGCTCCATTTGTCTATTTCTTCTCTTGCTGTTAATTACCAGCTCTGCGTTTAGGTCTGCATTTCTTGGTCTGAGAAGACAGCATTTGCTTTATTAATCTTCGAACTGGGATTCATTCCTTTGGTCCTGGCCAATCTGCATATGATCTACTATTTGATGGTTGTCTTCCTATTGCATTTCGGCCAGAGAAGAAGAACTAGTTCTATTACTTTTTGCATGTATTTGGCTGCTGCTTGTGTGCAGTTTTTAGTAGTGTTTGGCTTCAATATTGATGGCAGTGAATATCCTTTTGAGTTTATGGTTCGGCTGCACCTCTGCTATTCTTCTTGATCTTAGAGTTGTCTTGAGCAATTCATTGAATTGGTGCTAGCAGGTTCTAGCATCTTGGCTGCAATTTGTCTCAAGTGCTGCTAGTATTTTCGGCTGAGTTTTTGGTATGTAATCAAATACTGTCAATTGCCCTTTTCAGCAAATAGCTCTCCTCTCTGCCGATTGCTTCTAGCTGCAGCCTTTTCTTTTCATCTCATTTTTGCTTTCAGCTAGAGAAGGACAGTGTTTGGTTTGCTTCTCTTTGCTTTCGGCCAACATGTTCTTTGTGGCAGCAAAATAGCAATTGACATATCTCTTTTGCATGTCTTTGCTGCTGCAGTTCGGATGGTAGAAATCAAACAAAAATTGTCTAGTGCTCAAAGACTACTACTAGTCCATTGATCTCTCGGATTTCTGTCGTGGCAGCGATTTTGGCCAATTTTCTTTGCCGTGGTAGCAATTCTCTGCTATTTTCGTGCCGTAACTTCCACTCAAGTTTCTTGATCTCTGTTGATTTTCTGTGAGCTTTGTTTTCTCTTCTTCATAGCTTTTTATAGCTATTGGAGAATAGAGATTTTTCGTGGATACTTGTGAGGGGCGTTTTTTTAAAAAGTCGACATTCACCCCCCCCCTCTATCGTCGATTTTGATCCAACACTCCTCATATTGAATGATAGGATTACATAGGAGTCCCCATACGCAGTTGACAAGTGATTTTAATCCATCTCACTACATGCTTCTCAATGGAGACACACACACCCAACTCCTATTGAGACATACAAGCAGTGAACACCCTGAGCACACACACTCCCTCTGCTAACTCTCCATTGCTAGCTACCTCTGCAGGAATGAGTGCCCTTGCTGCTCCCTTTCCTCTCCTTTTAACACCCAAGGTCATCCTCAAAGGAGAAATTCAAGAAGGGTCATACAACATCCACTCCATGCCTCTCACACACTTGCGGCAAAAAGTCAACAACCAGATTTTGGAGGGAAATACACCCCCTCCACTCATTTGCTTGAGTCAAATTACCAATTTGCCCTCAAGCAACTTCCCGGAAGCCTCCCGCGTCCGGTACCTTGACTGTCTGGACCTCTACTCCTCCCTGAGTCTAGTCCGGTCTGCTTCGCTGCACACGACCGTACCCGACATCCTGACCGTCTGGACCTCCGACTCCTCCCTAAGCCTAGTCCCGATCCACTCGCCGCTGCCCGTCGTGTCCACCCGACACCGACCGAAACCTCCGACTCCATCCAAGTCTAGTCCGGGTCTGTTCCGTCGCACACAACCGCAACCGACCTCCAACCGTCCGGACCTCCGACTCCTCCCTGAGCCTAGTCCCGGTTCTCTCGTCGTCGCCTGTCGTGTCCGCCACTGGTAGCTCCAGCTCCGGTTCCTCGTCTCCCGACTCGCAACCACCTCACCAGCCTCGATCATCTTCGGCATCACCGACCGTCTGGACCTTAACACCTCCTGTGCCTAGTTCCAGTCCTCCTCGCCTCACCATGACCTAGCTCCGAAGTCCTGCAGTCACACAGACAAGCAAACCGTCACATAGCACCGCACGAAACAGCATAATCAACATTAGCACAAATGAAAGGTACTCAACCCTAGAATACCCAAAACAAACTCAAACTCTCTAAACCAACCATCAATTACTCATCACCAACATGGGGATACCTCCACATGGTCTCTCAATCTCCCCCTTGCTGAGTATATTGAAAAACACAGAAAAAGCGCAAGAATTGAGTTTGTTTGAAAGTCAAACATGGTCCAAAGGAAGAAAATGATGCTAATGACCATGTTGACACAAGGGGCAAAAGAAAGAGCAAGTTTTCCTCAAAGCTCCCAAAACTTCCAAAATGTGGCTTTTTCTCCAACTATTCTCCCCCTTTTGGCAATAAAATCATCAAGTGATTTGGAGGAAAATATAGCATGGTGTGGCTGAATTTTATTCAATGCTAAGCAATTAGAGCCATGAGGATTATCCAAAATAACCATTTAGTATTACACCAAGCCATAATATAATGAGATATTATCAAGATCATAACAAAATATGCATAATCAAGCCAAGCCACATAAGTAATAATCTGAATATTAGGTGAATTTCGTAACATGTCAAGCCATTCAAGATCAAAGTCTAGCTAAAGGTATCCAAAGATAATGCAGGCCATATCAATAGTCTAAGTGGAACCAAGAAGCTAGAATTGAGTCAAATTAGAGTGCTTAAGTTCAAGAATGAATCAATTGTTCAAGCACTTTAGTCTTTTTGTAATCAAGCAAATTTAGCACAATGGACAGATTTTTCTTTAAAACTCATGGTTGTTTCCAACCAAAATTTTAATCATGTGCTAGATCTCAAGCCTTATGCGACCATTCCAAGCAAAAAGCTTAAGGAGATGATCTTGGTCATCCAAAACTCCCCCTGAGTTCATGCCTAGTGTAATGGCAAGCAGTCTCATGAGATATTTTGCTTTAAACAGTTGTACTAACTCATGATTTATCAAGAAACTAGAATAGCTCAATCTAAAGCTCAATAAAGATTCAAGGTTCAACTTAGCCTATTTGACATGGCATGAATCATAAGAGGATAACTAAAGACAGACTAGTCTCAAAAGCTAACATGACATGTCTTAATTCAAGTCGTGCAATTTTAATTAACTTATCAATGGCAAAGGCTTGACGACACATATAAAGTAATGATAAATCTAGCAATTAAACACAAATCATGGCAAGATGTAAAGCATTGTAATCATGTCAACTAAGGATAGTAATCAAGGCTCCATGTAATTATATTACACTGCAGAATGCTAAAATGCAAGAAAATCCAGCTCCCCTTCAACATGTGATGCACTTTTAGTTCAAGTTGAGTTATGTCAATATTAAGCTCCAGAAGCTCCCAAGTGAACTCCCCCTGAACCAAAGCTATAAACTGAGAAGCTGGCAAACAAATCAGAAAATGCAGTCCTTAAAGCATACACAAGATGTAGAGGATACTAAGGCTCAGACTGACTCTCATCTACCCCATATGATACTAGGACTATCAACTGCTCGTCTAACTCACTAAGGAGCAAACACGTTCCCTATCTACCCAAGGGTGGTCCAACCCTTGCTATAACCGATAAGAAGTGAGTGAGCTCAACCTAGTGAGAAGAGAGACAACTAACAAACATCATCCTAGAATCACAAGATGAGAGGAAGAAATCTAAGCAACTAGACAAGAGAAACACTCTAATCTATGCTATAAAGACTAACCCGAATGCACCCAAAAGCAATGTAGCAAAATGAGAACAGGAGCATATAAGTAGGATAAAGCAGTAAAGCACAGAAACTCCCCTTCACTACAGTTCATAAGGACAAACCACCCTAAGCTCTACCCGCAAGGCTGAAAACCTAGAGCTATCCAAAGGCTTGGTGAAGATATCAGCCAACTGGTGGTCACTCTCCACAAACTGGAGCACTATTCACCCATCTCCACATGGTCTCTAAGGAAGTGATATCGGATATGAATGTGCTTGGTCCGGGAGTGCTGCACTAGGTTCTTAGCAATGTTAATAGCTGAAGTGTTATCACAAAAGAGTAGAGCACTATCTATAACTAACCCAAAGTCCTGCAGGGTCGAAGCCATCCAAAGTACCTGGCTGTAGCAACTGGCTACGACAACGTACTCGGCCTCTGCAATGGACTGTGCAACACCGGACTGCTTCCTAGATAACCAAGAAACAAGAGAAGTGCCAATGAATTGACAGGTGCCAGAAGTGCTCTTCCTATCTATCCTACAGCCAGCAAAGTCTGCGTCCGAGTAGGCTCTGAGGGAAAGATAGGAAGAGGAAGAGTACCAAATACCATAGTCAATGGTAGCTCGAAGGTACCAAAGAATGTGCTTCGCCGCCTGGTGGTGAGATACGCGAGGAGAAGCTTGAAACTGAGCACATAGACACACAGAGAAGTGTATATCAGGTCTCGAGGCAGTGAGGTACAAGAGGGAGCCGATCATGCTTCTATACTCTTTTTGATCAACTGGCTTGCCATCCTCATCTGGGTCAAGTGAAGCTGTGGATGCCATGGGAGTTGACATTGGCTTCGCATCACTCATGTCAAAGCATCTCAGGAGGTCACGGGTGTACTTGCCCTGATGCAAGAAGGTACCCTCCCGAGTCTCCTTGATCTGGAAGCCAAGGAAGAAGGTCAACTCGCCCATCATGCTCATCTCAAACTCGGTGCTCATGACATCCGAGAACTGTGAAACAAGAGCATGAGAAGAGCCGCCAAAGATGATGTCATCCACATAAATCGGGACGAGCAGAAGGTCAGTGCCATGCCGGCGAATGAACATGGTCTTATCTACCTTACCCATCTCAAAACCATGACAACAAATAGGACTTAAGCCTCTCATACCAAGCTCTAGGGGCCTGCTTAAATCCATACAATGCTTTGGAAAGCTTGTAGACATGGTTTGGGTATTTGGGGTTCTCGAAACCTGGAGGTTGTTTGACATAGACTTCTTCCTCAATAAACCCATTGAGGAAGGCACTCTTGACATCCATCTGGTAAAGCTTGAAACCCTTAAAAGCTGCGAAAGCAAGCAGGATTCTAATGGCCTCAAGTCTAGCTACAGGGACAAAGGTCTCCTCAAAATCTAGACCCTCAACCTGGGAGAAACCATGAGCTACCAGTCTAGCCTTGTTCCGAATAACTACCCCATCCTCACTCTGCTTGTTCTTGAACACCCACTTAGTCCCAATAACATTGTGACCTCGAGGAGGCTCAACAAGCGACCATACCTTGTTTCTCTCAAAATTTTCTAACTCCTCATGCATGGCATTGACCCAAGACTCATCAGAGAGTGCATGACTAACATCCTTGGGCTCAAATGAGGCAATGAAGGCAGAATGGAGACAGAATTGAGACAAGCCAGACTTTGAGCATGTGACGCGCTCAAAGAGGTCTCCAATCATCTGTTCGAAAGGATGGTCTTTTTGGATGTTTCGGGGAGGTCCAGGATGAGATGAAGTGGCCTCTACCTCATGAGCTGATGAGGTAGGAACAGAGCCACTCGCTCCAGAAGAGGCAGAAGGCATGGGCTGATCTCCTCGAGGTGCGGTGGAAGAAGGCACCTCAAGGGAAGGATGAGGAACTGGATCAGGTAAACAACCTTCATGTCCATCGTCCTCATCATCCACAAAGATGGTCTCGGACTACTCTAAAGAACTTGAGATATCGGGCCTAGTCCCCGGACTGGCCTCATCAAAGGTCACCTCGCAGGTCTCTACCATTTTACTAGTCTCGCAGTTCCAAACCCTATAAGCCCACGAAGATGGCGAGTAACCTAGAAAGATCCCATCACAAGAACGTGACTCAAACTTATCTAGGTTCCCAGACTTCAAGAGAAAACACTTGCATCCAAACACACGAAAATGCGAGACGCTGGGCTTTCACCCATATCTCAACTCATAAGAGGTGCGATGCAAGTGTGCCCAGAGAAAAACTCGATTCGAAACATGGCACACGATGGCTATAGCGTCAGCCCAAACTTCCTCGGTGTAGAGTACCCATCAAGCATCGTCCTGGCCATTTCGACTATGGTACGGTTCTTCTTCTCCACAACGCCATTCTGCTGGGGGACGTACGGAGAAGAGAACTGGTGCTCTACACCAGTCTCACCGCAAAACCTCTCGAAGTAGGAGTTCTTGAACTCCGTGCCATTGTCACTGCGGATCGCTCGTAAGGCACCCGGGAGCTCAACAGAAAACCTACTAAACAAACCCCGAAAATGGGTAAACGTCTCGTCCTTCGAGGCTAAGAAAAACACCCAAGAAAATCTCGAGAATTCATCGACCACGACAAGAACATACCACTTCCCTCCTGCTGACTGCACTCGAGCTAGTCCAACTGTGTCCATATGGAGCAGCTGTCCTGGTGCATCGATCATAGTCACTGTGACTGGAGGGTAAGAAGCGGCAACCATCTTGCCGTGCCGGCATGGAGAGCAAACAAGATCTTTGACCAACTTGAGTTTCGGCAGACCACGAATGAGGTCGTGGCCGCTAACTCGGGTCAAATAGTCAAATCCAATATGACCAAGTCTCCTATGCCAGAAAGTAAGGTTGCGGGACTCAGAAGCAACTAAACACCTGAGAGGATCACCAGAAGACTCAACAAAATCAGCATGAAAGATCCTCCCATATCAAGGAATCCCGCAAACCAGACTACCCGAAGAATCAAGAATTTTGCAATTGTTTTTCTTAAAGCTCACCTCATAACCGTCATCGGTAAGCTGAGAGACAGAAAGCAAATTATACTGCAGCTTACTTGTCACACCCCAAAATTTGCTTCTTGGAAAAAATTAAACTCAAAGTAATTGATTTAAAGTAATTGGATTTTGTTTGGCTTTTCTGAATTTCCTGGAGTTTAAAAAACCTATTTTTAAATCTAAAAAGTAATTTAAAATATAGAAATAGAATACCAACAGTAGTTGGAAATAATTTTATGTAGTCCAAAATGTGTCCAGGAGCTTCTGTGAATTTTTCTGGAATTTTTGGAGGTATTTTCATATTTTTCTGAGGCCTAATTAATTTTCTAGCCTTTTCTGAAAATCTAAATCAAATTCTAAAAATAAAAATCCCAACCTCCCCTCCGGCCGCCACGTGGACGGGTGGATACCGCCCACGTCGCCGCTCGGCCCATCTAGGCCGCACCTCCCTCTCCTCGGCGCCGCGGGCGGCCCGTCGGCCCGCCTTCCTCCTCCTCGCTCGACGCGTGGGCGGCTCGGATGAGCCGTGTCTTCGCGCCGCCTCAATCCACCGCTCCTCCCACTTGCGCGCCCGCCGCACGATCTGCATCGGGGTTACGTGGCCGCCATCCGCACCACGCACCTTGCTCTCGCTGACTGCGGGCCCCGCTGGTCAGTTCCGTCGTCTCCGCGCGGACGCCGGACTCCTCCTTCTTTCTCTCTCTCCCGAAGAATCCGGCGACCGAATCCCACTCGAACTCGGCCTCTTTCTTCGAGTTGAACGCGGATTCGAACTACCGGGGGGATAAGCGTCTTATCCCCTAAAAGCCCGGAGCTCCGCGTTGCCTCCGACGGCTTATCCCCAAAATTGAATCGACCTCGGCCGTCGACTTCGGTGAGGAATTCCCGCTGCCTCACCCCTCCCCGAGCCCTATAAATAGCCCCTCGGCCTTCGCCTCTCCCTGCACCACCTCCCAGCACCCTCCACCTCTTCTCCGGAGCCCTGAGACGCCCCGCAGCCGAGCTTCTCTCTCCGCGAGCCCCGCCCAACTCCGACGAGCTCTCCCCGTCGCCTCAGACCTCCCCGGAGCCCGTAGCCGCCACCTGCAGATTCTCCGAGCATCGGCGGATCTCCTGGGCACCTCGGCCACCTCTTCTCGTCGCCGGAGCGCCGTCGCACCGGGGCACCCGAGCTGCCTCCGCTGCTCCCTCGCCGCCGGCCGTCTCCGTTCATCCCCGGACCTCACCAACTCCTCCAACCGAACCCCCTTCGCACGCAGATTACAATCTACGCACCGCCTGAACCTCTCCGGCCCATCCTCGCCGCCGGCGCCGTCGCCTCCGACCATCGCTGCCCGGGCCACCCGAAGGTATCCCTCAAAGGGATTTGCTGCCCTTTATGGGTAGGCAAAGCCTCCCCCTCCCCTCTGGTTAGCAGCGCGCGATTTCAACTCCCCGGTGCGCGTTCGAGCCTTCGGCTCCGCGCGCTGGGTTGAGTTTTTCGTTTATTTTCCGCGCTGACAAGTGGGTCCCACCGTCAGCGGCAGCCGTCTGTGCGGGCCACTGCCGCCTGGGTCCCATCTGTCTGCGCCAGCCTCTGACAAGTGGGTCCAGATCCCAGTGGGTCCCACCTGTCAGTGACCGAGGCAGATGAGGTCACTGGCAGAGGGGTCCCACAGGTCAGTGACCGCAGAGGGTCTGCTGGTCAGTGGGTCCCATCTGTCAGTTTCTCGGAATAAAATAAAAGATTAAAAATTAAATATCGATGGGCTCCCACATCAGAAATTTTCGAATTTCTGGATTTATTCAAACTGAGAATTTCAAATGATCATAACTTTCTCATTTTAACTCCAATTTCAGCCATTCAAATTTCTAAATTCATCTAAAATCATGATCTATTCAAATATGGCCTCTATTGAATTTTTGGATTTTATTTGAATTTTATTTGTATTTATTTGCTTTGTTGCTTCGTCTTTTCTCGCGTAGATTCCAACGTTGTCGACGATCCGTCTTCACAGCAGCAAGAAGACCCAGAAACCCTGCAAGAAGGCAAGTCTCCTTTGATCATCTTGAACCTATGATTTTGAAATGTTTTAATTATTTTAAATGTTATGCATTGCTATTTACATAAAATGATAATTCAAATCTTAAGGTAGTAGTTAATCCAACCTTGTTATGCCCTCCATTGGAATTGATTGTCATGTACCCTTGTCACCCTAGAACTTCCTTTGTCTCATTAATGAGATTATTATTTATTCTTTGACAATGATAGTATGGTAGTATAATGCTTAGTCATGCTAAATATATACCCTTGGAACTTTGAAACTGGGAAATTATGATTTACTGTTGAAACCCTTGTGTTTACAAAGTTGTGGTGATTGGGGTTACCACTGTTTCCTTTAAATAAAATAAAAATGTGAAAGATGGTTTAGATTAGGGTGGATGGTTGGTTTGGCTTGGTGCGATTAGCACGAGATCTTGTTAAGCGTATGTTCCACCTAGTCAATTAAGGACCGGCGCTTGTGTTTGTCGCATCGAGCATTAACCGTACAACCACAAGTCTATATGGGTACGACCTAGTGACTAACTTATGATAGTCTAGTTTAGGTGCCACCCGATGGAAAGTGGGTGCCGAGGATGGGTGGTTATCCACAGATGAGGGACAGGATTTCTGTACTCATACGGCGCAAGAGGGGCTTCGGTTGGGCGGTTAGCCTACTGCGGTGAAACCTCGTGGGTGGTATCTAGCTAGATTAGAGTAAGGTAAAGGCTTTGTGATATTTTATCCGGGTCTCATGCCAAAGGAAGCGTGTTGACTTTTAGGATAATTTATCTCTTGTGGGTAAAGTTGTACAACCTCTGCAGAGTGTAAAACTATTCGAATAGCCGTGCCCACGGTCAAGGGCGGCAAGGAATGCATTCACATGGTAGATTTCTGGTATTGGTTTTAAAATCAAAGTTTTGTACTCCGAGAGTGGAGGAACTCTCGGAAGGGTATCTGGCGGATGGAGCAGAGAGGGTGGAAGTAACCCGCAGATTAAGTGGTCCAAGTTGTTAGCTAGTCTTTGGTAGTTGGAACCTTCACTAGAGAATTAATGATAGTTTTGTTAGAACAATTATTTGGTTAAAATATTGCCTTCTAAAATATTTAGTAGTAATTGAATTTTAAAATGTTGCTTTGTGCAAAAGAACCATATAGCCTTCCTTTGTTAAGCCTTGCATCTATGCATTTTCCCAAGACTTGCGAGTACTTTATGTACTCACATGCTACACTTAAAATAAATCTCAGAAGATCATGAAGCTCAAGAAGGTGATTACAACTCTTTGCAAATGCGTGGTGTGTGTGATTCTTCCGGAGGACTAGGTCGCGCTTCCCGATCAATCGCACGTGGCATATTGATGGGTCGCTTTGAGTTTTCTTTGCTTCATTGTGTTTGGATTGTGCGAGGTCTTGAAACCTCCAATGTAATAATGAGACCTTTTGGTCAGTACTCTAATTATTGTAATAAATCGTTGATGGTGATGTTTTCCATTCTGTTTAACTGTGTGCACTAGCTTTGATCTGGGACTAGTGCAGAAATACACAGAGGGTCCGGGTTCGATAATCCGGGGGCCCGACATTACTCACTAAGGCAACATCTTTCAAAATAAATGAATCATTAATGCGCATAGTACCTTTAGCGATGACATGCCCAGACGAAGCGTCTCCAAAGGTGATTGTCTCATCACCTAGAGCTTGGGCTAAGGAAGAGAACCAATGGGAGTCTACGGTCATATGACGAGAACAACCGGAGTCCACGAGCCAAACCTCTCCCTTCCTAGCCCAGCGAACCTGAGTCAAACAGAGAGTGAAGGCTCAGTACTAGGATAAATCAAGAGTGATTTTGGCTCCCAATACTGAGTAACACGTCTATCAGAAGAAGTAGTCACACATGACTGACCTCTAACTACCCTACGCTCTCTGTCGCTCAAAGAAGCAGAAGGTCTATGTGCAGATCTGAAACTGTTGCTGGGTCCGACTGCTATGAGAGAGCGAGTCGGAGCACCAACAACACCCTGATCACGCCGTGGGTAGCCATCTCGACGGGGGAAACGAGATCTACCCTCAGAACGGCAGAAGTCACGACCAGAGGCATATCGAGGATGAAAAGTAGAAAACTCAGAAAAACCAAGTCCTCGATGCTACCCAAACCCATCAGTTGAAGCAACTCTAGATCTCGTGTTGGTCTTAGGTGCGCTCAAGATCTGGGGCTGACCCTGAATACGCCTAAGAGCGTCAACACGGTCTCTATGCGCGATCTTGGCACGCCTGAAGCATCTCTCGACCGAGTGTCCATCCTTCTGACTGAAGGTACAATGGTACTTCACCTTCTGAGAGGTAGAAGTAGCATGATGAGGCTTCGCCTTCTGAGAGGTCGAAGCAACAGGTGGAACCACCTTACTGTCAGAGATCCATTGGACAAAGCCCGCTGATTTGAATTTAACTTTATCAGTTATAGGCTCAATCTCGATCACACCTGCTGCTATGGGTCTAAGAACAGCAGGTGGCTGCTTCCTCATATCCTCAGAAAAATCGTATCCTAGACCTTGATTGAATTTGCAAATCTTATATTGGTCTAGAATAAGATTTAGCTTCTTCTTGCCTGCTACAAACCCCTCAAGAGTGTTCATAAGATACTGACACTCCCGAAAGAGAGAGGTGCAAGAAGAGCAGGGGAAGAAGAGACAGCAGAAGGTAAGGGAGTAGAAGAAGAACCAACAGCAGAGGAACAGATGGCTTGTGCACGCACAGCCGACTCAGAAGTGACAGACCTACTGCTAGCCATCTGGTTCACGTCACTAGGCGTCTCTACCAAACACTCATGCTTCTTCCCCACACACACATTACAAGCAGATGATGGCTTCTCTAGAAGGTCCTTAGTTAGCTTCACACATTTTTCATCCAATGCAATCAAGTCAGATTTTAGTTTTTCACAATTATTGCATGGTGAGCTAACAGGATCCTTAGAAGCATATTGAGCCAATTTATTACTATCATCAATCATTTCTTGAAACTGTTTGGAAACAGATTCAAGCTCAGCAGTCAACTTGGGACAGTTCATACATGAAGTAATGGGCTTTAGCAGGAAAGCTTGTAACTCAACAATTTTATGATCTCCCCTTTTTAAATTCATCTTCAAGTTATTACAACTTTCACAAGCCTCGGGCAGATCGAGAAGCATGGTATAAAGACCTCTAAATGCATTGTCCTTATCATCACATGAGGTGCAAGAAATAGTCTCAACAACAGTAGATGAAATAGAAGCTACCCTACTCATCTCTAGTTCAGCAAGAAGACTAATATTCTCCACCTTAATTATGTCAAGCTCAGAGAACAGACTATCATGAGAGGTCCTTAATTTCTCCATATCACCAAGCAAAGCACAACATGTATCACATTCATCACAGGAGGGAGCAGATATAAGTGAAGTAAGCTCCCGTGACAATCTATCTACTTCCTTCTCCAACTCGCTACACCTAGCTCTAGATCTAGCATGAAATTTACCTAGCTTAAGAAAAGCATCATTAAGCTGGTCGTAAGAGGGGTATACCTCGTCAGAGTCGGAGTAAAGCTCGCTGTCGCTCACGTCACCCTCAAGGGCCATGAAGCACATGCCGGAAAACTTGTCGCCACCCTTGGGGTCTTGCTCGTCCTTCCCATCATCGTCACTCCACCCCTCCACCTCGCTGAGGTCGAGGTCGTCGAAGGCGGTGAGGACACGATGGAACAACTTCTTGGCTTTGCAAGGTCGCGGAACTTCTTCTCTTTGCTAGGAGGCTTCTTGTTGCGGTTCTTGTCGGTGTAGACGTTCTTGCTCAAACCGCCGAAGTCATTCTTGCCCTCCAGTTTGGGGCAGTTTGCCCGAATGTGGTTGGGGCCACCACACTCGAAGCAAATCACTCATCCTCCTCTCTCTCTAACCCTCTTGTATGCATGAGAAAATTTTCGGGCTAAGAGGGCTAGTTGGTTTTCCGAAAGCTGCTCTAGATGATCATCATCAATTTCACACAAAGCAGCTAAAGAAAAACCCGATAGAGTGTCAGCAGAAGAACCAGAGGTAGGACTAGGATCAGTGACCAAGGCCATCGATTGTGACTTCGACTTGCGAGAGATAATGTCAATCTCGTGAGTCTTGAGGCGTGAGTACAACACATCAAGAGTCAAAGTCAAGAGGTCCGTGGTGTCCTTGATGGTGGTCACCTTCATCTCCCAAAGGCGCAAGTCCAAGGCCGTAAGCATCTGACGAGCGTTGTCCGAGTCGGGGTATGTGAGACTGACCACTCGGAGGTTTCTCAAAATCTTGTGGAATCTCGCAAAGCATTCATCAAGGGACTCTCCAGCGAGCATTTCAACTTGTTGTAATATCGCTTGAATTGGTCCTATCAAACCGCCTTAATTTGAGTGGTGCCCTCATGGTAAGCATCGAGGGTCTCCCAAATGTCAAAGGCCGACAAAAGATGAGAAATGCGATCAAACTCATTTCGGCTCAAACCTTGGATGATAATGTTCCTTGCCTTAGCATTCGCCTCAACATCACCCATGTTTCCGGCATTGATGTTCTCATCGGCAGGAATAACAAAGCAAACCTTGACCTTGCGCCAAATCGCATAGCCCTGGGCCTGAATGTAGGTCTCCATCCGACTCTTCCAAAAGGGATAGTCGATCCCATCAAAGATCGGGGGCTTGGTGGAATACTTATCAGTTGCCATGGCTCACAGACCGGTTAAAGATCTATCAAGAAGAGCTAACCGGCCCTGATACCAATTGAAGGATCGGATATGGCAACAAAGGGGGGGTGAATGGTGCCTTTTTAAAAATGCCCCTCAAAAGTATTCACGAATGAGCTCTTCTCCAATAGTTATAAGAACTATGAAGAAGACATGCTTATGCACACTGGAAACTTAAACCACCAGAGAAAGAAGCAAGACGTGGGACAAAAGCAAAGAGCACAAAATAAAGAATGGCAACTGAGAAAACTGAAACCAGAACCAACTGCAGGGGCCGGTCAGACCGCCATGTAAGGGAGGGCCGGTCTGACCGCCGCATATGGGTCGGTTTGACCGCCCGGGGTCCGGTCTGACCACCCTCTTTGCACCGGTCTGACCGCTCGGCTTGGGCCGGTCAAACCGCCATTGCCCGACCGGTCTGACCGGCAGGTACGGAGAGGTCTGACCGCTAGGGTTTTGCGGTTTGACCAGGATGCCCAAAATCAGAGCAGGCTGAACCTCTGAAAATGCTGAAACTTGCTCAAATCAGTGAAATTTGTGATTTTCCTCTGTTCGCTTTAACCCAAAAGAGCAAGAACATATTCTAAACAGCAGGGAGGCTCTGGGAAACAAGAAAAACCATCGTAAGAACAAGGATCAAAGATTTGAGCTGAATTTTGCCATTTTAATAGAAGAGAGACTGATTTTCTAATTACTCTTCATTCTTGCAACTTTTGCTCATGAAATTTTGTAACTAGCAGGGAGATCAACTCAGGAGCAAAAACCACTCTCCAGAACAAGATTCCATCAAGAACAAGTGTCTCCTCACTTCAAACCCTATAATACTACAAACGAGGGAAAAACATATGACAAGAAATAAATGCAAATCAACCACTCTCCTTCACATATTGAATGATAGGATTACATAGGAGTCCCCATACGCAGTTGAGAAGTGATTTTAATCTATCTCACTACATGCTTCTCAATGGAACACACACACCCAAATCCTATTGAGACATACAAGCAATGAACACCCTGAGCACACACACTCCCTCTGCTAACTCTCCATCGCTAGCTACCTCTGTAGGAATGAGTGCCCTTGCTGCTCCCTTTCCTCTCTTTTTAACACCCAAGGTCATCCTCAAAGGATAAATTCAAGAAGTGTCATACAACATCCACTCCATGCCTCTCACACACTTGAGGCAAAAAAATCAACAACTAGATTTTGGAGGGAAATACATCCCCTCCACTCATTTCCCCGCGTCTGGTAACTTGACCGTCTGGACCTCGACTCCTCCTTGAGTCTAGTCCGGTCCGCTTCGCTGCACACGGTCGCACCCGGTATCCTGACCGTCTGGACCTCCAACTCCTCTCTGAGCCTAGTCCTGATCCACTCGCCGCTGCCCGTCGTGTCCACCCGACACTGACCGAGACCTCTGACTCCACCTGAGTCTAGTCCAGGTCTGTTCCATCGCACACAACCGCAACCGACCTCCAACCGTTTGGACCTCCGACTCCTCCCTGAGCCTAGTCCCGGTTCTCTCGTCGTCGCCTGTCGTGTTCACCACTGGTAGCTCCAGCTCCAGTTACTCGTCTCCCGACTCGCAACCACCTCACTAGCCTCGATCATCTTCAGCATCACCGATCGTCTGGACCTCAACACCTCCTGTGCCTAGTCCCGGTCCTCCTCGCCTCACCATGACCTAGCTCCGAAGTCCTACAGTCACACAGACAAGGAAACCGTCACATAGCACCGCACGAAATAGCATAATCAACATTAGCACAAATGAAAGGTACCCTACCCTAGAATACCCAAAATAAACTCAAACTCTCTAAACCAACCGTCAATTACTCATCAACAACATGGGGATACCTCCACATGGTCTCTCAGACATGCACTTGACTCATTAACAAAACCAACGCAAATATGCAGCACTTGACACCCATGTCAAGTTTCCCACAATGCATGGACTCTTGCCATGACTAACACTTGTATGCACTCACGCCATGACTAACACTTATATTGACTCACACTATGACTAACACTTATTTGGACTCACGCTATTACTAACACAAACTAAAACTAATTCAACTCACTTAACACAACACTTGGCGCCCTAACCGTGTAACATCCTAAAAATTTAGGTCCTAAAATTGTGTAATTACGAAAACCTTTGGGAATGCATTTTCTCTCTGCAGTTGGATTTTAATGGAATGTTTCTTGAATTCTTGGTTAAGGTTCCAATAAATAAGAAATAATGAAAACCTAATACCAAAAGAAAGGTATAATTAATAGAAGAAAATTTTTAATTGAAAGGCGAATATGAAAAGATGATCCAGCAATTACGGTAGGAGAACTCTCGTAGAATCAGTAGCAGAAGTGCAGTCATGAGCTGAACCATGAAAAACACGGATTAAGCCCGTAGAGTAAACCGGTAGGTTATCATCATCCCTTTTATCCACATATGGCAACAGGATGAAAAGATGTAAATAATTAGCCAATCCTAGGCCTGGAGTTAGTTAGGCTTTGTAAAGGTGAATATGAAAAATTAGAGAAAATGAAAAAGGTTGAATAAGAGTTTAAAACAAAATTTGGAAATGTATATTGGGCCCAAACCCAAAAGTTTTTCTGGCCCTTTGGCCTAGCCTGGTCAAAACCTAGGCCGGCTCCTTCATTGCCCTCCCTCCCGTCGCCAGCCCGGCAGCCCGCTCTCCTCGCCACGCTCCCCTTGTGACTACTGGTCACCGGCGTGCTCTTACGCCCATGCCACTAGGTCAGCTGCATGCTCGGCCATAGTTCTGCTCTCGCATCACCATAGGAACGCCGTCGCGTCCAGCTGTCTCCTCTTCGACCTGTCACCTGGCCAAAGGACAACGAGGTGCTGCATAGACTGCCGCGCCAGGTCTACTCGGGTCAGCCATATGGGACCAGCTACCGGTTCCGCCGTGCTACGACTGTCACATCACACAGGCGTCGCTCTCCCCATCATTTGGCAGCTCCTCCCCATCCATCCGCTTTCCGGGCATCATTTGGATGCTCTCCATGCCCCTTGGCATTGCGCCCCACCGTCCGTGTGACATACACCGCCATACCCTGTTGCCTGTAACCATTGTGACGCCGAGCCTGAATCATCCGGTCCCTATAGCCACACCGACGCCATGCCATCTGCCATGACCAACCAACCACCCCTCACGTCGTGAGCCTTCCCCATTGGCTATAAAGCCACGCTCATGCCCCCGGTAGCACCACACCACCACAATCCCCCTCCCACTACGGAGAATTGCCCCATAATAGCCCGCAGAAGCATCGGCGGCACCATCTTCTCCAACGACGGCCGACCAGAGAACCATCGATTGGAGCCACCGCAGACTGATTTCGTCGAGCTGGAGCCTCCTTGGAGTACGGCGACACCATCCCCACCCTCAGCTGGACCCTCACCTCTTGTACCTCGCAGGCACTATTTGCCTCCTCTGTTCATCACTACCTCAAGCCGCTAGACCACCGCCGCCACTCCCAAGCTGCATAGACCAGCAAGGCAACATCCTGCGACCAAGAGATGCTCCCAAACCGAGGAATTTCTTTGAATTGCTGTAGCTGCCCCTTCCCTGTTCCGCCACCGCCTATGGAAGCCACCGGCCGCTACCCCGGCCAAATTCGCCGGTGAGGTTTCGTCTAGGGGGATAGGTGAACTGTTCACGGTGATTAAATTTTAATTTGTTAATTAATTAGGACTAGTGAAGTTAATTAACCCTAAACACCCACTGATTTGTGGGTCATACCTATTAAGCAAACAGTGACCGGTCCCATATGTCATAGAGCTTGAAAAGAAAATAAAAGGAAAATTAAAACTACCATGGGCCCCACCATTTAGAGGGTCTCACTCTGTTTTTTTAATTTTTGAATTAATTTATACTGGGAACTTGAAATAGACATAACTTATTTATCTTACCTCCAAATTGGTTGAAACAAATTTCTAAATTCATCTAAATTCAATATCTTTCCAAATTGGTTTACTGATGTTTATACAAATTTTCGCGCAACGTAAAATAGCGTACGAGGCACAAGAAGAAGAGGCAGAAGCTAAAGTGAGTCACGACCAGCAAGACCAAACCAACTATGACCAAGGCGAGTTAATATTTTGATCATGTTGCATCTACATTTTCTGCAAATTATTTTCATTTCAAATTATCAAATTGCATGCTGTTATTTTATATATAAATCTATGTTTATTTTAAGATTCTAGTTACATGCTCATTATTTAACTTATCAGTATTACACCGTTTGGGAACATTTGAGCATTTGAACCTTGTCACCCTAGAGAAATTTATAATGGTATCGTTTCAAAAATAAGTCCATAATTATGCACCATGCTTACTACCGCTTAGATACTCGGGGGCACCAAAATGCTCCAAGCGTCACTTTCAATCATGATAAACTGATTGGGACGTCATGGGTGAAAAATGGTTGGTATATTTTGACATGGATATTTTATGCTCCCAAAATCCCAACTTACTTAAATATCTGGGCGGATGGTAAGAGGGGCCGGTGCAGTGGTGCACAAGAGTGTGGTTAGTGTTAGAACCGCCCAAATAACTCTAAGGACTAAATCATGTTATAACCTACTATGCAAAATAGTACAATCATAAGTCTGCAAATTGCAACATGGCTAAGTAAATCAATCGAACCCTCGGACTCATCTCATGGGTAGGGGAAAGGAGTGAAATAGTGCAAGGGCAATGTGGGGCTAAAGGGACACCAAGTGGAAGGTGAAGTTTGCCTATCATGCTAGCATTGTGGAGAGTGGAGTCCGAATGCACTAGTATCCATGGTAGATATCCCGCACAATGTATGGCACTCATAGCAAGTGGGAGCAGCCCATAGGGTGAGATGGCAAAACGGGTTAGATATTTTGAAAAGTTACTATGATGATCTACTCAACCACATGACTAAGGAATCATGTGAGCAATGGGCAAATTGTCTCTTTATGGTGAAAGTGTACAAACTCTATAGAGTAAAAACTATTCGAATAGCCGTGCCCATGGTCAAAGGCAAACATGGGAACTGAGCCAAATATAATTCTATTTTAAAAACTTGGTGGGTGAAATTGGAAAAGTGATGGGCAGTGAAATGCTCTTATTTGTGTCCCTAGATGTCGCCTCAGTGATAAAGTAAGCAGTTATAATGCTGAAAGGTTAGCATATGGTGCAGGGGCCATGTAACAATGGATTGAATCTGTGCTACTATTATTATAACATTCTTTTTATTCAAATATCATGTTTTAGTTCCAAATTGCTAGGTCTCAGGGAATTTCTATTGTAACATAATCTTTAAAGGCAATTTTTGGCAAACAAAACAACCTGAGCCTTTTCTTGATAAGCCCTGCATGTTATTTACTTGCATACTATGTATTGGCTCACGGAGTATAGTGGATTTGTGCTCACCCTTATATTACCCAAAATAAAAAATAGGAAACCAGGACCACTATGCCTATGATGACGCACCTGCCACAGATGAAGGTGCCGACGAAGGGAATTTGGACGACTTTTGCAAGTTCGAGTCCTAGACGAGCAGACTTGATGGAGATTGTGTGCACATATATTATCTAGACCTAGGTAATACTTATCGTACATATTTACCCCTTGGTCGCTTGCCTGTGGATGTTGGTCCTACTTTTGTTTATGCTTTCTGCTGCTATCTTTTGTACTGTAGGTATTTGGCCTGATCGGCCCTTCTGTAAACTGTCACCCAACGCGGTATATTTCAACTCTGATATGTAATATTATGGTTCGGCATATTTCATGCGATGTACGAATTGATGCAGCAATGTATTTGTGAGCACTATGTACTGATCCAGGGAATAGTTCAGGAAATCACAGAGGATTCTGGGTTGAAAATCCGGGTCCGACAGACTGCCAACTAATGGCTGGTCAGACCACCACAAATATACTTAGCTCCACCTAATAATAGGGGATCGATCTGACTATGGCACTCATACTGGTTAGACTGCATGACAACCTCCATCGGGCCGCTATCACATGGCCAGTCAGACCACTTTCAAAAACTACATGCAATGCAATGAACATCTCTTTAGAATAAACATACCACCAACTAGAAATCGGTCACACCGCATTTACCAACCATTCTTCATGGCTGGTCACATCGAACCCCGGTCAAAATGCTCGCAACCTAACAGGAAAAACCAGGAAGCAAATGATACAAAATTAAACTCAAACTTCGACAACAAAGCACAAGTAAAATCAAATACTCATTAGGACCTCCACGTTGTATTCACATAGGATCACAACATTCACAGCGTGCACATAATGGAACAGCACATACACTACCATCAAGGACACGGTGGTGCCACGTCTTGCTCTTGGCATTCCCGGGGATGCAACGCCACACCGACTCGATGCTTCAGCTTGGCTGCCGACTGGCCTACCACGGCCTCCACCCCACCCTTGGCATCACTCGCTACATCCTCTCCACCATTGGGCCGCCCACCGGGTGCCCCCTTCCCTCGTCGCCACCATCTCCACCGGCTTCGATGCCGATAGGATCACCTCGTGCCCAGACATCGCAGAGTACATGCGTCAGATGGAGCCTATCGGCATGATCATCAGTGATGAGGCATAGGCGGGGCATGACTCGCACCTACCATGGGCGAGGCGGGCGGCATGGGCTGCCAGCGTGGTTGTGGCCATGTTCCTGACCCAGCTATGCGTGGTGGACCTCATCTATGGGCATGTAGACCCAGTTCAATTCGTGGGTATTCAACTGAATACACAAATTTTTGAAAAAAACCACTATATACAAGGTATAATACATATATATACTAGTAGTTGGGCTAAATTCATCCCATTCATACTCAGTTAGCCTAAATTTATGCCATATCATTTTGGCCCATTCCCCCTCCCATTGACACTGGTCCAGACCCACTACAATCCTATTCATACTTAGTTGTGAGACTGTTTAGTCCTCCTTTCATCATCTGGCGTATGATCGTCTCTCCATCTCTTGGCACTCGACTGGAGCCTGGTGGCGTTGGGTGCCTGTGCCCTTAGTTCTGGTCTTTTAGAGGCTACACAGGCAGCAGGAGTGCTAGAGGCTGGAGCAGCTGCTGGCTGAGCAGGGCTGTAGGCTGCGTAGTTAGCAAGGGGGCTGGAGGCTGCATAGGCAGTAGGAGCGTTGGAGGCCGAAGCGGCTATTAGCCAAGCAGGCAATGATGCACTGTAGGCTTGCAGCACTGGGGTAGGTTCATCCTCTCCGACCTGGCAACACTCATGCTGAAGAATCTAGATGCATAGTCAGTAGATTTGCTCTGCTTGTGTGACCCTAGAGTTTGTAGTTTTGTACTTCCGAGCTAGGTGGATGGTAGATCCGTGGATGTCTGGATGGATGTGGTGGATTTGGCAAATGTTTCTTCTTTGTTTCACTTTCAGTGCTTAGATCTTGTTTAGATGTGGTTGACTGATGGGTTTGGCTCAGTTATCTTTAAATTTGTGCTTATGCCTTATAAACAAATCCATGTTCTCCACATACTTAAGTTTGAGTAGCCTATATATATGCTAAGTATTTTAGAGGTGTGAGCTACTGAGCTTGATGTCATGCCTTCATCTAAGCACTTTGTTGTGAATCTGTGAAATAAGATCCTTAGCAGTTGATGAATTATTGCTTATGAATTGAAATACATATTCTCCATCTTTTATCTGTGTTCCTGTGAACAAATACTAAGTATTTCACAAGTGTGAACAAATGGTTTCAAGTTGATTTTCACTATCCTAAATATGAACAGTGAATATAGATAGTTTCAAAAGGGACAATGGGAGCTAAGTGGAATTGCATATTAATGGAACTAGGTGTAATCTTTCAATCGATTTCAAGGCATGAAGAATCATCGAGTTAATTTGTAATTTGTAATTATTTTTTAGTTTCATTATATTATTTGAGATGTTGTCTCTGGTATGAATAATTGTACTTTAATTTTCGCTATTGTGAACTTTTAGGTTTTCTATTGAACAATATTTTTGTAACTTCGAATACCCATCTTGAAATCCCTAGGTTCACCCCTGTCTACAGGAGGTGTACACAGGGCAAATGGTGCTGCCGTTGACGGTCAGGAGTGTGTTGTGGGGGAAGCTTAGCGTGGAGCTGCGGCTGGATGACATGCTGGCGTTCATGGCCGCGCTGGAGTGGTACTCGGCATTCATGGAATCAGCGCTTGGGTAGTTTGATGGGCTGGAGGAGGCCGACAATGTGCTTGTCAACTCCATCCGCGACCTCCAGCATTAAGCACCACGTGTTTATTGTTTTGCTCAATTGAAATTAAGTTGGGACAAACTGAGCACATCCTCTCGTGCTTTGAAATTTTAACATTGAGTTACATGACGCCTCTATGGATAAGTGAACATGAATATGCGACATGCTATACATCTATTATCAATTGTGTTATTAAAACAATGTTAAAAGTAGCTTTCAGCCTTCCATGTTCACACTAAGATGCTAGAACTATACAACTATATTTTTAATCATAAAATATTATAGCTGTATAGCAAATACAACTTTATTTTTAAATATAAAATTGTTATTATATCAAGCCACATAGTTACACAAAGACATTCAATGTAACAGCCCCCCTTTTTTTGAAACAGGGTAGTCGTACATTCCGCAACAGCCCAAGAGTTTAGCTGTGGACTAAAGGAGTACCATACCTGCTTACGAATATTTTAAAGGGATTAACTTGACTAAAAATTACGTAATGACCAATTTTAGCAACAATATGGGTGTTCAAGCCCAAAACTTAATTTACATTCAGAAGAACCGAAGAAATCTCTTTAGGAAAGCTTGAGTGCGGTCATAACCCTAACATGAAAGCTTGAAGCATTCTTTCCTCTTCTGGTATCTATTCTATTGGAATTAAGCAAGATTGAGTACATTAGGTACTCAGCAAGCCACATGAGGAAATGCTATTTAACTAATTGCCAGTATTTCAAGAGATGGAATGAGTTGGGTTCATCATCATCATCATTATTATTATTATTGTATTTGTGGATGCAAGTTTGTTGGTAAAGAACTTTATATTTTTAAAATAGTAAAACAATATTTAATTAATAGAAAAGGGTTTGTTATCCATACTTTCCATTACCAAACCCTCAAAATCTACTCATGCCTTGTTATTGGAATCACCCATGAAACATAGCTCCATTAACCAGGAGTACAACGTATTCGAATATTATTTGTTATACTCTGCAGAGTTGCCCAACTTTACCCAATAGATTTCTCAAACTCTCATTGTCTAGACACATAATAGGTAACGTGCGATTGAGTTGAGAAAACAAGGTCTTTCATTGCTCTCCTCTTTATAGTCTGTACCTGATAAGTTATGAACCACACATTATCGGGTATCCATGGCCAATGCAGAATGCTACCGCCCAATTCTGAGTAGATTTACCATTGTCAAGTGTGGTTTTACTGTTCCCATACCACTCCCCTTGTCCTTGGGTCATTCCCGCACAGGGAACCCCACCTTCCTTTAGTTATTCAATTGATTTGAGCAGTTACTAGACCAGGTTTAACAAGTCAATACTTGTGATTGAGCAATTTCTGTATCCTTTATGCAGCATAAGGTTCTAGTCCATATTTTTCATCAACTAGGCAACCGTCCACAAACCAACTCTCAAGTGTGCTATAGCATTGCCACCATTCCAATCCGAAGCCTCAACCCTAGGGTAAGGTTGTGGACTCCAACCATCTGGTGACTTTCCACGATTCATTCTTAACTCTAGTACAATTTTATAAATCTATCGGCAAAATGCCAAAGCACTTGGTAGTGTAGTTTTGTAGTGCAAAATGCCAAAACATTTGAAATCCTAATCAACCATGGTAAGTTTTGTAGTAATGGCCACTAAGTAAAATGGGGCTTTTCCAGGGTTAAGACATAGTTAGCCATCAAGTCATTCCAAATAATTATTTTTAAATAAATAACATTACATAATTAAAGAATAATGAAAGTACTAGTAATTAAATAATTAAAGGATGTAGGTTCAACATGATAAAAAATATGTGACTTACCTCTTTATCCATAGTGTCTGATTATTTTCCTACAGTCTCTAGGCTTATGCCAACTGCTTGATGGCTTCTGTAGCACTTTTGTTGGCCAACTAATTGAACCCAGATGCTAATACAAAAGAATGAATTCAAATAAGTTCCTACTTTGTAAAATATAAGCTGTGAACAAAATGCAATAAAATAACGAGATAAGGCATAAAAGGAAATGTGTTTGGATGGTTGGAGTTTAAGCAGTGCTTGGGTTGGCTAAATAGAGTTGAAAATGGGCTAGATGATTTCGAGACGGTCGAAATGGCTATAAATTTAATGGACGGATTTGGGATGAATAATAAAAGGCTGATATTTAGTGGTGGATTAGTTTTAGAATAGTATGGGTTTGGGTTTTATTAGGATATGGGTTGGCGAAATATAGATGGGAATGGGGGCTTGAAATGGTCAAAAGGGGTATATACTTGTTTTTGAATTTTTATGGTGAACAGAGTAAAGTACTACAGTGATGAACAGTGCTAGGCCACCTGCTATGAACAGTGTTGCACCACGGTCTACATTGCTGGGCTAGGTTGGCTACTGTTTTGGGGTTCGGCTAACAACCCAACTATTGACATCCACCACAAAATGGCACCAATGATGCTCATCGTCGATATGACATCCAAATGAAACGGCACAGTGATGCTCACGGGCTAAGGTGACTCACAGGCTAATGTGACTCAATTTTAGGGTTTCGTGGCAACAAATGTTCACTCCTTTCAACCGACGGCTGGGGATATCTCACAGCAGAGGACCATGGCATAGGGCAGCTCCAGTGGGCCTCCGGCGAAAATCATGGGCGTACGACCATCTACAAGGAGTGGAGAAGCTAGCTGCAGTGGCAGTTTGGGCTTAGATGGTTCCAGAAGGGCTGTCCATAGAGGAGTGGCTAGGTCGGTAGTGGCTCACAGGGCTGGCGGAGCTGCGGCCAGGGGAAGGTCCAGCGAGATTAGCCATGGGTTTGAGGTGGTCCAAGGGTGCTACGGTCGCCTTTAATTGGCTAAAGGATGAACATAGAAGATAGTTGTCTAAGGGAGCTTACCAGCTCAGGGGAGCTTGTCGGCAGCGAGATGGCGCAAGAGAGGTCGGGGAATGGCTCGTTGTGCAATTGAGGGTTGCAAGAGGTAAACTAGGCAGCTAATTGAGCTTTAAAGCGGCGCTATGTCGGTGGGAGCAGTAGAGGTGCGACGGTGGCTTTGGTGGGTGGGCGATGCAGTGGCCAGGGGCACGGTTAGTGAGTAGGGGCTGCAGGTGAGGTGGTGACGAGGGTACCACAGCCTCTGGCGAAGCTTGCGCAAGTTGACGGGAGTAGGTACAGCAAGAGTGCACGTTGGCCGCAGGACTTGCTAAATTGCGGTGGGGAAAACATGGGTCAACAGCGTGTGATTCAAAGCAGGGTGAGGTCAGCCGGAGGTGGCGGGGCTTGAATGCACGGGATGCGCTGGCAAAGCTGGGAATACGGGTGTGAATGCCAAGGCTAAGCAGGGAAAGACAGCGCATGGAGGCTAGGTGGTTGGGTGGCATAGGGGAAAGACGGGGAGGAAAAATGACGCCGGCCGAGAGGTGAAAGCGGGATGGGGAAAAAGAGAAAGCAGCTTTGGTTGAGAATTTTCTAGATTAGATAAAAATTCAAAGTGGCTTTGGCTGAGAATTTTCTAGATTAGATAAGAATTCAAATTCAAAAGGAACTCAATGAAGACGTGAAGAAAAAAATCATTTTGAGTTTTGAGGTGTTTCATTCAACTACTTTTTTTTTATAATTGAGCATGAGGCAGATAACGTGGAATGGATATGGCGTGCAAAGGCAATCGGCTGACTGTGTCATCCTTCTACCCAGACGAAGGCCGTCTGCCATTCAACAAGACCTACGGTTTCAACCTGTTCTCAAGCACTGCTCATGCATGGCATGGCTGCAGAAGCAAGCCCCTTATTCTGTAGTCCTCGCATCCTATGTGACCGTCGCCAACCTCGACTCAACACAGCTAGAGGAGCTAGGCAATGGATCGTGCAATTCCAGTAAGCCTTTCCTTTGGGTACTGAGGTCCAACGAGGCACAAAAGATGTCTGCAGAACTCCGTCACAAATGCAACGGTAAAGGCCTAATTGTTCCGTTTTGTCCTCAGCAAGAGGTATTGGCTTATGACGCCACAGGTATGAAATGCAGAAAAATTCTACACATGTAGCTAGAAAGCGAAGAATTGTTAGTGAATGTGCAAAGCGATGACAGTTCAACTTGCACTCGTCATAATGCAGCTTGTTTCTTGACATACAGCGGATGGAACTCATGGTTGCGATTTGCGAACTTGAGCCTTCGCGGAGGCGTACACGCGGCCGTACTGCACAATCCACATCTGGCCACCATGGCCGAGTCATTACTCAGCTCGCGAGCTGCTAGGACGGCACTGCACAAGCAGAGGCTGCCGATGATGGCGAGGAGTAGAGCCTTGGGGTGGCCATGTTCGATCAGGCTCTGTGAGTTGCTTGCCACTACTTGCTAGTGCGCGTACTCTGCTTTGGTTTGGCAAAATGGAACCCGGTGGTATGGGTATCAGAGCGTAAAATGTACTTTAAGAAAAGAGAGCTGTTGGTGTATATATGCACAGAGGAACTAGGAATTCCCTCCGGCTAATTTCCTATCTGCAGTGGAAACTAACTAAAAAAAGGAACTCACGCATATTTCAGTTTCAACCATACAAACAAAGATGAATCGAGCGGCTGCAAAAGAACTCCATTAAAGCAAATCAGAGGCAAGATGAATCCAACGGCTGCAATATACATCATTAAAGCACATTAGAAGCAGTACATTTCACATCACTGAAGTTACTGAACCCTGCCCCCCTGTGCCATTTGCACATCCATGCATCGGCAACATCTACAGCGCACCATGATGGCAAATCACCATCCATTATTCCCACAGATTGGCAATATGCCTGCTGCTTCTTTTTTGAGAGAGACAAGTTCTGCTTCTAAAAACACTAGTTATTCCAGAAGTTCCTTAACAGGAGGCAACAACATCTATGACAATATCTTTTCCAATTTATTTGCAACATTGCCAAACATGTTAGAAATGCTAAAGCTTTTAATCAGTCTTTTCACATCCAATGTATTAACATGGTACTCCATCCGTTGTAAAATAAGTGTCGTTTTAGAAGTGAGCACAATAATTAATGCCTGATGTGTATTGTCTTATCTACCCCTATTCAATTGCATTCACATGTGTGCCTTGCTATCATAACTCCCTCGTTAAAAAAAATCTCAAACAACAAATATTAAAGAGAGCCATGCGTAGTTTGGGAAGAAATGTGTAAATATCACCTTGATATGCTAAAACGAAACTTAAAAAAGAACGCTTTCGAGCAGCTAAAACGACAATACTTATTGTAGAACGGATGGAGTATTCATCAAGTATAAATGTGTATATACAGAACATTACATATATTTTTGTAACACAATTTACTGACACATATGAGCTATACCAAAACAAGAGGCATGTACTTATTCAATCTTGTGTATGTGTATGGACATGTGGCATTTGGCGTTCTTATTACTCAGTGGGGTAGGAAGGCTTGCCTTGTACAACATGAAAACATTCCATGACAGTAAACCATAGGATCGCGCGTGCACGCCATCTTTTAAAATTGGAACCATCAAACGGAGGGTGCGGCTTAAGCGACGCAGCAAAGCCAACTACCGAAAAAGACCTATCAAGTTTTTGGATTGTTGAATATCTAGTCAATTTTCGACATATTTTAATCCAGAAATTCAGCATATAAAATATGACATACAAAAGCATGAGTGATTCAACAATGATGTATTCATATTCGCTAATGAACAAGCTAACAGCAGCACCTATTAACATATTCATAGCGCATAGAAACAAATACACCAGAGAATTTTTCAGGTTATACCCTCGGGCGGGGCCAGTGTCGGAGACACCGGATGCGCCGTTACCATCAGTCGACATGATGGCCTATTCGATGTAGTCGATCGAGGCGTGATGCAGGACGAGGCGTGATGTAGGAAGATGTTCGCAGTGCAGTCTCGTGAACAGTTTACCACCAGGAAGTAGACGACGTATGCCACAGATTGAGTAGTCGCGCCGAAGCGCTCCCCAAAAACTTGATCGCCTGCCTACCCGTGCAGGTACACAAGCAGACGGAGTTCCGGAAGCCTGCTCGCCCAGAACCTTGTGCGCGCAAGGCTCTGGACCGGAGATTGCAGAGAGTAGCGCAGCAGCAGAGATTTTTGTCTCGCTCTAGAGAAGGAGGGAAAGGGCCGGTTATATAGCTGCGCCAGAGGGCTGGGGAAACGAACCTGGACACCATAATGGATCCGTTACCAGTAACGGACGCCATCACCACGGTGCAATTAACACGTCCGTTTCAACCGCCATAAACACGGTGCAATTAACACGTCCGTTACAGCAGCCATAAACATAGTGCAATTAACACGTCTGTTACAGCCGCCATAAACACGGTCTAATTAACACGTCCGTTACAGCAGCCATAAACATAGTGCAATTAACACGTCTGTTACAGCCGCCATAAACACGACTCAGCTCGGCACGGCACGGCGGCGCGCTCGTGTGGCATCCCAACTGCCCTCCTCAACTTGTCTATAGGAGCACACAATTGCAACCAGTCATTAATTGTGGGCCTAGGAATTTCATTTGATTAATTGCTAAATTAAAATGGGCCAGACCCAATTAATCCAACAATATGTATACGATGTTTAAACTTAGAACGCCTCCATTCGACGAAGCCATACCGTCTCCATTCTGAACCTTTATAATTTCACCTCAAATCTTTATCGATCTCTGGACTGTGAAATTTTGTCGTGAATAAGTTGAGCTTGACAATTTTCACAAGTTTGGTGCCTCCTAGATCTTTTATCTTTCCGTGAGCATTGTAACAGCCCGGGTTTTTCTGAAAATAAAAATAAATAAATAAATAAATAAAAATTAATTAAAATAAGTATTTTTGTGCCTAAGGTTTAAATTTGGATTTGCCCTGAATTTCTGTTTTTGAAAAAGCTGGATTTGAAAAGCATTTTAAGAAAAACCTTAAATAATATGATATTTTGATTTTTATAAAAATTCTATGTCAAATTAGTTGTTTGGAGTTATTTGGATTTTATTTGGGTTTTTTGAGTTTTCAGGAATTTAAAATGTATTTTTGAAATTAAAAAGTATTTTAAAATATGAAAATTAAATACCAATATTAGTTGGAAATATTTTTATTAAGTCCAAAAAGTGTCCAGGAGGTTCTCTGAATTTTTTTGGAATTTTTGGGAGTGTTCTTATATTTTGCTGAAGCTTATTGAATATTCAAGGCTTTTCTGAAAATCCAAAACCAGAAAATAAAAATAAAACCCCAGCCCCTGCTCCGGCCGCCACTTGGATGGCCCGGATCCACCCGCAAACCCGCCTCCCTCCCCTCCCCGTTTGCCACGCGTCTGGCCTGGATCACGCCCACGTCCCCCCCTCGGCCCATCCAACCCCTCCGCCCCGCCTAATCCCCCTAGCCGCCGATCTCCGCCCTCGGCCACACGGCCACATCCCAGCCGCCCGAGACCCCGCTCTCTCTCCCTCCTCTCTCTGCCCCGCGGACCTCACCCAGCAGCCGCTCCCCGCCCCCTCTCCCGCTGACCGCCCGGGCCCGCTTGTCGGGGGTGTCTTCCTCCTCCGGCCGCCTCCCTCCTCCTCCCGCGCCGGCTTCCCGCAACCGCCGCCCACACCCCTCTCCCTCTCGGCTCCGCCCCACTCCCGCACGCGCCTCCCCACGTTCTCCCCATCGTGCGCCCAACCCCCGCCTTCTCCGCGCCCGCCCCCACCTCCTCCCACAATCGCCACCATGCCCACGCAACTCCGGCGACCGATTCTCCCCACGCCGCTCCTCCCCTTCCCTATTTAAACCCACCTCCGGCTTCGCCTCACTTCGCACCACCTTCCCTCCGCTCCAATTCCTCCTCCAAGCGCCTCCGCCCCGTGTTGCGCTTGCGCCGCCGTCGGCACCAAAGTTCCTCCAGCGAGGAATTGCGGCCGACCCAAGCCCTCCCGCGCCGAATCAACCCCACCTCGGGCTTCCTTGCGCCTTCGCCGATGTCCTCCGCCCCTCTGGCCAGCTCGAGCGCCACCGAAGCCCCGCCGCAGCGTGAGGCCCGAGCCACCGCCGCACCACCCTCGCCGCCGGCCGTCACCAGTCACCGCTGGTAAGAACCGCGCCCCTCCTCGTGATTGCCGTGCTCCACTATCCCTTCATCGCCCGTCGCCGGCCGCCGACGAGCGCTGCCCCGGCCGGCCTGGCCACGTTAGCAGTCGGAGCTGACGTGGGCACCACCTCCCCGGCCGCGTCGGTCCAACCTGCCCCGTCAGCGCCACGCGAGCGGGCGTGCCACCTCGGCTGACCTTCCCCTCCGTGGGCTCGGTCTATAGACCCCAGGCCCACATGTCAGTCCTTTATCCGAAAATCCCTCAGGGCTGATGTCATTGCTGGCGTCATAATCCGGGATTCTCAGTTGAAAAATAATTCAGCAGCAATTAAACTCCTTGCTGACGCAATAATCCAGATTTTCTTTTAGGAAAATAATTCCTTTAATCTCTGCTGACGTCATAAATTCCTTTTTGAGTAGAAAAATAATTCCAGAAAATCCTTTTTTTCATTTTCTCTGATTTTAAACTTCCCGGAGCCCGTTCTCCTTCGTCCTAACTCCGATTTAGCCCATTCAAATTTCTAAATTCATCAAAAATTGACCTCTATCCATTTCTAGCCTCAATTCAAATATTTGAAGTCAATTTGAATTTATTTGAATTTGGTGGGTTATTTTTCACGTGTAGACTTCGACGATTCGCGAAAATTCTTCGACGAAGATTCAAACCAAATTCAAGGGCAAGGCAAGTCACACTCCTTGATCATGTTGATCCCAGATTTCAAAATAAAATTATGTTGATTTAAATTATGTTGCATGCATATTTTTATTCAACGTATTTAAATTCAGTTTTAAATATAGTTAATGCCTACTTGTTAATTCCTCCATTGAATTTGAATTCCTCAACACCTTGTCACCCTAGATTCAAACTGTAGTTAATACATTAGTGTTGGCTAGAGAGTTTAATTAAATGCTTAGCCCTGCATAGTCATATAATTTTGTTTTGGGATATCTTTCACATAAAATGACGAACCTTTCACATAAAATGATATGCTTTCGTTATGTATTCTTGACTTTGGTGAGTCAAGGAGGTTTATAAAACTATTTTGAAATCAAATATAAAACTGGTTTAGACTTAGGCAATTGGTTAGAGTGGTGGGTGCAGGCATGCCCTGTTGGTTGGAGCCGCAGTGGTTGACTGTCGTGCACAGGGGTATGTGGTTGGGCCTAAGTCAGATTAAGGACCGGTCTGTGAGCTACTGTTGCGAAGCCCTAACGTACTACCACATGGCTGGTATGGGACAACCTTGGCTGAATAATTTGTGAAGTCCCAACCTGAGTCAAGTCGTAGGTTGAAAGTGAGCGTGGTTGGTGCCATGTGAAGTCTCACTTGGGCGAGCGTGGTTAAGCCATGAGAAGTCTCGTCTAGGCTCAAGAGGGGGTCCCGGTCTGGTGGATTCCTTACTAGGGTGAAACCTTAGAGTTGGCTCAACCAGGTTGAAGGCTTTGCATTGTAAAAGCCTTGTCACGTCTCCTTGCCGCACACCTAAGGAAGTGTGTAACTCGTGTGACACAAAATGAAGATCGTGTCTTATGGGTAAAGCTGTACAACCTCTACAGAGTATATAATCTATCCTGGATAGCCATGCCCACGGTCATGGGCAAGCTGAGTAAATGTTTTTCATGGATTAGACTTTGTTTTTCAAAAATGATTTTCGAAAACCTTATGGATGGATGGAATCCATGAGAGAATGAAAACCTTGTGGGTGGATGGAACCCATGAGAGAGATTGGAAGCTTGTGGACGGATGGAATCCACGAGTGTTTGAAAGCATATGGATGGATGGAATCTATACGTGATCTTTTGGAAAAGATGGTCTGGGTGGGATGCCCATTAATAGGTTGGTGTTTGGTTGGAGCCTGCACTGACGGTACTATTTTCAACTACAAGTATTGTTTTTACTTACAGTATTAAATTCAGCAATTTCAATCTATTATTGTATTTCTTAAATGCTGTTTTATGCAAACTAACCCTATAAGCCTTCCTTTGAAGCCTTTATCATTATGTTGCATTTCTCCGTGTGATTTGCGGAGTACAAGTTTGTACTCACCTTGCTTTTTCCACACAGAGAAGGAAGACGTAAACTACGGTGAAGATCAGGATGAGTAGGCCGCGTCTTACTGTCGTTTGCCTATGGGCAGGCTTGGGCTTCGCTTTTATCAGTTTCCTTCCGCAGTTATTTCTTTTATTTATTTTGCCAATGAGCATTGATGTAAGACTTGGACATAAGGCCGTACCTTTTATTTAATATATGAAGTCATTTATGCTTGATATTTATCTTTGTTGTACTGTGTGCACTAGCTGATCCTGGACTAGTGCGATTTACACAGAGGATTCAGGAGTCGTTACTCCAGGTTCCGACAAGCATCAGGTTTCATCTATAAATTTAAAACAACAAGCAAGCACACAGATAGTAAAAAAAAGCAGTTTTCATGAATTATCATACTACTTTAATTTATGCCAACCGTGGAGTAGCCCAGATATGGTACCATATCTCTATGCTTGAACAGAGTTTGATTCTCACCAATCCCAACAAGTTAGATGTATTATCTGTGTGGGTTTTCTGCTATGGTTTTCCGAGATTTGAACCCATGAGCTGTAAATTGTGAGCCTTAAGATGGCTGAACTAGTTAATTGTTCCCTCCCTAAAAAAACAAGAAGACTATGTTACTTTATCATGTGTTTCAAATTCCTTAGCTTTGTCTTTTTAATGTCATGGTCCGATCTGCTGTTAGGATTTGAGGCATTTGTGTAATAGCCCAATTTTGACTTCCAAACAAACATGCATGAATTTCCATGAATTTCATAATTTTGGTGCATTTTTAAAAAATTTCCAAAGCTTGGTTGAGGTTTAAGATTTTTAAAATAAAATCCATGACACAAAAATATGCGAATAAAATTTCTAAAATTAAACTGGGTGCCGAGGAATTTTTCATAAAAATTTCATATGCAAATTCCTTTAGGAATTCAAACTAGATTTCAAACGAAAAGGAAAGTTTGAATCTACTTAAATTTCCTTTCATGGCCATGGGCCGAATCTCACCCGTTGGCCCAACCCATGCCTGCTTTTCCCACCTGCTTCATGGCCCAGCAACGCGGCCCATGTGTACCAGCCAGCTCGTGCCTCCCTCTCCTACACATCCCTGACTTGTGGGCTCGGTCCCACCTTTCAGCATTATTTATCTTCTTCCTCCTCATCTTCTTCCTTGCACCAGCGTCCGACTCTATCCCTTTGCCTATTTGTGCTCACCATAGGGCAATCAAAGCTTTGCACCTCGAGACAAGAGGGCAACGGCTTAGTCTCATCGCCGCGAGATAGTCCCATCAGCCATTGAAGCCTCTCTTCCTCTATTTCTCTCTCTCTCTCTCAAGCTCGGTGCTCTAAGTCACTAAGGGCGCTCAAGCCAATCTCTCCCTTCCGTGCTATAAAAGTTGAAGCCTCCCATGTCATTAGACATGCCTCGACTAACTCTCCTTCGTCCTCACTTTCTCCCACTCTCTCCACCTCCGGTTGAAGCTAATTGCGCCGAGTTCTTCAATTCTAGCTGTCGGGTTCCATTGTTGAATTCCTTCCCTCCGTTGAGTCTCTGACATCAACATAGTGCTTTCCAACCTTGCCTCGTCTTCACATAACCTGTGCTCACTCTCTTGTGCCCTATTGCCCCTAGGAGCACCGAATCCTGAAGACCTCAGCATGTGCCGCCCTTGTTGTTGACACCGCTACCATCAATCTCCCCCTTCATGCCATTCCATGGTAAGCCTTCAAGTTCCCATGTTATTCCATGTAACACCAACATATTGAACTAGTTTAGGAGCTGTCTAGCTCACTATACTCTCCTTACCACCCTTATTGTGCCATGCCCAACCACTTTTAATTAGAGTTTTATGCTTTCCCATGCTGTTACCATGCTTGCCATCGTAACCGCTGCCACCGTCACCATTGTGCCGCCGCTTTTACTATCGATGCTAGCTCAACCATGGCCAAGCAAAGGTAGAAAACAAGCTTGTGTCACTGACCAGTGGGCCCTGAACGATAGAGTGATCACTACTACAAAAGAGTCTATATTAGACGGCTACATCACAGACAGTTCATAGAGAACCTTTTATGCGATAATTATCACAACCAATTTTACAAGTGCGACTGTGTACTATCTGTGATATGTAACTATGATAGATGGTTCATGAATAACCATCTATAATATTTTCATAGACGGTTATTGATACAAACCATCTATGATAATGCAAGATATCACAATTGGTTTGTATCAATAACCGTCTGTGCTAATTCATAGATGATTATTGATAATATACAAACCGTCTTTGATAATGGCAGATATCATAGACGGTTTGAATCAATAACTGTATGTGAATTATCACTGACGGTTATTGATACAAAACGTCTATGATAGTTTCATATCACAGACAGTTTGCGATTGGAATCGTCTGGGATGCGTTGCATTGAAGGAGACGGTCCGCTTTAGGGTGTTTGGTAAAAACATACCGCTTGGAGATTTAGCTTGTAGATCAATTTATTCTTGGTGATTAGGGGTTTGTATTTGTTTCTAATAACTTATATGCCTTGTAATAGAGAGAGATGATAGCTAGGTTTTTAGATCTAGCTAGGTTTAGAGAGAGATGGTAGTTTGCTCCAATTTAAGCATGGGTCAGTACTCCAATTTACTTCAATATATTATTGCTTGATATACATACATACATGCATGCATATTGCTTCATGAATACGTGGCTATCTAGTTAAAGTAGATATGGATAATTTATTATTATGTGAATGACAATTTAATTTGTAAGTAGCTAAGCTGGTTAGCTATAGTAGCATTAATAATCTAATTTGACATTATTTTGTTACATAGTATAGATGGACCGAAGTTGGATGTACGTTGAGAACCGTGTGAGTGAAGAGTACATTAATGGCGTATCAGCTTTTAGAAGAGCGGATGAGCAAGATATGTTGAAGAACAGGATGGAATATATACACTGTCCATGCATTGATTAGATAATCTAAAAATGTCTACTAACTTAGCACAGATTGAAAACTCACTTGATTCGAAGGGGTTTCAAAAAGGGATGTACATGTTGGACTAGTCACAGTGAAAAGAAGATTATACATAAAGGTAGTTATAATATCATCGAGGGAGACAATGATATGCCAGTTGCGGACTGTGTTTTTGATGAGGATAGATTATAGACTGAGTTTGGTAAATTCGAGGGCTTGCTAGAGGACCTGGAGAAACTTTTGTTCCCTAGCTGCAAGCCGCAATACACAAGGTTGTCATCTGTTCTTGAACTGCTGAAATTGAAGGCAAGCAATGGTTGGTCCAACAAGAGTTTCACGGCGTTGTTACGTCTCCTAGCGAATATCTTTCCAGAGGAAAATGTGTTGCTGAAAACCACCTACAAAGCCAAGAAAGTTCTTTGTTCATTGAGAATGGAAGTAGAAAGAATACACATATGTCCAAATGATTGTATCCTCTACCGTAAAGAGTATACAAAATTACATATTTGTCCAGTGTGCAAAGCATCCCGATACAAGCGTAAGAATAACTCTGATGACGATGAGAGCATCGAGGTGAAGCAAGAACCTATCTACATATAATTTCCCATTTGAAGCATTTATTATGAACCGAAAGGATGCGAGATTGTTGCGTTGGCCTCAGAGGAGCATCAGAAAGAAGAAATGATAGGATACGTTGCTAGTTTTACCCAATGGAGAAACATCAATAGGATGCTTGTAGACTTTGGTGCAGAACTAAGGAATATAAGATTTGGGTTAAGTACAGATGGAATGAATCCTTTTGGTAACATGAGTAGCCGACATAACACTTGGCCCGTGAATATATGCATGTATAATCTTTCTCCTTAGCTATGTATGAAGCAGAAGTACATTTCGATGTCACTACTTATCTAAGGGCTGAAGCAACCTGGGAATGATATTGATGTGTATCTAGCACCATTGATGAAAGATCTTGTAACACTATGGAACGAAGGGGTACAGGTATGGGATGCAGACAAACGAGAAAACTTCAATCTGAGCGCCATGTTGTTCTGCACCATCAATGATTTTTCTACCCTTGGTAACCTGTCGGGGTTGAGTACGAAAGGAGCGAAAGCCTGTCCTCACTGCTTAGATTATACCGAGAGTGTGTGGTTGAACAACTTGCGCAAAACTGTGTACATGTGTCACCGTAGGATACTTCCACAGAATCACCCATACTGCAAGATGAAGAAACAATTTGACGAAAAAAGTGGATAACATGGTACCAAGGCCTTTTAGTGGAAAAGAATTCTACGATATGGCCAAAGATATTGATGTTGTGCTTGGAAAAGGACGTAAGTTGAGGACCCGTCAGAAGAACATATGAAAAAAGAGGTCAGTGTTTTGGTACTTTCCTTACCGGGAGGACTTAGAAGTTCACAATTGCATAGATGTCATGCTTGTAGAGAAGAATGTATGTGATAGCTTGTTTGCTCTCTTACTGAACATTCGTGACAAAACAAAGGATGGTGTCAACGTATGGCATGATTTGGCCACTATAAACATTAGGACTGAGTTAGCACCGATAGAGACTGATAAAGGCCGAACGAACCTTTCCCCATATTGCTACACTGTCATGCTTGAGATGTATTTCCCTCCATCATTTTTTGATATCATGGTCCATTTAATTGTACATCTTGTGAAAAGTGAAAAAGATATGTGGCCTTGTGTTTCTACATCATATGTACCCATTCGAGAAGTACAATGGAATTCTCAAGTCCTATGTACGCAATCGATCTTAGCCGGAGGGCAGCTAAGAGGTCACTGAGTTTTGCATCGATTACATGGCTTAGGTTGAATCGATAGGTTTGCCTGTATCTCATCACGAGGGGAGGCTAGAGGGTATCGAGACATCAGAAGGAAAGCAATAACTCCTAATCTGGATACGTACACTCAAGCCCATTTCACGGTCTTGCAACACATGACTGAAGTGTCCCCATATATTGAAGAGCACAAGGACATGCTACACCAAGCGAATCCAGGCTGGTCGGAGGTTTGGATCATGAGACAGCACAACCGTCGGTTTAACGAATGGTTGAGGGTGCGATCACTGGGAGGTTGTCAAGTGAAACGCTATAATGGCTAGCAAAAGGGCCAAATTTTACAATTGAGACACGGCAAGGATACGACATTAATAGGTACACATTTTATACAATAGATCTAGATAAAAAGAGTACTGTCCAGAACTCAGGTGTTCGTATAGATGCATTTCGTGATGGGCAGTTCAATATAGCTGGTCCAAGCTCCTATGACAAGCTTGTAGAGGAGATTTGGGAGCTCGACTATGTGATTTTCAAGATCCCTCTATTTCGTTGCTGTTGGGTCAAACTTCCACAAAGTATAAAGGTCGACAAGTATGGTGTCACTATTGTGGACCTCGAATGGGTAGGATACAAACGTGAACCATTCGTACACGCGAGACAAGTTGTTCAAGTTTTTTATGTAACCGATCCGACAAATAACAAGCGTCACATAGTTCTTAATGAAAAAAAGAAGAATTGTCAGAGTTGAGAATATCATGGATGAGGAAGTGTACAATTAATTTGATGAGTTGCCTCCATTCGGAGATAACATTAGGCTCAAGGAAGAACCAAGCAATGAAACAAGCTATATGTATGTCGACATTATGAAGGGCTTTATTTAAAAGGAAATAGCCAAGTGTAAAGATCCCACTCGACATGTAATTAAGGAATTACTCCATTGTAGTTGATTTAGTAATTGAGAAATAATTACATCTGTGATTGTATATGCCGTTGGAACTAATCTTAACTATGCTAGTTGCATTGAGGCCGTGGTTGTAGAAGTTGTGACTACACGAACGGTTCTATGATATAACCATCTGTGATATTAAACATCATAGACGGTTCTATTATGAAACTGTCTGTGATGCAGTTTATATCATAGACAGTTCCATAATAGAATCATTTATGATAGTAACATCACAGATGGTTCTTTGATAGAACCGTCTATGATAGTTCCTTCTGTAAGTAGTGCCCACTAGGGTTTGCACCCTATCTTACTCTTCACTTGTGTGCTCGTGTCGCTCGTCTGCCACCTCCTCAAGTGCTGCCTCCTCCCCAATCTCCACCTCCCACATAGATCCAGCACCGCCTCCTCATCCGGCCGCCACCTCGCGCAAATCCGCTGTAGCCAGCCTCCTCAAGTGCCGCCTCCTCCCCAATCTCCATCTCCCACGTAGACTCGACACCACCTCCCTGTCCGGCTACCTCCTTGCGCAAATCTGCCATAGCCCGTGTCTTAGCTAACCACAACAACATCTATGCCACCGGCGTCCTTAATCTCATCCGACCACCACCTCGCGCAAATCCACTTCAGCTAGCCTCCTTAAGTGCTGCCTCCTCCCCAATCGCCATCTCCCACGTAGACTCAACATCGCCTCCCCGTCCGGCCGCCTCCTTGCACAAATCTACCTTAGCTAGCCTCCCCGTGTCTCAGCCAACCACAATGACATCTATGCCACCAGCATCCTCAGCCTCGTCTTCCCCAACCACTACGGCATCTACGCTACCGGTGTCCTCAACCTCTTCTTCTTCAACCACAAGGACGTGTTCGCCACCGGTGTCCTTAGCCTCTTCTTCCCCAACTACAACGATGTCTTCGCCACTGATGTCCTCAGCCTCTTCTTTTGGCCATCCACTGCTGGTGCCTTGCCACCATGGCCAAGTCATCACTGAGCTCGCGAGCTGCTAGGACATTACTAAAGAAGCATACACAGCCAAGGATGGCAGTGAGGAGCAAAGCCTTGGGGATCGCCATGATCGATCAGGCTTTGTGTCAATTGCTTAGTGCTTAATGCAACTGCTGTCTACTGTGTGATGGTTAACTGGCTAGGTTTATATAGCTACTCCTACGTACTTAACTACCACATACCGTGCTTTTTTTTCGAGAGGAACATACCGTGCTTGTGAGATGTTTCGGATAGGGACACCCGCGTAGCTGTGAAGTTAATTAGGTCCAAGATGGTGTATAAGCACTTGCCAATAAACGTACGCTAGCTTCGATAGTGAGAAAAACGTACACACTCTCGGGTCACCCCCTTCTATGACCCATACGAATAAAAGAATTTGATCAGAAATTGTTGCCAGTCTATAAAATCAACGCAAGCCTAGATGTATTAGTTCTAAGTTTCATCACAAATCACCTCAGGTCTCTGTGAAATAAAAAAGGGTAAAGTTGTACTTCCTCCGTTCCACGGTCGTCCACAAATACAAGCTACCGGCATCCGTACGATGGAGCTCTGGAAACTTTAATCGTTTACATATGTTAACGTATCTAGATTGACTTACATAAAAATGATGTTATTGGATTTTTTTTGGCACAATAATTTGATAATGTATATTTATTTTAATGTCTTTCGTAGCATATTATGATAAAACAAACTTCAGCCAGTTTTGTGTTGGAGACTATAAAAAGCTGAAAATGACTTATATTTATGAGTAAAATGCACCATAGTTACAACAGCTTATAAAGTGAGTGCAAGTAGGTCACATAACTGTAAATTTGCTCGTTTAGATTTTGTTTAAATGATGCAATGAGATATAAAAGAGACCAGGTTGCACATCCAGCATTGATGTGGTGCTCGGGATCGTGTGGTTCATGCATGCAGTTACCTCCCCCATCCTGGCAGAGCCAATCCCTCTTATCAATTCTAGTGGAGTTTTGATGGTGTTTTACTATCTCACGATTGATTCCCCGCACCACTGCCGCCCCCATGCCCTCTCCACCCACAACCGCCACCCAACGCACCCTCTCCCCATCATGATCACCCTAGTGCCCTCTCCCCCTACCACTGCCCTCTCCAAGTGAAGTGCTTGAAGTGCTATGTCGTCAGTATGAATCCAGACAGTGAAGTGCTTGAAGTGCTATGTCGTCAGTATGAATCCAGACAGTAAACTTAGAGGCACCCCTGGTTGGATGCGAAGACCGCCAAGGGTGCGAAGGGACCAATAAGAAGCACACAACCACCAAGTGTATTCAATATAAGTATTCTAAGGTTACAAATGTGTAATGCTTGGGCCATATTTGGCCCAGCCTGGCCCACGCAATGCCCTATATAAGAGAGAGAGCCAGAAGGGGGAGGAAGCAAAAGTCGATTTGCTTCCTCCCCCGTGCTGGTCCTGCTGTCGCCGCCCCTCCTGCACCTCACCCAACCCTACTGCTGTGGTGTTGCTGCCGTCGCCCCTCCTGCGCCTCACCCACCCCTACTGCTGCGGCGTTGCTGCCGTCACCAAGCCACTAGCGTTGTCGCTCCTCCGGCCACACCTTGCCATCACCTAGCACCACTGTTGCCCACGTGAGCTGTCGTCCTCCAGCCACCCGCGCCACCATTCCCCCAGCCAAGCCTTGCCATTCCATGCCCCTACCGCTGTTGCTCGCGTCTGCCCTTGCTTCCCATGGCCACATGCCAGAACCACTGTTGCAGGGCCTCCCTCCCAATTTTGAGTGCCGCCCCTGGCTGCGGCCGCTGCTCCACCCTGTGCCGCACAGTCGCCCCTTTGCTCCACCGGTTGTGCACCGTTGTCACCTTTTCGGCTGCACACCGCATAAAGAAAAGGCAAGGGCAGATATGGGAGACGGCCGAGAGTGGAGGTTGGCTAGCGAGCCGAGGGAAAGAGGAGGGAGGAGCTAGGCTAACTAAAGAGGAGGGGGAAGAGGGACCTGACAGTGTGAAGAAAAAGAAGAGGAGAAGAAAAGAGGAAAGCGCCAGCTAGCTGAAGGAAAAGAAGGAGAGGAGAAAAGAGTAGAGGAAGGAAAAATGGAAGAAAAGAAAAGGAAAACCTGACCCGTTGGCAGATTTGTTAGATCCGGCTGAGGAAAGGAAGGTAGTGCCCCAATCCAGTCATTCGGAGCCAAGGTAGAAAACCTTCTCCTTGCCTATGCATTGAATCTTATTCAAGTTACTACGTCGATTATTAGAATTGATTCGGGTGGCCATTAGAATATCGTTTATGAGGATGGATGTTTGTACGAAAATCGGTGTTGGCACTGTTGATCTGTTGATAAATGGCAGGAGAGGGAAAGGAAGAGAAAGCATGGATGGAGAGGGGTATTGCCACTACGAGTACTAGAGTAGTAGTAGCATTTGGAAATGTTAACTAGTATATGATAAATGTAAATGATGTTAAGTAGTATAGTTGATTGAAGAGAGATTAAGCGTGTAGAGTTTGATCTGCGAGTATAAATGACAAAATCACTAAATTTTCAGATTGGTTAAGCATCGAAACAATGGAAAGTTGTCCCGTGGGATAGGGATTGGTTATGTTGGGTTGGATGTAAGAGCGATGTCGTTTGCTCGTATATGAATGTATTGCATTAGCATTGAATTGAAATGGTTAATGCTTGTTCAGGTGGCAATTTGAGTTGGTATCGTCCACGCACCGTCCACCAGGTTAACAGGCAAGTGTATGGCAGAACAGTAAATTGTGACGAATGCTTGCTATTCATGTTCCCATACCATGATCTATAGTATTTATGAGTGATGTGCATGATTATGCATTAAGCATGCATTGATGAGTGCTGCTTATGATGAAATGCCAATATTGAAAGTATGTTACATCACACATTGCACTCATACACAGACAACAAGACCAACTTCGGTAGGTACTCCACGGGAGTGGAGTTTGGATTTCCATATAAAAGAGGATGGGAATTGAGTGGTTCATCGATGGGTAATGTAGGAGCCCAGATATTACAATCCGGATTCCTCTGTGATTCCACCGCACTATTCCCTGGATCAGTAGATAGTGCTCACAGATTACAGTTCTGAATATCAAAATTCATATCATGCGGAAGCGTAAATATAATAGTAGACTTACTCACGAGCCGATTAGGCCGAAATCAATAAATTGCAGCAGCGGAAAGAAGCGCACAGGTGGGACCTTCAGGACTTGCCCACAGGCAGCCAACTGGAGGTTCGCGACCTAGCCCTTGACATCTTCATCTTCTTTGCCAGCTTGTCCAATCTTGTTGCTGAGGCGAAGTGATTTGATTCCTGATTCTGAATTTTGTCGCAAAAGCGAGCGTGAGCACTCCGACCCCGTGCTTCGCGAGCCAATACACAGAATGCAAATAAATAGTATGCATGGCTTAACAAAGGAGAGGCTCAGGTTGTTTTATTTTGCGTAGAGTGCTTTTGAATACAATTACATAAAAATCCCTAAGACCTAGCAGTTTGAACCAAATCATAATGTGTGAAAACAATGCAATATCATTAATAGTGATACAGATTTTTCGTTCACCATATATGGCATCTGCACCATATGCTTAATTCAGCGTTATAGCCGCTTAACTTACCACTGGGACGACACCCAGGACAATTCCAAATCAGGGCAGTCCTTCGCCCTTCACTTTTCCATTCCCATTTTCCAAACATTTTTAAATAGAACTATATCTGGTTAAGTTCCCATGTCCGCCCTTGACCGTGGGCACGGCTATTCGAATAGTTTTGACTCTGCAGAGTTTGTACACTTTCACCACAAGAGATGATCAACTCGTTGCCCCACACGATTCCTTAGTCATGTGGTTGAGCAGACCCTCACAGTGACTTTTCAAAGTATCTAGCCCCTTTTGTCATCTCACCTTATGGGCTGCTCCCACTTGCGGTGGGTCCCATCTATGCGCGGGATGTTTCCCACAGCCACTAACGCCGATCGGACTTCTCCTACCCGCGACGTTAGGACAGCTGGGAAACTTCACCCTCCACTGGTGTCCCTTCATGCCCCCTTGCCATAGCGTAGCCCCTTCAAACCCCAACCAGTGAGATGAGTCCGGGGTTTCGATAAGTTTACTTAGCCAAGTTGTATTTTACAGACTTGTGGTTGTACTGTTTTACACGGGTTGACATGACAAGATTCAGTCCTTAGTGGTATCTGGACGGTTCTACCACAAACCACACTCTCGTGCACACCTGCACCATACCCCCGAACCATCCGCCCAGATAAATAAGCAATTTGAGGTTTTTGGGAGTATAAAATAATCATACCAACACATACCAGTCATTCCCGTCATGACTGCCCGATTCAATTTCTCATGAATAAAAGTGATGCTTGGGGCAATTTCTTGCCCAGGTTCCTAATCAATGCTAAGCATGGCATACAATTAAGGACTTATTTTCAAAAGTTACCATTATAATTTTGGTAGGGCGATAAGGTTCACATATTCAAGTATTTCAAAGGAGGTGTAATATTAATCAAGCAAATAATGGGCATATAACTAAAATATTAAATTAAACATGTATTTGCATATGAAATAACAGCATGCAATTTGATAATTTAAAACAAAATAATTTGCAGAAAGTGTAGGTTCAACATGATCAAAGTATTGACTCGCCTGGCGCGGTTTACCGCTGTCTTGAGCTCACACAATGCTTTCTCTTGAGCTTTTGGTCTCTATCTTCACTTCGAGCTTGATCTCGCTTGATCCATTGAATCTTCACGACTCCCGATTTCTAATTACGTGACAAACGACTGAATCCAAATAAAGCAAATAACTCAAAAAGATCCAAATAAATCCGAATAAACTCAATTTAGTTTTGTTACGAGTTAATGGGTGATTCGGTGATTTGAGGCAAGGTTGGTAATAGCATACGATAACTTGACCTTTTTCTTAATAATCTCTTTTTATTATTTTGTTATTTATCAAGGAAGTTCCATGAGTTAGGTTAGATTTATGTATCGAAGTGCGAGTCTGGCTGGGTAGGTATTCCTTGTAACTTAGGTTATGGTAAAAGCAAAATGGACTGCTGGATGAGATCTATACTTATTCTATAAATCTTTTTAGTCGAAGGTATTATAACACTTGGATATCTTTATTAAGTTTTAGAATAATCTCTGATATAGGCTCTTACTTATTAATTAGATTAAGATAAATAGCAAAGGCTCAATATTTATTCTTATAGGATAATTAATTAAAATTTAAATATCTAATAATCCCATTATCATATTTTATGTATCTTCATTCATAGCTAGGCCAATTTTAGGTTGAATTAGGATCCACTCATATGGGTCCTAACTTGTTATATATACAATTATGCTTAATACTATTATGTACTAAAGCTAGTGTCAAGACTTACTTAGTGGTACCATTATTAGCTTGGCCTAGATTATTACCTAGGCAAGAGTTATCATATGAGGTCATACTTTTAATATTGCTATTTCAATTAAACCACTACCGGGAGCATGTTAAATGATATTACATCTATGTTAATTATAATTAAAGGTATCTTCATTAAATTCAGATCTTTAACCAAACAACTTTTCTTTACTAATGCTTTTGTTTAGTAATTATTTTAGGATAAGTAATAAAGGTACATTAGTTATTCATAGTGCAATTAACCAAACATTAAATCCTAAATTGTCCATAATTTTCACCAAAAATTCATATGAGCTTTAAAATTTCTGGTTTCAGTTCCATTGGATAGATCTTGAATTTAGATAAATTTACAAATTTGTATCACTTAATTTGGAGTTTAAATGAATAAGTTATGCCCATCTGAAAATCTCAGTTCTGTGAAATTCCAGGAAATGGAAAAATCCTGACATGTGGGGCCCACGTCCAGTTTTTAAATCTTTCTTTTATTTTCTTTCATTCTTCTCTTATCGAGCCTATGACAGGTGGAACCAAAGACTATTTAAATTAAAGGGGCATGGCCCACATGTCAGTGAGGCATTTCATCTAATTTAATCGTTGTCAGCATTAGTGACATGCCTTATGCTAATTAAGTATGTCTTAGCGCTAATTAATCGGTCTTCCTCCCTTGCTACAGTGCCTCTTCCTCCGGCCGAAGAACGGCGAGCTCGCCGCCGCGAAGGGAGCAGCGGCCGGGCGCGGTTATCCCCAAAATGGGGTGCTCGCGCCGGCGCCTACCTCTGGACGAGGTCTCGCCGGCCAATTTGGCCGGAGAGGCGGCCGGCGATGACTCGGGGCGGCGGCGGAATAGGGGAAAGGGCGCCACGGCGGCACAGGGCATAGTAACTCGATTGATTCGCAAGAGAGCATCTCGGCAAGGACAGGAGGCTACCTCGGGGGTCGGTGCGGCTTGGGGGCGGCGGTGGTGTTCTGGCGGCGACAACCAGAGAAGGAGCACGACGCGGGCTCGGCTCGGGTTGCAGGAAGCTCAGCCGGCGGTCGGGGAGGCTTCGGGGTGTTGAGGGGGTGCTCCCCCCGCGATGAATCGGAGGATGGCCAACCGAGGAGGCGGCGGCAAGAAAAATGGCGGCGGCGGCCGATTTCGGGGAAGATGCTACGCCGGTGAGCTTCGGCGCGCGGAACTTCGATTAAGTTGGAGGAGGAGTAGAGGGGAAGCGGGTATACGCTGTGACGCTGCCGGATTTGGTGGAGGATGCATCGGGGTACCTGAACGGCAAGGAGGCGGCGGCGGCCAGCGCGCATGGTTGGAATGGAGGAGCGGTGGGGGCGCGCGAAGCAAGGGAAGGCCGGGGAGGCTACTTATAGCCGTGCGCGCGCGTGGGGAGGGGTAGATCAGGGGTGTGGGCAGCGGCGTGGGAGCGCAGAGGCGCAGCAGGCTATGGGCGGCTCACGGGCGCTGCCGGGTGAAGCGACGGGACGCCGACTGGAGTGGCTTGGTGGCGACAAGATGAGTCGGGCATGCGGTGATGATGGCGGTGCAGCGGGCGCATGCTTGCCACGGGGCGGAAGAGAGCTGTGGAGGGCGACTGGAGCAGGTGCCGCTGACGCAAGGAGGACGACGAGCGCACACTCGGTCAGAAAAGCAGGGGGCAGGAGAAAAAGAAAGAAGAGAGCGGGCGCAGGAGCCGGGGGCCCATTCGGCAGGGAGGGAAAGGAGAGAGGGGAGAGAGAATAGGAGTGGGGCCCACATGTAATAGGGAGTAGGGGAAAATTGAAGGGAATGAGAGATAGGCTTAATTATTTTCTGGATTTTTGATTTTTGATTTTTGCACTTTTAACTTGCATTAGAATTTACTAATTTTTGGATGGCATTTAGAATTCAATCTTTAAATTTTTAACTATTAAATGAGAGCTATTATTATTATTATTCAGATTATATGTGTATATATATATTTACTATTATTTCCTGTTGCTAAAATCTTTCTTGCACAATTTGTGTATACACATATATGTATATATGTATGTGTGTTTGTATTTTGTTCACCCGCTTTCATTGCTATTTATGCCATTATTGTCAAAATGAGATTTTATATTTTTAACTTAGGTTTCTCTCTTCTTATACTGGATCATCTTTTCAGATTCGCATTTTAAATCTTGATTTTCTATTAATTAAATACGTTTGCTTCTTCTTGATCCTTTTAACTTTTGGAATTCTCCACCAAATTTTTAGAAAACTCTCATAAACTCCAAATTCAAATAAAACATATTGCAAAATAATTCAAAAACTCCACATTTTAAAATTTCAAAATTTTGGGATGTTACAAACCTACCCCCCTTAAATGAATCTCGACCCCGAGATTCCGGTAGAGTAGAAAGAAAGGGGTGGGGTTACATTTTCTAGCAATGGGTTTCGGGGTATTGCTTGACATATAGTTCCCTAGCTCCTCGGGGAGACTAAGATCTGCACACTAGGGGTTAACACGTGGGGAAGTTGAAAGGGAAGAGAGAAACCTTGTTCTTCTGGATAAGTCGTAGAGTTCCAAATACTTGCTCTTTGACGTTGTTGTCTTCATGTCGTCGTGGAATGGAGTAGTTACATCGTCTATTGGACATATGGTTGTAGAATTTTCATACTAATAGGTGGGTAGCAATGGTCTGTGCCCTAGACAATCTGAGGGATGCCGATACGAGGATGGATGCATTTATATGGTCTTTTGCCCTTATCACTAGAAGACTTCTGGTCCTGCAAATCTTCTTGTTGGTTTGATTTGCTCTGAGTCCAGGTTGTTACACCTTCAATATATACATCGTGGTAGTGCTTCGAAATTCTTGTCTCTTAATGCTACCCTCCTTAAATAAATGACTATTGTCATTATTTATCTATTGTACTTTTAGCTGTCTTGATCAGCAACAGAATTGAGGAGCAATTCATGGGGCAAGGATCTTGTCCTTCATAGAAACAGGTGACCTTGCTTTGTGGGCCCTCTCCTGGCGGGTGGTCTTCTTCATAGTGATGTTGTTTTCCTTAAATAGTGGGAGGTTGAAAAGTCTTCGCTTCTTCTTGATTGCCCTGGTTTTGGGTTACTTGTTATTTCGTTCCTTTGGATCCGATGGGGTTTTCAGCAAGTGGTGAGAGGGAATAGCATGAGATGAGGATTAAAGCGCGGAGATAAGGTGTTCTAACCCATTTAGCTTTAAAGGAAAATACCCCGGAAGCTGGGGTGATACAGAACCACACAAATTTTAAAAGCAAGCTTTTTCCTGTGACTGCAAAATAGGACGCCCGAGGGCAAGAGGCAGTGCACAGGGCCAAATAGAATCTTGCAACAATACAACGTCTACTCGGGAAGCACACATAGGAGGGTGCAGGGTTCATATGCACAGTCCGTCTAAAACGAGACCATCTTATCTTCATGATCATCTTCGACGTTCCTAACCTTAATATTTGGAGTAGGGGTATGAGAAAAGGATCAAAATTTTCCTTTTGTAATTAATAGAAAGAAGTGGAAAGTATTTGGGGTAGTTTCATTGGTTTTGGCACTCATTTTTTTATATATAAATGATCCTTGTGGCTAAATTGATTTTTTTTTGTATCCTAATCTCTTCCAACGTTCAACTATCCATCACTGAATCAATTCACTCCCATATGATTTTTTTTACATAAGGCTTAGAATCCAACGGCCTTTATGATTTAACTTCCACTTTTGCAACCTGCACTTAGGCTATCTTTCTCCATTACTTGTTCATGGTATTACTGCCATCTAATACTCCAAACAGCGAAGGAGATTATTTATTTTATTTGATCCACCAATCATACTCGTCCTATTGTATCATCCATCATTTCATTAATCTAGTCATGATTATCTAAATCCCGCATGAATCTTTGACCATCAATCATATATTTGTGGATTAAATATCATATTTTCACTATGACTGTATAATCAAAATCTCAGATCCATTATCGGTCAACTTATTAACTCTACAATCCAATGAAAATGCAACACCTTCACTTTAGATCCACCAATATAATTCTTCCATTTAAAATTTTATTAATTGAATCGAAGTTACCAAATTTTGATATGTGCCTGAATTTCCACCACATCTTTATAAATCCAATCTCAGGTTCGCCAATTGCCAGTTTTATCAGCTTTCCAATCCGATAAAGATCTAGCTTTCTTTATTTAGATCCACTGATGTCTTTCGTATCGTTTCCTCTTAATAATTCGGTCTGGTGTCATTGATCCAACTCCATAGTTTGCTTCTGCAATGATCAACCTGAATCTTTATTGTCTATTTACTCCTCAATTCTGAATTCTGATGATTATCCAACATTATTACCTTTAAGTCCACCAGTGTCATGTGTATCCGGACTTCCTAATAATCCAAGATTGTATTCAAAATCATAATTACTCATTTAGTAACCACCCTAAATCTTTACTATCAACCTTCGAATTTATTCATTATTGTAAGCATCCTCCGGGAATAACATTATTTAATCCAGTCTATACTCCGACAGCTGTTATCCAACTTCTCACAATTTTTAGTGAATCCTTCCGGTTATTGATCATATCCTATTATTCCATTGTTGAAAGCATCTTCCACGAATAATGTTATTAATCAAGCCTATACTTTGATAATTGTTGTCATCTTTCCAATTTCTCAAAACTCTATCAATTTATCTAGCAATCGATCATATTCCATTATTCCACTATGGTAAATATCTCCCAAGAATCATGTTATTTATCGATGTTGTACTCCCGCAATTATTTTCATATTTCCTATTTCTTTTCCAAGAATAACTTAATTCATCCTTCTAGTCAATCTAATCCTTTCCGTTAGGCTCCACCAAATTTTTTTGTTCTTCCAATTTTCACTCTATTGTTTTCTCCAAAAATAAAACAATCTTTGATATTAAGCTTCAAGGTTAAGCACCATGACTCTTGGCCTTAAGTGCGTTTTCATAGAGAGTTTACAAGAGAAGTATTGGATTTTCATCACTTTGAATTTGGTAAGAGAGCCTCAGAAGTAAAATGGCTAAGGCAGCATATAGATGAGGGAAATTCACTTAAGAGAGATAAGGATGAGCAATACCACTTATATTTTTGGAAATAGAATTTTGATGAAATAAATCTAATCATGAAACTAACGGCCAGGCTAACTAGGTCACGACCTGCAGTCGATATGCTCTGATACCATCGCTGTAGGAGCCCAGATATTACAATCCGGATTCCTCTGTGATTCCACCGCACTATTCCCTGGATCAGTAGATAGTGCTCACAGATTACAGTTCTGAATATCAAAATTCATATCATGCGGAAGCGTAAATATAATAGTAGACTTACTCACGAGCCGATTAGGCTGAAATCAATAAATTGCAGCAGCGGAAAGAAGCGCACAGGTGGGACCTTCAAGACTTGCCCACAGGCAGCCAACTGGAGGTTGCGACCTAGCCCTTGACATCTTCATCTTCTTTTCCAGCTTGTCCAATCTTGTTGCTGAGGCGAAGTGATTTGATTCCTGATTCTGAATTTTGTCGCAAAAGCGAGCGTGAGCACTCCGACCCCGTGCTCCGCGAGCCAATACACAGAATGCAAATAAATAGTATGCATGGCTTAACAAAGGAGAGGCTCAGGTTGTTTTATTTTGCGTAGAGTGCTTTTGAATACAATTACATAAAAATCCCTAAGACCTAGCAGTTTGAACCAAATCATAATGTGTGAAAACAATGCAATATCATTAATAGTGATACAGATTTTTCGTTCACCATATATGGCATCTGCACCATATGCTTAATTCAGCGTTATAGCCGCTTAACTTACCACTGGGACGACACCCAGGACAATTCCAAATCAGGGCAGTCCTTCGCCCTTCACTTTTCCATTCCCATTTTCCAAACATTTTTAAATAGAACTATATCTGGTTAAGTTCCCATGTCCGCCCTTGACCGTGGGCACGGCTATTCGAATAGTTTTGACTCTGCAGAGTTTGTACACTTTCACTACAAGAGATGATCAACTCGTTGCCCCACACGATTCCTTAGTCATGTGGTTGAGCAGACCCTCACAGTGACTTTTCAAAGTATCTAGCCCCTTTTGTCATCTCACCTTATGGGCTGCTCCCACTTGCGGTGGGTCCCATCTATGCGCGGGATGTTTCCCACAACCACTAACGCCGATCGGACTTCTCCTACCCGCGACGTTAGGACAGCTGGGAAACTTCACCCTCCACTGGTGTCCCTTCATGCCCCCTTGCCATAGCGTAGCCCCTTCAAACCCCAACCAGTGAGATGAGTCCGGGGTTTCGATAAGTTTACTTAGCCAAGTTGTATTTTACAGACTTGTGGTTGTACTGTTTTACACGGGTTGACATGACAAGATTCAGTCCTTAGTGATATCTGGACGGTTCTACCACAAACCACACTCTCGTGCACACCTGCACCATACCCCCGAACCATCCGCCCAGATAAATAAGCAATTTGAGGTTTTTGGGAGTATAAAATAATCATACCAACACATACCAGTCATTCCCGTCATGACTGCCCGAATCAATTTCTCATGAATAAAAGTGATGCTTGGGGCAATTTCTTGCCCCAGGTTCCTAATCAATGCTAAGCATGGCATACAATTAAGGACTTATTTTCAAAAGTTACCATTATAATTTTGGTAGGGCGATAAGGTTCACATATTCAAGTATTTCAAAGGAGGTGTAATATTAATCAAGCAAACAATGGGCATATAACTAAAATATTAAATTAAACATGTATTTGCATATGAAATAACAACATGCAATTTGATAATTTAAAACAAAATAATTTGCAGAAAGTGTAGGTTCAACATGATCAAAGTATTGACTCGCCTGGCGCGGTTTACCGCTGTCTTGAGCTCACACAATGCTTTCTCTTGAGCTTTTGGTCTCTATCTTCACTTCGAGCTTGATCTCGCTTGATCCATTGAATCTTCACGACTCCCGATTTCTAATTACGTGACAAACGACTGAATCCAAATAAAGCAAATAACTCAAAAAGATCCAAATAAATCCAAATAAACTCAATTTAGTTTTGTTACGAGTTAATGGGTGATTCGGTGATTTGAGGCAAGGTTGGTAATAGCATACGATAACTTGACCTTTTTCTTAATAATCTCTTTTTATTATTTTGTTATTTATCAAGGAAGTTCCATGAGTTAGGTTAGATTTATGTATCGAAGTGCGAGTCTGGCTGGGTAGGTATTCCTTGTAACTTAGGTTATGGTAAAAGCAAAATGGACTGCTGGATGAGATCTATACTTATTCTATAAATCTTTTTAGTCGAAGGTATTATAACACTTGGATATCTTTATTAAGTTTTAGAATAATCTCCGATATAGGCTCTTACTTATTAATTAGATTAAGATAAATAGCAAAGGCTCAATATTTATTCTTATAGGATAATTAATTAAAATTTAAATATCTAATAATCCCATTATCATATTTTATGTATCTTCATTCATAGCTAGGCCAATTTTAGGTTGAATTAGGATCCACTCATATGGGTCCTAACTTGTTATATATACAATTATGCTTAATACTATTATGTACTAAAGCTAGTGTCAAGACTTACTTAGTGGTACCATTATTAGCTTGGCCTAGATTATTACCTAGGCAAGAGTTATCATATGAGGTCATACTTTTAATATTGCTATTTCAATTAAACCACTACCGGGAGCATGTTAAATGATATTACATCTATGTTAATTATAATTAAAGGTATCTTCATTAAATTCAGATCTTTAACCAAACAACTTTTCTTTACTAATGCTTTTGTTTAGTAATTATTTTAGGATAAGTAATAAAGGTACATTAGTTATTCATAGTGCAATTAACCAAACATTAAATCCTAAATTGTCCATAATTTTCACCAAAAATTCATATGAGCTTTAAAATTTCTGGTTTCAGTTCCATTGGATAGATCTTGAATTTAGATAAATTTAGAAATTTGTATCACTTAATTTGGAGTTTAAATGAATAAGTTATGCCCATATGAAAATCTCAGTTCTGTGAAATTCCAGGAAATGGAAAAATCCTGACATGTGGGGCCCACGTCCAGTTTTTAAATCTTTCTTTTATTTTCTTTCATTCTTCTCTTATCGAGCCTATTACAGGTGGAACCAAAGACTATTTAAATTAAAGGGGCATGGCCCACATGTCAGTGAGGCATTTCATCTAATTTAATCGTTGTCAGCATTAGTGACATGCCTTATGCTAATTAAGTATGTCTTAGCGCTAATTAATCGGTCTTCCTCCCTTGCTACAGTGCCTCTTCCTCCGGCCGAAGAACGGCGAGCTCGCCGCCGGCGAAGGGAGCAGCGGCCGGGTGCGGTTATCCCCAAAATGGGGTGCTCGCGCCGGCGCCTACCTCTGGACGAGGTCTCGCCGGCCAATTTGGCCGGAGAGGCGGCCGGCGACGACCCGGGGCGGCGGCGGAACAGGGGAAAGGGCGCCACGGCGGCACAGGGCATAGTAACTCGATTGATTCACAAGAGAGCATCTCGGCAAGGACAGGAGGCTACCTCGGGGGTCGGTGCGGCTTGGGGGCGGCGGTGGTGTTCTGGCGGCGACAACCAGAGAAGGAGCACGGCGCGGGCTCAGCTCGGGCTGCAGGAAGCTCGGCCGGCGGTCGGGGAGGCTTCGGGGTGTTGAGGGGGTGCTCCCCCCGCGATGAATCGGAGGATGGCCAACCGAGGAGGCGGCGGCAAGAAAAATGGCGGCGGCGGCCGATTTCGGGGAAGATGCTACGGCGGTGAGCTTCGGCGCGCGGAACTTCGATTAAGTTGGAGGAGGAGTAGAGGGGAAGCGGGTATACGCTGTGATGCTGCCGGATTTGGTGGAGGATGCATCGGGGTGCCTGAACGGCAAAGAGGCGGCGGCGGCTGGCGCGCATGGTGGCAATGGAGGACCGGTGGGGGCGCGCGAAGCAAGGGAAGGCCGGGGAGGCTACTTATAGCCGTGCGCGCGCGTGGGGAGGGGTAGATCAAGGGCGTGGGTAGCGGCGTGGGAGCGCAGAGGCGCAGCAGGCTTTGGGCGGCTCACGGGCGCTGCCGGGTGAAGCGACGGGACGCCGACTGGAGTGGCTTGGTGGCGACAAGATGAGTCGGGCATGCGGTGATGATGGCGGTGCAGCGGGCGCATGCTTGCCACGGGGCGGAAGAGAGCTGCGGAGGGCGACGGGAGCAGGTGCCGCTGACGCAAGGAGGACGACGAGCGCACACTCGGTCAGAAAAGCAGGGGGCAGGAGAAAAAGAAAGAAGAGAGCGGGCGCAGGAGCCGGGGGCCCATTCGGCAGGGAGGGAAAGGAGAGAGGGGAGAGAGAATAGGAGTGGGGCCCACATGTAATAGGGAGTAGGGGAAAATTGAAGGGAATGAGAGATAGGCTTAATTATTTTCTGGATTTTTGATTTTTGATTTTTGCACTTTTAACTTGCATTAGAATTTACTAATTTTTGGATGGCATTTAGAATTCAATCTTTAAATTTTTAACTATTAAATGAGAGCTATTATTATTATTATTCAGATTATATGCGTATATATATATTTACTATTATTTCCTGTTGCTAAAATCTTTCTTGCACAATTTGTGTATACACATATATGTATATATGTATGTGTGTTTGTATTTTGTTCACCCGCTTTCATTGCTATTTATGCCATTATTGTCAAAATGAGATTTTATATTTTTAACTTAGGTTTCTCTCTTCTTATACTGGATCATCTTTTCAGATTCGCATTTTAAATCTTGATTTTCTATTAATTAAATACGTTTGCTTCTTCTTGATCCTTTTAGCTTTTGGAATTCTCCACCAAATTTTTAGAAAACTCTCATAAACTCCAAATTCAAATAAAACATATTGCAAAATAATTCAAAAACTCCACATTTTCAAATTTCAAAATTTTGGGATGTTACAGGTAAACACTCTGCTATACCGGTGTATGCTACAGTTATAGATGCATTGCATGGCATTGCATTGCATGAAAGTGACAGGGAACATGATATAGCTTCAGTGATTTATGAATTTATAGTTCACAGTCATGGAATTGATTTACTGTTTACAATTGTGGATTTGATCTACAGTTCACAGACATAGAATTGATTTATAGTTTATAGTCATGGAATTGATTTACAGCTTACATTCATGAAATCAATTGAATTGATAAATTGATGTTACTGTTTTATTGTATGCTTACTATGTCTTGCTAAATTGCTCAATTGTTGTTGTTTTTTAGGGAGATCCGGTTTGGCGGCATGCATGGAAGGGGAATAGTCCTTTTTGCACTACACATTTGAAGTAACAGCTTAGCCTTACACTAAGTGTTTATGTTTAATCTAGTGTTAAGTCTTTTGTGGCTCACCGTTGGATTTTGTTTGCTTGCGAGCCCATGGTGGTGAGCCTCCATGGTCATGGAACTCAGAGTTTTGTTTATGTTATGGTTATGTGCAATATAAAGTTAGTTGGCCTATTGGAATTATTCAATATTCTTGTGTTGATTGCTCTCTGTTGGAAGTTGCTTAAATAGGGGAGGTGCTACCAAAATTTTTATTAGCAACGCCTATTTGAGTTGTTTAATGTGTTGTGGTAGCATCCTGGGCCCTGCGGAGGGCTAGAGTGTTACAAAATGGTCTCTCCCTCTCCCATTACAAGGGATCCTATTTATAGGAGTGGGGAAGACGAGTGAAGTTACAAGCTTGCCCATAGGGTCTAGATTGTTCCCAGGGCTATTTACATCATTTCCTAACGTGGGTCCTGTCATGTCCGAGACCCCAGGGTTGGCCTTGGACCCTCCCGGGGTCAATCTTGTGTACCTCACATGGGGTTGGCGTCGAACCCGTCCGGGGTCGGTCTCGCGTACATCGCACAGGGTTGGCCCCGACCCTTTTAGGGTCGGCCTCGCACGCCCCGCCTAGGGTTGGCCCCGATCTGAATGAGGTATGTGAGGCTGACCTTGGAAGACTCTGGGGCCAACCTCGGGTGATGTACACGAGGACAACCTTATAAGGATCTGGGGCCAATCCCGGGTGGGGTGTGCGAGACCGACCCTAGAATGATCTGGGGCCAACCTCGAGCAAGGTACGCAAGATCGACATCGAGAGGGTCCAAGGCCAACCCTGGGCGAGGTCCGGAGCCAACCAAGAACCGACCCCAGGGTCTCGGACATGGCAGGACCCACGTGGAGCAAATGATGTAAATAGCACTAGGAATAAACTAGACCCTAAGGGCAATCTTGTAACTCCTTTGCTCATGCCTTGCTCTTCTTCCTTCAGTCACTTCCATCCGTTAGTTAGACCTCATTATCCGCCGTCAATGGAGGTGTCTCCTTGCTGTTTAGGAAAGGAAAACCGCCCTCAGCCTCATTCTTCTCTTCAATGTGCGCAAAGCGAAAGAAGCTCTTGCGGTAGTGGAGAGACACATGGATAACCTTACTGATCAAATAGAAGCAACCAATTCTAAAGAAATTCATCATGGCATCCTCTTTGAGATTATGGGCCATGCTAATGATTTAGGAGGAAGTGGAGAGGGCAAGGACAATCTTCACGACATTGGAGAACTCAGCTGTTGATCCTCCAACACCAAAAGTAGAAGATGAAGCATATGAAGCCCAAAAAATCAAGATTTGGGAATCTCTTTTTTTTTACTTTTGTAATAAATTTGACTTGAATTTATCTTTTGTGAAAATGACTGGTCACACTGTACTTATCTATTCCAGCTGATCAGTAGCTTCTGTAGTTCATATGATAGAGGACAAAACACAGGCAGTTGTAAATAAAAATCGTCTGTGGTATTTTCATAGAGGGTTCTAACTAAAAGCCGTCTATGATAATTGCAGACATCACAGGCGGTTTTTAATCTGAATTGTTTGTGATATTACATCTTTATAGACAGTTTTTAGCGCTAGCGCAACACAGATCGTCTCTAAACTAAAAATGTCTATGAATGTATTTAATACAGATGGTTTTGGGGAACCGTCTGTGATGTGGCATCTAATATTTAATTTTTTATAGTAGTGACATATTCCTGGGAAATGGCTCAGCATGATTTTTTGTTTGTTCGGCATTATCTCCATGGGAACCGATACGATGGCCTTCTAAAGCGGAGGTTGAGGTGGAGTCACAGAAGGTTCTAATTAAAAACCGTTCGTGACATGTGCAATTATCACATATAGTTCTTGTTAATAACCATCTCTGAACTATCATAGATGGTTATTAACAAAAACCATTTGTGATAGTTGTGTGTCGCAGACGGTAGACGGTCATGCTTGTAAAACTGTCTATAATAATTATAACACAGGCGGTTTCTCATGAACCGTCTATGATGAGGCGTCTATTATAGCTTTAGTAGTGGGACGGAAGACAACAACGAAGTCTCTTGTGTGCTCTGTGCATGGAATGAAAGACGGTTGTGAGATCTCTCGCATGCTCTACGTGTGAGACGGAGGATGGCTACAACCGACAAGGTCTCCTGCAGAGCAGCTGAGCAAGTCATCCATGGGCTCAGCGAGCAAGTCGACAACCGATATGATGGTCCACGAATCTAAATGGATTGTGTGAGGTATGTCTTGGTCGTCTGGTTGAAATACATCCTACAATTCTATCCCATTAGTATGGGGGTACCACGATATAGTGTAGCCTAGTCGCTTCAAAATTTATACTACCAACCTATCTGGTAGTAGAATATATGGTAAATCCTCAATTATTAGATGTGCGGAAAAATTTAGAACACTATTGATTGCTACTTGTAAGCCTGACACATCACACGGTCATACCGCTACTTGCCTACCTATGGGCATCTTATTTTACACCTGCACTCACTTTATATCAGGGCAGATTTAGCATGCAGGTATTGGGGTTCAAGTAATCTCAATGACTTCTTACCACTACTACAGAAAAGGTCATCATAGACGGTTCGAAAACGTCATCACAGACGATTTTGTGAACCGTCTGTATTATGGGTCAGTGATAATCGAAGGTCATCACAGACGGTTTTTGAACCGTTTGTGATTATCAGCTATCACAGACGGTTCACAGACGGTTTTTGAGTAAAAACCGTCTGTGATATTCCCTTCAACCCCTAAATATATTTCTGTTTTTTGGCTAGCCTTAGGAAATGCTAGCCATGCCCTTTGAAACAAGCAGATAATCACAGACATAAAATATATACAATTCACACATCTCATTTCATTTCAGATACATTTCACATCTCAATTCATTTCACAGACATAAAACAACCAATTGACAACGCACTTCATTTCACAAACATAAAGCATCCATTTCGCAAATCAATTAATTGAATTGAAATAAAATATCCATTAACAAATACACAATTACAAAAGATCTACACTGCATTTGCACTTAGAATTACAATAAAAAATCATTCTACGCAGTGGAAATCTCCATCTGATCTTATGACTTTAGTCCACAAAAACCAAACTAACTCTCCTCGAATTTTTGCAAAGTCCGGCTGTGTCAATGCAGATGAAGATATGGGTGCAGCCTGTCGATAGGAATATCAACGCGCGTACATATAAAACCCGACATGTATGAAATAAATGTGGGAAGATTGACAAACCTTAGAATGTGTGATCTTGGTGGAATCGAGGAGTAGTCTCATATGGTGGCACACGTAGTATCCACACGTGTTGCCCGGCTGCTGCTGGTGGCACTGCAAAAAATAGAATGTGTTAAATCAAGAGGCATTACTACTAAGTGTTGTATATGATTAATTAATGTGTAGCTAGCGAATACCCGAAAATTGCGAGTATGTTTCAAGGGCTTGGCCCCTGTCGTCGAGCCACGTGTTTGTTCAACGTATGTGACGAACGACCTTCGTTATTCGAAAAAGTTAGATTAGTCATTCGGAAGGAAAGAAAGAGTACAATGTACAATGTACTTACCTATCGAGTATTTGGGCGATAGCTATGTACTTGGATTTGTTCTTACTTAGAGAATCAAGGTATATAGCCTCGTTTCATTTTGGTATAATTACAATTAAAATCCAATGGAAGTGCTCATTGTATGGCATAAGAACAAATTCCTTATCTTGGTGAGCCAGCAGTGCTTGTGTAATATAGTTCTCGATGAAGGATGCATCCTCATTGATGGTATCAATGGCGACCAAGCGTGGGTCCAGGAAACCAATTGGTGATTTCGATGATCTAGCTTCGGTCAGCATGAATCTATATATATACACAGAAAAGCAACAAATTGTGACATATATCGGTATTACGTGAACAGAAACTGTGATTGTGCAGACTTACAGCGTCCAGCATCGAACGAGTGAGGCGTCGAGAGCGTTGAGCAAGAAAAGTTCAAATATATCGTCAAAGGTCACCACGAAGACACATTCGTGAGCTTCGTGCACGAAATGTTCTGGCTTGAATTTGACAGTGATACCTGAGTGCCGTTCTGTCTCTGGCCTATTGGATTGTTCCATATACCAAGCGTGGAATCTTTGGCAACCAAGTCCTAATTTTAAGAGGTGCTCTTCCGGGAAGATCATCGGCTCGCCTAGCACGAATTTATGGGCCAATGGCAGATACGGGATATCGTCATCATCCTTCGTCTTTGATTTGCCATGGCCACTGCCTCGACTGTAGGTCGACTTTGTGGTTGTTGACTGTAATAGTACAGACGGTGCAAGTTGCTTTGCCGAGAATAGCACCCGTGGAGATAGCACCGGTGCAGGTAACTCTACTTCGCACTACCCTTTTGGAGATGGCACCAGTGCATGTTGCTCTGGTTCGCACTGCCCTTTTGGAGATGGCACTAGTGCATGTTGCTCTGGTTCGCACTGCCCTTCTGATCCTGCCACCGGTGAAGAAGCCTCCAGGGAGATGTCGCTTTTGGGCCACTGGATGAATGTTCCAATAGCCTGCCCTAGAGTCACGATCTCGTCGTTGGGGGGCTTCGGTAGTGGGACGACCTCAAAATTGACATGCACACCATCCACATTAACTTTTGCGAAGCCTGGCGCTAAAGCTTGACCATGCAGCATGGCCCCGATACCAGACGGATATGCCTGGCCCCAAGCAGCGTGCAAGGGAACGGAGGCATATCTCACTTGGAGCCTGCACTTCGTAGGCTCCTACATAACGATACAGCATTAGCTAGTCAAATAGGCCTATCAATAGAGCAAGCATTCGAGAGATAATAATTATTACCAGGATGTCGTCCACAGAAAATCTGGCATCGGTTTGCGTCGGATTGGACGCGCAACTACTCGGACGGTTGTGCGGGCTAGCTAGCATAGGAGCGGTGGTGGCAGCCTGCTGACTTTCTATCTGTTTCCGCACCTCATCTCTGACTACACCAGCCAGCTCATCCATTAGCTCCTCTCTAAGAGATGCCTTGATCTCTTCTCGTAGCCGTGCGTCATGCTCGGCTTTGTTTCTCTTCCTGCGTCGATACATGTCGGAGTCATCTTGGAAATCATGTTTCCAAGGGACGTAAAGCCCAAGGCCTCTCGTACGGCCCGGGTGCTCCTTGTTTCCCAGGGCTGCGGAGAGCATATCATTTTCCCTTGTTCTCTGGAATGATCCCAGGGTAGTTTCAAAACTCAGCTCTTCCTGCAAGAGCACGACATGTCATTTCACTTCGTACGAAGTTGTGGAGTAATTACAAGCTACGTAGTTCAATCGATATCTTACCAGGCGCTCGGACACTTGCTGGTCTGCAGGGTTTCGAAAGGATACGTCCCCTGATGTCGTTGTGGATGACCTTGCTCTAATCCAATTTTGAGCACGGTCATTCGGGATATTGGCAAATGGCGGGGCGATGTCCTGCAGGGCTGCCTGGTCATCCTCGCTCCTCCACTGCAAGATTTTACCCGCATACCCAGCTGTGCCAAGTCTGTGGAGTTGTGTGTTTTTTGCCTGGAGGGCCTTGTGCGCCGCACTTGTACTTTTGAAATCTTCGGTTGTCTTCGAAGCCTTGAACTCTTCCCATTGTGGTTTCAGGAATGGGTATTTATGAAAGGGCGTTTTGTCTTTCTCCACGTAGTCCTTGACAAGCTTGCTCTTGAAGTTCTTCCATGCTTTGCACGCCCCTAGGAAGGCTTGTCGTTGCATGGCGTCTTGGTGTTCTTCTGGGATCTCGAATGATGCCAAAATTTCTGTCCACAGCTCTCTTTTCGAGTCGTAGGCACGTCCTTCCACGAATTGAATGTGATCTCAATTCGTTCTCGTGCAACGATTCCAATCATGCTCTTCCATGCGCTTGCTGCTTTGCGAGGAAGGAGAGGGTCCCCAAATACATCGACATGTGTGATGGTAAATTGGCCCTCAGGCTTCTTCGATAGCCCTCTTCCTTGGCATCTTGATTTTGAAGCGGACGCCTCTGGTGATGGTGTTGAAGAATGCGCAGATGACATTTTGCTCAATTTGTGGGTCTATTAGAATAAGATAAGAAAGTGCCATACCATAAGATAAGAAATTGCAATATCTATCTATTTCGCTCAATATAGGCGATTACAATACATACATATGTGTATATACATACATACATATACATATATATACCTACATATATAGAATCAATATCTATCTATTATTACTACAAGGTCTCTAAACAAAGTTCTATGAAGCAAATGACACAAACTAGTGTATCCGGTTCATTGAACAGGATACACTAGAGTGTGTCACTTGTTTCATGCCCCTTGAAGGTCTATGTGGCATATACTATTACTACAAGGTCTCTAAACAAAGTCCTATGAAGCAAATGACACAAACTAGTGTACCCGGTTCATTGAACAGGGAACACTAGAATGTGTCACTTGCTTCATGCCCCTTGAAGGTCTATGTGGCATATACTATTACTACAAGGTCTCTAAACAAAGTCCTATGAAGTAAATGACACAAACTAGTGTACCCGGTTCATTGAACAGGGAACACTAGAGTGTGTCACTTGCTTCATGCCCCTTGAAGGTCTATGTGGCATATATTATTACTACAAGGTCTCTAAACAAAGTTCTATGAAGCAACAAGCATCAATAATAGAATCAATAACAGTCTAAACATGAATATGTATGACAATGTAAAAGGCATGTATCAATTAAGACTAGCAACAAGCTCAAGTTTTAATTGATTAATTTGTGCTCTCAAATTGTAGGGTTGCACAAGATTAATCTTGGCCGTCCCGCTACTAAATCATATACTCTTCCTTGATTGGTTATGTCAAATAATGAATTCTGTCTTTTGAGCTCTAGATACAAACTCTACAATCTCAAGATCAAGATATATTCAGCATGCATATATTCAGACAGCCAGATTCGTACAGATCAAGACCATACAAGTTATCTTTACCCAATAATTCAGTCTTTTAACTTGTCAAGATTAAATCCTAACAGATCAATTTAATATCTTTGCCCAATAATTCAGTCTATAACCTGAAAACTGCATGAACCGACAGCTATTAGAGCTCAAAGACTGAATGAACCAATCTCAGTATATGAATTTATCACCATCGAGTAACTGTAAATCCCACAGGCAATCTTAGTATATGAATTTATCATCATCGAGCAACTGTAAATCCCACAGGAAATCTCAGTATATGGAAGATTAACAAACTTGCACAGGGGAGATGGCCGGCGAGGGCTCGGGGGAGGCGGCGACGGGCTCGAGGGAGGCGGTGCCGCGCTCGGGGAGGCGGCGATGCGCTCGGGGGAGGCGACTCGGGGAGGCGGTGACGGGCTCGAGGAGGCGGTGACGCGCTCGGGGAGGTGACGGGCTCGAGGGAGGCAGCGACGGGCTCGTGGAAGGCGGCGACGGGCTCGAGGAGGCGGTGCCGTGCTCGGGGAGGCGGCGACGCGCTCGGGGGAGGCGACTCGGGGAGGCGACGGGCTCGAGGGAGGTGGCGACGGGCTCGGGGGAGGCGACGACGGGCTCTGGGGAGGCGACGGAGGAGCGAGGAGGCAGCGAGATTTAGTAAGTGCAGGATACGCGGAAAACCCTAGACAGGGGGTATATGTAGGAGGTTTATTACAGACGGTTCTAAAGTAAGAACCGTCTATGATACGCCCCCCGACTGTAGTAATTAAGACAACACCAACCAGCTGCTGCGCATTCATATACACAACACAAATTAACCAGCTGCATTCATATACAACACCAACCAGCATAAATGCAAATTCACATATACACAATGTATTTCTTCACACATTTTCACATATACATAAATGTAAATTCACAAATACATCACACACATGCATTGTTGTATACATAAATGTAAATTCACAAATACATCACACACATGCATATTTCTCATTCTACTAGCTCATTTCCTTTAAAAACTAGCCCTTCATGATGATCAATGCGTACATAACTAGTTTCGTCACGTTGTTCGACGTCGTCGACCCTTATGCCTTTTCCAAAAGGAGGTAACTCATCAAATTGATTGTATTCTTCCTCGTCCACTACATTCTCTACTCCAACAATTCTCCTTTTTCCATGAAGAACTACATGGTGTTTCTTATTTGCCGGGTCGGTTACATAGAAAACTTGAACAACTTGGTTGGCGAGTACGACTGGTTCGTCTTTGTACCCGACACGTTGGAGGTCCACGGTAGTGACACCGTACTTATCAACCTTTACCTATGGGAGATGCACCCAATGGCAGCGAAATAAGGGGATCTTGAAAAGCACGTAGTCGAGCTCCCAAATCTCTTCTATGAACCCATAGTATGAGTTTCTCGACCCATCAGTACTGAACGCATCTATGCGGACACCGCTGTTCTGGTTAGTGCTCTTTTACATCCTGAGACCGCGTATAGAATGTGTACCCATTTATGTCATATCCTTGCCATGTCACAACTGTAAATGTTGGCCCTTTTGCCAACCATGTCAGCATCTCACTTGGCGAGCTCCTAGCGATTTGCTCCTTCAACCATTGGTTGAACCGACTGTTGTGTTGCCTCATGATCCAAACATCTGGCCACTCCGGATTCTGTTGCCGAAGCACATCCTTGTGCTGGTCGACATAAGGCGCCACTTCAGTCATGTGTTGCAAGACCATGAAATGGGCTTGAGTATACGTGTCAATATCTGCAGTGATTGCTTTCCTTCCGATAGTTCCAATACCCTTCAGCCTCCCTTCAAGACGAGATTGAGGCACACCTATCGGTTGAGTCTGAGCCATATAATCGACACAAAACTCAATGACCTCTTCGCTTGCATAACCTTCGACGATGCTGCCCTCCGGCCGAGATCGATTCCATACGTAGGACTTGAGAATTCCCATGAACCTCTCGAATGGGTACATGCTACGTAGGAATACGGGCCCGCACATTTTTATCTCCCACACAACATGAACAATGAGATGGACCATGATATCGAAAAATGAAGGAGGGAAATACATTTCAAGATGACATAGAGTCATCACCACCTCGTCCTGCAGAGCATCTAGTCCTTCGGGATCGATGACCTTCTGAGCAATTGTGTTAAAGAAATAACATAGCCTCATGATTGTCTCTCGGACTTTGATCGGAAAAATATTTCTAATTGCAATAGGGAGCATCTGTGTCATCAGCACATGACAATCATGAGACTTCATGCCATTTAACTTCAAATCTTGCATCGAAACAAGTTTCTTCACGTTGCCGGAGTAACCAGAAAGAACATTGACACCATGCAAGCACAGGCACAGTTCAGTTTTCTCAGTCTTGGACAGAGTGTAACACGCAGGGGGAAGGTACGTTCATCCATTATCAGTGCGTGTCGGTGCTAACTCAGGCCTGATATCCATATCAGCCAAGTCAAGCCGTGCGTTGACGCCGTCCTTTGTTTTATCATGAATGTTCAGCAATAGACCAATCAAGCTGTCGCATACATTCTTTTCTACGTGCATGACATCGATGCAGTGTCGAACATCTAGGTACTCCCAATAAGGTAAGTCCCAAAATATTGATCTCTTCTTCCAGGTGTTCTTCTCATGAGCCCTCAATTTACATCCCTTTCCGAGGACAACATCTAAATCCTTAACCATATCATAAACCTCGTGTCCCCTTAAATGCATTGGAGCTGAACCGTCTTCCTTCTCTCCGTCAAATTGTTTCTTCATCTTGCGGTATGGGTGAGCCCTCCGAAGGAACCGGCGGTGACGCATGTAGACGGTTTTGCGTGAGTGTCTCAGCCACACACTCTCGGTACCATCTAAACAGTGAGTACAAGCTTTGGCACCTTTTGTACTATGGCCCGATAGGTTACCAAGGGCAGGATAATCATTTATGGTGTAGAACAATAAGGAGCGCAGAGTGAAGTTCTCTCGTTTGTATGCATCCCATACCTGTACCCCTTCGTTCCACAATACTTTTATATCTTCCACCAACGGTGCTAGGAACACATCAATATCATTCCCAGGTTGTTTTGGCCTTGGATAAGTATCGACAGCAAAATATACTTTTGCTTCATACACAACCAAGGAGGAAGGTTATAGATGCAAAGAGTCACGGGCCATGTGCTATGTCGGTTGCTCATGCTACTGAAAGGATTCATTCCGTCTGTACTCAGTCCAAACCTTATATTCCTTGGTTTTGCACCAAAGTCTGCAAAACTCCTATCGATGTTTCTCTACTGCGCGGAATCAGCAAGATGTCTTAGCATTCCATCCTTCTTGCGCTCCTCCGAGTGCTAACGCAGCAGTTTTGCCTCCTTTGGATTTGCAAAAAACCTTTTCAAACGGGGAATTATAGGAAAATACCATGCCACCTTAGCAGGAGGTCCTTTCTTCGCCTCTGTTCCCTCGCCATCATCTGATTGATTGTTACATTTGTATCGGGATGTGTTGCACACCGGACATATATGCATGTTTGCATACTCTTTACGGTAGAGGATACAGTCGTTCGGACACGCATGTATTCTTTCTACTTCCATTCCCAACGGACAAAGAACCTTCTTGGCTTTATACGTGGTTGTAGGCATCTCATTTCCCTCCGGAAGCATATCCGCTAAAAGACCTAGCAGCACCGTGAAACTCTTGTCGGACCAACCGTTGCTTGCCTTCAATTTCAAGAGTTCAAGCACAGCCGACAACCTCGTGTACTTGCAGCACGTGTACAAAGGTTTCTCCGAGTCCTCCATCAAGCTTCGGAATTTAACATACTCTCTCTCATCATAGTTCTCTTCTACATCGCGAAGCATCTGATCCAGATTATCATCGTGCAACCTATCCGAATCCGAACCACAATCGACATCAGCCGGCGGCATGTCATTCACTTCACCGGCGATGTCATCCGGCGGCATATCATTCACTTCACCGGCGATGTCATCCAACGGCATTTGATCATTCACTTCGCCATGACTGGTCCAACATGTATAACCCTTTTTGAAACCCCTCCGAATCTAGTGCGCTTCAATTTGCCCTTGGTTCTTAAACATCTTTAAATTCTCGCAGTCAGTGCATGGACAGTACATATATTCTACCCCCTTATTCAACATATCCTCCTCGACAGCTCTTGTAAAAGCAGACATGCCATTAATGTACTCTTCACTCACACGGCTCGCGGCATACATCCAACTTCGGTCCTATGTTACGTACATATATAACAACTTAGTATTAAAAATTAAATTAACTAATTATTACTACATATATACCGGCCACATGTATTATAATGAGGCTTAATTTGCTAGCTCAATTCATATTATAAACACAACAGCTATTATATAACCAACAATTTTGCAAACCATCTTCAATTAATAACACTCACCAATTACTTAGACCTAAATTGTAATGCATGCAAAGAAAAAATAAAATTCATTACTAACCATATCTAGAGCAACCAGGAAAGTATAAATCTTCAAAGCTCAATATCTGCCTCCTCCCACCAAATTAAGTGGCATGAAATCGCCAAGCTCGCCTCCTCAGCGAAAGAGTAAAGCACCAGCTAGATCTGGATCAAAATGAAGTCAGAAGCGGTCTGAGCAGCGCAATAAATGCCCACTGCCATTATCATAGACGGTTTTTAATACAGACCGTCTGTGATACTAAATTATCACAGACAGTTCATAGTTAAGAACCGTCTGTGATACGCATTTTCCCCGACGCCGCCAACACAGACGGTGTCCAAATTAAAACCGTCTGTGTTAGTGTTAGTCACAGATGGTTTTGTCAAATCGTCTGTGATTGGCCGTCTACTATTAGGCTTTCTGTAGTAGTGTACAAAGCCCAATATAAATTCTCAACAGAGATGATAAATCATACTTATAAACAAGGAATGACACGATTATATTTAGAAGAGTAACCCGGTGAGATTTTTTCATGGATCCCCAACTTCCAATGCACTGCACCACTATCCGCTTGGCAACTTGCTGGGCTCGTAGTGGTCGCTTGGTCTCCCAATCACGTAGTGTACTATGTTGATTTGCTTGAGTCAATTTTACTGGGCCTTGAGTTCGGTGCATCTAGACGTATGGATTTTAGTAGACCGAATGCCATACTCGATATGGTCTAGTAGCCAAATATAGCCTGGTCTACATGTTTAATAGAGGATTCTTCCAGCCGGCTACCATCATTTTTCTTGGAGATCCGAGTGACAAGCCCACTTATCTACTCAAAATTTGTAGTCAAAATTTTGGTTCTACTTTAAATAGTTTTAGCTTCTAATTTTTTTAGCTTTCAGTTCACTTAAATCAAAAACCACTTAAAATGTTTAGGCTTCTAATTTTGACTTATTTTGATTTTTTGGCTTTTTCACTTTTCTTTTTTCTCATATTTCTTTCTATGTGCATGACGATATAATGATTTTTTTCTCTCAATTTTTTCTTTTTTTATTTTTTTCTCGAAAAATAAATAACCCCTACAATATAATTTTAGCTAAAAACCATAACCCTAGTCCTTAGTCAAAGCCAGTTTGAGCGCCGCACTACGCTAGAAAAATCTAAGAAGGGCCCGCCACACTATGTTTCTAGTTTAGGTACTCGAATTATAGCTCTGTACTTTTTAGCTTTTAAAAGCTGTTTTTTTGTCTTTTCTACAGTAACTAGCTTTTAAATGGAGTATCTTTTCAAGATAGAGTTTACTAATTAATTGTAGTATATATTTTATTGACTTCATTTATATCACCAAAAAACGCACGTGAGTTTTTGTTGCTCTGTAATCTTTCGTACAAACAGTCTAAAAGCCACAAGCCGCAGTTAAAAGCTATAAATCGCAGAAAAAAACAGGCCCTATGTTTCATTGAGTATGGCACCTTTACTTGTACATATGGCGTGACCGAGTGGACTGTCATGACACCTTGCGTCCTTTATCTTTCGGAGAATCTATTTAGTGCACCTTGCATGTTTGCCTTGTAAATTGGCATTCACTTTACAAGCACTGCCTGGCCCTAAACTTGGGTTTGGAGCCGACGTGCCGAACCGAGTTTGCTCGCAACATGGTCTGAACTAACCGAATTTGCCACGTAATTGTCCAGATAGATTCTTTGTACCATATACATTTATATCTAAGCTTAGAGCTGTACATATACAACCTGTACATATACAACTCTACTGTTTACGATAGTTCCTCTAGCTTGATCGGTCTTCAATGATATAGTTTTCCCTTCACAATCAGCTTGGACCTTGATCAATTCCGTTCGTCAGTTAGTTTGTTTTCTGCCACATTGTTACTTTGCTTGACGGAAGGCAAGGGTGATCTAGGGATAGCTATCATCCTCACTGTACTCTGTTGTTAGTGATATATTCTAAAAGTAATTATAGACATAATCATATCACTTCTATATTTATAGTCTTTTTAATAATATATTGTTTTATCCATTAAAAAATATCTTTTATATTAATCAACAAGTACATGACTTATTTGTGAAACTCTTTATTCATGTTTGATGTTATTCTAAATTATCTATAATCTTATATCATTATATGGGATAATTATATTTTATAAATTAGCAAATGCAATGATTAATAATCATGTTTCACGGATCATAGATATGAGATATCAAATCAATAATATGGACACATGTTAGAGAACATGGTGCTAGATTGATCCACCTTAAGACATTGTTGAGATTGTTATATTTTATTTGTTATCTGGTCTTAAGCAATGATAATGTACCTGGTATCAGCATAATTTCCTACATATATAATAGTGCACTTAGTATTTACCAAACGATACTTCATTACTAGATAGTTATAAAGATAGCTTTTGGGTATGCTATGAAACATACGAAGGAGTATAACTGGTCGGATGTGGGATTTGTCTCTCCTATATAACAGGAGATATATCAATGAGCCTATCTATGTGGTCGGATAAAGGAAGTGCATAGTCATATCACCAGTGGTCGAAGAGTCGATCACAGGAAGTTATCCATCAATAAATCGGAAAAAGATTGAACAGTCTATGTGTAACACGTTTCTCACCTAGAGTTCGATTAGGTATCGTGAGGCAAAAGAATAATACACAAATAGGTCGTTTAGTCCAACCACATATAAACTGATCATATGGGTGTACGGACTGGTCATCAGCTGGTTGAATATATCATAAATTGGTATGTGAACTGATCGTATGGAGATACGGACTAATTGTAACCAGATACGAAGTGGTCATAAGGAGTTATAAACTAATCGTTAATGACTAAGACCTGGCTGTAGGTCATATTGCATAAGGTTCGTCCAGTTCGATCTTTATTTATATTTGGGGGTTAATATGTCTTGCTATATATCGCCGACGACCAGTAATTGAAAACGTATTTTCAGGTTACAACTAAGTATACATGAACCTACAGGGTCTCACACTTAACAGGTTAGAATGATAAGGATCCGGACGATAGACTCCGAGTGGGATACGATCTCTACTCGTATTGGATAAGGATCCAATCGGAGGCTCTATATAGAGGGGTGCATGGGTTATGGAAAAGATAGAGAGAGACATTGCATCACCTACTGAAACCCTAGTAGCCTAATTCCTGCTATGCGCACTGGTGTTAGCACACCAGTGTGAACTTGGGTAAAGGTGCTACTACGACTGAAGCGTTTATCGAGACAATCGGAGCACAAGGTAGTCAGCTCGTGGAGATCAAGCACCGCTAGAGGACAATCAATTTCCAAGGATCATCTTCCAAACACATTGGACGATCGACTACATTCATTGTATTAATCCACGCTATGTTGAATCAAGATGCTTCAACTTTTCTTCGGCTACACTATGCATCTAGTGGTAACAACTCATGATCTCTTATTCACATGATTTTCTGGTTTGCAAGATATAATTTTAATTTGTACTAGCATAGCCTACCCCGTATCGCAACATGTGTGACATCCACAGTGCTCCTTGTTGACGAACAAGGGAGAAAAGCTTGTGATGCAGCTGTCCAACGCCTTCATGGTGTCACGGCGGATGTGTCAGATCCGTTTGAAACCAGTCACTACTACAAAAGAGTTCATACTGGACGGCTACATCACAGACGGTTCATGGAAGACTGTCTATGCTGTAATTATCACAGACGGTTTTACATGCGTGACCGTGTACCGTCTGTGATTAGTAACTATGACAGACAGTTCATATGAATAACTGTCTGTGATATTATCATAGATGGTTTGTGATTGGAACCATCTGGGATACGCCATGTTATTATATCATGGCCTCGACAGATCTGTCTTCATTGCGCTGCATTGAAGGAGGAAGTTGGCTTTGGGGTGTTTGGTGAAAATATACCCTTTGTAGATCTAGCTTATAGATTGATTTGTTCTTGGTGATTAGATGTTAGTATTTGCTTCTAATAACTTATATACCTTGTCACAAAGAGAGATGACAGCTAGATTTTTAGATCTAGCCAGGTTTAGAGAGAGGTGATAGTTTGTTCCGATTTAAGAATGAGTCAGTACTCTTAGTTTACTTCAATATATTCTTGCTTGATACATACATACATACATACATACATACATACATACATACATACATACATACATACATACATACATACATACATACATACATACATACATACATACATACATACATATATGTGCATACATGCATATTGCTTCATGAATACGTGACTAGCTACTTAATTTAGATATGGACAATTTATTATTAGGTGAATGACAATTATGTGTGTAAATAGCTAGGCTGGTTAGCTATAGTAGCATTAATAATCCATTTTGATATTAATTTGTTACATGCGTAGTGTAGATGGCCCAAAGCTGGATATGCGTGGAGAACTATGTGAGTTAAGAGTACATTAATGGCATTTCTGCTTTTAGAAAAGCGGCCAAGTAGGATATATTGAAGAAGAGGATGGAATATATATACTGTCCATGCATTGATTGCGATAATCTAAAGATGTTTACTAACTCAGTGTAGATCGAAGCTCACTTGATTCTAAGGGGGTTTCAACAAGGGGTATACATGTTGGACCAGTCAAGGGCGCCGGGTGTCCATGCCACCAATGGAGCATCCCCGCCCCCCGAAGATCATCCGCGCCCGGGGGACCGTGCCACTGCCAATGCTAAAGGGTAGTGGTTATGGCCCTACGGAAGCCCCGCGGGATTGTACGAAGGGAGTCAAGCTTACCTTCGGCATCAACCGGTGGGCTCGGCTGGGGTGTCCCCTCAGTCTCAGAGGGAATCGTAGGAATTTGACTCCAACAGGCTCCTGACCCCGGTCGTCGCAGCCTCAGAGGGAACTGCAAGCATACTAGGCCAAGGGGCCTCTGTGTCGGAATCAGACCCCAACAGGCTCCTGACCCCGGTCACCATAGCGAACCCCTTCTCCAGATGCAAGGGCGACCGTGTGCATGGCCACTTCACTTTCGGAGAGCGAGGCAAGGACTCCTCCACCTCGACAGCCAGCGCAGGCGGTGACGCTTTGCCCTCCTGGTTGTCCACGCCGTACCCTTGGTCCGCAGCATCGCCCAGGGACACTCCGCCTGGAACCGCCTCCATACTTGCTTCAAGGTCCGAATCGGCATACTTCACCGAGTCGGAGTCGGTGTTCATCGAAAGATCACCCCCGGCAGAGCTGACGGAGGTGGCAGCTACCTGGACGGACACGATCGTGGGGGACCAGGCTCTCCGCCGAGAGGGTGACCTCTTCCCCTTGCCATCACCGTCGCAGCGGCGAGCCCGGCCAGGATTGGGAACGGCGCGCTCTGGCACGGAAACACCCAAGGCCTCGCACACCCGGTTTATCTGCCCTTAGTTCGCCTCCGTGGTCGCAGCGTCGCGCAGGTTGTGCTCCTTGGCTGCATACAGGAGGAGGAAGAAGGAGGAGCAGCCAGGGGGAACGGTTGGAAAAGTTTCTCCCCTTTATTGTTTTTTCTTTTCCTATTCTTTTTGTTTTCTTTTTCCTTTTTTGAATGGCAACAGAAATTCTATATTGGAAAATTTTTGAATTTGGAACATAGGCTTTGAAAATTTTGCATTAGCACAAAGCTTCCTCAAAAATGGGATGTTGCACATTCGTACTTGTGAGGCAAGTTGTTAAAGATTTTTATGTAACTAACCCGACAAATAAGAAGTGTCACTTAGTTCTTAATAGAAAAAGAAGGATTGTCGGGGTTGAGAATATCGTGGATGAGGAAGAATACAATCAATTTGATGAGTTGTCTACACTTAGAGACAGCATTAGGCTCGAGGAAGAACTAAGTGATGAAGCAAGCTATATGCGTGTCATCCATTGTGAAGGGCTTTATTTAAAAGGAAATAGCCAAGTGTAATGATCCTACTCGGCATGTAATTAAGGAATTAATACATTATAATTGATTTAGTAATTAAGAAATAATTACATCTGTGATTGTATATGTTGTTGGAACTAATCTTGACTATGCTAATTGCATTGAGGCTATGGTCGTAGGAGTTAATTTGTAAGTGGTCGAAACTTGCTTTTTTCATTGGGCATGGCTGGCACTTCATGATGAAAATAGGACTGTTACAGATGGTTCTATTGTATAACCATCTGTGATACTAAATATTACAGACGGTTCTATTATGGAACCGTCTGTAATGTGGTTTATATTATAGACGGTTCCATAATAGAACCATCTATAATAGTAATATCACAGACGGTTCTTATTAGAACCGTTTGTGATAGTTCCTTCTATAAGTAGCGCCCCACTAGGGTTTGCGCCCTTACTCCTCACTTGTGTGCCCCTGTCGCCCGTTTGCTACCTCCTCCCCAATCTCTACCTCCCATGTAGATCCAGTACCGCCTCCTCACACAAATCCACCGTAGCTAGCCTCCTCAAGTGCCGCCTCCTCCCCAATCACCACCTCCCACAACATTTGGCACCACCTCCCCGTCCGGCTGCCTCCTCGATCAAATCTGCCACAGACAGCCTTCCCGTGTCTTCACCAACCACAATGACATCTACGCCACCAGTGTCCTCAGCCTCTTCTTCCCCATCCACTACAACGTCTTCGCCACCGATGTCCTCAGCCTCTTCTTCCTCTACCGATATTACTCCCCATCGATATGTGAGTTAGTAGTTTATGTATGAGCTTGTGAGTTATCCATGAGTAGTTTGTCTATGTCCTAGGATTTGGACCAATGAAGATGGTTGTGTTCTTATTGTACTATAGTGTAACATCTTGATTTTCTGGAGTTTATAAAGTCCAATTTTCAAAAGTTAATTTTCTGGAATTAATTAAAGCTTAAAAGGAATTTTCAGAATTTATTTGGATTTAATATGATTAAATTAAACATTAACATTTGCCAAGTTATTTTATTTGAGTTCCATGAGTCTCAAGGATTTTATGGAATTTTTTGGTGATTTTTTCGGATTTATTTGCTATTTTCTAGAGCTCAAAAGTATTTAATTGAACTTCTGGAAAAAGAAAAGAAAAAGAAAATCCTTGAACCGGTCGGTGGGCCGAAACCCACCGAACCGCCCGGTCGGCCGCGCCGGCTTTGCCCGCCGCCACGCTGCCGCCAATCCGCCGCTCCCCGCGGCCGCCTTGCCCTTCGGACGCGTGCCGTGTGTCACCCATCCGCCCGTTGCCGCAAGCGCCGCGCGCATCCGGCCGTCGCCTGCGTCGTGCCACCGGCGGTGGGGCCCACTGTCGGCGCCGCGCGCGTCCGCTGCCCTAACCCTAGTGGGCCGAGCCCACTCGCCCGCCGCGCCGCCGCCGCCTGTGGGTATTTATTGGCTCGACCGAGGTTCGCGTCGCGCCGCCGCCGCCGCCACTCCGCCGCTAACCGCCGTGCGCTCGCCGCCGCCGGTCACCCGTCGGCGATCCGCCGCCACCGTGGCGCTGCCGCCCGCCATCGCCTGTCGTTCGTCACCGACATCGTCGCCGTCACGGTGAGCGCCGCCGCTGCCCCGAACCTCGCCGGCCAGATCCGCCGCGCCGCCGCCGCCCGCCGCCACGCCGCTCGCCGCCGCTGCTGCCGCGCCGTCGCCGCCGCCGGCCGAGCCGCCGCGATCCGATCCACCGCCGCCCGCCGCCGCGTCCGTGCGCGCGCGCGCGCGCGCGCGCGCGCGCCGCGCGGTTGGGCCGCACCCGCGCCACCCCGCCGCTTCGCCTTCCCGTGCGCCAGGTCCGCCGTGCGCCGAGCCGCTGACAAGCCGGGCCCGCTCGTCAGTCCGAACCGTAGACTCGTGAGCCGATCCAGCCACGTCAGCTACCACGCAAGCCAGCCACGTCAGCCCTAGATCTGACGTGGGTGCCACGTCAGCTGCCACGTCATCCACCACGTCACCCTGCCCAGTCAGCATGCCACGTCAGCCTCGGGCGCACACGTGTCGCCACGTGTCTGCCACGTCAGCCCTAACCGCTTGCGCAAGCAGCCCCGCCTCCGCACTGTTTCGTGCGCCGAGTCCACCGTAGACCCATCTCACCGTGCACCCGGTCCACAGCACAGTGCAATTTCTGAATTTCAGCCTTTTTCCTAAAACCAGATTTTCTAGAGCCCCGTTCTCCCTCGTCCTAGCTCCGATTGACCCGATTCTTTTTCCTAAATTCACCTAAAATTGAGCTCTATCATTTGGTTCAGGATTGAGAATTTTTGGAGTTCATTTGAATTTTATTTGAATTTATTTTGTCTCTTTGTGTCGTTTTCTCTCGTTAGATCACGCGTTCGAGGGAGCCGCCGTTGGATTTGAAGATCAAGAGCCGTCAACTGAGCAAGGCCAAGGCAAGTCGTGTCCTTTGATCATGTTGAACCCAGTTTGCAATCTATTATTTAAATATTTTGTTTTAAATTACATTGCATCGCTACTTTTATGCAAACCTTGTAATTGGTAGTTATCACCCCAACTGAGTAATTCCCTCCTTGTTAAATTTGAATGCCATGATGCCATTGTCACCATAGGTTGGGAAATTTAGTAGTGATGCTATGTTACGATCACATTTGGGATGGTACGATTAGTATGCTTAGCCAGGCTTTTAGTATCGTTTGGATTCATCATCACATGTGATTAATTAATTTGACTTAATGATATATTGAATCGTGGTTGGTGCCACTGTTATAAAATTTGTGCCGTGACGTTGGTGCGTCATTGGCGGTGGTTATACAAAATTGGTTTTCACTCGGGCGAGTGATCGTGCAAGTAAAGGGGGAAGTGTTGGAGCACTTCGAGGGATGTGGTAGTCTCGCCCGGGAACACTTAAGGACTTAACTTTATGCGCCATTGATCTGAGCTTTACCGTGCAAACCACATGTCTGGTTGGGACAGACCTGGCTGATTAATTTGGGATGTTTCAATTTCAATCTCGCTGGGATGAACATGGTTGCTGATTTCCATGAGGCGCAAGGGGGGTGTGATGCGAAACCCTAGCGGGCGGGATTGGGTTGGAATTGAACATTGTAAAGGCTTTGTTGTGATTGTCTTTAACGTGAGGATTATCACATCGTGTGGGTACAGTTGTGCAACCTCTGCAGAGTGTAAAACTATTCGAATAGCCGCGTCCTCGGTTATGGACAATGCTCGGTGATTTCACATGAGGTATAGTTACTCTTGGAAAACTTTGTAGCTGGTCAGTGGATAGTTAATTCACTGTTGGTTTGGCTTGTGGATGGGATATCCATGAGTGGGTTGGTTTGGCTTGTGGATGGGAGGTCCATAAGTAGTTTACTTCTATCCCTTTTATTATTATTCATTATTGTTTTCTCTTCTTTTCGCCTTCAATCTATTTATGGTAATTTCAAATGCTGTTTTATGCAAATTAACCCTTTCAGCCTTCTATTGGTAAGCCTTGCATACTTTATTGCATCATTTGTTACAAACGGCTTGCTGAGTACCAATGTACTCACGGCTTTATGCCTATTTTGCTCAGTTGAGGATGAGGAGTACCACCAGCAGGAGGTTCCAGGAGGCGAGTACTTCGACGACTACGCGTTCTAGGCTTCGCTCCCCCACTCGATTGCCCGTGGGCATGTCGATTGGCCACTACGTTTTATTTTGGATTTTCCGCTGCTAAATTTTGTTAAGCCCCTAAGGCTATTGAGATTGTAAGCTTGACCATAAGGTCTCACTTTTGGATATTGATTAATAATTTGAGTTTCCCTTATTTAATATCGTGATTGTGGTGATGTTTACCTCTATGTTTGACTGTGTGCACTAGCGTGATCCTGGACTAGTGCAGTATACACAGAGAGTCCGGATTTGCATATTCGGGTCTCGACATATAGATATTTATGTTGAAAATTTGTTTCTTATGAATTATAACACTAAAGCAACCAATCTATCATGAGAAACCGGTTATTTGTTCCTTATGAATTATAAGGAAATTTGTTCCTTACGAATTATAACACATAGATGTCAGTGCTAGCAATACATATATAAATCCATTATTAAAATAGAGAAACTAGTTACAAGCCTTAGTACAATGCCAATTCCTGTATATTCACTACAAGGTGAGGTGACCGAGCGAGTACCGGTTACTGAGTCAGAGTAGTAGTTGTACAAGAGGAACATTATAGCACTATACACTTGTGCTTCAAATGGATTGAACCAAATTAATTTGCTTCAACCCATTTCAAGCTCAAGTGTATGGTGCTTTAATGTTCGTTTTGTAGTTGTTGAGAAATACACGTCGCCAGATATTCTGATTTCTTGTAAGATAAACTGTGCCAATGTTTACGCTCATAGCTCACCGTAATTAGTTTTTTCTTCTAAGAGAGATGTCATCGTCATCGTTGATGTCACCGAATAGGTCTGACGCTCCGAAGACTAGGGTAACTAAGCATGGCAGAGGAGTATCTAAAAGGCCAGCAAGCGGAATGACCATCACGGAGGTCTCTGGATGGGGTTCCTTGCAACTGAAGAAAGCACCTACAGTGTTTTGGACTACCTACGGGATAATTGAAAGGCAACAGGTCCCCATCATCGTAGCAAACTGGAAAGGTTTGACAGATGATGAGAGAAAAGTGTTGTGGATGGAAATTTCAAACTAATTCAAGATCCTAGCAGAAGTTCCGGAACTCATGCAATAGCATGTGCTTCTCACGATGGGAAAAGTGTAGAAAACCTTCAAGAGCATGCTTGTCATGCAGTACATGACCAATGATCGCACGCCCTTCACGAGGTATCCCTTCATGAGGCCCTTGTGCGGATGAAGATGATGACCAAATTTTAACATGAAAGTACGACGCACAAGGCTCTCTAGGCATGAAACATTCACCCCCATAGACTCGGCACCATTGGGTATGCGGGTAAAATCTCACAATGGAGGATGGAGGATGAGGTCACAATCTGATTAGAGGCCTCTCCACCATTTGCTGAGATCACAAATGAGTGTGCCCAAAACTGGTTAAAAGCGAGGTCATCAACCACGACTTTGGGCATTGTCTCTTTCATAAACCTGGCAAACGAGGAAGTGTCTCAATGCATGATAAGATATGTTAAACTACATAGATGTTCATAAGTCCATAACTTCGTGGGGTCCAAAATAACATGATTGTTTCTTGCAGCAAACATTGACTACCGAATCTTCTGAAGGTTCCTTCCAAGTAGTTAGGGAGAGGGATATACTGTCCACGACCCTATAAAATAATGAGCACCCAGGTCACACGTGAGGCCTAGGGCTTCATGTATCTTGAAGGCATGGATTCCCAAATGACTCCAAAGTGTATAGGAGTAGGAAGAGATCCAAGGCCAAGCGCGAGGAATGTATGAAATGGGACTTTGATGCAAAACTTGATGACGTAACTGTCTCACTTCAAGGAGAGATAGATGCATTAAGGAATGAACTAAAAGAAGTCCACAACTAGCAGCAAGCCACCCAGTTTTATGGCACCCAGTCTCCCTCAATGTCAGAGTAGTTGCACGTCCGCACCACATTCTGAACATAGCGACGCCCACTTACCTATCGACGACATCCAGGTATTGTAAATCTCTATAATGTTACATAAATAGACCTGGTAGATGCTTTAGCTCATCATATATCATTATGTAGGAGGTCATGCTATGCATCCTCAGAATTAGGGTTGGCTCCATTCCCATTGACGCTTGGCGGGGGTTAGCATATCCATGCCTGCCAGGGACATTGGTGCACGATACCCAGCTAGGGACCGGTTTCATGAAGGTCCAATGGACTGGATTAATGACATTTTCAAGGCCCTCCCACTAGAGAGGCCCCCAAACACTAGGGGATGCCATCCACACATTCGTCCAGTGGCCCAAGAGGGACATCACCCTGGACCCTTCTGTATCGTGATCTCCATATGACCATGCCAATCAAACAGAATGCTCTATGACTCCACCTCGAGCTCCTCTTCAAAAGACTAGCGCATCGGCTCCTGCAAAGGTGATGCTAAAAATGTATCGCTAGCAAGGTGCCAAGGCCGAATCAAAGAAGATTAATTCACCTCCCAAGGAATGGAAGTTCATGCTCCGAGTGTCATTGGTTCCTGAGTCACAATTACCTAGCTTGGACTGGTTTGTAGGACTTTGCATACCTGGTACATGCAAAGGTCTAACATGAAGCCAACCCAGCACAGTTGATTCACTGTGAGATACACGAAGGCACATTTCCTCCACGACTCGGGCTACTTCGTCATGACCTTCGAAGATTTATTCTTACTATTCAATCTCAACGAACTCGATGCCTCACTTCTACAATGCAGAACACTGTAAGTGTACTGGACAATCAAGTTTTACATTCATGTAACACCGATAAATGTCATAACTCTTCATTGCTTATATATAGATCTATGATCCAACAAGTCTGGCGACAGTGAGAACCGGTGGGTTTCCTGACCCACATTTAGTCTTTGAGCAATCCATCAATGATAATAGATTCTTCATCCAAAATTATGTAATGAAGGGATTGCTTATTCATAGTGACAAGGACTATATCATGGTACCCTTCAACTAGGGGTAAGTGCTTCACTAGTTGCCATACAAGTTTCATTTATACTTTATACATAACATGAACTTAGGATTATTCACTATGGCAACATACATGACTAGGGGTCACTGGATTATGATTGTGATTGTACCAAAATGGAGCAAGGTAATATACCTTGATTCCCTACTTAGGAGCAATCACAACTTTACCCGTGTGCAACAAACAATTAACAGATAAACTCATTTCCTCTATACATAACTCTATTGTAGTCCTCCCTTCGTTTGCAATAGCCGAGGCTAACTTTTTAGAATCACATAAGTCATTCAATGCTTATATTGCCTAGGGAGGGAGATACAAGGAATCCAGCACCACACTACGACATAGGATGAGATTTTCGGTACCTGCTACAACACAAAAATCCTATATCACACTTCGTACTAATGTCTCTAAAACTGACAATACCTATGTATGCAATTTTATTTTTACAGTGCCACCAGCAGCTATAGGGTAACGTATGTGAATTCTACGTTTGACGCCATATGGAGGACATCATGACCTCTAAGATGAATCAACCAGAGGTTTGTCAACTTGCCAATAATTATTTCATGATTATCATATATATATATATATATATATATATATATGTATGTATGTATGTATGTATGTATGTATGTATGTATGTATGTATGTATGTATGTATGTATGTATGTATGTATGTATGTATGTATGTATGTATGTATGTATGTATGTATGTATGTATGTATGTATGTATGTATGTATGTATGTATGTATGTATGTATGTATGTATGTATGTATGTATGTATGTATGTATGTATGTATGCTAATGACTTTAACACTCCTAGCAACAGCCACGTGGAATTCAATGAATGTACATTTGATCTTTACAAACTCTCCAAAATTTGAGGAAAACTCTCCCAATCCTTGATAGCAAAGGTCATAAATAAGACTGGAGAGTTCTACCCCGACAATGATTAGATGTTGAAATATTTGATACAATGTAATCACTCAATTGTGCAAAATCAAATAATTCATTTAAATATACATCATTTAGTTGTTTAATTCATTTGTAAGATTTGTGTAATGATTGTCATATGCTATATGTGTGATTTGTTTGCTTGTTTTCAGAGGGCATGGCTAGCATTTCCTGAGGCTAGCTAAAAAATAGGAAATAGTATAGGTATTCAGATAGCTATCATAGATGGTTTTTGGTATTAGCCGTCTGTGATATGTAAGATATCACATACGGTTATGCCTGAGAACCGTCTGTGATATATGACATATTACTGACGATTTTTGGTGTTAGTCGTCTATGATACTTGATATATCAGTCATATTAAAGAACCGTATGTGATACTTGATATATCACAAACGGTTTTTGTGAAAAACCGTTTGTGTTGTAATTATCATAGACGGTTTAAGAGCAGTCCATGATAACCACCTATTATCATAGACACATAAATTTGGATGGTTCAGAAACCGTCTGTGATGACAATTCCAAACTGTTTGTGATAAACCTTTCTATAGTAGTGTGTATTGTATGCGCCCAGCAGTTTCTTCGCCATACTTCATATCCTTTGACCTCGCCATGCTCCATCTCCCCTCCACTTTGGGTAGGTGGTCGCGCCCATCCACCCTCATATCCATGGCAGCATAGTCCGCAGCCTAGTCCTCACCGACCTTAAGGTTGGCTTGCTATGCCGAACCTTGAATAGCTGAGCATCGTGGGCAACATCGTTTTGTAACGCAACTTCTCCAACCTTAATGTGTGATTTTTCGCAAATCCTAAGCCGAGGTGGAAGAGCTTTGACAACCCATTTGTGTCCAATACCCTTGTTCTGCATCAGAACACTTCACCATAATGTTACCGCCGCCCATCTCCAAGAACTGCCGGTTTCATCTTGCCACTTCTCGTTGTTGGACTCATTTTAATTTTTTGTTTGCTGCGTGGACGACTTTGGCGGATATACAATCTCCAATTTTGTGTCCTTCATGGACTCAGTTGGTGAACAATTGCTGATCTGTACCAAGAAATTAAATTGATGTAGACAACTGACATTGAAATTCAACGTGTAGCCCTGGCACCACCTTTCTACCTAAAACCGCTGATGTCTTGAGTTGTTTGGGGTGAATGTAGGTCCGTTGTTTTTGGTTTTTAGCTAGTTTTTGATTTTAACTTCTTTCAATAATTACTAGTTGAATGCCCGTGCATTGCTACAGATTTTTAAATTTTATCATACTATATGTTTTAAAACATGTTCCAAAAGTTTTTAAATCCATCAAGTAAGTTGGAAGCCATCGATCACACCTCGTGGTCATAAGACATTGACTGGTGCTCATGGTCATAAATCGGAAGCCATCGATCACACCTCGTGATCGTAAGTTAGAAGCCGTCTACCATCACGCGTGATCACAGGTTGAGAGCGGTCGACCATCGCTGGTGGTCGTATGTTGGCAAGCCTCCGGTGCGCTTGTGCCCTATCGCTTGATTACTGGCGCTAGCCTGCTCGGCCCCTCGACCTACTCAGCCCCAACTTCAACCACGGCGTTTTGTTGTCAACCACGACCCCCTTCAACCATGGCTCCCTTTGATCACGGCCCTGACTTCGACCATGGCGTCGACTTCGACAATGGCCCCAACTTCGACTACGGCCCTCAACTTCGACTATTGCCCCCTTCGACTTTGACCACTGCCCCCTTCAATCACTATCCCTATCGACCACTACCCTTCGACGACAACTACTTCCCCCTTCGACCATGGCCCCCTTCGACCACGGCTTCGACTTTGACCACGGATCTTCGACTTCAACCAACGCTCATGGTCGTAAGTCGGAAGACATCGACCACACCTCATGGTCGTAAGTTCGAACACATCGACCAGTGCTCGTGGTCATAAATTGAAAGCCGTTGATCACACCTTGTGGCGAAAAGCATGTTGCAATCCATGGAGAGTACGAGACCTTGTGGGTATTGCCGTCGTGGGTGGGGAGCTCGATCTCAGGGGTGACCTAGGGGTAGGCGACAGGGATGTCCAATTGGAGGGGGAACTCATAGTGACGGAGGTTATGGACGAACCAGCAGGTGCCTTCCGGGTGGGTGCTACGACTACGACCATGACCGCTATGATCACATCCATGGGTACTACGACTACGACCATGACCGCAACTTCGACCATTATCCCCTTCGACTTTGAGCACTGCCCTCTTCGACTTCAACCACTACCCCCTTCAACCATTGTCCCCTTCGACCATGGCCCTTTGTCATCTACCACTTCCCTCTTCCACCATGACTTTGACGATAACAATCCTTCGACCACGGCTTAAACTTCGACCAAGGATCTTCGACTTTGACCACTGATCTTCGACTTCGACCATAGCCCCCTTCGACCACGGCCCTTCGATGTCGACCACTTCCCCCTTCAACCATGGCCCCCTTTGACCACAGCTTCGACTTTGACCATGGATCTTTGACTTCAACCATAGATCTACGACTTCGACAACTACCCCCTTCAACTACTATCCCCTTCAACCACAACCCTTCGATGACCATGGCCCTTCAGCGTTGACCACTTCCCCCTTCGACCACGGCCCTTTGATGTCGACCACTTCCCCTTTCGACTACGGCCCCCTTCGACCATGGCTTCGACTTTAACCACGGATCTTTGACTTCGACCACTGCCCCCTTTGATCACTATCGCCTTTGACCACGGCCCTTCAATGTCAACCACTTCACCCTTCGACCAACGTCCCCTTTGACCACCATCCCCTTCGACCAAGGTCCTTTGACGTCGACCACTTCCCTTTTGACCACAGCCCTTTGATGCTTACCACTTCTTTGACTTTGACCACTGTCCCCTTCGACCACGGCCCTTCGATGACCATAGCCCTTCAACATCGACCACTTGCCCCTTCGACCACCGCCCCCTTCGACCATGGCTTCGACTTCGACCATAGACCTTCAACTTCAGCCATGGCCCCTTGTTGGATCGAAATTGACGACAGAGGGGGTGAATGTCGACTTTAAAAATACCCCTCAAAAGTATCCATGCAATGTCTCCTCTCCAAAAGCTATTATAAGCTTATGAAAAGAGAGTGCTTATGCACAATGGATCTTTAGACACACATAGGAGAAAGGCATAAGCATAAGACACCAGAGAAGACCAAGAACCACATCACAAAAATATGAAAACAGTAGCATCCACAGATGGCCAGTCAGACTGCTGGAAGTGGGCCGGTCAGACCGCTGAAAATGGGCCGGTCATACCGCTATGCCTCGGCCGGTCAGACTGCCATGAGAAGGCCGGTCTGACCGACAGGCCTCCGCCAGTCTGACCGCCCTATAACAGCCGGTCTGACCGCCATATTGATACCGGTCTGACCGGGTATCTTTTCAGTCGTTCTTGTTTACGCCGCCGTAGTCGCTCTTGCCCTTCTCCAGCTTGGGGCAATTTGCCCGAATGTGGTTGGGGCCACCACACTTGAAGCAAATGATCGGGCCACTCGTCTTCCGATCTCTCAGTCTCTTGTATGCATGGGAAAACTTTCTGGCTAAGAGAGTGAGTTGGTTTTCTGGAAGCTGCTTTAGTTGATCATAAAAAATTTCACACAGAGCAGCAAGAGAAAATCCAGAAGAAAAATCGAAAGAACCAGAAGAAGAGCCGGAATCGGTGACTAAGGCCATCGACTGCGACTTTGACCTACGAGAGACTATGTCAAACTCGTGAGTCTTGAGGTGTGAGTACAACGGGTCAAGAGTTAGGGTCGAGAGGTCGGTCGTATCTTTAATCGTGGTCACCTTCATCTCCCAAACGTGCAAATCGAGAGCAGACAACATGAGCATTGTCCGAGTCAGGGTATGTGAGACTGACCGCTCAGAGGTTGCTCAGAATCTTGTGAAAATGCGCGAAGCACTCATCCAAGGACTCACCAGCGAGCATTTCAAACTTGTTGTAATCTCGCTTGAACTGGTCTTGTCGAACTGTCTTAATCTGGGTGGTGCCCTCATGGTATACATCGAGGGTCATCCAGATGTCGAAGGCCGATGTCAGATGAGAGATGCGATCAAACTCACTTCTGCTCAAACCCTGAATTATGATGTTCCTCGCCTTAGCGTTCGCCTCAACATCGAGCATGTTTCCAGCGTTGACGTTCTCATCGGCAGGAACAACATACCGGGTTTTGACCTTCCGCCAGATGGCGTAGCCCTGAGCCTAGATGTAGGTCTCCATCCGACTCTTCCAGAAGGGATAAATCGATCCCATAGAAGATCGGGGGCTTGGTCGAGTATTTGTCTGTTGCCATGGCTCTTAGAGACCGGTTAAGATCTATGGAAAAGTGCTAACCGGCTCTAATACCAATTGTTGGATCGAAATTGACAACAGAGGGGGGTGAATGTTGACTTTAAAAATACCCCTCAAAAGTATCCATGCAATGTCTCCTCTCCAATAGCTATTATAAGCTTATGAAAAGAGAGTGCTTATGCATAATGGATCTTTAGACACACATAGGAGAAAGGCATAAGCATAAGACACTAGAGAAGACCAAGAATCACATCACAAAAATATGAAAATAGTAGCATCCATAGATGGCCGGTCAGACTGCTGGAAGTGGGCCGGTCAGACCGCTGCTGAAAATGGGCCGGTCTGACCGCTATGCCTTGGCCGATCAGACTGCCATGAAAGGCCGGTCTGACCGCCAGGCCCCCGCCGGTCTGACCGCCCTATAACGGCTGGTCTGACCGGGTATCTTTTCAGTAGAGGCAGCGAGCAGAATTTCAGACTGCAAAAAATGAAGATTTCACACAGCAGTGTAATTTGCAAACTTTTGCTCAATCTCTCAGACTACCAGATCAAGGACTTAAATCAAATACCCTTAGGGCTAGAGAAACCAAGGGAAATCAACTAAAGATCAAGAAATCAAGAAATGAGACAAAAACTGAAAAGTACAGAGTGCAGCACAAAATCTCAAATTCCCTACCAATCCTTGATTCTTTGAACATGAAATCGTGAGATTAGCTAGAGAATAGTCTTAGGACTCAGAAGCTCAAACCTGGGCACATTCTTTTGGAGAGAAATCAAAAACACCATCAAACCCTAGAACAACAAACAGAGCACAAACAGGGCACAGAATGAAAAGAAAACTGATTCTTCCAATTCAATCATTTTGCTCTTGGATCTAGCTGACCAAAAGGTCTAGAAATACAATCCCATCACTGAGCAACCTATTTTGCTACTCCTCAGCACAAAACAACCTCAAAACACCAGAGAAGAAAAATGGCAGAGAGAGACTAAAAACACGAACGAATGAAAGCACGAGAAATAAACTTCAGAGATTTCATTCCCAATCAACCATGGATTACAGAGGAGTCCCCATACGCGATTGAATACAAAGGAATGATTACATGGAGCTTCAACTCATCTTCTCCCTCTCACAAGCTCAAGAAACTCAAGAACACACCCAAGGAAGAACTCAAGAACAGAGAAGCTATGGGAGACAAAACAGAACACCCTCTGTCCATCTCACCTACTCTCAACAACTAAAGCCTAAAGTAAAAACAACCTCCCCAAAGGCCATTTGACTAAAAGCCAAACCCTAAACCCTCTCACAAGCCATACATGCACCAGGAGATCCCTCTCCTATTTATAGTCCTTGCATATTGGGTTCCCAACCCGTTTTGCCTACTAATTCCAAATGGAAACCGCTCCACTTGTGCAGCCTTGCGAAATTACCAAATCGCCCCTCCTGCACCTTCCGGGAAGTTTCCTCGTTTCTTGTCGTCCAAGCCTCGCAACCACCTCGAGTCCACGCCGTCTTTGGCAGACCTCGACCACTTTGACCTCGGCACCACCTGCGCCTAATCCGGTCATCCCGTGCCTCGCCACGACTCCGTCTCGATGTCCTGCAGGTATCACAGACAAGAAACACATCACATAGCACCGCTCGACATATGTAATCACAATTAGCATCAAAGAATCATACTTAAGCATGAAATTGCCCAAACGAGCAATCGGGAAGAAGAATACACCTCAAGTCCATCTAACCAAACCCGATTGCGCAAAGTGCCGATGTGGCACGAACCACACAAACCAAACTCAAACTTTCCAAAATACTCGTCAATTACTCATCACAAGCATGTGGTCACATCCACAAGGTCTTTCACCCCTCAACCACGGCCTCCTTCGACCACGGCCCCGACGTCGACCATGGCCCTTCAACTTTGACTATGGACTAGTTTCATCCACAGCCCTTCGACTTCGACCACTACCCCCTTCGACCACTGTCCCCTTCTACCACGGCTTAGACTTCGACCATGGCCTGACTTCAACCACGGCCCTTTGACTTCGACCGCGAACTGACTTCGTTCATGGCCCTTCGACTTTGACCACTGCCCCCTTTGACTACTGTCCCCGTCGACCATGGCTTGGAGTTCGACCACAACCCTTCGACTTCGACCACAGCCTGACCTCAGTCACGTCCCTTCCACTTCGACCACCGCCCCTTCGACCATGAGTTTGACTTTGACCACTGATCTTTAACTTCAGCCATGGCCCCATTCGACCACTACTTCAACTTCGACCATGGCCCCTCGACTTCGGCCACGGCCCCTCGACCACAGCCCCTTACGACCACGGCACCGACTTTGACGACCAGCTTGGGAGACCAAAATCGCCAGATAGTGCAATGGGCTCTAAGCAAAGATCAGGAGGAGGTGGAGAGGCTCGCCGGGTGAGTGACCGCTGCGTGGTGGCGGCAGGGGAAGAGCCACGTGGGTAGGCGTAGGAAGAGAATGCCGCTGTAGCCATCATCGAGTGCCCTTCTCTCTAATCCACCGAACGCTATCACTAGGCGCCCTTCTTTCCAATCCGCCGGCCGCTATCGCCGAGCATCGTGCTGCTGGTTGGAGGGGCGATGGGAGATGGAATTGGTGGCGGCGTCGAGGAGAAAGAGGAGGAGCGGCACGAGGGTTTGGGGAGAGAAGGAGGCGGTGGTTGCGGGAGGTGGAGGTGGGGAGGCGGCAGTAGGCAGATGGGGAGAAAAGGCGGTGGACGAATGCGTTGCGGAGATGGTGATGGAGAGATACGGTGCTGCTAGGGAAAGTTAGGGGACTACGACCAGACGTTGTCGCGTGGGGAAGGAATTGGTGATGGCGCCGAGAAGGAGGCGTGGCACGAGGGTTTGGGGGAGAGAAGGAGGCGGTGGTTGCGGGAGGTGGAGGTGGGAAGGCAGCGACGGGCAGATGGGAAGATGAGGCGGGGAGCGAATGCGTTGGGGAGGCGACAACGGGGGAATGTGATGCTGCTAGGGGAAGTTGAGGGACTACGACCAGATATTGCCATGCGGGGAAGGAATTGGTGGTGACACTAAGGAGGAGGAGGTGCGGCACGATGGTTCGAAGGAGAGGAGGTGGTTGTTGCAGGAGGTGGAGTGGTTGTGAGAGGCGGAGGATACGGGGGAAGAGAAGAGGAGGAGCGCAGCCCACGCGTCGGCCTGACCATTACTACGAGGAGCAGAAAAACTACCTATATACGGATCAGGACGGCTGATCTTTGATCGAACGGCTTAGAAGAGGGGGGGCGAGAATGGATCGACGACCACCAACTCATATTTTTAAATAGTAGAGATTATGTATTAGACTAATAAACTGTGGCCTAAAGAAAGGCCCCATAATTACGTGATTGTGAGCTCCTTGCCCATGAGGTCGTTGGAACGTATTTGGCTTGGATAGGTTTCTTGTATTTGTATTCTACATCCTTTAGCTTAGTATGCAAATAGGGCTCTACTATTATTTTGGCATGATAATTCAATTTGAATAGACCACTGTATGGAATAAATCCACACCGTTATAATCCAAATCTACTATAATTGAAGTCTTTTTCTTTTTACTCCAACTATCGTGATAATTTTTAGGCCGTGAGAACAAACGTGATGGTTTTTTACCTTTGTCTAGATGGGTTTGTTTACTACAGGATTTTTGCAGGAAGTTAGTATACATGGTTGTTTCAATTGCGCTGGGGCGTGATCATTCTTTGACCAGACCACTAATTTGAGTCCACAGCTGCAAACATCGTGCGGGTGACTTACAGCACTTTTTAATTGTGACCACTAAGATCACAATCGACATCAACATTTTGTTAAGCATTTCGTCAGATTGTGCTCGAGTGCTTACCAAATATATAACCATCTAATCTTTCCACGAGTCGTAGGCATCTTTCTTTCAGCTTCTAAATACCGTTTTTTTGGTTTTTCTACAGTAACTAACTTTTAAATGAAATATCTTTTAAAGATGGTGTTTACAAGTTGATTGTAGTACATACTGTAGAGACTTCATTTATATCTGCCAAAATTACACGGGAGTTTATGTTAATCCATACTCTCTCTCGTAAATAGTCAAAAGTTATAAACCGCGCCTATAAGCTATAAGCTGAAACAAAAAAATAACATGCCCATATTCAAGATCTAGCTTGTTGATTAGTTGTTTGTCACTGTAGTGCAAAAGCTCTTGTTCTAACTGTTGTGGAAGTGCCAATCATGTTAATTGGGTCTCATCCGGTATGATGTATCCCAAATCTTATATATACTATGCTAGTCCCATTATCACTAACTAGCACACATATCATATCGTTGCATCACATCTATACACGATTAAGCACTTATACATAGATTTATATGACTGGATTTTACACAGAAGGGCCTAACCAGCCAAATGTTCATATAGAGAGTACTTGCAGCAGAAATTAATAGTAAATAAAGGATAACGGGCCTAAGAGACTTTACTCAGCCCACAAACAACCGACTAGGGTTAATACCTAGTAATCAATGCCATCATCACTAAATCCTATGGCATAAAAGTAGCTAACTGATGGATCTTCTTTCTCTTCATGTGATATTGTTCAATAAGCAATTATGAGTATAAAATTGTACTCTACAAGACTTTAGTACAAAGTTTATATAGTATGCAAGCTAAAGCAAAGGTGGCTGTCCAAACTGGTTTATTTTACATAAAGTGAGCATTATTTTGAAAAAAACATAGTATTTTACAACCTACAGTTTGCAAGATCATTTAACAGTGATAAAATGTAATATGCTAGCATAATAAGTAAGTGAACAAGTACAAACAAGTGGCATCCATCTGCCACAACCTCTCAAGCATAGATTCTATCCATCCATACTAAGCCAAAGCTTTTCAAGTAAGGGCTCCATCCACCCATACCATTTTTCCAAATCCATCTTGAAACCATGAAAACTAACTAAGTGTGGCATTACCAAGTGATATTCATAATTGGCGACACGGCTATTCGAATCGATTAAAATCTTACTCTACAGAGGATATACAATTTTACCCACCAGATATGATCATATCATTTTGCCATGCAATTATCCCACTTCCTTTGGTCTGAGGTTAGATACCATGGCAAGGCTTTTACAAATGCTTCATTGCAACCGCTGAAGGGTTCTATTCACCCAGTCAAAAGCCCCCTCTTGTGTTGTGTGGGAATTACATGTCTAATCAAACACCTACATTCAACATATGACGAAACAAAAGTTGAGACTTTGCAAATTATTTAGACATGCCCACCCTATTTATAGGACATATGGTGGTACTATAATGCTTGGGTCAATGGCACCAATTTTGGTCCTTAAGTAACTTGGGCAAGACTACCACAAACCATAATTTCATGCATTCCGCACTAGTCTCAACAAAACACTTGCCCAAGTCTAAATCAATTTTTAGTTTTATTTTGCTAACCAAAATAGCCAGAGGTGACCCCTCTGTCTAGATTTACTAAAACATTTATTCTTATCCCAAAATGATATTTTACCAAGTATTATCAAGTTGACCATTATTAATCTAAGCATGGCTAAGCATATGAAACATCTATCACTCTAAATTTCCACCAATATTCATAGTAATTGTGGATAATATTTTTAAGGTGACAATAATAGGGATATTGTAATATCCTAAAATTCCTACAAGCTATTTAATTAAACTGAAAATCATCATTTTTACTTTTCCATGTATTTTTCTATTTTTTGCATTTAAGAAAAGGGTTTTCTCAATTTCTAGTGATGAAAAAGAATTTTTTTCAATTAATTAAAACCTGACCAAGACTTGCTAATAATTTATTTGAGTTATAAATAATCTAAAGGGGCTCTCCAAATATTTTCACAATTTTTGGAGTTTGTTTTCTATTTTTTAAATTTTCAAACTTGATTTTGTGATTAAATGAAATAAAAAATGAATTTAATCTCCAAACACTTCTCTTGGGATGCATTCCTTACTGTTGACTTAACCCAGCACTATTTTGGCCCAATTCTAGCTCGCTTGGCATCCTCTTGCATCCGCCTTCTCTGCACGAAAGTGCTTTCCCTGGACTATGCTTTCTCTCCTCTCTACTCTCTGTTGTCACCGATGAGTAGGGCCTAGTTGCATCCATTGTCTTCGACCTCACCACCCGTGGCTCGATCATTCATGCATGTTCACTGTTCTCCACACGTAATCATTGCCGATCGTTGTTTGCCAACGATTTTGGACGCCTAGCGAGCCATCGCTTTCACCTTACCCCGTCCCATTGCTGTAGTGACACTTTGTGCATGCTGTCACCTCCCATTGTCCAATCAACGTAGAGCAAGAGAGTGCTCACAAAAATCCCACCACGTAGTCATTTTCTCCTCGTGTTCTCATGCCTTTCTTGTTTGTACTTATGCCCTCCAACCACATCATAATCCTCCCTGCTCGCCACTCATTCCATTCCTATGAAAACCAGAGCTCCTTGCTCCTTGGTTTGCCAGCAATGTGAACATCGTTGTTGACACTAGCGAGCACGCTATCGTACCCACAACCACTTTGGTGAGCTTCCTTGCTTTACAGGTGTGTCACCGTTTTGTCTAAAGCCTCACTGACTCCATTCCCACGCACAATTTCACATTTGGAGCCATGTGGAGTTGGGTCATCATCACCTTCTTTGCCTCCGGCAGACACACCTATTCCAGGCTGCACCTTCCCTATTTCGGTGAGTTTTCCCTCCTTCTTTCATGTCACTTTGCGTTCCACCATCCATATCCTTATTTCATGTCTATGTGTGCTTCATTGTAGTTCTTTTCTTCTGAGTATGTCTGCCACTATGAAGTCTATTCCGCTGCCCTTGCTCACCACTGTTCGGCCACCACCGATGTCCTCCATTGTCACCAATCGCAAGGGTAGGTTCTTGTAGTCCCCAGGATGTTTCTACTGGTTCATTCCCCTGATGGTGCCTTCTCCCGCGCTTAATTTTATCCCTTCCATTGCTGCCACTTGTCACTGTCAACACAAGTCTAGCCACCTCACGTGTGTCGCCACTTGTTGTGGTCTAATCGTCGACCCCGCTTTTTGTTTTGCCGGTTCCCACCATATTGGCCATGCAATTCGTGTTGGTGAGCACTGCCCGAGCTCACCGCTGCTCTGCTCTACTTCTCCTCTCTGGTCTCTCTCTCTCTGCCAGGTAGGGCCCACCTTATGGGGGCGCTTAGAGATGCATTTCAAAATTGGGTTAGGGGTTAATTAGGTATTTAGATGATAATGGGTGCATGACATGTGGGGCCAGCCCCAAGTTTTTTGGTAAAAGTTGGGTTAAAATTTGATGTTTGGCCCACTTGTAAGAAAGATTTTAGAATTTTGTTAAAATGGAAAAAATCTGACATGTAGGGTCCATGGTCAATGGTCAGCAGTTAATAGTCAATCTCATTTTCTTTTCCAGGATTTTTTTCAAATCGAGCCAACTTCAAATGCTTGTAACTTTTGTGTTTGAACTCCAATTGAGTGAAACTTATTTCTAAAACTTTATAAAACTGTGAAATTTCTTAATATGCAAAAATTATTTGAATTTATCCTCTCTTTGTATTTATTTGGCTCTTATTTGTGTCATTTGGTTTTTATCGATCATATACCAACATCTTAGAAGTATCCAAAGTTGGACCAGAGTAAGACCAAGTGTTCAATTAGCAAGGTAAGCACCCCTTTGACCATATTGATCCTATATTTCACTATTATGTATGTTGTATTTCAAAATTATTATGCATGCGTGTAATTTTGGTAAAAATTGATATATTGGTAATGTTGGTAGTTGTATCAAATTGTTGCATTTAACCTACCTTGATAAATTGATATACTCGCTATTATCACCATAGTATTGCTATCAATTACTTGTATATTTAGTTGGGGAAGTTGTAGATAAAGTGAATAGTTGATGCTTAGTCATGCTCATATTGGTACTAGATGTATTAGGCTGGAAATTGGACAAATTGTTTAAAAATGGGAAACACATGAAATTGGTCCAGAGATGGTACTTCTATTATTTTGGTTAATAAATAAAATTGAAAAAATATTTTAGGGTTGGCCAGGACCAGTGCAAGTACACAAGACATTGGTCTGTGGTTGTCTCACCCATGTCGTTAAGGACCAATCTATTATACCATAAACCCCAATGTTCTCATAAAACCATGCATGCCTCTATTGGGAGGCCTTAGCATAATAAGTTTCCATGTTCTAGCAAGAAAACCATAGGTGTGGTAGATTGTAGGCGTTTTGGACTAGTGTGCGTATGGAGGTCACCCATATTCATTGGGGCCTTGCTGTTTCATGCAAGGGTTTACCAACACAACATGTGAGTTTTGATATGCTAGAGGACACTTCACATCTCAGGAAGGTATCATAGCATAGTTGTTGTTAGGACCGCTAATGTAAAAGTTTTATCATGCACTCAGATCGGGTACCTATGGTATCAGTGATATGTATAACATGGTGAGATATTTATGATATATGGGTAAACATGTATAACCTCTGCAGAGTGTAAAGTTATTCGAATTGTTGTGTCTCCTGTTATGGACATCGCTTGGTTATATCCCATAGTAAGTAATTTTTATGTTTCGTAAAAATGGTTTGGGTAATGCATAGTTTCTTCAACAAAAGGGTTTTGCCGTGTTCTGATAATTATGGCAGCGCACCACCTGTTTAAATTATGCTACTTATGCATTACTATTATTTGTTTATCCATGTCAAATGCTTTTACACTTTTTGTTTGCAATCTATTACTCTCTACTGAAAAAAGCTAGTTTCGTGTAAATAAAACTAGAATAGACAGCCACATTTGACTTAGCTTTTTATAATATAGTACATTACTATAAAGTCTTGTGAAGTACTCCCTCTAGTTCACAAAACAAGCTATTTTGGACATCCACACGATCCCCAAAATACAACTTTGACTAATAATTACTATTAAACATATTTGTAAAATCTAATAGAATTATAATATTATGAAAATAATTTTCAAGATGAATATACACATATGATTTTTCTTGTATCTAATCTAAATATTTAAAAGTATATCAATAGCCAAAGTTTTTAATGTTTAACCCCACGTGTTAAAAAATGACTTGTTTTTTGTGAACCGGAGAGAGAGATAATTTTGTACTCACAATTGCTTATTGAATACTATCAGAGCGAGAAGAAGGCAATCCCTTGGTTGCCTACTTTTACACTGTAGGTTTGGGCAACGTTGACGTCGATTACTAAGGTTTGATCCTAGTCAGTTGCTTGTGGTTAGGCTGAGGCATACTAGCTGGTTTCTATTGCCTCTTTATCCTTATTCCACTGCAAACTTTATGCCATGTGAACTATTTGGCCGGTTGGCCCTTTTTATTATAATACTAGTCATGTATGACTTAATTTTGATTGTTTAATCATATCATGCTAGTCTATTTATTTAATTGTGTATGGATGTTATATGAATGTTATTGTATGTGTGTGTTAGGCACTGATTATAAGACTAGCATGGGAACACATGTGGATTTGGAACACAAATTTTGGGACCCGACAAATATTCTATTTCCATAGGAAGGGTAATGTGACAAGTAGGCATTAACTAATTCCTAATCACAACATTGCAATTTAAACTAGAATAATTGCATGCATAATAGTTTGAGAAAAAAATACATAACATTAAAATATATGATCAACATGGTCAAAGGGGGTGCTTGTCTTGCTCGTTGAATAGATGTTCTTCTTCTAGACCAACTTTAAAAGTTTATGGCACATAGATATCTAACCATAAAAGGCCAAAAACATAAATAAACATGAAATACATCCAAACAGATAGAAAATTCAAGTATTTTTCTATATTATGAAATTTTATAATTTTAGAAAAAATTTACAAACAAGCTTCCTTAATTTAAAGTTTATATGCAAAAGGTATGAGCATTTGAAATTTCTCGGGAGAGAAAATCCTAGAAGAGAGAGATAGAGAAAGTATTGTGCACGATTTTTATTTAATTTCTATTTTTCTTTCTATTTGATAATTAGACTTTATTACATCATTAGACTGATGGGTGAGGCTGGGTTTACAGTGACAAGGGACCAGTATGTTAGTGAAACACAACTTTAAATATGATTTAAATATAACTCTAATTAATTAACCTACTCAGACCCACATATCAGACACTGTACTTAATTAATTGATGTTAATTAAGTTAATCTAATCTTGATCGATCATCATTAGAGTTAAATACCAGGGCCAACTTGTCATACACAAATGATAGGGAACAGCGAGGTTGGCCATGGTCGAGCTCAAAAATGAGCTTACCGATAGTGAGGTAATGGCAAAAGGGCATGGGGGAGCTCAGGACCGAGACATGGAGGTCATGGCAAAGCTCTGGGAAGTGATAGCAGCCGATAACATGCCAATACGGTAGCACTATGGACGATGGCCACGGCTAGAAAAACCATTTGCTTAAGCCAAATCAAGTGGCGACCAAGCATTTGGGGCTCACCACGAACACGATGACAGGGTCGGTGATGGTGGAGGTGGTCAGAGATGACCGAATGGTGGTGAACAGAAGCGGCAGTGGTGAGCTTCATGGTGACGACCAACATCAGAGGGAGGGGGCTGTAAAGGAGCACATATCTTGATTGAGGACAGCAAGGTCAAGCTAAAAAATGACCATGGCATGGCCGGAGGCTCACCATAGAAGGAGCTACGCGTTGGCGATGGCAACGGTTGAAGACGAAGACGACGAAGTGGATCCAACAAGGTACTATATGAACCAAGAAATTGGTTGAGGACTTTTGAAGAGGAGACAAAACAATTCAAGGTGACATGGGTGTTGAGGGTAAGATTCACTTGGAAGGGCATGGCCCACGGTGGAGCATGACAGTGGGTGCTCACTAGAGTTAAGGATGATGGTGGCATTCTGGCGAAAGTGTGGAGGAGACAAGCTGCTACCGGGCAGAATGAAAGTAGCAAGGAGTGTTGAGCAAGGTGACGCAGTTGGGGAAGGCTTTTATGGTGAGAAACTCCACAAGATGTTGCGGCTGCTCAGGAGAAAACTCAAAAAATGCCGTGCTGCGATGGCTTGCGACGGACACTAAGCTTGACTTGCAGGAGCGGGTAGCATGGGCTTTGTGTGGATGCGGTCGCAGAAGTCAAACGCGTTGGCTTTTGTAGTCGCACTATAGAGCTACAGTGAACTTTGTTCCTTCTCCAATAGTGGTCGTGCGACATAGGAGACGACAGCTAACACATGGGCCCGACTAGCAACGAGAAAGGAAGAAGAGAGGATAGAAAATGGGTTGAGTGAAGGTGCCTTCATGTGGGGAAAGCAGAAAGGGAGATGGCTCGGGATGGCTGGCTTATGGCCCGGTTTTGGGTCAAAACAGGAATGGGCCAAGTGATGAGATTTTAATGGCCCGGCCCAATAACAAGGATGAGATTTTAATTATTTTTTGAATTGATTTAGAACTCAAATAAATTATTTCCAAGCTCTTGTCAAGTTTGAAGTAATTACAAGAAAATATTTTTAGCTACTGGAAATTAAGAAAACCTTTTCTTTAAAGTAGAGATTTTTGAAAATGCATGAAAACGAAGAAATAATGATTTTAACATTAATTAAACATATTTTAAAATTTTGGGACTTTGCAATACGACACAAATGCGCACAATAATAAGATGGCATATACATCTGGTAAGAAGAGTTTTGGTACTAGCGTGGATCAACAATTGAGAAGATACTATGAAGAATACAATACAGCCTTATGTGCGACTAGTTAGTTGGCAGCGTGCTGCTACGGGAACTGCTAATTCTATACATCTAATATACCTGAAAAATATAAATATTAGCGTACTTAAATTTTTTATATATCTACAAATACGAATACATCTAAATTACGAGGAATATTCAGTTGTCGGATTTAACTTTTAACAAATATAACACATATTATCTCCATGATGTATGGGTTCCACCTGACATCTCATATTATATGGAATAAAAAACATACTCAATGTTAATTGGTCTGTTTATACTTAATAATTGTCTCTTTTTGTTAATCTCGCCACGTAGCACGCGATGGTTTAAACGGATCCCAAATTGGAGGCTCGCATCAAAACATACAGCGAGTTGAATCTTGCAAGCAAAAAAAAAAACTAATAATTGAACCATCCAATCATAGATTGATAGATGCCATCTCAACATCTCACTTGCGGTCTCGAAAAAAAACATCTCACTTGTGGTCTCAAAAAAAAAACATCTCACTCGTGTGAGAGGCAGTCCTGACAACCCATGAGTCCATGGCTCATTTTTTACTTAGTGAACAATCGTTACCCGATGGATTACATGTGGGACCTTTTGTAGGTTTGGCCTATCCATCAGTTGCAAAGTAAGGAAATGCAAACACCACCTGTGTGAGGCTCTCGTCATTTCTCCAGGCCTCCCCTCAACACCTGTGAATGGCAGCAAAATTGGACGGCCAGGATGCCAAAAGGAAATAATTGTATGGGACATATCAGAGCATATACTGTACTTTCTACAGTAAACGTGGCGTTGGGGAGCTGAGGTAGCCGTACCTCTCCAAGATTAGTATTATATATATATGATTTGTAAATGTTTTTAGAAAGGGTAGGAATTATGGCCAACGCAAATCTTGTACATAAATCCATTGTTCAAGAAAACGTTAGCTTTCTACCATATTATATGTCCTTAGGGGGTGATCATTTAGGGTTTTTTTTTGCTTATGACTGAAAAGCACGATAGCTGGCTGAAAAACACTGTAGCTAACAGAGACTTATTTAGTATAATTAAATTTAAAAAAATTAAAAAATATATAAAAAAATATGGTAGCCCATTACGTATAATACAAACAAATACCAGAAAAAAGGACAAAAAAGCTCAACAAAAAGCCAAAAGTTCAGAAAAAGACGAAATATATGAATAGTGAAAAATAAGCCGGAAGCCAGAAGCTGAAACTCTTTTGATCACCACCTTATTTTTGCTCCTATTTGCTAATGCGCACCACACCCTATATATTATTATACAAGGAAAATCCTGGAGCTATTATAAATAGAAAAGGTATTAGACATGGATAGATCAGTTTTTATATACCCAATCATTCTAACAATACTAATATCATTGTGCCCAAGTGTTCCGTGGTAGGGCTTATCTTATGCTTAGGAAAATACATTGATCTAGAGGACAATTGTGCATACGAAGAGAGACTGGGAAAAAAATGATACGTAGCCCCAAACTCTCCTAGACATGCATCTTTATTGATACTATTTTTATATATTTAGACTATTATTAGTTAGTACTAATGTTTAAGTCTACGAAACTTGATGGGCACAGTTGAAAGTGGTATCCACCTAGCCGGGCGGATGTGTACTGCAGTCTCCAGTTAGGCCTGTACTTATTTGATCCCTCGAAGACGGTAGATGACTCTGATGTTGTATGCACAATGCTCGTGCGGTCATTTCACTTTTAAGCAAGATGGCTACTTCCTTAACAAAAGTACGGTTTTCGACTACAGCTAATAATTTTTATTTTAGTTTTTATCTATATTTTAAAATAACGGTGGACGATAGAGTCACTGACGTGGATAATGTACAGTTTTAATATGAGAAGTCGTTTGGAGAACAGTTTCGAAAAACCGTCTTATTTATTTCGACTTTTCGAAAAACTACTTGGAGAAATCTTCAAACGGTTTTAAGAAGCCGTTTCGTTTATTTTGGATTTTAGCGAAACCGTTTAGACAAACATCTCTATTTATTTTAATTTTTAAAGAAGCTAAAATCAAAAGCCACAAAAATATAAAAAAGAACAGGCACATCTATTCCATTGACTGATTTCATGTTCTCTTTAACAAGTCCTTGCCCACTCGGGCATTAGGGCTTATATGCTAAGTGTGCGTCGACCCACGCGCGTGCGTGCGTGATGCGAGTCTGCCACTGCTTGAGTGGATTTTGTGCAGGACGGTGATGCGAGTCTGCCACTGCTTGAGTGGATTTGTGCAGGACGGCCGGTCGCTAGCGCGTGCGCATAGGCTTATTCTCTTTTGAAGACTTGGGGCAAGTTAACGGAAATTTTCGTTTGCATTTCAGGTAAACCAATTTAACTCTAAAGAAACCTAAAAAACTCACATGTTCTAAACGGGACCTTTATCAAGGTTGTTAGTATCGCGATACGTATCGTAAGTATCATATGATCCTATCAGAGATAGATGATACAGATCGCAATATGAATTGAAATAAGATGGTATCGCAGTAGAATTGTGATCCTATTCGTAGAATCGTTTGGATCGGGTAGGATTGTAGTAGGATCGCAGTGGAATCGTGATCCTGACAACAAACTATATTAGTATATAAAATTTGATATTACATATTGCTAATTTAAATTGCAATAGTTTAATTTGCTTTGTTTTGTTGTCTACATGTTGTTCTAAGGTAAAAAAGTATTATCATTGATATATTGCATTTTTAGATTATTAATTTATTAAAAAGAATTAAATAAGTGTCAAAAATCAACCTTAATTCAATATAACATGAATGAATGTACTCAAATTACAAAATTAAATTCAAAACATCTACTATAGACTTGTATATTTAGAAATTAATTCAATTTTTATATAAAATATGTTTGCTTTTAAAAATTTAATAGAATCGTGATTCTACGATCCGATTCCGTCAGACAAAAAATGATCCTACCTAGTATCGTGATTTTGACAACCTTGGCCTTTACTGGTAGTTTCACAATGTATTTTCAGCTTTTGTTTTCAGAAAACAATAATTTAGTTGAAAATAAAAACACTTGTGGTTAAGTTTCTTTCTCTAAATATTCATATTTGTACAACACATTGTTTGGTCCGTTATTATTTAAGGCTTGTAGCATATATTATTTTCAAAATTTTACTCCAACTCTAAACATAGCTCAATTTGATTTTTGTTGTCGTCGTCGTTGTTGTTATTATTATTGTTGTTGTTGTTGTTTTAATTCAATAAATATTTTATCTTGAGTGTCTAATTTGAGATCGACCTCACGGCCGATAACTCACGTGGAGATGACACGTGGCAGCCCCCCCTCCCCTTCAATTCTTCCCCACCGATGAACTCATCATCCTACCCTCCTTCCTCAGTCCCAGCATCACTGTTTCAAATAGAAACTTTCAATTCCAAAGCTTTCAAATAAAAAAAAACCAATTCCGAAACATTCAAAACCGAAGCATTCAAATCGGAATTTTCAATTCCGAAACTTTCTAAACCAAAACATTCAAATCGAAAAAAACTCAATTCCGAAACTTTAAAGATTGGATCGCAACAAATTCAAACCAAACCTTTCAAATCGGATTACAAAAACACCCAAATCGGAAACTTCCTGATCCGAAAATTCGAATATACACAAAACTTCGAATCGGACCTCCTAGACGACAGGTGGGCTCCCGGCTGCGCGGACGGCGGGCGAGTGGCGCTCGGCTCCTGGGTGCGGTAGTGGTGGACAGACCGCGACGGAGCACGGCGTCAAGACGGCCGTGCGTTTTCTTCTCAGGAGATAGCGGCGCGGGGAACCAGACAGAGGAGGCGAACAGGAAAGAGGACGATGAGACGAGGGAGGAGTGGTTGCTCCATTGGCAAGCAGGGATGGCTCCGTCCGTCCACGTGTCGGGCATCGGAGCTGCGTCCGTATAGAAGGCATTGGTGCAGCTGACCACAAAGGTCCCGTTTAAAATTGGTGTTGACCATCTTAAGAAGTGATTTTGTTTAAAAACCGATTTTTAAAAGCCAAAGTTACAGCTGTTTAGAATATGAACTAAGTTTTCTGTTTACTCTTTACCTAAAGCTGATTGCAAAGTAAACTTTAGGAGAGTATGGGCCTGTTTGTTTTGGCTGCGGCTTATGACTTTTGGTTAAAAATTTTGAATTTTGGCTGTTTACGGTACAGATTACGGAGAGACCGATACTCACTTACAATTTTGGTTGATACAGATGTTGGGCTTTTAACGTGTACAACGTTTAACTTGTAGACCCCATTTTGAAAAATACTTCGTTTGAAAGTTAGGTACTGTAGCGGCTGCGAAAAGCCGGCCGACTGGAGACCAACCGAACAGGCCCTATGCCACGTCGGCCACAATCATCTTTGCCGTCAGATCTAATATGAATGAATCAACGTGGCCCTCCATACACCGCGTAAAATCTGGTGTGCGCTAAAAAGAAAGTTCTGGACTACACGACTACATGTAGTGCTACATGGATTACTAATCCAACAAAAATATCTGCCAGGGAGGAGCCCAGAAAAAAATATATACTTCACATGGAAATAATCTACAAGACTCATCTCCACATTCAGCAAACGCACTCACTCACAAACTCATGATCTCACGGTCACAGCATATGCATGCCGGATCTCTTAAATGGTTCTTCTCCGTTGTCACAATGGGCTGGCTCAGAACTCTATACAATTTTTCCGATGTTCATTCCACAACTTCAGTTCTATATTGGGACTAGCCCAACATAAGATCTTACATGATAAAATTTTCCTAAGTTCAAAAATAGCGGACTAGATACCCAGTTAGAGAAGATTAAGCTGTGTCTGATTTAGGGTAAAGATAACCAGATTAGCAAACCATAACCATTTAGGTTAGCTTAACCCATATATTGTATTTGGCAACCATCTTTAATCTAGACTATTGTTAGGCTAGATTTGTTTGGTTAGCTAGGTTAGCAATAAGAAAGTTAAGAGGGTTAGTTGTGTTAGGTTAGCTTATTCTACCAATTTTGTAAGTTAACTTAATCCTAAGTTAGGAGGGTTAAAAGTCTTTGATCGAGTTAAGTTAATCCTCTCTAACCCAATGTTGTTCGAAAGGTTAAACCTCTTACCCAACTCTTAAACCCCGAACCAAAATGGGCCAAAACTTTGAAATATGAAAACCGAGGTCGCATGATAATACTTTGGTCAAATCATTCCTTAGAACCGTTCATAATATCCCATTAAAAAGTTTTTCGTAACAAAGGGTGGATTCAATCCTAGTTTTGTGAAAACAAAAGTGTTTTCATATTTGCTAATATCAGACTAAAATTCCATAATTTTCTTGGTCTAATGTTAACAAACATGAGAGAAGAAGCTATTTAGAGTCTCTGAAGAGTTTGTGTTGGCATTTTTCAAGGCGTGACGATTGCAATGGCATTTTTGAAACTAGTGGCATTTATCTAATTAACCCAAAATTAATAAACGAATTTTAATTGATGAAATTTGTGCCACTTGAATCCTTAAACATGCAGACATTTGTTGTACTAATTAGGTCCATGAAATTGAAAAAGGTAAAATAAATAAGACACTAACGTGAAACATGCAGGGTCGGTATATATGGTGATGTAAACTGGTCGTACGTGCGGGTTGTATTCAGCGTGCATTCTTTGAACGTCCCACTAATTTCCTGTTCAACATTGTTCGGCTTATCGGTGCCACCTCCACGATCGCTGACCGTTGACTACCTTGTCTCATTGGTACCCATTCCATTTTAGTTTTATTTTTTACTTTAGTTATTAACTTTTAAATGGTATATTTTTTAAGATAACGTCTCCTAGTTAATTATAGTACACATGTACTAACTTCAGTTATACCAGCTAAAATCGTATGTTACTATCTTTTTTCGTAATTTCTCTTATGAACAGTCAGAATTCAAAAATTTAAACTAAAAATCATTAGCCACAGCTCAAAAAACCTATCAACATACGGTACTACTACTAGAAAAATATTCCTGCACACAGGTCGCTCTCCACCTATATGATTGCACACGTACAGCATATCCTACCACCATGCAACCAGATGCCTATATAAACGCATGAAACCCTACACAATTTCACAAGCAAAAAACTCGTAAATCCATTAAGCAACCCTTAGCTGCAGATCTCATCCAAACAAGCAAACAATATGGAATTTCGCAGTAGTGCGAGATGTCTCGCAACTGCTTCCTTGCTTATTGCCACTGCTGGTTGCACCCTTTTCTGCAGTGCACTTGCAGTTCGTGAGCTGAGTAACTCGGCCATGGTGGAGAGGCACGAGCAGTGGATGGCGCAGTACGGACGCGTCTACAAGAACGCCGCCGAGAAGGCACGGCGATTCGAGGTATTCAAGGCTAACCTTGCGTTCATCGAGTCGTTTAACGCAGGAAACCACAAGTTTTGGCTCAGTGCCAACCAGTTCGCAGACCTCACCAACGACGAGTTTAGGGCGTCTAAGACTAACCAACTAGGCTTCAAGGGTAAGTCCGCTAGGGTTCCTACAGGGTTCAAGTATGAAAACGTTAGTCTTGCTGCGATTCCTACGAGCGTGGATTGGAGGACCAAGGGTGCTGTCACTCCAGTTAAGAACCAAGGAGGCTGTGGTAAGTACATATACACATATACTTCACAGAACTATATACGCTACCACTGTACTACAAGCACATGTGAGACCTGGTAATAATATTGCAATATGTATGGCACTATGGCAGGGTGTTGCTGGGCGTTTTCGGCTGTCGCAGCGATGGAGGGCGTTGTCAAACTGGCAACCGACAAGCTCATCTCCCTGTCTGAGCAAGAGCTGGTTGACTGCGATGTCAATGGCGATGACCAGGGCTGTGGTGGCGGCCTCATGGACAGTGCCTTCAAGTACATCATCGAGAAGGGTGGCCTCACCACCGAGACAAACTACCCGTACATGGGACTAGATAGTACCTGCAAGGCAGCAAGGGCGGCCAACCATGCCGCGTCCATTAAGGGCTACGAGGATGTGCCGGCCAACAATGAGGCCGCCCTCATGAAGGCAGTCGCCAATCAGCCTGTGTCAGTGGCTGTAGAAGGCAGTAGCCCGGCATTTCAGTTTTATTCCGGTGGCGTGATTACTAAATCTTGCGGCACCAACCTGGACCATGGGATAACTGCAATCGGCTACGGCACGGCGAGTGACGGCACGAAGTACTGGCTGATGAAGAACTCATGGGGCACATCTTGGGGGGAGAAAGGGTATGTCAGAATAAAGAAGGACGCTGCAGACAGCGAGGGCATGTGTGGCCTTGCCATGATGCCTTCGTATCCTACTAAGTAGTGAGGGATTAATTGTCCTTCCTACAGCATATTTTACATGAAGACCTAGCTACATGCCCACAAAAAATAACCGGTCTCCACTTTACAAGTATACAAACGGAGTACTGCCTTTATATGTTTTATCACAAGAGCTTTATGTATTACTGTACCACAGTAACAAGCCATAAACTGGTCAACATGGAAAAGTTTGCTTGAGGGCTCAAGGCTCTCTAATATATGTTTTGTGATACCGATACGATATGTGTCACTACAACAGAACTGAGATGTGAGGATATCTAATTGAGGGGAGAACAAGCGCTCGGACTAACGATGTAAACTTTTCCACCTAAGAGGTTTGTACAACGCAACATTTGAGGATATCGTGTGCAACATTTTGTATCAGTGCACACAACATCATGAACTAACACTTGCAACATCAATAAATTATGAGAAAAACTCTTATACAACTTCTTATTCGACAAAAAATTTGAGTTGCATTTGAGATCTTCTTATTCGATATACAACTTCGGTGTGTTTGAGAACCAGTCAAAAAAGTCTAAAACAATGGAATGGTATCAACACCTACAACATCTCAAATATTCAGATGAAACAAGTTGGGAACACATTCTAAATAAAACTGAAAAGAGTACACATTTCCGTACTACTTAAAATTTAGACTCTTACGGTGAGTCCTTTCTCCTCCCACTCCCACAGAAAGTTTGGCGCCGACAAGTGGGGCCACGTTCTAAAACATCTCTAACAAAACGTAATAAACTAACTTGAACACAACAACATCGTCCCCCCTAATAACTTAACCACCTCCCTAAAAAATCTCGAACGGAAATAGAGTATGATGCAGATCACAAAGAAATTCGACTGGGTGTGGTTGCGGAGATGAGGGTGCGGTGTAGGTCAAGCACGACTACAGAGGCGTAAAGCCTGTCTAAGCAGAGCTTGGCCAAGCGCGGTGGCGTAGCCGATGGCATGGAGTAGGTTGAGCCCAGTGATGACAACTTGATATATTGGTATAACATGTTTTATATCTGTAGCAAAGCACGGGTATTCAAGTAGCTAAAAAAAGCATTCAGCACTTGCAACATTTGGAAAACAACGAAACATTTTCAGATAGCTACTACAACATTTCAATGAATTGTTACCACAAGATGGAAGAGACATCCACAACATCTGAGATGCTTTATCCCCTTCCCTATCTCCGTCAAATTAGTTTAATTGAAATGGTCCAAGTAAATTATAGAAATGATTCTTGTACTTAGAGGTCTTAGTGTGATGGTTGATACACAATTAAGAACCATGGGGTCTAAAATCCCTCTCCACTCCCTTCCAAGTATTTAATTGTGTGCTAATTATAAAATTAGTGTTACTAAGCATAATGGTACAAGAGGATACTTCTAAGCATCAATATAACAGTGCGGATCTTTGTTAAATTAGTTTAACTGAAAATGGTCTATGTAAATTATAGAAAAGGTTCTTGTACTTAGAGGTCTTAGTGTGATGGTTGCTACACTAATAGATTAAGAACCATGGGGTTTAAAATCCCTCTCCTCTCCCTTCCAAGTATTTAATTGTGTGCTAATTATAAAATTAGTGTTACTAAGCACAATGGTACAAGGGGATACTTCTAAGCATCAATATAACAATGCGGCCACGCCTGCATGCATAGTGTTGCTTCTTGGCTGCGTAGTGCATGTATTTAAGTAGAGCATGCAATGGGGAACTGATGCTTAGTGCATGGTAATGGTCATCAGTTAGTACATGGTAATGTGCAAATGACCATCAGTTACAGTAGCATTTCATTGCAATTAAAATGCATGAGATTGGACCTTGTGGCCTTTCAATGCACCTCTCCTTGGCTATATATATGTGAGCCTTCTGTGAAGCTAGAAAGTGTAACAGAGAACATAGTACACACATGAAATTAAACACTATTCCTTAATCATCAAGGGAACTATCCCAGTAGAAGGACAAGAGGTGAGAAAACTCATATATGCGAGAAGCTAACATGTCGCAAGGTGGGTTTGTGCGTTGTATGATATTATAGTTTCTGTATTTTTCTTACAATCTCTTCCTTCACTCTGTAAAATAAAGGAGGTCCACTAGAGGGGGAGGGGATGAATAGGCAGTTTTAATGTTCACTTTGGCCAAAATCGTTGTATATGCAGAAGCATCAATCAAAACGGTTTTGTACAATTAAAACCTAAATCAACTAGTATCAACTAAGTGCATCAACAATCTAAGTCTATGTCAACATTTGCAATCTTAAGGTGACAAACAATCAATTCAATTTTAGGAATGTAAATTGCGCAATGTAAAGCACAAGAGAGCAAACCAACACAAGATGACACGGTCTCTATTTACCATAATGTTTGAAGATTTGCCAGTCTCTCCTAATCCAAGTTGAGGTAAACCAAAACAAATTGGGTTGGCTCCGTGAATTAAGCTAAACACCTTGAATCCACGAATGGTAGCTCTTTTCTCCCAAGATAGGCGAGCTCCAATCTTCACAACACATCAAGCCTTCTTACAAGCTTCTTGAAAAGATCACCGGACCATGACATGTCCACACCGTATAGGTGTCGACAAACACAAAATGTAACAAGCCAAGTCGCTCTAGTGGATATACAATCCAACTCTAGATTCAACACATGCATAAGTATGTACACAATACACCTCTAAATGCAACACATGCAACTAGAGCTCTCCCTTCAAGCTCACAAAGTGCAACATATGCACAAATGGAGAGAAGAGGCTTGAGAATGAAATGGAGTGCCAAGAACTAACAACTAGAAACTCTAACTACAATGCCTCTCAAATCTCTCAGGGATTGCTCTATAAGCTCTCAAGGCTTTACTCTCAATTGTATGCATCAAATGAGTGTGGGAGCAGCAGCAAAAACCTCAATAGTTGGCTTCTTTTATAGCCCCTCAAAGAAACTAGCCATTGGGAACAAAATTCCCTAAAAATACAAATTTGGATATTCCTAATGACCTAATTCGGACATTTCTAATTACCCAATTTGGACATTCCCAATTAGCAATTTTGGACATTCTCCAATGGTCACAAATACACATGGCAACTAGCTGTTGTTGTAGGCAAATTATGACATTGCAAATTCACTAATTTGAACATTTCTAATTTCCAAAATTCAGACATTCCCAATCCTATAATCCAAATCAGCTCCAAAACACACCTCCTATCAAAATGTCCTAAAATATAAATTCGGACATTCCTAAACATAGGATTATGACAATTCTATTTGCAGATTCAGACAAACTCACAACACAACCTAAAAAGGATAACTTTTTACTCCAAAATCTGATTTAGGTGATGTTGGGCTCTACAGAACATTTATATGGAGGGCTACAACTTCCATCCAATTTCAAGATCTAAAACAGTATAGATAATTCCATAGAACACAAACTCCAATGTGGCCACACAAGTCAAATATAATTTTCTTGAAATTTCTAAGATAGACTTGATCAAGAGCATGACTACAAGCTAGCAAGAATCAAGAAATGATGAATGCATAACAAATAATATAACTAGAAGAGATAAAGCAAACATGATTGATCTATCAACGTATTATGAAACTCAAGCTACTAGACAAGACCCCTATTAATAGTACGGCAAGTTATACTAACAATTCGATCTCCCAATCAAACACTGAGACCAGTAGAATAACTAAGACACATATCCTTAGCTTATACTAGTTACCTTTGACTTGTGCATCTATGTTGGAGCTTTCTTATGATGATGATGATGATCTTCTCTTCAAGTTTGGGTCCTTGTCTTGTACATCAACACATGGTGAACCCCCTCATGTCATGATCTTGTCTTGGTGACCATCCACACATGATACCATCCATCCTCCCAAACCTTAACTTGATGACCATCAATACATAATGCCATCTAAAGTCTTCATCATCATGTGGACCTATACCCATTTCACCAACTTTTGGAGAATGTTAGTCCAACACATCCGGTTGTCATTAATTGCTAAAACACACCATTAACACATAATAGAGAGACTAGATCCTTCAATCTCTCCATTTTTTTATGATTGATGACAACCAAATTACAAATAATTGTTTAAATCAATTTTGGAGATATGTCAACTACATAAGCATCATATACACAAGGGATGGTTTCAAAGTAAGGATCCTCTATGTGTTGATAAAGAACATGGATCAATTCTAATGAAATCACATAATATAGAGTGAACTCCTCCTAAATATGTGCATACATATATATGAGTTAGAACAATATGCACATATTCAAGTTAATAACTTTGGTGGAGTTATCCATATATTTTGGATCCGTGGGATGCACAAGATATAAGACTATCACATTGGATGCATGCCTTCAAAGATTTTTCCTCTTTCCATCCAAATGAGTGTATTGGATCCAAGGGATGCAACAAGACATCAAAGTATGATATTGGATGCATACCTCCAAAGATTTTCATCTTTCCATCCAACTAAGACTAAACAATAACAAAAGTATTAGTCGTACATTTAGATTTGTCATTAATCACTGAAACCAAATTTAATGAGCTTGAACTTACACCTCCCTCCCCTCCCCCTCTCACCTTGTTACTGCTTCAATGTAGTATTTCCTGTCGTCACCACACTATTTATGGCTGGATTTTGTGGGTCCGATGCTAGGGAGGAGTCATATCCATTGAGAAGGTTTTGTTGTTGGGTTGGAGTCACTAGAGGAGGAGGATGGAAGGGTAATGACATCCGATGGAAATGGACGTACGGTGGCTAGCATTATCCTTGTAATATTTCGTCGGATTTGTATTCGTCATCCTAATTTGGAAAGTGCAGTCATCCCAATTCATTGGGTTTAGTTTTCAAATTAGTCATTGCTAGACCCAGAAAATTAATGTTGAATTTTATTCACATACCATGTTAGTCCCATGATTAGTAACTAGAACACACATATCACATTGCTACATCACGTCCATACACGAATAAATAAAACATACTAGCATAAATATTAAGCAGTCATACATAAGTCTATAAGATCGAGTTTACGCAAATGAGCCAACTGACCATATATTCATAAAAGAAAGTACTTGTAGTGAAAATAAATGATAAGTAAAGGATAACGACCCATGTGGTATGTCTCAGCCCAAAGGCAACCGATTGGGATCAACACCTAGTAATTGCAGTCATCACCACCAAATCCCCTATCATAAAAGTAGCCAATCGAGGGATTTTCTTTCCCTTGATCTGTTAGTGTTCAACGAGCAATTATGAGTACAAAATTACACTCCACAAGACTTTAAAGCAACATTTATATAGTATGCAATTATAGACAAGGGTGGCTATCATATCTAGTTTATTTTGCACAAACTAATCTTTCATTTCCAATGGTTATAGTAATTTCCAAACAACAGTTTGCATGAACAATTGACAGTAATATAAGTACCATATAAGCATAATAAGCAAGTAAAAACAAGTGGTGGCCCTTTGCCACAACAATCTAGCATGGATTCCAATCATCCACACCGAAACCTAAGCTTTTCAAGCATGGATTCCTACCATTCATATCATTCTCAAAACCATTTGAAAATAATAAAATCTAATGAATTGTGGTATTAGCAAGCGATATCCATAACTGGGAACATGGCTATTTGAATAGATCGAGATCTGACTATGTAGAGGATGTACAACTTTACCCACAAGTAGTAATCAACTTACAATGTCAGCCACTACACGCTTTCATGGGAGTGCAACTAAAGTGATTATCACAAGACCTTTGCAATGTATCATCCTAACCTTATTCCGCTAGCTAATATTTCATCACTGAAGGGTTTCATCCACCTTGTCGGAAGCCCCCCCTCTTGCACCATCTGGGAAATACATGTCTAACTTACACCCATATTCAACCAATGGGGTTGAGACTTACCAAATTATTTAGCCAGGTCCACTCCATTTTTGGAACATGTGGTTGCACGGTGGTGCTTGGGTCAACGGCGCCAAAGTTTAGTCATTAAGTGACTCAGGAAAGATTACCACAAACCATGATCTCGTGCTAACTGCACCATCTCAACAAACCACTTTCATAAATCTAAATTATTTTTTAGTTTTATTTTGATAACCAAAATATTCAAAGGTAACCTCTCCATCTAGATTTATGCTAAATATTTTCCCTAGCCCAAAAAGATTACTATGCAAACTTTTACCAACTTTACCAATATTGTTCTAAGCATGGCTAAACAAATGACACATATGCCACTATAAAATTCCACATTTATTCATAGTAATGGTGGATAATTGATGAGGATTGAATATATCCTTAATTATGACTTTTGTAGGACCGGACAGCAAAGAGAGGGGAATGGTGCCTTCAAATTCTCCCCAAGTATTCACTTAACCCTTTTCTCCAATAGCTACTGAGCTATGAAGACTAGGATTGAAAACGCACTCGAAATACCAGAACAACAGAGAGAGTACAACAGAAAACTGACTGTGGTCGGAGACTGGAACTGTGGTCGAAAACTTACAATGTGGTTGAGAACAGACAATGTGGTTGTAAACTAGACAACGTGGTCGAGAACAGACAACGTGGTCGGAAATCGACTATTGAACAGAAAACTCTGTAGTCGATAACCACCGAGACCAAAACCAACGCGATCGAAATGAGTGCAGTCAGAACCTGATGTAGTCATAGACAATGTGATCGAATGCCAACCAGTGGTTGAATAATCAACATTGTCATAATCAATCAGCACAGTGGTCCTAACCAACATGGTCATAAGCCAATGAGTGGTCGAACAACCAACATGGTCGAAACCAGACTGCTACTCAAAAGATCAACATGGTCGTAAAACCTACGTGGTCGTAAGCCAACAGGTGGTCGAACAACCAACATGGTTGACAACACACAAAGCAATTGGAAGTCCAAATGTGATTGAAAATAGAGCAATACTATCTGAGACTCGATTGTGGTTGAAACCACCATGATCGTAAAGGCAATCGAGACATCAGACAGTAACCATCGCGACTGTTTCAGATCTGACTGAAAACCAAAGATTGCAGTAACCAAAAGATTAAACGTGGTCGAACAGCAGAGCGATGCGGTCGGAAACTTGACCGTGGTCAAATCTAGAGGCGGTCATAACAGCGAACGAAGAATAGAGGAAAGCAGATAGCGCACGACCACCAGATCCAAACTCCAAAGAACTTTTGATTAAAAGATCAATCGTCCAAGAAACTTTGTACACAACTAGATTAAGATCTCAAGAGGTTGCTCTAATCTTTAATTGAAACACATAGCAACCAAATCGAGAGCTTTCTGGGATTTCACCAAAAGTGCTCAAATCCGAAAATGAGAGAGTGAAAAGTTAATCAAACCTTGCTCATGGGAATAGAACAACCAAGGTGGCTTTGAGTATGATTTTCCAATATATAGCAAGTTAGATCATCAATAAAACAGGGAAGACCATTCTCTCAGATCAAGAAAGGAAAGACACGATCAAAGAACAGAGAAAACTAAGAACACAAATGAACAAGACCAAGCCAACTCAATACCAAATAGACAATAAGACACAAATGGAAGATCAAAGATAGATGTATTGCTCTGATGATTAGTTTCACAGCCACTCCCCTTAGGAGGACCAAACTCTAACCCTAGATCTGCCACACACTCTCTGACCTAACAACCACGGAGGGAGGAAGAGCTACCTACCACCAGACCTACTCACGGTCTGCCTTAAGCCTCAACTAACTCTTGCCTCCACTCCCCTTTTCATAGACTCACAAACGAACCCTAGACCTAATGGGTCCAACCACTAGTCCAAACCGGGGATACCCCGTTAACCCCACCTAATATCAGGTTTTACTCATGCACGCTTCTCAAAGCAGCTTACATGTGGCCCCAATGACTTGTCGCCAAGCCTCTCACGTGTCCAGATCCCACTGAACCATCCTCGCTTACAAACGACCCAAGTCACTTGGCGCACCACATCCTTTTCCTTGTGCATGACCACACCCGGCATCCTTGACCGTCTGGACCTCGACTCCTCCCTGAGCCTTGTCCCGATGCACGTCGTCATTGCCCGTCATGTCCATCTTTGGTAGCTCCTGCTCTGGTTCCTCATCGTCCTGGCTTGCAACCACCTCACTAGCCTCGATCATCTTTGGCGTCTCCTTGATCGTTCTGGACCTCAACACCTCCCTGTACCTAGTCCCAGTCCTCCAACGCCTCACCATGACATAGCTCCGAAGTCCTACAACCAACACAAACATGCAAACCATCACATAGCACCATACAATAAACAAGAATCATCGATTTACATAATAAAAAATGTATCAATCACAGCACGCCAACTGGTCTTAAATAACTTACGACTACTCTGATGAAAAGCACAAGAGGTGCTCGTCCTAGCCCTTGAAGTCCTACCAGCAGTCCACGACCACTCAGCAAGTCGTTACAACCAACGCACAGGCTGCTACGACCATGAAACAAATGCTACGACCACCGCTTACAGCGACTGCGACTTTAATGCACCTGGTTGCTACGACTTACGATCACACAGACAGAGCATTATGACCATCGCTCTCGGCTAGAAGAATATTCGACCATCGACCACGGCCAATCAGAGTTACGACTATCAACCATGGCTAGTTCGAGCTATGACTATCGACCACGGCTAGTCAGAGCTATGGCTATCGACCACGGCCAGTTAGAGTTACGACTATCAAGTCGTAAACTCGACTTCCGACCACAAAAGTCGTAAACTCGACTACTGACCACAAAGTCATAAAATCAACTACCAACTACAAAGTCGTAAAATCGACTGCCGACCACAAAGTCGTAAACTCGATTGCCGACCACAATGTCATAAACTCAACTGCTGACCACAAAGTCGTAAAATCGACTGCCGACCTCAAAGTCGTAAACACTACTACCGATCACAGAGGCACAGAACGTGGTCCACCAGGTCGTAACGGCACCTACGACCATAAGTCGTAACGGCACCTACAACCACCTAGTCGAAATGGCACCTACGACCACCAGTTCGTAGAAGCAAGCTACCAATCACAGAGGCGAACATAGTGGTCGTAAGGCCAGCAAACTTCTGCATAGACCTCAAAAACCAAACTCAGCCTTTACACAAACTCTAAAGCAGAAGTCAATTACTCATCATGACCATGGGCTCACCTCCACATGGTCTCACAGCTTTAATATTTTTAAGGCAAAGGGACCCCCGTGGTTGCAAACCTCCAGAGGTTGCTCCCCGAGTACCTTAGTCGAAGAAACATTCTACGTGTTGCTCGATTAGATGACTGCTTAGAGGTTCTGTGAACTGGTACCTGGACTTGATTCTAGGATATTCCTTCCATGAGGTGAATAAAATATGTGCCTTATCCACTCCAAATGCCATGTTGTTTCAGCCATGAGTTTGACAACAACTGCCATGCGTTTGTTTCCCATATTTGTCTCCTACTGATAATAACTGATGATCAGGTGTCATCTCTCTCTGACAATAATTACCTCCCTGACCAGATATGTTAGTTCCCCAATGGCTAATGGTGTCTCTTCTTTGGTATTTAAGGCTAGAGGATGAAGACAATTGACATCTCATTCCTTGTTAAAGGAACCCTATAATCAGTTCATAGTAATAAAGAGCATCCCTATTTTCTCCCAAGGATTCCATGGTGAAGAAAGTGTTGAATCCTTGAAGTTCTTCTTTATTTAGTAATCCTTATCCTTCTCTGTTCCCTATTGTCATCACTCATGCAATCATGGCAGGAACCTTGGATGAAGAGAACTAGTTCAATTTGGTAGATTATGCCGACCTCGACATGGACGCATGCATCCATGCCATGGAAAATGATGCATCAACATCATCCTCTTCCATGCTAGGCTCATCGTCCACTAAGATTGGTGAGATCGACCGGATAGAAGAGGACATGTCACCCCCATCATCACCACTACCAGAGGAATCAATTGTTCTAACTGGATTGAAATGCCTAATGGCCTCTGCAAGCCTGGTGCTTCCGACCGACAAACCCAGTAACAAGAATGCGATGCCACGATCTGAGGGTCAGGGTACTCTCAATATAGCCATGGGCGACCACTATTTGCCAATAACTCCTATGTATTTGGGAACCGATAGATACCTGGTTATAGTATCAATGAAGTTACCCTTGGTAGAAAGCCTGGTGAAGATGATAACATTCAGAATCCGATTAGCAACCTGCCGGATCAAGCTGAGTCCACCACAATGCCCACTAGAGGTGGTGATTTTCAATTGTTACCTATTATGGAGGCTACTTGCTGAAGCGGTGGAAGGCTCTCTCTTAGTTTTGATGGGAGCTCATTGGGAGATTCGTGCTAGAGGCATGAAGTCAACACAATTAGTGATACCGATTAAGATGCCATGCAAGATTCTCTACGTCATGACTCACCATGACCTGCTGGTCAAAATGGTGCAAACACTCTTACGTCACCATGAGAGGATGGAGGCAGCAGAACTGGTAGACATTGATGGGCTAATCCACCTGCCTCTGCCCCAACTCACCTGACGGGTCGAACGGGACATGTCGAGGGCTCGGAGAGGAACTTGAGTGATCGTACCCCCTCCACTAATAGGAATCCTTTGAGGCCCTTGGTAACTATTTAAAACTTACAATGAGTCCATGATATTTTAAACAATCTAGATCCTGCTTTAGCAAAAACTGTAGAATATACTTAGGTTGCAGGTCTAGTGTCAAAAATACTCCAGTAGACCTTGCGGCACACAAATATGTACAAGGAGTAGAGGAACTCACAAAGTCATACACTAACTTCGTTCGAGCATTCCTCCCTCTGCATAAGCTAGCGTGGTTAGATTGGAAACAATCCAATGCCTATCGCAAGACCCCATCAAAGATTCCAATAGGGGGTCATGAGCCATGTTAGTGTCCATGACCAGGTCGGAGTACCAGTTCCCCAATACGATTACCGAACGAACCGGTCTCCCACCAACTACCATCCAACCCCTTTCTAAAAAAGGCACCATGACTTGATCACAGTTTATTTGGCTTTCTCGATAGGCCTTCAAGCAGTACACTGGCCGGACTGGTTATGACCAGCAAATCTAAAGAAATTCGATAACACTTAGAACCCATTAGAATTTCTCTAGATTTACACCACTACCATCGGAGCCACAGGAAGTGACGATAATGTGATGGCAATATACTCTTCCATAGTCCTTCAAGGATTTGCCTAGTCTTGGTTGCTTAACCAACTGGCCAGATCAATCTACACCTGAGAGTAGCTTTGTGATGTACTAACCATAAATTTCGAGAGGACGTATGACCGCCCCAAGAAAGAGGATGACCTCCAACGAATTCGGTAAGAACCCAATGAGACTCTCTGATAGTACATCAAGAGGTTCAGTAGGGTTCATAATTCCATTCCAGAGGTTGTGGATTCTTCTGTCACCTAGGCTTTTAAAACTAGGTTAAGAAACTGACGGTTTATGGAGGACATCACAGACGGTTCCTGAATCGTCAGTGTTTAGGTGTCAGTGATAGTTGGAGGTTATCACAGACGGTTCCTGAGCCGTCTGTGATAACTCACATTATAGACGGTCTTTATTACTAACCATCTGTGATAGACGAGTATCACAGACGGTTGTTTATAAAAAACCGTATGTGATAGTCTCGTATCACAGACAGTTTTTGTAACGTCTGTGATATACACAATATCACAGACGGTTTTATTACTAACCGTCTGTGATATTGTGTATATCATAGACGGTTAGTAGTAAAGGCCGTCTGTGATATTGAGAGACCATGTGGAGGTCATCCCGTGTGTGATGAGTAATTGACTTGAGTTTATGGTAGTCGAGTTTGGTTTGGGTTGTTCGGACCTTGACGTTGCGTGGTGCAACGAGCTCGGTCGGACCTTGGTCATTCCTGGTCAAACGGGTTAGGATGCATATTCTGATTTTTTGACAGGTTTGGACATCAGTGTGTGTAAGTATGGTGTATTTATACCATTTACGCTTTCATCTATCGAGCGGTGCTATTTGATGTGTTCCTTGTCTGTGTGGCTGCAGGACATCGGGCAGAGTCGTGGCGAGACACGGTGGACCCGACTAGGCGCAGGTGGCGCTGAGGTCAGAACGGTCGAGGATGTGTCAAAGACGACGTGGACTCGAGGTGGTTGCGAGGCGTGTGAGACAAGGAGCGCGGAAGCTTCCCGGAAGGTGCAGGAAGGGCGAAACAGGAATTTCGCAAGGCTGCACAAGCGGGAGCGGGTTCCATTGGATTTAGCGGGCGTAACGGGGCAGAGACCCATTAGCCGTCGGCTATAAATAGGTTGGAGGGGCTGCATGCCCACTTGAACACTTCAAGGGATATTAGGGTTTCCTGTAGTCAAAATAGGCTTTAGAGTTTGCTTTGGCTTTAGGCTTTAGGCTTTAGTAGTTGAGAGTGGGTGTGGGCAGCAGGTGGGTGTTCCCTGGTTGTCCCCTTCGATGCTCTCCATGTGACCTCTCTGTGTTGTGTTCCTCCCAAGATGCATGTGTAGCTCTTGGTGAATTTGAGGATTGAGAGAGAGATGGATTGAGAGCTTGTAATCATTCCTCTATATGTAATCCTGTCATCTCTCTTCATCTAAATCAACCAAAGATGGCTTTTGTTTGAGTTCGTGCTCTGTTCTTCGTTCATCCTTTTGGGTGATTGCTTGACTTTCTTGATTTTGAGTTCTTGCTTGCTGAGGAGTACCAAAATGGGTTGCTATGACATGGGAGATGCTCAAAAGCCTTTTGGCTAGTTGATCCATAGAGCAAACTAAGTTTAATTTCACTTTTTCTCTTTGGAGCTCCTCTGTTCATGTATTTCCTCTTCTAGGGTTTTAGTGAAATCTTGATTCCCTTTGAGAAATGGCATGAAATTTGATCTGGATTATCCCAAGGCTATTGGTAACTTATCCTCAAAATTTCATGGCCAAAGGATCAAAGATTGGGGAGTAATTTGAGTTTTTGTGCTTCTCTATGTACTTTTTCAGATTTTTGGTGAAATCTCAAATTCTTGCTCAAATTCTAAAAATTCTTGTGATTAGGGTTGATTTCCTTGTTCTCAAGAGGCTCCATTCTATTTAGAATATAGTTGTGCTACTTTGGATAAGAAAGAATGTGGAAAATTGGTTTTACTTGGTGTTTTTCAAAGATCTGAACTTAGCCCTCTCTCAGTTTTTTAGTTCTGTAGGTTCAGGTGTTGAGCAGCAGTGCATGGTTGCCTCTTGGCAGTACTCTCAGTCAGCAAACATCAATTATTTTGGCTGCCATCAAGTTCTTGCTTTCCATTTGCTAGCTGCTAGTTCCTTTCTCTGAAAGTCTGCACTCGGCAAGAAATAAGTCTCCCGATTTGTGCAGAAGCTCGTTTTGCTGTTTCGGCCAAGGTGCCAGTTTTGGTTCTCCTTCTTGTTTCTCGTCAGCAGGTCTGCAGTCATCAAGGATTATTATTCTCCTCTTGGTCGAGTATTTCTTTTAGCAAGATTCCTTTTTGTTTTATCCTCCAGTTGGATCTCTCATCTAGTAGTAGTACTAGTTGGTTTGATTTTATTTTTTGTGCTATCTTCAACCATTTTGCATGCAGATCAAACGGCATTATTTTCAGCTGAAATTTTTACTGGTTAATCTCTGATTTATGCTGAAATTTTCAGTGTCGCATGCGTTCCGGGTTTCAGTAAAATTAATTTTTTGAGTTGCTTTGAAAAATCTGTGTACAAATTCTCGGGAGTGATTTTGAAGCGAACGACATTCACCCCCCTCTATCGCCATTTCGGTCCAATTATTGGTATCAGAGCCGATTAGCTCTAATCAATAGATCTTAACCGGTCTCAAGAGCCATGGCGACGGATAAGTACTCGACCAAGCCGCTCGTTTTCGATGGCATCGATTACCCCTTCTGGAAGAGCCGAATGGAGACATACATCCAGGCCCAGGGGTATGCCATCTAGCGGAAGGTCAAGGTACGGTTTGCTGTTCCTACCGATGAGAACATCAATGCCGGGAACATGGCTGATGTTGAGGCGAATGCAAAGGCAAGGAACATCATCATCCAGGGTTTGAGTCGTAGCGAGTTTCACCGCATCTCTCATCTTACGTCTGCCTTCGATATCTGGGAGACCCTCGATGCATACCATGAGGGCACCACCCAGATTAAGACAGTGAGACAGAACCAGTTCAAGCGAGATTACAACAAGTTTGAAATGCTCGGTGGCGAGTCCCTTGATGAGTGCTTTGCGCGTTTCCACAAGATCTTGAGCAATCTCCGAGCCGTCGGTCTCACATACTCCGACTCGGACAACGCTCGTCAAATGCTTGCTGCACTCGACCTTCGTGTTTGGGAGATGAAGGTGACTACCATCAAGGACACCACCGACCTCTTGACTTTGATGCTTGACGCGCTGTACTCGCGCCTCAAGTCGAAGTCGCAGTCGATGGCTCTAGTCACCGATCCCAGTTCAGCTTCTGGTTTTTTCGCCGATTCGCTTTGTGGGTTCTCCCTAGCTGCTCTCTGTGACGTAACTGATGATCAGTTAGAGCAGCTAGAGGATGAACAGCTGGCCCTCCTAGCTCAGAAGTTCTCCCATGCTTACAAGAGGAGGAGGGGCAGAAAGAGAGGCGGACCAGTCATTTGCTTCGAGTGTGGTGGCCCCAACCACATTCGGGCAAACTGCCCCAAGCTGGAGAAGGGCAAGAACGACTACGGCGGTTCGGGCAAGAACGACTACACCGACAAGAACCGCAACAAGAAGACTCCAGCTCAGACGCCGGGCAAGAAGAAGTCCACGACTTCGGGAAGGCCCAGAAGCTGTTTCACCGCGTCCTCATCGCCTTCGACGACCTCGACCTCAGCGTGGTGGAGGGATGCTTGATCGTGCAAAATAGCACACCCGCAAGTGCACGGGTTGCCACTGAAATAGCGGCGAGTGTTGTGTTCTCCACAGGGACTAGACTGAGGCTACCGGTGCTCGGCTAAATTTAGGTCAAACGAAACGGGGGAGAAAACTAAACTACTGAACGAATGCTAGCTCACACGGACGAACCTACGAAAGAACTAACAAACGCACGAACAACGAACAACGAGACGAACGACCGTACGACTGGACGTCGTACGACCGAACAAACAACAAGACAAAAGACTAAATGAACGACGCACAAATGACGACACGAATGACACGACGACTAAAAGGATAAACACGACTACCGATCGACGATCTAACTAACTACCGACCGCAAGAAAGAATGAGGTAGTCGAGAAGCACTGGGGAGTCTAGAAGCACTGAGGCAGTCGAGAGAGAAAGAAGGGGAAGACGGTCGATAGCTAACCAGACGACGGTGGCAGGACAACACAAAATAACGAACGCTCACACGACTTAACTACCGACTGACCGCTAAGAGAAGCAAAGAGGGAGGACGAGAAGAGATAAGGGAGGACTAGAAGCAAAGAAAGAGTCGAGATAGAAATGAGAAGGGAGACGGTTGCCGGCTAGCTAAATCGACGAGACTTCCAAACATACACATATACTACGCTAACAACAGGACATCGATACACACGAAGCACACACACTGACCATACTACTAATAGAACAAAAATTGAACAGTTGTCACAATAACAGAAGTACAGATCAGGGCACAATAACAGAACAGATATCACAATAACAGAACTAAAACTAAGAGGGCTCATGAACATATCCACTGAACAGATTCATCACAGTGCAAAATTAAGACCCATTACAGTGCTCAACATTGCATCTCAAATCACAGTTCAACATTCACAGTTCATGTAGCAATAATAATCCAGAAGACTAAACAATAAAATAAAGGAAAGAGAGTGAGGATTTGGAGATAAACCGAATAGGAAGAAGTAGCAGAGGGCGTAGAGAAGAAGGTGATGGCCGAGGTGAAGTTGGGCAGGAGGAGTCGTCGGTGGCCGTGGTGAAGAGGTTGAAGAAGTCGCCGGCGTCGAGGACGATGCAGCCGGCGGAGAGGTGATGCAGCCGTACGTGACGGACTCGGTGAAGGTGTAGAAGTCGTCACCGGTCGTGTCGGTGCTGTGGGGCGGCGGCTCGGATGGAGGAGCAAGGCGGCGGGTGGTGCTTGCGGATGGGGCAAGGCGGCGCTAGGAGAGAGGCACTGCGGTGAGAGAAGATCCGGGAGGATAGATGGCGGCGGGATTTGGTGAAGAAAGATGTGGCCGTGGCCGGCGGAGTAGAGGAGAAGCAGTAGGAGGGAGGTAAAGAAACGGTGGCCCAGTGAGGGGAGTAGGAGCGGCCGGAGGTGGTGATGGTGTAGAATGGCGCGGTGGCGAGGAAGTTGGTGATGGCGTAGAATGGCGCGGTGGCGAGCACGAGAAGGGGAACGGCCAGAGAAAGTGGCGGCGGTGGAGGAGTAAAGAAGAGGGGAGAGCAGTGGGGGCACGCCGGAGGGAGAGATGAGCGGCAGCGGAGTAGAAGGGGGTAGAGCGGGGAATGGCGAGATGGGAGGCGGTGTAGAAGGAGCGGTGGGGGTGAGGAGCAGTGGGGGCGGCGCAGTAGGAGAGATGAAGGAGGGGAGTGGTGTAGTTGTGGCCGAAGGCGGAGAAGGCGGTCGAGCGGGAAGAAGGGAGGCGGTGAAGGGCGGTGTGTGGAGGAGGAGCAAGGCGGCGGAGAAGTAGCGGCCGGAGCGGTAGGAGATTGGGGCACACCGGTGAGCTACGGCTCGGCGCTCGCCGGCGGCCGGGCGTGGAGAAGGAGGAGGGGAAGCAAACGTGGGGCAAGGGTAGAAACAAAGCCGGGCTCGAGTTCTTCCCTGGCGGCGGCTGGCTATTGAAAAAGATGAGGATTTCGGCCATTTTGCAGATTAGCCCTCAAAATTTCTAGGGTTTACAAAAAGGTCCTTCGTTCTTATAATTTCTTCTGTAATAGACCTCCGGAGCTCCGTTTTCTTCGCAGATAGATCCCACATGTCCGTGTCGACACGTACAATTATACGGAGCAGCCCTAGAATGCCTAATTTGTCGTTTATGCGCCTTGATCGCGCCGGCCTGTAGAAAAATACAGAAAAATGTAAAATGATCCATTTTGAGCAATTAAATATGGAAAAGCGTGTAAATGATGATAAATGATCTCGAAATGCAAAAAATAATGGGGTAAAATGACACGTAAATATATATAAATATGACGCATGTCATACCCCCAAGCTTAAAACTTTTACTTGTCCTCAAGTAAATGGCATGATAATATCGAACCCGGACAATAAATCATCATGATGAAAAAGACTAGTTAAATGCATGTAATAAGTCAAGAGGCATATAACAATGTAAAATGAAATTATCTAACTCGAGTTTTGAGGACCATCCAAGATGAGAATGAATCAAGCAAAGATCTCAAATGATAACTACAACATTTGATCAAATCAAGTTACACACAAAAGTGTCAAAATACACTCAAGTGATCACATGTATCCAACCAAAATTGTAAGGCATCGGAACTAGGTATAACATCAAGAATGAGCATAGCAAAGGGTCATGCTAAGGCATATACTATTTGAGACAAAGAGACTAATACTTGCATGATATTTATGAAAAAGCCCACACTTGAGCCAAGATACCTTAAATTTTGTTGATTTTTAGCAAATTTAAAACATACATTGGGCACAAGTGCCACTTATTCCAATCCTTGGGCAAGCTTGCCACTTATTCACACATTCAAACTTCAATTGGGCAAAAATGCCACTTATTCAGACGTTTGCAAACCAATGTGACAAAGTCACTTATTCAACTCACTCACTCCTTGCAAAACAATTTTTTTCTCTTTTCTTTTTTTTTAAGATTAAGCATCTTTAACCGGTTTTCATTAATGCTAAGTAACACGTGTCCCGAGACATGGATACCTAGATAAATCAACCAAGTTATTGGCTCAAGATAGGACTACCCCTTTCACAAATTTTACATTCAAGCAAAGTATCAATATCTAAAATAACATATGCCAAAGCATGAAACTAAGATATGATCATTCAAGAGGCGATGACTAGAACCAATTCAATCCGCAAATGGTTAAGACAAATGCGTAACTCGCAATGAATCAAATGCTATAGGATCACAAGGTTTCTAAGCACATCAAGGATAATAAACAAAACTCAAGCTCTACAATATGATGCCAAGTCTTAAGACATACAAGGAACTAGTGACAATATAGCTCAATTAAGAAAATTTTGACATGACCTTTCTTGATTAATTATGGCATAGGCTCACATGACCAAGATATACAATCAAGCATAACATGAAAGCAATAGTGAAGGTCATATATCATCAACATAAGCATAATATGAAGCATAAGTATGACCATAAATCATCAACTACACAACAATAAGCTCAAATGCTCACAAATATAATACAAACATGCTAGAACATCATCCATACACATACAAGTCCTCCCCCAAGCTTAAATTGTGCAATGAATCAAGAATGTGCTTAAAGGGGTAAGAAACAGCTCACCGGGTGTATATGATGTAATGGAAGTAGACAATCATCCCGTGGCTTCTCGTATATATAAGGATGAAGATCTAGCACGGGACCTGAAAATAAAAAAGAAAGAAAAGAGGAGAAACCAACAAAAACTAACAAAAGGAATGGAAATAAAAAGATAAAAGAGATGCTCATTTGGATATAGCGGGAGGAGGACCAAGGACGGGACATGGAAAAGGCACATGTTCGCCCTCCTCATGAAACAGCATGCCTCGAAATCCACCTGGATCCCAAGGGATATCGACTCGAACCATGTCTGCTCGTAGTCGATGGTAAACAAGCGTAACCCTGCAAATAGGCTCAAAAATATGGCAAATACGTGTGATAGGGTCGACGCCCTCCAAGTCATCAATAGAATATCCAATCATGTATGTATATCGATAAAGTACATCATGAGGTTTATCAGTGAGATGAGCACAACTAGTAATAGCATATGTCTCGTCAGGGCCAAAGAAATCAAACCTGAAGTGGTCGAGGAAGAGTTTCCAAACTACCTGAAGTGTAGGTGAAGTAGAATGCACGGTAGTAGAAACCTCCAAAGGGGCGATATCGATGAAAGAAGTAGCCGGTGATGGATCAATAGAAATGTGCTCCTCGTCGACATCGGAAGCAGCCCCTCATCATCAAGAATGAATATCTCCATCTCAGGCTCAAATATAAAATAATCATCTAAGTGGCCCACATCCTCAAAGATGAATCTCTCCATATCAGTCTCAAGAAGCACAGGATCGAGGTCAAAACAGTGAGAGTCTACCACATCAAATCTCTGAGTCTCAAGCTCGGGCTCATCAACACAAGTATCAGGGTCCATATATGGTGAGTCCATGGCATCAAAAGTGACTAACTCTAGCTCAGGTCCATCAATAGAAGGATCATCATCAAAGCGGGGCACCTCTAAGGGGATAGGGAGCGTCTCAGTGGCAGTAAATGAAGACTGTGGTGTGGCATGATTGTCCAAGCAACTACTCAATGACTGAAGTGAATGTCTATGGTCATCCACTTCTGAAATCAATATGCTCAATGCACTCATCTGGTTTTTTATGTCACTAAACTGAGTGTCTACCCTAGTAATATATGATGCCAACATCTCCTCCATCTTGGACATACGATCAGATTGAGGGATAGGAGGCGGATGCTGAGATACAGGATAGTGCTGGTGGGACAAATGAGAAATATCCTGATCTCTATACGTAAAACCCTGCAATGGTGTACTAGAAGAAAATGATGAGATACCAGGGTTGTTGTTTCCATATGACGGACTCAAGTGCTCAGGCCATCCAGGGTGATAAGTGTCAGGGTATGGCCCACTCGGCTGAGCAAAGCTCATCCCATAACACTCTGGAGTGGACAAATAACCACGCTGGCACTCAGCGGGTGAATGGCCCTGAAAACCACAAGTCTGGCATATAGAAACAACTGGAGAGTGGGCGCCTAATAAAGAATTGTACTGATCGTGCCCGCTCTCTAACACAACTCCTCGCTCTAAAGCATAGCGTTCTAACTGACGAGACAATAGATTTACCTTTTCTTGAAGAATATCATAAGTAGGGGTGCTCATAAAACCACAAGAATCAGAATAGTAAGCCATAGCCTCAATAAGTACCAATATCAATCAACCTGCGAGAATGGATACGAAAATCACGAAAGAGAGAAGTAACTAGAGAAAGGGTTAGGGGTTAGCGATATATCACAAATATGACAATGACAATACGAAAGAGGTCAGCACAAACACAAAACAAGCAAAAGAAAACAAACGAGCTAGTCTATAGCCTAACACTGTCGCTCTAAGCTAGTCCCCGGCAACGGCGCCAAAATGCTTGATCGTGCGAAATAGCACACCCGCAAGTGCACGGGTTGCCACTGAAATAGCGGTGAGTGTCGTGTTCTCCACAGGGACTAGACTGAGGCTACCGGTGCTCGGCTAAATTTAGGTCAAACGAAACGGGGGAGAAAACTAAACTACTGAATGAACGCTAGCTCACACGGATGAACCTACGAAAGAACTAACAAACGCACAAACAACGAACAACGAGACGAACGACCGTACGAATGGACGTCGTACGACCGAACGAACAACAAGACAAAAGACTAAATGAACGACGCACAAATGACGACATGAATGACACGACGACTAAAAGGATAAACACGACTACCGATCGACGATCTAACTAACTACCGACCGCAAGAAAGAATGAGGTAGTCGAGAAGCACTGGGGGAGTCTAGAAGCACCGAGGGAGTCGAGAGAGAAAGAAGGGGAAGACGGTCGATGGCTAACCAGACGACGGTGGCAGGACAACACAAAATAACGAACGCTCACACGACTTAACTACCGACTGACCGCTAAGAGAAGCAAAGAGGGAGGACGAGAAGAGATAAGGGAGGACTAGAAGCAAAGAAAGAGTCGAGACAGAAATGGGAAGGGAGACGGTTGCCGGCTAGCTAAATCGACGAGACTTCCAAACATACACATATATTACGCTAACAACAGGACATCGATACACATGAAGCACACACACTGACCATACTACAAATAGAACAAAAATTGAACAGTTGTCACAATAACAGAAGTACAGATTAGGGCACAATAACAGAACAGATATCACAATAACAGAACTAAAACTAAGAGGGCTCATGAACATATCCACTGAACAGATTCATCACAGTGTAAAATTAAGACCCATTACAGTGCTCAACAATGCATCTCAAATCACAGTTCAACATTCACAGTTCATGTAGCAATAATAATCCAGAAGACTAAACAAGAAAATAAAGGAAAGAGAGTGAGGATTTGGAGATAAACCGAATAGGAAGAAGTAGCACAGGGCGTAGAGAAGAAGGTGATGGCCGAGGTGAAGTTGGGCAGGAGGAGTCGTCGGCGGCCGTGGTGAAGAGGTTGAAGAAGTCGCCGGCGTCGAGGACGATGCAGCCGGCGGAGAGGTGATGCAGCCGTAGGTGACGGACTCGGTGAAGGTGTAGAAGTCGTCGCCGGTGGTGTCGGTGCTGTGGGGCGGCGGCTCGGATGGAGGAGCAAGGCGGCGGGTGGTGCTTGCGGATGGGGCAAGGCGGTGCTAGGAGAGAGGCACTGCGGTGAGAGAAGATCCGGGAGGATAGATGGCAGCGGGATTTGGTGAAGAAAGATGTGGCTGTGGCCGGCGGAGTAGAGGAGAAGCAGTAGGGGGGAGGTAAAGAAACGGTGGCCCAGTGAGGGGAGTAGGAGCGGCCGGAGGTGGTGATGGCGTAGAATGGCGCGGTGGTGAGGAAGTAGGTGACGGCGTAGAATGGCGCGGTGGCGAGCACGAGAAGGGGAACGGCCAGAGAAAGTGGCGGCGGTGGAGGAGTAAAGAAGAGGGGAGAGCAGTGGGGGCACGCCGGAGGGAGAGATGAGCGGCGGCGGAGTAGAAGGGGGTAGAGCGGGGAATGGCGAGATGGGAGGCGGTGTAGAAGGAGCGGTGGGGTGAGGAGCAGTGGGGGCGGCGCAGTAGGAGAGATGAAGGAGGGGAGTGGTGTAGTTGTGGCCGAAGGTGGAGAAGGCGGCCGAGCGGGAAGAAGGGAGGCGGTGAAGGGCGGTGTGCGGAGGAGGAGCAAGGCGGCGGAGAAGTAGCGGCCGGAGCGGTAGGAGATTGGGGCACACCGGTGAGCTACGGCTCGGCGCTCGCCGGCGGCCGGGCGTGGAGAAGGAGGAGGGGAAGCAAACGTGGGGCAAGGGTAGAAGCAAAGCCGGGCTCGAGTTCTTCCCTGGCGGCGGCTGGCTATTGAAAGAGATGAGGATTTCGGCCATTTTGCAGATTAGCCCTCAAAATTTCTAGGGTTTACAAAAAGGTCCTTCCTTCTTATAATTTCTTCTGTAATAGACCTCTGGAGCTCCGTTTTCTTCGCAGATAGATCCCACATGTCCGTGTCGACACGTACAATTATACGGAGCAGCCCTAGAATGCCTAATTTGTCGTTTATGCGCCTTGATCGCGCCGGCCTGTAGAAAAATACAGAAAAATGTAAAATGATCCATTTTGAGCAATTAAATATGGAAAAGCGTGTAAATGATGATAAATGATCTCGAAATGCGAAAAATAATGGGGTAAAATGACACGTAAATATATATAAATATGACGCATGTCAAGCGACGACGACAAGACGGGTGACCAAGATCCCAAGAGCGGCGACGACTTCTCCGGCATGTGCTTCATGGCCCTTGAGGGCGAACTCAGCGACAGCGAGCTATACTCCGACTCGGACGAGGTATGCCCCACCTACGACCAGCTCAATCATGCTTTTCTTAAGCTAGGTGGTTTTCATGCTAGAGCTAGGGCTAGGTGTACTGAGTTAGAGAAGGAAGTAGATAGACTATCATAGGAGCTTACTTCACTTACATCTGCTCCCTCCCGTGATGATTGTGATCCATGCTGTGCTCTATTGGGTGACATGGAGAAACTAAGGACCTCGCATGATAGTGTGTCCTCCGAGCTTGATACTGTTAAGGTGGAGAATGTTAGTCTGCTTGCTGAGTTAGAGTTGAGTAGGATGGCTGTTACCCTACTTACTACTGATGAGACTACTTCTCCCACCGCATGTGAGGTTAAGGACATTGCTGCTAGAGGACATTATGCCATGCTTCTTGATCTGCCCGAGTCTTGTGAAAATTGCAATAACTTGAAGATAACTAAAAACGGGCAGATCATAAAATTGCTGAACTACAAGCTTCTTTACTTGAGCCGATTGATTCATGCTTGAACTGTCCTAAGTTAACTGCTGAACTTGAAGCTGTCTCCAAATAGTTTCAAGATATGATTGATCATGGTAGGAAGTTGGCTCAGTTTGCTTCTAAGGACCCTGTTAGCTCACCATGCATTAATTGCAACAAACTAAAATCTAACTTGATTGCATTGGATGAGAAATGTGTGAAGCTAACTAAGGACCTTCTAGAGAAGCCACCTTGTGTTTGTAATGTGATTGTGGAGAAGGGGGAGAAGCCCCAGGGTAAGGTTGAGACGCTTAGCGACGTGAACCAACTGGCTAGCAGTAGGACTGTCCCTTCAGAGTCGGCTGTGCGTGCACAAGCCATTCTTCCCTCTGCTGTTGGTTCTTCCTCTGCTCCCTTACCTTCTGCTGTCTCTTTTCCCCTGCTCTTCTTGCACCTCTCTCTTTCGGGAGTGTCAGTATCTTATGAACACTCTCGAGAGATTTGTAGGCGGCAAGAAGAAGCTTAATCTTATTCTAGACCAATCCAAGATTTGCAAGTTCAATCAAGGTCTAGGATATGATTTGTATGAGGATATGAGGAAGCATCCACCTGCTATTCTCTGACCCATAGTAGAAGGTGTGATCGAGGTCGAGCCCAGATCTGATGAGGTTAAATTCAAATCAGCAGGCTTTGTCCAAGGGATCTCTGACAGCAAGGTGAGTCCACCTGTAGCTTCGGCCTCTCAGAAGGCGAAGCCTCCCCGTGCTACTTCTACCTCTCAGAAGGTGAAGTACCACTGCACCTTCTGTCAGAAGGATGAACACACAGTCGATCGATGCTTCAGGCACGCTAGGATTGCACGTAGAGACTATGTGGAGGCACTTAGGCGTATTCAGGGTCAACCCCAGATCCTGAGTGCACCTAAGAATAGCACGAGGTCTAGGTTTGCTTCTGACGGGTTTGGGCAGCATCAAGGACTTGGTTTTTCTGAGTCTTCTGGTTTTCGTCCTCGTGCTGCTCTGGGTCGTGACTTCCGCCGTCCTGAGGGTACATCTCATTTCCCCCGTCGAGACAGTTACCCACGGCGTGATCAGCAGGTTGCTGGTGTTTCGACTCGCTTTCCCATAGCAGTCGGACCTAGCAACAACTCCAGATCTGCACACAGACCTTCTGCTTCTTTGAGTCACAGAGAGCGTAGGGTAGATAGAGGTCAGTCGTGCTTGACAACTTCATCTGCTCGAAGTGTTGTTCAGTATTGGGTGCCAAAATCACTCTGGATTTACCCCGGTACTGAGACTTTACTCTATGTTTGACTTAGGTTCGCCGGGTAGGGAAGGAGAAGGTTTGGCTTGTAGACTCCGGTTGTTCTCGACATATGACCGGAGACTCCCGTTGGTTCTTCTCCCTAGCCCGCACTCCAGGTGATGAGATGATCACCTTCGGAGATGCTTCGTCTGGACGCGTCATCGCCAAAGGTATTGTGCGCATTAATGCATCTTTTATTCTTAAGGATGTTGCCTTGGTTAGTAAGCTGCAGTACAATTTGCTTTCCGTTTCTCAGCTTACCGATGACGGTTTCGAGGTGAGCTTCAAGAAAAACAATTGCAAAATTCTTGATTCTTCGGGTAGTTTGGTGTGCGGGATTTCTCGTTTTGGGATTATCTTTCGTGCTGATTTTTCTAAGTCTTCTTATGATCCTCTCAGGTGTTTAGTTGCTTCTGAGTCCCGCGACCTTTCGTTCTGGCATAGGAGACTTGGTCATATCGGATTTGACCATTTGACCCGAGTTAGCAGCCACGACCTCATTCGTGGTCTGCCGAAGCTCAAAATGGTCAAAGACCTTGTTTGTGCTCCATGCCAGCACGGCAAGATGGTTGCCGCTTCCCATCGTCTGGTCACAGTGACCATGACTGATGCACCAGGACAGCTGCTCCACATGGACACAGTCGGACCAGCTCGAGTGCAGTCAGCCGGAGGAAAGTGGTATGTTCTTGTCGTGGTTGATGACTATTCGAGGTTTTCTTGGGTGTTTTTCTTAGCCTCGAAGGATGAGACATTTTCACATTTCTGAGGTCTGTTTGGTAGGCTTTCTGTTGAGCTCCCCGGTGCCTTACGAGCGATCCGCAGTGACAATGGCACGGAGTTCAAGAATTCCTACTTTGAGAGGTTCTGCGATGAGACAGGTGTAGAGCATCAGTTCTCCTCTCCGCACGTCTCACAAGAAAATGGTGTCGTGGAGAGAAAGAATCGTACCTTGGTCGAGATGGACAGGACGATGCTTGATGAGTACTCTACACCGCAGAAGTTTTGGGCTGAGGCTGTAGCCACCGCGTGCCATGTCTCAAATCGAGTTTTTCTGAGGGCACACTTGCACTGCACTTCTTATGAGTTGAGATACGGGCGAAAACCCAGCGTCTCTCATTTTCGTGTGTTTGGTTGCAAGTGCTTTATTCTGAAGTCCAGGAACCTAGATAAGTTCGAGTCACGTTCGTGTGATGGCATCTTTCTAGGTTACTCGCTTTCTCCGCGGGCTTATAGGGTCTGGAACTGTGAGTCTAGCAAAATGGTAGACCTGTGAGGTGACCTTTGACGAGGCCAGTCCGGGGACTAGGCCAGATATCTCAGATTCTTTAGAGCAGTCCGAGACCATCTTCGTGGATGACGAGGACGATGGAGATGAGGGTTGTCTACCCGATCCTGTCCCTTATCTACCCCTTGAGGTGCCGTCTTCCACCGCACCTCCAGGAGATCAGCCCATGCCTTCTGCTTCCTCTGGAGCTAGTGGCTCTGTTCCTACCTCGTCAGCTCATGAGGTAGAGGCCACTTCTTCATCTCATCCTGGACCTCCCCGACATATCCAGAAAAGGCATCCTTCTTAGCAGATGATTGGAGACCTTTTCGAGCGTGTTACCCGCTCAAAATCTGGCTTATCTCAATTTTGTCTCCATTCTGCTTTCATTGCCTCCTTTGAGCCCAAAGATGTTTCTCATGCTCTTTCCGATGAGTCTTGGGTTAATGCCATGTATGAGGAGTTAGAGAATTTCGAGAGAAACAAGGTCTGGTCGCTTGTTGAGCCCACGAGGTCACAATGTCATTGGAACAAAGTGCGTGTTCAAAAACAAGCAGAGTGAGGATGGGGTAGTCATTCGAAACAAGGCTAGACTGGTAGCTCAGGGGTTTTCCCAGGTTGAGGGTCCAGACTTCGAGGAGACCGTTGCCCCTATAGCTCGACTTGAGGCCATTAGAATCCTGCTTGCCTTTGCAGCTTCTAAGGGTTTCAAGCTTTACCAGATGGATGTCAAGAGTGCCTTTCTCAATGGCTTTATTGAGGAAGAAGTCTACGTCAGACAGCCTCCAGGTTTCGAGAACCCCAAATACCCAAACCATGTCTTCAAGCTGTCTAAAGCTTTGTATGGATTTAAGCAGGCTCCTAGAGCTTGGTATGAGAGGCTTAAGTTCTACTTGTTGAGTCATGGGTTTGAAATGGGCAAAGTAGATAAGACCTTGTTTATCCCTAGGCTTGGCAATGACCTTCTGCTCGTCCAGATCTATGTCGATGACATCATCTTTGGCGGCTCTTCCCATACTCTAGTTTCGTAGTTCTCGGATGTCATGAGCACCGAGTTTGAGATGAGTATGATGGGCGAGTTGACCTTCTTCCTTGGCTTCCAAATCAAGCAGACTCGAGAGGGTACATTTCTTCATCAGGGAAAGTACACTCCCATGGCTTCTATAGCCTATCTTGACCCAGATGAGGACGGCGAGCCAGTTGATCAGAAAGAGTTCAGAAGTATGATCGGCTCCCTTCTTTACCTCTCTGTGTGTCTGTGTGCTCGTTTTCAGGCCTCTCCTCGCGTATCTCACCGCCATGCGGTGAAGCGCTTCTTTCGGTACCTCCGAGCTACCATTGACTATGGTATCTGGTACTCTTCCTCATCCTGTCTTTCCTTGAGAGCCTTCTCGGACGCAGACTTTGCTGGCTGTAGGATAGATAGGAAGAGCACTTCTGGCACTTGCCAATTCATTGGCACTTCTCTCGTCTCTTGGTCTTCTAGGAAGCAGTCTGGTGTTGCACAGTCCAGCGCAGAGGCCGAGTATGTTGCTGCAGCCAGCTACTGCAGTCAGGTACTCTGGATGGTTTCGACCCTGCGGGACTTTGGGTTAGTTATCGACAGTGTTCCACTCTTTTGTGATAACACTTCTGCGATTAACATTGCTAAGAACCCAGTGCAGCACTCCCGGACCAAGCACATTGACATTCGCTTCCATTTCCTTAGAGACCATGTAGAGAAGGGCGATATAGTGCTCCAGTTTGTGGAGAATTACCACCAGTTGGCTGACATCTTCACCAAACCATTGGATAGTTCGAGGTTTTCAGCTCTGCGGGGAGAGCTTGGGGTGGTTTGTCCTTATGGACTGTAGTGAGGGGGAGCTTTGGACTTTACTGCTTTACTATTTTTATTATGCTTCTGTCTCATTTCTGTCGCTTTGCACTCTGGGTGCATCTGGTTTAGTCCTTCTAGCATAGGTTAGAGTGTTTCTCTTGTCTAGTTGCATAGACTTCTTACTTTTATCTTGCGCTTCCCGGATGCTTCTTATTAGTTGTTTCTTATCTCACTAGATTGAGCGCACTCACTTCTTGTAGGTTCTAGCAAGGGTTGGGCCACCCTCGGGTAGACATGGTACGTGTTTGCTCTCTAGTGTGTGTGTTTTACGGTCAAGCTAATAGTCCTGGAGTCATATGGGGTAGATGAGAGTCTGTCTGAACCATAGTTGTCTCTGTATCTTATCTATGCTTTAAGGACTGCCTGTTTGCTGTTTTCTTTGCCAGCTTCTCAATTTTATTGCTTTGGTTCAGGGGGAGTTCATTTGGGAACTTCTGGAGCTTAATATTGACTTAACTCAACTTAAACTAAAAGTTGCATTTCATGTTGAGGGGGAGCTGGATTTTCTTGCATTTTTAGCATTTCGCATTGTAATATAACTACATTGAGCCTGGATTATTATCCTGTGATGACATGTTTACAATGCTTTACACCTTGCCATGACTTGTGCTTATATGCTAGATTTATCATGACTTCATATGTGTAGACTAGCTTGTGCCATGATATGTCAATTAAAATTGCTCAACTTGAATTAAAACTTGTCATGCTAGCAATCGAGTCTAGTCTTTCTTGAGCTATCCTTTTATGATCCATGCCATGTCAAGAAGGCTAAGTTGAGCGTTGAATCTCTATTAAGGCTTAGGTTGAGCTATATTAGTTCCTGATGATGCATAAGTTAGTACAACATGTTTAAAAAGCAAAATGATCTCTTTTGTGCGAAAAAACTGATTTCACCAATTCTTTCTCATGAGACGGCTTGCCATTGCACTAGGCATGAACTCAGGGGGAGTTTTGGATGACCTAGACTATCTTCTTAAGCTTCTTGCTTGGAGTAGTCGCATAAGGCTTGAGATCTAGCACATAACAAAAACATTGGGTTGGAAATGACCATGAGCTTTAAAAAGACAATGTTTTATGTGTTCAAACTGCTTAAGCTACAAAAGAACCAAGTACTTAACCCATGTTTCAATCTTGAGCTTATAGCACTCTGTTTGGTCTCAGTATTAGCTTCCATGTTCCGCTTAGCTTAATTGACATGGCCTGCATCATCCTTGGATATCTCTAGTTAGACGTTGCTTATTGATGACTTGATATGCTCATAAAATGCATTACATTTCAGATCGTCATATAAGTGCTCTAGCTAGGATATACATATCCTGTCATGATCTAGATAGCCTTTTATTGAGTTATGGCTTGGTGTAGTTCATTATGGTCTTTATGGATAATTCTCATGGCTCAAAATGCTTAGGAATAATCAAACTGCAGCCATTTCATCCGTGTTTGTGATCTTATTCTCTCTTTTGTATTCTTGATGTGTTTATTGCCAAAAGGGGGAGAATAGAGAAGAAAAGGCTAGTTTGGATCAGTTTAGAGCTTTGGAGAACAATTTGCTCTTTCAGATGTTGCTCTAGTGTTCCTTCTGTCGACATGGTCATTAGTTTCATTCTTTTCTTTGGACCATGTTGGATTCTTCAAACTCAAACTCAACTTCATGCTTTTTCTGGGTTTGTCAATATACTCATCAAGGGGGAGATTGAGAGACCATGTGGAGGTCATCCCGTGTGTGATGAGTAATTGACTTGAGTTTATGGTAGTCGAGTTTGGTTTGGGTTGTTTGGACCTTGAGATTGCGTGGTGCAACGGGCTCGGTCGGACCTTGGTCGTTCCTGGTCAAACGGGTTAGGATGCATATTCTGATTTTTTTGACAGGTTTGGACTTCAGTGTGTGTAAGTATGGTGTATTTATACCATTTACGCTTTCATGTATCGAGCGGTGCTATTTGATGTGTTTCTTGTCTGTGTGGCTGCAGGACATCGGGCGGAGTCGTGGCGAGACACGGTGGACCGGACTAGGCGCAGGTGGCGCTGAGGTCAGAACGGTCGAGGATGTGTAAAGACGACGTGGACTCGAGGTGGTTGCGAGGCGTGCGAGACAAGGAGCGCAGAAGCTTCCCGGAAGGTGCAGGAAGGGCGAAACGGGAATTTTGCAAGGCTGCACAAGCGGGAGCGGGCTCCGTTGGATTTAGCGGGCGTAACGGGGCGGAGACCCGTTAGCCGTGGGCTATAAATAGGTTGGAGGGGCTGCATGCCCACTTGAACACTTCAAGGGATATTAGGGTTTCCTTTAGTCAAAATAGGCTTTAGAGTTTGCTTTGGCTTTAGGCTTTAGTGGTTGAGAGTGGGTGTGGGCAGCAGGTGGGTGTTCCCTGGTTGTCCCCTTCGATGCTCTCCATGTGACCTCTCTGTGTTGTGTTCCTCCCAAGATGCATGTGTAGCTCTTGGTGAATTTGAGGATTGAGAGAGAGAAGATGGATTGAGAGCTTGTAATCATTCCTCTATATGTAATCGTGTCATCTCTCTTCATCTAAATCAACCAAAGATGGCTTTTGTTTGAGTTCGTGCTCTGTTCTTCGTTCATCCTTTTGGGTGATTTCTTGACTTTCTTGATTTTGAGTTCTTGCTTGCTGAGGAGTACCAAAATGGGTTGCTATGACATGGGAGATGCTCAAAAGCCTTTTGGCTGGTTGATCCATAGAGCAAACTAAGTTTAATTTCACTTTTTCTCTTTCGAGCTCCTCTGTTCATGTATTTCCTCTTCTAGGGTTTTAGTGAAATCTTTATTCCCTTGGAGAAATGGCATGAAATTTGATCTGGATTATCCCATGGCTATTGGTAACTTATCCTCAAAATTTTATGGCCAAAGGATCAAAGATTGGGGAGTAATTTGAGTTTTTGTGCCTCTCTATGTACTTTTTCAGATTTTTGGTGAAATCTCAAATTCTTGCTCAAATTCTAAAAATTCTTGTGATTAGGGTTGATTTACTTGTTCTCAAGAGGCTCCATTCTATTTAGAATATAGTTGTGCTGCTTTGGATCAGAAAGAATGGGGAAAATTGGTTTTACTTGGTGTTTTTCAAAGATCTGAACTTAGCCCTCTCTCAGTTTTTCAGTTCTGTAGGTTCAGGTGTTGAGCAGCAGTGCATGGTTGCCTCATGGCAGTACTCTCAGTCAGCAAACATCAATTATTTTGGCTACCATCAAGTTCTTGCTTTCCATTTGCTAGCTGCTAGTTCCTTTCTCTGAAAGTCTGCACTCGGCAAGAAATAAGTCTCTCGATTTGTGCAGAAGCTCGTTTTGCTGTTTTGGCCAAGGTGCCAGTTTTGGTTCTCCTTCTTGTTTCTCATCAGCAGGTCTGCAGTCATCAAGGATTATTATTCTCCTCTTGGTCGAGTATTTCTTTTAGCAAGATTCCATTTTGTTTTATCCTCCAGTTGGATCTCTTGTCTAGTAGTAGTACTAGTTGGTTTGATTTTATTTTTTGTGCTATCTTCAACAATTTTGCATGCAGATCAAACGGCATTATTTTCAGCTGAAATTTTTACAGGTTAATCTCTGATTTATGCTGAATTTTTCAGTGTCGCATGCGTTCCGGGTTTCAGTAAAATTAATTTTTTGAGTTGCTTTGAAAAATCTGTGTACAAATTCTCGGGAGCGATTTTGAAGCGAACGACATTCACCCCCCCCTCTGTCGCCATTTCGGTCCAATAATTAGTACCAGAGCCGGTTAGCTCTAATCAATAGATCTTAACCGGTCTCAAGAGCCATGGCGACGGATAAGTACTCGACCAAGCCGCCCGTTTTCGATGGCATCGATTACCCCTTCTGGAAGACCCGAATGGAGACATACATCCAGGCCCAGGGGTATGCCATCTAGCGGAAGGTCAAGGTACGGTTTGCTGTTCCTGTCGATGAGAACATCAATGCCGGGAACATGGCTGATGTTGAGGCGAATGCAAAGGCAAGGAACATCATCATCCAGGGTTTGAGTCGTAGCGAGTTTCACCGCATCTCTCATCTTTCGTCTGCCTTCGATATCTGGGAGACCCTCGATGCATACCATGAGGGCACCACCCAGATTAAGACAGTGAGACAGAACCAGTTCAAGTGAGATTACAACAAGTTTGAAATGCTCGCTGGCGAGTCCCTTGATGAGTGCTTTGCGCGTTTCCACAAGATCTTGAGCAATCTCCGAGCCGTCGGTCTCACATACTCCGACTCGGACAACGCTCGTCAAATGCTTGCTGCACTCGACCTTCGTGTTTGGGAGATGAAGGTGACTACCATCAAGGACACCACCGACCTCTTGACTTTGACGCTTGACGCGCTGTACTCACGCCTCAAGACGCACGAGACCGATATTGTCTCTCGTAAGTCGAAGTCGCAATCGATGGCTCTAGTCACCGATCCCAGTTCAGCTTCTGGTTTTTTCGCCGATTCGCTTTGTGGGTTCTCCCTAGCTGCTCTCTGTGACGTAACTGATGATCAGTTAGAGCAGCTAGAGGATGAACAGCTGGCCCTCCTAGCACAGAAGTTCTCCCATGCTTACAAGAGGAGGAGGGACAGAAAGAGAGGCGGACCAGTCATTTGCTTCGAGTGTGGTGGCCCCAACCACATTGGGGCAAACTGCCCCAAGCTGGAGAAGGGCAAGAACGACTACGGCGGTTCGGGCAAGAACGACTACACCGACAAGAACCGCAACAAGAAGACTCCAGCTCAGACGCCGGGCAAGAAGAAGTTCCGCGACTTCGGGAAGGCCAAGAAGCTGTTTCACCACGTCCTCATCGCCTTCGACGACCTCGACCTCAGCGTGGTGGAGGGATGCTTGATCGTGCGAAATAGCACACCCGCAAGTGCACGGGTTGCCACTGAAATAGCGGCGAGTGTCGTGTTCTCCACAGGGACTAGACTGAGGCTACCGGTGCTCGGCTAAATTTAGGTCAAACGAAACGGGGGAGAAAACTAAACTACTGAACGAACGCTAGCTCACACGGACGAACCTACGAAAGAACTAACAAACGCACGAACAAGGAACAACGAGACGAACGACCGTAGGAATGGACGTCGTACGACCGAACAAACAACAAGACAAAAGACTAAATGAACGACGCACAAATGACGACACGAATGACACGACGACTAAAAGGATAAACACGACTACCGATCGACGATCTAACTAACTACCGACCGCAAGAAAGAATGAGGTAGTCGAGAAGCACTGGGGGAGTCTAGAAGCACTGAGGGAGTCGAGAGAGAAAGAAGGGGAAGACGGTCGACGGCTAACTAGACGACGGTGGCAGGACAACACAAAATAACGAACGCTCACACGACTTAACTACCGACTGACCGCTAAGAGAAGCAAAGAGGGAGGACGAGAAGAGATAAGGGAGGACTAGAAGCAAAGAAAGAGTCGAGACAGAAATGGGAAGGGAGACGGTTGCCGGCTAGCTAAATCGACGAGACTTCCAAACATACACATATACTACGCTAACAACAGGACATCGATACACATGAAGCACACACACTGACCATTTCGGTCCAACAGATATCATTCACACCACAGACGACACTCTTTGAAACCGTCTGTGATATTGTATCACAGACGGTTTTTAACAACGAACCGTCTATGATACCAAGTGCACCATCCATTTTATTTTCTGTTTTTTGGCTAGCCTCAGGATATGCTAGCCATGCCCTCTGAAAGCAAGCAAGCAAGCAAGCAAGCAGATTACAGATAAATGATAGATATAAGTTAATTGCAACTCATAGTAAATTACAACAAAATTCGATACACAGATGAATGTAACAAACGGCCAGCAGAACACATACATATATAGAATGAAAATCGTTACACAAAATCTGACAAATGAATTCAATTGAAGGAATTGTTTGATTTGTACAATTGAATCCAATGTTTCAACATCTAATTATCACCATTACCGGCGTGGAACTCTCCCCTCTTATTTATGACCTCTGCTAGCAAGAATTCGGAGATGATTGCACGAATGTGTGTGTAATATAAATACATATATATAATCAGAACGTAATAATTATTGGAAGGACCTGACAAACCTCTGGATCATTGATCTTAGTACCCATGATTTCCTTCATATGGCGGCAAACGTAGAATCCACATACGTTGCCCTGTAGCTGCTGGTGGCACTACAAAATAGAATTACATACATCGGTATTGTCAATTCTAGAGGCATTATAACAAAGTATGATATAGGATTGTTGTGTTGTAGCGGGTACCGAAAATCGCGTGTTGTGTCGTAGCGTGTCACTGGATTTGTCGTGTCTTCCTCCTTGGGCAACATAATCGGCAAACGCCCTACATGATTCAAAAAACTTAGCCTCAGCCATGGCAAACAAAAGAAATATTACAATAGAGTTATGTATGGAGGAAATGAGTTTACCTGTTAAGTACTTCTTGCACACGACTGAAGTCGTGGTTGCTCCTAAGGAGGGAATCAAGGTATATTACCTTGCTCCACTTTGGTACAATCACAATCAAAATCCAGTGATGCCTAGTCATGTGTGTCGCCATAGTGATTAATCCTAAGTTCATACTGCATGTAAAGTACAAATGAAACATATGTGTGGCAACTAGTGAAGCACTTACCCTTGGTTGAAGGGTACCATGACGTACTCCTTGTTGGTGTGAGCAATCAATCCCCTCGTTATGTAACCTTGCACGAAGGATGCATCTACGTTGATACATTGCTCGGAGACCAAGTGAGGGTCGAGGAAACCCACCGGTCGTCGTGATCGCCGGACTTCTTGGATCATGTATCTATACATAAAGAAAGAGTAATGACATTTATCTATATAACGTGAATGTATTCATTGTACAGTACACTTACAGTGTCCAGCATCGTAGAAGTGAGGCGTCGAGTTCGTCGAGATTGAATAGTAAGAATAAATTTTCGAATGTCACGACGATGTAGCCCGAGTCGTGGGGAAATGCATCTCCTTATATTTCAAAGTGAATACACTCTGCCGGCTTGGCTTCATGTTGGACTTCTCCATGTACTAGGCATGCAATGTATTGCAAATCAAACCAAGTTGGGATAATTGTGACTCGGGCACCAACGACACTCCTAGAATAAACTTCCATGGCACGGGACGCGGCTTAGTTTTCTTCGTATGAGCCCTAGAGCCTCGCTTATGATATGTTCTCGGTGGCGTCTCGGCGGGAGCCGATGCAACAGACTTTACTGGTTTTGGAGGTGGAGGTGGAGCCACTGGAGCTGATGTGCGAGTCGAGGCGACGTCCTCTTGGGCCACTGGATGTGAAGATTGTGGCACGGACATGTCAAGGACGATGTCCCTCTTGGGCCACTGAATGAATGTGTGGACGGCATCCCCTAATGTCTTAATCTCTTCGTTTGGGGGCTTCTCAAGAGGGACGGTCTTAAAAATATCATTAATCATGTCCACCTGGACCTTTATGAAACCGGTGTCTACTTGTACACCGTGCACCAGCGTCCCTGGCAGCAATGGATACACCATGCCGCGCCTAGCGTAAATGGGAATAGAGCCAACAAGCCTGACTTTGAGGCTGCAAGGCATGGGCTCCTACATAACGATACAAGATGAGTTAAGGCGTCCACCAGAGAGATCTATGTACCATTCTAAAGAGGTACATTACCTGAATGTCATCAATAGGTAAGTGTGCATCGCTATGTTCAGAAATTGGTGTGGACGCGCAGCTACTGCGACGTTGAGGGGGACTGGGTACCGCAGTAGTAGGAGTGGGTTGCGATTGGTTGCGGACTTGTCTTAGTTCTTCCTGCAACGAATATATCTCTCCTCGAAGTGAGGCAGTCTGCTCTTGAAGTGAGGCAGATAGTTGTTCCTCAAGTTGAGCACGAAGCTCCTGTTTTATTTGTTCGCTGCGGTACGCCTTGGATCTCTTCCTACTCCTATATGTCTCGGAGTAATCTGGAAATCCGTGCCTCCAAGGTACATAAACCCCCATGCCTCGTGTGCGACCTGGGTGCTCCTTGTTTCCCAAGGCTTGTGATAGTAAATCTATCTCCCTATATTCTTCAAAGGAGCCACGAGAAGATTCGGTAGTCAATGATTGCTGCAAGAGGCAATTAATCATGTTATTTTTGAACCCATGAAGTTCAAGAGGTGTTAACAACTATGTTGTTTAACATATTTTACCAGGCATTGGGACACTTCCTCATCTGCGGGGTTTTTGAAAGAGACACCCGAAGATGTGGTTGATGACCTCGCTCTTAACCAGTTTCGAGCGCGCTCGTTTGCGATCCCGGCAAATGGCGGAGAGGCCTCCGATCGGATTGCGACCTCATCCTGCATCCTCCATTGCAGGATTTTACCCACGTACCCAGCAGTGCCAAGTCTGTGAGGGTGCATGTTTTGTGACTGGAGAGCCTTGTGCGTCACACTTTGTTGTTCAAATTCAGTCGTCGTCTTCATCTGCACAAAGGCCTCCCATGTTTCCGGCGACACGAAAGGATACTTCGTGAAGGGCGTGACATCCTTGGACACGTACTTCATCACAAGAGTGCTCTTAAAATTCTTCCATGCTTTTCCCATCGCGAGGAGCGCCTGCCGTTGCACGAGTCCCTGTACTTCTGCTGGGATCTCGAACGAATTTGTAATTTCCTCCCATAGCTGATTTTTGTGATCCTTTGTCAAATCTTTCCAGCTTGCTATGGTGATGGGGACCCGTTGCCTTCCAATTATCCCGTAGGTAGTCCGAAATGATGACGCTGCTTTCGTCGGTTCCAAAGGAATCCCATTCGGAGAGACCACCGTGATGGTCATTCGGCCCTCTGGCCTTTTCGATACTCCTCAGCCATGTTTAGTTTTTGCAATCTTGGGAGCGTGAGACCCAGATGACGATGACGAAGACTGTGTGGACACCATCTCTCTTCTAAGAAAAACTAACTGCAGTGAGCTATGGTCCCAGCTTGTCAAAGTTCTATGAATCAAGTGACACAAACTAGTGCGTCAAGTTCATTGAACAAGATACACTGGAGTGTGTCACTTGCTTTATGCCCTTTGACAATGTTCTAACGATTAACTAACTGCAGTGAGCTATGGGCCTTCCAACATGTGAAGCATATAACATGTGAAGCATATAACATGTGAAGCATGTAACATGAGCATATAACATGTGAAGCATGTAACATGAGCATATAACATGTGACCGGAGGGGCGTCGGGAGGGACCGGCTTCGGGAGGGACCAGCGGCGTCGGGAGGGAGCGGCGACATCGGGAGGGAGCGGCGTCGGGAGGGACCGGCGGCGTCGATCGGGAGGAAGCAGCGTCGGAGGGGCGTCGGGAGGGAGCGGCGTCGGGAGGGACCAGCGGCGTCGGGAGGGAGCGGCGGTGGGAGGGACCAAAACCTAGCTAGCAGGGGCGATGCAGAGTGGAGACAAGAGACTGCGCGAGAGCGGACTCCGCAGACCTAGCTGCGGGTATCTAAAGATAAGCTATCACAGACGGTTCTATCGATATAACCGTCTGTGATATGCATATTATCACAGACGGTTCTATAGATATAACCATCTGTGATATCCATATTATCACAGACGGTTATATCGATAGAACCGTCTGTGATGTGTTATCACAAACAGTTTCTTTTGATAAACTGCCTGTGATAGTTCACTATAAATACCCGCAGCTAGCTAGGTTCGTATGTCATTTTACAATTACAATATGGAACATAGATACATTTATGAAAAATGCAAGCATAACCATAAATATAACTATTTCTTAGTTCCTTAGTCATTTTACAATTACAATGGAACATACATTTATGTAAAACACAAGCATAACAAATATCATTTATTACACTTTGGCTATATCATTTTAAATAAAGCCCTTCACGATGATCGACACGCATATAGCTTGCTTCATCGCCTTGTTCTTCCTCGAGCCTGATGCCGTCTCCGAATGGAGCCAAATCATCAAATTGATTGTACTCTTCCTTATCCACAACATTCTCAACCCCGACAATCCTTCTTTTTCCCTGAAGAACTACATTGCGCTTCTTATTTGCCAGGTCGGTTACATAAAATACTTGAACAACTTGCCTCGCGAGTACGAATGGTTTGTCTTTGTATCCTACACATTCGAGGTCCACGGTAGTGACGCCGTACTTGTCAACCTTTACACCCCGTGGGAGTTGGACCCAACGGCACCGAAATAAAAGAATTTTGAAAATTACATAGTCAAGCTCCCAAATCTCCTCTACAAGCCCGTAGTACGAGCTTGGGCCAGCGGTACTGCCGTGCGCATCATAGGCATCTATGCGGACACCGAGTTACGTGCCGTGCTCTTTCAATCTTGATCTGTTGTATAAAATGTGTAGCCATTAATGTCGTATCCTTGCCATGTCATAATTGTAAATTTTGCCCCTTTTGCCAACCATTGTAGCATTTCACTTGACGACCTCCTAGTCAATTGCGCCTTGAACCATTCATTGAACTGACGGTTGTGTTGTCTCGTGATCCAAACTTCTGACTGGCCTGCATTCTCCTGACGTAGCATGTCCTTGTGCTCTTCAATATATGGGGTCACTTCAGTCATATGTTGTAAAACCATGAAATGGGCTTGAGCATATGTATTTTGATCCGGAGTTATTGCTTTCCTCCCGATAGTCCCGATACCCTCTAGCCTCCCTTCGTGACGAGATAGAGGTACACCTATCGGCTCTACCTGAGCCATGTAGACGATGCAGAATTCAATGACCTCTTCTATTGTATAACCTTCGATGATGCTACCCTCCGGTCGAGATCGATTGCGTACATAGGACTTCAAAATTCCCATGTATCTCTCGAAAGGGTACATTTGACGTAGAAATATGGGGTCGCATATTTTTATCTCTTTCACAAGGTGGACAATGAGATGGACCATGATATCAAAAAATGATGGAGGGAAATACATCTCTAGATGACATAGAGTTGTCACCACCTCGGTTTGCAGAGTATCTAGTCCATCCGGATCAATGACCTTCTGAGCAATTGCATTGAAGAAATAACATAGCCTTATGATTGTCACTCGAACCTGTTCGGCAAAATACTTCTAATTGCAACAGGTAGCATTTGTGTCATTAGCACATGACAGTCGTGAGACTTCATGCCAATTAATTTTAAATGTTCCATGGAAACAAGTTTCTTCATTCTTGTGGAGTGACCGGATGGAACTTTCACACCATGTAAGGACTGGCACAGTTCAGTTCTCTCGGACTTAGACAGAGTGTAGCATGCTGGGGGAAGGTACGTCCGGCCTTTATCGGTCTCTATCGGTGCTAACTCGGTCCTGATGTTCATAGCGACCAAGTCACGCCTTGCGTTAACACCATCCTTTGTTTTATGAGGAATGTTCAGTAAGAGACCAATCAAACTGTCACATACATTCTTCTCTACGTGCATGACATCGATGCAATTGCAAATTTCTAAGTGCTCTCAATAAGGCAAGTCCCAAAATATTGACCTCTTTTTCCACATGTTCTTCCTCAATTTACGTCCCTTTGCAAACACAACATTTATATCCTTGACCATATCATACACCTTTTTCCCGCTAAAAGGTCTTGGTACTGAGTCATCCTCTTTTTTTCCGTCAAATTGTTTCTTCATCTTGCGGTATGGGTGATACTTTGGAAGGAACCTACGGTGACGCATGTACACAGTTTTTCGCGAGTTGTTCAACCACACACTCTCGGTATAATCTAAGCAGTGCGGACACGCTTTGGCTCCTTTTATACTCAACCCTGACAAGTTACCAAGGGCAAAAAAATCATTAATGGTGCAGAACAACATGGCGCATAGAGTGAAGTTCTCTCGTTTGTCCGCATCCCATACATGTACCCCTTCATTCCACAGTACTGCAAGATCTTCCACCAATGGGGCTAGGAACACATCAATATTGTTGCCAGGTTGTTTCGGCCCTTGGATAAGTAGTGACATCAAAATATATTTCCGCTTCATACACAGCCAAGGAGGAAGGTTGTACATGCACAGAGTCACGGGCAGTGCTATGTCACGCTCATGTTACCAAAAGGATTCATTCCATCTGTACTCAACCCAAACCTTATATTTCTCGGTTCCACACCGAAATCTATAAACATCCTATCGATGTTCCTCCACTGGGCAGAATCAGCAACATGTCTTATCATTCCGTCTTTCTTACGGTGCTCGCAGTGCCAACGCATCAATCTTGCATCCTTGCAGTTTGCAAATAAACGCTTCAAACGGGGGATTACAGGAAGATACCACATCACCTTAGCAGGAGGTCCTTGCTTCACCTCGATGCCCTTCCCATCATCAGAGTCATTTTTACGCTTGTATCGGGATGCTTTGCACACCGGACAAACATGTAAGCTAGCATACTCTTTCTGATACAGATACAATCATTCCGACATGCATGTATTCTTTCTACTTCCATTCCTAATGGACAAAGGATCTTCTTGGCTTGGTAGGTGGTTCTCGGCAACACATTTCCCGTTGGAAGCATGTCCACTAGGAGACCTAATAATGCCGTGAAACTCTTGTCGGACCAACCATTGCTTGCCTTCAATTTTAACAGTTCTAGAACTGATGACAACCTCGTGTATTGCGGCTTGCAGCCTGGGAACAAAGGTTTCTCCGAGTCCTCCATCAAGCCCTCGAATTTACCAAACTCTCTCTCACTATAGTTCCCATCTGCATCATGTAACATCTGATCCAGATTGTCATCCTGCGACCTATCCTCATGATCGAAAGAACAGTCCACAACTGGCATATTGTTGTCTCCCTCGACTATGTCATAACTGCCTTCTTGTGTACTCTTCTCTTCACCATGACTGGTCCAACATTTGTACCCTTTTCTGAAACCCCTTCGAATCAAGTGAGCTTCAATCTGCACTGAGTTGCTAAACATCTTGAGATTATCACAATCAATACATGGGCAATACATATATTTCATCCCCTTCTTCAACATATCCAGCTCGGCCGCCCTTCTAAAAGCAGACATGCTAGTAATGTACTCTTCACTCACACGGTTCTCAATATACATCCAGCTTCGGTCCATCTACGCTACACAAGTGACAAATGGGTGTCAAAAATGATTATTACCCCTACTACTAACCTCTGATCAGATCACTAAGAATGTTAAGTAATTGAGTACTAATCTCTGATCAGATCACTAAGAATGTTAAGTAATTGAGTATACTAACCTCTGATCAGATCACTAAGAAGACGGTGATATTTTTTCACCCCCAACTCCCTAAAGCCGGCCGCCTTGCTCCATTGATGCAGCGCAATGAAGACAGATCAGTGTCGACATCCTTCAAGCAAGTACACCAACTAATTAATACTACGCAGAATATCATAGACGGTTCCAACCACAAACGGTCTGTGAAAATGATATATCACAGATGGTTCGTATTAATAACCGTCTGTGAATTATCACCGACGGTTATTAATATTAACCGTCTGTGATACAAACAATATCACAGGCGGTTCAAATTAATAACCTTCTGTGATGGTTGCCTATCACAGACGGTTCGCATTAATAACCGTCTGTGATAGTCTAACATTATCACAGACGGTTCTTAACACGAACCGTCTGTGATGTCCATAATATCACAGACGGTTCTAAATACCAACCGTCTGTGATTTATGCATATCACAGACGGTTCGTATATAGAACCGTCTGTGATAGTCCTTCACAGACGGTTTACACTACAAACCGTCTGTGATAGTTCACTCGAAGCATAGCATAGCATCCGAGGCACATCCGAGGCCTGCTGGTGTGTCTTGAGGAATGCCAAGAGCTGGTCTTCAGATGTGGTATTCCTCAAGACACAGCAGCAGGCCTCAGATGTGCCTCGGATGCTACGCTATGCTTCGAATTGGCAGTCATGCGCCTGACGAAACAGTTCATCTTTCCACCCAAATGGTCCATGTACCTTTGAAAACAAGCAAATACAGACGCAAGCACAGCAACACATTCAGATCATCAAATTGATTGTCCTCATCCACAACATTCTCCACTCCGGCAATCCTTCTTTTTCCCGCAAAATTCAAGGCAATTTTATTACAAAAGTGCAAAAAAGAGACATTCCCAGATTCTTCGTTGAGCACTCGACATAGCCGACTTCTTCGCTGAGCGACTATCCATCTACTTCTTTCCACTTCTTTTCTTCATCTCTGGTCTCTGGATCACGTACACCAGTAGCGATGATTCAGCTAACTGAATCATCGCTACTGGCGTACGTGATCCAGAGACCAGAGATGAAGAAAAGAAGTGGGAAGAAGCAGATGGATAGTCTCTCAGCGAAGAAGTCGGCTATGTCGGCTGCTCATCGAAGAATCTGAGAATGTCTCTTTTTTGAACTTTTGTAATAAAATTGCCTTGAATTTTGCAGGAAAAAGAAGGATTGTCGGAGTGGACATCACATCTCGGCACTAGTCGGCATCGTCGAGGAACATGCAAATACAGAGGCTAGCACGACAACACATTTAGATCTATTACAAGATAACAAGCTAGTGAACTCTTCATGGAACAACGGTGAGGGTGAACAAGACACACTTACCACACTTACAGCTATATATGCTCACAGTGGATGAACTCACGCGTGACTAGTACCGGTGGAAAGGTAGATGGGGCGTTATTTATAAGGACCGAGCAAAGGGAGGAACTGCTGCCTGCCATTCGATGTGGAGAGAATGGACGGGTGAGATCGAAATCCTGGGTATACGCCAATTATTGGTGACACGTGGTTATCACACGCCAATTATTAGTGATATGTGATTATCACAGATGGTTATTAACGCGAACCGTATGTGATAATAAATATCACAGACGGTTCTTAATATGAGCCGTTTGTGATGTTTCAGTTATCACAGACGGTTCGTATTACTAACCGTCTGTGAAACTTCACAGACGGTTATTAACACGAACCGTCTATGATCTCTAAAATTATCACAGACGGTTCTAAGTTTAAAAACCATCTGTGATAAATCTTATCACAGACGGTTTTTTATAAAAAACCGTCTGTCATAAGCTTTATGTCAGAACGCTTCGTGTTTCAATCGTCCAATTAACGTCTCTCGATCGTTATACGAAGCGTCTATATCATTAATGTTTGGGTATACGAACCGTCTGTGCTAAAGGTTAAATATGCGCGCCTAATCCAGGTCTCTTCTACGTACATACAATATGGCTTCTACTATTCTTGTGATCATCTCCTTCCTCTCATCTGTTCATCAAGAATTGTTCGGCCGGAACCTTACACAGGCAGCCAGCAATTTGCATCTGGAGTAGCTTCTTCGCACACGCCCTGCTCTCCTTCCCTGACTTTCTTGCATCCGTCAGCTCGACCTGATCATCCATCGTCGACGGAGGCGTCTCGCTGCCGCTCAAGAAAGGGAAACAGCCCTCACCCTGGTTCTTCTCCACAATGTACGCAAAGCAGAAGAAGCTCTACACGCATTGGAGAGACTGATGGATAGCCTTGCTGATCAAGCAAAAACGGCAGATTCTGAGGAATCTTTTCATGCTATCCTCTATGACATTATGGATGCTGCTGATCATTTGCCCAGGCTGGAGGAGGAAGTGCTGAGAACAAGGGCAATCTTAACGGCGTTCGAGAATTCAGCGACTGATCCTCCAAGTCCCAAAGTCGAAGAAGAAGCGTACGAAGCCCAAAAGATTACAACCTGGGAAACTCTTTACCTGTGCGACTTTTGTAATAAATTTGCCTCTAATTGAAATTAATAAATTTACCTTTAATTTGTGATCTCTTATCTCAATAGTTCTGTAGTTAAGTTATTAGAAGCAATGTGTACTTATATATTAACCTCTGATCATGAAAGAATATGACAGACAAAGGGACATCACAGATGGTTCTTGTCAAAAATCGTCCGTGAACATTCACAGACGGTTCTTTTTTAAGAACCGTCTGTGATAGTCTACACAACACAGACGGTTTTTAATAAAAAACCGTCCGTGATAATTTCGGATTATCACAGACGGTTCATCGGTATAGACCGTCTGTGATACTCGACCACTAACACAGATGGTGTCCAAATTAAAACCGTCTGTGTTAGTGTCAATCATAGACGGTTTTATCAAACCGTCTGTGATGTAGCCGTCCAGTATAGGCTCTTTTGTAGTAGTGCCTCCTCCTTTGGCTATCGTTCACCGCGCCGCCACTGGCCTACAGTTCCTCGAGGAGTCAGTGACCTGTTTTGGGTGTTAGCCACGCTACCCTAGCCTTTCCTCACTGGCACATGCCCGCAGGCAGAGCTGCCATGCATTTCTCTGTTTCCTCCAGAGAGCACCTCTGCTCTCTTCTATGATTTGCTTTTAAGCCAATGATGGATGGGCTCCACCTACCATACACACACATAATTCCAAAATTCTAGCAAAAAAAGAAGATTCCTAGAATATTCTGTTGGACCGAAAACGGTGATAGAGGGGGTGAATGTCGCCTTTTTGAAAAATAACCCCCAAAAGTATCCCCGAAAGGAACTCCTCTCCAATAGCTATGAGAGCTATGGAACTGAGTTCAAATGTTCTCTGGAACCCTACACTAACAGAGAGGAAAAACTAGCCAACTAAAAGAAGACAAGACAAGAAATGCAAAGGCAAAAAGGGAAGGCTGGTCAGACTGTTGAAAGAGGGCCGGTGAGACCGCTATGCCTTGGCCGGTCAGACCGCCATGGGAAGGCCGGTCTGACCGCCAGGCCTCTGCCGGTCTGACCGCCATGAGTACTCCGGTCTGACCACCAAAGAAGACCCGGTTTGACCGCTTCTCGAATTTCAGAACAGGCAGCAAACTCAAATTTCATAGCAAACTCAAAACTCCACACAACAAGGAAATTAGATGATTCTCTTAGGATTTCTCAGCCCAGAATAACATGATAATATCCCAAATAGCAAAGGGGACCTGGGGACCTAGAGAATCCATCTCAAATGCATGAATTCGAGATTTGACCCAAAACTGAAAACTTTTAGAGAGAAGCATCAAAACTCAAATTACTTTCTAATCTTTGATCCATAGCCCATGAAATTAAGAGATTGACTAAGCAATAGCCTTAGGCCCTGAAGGAACATAACACAACTTCATATTTTGAAGAGAATCAAAAGATTCCATTTTGTTCTGTACTCAAACCCTAGAAAATGCACATACAGGGCAGATTTGACGAGAGGCTCAAAATCCACAAGAGTAGTTGAATCTTCCAGATGCTCTAGAAAATGGATCGGTCAATTGGCCAAGAATCTTTTTCATCACTGAGCTTTCAAGAGATAAACACACAAATCTTCTATAACATCAAAAACTCATCTCAAGAGAGGAAAAACAGAGAGAAGTGCAGAAACTGAAAACATCATATATGAGCAAGAAAATGAACACAATCCACACGATCCTTCTCATTGATGTTGAGGAAGAGAGATGAATGATTGTACAGGGATTACAACTCTCTTCTCACACAACCATCTCAAGAACTCATCACCTCTCTCAAACACAGAGGGAGACAAGAAAACCAACGAAGGCTCTGCACTCTCCTACCAACTCTCACCAACTAAAGAAAAGAGATACAAAGCAAAACAACCTCCCAAAGCTTGGAGACTACATGCAAGAACCTTCCTCCTTTTATAGCCTCCCACTAATGGGTTTGAAACTCTCTTTACCCACTAAGCCTCAACCAACTCTTGTGCTTTAATCCAAATCCACTTCCTTTAGTGCAGCTTTGCGAAATTACCAAATTGCCCCTCCTGCACCTTCCAGGAAGTTTCCTCCTTTCTTGCCGTTCAAGCCTCGCAACCACCTCGAGCACTCGTCGTCTTCAACACACCTCGACCGTTCTGACCTCGGCACCACCTGCGCCTAGTCCGGTCCTCCATGCCTCGCCACGACTCCGCCTCGATGTCCTGCAGCCATCACAGACAAGAAACACATCACATAGCACCGCTCGACATATATAAACACAATTAGCATCAATGAATCATACTTAAGCATGAAATAGCCCAAAAGCTCAAACGGGAAGAAGAATATGCCTCAAGTCCGACTAACCAACCCCGACTGAGCCCAATGCTATCATGGCACGAAACGAACCAATCAAACTCAATCTTTCCAAAATCCTCGTCAATTACTCATCACAAATATGGGGTCATAACCACATGGTCTCTCAATCTCCCCCTTGATGAGTATATTGACAAACCCAGAAAAAGCACAAAGTTGAGTTTGAAAATGAAAGAAAGTCAAACATGGTCCAAAGAAAGAAAATGATGCTAATGACCATGTTGACACAAGGAGCAAAAGAAAGAGCAAGTAGGACTAAAAGAAAGAGCAAGTTTTCCTCAAAGCTCCCAAAGTGGTTTTTTGTCCCACTATTCTCCCCCTTTTGGGAATAAACACATCAAGGATGCAAAAGAGAGAATAAGTCATGATAAAGGATGAAATGGCTGAAGTTGGTTTATTCTAAGCATGTAGAGCCATGAGAATTATCCAAAATGACTCTATAAGAATTACATCAAGCCATAACTCATAATTATGCTATCAAGATCATGGCAAGACATGTATAATCAAGCTAAGCTAAGTAAGTCACAATCTGAAATTTAATCGAATTTCTTAGCATGTCAAGTCAACCATTATTCTAGTCTAGCTAAAGATATCCAAAAATGATGCAGGCCATGTCAATAAGCTAAGTGGAACCAAGAAGCTAGTGTTGAGTCAATTTAGAGTGCTACAAGTGCTAGAATGAGACATTTGTTCAAGTACTTGTAAATTTTAGCAAATTGAGCACAAGTGACATAATTTTACTTTAGAAATCACATGATTGTTTCCAACCAGATTTTTGTGTTTAGTCATGTGCTAGACCTCAAGCCTTATGCGATCACTCCAAGCAATGAGCTTAAGAAGATGATCTTGGTCATCCAAAACTCCCCCTGAGTTCATGCCTAGTGCAATGGCAAGCCGTCTCATGAGAAAGAATTGGTGAGATCAATTTTTTCGCACAAAAGAGATCTTTTTGCATTCTTAAAAGGTTGTACCAACTCATGTTTCATCATGGAACTAACATAGCTCAATCTAAAGCTCAATATAGATTCAAGACTCAACTCAGCCTATTTGACATGGCATGAATCATAAAGAGATAACTAAAGGAAGACTAGTCCCAAGAGCTAACATGACATGAACTAATTCATGTTGCGCATTTTTAATCAACCTATCATGGCAAAGACTTTACTACACATATAAGGTCATGATCAATCTAGCAATGAAGCACAAATCATGGCAGGATGTAAAGCAATGTAAACATGTCATGAAAGGATAATAATCAAGTCTCTATGTAATTATATTACAATGCTAAATGCAGAATGCAAGAAAATCTAGCTCCCCCTCAACATGTGATGCAACTTTTAGTTCAAGTTGAGTTATGACAACATTAAGACCGAGAAGCTCTCAAATGAACTCCCCCTGAACCTAAGCAATAAAATAGAGAAACTGGGAAGGAAATCAGAAAAGGCAGTCCTTAAAGCATAGATAAGATATAGAGGATACTATGGCTCAGACTGACTCTCATCTACCCCATATAACTCTAGGTCTATCAACTGATCATCTAACAGACTAAGGAGCAAACACATACCCTGTCTACCTGAGAGTGGCCCAACCCTCGCTAGAACCTATAAGAAGTGAGTGAGCTCAACCTAGTGAGAAGAGAATCAGCTAATAAGCAGCATCCTAGAATCACAAGATAAGAGTACGAAGTCTAAACAACTAAACAATAGAAGCACTCTAATCTATGCTAGAAGGACTAACCCAATGCACCCGTATGCAATGCAACAGAAAGGAGTAAAAGCATAATAAATAAGATAATGCAGTAAAGCACAAAGCTCCTCCTCACAACAGTCCATAAGGACAAACCACCCCAAGCTCTCCCCGAAGAGATGAAAACCGAGAGCCATCCAAAGGCTTGGTGAAGATATCGGCTAACTAGTGGTCACTCTCCACAAACTGGAGCACTATGTCACCCTTCTCCACATGGTCTCGAAGGAAGTGATATCTGATATCAATGTGCTTGGTCCGAGCATGCTGCACTGGGTTCTTAGCAATGTTAATTGCAGAAGTGTTATCACAAAAGAGTGGAACACTGTCGATAACTAACCCAAAGTCCCGCATGGTCGAGACCATCCAAAGTACCTGGCTGCAACAACTGACAGCAGCAATGTACTCAGCCTCTGCGGTGGATTGTGCAACACTGGACTGCTTCCTTGAAGACCAGGAAACAAGAGAAGTGCCAATGAATTGGCAAGTGCTAGAACTGCTCTTCCTATCTATCCTACAGCCAGCAAAGTCTGCATCCGAGTAGGCTCTCAAGGAAAGACAGGACGAGGAAGAGTACCAGATACCATAGTCAATGGTAGCTCGAAGGTACCGAAGGATGCGCTTCACCGCCTGGCGGTGAGATATGTGAGGAGAAGCCTGAAACCAAGCACAAAGACACACAGCGAAGTGTATGTCCGGTCTCGAGGCAGTGAGGTACAAGAGGGAGCCAATCATGCTACGATACTCCTTTTGATCAACTGGCTCGCCGTCCTCGTCTGGGTCAAGTGTGGCAGATGATGCCATGGGAGTTGACACCGGCTTGCCATCACTTATATCGAAGCGTCTTAGGAGGTCACGAGTGTACTTGCCTTGTTGCAAGTAAGTACCCTCCCGAGTCTGCTTGATCTGGAAGCCAAGGAAAAAAGTCAACTCACCCATCATGCTCATCTCAAACTCGGTGCTCATGACATCCGAGAACTGTGAAACGAGAGCATGAGAAGAGCCGCCAAAGATGATGTCGTCCACATAAATCTGAACGAGCAGAAGGTCAGCGCCATGCCGGCGAATGAACAAGGTCTTATACACCTTACCCATCTCAAAACCATGACTCAACAGATAGGACTTAAGCCTCTCATACCAAGCTTTGGGCGCCTGCTTAAGTCCATACAAGGCTTTGGAAAGCTTGTAGACATGGTTTGGGTATTTGGGGTTCTCGAAACCTGGAGGCTGTCTCACATAGACCTCTTCCTCAATAAAGCCATTGAGGAAGGCACTCTTGACATCCATCTGGTAAACTTGAAACCCTTAGAAGCTGCGAAAGCAAGCAAGATTCTAATGGCCTCAAGTCTAACTACAGGGGCAAAGGTCTCCTCAAAGTCTAGACCCTCAACCTGGGAGAAGCCCTGAGCTACCAGTCTAGCCTTGTTCCAAATGACAACCTCATCCTCACTCTGCTTGTTTTTGAACACCCACTTAGTCCCAATGACATTGTGACCTCGAGGGGGCTCAACAAGCGATCAGACCTTGTTCCTTTCAAAATTCTCTAACTCCTCATGCATGGCATTAACCCAAGACTCATCAAATAGAGCATGACTAACATCCTTGGGCTCAAAGGTGGCAACAAAGGCAGAATGGAGACAGAAATGTGACATGCTAGACTTTGAGCGTGCGACACGCTCAAAGAGGTCTCCAATAATCTGCTCTGAAGGATGGTCTTTCTGGATATGTCTGGGAGGTCCAGGATGAGATGAAGAAGTGGCCTCTACCTCATGAGCTGATGAGGTAGGAACAGAGCCACTAGCTCCAGAGGATGCAGAAGGCATGGGCTGATCACCTGGAGGTGCAGTGGAAGAAGGCACCTCAAGGGGAGGATGAGGAACTGGATCGGGTAGACAACCCTAATCTCCATCGTCCTTATTATCCACAAAGATAGGCTTGGACTGCTCTAAAGAACTTGAGATATCGGGCCTAGTCCTAGGACTGGCCTCGTCCAAGGTCACCTCACAGGTCTCTACCAACTTACTAGACTCGCAGTTCCAAACTCTATACGCCCGCAAAGAAGCCAAGTAACCTAGAAAGATACCGTCACAAGAACGTGACTCGAACTTATCTAGATTCCCAAACTTCAGAATGAAACACTTGCAACCAAATACACGAAAATGCGAGACACTGGGCTTTCGCCCATATCTCAACTCATAAGAAGTGCGATGCAAGTGTGCCCGAAGAAAAACTCTATTCAAAACATGGCTCGCGGTCGCTATAGCCTCATCCCAAAACTTCCTAGGTGTAGAATACTCATCAAGCATCGTCCTGGCCATCTCGACCAAGGTAAGGTTCTTCCTCTCCACGATGCCATTCTGTTGTGGGACGTGCGGAGAAGAGAATTGGTTTTCTACACCTGTCTCATCACAGAACCTCTTAAAGTAGGAATTCTTGAACTCCGTGCCATTGTCACTTCGGATCGCTCGTAAGGCACCTGGGAGCTCAACAGAAAGCCTATTAAAAAGACCTCAAAAATGTATAAACATCTCTTCCTTCGAGGCTAAGAAAAACACCTAAGAGAACCCCAAGAAGTCATCGACCACGACAAGAACATATCACTTCCCTCCTGCTGACTGCACTTGGGCTGGTCCAACTGTGTCCATATGGAGCAGCTGTCCTGGTGCATCGGTCATAGTCACTGTGACCGGAGGGTGAGAAGCAGTAACCATCTTGCCGTGCTGGCAACAGGCGCAAATAATATCTTTGACCATCTTGAGTTTTGGCAGACCACGAATGAGATCGTGACCGCTAACTCGGGTTAAATGGTCAAATCCAATATGACCAAGTCTCCTATGCCAGAAAGTAAGGTCACGGGACTCAGAAGCAACTAAACAACGGAGAAGATCACCAGAAGACTCAGAAAAATCAGCATGAAAGATCCTCCCATAACGAGAAATTTCGCAAACCAGACTACCCGAAGAATCAAGAATTTTACAAGTATTAAAGCTCACCTCAAAGCCGTCATCGGTAAGCTGAGAAATAGAAAGCAAATTATACTGCAGCTTACTAACCAAGGCAACATCTTTGAAAATCAAAGACTCATTAACGCGCATTGTACCTTTGGCGATGACGCGCCCAGACGAAGCATCTCTGAAGGTGATCATCTCATCACCTGGAGCACGAGCTAGGGAAGAGAACCAACGAGAGTCTCCGGTCATGTGTCGAGAATACCTGGAGTCAACGAGCCAAACCTCTCTCTTCCCTGCCCGACGAACCTAAGTCAACGAGAGAGTAAAGTCTCAGTGCTGGGATAAATCAAGAGTGATTTTGGCACCCAATACTGAGTAACATGTCGAGTAGAAGAAGTAGCCACACACGACTGACCTCTATCTACCCTACGCTCTCTGTTGCTCAAAGAAGCAGAAGGTCCACAAGCAGACCTGGAGCTGTTGTTGGGTCCGACTGCTATGGGAGAGCGAGTCGGAGCACCAACAACATGCTGATCACGCCGCGGGTAGCCATCTCGACGGGGGAAACGAGATCTACTCTCAGAACGGCGGAAGTCACAACCAAAGGGAGCATGAGGATGAAAACCAGAAAACTCAGAAAAATCAAGTCCTCGATGCTGCCCAAACCCATCAACAGAAGTAAGCCTAGACCTCGTGTTGGTCTTAGGTGCACTCAATGTCTAGGGTTGACCCTGAATACGCCTAAGATCACGAACACAGTCTCTCGCGCTATCTTGGCGCGCCTGAAGTATCGCTCGATCAAGTATCCATCCTTCTGACAGAAGATGCAATGATACTTCACCTTCTGAGAGGTAGAGGTAGAATGATGAGGCTTCGCCTTCTGAGAGGTCGAAGCTGCAGGGGAAATCACCTTGCTGTCAGAAATCCCTTGGACAAAGCCCGCTGACTTAAATTGAACTTTCTCAGTCCTGGGCTTGACCTCGATCACACCTGCGGCTATGGGTCTAAGCACGGCAGGTGGATGCTTCCTAACATCCTCAAGAAAATCATATCCTAGACCTTGATTGAACTTGCAAATCTTGGACTGGTCTAGAATAAGATTCAGCTTCTTCTTGCCTCCTACAAATCTCTCAAGAGTGTTCATAAGATACTGACACTCTCGAAAGAGAGAGGTGCAAGAAGAGCAGGGGGAAGAAGGAACAGCAGAAGGTAAGGAGGTAGAAGAAGAACCAATAGCAGAGGAACGAATGGCTTGTGCATGCACAGCCGACTCAGAAGGGATAGTCCTACTGCTAGCCAATTGGTTCACGTCGCTAGGTGCCTCTACCAAACCCTCATTCTTCTTCCCAACAGCACACACATTACAAGCAGGAAGTGGCTTCTCTAGAAGGTCTTTAGTTATCTTCACACACTTTTCTTCCAATGCAATCAAGTCAGATTTTAGTTTGTTACAATTATTGCATGGTGAGCTAACAGGGTCCTTAGAAGCAAATTGAGCCAATTTGTTATTGTCATCAACTAATTCTTGAAATTGTTTAGAAACAGATTCAAGCTCAGCAGTAAGCTTGGGATAGTTCACACATCAAGCTATAGGCTCAAGAAGAAAAGCTTGTAATTTAGCAATTTTATGATCTGCCCGTTTTAGGTTCATCTTCAAATTATTGCAACTTTCACAAGTCTCGGGCAAATCGAGCAACATGGTATAAAGACCTCTAAACGCATTGTCCTTATCCTCACATGAGGTGCAGGATGTAGTCTCAACAATAGTAGATGCAGGGGTAACAATCCTACTCATCTCTAGTTCAGCCAAAAGACTAACATTTTTCACCTTAAGCATGTCAAGCTCAAAAGACAAACTATCATGAGAGGTCCTTAATTTCTCCATGTCACCAAGCAGAGTAGTACATACATCACAATCGTCATGGGAGGGAGCAGATCTAAGTGAAGTAAGCTCCCGTGACAAGCTCTCTAATTCCTTCTCCAACTCGCTAATCCTAACTTTAGATCTAGCATGGAATTTTCCTAGCTTAAGAAAAGCATCATTAAGCTGGTCGTAGGAAGGGTATACCTCGTCGGAGTCGGAGTACAGCTCGCTATCACTCACTTCACCCTCAAGGCCCATGAAGCACATGCCGGAGAAGTCGTCGCCGCCCTTGGGGTCTTGCTCGTCTGTCCCATCGTCGTCGCTCCACCCCTCCACCTCGTTGAGGTCGAGGTCATCGAAGATGGTGAGGACGCGGTGGAAGAGCCTCTTGGCTTTGCCAAGGTCGCGGAACTTCTTCTTGCCTTGGGCATGAGCTGAGGGCTTCTTGTTGCAGTTCTTGTCGATGTAGTCGTTCTTGCTCACACCGCCATAGTCGCCCTTGCCCTTCTCCAGCTTAGGGCAGTTTGCCCGAATGTGGTTGGGGCCACCACACTCGAAGCAGATCACGGGTCCTCCTCTCTTTTTGTCCCTCCTCTTGTAAGCATGAGAAAACTTTCTAGCCAAGAGGGCTAACTGGTCATCTGCAAGCTGCTCTAACTAATCATTAGTTATGTCATAGAGAGCAGAAAGAGAGAAACCATAAAGCGACTCGGAAGAAGGTCCAGAAGTGGGATCGGTGACTAAGGCCATCGACTGTGACTTCGACCTATGAGAGACTACATCAATCTCATGAGTCTTGAGGCATGAGTACAACACATCAAGAGTCAAGGTTGAGAGATCGGTGGTGTCCTTGATGGTAGTCACCTTCATCTCCCAAACACGCAAATCAAGCGCCGCGAGCATCTGACGAGCGTTGTCCAAGTCGGGGTATGTGAGACCGACCGCTTAGAGGTTGCTCAAAATCTTGTGAAAACACGCAAAACACTCATCGAGGGACTCACCAGCGAGCATTTCAAACTTGTTGTAATCTCACTTGAACTGGTCCTGTCGAACTGTCTTGATCTGGGTGGTGCCCTTATGGTATGCATCGAGGATCACCCAGATGTCGAAAGCCGACGTCAGATGAGAGATGCAGTCAAACTCGCTTCAGCTCAACCCCTGGATTATGATGTTCCTTGCCTTAGCGTTCACCTCAACATCAACCATGTTCCCGACATTGATGTTCTCATCAGCAGGAACAACATATCGTACTTTGACCTTCCGCCAGATGGCGTAGACCTGAGCCTGGATGTAGGTCTCCATCCGACTCTTCCAGAAGGGATAGTCGATCCCATCGAAGATCCGGGGCTTGGTCGAGTACTTGTCTGTCACCATGGCTCTAGAGACCGGTTAAGATCTATGAGTGTCGTAGGGGTGGCCCCCACCTAAACCCAGCAGGCCCGGTAGAAGATTATAAGGCCCAGAATAGGCCTTGTGTAATGACATAACTGCCCCCAGAGGGGATGACCGGATGTAAGGGTATAACTGTAAAAGCACTCCTCATGGGTATATATATATGCGAGTAAGCCATGGGGAGGGGCCAAGGCCATTACACTTATCTTCATCACTCTCCACTACCATGTCTCTCTCTGTTTGGTCTGTAGCCACAACAGTTGGCGCCGTCCGTGGGGAGGACGACGACAAGCTCAAGACCAAGAAAAGATGGCACGAAAAAGCTTCCTCACCGCGGCGAGGAAAGAAAGCGGCGGGCGAGCGCTGCAGAGAGTACGTGGCTCCGCCGTCGACAGCGGCAGACGCGGGTGGCGATGCAGTCGCGGCGGCCGAAGACGTCGACGTTCGTGTGGCGGCGACCAACCTCGTCACCAGCACCGCGACGATCAACCCCACCGCTGGCGTTACGAGGACGGACCCCGCGGTCCAAGACGTCGACACGGGTGCGGCGACAATCGACCCCGCCGACGCAACGACAGCCGACCTCGTCGCCGCCACCACACCGGGGATGGAAAGCGCCCTGCTGGCGGCCCTCAACGCATTCCAGCGGGAGTTGGGGGCCCTTCGCGGAGCCATCAGAGATATACAAAAGGCTCGGAGTCAGCCGGCTGCGCCAGCAACCGCGTCCGAGCCCGCGCCGGAAAGGGCGGACAGTCGCGAAGCCCCCGCGTCCAGCCGCGTGCCGCTGCGACCCGTGGATCTGGAGTCCCCGCTCTCGGCGGGGCTGCAGCAGGCGGCATGGCCCGAAGACTTCAAGTTCCCTAGCGCCATCGGCTCCTATAAAGGCGACACGGATCCTCGCGAGTTCGTGCGCGTGTACGAAACCGCGATCGAGGCCGCGGGCGGAGACGACACCACGAAGGCGAAGGGACTCCCCCTCGCACTGCACGGAGTGGCGCTCTCTTGGTTTTTTACCATAGAGCCCGGCTCCATCTATGCGTGGGAGCAGCTTCGCGACCGGCTTCGTTCCAACTTTCAAGGGTATCACCTCGAGCGAATCGGTGCGGACCAACTCTTCGCCGTGAAGCAAGGACCCTCGGAGACGCTTCGGGACTACTTCAAGCGCTTCGCCAAAATTCGAAGCCAGGTACATGATGTTAATGAAATCACCGTCGTTAATGCAGCCATACAGGGCCTTCGCCCGGGCCCGATGGCCGAATACAACGCGCGGAGGCCAATTACGACAATGGCCAAGCTCTTCGACAAAATGGACGAGTACGCGCGGGCGGAGGAGGATGCGCGAAGACGCAGCATCACCGCTCTCGGCCTCGCCCGCGAGGAGCGGCCCCCGCGCGAGGTCGGGGCGGGTGGCCTCTCCTCGAAGCCGGGCCGTAGCCGAGAACCCCGAGGCAGCCCTCCCTGAGGCGGTGAGGACGGAGTACAGGAAGGCTCGTCACGGTGTAGGCCCAAACCTCAGCGCCGCCACCGCCGGTCGCAGACGGCCCATCACGTCCTCGCCACCGAGAGCACCCGCCAAGGACCCGACCCCGCCTCGCGAAGGGGAGTCCGGGGATCGGAGGGTGGATTTGACTACCCCAGCCAACCCCGCGCAGAGCAGGAGCTTCTGCGCTATGGTAAGTGGTGCGAGGTACACGGCTACGGCGATCATTACACAAGGGCATGCATCGCGGTGATGGAGCTGCGGAGGGTGACGGCCGGATCTCGGTCTCCGCCTTCTCGGCCCCCCGCCGAAGCCCATGCGGGGCACCCAAGGGATAGCCCCACACGGGCCACCGCAGCGGAGGGCGCGCAGCATCACACCGTCAACGTCATCACCGGAGGCTCTTCCTCAAAAACCCCTGGGGAGCAGCCGCAGATGTGGATGCCGCCCCGCAACATCACCTTCGACTTGAACGACGCTAGGGGCGTGGAGTACCCCCACCAAGACCCTCTAGTCATCCAGGCCCACATAGCACGCTGCGAAGTCAAGCGCGTCCTTGTCGACGGGGGAAGCTCCACGAACATCTTATCCGCAGACGCCCTCGACCGCATGGCAATCCCCCGAAGCCAGCTGGAGCAGCCGGGAGCTCCACTTCAAGGCTTCGGGGGTCAACCGCTGCTGGCCCTGGGCACGTTTCCCTTCCTGTCACCTTCCGTCAGGAGGGCGACAAAGGTAACATCCAGACCGAGCATGTCACCTTTGACGTCGTAGATATCCAGCACCCCTACAACGCCATACTGGGGTGACCCGCCATCAACTCTTTCGAGGCAATCCCGCACCACGCCTTCTTGTGTGTAAAGCTCCCGGGCCCGGAGGGTGTCATCACCATCTTGGCGACGGGACTGGCAAGGCGTGTCAAAGCGGCGGCGCGTCTCGCATCGCCCGATGCATGCCCTCTCCGCGCGCCGGTGCTGGGCCCTCCGCCCCCGGGTGGACGCCCAAGCCTCGGCCCGAAGGCGGCGTCAAGAAGGTGCCGCTCCAGGCGAAGGGGCAGTTTGTCTCCATTGGCGAGGGGCTCCCACCGGGTCGAGCGGAGCTGCTCCGGTTTGCGAGAACAATGTGGACGTCTTCGCATGGTCCCTGGAGGACATCAAGGGCGTGGATCGCGCGGTAATCCAGCATCGTTTGGCGGTTCGCCCCGACGCCAAGCCGGTCAAGCAAAGGCTCCGGCGTATGTCGATGGATCGGCAGCAGGCGGCCAAAGCGGAGGTGGCGAAGGTTCTTCGCGCCGGGGTCATCCGCGAGGTCCACCATCCAGAATGGCTCGCTAACCGGTGCTAGTCAAAAAGGCGGCGGGGCACGGCGCATGTGCATCGACTTCACGTCACTCAACAAGGCGTGCGAAGGACAACTACCCTTGCCACGCATCGATCGGTGGTTGGCGCCCGCTGCTGGTGCGAACTCATGAGTTTCTGGGCGCCTATTCTCGCTACCACGGTATACATGGCGAAGGCGGCGAGGAGAAGACCGGTTTCATCACACCACTTGGGGCGTTACGCTTGTCGAATGCCCTTTGGCTTGAAGAACGCGGCGCTACCTTCACCCACCTCGTCGCCATTGCCCCGCCGCCCGGCTCGGGAGGAGCGTCGAAGCATATGTCGATGGCGTGGTGGTCAAAACTTCGGCAACTTGCTCTACACGGTCGGGACCTCCAGAGACCGACAACCCGGAAGGCGGGCATCAAGCTCAACCCGACAAATGTGTCTTGAGTGCAGGCGGGCAAACTCCTCGGTTTCCTCGTGTCGGACGGGCATCCAGCGAACCCGACAAAGTGGACGCTATTCGGGTATGGAGCCGCCCAAGACAACGAGGAGGTCAAGAGGCTGGCGGGCCGCATGGCGGCATTAAGCCGCTTCCTATCCGAGCGGCGGGCGGGGCTGCCGTTTTCAAGACACTCCGCGGTGCGAGGGGTTTCGTTGGGGCGGAGGCGCGCAAAGGCCTTCAACGTGCTCAAGCAAAGCACGGCAAGCCTCCCACTGGTCGCCCCAGCACCAGAGGCTCCCCTCCTGCTCTATCTGGCTGCGTCAGCCACCGCGGTCAGTGCCGTCCTCGTCTTAGAGGAAGGCGCCATGCAGCGGCCTGTCTACTTTGTCTCCGAAGCCCTTCAAGGCGCCAAGACAAGATACACGGAGCTGGAGAAGCTCGCCTACGCGCTGGTCATGGCCTCCCGGAAGCTTCGGCATTATTTTCTGGCTCACCCGATCACCGTGCCTTCCTCATTCCCCCTGGCCGAGATGCTACACAACAAGGAGTCCACAGGGCGTATCGGTAAATAGGCCGCCGAGCTCGCTCCCTTCTCCTTGACGTATGCATCGCGAACGGCAATTAAATCCCAAGTCCTGGCAGATTTCCTCGCCGAATGGACCCGCCGGCCCAACCCGGCCAGGCGCACGATGACCCCGTCTGGATGCTTACAATCGACGAAGCTTACAGCGTCGTCGGTGCGGGCGTGGGGTGGGTGATCGTCACGCCTGAGGGACAGCGTTTGCTGTACTCGGCGCGCCTTGCCTTTCCCGCCACCAACAACACGGCCGAATACGAGGCGCTGCTCTTTGGCCTGGCGAAGCTCAAGGCAGCCGGCGCGAGACGGGTGTTGGTCCGCACCGACTCGCGCTTGGTGGCCGGCCATGTGGACAAGTCATATCAAGCCAAGGACCCTGAGTTGGCCAAGTACCCGCGCGGCGATGCAGGCGAGGAAAGGCACTTTTTTGGTGTCACCGTCAAGGCCATCCCTCGAGCGGAGAATGAGCAAGCGGATGCCCTCGCCATGGCGGCCAGCCAACAACTGCCCCCCCCGGGGGGGCATTCTACGAGGTGTTAGCAAAGGCGGCCATCGCGCAGGACAACCGGGACGCGGCACTTGTCCACCGCATTGATCGGCCAGGAGATTGGCGGTAGCCCATTTTCAAATTTTTACAAGGCCTCGCCGAGCTGGAGGACCCTGCCGAGCTGCGACGACTGCAGCACCGCGCACGGTCCTTCCAGGTGTTTGAAGGGACGCTATACAAGAAGGGGGTTTGCGCGCCGCTCCTGCGCTGCCTCTCGACGGAGGAAGGAAAGGAACTCTTGACGGAAATCCACGCGGGCGTATGCGGATCCCACCTGGCGCCGAGGTCATTAGTCGGCAAGGCGTTGACAGGCTTCATCGCCGATCGCCATCACCGACGCCCAGGACCTCGTCCGCCGATGCCAAGGGTGCCAATGGATGGCGCGCATCATCCGCGAGCCCCGACAAGCCTCAACCCAATCCCCGTGCAGCCCTTTGGCGTGCGCTGGGGTCTCGACATAGTAGGACCACTTGCCCGAGCTCCGGGGACCTGCAGTTCGTGGTGGTCGTGGCTGGAATATTTCTCCGGTGGCGAGGCGTCGCTCCGCCAAAGTAACTTCTGCGGCCATACAACGCTTCCTATGGCAAAACATCATATGTCGCTTCGGGGTACCTCGGGAGCTCACGGTCGACAATGGCCTGCAGTTCGACGCCGCCCTCTTCAAGGATTATTGTGACAGCATGGGCATCACCCTCCGATTCGCCTCGGTAGGGCATCCCCAGTCCAACGGGGCGGTCGAACGGGCGAATGGCGCCATCTCTGCCGCCATCAAAAAGCGCCTGGTGGGATTGCCGAAGGGCAAGTGGCCAGACGAGCTTCACAGTGTTTTGTGGTCGCTTCGCACAACGGTAACGCGCCCAACGGGATTCACGCCGTTCAAGCTCCTCTTCGGCGACGAAGCAATGACGCCCGAGGAAATTAAGGCCGGCTCGCGAAGGGTCCTCGTCCAAGCACCCGAAGAGGAGCGCCGTGTGTCCTTGGACCTCCTCGACGGGATACGGGCAGACGCAGCCCACCACGTCGAGAAGTACGCGCGGCAGACAATGCGTACTCGGGACCGCTCTATATGCCCGCGGGGGTTCAAGCCTGGGGACCTCGTCCTCAGAGTGGCGCTTCAGGCAGAAACCGTCGGCAAGCTGGAATCCAAGTGGGAAGGCCCGTACATCGTAACGGAGGCATTGCCAAATAAGACGTAGCGTCGAGCCTAGCTCAACGCGCGAGAGTCTCCGGACTATAAAGAAGACGTAGCGTCGAGCCTAGCTCCGCACGCAATAGTCCACGGACTCTAAATAAGACGTAGCGTCGAGCCTAGCTCCGCGCGCGAGAGTCTCCGGACTATAAAGAAGGCGTGGCGTCGAGCCCAGCTCCGCACGCAATACTCCACGGACTCTAAATAAGGCGTGGCGTCGAGCTTAGCTCGCACGCGAGAGTCTCGGACTATAAAGAAGGCGTGGCGTCGAGCCTAGCTCCGCACGCAATAGTCCACGGACTCTAAATAAGACGTAGCGTCGAGCCTAGCTCCGCACGCGAGAGTCTCCGGACTATAAAGAAGATGTAGCGTCGAGCCTAGCTCCGCACGCAATAGTCCACGGACTCTAAATAAGACGTAGCATAGAGCCTAGCTCCGCACGCGAGAGTCTCCGGACTATAAAGAAGACGTAGCGTCGAGCCTAGCTCCGCACGCAATAGTCCACGGACTCTAAATAAGACGTAGCGTCGAGCCTAGCTCCGCACGCACTCTACGGAGTATAAATAAGACACAGCGGGGGGACACCTTCGCGCGCACTCTACGGAGTATAAAGAAGACGTAGCGTCGAGCCTAGCTCCGCACGCAATAGTCCAAGGACTCTAAATAAGACGTAGCGTCGAGCCTAGCTCCGCACGCGCGAGTCTCCGGACTATAAAGAAGACGTAGCGTCGAGCCTAGCTCCGCACGCAATAGTCCACGGACTCTAAATAAGACGTAGCGTCGAGCCTAGCTCCGCACGCGCGAGTCTCCGGACTATAAAGAAGTCGTAGCGTCGAGCCTAGCTCCGCACGCAATAGTCCACGGACTCTAAATAAGACGTAGCGTCGAGCCTAGCTCCGCACGCGCGAGTCTCCGGACTATAAAGGAAAGCATACCGTCGAGGTTGGCATCCGCACGCGCCGCTCCACGGAGCACAAACGAGATGCATACACCTGTCCTTCATGTCCAGCAACAGGTAACACCAAGCATAAAGTACTACTTGGTTCCATTGCAAAAGCAGAGGGGTTACATGGTCACATGCGTAAGAACCAGTACATCATCCCCCGGCACCACCCGACCAACCGCTCAGCCTTGGCGCGGTGCGGACGAGCCCGCGCCGTCGTCGCCACGGCGCTGAAGGACCCCTTCAAGCCATCGGAGGAGGTCCCCCTCCCCATGCAACGTCTGCTGCACGGCGACTCTCGCTGCACCTTCCCCGAAGCGGCCCCATATCCGTTGGTGGAAGTTCTGCAGGCCAGCCCCGACGGAGCGGATGGCGTCCGACATAACCTCCGGTCGGTCGGGAAGATCCAGTTGAGGATTCGTTAGTTCATGGGTATGCCTACACCCACGAGTATGAAGCAGGGCGAGGGCGAAGCATGCACCAACATAGCTGCAGTGCTCGCCAAAGGTCCTGGCGCCACGAAGAGCAACGCCGGCCCCCTCCTCGATCAGCCCGAGCGTCTCCGACAGGGCCTCCGGCCTGTGCGTAGTATCCGGCACTCGGACACACAGATCCCGAAGGGCCTGGTTCAGAGACTCCATGGCCCGCCACGCCGACGCAGACGCGTTTTCCAAGGCAAGGCGGTTCTCAGCAGCAGCCTCCGCCAGCTGGGCGTTCTCCCCTTCTAGGACGGAGATCTGCTGCACGAAGGCGGCGCGTTCCCCAGCCGCGGCGTCCCGCGCCTCCGTGGCGCAACTCGTGCCGCCACGGGGCATCCTCCGTAGCGAAGTTCTTCATCGCCGTGGCGATAGCGATGTTTGCTTCGGAGGTGGGCTTCGAGCCCTTTGCTCCGAACGCGGGCCTCGTCAAAGGACCGGTGAGGCAAGCGCCCGACAGAACAACGAATCAGCAGCGGCTAACCGCACGTATAAGCTGAAGTGCACGATTTACCCTCATCTCGAGGCTCGCAACGCGAGCGCCAGAGGTCCCAGCGCATGACGACAGCACTCTCGGTTGAGGCCGTTGTCGGCACGCTCGGCGGCGGCGGTGAGGTCGCAAAATATATCCGGGCGAGGGAGGAAGTCCGAGCGAGCGAGCCCCGGCCCCAGCACGCCAGGATTTACCGCGGCCACGGCCATGTCAGCAGCAAGGGGCACCGGCGGGCATCTCGCGACACGGCTCCCGACCAAGCACTCCGCATTGCTCGATCCTTCGCCGCGCATGGGAGACGTCGTCTCGCCTGATGTCGGCAGAATGAGCGAGCAGATCGGAGAAAGTCTCGCGAAGTCAAGGGAGGAAAGGGACTCACACCTACCTCCTGCGCCCCTCACCACGGCAGGAAGCGGCATCGGGTCGACCACCCAGGGGGACGCGGGTACCTTGACGGTTGGGGAAAAGGTCTTCTCGGCCGCGCCAGCCACCGTAATCCCGCGGCAAGGCCCCGCAACAGTGAACCGACCCCTCATTGGCGGGGGGGACTGCGTCCGAGGGAGTTTCGCCTGCGGTGGCGCAGGCGATTCTTCCACGGCAGAACCACCTCCAGTCATTGCCGCCCCCGCGGCTTCCTCCGCAGGGGGCACGCCCTCGTCATTATTTGCACCGCCCCCCGTGGTTTGTTCGCCGGGGACGGCGCTACCCCCCGGGTCGACGGGGTCCAATTCAGCGGTGGCCGCGAGCCCGAGCACGGGCTCGTGGGCAGCGGAAAGTGTCGAGGATCGCGCGCGCGCGCCTCCGGCAAGTGTGGCAGGCCCACCGCCGCGCCGCGCTCCGCCTCAGCCGAGCTACCCACCGGGGGGGCTGCCGGGTTGCATACGACAGCCGGGGAACGGGCCCGGCGTCGCAAAGACAGCCCCCCTGCGGGGCTATCACCTTCCTGGGCACCGGGAGTCCCGGCGCGGAGCTCTTCCGGCACCATGCGCTCGGGCACGGCAATGCCTATAGCCTCGCAGGTACGGTTAATCCGCCCCTGTTTAGCCGCCTGGACCGCGGCCTCGCGAGCCCGGTGCTCCTTAAGTGTGTACGGGCCGAGAAGCGCCGCAACCGCGTGCTCCGCATCTTCTAGCCGAGCCACTGCGCAGGAAATCACGTCAGGTAGGCCGAACCCAAGCAGAGGCAAGGGCGTGCTGGGAGACTTACAAGGTGCGGAGGGCGGAAGCAGCCGAGACACAGGCGGATCGAACCCGTCCCCGCGGGGGCCATTCTGCGCAACATACTTCCCCCGGGAGGACAGTGGCGCCGCCCCATGCATCGTGAACTCCTCGACCAGGTCGCGCACGCTCATGCGACAAGCCACACCGACGAGGCTCTGTAGCTTTCGCGTGTCGTCAATCTCCGCCTTCAGACTCAGCGTGCCGTTGAACGAGATTGGCCCACCTCGGCACTGCAGCCCGCTCTTGTCGGTCACGGTGTAGTAGAACCACCACCGCGTCCAGCCGGACGCCCACTGCCCTGCCGAGGCTAGCACAGGGAACAACGTCGCGCAGGACGCCCGGAGCACGAAGTCCACACCACCGAAGTTGGACACCGCGTCGCCAACCTTCCTGGGTCGACAGTGTGCATCGTGCAGGGTGGCAAATAGGCTCGCACTAGGGCGCCACCCCTCGGTCCGTATCGCCCACGTGAAGACAGCTAGGCGGAGTATCGCGTGGGGCGTCAGCTGGGCTAGCTCCAACTGGTAGGCCCGCAGGACTTCGCCCACAAACAACGTCGACAGGCATCCGAAGGCGGCATCGAAAGCGACAAAAACAATTGCCTCTAAGGGCCCGGGCTTCGGCTCCGTCTCGTCCCGGCGGGGTAAGCGAGCCCCGTCGCGATGCACGATCTTCCCCTCATCCACGAGCCGTTGCAGCTCCCCTCCGTCATGCGGCTCTTCCCCAGCACCCGGGAGCAGGAGCCTCCCGAATGCTCCACCGCATTCCACAATTTGTTGGCGCGCGAGCTCCCTCGCGGCACCAGTTTGTACCCTGAGGAAGGATGGGTCCCCCCGCCTTGGCTAGGCAACGAACCGCTGCGGGGGTGGTAGCCGGCATCGTCGTGGCTAGCCATTTGCTCTTCACGATAGGGAAGGAGAAGAAGAAGGCAAAGGAGCAATGGGCCTAACAATTAGCGCGGCGCAAGCGGCGGCGGATCAAAAAGCAAAGCGAGGAAGGGTGCCTCCACCCCAACGCTAGCACCTTATAAAGCCGCCGCCGCTCGGGGCTCAGCGCGCAGACGGATCAAATTCCCGCGATTCGGTGTCGGGATTTGGAAAGAAGAACCGCCGGACCTAGAAGGCGCGCTACCGTAGGTGGCGAGCAGCGCACAACGCCCATACCTCTTCAACACGCGTCCAACTTCTGGGACGAGGCGAGCGGCGCGATCACGCAACCGCCACATCCCACGACGCACGATCGCGAGTCGCCACGTGCCCCACCCGCAGCATGGCGGATCGCGACGACGCGGCGGCGATTTGCCGAGGCGGCGTCGGCGCAACTCCGGCCGCCATTAAAAGCGCACTACAAGGCTACGAGGTCACAACAGCCCGAGCGCGCGCGCTCGCCGACCAGGCGCCGCCCCGCCGCCACCCGCTCGAAGGTAGGGGCGGAGCGCGCGTCTGCGCCGACCAGGCGCCGCCCGCCGCCACCCGCTCAAGGGTCGGCGCGCGCTCTCGCCGACCAGGCGCCGGCCTCGCCGCCACCCGTTCGAAGGGTAGGGGCGGGCGCGCGTCGCGCCGACAGGCGCCGGCCTCGCCGCCACCCGTTCGAAGGGTAGGGGCGGGCGCGCGTCTCGCCGACTTCGGCGCCGGCCTCGCCGCCACCCGTTCGAAGGGTAGGGGCGGAGCGCGCGTCTCGCCGACCAGGCGCGGCCGCGCCACCCGCTCGAAGGGTAGGGGCGGAGCGCGCGTCTACGCCGACCAGGCGCGGCATCGCGCCACCCGCTCGAAGGGTAGGGGCGGAGCGCGCGTCTCGCCGACAGGCGCCGCGTCGCCGCCACCCGTTCGAAGGGTAGGGGCGAGCGCGCGCGTCATTTCGACAGCGCGCGGCCTCGCCGCCACCCGTTCGAAGGGTAGGGGACGGAGCGCGCGCCTCTACTTCGACTAGGCGCCGGCCTCGCCGCCACCCGTTCGAAGGGTAGGGGATGGAGCGCGCGCGTCTACTTCAGGACGCAAGCTTCAGGCTCCTCAACCTCAAGCTTGGAGCAATTCACAGGCCGCAGGGGACGGAGGGGGCCAAAGGACTCGACGACATGGCTTCGGCCCTGTGAAGCCCTTCACCACGAGAGGCTCCTGTCGTAGGGGTGGCCCCCACCTAAACCCAGCAGGCCCGGTAGAAGATTATAAGGACCAGAATAGGCCTTGTGTAATGACATAACTGCCCCCAGAGGGGATTACCGGATGTAAGGGTATAACTGTAAAAGCACTCCTCATGGGTATATATATATATATGCGAGTAAGCCATGGGGAGGGGCCAAGGCCATTACACTTATCTTCATCACTCTCCACTACCATCTCTCTCTCTGTTTGGTCTGTAGCCACAACAATGAGGAAAAGCTAACCAGCTCTGATACCAATTGTTGGACCAGAAACAACGACAGCGGGGGGTGAATGTCGCCTTTTTGAAAAATAACCCCCAAAAGTATCCCCGAAAGGAACTCCTCTCCAATAGCTATGAGAGCTATGGAACTGAGTTCAAATGTTCTCTGGAACCCTACACTAACAGAGAGGAAAAACTAGCCAACTAAAAGAAGACATGACAAGAAATGCAAAGGCAAAAAGGGAAGGCCAGTCAGACTGTTGAAAGAGGGCCGGTCAGACCGCTATGCCTTGGCCGGTCAGACCGCCATGGGAAGGCCGGTCTGACCGCCAGGCCTCCGCCGGTCAGAACGCCCTATAATGGCTGGTCTAACCGCCATGAGTACTCCGGTCAGACCGCCAAAGAAGACCCGGTCTGACCGCTTCTTGAATTTCAGAACGGGCAGCAAACTCAAATTTCATAGCAAACTCAAAACTCCACACAGCAAAGAAATTATATGATTCTCTTAGGATTTCTCAGCCCAGAATAGCATGATAATATCCCAAATAGCAAAGGGGACCTGGGGACCTAGAGAATCCATCTCAAATGCATGAATTCGAGATTTGACCCAGAACTGAAAACTTTTAGAGAGAAGCATCAAAACTCAAATTACTTTATAATCTTTGATCCATAGCCCATGAAATTAAGAGATTGACTAAGCAATAGCCTTAGGCCCTGAAGGAACATAACACAACTTCATCTTTTGAAGAGAATCAAAAGATTCCATTTTGTTCTATACTCAAACCCTAGAAAATGCACATACAGGGCAGATTTGACGAGAGGCTCAAAATCCACAAGAGTAGTTGAATCTTCCAGATGATCTAGAAAATGGATTGGTCAAATGGCCAATAATCTTTTTCGTCACTGAGCTTTCAAGAGATAAACACACAAATCTTCTATAACATCAAAAACTCATCTCAAGAGAGGAAAAACACAGAGAAGTGCAGAAACTGAAAACATCATATATGAGCAAGAAAATGAACACAATCCATCACGATCCTTCTCATTGATGTCGAAGAAGAGAGATGAATGATTGTACAGGGATTACAACTCTCTCCTCACACAAACATCTCAAGAACTCATCACCTCTCTCAAACACAGAGGGAGACAAGAAAACCAACGAAGGCTCTACACTCTCCTACCAACTCTCACCAACTAAAGAAAAAAGATACAAAGCAAAACAACCTCCCAAAGCTTGGAGACTACATGCAGGAACCTTCCTCCTTTTATAGACTCCCACTAATGGGTTTGAAGCTCTCTTTACCCACTAAGCCTCCACCAACTCTTGTGCTTTATCCAAATTCACTTCCTTTAGTGCAACTTTGCGAAATTACCAAATTGCCCCTCCTGCACCTTCCGGGATGTTTCCTCCTTTCTTGCCGCTTAAGCCTCGCAGCCACCTCGAGCACTCGCTGTCTTCAGCACACCTCTACCGTTCTGACCTCGGCACCACCTGCGCCTAGTCTGGTCCTCCGTGCCTCGCCATGACTCCGCCTCGATGTCCTGCAGCCATCACAGACAAGAAACACATCACATAGCACCGCTCGACATATATAAACACAATTAGCATCAATGAATCATACTTAAGCATGAAATAGCCCAAAAGCTCAAACGGGAAGAAGAATATGCCTTAAGTCCGACTAACCAACCCAACTGAGCCCAATGCCATCATGGCACGAAACGAACCAATCAAACTCAATCTTTCCAAAAATCCTCGTCAATTACTCATCACAAACATAGGGTCATAACCACATGGTCTCTCATATTCCTTTATTTTATAATTTTAGCATTTTCCTTTCTAACTGACCTTCCGACCGACGTTGTCGAAGAAGTTCCCGACCTGCAAAAAGAGAACACAGCCACAGAAGGCAAGTCTTCCTTGACCATGTTGTATCTAGTTTTATCAAAGTTATTTACAACTTTAAATTAACATGCATTGCTATTTCACATAAAATAATAACTTGTCTTAAGTTTATTAGTTAATCAGATATTGTCATACCGTCATTTGATATTGATATCCATGTACCGTTGTCACCTTAGGCTACCCTTGTCTCAGTATTGAGATTACAATACTATTTGATAATTTTAGAATGGCAGAACTACGTAGACAAGCTAGTTAATCATTATAATCCTAGGGATGAAAATTTTATACACTACAAGGAATCAGGTGTTTCGCAACGACGCGAAAACGTTGCAATAGGCCCAGTTTGGTTGCAATAGGTATGAATGCCAACCAAATCACTTTCGTTGCCAAGCGTTGCTAGTGCTAGCGTGCTCTAAAGTTTGCGCATCGGTTTTGTGTTTCGTTGCAATAGATATGCTTATTGCCACGAAGTGGAGCATGGCGATACATAGGAGATGCAACGAAGTTATTTGTGGCAACAGAGGCTTTTGCCACGACTGTCATGGTGGCGATAACCTCTAGTGCCACGAACTTATTGCATTGCGATTGCAAATATTGCCATGAGTGACGCCGTGGCAATAGTGTTTGGCGCCACGAACATGCTCCGTTGCAATAAACGTTATTGCCACGACAAAACTGTCGTTGCAATAGAACCTTTTGCCACGTGCATCATTTTGTTGCAAGTGTTTTTCACGCCACGTGACACATTTCGTTGCAATGGAAATTATTACCACGATTATAATTTGGATGCAATAGGTTTTATTGCAACAAGAAATGTTTGGTGGCTAGAGATGTTAACGCAACGAAATGAGTTAGGTTGTAAATAAGACTTATACCATCGATGAATGTACGTGGCAATAAGAGCTGCATCGCAACGAAGGAGCAACGTGGCAATAAGCAATGTATCGCAACGAAATAATAATTCAGGGCAGCATATTGCATTATATATATATATATATATATATATTCAATGAACCGCTGTTGCAATACAGTAGTAGCGACATATAAAATGCAGCATGACATATGAAATCCAAACATCTTTATTTTCATCCACCATATTATGAAACTAAAAGGAGTATCAAATAATACAAGATTATAATGTCAATCTCCAAAATGAGACTAAAAAGATCCTAAATAATCTTGCGATAAGAAAAGAAATCTCCAAGGTCGATCTTTGTTCATATGCGAGTTGCTCTGAGAATTCTTGAACCTTAGCGCCCCGCTCAATTACTTTCCTGTGCAACACAAGCACAAAATTGGCACATTAATAAAATAGGCAAACTCATCCATGCAAGAAACCTATAAAACTTGGGCTACAACATGGTTCTAAGCGATAAACTAGTAAAGTTGGCATCATATATCTTGGCTAATGGTAGACAAGAAGGGTATTGCATAAACTAGATAACATTCCATCTTGCCAATTAGCATAGATGCCAGTATGTCAATGACAAGAAGGGTAGTGCATAAACTAGATAACTAAATTACATATATGCTAGTATGTCAATGACAAGAGGGGTAGTGCATAAACTAGATAACATTCCATCTTACCATGTCATGCTCAATGACAATAGCTACAGGGAAACAAAAGTCTTGAAACTGCACAATGACAAGAATTGCATTTCTCTTTCTTACATTAACTATGACATCCATAGAATCCAATATGGCAAAAGATGCAGGGAAACAAGCTTCTGAGCTTGCCTAGAAATCAGGAATCAATGCCATACATACGTCACAAGAAATTTCCTTCTGGGAAACAAGCTTCTGAGCTTGCTTAGAAATTAAGGATCAGTGTCATTCATACATCACAAGCTTCTGAGCTTGCCTAGAAATCAGGATGCCAGTAAGATCCTAGAAATTTCCTTCGCGTAGACACCTAAAGGATATAGAATGCAGCTAATTGTTCACAATCACATGGCCAGTACACATGGAAATCACTACCCTGGGTTTGTTAGTCTACTCATGCAAATAATGTCTAACAAATAGGAAAACTAGATAACTGGAATCAATATAGGACTGCACAATCTGAAAATTACTTGGCAAAAATCTGTACTGACATTTGCATTTCTTACCTTGTTCTTTTTCTGTGCACGGGTTTTAGCGGTATTCTGCAGCTGTTGTAATGAAATAATAGTTGGTGGCGCATTGGCATTGTTGTTATTGAATAGACTTTTGTTAACAGTAGAAGCTCTATTGGTGCGAGGAGGTGGTCTAGCTTCTTTTGTGTGGTCGAACACTTTCCGATCGAGTCGAAAATATTTAGATGTCGGATCAATATTACGTTACATTAATGCAAGGTAGAAATCCAGGATGGTTGGATCCATTGTTCAATTAACTTACCTGTTGTAATATATCTTCTCCATGTACTGGCATTTGGACATTGTTCTTATCACTTATCCTCACTGCAACCTCTGTTGTACCTAAGGTTTGAACTGGTTCACTGCAGTTGGTAGACTGCTAAAAGCAAAAGATAAATGGAATGTCACTTAGATGTTCTATGCACGAATAGAAGTATAAAATGCTGCTCAAAAGGAGAACATGAGCAGCAACCACAATTGTGGAGGGCAAGGAGAAAGAGAAACATATACATTCTAAACTTGTAAAGTTCAATAGCTGAAAATGTACAACCCGACACAATGTATACTAGTTAATAGTTATTACTGATATGTATTCCTAAGTGGAACAAAGCAAATCCTAGTATACTAGATATTACTTCATTCTTGATCAAGTAGATAAAATTGCATTGCATTTAGTTCTAAGGAAAAAAGACCAAGGCATATGTCTACTCTGGCATGTGCTATAGTAATAAAGGTACTAATCTGAAATCAATATATTGTCTACATTGGAGAACATCACCTATGCTATAGTAACAGATGTACTAATCTGAAATCAATATATTGTCTACATTGGAGAGTGAACATCATGCAATCTACTCTGTCAATATCCTTCAATTTTGTACAGAAACTAACCAAGTGTGAAATTAATAGGAAACCAAATCATAGCACAGTGCAAAACAAATAAATTCCACCAGCTTGACACAGTGTAAGGCTGGTGCATGGATCAGGCTATATAGCATAACACCGTGTAAGAAATTTTTAGTGATTCGAAACAGGTTTTCTTGAACCATGTCTAGTAGGTTAACACATTACTACTAGTTGTTGTGTTGCATAGGAAGATAACATTAGAAGATCAACACAATCAGTGCATGCGGTGTACAAATCCATGAAGGTTTAAAAAATATTCATTATTTTTTCCTGATGTAATGCTGCTTGTATCTGTTGCGCTACCATAGACTGGAACTCTTGCCTCATTTCTTGCATCTGTCTCATGCTTTCTTCCTTGTCCCTTTCCCTTTCAGCTTTTTCATTTGCAAGCTTTTCATTTACAATCTCAAGCTGTTCTTCAAGCACATCATTTTTGTGTTGGGTTGCGCGGCAAAGACGTGCTTGTTCTTCGAGTTTGTCATTAAACAGTTGGCTGCGAGTTGGATATTTTGCCAAGTATCCATGGCCATGAACTTTGGATGATTTGCTTCGCGTGGTTTCCTTGTACGTTGACTGGAAAATAATGTTTTCCTCTTCGGATGTAATCACGGCTCTTTCTGATGATGTTTGTCTCTCAGTAATTTTGGAAGCTGCATTATACTAATTGACAATACAGAATAGATTAGATTTATTAACAAGGGCAAATGAATCACGATACTACTCGCAATGACAAAGTCATGAAGAAAGTTGTACTCACGTATACATCCTTAGAAACGTCATTTGACCATTTGCCATGCTTCGTGTGAGTAGCCATCCAAAGAGATAAATCACTTGGCTCTTCGCCAGTTTCGCGGTTTCTCTAAGAAGGCAATAATATATGACATGGATATCACATCATATAATGGAAAGTCTAGATTACTGAACCAAATGATTACCTGCTCATAGCTTAACTGGGAGAATGGTTTGGAACCCATCAGATGCATGATTTTTTGTTGTTGACGGTTTGCAGAGTTCTGACTGCTTTTCTTCTGTAAAAGATGAAGTGTTATTCAACAATAATGTAATATTTAGATCATGTGCGTTTGCTAAAATAATTGAAGTTAGTACCTGGAATTGTTCAGTTCCAAAATATAACATTAAGTAGTGCCACTCAACAATGTCTACATCTTCAGGCATATGTTTCATCCTCTCAGCATAACTGGCGTATGCCTTGTAGGTAGAACTGAAAATTGATCGCCATCCTTTGTACCGCTCCTTTGCAACCTTCCATATCTTTTCCTTTGGATCCTCAGTGTTGATAAAGTCCCATCTACTCTGTTAAAAATAGAAAAACAAGATAATGAAAATAAAGATATAACCCACCCAACCACGGCCATTTATGTTGTTCTATATAATTCAGGTTAAGCATGTGTGTGTGTTTAAATGAACAGACAAGACAGCGATGTTAAGCGTCCAAAATGTTCCAGCTTTTAGGAATATGGTTTGGTATATTGCCATCAGTCAGAGGCCCCAACATCGTTGTGATCTACCATAAAAATATTTTAGTGATATAATATATGACGTACAGAGACAAGGGTAAGATTTTGTTTGCTGTTTTTATCTTGAGATTAGTTCATTCGGGGAAAAGGTTTTCTCTATTTTTATAGGAAATATCTTTACTACCGAAAGATTGATTATTTTTTCTTTTGTCCCTATAGGATGACCTTATCTACCCCCTTCGCGGGTGCAAAATATTGCTATGGCTTGTTTGAATAATTTTGTGGAACCAATGTTAAATCGGTGGCCAATTAACAAGATAAGAGAAAGTGCTTTTAGCAACCTCATGGAACATATCCACTATGAAGATGAAAACAGCAATTACGTTGGTTTATGTCCTATTAACAAGGTAATGTCCCACTGTCTGTTTGAAGTAAAGGTTAGCTTGTATTTTTCTTCCTAAACATACGTGATCGTAAATGTGTGTTCAGCCCTTAATTAGTTAACCGTAATTATCTACTTGTTCTTTAATTTACGGAATGTTAGTTCCTTAGATTTTGGTTGACTAATGTTCCTCGATTGCCTCACTCAAGGATATATATAAGGGCTGATTCTTGTAATCGATAAATGTGTGTGGTCTGTTAGTTTAGGACAGCAGAGTCATATATGAATATGCCGATCCATAGGTTTCACATACCTCTGTTTACCTATTGCTCACCTCCAATTATAAACTTATAAGTACATACATGATTTATCTCTGAAAACATGTTACAATCTGAACAGAGCAAAGTACAGACAACATTAATCTAAAATATAGACAACATTATTCTCAAAAAATTAGAAGATTTAGGCATTAATGTCCTTTAGTTTTCCCTGTTTTCGAGTAATACAGAGAATTGCCCTTTCTTTTTCCTGCTGCTAATATGGTTTTTTATTGAAGACAAAAGACACATATTTAGGCAACAAACTTATGCAACATACCTGTATATCGTCTGCAATAGCCAGTTTGACATTATGCATCACATCTTTCCAACTGTTAACTCCAATTAGTGGAACCCTTTTCCTTGTAAAAATTACTACTTCATCCACAAATGTACGGGAGTTTTCTCCAATCGGACCTCCCATTCTTGTTGAAAATTGGATGGGTAGTTTCTGAGAGCCATTCCTAATTCTCTTTGTGGCAGCCGCTAATCCTTTAAGGGTACCACGCGCACCTTTCTTGCCATCTCCTTACAAAGGGTTAAGAAAAAAATGTGAGCACACATATATTCAGCAATAGAGATTCAAACCCCGAATTAAAAGTGTATACGAAGCATAACGAACCATTTCCCTGTTTTCTTTTCTTCCGAGCATGAGTTGGCCTATCTGTGGGTGGTGTGGCGCTCATATTATGATAGCCGTCTTCATTGCATTGTTGATCTAAATACGACACTGCACACAATATCAACAGGTTCAGCTAGATAATTTTGATTTTTTATAACGTATAGAATGTGAAAACAAAATAAATTACTAATTTCTTGAAGGTGCCCTTTATGCCTCAAAAATTCTGTGTATGTTTTGGTTGTTTCCTCCCGGAAGTCATCCCTTAAATCTGCGAGTCACCAACAGTGTTCAGTACTATATATTGGTTATATGAAAATAATTATGATCTGTGCAGGTGCGACAATGTAAATATCATACCCGTTTGTTGGTCCCTCTGCAGCTTCGCCAGCCAAAGTTTGTATGCATAAATTGGTTCATCTGTACAAGGTTCATCAAGGTTTCGTGACTGCTCCCTTGGTCGCTTGATGGGTGTTATGCTCACTTGTTGTTCAGTTACTGCATCCCTTGTCAATAAAAGTCTGATTTTCCTATCTGCCACATTGTTTTCTATCATGGTTTCTATGTCTCTGGAATAATCAATCAACTGAACACTTGCTACGTTTTCGCCACATCTCTTCATATAGTATAAGTAGTCCCTCCCTGCATACCCTAGCTGTTCTTTCCAAGCTATCAAGTTCAAATATGTTACATCGGCCCTATCAATGGTGATCCGAACGATCTCTCGCTCTGGACATTCTCCCTTGCAACGAAAACGTAGTTTCCACATCTCACCAGTCAATGGGGCACTATATAGATCAAGATCAAGAATGCAATTAATTATTTGCCATGAGTAGTTAATAAAAATCTGGTGCCCTACACACAACAGATTAATATTAAAAATTAATAGTAGCAAAATTGGGATATTGTAATTGTTGGGTAGGATAAACTACAATTGCCCAGATATAATAGGATAAACTACAGGTTACAAAATTAACTGCACCACGGAAAATATGCTTTTAATGTGACCATAGTTACCATGTCTTTCTCTTGATAAGTAAAATGTCCAGTCAAGTGGTCAGTGCTAAACAAACACAAACTGCTCCTAACTTGAAATGCAGGTCTTCAGTTTGTTTATTCTGTCAACAGAATCATATATTTTTTTCTTGTTTCTTGTATAAAGGATTGCATATGTCGGAAGCTCCTTTGCATTTCGGTTTCAATAGCAAAATTGAGAGACAAGTAGTATATCCAACCAACTGCAACGATTGTATATGTCAAGTGCATCATCTTTTTGGGATGAAGTTCCATGAGCAAATGAGCTGCAGATGTGGGACATGTTTACATGAAAACCGTGATTAAATAGTAAAAACAAGATGACATAACCAATTCTATATTTGTTTGGCCTGATTATAAAATATAAAAAGAATCTATCCTATGCATATTAAGAATAGTAATGGGAATGACATAATGTTATACATAAATACTTTGCCCAGCAATGATCCTAAGACCTTATTTTATTTGTTTTACGATAAATTTTGATCTGTGTTGATGTTATTCTCCCAACTTATCATGATCCCCACTTATCTTCCATGATACCTGCTGGATCCTTCAAGAACCAACTGATCGTCTTCAGCAACCTCGGATTGAACCTCTTCACGATCACGACGTGAGCCGGCCAAGTTCCCACCTGGTGCCCTACAGAACAACAGATTCGTATTGAAAATTAAAACAAGATTTAGTAGAAAACCAAGTATCCTATCAAAGCCTCTTCACACTATCGTGAACCAATCAAAGGTATCAAGGCGATGTAGAGAAGTAGATCATGTTTGATTGTTCTAACCCTGTTCCTGTTCTAACCCTGGGAAGAACAGAATCACAGACCTGTGCCCTATACTCAGACTTGTAACGATCCCCATTAATCATACATCATCATTCGTCCGATCTAACCCTAGGGGAAAGTGTCGGCAACATACCTGTAGGAAACTTGAGCAGCCAATGACTCCTCTTCAGCAGCACGGGCATCAACGTCTTGAGGAACACCACGTTGGCCGGCCATGGTGGTAGGGGACGGCGTCCTGGTGGTAGGGGGCGGCGCCATCAGTGTAGGCGCGGTGAGTCATAACCCAGGAGGCGCGTCTGATGACGAGGGAAAAGTGGGGCCGGGGGCGTGGGGGTCGGGGGCTTTAACTTTGGAGCCAAACCTAGCGGGCGATGGAATTTGTGCAGAATTTTGGAGGGAAATTTCAAGTACGGGAGTGGGGGGATGGGAATTTTTGTGGGAAATCAATACTATGGAATTGACTTCCATCATTTTGTGCACAATTTTGGAGGGAAATTTTGGGTTACAGTGCAACTCTTTTAGAGGGAGAGGATGGGGCGGGAGAGGGGTCGGCGCCGGGGCGGGGCGGCGAGCCGCGAGGCGGGTGGGGAGGCGGAGAGGAGGGTCGGCGCCGGGGCGGGAGAGGGGTCGGCGGGGAGAGGAGGAGGCGACGAGGGGAAGGAGTGGGGGCCGGCCGCGGCGGGGGCGCGAGGAGTGGAGGCGGGGCGGCGGAGCGCGGAGGCGGAGTGGGGAGACGGGAGAGGAGGGTCGGCGCCGGGGGGGGCGGGAGAGGGGGTCGGCGGCGGGGGAGAGGAGGAGGGCGACGAGGGGGACGGGAGACGAGGGAGGGGTGTGGGGGCTGCCGGCTGCCCGAGGGGGATTTGAGAGGAGAGTAGCATCCATAATATAATTCAATATTGGCAATCATATGACAATATCCTGTTTAGTCTGTATCGAATTAAAACACAACATTGATAGATTTTTTTCTTCATTCAATCATAAGGAACATAATTTACTCGTAAATATATCGTAACTTTAATTTTCATACTATCCATGTGTTGGTAGAGCGGCGAATTTGTACGAGATGTTAGCAGTTAAGGTGAAAATTTTATGTGAACTTTTTAGCTCAATCGGACAAAAAATGCTACCTTAAATGGTTGATGATGACGAACGGCATAGAAAAATACGTGTATGTTGACTTCCATCATTTTTTGTACGCCGTACGGAATGATTTAGAGCGGCGAATTTGTACGAGATGTTAGCAGTTAAGGTGAAAAATTTATGTGAACTTTTTAGCTCAATCGGACAAAAAATGCTACCTTAAATGGTTGATGATGACGAACGGCATAGAAAAATACGTGTATGTTGACTTCCATCATTTTTTGTACGCCGTACGGAATGATTTAGAGCGGCGAATTTGTACGAGATGTTAGCAGTTAAGGTGAAAAATTTATGTGAACTTTTTACCTCAATCGGACAAAAATGCTATCTTAAATGGTTGATGATGACGAACGGCATAGTAAAATACGTGTATGTTGACTTCCATCATTTTTATACGCCGTCGGAATGATTTAGAGCGCGAATTTATGCGAGATGTTAGCGATTAAGGTGAAAAATTTATGTGAACTTTTATCTCAATCGGACAAAAAATGCTATCTTAAATGGTTGATGATGACGAACGGCATAGTAAAATACGTGTATGTTGACTTTCATCATTTTTTATACGCCGTACGGAATGATTTAGAGCGCGAATTTATGCGAGATGTTAGCGATTAAGGTGAAAATTTTATGTGAACTTTTAGCTCAATCGGACAAAAATGCTACCTTAAATGGTTGATGATGACGAACGGCATAGTAAAATACGTGTATGTTGACTTCCATCATCTTTTATACGCCGTACGGAATGATTTAGAGCGCGAATTTATGCGAGATGTTAGCGATTAAGGTGAAAATTTTATGTGAAATTTTTAGCTCAATCGGACAAAAATGCTACCTTAAATGGTTGATGATGACGAACGGCATAGTAAAATACGTGTATGTTGACTTCCATCATCTTTTATCGCCGCACGGAATGATTTAGAGCGGCGAATTTATGCGAGATGTTAGCAGTTAAGGTGAAAATTTTATGTGAACTTTTTATCTCAATCGGACAAAAAATGCTATCTTAAACGGTTGATGATGACGAACGGCATAGTAAAATACGTGTATGTTGACTTCCATTATTTTTTATACGCCGTACGGAATGATTTAGAGCGGCGAATTTGTACGAGATGTTAGCAGTTAAGGTGAAAATTTTATGTGAACTTTTTAGCTCAATCGGACAAAAAATGCTACCTTAAATGGTTGATGATGACGAACGGCATAGTAAAATACGTGTATGTTGACTTCCATCATCTTTTATACGCCGTACGGAATGATTTAGAGCGGCGAATTTGTACGAGATGTTAGCAGTTAAGGTGAAAATTTTATGTGAAATTTTTAGCTCAATCGGACAAAAAATGCTACCTTAAATGGTTGATGATGACGAACGGCATAGTAAAATACGTGTATGTTGACTTCCATCATCTTTTATACGCCTTACGGAATGATTTAGAGCGGCGAATTTGTACGAGATGTTAGCAGTTAAGGTGAAAATTTTATGTGAACTTTTTATCTCAATCGGACAAAAAATGCTATCTTAAATGGTTGATGATGACGAACGGCATAGTAAAATACGTGTATGTTGACTTCCATTATTTTTTATACGCCGTACGGAATGATTTAGAGCGGCGAATTTGTACGAGATGTTAGCAGTTAAGGTGAAAATTTTATGTGAACTTTTTATCTCAATCGGACAAAAAATGCTACCTTAAATGGTTGATGATGACGAACGGCATAGTCAAATACGTGTATGTTGACTTCCATCATTTTTTATACGCCGTACGGAATGATTTAGAGCGGCGAATTTGTACGAGATGTTAGCAGTTAAGGTGAAAAATTTATGTGAACTTTTTATCTCAATCGGACAAAAAATGCTATCTTAAATGGTTGATGATGACGAACGGCATAGTAAAATACGTGTATGTTGACTTCCATCATTTTTTATACGCCGTACGGAATGATTTAGAGTGGCGAATTTGTATGAGATGTTAGCAGTTAAGGTGAAAAATTTATGTGAACTTTTTAGCTCAATCGGACAAAAAATCCTATATTAAATGGTTGATGATTCACGTCTCATATATTGTATAACCAAATATTTTTGTCACATAATGAATGTCACATAACGATTGATCCTTTGAGGAGGCGACAACATCATTGTACTCACCCACCGACGACTTTCTCCATCCCCACATTGTTTAAACTTGAGGCTACAAAGAAAAACTTCATCCTAGATTGACAATTGATATACATGCCATTACCTCACAATTAATTGCAACCTCCCAAGTTCTCAGGCAAAGTTCTCCTACCCATCAAAGAAATCCACCCAGAGACAAACACACATTCACACTACACCATCAAATATTTGGTTTTAGAAAATCATCATAACAAATCAAACCGACACGCCCGGTGCATGCATCAAAGCTACCCGACATGCCGCAAACAGAAGCGCATGATATGTGAAGAAGCCAAGAAAATAACAAACCTAAATCAGAGAAGAACACAATAAAAGGTTGGCCGCACCAAATGCTTTAGCATCTCCAGTGTTCTTGATATGTGTACCTGATACACTTAAAAATCTTTAAAAACATAACCACAAAATGTAGTAGTAAATAGCAGGTAGTAAATATTATACCTCCACATAGCTCAGTTGATATGGCTAACCATTCTTTGCTTTCAGGATTTGCAAGCAGATCTTCCACTCTGCGACCAACTGATACAACTCTTACTGGATCAGGGTAGATCTACAAAATCCATATGTGAAATCCATTACATGAAACAACAGAGCAGCCAAACGAGACAAGAGAATATGGTATGTCAAGCTGAGTAAGAAAACTTACTTCGCCAAACACAGCTCGTAGACCATTTATGGGCTTCGCATCAGCTAATTTTATTTCACGTGCAAATACCTCCAACTTCTCCGTTATTTGTTGGTTCACTATAGACTCAATTTTTCTCAAATCTTCAGGCTGAACAGGTTTCCCTGTTAAGGAACAATAGTTGAATTGACAAGCCAAGGGAATACATCATGTGAATCAATCTAGGCACATAAACAACAAATCTGGACTGCTGCATGCGCTTTATGCGCGTCGTCGTCACGGCGAGGATTAAAGCTGCGCTGAAAACGGAGCTCGGAGGGGCCAAATCGAAGAAACTAAATTGGGAAGGGTCCTAATTGTAAACCCTAGAAAGTTGGAGGGCTAATTTGCAAAATGCCAAAAAAAATCCCCATCTCTAAAATCCCTATCCGCCGCTGGAGAAAGTCGAGCCGGCCATTGCTTCTACTTGCGCCCCCCTTGTGCTCTCCTCCCCCCTTCCTCTTCTCCGGCGCTGGCGAGGGCCGGCCAGCTCGCCGGCGGCCACCACACTGTCACGCCACCCCTCCACTGCTCTCCACCGCGCCTCCCCCAGTCTTCCCCTTCTTCTCCTACTCCCACCGGCCGCCACTCTCCTCCTTCTACTTTCCCACCACAGCGCTCCTTCTCCGGCCGCATCTCCTCTCTTGGCCACCCCCTCTATTTCGGCTGCCAACCACACCGCGCCGCCCTGTTCCGTCAACTCCACCGCCGGCGCGCCATCTCCCTTCCGCCATCACCACCTTCTCCGGCCGACTCACCGCCTCCGCCACTTCCTCTCCCCCCTCTCGGCTCTCCACCGCCGTCTCTCTTCTCCGCCGCTCCTCCGGAACCAACCGCGCCGCCCTCTTCCGCCGACGCGCCGCCTCTTCCTCTGCAGCACCTCCTTCAGCGCCGCCTTCCACTCCAACCGACGGCGACTTCTTCTCCTCATCTTCACCGACGTCTACACCGACACCTCCACTGCTACTTCTACACCGGCTTCCACCCGCCACTTCAACTCCAGCGGCCTCGACATCACCAACCATGCCGGCGTCGCATCTACTTCATCTCGGCCTCTTGTCTGCTTCACCTGCTTCCTCCTCGACGGAGAAGGTGAGCCCTCCGCTCTGGTGTCGTATCAATGGAGGCTTGGCTAGTAATATAATTACAGAAAGTAGGGAAACTATGCATGAATATATATAGATTTTCTATGAGATGCATGTTGGTCGTTTGCACACAGATGATAGGATAAATTTGAGTCCTCTTAATCAGTACAGAATAAATTAAAATTCACAAAATATATGTTTTACACAAAAAAATCATCTTCTTCATGTCCTTGGCCTAGAGAATTAACAGGAGCAACAACCCCATCAGCAAGGTAGGTGTCATCAACATCTTCATCTTCATCAGGTAAGTCTGCATCATTTGGTTCAGGCATGGATTCTGCAATCGCCTTTTCAATGACAGAAGCATCACCACTAACCCCCTCTACGCCACACCTTCTCCAATTTGTCAATTCTTCATTTGAACGGGAAACACTCATATCCTCCACCCCCACGACAAGTGAGTCCAAATCGATTTCTCCCACATTGTCAGTATCTGATGTTTCAGGCATGGCAAACAGATTTCTAGGTTTCATACTAACAACACTGCACCAATCTGGTTTCTTCGCACCTTTCACATAAAACACTTGCTCCGCTTGTGTCCCCAGATAGTAAGGATCATTTAAATAACGAAACCGAGTGGTATCAATATCGATAATCCCATATTGATCCTTACTATATCCTCTACCTTTGGTCTTTGTAGCTGCAGGTACATCAAACCGATCCACATCAAGCAGATGACTTCCTTCTCATATGGGAAATCTAGGAAGATGATTTTTTTAATCATGCCATACCAGTCCATATTGCCAGTACTGTCATCGCCCTTCACAAGAATACCACTATTTTGAGTATTTAGGCTCCTCTCTATGGAAGAGGTGCGAAACAGAAAGCCATTTATGAAGCATCTGTTATATACACGAACTCGATGGTCTGGTCCTCGTGAAAGTGCATACATCAGGTCGCTTGTTTCTCCTTTTTCATAAAGATTTCTGATCTGCAGTCCAAAACATTAACAAAAACACTTAGGTAATAGAACAAGGACAGATTACAGCTTCACTACAAAATAATGATATAAAAAACTGTCACTTACCTCACGCTCAAACCAGCCTACAAATTCAGCCTTGTGTCTTTTTTCAAGATTACGTGGGTTGATTGCTTTCAATTCATCCATATGCTTGCTGTAATGATAATACAAAAAAGGGCATTAATTCGAAATAAACATAGACACGGATACCAAAAAATAATTAAATTAAAAATTAAGCTTACTTAATCCATGGCCTGGCCTCATCACAGTTTGTTATTATGTAGTGCCTCATCCTATGCATTTCAAAATTGGAAACCAACTCGATACTACTTCCTTTCCTATTGTAGTCAATGTTCCCAAATATGCTAAGACCAGATGGTGGTTCAATAACGGTGGCGCTTTCATAACGCTCTGGTCGATTAAGCTTCGTATCAACATCTTCAAAGAAGCGAGAACAAAATGTAAGGCACTCCTCTGAGATATATCCCTCGGCTATTGATCCTTCAGGGTGCGCTTTGTTCCTCACATAGCCTTTTAGCATACGTAGGTACCTCTCAATTGGATACATCCATCTATAGCACACAGGGCCTCCAAGTCTAGCGTCTTCAGCAATATGAACTGGCAAATGCATCATGATATCAAAAAAGGCTGGTGGGAATATCATCTCAAGCCGACAAAGAGTCTCCCTAATTGACGAGCTTAGGTTTTCAATATCTTTTTCCTCCAACTCCTTTGAACATATTGAGTTGAAGAACCTACTAAGATCAATTAATGCGAGCGCTACATCTTGAGGCAATATGTTGCGTACCACTAAGGGTAAAAGTTTCTGTAAGATAACATGGAAGTCGTGTGTTTTAAGTCCAGACAACTTACAACCTTGGACGTCCACGCATCTCTTTATATTGGAGGCATAGCAATCAGGCATCTTCACTCCTTCTAGAAATTTACATAGAATTGTCTTCTCATCCTTATCCAAAGAGTACAAAGCTGGTGGCAAAGTATACTTACCATTCTCGACTAAAGGATGCTGATCCTTCCTAATACCCAAATGTTGCATGTCAAGTCGAGCCTTCTCACTATCCTTACACTTACTTTGTAATTCGAGCAAAGTCCCCAATAAGCTCTCACAAATGTTCTTCTCAATGTGCATCACATCTAGATTATGGCGTATAAGCAATGATTCCCAGTAAGGTAGATCAAAAAAAATACTCTTCTTCCTCCAGTTGTGCCATCTAGTTTCCTCCTCACGCTGCTTCCTCTTTCTTGTTGCCTTACCAAAAGTCACCTGCTCAAAACTCTCATATTGCCGCATCACCGCTTGCGGTGGCGGCACCGAGCCTCCTGGTTTCCACCTTGTTATTGAAGCTATCCTTGTTCCTGCGCCACCTGTGGTCCAAAGGCAAAAAGCGGCGATGTCCCATGTAGCAATGCTTCGAACCGAATGTTAACCACAAGTACTCGGTATCCTTGTGGCAATAAGGACAAGCAAACTTTCCTTTTGTGCTCCAACCAGATAACATCGCATATGCAGGGAAATCATTAATTGTCCAAAGTAGAACTGCACGTAGAGTAAAGTTCTTTTTCTCCTTCGCATCCCATGTTTCAACACCTTTAGTCCAAAGATCTTTAAGCTCATCAATCAGGGGCTGCAAATATACATCAATGTTCATTCCAGAGATTTTGGCCCGGTACCAACATCGACATCATCCAGTATGATTGTTTCAAACACAACCAAGGTGGCAAGTTGTAAGGTATTAGGATCACAGGCCATGTAGTATATGTCACATTCAGCATCCCAAATGGATTGAAGCCATCAGATGCAAGTCCCAGCCTAACATTGCGTGGATCCAATGCAAAGTGCTTATACGTCTCATCCACGTGCTTCCATGCCAATGAGTCAGCAGGGTGCCGCATTTTCCCATCACGGACCAATTCTTCCTTGTGCCATTGCATATATGATGAAGTGGACTCTGTCATGTATAATCTTTGCAGCCGAGGAATAAGTGGAAAATATCGTAGTATTTTACGAGGAATACGCTTCTTTGCCCCACTAGTGCCACTAGCCTCACCAGTCCCATCTGAATCCGTCGTTTTCCATCGACTCTCACCACATTTTGGACACGAATCCATGTTAGCATAATCTCCTCGAAATAAGACACAATCATTCTCACATGCATGAATCTTTTGGTAGTCTAGGCCAAGATCTCGAACAACCTTTTGCACTTTCTCCAAGGTGTTTGGGACACAGTGGCCTTTAGGGAGCACATGCAAGAACAAAAGAAGTATGGCCTCTATGGATTTGTTACTAAGACCATTCATGCACTTAATCTGGAAGAGCCTGACAATGAAAGATATTTTAGTAGCCTCCTTGCAACCTGGATACAATTCTTTCTCTGCTTCTTTCAATAAATTATAGAATTTCCTAGCACTCTTATTTGGCTCTTGGTTATTACCTATAATTTCTCCATGTATTGCACCACTGATTAATGACGAAACCAGATCATTGGCAGAGGGACCATCACCTGCTACGCCTTCATCATAATCTCTGTCATTAGCTGAAGGTTCAGCATTACCTTCACCTTCAATGAAAGTCTGATCAAACCCTCTAATCAGCAAATGCCTTTGAACCTCACTTTTTGTTATGTATGCCATGCAACGACACTTTGAACACGGACAAGGTGCAGTTTGTCTTTTATACGTTCCCTCAAATGTATTATCAATAAACTTGTTGAATCCTTCTTGCCACTCATTAGTTGACCTATCCAAGCGCATCCAACTCCGGTCACCATGCGCCATGCTTTCTTACTAACTGAGTCAATCAACTAGCACCCAAGCTGTCCAAACACTGCATGAATACCAAAGTAAAAAGAGAAGATTAGTGCCACGAGCATGAGATAAAACATAAACCTTCAAAAACACATGTACTATTATTACCAAAATACTTATGAAAGCAATAACACTGGAATAAACACACTTCCAATAATCTGGTTTCTTTTCAAAAACACTGGAATAAACACACATACATCCTATTAATTAACAACTAGATTAGTGCAAATAAATCATGGAGCTGCAGCCACACATACACAACATTTAAGTTCAAAACTAGCATAAATTACAAGGCAAATAGTGGAAATATTAAGAAGATATGCTTCTTAGATCATGCACTATCACATTATATAACTGGCAAACAAGCTCCAGCAATCGTTACTTTGAGCCCTTGCCTGCCTCTTTAAAATAAGGTCCATTTGTAATTCTCCTTGCGCTTGTAATATGGATGAGTTAGGCTACAAGGGGAATGATGCTATTCAGGAGCTTGGGATGCTGACAGTGAATGCCAAAGAAGCCCAAGAGCTTATACTGACAAAAAAATCCTTGAGAGGAATCAGGCTACTGAGTACTAAGCAAATTCATGAATGGGTCCACAGATATTTCTGCCTTCAAGACAAATGTTCCAGTAGGGACATATGATGTGGTCCAGCCCTACGTTGTGAGGATCGCAACTGGTCAGGAATCTTCAATTTTATGTGGAGAACGAATCGTAGAACTACTGAGAAGGTGCGACACTCAATTCTGATGCTCTCATCAGTTAGCATTTTAATTTGCATGTATGTGGTAGAGATAGCAAGAAGCGGCATATTTTTTTTGGTTGGAAATTTGGCAGGGCCTACTTGTACTTGCCTTGGTGGAAGTTGCTTTTAGTGTATTATGCCGCTAACTGGAGAAAAATAAGTATTTTTCAAAAAAGGAAAAAATAAGTATTCTTGTTACTTGTTAGGCTTATTTTAATTACTGCAATGCGACAGGGGTAACATAGATTTACCAAGTAAAAATGGTTGTCTTTAGCATTGCTAGGCCAGAAATGCCAGACCAAACTAGATTGTTAAGTTGGTAGTCTAAAACGATCCCATGCATGCTGTTGTCACATGTAACTTGTAATTTTTAAGGACTTCTGTGGAAAGATTTGCAAGTGAGGAGAACGTCAGGTTCTGTTATTCCTCGTGTCTGCATTCCACAACAAAAGCAACCAACAATTAGGGTTTCAGCAGCGCTTACCTTGACGGGGATGCTGAGGAAGAAGAAGCGGAAGTGGCCCTCCACCTCTGCGACGGCCTCGCAGGTCGATCATGTCCTCGACGACGCGTATGCCGTCGAGGCGGAGGTAAGCGTCGATGTACGAGACGGCACGCACACGGACGCGGCCGGCGTGACGCAAAGTCGCAGCGCGTGCGGTAGGCTGCGAATACACAAAAAGATATAGGGTAGCTTGGCGACTCGAACAGAAGTCGGTCCTTCCCAAGACTCCGACTCGGCTCGGCTTTTTTTTTATTTATGTTCGGACGCCACATGAATTAAAGCCAGAGAAAAGAAAACATGACCGAATTGTAAATGACTCGGCCCAAAGAAAAATAAGGCCCATCTCCTGTTCGGACAGGTGGCTTGATTTCTAATGGCCGACTTAATCACGTAATTAAGTGTTGGCTGCATGCGAAAAGATAAAATCGTTGCTTTCTTCAGGATGGTTGCATGCATGCATAAAGAGCCACGTCTGGAGCATGACTAGATAAATCTTCTCACGGCAAGCATGTCTTGACTAGAATTCTTGCATGATTTTTCTTCTCTTTTTTTTCTTGATATTTCTTTCTTTACTTTCCAATCAAAACTTTTAATGCTATCTCTCTCTGCACTGCTCCCTTTGTTAATTGTCTCCCGTACAAACCTGAGAACAAATAAAATACTAGAATTAGGTAGTAGCCAATTCTCATGTAAATTAAAGCCAAATTTAATTAAGAACGAATTTACCTGTTGATTAATCTTTTTAGCTCGTGCTCGTGTAATCGGTCCAGTCGTGATGTTCTCATCAACATGAGTGATAGATTATCTGATCTCTTGAAGAAGACTGCAGTACATGCGATGCTTGATACATGATCTGAATTTTTAATAAAACAACTAAAGATTGCAGTACATGACTCATGAGGGACAGATGATCTGATGTATTGAAACAAGATTACTACATGAACAGATTGATAGATGATCTGAATTCTGTAAATAAACAAGGATTACCGTACATGACTCGTAAAGGAGTGAAACCAAAGAATACATGACTAAGCAAGGAAGCTAAGGATCAGAAACATAGAGTGCTGCTTGCAGCAACCTACTTCATTATTTATTTTTTATATTTTTGTCCTTTTTTCTATGTTTATCCTATCGTATTGTGTCATGTGAGACATAGCACCACATGGAATATGGCATTGATGATAAAAACGATATCACTTCAGCATCATTTCATTATCACTTATATCAATCGCTGTGTAGTGCCATGTCTTAATTTTAATTTTCTAAATTTTTATCCCTCGAGGCCCCTACAAATTAACTAGATAATTGCGCTTCCTATCGAGCACAACTGAAATTTTAACTTTCTAAAGTTTTATCCCTCTACAAATTAACTAGGTATTTGCGCTTTAGTTACTTTTTATTTTTCTACTAGTATTTTTCTTTTATCCCACTAGCCAGTGCTAATACAAATATTTTTCTTTTCAAAAAACGGAAGCTGTCTTATTGGAACGAAAGATAGTTTTATATATCAACGACTAACAACTGTGGCAATACAACCCTAGAAGATGCAACAATCTCAAATTTCGTGGCAACACAACCTTGTTATTGCAACGAAAGATAGTCTTCTATACCAACAACTAACAACCGTGGCAATACAACCCTAGAAGATGCAACGAACCCAAATTTCGTTGCGGTAGATAAAACCCTATTGCAACGCAAGCAAAGATTCATGCAACGAATCAAATCTGTTGCAAAACTTTCCAGTATTTGCAACCATCAGCAAAAGCGTGGCAATAACATCGACATATTGCAACGCAAATCAACCGAATCACAACGCAAATTCATTACGTGGCAATATTGTCAAGTACTTGCAACCTAAATGGTGGCAATAGCACCTACCAATTGCAACGAAATGCATGGTAATCGCCACACAAAAATATCCGTGGCAACATGGTCAACTATCGCAACCAAAAATGAAAATGGTGGCAATAGCCCCTACCTATTGCAACCAATTCCGTGTCGTTGCAAAGTTGATCGTGGCATTAGGGTCAAAACCTTGTAGTGATATCATATACCTTAATCAATTCATTTTCGTAACTTTGTGGCAATAGGTATTGCTACTGTTTTTGAAGGAAAATAAAGTGATAAAAAATGATTTTAGACTTGGGAAAATGGTAAGATTGAGTTGGTGCAGATTGAGCACGAGAACTTATATCGTGAAAGTGCCGCCCTAGTCAATTAAGGACCAGCACTTGTGATTATCTAAATTAAACACTACCGTACACCACAAGAATAAATGGGTATGATTGGCTAATTAATTTACAATGTGTTAGCTTAGATTCCACCGGAGGGCTGAATGTGGAGTGTCAGATGGTGGCATTACCACATGGCATAAGAGGGGGCTTCTGACTTGGGCAGATTGAACTCATTCAGCGGGTGAAACCTTAGTGGATAGAGTTATGTTGGGTTGGCAGATTGTAAAGGTCTTGTCATGATCTCTTCGCCTCACACCCAAGAAAGTGTGATAACCATGTGGCAATATGAGTTCATTATGTCTTGTGTGTATAGGTCTACAACCTCTACAAAGTATAAAACTATTAGAATTGCCATTCCCATGATCAAGGGTGGGCAATGTACGCTTTCACATGGTAGATTTATGGTTTTGTTTTCACATGAGCTTTTGGGAATCTAGGAGTGGTTAGAGCTCTCAGGTGTGTTCTGCCAGATAAAGCCAGTTAGGTAGATAGAACCTAATTCAGTGAACCTTAGTAGTTAGAGGCTTAAACTAGTGTTGGCAGTTAGAACCTTTAGTAGAAAAGCTTATATTACTTTCAGTTATTACAATTACTTTGTTAAAGTGATGCTTTGGAAAATATATAATGGTAATGAAATAAAAAAATACTAGTTTGTACAAAAGAACCATATTATCCTTTCTTTGTTAAGCCCTGTGTATAATTGCATTTTTCTAAGACTTGTGGAGTACTCTGTACACTCAACTTGCAATCTACAAAAACATATCAGAGGAATATGAAGATGCAAAAGGAAACTACGATTACTTCGCATGTGGCTTCAATGAAGGATTCACGGAGTTTCAATTGCCTATGGCGTATTGATGGGTTATCTTCGATGTTTATTTCTTTTGCTTCCGCTTTGAGTTTGTAAGTCTAAGAGGTCTTGTAACCTCATTTGTAATAATTGGCTATAAGGCTGATACTCTTTATTATTGAAATAAAGCATTGTTGATTATGTAATCATCAATATTTGATTGTGTGCACTAGCTTTGATATGGGATTAGCGAGTTAATACACAGAAAGTTCGGATTTGAAAATTCAGTCCTGACATCGGAGAACCAAGCTCCAACAAGGACAAGGATAGTGATGAATAGATGGACTATCAAGAGCCACAACACACTGTTGACATGATCTTTAATAGGTCCTTTTCCTATGTGTCTAGACACCATCCGAAGACTGTGGAGCAGGAAGTCAACCTTACTGAATCTCCGATCACCGTCTAGCCATCGAAGTAGTCGGAGACAACCATCTCCTTAAGCTAGGAAGACTGCACCATTCCTTAACTCGACCAGATAGGTTCTCTATCATCACAGAACCTACCATAAATAATTACAAAGTAATCAAGTTTTAGTAGATGGTGGTAGTTCTCTCAACATTTTGTTTAGGGATCTTTAGAAGAAATGCAAGTTCCCAAGTCAAAAGTAAAGCCTGTGAAGTGTACCTTTCATGGCATAGTTCTAGGATCAACTACCAAACTGATAGGGCAAGTTTTCCTACTAGTTACATTCAGAAGTTCAAACAACTTCTGAATAGAAAGAATCTCATTTGAGGTGGTAGACTTTGAAATCGCATACAATGGGATTCTTGGTCGACCGACATTGGTTAAATTCCTAATAGCCACGCATTATAGCTATCAAAGTGTTAAGATGCCAAGACCTCCAGAAAATGTCAAAGCATCATTTGGACTCAAAAATGCTAGTGCCACTTTCCAAAAAATATTGGTTGGAGCAGGACTCTACCCCAAGTAGGAAGAGTCGCTCATCTCCTTCCTCTAAGCAAACTCGAATGTATTCACGTGGTAGGCATCCGATATGCCTAGAGTCCTAGGAAGGTGATTGAGCATAGGCAAGCACTCTTGCTTGACAAAAAATTGGTCAAACAAAGGCTTACACCCAATCAGAAGGAGGCAATCTAGTCACAGATCAACAAGCTTCTCCAGGCTAGATTTATTCGTGAGGTCAATCACCCAGAGTAGCTCGCTAATCCTATGTTGAAGGTGTGAAACCCAAACACAAGTAACAGGGTGGACGCTGGTGGTGTTACGGGCCATCGTTCATGAGAGTAAAAAATGACACGAAGATTTATATAGGTTCAAGGGTCCGAGAGGATCGCCCAACTCCTATTGGTGAGCCCACAATGGGGTTACCTCTGGGGAGGGAGATCCTGAGGGCTCACCAGTTTGAATATGCTCTTTTATTGTTCGTGAGAGCTCTCCTCTAAATGAGGGATACATAGGGTATTTATTGGCTCGTGAGCCTATACAAATGACAAGAATACCCTTTAGGGAGATAACTAGCTTATGAATATAAGTGATGGTTATTGCAATCTTTTCTGAGCAAAACTGTATTTCTTCAGCCTGTACATAAGTGTCTTCCATAGAGTAGGCCCCGCAATGGAGGAGTACAATTATTCTTCCAACACTAGCCCCTAGCCCTTGGCATTTGAGAGAAATGCCCAAAGGGGAGTATCAAATTGTCATGCATGGCACATCGAGGTTGTGCGAGAAGTATCGAGCTTGGTAGAATTCTTAAATCCCTACCACGTTAACGTCAATACTTAGCCAAAAATTTGTGGATCCAAATTATGGCTACATCCAAAATTAGGCACTGAAAACACAAGACTTAGCTAAAGTTTTGGACATCCAAACCGTGGCAAAACCATTAGCTTAAGCCTAAGAGTAGTTACCGAGTGGACTAGATTGAGCTGTGTTGGCACTTCATGTAGTATAGTTATGATGAGAATAGCATTTGTTCTTAACATATCCAAGTTTCCTACAGAGATAATAATGGGGACATTCATGACGTGGCCGAGAAGCATTTGTTTGTGAGCCAAAGGTAGCTTTGGCACTATTACGCATTGTATTTACAAAATAGCAGTATGCCGACTGTATTAGCAAAAATGTCATTTTTACCATCTGGTGGGCGGGTGGCAGCGCTGATGAGGTGACACGCGGCGGTACCGTTGGTGGCTGGTAATTAAGCCGGCTTAATTACCTGCCCTAATTTTTTGTTTAATGTTGTTTGAATTTTTAAATATATGAAATGAGCATAACAAATTACAAAATTTTATGTACAGCCTCCCGACACAACGTTCCTCGCAATGTAATTTTTAGAAAATTTTATACATTGTGAATGTTGCTCAAAAATTCATAGAATTTCAATAATTTTATGAGTTTTTACATATAGCAAACAAGCTTCAAAAATTACAAATTTTTATGTGAAATCTCCTGACATAGTCATAGTTATTGTGTAATTTTTTGGGTATTTATGTGGTCTGAATCTGCCATGATTATTTGGGTTAATGTAATCATGAATTTATGAATATTTTAGAATTTTTTTACAATTTTATACATTATGAATCTTGTACAATTAAACTTTTAATAGTACAAAAAATGTTTCACACTAGATGCGATATGGCTCACCCATCTGAGCCACTGCTATCTTCTTGACGTGTCTGCCTCCCCGTATGTGACCTTGTCTTTTGTCACACACGAGCATGTCCTGTTGGGTACGTCAGTCGATCCGGAGGTTACGTCTCAGGTCGAAGGAGATATGGAGACCGTTCTATCTGCTCAGTGGCCGACGGTGGTCCAGTCGGCTGAGGTAAAGTAGGCTGGGTCCGGTAAGGGTCGAAGTCCTCCAGCTGAGACATGCCGAACTACAAGCTGCCCGCAATAATGTTGTGCACAAAGGACTCTAGAAATCCCCCTTGTGGTGCAAAGGAGCTCTAGGCCTTGACCGTACGACGTGGCAGTGAAGTCGGAGGAGCTCTGCCCACCGAAGTGTCCAAACCTTGAGTATACTGTGAACGTTAAGCTCTACCCTGCATATGCTACAAACCTTGGCGCCGTGTACTGCTCTCTGGAAGCATCTGGGAGGCCCATGTCATCATCGGTGGACTCATCATCACCACTATGTTGAATTGGAGGCTGCAAGATGAAACAATATTAGCCACAATAAATATTTCAGATGTACAATGCGAATCTCATACCCCCCCCGAATGTGCTGTGAAGATGAACAATGGGGAGTGGTAGTCTGTGTAGGTAGTGTGGATGACAAAAGGGATGCATCTCGACGATGGACCTGTGGCGGGAGAACGCCATGATATTAGTGGAATGCAAGGCGTAATAGGAAAACAAAACGTAGGTTTGTACGTAAGTTACCTCCTCATCAGCATGACACACGGATGATCGGCAGCTAGTACTACGACGCCATGCAAACTCAGTAGATTGCGATGGCCGGCCAGACATGCTAGGTCACGATGACCTGACGGGTGAGCATGGTGCCCCACTGGGTGGCTCATGTGCGCACTGTGATCCATGGAACGGCTGTAGCTTAGGTTGTGCACTATTTTTTGTGCCTGCTTCAGGATGAACTTCATAGTCTTCTGCAGGGCCAGCAGTGTCTCTGGCTGCTAATGGCGGCCTCCGACGCGCTTGCGATGCGCTGAGCCCGTTCCAACTGAAGTAACATATGAAACAGGTTCAGTAACGAGCAGTATGAATTTCTTGAATAAAATGATAAGATATTTGAACTGTCTTACGCTACCCTACCGCCGCGAAGCTCTATGGGGATCGATCGAGCATTGCAGACGTTCCTCGTGTACGATCTACTCAGGGCGATCTGGTGGAGGAATGGTGAGTCTGCTGCGTGATTACGACACAAAATACATTAATCAAGACCTACTTACTTTGTAATACAAACTACATTAATCACGACTAACTAAATAACACTAATTGACTAAGATTACGGGAATAACGTCGAAAGCGTATGATCAAAAATTACCTACCTTTCCGGAGAAGAAATCAACACTGTCAATTTTGAGCTACGCACTGCCTTCTCGATGAAATGAGCTACGCACTTCCAATTTTGAGCAACGATTGTCACAATGACCTTCTGCGATGAGTGACTGAGATGAGCAACAATGAACTGCAAGAAGTTCGTGTTTATGGCTGAGCGAAAGGTGAATCCCGTGCACTCACCCCATACATTGAGGACCCATTATTGTGAGTAGTGCTTCGGGTGAGGGGGGACGGCATCGTAACACTAAACAAATGTGCTAGGGAGCGGGCGAGGGGGGACGACATGAACATAATGACATTAGTGCGAATGAGAGAGCGCGTGAGGGGGCACATACACAGATAGTGACAATCATGCGAACCATATAGCAGGAAATAAAATATAGCATGATTGGCCGACACATGCCACTTCAAAAGATGCGTGAGGATCGTTAAATTCATGATTAAGTTAACCCCAGTAAACGTGGCAAATTTGGACTACAAAAAATTCTCAAAAAATTAAACAATAACTATGACTGCGTCGAGAGGCTTCAAATAAAATTTCGTAATTTTTAGAACTCGTTTGCTATATGTAAAAGCTCATAAAAATATCAAAATTGTATTAATTTTTGAGCAACATTCGCAGTGGATAAAATTACCTAAAAGTTACACTACGAGGTACGTTGTGTCGGGAGGCTGTACATAAATTTTTGTAATTTTTAGAGCTCAGTTGGTGTATTCAAAAATTCAAAGAAATACTAAAGGAAAAAATAGGACAGGTAATTAAGCTGGCTAATTCTGCCACACCCTCATCAGACGGCAGGCTTGCCTGCCGTCCCCGCACTGGGCGACAGGCTGCTTGTCGTTTGGTGAGAGGTCGGCAGGTGCCTGCCGATGACGACCTTGCCACGTGCGCCTCGTCAGCGCTGCCACTCGCCCCACTGGACAACAAAAGTGATATTTTTATAAGGTTGATATACTGCTATTTTTATAAATATAGTGTGTAACAGTGTCGAATCTGCCTTTGGCTCTTTGTTTGTTGCTGGTATTGAACTCCAGCAGACCAGCAGCATGTTTGGGCGGTACACAGCCGAGTTAAAGTTGGGCCGACTCCACTTCTTTTGGTGTTGGATCCTTGTGAAGCAACTAGCCCAATGGAGCTGTTACCTTGGAAAGGGGATGGGAACCCTGGTTGCTCCCAACTCCCTTTGCAGCCGCCCCCAACTTGCCCAGAGAGAAGCCAAGCACCAGGGATAGAGGAAAAGTGATGAGGCGATGGGGTCCCGATCTTCCGATAGGATGATAACTATCGATTTTGGTGGAGGTGACCCTTGCGATCCGACTACAACCGAACGACGTCGCTTGCGCCTTAGCAATCGTTGAACCAACCCCAAGATGTTATCAACCGTGCCAAGAACACGGTTGACCTGACCACGAAGGTCTATTCCTGCATGCAATCGAAGAACACGCAAGAACAAGATAACAAGCAATCTAAAATTGCAAATATATAAATTGAGATCAAAAGGTGGGATTCCGGAGGCTGTCTTGACAGTGGTCATCCGACACAACTGAAGAACAGAAGTTTGCATAATAGCTAAACCTAAACTCAACGAAAATCCCAGTCCTAGCAATGGAGGCGCGGCTCCTAAATAGGGGAACAACCAGGGGGGGCGTCCAACATGCATGCCCTAGGGTTACAAGGCCCATGGGCCCAAGTGGTGGTGGCGCAGCACCCTTTTTGACTCGGACTGAGAAACCAACGTGAACTCTTTTGATGATTGCGGCCAGCTCAGATGGAATTTTAAGATGAGGTTGGATCCATTGGAAAGTAGACTTCATAAGCTTTCCATGAAGTACAAGAACGTCCCAAACGGAGTCCGTATGAGGAAGTTATATCCGTTTAAACTTGCACCATTGCAGCAGTCCGAATCCGATTCCAGTACGTGACCAACACGGACTCTTTTGATAATTGCGGTGCGCACATAAGGAATCTGGAGGTTGTACCAGATCCATTGGAAATATGACGAGAAAAGCTTTCCAACAAGTACTCGTGGAACTCAAACGGACTTCGTATGTGAAAGTTATGCATATTTGAAGTTGGGCCTGTCAGGCTGAATCCGAACTGATCTGGAGGCCGAATTGGATTCCAAAACGTGTCCAAGTTGAACTCTTGCTTGGATTGGTGCCAAAGTGACGTGGTGCTGTAAAAATATATATTTTCATCATTAGGTAGCATCATATTCTCATTTAGAATATTTTGAAGCTGAAGAAACGAATTCACCTTTAATTCAATCTTGATATTGGACGCTAGGGTCGTATGTGTTGGTGGCATGGTCACATCATCCTCCCCTTCTTCACAGAAAACCGTCCTCGGTTTTAACATACGTGTATCCTCACGTATTGCATGATCTTGATCATAAATCTCGGTACATGATAACAAACGCAACAAACTCTCATTATGTAATATCATAAGTTCTTTATCAAATAAAGTAAAACCTCTTTGAAACGAGCTCACCTGATAATTTAAGTGATGCGTAGGAGCTCTTGTAATTGGGAGAACAAACGTAGCAAATATGGTTGTATCCATAGGGGTCATGTCCTCATCATCCTCACCTTCTTGAAAACAAAGCCGTCCTCGGCTTTTGATAAGCTGAAAGTATGGTAACGAAGAAGCCAAGGTGTATGCATGGTATATGTATAAGTCATCTGTTTTAATAATTCTTCGTTGTTGCACAATTAATGTTATAAAACAGCAGCGATCATAAAAGCTCATCATAATATTAACCCAAGAGTATTCACATATGTTAATGAGGAAATCAAAATTTCTCACACAGCAATTATTGCAACTAGATTTGCAAATGTAAGTGAAGCATTTATGCAATTTGAATATCTGAAGTTGTAAACTTGAAGTGGTGGCACATGGGGGCAAAGCTACAACTTTTGGAATCAAACAAAGTTTATCCATATAATCAGATTTCAATTGAGCAATAGCAAATTCATCTAGTAAGGGTGAAAAGATTTGCAAGTTCTTCCATACATCAATTTCATTATTCAGATTCTCAATGTTAGATGTTTCAACAAGAGAAGAACACATAGTCATTGAATGATCATTAAATTTTATTTTTCTTTCATAGTGAACAAGATTGAGCATACAAGTCTTGTTGTTTAAAACAACAAGTTTCAATTCATCCATGTGATCGCAAGTTATGCATATTCGATATACATGAAATTGATTTTCTACACCGTAATCTCCAATCAAATTGAACTTATACGCGTAGGCATGAGTACTTGCTAATGATGTTAAACATGAAATTTCAGTAAGATTCTTAATCACACTAGATAGCTCTCTAGGATTATCGAACATGACATAGTATAAAGAATCTTTAGGAGATATTCTAGTAAGAACTTCCTTATGAATAATCAATTCCACATTATATAAATTAAGCAAAGAAATTTCAGAACATGGAATTCTCAATTGAACACATGAATTATCACAATTACTCACCTTTTCATATTTAAATTCAGCACCATAGTTATTACCTTTATCAATCTCCTCAGTTGATGTAGGTGTTGTAGATATCAAATCATTTTGATGAAACAAGGAGACAGCAACTACTTCATCTTCAACCGTGATTATCTCCTCATCTTTTGCATTCAATAGCACCCGTTGTTGAACATTCAACTCCTTGTCTTCAATGTGAACTCTCTTCTCTTCAGCATGGTTCTCAACTTCCTGCAAATTGTTAGTCACAGAAAAAGGCACAAACAAGGTTTTGTTCTTATGTTTCTTGTCATTAAACATTCTCAATTTCTCCTCAATCTGACTTTCAACCTTACAAGCAAGCATAAACAAATGAGTTAGAGAATTATATTCTTTGTGAACAAGAATGTCCTGAATTTCTTTATTAAGCCCACTTAAGAATCTATTCTCTGTAGCTTCAGCATGTTCCTCTAAATCACAACGCAACAAAAGAGCTTTCAATTCTTCATAGTATTCACTTACAGTTCTCCTACCTTGTTCTAAACATTGCAATCTTTTTAACAAGTCACGTGAATAATATGAAGGAACAAAAGTAGATCTCATGACTCGCTTCAAAGCATTCCAAGTTTTAGGTACATGTGGTAGTCTACATTGTTTCCTCCACCAAAATAATGTGAAATCAGTGAATTCACTAGTAGCAGCCCTAACTCTTTTATCATCAGGAAAATCATAGCACAGAAAATTTTGATCTAATTGTATTTCCCATTCAAGATAAGCTTCAGGGTCATATCTACCAGCAAATGGAGGAGTTGTAAACTTAGCATCATCATCACATACCTCTCTTGTTAACCTACCTGTACCTTGTCGATTATGTCGAAGTCGACAACGGTCGCGATCATTGGAGCCCTCAATTCTGTTGTTGATGGTGGTGAGGGTCTTATTAATATGATCCAACAAGTTGTTGGTCTCACAAAAATTGCTACAATGTGATCTTGAACCTATCATGGTTAGTAGAAAACAAGGAAATACACGAGAATTATGTAAGTCCCTATAAACTACTAGGAGGTGGAGCTTCACAAGTCACACATCTCTCAAACTCTTACCAAGCTCTTACAAATTCTTACCAATACAAACAGGTGGTGCAACCGGTGGCTGGTTCGTGATAAATCTAACTCAAGTGATAAGTAAAGCGATTGCAAGGTACAGCGAGACCTGTTCGGTTAGTAGAAAAGTGGAGCTTGGATAGGCTATGTATTTTGTAGCAAAGGAAAACAATCAATTAATTTCAGAAATTGCACAGAATTGAATTATAGTTCGTATCTAGCGCTTTGCCTATGTTGCTGATCAACAAAAGATGGAAGAAGGCTAAACTAAGTGTATGGCAATGTATGGGAGTGGTAAATAAAAGATAATTCAATTGAATGCAATCTGGAATTGAAGAGCACAAGAATTGACCTAAAACTTGAAATCTGGAGATTTCTGTCCACTGGATAGCAAGTCGGTATTTTGGCCGTAACTTTTTGTCAGTTGCTTTTTTTTCAATGATTCTTTTTTTATCAGTTTCCTGACGGCTTTTTCTACAACTTTTGTTTTGGGGTCAAGTTCTGGAAACCGACCGAAAAATTCGCACAAAATTCACAAGTGCCAACGGTTGCAGATTCAATCTGTAAATTTAGGTCAACTTTCACCGCAGATATCTTTTTACTGCCATACTGGATTGAATCTAAATTTTACAGGCTGATGGAAAATGAAATTATGAATCCAATGGCAGTAGTCTCACTCAAAAAGGATCACGGAATCAAAAGTTATGGCTTTTTTGGTGGCGGCTGCAGAGAAAGGATGAATCAGCTGAAATTGGAATTAGGGTTTGGGGTGGGGAATTTTTTAGTTTGGAATTTTGTGGAATCAAGGATATGACCAGCAACTAGACAAAGCTAAAACGGACACAAATTCAATTTAGCAAACCGAAACTAACAGATTGAAAAGCACAACGGGGTTTGGACAGCGGAAATTAACTCTTTTTGTGGGGCAATTTTTCTGGACTATGGGAAATAAAAATCAATCTACTAACTAGGGATACAAAGAACTCCTACCGGTCAACTGAAGCTCTGATACCAACTGATGAGGCGATGGGGTCCCGATCTTCCGATAGGATGATAACTATCGATTTTGGTGGAGGTGACCCTTGCGATCCGACTACAACCGAACGACGTCGCTTGCGCCTTAGCAATCGTTGAACCAACCCCAAGATGTTATCAACCGTGCCAAGAACACGGTTGACCTGACCACGAAGGTCTATTCCTGCATGCAATCGAAGAACACGCAAGAACAAGATAACAAGCAATCTAAAATTGCAAATATATAAATTGAGATCAAAAGGTGGGATTCCGGAGGCTGTCTTGACAGGTGGTCATCCGACACAACTGAAGAACAGAAGTTTGCATAATAGCTAAACCTAAACTCAACGAAAATCCCAGTCCTAGCAATGGAGGCGGCGGCTCCTAAATAGGGGGAACAACCAGGGGGGGCGTCCAACATGCATGCCCTAGGGTTACAAGGCCCATGGGCCCAAGTGGTGGTGGCGCAGCACCCTTTTTGACTCGGACTGAGAAACCAACGTGAACTCTTTTGATGATTGAGGCCAGCTCAGATGGAATTTTAAGATGAGGTTGGATCCATTGGAAAGTAGACTTCATAAGCTTTCCATGAAGTACAAGAACGTCCCAAACGGAGTCCGTATGAGGAAGTTATGTCCGTTTAAACTTGCACCATTGCAGCAGTCCGAATCCGATTCCAGTACGTGACCAACACGGACTCTTTTGATAATTGCGGTGCGTACATAAGGAATCTGGAGGTGGTACCAGATCCATTGGAAAGATGACGAGAAAAGCTTTCCAACAAGTACTCGTGGAACTCAAACGGACTTCGTATGTGAAAGTTATGCATATTTGAAGTTGGGCCTGTCAGGCTGAATCCGAACTGATCTGGAGGCCGAATTGGATTCCAAAACGTGTCCAAGTTGAACTCTTGCTTGGATTGGTGCCAAAGTGACGTGGTGCTGTAAAAATATATATTTTCATCATTAGGTAGCATCATATTCTCATTTAGAATATTTTGAAGCTGAAGAAACGAATTCACCTTTAATTCAATCTTGATATTGGACGCTAGGGTCGTATGTGTTGGTGGCATGGTCACATCATCCTCCCCTTCTTCACAGAAAACCGTCCTCGGTTTTAACATACGTGTATCCTCACGTATTGCATGATCTTGATCATAAATCTCGGTACATGATAACAAACGCAACAAACTCTCATTATGTAATATCATAAGTTCTTTATCAAATAAAGTAAAACCTCTTTGAAACGAGCTCACCTGATAATTTAAGTGATGCGTAGGAGCTTGCGTAGGAGCTCTTGTAATTGGGAGAACAAACGTAGCAAATATGGTTGTATCCATAGGGGTCATGTCCTCATCAAAAAGGAGGGAAGTCGCCGGGTTGAAGGCGTCGGAAGAAGGCCGGAGCAAGGTCTACGCCGGAGCTGGCCCCCGGCGAGCAGGGTGCCTTCGGCGTGAGCGGCGTCCGCCTGGGCACGGGCGGTGGCCAAGATAAGGACGGTGAGAACGGCGCGACCATGGAGGCCACCGGCGGTGAGCGCAGGAAAAGTGGGCCAACCCCACGAGGATTCACCCGCGAGATGGGTGACGGCTATATGAGCCTCCATCCAAGCTGTTGCGGTGGGCATCGGCGGCATGTATAAGCGTGGTAAGTTCAGTCCCCTGCCTTGTTGAGACTTAGCCTTTGAGGTGGGCGACGTGTTGGTGCAGAGCTGGTGGAGGCGAAGTAGCGGTCACGGGCCGCCTCACCAAGGCACTGCCTTCCAGGTGGGCGGCGCATCTGAGCGAAGCTTGTGAGGGCGAAGTAGGAGACGTGGGGCTACCCTACGGAGGCACAACCTTCAATGTGGGCGGTGCGTCAAAGCAAAGCTTGTGAAGGCGAAGTAGGAGATGCTGGGCCACCCTGCTAAGGCATCGCCTTCGAGGCAGGCGGTGCATCAAAGCGCGCCTGTGAAAGCGAAGTAGGAGACGCAGGTCTGCCCTACCGAGGAATAGCCTTCAAGGCGAGCGGAGTATCAAAGTGAAGCTTGTGAAGGCGAAGTAGGAGATGCGGGGTCACCCTACCAAGGCATAGTCTTCGAGGTGGGTGGTGCGTTCGAGCAGAGCTTGTGAAGGTAAAGTATTGGACGCGAGCCACCTCGTCGAGGCATAACCATTGAGGTGAGTGGCATGTCGGAGCGATGTCTATGGAGGCGAAGCAGTTGATGCGGGACTGCCCCACCGTTGCATAGCCTCCGAGGCAGGTGACGCGTTAGAACGAAGCCTGTGAGGGCAAAGTCATTGACACAGGGCCAACTTACTGAGGCATAGCCTTTGAGGCGGGCGACGCGTCTGAGCAATGCCTGTTAATGCGATGAGAGACTGAGGGCTACAAAAAAATACTAAAAGACAGAGAAAATAAGTTGCAAACTACCAGAAAGAAATTAAGAGCCACTAAGGAAAAGTTGAATGTTCCTGAGGAGAAGGCGGGGATAATTTGCCAAGTGAACATGAACCCGAAAATGTTGTTGGATAATGATTAACACTTGAGCTAGGAACATTGAGGAGACATATAACATGAGATTGGAGCATGAGATCAGAAGTTAGAGAAAATGATCGGCACTCATTTCTCGTATCAAGATAGCACTTGTTTGACATGATAGATTATCGAAGTTGTTGCTATGGGATAGGTAGATTCCTATTACTTATAGATACTAAGAACTCCAAGATGATAGCCTTATGTAGGCATGACAACCCTTAATTGATATTCGAGCCCGGTCGATGGTAGATGATTCAAGCTGCCTGGGAGAGATGTATGTGTGTTATTAAAGATCAATACATAGTTATTAGGGGTTGCATCTTCGATAGGCTTGAGAGTGCCCATGAAATTAAATCACAGGGCGCCTTGGAGGTGCATTCCTGAGACTAAGTCATGGACATATTGGAGGGATGCCCATGAGACTAAGTCATGAGGTACCGAATGACCACTTGGAGTGGTAGCCCCGTAGAAAACTTGGAGGCACCCATGGCACTAAGTCACAGGTGTTCTAGAGGGTCCCACAGGGCTGTCATAGGGCACCAAATGGCCACTGGGGTGGTATCACTCGGTGGGCCTGGAGATGCCCATGAGGCTAACTCATGGATAACTTGGAGGTGTGCCTACGACACTAAGTCATAGACATACCAAAGGGGTGCTTAGGAAGCTAAATCGTAGAGCATCGAATGGCCACTACGGTGGTAGCCCTCGATGGGCTTGGATGCACCCATGATGCTTACTCATGGATACCTTGGAGGTGTACCCACAACACTAAATCATAGAGACACCGGAGGGGCGCCCATGAGGCTATGTCGTGGGGGCGCCGAATGGCCGTTAGGGGTGATAGTCCCCTAGTGGACTTGGGGTGCCCATGAGGCTTGCTCATGGGCACCTTGAAGGTATGCCCATGACACTAAGCCATAGGCACGCTGGCGAGGTGTCCACAAGGCTAAGTCATGATACACCGAATGGCCACTAGGGGTATTAGCCCCAGTGGGCTTGGAGACGCCCATAAGGCTTACTCACAGGTACCTCAGATGCGTGCCCACAACATTAAGTCATAGGTACACCGGGGGGTTGCCTGTGAGACTAAGTCATGTGGCACCGAAATATGCGGGCTGTGGAGCCCTTTTACCCCATAGGAGGGTTTTTTCTGGTGATCGGGAATGCATAAGAATGCTTAACCCTTGCCAAGCAATAGAGCGAGGCATATGGTGACCCAAAGGTCATTCGGCATGTGGCTTGGAGTCTAAGGGGACAAATCCTCAGCACATCCATCAACTTGGGCACTGGACCTAAGTAGTCGCTCATGCCTTGGGTCCAGCAAGACATAAGCCGCCATGGTGGAGGCGACAGACGGCCAAGCCACCTTGGACTTTTGCTAGGTGAGACCACGGAGGTCGTATGCCCTATGCACCGTGAGAGTGAAATCCCACATGGGAAAAGTGTCTCGAGAGCCCAAGTGGGGGGATGAGATTTGTACGTGTAGGACCGAACTGGCAATAGAGGAGGGTGATGAATGGTGCCTTCAAACTTCCCCAAGTATTCACATAATTTTCTTCTCCGATAGCTATAGAAGCTATGAAGCAAGAAGTTGAAATCTCACTGGAAACAGAGAAAAATCGAATTAACACAGAGAGCAAATGACTGAAAATAGATACTGACTGAAAATTGACCGATCGGTCAAAACCAAAACAGAGATCAATTAGATCGGTCGAAAACTCTCTCCCATGGTCAAGCCAATCGGGAGAATATCTGTCTATGACAGAGAGGTCGATCACCAACTAGTGGTCGACCGAGCCACTCGGTCAAGTACAGCTTGCAGTGAAGAAACAACACGACCAAAAATAGCTCCTGTTGTAGGGGTGGCCCCCACCTAAACCCAGCAGGCCTGTTAGAAGGTTATAAGGCCCAGAATAGGCCATGTGTAATGACATAAGTGCCCCTGAAGGGAATACTCAGATGTAAGAGTATAATTGTAAAAGCACTCCCCGTGTATATATATATGGAATACAAGCCATGGGGAAGGCCCAAGCCATTACTGACACTTTCTCCCAACTCTCCACTACCATCTCTCTCTCTGTTTGGTCTGTAGCCACAACAAGAACAAACAGTACTTTGAACGTGGTCGAAGCGAAAACAGAGATGGCCAAAGGCGCACGACCGCAAGATCCAATTTCCGAATAACTTGTGATTCTTGGATGTGTTGGTCATGAGATTTTAACCACTGAAAGAACACTTCCCCTGCTTGAGAAAAATCAAAGCGGTCGAAATTTTTTCATCGAGGTCGTCAAGAACTGGGTAGTCGAATATGAAACAGAGGAACAAGAGGCACACGACTACCAGGCCAAGAACTCAAAGATCTTTCGACCAGACCATGCTCTTGGGATTGAACTTAGCCAAGATGGCTTTAAGAATGATTCCCAGTTCAGAGCAAGCCAGATCCGAAACAACCAGAAGCAAAACCATCTTAAATAGAGGAGAGGCAAGGATAAGATAGATCGGAGAGAAAACAATCAAATCATCCAAAATATCACATAGACAAAACAAAGATATAGATGCAGAGAGATGAATGATTGCATTAATGGAGGTTTCTACAGTCACTCCATCCGGAGGTACACGAGCAACCGTGCTCTACCCAGAGACAACTCACGCAAAATAGAAACGAAAAACCCAGAGCGACTCAGGAACAACCTCCCAGATCACCTGAGCTCTTCCTTCCAATTTATAGCCACTAGTTACTGGGGGACAACCCGTTAACCCCAAACTAACACTGGGTTTTACTCGTGCATTACCCATTAACACCAACAAACTCCAGTGCTTTATCCATTAGCACCAGCAAACTCCACCAGGATCCGCTTCCCTTTGCAGGCCTGAGCCAATTTCACCGAATTGCCCCTCACTCGCCTTCCCGGAAGCCTCCTTCATCTTGCCGTCTAAGTCTCACAGCCACGTTGCAAGCCTAGTCATCTTCGACACTTCCCAAACCATTTCTCGCCGTGACATAGAAGTTCAAGGCCACAGGCCCCACGTGCACGCAAGTAGCTGGCTTAGGAGGACAGACACAGATGCATCTACCGCTAGATGCCTAGATGCAGTGGCTCAGGAGGATCTTGTCAACAGTAGGCACTGGCCGTCAGCAACAGCAGATATTAGGGGTCGGTGGTGCTGGTTTGGCACCTAGAATAGCCACTGCGGTTCAAGAAGGGGTGGCTCCGGTAGAAGCTAGTACAGAAGGTTCCAAAATTCAGGAACCGTGTCGGAGATGAAGGCGCCGGTGGAGCGTAAGAGGCAGGCAGAACATTTGGAGCAAGAAGAGGTCATTGCACCACCGCTGTATGTACTGGCCACCAGATAAAGGAGTGGGCGTCGGAGCTAAGGATCGGAGAGAGAGAGGATCAAGTTGATGGGAGCACAAGATGTGGAAGTGCAGCATAAAGCGATCGGGCAGGAGGCATTAAGGCCCCGTTTGGCACAGCTCCACCACCAGCTCCTTGAAGCTGTTTGGAGCTATTTTGTGCCAAATGGGGTAAAACAAAATAGCTCCACCCAAGGAGTTCCTTAAAACCTGCTGAGACAAAAGTAGCTCCACCCAAGGAGCTGAAAAAAATAGCTTCACCCGGCTCTACTTGTGAAGTAAAAAAAAACAGCTCCACTTGTGAAGTGGAGCCGTGCCAAACGGGGCCTAAATTGAGATGAGCCGCAAGTGCGGCAGAGAGAAGATCGGCATGATCAAGATGAAAAAATAAGATTAAGCGGGTAATTGATGGGATTAATCTTGTTTTTGGTAAAGTCTGTTTATTTTGGAGAGTTTGTGTCGTATTTAGAAGTATTAGATATAGATATTATAGTTGGTTTGTAATTCCTTTTGGATAGGTAAAGCTATAGTTGAATACGAATAGTTGTTTGTTCTGTATAAAAGAGCATTCGTGTAATTAGTTTTAGTTGAGAGAAAAAAGAAGAAAATGGAAGCGGTTGGTGCTCTGGAAAAAAAGAAATTGATCTGTGTTTACGTGAGTTTGCGTTTTCTCTCCAGCGGCACAGGAAGGTGCATCACGTAACGGACGGCAGAGGAGGTTTTGTTGCTCCAGTTATCATGTGAACATCAGGGAGGATAGGTGCTGCTGTGTTCCGGCTAATTTTGTTTTGTTCAACCGAACCAGACCACTTTTTCCACGCCCCTCGCCCGGTCGCCCCCAGTTTTGTTGTGCGACGACAGGTTTGGGAACGCGATAGCTCAGGTTGATTGCACAAGTATCAACTTGCTTTGACTAATAATACAGGAACGGACGTGCTGTATCACGTCACTGTCAGGGGAAGCTGCTCAGATTCCTACGCTTCTGTCAAGTTATAGACGTGAAAAGAAAGATGTGTTTGGGTAAATGCGATTTGCATCCAAATCTATAGGATTTGGTTTAAATTTGATCTAATCCTAAAAATCCAACGAGGATCCTTGAGGATTCTGATAAGTATACCCTTCGGAATTGTTTGCTTTTCTGACTTTTGAGTTGTTTTGTACCTTAGATGTATACCCTATGTAGTTGTACGAGATTAGTTGACACGTAATTGTAAAATATTCAAGCTGTAGCTCTCTTCTCGTATATATATAGTTCATTGTCGCCTTTGTGCATACGTAGCTTTGTCTCGATCTAGGTTTTCCACGTTAAGTATGTATCTAGCTTGTCTTTATTATATTATCTGTTTGATGTCCGCTCGTTGACAGTGCACACTGAGGAAGCCGCATCTAGCCACACATTGTAAAAAAAAAATCACTATTCAAGAAGGAGAAGCAGCAGCAGCCGCCTGAGGCTTGCATCAAAGCGGACCGTAGGAATCTGCCTGTCACGTGCATCCATCTCCTGATCTGTCACGTGCGCTCATATCCTGCGATAATTCAAGTCGGGGGAACTCCATCTTGCCCGTTTCCCCTTAGCCGCCTCGCCGGCAAACATCACCATTCACTGGCAAGCATTTGACCTCACTGAGAAAGAAACTTGCGCGCCACTCCACTGCATCACTTACTTTCCCCGCCTCCAGATAACGAGGCAGCGCAAGATCCATCACAAGTGCACGACGTGCGCAGCAATTAATGGAAATTGTTACTTCATGACGTAACAAATTAAAATTTCTGTAGCGTAAGCCAGAAAGCTAGATCATAATTGTTATCACCAGATGCATATTATAGTGAAAGAAGAGTTAAAGCAGCTCGATTCAACGTAATGCACGTCAATATAGTGGAAGTAATCGATCATTCTATTTGATGTGTTTTCGTGCAAAGATGCTAAGCCAAAGCAAATATAGAGATGTATATGTTTGAGAAGAAAAAAAAACTCTGCTATTGGTACATTCTATGGTCTAGTTCAACCGGAAGTTGTGCCGCACCTCGTACGGCCGCACGTTCCCGACCGATCACAAAGCGCATGCGCTAAGATACAAGGAAGATTTTTGTTTACATGGTATAAAACTACCATGAGAAGTTTTCTTCGGCATATCCCTATTTCATGGAAAAAAGTTCTCATCAAATCCTTTGAGAATAGAAAGCAAAGACTCAAAAGGAAACCCTGTAAATCAGAAAGATGTTGTAGCAATTTGGTGCTATGTTTGGAGCCGAGCGCCCTCATACGCTACTCGCTGGCTCTCAACCGTGCCTATAAAAGGCACTTGAGTGATAGCACAAGGGCATATGTAGAGAGAGAGGAGAGGAAGGAGGGAGACGAGAGAAAGGAGAGGAGAGACCTGCATAGAGAATACAGATCAATACATATAGCTAGAGAGATACACGCACAGAGAATACAGAGCAATACACACTAAGAGATACACGCATGGAAGGAGGAGAAGGCAGAGAAACAAAAGGAGGCAATTTGCACAAGACCAAGCCATGGCGTACTATGCTGAAGATGGTAAAGAACCTCCCCTTTTCTCTTTCTATTTTATCTAGCTAGCTTGCATACCAATGGAAAACGGCGGTGATGAGAATGTTGCCAATGCCTATGGTCGCTGCTAGTAATGCCGTTGATTAGGTGCTTTGGGGCTCACCATTGGCAGCCGCGGACATGACGTCAGGTTGTCAAGGTCGCCGTCCGCCTTCCAACTCATTAGGCTTGAAGCATGAAATCCCTCTACTCTCTGAGAAAGACATGAAGGCCTCATGAAATCATCACGCTTGCCACCAAGCCTACCATGTTCGTTGCACTATTCGTGTGCTATCATAAGCAAGTAGGTGCCCATGCATACTTGTATATGACAATGACTCCATGTGGCGAAACGATGGCCTGATACCGATGGAGGGAGGGCTCACTCAACGCCTACATGTGACCAGCGCCCTCGCTAAGCAGTGTGGCCACGATGATCCGCCAAGTACCAGAGTAGTCACGTCTACTGCTGAGGACGCCATGTCCGTCATCGACATTCTACTCGACTTGATACCAAAGCATGGCAGTACACGACTACACACGCATGAATCAATAGGCTATGCATGCATGTACCTCTAATATGATGATAGCTCTATAAGGCGAGGCAGATAGCGCTACTCGTAGGTCCTTCTCAATGCCCGAAACATACGACGTCACTGCAATCCAGCAAGGATGGCCCGCCCTCGTGATCTTGGCGTTCTTCTGCCATGCGCCTCTACCACATTGGAGTTGTCTTAATTGCTTCCTATAGTACCCACCACGACTGCCCGCTGTACTCGAACGCTTACGACCGCTGTCGGTAGTCGAACGCTTATGACCGCCTGCTGTACTTGGACGCTTATGACCACCTTCAGTACTCGGATGCTTACGACCGTTCACTATACTCGGACGCTTATGACTACTTTCGTACTTAGACACTTACGACCGCCCGCTATACTTGGATGCTTACGACCCGCTGTATTCAGACACCTACGACTACCCACAGTACTCGGTCGAATACGACCGCTGCTACAGTAACTAGTCATGCTACAGTAACCGATTGTGCTATAGTAACCGGTCGAGCAGTCGGCTATTTTTTACTCCAACTACTTCCGACTTCTGATGGCTTCCGACTTCGACTTAATCCGCGTACTACTAGCCTCTGTACTTGGACACTCTGATTGCCATAGTAGTCGAGCTACAGTACTCGGTCGAGTATGACCACTACTACAGTAACTGGTCGAATATGACTGTAGGACCGAAATGGCAACAGAGGGGGGTGAATGGTACCTTCAAACCGCCCTAAGTATTCTACCCATAAAAATTCTTCTCCAATAGCTATAGAAGCTATGAAGCAAGAGAGTAAGAAGGCTTCACTGAAAACTTGAAGAAACAATCAAACAACCCAGCACAAAAGTGATGCAGAGAAATCTGAGCATGAACTGCTGACCAAACAGACCTTTGACCAAGAATTAGTCCATAAAGGCCGAAAGACGACTTCTTGTGTTCACACTAGCTGAAACAAGTAATTGAAGACAACCTGGCTAAAAATAAAGACTAGAAGGCAAAAGACACAGAGATTACCAATTTTGTCAAAACACAATCAAAAACTGTAAAGCAGAGACAGCAAAAGAAAGAGAGAAGGCAAACCCAAAAAGGAAAGTAAACTGGAGAAGGGGTTTGTTTGCTGCCTGACAAAGGTCGGCACAGAGGTACTCAAAACAAGCCGAAAGTAGACAAGAAACTGAAAACAGGAAGCATAAATTCTCATATTCCAGCCGTAGAGAACAGACAAAAACAGGGCTGGCCGAAATGAGCTTAAACTGCAGACTAAACAAAGGGGCTATTGAAAACAAAAGACTAAGACACTACAAAACTGAAGCAGCAAAAAGAATGAAGGCAACCAAGAAAGAAAAGAGAACTGGCAACTTGAGAAGAACCAAAAAAGGCAGGCAAAAACATCACATAAACTGCAGCTGAGAGATTGAAGGATTGAGATTCAGAACAGAAGAAATAGACTGCAGGCTTGCTGGCCGAAAATACAAATGCAGTACTTACTGAGACAGAAGAGAAACAAAGAAATTGATTGCACTTGGGCAGAGCTTCACAGGAGACCTCAACAGAACATTGAATTAAATAAGGGATTCACTCTAAAACCGAGAGATCACAAACTAACGACGACACTTCTGGAAACTGAGCTGCAAACTGAAAAAGAGACACTGTTTAAACCGAAAGCTTTAGCTGTAACAAACGAAAATTGAAGACCCGAGACAGACAGATCGAAGGCAAAAGAAAAGTTCAGTAAATACTGCTAGATCCGTTTTTTTAAACATCTCTTGATTCGATGGTCTATTGGTTACAGAAATTTGATTGCTGCTAGAACTCAGACTTTGGAGGAGAAAACACACAGAAGAGTTCACTCTCAACAAGAACACATAAATCAAAACGCCTTTTCATCAAGGGAATCAAGAAACCTAACTTGCTCTGTTCGCGGTAACAGTAAACCCTAGAAGTACACAAGAACAGAGGAAACGGAGATTGTCGGGACCCGGAGCAGCAACTCCAGAACCCTCTGTGTTAATCGCACTATCCCAGGAAAAGCTAGTGCACACAGTATCACAAAGACAATTATCATGCGTAATGACAAACTTTATTTAGCTAATATGAGCCTGATGGCAAAAGTTTACAATAATAGCAAAAGAAGACAGCGGAAGAAAAACAATGTAGCAGCCCATCCAGCCTTCCCACAAGGCGAATGACTGTAAGACGTGGCCTAGTCGCAATCCTTACTGAAGTCGTCGAAGGCTTCCTCTAAAAAGAGTTAGATATAGCAACATGAGTACAAAAAGTACTCCACAAGTCACCCGGGAAAATGCAACATAATGATAAAGGCTTCAATGGAAGGTTTATAGGGTTAGTTTGCATAAAACAACATTTAAGAAATATAATAATAGATTGGAATTGCTGAATTTAATACAGTAGATAAAACAATACTTGTAGTAGAAAGTAATACCGTTAGTGTCGGCTCCGACCAAACACCAACCTATCCACGGGCATCCCACCCGGACCATCTTTTCAAAAGCTCACGTATGGATTCCATCCATCCACACGCTTTCACTGCGCAACTCTGATGAATTCCATCCATTCACCAGATTTTCATCTCTCACGGATTCCATCCATCCGCAAGGTTTTCATCTCTCGTGGATTCCATCCATCCACAAGGTTTTCGAAAACGTTTTGAAAAACAAAGTCTAATCCATGAAAAACTTTACTCGGCTTGCCCATGACCGTGAGCACGGCTATCGAGATAGGTTATACACTCTGCAGAGGTTGTACGACTTTACCCACAAGACACGATCATCCCATATTGCCACGCGATTACACACTTCCTTAGGTGTGCGGCGAGGAGTCGTGACAAGGCCTTTACAATGATCCGTTGTCAACAAAATCACGCCGCCACTAAGGTTTCACCACAACATGAATCCACATGTTGGAGCCCCCTCTTGTGCCGTGTGAGACTTCTCACGGCCTACGCCGCGCTCACATTCAGCCTATAGCGAGATCATGTTGGAACTTCACAAATTAGTTGGCCAGGTCTGTCCCATACCAGACTTGTGGTAGTACGATAGGGCTTTGCAACAGTAGCTCACAGACCGGTCCTTAATTGACTTAGGCTCAACCACAAACCCCCGTGCACGACAATCAACCACTGCGGCTCCAACCAACAGGGCATGCCTGCACCCACCACTCTAACCAATTGCCTAAGTCTAAACCAGTTTCATATTTGTTTTCAAAATAATTCATAACACTCCTTGACTCACGAAAGTCAAGAGTACATGACATTTTATGTAAAAAGGGTCATCATTTTATGTGAAAAGGTAACCCAAAGCAAAATTATATGACTATGCAGGGCTAAGCGTTTGAATAAACTCTCTAGCCAACACTAATGTATTAACTAGAGTTTGATTCTAGGGTGACAAGGTATAAGGGATTCAATAACAATGGAGGAATTAACAAGTAGGCAATAACTAGATTTAAAACTGAATTGAAATACGCTGAATAAAAATATGCATGCAATATAATTTAAATCAACATAATTTTATTTTGAAAACTGGGATCAACATGATCAAGGAGGGTGACTTGCCTTGCTCGAAGACCTGGTGCGAATCGTCGGCGTCGTTCTCTCCGAATTCGTCGAATTCTACGCGCGAAGAACCAAACAAATAAATCCAAATAAAATCAAAATAAAATCCAAAAATTATAAAATATATACTGCAACTTAGATTATGATTTTAGACAAATTTAGATATTTTAATCATTGGATTCGGAGATCGGACGAGGGAGAACGAGCGATTGGAAGTTTGATCGGTTTGGAAATTTCAGAAAAATGCAAAACGAGGGAATATTCTCTGGAATCTTATTTTGGCTGATTTTTGGGGTATTTTGGAGTGTATGACATGTGGGGCCCGGTTGTCATTGGGTGCAGAATTTTATTTTATTATTTTATGACAAGTGGGTCCCGCTTGTCATGGACTAGAGGTGAACAAAAAGTTTGGCAAAGCCTCAACCGAAATTGCCTTGCACAGGACTTGAACTCACAACCTCATGCATGCATGCCTTGACTTGACTCCCCTAGCCAAGTGAGCATGTGCTCTTTTCTGACAAAGATGCAACAACAAATCAAATAAACAAGGATGAACATGGATGAAGAAGGAATCATGGAGGAAAGACACGGGAGCGCGCACGGGAGGCGACTCACCGGTGACCGGCGGCCGGCGACGGGGCGGAGAACGGCGCGGGTGGGCGGGCGGCGGCGCTGCATCGGGCGGCGCGAGGAGGCCGGGCGGCGGCGGCGGCGCATGGAGGAGACGGCGGCGGTTGGAATGGGGCGGCGACGGAGGCGGCGGCGGCGGCGGCGGTGGGAGGTGGCGCACGGCGGCGGGGGAAGAAGGGAGTGAGGGCCGGCCGAAGAAGGGGAGGGGAATGGGAGGAATGGTGAGGGGAGGCCAATTTATAGAAAGAGAAGGGAGGGGAAGAGATTTCGGTTTTTAGTGGATTAAAGGATGGAAAACGGCCGGGAGATTGATGAGGGTGATTAGGGCGTCCGTTTCCATGTTTTAATCGAGAGTTAAGAGGGAGAAACGGCGGAGTTTCAAGAGCTCTAATTGTCATCCATGGTGGAGGAGAGAGAGAGGGTGGGAGGAGGAAGAAGGAGAGGTTGAAGAAACATATGACATGTGGGGTCCTTATGTCATGGAGAGGGAGAGGAAGTGAAGGGGTACGGGCCGTCGGATTGTGGACACGTGGCAAGTGGATGTTTCATGGCTCTTGGATTTTATGAAGGGGTAAGTGATCATGTGTGGCTAGGATTAAAACGTGGAGAGAGAGTGATTCAATCTGAGAGCGACACGTGGCGGGCTTGGAATAATTTGATTTTTATTTTCGGAATAAATTTTCAGAAAATACTAGAAACTTCGCAAACACTTGGAAAAATAATATTTAATGTCTAAAAATTCCAGAAAAATCATAGAATATTCCTGGAAGCATTTTAGACTTAGGAAAAATATTTTTAATTTCATATTTTCATTTAATAATTTTATAAAATACTTTTTAACCTTTAAAATTGACTTTTAACTCCAAAAAAACACAGAAAATCCAAATAAAAGCCAAATGCTTTTAAATACTTAATTTGAAATGATATTTTTACATAAACTCAAAATATCTTTTTTATTTAATAGTAATTTTATGTTTTTAGTTAAATTACTTTTTATAAAAGCCTTTTTAAAAGCTAAAAACAGACAAATAAAATCTCCAAAATTTAGGCAACCAAAGAACACTTATTTTTTATTTTAAATTAAATTAATTAATTTTTAAATTTTTTTACTGAAATTTTTAAAATAAACAGCTGGGCTGTTACAGAGATGCATCACTGAGGAAGAGAAAAACTCATTTAATTTGCCTTTTGCTCTCGGGAATGAATTGATCAACCGATCTTGAGACTGATTTCCATCACAGAGCAGAAGAACTGAAAAGGCTACTCAAGAAATCAACTTGGAACCAAAAAGAAATCTGAGAGAAGAACAGAGAACACACAAAAAGGAAACAGAGAAAACCAGCACAGGAAACAGAAGTAAAACAGGGAGAAACTTCTCAAGACATCTCAAATTTGATACAGAGACATGAATGATTGTATTGAGAGTTTCTACAGCCAGTTCATCACAAGAACTCACACTACATTCCCATATGCGTTTGAGTACAGGATGAACACACACAAGAGTCTCACCCTCTATCAGACTCTAGCACATGCACTCATCTCATTTCAACAGCTCTCTGCTCTCCTTACCTACTTCTCAATAGAAAGAAGAAAAGCAAAAAAAGCAAAACCCTAACAACCCCTTCCAAAGTCCATGCTACCACCAGGAGACATGCATCCTATTTATAGCCTTTCATAATGGGTTCACAAATTGCTTTGCCATTAAGCCTTAACGCTTTACCCGCTAACTCTAACCAAATCCACTTCCTTTAGTGCAGCCTTGCATATTCACCAAAACGCCCCTCCTGCACCTTCCGGGAATCTTCCTCATTCCTTGCCGTCCAAGCCTCGCAACCACCTCGAGTCCTCGCCATTTTCGGCACATCCCGACCGCTCCGACCTCAGCACCGCCTGTGCCTAGTCCGGTCAACCCGTGCCTCACCACGACTCCGCCTCAAAGTCCTGCAGCCAACACAGACAAGAAACACATCACATAGCACCGCTCTAGATACAGATAACATAAAGTTGTATTAAAATTAAATGCACACTCCCAGAACAGCCCAACGATCGGTCAAAAAGAAAACAGACATCCTAACCTCGTCCAACCGCGTTCAATCAGATCCGACCACAGTCGACTACACCAAGCAACGACTTGGCTCAAACCACTCAAACCAAACTCAAACTTTCCAGAACACGCGTCAATTACTCATCATACACATGGGGTCACCTCCACATGGTCTCTCAACGACCATTGTTATCTAGGTCATCAGCTACGACTGGCATGATGCCCATGATGCTGAAGCCCACTCCAATACACTTTCATAACACTTGAGTCGTCTCAAACAATCTTCATACTGGTCATACCCAAATGAGGATGGCCTACCCTTGTGACCTTAGAGTTCACTTTCCATGTACCTCCACTACATTAGAGTTGCCTCGGCTGTCTCCTATAACTTAAGTATCTGTGTCAAAATAAGGATGGTTTGCCCTTATGACACCTAAGTTTGGCTGGGGTGCATCTACACTACAATGGAGTCCTTTTGGCGGTCACTTTCGACCACATCGACACCCGACCTTGGTGTTCTTCTCTGTTAACCTCACTACCGAATTATGTCTACTAAACCGATTCTAGTACTATATCGTCAGATCAGCCATACTTAGTGTGAATCATGCACACTTTTGATCACCTTAATTCTACATGTCATTTGATATCAATGGGGTCGAACAACACGAGCAGGCGTGGCCAATGCAAGGGCTATGTTGTCAATGGCCCCATAGACCAACGAGGCTATGGATCATGCTAATACCCATATCTACATCAACCATTCGTCACATGCATGAAGAATGTGAAGAGAAGACTATAGACGATGACCAATCCGCAGCTTAATCGGAGCTGTTCCTTGGGCTTACCCCATGGATGTAATTAACTATGAGCTTTTTGAGGCCCTATAAACCAAGAGACCACATCACCTATATCAGATTTGCTATGTAGAGAAGGCCATGGAGCACACCCATATAAAGGAAACATGTAATCTTGTTATTCTGAAATGAATGAATAAAATACATGTTTCTTTATCATTTCTTATATTTATTTATTTTTGTGTACTTTAGAACACTAGCACGCCCACACCTTATACCCATGGCAAGAAATCCGGAGAAATTTCTTGCGTCAAACACATTCAATGTTTTGGAAAGCAATCCTTGGAAGCCGATTGTCCTCTAGTAGTAGTCAATCTTCATGAATCGATTGTCTTCTTCTCGGATTGTCTCGATCAACATCGCAGTTGAGTAGTATCTCTACTGAACCCTACACATTTAGGGATGGAACATTGTAGGCTAGTGTGCTACCATTAGTGCGCACAATAGGACCTTCAGAATGAGATAGCTAGGGTTTCAGTGGTTGGTGCGATGTGTCACTCTTTTTATTTCCATACCCAGTTGTCCTCTTTATATAGAGCCTCGACCTAGATCCTTATCGAATACAGATGGAGGTCGTATTTGACTTGGAGTAAATCATCCGAACCTTTACTACTCTAAACCGTTAAGTGCGTGACCCTATAGGTTCATGCATACTTTGTTGTAACCCAGAAACATATTTCCAATCATTGATCGGTAGCCATCCCTAGTAGGATATATCGTTCCCTAAATATATATAAAGATCAATCTGAATGAAACTTATGCAATATAATATGCAATCAGGACTTAGTCACTTACGATCAGTTTATAACTTCTTACAACCAGTTCATATCGGGTTACCACCAGTCTGTATCCCCATATGACTAGTTATAGACTAGTTTGTGATATGTCTGACCATCTCACGATCAGTCAGTATACCTGTACGACTAGTTCAAATCTGGTCACACTTAATGACTGTTTACGTATTCTCCTTTTGCCTCATGATACCTGATCAACCAGTATACATGATTCTACAGGGCCACACACTTAATGGGTTGGAACATAAGGATTCGGATATAGACTCCAAGTAAGATACAATCTCAACTTGTATTGGATAAGGATCCGATCAAACGCTTTCTAAGTAAGATACAAACTTTACTCGTATTAGATATGGATCCAATTAGAGTCCCTATATAAAAGGGGTTCATGGGCTGAGGGTTGTATGCAATTAAATGCCCATCGAAACTCTAGTCGCCAACACTCACAGGCCCTGTTGTGCATACTGGTGCTAGCACGCCAACGTATGATGTTCCATCGCTGGATGTGTGGACTGTGGTAGAGATGTTACTACGAGTGTGGTGTTGATCGGGACAATCACAAGGAGGAGACGGTTGATTTGCAAAGATCAACTACCACTCAAGGAAGATCGCCTTCCAAGGACACTGATAGGGATGTTGGATGATCAACTATTTCTACTACATTGACACACACTACATTGAACTAGGCCGCTTTAACTCTTCTTCTGCTACATTGCATGTCTGGTGGTAATGATCAATGATCTCTTACTTGCATGACTTCCTGATTTATATGATAGAAAATTTTAATTTACGCTAGCGTAGCCTACCTGGTATCCCAACATTAGCAACACTAACAATCGTCAAATAAGATTATGCAAATTAATTCAATGGAATACAATCCCTACTTGTCCAAGGCTGCTGCCACATGAAAACTTAAGCATCCTTCTGAATGACAATTATTGATGGCAAATGTACTCGTCCCTCCACATTTGGACGGACAAACAGTGGGTGATAATTAATAACGGCTAGACGATCTCCGAGTTATAACTCACCAACCAAGTTTGCATTACTGCATTTTCATTTTGACAAATACTTGGCGGCGAATCCTGCTGTACTCCTCCTTCCTCTCCCCATCCATCACCTTCCTGATGCACCTCTCCACCTCCTCTCTCCTCAAGCAGCCATTCTCGCCCTGCCGCACCCGCACGCCCATGCCCCAGGCACTCTCCACGTACTTTGCGATGGTTGGCTAGTCCGCCCAATGCGGCATTGCCACAATTGGTACTCCGGTACCAATCGCTAGTCCGCTCATTACCTCCGAAGAAGCCAGAAACGAGATGGAAGACTTCAGGAAATGGAAGGCTATGCATAAGCCTTCATCATTAGCCCCCAGCGCTCAACGCGGGAGAATGACAGGGTCACCCCAGTTTCAACCCCAATCCCAACGACAATTTGTGCTTCTCCCAAGGATGCAGCCCAATCAACCTCAGCCACATATAGCACCACAGCCGCTAGCGATCAAGTGCCCCACGTGTGGAAGAAATCATTTTGTAAACAACTTTCCCTGAAGATCAAATGCCTGCTTTCACTGTGGGGAAACCGGTCATTACAGAGACCAGGGCCCCAATGGAATTTGCCATCTAAAGTGGCAAAAATGCAAGTCCAAAGCAAGCAACAGGATGTAAGCCCCTTGTGGTCGCACCCACATCAGGTGGGGGTTACTTGCAAACGAAGCCACAGAAGCCCCAGACAACCGCTGGATCGACTGCATACGTTACAATGGGCAGAGGCAAGGGCAGACCAGGAACGACTTATTATGCCAGGGTGAATCATGTGTCAGCCGAAGACGCCGCCGGAGCCTGTAACATCATTACAGGTATGTTTCCAATCAGCTTCATACTTGCATTGATTCTATTTGATCCTGGTACAACGCATTCTTTCATATCAAAGAGTTTTGCTACACGACATAAATTGCCATGTGTTTCCTTGCCAAAACCCTATGCCGTTCAAACCCCAGGGATTAGGATGGAATCCCACAATGGGTGTGGTGGTCTTAGTATAGAAATACATGGGTGGTGTTTAGAGCAGACTTACTACAGCTAGACATGAAAGGGCTAGATGTCATTTTGGGTATGAATTGGCTAGCCAAAAATAAAGGCAAGGTAGATTGTGAACTCAAGACAGTGAGCTTGATCAGTCCAGAAGGTCAGAGAGTGGTGGTGAAGACAGATCAAGAATTGATAAAGAACACAAAGAAGCATGTGCTCAACGCAGTGACAGCTACAATTAATGAAGTGCCCCTAGTACAAGAGTATCTAGATGTGTTTCTAGAAGAATTGACAGGAAGACTGCCTGACAGGCAGATTGAGCTAGCTATAGAGCTGATTCCACGCACCAAGCCAGTCACCAAGCACCAGTACAGAATGTCAACTAGTGAACTAAAAGAACTCAAGCAACAGTTGGATGATCTGCAAGAAAAGGAGTTCCTTCGGCCAAGTGTCTCACCTTGGTCAGCTCCAGTGTTGTTCGTTAAGAAGAAAAATGGAGAGTTGAGGATATGTGTCGACTACAGAGGGTTGAATGCTATCACTATCAAAAACAAATATCTGTTGCCAAGAATTGAGGACCTATTTGACCAACTCAGGGGAGCCAAGGTGTTCTCAAAAATAGATCTGCGTTCGGGTTATCATCAACTGAAAATCCGAGAGCAAGATCAAGAAAAGACAACTTTCATTACAAGATATGGATTGTATGAATTTACAGTCGTGCCTTTTGGTCTAACCAACGCACCAGCATATTTCATGAATCTTATGAATCTGGTATATATGGACCAACTGGACCGTTCTGTAGTGGTCTTTGTAGACGACATTTTGATCTACTCCAAGAGTGAAGATGAGAACAAGCAACATCTACATATGGCTTTGTCCAGATTGAGAGACCATCAATTATACACCAAGTTTGACAAGTGCAATTATACATCATCTCAGAAGAAGGAGTCAAGGTCGATCCAAAAAAAGTCAAGGCCATCATGGAATGGAAGCAACCCGAGACAATAACTGAAGTGAGAAGCTTCCTTGGATTGGTGGGTTATTATCGCCGATTCATAGAAGGGTTCTCAAAAAATATCCCTTCCACTCACCCAGTTGCTCAAGAAAGATAAACCTTTCACATGGACGGATGCTTGCGAAGAAAGTTTTCAGCAGCTGAAGACCAAGCTGACAACAATGCCAGTCTTGCTTTTACCAGATCCAGAAAAGGGATTTCAGATCTATTGTGATGCCTCAAAGCAGGGTCTGGGATGTGTTCTAATGCAAGACAGGAAGATTGTGGCATATGCATCAAGACAACTGAAGCCGCACGAGGAGAACTATCCAACACATGATTTGGAACTAGCAGCTGTGGTCCATGCACTCAAAATTTGGAGGCACTACCTGCTAGAAAATCATTGCGAGATATTCTCTGATCATAAGAGCTTGAAATACATCTTCACCCAACCGGAGATGAATATGAGGCAGCGACGATGGTTAGAGTTAATCAAGGACTATGATGTGGAACTCCAATACCATCCAAGCAAAGCGAATGTCATGGCAGATGCACTCAGCTGGAAGGCTCATCAAAACAAGGCCAGTACAGTTGATTATTCACCTAAACTGCAGAAGGACATGCAACGGCTGAATCTGGTAATCGCAGAACAAGGGAGTGTGGCTGCATTACAAATCCAACCTCTGCTGATAGACTAAATCAGGGTAGCGCAGGACGAAGATGAAGAAGTTCAAAAGCTCAAAAAGAAGATCCAAGAAGATGCCTCAACTGAATATGCAATAGATGAACATGAGATCCTTACTTTCCATGGTCGTTATTGCATACCCAACAAGAAGGAGTTGAGAGATTTGATCCTAGCCGAGGCTCACTCCTCCCAACTCTCAATTCATCCAGGATGTACCAAGATGTACCAAGACCTGAAGAAGAAATACTGGTGGAATGCAATGAAGAAAGAAGTAGAAGAGTATGTAGCAAAATGTGATGTCTGCCAACAGATTAAGATAGATCATCAGAAACCATCGGGATTGTTACAACCTTTGCCAATCCCTGAATGGAAATGGGACAGTATCGGCATGGACATCATCACTAGACTGCTAAGGACTCGTGAAGGCTATGATGCTATCTGGGTCATTGTCGATAGACTGACCAAGGTGGCTCATTTTCTTCCGATAAAGCAAACATACGGAAAGGACAATTTGGCCGAGTTGTATCTGACAAGAATTGTGACACCTCATGGAGTCCCTAAGAAGATTGTTTCAGATCGAGGAGCACAATTCACATCCAAGTTTTGGGAGAAGCTGCATGAAGCCAGGGGTACTGATCTGAATTTCAGTTCAGCCTATCATTCACAAACGGATGGTCAGACAGAAAGGGCCAACCAAATCCTAGAAGATATGCTAAGAGTTTGTGCTATTGTGAATGGAGCAGCTTGGATCACCTTTCTACCATTTGCCCAATTTTCATACAACAACAGTTACCAAGCTAGTATTCAATTAGCCCCGTTCGAAGCTTTGTATGGCAGAAGATGCAAGACACCATTGAACTGGTCAGAGATCGGAGAACGCCAATTTCTCGGTCCTCAGATCATCCGAGATGCCGAAGCTCATGTCAGGATTATAAGAGACAAACTAAAGATTGCACAAGACCGTCAAAAGAGCTACGCTGACACCCGCCGAAAAGATTTGAGCTTTGAAGTTGGAGATTTGTGTATATCAAGGTCACTCCGTTCAAAATTTTCAAGAGATCTCAAGTCAAAGGAAAATTAGCGCCAAGATATGTGAGACCATTTCAAATCACCGGAAGAGTTGGGGAAGGAGCTTATAAAGTTCAACTGCCACCTAATCTGGCTAGGATACACAATGTGTTCCACGTGTCACAACTCAAGAAATGTCTGCGACAGCTTTCAGATGAAGTATCAATATTAGACATTGATTTACAAGATGATCTGACATATCCCGAAGAGCCACTACAAATACTCAAGACATCAGAAAGACAGCTCAGAAACAGAAATGTCAAATTTTGCAGAGTTCAATGGAGGAACCACACTGCAGAAGAGTCTATTTGGGAGGAGTCAGACTTGCAGCAAGATTTTCCCAACTTACTCCGTGGACAAATCGAATCTCAGGGTCGAGATTCTTTTAAGGGCAGTAGGTTGAAAGACCCCAAAATTTTCAAAATGAATTTTTGTGAATTTTCCTGATTTTTTGTGAATTTTTGAGCCCTTTCTCAATTCGGCAATCCCTAGAAAATCCGCTTTCCCTTTTTGGCTTTGTGCTTTCTCCATTCGGTGGCGCCTTCTCCTCTTTCCGCTTTCCCTTGGCGCCTCCTTCCGTTGCCGCCTCCTACCTCTGCCTACGCCCGTGCGTGAGTGCACCCCGCCCACTATTTTGCTCTGCCTCGCCTTTCCATCGCTGCCTGGTCGAAAACCAGCGGCACACCCCGTGGCACGCGTCACCCGGTCCTCCCCCTTGGCCCCACTCGGCACCCCCCGCTTTCCTTCTCCCTCCTCCGCGCAGAGCGCCACCACCGCCTCGGCAGCTCAACTGCTCGCTCTCTCTCTCTCTCTTGCACGCACAATAACTCTCCCTGGCTTACTGTCACCTCCCTGTCGCTCAGCCAATTGCCCCTTCACCTCGGCTGCCCGCCCACGCCGCGCCCCATGCCGCTCCCCCACTTTTTCTTCCCTCCGTCGGAGCTCATTTGCACTCCCCTCGGCGCCCTCACTCTCCCGTGCTCCAGAGCCCTTCCCACCTCCTCTATTCGCTTCATGCAACCCCTAATCACCCCCGAGAGCCATCGCTTGAAGCTCCGCCGCTCCCCTGCGCTGTCATCGTCATCCCCTGAGCCGGCGACCCCCGTAAGCTGATCATTCTTCTCCCTCCCCCATTCTTCGATTCCATTAGCTCAGAGCTTCACCACTATCCACTGATCGCTTTGGTACACTTCTCCAGCCAGGTGCAAGCTCAAGGAACTCCAGCGCCGTAGCTCACCGCCGACAGAAGCACCTCCCCGTGGCCAGCTTTCCAGGAAGCCCCCAAGCTAGAACCAACATCGCCAATGTGAGCCCCAAGCCCCACAAATTGTGAAAACACCTCCCAATTAGCCTGATCACCGCCGGTGAGCTGCCGGGAGGCCAAACCACCCCCCTTCTGCCTTCGACCTCCACTGTTGACCCCCTTGCCTCCCAAGACCCCAAAATGGGTTCCCCTCGCCGAGAGCTACCTCCTAGTGCCCTCCACTGCCGCCGGAGACCCTAGCCGTCGCCAGGAAGCGGAGGCCCTCGCGCCGCGGTCTTTCTCTGGCGTGGACGGCGGAGGTTGAAGACGACCAAGTGGCCTCATCCCCACCGTCCTCCCCCTCCGTTGCTATTTAAAATCGATCGTCGGATGGTGGTGTCCCTGCAACCATCCGATCCCACTAAAGTTTCCTCTCCACAGCCACCTGATTAGATTCCCTCCTCTACCGTCCGATCTGCCTTAACACAGCACATCTCATCCACCCGCACCCGCAGCATCATCACCGTTTGTCCCAGCCACGTGTCGACCATCCAAATCGTGTGCGTGCGCGTGTGCGTGCACCGAGCCACTCGGCCTGTTCAGCCATGCCGGCTGCTCGCGCGTGGGCCGCGCAGGCCACTCGGCCACTTGGGCCATTCCCCGCCCGGGCTGCACTGTGGCGCCGAGCCAGCCCAGTACTGTGCATAAGGTTTTCCAGAGATTTTTCCCTTTTTCAATAATCTAGAAAATCAAATAAAATCCTAGAAAATCACAGAAAATCCCAAAACTTCCCAAATTACACCATCTTGCTCATTTTAATGCCCTGAATCCATTTTTGACCTCCAATCCACCAAATTCATCTCTGAAAATTCAAAAATCCCTCATTTGAATATTTATGCATTTTACTCGTTTTTCATAGATTTATTTTTCCTCGCTTGATTAGGCTCAAGCCGAACTTATGTTATTTTTTTGTGTGTTTGCACTAGTGTAAAGGGACTGCTGCATACGATGTTGCCGAAGTCGTCGAGTTCCAAGGCAAGTTGCAAGACCTTGATCATGTTGAATCCCATGCCATTTAAATTATGTATTTATGATATTTGCATTATTATTTGTGAATTGCTAGTTGCTTAAAATGATATGTTTAGAATGACTTGATAGTTAGATGTTTCCTACCACCGATAATTGCTGCCATGCCTTTAATAGCCCTAGTTATAATTATATAACGAAAGAAATAATTATAGGATAATTACATCAAATGCAAAATTTACACTACTAAGGTTGTGGCCGTGGGCCGGTAGATTTAAAATGTTGGGGTTTAGGGTGAGGGTGTTGTGGGACACCGCGAGATGGTCTTCGCCCACCGCCTTACCCTAGGGTGGAGGCTGCGGCCTTGTGAAAATGTAAGGACTAGACCCTTGTGTCGAGCAAGTGACATACTAGTCACTCAACCACCGGTGTTGACTTGTCAACCCTGATTTAGTAGCTGCTCAACGCAAAGTGAAACCCTACATTAGGAGTCGGTGTGGATCGGTAGATCCAGACTAAGATAACGAGGGGTCTCCACAACTCGGGCCTGGTGTTCCGTGTTGGCCAACGGATATCCAAGGGTGTGCGAGCACCTAACCTATCGGGTAGAGCGTATACCGATGATTGAGCAGTGAAACAACCCGGTTCCTTAACTTAGTCATGAAGGTTAACAATGCTTGTGGGTAAAGTTGAGTAGCTCTGCAGAGTCAAATGAATGGTATTCGAATACTCTGTGCTCCTGGTTAATGGAGCTATGTCTATGGGTGATTCCAACAGCAAGGCATAAGTGGACTTCATAGGTTTTTAACATGATTAGTTGGATAAGCAACTTTGATGGAAAAAAAACTCCCACTTATTCTTAAGGAGTAGTCCTTGGTTTAGAGTTTCAAAAATGTTTACAAATAAAATTGCATCCACATACATTAATAAAACAAGTATACCCCATCCTTTGGTGATCCGTGTAACTAGATAAAATAGGGCTTCCCTTGTAACTTGTTGAGCTGTTGTGCTCACGGCTTGCAAAACCACTTAAGAGTTTCAGAATGCTGTTGAAGATCAGCCAGTCAAGGACGCTCCAGAAGAGCAGTTCTTCGATAAGGATCCGTGGCTCTAGGCCTCGATTGCACTCAAGTTTCTTGGCGATTATTTTGTTGTAATATATTTCGGGTTTGCATGCCCGCAGCAGAAAACTTGGTTGATAAACCCTATGTAATATAATGTGGGCTCTTTTATGGAAAGCATGTTTGTGATGATATTCTCTTGCTCGACGCTCCGTAACTGACCATGCGTGAGTAGTTGCAGAATGCCAGGTCCTGGCGCCCCTGAAAACGGGGGCGTTACAACGTGTGTAGGGGACAGCACACATATATATGCGTGGGTGGAATGAGTTAGTGGGTTCGCTGTGTTGAGCGTGTGCGTCTATACTGTACTCTCTAAAAAAAGAGATGTTGAGGATCCCTTTATGCTTTGTCAAGCTCAGCAAAGCAATGTCTGAACCCGGAGCACATACACAGCGCAGTATATGATTGTAATCAGTAATCACCTTTGACTCGATGTCGCGGAATGAGTATATCAATGCATTGCACGTGCGGGAACATGGGTCGTTTCTCGTGTAGATCCCTCAGCCGAAGGTATACTACGTCCTTTCTTTTTCTAATTAAACGAAATGTTTTAGAATCTCTACAGTCAAAGTTTCTAAAATCATCAGCACGTTTAAACATACATATCAAGATTGCTGATAGATGTAGGTTTTGGTTATATTAATGACTATATCGATACATTTTTCCTTTAAAAGTACTTTCATAACATCAGTTTTAAAATTTTAGAACAATACACAAAGTTATATAAAGTAATGTCAAAAGGCATATCTAGGAGGCCATAAATAATTAGCTAGTAACATCAGTTTAAAAACAATACAGAGTAACTAATAATGGTGGATGCTTGTCGACCATTGATGTCACTACTACAGAAAGCCTAATACTAGGCGC